>OX637701.1:35098560-37699810 GCA_951802165.1 Adalia decempunctata | reverse complement strand
CAGGGGGCTCTGGCGGTTTTCACGTCATATCTCGCTTTTTAGTTGGCCGATAGAAAAACTAATTGCATTTTTTCGTAGAGCTCATCGAGGCCTATCAACCCCTAAAATTTCATTCAAATACAACGCGTCGAGTTTCACAATGCCCAGCTCACGTTCCCTGTTAATATGTCTAAATTTTGGCGCTTTCCGGACATATAGATCGATTACTCGAAAACTGTGCGTCGTACGGAAAATTTCTATATGACCTTTATTGAAGACCGTGAAATTTCCAATAAGCACGTGTAATTCCCGAATTTTTTTATCGAAAATTGACAGAGTGACAGAGTGACATTGCCCTGAACACAAAAATTTTTGTGCAAACCAACTGCTAACGTCCGACCAGAAATCTATATTATTCGAATACGCTACGTTGAAATCCTCTCGGATACAGAAAGAAGAGAAAAAGTCATTATCTAAACAACATTTTTTTCCCCATTTTCGTCCTGTGTCTTCAGAAAACTTCAGCTGAATATGACTCTATTCGCAAAAATTTCAATGCCAAATTTTGGTGTTGAAAATTTTTTTATCTATTGAACGGTGAGGCAAAGAGTTCTGCTGTAAAAGAGAAAGTTGTAGGAAAATGCAATATCTACGAAATGAGTGCTATGTCATGCGAAACACACGCAATATGGCAGAGTTATAGTAAAAATAAAATTTTTTACGTGCATCGGCACCTCCGCCAATTTGCAACTTTACCATAAAAAAATATTCAGAGTGGCGCTAAGATAACACGCAGAGTTATGGTGTGGCAAAGAGGTTGTTGAAAAATGTGATTTCCACAAAATGAGTGCTGATTCAACCAAAACAATTGAAAAATGAGAAAGTTATAGAAGATGGAAATTTTTTTTTAAACGAAGATCGATTTTGCCTGTTCAACAATTAATTTTCAGAAATGTGTAAGGGATAGAACCCCTTTGTGGAAGTTACTTTCAGGTGAAATACTGACCCTGCAAAATACGTTCAACAGATTCAAGAAAACTTGAATATTAAAAAAAATTGAAAAAATAAACATTTGTGAATTAACAACGCGTTTTTAAACATTCGGCACGTTAAAAAAGGCAGATCCTCAATAGATATACATTCACTCAGCAAAAAAGAATTATAGAGATTCGAAGCATTCACAGCAAATTGCAATCAAAAAGGAATAGATAGTAAATCCAGGAAGTTATAGAATAAACAAAAATTAGGTCGGTTTCGAATTTCACTTCCGTATATCGGATTTGGCTCACATTTTAATCGATCATGTAATACCTAGACAGTAACGCAAAAGCTGTTTTTTTTTAATTTTAAGTCTTCCATATACAGGGTGTTTGGTAATTCGACGTGAACCTTGAAAAGGGATATACTAGACGTCATTTGCAGTGAATTGAGTCTAGTGAAGCATGGTCCGAAAACCTATGGTTACGAAGATATCGCGATTTTTCAACTTTTTTGAAATTTTCTGCTTCGTTATAGAAAATAATTAATTTTGTGAAAACTACTCGACTCTTAATATTCAATGAATATTTTTTTCAAAGCTGAGGAGATGGTCCTCATTTCTTGCGAAAAAGTATTCACTAAAAATTCAGATAACCCGAGATATACGGGGTCATTAATGGCTGCACCTGTTTTCCTCATAAAATCTTGATAAAACAATTAGGAATTACTCGAAAAAAGTAATATGAACTTGGTGTACAAATGTAAGGAAAATCTTCCCTGTTTCATCAGCTTTTCAAAAAGATGCATATGTCAATAATTCCTTCATGCAATCTAAAAATATGGCCGGAAAACCCAGCAGACAACAGACTTTTTCGAGTCATTCAGATATCCTATTATCCTTTATTTCACTTGGCGTGATTCGTAAGCCGTAAGCGGGCTATGGTTCGATCACTAAATGATTCGAAAAAGTCGGTTGTCTGCTTGGTTTTCCGGCCATATTTTTAGATTGCATGATGGAATTATTGACACATGTGCCTTTTTCGAAAGCTGATAAAACAGGGAAGTTTTTCCTCACATTTGTACACCAAGTTCAGAATACTTTTTTAGAGTAATTCTCAATTGTTATATCAGGATTTAATGAGGAAAACGGGTGCAGCCATTTATGAACCTGTATATCTCGGGTTATCTGAATTTTTAGTGAATACTTTTTCGCAAGAAATGAGGACCATCTCCTCAGCTTTCAAAAAAATATTCATTGAATATTTAGAGTCGAGTAGTTTTCACAAAATTAATTATTTTCGATAACGAACCAGAAAATTTCAAAAAAGTTGAAAAATCGAGATATCTTCGTAACCATTGATTTTCGGACCATGCTTTACTCGACGCAATTCACTGCAAATGACGTCTAGTATATCCCTTTCCAAGGTTCACGTCGAATTACCAAACACCCTGTATATCCCATGATTCTAACAGTAAAAATGAAGGGAATATCGTATATTGGCGAGAATAAAAAAAAATTTAGATGTACGGGTACGAAGATCAGACGTCAACTCGAATAACTTCACAAATTTTGATGCCAATGTTCGGTGTTGGTATTTTCATACCTCTTGAACGGTATCTCTGAGAGTTACAGCTGTGAGAAGAGAAGGTGTAGGAAAATCGTTCGAAAATGAAAAAAAAAAGGGTTATATAATTTGACAATCTTCAAATTGTTATCACTCTATTTTGTATCTATGGATGAGATCTAAGAGGATGAATAACGCTGGCTCTGCATTTCGACTGACAGTAGTTTTTGATTACTCAACTAATTTTACGAAATGTTGGCCAATTAATAAATTCATTTTCCTACGCAATTGGTTATTCTGCTTTCATAATTTAATAGGTTAATTTTCGAGAAACGAGTCCATTTTAGAGTTCCACAGATCGTGAGTACAATCTTTAAATAAAGTGAAACTTTGACAAAAGAAAGTCACTTCTTCGGCAATAAACCTCAAGTGAGTACAAACAACATCATTTAAATAAATCATTTGAAACAGAAGTAGTTATTCACGTAGCATATCCATCCTTATATTTGAATCCGTTCATAAATTTCAATGAATATACATGATGTTAATCAAGTAAGAACCATAAATTCAACAGATGTTAATGATTTCGGGTGTTCGATTTCTGCAGACAATAGCTGCCTTCATACGACAACAGATATCGGTAGAGAACGAAAGTGAAACATTGGCAAAAGAAGTTATTCAAACATCGTAAAAATAATTCCAATTCTGCGAACCATTTTTACAAACAAATCATGCCTTTCCACAATTGGATAGTCTCGTAATCTCACACCTGGTCCCGAAAGGCAATAAAATGCACATCTTGGATTGTCGGCGGAAATCCTCAAGCATCTAAATAGCCCTACAATAAAGCCATTAAACGAGCAGACGGACCTTTGGAATTCGCCGCTTCTTTGAGTTCTGAACGACCCGAAGCCTCTCCGCCATATATAAGTACCTAACACAACTTGAAATAGACCAGTTTGAAAATTCAGAAAGACCACGAAACTCGAGTCATTATTAAATCTGTATTTGATAAATTAAAGTGAAACTTTGGTGAATGAGAGACCATTCTTCGCCAATCAACTTCAAGTGAGTACAAATAACAGCATTTAAATAATTCATTTAAAACAGAAGTAGTTATTTACGTATCATAACCAGCCTCAAATTAGAATCCGTTCATAAATTCCTATGAATATGCAGGGTGTTCATCAAGTAAGAACCATAAATTCAACAGATGTTTATAAAAATTATCTTAAATATCCTTCATCTAATATTGTTGTATTTTGGCAAAGGTATTCAAAAATTTAATGAGCTCATTTATCTCGAACGTCATTCAATTGTAAAAATAATGATTTTCAAGAGTAAAATTTTATTCCTGATAAGTGAGTTCCAGGGATATGCAATTAGTTCGCATTTATTGTCTTTAAAACTGAACGATAAATGAAAAAAAATTTGGAGAAAAGAGAGTTGTATTTCTATTTGCCTAAATCGAATGGATGATAAAAATTATACAAAAGTCAGTGCCGTATATTAATTATTTGAAAATGTTCGTTTAAATCCCGCTCGAGACGCCACTGACCTTAATAAATTGAATCAAGTTTTGGACTAAATAAACTCCTCCAATTCCTATGAATATGCAGGGTGTTAATCAAGTAAGAACCATAAATTCAACAGATGTTTATAATTTCAGGTGTATGATTTCTGCAGACAATAGCTACCTTCATACGACAACAGATATCTACACAGAACGAAAGTGAAACTTTGGCTAAAGAAAGTCCGTTCTTCGGCAGTCAAGTTCAAGTGAGTACAAACAACAGCATTTGAATAATTCATTCGAAACAGAAATAGTACGAAGAATAACCATCCTTATATTTGAATCCGTTCATAAATTCCCATTAATTTACATGGTGTTAATTAAGTAAGTTCCATAAATTTAACACATGATTCTTTAGGTAATTTCAAGAATAAAATTTTATATAAACATGGTTCAGCAAATTATTCGTTCTCAACATACAGGTGTAAATATTAGAAAAAGGTTATTCGAAATTATCTTAAATATCCTTCATCTAATATTGTATTTTGGCAGAGGTATTCAAAACAGTAAGGAGCTAATTTATCTCGAACGTCATTCAATTGTGATTTTCAAGTGAAAAATTTTATTCCTGATGAGTTAGTTCCAGGGATATGCAATTAGTTCGCCTTTATTTTCTTTAGAACTAAACGAGATATGAAAAAAAATTCGAAGAAAAAAAAGTTGTATTTCTATTTGCCTGAATCGAATAAATAATAAAAATTGCACAAAAGTCAGTGGCGTATATTAATTAATTGAAAATGTTCGTTCAAATCCCGCTCGAGACGCCACTAAACTTAATAAATTGAATCAAGTTTTGGACTAAATTAACTCCTCAAATTCCTATGAATATGCAGGGTGTTAATCAAGTAAGAACCATAAATTCAGCAGATGTTTGTAATTTCAGGTGTATGATTTCTGCTGACAATAGCTACCTTCATACGACAACAGATATCCGTACAGAACGAAAGTGAAACTTTGGCTAAAGGAAGTCCATTCTTCGGCAGTCAAGTTCAAGTGAGTACAAACAACAGCATTTGAATAATTCGTTCGAATCAGAAATAGTACCAAGCATAACCATCCTTATATTTGAATGCGTTCATAAATTCCCATTAATTTACAGGCTGTTAATTAAGTCAGTTCCATAAATTTAACAGATGATTCTTTAGGTGATTTCAAGAATAAAATTTTATATAAACATGGTTCAGCAAATTATTCGTTCTCAACATACAGGTGTAAATATTAGAAAAAGGTTATTCGAAATTATCTTAAATATCCTTCATCTAATATTGTATTTTGGCAGAGGTATTCAAAACAGTAAGGAGCTAATTTATCTCGAACGTCATTCAATTGTGAAAATGATGATTTTCAAGCGAAAAATTTTATTCCTGATGAGTTAGTTCCAGGGATATGCAATTAGTTCGCCTTTATTTTCTTTAGAACTAAACGAGATATGAAAAAAAATTCGAAGAAAAAAAAGTTGTATTTCTATTTGCCTGAATCGAATAAATAATAAAAATTGCACAAAAGTCAGTGGCGTATATTAATTAATTGAAAATGTTCGTTCGAATCCCGCTCGAGACGCCACTAAACTTAATAAATTGAATCAAGTTTTGGGGTAAATTAACTCCTCAATGTTATGAATATCATGAAATTATTTTTACATAATAGAATTACCCAATCAATACGTTTTCTCTTTAAAGGACGAATAATTATTCAGTTTGTAATTTCTTATATCATAAGAACGCTTACAACTCAATAATTGAAACGACCAGGATATTCTGAATTGTCCAGGCTACTGTACTTCGAAATATCTATATCTCGACCAATACAGATAAAGAAATATAATATTTCAAAATGCCAATGTCACAAAGAACGAATTATAGGCAGAGTGCAAAACGTAGACGCTTATCTAATTTATCGCGATCGCAATCAGAACGTAGTCAATCTAATGAAGAAATACCGAATACCTTAGAAGCGGCAAAATTAGAATGTATAAATCGAGGCAAACAGCTGAGGATTGTATTGCAACGCGATATCGAAGATTTAATTCATCAGAACATGCCGCCTCTTATAAGACCAGGTACGGCTCCTCTTCGGGTTATAACCGCCCCCGTTATTGATTCAGTACCGCAAGTGAGAAATCCGCGCAGAAGGAGACATGCCGCCATACCTCATCGTGTAACTTACAGGAACGCCCTTACCATTACTCCGCAAAATCTGGAAACCCTTATCAATATGAGTCACAGTTGCGGAGGTTTAACCCAATTATGTAGATATTGCGGCGCTTTATTTTACGCAGCAGAAAAAACTAATAGAGTAGTGTTGGGTAGTACACGACTCAAAATTGAGTTTGTAAGAGGCGCCTCATTTTTGTACTGAAGCGGTACAGTGTACCACTTCAAATGAGGCGAGGTGGCGAGGCGTTCATGACGCGATAGGGAGTCGGGACAAAATATGTACTACTACAGAATCTGTAGTAGTACATATTTTGTAGTAGTACAGAAACAGACTGACGACGAGTAGTTGAGGCGAGGTAGGAACGTTGACGGTCGGTCTCGATGACTAGTCACACTTCAAATAAGTCTATGCAAAAGGAGGGTAACGTCGACTGAGTTGAAATACATTCGCCCTTTTATAATAATAATGATAATGTGAGAAATGGACTAGTAGAGATCTAGTTCCAACTTAGGGACATTATCCTCCTTTTCATTCTTCAATAATGATAATAATAATTCGTTCAATTTTTCGTCGAATCGACGATTCATGTGCATTAATTTTTCTTTATCTGTGTCGAACAGAATTCTCAATAATAATTAATAATTATTGTTCAATCGGAAAGATTAACACGCTAATGTCATGAGATTCTAGTAAATAAATAGCAGGTTATAATCGAGTGCTGAGCATTTTGATCCTTCTCTGAAGAATAAATATTCTCTTCAAACAATGATTGAAAATAAAATTGATTTTCTGTTGAGTTGAAAATCAAAGGAAACTCCTACAAAATCCCTGCATATTCGGTAAGAGGAGCCAAAGATGCCGCCCCATAAAACCAACCGTAATTCCATAATTTATGACATCTGTGTAATATGAGTATGAGTCATGAACATGAAACACTTCAGTAGTTCAGTACATTCCCTCATCATACATAAGAGACTTCATCCCTTCCCCCTCTTTCGGATCCATTTGTCGCGTTCTCCTCGATCGCCTCTTGGGCCTCCTCGAGGATTCGAGGCATAGTGGGACACTCGAATTGAGGTGGTACATTTTATAAAAATGAGCCGCTCTTACATTTCTTCGTCGTGTACGGGACAAATGAGCCGCCTCTTGTAAGACGTACCCAACACTATAATAGAGGAAGCGAACATACGGGCTGTTGTAACGGAGGAGCATATACGATAACCCCCTTTACCACATGTCCTCCAGCCTTAAAAAATCTATATATCGGAGACGGACAATTGGCGACCCACTTCAGAAATAACATTAGGTACCTGAATAGCCTGTTCGCAATGGCGTCATTCAAAACATCGAGACCGATTCCGGAGAGAAAAGGACAAGGACATTGGAGCTTTACGATTTGCGGACAGATCTATCATTTTATTGATCCGATTCCAAACACTCAGGACATGGCGGAGCCACGTCATAATCAAATATATTTTTTGGATGCAGAAGACGCATTAGAAAGAAGAAATGCCTTTGCGAACAATAAAGTTCCACAAGAACTTTTAAAGCACATAGAAAAAATATTACGTTCCCATAATAAATATATACGGGCGTATAAGACGATGGCAGACGAGATTAACGATAGGAAGGCCCAAAATCTAGACGTCCAAAATATAATAATAGGTATGACAAAAGAACCAGTGATCAACATAATGGCAGCTGAGCAGGATCCAAATTGGAGACCAGGTCGCTGTGATATAGCGGCAATATTTGAGGGTACCGAACCACCGATAAACGTCGATCTGGTGCTATATCCACACAGACCGGATGATCCGGATCCTAAAAAACGTCATCAGGAGCTAAAATTGCTTAATCCCATGGCTGATCCAATGGTATACCCATTGTTGTTTCCTCATGGAGATGATGGTTATGATACGACCATGAAATATAATCACAGACCCGGAAGAGAAGTTGATAAAACCGTGACAATTCTTCAATATTATAGACATCGCCTGTATATACGGGATGCGTTTTCCATCGTGCATAACGGTGGTAAACTATTTCAGCAATATATAATCGATGGCTGGATAAAACACGAAATGGGTAGGCTATGGTGGATGAGACAGAACCAGAAGGAATTCCGTCGTACTGCACAGGAAGTGCTCAGGCGATATAATAATAATAGGCAACAAGGGCACGTAGGACGAGCGATCATATTACCTTCCAATTTTCCAGGAAGTTATAGATATAGACAAAGGGAATATTTAGACGCTATGTCCGTTGTTGCACGGTTCGGAAAACCGGACCTTTTTATAACATTTACATGTAATCCTAATTGGCCGGAAGTTAAGGAAAATCTATCCAAGCATCAGAAATGGGAAAATCGGCCCGATTTGATATGCAGAGTATTCAACATGAAACTGACGGAATTTATGGACGATTTAGTCCACAAACAACTATACGGGATCGTGCTGAATTATCACTATGTGATAGAATTTCAGAAAAGAGGATTACCACACGCTCACATAGTTGTTACTTTCCGGGACGACGACAAGCTAAGGGATATCGAAATGGTGGATGGAATGATAAGTGCACAGATACCCGACCGAGAAGCTCAGCCGTTGTTGTACTCATTGGTGAAGGAATTTCAGTTGCACGCACCATGTGGCAGATCAAATCCCCAAGCTCCCTGTCTGATAGAGGGCAAATGTAGCAAATTTTTCCCAAAGACATTTAGAGAAGAAACGGCGCTGTATGCAGGAAGCAACAGAAGACCGGAGTACAAACGACCACGGGACGGAAGGGAGATATTCGTTGAAAGATGGAATAAATCTATAAGCAACCGGAGAATTGTTCCATATAATGCATATGCACTGTCAACATTTCATTGTCACATCAACTTCGAAGCAGTAGGTTCTTTAGAGACTATCAAATATCTGCACAAGTATGTGAACAAAGGACCTGACTCGGTCACCTTATATGTGGATCAGAACGATCTACCTCAACAACAGAATGTTGCCGGCGTACAGACGCAGCAGGGAGGAAATAAAATCGACGAGATACAGGATTATATCGATCGACGATACGTCAGTGGAATGGAAGCTACCTGGAGAACGTTCCAATTCAAATTACACGGCAGATCGCATTCTGTAATAGCGTTGCCAGTACATTTACCCGGCGACAGGGAAATATGTTATGACGAGGAAGATGATGTCGCAGGAATTGAACAAAGACTACAGAAAAGATCGAAATTAGAAGCTTGGTTTTTCCTCAACACCCATGATGCGAATGCAAGAAGATTTTATTATGCTGAAATTCCAGAACACTATGTTTGGGAGAACAAGGAAGCGAGATGGAAAGAACGGGTGCAAGTCAGTAAACAGCTGGGATCTTTGATAGCTGTCAGTCCCTCAGAAGGACAGATAGAAAAATTTTTCTTGAGAGTTCTCCTAAAGAGAATAAGAGGTGCCACATCTTACGACGATTTGATGACTCTCGAAGACGGTCGAAAATGCGACACGTTTAGAGAAGCGTGCCAAGCAAGAAATTGGCTGGTCGAAGATGGCGGAGAATTCGAGAGAAGTTTAAGAGAAGCGGAATTGAACCATCACCCGCGCAAATTCAGAAAGCTCTTTGCCTTGATATGTTGCATCGCAATCGACGAGGATATCACTCGAATTCCACAATTGTGGAATCTGTTCAAAAAATCGCTAATACAAGATTTTAGGCGAACAGGGATGAATAAGCGAGATGCAGTAACTGCATGTAGGAGAGAAATCGATGAGGTGATATCACGGTGTCGTGGAGGAATGACGGAGAGCGACTTGGGAGTCGTTACCACTACAGCACATGATGAAGACGACAATTCGGAAAGCGATGAAGAAATGAACGTCTCAGCGGTACAAGAAGTTGAAGATATGGATACCGTTCCACGGGAGCAGTATTCGATTTCGTCGCTGAATGAAGAACAGAAAATAATATTTATTCGAATACTTACAGCATGTGCTAATAGGCTCAGGTTCACAATTCCATTCAAAATATACGATGAACTGATAGACGACGTACCGGCGGCTGAATTAGATGGAAAATCGAGGGAGAATATGTTTTATCTCGACGGACCCGGTGGTACAGGCAAGACGTATCTGTACAATACCATAATCACTGCAATCAACGACATTCTACAAAAAAAGACGATTTCAGTCGCGTGGACAGGAATATCCTGATAAATGGAACGACAGTTCATCGGGCTTTCAAATTACCATTATCGCTCTCCGAAGAAACTAATTGCGGATGGGCAATAGAATCTCCGCGATCGCAGTACATAAAGAATGAAGTGGCACTCATAATATGGGATGAGGCGCCGATGACTCCTAGGCACGCTGTGGAGGCCGTCAATCGATATTTGATGGATATAATGAGAAGGGCCGAACCAATGGGAGGAAAGTGCGTTCTATTTGGCGGTGATTTCAGGCAAATTTTGCCTGTAGTGATAGGCTCTCGTCCTAATGATGTGATAGGTCATTCTTTGAGAGTCTGCAAACTGTGGAGAAAATTTACAAAGATCAACCTCACCACTAATATGAGAGTATCGCGAAATCCTGATATGGCGATCCAGCACACCGATTTGGGCGGTGTTACGTTCGCCCAATGGCTATTGAAACTAGGAGAAGGAACTCTGCCGTTCGTCAGCCTAAATAAAAAAGCTGCACCTTTAGCAAGAGATGATTTGATCGAAATACCGGCAAGATTTCACGTACGCGCAATAGAATAATTGATAGATTTTGTTTATGAAGGAAATTACACATCTAGAGATAACGGAAATCGAGCGATACTATGTCCGACTAACGCCGCAGTGAACGAAATCAACGGGCAAATATTAGAACAGATAGTAGAGGAAAACTCGAGAACTTACCTGAGCGAAGACAAGTACCTGAGCGAAGAAAATGAGGAATTTGCCGTACCACTAGATTTACTAAACTCTATTAATATTCCCTCACTTCCTCCGCACGAGTTAGTTTTGAAGCGTGGAGCCATTGTGATGCTATTGCGTAATCTCGACGTAGACGAAGGTGAATGTAATGGATCAAGGATGAGGGTTAGCAGGTTAGGAGATTTTATCATTGAGTGTGAAATTTTGAGTGGACGAAGAAGAGGGGAGAGGATGCTATTACCTAGAATGAAGATTAGAGCCCAGGATCCAACATTACCAAAAGAAATTGAGAGACATCAGTACCCGATTCGACTAGCCTACGCCATGACAATAAATAAATCACAAGGACAGACATTAAGTAAAGTTGGCATTTTCCTAAGAAGACCCTGTTTTACGCACGGACAATTGTATGTGGCATTCTCTAGAGTTAGTCATATCGACAATGTTAAAATTTTTATCGAACACGACGGTCATCAGGGAACCTTCAAATTTCGAGGCAGAAGAAGATTTAAAAGAAATATAGTATTTCGAACCGTCTTCGAGAATACGGCAGACGGAATTAATCCAAAATCAAGAATCTCCATACAAGATCCTTCCCCGCCGCTACCGGACGATGACGAAAGCGATATCGATCACAGATCGGACATAAGCGATGTGCATCAGATAATGGAAACGTTGGATATCGATAACATAGTAAGATTTTCTAAAAAATAGTTATCAATAATAGAAAAATTTTCTGAAAACCCACTTTTATTACAGCTGGAATCTCGAATATCCGTATTCGACCGTCCAGGGACGTCCGGTATGAATATCAAGAAAAACGAAGGCGCACGTCCGATGTCGCGGCTATATAACAGCGAGAGCGATAGCGACTGAGACAAATACAACATGTATATAAAACAGGTATGTATCCACTAATATTACAGCAAAATTAGTATTTAATTTTATGGCGGAAAAGAGATGGAAAACCCCTCACTAGACTTTTGAAATTCAATTTACTGCAATCATCAAACAACTCCAGCCTAAAAATTTATCATTATAATATTTTCTGCCACAAAACATTCTCAGAATACTTTGTAATAAGTTGAAACAATTAGATCGTGAGATTATATGAAAAACAATTATCCATAATATATAAATCATCTTAAAAACCACTTTTATTACAGATGGAATCTCGAATATATGTATGCGACCGTCCAGGAACGTCCGTTATGAATATCAAGAAAAACGAAGGTGCACGTATGATTTATATTAACTAATCAGTCTTATTTCTAGGTTCCTAATTCATTGTGTTCATACCAGCACGAACCAATGAGAAAGATTACATACTGTCCATTTAATTATATTCCACCAATCATTCTACTGAGCATTATCCAATAATTATCTAAAAATATCCACGATTTACATTGGTCAGAACTGTTTATATTTATCCATGCTTTCCGATTTGGAAGTCCTGAATTATTCCTCTTTGAACGAAGAGGCCATTTAATTTCCATCTTATATATTTTATTATTCTGAATAATTGCATAATTTCCTTATGCAATGGATCGAGTGGCTTTATACAAATCACAGGGTTCCAGGTACAATTTATGTTCTCATTATTAATCTCACCCTCTCTTTCAGCAACCTGTGATTTGAAAGGCTATTTCGTTTTCATTTGTATTATTGTTTTAACTGTAACGCCTACCATCAAATTATATTCAAATGCAAGTATGCCCATCTTTAATTATATACCACATGTTTTTCTATTTTCTATCTTTTTCTATCTATGCTCATGTCTTCTATCTTCTTTATAATATTTAACCAATGGATTCTGATACTACATGTAAAATTATTCAACTGTAAAGCTGAGGGTTTTTGCTTTTAGAAGAACTGTTGGGTTCTTCTTTTCGTTTTCCCTCTTTAAGTGGCTCGAAAATTCCTGCCACCTGGAACAATAAAGGCATATTCCCCTTTCTGTCCAATCAAGTGTTTTATTTATGTATTTACCTCATTATTTCCCATCCATCATTTCACGGACTTGAATTATCACGAATCTGAATTATTACGATATAACATAGAGTTCTACCAAACTAGATGATCACAAGCCAAGCCAAAAGTATAAAACCCCCTTTAGTGTAAAACACCCCTTAGAGTTACAGCGGGGGATTTGCCATTTTATCTCCCCTTAGGAAATATCCAAAGCTCAAAATAGCTTGAAATATTACAATATCGACCAATAAAGAACGAGAATGAGGGGAAGGAGCAATTGAAGGATATGACTGTATATATTCAGTTTTAGTCGATACTGTTTGATTTCGTCAACATATAATAATATGTAAATTGTTAATAGAAATTGAAATGAATAATAATTATTTTAATTAATTTCATTATTATTAATACACCCATCTTATGCGGAAGAAGAATATCAGAGAAAAAACCGATTCAGCATAGGAAGCATACAAATCTGCCTCATACGTAAAGCATTTTGATTATAGGCAATCATAAATTGACCCGCAGGTACAATGTCTACTGATAGAGTATGGCTTTGAGTGATAGTATATTTGATAGAAATATATTACTGCCGATAGAATGTGTACGATCACGTATTAAAAGGAAATGGGAGCTACCGGAGATCGCGCCACATCGGCTCCTCCGCCAATTTGCAACGCTACCATTAAAAATATTCAGAGTGGCGTTGATTATGGAAATTTTTCAATTGATCAATTTTAAAAAGCTGTTTACACCATAGGCGTTCGGCTGAACGCCCGCTCCACTTGTTCACCCGTCAATAGGGAACGTGAGCTGGGTTTAGACCGTCGTGAGACAGGTTAGTTTTACCCTACTGATGACTCGTCGTTGCGATAGTAATCCTGCTCAGTACGAGAGGAACCGCAGGTTCGGACATTTGGTTCACGCACTCGCTCGGGCGGGCGATGGTGCGAAGCTACCATCCGTGGGATTATGCCTGAACGCCTCTAAGGCCGTATCCTGTCTAGTCAAAGGTGGCAACGATACCTTTTTGAGCTTCTATGAGTCGAAAGGCTCAAAACAATGTGACTTTACTAGGTATCAGACCTTCGCGTCTGGTATCGCACGAGCCAAGGTTGCCGCTTGGGGCTGATGGTTGGCGGCGGGATCGATTCTTGCCACGTCCGACCTGGCCCCTTGGCGGTCGATCATGGGTCAACTATTTCGATGTTGAAGCTTTGAACTGTCTGTAGACGACTTACGTACCTGGCAGGGTGTTGTACTCGGTAGAGCAGTTTCCACGCTGCGATCTGTTAATACTCAGCCCTTAGCTTGGGGATTCGTCTTGTCGATTAGACGAGACCCCGTTGAAATACGAAGACGAAGACGTCGTCGGCGTAGACAAATAGGACCTCCGCTCCTACTGAGCCGCAACAGTAGGGGGACCGAGTCGGGTCTATTTTCTACGTCTGGCAGTCTCGAACAACCGTATGTCGGCCCACAGCGGTCGGTCTTCGCGGTTCGGGGGCGTCCACGACCGTTTTTCGGCGGGAAACGAAGTACAACGAGAACGCCAGTGTTGCATTTTTTTCCTAAACGAAGTACAACGAGATCACGAGTGATTGCGCGTTTTTCCCTAAACGAAGTACAACGAGATGACGAGTAACTCAGCGTTTTAAATTCCAAAAACGAAGTACAACGAGATCACGAGTAACTCAGCGTTTCAAAGTCCCAAAACGAAGTACAACGAGATCACGAGTAACTTAGCGCTTTAAACTAAAAAAAATTTAAAGTCCCCCTTTCAAAAAGATATATGTATATGTATATTTCTCAAGGAGTTGGCAGGCAGTATAGGAAAAAAGAAAAAAAGGGAAACCGGCTCTCTGCCCCCTTACCGGTCCACCATCCAGGTACTAACCGCGCCCGACGCTGCTTCGCCTAGACGAACGCCGAAACCTTAGACAAAGGAAAGAGGAGACCTGGCATGTCATTCATAAATTCAGGAACTTTTGAAGCCAACATCCCGACCAATTTCCCATGAGTGGAACAAGGACAGATATAGCTGTCCTTATTCCACAGTTCTTGCGCTGGCAACAATGCAGAAATTAGATTCGCGTGAATTCATTTGCCGCCAGTGGCGTGGATCTGCCGTGTTGTTTAGGGGTTCCGTAGTTATTCATATTTGAAAATGATTGCTTCGAAGCTCAATATCTTTGGAACTATTAACCACAATTAGCTGAAATTCGGTTCCAATTTGATATGCGCACGTTAGGTAAATAACTTTTTATTGATGAAATCAGAATTCAATTAATTTCGACGGAAAAAGAAATGAATATACCCACATGTCCGATTATGGGCCAAGTTTTTCGCGTGATTCCGTAGTTATTCACATTTCAGAATTATTGCTTCGGAGCTCAATATCTTTGGAACTATTAACCACAATTAGCTGAAATTTGGTTCCAATTTGATATGCGCACGTTAGGTAAATAACTTTTTATTGATGATATCAGAATTCAATTAATTTCGACGGAAAAAGAAATGAATATACCCACATGTCCGATTATGGGCCAATTTTTTCGCGTGGTTCCGTAGTTATTCACATTTCAGAATTATTGCTTCGGAGCTCAATACCTTTGGAACAATTAACCACAATTAGCTGAACTTTGGTTCCAATTTGATATGTATATTAGCTGAATGAACTTGTCGAAGAATCCGCCTTAAAGATGAACCGGTTAAAGAAAAAATGAGCTCACCTGAATTAACTTAATAAAATTCACGAAAGTATGTTGAGTCAGAAGATTCAAGCATGTTACAGAAAATGAATTACCCAATAAAATATCAAAATAATAATCGATAGGTGTTTTATTGAAACAATAATTATAGTCAATCACAATCCACAATAGCACAATACATTGAAATAGTAAAATTATTCATTCCTAAACAGTATAAGTCTGGTGTTCATAGATCTTGATCTATTTTTTTTTGACTCATCTAAGAGTTTGGTGGTTTCGTGATGAATCCTTATTCTAAAATAATTTTTCAAAATAATTTTGATCAACTGATCAGCATGTCCATCAATGAAATTTCCATCAAAAAGATGATTATCAAAATAGTCCAAAATGGATGAATCAATATTAAACATAGTTTGGCTGATCAGAACTGGTAACAAATGTTCAACTTTTCTATTAAAAATGTTCGAAGTTTTATGGAAGAATTTGAACAATTTTTCGCCCTCTTTACAAATATCAATTACAAATTGGCTGGCCTTAATTAATCTTCCATATGTTTTTCTTCTTTGGAGAAGTGAGACATCTATTTCATTTCTCAAAAGATCGAGGCACTTTCGACATGAAATAAATTTCTCGAGTATCCGAACAACATATCCAGATATATATCCCACAATATCTTCTACATATGGAGTGAGATTCCATGCTGTTGAAGTTGCATACTCAAATTTATCCATATCTGAAAAAACACTTTCCATTACTGAAGCGAACTGTTCATTTTTTTCAATATTGGTTGCATGTTTAGGTGAGAGAATGCTAACTGCAGATCCACATGTCAGGATACTGATGGATTCCAGATTGATGGCATTTCCTGTATCAGAAGCGGATATTTGCGAGTGAACAATCAACCTTTTGTATGCCGCCTCGAACTGTCTTGCAGTGGGGTTATTGTTATGTCCACCTTTACTTCTAACACATCCAAAGAACAGCACTAAATGGTCCTGCGACAGTTTATAAGTGAGAAGATATTTGAGGAATTTTTCTTCGATGACATATTTCTTGTACATTTGTTCCAAACTTTCAATGCAGATCAAGAAACCTAAAAATCCCGTTTTTCTTCCACTTCTTGTGATAGGGACCCCATTCAATGTCAGTCCAAGAATATATCTTTTCATCGTATCCATATAATCTGTGAAGACTCCAGCTGTACTTGTCATGAATGGTTTTTTAAAAAAGTATTTTGCACAAGGATTTCTCGAGTTGAAGATGTCGAATAAGTTGTTGAACTTCAGAATAAATTCAGAAGTGGCTTCTGATCCTTGAAATTCAGAACACTTAAGATCATCTCTTAAAAAATCTATTGCATCACTTACACTTTTGCTTAGTGTCTGAGTTGCTAATCGCACCTTCATTTTTTCTCTCATCCATTGTAAATGCCTCTGCCTTACCTTTGTAGCAGCGTGCAGACCTTCAATATCTTGCTTATCCACTAAAGTCGAAACAAAAGTCCATCTAATCTCCATATTTTCCATATTTCGTAAGCCAGTTTGGGATGCAAAACAATTCCTCACTAACTTAATCATATGGCAGGCATCAGGATTAATATATATATCGTGCTGGGTAATTGGGTGTTCGAACTTCGTTTTCAAGTTTGATGGATCACTGAAATCTGCTCCCAATTTTTCAGCCATTGAAAAATTTGAAGGAGCACCATCAAAAGTTAGTGAAATTACTTTGATTCCACTTTCATGTAGAAAACCCAGACATTTTTTCACCAACTCAGCTTTCTCTGTCGCCACTAACCCATTCACCAGAAAATATCCCACAGGAACTTTCCAGGAACCATTCAGACACACTAGCATGAAAACTAATGCTTCTCGAGCTTCGGGTAAAATGTCAGAATCCAAGTTGGTACCAACATCAACATATCCGGTGAATTTAGAACCTGTCCACTCAACTTGACGTCTGATGGACATTTCATCCATAACAAGATTGCACAACAAAGGATAGGAGACTCCTTTTTGTCGTAGAGACAAGGCTGTCAATGCTTCCTTTGTGAATCCAGGGCTTCCATCTACAGACCTATACCACTTCGAGATAGTATCTAAATGCGGAAGGCTATTGTTGAAGGTTTTTCTGACAAAATTATATCCTTTCGGTGAATAAAATGCCAAAGTTAAAGCAAATGCTCTCAATGTTGGATTGAATTTTTGCCTATTCGATCCTTTCAACATTCTCTCGAATAAATCAGTAGCAGCTCCAGGATTGACAGATGCCTGAAAAAGAAAAATGTTATCATCTGGTTGTCTCAAAATGTTTCTCTACTTCATCTTTCACTGTGCAATACCATGTAACTCATATATGTTAAATGAGAACATTAGACCAGCTTCATATTCGAGTAACGTGTTAATTCTCAGAAAAATATAATCTTCTTTCTGAAGTTACGATACGTTGTACTTGATTTCCACTTCTAAGATAATGGCGCGTTTACATTAGTCAAGTGAGTTGATCAAGTCAGTTGAATTCAAGTGACTTCCACAAAGTTGACCGTGCTTCAACTTAGAAGCCGTTCAATTCAGCCGATCGAGTGAAACGAATTGGGGGGTTTACACATTCAATTCGCTTTCAATTCAACTGACTTGATCAACTCACTTGACTAATGTAAACGCGGTGTAAGGTTTCAAACGACATAAATGTTGTTACTACCTATGCACAACACTATTTAAAATCTAATGGCTCCAATATCCCGAACCATAAAAAATCAAGTTACATGCTATTGCACTTTCACCAAAAAAAAAGGAAACATACAGATATGGTTGCTTCTGAAGCTTCTGATATAAGCAATTTTTCTCTCAAACAATCCATCAATGTTTTCATCGAGGTGATCTTATTCTTCATCCTTCGAACAGACTGCCTTAATATGCGTATCTGTTTGCTTTGACCCTGCACTCTCCTTCTGATAATACTCATACTCTTTTTCCTTTTCTCAGGTGTAGAAAAATCACTGGTATGTAAATCACCTACATAAGCTCTCTTTCTGTAATGTAACAGAATAATTAGTCTTGAACTTTATAAAATAATTCGATGTGGGCATCGTTTGAATGAAATATTTACCTTCCCCTTCTAATTTTAGAGGTAGATGGTTCTTCGGCAGAGATGGATGGCTTCGCATCAAATTTCTCCACTTGTTGCTCCAGTTTTACAATAGGTGATTTCACATTTTCTTCACTGTAACAAAATTCACCAAATATGGTTAATCAGAATGTGCCAATACTGACACACAGGTCTTACCTTCTTTTTGGAGAACAAGGAATAGAAGCAATATTCCGGTAAATTTCTGCATCGAGGAATGAAACTTGATCTCTGTAAATATATTTCTTTGAATATTCATTGTCAAATGGCGAATTATAAATGCATAATTACCTTTTAGCATCTTGGGGGGTGATAGTTGAGCTTGAGCTGCAAAAAAGTTCCCAATTAATGTATTGAATTATACTTAATAATATTATTGTATAACAATATTTACTGACACATATTCTGACTCTATTTCATGAAGTTATATTCAAACAGGTTGAATTAAATTATGAATCTCTGGAACTTCGCACAGAAACTTACCTTGAGGACGTTAGTTCCCAGAGTTGTTTCACAGGAACAGGATTGACATCATTTTTAAGATATTTGGTACCATTCACTCGAAAACCAAAATCTTTGGATTGGAAGTGCTCCGAACATAAGAACAGATGTTGAGGCAAGTTTTCAGCATCAGCCAAGTCCAAAATTGAAAGCCATATATTTCTTCTCTCAATATCAGAAGGAAATCTAGAAGTAAAATTATAAACATTGAATAATCTACGCCACTGATCTGTAAACATAAAACTAACCTGTGAAAACTCAAATTAGGGTTGTAGGAGTTCAATTTGCCACACACTTGACACTTACGAACCATTATTTCAAGGTATTTTGCTCAAGATATTCAGAAAATCACTTATTTGCATTGATTTAAAAAACTTATTTGACACATTCGACAGTTCTCGGAAAGGCAACGTGTATCAAACATGAAATGTCAAATGGAAGGCCAAAATCGCTGATTGGTCGGGAAATAATATATGAATTTAATGAATGAAACTGGAACAACCGGTGTTGTCACGATGGGAGCCTCTTGATTAATCGACAAATTTAAAAATGCTCCGTAAGCTATGTTGACTGCTTTGAAAGCAAGGAAGGAAAGATTTGAAGAAGGGTAAATACCTGCTTTTATAATGTGACCCAAGTTAAGGGTGGAGGTAAATTTTAAGAGGGGATGCATTCTAAAGAGAGGAGCTATATTCTATGCCTTAGACAAAAGTTTTCCAAGTTCTATGCACATTATTGCTTGAGAAGTGTTTGAAATTTAAAACATTTTATTAATATTCAAAAGGGTGCATAATCATTTCAAACATTTACATGAGCAACAATTAAAAGAATTGTATTCTTAATTGCAATTCTTGAAGGATTCAACGTTAATGAATCGGAAATCTCAGACAACGTGGCAACGTTGTTCAGATCTTAGCGTAATTCTCGTTTCGTAGTAATGCAGTCGTCCAGTTCGTTCTTCATTATGTGACATCTTGGCTTCAAGATTTATCATCCTATACCGCGTCTCCTCTTTCCTTTGTCTAAGGCCGAAACGGAAACATCGTCGTGCGGCCACCGGCCTAACCTATGACGACTGTTTGAATTCCGGATATATGGCACATTTTTTCACGCTAACCTAATATCCTGATCAGGTACGTTCAAGTTAGGTTGGGTAAATCTTTACCCAACCTAACTTGAACGTAATGTCAGGTTAGGTTCGATTAGATCAGGTTAGGTCAGGTTAGATTAGGATGGGTTAGGTTAGGTCAGGTTAAGTTAGATTAGGTTAGGTTAGGAAAGGTTCCCGTACGTGGTCATCACCTTGTCGCGGTGTACGGGCTTAAGTAGCTGTGAATCCTATGGAGGAACAGCGAAAAACAAAGTATGACCAAAACCAAGGAGTGACTATGACTCTCTTGGCCCTCTGAGTCGTGAGACCCAGAGTAGACCCAAAGAGTAACGTTAGCACTTCACAACAGAGAAGTAACTATGACTCAGTTGGCCCCTGGAATCTACAGACTCTGGGTAGACCCAAGGAGTAACGTTAGTACTTCACAACACACTTCCCGAACCCAAACTCCTTTCAAATCCAAGGGCTCGAGTCTAAGCGTGCGCTTAGATTGTGACATCTTCGCGATCCACCCCTAGGCTAAACGACCTAGAAGACGCTGGCGACCGAGCTATCAAGAAAAGGCTTCGAGGGATGAGCATGGGAGAGTGGCGTGGTTAACTATGGCTTTCTTGGCCCCCCGGATCCACTGACAAGGGGTAGACCCAAGAAGTAATGTTAGCACCACATGCAGGGAACAACTATGACTCACTTGGCCCCCTGTAATCACAGACACAGGGTAGACCCAAGGAGTAACGTTAGTGTTTCGAACGTGAAGAACTTGCATCTGGCCTACGCCACACTGGCAACCCGGGCGTGGACAAGGAGTTACGACTCACTTTTCCCCTCGGGCTGAAGACCACTGCATGAATCAGAGTAACTATGACCCACTTGGCCCCCCGTATCCTCGGACTCGGGGCAGACCCAAGGAGTATCGTTAATGTCTGACGGAAACCGCACTCTCATAGCTCAATCCCCGAAGGACCAGGGCCAACGGCTCGCTATCGGGGTGTTAGTAATTGACAGACTGATAGTGAGCCGGCCAAGACCTCCCGAGGATCTATCCCTGGTGTTAGAGTTCCGTTGCAAAAAAGCCAGGTGAAAATACGGAACTAGGTCAACAACAGTCAGTGGACTCCTCACAAGTTCTTTGTGGGACCGCAAACTGTGAGACCCGTCAGTCGAGGTGCAGGCTTCTTCCCCTCAATCCCTACATCCAAGGGGGGCAAGAGTCTGAGACTACCACGCAGAAACCTGCACCGTGAAATACCAATCGTCTTGGTGATCCGGTGGTGGTGCCTGCGCAAACCATCATAGTTGGAATCGGTGTCCTTGGGATTCCGACTAAGATGGCGAGGAGGAGGTTTTAGTTGGGTTAGAGTCCCACACGAATCCCAGCATTGAACCGCCGCTGCGGAGAAGGCATGATGCTTTCCTCCTTCCTCAGGGCACAAAAAAAAAAAAAGGTTAGGAAAGGTTAGGTTAGGTTAGGTCAGCTTAAGTTAGGTTAGGTTAGGTTAGGTTAGGTTAGGTTTAGGTTAGGTTAGGTTGGGTTAGGTTCGATTCGTTTAGGCTAGGTAAGGTGAGATCACGTAAGGTTGACACGAATTGATATTTAAAGGCGTCCTCCAAGTTGGCATATATTTTCATATGTGGGAGAATGCATCGGTAATACCAATGTCTATATGTCGGATAAGCCTGTATATTCCGATTTCACGAGATAATTTTTTATTTCGTCTATTTTTCTTATAGTTCACGAATATGGTCATGAGAAAAATTAACGGAATCGAACAAATATCAGATTATCGATCAATATTGTCACCGAACGTACCAAGTCGTTCGACAACTTCAACGCGCCCCCTCGGTTCATCTCATCCTCCGCGCCTCATCGTTCCGTACTCATCATCGTTTACTGCGCGCCTCACCGATCCGACGATGCGCACCTCATCGTCGTCATCGGCGGTGAGGCGCGTGGAATCGTTCGGTCAGCCGCGCGCCTCACCGAACGATTCCACGCGCCTCACCGCCCATCGGTCATGACAAGCACGCGTTCCGTCGCCTACACTCGAGGACTACCTCACAAATATCGATGGATTACGTCGTAATAACGGTCCACGAACCGTCCCCGAAAGTTTCAGAGGATTCGGACACCGTTTGCAGATCTTTTCCGCCAGAAAATCGGTCTCGGCCGGGGTCCCGGTCGTCCGGAAGGTCATCCCCGGTTCTCCAGACATCTATGTAACGGGATGGAGAATGGGTCAATGCAGGCCGTCCGATTTGGATTTCTTTTTTAGAATGAAGTTTCTTAAGGTTTGACGACTCGAATCCGATCTCCGCAGTGATGGGCTTGAGGGTTTCAAAATGCTTATGGTGTTTGCCTTCTTGTCTTGAGCGACCCCTTACAGCGAGATCGCGGTCCTCTTCGTATACCTGTATTCGAATGGCCTTATGCGATCGCCCGTAAACATGTGTCCAACTGTACGTTGTGTGCACGAAAAATTTGCGACCGCTCACTGCGTTCCGAGCGAGAATATATTAAAAATGAATATGGGGATAAAAATGATAATAAAATGAAACATCTCGAATACACCGTGTCGTTGTATATTCATGTATAACGAAGGGTCGAGAATGTGATTGGAATATAGTAAAAGGCCGGGGGTCAACCTTAACTGCGTTGGACGCCTCGGCGAGGGATCGCAAGATCTCACGAATTGTGGGCAGGCGTTGCGTTTCGTTTTGATGTCTTTTTAGGTCTCTTTTCAGTCTAATCCTATGTCCAATAGCGGAGGTAGGGGAGACCGATTTAGATGTTGGAATGGATCGTGACGTTCTGTTCACTTTTCAAAAATACTCATGATATCTCTCGTTGTACCCTCGGATATAAGCACAGTTCCCTGGTTGATCCTGCCAGTAGTCATATGCTTGTCTCAAAGATTAAGCCATGCATGTCTCAGTACAAACGAACGAGACTCTAGCCTGCTAACTAGGCGTATTAGACATCCTCAAAGGCCCCCGGCTTCGGTCGGCGGGTTTTTACTGTCTGCGTACATTATATTCTTCTTAGAGGGACAGGCGGCTTCTAGCCGCACGAGATTGAGCAATAACAGGTCTGTGATGCCCTTAGATGTTCTGGGCCGCACGCGCGCTACACTGAAGGAATCAGCGTGTCTTCCCTGGCCGAGAGGCCCGGGTAACCCGCTGAACCTCCTTCGTGCTAGGGATTGGGGCTTGCAATTGTTCCCCATGAACGAGGAATTCCCAGTAAGCGCGAGTCATAAGCTCGCGTTGATTACGTCCCTGCCCTTTGTACACACCGCCCGTCGCTACTACCGATTGAATGATTTAGTGAGGTCTTCGGACCGGTACGCGGTGGCGTCTCGACGTCACCGCTGTTGCTGGGAAGATGACCAAACTTGATCATTTAGTTTAGAGGAAGTAAAAGTCGTAACAAGGTTTCCGTAGGTGAACCTGCGGAAGGATCATTAACATATTATGTAGTATTTTGCTTGTACTAGTCTACTCGCATATATACACAAAACAAATCAGTTAAAGAACCGCTAACTGTCCATCGTCGATCGTTCTATACTATACTAAACTGGTAACTCTGTGGACCGGCCCGAGGGAATCTGTCAAAAAAGTTGGTCCAGAAGAATCTTAATATCGCAGCGATACATCGAGGAGATCTTTGTACGGTCCGAAAGAGGAATAATCCATTTATACCTGGGCGAAATTTCGATTTTCTAGGCGATCTAGAAGTATTTTTAAAAAATTCGCGAAAATCGCGAAAAATTCCGGCAAAATGGGCAATTTTATACTCGATAAAACTTTTTCCACAGATATCCTGGCCGTGATGTAAATATACGGATCGAAAGAGGAAATGTTAATGCTTAATAGCTTAATATTGATATTTTCCATAATTTCCCCATTTCTTCAGGAAAATTGATCAAAGTTTGACATTTCCCCTATAAAATCACCCGATCTGCAGCGATCACAGAGAACGATTTGACATTGTAGCTGTCGCTGTCAAAGTTTGACGTAGCCCGGGTTTGTTGACATGTGCTGAATGGGAATGTATTTCGCGTAACTAATATAAATAAGCCATTAATTTGGTAGAAAATGAATGATTGGACCTTATTTTACATATTATGTGTCTATTTAAATTCAACATTTTACCGATGATGTGAGTTTTGACGTTCATCTGGTCGAATTCCACCTTAACCTCAATCTCAAATCGACCAACAAACTTTTATTTGTTTCTAAATCAGATAATGGTCAAAATGTTCAGTATATTAGAAGAATTGGAGGTAAGTATACATATGTATACAGGGTGTTTGGTAATTCGACGTGAACCTTGGAAAGGGATATACTAGACGTCATTTGCAGTGAATTGCGTCGAGTAAAGCATGGTCCGAAAATCTATGGTTACGAAGATATGGCGATTTTTCAACTTTTTTGAAATTTTCTGCTTCGTTATCGAAAATAATTAATTTTGTGAAAACTACTCGACTCTAAATATTCAATGAATATTTTTTTGAAAGCTGAGGAGATGGTCCTCATTTCTTGCGAAAAAGTATTCACTAAAAATTCAGATAACCCGAGATATACAGGGTCATAAATGACTGCACCTGTTTTCCTCATAAAATCTTGATAAAACAATTGAGAATTACTCGAAAAAAGTGTTATGAACTTGGTGTACAAATGTAAGGAAAAACTTCCCTGTTTCATCAGCTTTCCAAAAAGGTACATATGTCAATAATTCCTTCATGCAATCTAAAAATATGGCCGGAAAACCAAGCAGACAACCGACTTTTTCGAGTCATTTAGTGATCGAACCATGGCCCGCTTACGGCTTACGAATCACGCCAAGTGAAATAAAGGATAATAGGATACCTGAATGACTCGAAAAAGTCTGTTGTCTGCTTGGTTTTCCGGCCATATTTTTAGATTGCATGAAGGAATTATTGACATATGTACCTTTTTGGAAAGCTGATGAAACAGGGAAGTTTTTCCTTACATTTGTACACCAAGTTCATAACACTTTTTTCGAGTAATTCTCAATTGTTTTATCAAGATTTTATGAGGAAAACAGGTGCAGTCATTTATGACCCTGTATATCTCGGGTTATCTGAATTTTTAGTGAATAGTTTTTCGCAAGAAATGAGGACCATCTCCTCAGCTTTCGAAAAAATATTCATCGAATATTTAGAGTCGAGTAGTTTTCACAAAATTAATTATTTTCGATAACGAAGCAGAAAATTTCAAAAAAGTTAAAAAATCGCGATATCTTCGTAACCATAGGTTTTCGGACCATGCTTCACTCGACGCAATTCACTGCAAATGACGTCTAGTATATCCCTTTTCAAGGTTCACGTCGAATTACCAAACACCCTGTATATTCGGTTATCAAAGGT
Organism: Adalia decempunctata; assembly: GCA_951802165.1. NCBI lineage: Eukaryota > Metazoa > Arthropoda > Insecta > Coleoptera > Coccinellidae > Adalia > Adalia decempunctata. The sequence continues at coordinate 37,673,836 of OX637701.1, read as the reverse complement.
TTTAACTATTTTTTCTTCCAGATTTTGGTATTTTCAATTTTTTCGTACTGCTTTCATCGCCAGGTAAACAGAAAGCTTTCTACGACCTTGCTCACTACGTTGGATGAAAGAGGATTGTGTCATAGCGTTCTTTATTATGATTGTTCGATCTGGTAAATAATTGCTGATAATCTATCTGCAAACGTGCAAACAGGTCAGTATTATGGGGCTAAATAGGGCGTTCCATGTCTCATAGATTTCAACTGCTTCACTCCCCAGATTATATCTGAAGTTTTTTCATGCATTCTCAAAGAACAAACCTCATTTCTGAATTATGCAATAGAATATTTGATGTCATATTTGATGAGAGACGACAATTATGTTTTCACATTATTTTTGTTTTGAGTCATCGCTTCCTTTTATTCATTCCGATGACAAATTCCTCAAAATTTATATGCCACATCTTAAGCTATGAATCTTTCCAGATATTATTCGAAATGGAGAACCATCGTTTTAGTCATCGTCTAAACAGTTTTACGTGGAAAACTTATTCATTATGTAAGTATCAAGACGAAAGGGGTGATTTCTTAAATTCTAAATTTTTGTTAGTTTTCAGATGAACACAAGGATGATGGCTTTTCGATATCAATACATATTTTGTTTCTGAAAAGTTGAAAATTGATCGGAAATCATTATGATTCAGTGGAAAAGGGGTAACGGTGATATTCCACCACTAATAACATAAGAAGATCATGTATGTATGTCAACGGAGTACTATCATATCAGGAGGTTTGTATCGCCTAAGGATATAGTGTCCAAAGTTTATAATGGCCTTTCCAACCTGAGTGTATAAAGAATTTTTTCCAGTATTAATAATACGTATTACTTTTTCTTATGAAGATACGATTGAGTAATGGCAAATTCTGCTATTACCACATCTCTTCTTTTCTTATATGTATATGTTTTATATAATATTAGATTAAAGTATTTTTCTTTTATCATATTATTATTGGAAAAAATTCATATTCACCAGGTTTCATTTTCAACATTCACATGCAGAATTAATTACTTTTCAAATAAAAAATAAATAATCCTGACTACTGGTGACAATAATGTTAAATTACTCTTGCAGGCAGATGTTATTGAATTAATCATAATGCATCGTCACTTGAATGGTGGGACATTTGTCACCCCAGGTTAGGCCACTGATATTTCGGTGAACCCTGCACTCCTGATGATTGCTTTCTGCGATGATTGCTTTCTGCTGTATACCTATGGATTAACCCTTCAACCAAATACTAAGCAAATTTTCATTTACTACACTATATGTATGTATGCATCCTTATATTTCTGAGATTGTTAAATTATATAAATACAATATACAATATAATCTGATTCTGAAGAAACAAGGAGGCATATTTTTCAAAACACTGCTTTTCTCTTCGATTTCATTGAATGAATGTGAAACAAAAGTGTAATTAATTATTTTCTTGAGTCAATGTAATATGTCTTCTTTCGAATTTATGTATTTCATATTATTTCATTACTGCATATTATACATTCTGAATTTTCTACATTGTCGAAACTTCACGTAGCATTTCCTGTATGTCTGGGAAATTCTTCATTTTGCTATTGGGACATCCTACATTCCTATTTTATGCTACCGAATGTTTGAAATGCAGTGTTCATGTTCTAAGCTAAATATGTTGACCACGATCTATTTATATTGATTAACTTGACTTCTTGATGGTGATATCTAGGTTTCTGCAATAGCCTCTGTCTTTACGAGATCGGTGTATTTGTATGACTATCACTGGAACCTCAAACAAAATATGCAAGAATGTTTGATATGAACATCACGGTTTATGAATATACATTTGAACAACCCTTCATGATTTCAATGGATATGATAATGAATCCTTTGAGAGATGATTTCTGGAAAAATGTTCAGTATGTCATGTATCTTAGTCATTTTTTTTCTCACATCGAAGATAATTGTTATTTCCAACAATTTCGGGATTTATGTTATGTTGCAGGGCAGATGTTATTGGATTTATTTATAATGCATCGCCACTTGAATGATGGGACATTTGTCACCACAGGTTATGCTACTGATATTTTGATGATCCCTGCACTCTAGATGATTGTTTTCTGCAGTATAACCTATGGATTAATCCTTCAAGCAAATACAAAGCAAATTTTCATTTACTATACTATATGTATGTATGCATCCTTATATTTCTGAGATTTTTAAATTGTTTACATAGCAAATTTTCTTGGTGAATATCTGATTTTGAAGAAACACAAAGGCATAATTTTCAAAGTAACTTTTTTCTTATACGTCAATTCTCATTATTAAATGAATGTAAAGGCCTCTTGCAACGACAGAGAATTCTCGCGAGAATTTTCTGCCAAATTCACTGACCGAAAATTCTCTGCCGTTGCATACTACTTTCGGTAGAATTCTCTGTGAAATTCCATTGTTCCATCGTATACAACGGCAGAGAATTTTCGGTCAGTGAATTTGACAGAAAATTCTCGCGAGAATTCTCTGTCGTTGCAAGAGGCCTTGAAACACAAGGGCCATTAATTATTTTTCTTGAGTCAATATATATGTCTTCTTTCGAATTTATGTATTCCATATTATTTCATTACTGCATATCACACATTCTGAAGTTTCTATATTGTCGAAACTTCATGTAGCATTTCTCCTGTAAAATTCGTATTTCTGGGAAAATCTTCATTTTGCTATTGGGACATACTGCATTCCTATTTTATGCTACTGAATGTTTCAAATGCAGAGTTCATGTTGAATGTTGAATATGTTGACCACGATCTATTTATTTTGATTAACTTGACTTCTTGATGATTGATTTTGGATATGATCATGTATATATCATCGGTGATATCTAGGTTTGTGCAATAGCCTCTGAAGACTTTGAAAGATATTTCTGAGATTTTTTTCTCTCATATTATTGATGCTAATATAGTTGGAATGTGTGTTAGATATAGCAGCTGAAGATTACAAACTTGCGTAAACACTCTGAAAAAACAGTAAGCACACAGCGCAGGGGAAATATACTGATAAATATTTTACAAACCTCCAAGGTTTGTATCTTATTTTCAAAATCATATAGTTTCTCGAGAAATTTTAATTGATGCCTCAATTCAATACATCAATCAGTAGGTCAAATGTATGCAACAAGTAATCATAGTACATTTATAGAATAAAGTACATATAATATATTGATTTCGGTCTATTCTGACTTGAAACATATCGCGTTTTAGCTACATCAGAGTTTATAATGTCGACCGTGCGAGTTGCCATTTTTGCGCCTCCCTACCGAGTATAACACATTTAAAAAACAACAGGTGAAACCGAAAGAAGAGCACTTTCAAAAACCTCGCTGCTTTTTGTAATGGCTGATTGACTGCACTTTAACGAGACCTAACGTTTAAAATAATAATAATTTGCAACAAGGATAATTCGCAATCCTTGTAAGACCTGATATGATACTGGAAACGGCTCTTATTGATATCGGTTCTGTGGAAAAATGTTTAGCTTATTCATTTCCCTGTTTGACTACTCTGATTCGGCCCTGTCCTACAAATGTCTCAAAACTGAATATTTGATCTGAATACGTTCTTTTTAGGAATATAAAGGTCATTGTATGTTCCAAATTTCAATAAATTCTGTCCAGTTGACTGTGACTACCTTTTTTTCTATCTAATGTGCGGAATTCTACGAATGATATATATTTTTTGATTAAATTCACACTGTTATGAGCAAAACATGCAATTATTCACAACTTTTTGTTGAATTTACCTACTACGGTAAAATTTGTGTTTCTTTTTGCGAAAACCATTTTATACTCGAAACCATTATGTCATCACAATGTAACTGGCCGATTTACAACGAGATATCCAGTTATATTCCCAAATATTTTTTGTGGCGTGTGGGTCAAAGTCATGTTATAAAAAGCACACCAAAAATACTCATGTTTTTTTCGGAAGCAAATAGGCATATATACAAAACGAGCTTTTATGCCTCATTCAAGGTCAACTATCCTGACATGTTAAGAAAAGTTTCTGTGCATATTTATATAATTATACAGGGAGTTTCCTGATTGAATGTCAATATTTATGGGGGTGATTCTTGGGCCCATTAAAAAAAAACTTCTTATGGACATATGTCCTAAATGTCTTACCTTTTGAGATACAGTTTGGTAAAGTTTTCAAAAATAAATCATTTATTATTAATAACTACAATACCACTTCAGATATTTTGACGAAATTTGTCATACATGGACTATGAATCAAGAGGCATTTTTTAATGTATCACTTTTTTTTTATTCCTACCAGTGGCGTTCGTACGTAACTTGACCTACCTATTTTGGCAGACATTGATGGTACGCCACAGATTTTTCCTAAAATTAAATTCATTTTTGAAATTTACAAACATTTCTCACCAAAATTGATCACTTGATTTTTTCAATCCGATGCTTTCGCTTAAAAAATGAAAACTGTTTCTCTGCATTGAAATAAATTACACTATTTTTGTAAGTAAGGAAGAATTGGTTCTTATCTTAGTAGGATGTGGCCAAGAATTGATATTTGGTTGTGATCACTTCATGTCTTTGAATATTAATATTTAGATATCAATAATGAATGATTTATTTTTGAATACTTCACCACCCTATTGTATATCAAAAGGAAAGACGTTTAGGACATATGTTCAAATGAAGTTTTTTTCTTGAAATGTGCCCAAAAATCACCCCCACGGATATTGACATTCAATTAGGAAACACCCTGTATATACATTTTCATCAAAATATTTCCTCTTCTCATCATCCTGTTCAGCCTACAATCAAATAGTATTATGTGTTGATCATTATAGTGTTAATTTTATACAAAAATTTTAATTTATTACTAATAATCGAATGGAACATGTGATGAATGAATGTTGGTTTGAAATCAATCCACAAAATGTTTTCTACAATTGGCAATGCTCAACTCTGTAATTATGTCCAATAATAATAATAAAAATATCTGAAAAATTACTCATGACTATGTTTTATAACACATTTTGAATTGTTTGTGGGAAAATAATTTAACAATTCATGTTTACATTTTCGTATATTTAGTCTACTTCTTGAGGATAATATTTTTTTTTCAGAAAAAACAGGAAATTGTTTCCCTCATTTTCATTTCCCTTTATTTGCTCATGAGTTTCGATTTTTTCTCTGAATATAACTAATACTTCATCAAATAATGATATCAATGTGCCCATTTCTGCGATCTTTTGATTTTTCTGATATCTCATATGCGAATTCTCTTCAAAGGTAGATCTACTGGCTTACTAGTCGTTCTCTATTCGTAGAGAACGGGACTCGTCGGTTGCGTCACTGTCGAACGGTATGTGCCGGCCCGACTGCACGTGGGTGCGGCGACGTGAGACAAACAAAATGAAAAATGCCCAATAACAATAATAAAATAGACGCTTCCGCTTGTCTGAATCGACGTTAAACGAGGAGCGTGAGTCGTTTATGACAGATCGCTCGGGTACCTGGAATCGTGTGTAAATCCACATCGTTCTTCGGTACGGAGAAGGTTCGTGCAGTGCGTTGATCAAAAACGGATACATAATGGACCGTCCGTAGACAGTCTAATGCCTAGCGAAGACGAGAAACGGTGAAGGTTCGATCATGTGGATCGATCCGATATACTGTGCCGTCGTCGTAGATGGCATTTCGTCTTACGGTACGGATACATTCGTTCGTGTTGAAGATCTCGACTTTTCGAACCGAAGTACCGTCCTTAGGCGATGGGTCGATTATCGAGCTTGATGAAGGTGAGCGTCGTTGACGCGAACCGATGAATCGGCCGTAGATGATTTACCTCGTTCGTCGGTACGGTGAAAGTCTGGCGTCTGGTATAGATAACGAACGAACGGACCGGCTGTGTTGATATCGATTGTACATTTATCATTTCGTCTTTCATATCGGTAAGGTGAAGGCTAGCGTCCACGTGGGTACGCGAACCGATGAACTTTCCGTGTCGAAAGATCGAATATGAAGGAGTGTTTCGTTCATCATATATCGGCCGGTTGAAAGTTCTTCGTGTCTGTGTTCTGGCAAGCCGCGGACAGATGAACCGTCCGTGCGAAGGTATTAAAGATTTTCGCCCGAAATCGATCCGTCGATTCCGTCTAACCAGCGCACGTGTAGTCGCCGTCGCCTTCGATCCGAACCACAGAGTTCGGCATCGTCGTGTTAAGACGGGACATGTCGCGCGCGCGATATGGCAGTGACGGAAGGCGATCTCGTTCCTCTCGGACGAAGACGTCGACGTGATACGACGCCCGTGTTACATTAGCGTTTTTAATTTGAATCGCTCAATCGATACGAGGTGTTGGAGACGTCTGTCTATCCGTCCGAAACATTTACACGATAATTGTCTCTTGACTAGTACGAACGCGATCGCGAAAGCGCGCGCGCGCACACGATTTATAATCCGAAGGGATCCCGTTCTCAGTGGAGAGCGCGTGTTCTTCCCGTAGGGATTGGCGTGTAGCAGCAGTCGCCGCCGCCGCGTAACGTTCGTCTCGTATCTCGAGGAATCGTTTTTCGCGCGAGCGAAATTTCGAGACCGAGAGTTCGAACATAAAAGATTACCCTGAACGGTGGATCACTTGGCTCGTGGGTCGATGAAGAACGCAGCTAATTGCGCGTCATCATGCGAACTGCAGGACACATGAACATCGACATTTCGAACGCACATTGCGGTCCTCGGACTTTGTCCTCGGACCACTCCTGACTGAGGGTCGGTTCTATTCTAAAGACTGCCCGGCCTCGATCGTAATCGACGCAGCAACGCCGAACGAAGTGACGAACAAGCGCGATTGCACGTGTTAGTCATAGCGCGGTGCGACTGGATCTCCATTCTCTTGACGAGGTGGGATCGGAATCGCTAGCGCGACGCACGTCGTAATCGTATCGTAAGTCTAACGTTCGGCACGCTTTGTTCGATGAGATCATAAACATGTGGCCATTACATGGGCGAGTTGGACGGTTTGACGCGCGTTCAAATAGACACGTTCCTATGGAACACAGTTCATCTGTCCAAATTATACAGTCCAAAAAGTTTTCATTCTCTTGAAATCGAATCATCATAGCTTCGCAAAACTCTGTTCTCCTGACGAAATCAGTTTCCTTCAAATGCTGTACCCTATTGAATTTATATGGGTGCATTTTATGTTTTTTTAATATTCTCCAAACACTCGATTGAGATAATCCCAGATCAATCTAGTTATTTTTGAGAGAATTTTGAGGATTCACAGGAAAATATGCAAGAACTGTAATTTCGTTGTTCTCATCTTCTACTACACTTTTTTCTCTGTGTATAGTTTTCTTAACGAAAGATCCGACATTTCTCAAGTTTGTCATGGTTCTGTTAATGGTATCTCTCGTTGGTCTGGGTCGGTCAGAAAACCTCTCAATGAACAGTCGAATCGTTCTATCTACAACTTTATTACATTCTCCATGAAGTAGAAGATTTAAATAATCTTCATTGGTAAAATTAGGTATAGTGATCGATTTTATAACTTAATACGAATTATCACCAAATTAATAGTAAACACAAAATGCTACTGAATAAAGAGGAATTTGGCAGATGTAATTAATGATATCTATCATTAATAAAAAAGAATGTAAAACATGGTAAGTTTTTGCATATGGTTCATAAGGAATTATTTATTTATCACTGGAGAGAAAACCGATGGCCGATTAGTTGAAATAAAGAGGTTTCCGATACAAATTCGAATCGAAATTCGCCATCTATTTAGGAACAACCTGTAACTTTTTTCTCTTGCATATTAGGGTAGTAAAATCTAAAACATGGTTTAAGTAACAGTTCCTGAAAATTTCATCTTTTTGGCGTGAAGGGAAAAGAAATAGCTGAAAATTCAAGACGAAAAAAAGTTTTTTGTGAATAACTCAGAAAATATCCATTTTAGGGCAAGTGTGTGATGCATACACTCACATTATTTTTTAACGTAGATTCAATATCTGCCATAAAAAAATGGGGTTCTAATTTGAAAAAATTGATTTTTCACGATTTTGTCATCCCTAACTTTGAAAGCGATTTTTTCACCCCCTGTATCATGAATCGCGATTTCGATTTTTAAAGTGGATACATCAATCTTACATCTTGAAAAATCCCAAAAATGAAAATTTTCCATCCAAAAACCTCGAAGTTATTCTTGTTTCAGCGGAGCTCTATTTTCGATTTTTTTTTCGATTTTTCCCGCTCAGAGAGAATTTTCCAACCAAAACTGAAAAATGTTACATCAAAATAACTTGAAATTTTCTAAGGAATCTATTTCTGCAATAAAAAAATGGTGTTCTAATTTGAAAAACGGAAGTTGACGTCATTTCCGGAAAAACCGGAGGTGCTCATGCCTTGAAAATATTTTAGATTTCATCAGCATCGTGAAATACTTATAAGTGCTGAATTTCATGAAAATACGTTCAGTTGTTTCCCGTATAAATATGGGTGAGGTTCCTCGTGAAAGACCCTGTATATATTATGATTTCTATGGAGATAACGGATAACGGAGAGTGGGAAAAGAGGGGCATCGTGGCGATCAGCGGATGCAGTTTTGTTATTTGTCTATGTTCGTATTGCAACGTTCTCGGCGTTAAACAAATCGTCTGCTGAATTTGAATGTTTTATTTATTTACAATACCACTAACTTATCACACCAATTTATGGACAATAACTAATACTGATTTATTTACACACTTGCTAATTTATATTCACTACCTGGAATTCGCTATTCACAATTCCATTCGCCTCTATTCAGGAAATAACTATCTCGTCCCTAACGTACGCGTCTTTATATATCGATACAGCCCTGCTCCGAGAACATTCCGGAGATATCTAGGCGCTTCGAGAGTTTCGCCAGAGACGTATTCAGGGGGATTTCGTCCGCTACAGTATTGAGTCACATATGCCCCTTCTCTTCTCCCTAGGCATGCGTGTAGGGTATAGTTAGGTACTATAAGTTCTATGGTTTAGCGACAACTGACCCTGGATTCAAGGGGAACGAGACCTACACTTTTGTGTACTTATTAGCCGTATGTCTAATAACATGGTATTATACTGTAATATTTCAAAGGTTTTTTTGAGCTTGAGATATTTTCTAAGGGGAGATAAAAGGGCAAATCCTTCGCTGTAACTCTAAGGGGTGTTTTACTCTAAAGGGGGTTTTATACTTTTGGCTTGGCTTGTGATCATCTAGTTAGGTAGAACTCTATGTGATGTCGTAATAATTCAGTTTCGTGATAATTCAAGTCTGTGAAATAATGGATGGGAAATAATGAGGTAAATACATAAATGAAACACTTGATTGGACAGAAAGGGGAACAGGCCTTTATTGGTCCAGGTGGCAGGAGTTTTCGAGCCACTTAAAGAGGGAAAACGAAAAGAAGAACCCAACAGTTCTTCTAAAAGCAAAAACCCTCAGCTTTACAGTTGAATAAAATAACATGTAGCAAGTATCAGAATCCATTGGTTGAATATTATAAAGAACATAGAAGACATGAGCATCGATAGAATAAGATGGTGCTATACTTCAGTAAATCTCTTCGTGCAGTTCTCAAAGTATAACTATTCCAGGTCAGTAGTTGAAATGAACGATTCACAGTGCCCTCCCCCAGCCGTCTAACAAACAGGCACTGGGATCTGCAGAACTACCTGATCCCGGCTCCCACTGAGGTACCTTCATAGTTGACGATAAAGCAAACGACTTCACAAATGTGTATGGAACGTTCATTAGCGCCCTACTCCAGCCGTCTAACTGACAGGCACTGGTATCCACAGATCTCCTAAGTCAAAGTTCCAACACAACTGCCATAGTAGTTTACGTAGTGACTTCTTCACTAATCCATGATCCCGATTCTTAAGAACTGAACTCAATAGAAATACATGTGGTATATAATTAAAGATGGGCATACTTGCATTTGAATATCATTGGATGGTAGGCGTTACAGTTTAAACAATAGTACAGATGGAAACGAAATAGCCTTTCAAATCACAGGTTGCTGAAAGAGAGGATGGATTAAAAATGAGAACATAAAATGTACCTGAAACCCTGTGATTTGCATAAAGCCACTCGATCCATTGCATAAGGAAATATTCAGAATAATAAAATATATAAGATGGAGATTAAATGGCCTCTTCGTTCATAGAGGACTTCCAAACAGAATTCATGTATAAATATAAACAGTTCTGACCAATGTAAATCGTGGATGTTATAGATAATTATTGGATGATGCTTAGTAGAATGATTGGTGGAATATAATTAAATAGACAGTATGTAATGGTTCCCATTGGTTCGTGCTGGTATAAACACAATGAATTAGGAACCTAGAAATAAGACCGATTAGTCAATATAAATGGAGGATGAACTTACACGTTGAACAAAAATGCCGTTTGGATTTCTTATAATGGCCGACTAATAACAACAGGGGCACCTTCTTTCACGATTCACCACTATCTTCTCCCTTAACAAAAAAAACCGTCCCCGTCTTCCTTTCCTTTTAACCTCTAAGGCCCCCTCTATGAACTAATCGATAGCATAGATCGATGACAGCCGGCCTACTCCGCAACGTCCAGATAGCCGGACCACCCTCTGTGAAACACAATATGGCAGCGTCGGATTTTATTTCTTCTACTCAGCAGGGTTCCATTCAGCTATACGTGATATTTATATGAATTATTTGTGTCTTGAAATTCGGGGATACTACAATACCCCTGCTTTTCACAGTCACAAAGTGAAGCCAAATCTTTGGTAAGGCTTGAGTTGTACGCTTGCGTCAACTGGAAATTCAAAAATTGCGAGAAATCTAGAGGTTATGTTTATTGTTGTCTTTCAGACAACAAGAAAATAGATATCGAGCGTGAAAATATGTCCCTTAAATAGATACTTTCAGTTCAATCTTAGAATATGAATAGGAGTTTACAATGATATTTAGGACCAGAAGAAAACGGAATAAAGCGATCGAAACATTTCACAGGAAAGTGTGAGGTTACGATCGAAACTATTCACATGAAGAATGACATACCTTTCACGACATAATACGAGGTGTCAGAGAGAGACAGAATTAAAAAAAATATTTTTATTCTCAATATTGCAGCACAAGCGCAGATCTGGATTGTTACCAAAGCCCAGCTTCAGTTTCGATTGGCTCATTCTCCATATAGGAATTATTAGATATAATTATGTTATTAGTTAGGTATTCTGTGTTATTAGCCACTACGCTCGAATTTTATAAATGTCGTTATAGAGCAGTCCAACAAAACAGCTGATCACCGTTTTAAGATGGTTGCTGGGATCATAGACATATGTCATTTTATTATAGCAAAATATCGTTACATCGCTTGGATGAAAATATCGTCCGCGGTGCTTGATTCATTTTCATCAGGAGCGATATTGGTGTAATATATGAGATATAACATATATTTGGAATGAGTATTTCTGCTAAAGAGTTACATTCAATACTCTTTTCTCCGAACTTGAGTGTTGTGATACCATTTTTCGAGTGAATAAATATAGTATCTTAGGACTATTCAAAATGAGTAATTATTTCTTGAAATTGCAAACTGAATCTATAGCCCAAAGATATCGCCAAAAACTTCAACGTATAAATAACGTGGATCCATTTGCTCTCGACGATTCAAGTCTTTCAGTGAAACCATGTGATTTTCCTCCTGTAACTAGTATAGACATAGTCACAGCACAGCTGGAATTCTATATAATTTTACATTGTCGCGAATTCCACTATTTCCCCAATTTATCACAATGCAAGATGATGGCATGGTTGAAATTGAAAATTCCGAAAGCAAAAGAAACTACCCTGAAACAGTGAAGCACGTAACTGACGTAACTGACACTGACGTAACCTCAGTTTGCTCCCAGCAGCCATTAAAACAGCTGATCGTGACAGATCGTTGGACTGGTCTTAAGATGTCTAGACATCTTAACTGGTCTATTCATGCTTCATTGTCAGATAGATGAATGAAATATTCTATGCATCTATATTGTCAGTTTACTCATGTCAAGACAGAATTAGTCATGTAGCCTGAAATTCTAATCATATTCAATGAATATCATATCATTCGTCCATATTTGTACATAGCAAGACCATGGACCGACATATCAATGTACAAAATGAAAATCTATGCGAGTCTTCAGAAGATTCCTTCCAAAATCAGTGCGAATCATGCTGTAACGAGTTTCAAGAATCAGAAGCATATCCTTATAGATGTGTTTACACCGACATAATTCATCAGTACAAAATGAGATTGAAGAAAGCGCATACAGAACTGACAGATAAAGAATTTATTATCGCTCTACTCAAAGACCAGCATGCGAAAATGGAGAACTATTGCAGATGTAGCTTGGAAGAAACACAAAGCATCAAAGCCAAGTACTATCATCTGGCACAGGAAATGGACAATATCAGAAAGGAGAATTCTGTAAGTACAGATTATTAATACAGGGTCCGGCAGAGATGTATGACGTTTTTTGGATGCGTATAACTCGGCGAAGGGGAAGCCTAAATTTTTCGCAATGGTTGATATGTGACCGCAAGGAGTTGCCATTATTTCTTGTTCAGTCGCCATGGAGCCGTGGACGCTAGAGCAACGGGTGTTTGTGTACGATAGTTTCATTGAAACCGATCGTTCTGTGGTAGCAACTCAACGTAGATTTCGAACACATTTTAATGTTGAAAGGCATGGACGTGTTCCTTCACGAAACACCATCCTAAAGTGGGTGCACAATCTCCGGACGAGAGGTTCTTTGAGCCCTGGTGTACCTAGGGGCAGAGAAAGAACTGTTAGAACTCCGGAAAATGTGGCCTACACGATCTCACCCCATGTGATTTTTTTCTGTGGGGGGCACCTAAAAGCTCGTGTATTTATTGACAAGCCACTTAATCTTGACGAACTTTCTCTTGCAATCACCCGCGAAATTCAAGCAATTCCAAACAACATGCTGGAACGATGCATGGACAACTTCACAAATCGGCTGCAGGAGTGTGTGGAAAAACAGGGCAACCACTTAGATGACATCATCTTCCGTTCATGATTATTTTTTATCTTTTTTTTTTGATGTGGTATCAATGGCAAACTCTCATGTACATTTAAAAAAAATAAAATTTCATTTTCCTCAAAATCTCACTCAGTTATGATTTTTTCAAAAACGTCATACATCTCTGCCGGACCCTGTATTTCGAAATATATTATTTTTGTGAATGAAATCCCTAATCATACACGAAGGACATGAAAATCATATCTTGTAAATGTATCATGGTTTTCGAGATTATGACAATTTATAAGATTCGCTCACTATTCGTTGCCAAATAATATATTTTTATTTTTCAGATGCAGAGAAATACGCCAGTGTATAAAAATAATGAATCATTGGAGTCATACCTCAGATCAGAAGTGGGTATATGGAAGAAGGAGTGAGTATATCCAAATAATTTCAAATACAGAGGGCCGAACCGATGCTCGTGCTTGTTTCAACGGTCGACTGATGATACACATGCATGTGGAAGGATTGCAAAATCTAGTTCAAACGCCGGCCCCGACTGACTATCAGGACTGATCATCAGTCGCATGATTGTGAAAAGGTTCTAAGAGCCGTTTCACATGTGACTGATGGTCGGTCCTGATATTCGGTCGAACTGATCATCAGTCGACGGTATTTGTTTTCACATGGAAGCGTATCGTCAGTTGCCTCGCTATCGAAGACTATTTGCCGCTATGGATTCGGATCGTGACACTGTTTGTTGTTGCTTTGTGCGAGAACCGCCCGATTCCCGCACGAAGTGAAAACTTTTTCCGTATTTCGAAATTCTCATATTGGGAATTTTATTAATGTGAATTCTTAGTTTGAAAAGTTATATGGGAAATCCTTGATTGGTTCGAGTTATATTGAACTTTAAAATTTCACTCTGTATCATCCTGAATATCAAAACCCAAGAACTCAGACGGAAAGTTGAGAAAGAGGACATTATCGACGATCAATCTGTTGATGAATATGCGAACTTACTGGCTTCTTGCTGTTGTAATGGAAAGAGATTCTTAAAATCTTTCTGCAATACACAGATCCCAATATTCAAATCTTTATCTTTATAATTTTCTGAGGATGTATCCCAGATTTTCGCTGTTTTTCTATGATACTTGGCGCGTATCGTCTATCGATTCTGACTGAGACCAAGACACAACGTTCCCGCTCACTGTCTGATCCGAATAGAGCGGAACTTTTATTGTACGTAATCTTCCGCTTGACTCTCCGAATACAGATTCGGGATGAAATTATCAGGTTTGCACGCGACTTAACAATTGCTGGGGTAAACAAAGACTTCCCGTGAAATCCACCAGCTTCGTACCCCACGACTGACAGCTGGAGCCCTTGGATATCTTGAACGCCGTTCTCACCCTGTTCAAATTATTTTTCTTCTAGGAACAAACAGATTCTCGACAAAATCGAAGTAATAGATTTCGATGTACAGAAACTGCTGCAGATCCTTTCCGATAACCAAGGAAGAGACTTTCAGGAAGAGATAGAGAGGCGGATGGCTAGAATGGAAAAGATAATAGAACGTCAATCGGTCATCCTGACCTTTTTGCATACCAAATTTTCGCAAGAACCGAGGGCCAATGCTGACTCCGGATTGATAAAAAGCAATGACAAACCTCAGGATGAAGTCAGAGGTAAGATGTATGTGTTGGAATGTCTTTCATGACGTGATGAGTTGATATGCATATGATAAACTATTCGCATTATACGGGGAATTATTGGTACTGTTATTCGGTGGTGGATCTATTGGGAAAACTGATTTCACGTTTTATGATCTCATTTTCATCTGAATTATAAGAGAATGAAGAAGTGTTCATTTCGTGATTCAGCTGATTTCTGCAAACTACTGTGAGGAAATGATTCATGACTCATTCCACAGAAACTGGTGGAGATGCAGTCAAAAATTAATAGTACTGTGCCTAAGGTGGCGTAAGGACACAGTAACAAAGCCTTCACAGAACACAACTGCTTCTCCGAACTCGTACAAGGTACAAGCTCCAAAGCTTGTAGTTTCAGAGGGGTCTCCTCAGGAGACCTAGGAGTAATCAGTATAAACTATATATCATATCATATCCGGTTGATTGATTGATTAGCTGACGAACAAGAGACCGGGTTAGCACCAGTGGCGGCTTGTCCTATGAGGCAGTGCCTCACCAATAAACGTCGAAAATTACACGTATAAATATCATATATTCATTAATTATTTATTCAATCAAT
This sequence comes from Adalia decempunctata, assembly GCA_951802165.1. NCBI lineage: Eukaryota > Metazoa > Arthropoda > Insecta > Coleoptera > Coccinellidae > Adalia > Adalia decempunctata. The sequence goes on along the minus strand of OX637701.1, from coordinate 37,658,487 downwards.
TAAAATTGTTTTCATTATCTTCTTCCATACGCATTTATATCGAAATTTCCCTTCATTATATAGCAATAAAATGCGTCTCCGGTTGGGTCTAAGTTTCCGTATCTCACGATTTCTAGGTATCCAACTCCCAGTAAACGGCAGAGGCAGGCCTCACACGCTTTCTTTACGCGTCATTTTACATCATAGGGAACGGACGGCAGGCGAGAAAACCGCACCCCTAAACGACAAATATTACGTTGAGTCTGAGGCTAGCCTCTGATATTCTCTCGCGAAGGGCAAACTGTAATTATTCTGCACTATTCGGGAACTAGTTCTTTAATCTATGAACTCGGGTCAGTTTTCAAATTGGGTTCGATTTGTAAAAATAGTTTTATCTGTTTTTCGTGTAGATTTAGGTTGGTCTCAGTGTTCATATGATGTCTTTCAATCTTATTACTGAATTCAATTTCCATCGGAGACCCGAAGGCGAAATATATTTAACGGGACCGATGGGACGTCACGAATTCCCCAGTTAGATGTAAACGCTCGAAAGACTTGTGATTTTTTTGATTTTTCAGCTAATCAGCAAAGTTTTTGGCGTAATTCTTATGGGGATAAATCATATATGGTTCAAGAAGTAAAGCGATCTATTCCAGATTTGAGTGAATGTCTTGAGAATATTACGCAACTGACGAAGAAGAGAGTTCACTAGAATTAGTTATTTATAGGTATATGTACATATACCGAGTGTCCCATTAGTGCAATGAAGTAGATAATCTCATTACTTACGTCAGTTACGGAATAATTTTACTTCAAAAATGGTTGCTCTTGCACTGATATATCAGCCTAAAATAATAGTACCGGCCACAGGGTGTTCGTTTGTAGCGGTATTACTGGTATCGGGATTATGTCGGTTTGTTCTAATGGTAACCACTTCATATATTTCATCTCTTATGGCCAAATTAGTATTTCTATTCATTGGCATCAACATTTTTCTCAAATTATCCGGCGTGGCTGACATATAACGAAAAAATTATGGGAAAGTGGAAGATTTTACTTCATTATCAGAGTAACATTAACTTAAATATTCTCAATGTTCTAGTTAATGGGTGTTTCAAATCTGATGATATGATGAAAAGCAACTTGTTTGTAGAGGGTGTTCTTAACAAGGTCCAAAATTGAAGAATTTCAATAAGGATGCTCATTTTCTTCAACTGGCTTCAAATTACTTTTCATACACACACCCTTTAAAATGTTTAGTTTTCGAGTAAGATAAATCTTCATCGCTAGAAGTAAATATTTTACGAAGCAAAATGTTTCTCGAAAAAGATGACCTTGAGTATGCTAGCGATAAAGAATTATTCTAATCATCAGTTTCGCAATAGCCTTTTTCACGGCAACGCCACGGCAGGGAATATTTTTTCTCCGATGTGCCTCACCACCTTAAAGTGTCACGAGCCGCCACTGGTTAGCACTTGGAATCCCTGTCACACTGCGACCAATTTGGGTCTATTGTATCACTCTTTGGTCAGTGGTTCCTCACGAGAATGGGTTCGTGTCCTTTATCAGGTTCAGTAGCCTGTATGTACTCCATTCACTTTTATAAAGTAGCCCGGCTGGCGCTGGAATTCTGACACATTTTACCGCGTATATTTTGAAAATGTTAGGTTATAGTCATTCTTCTGTCAGATATGGACGCAACGTTGCCGTTTCTACATATAAATCGTAGAAATTACGTATTTATCAAAATGTTTATTTACTTTGGGAAAACAATGAATTTGAGGAAATATTATGTCAATTCAATAATTCCAAAGATCTGACGAATATTGAAGAAACTTTTTTTGTGTTATTACTGGAAATATTTCACGTGTACGAGTATAAACATGATTCGAAGATTCAGTTATGCTATTTTCTTGTACGGAAATCAAGAACCGAGTGTTGAAATTTTACTGAAAAATAATGGACAGAATAGTCCGTTACTTTGTGATAGTTCATTAACCCGATACAAAAACTTTTAGAACAGACGGACGTATGGAAATCCCCACTTTTCAAAATTCTCAAGAAATAAGCCTACAGAGGACAATTAAATACCTCTTTGCGCAACTTGAAATACTCCAGTATGAAAATGTATTGATACCACGAATCTTGTGTCACAGTTAAAGCTTAAAAGAACTAACTCCATTCACAAAGTTAAAAAAGAGTAATCAGAAAGTAGACTTGGCAATGTCGCTTGATTTTCACGAGTGCCAACCTGCGTCCGTTTTAAGTAAAAGAACTTGATAAACCTAAACCATGGCCCACCAAGATACTTTATAAAAGTGAATGGAGTATATGTGTTTTTTCGGATTCATTCCCGTTTCCGGACTGATGTCTCCGAAGATTCTGTGACGCCTTCTTCCTAGGGCGTCGCATTCAAAGATGATGTGAGAGGCTGTTTCTTCCTCTTCACCGCAAAGTCTGCAATCCACGGGTTCTCTAAGTATTCCTATGGTGTTCAGATGTTTCAGAAGTGAATGTTAAGCAGTGATTAATGAATCATTATTCACTGCCATTATTCACCGGTGAAAGATGACTACCATTACGTTTCTCAAAGATCATTCGAAATGTAAGGATTATAGGGAAGTCGTGGACAAAAATATTTTCCTATTCCCTAGACAGACGTCAAGTTACATCACAGAATCAGATCAAATGGTGAACCCATAGAACTTATAGTACATGGAATGCTGTTAGCCTTGCTGCTCAGCTTAAAATAATGGAGAAGCATCTCAAGTTGGAGGAATACCGAAATTTCGATGTTCCCATGGATACGACTTGTCATACAGAACAGAAACACAGAAATACTATGAATTTAATCATCAAGATCCGATTCACTTGGCATTTCGGCAAACATTTCTGTGTTTCTGATCGATGTGACAAGCCGTATCCATGGGAACATGGAAATTTCGGTATTCCTCCAACTTGAGATGTTTAACCACTTTTTGATCTGGTAATAGCATTCCATGTACTATAAGTTCTATGGGTGAACCTCATGATAAATATCAGCTCAAAATTCGAACCCGAAAATAGAAACAATACAGTAGTTAAGGTGGGCGTTCAATGTAGTGTGTTTTTATTTCAAGTTGATTTCGAAAACGGTTTCACTTTGAGAACTGAAAATTTGTGGGTGAACTCAGAAAGGATTAGGGTTCTTGTTGAAATAATTTTAATCGATTTCATTCCGATAGTTAATTTTTTTTCTTTCAAAAATAGAATAAAATGAGCCAACTCATGCTTCTATTTTATTTCAACAGAAAGACCCATGAAAATAGTTCAACATCCGATTAAAAGTGAACTACTGATAATTTCGTTCAGAAAAACAACTTGAAATACGGAATTGGCAGAGAATGACCAAATTCAAATTTTGGCGGGAAAAAGTTCCTGCTTTACCCACAAATTCACTTGTTTCGTAGTTCGGCAATTTTCGGATAGAGAGCGCATTGTACATTTCATTCATAATCAGAGAGATATTCATAGAACTCTATCAGATGAGCTTCCCTACTCGCTTGAAACGCCGACCTTAACGATTTTTAAAATTGAGTGAAAAAAATGGAACATTTGCCTGGTTACGGTTGTCTTGCAAAATTCATGTTTTGCCGCCACCTGGCGGAAAAAGTAAGCCATACAAACTATTTCTACGCCTAGGCGGAAAAATATAACTTTTCGATGATCCTGTCAGTCGAAAAATGACGTTGTTATCGTACGTTTGGAAATAAATTTATGAATTTTAAAAATAATCTGAATGCTTCCCTGAATCAATTATCATCGAATATTATTACTTTCCTGGTCTCTAAACAAGTTAACAATGTTGTCAGAATGTTTATCAACTTTGTCGAGACCAAAATCTTAATGATGGAAAAACATTTGATGTAGAGATATTCGGGGCTATTCACTAAGCAGAGTTGTTATGGATAGCAACTGTAAATCGTCGTTATGTTCACAGTCAGTTGCTACCGCGAAATTGGTATTCACTATTTGTGTAAGTTGCTATAAAAGTTGCTATGTATAACAAACAGTGGCTATGAGAAGTGGTTCACTGGCAACAGCTTCATAGGTGTTGTTAACGAAAACCACTTTTGGAATGTTTTTCTGTGTTTGTGTGAACAATTAAATATTTTAAATCTATAAAAATGGCATTGCTCGTGCAGATCGACTTTTTTATAATTCAGGAATTAATACAAAGGTATGTGTGGTGCTGTTGTAGGATGCATAGATAGTTCTCATAGGTATTGCAATCATTAATCTTCCAGAGAAGAATGAAATCCACCCTGGAGCTGTTTATTATAAACGAAAGGGGTATAATAGTATAAGTATAACTTCAATAAATACTCGTTACCCAGGGCCATCTCATGATGCTGCTATAAGGCAAATGTCCTTTATCAGAGAAAATATGGAGCAAAAATATTTTGATGATAAACATATGGCATTTAGGAGATTTTGCCTATGTCCTATACATGTCATATATCATAATAAGAAATCATCTTATTCAACATAGTGTAGCGGACGAAATCCTCCTGAATACGTCTCTGGACTCTCTGGTTCTGCGTAGGAATTCTAGAAGCCTTCCAGAGACTATCTGGAGCGTTCTAGAAACAGAGCCGTATTGGGTATATAAAGACGCGCACGAGTGGGACGGAGTCAGTTACTTCCTGAATAGAGCCGAATCGAATTGTGAATCGCGAATTCAGAGTTGTGAATATAAATCAGCATTATTAGCAAGTGTGTAAATAAATCAGTATTAGTTATTGTACATAAATTAGTGTGATAAGTTAGTGGTATTGGAAATAAATTAGACGTTTAAATTCAGCAGACGATTTGTTTAACCCCGAGAACGTTACATTGGTGTCAGAAGTGGGGTCAATTGAACTGCTGTGCTAATTGAATTGTGGACTTCATAGTGGAACTTTTTGAATGCCGATAACAAGATCGCAAAAGGAGAAAATGGACCAGGCCAGTATGGAATTTTTCAAGCAAGCCTTTGAACAAATGAGTTCAAAATTGGAAGGAAAAATGGATAAGATGGAAGAGAATTCTCGAGAAATGAACGAGAAAATGGAAGAAAAAATGGATAAAATGGAAGAGAATTCTCGAGAAATGAACGTGAAAATGGAAGAAAAAATGGATAAAATGGAAAATAAAATGGAAGAAAAAATGGATGAGAATTCTCGAGAAATGAGCTTGAAAATGGAAGAAAATTCTCGGGAAATGAGCTTGAAATTAGAAGAAAAAATGGATCAAATGGAGAATAAGGTGGAGAAAAAAATGAACGATTGTAACGAATTGGTGAGTCAAATTGCAAGTACATTGGATGAGAGAATAGAGGCTGTCAAGGAAGTAATAATTGAAGAAGTTAACGACAAAATTGAAGGAGTCGTTGATGAAGTTAACGGAAAATTTGAAGAAATATCAGAAATAATTGAACAACATGCCAAGTTGATAGAGTCCCTGAAGAGAACATCACTTGGAAAAGAAACTCTAGCTTCACCATCCAATAACTTCGTGAAAACCGAAAACAACACAGAGAGTAGTAAAATGAAGATTAAACCTCCAACTTTTGATGGCAAAACACCTTGGTGCACGTACCAGAAGCAATTTGAAGCAGCAGCGAATGCCAATGGATGGGGAGCGGAAGAGAAAGCGACAGCCTTGATTGTTGCACTAAGGGGAGATGCATTGAATATACTCCAGACTGTTCCTGCAAGCCTACAAGGTAATTACGAGGCTCTAACAACTAAACTCCAAATGAGATATGGTGATGCACACCTCCAACAAGTGTATCACGCACAGATCAAGAGTCGCCAGCAGAGGAGTACAGAAACGTTGCAGGAATTTGAAGTCGATATAGCAAGGTTGGTAAGACTGGCATATCCTACAGCACCGGATAGCTTCCTGGAACAGCTCGCTATCCAGACCTTTGTCGATGGTTTGAGAGATATGGAAACCCAACAGACACTACGATTGGCCCGACCCAAGACTCTGGATGACGCCCTGGCCTTTGCATTAGAGTTTGAAGCTGCCAAACAAGCTTCGCACAGGGGACACAGCAAGGTGAGGCGCACTGTGGATGATTCCTCGGTCAGCGATGAAATCATAGAAGAGGTACTACGCCGAGTTCGTCAAGAGCGACGGAATAGAGGACTAAGACCAAGATGCTGGAATTGCGGCGGAGAAGGACATATTCGGCGCTACTGTAAAGAGCCAGCTAAACGTCAGGAACAGGAAAACTAAAACGGGTTGGTGAGAAGGGGCATAAACCGACCCGCCATGACAATGCCCCAGAAGTCATAATTCAGACCATCTCTTCAAGTATTTATGTCGACGGTAAAGTTGATGGGCGGTCGGTTAAAATGTTAGTCGACACAGGCGCAACCCGGACCATAGTAAAGCCAGGAATAGTTGAAAGGAATGGAAAAATCCGACAAACAATGGTCCGTTTACGAACAGCTACTGGAGATGACGTATCAACACATGGAAAGAAAAGGATTGTCCTGAGCATTGGAGACATAACTCTCGAACATGAGGTGCTGGTAGCAGATATCATGGAGGAAGTCATCTTGGGAATGGATGTCATCAAAGGTTATGGCTTCCAGATGGATATGAGGAACGATGTCTTGAGAATTGGAAGTCTGGAAATCCCATTCTTGGGATGTGAAGGTGCATCAATTCGAGTCTTGCTCAGCGAAGATGTTGACCTAGGTGGCCAGGCAGAAACGATAGTAAAGGGGTACTTAGACAGAAACCTTCGGGATAGCGGTATAAGACTCATCGAACCAGCTAGTGAAAATAACCTAGGAAAAGGATTGCTACTCGGAAAAACCTTAGTGAGAGGCGGGAAGGAAGTTCCTGTAAGGATTTTGAATACCAACATGTACCCGGTGACATTAAAGAAGGACACGATTCTGGGAGAAAGCTGCTCCGTGCTTTGTGTGACAGGAGACATTCGGGATGAACAGAAGAAGGGTACCAGAAGGGGGAAGTGTTCGCTAAAATTACTTGAGATACTGACTTCTTCCTATATAGACCTTGAACCAGAACACATAAGCGAGGTGAAGAAATTGATAAGTGAATACAGCGACGTTTTTGCTACGGATGATACTCGAATGGGAAGAACAAATGTTGTGAGACATTCAATCAACACTGATAAATCCGGTCCCATTCGCCAACACCCACGAAGACTTCCGATAGCAAAGAGGGAAGAAGCAGAGAATATTATCAAGGACATGCACCAACAAGGAATAATAGAGCCATCAGATAGTCCTTGGTCATCACCTGTGGTTCTGGTGAAAAAGAAAGATGGCAGCACCAGATTTTGTGTCGATTACCGTCGTCTGAACGAAGTCACTAAGAAGGATTGTTACCCCCTTCCAAGGATTGATGACACTTTGGACACTCTTTCTGGCTCAAGATGGTTCTCCACACTGGACTTGAAGAGCGGGTATTGGCAGGTGGAACTAGATCCAAAGGACAAAGAGAAAACAGCTTTCACCATTGGGACAGGACTGTGGCAGTTCACAGTAATGCCATTTGGTCTATGTAATGCACCTGCGACCTTCGAGCGATTAATGGAAACCATTCTTCGAGGATTATCCTGGAAGACGTGCCTGGTTTATTTGGATGATGTCATTGTTTTTGGTCGGACATTCGAAGAACACCTGAGAAATTTAAGAGACGTTCTGGAGAGGCTACGCACTGCAAATTTGAGACTCAGTCCGAAGAAGTGCCACATGTTCAGGAGAGAAGTGAAATACTTGGGGCATGTAGTATCCGAAAATGGAATTAGTGCTGACCCAGACAAGGTTAAGGTCGTACAAGAATGGCCGATACCGCAAGACAGGCATCAAGTAAGAAGTTTCCTTGGATTGTGTACCTACTATAGGAAATTCGTTCTTGGGTTTGCCAATATCGCGAAGCCTTTGACGAGACTGACGGAAGATGGATAGGATTTCAAATGGGATATGGAATGTGGGGATGCTTTCAATCGGCTGAAGCAAGCTCTAACAACGGCTCCTGTTCTAAGTTATCCCCAAGTCAGTGGAAAGTTCATCTTGGACACAGATGCGAGTAACATGGCCATAGGAGGCATATTGTCCCAAATTCAGAATGGCCAAGAAAAAGTGATAGGATATTTCAGCAAGGTCCTGTCAAAGCCCGAACGTAACTATTGCGTTACAAGAAGAGAGCTTCTCGCTGCAGTGAAGTCCATGGAACACTTCTATAAATATCTGTACGGCCGGGAATTCCTTCTCAGGGCTGACCACGCCGCTCTGAAGTGGCTTCTACAATTCAAGAATCCAGAGGGTCAGGTTGCCAGATGGATAGAAAGATTGCAGGAATATAATTTTACTCTCGAACATCGTGCAGGAAAAACTCATGGTAACGCTGACGCATCATCTAGGAGACCATGTCCGTCAGATTGCAAGCACTGCAATAAAGTAGAAGAGAAAGAATTCTGCTTGAGAACGACCATCGTGGATACGGACTGGATGCCAGAATCCCTGAAGCGCGATCTAGAAAGTGACCCAGAATTGAAGATGCTGTTGTATTGGAAGATAAGCGGACAGAGACCAAGATGGGAGGAAGTGAGTCATCTGAATCCTAGGGTCAAGTCCTACTGGGCACAGTGGGATTCTATCATTTTGGAGGATGGACTGCTGAAAAGGTCCATCGAAAATGACGATGGTACCGCAGCAAGGAAACAGCTGATAATTCCCAGGAGTCGAGTGAGAGAGGTTTTAGAGAAGTTACATGACGGAACTTCCGGTGGCCATTTCGGTATCAAAAAAACGCTAGAAAAGGTTAGAGAGCGTTTTTACTGGGTCAACTGCAAAGAAGATGTTGAAGACTGGTGCCGGAAATGCAGATTATGTGCCTCATCGAATGGCCCGAGGGGAAGTCGTAGAGCTCCAATGAAGCAGTATAACGTGGGGAGTCCCCTCGAACGAGTTGCCATCGATATTGCAGGTCCATTCCCCGAAACCGAAGATGGGAATAAGTACATACTGGTTGCGATGGATTATTTCACCAAATGGGTTGAAGCCTATGCTATTCCAAATCAAGAGGCCTCGACAGTGGCCGATGTTCTGATTAAGGAGATGTTTAGCCGATTTGGTGTGCCTCTCGAACTTCATTCGGATCAAGGACGAAACTTCGAGTCTAGTCTGTTCCAGAATGTATGCCAATTACTCGGAATCAAAAAGACAAGGACAACTGCGCTTCACCCACAGTCAGATGGCATGGTCGAAAGAATGAATAGAACTGTGGGAAAATATCTGGCTAAAGTGGTCTCTGATCACCAAAGAGACTGGGACAGGTATCTCCACCTGTTCACTATGGTCTACAGGTCGTCAGTGCAAGAATCGACTGGAGAGACACCAGCCTGTATTATGTTCGGCCGAGAAATAAGGTTGCCTTGTGACCTGGAGTTTGGATGCAAGCCTGGAGCGGAGATAGCTGGTGAGGACTACGCGAGCCTCTTGAAGGGTAGGCTACATTACATCCATGAGAAGGTCAGACAGAACCTCCAAATAGCGAGTGACCGAATGAAGACCCGGTATGACAGCAAAGCTGCAGAAGGTGGTTTCAATGTGGGAGACCTAGTCTGGCTGTACAATCCCCAGAGGAAGAGAGGTCTATCACCTAAGCTGCAGAAGGATTGGGAAGGGCCATACAGAGTAGTAAAACGAATCAACGATGTAGTGTACCGTATCCAGAAACTGCCCAGAGGCAAGAAACGTGTGGTCCATATAAATCGTTTAGGCAAATATGAGGCAGACTATGAGGAACATGACGAAACCCATCTGAGAAGAACGACTTTTCAGAAAGCGGAGCAGGAGGAGATGAGTTTCGACCTATTTATGACAAACTACGGTGGAACCGGAAAGGCAAGATTTGGAGTTACCATTGAGCAACAGCAAGATCTCTTCTCTGTATCTGAAGACTATTCACTAGCCCATTGTGTCTCGGAAGACCTGCATATGTCGAGAGGAATAGCATTCGTCTTCCGGAAGAAATTTGGCCGTGTACCAGAGCTCCTGAAACAACATCCTCGTACTGGGAAAACGCTGAGGTTGGCTGATGGCCAGCGTTACCTCTTCTACCTGGTAACCAAGAGATTCTCCGACAACAAACCCAGCTACAAAAGTATGTGGGACACCCTGTTGCAGCTGAGAGACGAGCTCACCAAGTTGAAGGTGAAAAAGCTAGCTGTGCCAAAGTTGGGTTGTGGTCTAGATCAGCTCAACTGGAGAATCGTTCGAAGTATGCTTGAGGTCATTTTCCATAGGACCGGAATGAAGATACTGGTTTGCAGTTTCAACCCGAGCGGATATACGCCGAAGAAGAAGACAGTGGAATGCTATTTCGGACGACAGGGGTGCTGCAGAAAAGGAGACGCCTGTAGATTCAGCCACACCATCCAGGGTGTTCGGGGACCGAACGTCTTAAGGAGGGGACAGTGTAGCGGACGAAATCCTCCTGAATACGTCTCTGGACTCTCTGATTCCGCGTACAGGAAAAATTTCGAGAAGCCTCCAGAACATATCCGATCGTTCTAGACAGGTCCGTATGGGTATATAAAGACGCGCGTGTTGCAGAGAGTCAGTTACTATCTGAATAGAGCCGAATCGAATTGTGAATCGCGAATTCCAAGTAGTGAATATAAATCAGCATTATTAGCAAGTGTGTAAATAAATCAGTATAAGTTATTGTACATAAATTAGTGTGATAAGTTAGTGGTATTGGTATTATTAAACATTTAGAGGTTATATCAAAGACTCCTCTTTGGTTATATACCTATTTTCCGCCATATATCCGCACCAAAGACATACATAGTAATTTTAGATCTATTACCAGTACATTCGAACTATTCTGCGATGCAGTTGCCAACCGTTTATTAGAGAATACTGAAAATGGTCACCAGTGGTTATCAAAAGTTATTATCAGAATTGCTATGGTTATCAACTGTTAAAACCACTTCACTTAGTGAATAGCCCTGCATATTTTGTAATAATAAAATCTCACAAATGTGGGAGGTGAAATTGAACACCAAGGATCATGAAATTATGCAATCATTACGCACAGTTTCTTTCAGAAATTTATTGTTACTGGTCCAAAAATGAAAACCAACGAAATACAAATCACGTACCAAGTTAAAATTAATGAAGAATTGAATGATACCTAGCTCTAAATAATCTGTGGCGATGTTTCTATCTGAACAATATCCTCTTGGAATTCGACAGTACACGGTTAATATTACATTCATTCACTGAAAGTCTTCACATAATCATGACGGGAAAGAAGAAAAACACTCAACATGATCACTTTCTCCTTTCATAGTTACATAGCTCTGAAAAAGATTACTTCGTTCCTCCATGTTTGTTTGGAGACCGGTCGCTATACCACAGACCAGGTCTGCGGCTATACGCATGCGTCGTTCACAGACGTTACATTACGTACAAAGATTATCTCTTTGATCTTGATTACGCAGGATGGGGAGGGGTCAATTGTCAATCCTCTCTATAGAAGGCTGTGGTCGATTCATAGATTTTGAGTAGTTTTAGGAATATCGGTTGGACTGGCAACGTCAACATAAAAATTTCTGTGAAATATTCACAGAATGGATAAAAAATGGGTTAGGTTGAGTTTATTAATAATACATTCTGATGAATTGATTGAAAGACATTCTTTATGATATATTTTTGGGATATCGAGGAAGATATGGACAAGTTATTAGTGTTTACAAACTAATCTTAAGAACAATCGAAAAAGGAACTTATTTTGATTTGAGGTATATGGCTATTTAGTGGTAGATTTGATCGGCAAAACAAAGTGTTTTTGTTAAGAAATATCGTGTTTTCAACATTCTTATTCAAATAAGGTTAGTACTTGAGTATTCCCCAAATGTACTTACCCAATTTCAGTGAAAACATATAAACTTTTAGGTGTTTGCAGAGGATCGAATCAGGGACGTATTCGGCCCATTTTTTTTAAATGGCTATATCTCTTCAGCAGAGCCGAATTCGGAAAAATGGAAAATGAAAAAAAGTTTCTTTTGGCCTCAATAATCTACAGTTAAAATATATTTACAGGTCAAAGACTCATCCTGTAGGTATATGAATCGCAGGCGTATGAGCCATATAGTTATCTATATCTATATCTATACTAATATTACAAAGAGGAAAGATTTGTATTTTTGTTTGTTTGATACGAATAGGCTCAAAAACTACTGGACCGATTTCAGAAATTCTTTCACCTTTAGAAAGCTACGTTATCCCTGAGTGACATAGGCTATACTTTTTACCCAAAAAAATAAGGATACCTACTATATCTTCGATAATTACAAAAAAATCAGCCATAATCAGCTATTTTCACGTGCGCTGCAAAAACCGTAAGACTTACGTGGATACAATGTGTGACGGAAATGTACCTCTCAAATAGTTCTACAAAAAAGTTTGTGATAGCATATATCTATCTCTCAAGATGGACTTGCTATTACCTGTTTATGGTAATCAGATGTTTTCCAAAATTATGCACTATTTAGGAGTGAGTTTTTATGAATTGGGTATTGATCCTCATCCAACCTAATACGTTATTTATCCCCAGTGTTTAATTTAGAACGAAATTGCCCTTCACATCATACAATTACAACAAGTACATCAAAAGATATGGCTGATTGAAGATGAAACCGCCGCGCGAAACAAATTTCTACACGGGCGAAGCTGGGACGGCCTGCTTGTATTAGATAAACGGTGATAATAGTATCGATATCTGGAATTCTATGTTTCTTGGGATGGGATATTTCCATATAGATTATGTTTTGCTTCTTGACACTTCCGATTATTGATATTCAAATATTTGATGAAAAATAACGAACCTGAAATTGACTAGGTATACCTAACCGCTAGCGGGACAAGATCACAAGTACGAGAGCTGAGCATCGTAGCATCTGTGAAATAGCGAAATAAGAGTTTTTCGTTAAATTTGGAGTTTAAATTGGTGTTTGTAATACTACACCTACCCACCATTTTATTGCTGAATATACGAAAGAATCCGTACAAGAGCCATATTTAACTATTAATGATTATTATTATTCACAACGTATACCTATACTTCTGATTACAGATGATCTGTCATCGCTAGGAACGACGCCTTCTGTTGATACACGAGAACGGATTTCACTCGATTCGGCTTTCAACTCCGTCATGTTACCTCCCAACCCTGGAGAATCCATGGATCAGAATAGGATACAGAAACTCGAACAAAAAAACCCAGCAATTGTTCTCAGTCCTGAAGATGACGTTCGCATATCTATTCAGATCCAGCGCGCCTCCAAGTCCAAAGATTCGATGCAACCGATGCCAAAGCTGGAAAATCGAAGTGGAACCAGTTCCAATGAAAGTAAATTCGCAAATAATTGAATTTCCCTCAATATTAATACCAGTTATTGAACTGACATGGTATCAGTTCGAATTGAATGCGATATTAATGTATTTACAATAGCGGATTCATAATTATAAATATTTCTCATCTATTTTAGAACAAATTCCTGATTATTCAATGTCTTCGTATTGCGTACCGACAGTAATAAAACATACAGATACAATCAAACAATGATGCATAAAAACCCTGGTGTAACGACTCGTAAGTGAAAATCGTGACCAAAAATTGTAGATCAAATAGGGTACTCTAGATCGAACCTCGTCCTAGTTCCAGAATTATCCGCAATATTTCCCGGTCGTGGCAATGAAAAAAAGCGCGACCCCTTTCCGGAGGAATGAAAAGTACGACCCCAGCTCAGGTTCACGATCGATAAGAAAGACTTAAACAAAATCTAATCAGTGCCAACTCCAAGTATTCTATGCAACTATAATCAAGCGATCATAAGATGTATTAATACATCACAGAAGAGCAAAGAAGTTATCACAAAATTCATAGATCATCTGACAAATCGACTCTAGTGCCATCGTTGTTCACAGAGTAAAGTAGAACGATTTTGGACCACATAAATTAAACCTATCATTTGATCCTTAACATTAAAAGTGAAACTGCTAAGGGCCAGTGAGAGCTATTGCGCATGTGCTATGAGCAAATTGTGATTGGGTAAGAGCCAGCACGAAGAAAATTCCATAAGGTATTCATGGATACATAATGACATGCCCCATGCCCCTTCTTTTGCCGATGTATGCGTATAGCGACAACTGACCCTGGATTTAGGACTACACTTTTCTATACTTATTTGCCAATACGCTCAAATTCTATATTTATGATTCTAAATTTTGGACAAAAAACTAGTGCCTTCATGCTGGCCAACTGTTTAAGAATACTCAAAAATCACTTCCCATTTTTCGCATCGATTCAACCCTTATCTGAAAGCTTCAATCCTAATGTGTGTATCCTGAAAATACTAGAGATGTCAGTAAGGTCTTCATTTAAATTTATAATTTCATCATCAATGGGTAAGAAAATAAATATCCCCACCAAAAAGTTCGTATGGGGAATTTGAATTTTTCGAAACAAATGAGGATTTCACTGAACTCTGTGATTTAGCTTTGTCTTGTATACATGTTTAATAACTTTTTATAAATGAGATGTTTCTATAAGAAGAGTAAAACTGATTCAAGAAATTATAGAAATAAAAACTTCTAATTTTATCCATTTCCGAAGAAGTAGAATATGTTGACAAATCTTTTGCAAAATGTGAAACTGATTATTATTTATAGGTTTTCTTTGAATTCGTGATGATTTTATGAAGATTTTCTGTGAATTAATGTCTCATTAACAGTGTATTGTCGAGTTTATTGAATTGTGTTTTTCCCGTCTAATTGGATCGCAATTCCACGGGGAATTGAAAGAAAATCAGGAAAATAAATTATTGTTTTGAATGTTCTTTATTTCCATGAAAACATACCACGAAATAACAACATAAAAGGATTTACACCAACCGTAAACTATGGTCTGGATGTGAATAAGTTCTGATGTGGCATGAAAAATCAAGATCCTTCTACTGGAAAATTATAAGTATCACTTTTGAATCAGAGTATATACTTAAAAGGTAAAGTGGTAAATTCATCAATTCAACATCAGAACTTGGCCACTCAAGACGACTATTCATCAGCTAAATACGCTATATACACTGCACAAAAAACGCACATTCTGAAAATCTCAATTTTAATGAAAGTTAACTCTACATTGACTTTATAACTTATTTTTTATGTTCTCTCGGGAAGGTTTTGAACGAAACAAAACACATTAAATGGAAGAAAAATCCAGGATTCCACCGAATCTTATGTGAAAGAAGAGAAATGAACAATTTTCAAAATACTGAAATGCTGATAAGTGATTTAATACTTGGT
The DNA here is from genome assembly GCA_951802165.1 of Adalia decempunctata. Classification (NCBI taxonomy): domain Eukaryota; kingdom Metazoa; phylum Arthropoda; class Insecta; order Coleoptera; family Coccinellidae; genus Adalia; species Adalia decempunctata. The sequence continues at coordinate 37,643,122 of OX637701.1, read as the reverse complement.
ATTTCCACCCCTTGCGTTAATTACATCTCGGCAACGACGGTTCATACTCAAAATGAGTGATCTTAAAATGTTCTGATCTAATCCTTCCCAGATTTCTCCGAGTTGGATTCCTAAGTCATTAAGAGTAGCTGGATGATTTTCTGAACTTCTCAGCCTTCTATTGAGGTTGTCCCAAACCTGCTCAATCGGATTGAGATCTGGACTTCTTGCTGGCCATTCCATTCGAGAGACTTCAACCTCTTCAAGGTACTCCTGAACGATGCGCGCACGATGGGGTCTGGCATTATCGTCCATAAAAATGAAATTTTCACCAATGTATGGGGCAAATGGCACTACATGCTCTTCAAGAATGTTCCTTATATACTTATCAGCATTCATAGCTCCATTATCAACGACCACTAGGTCTGTGCGAGCAGTCAAAGATATTCCACCCCATACCATAATCGATCCTCCCCCGAAACCAGTAGTATTCTGGAAATTGCACTGAGCATATGTGGACGTCTGTATATAGCCCGGGAGCCAGTGATAGTTTTTAGTGACCAATTTTAACCCTGGCCATAATTTGTATATAGCTTAATTTGTATTTGTCTTATAGCATAGTGACCGTCAGCTGCCGCACCAGTGGGTTTGCCAATGGGAGCATCTCTGTAGATTTCAGCAGGGTTAAAATGACTGAAACTAAAATTTTTTTCACAAGTTTTCATGTCCAGCGGACGGGTTTTCCACCAACGTACAGCCAGCGGACGATTTTTTTTCTTCGAATAATTATATAAACTACACTCTCTGTAAATTTCAGCAGGGTTAAAATGACTGAAACTCAAATTTTTTTTACAAGTTTCCATGCCCAGCGGACGGGTTTTCCACGAACGTACAGCCAGCGGAAGATTTTTTTTATTCGAATAATTATATAAACTACCATCTCTGTAAATTTCAGCAGGGTTAAAATGACTGAAACTCAATTTTTTTTTACATATTTTCGTTTCTCCCGTTGGCGCACCCACCACTGTTGAGCCAGCTGACGGTCACTTTGGCTAAGAAAACAACCAAATCAAGCTATATCCAAATTATGGTCAGGGTTAAAATGACTGACTAAAAACTATCACTGGCTCCCGGGCTAATACAAGGGAACGTCGATCACAATAGTAGAGGCAGAATCTAGACTCTTTCCCAATCGGCCTCTTCCCAATGGATGGGGTAAGAGCTGGGCCTCTTTCCGCGACACGAGGCCTTAAATCATATTATCATATTCTCTGAGGCGATTTCTTATTGTCTGAGTGCTAATTTGCACCTCATGAGTTTGCTCAAGCTGATTTTGAAGGAAGCGAGCGGTTGCAAACCGTTGTCTCAACGAAGAAACTCTCAAGTAAAGTTCTTGAATGGCAGTTGTTACCCGTGGTCTACCCTGTGCTGGTCTTCGGACATTCATTCATACCTGTCTCCCTGAATCGCTGCAACATTCTGGACACACTTGTATGGGAAACTCCAAACCTTTCTGCAATTCTTGTGTATGTCCACCCTTCTTCTCGCAAAACTACCGCTTGGGCACATTCCTCTTGGGTCAAATTGCTTGTTTCGCGTTGCATAGCGATCGAGTGTAGAAAATCACACGAAAGAAAAACTATTGAGCACTAGAATTGATCGAGAACAACTGATTTTAGAATGGAGCCAATACATACAAAATCTGATAATATCATCTTTTTTTATTCCTGCTGGGAGAAAACATATGTGTTGAAGAAAAACGTCGAAAGTGGATAACATATGCATTCATAATTCTGATAAAAATAATTATCATTTCAGTTGTAGAATAAATTTGAGATTTCCATAATGTGCGTCAATTTTTTTGCAGTGGTTCGAGAAACTGTCGAAAAAATTGCTACTATAGAGTTTTTCAATGAGTGGTACCTGATGTTGAAAGATTATATTCGTGATATTGTTGGAAGCATTCATGTCACTGGCGGATACAGGGGGGGCTGGGTGCCACCCCCCCCCCCTTGTACCTCGAAATTGACAATAATCCTGTTATAAGTAGTCCTATAACGTTGGTAAAACATTTCTCTTTACTGATGCCCCCCCCTGAAAGGATTCATGCCCCCCCCCCAGCATTTTTAGAGGTAATTATTTTCGGTGAAAAGAAATGAAATTAATTCACATTTCGGAAACGGTAACAGATAGGTATAGGGAAATGTCATGAAAAGTTGTCAAGAAATTGTTGAAGCATAAAAAATAATATAATATAGCAGGTGTTTTATTCGAAAAAGCAAACTTGCTACTACTTTCTAATAGAAGTGGCAACACCGCATTGACGAAAATATTTTAGTTGAGTAGAGAATGTTTGATATAGCAGCCAAGACCCACCAAGGGTTATAGTGCTACTCAGAAGAAGAAGAAGAGAATGTTTGATAATGCACTCATCCAAATTATGGAAGGTGGAATACTGTACATTAACTGTATTCGATTGTTCCTGCTAGGGAATAATATATAAGTTCTGCCGTTTCAGTTGGTTGCTACCGTAGTATTGGATTATATGGCACTGATGACGGCTAACAAGCCAGAAACCTGTATGTCATTATCCTGCTGCGGTGATGCCACTCGGTGGTTTACTTTGAAAATTAGAACTCTACTAGTCCATTTCTCACATAACATTCACAATCATTATGGAATAAAATTTGAAGAACCCTGGACGTCGAAGAACAGTTCGTACACCCGAAAAACTGGAACGAGTTAGAATTGCATACAGGGTGTCCTATTTCCGAGTGCCTATTGGAAGTTTCTGAAGAACTGGACATTTTGAAACCTGAAAATTGGAATTATGATATTGTTTGAAATTCTCTGCTAGCTATAGAATATTTTTTGAGCCTGTTATATAAGAAGTGAAAATAAATTTGTTCAAAAAATTTTCTTTTTAATTTTTTCGTTTCTGATATGATTGAATTCAATGCTAAATACATTTTTGTAAAAACCCTTGTTTCAACTCATTCGCTATCATCGGTCAAAGAATCCCCTCTTTAACCTTCTCCCATGAGTCTTCGACATTCTGTTGACATAAGCGGGGGTCGGATTTTAGGTCTCTGATGAACAATTCAACCGAAAATCATGTGAATATGAAGTTCAACGTCTTGTGAAATAAATATAAGAAATCATTCTTTTTAATCCGTATTCAGACGAATATTGAATTCCAGAAACAGTTTTCATTTCGAGTCATAGCCCGCCAGATTCCCAGATTTAAATAGTTTAGATTTCTTTTAATGCTAACTGGATTTTTATGAAGGTTTTGATTTTTTCTGAGGATTTCAAGAGAAGCTTTCAGAATGTTTTTCTCGAAATCGGTAGCAGATACGACAAAGCTACAAGAGACCATACAATTTAGTTTAACAACAAAGCTGCATTTCACCAATTTTCCAAACTAAAAGTAGCTCACCAAAAAAATTTCTGGAGGCAACGATTGCGGTCTCATGTTTTTGCAACTTTTTTTCTTAAAATTATGCAAAGAATATTCCGCATATATGAATATACAGGGTGAGTCCTTGACTTGTTGTACATATATTTTACTGCAGGTTACTCTCATCAAACGAAACACTTTTTTCTATACCATTTTTCAAAATTCGGTTTCGTTTGAAAAATTCAAAGATAGAGGGTGTCGAAAATCCATTAAAAAACACTTTTCTTTTCATATCTTATGAACCGTTATTTCAAATGAACTGAATTTTGGTTGGTTGTCTACTCTATTCATGGTACATACCATTAAACCAATCGAAAAAGATTAACGGTTCATATTTTCGAAAGAATTAATCATTTTAGAAGATAAAAGTATTTTTATGTTTTTTTTAATGAAATACGTCGTTTTCGAGGTATTCCAAATTTTATCGGATAGAATTCGACGAAATAATCACAAATCTCGTGAATAATCTGAATGCTGTCCTGAATTAAATATCATCGAATATTATTTCTTCTCTGGTCTCTGGTTGACAGTGTTATCAAAATATTGTCAACCTTGTCGAGACTGGAATTTAAATGATGGAAAAACGTTTGATTTGGAAATATGTAGTAATAAAATCCCACTAGTATGGGTAGTATATACATTTGATACGCACAATTTCTATTAAAAATTTATTGTTGCTGGCCCATATCAAGAATTTATGTCAACGAAATACATAATTCGGTTATATGAATGAAGAATGTTTATACAAACCACGTATTAAATTGACATATATATTAATACTAGCTGGCCCGGCGAACTTTGTACCGCCTGAATTATACTTAAAAGTTGTATAAACTTACCATTACTTTTTTTCAAGCAGGAAAAAAATAAGGCAAAATTAAAGTTCAAAATATAATAATTTTAATAATTTTGTAATTCACATGGAAAGAATTCTCTTTATTTAAGCGGTAACTAATTGTTGAACTTGAATATATAACTTTTTGTTTTTAATTGTTGTACAGTTCTCTTTTTGCAGTACCTCATGTGACTGAGAATAGCAGGAGTATAATCCATATTATAGGTACCTTTCCTCTTATATGAATCAAAATATCAAGAATATGAACAAAACTTATTCCTTTAATGAACTATCGACTATTAATACAGCCCGTCGACCAGAATTGAAAAATCAGTCATTGTTAATAGCCTAACCTGAAGAGGCAAAAACAAAACTTTTCTTATATTCTCAAAATCTAATCAGTGGTCACACCATTATTTTAGACATCTTAGCTATGCTGCTAAGCTCAAAATAATGGGTAAATAATGGTGGTAGAGCAGCGCGATTCTCATTATTCCATGGATATGAGCTGTCAATCTCTCTTCAATTTGTTCGTTCGTTAGAAGACAAATCGAGATGTTAAAATGTCGATAGTACGATCGACACGGCAAAATTATCAACACTGTGAATTATGTTGAACTCATATTCAATTTTTTTGATGGTCATTCGACCAGATCAGATTAGGCAACCCATGAAACATTATTGTATATCATAAGTGAAAGCCCGATGAGCACACGTTTCAAAATTATTGACGCTTACAATACTGTCTCTGTGCGAACAGAAACACAAATATAATATGTCAATTACTAATTATGGGCAATTTTGGATTCAGTTATTTCCGCAAATATATCTATTACCCAAACAGAAATTCGAAAGCATTTCAAAAATAAAGAAAAAAGATGAAGATGGCCAACTCACGTTTGAAACTGATCGTCAAAATCAGATACTTGATCTTTCGGTAAAAATTCACTGTTCCACCAACTTGAGATAAGTTTACCCGCTTTTTGATCTGGCAATAGACTTCCATGTTACCATGAGTTCTATGCGAATCACATATCGCCATCTAACAGCGGTTATATCAACCTACGACTACGTACAGTGACTATTCACTGTACGACTACGCATCAACGGTAGCGACACCCAGTGGCCCTATTCAAAAGAAGGAAAAGCATTTCCTGCATAAGTAAAACTTTTATCAATTTTTTCGAAGTTTTATTGTATTTTATAATAACCAGACCGAAGACGATTCCATAAATGAAGTTTCATAACCAACAGTCCATCCGATCTCTAGTTATAAATGGTGTAACCAACATCTTTCTTTTATATATATAGATGTTTTCAACACTTTTATTCAAATAAGGTTAGTACTTGAGTGTTTCCCAAATGTATTGGTACATAATTCCAATCGAGAAATATATATAACTTTAAGGTATTTGCAGAGAATCGTATCAGGCACGTATTTGGCCCATATTTTTTTCAAATCAAATGGCTATCTTTTCAACGGAGCCGAATTCGGAAAAATGAAAAAAAAGCTTTTTTTGGTCTCAAGATTCTTCAGTTAAAATATATGTACAAGTCAAAGACTCACCCTGTATACATATTATATTCATAGACTTTTCTATCAAGTAAACTTTCAGTTCTTTCTTATTAATACCCGTCGTAGTACTCCAAATATCGTGGTCTAACGCAGTGTCTACCCACCCTGTGTTTTTCTTTTTTAGCAAATTTCAACAATTCGGAATTACAACTACTGGACCCAGATGATCAACCGACATCCAAAGCGGCAGCTACCATCACAGAAACAGATAATGAACAAAAACTAGCAACCCAAAACTTCAATGATGATCAAATCAGTACTACAAATACAGAGTTGATTGGTGATTTTCTAGAAATAGCGAAAAAGGAACAGAACTTTTTCGTTAGCCACGGCATTTCATCCATTTCAGACATTTCCGTATTCACCCCTACATCAGAACAATTATCAGCAATTTCAGAGCTGACAAATAGTGAAAACGAAAAGATTTTTCGAGAACTTCCACTAGAATCCAACAAACCATCGAGGAAAAATTGGAATGGTTACGAAGGTTTCAACGAGTTTGAGCATTTTGAATCTGCGTTTTTTTCCGACCTAGAGAATTCTAAAGACCCATTCATACCTACGAAAGTTCCCGATGGCGAAGAGAACCAAATAACGAGCGAAGAGAACCTTGAGAAACCTAAAATTGCAATCATACCCAAATGTTGCATTGTTCCATACAATAATTCTGAAGGAAAGAGCCACGGAAGTTACTTTCAGATCATTATATTTGAAGATACCGAGAAGAATTTGATTCCCTCATGTTGTAAACCTTCAAGGGAATTGAGGGAGTCTTTGATCATAGAGGAAGTTACAACTCCAGAATCTTCAGAATATAGAGACTCGTTTCCTGAAATGGAGACTGCTGAACAAGAACCACAATTGCGAGACGAAAAAATACCACGGAATAACTTGCCTACCGATCTAGATGACGCATTTTCAATATCATTGCAGTCGGACTTGAGAAAACTGGGGTAATAATACGAAAAAATTCAAATATTTTCGATGATAATTTTATGAATTTCACAAACCCTAGCATATTATTAAATATTCGAAAGGGTTTGTTGTAAATTTCCTGTGAATTTAAAACCATCAACCATTCAAATCTGCATAATTCTTATAGGCAATTCGGTTTCTGCTCATTGAGTTCCGAGTATTTCGGAAGTAGTTACCAGGCAGAAATGTCTACACCTTTTCCAATTGTAATTCAGAAAACGTAAAATGTAATTCAGAAAAGCAAAATGCATTTCAGAAAATGGAAATAATTGTAATTCAGAATGGTGAGTTGATATTCAGAAATGGTGATTTGAATTTCAGAATAGTGATATGTAATTCAGAAAGGGTAATTTTAATTTCAGAATCGTGATATGTACCTAATTCAGAAAAGGTAATTTTAATTTCAGAAAATATAAATTGTAATTCAGAATTGATGATTTGAAATTCAGAAATGAGAAATTTTCATTCGAAGAACGAAATTGTAATTAAAAAAAAAGAAATTGTAATTCAATTGCTTTGTACCCAAATCACTTTCTCCAATATTATGTATGTAATTCAAATGGAGATATGATTTCAGTTGAAATAGGTGGTGAAAAATATTAATAATGATTCTTGAGGTCATTCTCGACTCTCAAAGTACGTAGATACCTTCATAGAAGTAAGAAATATAATAATAATAACTTTATTTTCAAGAACAACATAAAGGTATATACAGGCAAAAACAAAAACAAGAAAAAAAACAAATTTGAAAATACCAAATACTTAGGACAAGTTCCTATGTTGCATCACTCGATACCGAGCTGATATACTTTTCTGAATTACATATTACATTTTCTGAAATCGAATTGATAACTTCTGAAATACAATTTTCCTTTTCTGAAATTGAATTTGCCATTTCTTTATTTCAATTCACTATTCTGAATTACAACTTTGTTTTTCTGAATTACAACTTCCTAATCTGAATTTCAATTTCGTTTTTCTGAAATTGAATTAACTATTCTGAAATTCAATTTCTGTTTTCTGAATTACATATTGCTATTCTGAAATACATGTTCCCTTTTCTGAAATTCAACTTTGAATTTCTGAATTACAACTGTGAAAGGTGTAGTTCGTATCTAGACATACTACATACAAGTTAAACTGTTAATGTTGTGGCATTGGTTTCGTAGATAAAGTGTTGTTATACTGTGATAATATTGGGAATTACAGGCTGAAGGACCCTTGGTCGATGGCCAATTGCATAGGCAATGAAGAGCAGTTATTATTATTATTGGGTATTATTAGAAGTTTGGTAATAATATCAATTACTCATAATTAATAGGGTCTTTACTGATAAATTATTTGCAAAATTTTCCGACCACATAATCCGCAGGAATTTTCGAATGAAAAATATTATCTTTCGCGTTCGTTGACATGTATGTAATTTTTTTGTGGAGAAAAATGTTGCTTTCATCGTCCTTCTTTGATTACACAATTTTTCATCGGTGTCGCGGTACTCGTTTACTCTTAAGCAGTTAAATTTTGCAATGGGGGATATATGATATATTTTTAATTTGTTTTGAAATCAGGAAAGTGATAGGAAGCCAACATATGATTTTTCTCATGGAATGCCCTGCATTTTACGAGAGATTTTGAAAGAATGATAAACATGAGATGATGAGAATGAGGTTATTTGGCATCTCATCAGGGTGGAATATCCCAAAGTCGACGCTGGATGGAAAATCTTTTCGTCAAGATATGGATATCTGGCGCCATGAGTATTGGAATTGCCTTCTGCAACGAGTATTAGACGATATTTTCTCTATTTCAGTCAAATTTTGTGAAATCCAATGAAAAATTGAAATTATAGGTCCTAGTGACTTTCATATTGTATCTTGGCAGTTGGTGTGAATGATAGGAAATACGAAAATTGACATTTCCAAATTGACGTCGGCTGGAATTTGATAGGAACGAAAGTCATTGTTGACAACCACAAAACGAAAAATGTAACTGAAAACGATGCTGTAATGAATTCATTACAGCATTACATACAAAGATGAATAACCTACTGGCACATTTCTGTGAGTTCATTGAAATCACATTTATTATTTGAGTATATTCTTTACATACTGGAATGTGAAAATTAAATGAATGAAATGTTAAATTACAATCATACGTACTTACCATGATTCTTGCTCAGCTGAAATATCCAGTGATTTTTAATAAGAGTATTTTTTACAGTGAACAACGCAGTAGATTTCCAGAATGTTGTAGAGTTACCGGAGCAAAAGAAGAATCATCGAGCTTCGTACCATCAGAAGATAGATCACGAGAATTTGAGGATTTATCCCTTATTCCTGTCGTAAGTCTAAGCATGGGCATGGAGACAGATGAACCAATGACTAGAATGACACCAGAAATAAGAGATATTCACGAAGAAATGAGTATAAAGAATATGCTTCCTTATTCCGAAAAACAATCACCGCTTGTCGTCCTTTCTGATCCGGAGCAAAATGAAAATATAGTGCCCGATGAAGTTCCAATTATCTACGAATTGGAAATTCCACCAAGAACCATATCGGAAGAAGAGATCACCAGGAAGTTCATACCTCCTTTTTTGGAAGAACAAGCACCAAATGAAAACAGTCGTGATTCAGAGTCAAATTTGAAAAATGAAGGCTACGATACATCTTTTTTATCACTTGGTGAAGATCTTCAGAGAGCTAACCTTAAATTAAACGACATCCTTAGCTACACCAAGCAAGAGACTTCATATCTGCTCGTCTTGAAAGAGGACTTAAAAGCCATGAATGAAGAATGTAATCAAGATCTGTCGATCATAAAATCCAACATCGAGTTTATTAATAAAAAAATGAATGGAGTAGATTCTGCATTGTTAAGTATCATGGCTGACATGAAGAGTCTATTAAATAATGAAATACAAGGTGAAAAACAAAGAGAAAGCGAAGATATGGAGAAATTACAAAGAAAAAATACGGCAGATGAAAATAAAGTAATACACAAGGTGAGAAGTCTGGAGAAACGTCTATGTAGATGTGGGTTGGATGGAACAAGAGAAAAAATCAAACAGATTTGTCAGCCATCAACAGGATGTAGTTGCAAATACAAAACAATCAATGAATGCAAAAAATCGAGTAGCAAAGTCAAAACCGAAGTGAAGAAAATTTCTTTCACAGTGCAATCCTGCGTTTTGAATCCCAACACCAGGGTCAGACCACCTGTCATTTTGTGATATTCGAAAGATGAAATAACAATTTTATGATAAAAGAAAGAATAATATACTTTGATAACATTGTGTTTCGTTTTTTCAATACAATATTTTCATTATGCACTTGATTGAACTACTAGTGGTTTCATCAGCACGATTTTTTTTCAGTAGACACATTTTAGCACAGTGTGCCTATTAGTGGCCAAATTCAAGCCCGCGACTTCAGCTACTTGAAATTTTATGTTGATCGGAGAGTTCCAATTGTTTTTGAGCCCTCGTTTCACTAAAACGAGGGCTATATCGACGCGTTCAAGCCAAAACGACGTAAGCGCCATTTTTTCAAAAATTGAGTTTTTAGTTGCAATGAATTGTCTTAAGTACCTTCTCGAAGTAGAACGTTCGATTTAGTCCAAAAAATTTACGAATTTTCCTGTATTTCAATTCGAAGTTGCGTAAGCGACAATTTCGACTAAACAGAATTTGTCAAGTCTGTTCACTACCGTCACAAGCGACAGTATTGCACTGAAAATATCGTTCGGGATTCAACAAAATTACAACGGGAAGGGTGAGTTAATTATAAAGGTGAGTATTTTCAGTGATAATCAAAAAGGTTTTCTTAAATCTTTTTTAATTAAAGCCCGCAACGGACGGCGAGCGATAATATAATATATATTATAGCTCTGCATTGACATATGTCATTTTAGTATGGAAAAATATCGTAATATATCGCTTGGATGAAAATATATATATATATATTTATATATTTTTCTATACTAAAATGACATATGTCAATACAAAGCTATAATATATATTATATTATCGCTCGCCGTCCGTTGCGGGCTTAGTCTTCGTATTCAAATCGCTCATTTTTATAGTGTCGCTTATGCCAAAACAAATTTTTTGTTTACACTGTTTACAGTATAGCGTAAGATAAAAGTATAGGAATATTCGTAATTATTTTTTGTAAGATAATTATTGATATAAGGCTCTATCTTAAGCGGGCTGCGGACTACGAGCTATAATATAATATATATTATATCTTACATATTACATGAAAATCGCTTTAAACGAAATAACATGAAACACCGCGCACTCATGCTATAATATATATCTATATCCAGGCGATATATTACGTATCTGCAGAGATATGCTTTTCGAGCGATATTTTAGAGTATATCCCACCTCCCACCTTACGTCTCAACCCCCGCGCCTTGAATGTGCAACTCAGTTTCACGCATTTCGGGCAGTAGACATATTATATTATAGCTCGTAGTCCGCACCCCGCTTAATATAATATGATATTATATCTCATCATAGAGCTATAATATATATTATATTATAGCTCGTAGTCCGCAGCCCGCTTTAGTCATATTTTCAAATTTATTCAGTGGTGATAGGTGTACTTGAGAATTCAGTGTGAAGATTTTAGATAAAAACATGTTTTGTCTTTTATTTCAGCTTTTTATAGTTGGCGCTTAGGCCGAAAAAAAGTCTTCGAAAGCTAAACGGATTTTAATGATTGTCAAAGAGTCTTCAAATGAACCAGGCCCGTAGCCAGGAATTTTTTTCGGGGGGAAGCTCATTTGGGTATAAACAGGTGTGCTCGTTACATGAAGATTATCATTTTTTGTTCTATATTATTTAATTTCTACCACTATAAATTCAAATTTTGAATTGTTGACCAAAGATCAAGGATTTTTATAGAAGATGATACTTGCTTCGAGATCTCAATCTCACCGGGAGACAGGTCACTGTATCTAACCGACGGACGTACAAAGTGAATACATAACAATACAGGGTGTCACAAGTTCGAGTGCCTATTAGACGTTTCTGGAGAATTGAACATTATGATATTATATGAAATTCCCTACTGAGGTAAAATATTTCGGAAGCCTGAGCACTCCCGTTTATACAAGGAGCGAAAATAAATTGGTTCAATTTTTTTTTTTCAATTTTTGAATTTTTTTAATTTCGGATATGATTCAGTATTAAATTCTGAATACATTCCTACTAAAACCATTGCATTCATTCAAATACATTTCAAAATGTCGGGAGAAAACTGGAAAAAAGTCGAATATTCGGAGTCAGTATTATTTTCATTTTTCTAATTTTCAGCCTCCTAAGCGTGAACATTTCTCATAACATCAAAGCAGAAGAATGTGGAAAGGTCATGCATCTTTTGAATTTCAGAAATATCATCACAGGGTGTTTCAAATTTTGTGTCGAAAACTGTGGTCGAAAATTGGCCATAACTTCTGTTTTTCAAATTAGAACCCAATGATTGCGTTGGATCCTGCAATGAAAAATAATGATAGTACTTTAATAAAAAAAATGAAAAACAAAGATGCATGAACTCTCCACATTCTTCTAATTTGTTGTTATGAGAACGGTTCACGCTCAGGATGCTGACAACAAGAAAAAAAACATAATACTGACTACGAATATTTGACTTTTTCCTAGATATTTTGAAGAGTATCTAAAAGAATACAATGATTTTAATGTAAATGTATTCGCAGAACTGAATACTCATTCATATCAGAGAGGCAAAAATTGAAAAAAAAATTTGAACCAATTTATTTTCGCTCCCTGTATAACCGGAAGTGCTCAGGCTCTAAAAATATTTTAACTCAATAGACAATTTCGAACAACATCATAATCCAATTTTTCAGATTTCAAATATGACCAATTCTCCTTAAACGTCTAATAGGCACTCGAACTTGGGACACCCTGTATAACCGTAAGTGCTCAGGCTCTGAAAATATCTTAACTCAGTAGAGAATGAGGATAGGTTTAACGTCTGTAAATAATAATTAAGGATAGATATAACGGCATGCAGACAATTGAATATTTTTGAAATTCCGGAATTTCAAAGATATTCAATTGTCTGCATGTCGTTATATATATTATGATTAGGATGATATTAGAGACCTATCTGTCGAAAGAATCATCGAACTGGCTGCTATAAGATTGGCTAAACATAACTTAACTGTTGTTGCCATGTATAGACCGCCTTCTCGAGATTTCGAAACATTTATGTCAATACTTGAAGAAGCTCTTGAGTTGTGTCTGAGTAGATATCCGACGGTCAATTTCGTTTTTTCTGGTGACTATAACATAAATTTCCAGGGACAATCAAATGAAAGAAGTAAAATAATGGAACTCTTTAGGTCTTACAACTTGGGTTATGTGTTTTCAAATCCATCACGTGAAACAAAAAATAGCTCAAGTTGTATGTTGTATCGATAACATGTTTTCGAATATATATGTATGAAAAATTGTGAGACTAAAACATACGATCCACATTTATCGGATCATTTTACACAGATATTGAAGATTAAATTGAAACATAGTGAAACTGAAGAAAAGGCCTATAAAATCACCAGACAAATAAACGAAAAGAATACTAACCATTTTATACAGGATATAAGAAAAGAAGATTGGACCCACGTGTATCACCATTGCGCAGAGACGCAATATGACAACTTCCACAATAGGCTCATAGAACTTTTCCATTCCAATTTTCCCGAAAAGAGGGTGAAAGTAAAGAAATGCGAGAAATACAAAACCACTAAGAGTATTAAGGACTTAAAAAACAAACTGGAAGCTGCCGAAACAATTGCTAGGGTGAGAAAGGATGATGATAGTAAAGAACTCTGTAAGATTTTGAAGAATTTGTTGAGGAAAGCTATAACTGACTCAGTGAGTACAGCCAATCTGAAAAAATATATAAATCAGAAAATAAACAACAAGCTATTTGGAAGCTCATAAAAGATCAAACGAAGAAAGGAAATAATTGTATCTTATCGGATGAAGGAATCACAGCAGAACAGATGAATGAGTACTTTGCATCAATAGGTAGAGAAATATCGGATAGGGTTAAACCTTCCTCTCAGACATCGGCTGAATTGCTTCAGAGGAGTAAATTGAATAGTCCAAACTCTCTGTATCTGTATGAGGTTACGGCAGATGAAATATATAATTCAGTGAAGCTAATGAAGAGCACCAAAACCGAAGACTACTATGGAATGACTGTACCTGTACTTAAGTGCATGATCCCATATATAAGATATCCACTGTGTAAAATCATCAATGACTGTTTCACCCAAGGTGTCTTTCCAGAAAAGCTGAAAATGGCTGCGGTAACACCCATTTATAAAAAAGGGGATCCAAAGGACCGATCGAACTACAGACCAATCTCAGTCTTACCCGTTTTATCGAAAATTTTCGAAATTTTAGTGAGGAACCGCCTTCTGGACTTCTTGGAGAAAAAGTCTGTGCTTCATACGGCTCAACATGGCTTCAGGCAGCAAAGATCAACTGTGACTGCAATGATCGATACCCTTGAGACTGTTCTGGAAGCATTCAATAATTCTGAAGAGGTTGAGATGATATCTATCGACTTGAGTAAGGCCTTCGACAGCGTCAGCCAGGAAATACTGCTGGACAAACTAAATTTTTATGGAATCAGGGGAGTACCACACAAACTGCTTGAGTCATACCTAACTAACCGGCACCAGTCAGTGAGGTGGAATGAGTCCAGGTCAGGTCTTTTGGGGGTGAATTGCGGAGTCCCTCAGGGGTCAATTCTCGGTCCGCTGCTTTTTGTATTGTTTGTCAACGACATCTTTGACAATATAACATCGACTAAGAGTTGTAGCTACGCCGACGATACGATGATTCTCAACAGGTCGCGCTCCAGAACCGAACTTCAGGTGATGTCATCGAGGAGTGAAGAAGATGCTCAGAGGTGGTTTTCTGCTAACGGACTTGAAATGAACATGGGAAAAACACAAAGGATAGTCTTTACAAATAAGGAGCAAGATGACTCTTCATTGAGATATTTGGGTTTGGAATTCCAGCCATCACTGGGCTGGAGTAAACATGTAGAAGACTTATGCAAAAAATTATCTACGTCCATCATTTTGATAAGAAGAATGAGACAGATCACAAGCACCGATGTAGCTAAGCTGACTTATTATTCAAGCTTTCATTGTCAAGCCATATATGCTATCATAATGTGGGGACAATGCACTGATGCACAAAAAGTTCTTCTAAAACAGAAGAGTGCAATAAGAGCCATCTATGGGATGAGAAGGACCGACAGTTGCCTGGAGGTATTCAGGAGAGAGAGAATACTCACAACGACGTCAGCTTTTATACTTGCATGTGTCAAATATGTCCATCAGAACCAAAATAAGTTTCCGAAGAACTCAACTTTTGTAATGTTGAAATGAAATGAAACATCCACTCGTACTTCTCAACGCAGACTAACTGACTTTTATTCAGTAAGTGAACATAGACAACTGACATATATAATCAGGGTTGCCAACTCAAGTTATACACATTGTTACCAACGATATTGAATATTATGGGCTTATTTTTAACACGCCCACTAGCACAAAATATTCTATATTTCAACAATCCCTAGAAGATTCACAAACTTATAATGTTTCTCAGAGCACAAACTTTTAGTAAGAATATCAGCAGGCATATCAGCTGTCTGCAAATACTCAATTTTAATCAAATCATCATTAACAGCTTCTCTAATAAAGTGATATCTTATATCAATATGCTTTGATCTCTTATGAAAGGTTGGATTTACAGCCAACCTTTGTGCACTCTGATTATCGTTAAACAAAATTACAGGATCACAACTACCAAATAATTCGATACAAAGATTTCTACAATACAATGCCTCTTTAGCAGCTTCCGAGACTGCCATGTATTCGGCTTCTGTACTTGAAAGTGCAACGGTTCTCTGCTTTCTGCTCTCCCAAGATATAGAAGAACCGGAAAGTTTGAAACAAAATCCTGTAAATGACCTTCTATCATTCCTATCACTAGCCCAATCGGCATCAACAAATCCTTGCAGTCCAATGATATCTTTATAAAACTTTAAACCAAAGTTTTTAGTTTCCTGTAAATATCTAAGTACTCTTTTAGCTTGTCTCCAATGAGACTCATCATAGCATGAATTGAACTGACTCAAATAACTTACAGTATGCATTAAATCAGGTCTGGTCAAAACGGCTAAATACATTAGACTACCTATCAATTGTTGATACGGAATGTCTGTTTTACAAACTTCTGCTTTTTCAAGGTTTATGTTGGGTTCCATAGGAGTTTTAATTCCTTTACAGTTTAACATATTGAACCTTTTCAAAATTTGGGTTACATACTGTTCTTGGTCCAAGGTTATAACATTATTTACCCTATCATAATCTACTCTCATGCCTAGACAATTCTTTATACGACCTAAATCCTTAATTTCAAAAATTGAATTCAATTCTTCTTTCAATTGTACAACTTCAACAGTGTTGTTTGAAAAAACAAAAAAATCATCCACATACAAAGCTACAATTGTATGAAAATTGCCATTACGTTTAGTAAATAGACATGGTTCTAACTTAGATTTGCAAAAGTCTAATTTTTTTAGAAAAACATCTACTCTTTCATACCAAGCTCTTGAAGCTTGCTTGAGACCATATATTGCCCTGTTCAATTTCAATACTTTATTCTTACTATCATTTATCTTTAAACCCTCAGGTAAAGCCATAAATACTTTTTCGTGTAAAAAACCATTTAAAAAAGCTGTTTTTACATCCAAATGTGTAATATCCAAATTTAATTTAATTGACAGTGCAATTAACAGTCTCAGAGTAGAAAACCTAACTACTGGTGAAAAGGTTTCGTGAAAATCCACACCAGGTTCCTGCGTGAAACCTTTAGCCACTAGACGAGCTCTATACCGCACATTATTTTCAAAATCGAACTTGCGCTTGAACACCCACTTACACTGCACAATTCGTCCACGATCTGGAACATCCACAAGTTCCCAAGCATCATTGGCTTCGAAGGATTGTACTTCCTCTTCCATTGCCTGCCTCCATTCATCTCTGTCTGGCCTCGACAATGCCTCCTGGACTGTAGCTGGATCACTCTCTAGATTATCTGCATCTCCTAAACTCAGGTACGTGACAAAGTCTTCAAAGAGTTTAGTTTTCGGAGCCCTATTTGATCTTCTGAGTGTTCCTGTATTTACCTGATTTTTAACAGCAAATTCATCATCATTTTGGGGAATATTTGTTTCATTCGGATTTTCAATGTGGTCTGAAACTGAATTTTCCGTTGATAAATTTTCCAATTTTTCATCAGCTTCACAAATGAATTCCTTGTTTGGTTCTTTTTCAGACATCACATATATGCTTTCAGGGTCATCTTTTGGATTTTCTATTATTATGACATCCCTGCTCGTGGTTACCAATTTTTTCTTGACATTATAGACTCTATAGCCTTTGGTATTGTCACTGTAACCAACAAGAATTTGTTTCTCGGCTTTCTTGTCCCATTTTAAGCGCTTCTCCTTCGGTACATGGACCATGACGGTGCTACCAAAAATTCTAATATTACTAAGATTTGGTTTCTCACCTGTCCACATTTCATATGGAGTTTTGTCCAGATCGGCTGTAGGGGACCTATTGCGTAGATATACTGCTGTGTTCACAGCTTCTGCCCAAAAACATTTTTCTAGATTACATTCAAAAAGCAAACATTTGGCCTTCTCCACAATTGTTCGATTCAATCTCTCTGCCATGCCATTTTGTTCGGGACTGTATGGATTTGTCAGCTGGTGTATAATGCCTTCAGTTTTAAGAAAATTTTCAAATTCTTTGCTGCAAAATTCACCTCCATTATCAGATCGTAGTGTTTTAATTTTTTGACCTTTGTGGTTCTCAACAAGGCTTTTAAAATTTTTGAAATGTTGAAAAACCTCATGTTTTGTCTTCAGGAAGTAAACAAACACCATTTTACTGAAATCGTCCTGAAAAGTCAAAAAATATTTTGATCCACCAATAGATCTGTTTTCCATGGGACCACACACATCAGAATGAATGACATCTAAGAAATTTCTGGCTCTAGAACCTCTAATCGGAAATGGAAATCTGGATTGCTTTCCCTCGCAGCACACCATGCAGTTTTGCCTTGTGATTTTTGCAATACCTGGGTAGTTTAATCCTTCCACCATACCATTCTTCATTTTGTTGAGATAATCAGTATTGATGTGACCAAGTCTTCTATGCCAGAGATCAGCTGATTCTGTTGTACTTAGCAAGCATTTCCCTAAGCCTAAACTAACAATGTTGAGTTTATAGACACCATCGTTCAGATCAGCTGTTGCTACAAGTTCACTTTGTTTATTGTAGATCTTACAACAGTTTGATTCAAATGATACTCTATTTCCATTGTTGATTAATTGACTCACCGATAATAAGTTTGTGGTCAAATCAGGAACGCATAGCACATTCTTTACAGTTATTTCATAACAATCATTTTCCACTGCTGTCTTCAACATCAAATCACCTGAATGAGTGACTGGGACTTTAGTTTGATTTGCTACCATTATTTCTTGGTTGCATACCTGTATAGAATTCTTTAAAATATTTTTATTGGCTGTCATATGCATACTTGCACCAGAATCCACATACCAGTCATCCTTTTTAAAACTTCCACTCAGAAAAACGGCACTAAAAGCATTGCTTGATTGCTTTTATTGTTTTCTGAATCTGAATTTGAAGTATTCGGACATTTGTTTTTGTAGTGTCCTGACTGTTTACATCTGTAGCATTTGACATCTTTCAAATCCTTCTTCTTTACGTCAGTGTTGCCACCACAGAATACCTGTTAGGTATTCTGTGGTTGCCACCTTGTCTGCTTGTTTTATTCCTGCAGAAATTTCTCGAGGCAAATGCACTACCAGTGTTACCAACATCACTTTCCATATCCAGAAGTTTCGACTTTATTGAATCTGTAGATATTGTCATACCTGAATGTTCGATCGCCATGATCATTGGGGAAAACTTCTCATTCAAACCAGCCAGCATTAACGATCCAATCCATTCATCATCGATGTTGAATCCCGTTCCTCGTAACTTCTGTCCTGTTTCCACAATTTGGTTCACATAACTCGCCATTGAATCACAATTTTCTAACCGGGTGGAAATCAAAGTTCTGAGTAAACTGATTTTTCTGGTGAATCCTGAATCGTCGTATAATGACTTCAATTTGGACCATAATTCATTTGTCGTTTTCGCGTCCTTTATATGAATATATAAGGATGCATCAATCGTCAAAATGATTTTCGCTTTAGCAATGGCGTCCGTCTCGTTAACTACTTCCGACACACATTTCCAAAGTCCTTCAAGAATTAAGAAGTTCTCAACCGCGAATGCCCAATCTGAATAGTTTTCACGTCCCTTGAGCTTCGGTACACTCATTATATAGTTACTAGCCATACTTGTGTTACACAAAGAAGTTTTTCTGTTTCACTATCACCTGGCACGATACTGGGTCATAACCTTTTGTAATGTTGAAATGAAATGAAACATCCACTCGTACTTCTCAACGCAGACTAACTGACTTTTATTCAGTAAGTGAACATAGACAACTGACATATATAATCAGGGTTGCCAACTCAAGTTATACACATTGTTACCAACGATATTGAATATTATGGGCTTATTTTTAACAGCAACAAGGTCCTAACTACACATGTATCATGTTATATAATAAACTGCCGGACCAAGTCAAACGGTTGAATATTTCTGCGTTCAGCAGAAAAGTGAAAGAATTACTCTTGGAGCGAACAATTTATGAATTGAGAGAATTTCTAGAAGTTTGCCATTGATTTCTGACTTTTTTTTACAAGTGTGATTGAAATGTGTTGAATTATGTGTTGTAAATATTTTGTAACTGTTCTGATTATCTTGTTCTTCATTATCTTGGTTGACAGGCCATATAACTTTTTAATGGCATAATATTATTTATACACGATTTTACATGTATTTTGTGATCCAATATGAATAAATGAAATGAAATATCTATCCTTAATCAGTAGAGAATTTCGAACAATATCATGATCCCAATTCTCAGATTTCAAATAAGTCCAGTTCTCAAGAAACGTTTATGAGGCACTCGACACTCAAACTTGGGACACCCTGTATGGGCTGTATTCTGGTTCCAAAAATGCGCTAAAATTGATGGAGATTCGTCAAGATTTTTTTTTTTTTGAGCTGATGCTCCTTCCAGTTGTTCTATATTCAAAGAAAGCTCTGATAACGTGCATTAATCACCGTTCATATTCACAATTTTTTTGCCAGTTTATTTAAAGAACTTCGAATAGTCTGATTTTCATTCATAAAGTGAGTCGTTAAAATGTTAGTCGAGTTCCATGTGTATAAGTGTTTTTCAATATTCAGGGGAGGACCCATAAGAATAGGGTTTGGGACTAAGAAAAACTATTTTAATTCTTCATCATATTTATTCCTGAATAAATATCACAAATCACCCTAAAATACACAATGATCTTACTCACTAATGAAAACGCATGATGTAGACGGGGCAGCTTACCCTTGAATCGCGAATAGACCTAAGCGCCATTGAAATAATAATACCTAATCCTATAATGAAATGGCATAAGTTGTTATAAACGACATCTTTTTCAAAACCTTGTAAGCATAAGCGACGTCATAAACGACATGACATCACGTCAAATGACTTAACCACCATTTTTGCCTTTTTTACTACTTTTTGCTGCTCAATTTCGACGAAACGTTTATACCCAGTGGTTTTCAGTATTGTTACTTATCACAAGTCCAATTTTTAATAATTTTTTGAAGAAATACTCTCGAAACACGTTTTTCGCAAATTACTCGAAATTATTGAAATGGCACTTACGTCGTTTTGGCTTGAACGCGTCGATATCATTTCTTCACGATGTCTGCATTGTTCGAATTTCGAGCAGAGAATGGTCTCAATCGACTAGGTTCGATTCACTGATCACGAATCCGTGGTCAAATTGCCTTCTCTCCGACCGGCCGCAAACACGATAACGGCATGGTGGAAGAATACATGTCATGTATTCTTTCATCATGGATAACGGTGGATGGAGACTTGAAATTTTCGGGGTACGTTTGGACTAGGATGGACTTGACCTACGGGCAACCGATAAATGCCTATGTGGCCACTCTGTATAGCAAAAATATGGCATCCCTTGGAAAACATCCGAAACCAACTGGAATCTCGAAAAAAAAAATTCAGATAAAAAAATCGCAGAAAAATTCGCACCCAGTCATCTACCAACAGCAAAGAATGGCAACGTAGTACCCTGGGTGATGGCAAGAGAAATTATTCCTTTTCTTTATAGCGTTTCAAAATTCATTTCAAAATCTAATTCAAGATGATGAAAGTCATTCAAACGTGTGAAATTATCCCAGACATCGTAACAAGTTGATTTTTTTACCGGGGGAGTCCTATCTCATCTAGGCATATGGTCGCTGATAAGGCTCGATAAGTTCGCAAATTTTTACGTTTTTCAGACGGCCGCGAATCCAAAAAGGGGGGACTCCAACTCCAAATTTGGTTGCCTTATAAGGTAACGTTTCAATTCGTTTTTGAATAACATGACGTCAAGACGACCAATCGGAGGGCGCGTTAGTTCCCTTCTTATCGAAATTCTGAATTTCCACACGCGTCATTACCTTACTATTCGGCGGTTTTAAAAAGGAGCCATTGGAGCTGAGGCGGCATCATTTTCCGTCTGAACTGTTTTGCTGATCTAAGAAAATCTTTGACACCGTCTAAGGTAAATCTTTATCTATTCCTTCAAAAACCAGTCTCTAATTATAACTAATTGCGGTGAATCCGTGAAAGTGAGATAGGACTCTTCTTATTAATTTTATGTTCAATATTTCCGTTGAAATATCGTTCAAACAAAGGTCTTTTTTCCTCGTTTTCGTTATTTATCATACATTTCCCTTCCGTTGTGCAAATACTTCGTATTTCTTGTAATTTTCATCTGGGTTGACCACTGCGAGACTATATAGCGTTGTTACGGCACTGTGTTAGTCTGGGTCATCCTACTGAGAGTTCGCAGATTTACCGAAGTCACTCCGTCAGGTTGAGGGGGCTTTGTTGTTGAAACCACTTGTCCGGACGGTGCTATTGGCATCACTGCACCCTTCATACATTTCCTTGCCGTTATGCGAATACTTCGTATTTCTTGCGATTTTCATCTCGGTTGACCTCGGCGAGACTATATAGATTTAGATTGCCCAAAGAATACTGTAACGTTCTCGGGGTTAAACAAATCGTCTGCTGAATTGAATTTCTAATTTATTTACAATACCGCTAACTGGTCACACTAAATTATGGTCAATAACTAATACTGATTTATTTACACACTGGCTAATAATGCTAATTTATATTCACAACTCGGAATTCGCTATTCACAATTCGACTCGGCTCTATTCAGGTAGTAACTGACTTCGTCCCCATTGTGCGCGTCTTTATAAACCCATACGGAACTGTCTAGAACGATCGGATAGTTTCTGGAGGCTTCTCGAACTCCTGCACGCGGAATCAGAGAGCCCAGAGACGTATTCAGGAGGATTTCGTCCGCTACACTGCCCCTTCCTTAAGACGTTCGGTCCCCGAACACCCTGGATGGTGTGGCTGAACCTACAGGCGTCTCCTTTTTTGCAGCACCCATGTTGTCCGAAATAGCATTCCACTGCCTTCTTCTTCGGCGTATATCCGCTCGGGTTCAAACTGCAAACCAGTATCTTCATTCCGGTCCTATGGAAAATGACCTCAAGCATACTTCTAACGATTCTCCAGTTGAGCTGATCTAGACCACAACCCAACTTTGGCACAGCTAGCTTTTTCACCTTCAACTTGGTGAGCTCGTCTCTCAGCTGCAACAGGGTGTCCCACATATTTTTGTAGCCGAGTTTGTTGTCGGAGAATCTCTTGGTTACCAGGTAGAAGAGGTAACGCTGGCCATCAGCCAACCTCAGCGTTTTCCCAGTACGAGGATGTTGTTTTAGGAGTTCTGGTACACGGCCAAATTTCTTCCGGAAGACGAATGCTATTCCTCTCGACATACGCAGGTCTTCCGAGACACAATGGGCTAGTGAATAGTCTTCAGATACAGAGAAGAGATCTTGCTGTTTCTCGATGGTTACTCCGAATCTTGCCTTTCCGGTTCCACCGTAGTTTGCCATGAATAGGTCGAAACTCATCTCCTCATGCTCCGCTTTCTGAAAAGTCGTTCTTCTCAGATGGGTTTCGTCATGTTCTTCGTAGTCTGCCTCATATTTGCCTAGACGATTTATATGGACCACACGTTTCTTGCCACTGGGTAGTTTCTGGATACGGTACACTACATCGTTGATTCGTTTTACTACTCTGTATGGCCCTTCCCAAACCTTCTGCAGCTTAGGTGATAAACCCCTCTTCCTCTGGGGGTTGTACAGCCAGACTAGGTCTCCCACATTGAAACCACCTTCTGCAGCTTTGCTGTCATACCGAGTCTTCATTCGGTCACTCGCTATTTGGAGGTTCTGTCTGACCTTCTCATGGATGTAATGTAGCCTACCTTTCAGGAGGCTCGCGTAGTCCTCACCAGCTATCTCCGCTCCAGGCTTGCATCCAAACTCCAGGTCACAAGGCAACCTTATTTCTCGGCCGAACATAATACAGGCTGGTGTCTCTCCAGTCGATTCTTGCACTGACGACCTGTAGGCCATAGTGATCAGATGGAGATACCTGTCCCAGTCTCTCTGGTGATCAGAGACCACTTTAGCCAGATATTTTCCCACAGTTCTATTCATTCTTCCGACCATGCCATCTGACTGTGGGTGAAGCGCAGTTGTCCTTGTCTTTTTGATTCCGAGTAATTGGCATACATTCTGGAACAGGCTAGACTCGAAGTTTCGTCCTTGATCCGAATGAAGTTCGAGAGGCACACCAAATCGGCTAAACATCTCCTTAATCAGAACATCCGCCACTGTCGAGGCCTCTTGATTTGGAATAGCATAAGCTTCAACCCATTTGGTGAAATAATCCATCGCAACCAGTATGTACTTATTCCCATCTTCGGTTTCGGGGAATGGACCTGCAATATCGGTGGCAACTCGTTCCAGAGGACTCCCCACGTTATACTGCTTCATTGGAGCTCTACGACTTCCCCTCGGGTCATTCGATGGGGCACATAATCTGCATTTCCGGCACCAGTCTTTGACATCTTCTTTGCAGTTGACCCAGTAAAAACGCTCTCTAACCTTTTCTAGCGTTTTTTTGATACCGAAATGGCCACCAGAAGTTCCGTCATGTAACTTCTCTAAAACCTCTCTCACTCGACTCCTGGGAATTATCAGCTGTTTCCTTGCTGCGGTACCTTCGTCATTTTCGATGGACCTTTTCAGCAGTCCATCCTCCAAAATGATAGAATCCCACTGTGTTCAGTAGGACTTGACCCTAGGATTCAGATGACTCACTTCCTCCCATCTTGGTCTCTGTCCGCTTATCTTCCAATACAACAGCATCTTCAATTCTGGGTCACTTTCTAGATCTCGCTTCAGGGATTCTGGCATCCAGTCCGTATCTACGATGGTCGTTCTACAGCAGAATTCTTTCTCTTCTACTTTATTGCAGTGCTTGCAATCTGACGGACATGGTCTCCTAGATAATGCGTCAGCGTTACCATGAGTTTTTCCTGCACGATGTTCGACAGTAAAATTATATTCCTGCAATCTTTCTATCCATCTGGCAACCTGACCCTCTGGATTCTTGAATTGTAGAAGCCACTTCAGAGCGGCGTGGTCAGTCCTGAGAAGGAATTCTCGGCCGTACAGATATTTATAGAAGTGTTCCATGGACTTCACTGCAGCGAGAAGCTCTCTTCTTGTAACGCAATAGTTACGTTCGGGCTTTGACAGGACCTTGCTGAAATATCCTATAACTTTTTCTTGGCCATTCTGAATTTGGGACAATATGCCTCCTATGGCCATGTTACTCGCATCTGTGTCCAAGATGAACTTTCCACTGACTTGGGGATAACTTAGAACAGGAGCCGTTGTTAGAGCTTGCTTCAGCCGATTGAAAGCATCCCCGCATTCCATATCCCATTTGAAATCCTTTCCATCTTCCGTCAGTCTCGTCAAAGGCTTCGCGATATTGGCAAACCCAAGAACGAATTTCCTATAGTAGGTACACAATCCAAGGAAACTTCTTACTTGATGCCTGTCTTGCGGTATCGGCCATTCTTGTACGACCTTGACCTTGTCTGGGTCAGCACTAATTCCATTTTCGGATACTACATGCCCCAAGTATTTCACTTCTCTCCTGAACATGTGGCACTTCTTCGGACTGAGTCTCAAATTTGCAGTGCGTAGCCTCTCCAGAACGTCTCTTAAATTTCTCAGGTGTTCTTCGAATGTCCGACCAAAAACAATGACATCATCCAAATAAACCAGGGACGTCTTCCAGGATAATCCTCGAAGAATGGTCTCCATTAATCGCTCGAAGGTCGCAGGTGCATTACATAGACCAAATGGCATTACTGTGAACTGCCACAGTCCTGTCCCAATGGTGAAAGCTGTTTTCTCTTTGTCCTTGGGATCTAGTTCCACCTGCCAATACCCGCTCTTCAAGTCCAGTGTGGAGAACCATCTTGAGCCAGAAAGAGTGTCCAAAGTGTCATAAATCCTTGGAAGGGGGTAACAATCCTTCTTAGTGACTTCGTTCAGACGACAGTAATCGACACAAAATCTGGTGCTGCCATCTTTCTTTTTCACCAGAACCACAGGTGATGACCAAGGACTATCTGATGGCTCTATTATTCCTTGTTGGTGCATGTCCTTGATAATATTCTCTGCTTCTTCCCTCTTTGCTATCGGAAGTCTTCGTGGGTGTTGGCGAATGGGTACGGATTTATCAGTGTTGATTGAATGTCTCACAACATTTGTTCTTCCCATTCGAGTATCATCCGTAGCAAAAACGTCGCTGTATTCACTTATCAATTACTTCACCTCGCTTATGTGTTCTGGTTCAAGGTCTATATAGGAAGAAGTCAGTATCTCAAGTAATTTTTGCGAACACTTCCCCCTTCTGGTACCCTTGTTCTGTTCATCCCGAATGTCTCCTGTCACACAAAGCACGGAGCAGCTTTCTCACAGAATCGTGTCCTTCTTTAATGTCACCGGTTACATGTTGGTATTCAATATCCTTACAGGAACTTCCTTCCTGCCTCTCACTAAGGTTTTTCCGAGTAGCAATCCTTTTCCTAGGTTATTTTCACTAGCTGGTTCGATGAGTCTTATACCGCTATCCCGAAGGTTTCTGTCTAAGTACCCCTTCACTATCGTTTCTGCCTGGCCGCCTAGGTCAACATCTTCGCTGAGCAGGACTCGAATTGATGCACCTTCACATCCCGAGAATGGAATTTCCAGACTTCCAATTCTCAAGACATCGTTTCTCATATGCATCTGGAAGCCATAACCTTTGATGACATCCATTCCCAATATTACTTCCTCCATGATATCTGCTACCAGCACCTCATGTTCGAGAGTTATGTCTCCAATGCTCAGGACGATACTTTTTTTCCATGTGTTGCTACGTCCTCTCCAGTAGCTGTTCGTAAACGGACCATTGTTTGACGGATTTTTCCATTCCTTTCAACTATTCCTGGCTTTACTATCGTCCGGGTTGCGCCTGTGTCGACTAAAATTTTAACCGACCGCCCATCAACTTTACCGTCGACATAAATACTTGAAGAGATCTGAATTATGACTTCTGGGGCATTGTCATGGCGGGTCGGTTTATGCCCCTTCTCACCAACCCGTTTTAGTTTTCCTGTTCCTGACGTTTAGCTGGTTCTTTACAGTAGCGCCGAATATGTCCTTCTCCGCCGCAATTCCAGCATCTTGGTCTTAGTCCTCTATTCCGTCGCTCTTTACGAACTCGGCGTAGTACCTCTTCTATGATTTCATCGCTGACCGAGGAATCATCCACAGTGCGCCTCACCTTGCTGTGTCCCCTGTGCGAAGCTTGTTTGGCAGCTTCAAACTCTAATGCAAAGGCTAGGGCGTCATCCAGAGTCTTGGGTCGGGCCAATCGTAGTGTCTGTTAGGTTTCCATATCTCTCAGACCATCAACAAAGGTCTGGATAGCGAGCTGTTCCAGGAAGCTATCCGGTGCTGTAGGATATGCCAGTCTCACCAACCTTGCTATATCGGCTTCAAATTCCTGCAACGTTTCTGTACTCCTCTGCTGGCGACTCTTGATCTGTGCGTGATACACTTGTTGGAGGTGTGCATCACCATATCTCATTTGGAGTTTAGTTGTCAAAGCCTCGTAATTACCTTGTAGGCTTGCAGGAACTGTCTGAAGAATATTCAATGCATCTCCCCTCAGTGCAACAATCAAGGCTGTCGCTTTCTCTTCCTCTCCCCATCCATTGGCATTCGCTGCTGCTTCAAATTGCTTCTGGTACGTGCACCAAGGTGTTTTGCCATCAAAAGTTGGAGGTTTAATCTTCATTTTATTACTCTCTGTGTTGTTCTCCGATTTCACGAAGTGAATTTTTCGTCAACCTTATCAAATTTTTCATTGACTTCATCTATTATTACATCCTTGATAGCCTCCATTCTCTCATCCAACGTACTTGCAATTTGACTCACCACCTTATTTTCCATTGTATCCATTTTTTCTTCTAATTTCGAGCTCATTTCTCGAGAATTTTCTTCCACCTTATTTTCCATTTTATCCATTTTTTCTTCCACTTTATTTTCCATTTTATCCATTTTCAAGCTCATTTGTTCAAAGGCTTGCTTGAAAAATTCCATACTCGCCTGGTCCATTTTCTCTGCTTGTGATCTCGTTATCGGCATTCAAAAAGTTCCACTATGAAGTCCACAATTCAATTAGCACAGCAGTTCAATAGACTCCACACCTGACACCAATGTAACGTTCTCGGGGTTAAACAAATCGTCTGCTGAATTGAATGTCTAATTTATTTACAATACCGCTAACTGGTCACACTAAATTATGGTCAATATCTAATACTGATTTATTTACACACTAGCTAATAATGCTAATTTATATTCACAACTCGGAATTCGCTATTCACAATTCGACTCGGCTCTATTCAGGTAGTAACTGACTTCGTCCCCATCGTGCGCGTCTTTATATGCCCTTACGGACCTGTCTAGAACGATCGGATAGTTTCTGGAGGCTTCTCGAACTCCTGCACGCGGAATCAGAGAGCCCAGAGACGTATTCAGGAGGATTTCGTCCGCTACAATACAATAGAGTTTATGATTCTAGCTATATAAAAAATTCAATTTAATACTATATTCCACTCATTTGAGCATAAAGGAGAGATAATTCCAGGAAGAAAGTATGGATACATAACGAAAAACCAAAGAAAATTATGTACTATAGATAGAATATATTAACATTACATTACAGACATTTCCCAAGACAGGATCTACGAAAATGAATCATTAAGAAACGTCTCAAAGGTGTAAGAAACTCTATTTAACAGAATCCTCCCAATTTCTGTCTTGAACCTATTGAGAGATGAAATGGTGTTGAAAGAGATCGGAAGTTTGTCCATTATCAGGACTCCAATGTATGTATAACGGTCCCCTCCTAATTGAAAGTTGGAGTTAAAAATCTGTCCTTATTTCGAGTGTCGTATTTATGTTCATCAGAAAGTCAAGTGTATCATTAGCATTGTTACGGCACTGTGTCACATGTCTATGAAGTTAGCAGTGCCACTTGCGAAAAAATCAATAAAACCTATTGCATTTATTGTCGAATAATTGTCGAGAATTTGTCGTTAAAGAAAAAAATAACTTAACGTTAAGTTAGCAGAACCACCACGAAAAAAAAAATTAAGGACGCTACAATTTTTTTTCTTCCACGACAAATTCCGGACAGCTATTCGACAATTAATGCAATAGAAAAAAGTCAAAAACGAATGCGCTGTTGCCAAAAATGCGACATTTTCAGAAATATAGGGAAATCGCGAGAAAATGGAGTGGAAATTGCTAGAAAGATTAAATTTTTTGTGTTTTTCACTTTATTTGAACATCGACAATTACTCGACAATCTTTTATGATCATCCTGCTGATATTCGACCACTATTTGCTAAATTAATATAAAGTTAGCAAAGCCACCAAGTAGAATAAAAACGAAGGTCGGGACAATTTTTATTCTTTCATGCCAAATTCAAGGCAGGTATTCGACAATTAATGCAATAGAAAAAAAGTCAATTACGAATGCGCTGTTGCCAAAAATGCGATAATTCCAGAAATATCTCAAACGCGCGGGAAAAAGACGTAAAATAAACAAGAAGGAATGGATTTTTTTGTGTTTTGTTTTACTTCATATGGACTGCGACAATTACTCGACAATTATTTATAACTATTTTCATGATATTTGGTAGATATTGAGAAAGTGGTTCTGCTAACTTAACGTTAAGTTAGCAAAGCCACCCCGTAGAAAAAAAATTAAGGACGCGACAATTTTTTTTCTTTCACGACAAATTCGGGACAGCTATTCGACAATTAATGCAATAGAAAAAAGTCAAAAACGAATGCGCTGTTGCCAAAAATGCGACATTCTCAGAAATATAGGGAAATCGCGAGAAAATGGAGTGGAAATTGCTAGAAAGATTAAATTTTTTGTGTTTTTCACTTTATTTGAACATCGACAATTACTCGACAATCTTTTATGATCATCCTGCTGATATTCGACCACTATTTGCTAAATTAATATAAAGTTAGCAAAGCCACCAAGTAGAATAAAAACGAAGGTCGCGACAATTTTTATTCTTTCACGCCAAATTCGAGGCAGGTATTCGACAATTAATGCAATAGAAAAAAAGTCAATTACGAATGCGCTGTTGCCAAAAATGCGATAATTCCAGAAATATCTCAAACGCGCGGGAAAAAGACGTAAAATAAACAAGAAGGAATGGATTTTTTGTGTTTTGTTTTACTTCATATGGACTTCGACAATTACTCGACAATTATTTATAACTATTTTCATGATATTTGGTAGATATTGAGAAAGTGGTTCTGCTAACTTAACGTTAAGTTAGCAAAGCCACCCCGTAGAAAAAAAATTAAGGACGCGACAATTTTTTTTCTTTCACGACAGGTATTCGACAATTAATGCAATAGAAAAAAGTCAAAAACGAATGCGCTGTTGCCAAAAATGCGACATTTTCAGAAATATAGAGAAATCGCGAAAAAATTGAGTGGAAATTGCTAGAAAGATCGAATTTTTTGTGATTTCTACTCTATTTGAACATCGACAATTACTCGACAATCTTTTATGATCATCCTGATGATATTCGATCACTATTTGCTAAATTAATATGAAGTTAGCAAAGCCACCTAGTAGAAAAAAACGAAGGTCGCGACAAATTTTTTTCTTTCACGACAAATTCGAGGCAGGTATTCGACAATTATTAATGCAATAGAAAAAAAGTCAATTACGAATGCGCTGTTGTGGTTTATTTTCGTGTTGTTTCTTCTCTCGATAACATAACCATAGGTGGATTTGTTGAGAAGATTACTTAGGAAATTCACAGCCAGACAGAACCATAGGGTATTCAGTGTGTGTCCTTGGAAGAGTCCTCTTTTAATGTTAATTTCGTCTGTTGTGTAGATGTTCCTGTGTAAAAAAACACCCTCTTTGTGATTTGACGGAAGAGCGGCTTTCCACCAATCAAGGGTGTTATTACTTAAAGAAAAGAAAAGATGTTATTTTTAATTTTGAAGTTCTTTCTCCAGAAGGGAGAAAGTGTGGGATCGGCCCAACGCACTTGGGTCGGGACTTAGTGTTTAAAAATATTCTCTAGGGAGAAGGATGATAAATGAAACTTTTTGGGGTAAATTTATGACGTATATTAAAACCAAATCAGACTAAACAACTTTACATTCGTTACGTATATTTCAACGATATAAATTATCGAAAGTACTCGAATATTTCTTATATCAAATGCAATTAATCACAACAAATCAAATTAATACATCAACGTTAGATTGTGAAACAAAATCCAATTATCGAAATCAAATCAAACATCGGTGTGGATTCCAATTAAAAAAATGAAGTCAGGTTAGCAAAAAAATAAGAAGGGTTTGTCAAAATAACCCCCAAAATCATAACCATGGGATAATCTCAAAAGAATTTACAATATAAGGTAAACTTTCTAATACTCAAGAGAGATGATGATTCTTCTTAAACTTTCATATTCACAAGGGGAAACTCAACAATAATTTCCACATACACTTTCAATTACTTAAGGGTGATTACATAAACAATACACTTTAAACGACAATTACGACTTATGGAAGATTTCAGGACTCTGGACCATAAGAGATATATGGGCTTTCATGCAGCTTTCTACCAATACTCAAAATAAGCTGAGCATAAACAAAATATCTGACCTTTTTCCTGTACCAATAATCCCAAGAATGTTGAATCTAGGATGATGACTCTTTGACGTTGCTTCTTTCCTGAAACAGACAGATTAAACACCAAAACACGACACCCACATGCGTTTCGCAAATTGACCTCACTCCCGAATATACCGACGATACGCAATCTAAAATAATTCCAAGTAATTTAGAAATTTTACTAATTTCGACTTAACTTCCGATCCAACCTTAACTGTTTTCGTCTCCGCTTTGAGACCGTACTTCCAAACACTGAAGTGCCTACCCTAAAACCGTACTACCCTTAGTTTCCGATTCAACCTTAACTGTTTTCGTCTCCGCTTTGAGACCGTACTTCCAGACACTGAAGTACCTACCCTAAAACCGTACTACCCTTAGTTTCCGATTCCAAACCTGAGTCAACTGAGGACCTTCCCTTTAGGTTCCTCCAGTTACTCCCTATTACCGAACGCGAGTACTGGCAACCTCCTCGTTTAAGGTTCCACCAGACACTGCCTTTTTCGTCTCCCGAGCAAGTCGAAGTTTTTCCCCTCTTCGTCTCCTCCAAAAACCAATCGTCAATCTTTCAAAACCAATAAAATCAAAACTTCTTCCATCTTCCTTTTTAAGAACCAATCAAATTGAAGACTTTTCCGCTTCCTACCCCCTCGTAGGTGGGGCTTTCTTGAAAAATCTAGGTTCCCAAGCACCGGTTTGGGAAATGCAACGTCGAGAAAATCTCATGGTTCCCAGCGAACGCAAGCATATTTCGGTGCTGGGTTCGAGGAACCATAATCTTCTTATCGTCACAGATGCAGCAGAAACTTGAACCGAAAATCGACAATCTCGATCGTTACCGTCTCGCCAGACCTGTCTGATAACTGATTCACTAATTTTCTGGCACAGGAATATCGAATTTCCGAAGTCTACATCGATCAATTAAATTACTGTGAGTTTCTTGGGCGATTTCCGAATAAAATAAACGGTGTTGAAAATACCGGTGAATTATTATGGACAAGAAAATGTTCAAGTCCCAATTTTCGAAAGGATATTCATTTTATTACTTCCAAATTATCTCGCTTATTACAAATATCCTCTCCTTTGAAAAAGTCCATGGCATCGGTTGCCATGACTTTTCCCTTACCCTCATTCCTCAATAGTCCAATAGTCCCTCGTCTTCCATTTAAGACATTATAAAAGGTATACAACTCGAATATATCAAACTTAGAACTCTTAACTTTCATGCAGCATGCCTTAAAACTAAATATCATTCTTGCTCAACTAATTAGCCCAAGTTCAAAACAAACAATATAAAAAAAAATAAATGAAAGGTTCAACGCAGCAAAACATAATGCTCATAAATCAAGCTCTTTAAAGAATTAAGCAAATCCTGTCTTTCACTTCACTTCTCCTACATGGAGTCCATCATGTCTTATTTTTCGGGTTTTCAAACTTCACTCGCGATCACCACAGAATCTTCTTAATCCGGTTCTGACTACCTCCATATGTTTATTTCCTTTGGAGTGGTATTGACCTTTTCCTCGGGAACGACCTTCGAAGATACGCGACGATCTAGTCCATCGTAATCAGCGTACCGCACTTTGTGTCCGATAAATTTGGGTTCTAAGCACTCGAATTCAATGTTTACGTTCGTCACCAACAATCATCGTTATCGCGAGAGATGTCCCTTACACGGCACATATTCCGGGCTCGCGACCGATGACAACATTTGCACCTCCTTTTTAAGTCCAGTGTGGTACGTTCGGGTTTTCTGTTGGGTAAAATCCCGACGGTCATGTCTTTGCTGTTACAGCTACCTCCGCCTCTGCATTCGTGTCGCTTGTCGTGTTTTCTTGTCGGTTCCTGTGTCGATTCATAATCCACATAGTCAGTGTGTTCCATAGGCTAGCCAACAGGGTAATCCCGCATCCAAAAATCTCATATAGGTGTAGTCCATTCGATATAACATCTATCCCTTGCTTCATGATTCGGAGTATCGCATAGAATACCATGAGTCTGCTAATAAACAGGAAGTCGGTGAACCATCCTCATATCTGTCTTGCTGGGTTGTGTGCCAGCTTTCTCATCTCTTCGGTGTTGACCATGTTGATCGTTTTGAACCATTAACCCATTTGTCAAAAGCCTCCATTTCTGGTACTCGTCGATGATGTTTTCCACGGCTTTCAAACGGCAAATAAAGTTTATTATACCCTTGGCCACGATTAAGCTACGCCTATGATTCCCGCAATGTTTAATCAGTAATCGCTCAAGGTTACTCGACACAGTCGGTCCATACGGTTTTTTAATTGTTACTACGTCCCTCTGGTAACACGATACCTTTGACGGATTAACTTCTGTAGATGTTCTCGGAGTTGGGACACTTCGCGGCTTCGCGGATAGACACCGCGGTTATCTCACTGTTTTTCTTAGCACACGCGTACGCAATTAGCTTCTCAGTATTGTTTACTTTTACGAATAAGGTCATTCCTCTGGATCGGTTCAGTACCTTTCCCATACTGCTAATGGGCTTGGATTCTCTTGAAACATCTTGTGGGGAAATGTACAATAAATACAGTAGCAACAACAAATAAACAAAAAATAAAATTTTCACAATTTTACATAAATTCATAGAACAATTTAAAATGAAAAATACGTAAATCCCTTTTTTCCCTATTCGTCCTCCTATGATCGCTTACATAATTAGTTCCCTTTTAATCATCTGAGGAAGAATACCACAAATAATACATCCACATTTGCTTTTTGTTGTGGGACACAAAACGCAAAATCTCATCACGATTGTCCCAAAACGATTCCCGCAAACCGTAAACTACACTTTAGCGTCAGCGCTAACACAAAAATTATAAGGTCGAGTGGTACTTCTTGATAGAGGAAAAGATGAATTAAAAAAAAATCAAATACGCACTGAAAAGATTTTTCAATTTCGCTGCTTCAATAAAAAAATTTGGCGTTGAAAATCGCCATCAAAGACTTTAGCACAGCTACTTCCGAATTACCATAAGTCGATTCACTCCTCCTGGAAGGCTTGTTGAAGACTTGCCCTCTCGCTACCCGTATTCCGGTCCAATTTATCCATGGAATCTAACGAAACGGGCAGGAGTCGATTCACTTCTCCTGGAAGGCTGGTGAAGAGTTGCCTTCTCGCTACCCGTGTTCCTGACTAGTGAGTCCTTAGAATCTAACGAAGTGGGCAGGAGTCGATTCACTTCTCCTGGAAGGCTGGTGAAGAGTTGCCTTCTCGCTACCCGAATTCCTGGCCAGTTTTTCCCCGGGTCCGGAGGGCGCCTTGCCCTCGAAGATCGTCGTAATGGTATGGCTACCACTACCGATCTTCCCTTCTCCTCGTGACCCACCGCTTCTTCGAGTTTCTGCCTCTTTTTCAACGTACTTTCCCTGTTGGATACGTTTATTATCTTGATCCAAAATCGTTCCCTATTTTTCTCCTTCCTCAGTTTGGCCTCTACCACCATTTCCGAACGGGCGGGGATGGTGATCCCCGACATCAACATAACGTCGGTTTCCCAGGTACCATTTTCCTCAACGGCTGATTTCTTCCTGATAGATACCCGATCTATCCCTTCAGCCGGAGACACATTGTTATTCCAACGAAGCTCCCCTTCGTTATTCTCGTTCGTCATCTCCACATCCTTTGACCCTGTGATAACACCATTCCATTCCCTTATGGTGTCACCCTTCGACAGTCCATTGCTGTCGGGTCCCTCTGCACCCTCTGTCTGAGTTTGGTATTTGGTATTCCTACTTCCAGTCCTCTTCAAATCCCTAACTTCATGGGAATTTTCTGGTTGTGTATCTACTTTCCTGGACGTCCTGTCAACCTTGTACATTACATTTTTCTTCTTAGTGTCCTCCCGGACTCTTCTCTGATCATTAAAATGTTCCATTTTCCCACCGTCCTCGTTTGTTCGGGGATAGTGGCTTCCAAAACTTGGCTCTTCAATATTCCGTATTACCCCAGAAATCTCCTCTACACCCTCATTTACGCCTATGCGTTGGTTCCAGGAAGTATTCGGTTCCTCTATATATTCACTCCTCAACCATTCGACCTTTGGCTCCCGCCATCCAGCCGAACCCCTGCTAGGGCATTCCCTTGCCCAATGTCCCTGTTGATTACAGTTATGACACACTCTCTGTGTCATTTGTCCTCCTTGTCTGTTATTCCGGCAATCCCTCGCGAAATGGCCTGTTTGGCCACAAGAATGGCATGTCCTTGCATTACCTCTTTCCCCATTTCCTCGGTTCTGCCTTACACTCCTACACCCGTTCGCGGTGTGGCCTTCTTTGTCGCACAGTTGACATACTTTTTCGGTGTCAACTGTCGATACCCACATATTTACCGACCTCCTTTGCAACATCTTGCTAGTGGCCTCCTGTAGCCTAACTAGTTCCTCTGCTTTTTCCAGATCCAAGTTTTCTTCTCTCAATAGGAAAATCCCAATTTCCCTCATTACGTCCCTTCTCAGTCCTATCTTGAACTGATTCAATATTGATTCCCGGTTCTTCTTCCTTATTCCAGGTTCTTCGTCTTTTTGTGCTCCGGCTAAATCCTCGTTCAGTAACCTCGCCCCTACTGTACGCAGTCTAGTGCAAAACGAAGAAACATCTTCATCTTGTCCTTGGAAACAACGATATAAATTCCACTGGTTTTCCACAGGCAATCTAACCGTCGTAAACTTCCTAACAAATCTATTCTTTAAATCGCCATAGTTCAAACTGTCAAGGGTGATATCAGATTTGAAAAATGTATAAGCATCACCCTCGAGCTTAAGCTTGAAAAGGATAAGAGTGTCTTTTTCGTCCCATCCGTATAATTTTGCCAGCAACTCCAATTTTTCGAAATACCCGGTCGCGTCCTTCCCAGTAAAATCCTCTAAAGTAGTCGATAGCATACCTAGCGAGTACATAGGTGTTACTTGACCCGCGGGAACATTCATGTTGGATGCACCAGCTGGTTGAGCCATTTTTCAAAAATTTAACAACCCAATTATCTTAACCAAAATATGATTTTTTTTTTATGTATTCAATGAATTATTTACTTTCCAAATCAATGAATAATTTTAAATTCTCAACCTCAAATTCCAACAGAACTGAAATACGCTCAAGATTACGACTTCAAATTTCCCGAATTGAAAAAAAAAATAGCAAAATGATACCCTAATGATTCCTTCAAATTTCACGAATAAAAAAAAATAGCAAAATGATACCCTAATGATTCCAATTCAAACAGTCTTACCCAAAACACCAAAATAAAACAAATCACCTGGAAACGAGTTCAAAAAGACCAAAGCCAAAAAAAGAATTCAAGAAAAATCTGGCGAAATGATGTAACCAAAAAAAACAAGAAAATCACCAAGTGTCGAATTCCTGAAAAATAAAAGTACACAAAACCACCTGAAATAAAAATAATTCTAATTTTTGTTCTAAGATTCGAAAGATCACGATCAGCGGCTCATCTACTAAACTTTCAACCAAATTTATAATTTTCCCGACTCCTGAACTTTCAAAATGAACCCAACTCGAAAAAAAAAATTTTCCCTTTTATCAAAGTGTTTCCCAAAATTTCAAACTCAAGTTAAAACAAGGAAAGCCAAATTCAATTATTCTCCAAATCAAACTCAATATAAAACCGAATGATGTTACTTTATGAAAATAAAATTTTTCGAGATTCAACCGAAATCCCGAATAATAGGATAACCAAAAACAAAACAAAATTTTCACGCAATACGCCCTGAAAGAAAATCAATCAAAATTTCAATCAATCGATAAAACACAATAATTTTCAAAAAAACAAAAATAACCCTCCTGAAACAAAATTTGATCCGCTATATCACCAACAGAAAAACCAACACCTTCAAACAAAATCAAGTAAATGGATAAAGTGACCAAAAGAAAATTTTTTCATGCAATACGCCCTGAAAAAAAAATGTCAATCAAAATTTCAATCAATCGATAAGAGCACAATACTTTTCAGAAAAACAAAATACCCTTCCTGAAACAAAATTTGATCCGCTAAATGACCAACCGAAAAACCAACACTTTCAAACAAAATCAAGTAGAAGGGATAACGTAACCAAAAGAAAATTTTTCGTGCAATACGCCCTGAAAAAAAAATTCAATCAAAATTTCAATCAATCGATAAAAGCACAATAATTTTCAGAAAAACAAAATACCCTTCCTGAAAAAAAATTTGATTACACATTCAACAATCAGAAAATTCAACGTCCTGAAAGAAAAATATATGTCCTGAAAGAAAAAACGTATGCCTTTTTTTTCCCTATAAAGCCGCAATGAATCTAAAACCTCTCTAAAGTCTTAAAATCTTGACATCAACTTGACTCTATCAAAAATCCTTTACATAAAATGATAGAACATCACAGAAATATGAACTGTTCTATAATAATTTCAAAACAAAGAAAACTTGAACTTATTAAAAGAAAAACCAACTATATTCACTCAAATCTTCAATATCTCATAGAAAAAAAATCTTTAGATCAATAATCTTTTACTTTACTTTAATTCAATCCTAAAGTCTGTCCCTACCCATTGCAATTTTTTAAAACTTAATTTCAAATTCATAGGCATATACGTTCATACAGCAAATATAATCCAATTCAGCATAAGAACCTGAAAACCTTCATCCGGAAATCTTCCAACAAGTCAATACACACTATTTCGATCACCCATAAAACAACAGGATAAAAATCCCTTATACCTCGAAATTTCTCTGAATTTCTCAAAATCTCATTAAAAATCTCCCTTGGAAAATTTAACACATTTAACTCTAGTAATCTTTACATTCACACTGATGCAACATACAGAAAACCAAAAAAAAACTTTATCTACCGGAAAATTCAACAAATTTCAAATTAAAAAAACTCTCCCTCAGAAAATTGAACACGTTCCACCGGTAATCTTTACGTTCAAAGCTAATGCAACACAAATAAAAATTACACTTTTCCCGACGGACACCGTCAACACGAATGCAAAATTCTGACAAACAACAACAACAAAATTAAACACATCCCACCGCTGTCACCATTTGTAAAAAAGCACCCTCTTTGTGATTTGACGGAAGAGCGGCTTTCCACCAATCAAGGGTGTTATTACTTAAAGAAAAGAAAAGATGTTATTTTAATTTTGAAGTTCTTTCTCCAGAAGGGAGAAAGTGTGGGATCGGCCCAACGCACTTGGGTCGGGACTTAGTGTTTAAAAATATTCTCTAGGGAGAAGGATGATAAATGAAACTTTTTGGGTTAAATTTAAGACGTATATTAAGACCAAATCAAACTAAACAACTTTACATTCGTTACGTATGTGTCAACGATATAAATTATCGAAAGTACTCGAATATTTCTTAAATCAAATACAATTAATCACAACAAATCGAATTATTACATCAACGTTAGATTGTAAAACAGAATCCAATCATCGAAATCAAATCAAACATCGGTGGGAATTCCAATTATAAAAAAATGTAAATATCGAGTTATCAAGAAACTAAAAAGGGTTTGTCAAAATAACCCCCAAAATCACAAACATGGGATGATCTCAAAATTTACTCAATTAAACCTTCAACTACTCAAGAGAGATTTCAAAAATAATACAAATTCAAACTTTCTAACACACAAGAGGGAATCTCAAAAATAATTCCCACCTAAACTTTCCAACACTTAAGGGAACCCAACAATTGTTTCCATATACACACACTTTCAATTACTTAAGGGTGATTACAAAAAAATACAATATACTTTAAAAGACGATTACGACTTGTGGGAGATTTCAGGACTCTGGACCATAAGAGATATATGGGCTTTCATGCAGCTTTCTACCAATACTCAAAATAAGCTAAGCATAAACAAAATAGTCTGACCTTTTTCCTGTACCAATAATCCAAAGAATGTTGAATCTAGGATGATGATTCTTTGACGGTGCTTCTTTCCTGAAACAGACAGATTAAACACCAAACACAACACCTACACGCGTTTCGCAAATTGACCTCACTCCCGAATATACCGACGATACGCAATCTAAAATAATTCCAAGTAATTTAGAAATGTTACTAATTTCGACTTAACTTCCGATCCAACCTTAACTGTTTTCGTCTCCGCTTTGAGACCGTACTTCCAAACACTGAAGTACCTACCCTAAAACCGTACTACCCTTAGTTTCCGATTCAACCTTAACTGTTTTCGTCTCCGCTTTGAGACCGTACTTCCAAACACTGAAGTACCTACCCTAAAACCGTACTACCCTTAGTTTCCGATTCCAAACCTGAGTCAACTGAGGACCTTCCCTTTAGGTTCCTCCAGTTACTCCCTATTACCGAACGCGAGTACTGGCAACCTTCTCGTTTAAGGTTCCACCAGACACTCCTTTTTCGTCTCCCGAGCAAGTCGAAGTTTTTCCCCTCTTCGTCTCCTCCAAAAGCCAATCGTCAATCTTTCAAAACCAATAAAATCAAAACTTCTTCCATCTTCCTTTTTACGAACCAATCAAATTGAAGACTTTTCCGCTTCCTACCCCCTCGTAGGTGGGGCTTTCTTGAAAAATCTAGGTTCCCAAGCACCGGTTTGGGAAATGCAACGTCGAGAAAATCTCATGGTTCCCAGCGAACGCAAGCATATTTCGGTGCTGGGTTCGAGGAACCATAATCTTCTTATCGTCACAGATGCAGCAGAAACTTGAACCGAAAATCGACAATCTCGATCGTTACCGTCTCGCCAGACCTGTCTGATAACTGATTCACTACTTTTCTGGCACAGGGATATCGAATTTCCGAAGTCTACATCGATCAATTAAATTACTGTGAGTTTCTTGGGCGATTTCCGAATAAAATAAACGGTGTTGAAAATACCGGTGAATTATTATGGACAAGAAAATGTTCAAGTCCCAATTTTAGAAAGGATATTCATTTTATTACTTCCAAATTATCTCGCTTATTACACCTGTCCGTCGTTACCTGTAGTTTCGTTCTCCATGTCTTCATAAGATGTTGAAGTAGATTGATTACAACCTCCGACACACCGTATAGCTTAAGGGTTTTCAGTAGCCACGAGTGCGGTATTGAATCGAATGCCTTTTTGTGTGGACAGATTACGTTGTTTCTTCTTGGCTTGTTTTGTTATAAGTGAATCACTTATCAACATCTCCTTACATCCTCTTGCGTCTTTTCTTCAGCCATTTTGTTCTTGTGCCATTATGTTGTATCTTCCTACGTGCTTCGAGATTTGTTGTGTGATTGTTCCTGTAAGTATCTTATATATCGTAGGTAAGCATGTGATTGGACGATAGTTTCTGGGGTTTTCGCAGTTTGTGCCCTTTGGTGGCATATGGGTTACACCAAGAGTGCAGAAGCCAGGTATGAGTAATGGGTTGGTTAAGGCCTTCTGAAATACATTCGCTGAGAATTTGTGCGTTGAGCTAAAGAACCAATGGTTATGCATTACATCCGGGCCCGGCAAAGTGGCAAAAATTGTTCACCAGCAGTTAGCTCTTAGGCTTGGTTTTTTGGATACTTGTCTACCATATCATGAGTATCGACCCGCAGCAGTGTTGGAAACGGACGCAGCGGTTCTCTATTGGGACAGACCCATAACAACAGATAGATCAGTGAACTACAATAGAACGGACCTTGTATTCATTGAGAAGGATCAGAAGTACAGGGTGATAATTGATGTGGCAGTACCATTAACTCATAACATCGGAAGAACGGAGTCGGAAAAAATAACGAAGTACCTACGAGAACTTGACGATAGAACTGAAGAATATGTGGCAATTGTCAAAAGTCACTATTATACCATTGGTGATTTCGGCTGAGGGAGTCATGTCCAAATCATTTAAGAAAAATCTTCAAAAGATCGAAATATCCCAGAGGATCGCGGGATATGCACAGCAGACTGTAGCTTTGCAAACGTGTCACATCTTGCGGAAATTCCTAGTGGGAGGAACTGAAATGTTTTTTTAATGGTTCATAGAAGTAATACCAGCTCGAGCTGAGACGTGGAGACCGATGATGAAGAATTATAATAATAGTTCATTTATTCCATTAAACCAGAATACGTCCATACAAGTAAGATACATTAAAATATACAGCGTTTTCCAGAAGTCGCGCACCCCATTGAGGGGATCGAAAGTGAAAAATATTCTAAGCCCAGAAATCCATGTTTGAAAATATCTGATAACGTAGTTAATTAGTTATTAATTAATGAAAGTGACTACAAAGAATGAGTAGGCAGTGGGGACGCGAGAGTGAGACACCAGTCTCGGTTTACTGCGTGAAAAGCCGGCAGAAGCTCTGGCGTCTCACTCTCGCGTCCCTAACTGCATACTCATTCTTCTGTAGCGCGCTCCTGATTGGTCACTTTCATTAATTAATAACTGATTGATTAACTACGTTATCAAAAAATTTCAAACATGGATATTTGGGCTAAGAATATTTTTCACTTTCGATCTCCTCAATGGGGTGCGCGACTTCTGGGACACCCTGTATAGTACAGAATAATCCACATTACATATTGTAGCAGACGAAATCCTCCTGAATACGTCTCTGGATTCTCTGTGATTCCACGACGTACCGAAACTGTCGAAGCGCCCCGACCTATCTGGAATGTTCTCGAACAGGGCTGTATCCATATAAAAAGACGCGCATGTTGCAGAGCAGTTAGTTACTTTCCGAGTGAAGCCCAATCGAATTGTGAATAGCGAATTCCAATCAGTGAATATAAATAAGCAAGAGTGTAAATAAATCAGTATTAGTTATTGTCCATAAATTAGTGTGATAAGTGAGTGGTATTGTGAATAAATTAGACATTTAAACAAGCAGAGAATGTGTTTAACCCCGGGAACGTTACATTGGTGTCGGGTGTGGGGTCAATTGAAGAATTGAACTGCTGTGCTAATGGAATTGTGGACTTCATTGTGGAAGTTTTTGAATGCCGATAACCAGATCACAAGCAGAGAATATGGACCAGGCGAGTATGGAATTTTTCAAGCAAGCCTTCGAACAAATGAGCTTGAAAATGGATAAAATGGAAAATAAAGTGGAGGAAAAAATGGATAAAATGAAAAATAAGGTGGAAGAAAATGGATGAGAATTCCCGAGAAATTAGTTCAAAGATGAACAATTGTAACGAATTGGTGAGTCAAATCGCAAATACATTGGATGAGAAAATGGAAAACATCAAGGAAGTAATAATAGATGAAGTTAATGAAAAATTTGATAAGGTCGACGACAAATTTGAAGAATTCAATGAAAAATTTGATAAGGTTGATGAAAAATTTGACGCAGTAGTTGATGAGGTTAATGGAAGATTCGAAGAAATATCAGGAATAATTGAACAACATGCCAAGTTGATAGAGTCCCTGAAGAGAACATCACATGGAAAAGAAACTCTAGCTTCACCATCCAATAACTTCGTGAAATCGGAAAACAACACAGAAAGTAGTAA
Organism: Adalia decempunctata; assembly: GCA_951802165.1. Classification (NCBI taxonomy): domain Eukaryota; kingdom Metazoa; phylum Arthropoda; class Insecta; order Coleoptera; family Coccinellidae; genus Adalia; species Adalia decempunctata. The sequence continues at coordinate 37,600,316 of OX637701.1, read as the reverse complement.
AATGAAGATTAAACCTCCAACTTCTGATGGCAAAACATCTTGGTGCACGTACCAGAAGCAATTTGAAGCAGCAGCGAATGCCAATGGTTGGGAAAAGGAAGAGAAAGCGACAGCCTTGATTGTTGCACTAAGGGAAGATGCATTGAATATACTTCAGACTGTTCCTGCAAACCTACAAGGTAATTACGAGGCTATGACAACTAAACTCCAAATGAGATATGGTGATGCACACCTCCAACAAGTGTATCACGCGCAGATCAAGAGTCGCCAGTAGAGGAGTGCAGAAACGTTGCAGGAATTTGAAGCCGATATAGCAAGATTGGTAAGACTGGCATATCCTACAGCACCGGATAGCTTCCTGGAACAGCTCGCTATCCAGACCTTTGTCGATAGTTTGAGAGATATGGAAACCCAACAGACGCTACGATTGGCCGACCCAAGACTCTGGATGACGCCCTGGCCTTTGCATTAGAGTTTGAAGCTGCCAAACAAGCTTCGCACAAGGGACACAGCAAGGTGAGGCGCACTGTGGATGATTCCTCGGTCAACGATGAAATTATAGAAGAGGTACTACGCCGAGTTCGTCAAGAGCGACGGAATAAGATGCTGGAATTGCGGCGGAGAAGGACATATTCGGCGTTACTGTAAAGAGCCAGCTAAACGTCAGGATCAGGAAAACTAAAACGGGTTGGTGAGAAGGGGCATAATCCGACCCTCCATGACAATGCCCCAGAAGTCATAATTCAGACTATCTCTTCAAGTATTTATGTCGACGGTAAAGTTGATGGGCGGTCGGTTAAAATGTTAGTCGACACAGGCGCAATCCGGACCATAGTGAAACCGGGAATAGTTGGAAGGAATGGAAAAATCCGACAAACATTGGTCCGTTTACGAACAGCTACTGGAGAGCACGTATCAACACATGGAAAGAAAAGGATTGTCCTGAGCATTGGAGACATAACTCTCGAACATGAGGTGCTGGTAGCAGATATCATGGAGGAAGTCATCTTGGGAATGGATGTCATCAGAGGTTATGGCTTCCAGATGGATATTCTGGAAATTCCATTCCTGGGATGTCAAGGTGCATCAATTCGAGTCTTGCTCAGCGAAGATGTTGACCTAGGTGGCCAGGCAGAAACGATAGTGAAGTGGTACTTAGACAAAAACCTTCGAGATAGCGGTATGAGACTCATTAAACCAGCTAGTGAGAATAACCTAGGAAAAGGATTGCTAGTCGGAAAAACCTTAGTGAGAGCCGGAAAGGAAGTTCCTGTAAGGATATTGAACACCAACATGTACCCGGTGACGTTGAAGAATGACTCGATTCTGGGGGAGAGCAATTCCGTGCTTTGCGTGACAGGAGGCATTCGGGATGAACAGAACGATGTTACCAGAAAAGGGAAGTGCTCGCAAAAATTACTTAAAATACTGACTTCTTCCCACAGAGACTTTGAACCAAAACACATAAGCGAGGTGAAGAAATTGATAAGTGAATACAGCGACGTTTTTGCTACGGATGATACTCAAATGGGAAGAACAAATGTTGTGAGACATTCAATCAACACTGATAAATCAGGCCCCATTCGCCACACCCACGAAGACTTCCGATAGCAAAGAGGGAAGAAGCAGAAAATATTATCAAGGACATGAACCAACAAGGAATAATAGAGCCATCAGATAGTCCTCGGTCATCACCTGTGGTTCTGGTGAAAAAAAAAAGATGGCAGCACCAGATTTTGTGTCGATTAAGGTGCACACAAACTGTTGTCACGTCACGTGAGCTCACGCGAGGAAATGGGAAGAAGATATTGAGAATATAGCTGCTTTTACAGTTGCTGGTGATTCTCATAGAAGGGATTCGATTTACCAAATGAATCAACGAACAGAGGAAGTGAGGGAATTTCATCAATTAATTCAAGAATTATTGAATGAGCACCCAGATCGGTTTCAAATGTATGTCAGAATGACATTTCACATAATATTAGACGTAAAATCACGTGCATACAGAAAATGTAAATTTGCGGAATATAGATCTTGCGTGCTTTCAGTGCTATAACGTGACAGCAGATACAATGTTGCAAAAATGTTTACTACATTTTGATTCCGTAGGAGCATAATCACCCAGTTTAGTTCTGATGATTTGGCTTCACTATTTATTATTGAAAGGTGTGTCTCTTTTCGTATGCTCTAAGTTCCATGCATTATCGTGGTTGCACATTTTGAGAAGATGACGTGATGTGACGTGACGTGATGACAATGTGTCTGCACCTTTACCGTCGTCTGAACGAAGTCACTAAGAAGGATTGTTACCCCATTCCAAGGAATGCTGACACTTCGGGCACTCTTTCTGGCTCAAGATGGTTCTCCACACTGGACTTGAAGATCGGGTATTGGCAGGTGGAACTAGATCCCAAGGACAAAGAGAAAACAGCTTTCACCATTGGGACAGGACTGTGGCAGTTCACAGTAATGCCATTTGGTCTATGTAACGCACCTGTGACCTTCGAGCAATTAATGGAAACCATTCTTCGAGGATTATCTTGGAAGACGTGCCTGGTTTATTTGGATGATGTCATTGTTTTTGGTCGGACATTCGAAGAACACCTGAAAAATTTAAGAGACTTAGTCCGAAGAATGTTCAGGAGAGAAGTGAAATACTTGGGACATGTAGTATCTGAAAATGGAATTAGCGCTGACCCAGACAAGGTCAAGGTCGTACAAGCCGATACCACAAGACAGGCATCAAGTAAGAAGTTTCCTTGGATTGTGTACCTACTATAGGAAATTCGTTCTTGGGTTTGCCAATATTGCAAAGCCTTTGACGAGACTGACGGAAGATGGAAAGGATTTCAAATGGGGATGCTTTCAATCGGCTGAAGCAAGCTCTAACAACGGCTCCTATTCTAAGTTATCCCCAAGCCAGTGGAAAGTTCATCTTGGACACAGATGCGAGTAACATGGCAATAGGAGGCATATTGTCCCAAATTCAGAATGGCCAAGAAAAAGAAAAGATAGGATATTTCAGCAAGGTCCGGTCAAAGCCCGAACGTAACGATTGCGTTACAAGAAGAGAGCTTCTCGCTGCAATGAAGTCCATGGAAAACTTCTATAAATATCTGTACGGCTGTGAATTCCTTCTCAGGACTGACCACGCCGCTCTAAAGTGGCTTCTACAATTCAAGAATCCAGAGGGTCAGGTTGCCAGATGGATAGAAAGACTGCAGGAATATAATTTTACTGTCGAACATTGTGCAGGAAAGACTCATGGTAACGCTGACGCATTTTCTAGGAGACCATGTCCGTCAGATTGCAAACACTGTATGACTGTAATAACGTAGAAGAGAAAGAATTCTGCTCGAGAAAGAATTCTGCTTGAGAAAGACCATCGCCGATACGAACTGGATGCCAGAATCCCTGAAGCGAGATCTAGAAAGTGACCCAGGATTGAAGATGCTGTTGTATTGGAAGATAAGCGGACAGAGTGGCGGATGTTCTGATTAAGATGTTTAGCCGGTTTGGTGTGCCTCTCGAACTACATTCGGATCAAGGACGAAACTTCGAGTCTAGCCTGTTCCAGAATGTATGCCAATTACTCGGAATCAAAAAGACAAGGACCCCTGCGCTTCACCAACAGTCAGATGGCATGGTCGAAAGAATGAATAGAACTGTGGGAAAATATCTGACTAAAGTGGTCGCTGATCACCAAAGAGACTGTGACAGGTACCTCCATCTGTTTACTATGGCCTACAGATCGTCAGTGCAAGAATCGATCGGAGAGACACCAGCCTGTATTATGTTCGGCCGAGAAATAAGGTTGCCTTGTGACCTGGAGTTTGGATGCAAGCCTGGAGGGGTGATAGCTGGTGAGGACTACGCGAGCCTCTTGAAGGGTAGGCTACATTACATCCATGAGAAGGTCAGACAGAACCTTCAAAAAGCGGGTGACCGAATGAAGACTCGGTATGACAGCAGAGCTGCAGAAGGTGGTTTCAATGTGGGAGACTTAGTCTGGCTGTACAACCCCCAGAGGAAGAGAGGTTTATCGCCTAAGCTGCAGAAGGATTGGGAAGGGCCATACAGAGTAGTAAAACGAATCAACGATGTAGTGTACCGTATCCAGAAACTACCCAGAGGCAAGAAACGAGTGGTCCATGCAAATCGTTTAGGCAAATATGAGGCAGACTACGAATAACATGACGAAACCCATCTGAGAAGAAAGACTTTTCAGAAAGTGGAGCATGATGAGATGAGTTTCGACCTATTCATGGCAAACTACGGTGGAACCGGAAAGGCAAGATTCGGAGTTACCATCGAGCAAGATCTCTTCTCTGTATCTGAAGATTATTCACTAGCCCATTGTGCCTCGGAAGACCTGCGTATGTCGAGAGGAATAGCATTATTCGTCTTCCGGAAGAAATTTGGCCGTGTACCAGAAATCCTAAAACAACATCCTCGTACTGGAAAAACGCTGAGGTTGGCTGATGGCCAGCGTTACCTCTTCTACCTGATAACCAAGAGATTCTCCGACAACAAACCCTGCTACAAAAGTATGTGGGACACCCTGTTGCAGCGGAGAGACGAGCTCACCAAGTTGAAGGTGAAAAAGCTAGCTGTGCCAAAGTTGGGTTGTGGTCTAGATCAGCTCGACTGGAGAATCGTTCGAAGAATGCTTGAGGTCATTTTCCATAGGACCGGAATGAAGATACTGGTTTGCAGTTTGAACCCGAGCGGATATACGCCGAAGAAGAAGGCAGTGGAATGCTATTTCGGACAACAGGGGTGCTGCAAAAAAGGAGACGCCTGTAGAGTCAGCCACACCATCCAGGGTGTTCGGGGACCGAACGTCTTAAGGAGGGGGCAGCGTAGCGGGCGAAATCCTCCTGAATACGTCTCTGGACTCTCTGTGATTCCACGATGCCAGGTTTCAAGGCATCCTGCGTCGGTTGGGTAATTTTTCACAATAACATTCTTTTAAACAAACAGATGTTTATTGAAATTTTTATAATACAAGTTTACGAATGTAAAGAATTCGGTAAAATTTTTAATACGTAAAACAAAACTAAAAAATTGTTTCTGAGATTGTGTGCAGTCATTAATTGTTGAATTGTGACTAGAAACAACGTTGCTTTGGTCATTTATATATTGGTGTAAAGAATTAATTTCGATTTTGTGAATAACTGAAACCTAACAAAAATCAATAAGTTACTACATATTTATGAAGAATCATAATTATTATACAAGTAGTGACAAAACATTGGTTAAATTCTCCTCCTTCCATGGTACATGCTCAAAATGAGGAATATCAGTATAATAATGTATGGAATGATTGAATGATTTTCAATGTAGGTCGTTACCGATATTTTTGACAGAACAAGCACTTTTTAATAGGTTCAATACATACTCAAGAAACACTTTATTCTAATTTGAAAGAATTTTCTTCAATCTGTGATGTTGTGTTTTACTCATATTCATAGTTAAACACAAGAAAAAAACATTGAGTATTGATAATAATTACCAACCATAACTAAAACAAATGGCACAAATTAGTCTCTTTTTTACAAAATATCATATCAATAATATTCGATTAATATGTAATTGACATACAAAAATATCTATTCTCATTATCTACTAAAAACTATTCATGAAAACATAACACTCTTTGTTTAAGTTATTTTCGAATAGAAAAATATTGTTATTGGAAAAAGCATTGAATCAGAAAAGCTACGGATAAATGCTGCATGAAAAAGTTAATATAAAAAGTTGAAATGCTGATTTTCAATGAATGTAACATAATCAATCAATAGTAACAGTATCCTGATAGATCAATTTTAATTGTTGTACTCAAGAGAGGTTATAAAAAGCTGCAGAATAAAGGTACGACTATGAAGTATGAACCATATCTATTCATTTTCACTACCGAAAGACAAATTATGACCACGTCTCAGGTAGTTTCCGAAGTGAAAAGTTGTCTTTCGAAAAGTTCTCATTATTTTATTCTATATCAGAATTGAAAATTACAATTTGGTTTTAACTCAAGATGTTTTTACTATAAGTGACATGAAAATTGAATAAGAAAGTATGTTCAGATCTTTATAAAGTAAATTTTTCGCAAATTGTGAACTTTTGCCTTCAGATCAACTTGGTCTACAACAAAGGTTTTGTTAACCATATGTGTAGATTAACTAAATAAAGATGTCAATGATTTTAACTTAAATATGAGTTACCCCCTTCCTTGAGAAATAGCTTCCACAAAATAATGTAAATAAAATTCATACTCCTATCGAGAAATTTCCTTCACTTGAAACAATCCCTCATTTCTGAAATTTTGTTGAGATTCAATTTTTTCAATCGACACCATGAATGAATCGAGTTGAAATACCAACAAGATTAAAATATGTACCTCTAAAATTTCATAAATGTAACGAGAATTAAAATACAAGGAAGGGGCCTTTATAGTCAGGATAAACAATATATCATATCATATATGAGCGAATCGATGCATTCTTCGATGATGGAATTGTTAGTATGTTATGGAAAAAAGAGTTTAATAATTATGAGAATAACCAATCAATAGCTGCGAAGTTCAAATGTTAAAAAGTAAAATATGTACTTACGAAAATCGAATGAATGATGAAACTTAAACAAATAGAGTTAATTAGAAAGTCATCATACAATAATGAAGTAAAGAATTTCTTTCACATTTGAATTAGTGATGAGAATGAAATTCCATTTTACTGATATATTGATCGGAAAATAATTATCGTTACATATACATATGCTCGAAATAATTCTAATGACTTTTCAATTATCAGTTCCATTTTTTATTCGATTGATTGTCCCAATCATTTTGATCAATTCGGTTTTTTGCATTTATTTCCAACAAGATGAAACACTTCTCATTTTGGATAAGGAAATCATTTGAAAGTGTTCATAAATAGATAGGAGAACCAATGATGAACACACACATCATGGAGGTGCCCCGATCTGCTGGTATTCTGCTTTTTCATCAATTCAAATAAAAAAACCGAAAAAGCGGAAAATATTCAGACAAATGTCAATGATAGGCAATTTTTGTACAAAATGCGAAAAGTTACTGACAGAAACTTTTAGGGGTATCTATATGTATATTTGTTTGTTTAGGTTGTGGAAAGTGAATCATATAAGAGAAAATAAGCGAAAACGCTATTTTTCGCATGCAGTCTTGTGAATCGAAAAGGAGAACGCGTTATTTGTTCATAACATAAATGTAGAAAAAAGATTTGAATTACTGAAATTCCTTTTGTTCATTATCAATTGCGTTGATAACTGATAACAAGGAGAATCATAATATGGATAGATATTCTGTTTCAAAATTTTTTCGCCCCTGATTTTCTGTGCGGTTTAGACCATTTGGTTTGAACCAATATAGTTTTTTTTTATACTGAACATATTCGTGAAAACAATATTAGAACTTCAGAAAACAATTATCAGCTTGTCATATAACAAAGCATCCATTCTGGCTTGTTTTCTCGCATATATACACACAACTCAAAAAGTGCAAATGGTGAAAAGTTTACAATAATGACGCTGTAAATCCCTATGAATTTACCAACATTGAGCAAATACAAACTGTTAATCATCATCGGAGTGCAGAAAAAATTGTTTCGTTGGTTTAGTTCATTCAATCGAACAAAATGAATTGAGAACTGAAAATTCCTCTAAAAAACACAGTTGTATGGAAAATAGTTGATAGCATTTGTAATGTTTTCGACTTTTAATTGAGGAAAACATTGAAAACCGCGATTGCAAGTAAATAATTGTTTTGTAAAAAAAATATGACATAACATCTCACAATTTATGTAGCGATGCTCTATTTTGATGAAATACATTTTTTTGGTTAAACCAAGAATCTCTTATGACATCTGATATTTCCAACATCAACCATAATGTAATAATAAATTTTCTGACCAATTTTCAATGCTTGAAAAGTCATTACGATTAATTCAAACAATCGATATGGGATCTTTGATTTGTGGAAATCAAAATAAAATGACACAGCAACTCAAATAATCTGAATTCACTCAAGAAAGACTTATTAGGGAAAGATAAATAATAATATTAAAAATAAATCACTGCTTTTACATAACAAGACACTTGCGTTGACGACGTTTCTGAGGCTCAGGTCTCAAAACAGCTCTAACTGCTTCGTCGAAAACCTGTTTCAAACCTCTTTGTGTAAGGGCCGAACATTCCATATATTTAACAGCTCTGACCTTATTTGCAAGCTTTTGGCCTTGTTCTCTTTTTATAGGACTAAGTCCTTGGTCGGCTAATGAATTAAGAGTTTCCCTATCATCCCTGAGATCTATTTTGGTGCCTGAAAAATTAAAGTTTTGTACTATTGTGCTCCAGGACATCAAATTATTGCTGTAATTCAACAAACTACATCTAAAATAATATATATTTTCTGATCAAAATATCTGTGTGATAACCCCATAAAGTGATAATATTATCCATTTCAGGACAAATTCATTACTACGGAAAATCTATTCAACTTTTTCCATTTCAAATGCAAAACGTTGAATTTTGAATTATTATGCAATTCGTCTCAAAATCTAAGCACTATTCCAAGTAAACCTTAAAATAATGATCGATAATTTTAAAGTTATTCTTGAGGACAGCAGATAAGATAAAATGTTTTCTGGAACAATAAATCAATTATGGTGTGATACTTTAATAGCCTTTTCAATGCAGTTATGAATATATGAACATAAATACATTGCTTTGAAAAAGACAAGCATACCAATGAATTTGACTGAGCGAAACCTGGATTTAGTCATGAAATTCTATAACATCAAAACTACTGATTTTAAAGACATGAAATGTTTGGGACACTCTGGCTAGTTTTTGACGAGCAATCGATCGGAATTACAAAATCATATGGTTCCCATTTGAAAATAATGAGATTTTATAGTTTTGTTGAGGCTCACTTTGAAGCCCCGTTTCAGACACCCTGTATAGTATTTTCTCATAATTCATACAATAAGCAGTATCAGCGTACTTTCTTTTGTTCCACTGTTGCAAAAAAAAATTCTTAGAACGAGGGATTTTGAAGGTATGAACACTAATTTGTGACAATCTTTCTGTCAAAAAAAATTGAGAATCACGCTATAACTCAATAATCGCTTGATGTGGTTGCACATGTCATACATCAAATCATTGCAGAATTGAACGAAGAATTCAAATATGTATAAATATACAGGGTGTTGCATTTGAAATAACGAAGTTCACATCTTTTCCTGTAGAACCGGGAGTAGATTTAACTATTTTACAAATTGAGTTCATGTACTCTAAAACAAAAATACAAAATTTTGAATTTTGAATTTGTATCGCAATTCCTTCCTCGAAAACGTCTAATGAAACACTTAAAAAATCACCCTGTATAATGGTAAAATTTTTATTCTATTTCGTTCTCCTATTATTACACTGCGCAAAAAAATTAACGCACATTCTGAAAATCTCAATTTTAATGAAAGTTAACTCTACATTGACTTTATAACTTATTTTTCCGTCGACTATAGAATAAAAGCTCATTTTAACGCACTCGAAATCATCCATTAATGACCCCTATTAAGCCCGCAACGGACGGCGAGCGATATATTATATCTCATATATTACACCAATATCGCTCCTTATGAAAAAGCACCAAGCCCCGCGGACGACGCTATAATATATATTCCGATATTACGATATTTTTCCCTACTAAAATGACATATGTCAATGCAAAGCTATAATATATATATTATATTATCGCTCGCCGTCCGTTGCGGGCTTTAATGCATGATTTTTTGTATTAATGCATGATTATCATGGCAACCGAACATAAAATATTCAGTCGGAGCATAGATGCATCTATGTCGGAGCACTATCGAGCTGTCAAATTTAATTATTCGCTTTCGATCAGGATCTGATTTTACCAGTTACGGTATTTTACATAATGAATATCGAAGAAAATATCCCATTGACACTGCTAGATGTGGGAAAAACTGCTGAAGCAGCAACTTTGAGTATGCTACCTGATGGAAAGGGCCGACATTTATGAGAAAACCTAGGAAGAATTTCGATCTTGGTGAAAGGAGAAGAACGTTCTGAAATTTTCGGTAAACGTTTTGTTGGTATACTTTACGTGTATTGCAGAAAAGGGGCAAATTCATGGTCAAAGTATTCGATGCTGAAGACAACATTGATGTAAGAGCAGATACCACAAACTGTTGATCGAAAAATCGAAAAAGAACATGTGGAAGAGTTCATAGCGAATGCTCTTAATAGTATTTTGTTGATGTCTATAAGGTAAAAATAAAACTCAATTGAATCGTTATCCAACTTATTCTCATGAAAAAAATGTAAACTATTCAGAATGTCCTATAATCCATCCATGAATTTTTCGAAAACTTCTTTAGTGAGCATAAATATTAATATATAGAAATGAACACAGAAATTTACATTATGTCAAATTTGTCTATTACGCAAAATAAATCTCTTTTTGAATCCAGAGTTTATTTTCAATTTATGATGAGGTCGACGGAAAAATCTTGTAATCAACTCGTTTATTAATCTAGCGATTAATGGTCTCAAACATTAACGCGCTCGCTTCGCTCACGCGTTAAAATATTTCGACCATTAATCGCTGTCATTAATAAACTAGTTGATTAAATAACTATTTTATGTTCTCTCGGAAAGGTTTTGAACGAAACAAGACACATTAAATGGAAGAAAAATTCAGGATTTCACCGAATCTTATGTGAAAGAAGAGAAATGAACAATTTTCAAAATACTGAAATGCTGATAAGTGATTTAATACTTGGTATTTCCACCCCTTGCGTTAATTACAGCTCGGCAACGACGGTTCATACTCAAAATGAGTGATCTTAAAATGTTCTGATCTAATCCTTCCCAGATTTCTCCGAGTTGGATTCCTAAGTCGTTAAGAGTGGCTGGATGATTTTCTGAACTTCTCAGCCTTATATTGAGGTTGTCCCAAACCTGCTCAATCGGATTGAGATCTGGACTTCTTGCTGGCCATTCCATTCAAGAGACTTCAACCTCTTCAAGGTACTCCTGAACGATGCGCGCACGATGGGGTCTGGCATTATCGTCCATAAAAATGAAATTTTCACCAATGTATGGGGCAAATGGCACTACATGCTCTTCAAGAATGTTCCTTATATACTTATCAGCATTCATAGCTCCATTATCAATGACCACTAGGTCTGTGCGAGCAGTCAAAGATATTCCACCCCATACCATAATCGATCCTCTCCCGAAACCAGTAGTATTCAGGAAATTGCACTGAGCATATCTTTCATGTGGACGTCTGTATACAAGGAACGTCGATCGCAATGGTAGAGGCAGAATCTAGACTCATCTGTGAAGAGAACTCTTTCCCAATCGGCCTCTTCCCAATGGATATGCTCTCTCGCAAAATCCAAACGCGCCCTTCGATGGGCTGGGGTAAGAGCTGGGCCTCTTGCCGCAACACGAGGCCTTAAATCATATTCTCTGAGGCGATTTCTTATTGTCTGAGTGCTAATTTGCACCTCATGAGATTGCTCAAGCTGATTTTGAAGGAGGCGAGCGGTTGCAAACCGTTGTCTCAACGAAGAAACTCTCAAGTAAAGTTCTTGAATGGCAGTTGTTACCCGTGGTCTACCCTGTCCTGGTCTTCGGACATTCATACCTGTCTCCCTGAATCGCTGCAACATTCTGGACACACTTGTTTGGGAAACTCCAAACCTTTCTGCAATTCTTTCTTCTTCTTCTCGCAAAACTACCGCTTGGGCACATTCCTCTTGGGTCAAATTGCGTGTTTCGCGTTGCATAGCGATCGAGTGTAGAAAATCAAACGAAAGAAAAACTATCGATCACTAGAATTGATCGAGAACAACTGATTTTAGAATGGAGCCAATACATTCAAAATCTGATAATATCATCTTTTTTATTCCTGCTGGGAGAAAACATCTGTATTGAAGAAAAACGTTGAAAGTGGATAACATATGCATGCATAATTCTGATAAAAATAATTATCATTGAGAACACCTTCAGTTGTAGAATAAATTTGAGATTTCCATAATGTGCGTTAATTTTTTTGCGCAGTGTATTATAAATTTTATGGAAGTTGGCGGGGCTCAATTTAAGCATTTGATAGTTCAAACTATTCAGGAAACTTATCTCGTTTTTTCATTGAATTTTCCCTTCTAGAGGAAAATTTTATCTCGATCGAATCTGTTGTCTTGAAATTATCAGGTAAACCAAATTTCGAACAGCTCTATCTGGTCGAACATTGGTGAGCATATTCAATTGACATTTTTTGCAACTTCAGTTCGTTATTGATTGATGAGGCTAAGTTTGGCACATATGAATGACTTCATTCAACAGCTTAAATGCATTTCAGAACAATCATGATTCAAAATGGGAATCTTGATTATCCCTGAAGCAATTATTAATTGGAATCCAACTTAACAAATCAATCACAAATAATAATAACATAACCTTAAATCATGTGATGATAATAATTGACGCACAGCAGAAATTATCTACGACATACAACAATGGTTTCAAAATCGGAATTCAAATTTTGTTTTAAAAATAAATAGAAGCAGATTTTGATGTGGAATGAATATGAGAACGGTCACTAATGATGAAGCTACCCAATATTTGATGTATCTAAGATTCACTTTTAAATAGCAACGTTGAACCTCCATGCGTCTTTCGTGCAAGCTCGCTTCGGTCGATCAGTTGATGGCCAATATAAGTTATAGCCATTTTTATAACAGGCCCCGAACTAAATTAGGGAGAATAAAATTAAGCAGAAATTTAATGCAAGCGACAAGGCACTCAAACAATTTTTGGTGGTGTTCCTCTATGATTGCAATAAACTTTTTTCCATATTCATATTTTGCAATAAAAAATTTTTGGATAGCTTGATCCATTTTTAACAAATAAGATGTAATGTCTTGCTCAAGTTCACGGTTTTCGAGAAAAAAATACCAACAGATATTACGCATGAGTCGTAGAGACTGGAATTATTTTCTACCTTCAATTTATCCATTAGGCGCATGTCAATTTGACATTTATTTTAATTGTACCATTTTAGTTATGGTATCGAATAATATACACACAAATAGAAAGAAATAATTGCAGCCTCTACGACTCAGGCGTATTATCTGTTGATGAATTATGTTTTTCTCAAAAACTTAAGCAAGAAATTACAGGAGAGCACCAAATTAAACATCGAAAGAGACTACAAGCTAAAGAAGGACACAAATTTAGAAGTCTGGATGGACTACCTAAAATCAGAGCTCCTGACTAATGACTTGTTAAATGTGATTGAACCAGGTAAGGGTATTAAAACTTTTTCAGAGGCGAACAAAATAAAGAGGAAATATATAGTTAGACATTATCATCAATCGAATAGATGAGAACTACCATAAAAAGGTTCTTAATATTTGAGAACCTATAGAGATTATTAGAGCGTTGAGATCGTCAAGGAAGGGTGGGTCAAACGTGACTCATACATCAGTCAGAGCTCGCTTATACTCCATTAAAATGGGGAAGCACGAATCAGTCAATGATTTCTGTGAAAGATTTGACTCGATAGTGCGGGGGTATGAAGCTTGCGAAGACATGTTTGAGTTGACAGCACAAGAAAAAAGATCTGCATTTTATCAGGCTGTATCCCCTGTCATCACGGAGCTGAGAAATGCAGATCTAATCAAGAGGCAAAGAGATGACATTAGAGGAAATAAAACCATTCATCTCCCAATTAGAGGCCGAGAAAAATTCGGAAATTAAAGAGGAAACCCCAAAATTCCAAAGAGTTCATTCGGTAAGGTGTTTCAGATGTAATAATGAGGGACATTGGTCAAACGAGTGATCCCTGAAACGGCAAAACAAATGGTTTTGTTACAATTGCCAGGCAATAAGAAGTCAATTTTAGAGTTGAGAGGCAAAATGACGACAAACTCGATACTACGATGTTCATTGTTGCAGAGCAACGATATGTAGAGAAGATGAGATAAGTATGCAATCGCAGAACTGTACTAATAAGGAATTATTAGATTCGGAGGGAGAACCCGATTCTGCAATTGGGAGGGAGATAGAGGAAAATCTCATCTTCCCAACTAAAGACAAAAACTGGGATTGCAGTCAGATCAACAGACATGTTCACAAAATGGATGACATGGAATCTGCTCCATACTTACATAGATATCAATACTCCCCGTTCAGGGCCGATGGCATTGTAGACTGGGGCATGCATCACTGAGCAGAATTCAAGAATTAGACGAGAGAATAAAGAGGTAAAATTTAATAATTCTGTTTTAGGTTGTGAAGTTTGCATAATGTCAAAAATGGAGACATTACCTTTTAAAGGGACCAGAAAGCGTGCCGAGAGATCACTTCAGGTCCCATAGAGGTCACGTTGTACATGACCTCACGTGACGTGACAACAATGTGTTTCCGCCTTTAAATGCATATTATATTACTTCGACATTGAAGTGGGAGAAGATTTCTGAATTTGATCCTGCATTTCAATTAATTTTCCAACAAAAATGTCCACCTTGAAACTATGGGAGATGATACCACAACAGGGGCCTATAGTGTTCTTCAAACACATGAAGAAGAGAAGAATCATGGCTTGCGAGATCAGACTTGGTCAAAAGATCCTCCTGATCAAGAGCAAAACTAACATTGGAGAATGCGGTTGTTTAGCAAGTGAAAATTTATTTACTGCTTCTTTCTCATCTTCATTCTGTTTACATATTTATTTCAGATATATGTACATGATTTCAAGATATGTTGTCCAATACGATAAATATGTCAGCTCATTTTGAAAACAAATTCAATATCCCTTCATTTATACAGGAAAAGGTAGTTTTTGCTGAGGAATTTAATCTGTAGTCTCTCATCATACATGTAAGCAATTCGAATTATGTGCCCTCTATGAATTGATATAAAAATAAGCTGAGACCATATCTACCGAATCGTAGTAGGCCTAATGTCAAACACTCTGTGATCTGAAGCGATGGTTTTCGATGATCTCGCTACCACGCTCTGTCTAACAACGCCGCCGCATCCTAGACACAGACGCGTGTTAGTAAACACAACATAACCTGCCATTTTGTATTCCCACTGATAATCTGTGAACTGTGAATAAATACGTTAAACCACCCCGAGTGTTTTATTATCTTACATACATAGAATTGTATGGTGTGTCGAACAGATTGATCTTTCACTTTATATGATCTTTTTCTACTCGCAATTGCTTTCCACATGCAATAGTGTTAGATTTTTGAAATGTCTGTCCGGTTTCATTCGAAAGAATATTAAGGAGGATAAACGAAGGCTCAAAAGCTTTTGAATTAAAAAAAAATGAATGTTAAGTGTTTGAGGCGTTTGAGGACAATTTTCTCGAAAATGGCGAGTTTTAGAGCTTTTGAACTAGAGAATCATTTTTTGAAATAAAATTCTCAAGAATCTAAATTCCATCAAAATCTTTACAAAGTCAGTAGCGTTCAAGTTGGGGACGTTGTTACATCAAATAACCTTTTTATCTGCTTTAATGAAAATGTCAAAACATACCAGAAACATGGCCAGTGTGGCTATCAAGAGGTGAATCTGAAGATCTTGAGCCATTTTGGAATTATTACAAAAAAATTTCGCAATCTGTATCTCAGAAGCGGAAAGATTTAGGACCCATGTTTGCAGGAAATTTGTTTATATTTTCAACAGTTCTACCTTACACCAACTCAGAGACATTCTCTATAGTCTGCTATTTTCATGGTCTTGTGATATTACCAATGTAAATCGTATAAAACCTATGAAAACTCCAAGTAAATATTATTGGGACTGTACATAAACCTTCTTAGAGTGGGGATCTTATTTCAATGGTACACAAACACTTTTCTTTCAAAACACACAGAGATAAGTTCAGTGGTATTTAGATAACACAGGTGTTTTAGAATTGAAAATACAGTACAATCGCGTTAATATGAACATGCGTTAGTATGAACCACTCCGTAATGTGAACACAACATTTTTTGTATTGACTACTCTGTAATATGAACAGAATATAATTTCGTTAATATGAACTTGTTAGAACTTGTCTATTTTATTCAAGGGGATGAATGGGTTTTCAAGATTCATCGTCAGTTATACGTAGAAAGTGATTGTGAAATTGCTCCTGAGTCAGTTAAAGTCTCACACACAGAAGCAGTTCAAGCTTTGAACATAGCAATCGAGTGGGCAAAACAGAATACTCTGGATTTGACTGAGATACTGACCCTGAAAAACATACAGGAAAAAGCTGTTTTATTGAAATTTGCTACGAAGAAGATTCAGTCTAAAATTACATCATTCTTCTCTACAAAAGATTAATCATTATAATAAACTTTTATTTATAAATACATGAAGTTTGTTTTCGTTCAATAAATTTTTGTAACCTTATGTGTATCATTATCATTGATATTCATGTAATCATTAACTAGAACCTAGAAAACATGTGAAAAATTAATTTTTATTGACCTTTGCAAATATGAACGGTCCCCGTAATATGAACAAGCCAGAATTTTTCGTGTTCATATTAACGTGATTGTACTGTATATATCTAATGAATACAACAAATTCCTATCAGAAAATATACATTAGTTATGGAAATACTGTCGACTCCTATTAGTATACATAATATATAAACTCACCAACTAATATCATAGGTGCATCAGGGCAGTGGTGTTTGATCTCGGGATACCATTTTGATGTTACATTTTCAAAAGAAGACGGAGAAGCTACACTGAAGCATATCAAGAACACATCTGTTTGGGGATAAGATAATGGCCTCAACCTATCATAATCTTCTTGACCTGCTGTGTCCCATAAACCAAGGCTGACAGATATACCATCAACAACCATTGGGGCAGAATAATTGTCAAAACTGAAAAAATAAATGTTTCCTTTTAATTTATCATTTACTAGAAAAATGACTCTCTCATTAATTCAAGAAACCCTACCATTATGCTTAATTAAAAAAATATATAATTAATTGTTCTAAATGAGTCATACTCATCAACAAAATGTTCACAGTTACTATATCTTTAGATTGGAATATCAATTTTAAAATCAAAATATTTAAGGGGATACATATTTTTATGAGTAAAGAGGATGAATAAGCGCATCTTACACTGTAGGAACATATTCTCCAGGAAAACTATCAGTTGTGTATGAAATTAACATACAAGTTTTTCCAACTGTTCCATCTCCTACGACAACACATTTAATAGGACGGCCCGAAGACATAATGTTTCTGTACTGCAAAAATGACAAAATCGTTAAATAGAGTAGTAGAGGTCTTGGCATTTACAATTTACAACTATTGCTCAGTAAGCTCACCAAATGAGAAACCAAATATCAGAACTTATTATTAAAATTGTAATCTAGAAAGAAGAAAAACGTTTGAAATTATCAAACACCAAATCTACAAGTACATCATATTATTTAGGAATTGCATTTTCCATTTTCCTATTTAGGTTTACGCTGTCGGATGTCATAAGTGCATGCTCTGTCAGAACCACAGAGTCTTTGACAATACAAAGTTGTCATGTCTCATCAGCTCTCAATTTGGGATTCAAACCCAGGTATTCTGTGATTCAAACCAAGCGTTGCGGCATCTAACGATTACATTCGGAAGACCTTTTGCGTACATTTATACTTGCGAAACCCTTGATATTATCATTGTTTCTGCTTAAACAATGATATTATGTATTATGAATTATGATCCTCAAAACGTTTGTCGAATGCCTCTTTCATACAGAGTGTAACAACCAAATGGAATAAATTCGATAGCGAATAAATGAGGGGGTGTTAGGAAAAACGCTTTGTAATTTTAAATGGGCATATTTTTCAAGAAAATAAAATTATATAGGGTGTTCCATGCGACCGTGGCCAATACCAATTTTCTTGTTTCAAATGCCAACCCCTGTATATTATTTATTTTTTGGATTCTTCAGAAAATTCTAGACATAATTCATGTACAATGTACTATGTACCTATCTTCAACTTTTCGGAAATATTAAGTGAAGAAGTGATATGAAGAAGGTAAGCAAAAACCATTGCTCAGAAGAAATTAAAAAAACAAAAACAGATTTGTTTATTCTCATAGCCTTAGTAACACGTTGTCTGTTTGCATGACAATAAGTGATCAGTGTAAGTGCTATTGTCTTTTGAATTTCGATAACTGTACGTAATTATATTAGAAAAATGGTTCATTTAACAGAAATGAACAAAATATTCTTCAAATGATTGGTTATGGAGATCACACACGGACACAAATGGAAGTTTCTCGCTTATTTCACGAAAAATTTCCAAATTTGCCGCCTATATCACAATTAGCAAAATAGAAAAGCAGTTTCGAGAGCTTGGTCATGTAAGACAAATAAAAAACTAAGAAATTGGATATTATGCTTGAGTTTCAAGAAAGCCCACATAATTCTGTTCGAAAAGTAGCCCCGCTGTTCACCGTCAGCCACACGTCAATATTTCGAATTAAGATGCATCCCTATAGAATGATGGCAACTCCAGCAGCTCATAGAGGACGATTTCGATAGGAGAACGCATTTTTTGTGAGCAAATGATGGCAATGTTAGATAACAATGTGATCCAATCAGAAATTTTTTGTTTTCTGATGCATGAGAGTACATTTAATTTACACTACACTGAGTACACGTTCATGTTAATCGTCAAAATTGCCGCTATTGGTCTGATGAGAATCCTCACTGGATGAGAGAAGAACATACGCAATATCCTGAAAATGTTAATGTTTGGGCAGGAATTGTTGGAAATCATATCGTAGGTCCCTTTTTCATTGACGGCAACTTGAATGGAGAAAAATATTTAGAACTACTCCAAAATAATGTCGTACCAACTTTGATAAACTTATATCCTGATCCAGCAAATCCACAAGTTCCTGTCGCCAATATAATATGGTTTCAGCAAGATGGAGCACCGCCCCATTACCAAATCAATGTCCGGCAGTACTTGAACCAAATTTTTCCATATCGGTGGATAGGGAGGCGCGGATCGATAGAATGGCCAGCACGAACTCCTGATCTGACACCATTAGACTACTTTTTGTGGGGATATGTCGAAAGTATTGTATACGAAACGAAACCCTTAAACTTAGACGACCTAAAAAACCGAATCACGCTTGCGATCAGATCAGTCACGCCTGAAACGTTTAGTAACGTTAGAGGACAATTCTACACCAGATTAGCATGATGCCAAGACGTTCGCGGCGAGCATTTTGAACATTTCCTACATTGACATTAATGTTTTTTTTGTTTTTTTTTAATAATAAAGAAATAATCAGTATTACTCATTAGGTTTTAAGTGTAATGTACCGTATTTGTGGAATAAAATAATTTTTATTCAAAACGTTGATTTTTGCAATAAATCTGAAAACACTGAATACTTCCGAAATAGTTAAAGATAGGTATAGGACATTGTGCTATGAATTGTGTCTAGAATTCTCTGAAGAATCCAAAAAATAAATAATATACAGGAGGTTGCAATTAAAATAAGAAAATTGGTATTGGCCACGGTCACATGGAACACCCTACATAATATTATTTTCTTCAAAAATATGCGCATTTAAAATTACAAATCGACGTGTCCGAGCGTTTTTCCATTTATTCGTTTTCGGCGAATTTATTCCATTTGGATGTTACACTCTGTATACTTGAATTAATTAGTTTGAAGTTATTCTCTTTGTGCCCTCGTTCAATATTTCACTCGAATATGAAATACGTGACCATAGATATAAATTTTATTGCGGCGTAGATACGTAGGTGCAAGAGTGTGCACCGCACCAGGGCCCCCGAGCGCTGACCATCAAATTGCGTTTGAATCTTAGATACATACCTAAATTTTTTTATTTTTTTGTGTGATCTATTATATATGGATAACATTGTTATTATTAAGTATAATTATTCAGTAGTATATTATTTCATAAAGAGGAGAAGTGTCATTTTTCATGGCGAGCTTGAGTTTACCTGCCGAACGTAGTGAGGCGGGTAGTTGAAATCTGAATATTCACTTTTGGATTGATCAGGGTTGATTAATAGTAGGCAGGTACTGTAGAATAACATAAACAGATGCGACGAACTGGTCCATGGTTCTCATAACATCAATCTTTGAATTTCACAGGGGGTTTCAAGTTTTGTGTCGAAAACTGTGATCAGAAATTGGCCATAACTTCTGTTTTTCAAATTAGAACCCTATTTTTTACAAGCTTTTATTTAGTTCCACCTTTCACCTGTCCCGGTGTCTGCATGTCTGTCTGTAATCAAATCTTCCAATATGACACACTTCTAATCGTCTGATTGATTTGAAATTTGGCAGGTGTACAACACATACATGATTCTGGTGACAATGCTTCGTGAAATATTTTTTATAGAAAAAACAAAATGGCGGCTCCAAAATGGCAGATGAGTTTTGTAATTATGATCCGATTTCATTCAAAATTAGTATCTGAGGGTTTTTGAGTTCGACAATGATGATTCCTTTTTCAAAATTGGAAAATTCAAGATGGCGGCCACAATATGGCGGACGTGTTTTATAATTATGATCCGATGATTATATTCAAAATAAGTATAATAGAGTAAGATCCCAGAGCAATCAGACATAACTTATTTTCACACGGATGAAACCTGAAGTTTTCAGTAGCGTCTCGTGTGCCTTGGATACCTACGCGCTTTGTGGAACTGGCCGAGTGACACCTGGGCAGGTACCAGGTGAGAAAGGTAACTAAAAATGAGAATTATTTAACTTAAATTCACATGGCTGATTTTTATATATATGTCATGTAGAATATTCTTTTGAAGTAAAAACATAAGTGTCAGACACTTTTGATGGATCAGAGCTTTTGTCAGACGCTTTTAAGCTACCCAAAAAATAAATGAACTTTACTTATTTTTACATGTCTGATTTTTTAATATGTTATTGAAGTATTTATTTAAAAATTATATTCAATCAGTCAGACAAATTAGAGTGACCAAACATCAATTATTCGGCCAGAAGTAGGTATGAGGGCGAGAGCACTATGCATGCGCTTCAGAGTGAGTGAGACGTCCATAATAACTCGGTTCCCCTTCTTGAACTCACCATCTGTTTCAATCTACTGTGTATGTGCTGTTTGCGTGTAATATTTTATAACTCATAATATAAATATACAGTATGGTGCAAATGAAAGGAATAAATTCGTTATTTTGTAAACCGCCGAATTTAAGGAAAAATCCCGAAACACGTCGTTTTTTATTTCAAAACACGCTATTCGTAAGGATACCTTGTTATTTTCGACGTCATTTATGTGAGCGTGATGACGTCATCGCTCGAATTTTTAAATGGAAATGTGGGTGTTGTGATACATTATTTGAAAGGTATTTTAAATACCTATCCAGTCATATCAATAATTTGCAGTAATTGATTTTTGTATTTGTTTAAGAAATTAATAAAATGCTATTATTACAATGAATATTTAATATGTATTACTCATTAAATACAACGAAACCTAAATTGAGTGCTTAAATTGTTTACCTTCAGCTGAAATACAATGACGGCCTTCACAAAATTTATTTTTGTGTGTCAATAAATACATCATACCAATACAATCATACAATACATTTTATTAAGAAACCTGTTGAAATTTCATCAATAATATTTGTGACAATAAGCAAATCAATTACTGTACATACTGTGTATTGGTATGGCCGAATAGGTATTTAAAAGACCTTTTAAATAATGTATCACAACACCTACATTTCCATTTAAAAATTTTAGCGATGACGTCATCACGCTCATATAGATGACGTCAAAAATAAAAAGGTATCCTTACGAGTAGCCCGTTCTAAAATAAAAATCGACATGGTTTGGGATTTTTCCTTAAATTCGGCGGTTTACAAAATAACGAATTTATTCCTTTTATTTGCACCATACTGTATATTTATATTATAAGTTATATAATATCACACGCAAACAGCACATACACTGTAGATTGAAACAGATGGTGAGTTTAAGAAGGGGAACAGAGTTATTATGGACGTCTCACTCACTCTGAAGCGCATGCATAATTCTCTCGCCCTCATACTTCTGGCCGAATAATTTTTGTCTTAGGAGATGTTTGGTCACTCTAATTTGTCTGACTGATTGAATTATAACTTTTAAATAAATACTTCAATAACATATTAAAAAATCAGACATGTAAAAATAAGTAAAGTCCATTTATTTTTTGGGTAGCTTAAAAGAGTCTGACAAAAGCTCTGGTCCATCAAAAGTGTCTTACACTTATGATATTACTTAAAAATAATATTCTACATGACATATATAAAAATCAGCCATGTGAATTCAAGTTAAATAATTCTTATTTTTAGTTACCTTCCTCATCTGGTACCTGCCCAGGTGTCACTCGGCAAGTTCCACAAAGCGCGTAGGTATTCAAGACACACGAGACGCTACTGAAAACTTCAGGTTTCATCCGTGTGAAAATAAGTTATGTCTGATTGCTCTGGGATCTTGGACTATAACTGGAAATCACGATTCTTCAAAATTGAGGAATTCAAGATGGCGGCTTCAAAATGGCGGATGAGTGTTATTATTATAAAAGCTTGTCTTTAACCCATCTTATCCCAGTGGTGCTCTAATGCACCACATACTTTATGATTTTTTTTTTGTTAAATACGGCAAACATTTTTGCATATTCATTTAGAGGTTTCATTATCATCACTTCTGAAGAATTTTGTACCGTGTAAGATTTTGATGTATCTTTTAAAACAAAAGTTTTATGAAAACTCTAAGAACGAGAAAAAGTCCGCATAATTTTATTTCAAATGTTGAAGTGAATCCGAAGCAGTAAAGTATTTTACTAAACAATTTTTCACAAAATACAATAGAGAATATAAATAAATAAATAAAAATAAATAAATGTATTTAAGGCAATTGACCTAAGTCCTTCAGCCCAAAGTATTTTATTTTTTGAAGGTATTGTCAATTTGTGTGAGGCTATAATATGTCAATTACGCAGTAGAAAAAAAAGCAGTTGAAATATGAAATGGATCATAGTTTATTTTCTGTAAATTACAACTGGTGCGTAAACGCACCACTGGTATTATCTGTAAATCAAACCCGAGTTATTGCTAGTCTGGACAAGTCAGTTACTTCATTACGAGTAAGTATAGGAGGGTACGATTTGTGTGTTATTTAGTATTTGTTCATTTTTTATGTAGATCACTTGTTCTATTCTATACTAAACTGGTAATTATAATATAATTCCGATCAGTGAAAATGCCATTTTAGAGGTATTTGACTCAAAAAGAGTTAGAGGCGGCTATGAAGGAGATTTCGCCACCGGTCTATAAGAGAGAATAGAACAAATAAGTGTCCAATCGAAAATCATTTGCTGAAAAAAAGCTGTATCAAAAATTTCCATTGTCCGTTGGCACGATAATTCGGTAGTAACAGTGGCAAGTAATATTTATGGTATAGATCGTGTCCAAAATGTAAAACGCCATAGTAGAAAAAAACGAAAAGATGTATACAGGGTTATCATAATAATCCGTGCATTAGACGTTTCTCGGCTTCTATGGGGAAAAGATTTCTGAAATTTGACACACGGCCGTTCTTCAAAGGGAGAAATCATGCTGAAATATTTTCATCGAAATCGCACTTCCGGTTATACCGGAAGTGACCATCAGGTTTGGTATTTCAAATGGAACTACCTATTTTTCTAACCAGAAATGGATTCCTTCTTGAATTTTACACATTTTTT
Source organism: Adalia decempunctata (assembly GCA_951802165.1). Classification (NCBI taxonomy): domain Eukaryota; kingdom Metazoa; phylum Arthropoda; class Insecta; order Coleoptera; family Coccinellidae; genus Adalia; species Adalia decempunctata. The sequence continues at coordinate 37,576,468 of OX637701.1, read as the reverse complement.
ATCTGAAATATTTTCACGTTGTTATTATTATTATTATTATTATTATTCATTATAACAAGAGTTGAGGAATAATTCCTATAAACTCACATAGTTGAGAAATTATATAAAAAAAAAACTACAAAAAAGGTGAAGAAGAATATCCGCTATTGGGAAGATATCCAGGCGTCGTAGCGGTTCTTGAAGCTATTTACCGAAGATGCATTGACGACGTCAGGGGGTAGTTGGTTCCAGCTTTCAAATATTCTATTGGACAGAAAATTCTGTCGAACAGCAGTTTTGAAGTTTCCTTTGGCGAGCTTGAATCGATGACCTCTAAGGTGATTTCGGTTGGTTGTGAAAAGGTTCTGTACGTCTGCATCAATGGAACCGTGAAGGGCTCGAAATGTTACGATGAGGTCACCTCGTTCACGTCGCTTCTGGAAACTGGGGATGTCCAAGAGTTGCAGCCGAGTGCCATAGTCTGGGCGTTGACGACCGTAGGAAAGCCTAGTGCAAAGACGTTGGACCAGTTCCAATCTATCGGTGTCATCTTTCAGGGAAGGCCACCAAACCGGTCCAGCGAACTCTAATATAGGACGAATGTAGGACTGGTACAGGATCTTGGATGTTCGGAGAGTACAACCCTTGAAAGAGCGGTATAGCATAAAGTAAACTTGTTTGGCCTGGTTGTCATGGTTACGAAGATATAAGGACTTCTATGAGAAAATGGCCAGTTTCAGAGGACCGCAAAACGTATCATAGCATGGATGCTATTCATAATAAAGAAAAAAATGAAGGATTTTTCGAAAATTCACTAATAATTTCGCATGGATATCGAATAATGTTATTCTATTGGAACTGTCACAATAAATTCATATTTCTGAGAAATCTCAAACTGCAATAACTTCATTTTTTCAAATGGCATGCCAAAATTTTTTGTACAAAAAATTTTATTTCAAACATTTTTCCAAGGGTTCCTTAGGTCCATCTTCAATCGTTTTCTGTTCAAAAAATAAAGGCATGCCGTTTGAAAAAATGACGTTATTGCAGTTTTGAATTTCTCAGAAATATTAATTTATTGTGACAGTTCCAATAGGACAACATGATTCGATATCCATGCAATACGAGGCAAAATTATTGAATTTTCGAAAAATCCTTCATTTGTTTCTTTATTATGGATAGCATGCATGCTATGATACGTTTCGCGGACCTCTGAAACTGGCCATTTTCTCATAGAAGTCCTTATATCTACGTTACCATGACAACAACGTAAAAATGTTTCAGATGAAAAATGTGTAAAATCCAAGAAGGAATCCATTTCTGGTTAGAAAAATAGGTAGTTCCATCTGAAATACCAAAGCTGATGGTCACTTCCGGTATAACCGGAAGTGCGATTTCGATGAAAATATTTTAGCATGATTTCCCCCTTTGAAAAACGGCCGTGTGGCAAATTTCAGAAATCTTTTCCTCATAGAAGCCGAGAAACGTCTAATGCACGGATTATTATGATAAGCCTGTATATTCTCCAACCCCAACCTTATGTAATTGCTCAATACAATGAAAATATGGGTGGAGTAGATAAACATGATTACGAAATTGCTTATTATAGGTGCCAAGTATTTGGGAAAAAATGGTGGTGGCCTTTATTTTGAAACTCCTTGGATAGTCTTATCGTCAATGTATGGAAAATTTATAATATGTACTGTCAATGAAAAAAAAATTCCAGGTAGATTTTGAATCTTATATAGCCTTGCGACATTGAAAAACTGATAAAACAATAATTCAACGAAATCTTGCTCATGCCATTGAGGAACTACGTTATGATAATCATGATCACCTCATAATTTCTCATGCCAATAAGCCACCAAAGCCTGGAGGAGATGTAGAATCTGCCATAGCTACACAATTCACATCTGTAAGAAGTGTAATGTACATTTACATAGTCCATGTACATTATCAACAAAAATGGTACCTGGTATAACCAGTGGTGCGTTTCCGCACCATGAAATATTTTGTTATTTTTTGTTTCAAATGAGAAATAATTTATGTTTAGTTCTGGAATGAAAGATTCAATCATTTTATTATACAGGGTGTCCCAAGTTCGACTGCCTATTAGACGTTTCTGGAGAACTAGACATATTTGAAATCTGAAAATTGGGATGATATTGTTCGAAATTCTCTACAGACCTAAAAATTTAAAGCCCACCAATGTGCACTGCATGTAACACTGAATTGACAGTACGACGTATCATGATGGAGTGTCAATCTTACCAGACCCAAAGGACCCAATCCAAAGTCTGCAGTTCAATGGAAGAAGCTCTGAAGATAAACACAATAGCCTGTTTCAACACATTAGCTCTCGCTAAATCAATCAATGTAAAAATTAAATCCAGATTGAACCTATTGTATATTTTATTTAAGAAAGTAATAAGTATTATAAAGTCCCTTCACCGCTAATGACCTCGAAGTCGAAGCGGAAATTTATATAAATAAAATAAAATATTTTCAGAGCCATAGCACTTCCGGTTATACAGGGAGTAAAAATAAATTCGCTCAAAAATTTTATTTTTTCAATTTTTTCGTTTCTGATATGATTGAGTATTCAATGCTGAATACATTTCTGTCAAAACCATTGTATTCATTCTAATAGTTTTCAAAATATCGAAAAAAATCCTGAAAAAAAGTCAAATATTCATAGTCAGTATTATATGTTCATTTTTCTTATTCTGAACATCCTGAGTGTGAACCGTTTTCACAACGTCAAAGTAGAAGAATGTGGAAAGGTCATGCATCTTTTGTAGGGGACGAAATCCTCCTGAATACGTCTATGAAGCGCGTTCGGCAATAGCATCCGAGAGCGGACGGATTTTTTAGTCACGTGATAACAGATTGTACAGATTTGTCAGATTTTTCTGTAATAAACGAACGCTACGGACCATTTTGATCGATTTTTCTGTTTGACGTATGTAACGCCTTACCCGAGCCAGATATTAAATTAGAGCTTGAAGGTCTATTCGTCCGTAGAGGTAGTCTGGGTACTATTTTAATTCTTTTGTTATAGTTCTCAACATTTCTACCCCTTGGTTGAGATGATTCAATATTTTGAATCATTATTTTTTTATCAAACAACATTTTTTTATTTATTACTACACAACAAATAACATAAGACACGAAAATTCAACAGACTGTTCAAGAATATTCGAAGCGGGATAAAAAATCCATTCACAGAGGCCGAAAAGTAATTTCTGTTTCTGTTCTGTGGAAAAAAATCCGTTTCCTCCGTCGAAATACACCGAGCAAAAAGATCTACATCCGATTGATCAGATTTTCTTGCCGAACGGTCCAGATGTGTACTCCCCTCAATCTGGATGTAATAAACGAACGGTTCAGATCAATCCGACCAGTCAGATGTCATTGCCGAACGCGCTTATGGGCTCTCTCGAAGCCTCCAGAGACTATCTTGATTATTCTCGAACAGAGCCGTATCGTATCCATATAAAAAGACGCGCATGTTGCAGAGCAGTTAGTTACTACCTGAATAGAGCTGAATCGAATTGTGAATCGCGAATTCCGAGTTGTGAATATAAATCAGCATTATCAGCTAGTGTGTAAATGAATCAGTATTAGTTATTGTCCATTAATTAGTGTGATAAGTTAGTCGTATTGATTTCTTTTGATGTCAACGTTTTCGATTTCTTACTCTTGAAACCATCTGATTTTCTTTTGAAATGAGTAAAGCCAACAGTTTAGGATAAGACTCAATATTAACGTTATCATGGTTTGATGGTTTATGTATATTGTTGACCTTAGCATCGAATAAATTGACCAAAGTGACGCTGGCTTCATTGTTTTGGACAGTTCTTGAAAATATGCTAACATACCTAACATTTTCCGAAAATGAATTGATTTTGTGTTTCAGCTTCCAATCCATGAATTTATAATAAACATTAAACTTGTTCGCATCTTCCACGAGAATTTGCGGGTAATAAATTATATGAAGCATTTTTCGCTCTTTCCACTGTATCGGGAGGTGTGCACAATTCATCTTCGCTGCCACTGGATATTTTTCATAACAATTATTATTCGTTATCAGGGATTTATCTTCAAATAATCTTGGCAAATCCAAAAACTGGTAACAATTCGCGATACATTCACGATAGATGCATTAGAATACCTGGTGTAACGACTCCTTTCTAAAAATCGTGACCAAAATTTGTAGATCAAAACGGCATTCTAGATTTCAGATTTTGGTCTAGTTCCGGAATAAATCCGCAATTTTTATCGGTCGAGGCGCTACTGCGGTAACGACAAATAGCGCGACCCCTTTCGGGAGAAATGAAAAGCAGCACAAAATGTCACATTTTCGATCGACAAGAAAGTCTTAAACAAAATCTAATCAGTGCCAACACCAGGTATTCTATGCATCTAGCATTCACGAAACGTCAGAAACTAATGGCGTTTTTTCGTTTCCATGGTAACTACTAAAGGCTGTTTCTTATTGGTTATTTGCGGTGCGTTTCACTTTACAGATTCACCGTATTGGCTTTCGAGCGTGCTTTCTGTTTACGGCAAACTAAATCACACAGTTTTACGTTGCACAGTGCTTAAAATAGGCAGTACCAGATGTGGTTCTATGTACGAATTTCGTCACTTCCTATAGGAGCAGTAGAAAATACACTGCGCAAAAAAAATTAACGCACATTATGAAAATCTCAAATTTATTCTACAACTGAAGGTGTTCTCAATGATAATTATTTTTATCAGAATTATGCATACATATGTTATCCACTTTCAACGTTTTTCTTCAATACAGATGTTTTCTCCCAGCAGGAATAAAAAAAATGATATTATCAGATTTTGAATGTATTGGCTCCATTCTAAAATCAGTTGTTCTCGATCAATTCTAGTGATCCATAGTTTTTCTTTCGTTTGATTTTCTACACTCGATCGCTATGCAACACGAAACACGCAATTTGACCAAAGAGGAATGTGCTCAAGCGGTTGTTTTGCGAGAAGAAGGGTGGACATACACAAGAATTGCAGAAAGGTTTGGAGTTTCCCATACAAGTGTGTCCAGAATGTTGCAGCGATTCAGGGAGACAGGTATGAATGTCCGAAGACCAGGACAAGGTAGACCACGGGTAACAACTGCCATTCAAGAACGTTACTTGAGAGTTTCTTCGTTGAGACAACGGTTTGCATCCGCTCGCCTCCTTCAAAATCAGCTTGAGCAAACTCATGAGGTGCAAATTAGCACTCAGACAATAAGAAATCGCCTCAGAGAATATGATTTAAGGCCTCGTGTCGCGGCAAGAGGCCCAGTTCTTACCCCAGCCCATTGAAGGGCGCGTTTGGATTTTGCGAGAGAGCATATCCATTGGGAAGAGGACGATTGGGAAAAAGTTCTCTTCACAGATGAGTCTAGATTCTGCCTCTACCATTGTGATCGACGTTCCCTTGTATACAGACGTCCACATGAAAGATATGCTCAGTGCAATTTCCTGAATACTACTGGTTTCGGGGGAGGATCGATTATGGTATGGGGTGGAATATCTTTGACTGCTCGCACAGACCTAGTGGTCTTTGATAATGGAGCTATGAATGCTGATAAGTATATGAAGAACATTATTGAAGAGCATGTAGTGCCATTTGCCCCATACATTGGTAAAAATTTCATTTTTATGGACGAAAATGCCAGACCCCATCGTGCGCTCATCGTTCAGGAGTACCTTGAAGAGGTTGAAGTCTCTCGAATCGAATGGAATGGCCAGCAAGAAGTCCAGATCTCAATCCGATTGAGCAGGTTTGGGACAACCTCAATAGAAGGCTGAGAAGTTCAGAAAATCATCCAGCTACTCTTAATGACTTAGGAATCCAACTCGAAGAAATCTGGGAAGGATTAGATCAGAAGATTTTAAGATCACTCATTTTGAGTATGAACCATCGTTGCCGAGCTGTAGTTAACGCAAGGGGTGAAAATACCAAGTATTAAATCACTTATCAGCATTTCAGTATTTTGAAAATGGTTCATTTCTCTTCTTTCACATAAGATTCGATGAAATCCTGAATTTTTCTTCCATTTAATGTGTCTCGTTTCGTTCAAAACCTTCCCGAGAGAACATAAAAAATAAGTCATAAAGTCAATGTAGAGTTAACTTTCATTAAAATTGAGATTTTCAGAATGTGCGTAAATTTTTTTGCGCAGTGTAGTATATTCTAAAACTAGTTGCAGAATGGGCTCCTATTCCAATACGAATACGAACACATGAGTGTTGGAATTGCATTCTGCAACGAGTATTAGACGATATTTTCTCTATTTCAGTCAAATTTCGTGAAATACTGTTGAAATTCAATGAAAAACTCATCCTAGTGACTTTTGTGTTGTATCTGGGCAGTTGGTGACTCTTACGAAATTGACATTTCCAAATTGACTTGTGTTGAAAATTGATAGGGGCGCAAGCCAGTGCTGACAACCAAAAAACGGAAAATTTAACTGAAAACAATGCTGTAATGAGTTCATTACAGCACTGTTTTTAGTACTGTAATGAACTCATTACGATACTGAAATAGAGAAAAGCTTTTATTTAACTTGCAATGTATATATGTTGTAGGTATGTAGGATGTATGTATGTATGTACCTACATATATATTATGTATGTTCTTGGAATCTTGCTACTCAGTTTTGAAACAGATATCTTCAACCGATTGAGCTAAAATTTTGTATACACGTTTGATTTGGATGACAATACACGATAAACTTTTTGACGTCATTCTATATCCAATATGGCGGACCATACAAGACGGCGGAATAGTTATTTTTTATGCACTTCTACAATAGGGGTATCAAATGAAAGGGCTTGTTGAGAGTAACTCGAAAAATAATGTTGGCGGGATTCTAAATCCAATATGGCGTATTATCCAAGATGGCGGAATAGTTCTTTTTTATGCACTTCTGCAATATGGGTATCAAATGAAAGGGCTTGTTAAGAGTAAATCCAAAATATAATGTTGACGTCATTCTAAATCCAATATGGCGGAATATCCAAGATGGCGAAATAGTTATTTTTTATGCACTTGTTCAATATGGGTATCAAATGAAAGGGCTTGTTGAGAGTAACTCGAAAAATAATGTTGACGTGATTCTAAATCCAATATAGCGAAACATCCAAGACGGCGGAATAGGTATTTTTTATGCAATTCTGCAATATGGGTATCAAATGGAAGGGTTTGCCGAGAATATTTAGAAATAACTAAAAAGAAAAAAAATGAATTGGAAGCAAAAAAAACTTTTCGAAAAGAGCTTTCATTTAAATGCTCTAAAAAAAGAAAATAAAAATTTCCTCTAATATTTCAACTATCAACTCATAATCTCATTATACACAATTTATATGATCATAAAATCTTGTCGCGCGATTTACTTGTGTGAACAAACTGGTACCTATTCAATTGAGTATCTTAGTCTGCTAAATGCAATTTTTTTCTCTTCCTAGTCGTATCTTCATTTCTGAAGAGTCGTGACATCATGTCTATGAACATTGACGAATTAAATGTCTCCAACGTTGACGGTGCTCGGCTTCTCTTGAATTTTTCTGTAGAGTCTTTCCCGTGATGTCTTTAATTTGGTCCAGCCATCGCGATGAAGGTCTGCCCCTGGGTCTTTTGCCTTACACTTTACCCTGGACTATCAGCTTTTCTAGATTATTATGTCCTCTTCTAGTAATGTGTCCAAAGTACCTGAGGTCCTAAATACTTTGAAGGTGGTCATTTGTACCGAAGCCTGTCCGAAAACCAGCTTGCTCTCTAGACTGATAGAGCTCGAATTTATTGTCTAGCCGTGACGTTATGATTCTAGTGTACAATTTGTATAGATGGCTTAGTAGAGTTATTAAGCGGTAATTTTCCAGGTTCGCTTTATCCCCCTTTTTATAGAGCAGTATGGTAGTCGCTTCTTGCCACTTGTATGGGATGGTACTTGAGTGAAGGCATAGCCTCCAGCTTTTATTTATTCTGCTATTACCTCGCCCTTTGCTGGTGCTTTATGATTTTTCATTTTTGACAGTGCTCCTTTGATTTCCTCGATGATTATATCTGGCATCTCTTCCGATCCTTGATTTACGACACCTCTCTCTTTTGTAGCTGCCTTAATATTCGAGTGTTCTTGGATGCGGCTTCGATATAATGCGTTGTAAAACTCCTCCCAATACTCATGATTTCGTCTCGACCTGAAGTGATGTTGCCATGTTTATTTCTTAATTTGCTTATTTCGGATTTGCCCTCGGTAAGATTATAACGCAGTACTTTCATACTTCCATTTTTCTCTATTGTTTCTTGGGTTTTCATGCCACGGTATTTTCTGAGATCCCTTTTGATTGCTTTAGATATTTCTTTGTTTTTTGCTCTCATTTCTTCATTGTTGGTATTCCCAAATTCTTTCATTTTGTTCCGTTCGAGGATTAGATTTTTTGTGGTTTGGCTGATTTTCTCTTCTTTTTTATTACGATGACAAAAAATATCTTGACCTTCTTTTAAAGCTGTGCTTATTTTATCATTCAAGCTGTTAATGTTTGTATCTGAGAGGGTATTGTTTTGTTATGAGTTTCTAATGTGCGTCTCAAATCCTTCAATATCTGTTGGTCCTGTCCGCATTTGGTTGGATGTTTTCCTTATCAATTTGTACCTTTCTTTATCTAGTTGTATACGGATTTTGCAGCATTCCATTCTGTGGCCACTTCCTGTCCTACAGCTGTTTAGTACTGTCACATCTTCTACAATTTGTAACTTGTCGGTGATTATGAAGTCGATCTCATTTCGGGTTCTACCGTCTGGGCTTTCCCATGTCCACCTTCTGTGGGACTTCTTTTTGAAGAAGCTATTCATATGGTATAGATTGTGATGTAGCAGGAACTCCAGCATAGTCTCTCCTCGGGTATTTCTTCCTTCGGACCCAAAATTTCCTAGACATGTCTCGGATTTGTTTGTTTTCTTACCTATTCTTGCATTAAAGTCGCCACAGATTATGGTGTACTGTGTCTTTATGCCATTCAGGGCTGATGTTACGTCTTGACTCTCTGGATTTGATGTTTCAGGCATTTGTTGATGAGGAAGCCGATACCTCCTTATGATTTGTCATCCTCACCGGCATAATAAAATGAATGACCAGACCTAAGTGCTATTAAATTTTCGCCTCGCCTCCTGACTTCACTGAGTCCGATAACATCCCATGAGTGCCCTTGGTCCAGTGGTTAGGACGTTGGATTAGGACCCGGCAAGTCCGAGTTCAATCCCGAGCTAGGCAAGAAATTTTCTAGTCTCAGTAGGGGCCACCATTTCACTATAGGGTCAAAAATTAACAGTACTGTGCCTAAGGTGGCGTAAGGACACAGTAACAAAGCCTACACAGAACACAACTGCTTACTCCAAACTCGGCACAAGTTACAAGCTTCGAAGCTTGTAGTTTCAGAAGGGTCTCCTCAGGAGACCTAGGAGTAATCAGGATAAACAATATATCATATCATTTGATGTTTAGCGTCTCTATTTCTAACTCAGCTAGATTTTCTTCAGAGAGTAATGTTCTCACGTTGTATGTCAGTATGTTCAATCTTTTGGTGTTGCTACTTTTCGTTGAGTCTGTTTTGTTGGTAGATTTTGATAGCGACTTTTTGCCTCCCCCAGAATCCTTGAGGCAGACCCGTTTAGGGGTGTGGGAGTTGCCAGCGTGTGGTCCACCCACCTAGGGTCCACTTCCATTTGTTTGAAAAATCGCCATGATAGGGGGTTTTGGCCGTAAATTCACCACGCTGGCCAGACAGGTTGGAGAATGTTTCTTCAGCCGCTCCTAGCATGAAGAACAGACGCTGTTTGCAGCCACCCATTCTGGGTCAGACGCTGCGTGGGAAGCTTCTAAACTTCACCTCGGCCACTTTGTGTGTTCGAGACCTTACCGGCAAGGGTGTCCCTACCAGTAGTTACGCTACGGCCGGCATCGTTCTCACATTATTCAAGAGTCTCATTCCAAAGATTTTTCACTTCCGCGATCATTAGCCAAATTTCTTCGAATATTAATCACAGAACGAAACGCCAGTGTTATTTGCAACACCAACCTGAATTCTACAACTCAACATATCAATGAACGGGCATTACCAACCTAATTTCGATATTCCAAAGCCGCCCAAGATATCAATAATTCTTGGATGGACTATATAACTATAACTGATACCTGCATGGAATTATACAGGGTGACTGGTGACGTGAGGGACAACGAGTGGAGATCGAGGAACTCAAACTGAATGAGAATTTGGGTTTCAAATGTCCCATAAGGGTATTCGTTTCGGAGATATAGGGTGATTTATGAAAAAATGATAAATCTACGAACACCCATATCTTCGTTAATATGATATGTTTTTCGCTGATATTTTTCATGTTTGTTCATACAGGCATTCTCTGTCAGCATAAGAAAAAAAAACTGAAAAAATTGCTGGCCCGTACTCAAAAATTTCAATTTACATGTCAAGTGAGAAATATCACACGGTATATGAGATAAAATAAAATCAAATAGAAATTTGGAAAGAGGAAAAAAAACTGATGAAATATCTGTTTTTTGTTTGAATGGCACAAATTTTCTTTCGTTTCTATGATATGTTGTAGTAAGAATATTACAATATTTTTATATTCAAATCATGAAAATTAGTACTACTGATAGAAAAAACCTTGAATTCGAGGCACTAGAATGAGCCTGGCATCAAAATATTCCTTCAAATCTTGGAATCTATTTTTATCAATTAATATTTCGATGCCATATAAAATTTCAAAATAAAATTTGTTGTAGATGAGGTGATGAAAGAGTTGGATACTCAAACACAAAAATAGAAAAAGTCGCAAGATTTCAAGATTCGAAGGAATATTTTGATGCCAGGCTCATTCTAGTGCCTCGAATTCAAGGTTTTTTTCTATCAGTAGTACTAATTTTCATGATTTGAATATAAAAATATTGTAATATTCTTACTTCAACATATCATAGAAACGAAAGAAAATTTGTGCCATTCAAACAAAAAACAGATATTTCATCAGTTTTTTTCTCTCTTTCCAAATTTCTATTTGATTTTATTTTATCTCATATACCGTGTGATATTTCTCACTTGACATGTAAATTGAAATTTTTGAGTACGGGCCAGCAATTTTTTCAATTCTTTTTTCTTATGCTGACAGAGAATGCCTGTATGAACAAATATGTAAAATATCAGCGAAAAACATATCATATTAACGAAGATATGGGAGTTCATAGATTTAGTATTTTTTCATAAATCACCCTATATCTCCGAAACGAATACCATTATGGGACATTTGAAACCCAAATTCTCATTCAGTTTGAGGTCCTCTATCTCCACTTAGCCGTTGTCCCTTACGTCACCAGTCACCCTGTATACTAAGGATCAGATTTTAAACAGTCTCTCACTGTAATAAAAAATGCCGAAGAAAAAATTGAGATGATTAGAGAAAGATTTAACGGCATGCAGACAATTAAATTTTTTTTTAATTTCGGAAAAAGTTACACACCGTGCAGGAATCGAACCAGCGTATTCCTACTTTCCGGGCGGGCTCTACCTCTAAGCTAACAGTGTGTATGATAATTTTCCCGGAATTCAATATGTTGAGGTTCACCACATTTCAGTTTTAGATCGGATTTCGGATTCCGACCAATGATGTTATAATAATAAGCCGAGAATTAATACATGAATAGGTCTGTGATAATAATTAGAAAAAGATTTAACGGCATGCAGACAATTGAATTTTTTTAAATTCCGGAAAAAGTTACACAGCGAAATTCCATGAAAAGCCTAAAAATTCGGCCAGTTATCCAATGAAAAAGAATGTTCCGATTAGATTGATATTTGGAAGTTTGGAATTTACTCGTATCCGAAGGAAAAGAATGGATGCCAGATGAGATATCTATCGATAAAAAGTGATTTTATCGATGTCCATGGGCCACTGAAACAGTTTCATATTGAAACTAACAGAGTTAACATAAAAAGATTTTTCTTACTTTGACGCCATTTTTCCGAACCTATACTGATTTTTTTTTAAATGAAGGCTCATTTGGATTCACATTATTAAGCATTTACTTTACTCTTTCATTGTTGTTTCAACCGCGATATCGTGCCAACCAATTTTCATCTTCTTGTGTTGGTTGTATGGTATTTTGTTTATGATTATATATCTACTTTCTTGAACTCAAGTTGTCTGCGAAAGAGTTTTTTGCCAGTTAAAAATAATTTTGAGTCTTTTGAGATCCCAAACGGGACAGAAACGGTTGGAATCTTCGAGCGTGGAAGCAGATTTGTTGAGTGATTTGGATTGTAATGATATTCATCGTGATACAAGAAGACTTTTTGTATCATGGATATTTTTGACTCCCTTCTGTCTACGACACCATTGCTCGAAAATAAAGGTTCAATTTAGGTTGACAAAGTATTTATTGGAGTCAATTGTTTTCTGTTTTGTATTTCAATCTTTCTATCACTGAATTACATTTTCCATTTCATTGTATTCCATTTCTTCATTATTCATTTAAATTTATAATGCCTACGTTTTGTTATTTCTTATAAATTTCAGTCCGACACTGTAGTAAATATAAAATAGATATTTCGTTTGGAACATCGTTACAAAATGGCGGAGGATCTTGTTCGTATTAGAATTATTAATTTTGAGAGCTTGCTCCACTTAAATAACGAGGGCTATATAATTTCGTCGACGTCACGATATCTGTCTTTTTGGAGTTTTGAGCTAGGCATGGTTTCAATCGACTAGGTTCAACTCACTGACGAATCCGTCAAATCCAATCATGTTCTTCCGTCCCACCTTAAACACGATGGCTCTCGAAGGAACGGACCTAGAGATTTTAGATTTTCAGGGAAGGTTCGGATCTCGAATGTTACGGTTGAGTTATTGAATGGAAAAATTCGACAAGGGGTTCCGCAAGTATATTTTTCGAATAATTTCAAAACTACACATTCGACCTCGATAAATTTTGTACGTAGATGGAGAATAACGTATTCCCGCTACTTGAAAGATTTTGTCAAGTTTGCTTAACCAGACCAACAAGAAATGATAGCGAATTATAGACAAAAAAGATCGTGTGTTGATTTTTAGGTATTTCTCACAAAACAATGCTAGCAATAATGCACTTCAGAGCTGCCAGAAGATATTTTCTCAAAACTTTCACAAAAAAAAAGGTTATCTACAGTTCGTGCCCAAATTCGCGGCAAATAATGCCTTCGGCGAAGCCACAGGGAATCTAGAATATTTCCGCTAAGTAAATTTGGTTGTCGCTATTCGCATGCGTCTTTGACATTCGCCGCGTAGAGAAGGGACACATCGCAATTTCTTTGAAATATTCGTAGAAGCTATGTATTCGTTTTGAAAGAATTGATTGAATAGGAGTTGGGTAAGGTAAGGTTGATTAATTAGACATTGTACAAAAAAAACATTCTTTATAGGATATTTTTGGGATATCGACATCGAGAAAAATATGGACAAGCTATTAGTGTTCACAAACTGATCTTCGGGAAAATGGAAGAAAAAACTGATTTCGTTGAGAGAAATATGGCTATTTAATTGCAGATATAATCGCACAAAACTAAGTGTTTTTGTTCAAATATATATATTGTGTTTCGAACATATTTATTCCAATAAGGTTAGTATTGGAGTACCTATTCCCTGAAAGTACTTACTCAATTTCAATCGAGAAATATGAATTGTAAGGTTCATTCTAGATATCGTATTTGCACGTATTTGGCCTAACTTTTTTTCCAAATGGCTGTATCTTTTTAACAGCGCCGAATTCGAAAAAAAATAGAAGATGAAAAAAAAGGCTTCTTTCCGCCTCAAGAATCTTCAGTTGAAATATATGTAGGGGAAACCCGGGCAAGATGCTTAGTGTGGGTAAGACGAATACTCGTTTTTTTCGAAAGCCCACAATGGATGGCTTTACTGGACGAGCACGGGTCGGTAAAATAGCAATTCGTTCGCGCCATGACAGTTCAACCAGAACGATAGATGCGTGCACTTGTTGTAAAAATAAGAATAAAAGTTTTATACTGTTTACTTACGATTTTTGGCAAGGTATGTGTATTGATTTATTGTACTATGTATTGAAGTTTAATTTGTGTTTGTAACTTTTCATTCGTCAGAAGAAATTTTACCGTAGCCGAATACAACTTTTGAATATCAGTACTTTGGGCAAGACGGATATGGGCAAAATGGATAGCTATCGAAGCAAGACGCATAGCTATTCATTTTGCCCGGTTAGTTCGATAAAAAGTTCCTGTCTGGATTGAACACATTTTAAATTGAGTCTGTTAACATATAGGTATAGTAGTATGTCGGTAATAAGTGCCTGAAATCAATATCCTGCAGAAAATAAAATCAGTAAGCTCACCAGCTACCAACATTTCATTACAAGTAGTGAAACAGAGTCTCACAACATTGCAAATCAGACCCATACCAACCATGGCTGCTCCAAAAACAAATCGCAAACACAGGAGGCAAAAATCAGAGGTGTTGAAATCTACTCTTGTCAAAGAAGAGCAAGCTAAAAAATTTAAAAAAGCTAACGATAAAAAACAAAAATAGCTGAGTTAGAAGGCTACAGAAAAACTGTACATCAAAAAACAAAAACGCCTAGGTTAGCAGGTCTAGAAAATTCCACCCTCAAAAATCGAATTCATCCAAAAATCGGGAAGATGAAACAAGTTGTTTATGTTTAGTATGCTCAGTAATTTATATTGAACCGCCTTCCGAATGCAACCAATGCAAGAAGTGGGCACACGAGAACTGTAGGTACTTCTTATTCAGGGGTAGGCAGCTACGACTGTGATGAGTGCCAAGATTAAAACACTAAGTCAAGCATATCCTTTTTACCTTGGAGGTGTATCCGTTTTACCCGGGGGGTGCGTGCAAAACGGATAATGAGCACTTTTTTTGTTGTCCATAATGAATGTAGAAGTTGTTTAAGTTTCAAAGTTTTCACTTATTTTTTCGAAAAATGATTAGCCAAAGTTGAAATTAATAATAAAAATACTGTTGTTTTCTAGAAATTTGAGTGTTTTTTCAGCCTTTTCCTTAACATATTCGTCTTACCCGGGCTTTCCCTACAAGTCACCCAACCTGTACATATAATTAAAAATCGCAAAACATCTTTATTCGGCCACATACTCTGAAATAATTAGTAGGTGCAACTCGTGGGTAGAACTAAGGAGCATCATGGAATTTTATTGATTTTGAGACTCTGATCAAGAAATTGATAGATGTAAAAGAATTTGAATAAGGAGTTTTTTCAGGTGGCTATGGAGGATCGAAGTAGAATAAAGGTTTTCGTCCTCAATGAGCTCAAAGGAGAGCTTCAAAAATTGTCACGGAAAGTTGAAACACTTAAACGTAAAAAAAAGGTTTCGGGGTTTCATATATCAGTTCCAGGAGTATTTATGCCGATTTCCCGAAAGATGCAAAGAAGGACGCTTCCCGTTTAAAACTACCAATCAAATACTAATTTTTATCAATAATGTCCTAATTCACTCCTCTTACTCATTGATCGATAAATACCATCTGTTCTGAACATCATTCCAGAAAAATTACATTTCAACTAGGGCGAACTCAGTCCAATATCGATTACATATTAAAGATCTGAATAATTTATATATCTTTTGTGGTTGAAGTATCGAGAATGATCAATATTTTCAGAATACAAAATGTCCTAATCTCCTCTTCACTATAAACTTCCTACGCGCACTATTGTAATACGAAGTGTCGTGAACAGAAGACTACCGAATAATTTGAACATCGATTTGCTAAAAAATGTTAGACAGTTTTAACGACCATTCAAAATTCTTTATTTTGTGTAACATGGAACAAAATTATAACACAATTGAGTTTTACTATTTCATGTCTATGAAGTTAGCAGTGCCACTTGCGAGAAAATCAATAAAACCTATGTCGAATAGGTAATTGTCGAGAATTTGTCGTGCAAGAAAAAATTTTTCGCGTCCTTAGTTTTTTTTCTACGGGGTGGCTTTGCTAACTTAACGTTAAGTTAGCATCAGAACCACTTTCTCAATATCTACCAAATATAATAAAAATGGTTATAAATAATGGTCGAGTAATTGTCATAGTCCATATTAAGTGAAAAAAACACAAAAAAGTGTTCCATTCCTTCTTGTTTATTTTACGTCTTTTTCCCGCGAGTTTGAGATATTTCTGGAATTATCGCATTTTTGGCAACAGCGCATTCGTAATTGACTTTTTCTCTATTGCATTAATTGTCGAGTACCTGCCTCGAATTTGTCGTGAAAGAAAAAAATTTGTCGCGACCTTCTTTTTTTTTCTACTAGGTGGCTTTGCTAACTTTATATTAATTTAGCAAATAGTGGTCGAATATCATCAGGCTGATCATAAAAGATTGTCGAGTAATTGTCGATGTTCAAATGAAGTAGAAAACACAAAAAATTCAATCATTCTAGCAATTTCCACTCCATTTTCTCGCGATTTCCCTATATTTCTGAAAATGTCGCATTTTTGGAACAGCGCATTCGTCTTTGACTTTTTTTTTATTGCATTAATTGTCGAATACCTGTAACGAATTTGTCCTGAAAGAAAAAAAATTGTCGCGTCCTTAATTTTTTTTCTACGGGGTGGCTTTGCTAACTTAACGTTAAGTAAGCAGAACCACTTTCTCAGTATCGACCAAATATCATGAAAATGGTGATAAATAATTGTCGAGTAATTGTCGAAGTCCATATTAAGTGAAAAAAATACAAAAAATCCATTCCTTTTAGTTTATTTTACGTCTTTTTCCCGGGAGTTCGAAATATTCTGGAATTATCCCATTTTTGGCAACTGTGCATTCGTTATTGACTTTTTTCGATTGCATTAATTGTCAAATACCTGCCTCGAATTTGTCGTGAAAGAAAAAAAATTGTCGCGACCTTCGTTTTTTTTCTTCTAGGTGGCTTTGCTAACTTTATACATATTAATTTAGCAAATAGTGGTCGAATTTCATCACGCTGATCATATATGATTGTCGAGTAATTCTCGATGCTCAAATAAAGTAGGAAACACACAAAAAATTTAATCTTTCTAGCAATTTTCACTCCATTTTATCGCGATTTCCCTATATTTCTGAAAATATAGCATTTTTGGCAATAGCGCATTCGTTATTGACTTTTATTCGATTGCATCGCGATTCGATTGCATTGCATATCGCGTGATATAAACTGAATGGAATGGATTTTTTTGTTTTTTTACATCATATGGAGTTATGGACTTCGACAATTATTTATAACCATTTTCATGATATTTGGTCGATATTGAGAAAGTGGTTCTGCTTACTTTACGTTAAGTTAGCAAAGCCACCCCGTAGAAAAAAATTTAAAAACGCGACAATTTTCGGGACAGGTATCCGACAATTGATGCAATCGAATAAAAGTCAATAACGAATGCGCTGTTGCCAAAAATGAGATATTTTCAGAAATATAGGGATATCGTGAGAAAATGGAGTGGAAATTGCTAGAAATATGAAATTTTTGTGTGTTTTTTTCTTTATTTGAACATCAACAATTAATCGACAATCTATTCATTTATGATCATCGTGATGATATTCGACCACTATTTGCTAAATTATAAAAAGTTAGCAAAGCCACCTAGTAAAAAAAAACGAAGGTCGCGACAAATTTTTTTCTTTCACGGCGAATTCGAGGCGGGTCTTCGACAATTGATGCAATAGAAAAAAAGTCAATTACAAATGAGCTGTTGCCAAAAATGCGATAATTCCATAAATATCTCAAACGCGCGGGAAAAAGACGTAAAATAAACAAGAAGGAATGGATTTTTTGTGTTTTTTTTACTTCATATGGACTTCGAAAATTACTCGACAATTATTTATAACCATTTTCATGACATTTGGTAGATATTGAGAAAGTGGTTCTGCTAATTTAACGTTAAGTTAGCAAAGCCACCCCGTAGAAAAAAAATTAAGGACGCGAAAATTGTTTCCTTTCACGACAAATTCGAGACATGTATTCGACAATTAATGCAATAAAAAAAATGTCAAAAACGAATGCGCTGTTGCCAAAAATGCGCATTTTCAGAAATATAGGGAAATGGCGAGAAAATGGAGTGGAAATTGCTAGAAAGATTGAATTGTTTGTGTTTTCTACTTTATTTGAACATCGACAGTTACTCGACATTAGTTTATGATCATCCTGATGATCAACTATCAACTCATAACCTCATTATACACAATTTATGTGATCATAAAAGATTGTCGCCAGGTCTTTGCAAGTACCTATAAGTATTTCATTAAACTGATAAAAAATTGCATTTTTCAGATTAAAATACTCAATTGAATAGGCACTAGATTATTCACACAAGTAAATCGCGCGACAAGCATTTATGATCATATAAATAATGTATAATGAGGTTATAAGTTGAATGTTGATAGTTGAAATGTTAAAGGAAAATTTTATTTTCTTCTTTTCAGAGCATTCAAATAAAAGCAAATTAAAAGCAAATTAAAAGCAAAAAACCTTTTTGAAAAACAAAAAGGTTTTCCTTTTCAGTAATTTCTGAATATTCTAAGCAAGCCCTTTCATTCGATACCCATATTGCAGAAGTTCATAAAAAATAACTATTCCGCTATCTTGGATGTTCCGCCAAATTGGATTTAGAATCCCGCCAACATTATTTTTCGAGTTACTCTCAACAAGCCCTTTCATTTGGTACCCATATTGTAGAAGTGCATAAAAAATAAACATTCCGCCATCTTGGATGTTCCGCCATATTGGATTTAGAATGACGTCTCATTATTCTTCGAATTACTCTCAACAAGCTCTTTCATTCGATACCCATATTGCCGACGTGCATAAAGAATAACTATTCCGCCATCTTGGATTTAGAATGACGTCAACATCATTTTTCGAGTTACTCCCAACAAGCCCTTTCATTTGATACCCATATTGTAGAAGTGCATGAAAAATAACTATTCCGCCAATTTGGATTGTCCGCCATATTGGATATAAAATGACATCACACAATTTATGCTGTAGGTATTGTCATCCAAATCAAACGTGTGTACAAAATTTCAGCTCAATCGGTTGAAGATATCTGCTTCAAAATTGAGTAGCAAGATTCTACCCGAACATACATCTATAGGTATATCTATAGGTATATATAAAAGAAAGATGTTGGTTACACCATTTATAACTCGAGATCGGATGGACTGTTTTTTATGAAACTTCATATATGGATTCGTCTACGGTCTGGTTATTATAAAATACAATAATACTTTGAAAAAATCGATGAAAATTTTACTTTTACAGGAAATGCTTTTCCTCCTTTTGAGTAAGGCCAACAGATGTCGCTACAGTTACAGTTACGCTACCGCTTATTCGTTTGTACTTCATTTGATATTCTCCGCGTTAGATGGCGATATGAACAAATAGTGTGTACAGTGACTATATTCCCTCTATAGTAACTGTAATAGTGTGTAATTCGAGTTGCCTACAACTCTGCGCTGTTGGGCAAAACCAAAATGTCTAAGCGTAGGAGTACATATGTCTAAAATGATTAGATTTCGTTGAGATATGAGAAAAGTTTCGTCCTTACCACTTCAGATGGCGCTATTCACACATTATGACTACAGTGACTCCATCAAACAAAATGTTTGATAGAGTCACTGTGATGATTATCAAGTAGTTATTTTTATAGTTTTATTTATTCCAAATAACGTAATCGTGAAGGTACTACATATATTTGACATTATCACAATTAAATGGCGATGAATTTGTTGAGGCTTAACCATGAAAGGTTATTAACAGATCTAGAAGCGGGTGAATATCACAGTAAATTTTCATCGAAATGTCAAGTGAATCGGATTTTGGCGATGAGTTCCAATCGTGACATGTTCATTCTCATCTTTTCTCATAATTTTTAAAATGTTTTTGAATTTCTGTTTGGGTAATAGATATATTTGCGGAAATAACTGAATCCAAAATTGCCATTATTAGTGATTGACATATAATGACATATTATTTTTGTGTATCTATGTTCTGTGTGTTAGCTCATATCCATGGAAACATTTGACAGTTCAAAAATCAGAGAACCAAGCCGTTGATCTCCGATCACCGGTGATTACGATTTGTGAAATCCACCGTAAGTATCATTTAGGCGGAACAAAGTTCGCCGGGCCAGCAAGTACATACATACATTGCAAGTAAAATAAAAGCTTTTAAAATATGTCGATAAAATGTGGCCTTGCGTACCTTCTTGGTCCATTAGAATCGTGAACTTTCACGAGTGAATGACGACGCGCTAGTGAAGGACAAGGAAGAATTCTACGAACAACTATACTATGAAATTTCCAAAATTGGAACATCCAGGGAAATTATTCTACTGGGCGATTTCAATGCCAGAACAGGTATAAACATGCAAGATACTATTGTCGGCCAGTTTGGGGAAGAAGTTCTGAATGACAATGGAACGAGACTCATAGGGATATGTGAACAAAATAACCTGAAGATACTCAACGGGTTTTTCCAACACCGCTCAATTCATGAGTATACCTGGATTCAACATACTAGAGGTCTGAAGTCTATCATAGACTATGTAATTGTGCGACAACAAACAAGGATGAGAGTTCAAGACGTCCGTGTATACAGAGGAGTGACCTGCGGAAGCGACCACTACCTTGTCAGGGCTAAGATACTTTCCTCCGAACTAAAAAGGACGAAAACAATAATAGCGGCAGAGGAGGAGCAACGGATTACAGGTGTCGGATATAACCTCGAGAGTTTCGACGAAGAAAGCATCAAACAACTATATAGATCCAGATTAGACAGTACACTCAGCAAAAAACACTTTGATACCACCGAACAACTTTATAGCCATATAAAAGAATGCCTAAAGGAAGCAGCGTTGGAAACTCTAGGGGAGCGAGAGAAGTACCTGAGAACGAAACCATACTGGTGGGATGAGGAGATTGATGGAGGAATTGATTCCTGTAATTTCCACGTTAATCGAGTCAACAATAAAGGACAATATAAGGCTTCACCTACTTACCGCTGTCAGCGAGTTGAACAAGGAAATTGAATCTCTCAAAAAGGAAATCTTGCAACGTCAGTCAATAGTGAGTAAACTAGAACCTCAAATCACGAATCCATTACCATCCAAAGAGAAAAACCGTATACCAGATTCTGGTGGCGATCCCAAACCCGAGAAGATAAATGGAACTACGGATAATAACAAGAGTTGGTCTTCGATAGTAGCTGAACTGCTTTTTATAAATGATCTACCTAATTACATAGATCCTGAAATTTTGATTATTTTTGTCGATGATACTTCTGTAGCGGTCTCAGCCAGAAACCTGCGTGATTTATCTGAAATATGTAATAAACTAATATTGAAGTTCTTGGACTGGTGCAAATCGAATGCTTTAATTCTGAACCTAGATAAAACTGATTGCATTCGCTTCAGTAATAGAATGAGCGATTGTGAACCTGTAATTGTCAAATGCATGAACCATCAGATTGTATCGAAGGATAATGTGAAATTTTTAGGGGTATACTTGGATAGCTCACTGAGATGGAGCAATCATTGTGAATCTGTTTGTAAGAGATTAGCCAGCTCTTTTTATGCTATAAGTAGGATAAAGGATACACTGCCAAACCAGTCAATAATGAATATTTATTATAGTTTAGTTTATAGTTTCCTGAATTACAATGTTATATTGTGGGGTAATTCTATTGATTCTCAAAGGGTGTTTGTAATGCAAAAAAGAATTTTACGTTTAATATTTAACTTGAAACCTAGGGATACCTGCAGAGATATTTTCAAGGAGAATGAGATACTCACTCTACCTTCTCTTTTCATACTAAGAAGTTTAATCTTCATAAAGGAAAATGAATATTTGGTGGTGAAGCTTTCCAGCTTTCACAGTTACGCTACAAGGAATAATACTACACTTAGCGTTCCTCTTCATAATACTTCGAAGTATGAAACAAGTCCTGTATATCAGGCAATTCTATTGTATAATCATCTCCCAATTAGTATTAGACTGTTAGATATTAGGCTATTCAAGAAAGTTTTAAAAAGTAATCTTTTACGAAAAGGATATTATACTGTAGGAGAATTCTTGGGTGATGATGCATTTTGCGGGGGATAGTATATTTTCTGTTTCTTTTTTTTCATAATTGACTTGTCCTATACATGTTTATATGTCTTGAAGGATTAATAAAGTTCTATTCTATTCTATTCTATTCTATTCTATTCTAATAATAATCGTCATCTAGAAGAAATTAATCCACCGGATGAATCCGATTCTGATGGTTTGCATTGGTAACTAATAAAAAAAGGAAGCAAACTAAGAGAAGCCGAGGTCTAATTGGTACTGGAAAAACCGAAGAGATCAAGGCAATTACACAGTACTCTCACGCTCATATCAGTAACCTAGATCCTCTTCTGACTGAGGAAAAAATACTCGACTATTTGAAGAAAAATAATTAAAAGGATGTGATCTGCAACAAGCTACAGGCAAATCGTCCCGAAGAATACTCATCTTTCAAGGTTTCAGTGCCTTCAAAATCATTCGATGAGCTGAAGGATCCCAACTTATGGCCTGAAGGGACAAGAATCAATAATTTTTTATTTCATCTCAAGATCCTGGCAGGTGCTCTCTGGTGTACCCCAGGGATCCGTTCTGGGTCCACTCCTGTTCCTTTTATATACTTCCGATTTGCCTCTTCACCTAGAATCAACTGTCTCTCTATTCGCCGATGACCTTAAATTGTACAATTTCCCTTCTGCTGATCATTCAACGCTTCAAGACGACCTGGACCACATAAACACCTGGTGCAGCATCTGGATGCTCCCCCTCAACATAGGCAAGTGCTCCATTCTACACATCGGCAAAAACAACCCACGTCTACCATACAACATCGGTCGTCAGGCTCTGGTTCCCGTTTCCCAATTGACCGACCTTGGTATAATAGTCTCCGAAGATCTCAGCTGGCGAAGCCATATAGAACATATTTCATCTAAGGCCAAACAACTGACATACATGTTTTACAAATCATTCAAGGGTTGCAGTGACAAAACATTCGGTATTATATTCAAGACTTACATTCGCCCCACCCTGGAGTATGGTGGTCCTGCTTGGTGGTGTACAACAAGGGGCGAGGCTGATTTACTCGAGACCACGCAGAGATGGGCCACTCGTATTGGCTATGGAGTTATACGTCCCTCATACCAACAACGACTTGAATCCATGGGACTTACAACTTTCTTCGAGGAAAGAAGAGCTCGCGGGGACCTAATTTTTTCATTCCGAGCTGTACGCGGACTCCTGGGCGATGAGGTCACAAATATGTTCACACTCAACCGTAACAATCTCAGAGGTCATATCTACAAGCTGAAGCGGGAGAATTTCAGGACCACTCTGCGTCAGAACTTCCTTCCTAACAGAGTTTTCAGTGACTGGAACAGTCTTCCCAACTCCGTTGTTCAGGCTCCTTCTGTCAACGCGTTCAAAAACCGATACGACGGATGGAGGTCAGACCAGCAAGGAGGACGCTAACCTCGGGCGGATCGTTTGGAGCATTCTGGTGCTGTTTGACGTGTAGACTTTTTTTTTCTTAATTTTCACATTTCGAAATTTTGTTTGTTTTTTTTTAAGTGCGAGTGTACCATCTAGAATATCGTTAATTTTTGAGTTTATAGGTTATCAACCTCAACTCTCATTCTTTGTATAATAATAATAATAAAATAATAATAATAATAATCTTCTGAAAAATCGCCCAACTACAGGCATAAACCCCAAGAACAACCAAAGAAGGTAAAATTAATCCATTTAAACGTACAATCTTTAAGTACCAGCTATACAAGTTTGGATCATTTCATAAACAAACAAAAATGTCAATTCCTGGCTATCACCGAACATTGGATGTCAAGAGATCAACTATCTGCCTACGATTTGACAAATAATAAACTCGCTTCATCATTCTGTCGTAAATATGGAGCACATGGTGGTAGTGCAGTCTATATCATAGACAATCTTATCGATAATGTATCAGAAATGAAAGATGTAGTTCTTATGAGTGTTCCATATTCTTTCGAATGTGCTGCCATTTCAATAAGACATGTAAACAATAACATTGTCATCGCTTCTTTGCACAGACCCTTAAATCTTTCAAAAAGTGATGTGAATCTCTTCTTCGAAAAATTGATAATCCTCTTGCAGATGTTATCTGATATGAACGTGCTCTATTTAATTGCAGGCGAGCCGGCCTCCATAGATCCCAACAAAAACAAATTCTTACTGATGATTGAATCATTCAATGCTAAACTGCTTATCAACAATCCTACACGAAAGGCATCATGCATCGATAATATAATAACAAATTTGGACCCCGCACTTTTAGTGTGTAAAGTGGCGACCGGTCAAATTTTCTGGTATGTTGTTGTACCCAACTCAGTGACCAAAAGTGTCAATGGGACCAACCCAATCCTATGACTAGTTTTCTGAATAAGGGGTGTTAAAGTTGAAAATTGCCCAGATTTTCGGATTTATTTGCTAATTATTAAGAGTTTGATTGAATTTCTGTTGCATACACACGTTTACTACATGTTCTAGTAATGAAATTAGTGGATACGTATGATCAAAAATCTTTATATTTACCGGGTGATTCACCAATATATGACGGTAGTTTTTTGCCAATTTTTCTACTGTGACGTCAGGAAGGCATATTTTTTAAATGTTCTTTTCGATTTAGTATTATGGCGACAAAATATTGCACAGTGCATATTTTTTATACAGGGTGTTTTACAGAGAGAACCACTAGACATAATCATATTTTTTTAGGATTAATTCGAAACCCTGTATTTTGGAATTGATTTTTGGGAAAAGTAATACCACCAACATATGTGTGTCTCTAATCTCCAAAATATTCAGGGTGGTTTATTCATAGGAAGGTTTTCTGTTTTGGAAAAAGTACAAAAAACATAACACCATGTATTCGAAAATTTCCTCGGTCAAATGCAACTTTTTTCTCACTATATATTGATTTCCACAACATCTCCAGAGGTATGAATTCTTAACTCGATACTATGACCAGTTTTCGAGATACAGGGCGTTAAAGCGGAGAATAACTTATTTCATCATTTTTTTTTTAAATTGAAAAGTTGAAATGATTTTATGTTGCGCCCATGAGTTCAGTATGAGAGCAGATCAGATGCACATGGAAAGGTTCAGCTATAATATTTACTGTTACAGGGTTATTCACGAATAAATCACAATAGCTTTTGCAAACACTCGATAATTCTACAGTTTCGTCACAGAGAAATTATTCCATGAAGTTAATACCTAGTCGTTCACAATTTTCAGTCTGAAATACTTCATTATGATTACTCTTCATACAGGATGAGCCATACAGCCATCCATACCAAAAATACTTATGCTTTAAATTGATTGAAATAAGAACTTTTTAGTGAATTTTGAATATCTTGATGAGCGCGCTTACTAACTGCGCTATCACCCCCAAAAAGAAGACAATAAACCTTCTTCTTATGTAGGTAAAATACGAATATTTTTTTATTGGTAGGTACTCCACAGTCCACAATATTCGTGTTGAGTGAGTTGAAAGTAGGTAGGTATATTGAAAAGTTTTAATTTCATTATAGTCATAACATCGGTTATTACTTTATAAATATACCTTTTTCAGCAAAGAAATGTTTATTTAGAATGATCTACGCATGCAAGAAATGTGTATTTTTGGTAGGTGATTATTTCTAAATCTCCTTGTATATATTTATGTATTTAAAAATTCTTGCGGTTATGCTCACTTGATGTTATGTTATACAGTCATTAAAAATCCACCAGAAAAGTTCTCCTTTCAATTATTTCGAAGCATATTATTTATGGCTCACCCTGTATGAAAAGTAATTATTATGAAGTATTTCAGACTGAAAATTGTGAACGACTAGGTATTAACTTCATGGAATAATTTCTCTGTGATGAAACTGTAGAATTATCGAGTGTTTGCAAAAGCTATTGTGATTTATTCGTGAATCACTCTGTAACAGTAAATATTTTAGCTGAACCTTTCCATGTGCATCTGATCTGCTCTCATACTGAACTCATGGGCGCAACATAGAATCAATTCGCCTTTTCAATTTGAAAAAAAAAATTGATGAAATAAGTTATTCTCCGCTTTTACGCCCTGCCCTGTATCTCGAAAACTGGTCATAGTATCGAGTTTAGAATTCATACCTCTGGAGATGTTGTGGAAATCAATATATAGTGAGAAAATAGTTGCATTTGACCGAGGAAATTTTCGAATAGAGGGTGTTCATGTTTTTTGTACTTTTTCCAAAACAGAAAACCTTCCTATGAATAAACCATCCTGAATATTTTGGAGATTAGAGACACACATATTATGTTTGTGGTATTACTTTTCCCAAAAATCAATTCAAAAATACAATAATACCAAAATCGAAAAGAACATTTCAAAAATATGCCTTCCTGACGTCACAGTAGAACAATTGAATTTTGGCAAAAAACTATCGTCAAATATTGGTGAATCACCCGGTGAATATGAAGATTTTCGATCATACGTATCCACTAATTTCATTACTAGAACATGTAGTAAACGTATGTATGCAACAGAAATCCAAACTTACTCTTAATAATTAAAAAATAAATCCGAAAATCTGGGCAATTATATCAACTATAACACCCCGTATTTAGAAAACTAGCCAAAGGATTGGGTTGGGCCCATTGATACTTTTGGTCACTGAGTCGGGTACAACAACATACCAAACTTTCAGAAAATTTGACCGGTCGCCACTTTACATACTAAAAGTGCGGGGCCCTTTCGACAATATATCCGCATATTCAGAACAGCCACACCTTTCAGATCACTTAGCACAAATCAAAACTACACCTAAAAAGAAATTCTCACCATTAAAGAATCCAGAAATCGATAGACTTAAAAATATTCTCGATATTTTCTTCATAATTTCTAGTAATGATCCTGAGATCAAACCAACGTATAAAAAACTGAAATTAACTTATGACGCTACAATAAAAAAAAAAGAAACAGGATCATTACTTTCATAGATTCAACAACTCGGCAAATAAGAATAAAACTATTTGGTCATTCATCAATAATAAAACTGGTAGAAACTTAAACATAAATCGTATAGATACACTAGGTCCTCCTCAAGTAGTTGTAGACCGCTTCAGTGATGTTTTTCGAGGTCCAGATTTGTAATCCTTCTCGAGTTCTCCATCACATGGTAAACTTGTGAAGTGCGTGAAAATTTCATTTTATATGTTCGAGATGACCGAATCTGAAATTTGTCAGGTAGTTCGAAAACTAAGCAACTAAAGGAGTACCGGTCAAGACGGAATACCAATAAATGCCATAAAAAGAACTATAAACCACATAGCACAGCCACTTACTCATATTGTGAACAATAGTTTCACGTATGGAACATTTCCCGAGCAACTAAAAACGACTGTTATTAAACCAATTTTCAAAAAGAACGATCCAACTGATCTCCGAAATTATCGATCTATCAGTTTGATGGACAGCTTTTCCAAAATATTCGAAACAGTTTTATACAATAGGTTATATGATTTCTTCAGGAAGTTCGGGGTATTCAATTGTCAGCAACATGGTTTTACTCCTGGTAGAGGCACTGAAACGGCCGTTCATAGATTGGTTGAGACATTAACTAAGGGCTTGGAGGAAGATGATTTATTGTTGGGATATTTCATTGACTTCTCAAAGGCTTTTGATTGGGTTATTCATGAAATACTCGTAATGAAACATGAAATCGGTGGCATCAGAGATAAACAACTAGACTTAATTAGGAGTTACTTGCGAGGACGCTTTCAATATGTAGAGTTGAACAAGGATGGAATCGACTTTAGATCCGAGAGGACTGAAATAACAAGAGGTGTGATTCAGGGTAGCATCCTGGGTCCATTGCTAGACCTGATTTACGTTATCGAAATATGTACCTGAAGAAGTTCCTCTGTTATATGATTTCTTTTTCAACTACGCGGATGACACCAATATTATACTTCGCGAGAAGGTTCAGGCGGCTCTGCAGGAGCTTCTGAATTCAACATCTGAGTCAGTTGAGATGTGGTGTTCATCGCACAATCTGATGCTGAATCACGATAAAACTGAGCTTGTTCTTTTTTCTCACAAACTCAGAAAATCCGAAAGTTTGTCGATTACCCTCAAGCCCGCAACGGACCTCGAGCGATAATATAATATATATTATAGCTTTGCATTGACATATGTCATTTAAGTATGGAAAAATATCGGAATATCGGAATATATATTATAGCGTCGTCCGCGGGGCTTGGTGCATTTTCATAAGGAGCGATATTGGTGAAATATATGAGATATAATATATCGCTCGCCGTCCGTTGCGGGCTTTAAAGCGGGCTGCGGACTACGAGCTATAATATAATATATATTATATCTTACATATTACATGAAAATCGCTTCAAACGAAATAACATGTAACACCGCGCACTCATGCTATAATATATATCTATATCCAGGCGATATATTACGTATCTGCAGAGATATGCTTTTAGAGCGATATTTTAGAGTATATCCCACCTCCCACCTTACGTCTCAACCCCCGCGCAACGAATATGCAACTCAGTTTCACGCATTTCGGGCAGTAGACATATTATATTATAGCTCGTAGTCCGCACCCCGCTTAATATAATATGATATTATATCTCATCATAGAGCTATAATATTATATATATTATAGCTCTATAATATATATAATATTATATATATTATAGCTCTATGATGAGATATAATATCATATTATATTAAGCGGGGTGCGGACTACGAGCTATAATATAATATGTCTACTGCCCGAAATGCGTGAAACTGAGTTGCATATTCGTGGCGCGGGGGTTGAGACGTAAGGTGGGAGGTGGGATATACTCTAAAATATCGCTCTAAAAGCATATCTCTGCAGATACGTAATATGTCGCCTGGATGTTATTTCGTTTGAAGCGATTTTCATGTAATATGTAAGATATAATATATATTATATTATAGCTCGTAGTCCGCAGCCCGCTTTATGGTGAACCAATTAGGCTAAAAGATCATACCAGGTTCCTTGGCATAACCATTGACAAACACCTTGAGTGGTCCGAACACATTGCCGGACTTCAGAAAAAACTGAACAAGGTAGTATATACACTGCGCGTACTAGGATCGGAATTTTCTCTGGAATTTCTTCTTGCAGTATATTTTTACAACTTCCAGTCTCTTTTAAGTTATGGCGTTATGTTTTGGGGAAATAGCCCACATGCAATATTCAGAATTTGCCATCAGGAGTATATTCAAGATGAAGTATAGAGAGACTTGTAGAGGTGTGTTCCGAAAAAATAATATACTTACTAACTCTGCCTGCCCTCTATACATATAGTTCTACAATATTTTTAATTCCTCGAGAAAAATGAAGGTCTTACTCCTACACTTCCCAGCTTCCTTAGTTATGGTACAAGAAATACTATAACTTTTTTGTACCGAAACATAGAACTAAAAAATTCGAAACATCAACTAGATATACAATATGTATAAGGGCATAAAGAAGGTTAGAAAAGGGGCATTACTTTGCACAATCATCTACCTTCTTCGATAAAGTCACTTGATTCGTATGATAAATGTCAGAAAATTGAATGTTTACAGTTGAGTACAATGTGATTACAGTGTAAATGAAATAAATGAATATCTCAATGACAAATTTTATTCAATGATTTGATTTTTCCCCTTCTGTCTGAAGATGTTTACATTATTCTTACTTGTTCTATACATTTTATTTTTTCTGAACGGATCAATCTATATACACTCAAAAAAAATTTTAATACCAGGTATTAAAAAAACAGCATACTTTACGCCTCAGTTCGAATATTCTAACACGTGGTACAAAACAAGTCTAACTACTTCCTATTCAATACCTCATATGCGTATATTTGAAGAATACTAGGTGATTACCAGTAATATGGTCGGTATAAAAATGTGTTAATACGAGCAGTTAATCCAGTTATAGTTTGTTTTCACATTGTAACACGGCTTTGAGCCGGTATTAGGACATTTCATACCAAGTTAGTCTAATGAATACATATGGTAAACTTGATGTTTCTTCGATATTCGTTTGCTTAATACCAGCAATTGATTTATTGAATAGCGGGTATCGGTATTGTTTCCATCTTTATTCGTTCTTGCTGTACACCGGTATTAACAAGTTCGAAATTCATATTCAGATCTATACAGGGTCTTTCACGAGGAACCTCACCCATATTTATACGGGAAACTACTGAACGTATTTTCATTAAATTCAGCACTTATAAGTATTTCACGATGCTGATGAAATCTAAAATATTTTCAAGGCATGAGCACCTCCGGTTTTTCCGGAAATTACGTCAACTTCCGTTTTTCAAATTAGAACACCATTTTTTTATTGCAGAAATAGATTCCTTAGAAAATTTCAAGTTATTTTGATGTAACATTTTTCAGTTTTGGTTGGAAAATTCTCTCTGAGCGGGAAAATTCGAAAAAAAAATCGAAAATAGAGCTCCGCTGAAACAATAATAACTTCGAGGTTTTTGGATGGAAAATTTTCATTTTTGGGATTTTTCAAGATGTAAGATTGATGTACCCACTTTAAATATCGAAATCGCGATTCATGATACAGGGGGTGAAAAAATCGCTTTCAAAGTTAGGGATGACAAAATCGTGAAAAATCAATTTTTTCAAATTAGAACCTAATTTTTTTATGGCAGATATTGAATCTACGTTGAAAAATAATGTGAGTTTATGCATCACACCCTTGCCCTAAAGTGGATAATTTCTGAGTTATTCACAAAAAACTGTTTTTCGTCTTGAATTTTCAGCTATTTCTTTTCCCTTCACGCCAACAAGATGAAATTTTCAGGAAATGTTACTTAAATCATGTTTTAGATTTTACTACCCTAATATGCAAGAGAAAAAAGTTACAGGTTGTTCCTAAATAGATGGCGAATTTGGATTCGAATTTGTATCGGAAACCTCTTTATTTCAACTAATCGGCCATCGGTTTTCTCCAGTGATAAATAAATAATTCCTTATGAACCATATGCAAAAACTTACCATGTTTTACATTCTTTTTTTTAATGATAGATATCATTAATTACATCTGCCAAATTCCTCTTTATTCAGTAGAAGTAATTAATGCGATATCTATCATTAAAAAAAAAAGAATGTGAAACATGGTAAGTTTTTGCATGTGGTTCATAAGGAATTATTTATTTATCACTGAAAACCGATGGCCGATTAGTTGAAATAAAGAGGTTTCCGATACAAATTCGAATCCAAATTCGCCATCTATTTAGGGACAACCTGTAACTTTTTTCTCTTGCATATTAAGGTAGTAAAATCTAAAACATGGGTTAAGTAACAGTTCCTGAAAATTTCTTCTTTTTGGCGTGAAGGGAAAAGAAATAGCTGAAAATTCAAGATGAAAAACAGTTTTTTGTGAATAACTCAGAAAATATCCATTTTAGGGCAAGGGTGTGGTGCATACACTCACATTATTTTTTAACGTAGATTCAATATCTGCCATAAAAAAATGGGGTTCTAATTTGAAAAAATTGATTTTTCACGATTTTGTCATCCCTAACTTTGAAAGCGATTTTTTCACCCCCTGTATCATGAATCGCGATTTCGATTTTCAAAGTGGATACATCAATCTTACATCTTGAAAATTCCCAAAAATGAAAATTTTCCATCCAAAAACCTCGAAGTTATTCTTGTTTCAGCGGAGCTCTATTTTCGATTTTTTTTCCGAATTTTCCCGCTCAGAGAGAATTTTCCAACCAAAACTGAAAAATGTTACATCAAAATAACTTGAAATTTTCTAAGGAATCTATTTCTGTAATAAAAAAATGGTGTTCTAATTTGAAAAACGGAAGTTGACGTCATTTCCGGAAAAACCGGAGGTGCTCATGCCTTGAAAATATTTTAGATTTCATCAGCATCGTGAAATACTTATAAGTGCTGAATTTCATGAAAATACGTTCAGTAGTTTCCCGTATAAATATGGGTGAGGTTCCTCGTGAAAGACCCTGTATTCCTCGGTATTCTTTATTTCAATATCAACAGTCCATTTGTTGAACTGGTAAAGTATATTCTGAGTTATCAGATATACAGTTTTATAATATCAGTATTACAACTGGTGAATAGCTTTAGTAACTTTCAAAGCAGCTTGGTATTTAAATTTGAATACCAATTATTGCATTTTTCTGGCAGGATAGGCAAAATTTTTCAGGATTTATAAAACATAAAAACTCATATTTTTTTCTGTAGATCACATTTATTGTAAAAAATCTAATGAAAACTTACATAAAAATACCAAAATCGTTTTTGAAAAAATACCTGAATATGCCTTATATGAAGAGGAAACTGATGAAATATTTTTTCTTATTTCGACTAGCACTTTCAACAGAAGAGAGAGAAATGTCTTGGTGTATCTAGAAGACTTCCAATACTACATCAAAAATATAGTTACACTATTTAGACAAATATGAAAAAAGATGTAATCACGTTGTCATTTATTAAAGAAGCTTCTTATTGATTCGTTTCTCCTACACGAAACGCAAATAGTTTTTCATTTAACTCTTCAGTTGAAAAAGCTCTGTAGAAAATCGATTCAAATTATCTGTGCGATTTGAAAAGTTCTGCTGCACATTTTAATTTTTTTCGGAGTTTGAGAATTATCAAAGTAGACTTGGGACATATCCAAAATGTTCTTCAGACGTTATCCTCATGTTTGATTTTCTTAAGATGTGATTTAATTTTTTAAAGTTCACCTGGCACATTGGCGTTACTGTTAAAGAATACGATTAGAAAATGCCAATTGGTGTTTTGCTGCAACAGTTTTAGTGATGTTGACTCTGCAAGGAACAAGATTTGAACATTATTTTGAAATCCTGTGTTTAGATTCATACCTTATAGTTGATAAATATTTCATCGGACCTACAAGCCCCAAAATGTAGGGATAATGTGTTCCAAAGATGATGTTTTGGCTTGAGTTTCAACTTGAATGTTTTCTGGTAATGCTGGGTGATGCCCATTTGTCAAATTTTTGGGTTCCATAAATATCACTTTTATTAGGTTGAACACTTGCTCATGAGCACCGTCTTCATAAAATAAACCAAACAGACGCAGACGCAATGGACCGCGTCTCTTGTTACGTCGAATAAAAGTCGTGTTCACTCGTAGTTTCCCTTTTGACAAATGTAATACGCATGAGTCAACTATATAATACGGGCGGTAAAAAGATTTACTGTGTCAATAAAATGCTTATTTGTTCATATTCGGAAAATAACTAAAAATCTGTTCGTTAGTAGTAGTTAAACTCTCTCTTAGCACCAATTATACATATTTTTACATAGTTTGATTGCACTGCGAGTGTACGTACGGATAACTAGTACAGTAACCAATTTCATCAATAGGTAATAGCAATGTCGTGAAGAACATTGGTAACTGCCACAGCAAGACGTTTAATAAATATTATCAAAATGTTGAATATGCCGTATTTTGATATTTCCAGTACAACATGTTTAACAGAAGCATTTTTTGAGTGTATTTGTTTCAATGTATGACAAAAAAAACCTCAAAAGCTACACCCTGGTCTGTTATTGCCTCAGCAAAGAAGCAGAAAAGCAATAAATCATGGAACTCATCGTATAAAAAGAAATTGGGGACAGATAATTTGAATTTTGTATAGCATATAAATTGTTCGGAATGATGTATCGATAGTTTTGAATGAACCGTTCCACCCGTACCTGTATCCTGTACACCCGATAACCTTTATTACGGTGCGTGTTCGATATTTTTATGGACGCCAATCGACCTGTCCAGCCATGGCAACCCGATGTTCAACCAATACAACAAATGGCAGCGGATCGATGAAACTGTTTATGAATTTATACGATGGCGAACTAAGAATAATTAAAGAGGAATAGGAAATATACTAAGTGTATAAAATACGGATGTTCCGAAACACGATCGAACTCGAGATCTTGAATTAGTTATTGGAAATGGAATAAGTTTTTCATGATGTGAAGATCGTTTCCGCCACGAGAAGTTCAGCAATATGAACGACAATTCGAAACTGGGAAGGAACTGTTCTAGGACTGGTTCAAGCTTTTAAAAAACCCGAACGATCTCCAAGTAAGAAAGAGAGCGAAAAAAGAGATGAAAGATATCTGTGCGATGGTCGTCCTTAATCTGTTGTCATAACATAACCTAATTTTATACCCTTTTCGTTTCGTTAGTTGTACTTTGTAGTTTGCACACATTCTATAAGTTACCTCGTGTGATAATTTTCATTTTACCTTATTTCTTCAAATTGATAATGGATTTATTTCACTGGTTTGAGTCCAGTTCCTACTGGAACTTAGTCGTCGTCAGAAAGCGTTGATGAAGATTTATTGGCTGACAATATTTTGCCAAACGTGATGATTCCTGAAATATTATTAGACAAGCCATGGGCGTAGCCAGCGTGGGGCAGGGGGGGGGCAGCTGCCCCTCCCTGAAAGAAAAAATGAATTAAATTTGCCTTTTCTTTTTATCCCAAAATTTCACATTTTGAACGACCTTGGACCATGACCATGTGGTTTGCCCCCCCCCCCTGTTATAAATCCTGGCTACGCCCGTGAGACAAGCCAAAAAATGAAAATTACTTCGAGGAGACAGTGCCATTATATTCAGACAAACAATTTATAGAACATTTTAGGTAAGTGTCTAAATGTGTCTGTCAGTCAGTACTCCATCGATAGTAATAGTGTTCAAATTTTAATTGTTAACAGCTCCAATTTTTTTCAGAGTTTCCAGAAAGATGGTGAAGAGACTCAAAACAAAATTTTAATCTTCTGACTCATACTCAAAGAAAGATACCGGCTTCCAACGAATAGGAAGTCAAAAGAGCATATTGGCATTTTTGTGGTTTTCAAGTAATGAATCGATATCATTTCTGGATGTGGCAGATAGATTCAATTCATCTGTGAGCACACTTCATAGCATAGTACAAAATGTTACAATATTTTTGTCAAACTTATCCAGCAGTATTATTGTTTGGCCATCAGTGGAGGAATGCAGAACTATCTCACATGATTTCGCGGAAATGGGTTTTCCTAATGCTAATGGGTGCATAGATGGTACCCATATAAAAATTGATGCACCTCGGGAAGATGCAGAATCATATTTGAACTGGAAAAAATATTATTCAATTCAGGTAAATATTTTTGCTACAAGTGATATGTTTAAATGAAGAAACTTCTTGTTAATCTGTGTAATTTTTCCCACGCACAAATTGTTTGCGATAGCCACAAAAGAATTATAGATGTATTCATTGGGTATCCAGGAAGTGTCCACGATGCTAGAGTGTTCAGGACCAGCCCTTTAGGTCAGAATATTGCAGACAAATGCAAGGATTATGTCCTCCTAGGTGACAGTGCATATCCTTGCCTAAGAAATTTATTAACTCCTTATAAGGATAATGGAAACTCAAATATTCAAAAAAAATATAATAAAAAGCTAAGCCACTGTAGAGTATCTATAGAGCATACTGTAGGAATCCTCAAACATCAGAGATTTCGTCAACTATACCACCTAAAGAGTAGACAAATTGAATTTATTTACCATTTTATAAGAGCCAGCTGTGTTTTGCATAATATGTGCTTGAATGATACAGTTTTAAATGATCTACAACATAATGAAAATGAAGAGAATATTGGAAACGAAGTCAGTTTCAATGAAATTTATGAGGAGGATGAAAGGAACGAGGTTGGATTAAATTATAGGAATTATCTAGCTGCAATGATGGATCTCTAAACGAATTAAATAGCTTTTGTAAATACCTATGTGCTTCTATTGTGAAATTTTTAAGCAGAATGTTAATTTTTTCTGTGGGGGCCAGCGCTTGATTAAAATACTTTATTTTGAAATTTGTTTTTTATTCCAACAACTCCTGTAGTACAGGACTCAATACTCAGAAAGAGCATAAGAATTAGTGTAAGTAAAAGAGGTACATGAAATGACATGGTCATAATTATACGAAATTAAAAAAAAAAGTCCTCGAAATGTAGATCAGTCATCCTAACACTAATCAAA
Source organism: Adalia decempunctata (assembly GCA_951802165.1). Lineage (NCBI taxonomy): Eukaryota > Metazoa > Arthropoda > Insecta > Coleoptera > Coccinellidae > Adalia > Adalia decempunctata. Next base: position 37,540,247 of record OX637701.1, on the reverse strand, counting down.
TTTGGAGGTATATCATAATTTATATTGATACATTCAAGCCGGGTTTCATAAACGTTGATCGGGTGATCAAATGCTTGATCGAGCAATTCTGTGATAAAAAATCTGTAAATTTGAAATTCTATTGATCGATTTGACAAAAACGTCAAGGTATTCTGTCAATCACTCAATCAACGATCTTTATGTTAAAACAAAGTCCTTTCACACTTAGTCGGTCTTTCGAAAGACATCAGTTTATTCTTAATTAGATAAGATTAATTAGATAGATAATTAGATATATTAAATCGACATATTGTTCGAAAATGCTGACCAGATTAAAATGCTTCATTTTAAATTTGATTTTTATTGCACAAATTCCTGTATACAAAACTTGATGCTAGAGTATGAGAATTAGTATAATGAAAAAATATATATATATAAAATGTGCAGAAATAAAAAAAATATAAAACATGGGCGTAATAGAAACCAAACGTCAACAAAAAATGTCCTTAGTACTAATTCTCTTATGAAGTTGACTGGGCCTTATCCTTGTGTTCGATGGCTTGATTTGAGGAAATCGAGATACTCCCTCAGCATCAAATTTTTCTTTTTCTTTTCTTCAAGCCTTTCTTTGGCAATTTGCAATTTTTCTTTTTCCCTTGTCTCCCTATTTTCATAAAATTGCTCCAAATCATCCTTCAATTCGATAAGGATATTGTTCCTTTTTTTGTAAGACCTGCTTTGATGCCTTTGTTTTGGGGTTTTACAGGAAATCTCTTCACTTATTGAGAGGCCCATTCTCGGGAACTTGGAAGAAGGGGGCACTATCCATGGTAGCAACACTTTCTTCTTTAGTAGAAATGCTGGGGGCATTTTCAACAGCATCAACATTTTTTCCAGTAAATGTTGTGTCACTTGATAATAAAATGGTGGGATGTATATATTTTTTTCTCAAATATATCATCCATTTCTGATTCAAATTCAAAGTTTTTCATCCTCCCTCTCCCAGTTTTTCTATTGTTATCTATAACCTTTTTATATGTCCTCTCGAGAACTTTGAATTTATTTTCACACTTGTTTGGTGAAATATTTGTTCCATATGTATTTGAAAGATCTTTGGAGACTAACTCCCACAATTTTTTGATTGACCGCACTTCAAACGTACCAACTCTTTTTTTATATTTTTTATAAAGCTCCAAGAGCTTCAAACAACGATAAATTCGTTCATGTTAAATTCTGTAAAAAATAATCGAGAATAAATGTCAAATGTTAATACAAAGCTCCATTATATTACTCACATTGGCTCGTCATTTTTTGTTAGGATATCGAATAATCAATTTTCCTCACAATCAACTAGGTACCCAGAGGAAACATACAACCTACAAAATTCAACATGAATCAGAACAGAAAACAAACACCGCTTGACCGCTTGGTTAGGTTAGTTTATCCGTTAGTATTTCTATGGTTTATCTATGGTATGCTAAAAACGACTGGTTGGTCTGTGCTAAAAATCCATGCGCCAAGAAAACTCCTAGAACAGTACTTGCTCGAGAGTAGGTATTGTTCTTGGACTGTCCAAGAACAGTCCGAGGACGATTCAGGAAAAACTTGAACGCAAAACAATACAGTCCTCAAACAGTCCGAAGAGAACCCGAACACGTCCAACTCCATTGCGCAAACTCCTGACAGTCCTAGAACAGTAATGGTGTGAACCTGAATAAATAATTGAGAGCTATATGTTGTACACAGTGTGGGGGTTGCTGACCCATCACACTGGGCGACTCGAGTACGCGGGGCCGTCACTCCCCGATGATCTTGCGACCACCCTGCGTATATACAGGGTGAGTCTTTGACTTGTCATATATTTTAACTATAGATTCCTCCCATCAAAAGAAACACTTTTTTCCTATGCCATTTTTCAAAATTCGGTTCCGTTTGGAAGATACAGGGTGTCAAAAATCCATGAAATTAACACTATTCTTTCCATATATTCGGAACCGATATTTCGAATGAACTGAATTTTGGTTGATCGTCTACTGTATTCATGGTGCATATCCCTAAATTGAAACTTATTTCATATTTCTCCTGGTAAAAAAGTTACAGTATAGTCGACTTATGAATTCACGCAAAAATACTATGAAACCACTTGAAAAAGATGAACGGTTCACGTTTTCGAAAGAATTAATTATTTTAGAAAATAAAAGTATTCTTATATTTTTTCAATAAAACGCGTCGTTCTCAAGTTATTCCTAATTGTATAAGATTGAATGAGAGGAAAAAATCATGAATTTCAAGAATAATCTGAATGCTGTCCTGAGTTAAATCTCATCGGATATTATTTTTTTTCTCTGGTCTCTCAACAAGTTACCAACATTGTCAGAATGTTTATCAACTTTGTCAAGACTAAAATCTCTATGATGAAAAAACGTACTGCTTTCTTGAGTTCGCATTGTTTGAAGAGAAAATCGGCAATCTGGCATCGTCTTCTCTAGAGTTCTGTGGGTGAATTGAATATGTTCTGTGTTGAATATCACAGAGGATGGGTCATTGACAACGGAACATATGACTGTGGTTAATGGAGTTGGGATAGGTTAGTGAGAAACCAATTTTTATGAGATCGTTTTAGAATATCGAGGAAATATGAACAAATTATTAGTGTCTTTAAACTTATCTTCAGGACAATCGAAGAAGGAACTTATTTTGGTGTGAGAAATATAGCTTTTAAATTGCCGAAATGATCGGACAGAACTAAGTGTTTTGTTAGGAAATATCGTGTTTATAATATTCTTATTCAAATAAGGTTAGTGCTTGACTATTTTTTTAATGTATCACCCAGAATATCTAATAATCACATCAATTTCAATCGGGAAATATGAACTTTGAAGTGTTTGCAGAGAATAATATCAGGCACGTACTTAGCCAGATTGATTTTTTCAAATGGCTATATCTCTTTAACAGAGCCGAATTCGGAAAAATGGAAGATGAAAAAAAGGTTTCCTTTGGCCTCAAGAATCTACAGTTAAAATATATGTACAAGTTAAAGACCCACCCTGTATAGTATATAAAGATAATTGGATAACATAGCCTCTACAAGTATTATTTTTTTGTCAAAATGGCCAATATTTCGAAATCTGTCGAATAAATATATGTGAAAAGTATACGAAAGCATGCAGGAAGTTTCAGAAAATTGAAAAACAATTTTGAATATAGGATGTCCCATTTGAAAAAACAAAGTCACCCTCTATTCCTCTTTTGTGGGCCACCCAATATATTCGAAAATATTTTAAGGTTGTGCTTATCTTGGAGTATATAAAGTCTGCATCAAAAAATTTTGCCAAACTCAGACCGTTACCCGTATATCGTCCGCTGCGGCTCTAGTGGGACACCCTGTAAAATTTATTTTTGATGGTAATGTATAGGATGCAATGCGCAATGTTTTTAACGCATGATTTTTATATTCATAATATGCGTTATCAAATATTCTTTTTGTGAATCACTCTAGAGGTAGTTCGATTTGTCAAATATTTCAATAAGTCCATTTGTTCGGCGTAGTATATCTATCTATACAGTGTTGGGATAAAGTATGGAACAAAGTGGATATCCGAAAGGAACGATATTGATGAAAATTTGCAGGTACGTGCAATGGAACAAAATGCATCTGATGTACATTTTTTTCAACAGATAGATTTTTCGTTCCAGTAAATTATCAAGATGAAAATACTTGTTGGATTTGGGAACGTTATTAAAAGAAACCACTTTGTGTGATGGCCAACGTTTCGCAAAATTTATTATTGAATCATCAGGGCTCTAGAAAAACAACTAAAAGTCAGAAACCCACATCATAACCAAACAAATTGATACAACCTTCAACCAACAGAAAACCAAGAGGAGTACAATCATTTAAAACAGAAATACAAACACGGACAACACATATAAAAAGGTTTTTTTCCTGAATGATAAAATTTAAATAACATGAATATAAATAGAAAAATATAAAAAAAAAATTTTAAAAATACAAAATAGATTTCTCTCGAAATACTCACATTCACAGTTGTGCTTTCTTTGGTCTATTAGAACATCACAGTCAAAAATAAAACAGCAAAATAACATAATGGGTACCACAAAATTCATCGAAAATATCAGGGTAGCAGATATCCAGGAGAGATGAATAAATCGAAAAATGATCTGTCATATGTACCAGTCTAACAAAAAGTAACAACACAGGAGTGACAATATGTTTGAAATAATTCAGGTGTTCAATCTTCCTAGCAAATTAAAATATGAGGAACTAAGTCCATTAATGTCAGATCTTTTGTTGATAGAATTAGGCTCTTTTTTTATACAAATCATCTCATGTAATAATCTTTTTCTATAATTGGATTGTGATGCTAAAATTTTTACTTCACCAAAGTTAAAATCATGTCCAGTATCTTTTTTATGTTCGACTAAAGCAGTTGGATTTTTTTTAATTAAAAAAAAAAACGAGGTGTTGCACCAAAATTATATTTTCTACCAAAAATACATAAACCTAATACACCATTGCGCCCTATAGTATCATTTGTGAATTCACCTACCTACAACTTAACAAAGTTTTTGTCAGACCTGTTGAATCATGCCTTCATAAGGGATGACAGATATGTAAGAGATTCTTTCCAATTCTGTGAAAATATAAGACAAAATAATGTTCCAGAGGGTTACGTCCTTATATCCTTAGATGCGACTTCGCTTTTCAGTAACATACCTGTGGATCTGGTTGTTTGCTTAATCCGGAATAAATGGCATTTAATAGAACCTCATACTACCTTAGACGTAGATTCCTTCATAGAATTGTTTGAATTTGCCACTTCTAATAGTTATCTGCAGTTTGATAATGATTTTTATAAGCAGATTTTTGGTTTAGGTATGGGTAATTGTTTAGCACCGGTCAGCTCGGATATAGTAATGGAGGATTTACAGAGTGATTGCATAAATCAATTGTCTTTTTCGTTGCCATTTTACTATAGGTACGTGGATGATATTTTCACGGCTATTCCAGTATCAAAGCAGGATTGTGAATGTTTTTAATAGTTTTCACAACAGAATCCGTTTCACGCTGGAGTTGGAAAGTGGGGATTATAGTTTACCCTTTTTAGACGTAAAGGTTTATCGCGCTTCGGATGGTTCTTTGAAGACTGATTGGTTCCATAAACCAACATTCTCTGAGAGATACCTGAATTTTCACTCGCAACATCCACTTCAACAAAAAATTAATATTATCAACAACTTGAAATGCCGAAGTAGAAGATTTTCTGATCCTGAATTCCACCAAAAAAATGAACAATATATCGTTGATTTACTTTTGAAGAATAATTTTCCCTTGTCTTTAGGGAAAATTTTGAACCAAAATGTTTCGGCGTCTGATGAACAGCGCCAGTTGTTTTTAAGATCCCCTTCGTAGATGCCCTTTCACAGAGGATCAAACACGTGATCGAGAGAAAATTTGATAATGTGAGAGTTGCACAGAAAAGTGAAAATACAATTCGAAGCCTTTTCTTTTCTCGTTTGAAATCAAAAACAGAAAAAGATCTGATTTCAAATGTGGTATATCAAATACTTTGTATTAGTTGTTCTAAATGTTATATAGGTCAGACAGGTAGATACCTGAAACAAAGAATTTATGAACATTCTAATGATAGTAAAAAAATTTTTTAATTAAAAAAAATCCAACTGCTTTAGTCGAACATAAAAAAGATACTGGACATGATTTTAACTTTGGTGAAGTAAAAATTTTAGCATCACAATCCAATTATAGAAAAAGATTATTACATGAGATGATTTGTATAAAAAAAGAGCCTAATTCTGTCAACAAAAGATCTGACATTGATGGACTTAGTTCCTCATTTTAATTTGCTAGGAAGATTGAACACCTGAATTATTTCAAACATATTGTCACTCCTGTGTTGTTACTTTTTGTTAGACTGGTACATATGACAGATCATTATTCGATTTATTCATCTCTCCTGGATATCTGCTACCCTGATATTTTCGATGAATTTTGTGGTACCCATTATGTTATTTTGCTGTTTTATTTTTGACTGTGATGTTCTAATAGACCAAAGAAAGCACAACTGTGAATGTGAGTATTTCGAGAGGAATCTATTTTGTATCCGTGTTTGTATTTCTGTTTTAAATGATTGTACTCCTCTTGGTTTTCTGTTGGTTGAAGGTTGTATCAATTTGTTTGGTTATGATGTGGGTTTCTGACTTTTAGTTGTTTTTCTAGAGCCCTGATGATGCAATAATAAATTTTGCGAAACGTTGGCCATCACACAAAGTGATTTCTTTTAATCACGTTCCCAAACCCAACAAGTATTTTCATCTTGTACATTTTTTTGTTGATTATACAGGGTGAGTCTTTGACTTGTACATATATTTCAACTGTAGATTCCTCTCATCAAACCAAACACTTTTTTACCATAACATTTTTCAAAATTCGGTTTCGTTTGGAATATACAGGGTGTCAAAAATCCACGAAAAAAACACTTTTCTGTTCATATCTTCGGAACCGTTATTTCAAATGAACTGAATTTTGGTGAAGTATTCATTCCTATCATGATGCAAATTCTCGAATCAAAACTTATTCAATATTGTATGAAAGTATGAAAGTTACAGCTAGCCAACTCATTAATTCGCGCAAAAATACACCTGAAAAAGGAGAATGGTTCCTATTTTCGAAAGAAGCAATCGGTTTGGAAAATAAAATCATTTCTTAGTTTTTTCAATAAAACGCGTAGTTCTCGAGTAGGTAATTCCCAATTTTACCCGATAAAATTTGACGAGAGAATCATAAACCTCGAGAATAATCTGAATACTTTCCTGCCTTGTAAATATCACCGAATCGAAGATGTGTCAATATTCTGTTATCGAATTAAAAGTTAACAACGTTGTCAGAATGTTTGTCGAATTTTCTTTTGGAAATCACTGACCTATTAAGTATCTAAATCTCTATGATGGGAAAACGTTTGTTATGTCATATAAAATTTCGATATTTTTTTTACTTTACCGTCTATCAGCAGTGATTTGCTTCAAAGAGAGATCTTCTGACTCATGTGTTCAACAGTTCAACTCATTTTTGTTCGATATTGTTAGTTGGACACTTATTTCATTCAATGAATCAATCCAACTCTGTGAATAAATTGATTATAGAGATATCTCGTCCTCTAAAATATGCACCTAGTTTATTCCATCAGTTTCAGGCTCCGGCAGAAATACATCATAATTTCTAGCTACTGATTTCATTATTCAAATTTAAATAATAATTCGTCACAAACATCAACATAACCTATTCTCTCGTTGGAAGAATTTTAATTTCTAACCTCCATACCATAGAAATCTCACGTCATACGCTATGTAACCGAACTACGCTGAACCGTCTGAACTTCCTCAGACATGTGAAGTATAAGAACGGAATAGTGATAGTAATTTGAGTCGTTTGAGATAGGTCGATTCATAATGTTAAGGAAGGTGATCTATGGTCGAATTCATAGATATTTATCTAGTAATGCAATCAGAAAAATCAATTTCCCTAGTTTCAAGAATATTGCTGAAACTGGCAACACACACATTCAAGTTCTGTGAATTTTCCACAGAAGATTTGATTAACATCGATTTGAATAGGTTATAGCTTGATCAAAATTATAAATTGAATTTAAAATCATCATTCACAAAATATTTTGGGATATCGAGGAGGATATGGACAGGTTTTTAGTGTTCACAAACTAATCTTTAGCAAAATCGAAGAAGGAACTCAATTATATAGAAGAAATATGGCTTTTCAATTGCCGATATAATCGGACCAAACTGAGTGTTTTTTTTTAAGAAATATCGCGTTTTTAACATTCTTATTCAAATAAGGTTAGTATTTGAGTTCCCTCAAATATACCAACTTAATTTTAATCGAGAAATATGAACTTTGCATTGGTTCCAGAGAATGTAATGTTTTCAGGCACGTAATCAGCCCCATGTTTATTTTTCAAATGGCTATATCGTTTCAACAGAGCCGAATTCGGAAAAATGGAAAACGAAAAAAAGGTTTCTTTTGACCTCAAGAATCTTCAGTTAAAATATATGTATAAGTCAAAGACTCACCCTGTATACTTACTTCCGGTTTTTCCGAAAATGCCATCAACTTGTTTAATTCAAATGGGACACCCTATATATTTTTATAGATTTTGAGAGAATTTGTTATTTTGAATTCATACATACCTACTGAGTTTAGAGTAAAAAACATTGTAAAAACGAGGAATATAGCACTTTTGCAATATAGTAAAAAACTATTTAGATAAACTGATTGATGTTGTTTGTATGCATAGTAATAAATAGTAATAAATAATTTGTTGACAACACAAATTCTTATTTTTAGCGGTACTGAAGATGGCTAACTAGCCGAAAGCGCTCTACCAGCTCTACAATAAAGATACTCAAAACTATACGTTTTTCTTTTGAACAGACATTATTAAATTATTTGAGTACACAGCCCTCAACCCACATAGTTAAACGAGTACTGTTCCGTTCTTTTGTTTTCCAAGTGTCAAATTCTAATTGACGAAAATAAATTTTACAATTTATAATGGTTCAATTAAGTGAAAAAGAGAGTATTGAAATTTAAATGATGATCGGTAATGGTGATCGCGTAAGAACTCATGAAGGAGTAAAGTTGAATACAGACTATTCTGACGTGACGTGATTCCACGTCACGTCAGGCACAATCAGTGCTCCCATTGGCCTAATATGAACGTGAACGCATAGAACGATGTGTTGCATTTTTATATCACTCACATTTTGACGTTCACGTTCATATTAGGCCAATGGGAGCACTGATTGTGCCTGATGTGACGTGGAATCACATCACGTCAGAATAGTCTGTATTCACCTTAAGTCATATTTTTGATAATTTGCATTCGGAGAAATATCCTATAATAACTGTAACTAAAACATTATAACGTTTTAATGCAACTGGTTACTGGGATGATAAAAAATTTGCTAAAACCTGGAAGACCGCGAACTGCAACGAACGAAACTGTTAAACAAAATATTGCAATCGATTAAGAAGAATCACCTCAAACTTCCACCACAAATTTGGCACTAAACCATGGTATCAATCGACGTTTTGTTGGAAAGATATTGAAAAGTGAAAAGTATCATCCGTATAAGGTACAGTTGGTTCAAGAATTGTCAGACGATGATTTCGACCGAGGGCTGGAATTTTGCGAACGGCTAATAGACATCTGTAATATCGAAGAAAATTTTCCTTTTTACATAGTTTTTTCCGATGAGGCAACTTTTTGTTTAAATGGAACAGTTAATCGCCATAACTCAAGGTATTGGTCAAATGAAAACCCTCATTGGATTAATGAAGCACATTCTCAGCATCCACAGAAGTTCAATGTTTGGATGGGAATTGTCGAAAATAGGCTTATAGGCTCATTTTTATCGAGGGAAACTTGAACGGGTTCAAGTTTTTGGATCTATTAAATGACGAAATTATTCCTGCACTTCAACAGAATGAACCATTACCACAAAATGTGAGGTGGAGCACCTCCCCACTATGATAGACGTGTTAGGGATTTTCTTGATGCGAATTTTACAAATCGATAGATTGGACGTAGAGATTCATAGAGTGTCCTGCTCGTACTTAACCCGTCAGATTTTTTTCTTTGAGGTAATCTGAAATCACGTGTTTATGTTAGACGACCAACAAACTCACAGGACTTGGGACGAAGAATTATTGATGAATGTGAACTAATACGCGGAGAAGTCTTGGAAAGAGTGATTCAGAAATTTGTTAATATGATGGCATATTGTCAGCAAGTAAACGGCGAGCATTTTGAACATTTGAAGTAATTCTGTTTCTCATTATTTTGAAATGAAATGTAGTTACACCTATTGTACAACTAACAGTTTTTACAAATTTTGTTACACTAAACTCAGTGTGTAAGGATTCCAGATAACAAGTTCTTCTGAAATCTGTGAAAATCTATCCAATTGTATATTGCCAAAATAATCATTGATAATTAACTGCCTTGCTTGACGAGGAGATGTTAAATTGAATTATGTTGAATGTTGCGAGGAAGAACTCGTACTAGAAGAAATTTCCGATTTTTGTGGAGAAAACTTATTTTCACAGAGGCAACCTCTGAAAACTAGAACGAATTAACGAAATACGAATACATTTGGAATGAAATGACAGAACAGAACGAGGTTATGTTTACAGTCACACGGCGTGCGTGAAGAAGAAGATTACATTCTCTGCCATAAAGGCCCAACATAACGGAAAAGGAGAATTTATTTTCGATTATGGAAGTTATGGAACCGGCTGTAAACCATCGAAATCTGGCCACCATGTACAATCTGCATTCACAAATTAGTCTCAGTGAATAAATCAAACGTAGAATCAAAGTTCGGTTTAATTTCGGTTTCAAGAGTAGCCAATCTACCGAAATTCAACGATTCTGCCCAATGAACGCAGCATACAAACGTGCGTGTTATACTCTGCGAATTACCCTATAAATAAACAGGAATTTGTCCACCCCGTATATTCATAATTCGAAAAATAAATATCGACCTCGACTTCCTATAAGCCGTCTGTCTTTGTCTCTTCCGGTACAAGTAACCGCAAACATCGGTGGCGGCATTTAGGGGTAGGTGTCCTTCGTTATCGACAGCATAATAAAGAAGTTGAAACACATGTCGTGACATCGACTAGGCAGGTGAGCCCCACGTAGCGACGTCTCTATAGTGACGGCGGTGGCGCAGCCGCCCCACCTGACGTTGCGCGCCATTCCGCCTACCTGTACACGAAGGGTGGCAGTCTGAGCTGGACACCGACTGTGCTCGCAATCCCCGGCGCCAGACAAGCGCGATTACGCAATCACACTGCAAACCTACTCACCTGAGTGCCCCACCCCCGCCTTAATTCTCATTTCCGACACCGCCAGTAGAGTGCAGAACGGAAACTCGCGGCGGCATCGACACGTCCGTCTAGTTCAGAACAAGCAGTGATAGTGGTGAGCCGGTGTTTTGCTGTCATTCCTTCGTACGCGCGATAGTGCCCATTTCGGTTTACCCCTCTGTGTATGTGCAGGTCGCAAGGTTGTAAGACTATCTTGAACCGTGGAGGCCTCTTTTAACACGACGAAGAGAGGTCGGCACCCTCTGGGAGACAGTCTGTCCCCTCTGCCTGCCGCCACTCCACCGTCCCTTAAGAGGGCTCGCCACGAGTCAGGCTCGTCGACTCCGCCAGATCAAGAAATGGAAGCACCTTTAGGAGTCACCCTGAGCCAAAGCATGGACTCGGTAAACACAAACAACGGGGAAGAAGAGGTGAGTCTTTGCCCTTGCATATACAGGTTCTTCCTAAATTGGAGGTACAAACGAAGAGGAAAAATTCCTTGCATGATTTTGAGAACAAAAGTTCCATGAATATGAGACTGAAAACTTTTCCTTTTCGAGATATAAGGTGTACTAAGGAGTATTCGAACGAAAATGGTGAAAACAGGCGGATTGGGTGAAGTGGACATCAGTGATGGCCTGCGGGATCCCCAGGCTTAAATACCTTTGATTTTTTTTTACTAACTCGATTTTCGAATTTCGAAAGAATCGTTCGAAATATTTTTCTAGAAATCGGTGACTTTACAAGAAACCATAAAGCTTAATATAAAAACAGAGCTTCCTTTCACAATTTTTAAAACTAACAATGGCTCACCACTAAAAAGTTCTGGAGCAAACCAAGGGACAGTGTTCCAAAAAAATATCACCCTGTATATTTGCAATCGAAATTGGTTTGCCACATGGTGTAAACTTCATTGTAATATCTGTGCCAAATTTCAGTTCGAGTTCAGTTGAGTATCTTTTGAAGTGCAGATAGTATCGAAAACTTCAATTCGAATTTTAACATCTTATATCTCGAAATCGAAACGGTTGCGATCCCATGCTGCGAAGAACCCCCCTCCTCGTTTGTATCTTCAATTAAGGAACGCCTTGTATAATTGTACTATTTGATAAAAAAAAATATTAAAAAAAGAACATTTATCTTCTATCGATATTATTGCTAAAGTGCTAAAAATGGTACCCAACCTAGTTTTGAACTCTTGAACTCCAGATCCTGAATTTTTGGAACAGTCTGCTTAAAAGATACTGAAGTTTGAACCATTATTTTTAAAAGTCGATGTGAGCACCCATTTAAACATGAACCTTCAAACCTTATGAACAAACAAATCGTTCAAAATGGTTGAGATTTTCTACAATACTCAGTGACGGACCACAAATTAAGATGGGAATACTACAAGGAACAATACTTGGTCCACTGCATTTTATATTTGAATCATAAAAGGTGGACCTTCGGTGGAGTATAACTTGAGCCATGGAAAAATCAAAATATGTCTTAACAAAAACTTAGTATTGGAAAAAGCCAGGAAGTAGACAACCATTTTAGACATTGAGCCCTTATTTCGATCAACATCTCAAATGGAACATATATTTTACTGAAAATCCTAAAAAGAGACTATCGCATCTTAGTTTACAAATCCCTAGCCTAATCGATATTCCGATATGGTGCACTTGTATGGGGAGGTCTTTATAATAACACCGAGAATAACACACTATACAGGGTGTCCCAAGTTCGAGTGCCTATTAGACGTTTCTGGAGAACTGGACTTATTTGAAATCTGAAAATTGGGATTATGATATTGTTCGAAATTTTCTACAGACCTAAAATAGTTTCAGGGCCAGAGCACTGCCGGTTATACAGGGAGTGAAAATAAATTTGTTCAAAAAAAATTTTTTTCAATCTTTTCGTTTCTGATACGATTCGGTATTCAATGGTGAATACATTTCTGTTGGAACCATTGTATTCATTCAAATAGTTTTCAGGATATCGAAAAAAAACCTGAAAAAAAGTCGAATATTCATAGCCAGTATTATGCTCATTTTTCTTATTTTGCACATACTTAGTGTGAACCGTTCTCATAACGTCAAAGTAGAAGAACGTGGAAAGGTCATGCATCTTTTGAATTTCATAAATATCATCACAGGGTGTTCCGAATTTTGTGTCGAAAACTGTGACCGAAAATTGGCCATAACTTCTGTTTTTTAAATTAGAACCCTATTTTTTTATGATTGCGTTGGATTCTGCGAAGAAAAATGATGATAGCACCCTCAGATGCTCTTGCTCCTAAATTCAGTAATTCTCGAGTTATTCGAGCTTTTCTAGATTCATGTCGTACGTAGATTCAAATTCATCGAATCTGAACAGATTCGATGAAAATCTTCATGAAACCATAGTAACAACTTATAATTAGACCTGCCACTTGTGAATTATTTATCTTCTATGGTCACAGAATATTTTCCTGCAACATATTCGATGAATATTTTCATGGAACCATTGAATAAAATCGAAAAGTACAGATAAAACCTAAAATTAGACCTGTCACTTGTGAATTATTAATGGAAAAATTTATCTTCTTTGGTCACAGAATATTCTCAAGTAAAAGATTAGATGAATTTGATTCTACGTACAACATGAATCCAGAAAAGCTCAAATAACTCGGGAATTACTGAATTTAGGAGCAAGAGCATCTGAAAGTGCTATCATTATTTTTCGCCGCAGAATCCAACGCAATAATAAAAAAATAGGGTTCTAATTTGAAAAATAGAAGTTATGGCCGATTTTCGATCACAGTTTTTGAGACAAAATTTGAAACACCCTGTGATGATATTCATGAAATTCAAAAGATGCATGACCTTTCCACATTCTTCTACTTTGACGTTATGAAAACCGTTTACACTCAGGATGTTCAGAATAAGAAAAATGAACATAATACTGACTACGAATATTTGACTTTTTTTCAGGTTTTTTTTCGATATTTTGAAAACTATCAGAATGAATACAATGGTTTTAACAGAAATGTATTCAGCATTGAATACTCAATCATATCAGAAACGAAAAAATTGAAAAAATAAATTTTTGAGCAAATTTATTTTCACTCCCTTTATAACCGGAAGTGCTCTGGCTCTGAAAATATTTTAGGTCTGTAGAGAATTTCGAACATTATCATAATCTCAATTTTCAGATTTCAAATAGGTATGTCCAGTTCTCCAGAAACGTCTAATAGGCACTCGAACTTGAGACACCCTGTATATATTAGAAATCTAACATTAAACCAATGTACTATATACAGGGTTATCATAATAATTCGTGCATTAGACTTTTCTCGGCTTCTATGATGAAAAGATTCGAAACATTTGAAATACCAAAGCTGATGGTCACTTCCGGTATAACCGGAAGTGCGATTTCGATGAAAATATTTTAGCATGATTTCCCCCTTTGAAAAACGGCCGTGTGCCAAATTTCAGAAATCTTTTCCTCATAGAAGCCGAGAAACGTCTAATGCACGGATTATTATGATAACCCTGTATACTTAATGTTAACAGATTCCTACGAGATTTCTATACTCAAGCACCTAGTGCACATAATCTATTTGCATCGAAAATCTGCTCCTATAGGTTCATAACATAGGAATCATCAATTATTTGTACACCATGAACAAAATACAAGAAGCAAAAGAAAAAAAAATAGAACTACCTGTCAATTTGAGAAAGAAAGCGCCAACAAATTGTGCATACCTACCACCAAAAATCTACAAGATTCCAGACCTTTTGCGGACCTTTCAGATTGTCAATAAGATGCCATGAATTTGTTCCTAAAGATTATGGGTGGCTGTGGAAGATGAATTTGACCTTACCAACGCGTGGACTCAAGAATGGACCGCACAAGAAAACAACAACATGCCGTGTATCAACCAAAAGCCACCTGGTTTTGATTTACCACGTAAAACATGGTCCATTCTTAACAGAATCAGAACCCAACATGGCAGATGTGCATACTCTCTACACAAATGGGGCAAGCAACCATCACCTCTCTGTGACTGCGGAGAAATCCAAACGATCAGACATATCACAGAAGAATGTTCCATACGAGCATATAATGGCAGACCTGAGGACTTCCTGATAGCGACCCCAGAGTCGATAGATTACGTAAATAGTTTAGATGTTCGTTTGTAACCTCCTAAAGTATGTTTTATACTATAATATATCCTGTTTTGTATTGTGCTTTGTGTTCTAGTAATGTTCTATACTTTTTGTTGAAATTTCTATTTTTAATGTGTCAAGGCCATACGATAAATAAATAAATAAATGGGAGTTTTATGTGTCATTTTCTCATTGAATATGATGGTTTTGATTGCATCATTGTTGCGCCAACCTTGTTTGATTTCTCCAAAGTATTTTCTGTTATGATGCTGAAAAAATCAATTTGTCAATAATCTGCGTATTTTCAGAGTGTTGCACTCCAATAACTCAATGAATAACATGATCTTCGGAATTGAGTGAAAGTAATCATTTTCGATATTTAGGGATATACAAAATGCTTTTTCTATCCCTGTGAATCATAACAAATCTGCTTTCAATGTTCGAATTTTGTATTCAACAAAAAAGTATATGTAGATTTTAAATTTTAATGGATAGACTGAAGTCTATGAAGTTTAATGAATTAAAACACCTCTTTCCGTGAAAACTTAGTCAAGATCGAGAAATAATCATGAAAATAAATTTGGATACATCGTTTTCTGTTCACTCATTCACAAGGAATTATTATGTTGTATTTACAAAAAAAGGACTGATCTTAGAAAAAAATACAATTTGTGTAACATCACTGTTGATTGTAAACATTCTTCATATATTTAATCTCATTGATTTTCCTGCTGCTAGACGAAGGACGAAATCGAGGGAGATATTGTAAACTAATTTCAGGGTGATATAGATTATTGAATAAAATATATAGATTTATTTGTATTCTTTCCAATCGTTTTTTCTAAATCTTATTACCTTTAATTCAATATGTAAATTCCAAAACATTTTCCAATTATTTTTCAGGGAGCTAACGATTAAGATTGAGAAACAGTCGAACAAGCTGCCTACAAAATAATATGAAATATGTCTAATTATAGCCAATATATGAGCAGAGGACATGAAATATTATCACGAAAGAACTACAAAAACACATCCGTATATAAAAAATTACATGAACAATAAAATCGTTCGTTGGTTTCTCTCTTGAAGAAAGTGTGTCCTTCAAACTCAAAAATAAACTCATTAGGCTGATCATGCATTTACTCATGGCGATATTTTCCCTCGTATTTTCCTAACTGATGTGACAATACAGATTTTGAAGCTTAATTGATAATCCTCAATATTCCGCGTACTATCCTGAAAAATTTGTATTGAATGAGCAGTTACAAAGGATTGTTGGAAAAACTCACGAAATTCAATCTAAATCGGACCCTTAATTCCCTAGTTACGAATATCGGAAATTCAGGCCAATATTCATCAATCACATTGTATCTCCGGAAACTCATACCCTTAGGATGTAACAAGCATTTATAAAAATAAAACATTTTTAAAGACAAGCTTTTATAATAACACCCATCCGCCATTTTGAAATCGCCATCCTGAATTCCTCAATTCGGAAGAATCGTAATTTCCGACCCAGAAAATCCCCAGATACCGATTTTGAATGAAATCGGATCATAATTACAAAACTCGTCCGCCATATTGTAGTCGCCATCTTGAATTTTCGAATTTTGACGAAATAGTCATCATTGTCGAACTCAAAAACCCTCAGATACTAATTTTGATGTAATCCGATAAAAATCACAAAACTCATCCGCCATTTTGGAGCCGCCATTTTGTTTTTTCTATAACAAATATTTCATGATGCATTGTCACCAGAATTATATACACCTGCCAAATTTCAAATAAATCGGACGATTAGAAGTGTGTCTGATTTAACTTGCAAGATTTGATTACAGACAGACAGACAGACACCAGCTTTTAAAAAGAGTAGTTTCCCTGAAAGGCCATGGATCTGGATGACCTGCATGTCACCCTGTATAATAGATCATTTCTGTCTTCATTATTCCTGCCTTGAGCCACACATGATTTCATATTGACGATTGCACACATAATTTCATCGTCACGATAATTACTATTCTATATACTCATTCATCACCGTATATCGAAATCTTTTTTATTCAAATGAAAATGTGTGTTACCGTGTTTAGGCAATAGTCATTTTTACTGTTGGTATTTAAGTTTAGAACCCAATGCATCATATCTACCTGGAGTTAGTTTGACGTAATAACCACCACTAAGAGCACCTGTCGGATTCGACGCAAATTAGAACAGGTGCAAACAATTCGAAGACAGACCGTCACTCTCTTATGGGTTGTATTGATTGCATTTCTCTAACGATGCATGGAACTGTTGATCTTGGATTATTAGGAGGATACGTTGGTACAATAATTAGGCAGAACATTTCCTCGACGAGACCTGCTGAAATTATAGAAGGATTACTGATTCTTTATCGCTATGAATTTTTTTTTTAAATTCTAATTCACAGTTGATGTGTTGATTAGGGAGAATTGAGAATGAAAATTTTGTGAATAACATGAGGCAATTGAAAACAAATTGTAGTTTAAGGTGGGCGTTCAATGTAGTGTGTTTTTATTTCAAGTTGCATGAAAATGGTTTCACTTTGAGACCTGAAATTCTGTGGGTAAACTCAGAAAAGATTGGAAATGAATTGAAATTGATTTAATTTCGAAAGTTCGTTTGTTTTTCTTTCAAAAATAGGAGAAAATAAGCCAACTCATGCTTCTGTTTTATTTCAAACGAAAGACCCATGAAAATAGTTCAATTTCCGATTGAAAGTGAATCTGCAGATAATTTCGTTCAGAAAAACAACTTGAAATACGGAATTGGCAGAGAATGGCCAAATTCAAATATAAGAAGGGAAAAAGTTCCTGCTTCACCCACATATTCACTAATTTCATAGTTCAGCGATTCTCGGATAGAGAGCGCCATTGTACATTTCATTCATTATTAGAGAGATATTCATAGAACTAACAGTGGTAATGTAAGTTCTATGGAGATATTCCATAAAATGCACGGTGGCGCCTCTATCGGGTTAGTTTACCTAGTGGCTCTGAACGGCGACCTTAAAGCCTTCTCTGAAGAATATTCCTTTCCCGACTATTATTGTCTCGTGATCTGCTTTTTTTGGTTGTGGAGGTGTTAATACTTCAATCAAATTGGATAGCATTATTCCAATGTACCCAATTTTCCTTCGAACATTTTTCTTGGGATTCGAACTCTACAGTGAAAAAAAATTTCACCCAAAAATATTGAAATCCTTCAAAGTTGAAGTCTGGCGTGAAAAAAGAATAAAAAAAAATTTCGTTGTTTATATTTTTGTAGCCTTCAAAGATGGCCTTACGAAAGCCAAAATTGTGCTACCATCAGAATGACCCGGATAAAAATATAAATTTATAAACAAAAAACATTAAAAACAATTCTTTTTCATAAAACTATGGTGAGAATCGAAGAATCGAACTACCTTCACTTTGGGACAGAACCGTTGCTTGGTAACGGACATAAGTATTAAGTAAGGTTCGAATAAATCCAATTCATACTAGAGAGGGAAGGTGATCCTAATGTGAGAGTTTGATTTCCACCAAAGTTTTCTGAAAAATATATTTTTTTTAATTCATATTTACATCCAGATCATTCTGGCAGTCCATTTCCACAATTTTGGACTTCTGAAGGACACCAATTATGTGCGTCGTCCAAACGGAATCTTTTGGAAGGCTTCATGAAGAAAAAAAAATGGAAATTTTTATATTCTTTCACATCAGTAGGTACATATTCAGAATGAAAGATTCCATCTATCTTGGGTTTCCTGAAGACATGTGAAAGAGAAAGTTGGATTTGAATTTTGTTGGTTCTCATCCATCATTTTGAAATCAAAGACAAATTATCAGATAACTGGATATATTTTTGTAAGAATAGTTTCAAACAATAAAAAAAAGGGACAAGTAGTTCCCGAAACGTCGGCAATGGTTTGAAACTATTCTTACAAATATATCCAGTTACCTGATAATTAGTCTTTGATTTGGTTGGATCAATTAGATGAGGGAATATTTTTTTGAAAATATTCTGAAAAAAGAATTATTTTTCGTTTATATGGAGTCATAAATGTAGTCGTTCTTTCAGAACGCCAATATGTCAAAGTTAATAATGATATTTTCCATTCAGCAACTATACATTTTTCTACTCCAAACTATTGTAATCGAGAAAGATATTCTTTTAGACGGAAGAATGTCAGTAGCTTATGAGCACACTCTTTTTCATCAAAATTGTAACGAGATCCCCCTTATAGACAGTACACAAAAAATTTTTTTTTTCACCTGTCTCTGGACGAATTTGGCCCATAAACAGACTTGGCCGCCGCATTCGTGATCCAAATCTACCCTGAAAATTTCAAGTCTCTAGCTTCATCCGTTCGAGGGTTATCGTGTTTCCGGCCGGTCGGACGGACGGAATTAAATTTGGGCACGGATTCTTATAAGTGAGTAGAATCTAGTCAATTGAGACTATTCCTGGGTTGAAATTCGAAATCAATTAGTGTAAGTATATAGGACGAAAGCATGAATTTACAACGGCTGCTATGAATATTGAATATTTTGTCCCTAGTTGTCTGTCCAGAGTGTATTGCAAAATGAATTTGGGTTATTGATAATCCACTCTGGAATGAAAATCCTGTTAAGTCAGATTTTGCACTCTCTGGCACTGGAAAGGGCAGAAAATCATACATTTCGCATTTCGATACATCTCGGATACATCTGTGCATCGGAAAAATTCATACATATCAGCAGAACTAGGCACAAGTTACAAGCTTCGAAGCTTGTAGTTTCAGAGGGGTCTCCTCAGGGGACCTAGGAGTAATCAGGATAAACGATATATCATATCATATCATTATTTTCAAGACAGTGTGACAAGAAACACCTCGGGCAAACTCTTTTTTTTTCATTTAACTTTATCAAACAGAAGAAATTGAACAAAACAACAACAAATAATAATAGCTTGAACATTTGTTAATAATATATCTAAGCCGTTTTGAAGTGGCTTCCTTTGGCGGCGATACACAGCTTCAGACTTTTCTTGAAATTTTCGTCAATGGACCGCAGCTCCTCGGGCGTTAATCGATTCCATTCCCGGCGCAGATATTGCTTCAGCGAATCCAAATTTTTGTGTTTTTAGCACAAGCCCTGTGCTCCAAAATCGACCACACGCTGTAGTCCATTGGGTTGAGATCCGGTGAGTAGGGCGGCCATTCTGCAGATGAGATGAAACAAGGAAAATGGGTCTTACACCATTCTTGCTTCATTTTCGCTCTGTGAGCCGGAACGGAGTCCTGTTGAAAGGTCCAATGCGTATCGCCGAAGGGCTGCTTGGCCCACGAAAGTACTACGGCCTCGAGGATGTCGCAGTAGTATACTTCTTGATTGATTTTGACCCCTTGATCCACGAAAATTAAGGGAGTTTTACCACTGCCGCAAATTTCGCCGCAGACCATGACGGATTGCGGATTTTGACGGTGTTCGACGATGGCCGATGTACTGGGAGCCTCTACGGACCAGACTCTGTCGTTTTAGTGGTTGTGGGATTGTTCTACAGTGAAAAGCTTCTCGTCTGTGAAGAGAATTCGCTCCCATTGCTGACCGGCGGCGAGACGAAGGAGTGGGCGCACCTCTGGAGTCGTACGCGCTTATTTTCCTCCGTGAGGAGTAGAACTTTTTGGAGCTTGTATGGCTTGGGGTTGAGCTCCTTTTTGGCAATTTAACGGACTGATTCGCGGTTGATACCGGTCTCACAGGCTATTTTCCTCATGGAAACCCTCGGATTTCGATTGACTCGCTTCTTGACGATGTTGCGATTGCTAGGTATATTGTACAGTGCGTTTTCTACCACTTCCGGGACGACGACCATCATGGCCAAGCGCCTTGAAACGACGAATTGCATCGGATACGGTTTGTCGAGGCACCTTAAGGAAACGAACAATTTCGCATTGACGCCTACCTTGACGAAACAGCTCCAAAATCGCACTACGTTTGTTTGACATTCTAAAACTCTGTGAAATGAAATTATATCAAACTGAAAATCCACATATTAGTACAGGAAAGTGTGGAGAAACCAAGAGAATAAAAATTATTTGGCTGCGCTGAAATACTTTTGTTCCAGACCACAGCAAAATTTGTCCGAAGTTTTTCTTATCACCCTTTACAAAGCGTTGGGTTTGCGAATTATCGTCTCATAATTAGAAAATATTGAGGTACGAAAAAGTTGTTTTGAAGACTCTTGTTCGAGTATTGAAATGAGCTTCTGAGTAACGAGAGTCATAACAAATTTTTGAATGTTTATTGCGCTTATTACGGATAAATTAAATCAACGCCATCTTTAGGGCTGAAGCTTCGTCCAGCACGATTATTCGAAGAAATATATTTGAACTTCTCCAAATGTTTATCACAAGATACGGCGGTGAATTATGGAGCACCTTTTCTGGGACACCCTGTATGATAATTATTTTGGAAGGGAGTTAAATGGCTTGATAGAATTTGCCGTAAATTGTATGGCAATCTTCAGCATAATTCGCAAAAGTCAGAAAATTAAATATTCACAGTAATCCTTGATTGAATGATAAATCTTGATTTTCTTCATAAATTTGTTCGATAATTACTGGTCGCATTTGTTGAAAACAATACATATATTAAAATAATTACTCCCCTCTTTCTATCCACGAGACATAAACTGCACCTCCACATTTAAAATGGTTGGAACCTCGTTGGAAGCGCAATGCGCATTGAATGTCCTTGGAGTTAAAGAAATTGTATTTGAATAGGAAACGAGTCGTATTTTTATGAAACATACACGCCAATTTTAAGTTAGTAGAGTACGTACTGTTGATTCATTATACAGTATAGTACCTATATTTCAGAAAAGGAGCTCATTTCTGTTCTTATAAGTGTGTATGTGTATACGAGGGAGTTGCGAGGAACTGTATATATTCTAACCACGTACAGAGGATGTCAGGTGGACATCAACAGACCATAAATCGATTGAAAGTTTAGGAAATATTGAAGAATTTTCAGCTAAGAACAGAATATTTCCCAATAAACCGCCGATGCTCCAATGATGATATATTGTTTATCCTGATTACTCCTAGGTCTCCTGAAGAGACCCCTCTGAAACTACAAGCTTCGAAGCTTGTAACTTGTGCCGAGTTCGGAGTAAGCAGTTGTGTTCTGTGTAGGCTTTGTTACTGTGTTGTTACGCCACCTTAGGCACAGCACTGTTAATTTTTGACCCAACAGTGAGAATGGTGGCCCCTACCGAGACTAGAAAATTTCTCTCCTAGCTCGGGATTGAACTTCGGACCTTTGGGTCTTAATTCCAACGCTCTACCACTGCGAGGGGCACTCATATACCCAATACTAAGAATTGGTCAAATTTCATAGGCCGGTTCTTGAAACAGCACGAAATTATAAAAATACTGTATAATGTGAAAAGATGACACGTAATCCAGCTCGTAATACTGAATTCAATGAAAATATTGCGACTTAATGCTAAGCGATATTAATTACTGAGATTCACTAGGTAATAAAAAATCATGTAATAGTGTTTGGAAAATTTATTTTCGGCAATTTTTCTCCATGAATACTAGGGTTTGAATAGTCATGCACAGGGTGAAATTTTTCGAAAACGTAGATTCTATAATACGGAACTTATAGCCAATTATAATAATGAACCAAATACAAGAATCACCTCGTAGCACGGTAACTAGAAGACGTAGCAACTTGGGGTTTTCAGCAATTTCTGTTTTTCGAAAAAAGAGAACATGTCATGTATCTTACTTTTTCTCTATCTCTTATAGTTTAGGAGTTGTAGTACTAAACCATCGAAATCTGGCCACCCTGTACATAAATAGTTGTTAAAAAAAATGGGGTGGGCCCTTCAATTAAAATTTTTTTTGAGCCACCGCTTCTCAGTTACAGCACCCTATAGATAGTGCCCAAAAAACAGACGCCCAGGAACCTTGTTTCGCGAGAAACCTTTTTCCCTATTCATATTTTACAATGACTATTCCACTCTTTTCATTTTTAGTGAGGAAGTTTCCGTAGCAACGATCGTTTCATCCCGAAAAAATTTTCAAGTCGGCAAAACCAACATGTTGGTTTTTCAGCGACAAAATTTTTGACGTTTCTCGAATCCATAGATAGCTTCGGAAATAAATATCATAGAGAAAACAAACAACGTTTAGTGGTTTAGTTATTCTATGATGAATTCTAATTTGCCAAATAGCGCAATACGCGTCAAATGTGAACATATTACCCTATTCTCGTGGAATAGTCATGCCGAACACCACTCGAGATGAAATTTAAGCAGGTAAAATTTCTCTCTTGTATTATTCAAGTTTGTTGCTTTTCTGAAATTTCGCTCATGACATTTTTTCCAAAATCGCCTGACGGCTCGTAATTTTGATACAAATGTCATTCGCGAAATTTCCGAGCAACAAACTTTCATATCACAATCGAGAAATTTTGCTGGCAAAATTCCATCTGTAGTGGTATTACATATGAAAAATTAATTTCAGATTGCTTTATCGTTTCTAAACAAAAAAGGTCTCTCGCACAAATTAAATATCATATTAAATAGGTAAAGGGACCACGCCGAGAGGCCAAATGCAACAAACAGCACGAAAGAAATATTCATCGATTGTTACCAATAAATTTGTTGTTTTGTCACATTTATTTGATATTTTTACGAGTCCTCAATGAAGATGTATAAGCTTGACATCCGCCTTATGGATAAATTGAAGGTCGAAAATAATTCCAGCCTTTTAGACTCAGATGTATTATCTGTTGATAAATAATTTTTTTCTCGAAAACCGTGAACTCCAGCAATAAATTAGAATAGACCTAAACGAATGGAGCTCAATACGAACATTCAATTCGAATAATTTTCTATTTGGGTACAAAATAAAATGAGACTGAAAATATTTTTCAAAACCACGAATCTGGGAATTTTGATCGCACGTTTCTGAAATGTAAATTAATTACGTATATCTGTTCTTCAGCAATTTTTCTACTCATATCGTGCTCCCAGCTATGTTCTTGATCACACTGGCGTCACTGGCCACGGAATGCGAAACGTGAAACGTTCTACTTTTCTGCATCTTAAGAACAGAAGTACTAGACTGGTATATTGCAGAGTTTAATCATAGAAGGAAAGGCCACGAGCCATTATGCACCGCTGTTTATCAAAGGCGCGGTTGCAGTGTACGGCACACTAACACCATCCGAGTGTACGCCACTTCTTCCTCACATCCTTTCTTATTTAGTAATTCGAAATTGCACGTCGGAAAAAGTTGTTGGACATTTTCAAAGGCCGGGATAAAATGGGTATTCAGCGGAAAAAATTAATAATGAATCCGGCCAGTTCTTGAAGGAACTCAAATCTCCTCTACAGCCAGCGCTCGATAGTCTTCACATTGATTAGTTTAAATGAAAGCTGAATAATTAACGTGTTCCCCACGTAGCTTTGTAAATCGTCGCATTATTCTTGCGGCCTTGATTCGTTTCCGGTCGGAATGAATGAAATTACTGCGCTCCGGAAAATTGTTCTTTCCTGTGAATATCTTTTAGTAACGGGTTTAGTTGATCCTTAGACCACTGGATTTGGTGTAAAATGACACAAACTAATTTCCTACTCCCATAGAATAATATATCCATTATTCAACTAATTTTGATCTGTAATAGTCTCTATAAACCATTAGTGTGAGGTAATAATAACTCACGCCTATAACTCACTCTAATACAAATAGGAAAAATGTACCTTACGAAATGAATAAAAAAGTCGGGTCAATCTATTTCAGACATCAAGGTAACGTTTTCGCCATCCATTTCTACATTTTCTTAGGTCTGAATATCCAAAAATTGCATTTGGAAAACGTGAATTTTCGACGTTTTCTACTGGATATTCTATATCGATTTGATTTTCGACCACATAAATCGCTTTTGACAACTGTTGTCAATTTTGAAAATGCAGATTAATTCGAATTTTACTGAAGAAGTCGAAGATAAAGTATAGTGTTCAATCCGCGGTAATGGTCATAACACAATTGATGAATTACACCCTTCGCCTGACGGCTCGGGCTGCAAAATTCATCTGCGTGTTTTATGACTTACATTACCGCTCATTAAACAATATATACTATTATTCACGCGTCGAAAAAAAATTAAATCCCTATGATCAGAATATCATAGCGGATTCTGTTTTTCAGTTTATAATAACTGAACTGGAAACAGTATATAAAGGGTGTTTTAAAAAGAGTGCAATATTTCAGTGTTCAATTAAACATGGTTTTCTATAGCATAGTATTGAAATATGTATCTATTGATTTGGAAAATATACATTTGGGAATTATGTATAAAAATATCTTGTAAATGGCAGCCACGGCTTTGCTCTCATCAGTGGCGGCTCGTGACAGTTTAAGGTGGTGAGGCACATCGGAGAAAAAAGATTCCCTGCCGTGGCGTTGCCGTGAAAAAGGCTATTGCAAAACTGATGATTAGAATAATTCTTTATCGCTAGCATACTCAAGGTCATCTTTTTCGAGAAACATTTTGCTTCGTAAAATATTTACTTCTATCGATGAAGAATTATCTTACTCGAAAACTAAACATTTTAAAGGGTGCGTATGAAAAGTAATTTGAAGCCAGTTGAAGAAAATGAGCATCCTTATTGAAATTCTTCAATTTTGGACCTTGTTAAGAACATCCTCTACAAGCAAGTTGCTTTTCATCATATCATCAGATTTGAAACACCCATTAACTAGAACATTGAGAATATTGAAGTTTATGCCACTCTGATAATGAAGTAAAATCTTCCACTTTCCCATAATTTTTTCGTTATATGTTAGCCACGCCGAATAAATTAAGAAAAATGTTGATGCCAATGAATATTGAATAGAAATACTAATTCGGCACTAAGAGATGAAATAATATGAAGTGGTTACCATTAGAACAAACCGATCTAATTCTGATACCAGTAATACCGCTTCAAACGAACACCCTGTGGCCGGTACTATTATTTTAGGCTGATATATCAGTGCTAGAGCAACCATATTTTTGCAGTAAAATTATTCCGTAACTGACGTAAGTAATGAAATTATCTACTTGATTGCACTAATGGGGCACTCTGTATATGTACATATACCTATAAATAACTAATTCTAGTGAACTCTCTTCTTCGTCAGTTGCGTAATATTCTCAAGACATTCACTCAAATCTGGAATAGATCGCTTTACTTCTTGAACTATATATGATTTATCCCCTTAAGAATTACGCCAAAAACTTTGCTGACTAGCTGAAAAATCAAAAAAATCACAAATCTTTCGAGCGTTTACATCTAACTGGGGAATTCGTGTAGACGTCCCATCGGTCCCGTTAAATACATTTCGCCTTCGGGTCTCCGATGGAAATTGAATTCAGTAATAAGATTGAAAGACATCATATGAACACTGAGACAAACCTAAATCTACACGAAAAACAGATAAAACTATTTTTACAAATCGAACCCAATTTGAAAACTGACCCTAGTTCATAGATTAAAGAACTAGTTCCCGAATAGTGCAGAATAATTACAGTTTGCCCTTCGCGAGATAATATCAAGACTAGTTAGAGGCTAGCCTCAGTCTAAACGTAATATTTGTCGTTTAGGGGTACGGTTTTCTCGCCTGCCGTCCGTTCCCTATGATGTAAAATGAGGCGTAAAGAAAGGCAGTGTGAGGCGTGCCTCTGCCGTTTACCTAGAAATCGTGAGATACGGAAACTTAGACCCAGCCGGAGACGCATTTTATTGCTATATAATGAAGGGAAATTTCGATATAAATGCGTATGGAAGAAGATAATGAAAACAATTTTAATTGATTGAATAAATAATTAATGAATATATGATATTTATACGTGTAATTTTCGACGTTTATTGGTGAGGCACTGCCTCACCTGCCTCATAGGACAAGCCGCCACTGGCTCTCATATGCGTAACCTTTCGACGAAATTTTCAATAACAGCCAGAAGTGTGAAGGTCTTAGATCGCAGTAGCGTGGAGGTCAATTCTGGTCATCAAGACGGAAAATAACACGACTAGGAGCGAACTCGTTCAAGACCGGCAATGTTTCACGGGCTGTGTGGCATGTGGCACCGTCCTGCTGAAACCAAATTTCTAGATCAAAAGCTTCCAAATGAGGCACATGGAACTGTGTTATCACAGATACCGCTTTTTTGACAATCAGGAGGCATTCTTCTACGGTGTTATGATCCATGTTCACTAACTCTCCCATCTGTCAACTTTCGATCTGTCACGTCATAATCAGTTGACATTATGACTGTCAAACATGGAGCGCAATTAAAATCTTACGGTCTTATTGGAACACCCTGTATAAATACACATTTTTCTTCTCTTATTGAGCTCTCAATTCTCAATGACTTTTTGTGTGAACTCTTGCGTTTGTTCCAAATAGTCCTCAATAGTCCTCACAATATTAAGAATATATTGAAAAACTTATTGGAGCTATTGTTAATTTATGTTCAACGTATTTTACCAGAATGTACTTCAAATCATATTCTGTCAACATATAAATTCTTTTTTGCTTTGAAAAGTATCGTTCTCCTTCTTTTTTATGACCAAGGTGCTTTTGCATATACTTTCGAAATATTTTCTTTGTCATAGGGGATAAATAGGATAATTTATCACTGAAATCTCAGCATGTTCTAGAAGAATTATGTTGAATTCACCCTGAACATTGAAGTGATAAAGAATTATTTGAAACATTAATTGAATAGGATAAAAATTGCGTAAAATCAAACTACAATAAGACTTGTAATGTAATTGAATGTTTTTTTCTGTATGATCACAGAATATGCTTGAATTATAATAGTGTATTCTTTTGAAGTACATTATGAGAACATTGAATAAAATTGACACTCGGTTTATCAAAAATTAACCAAATCTCAAATATTTACAAATTATCGAATTAAGAACCATAATTATTTTAGAACACTTTGAGTAATTCCGAAGAACTCATGAAAAATGGGTTCTAATTTGAAAAACAAATGATTTGTGCACAATTTTTGACACAATATTATTAGAAGCATTCTGTGAAATTCCTAAAATTCAAATGATTCCCACACTTTCTCACTTCAGGAATGTGAAGACAGACAACACTGAGGACTACGCATATACCCTATTTTTTTTCAGTTTTTTCTCAATATTTTGGGAAGGACTTGAACAAGGGCAAAGGTTCGCACAAAAATACAATGCAAATGGAATTCTTAATCATATTAGAGGAGTTAAAATGGAGCTAATAAAATATTGGAGCCTCAACTTGCCTGACTTTCAGTCCCTATTTCTGATGACACCATTAAATCGATATTATTGGCAACACCAAAGTTAAAAAAAATTGAATGAAATCATTCATTGAGAGAACTACAATCATCGTTAACTGCACTTTCATTGCGAGGACATAATATTTCCTTGGGTGAGCAGGTTAGCATTGAAGATTATTCTGAAGATACAGAGAATGTGAAGAGTGTGATCATCAATATATGTATTCCATTTTCCTAGGATTCCAATGGAAAATTGGGAATTTCAAGAATGATTCAATTATCCGCATTTGCAAGTGGAACCATAATTATAATTTTAGGCAATAGATGTGATTTCGATCGATCAAATCAATAAACTGAACTTCGATTTCATCCTGACAAATGAGCAAAAGCTGACCGATAGTAAGCTAGCATAAGAATTATGGCACACTCGATCCAAAACATATCTATTACTTAGTACGATTACCATTATTTTTGTGCACCGACCCAAAATTTTTGATTGAGAATTATACTAGCTTGCCGTGTGATCTATATGCCGAGTCACTTTTTCCTGTTTTTTTTAGTTATTTTTGATTGATAACGATTTCAGTTTATCGAACAATTCTTGATGAATAAATACTGAAAAGACCAGGAAAAAAGAAACCCCGCACATAAATCACACATAATTCCTTTCATTGAAGTCGATTGGTGAATGAATTAGTTCTTAAGAAGTGTGAATTACTGAAGAGACTAGAAAACAAAGTGACTCCGAACATTAATCACACATAATTTACACACAATTCCAGCGTTTGCTGCATTGAAATCGATTGATAAATGAATTAATCATTGAGAAGTGTGATAGCTTGCATGGTAAGCATAAAAAACAGGTTTCGCACATGATTTACGCACAATTCGTACTGAGTATTGTTGTGCTTTCTTGATGTGGGTCATGAGAGGACCCATACTCCTCGTAATATTGAGATTACTTAGTAATATGAGGTTCAAGATACACAAATTGACATTTATAAAAATCTTCAAATCCTCAAACAGATAACAAATTCCATGTCGGTATTCATTACTTAATGAAAGGTAGTCGTAATAAGCCATTGTCGATATATTTATGGAATGAAAAACGTACTCCCAATAAAAAATTCATCTCCATACAAGTGTCTTATAAAGTTTGTAAACACACCTTCTCTGAAAGAACTGCCGAGAAACAAAGAAATAATATCGATTGTTAACGATCGATTCTTACGAACTTCACCGAAAAATGGAAAATAAAATTTTCACCACCTCCCAATTTTTATGGAATATCAACGATCAACCCTCAATAAACAAACGATTAGTCTTTCGGGAACATTCAAGATCGTTTATTACATGACCAGAGTTTCTTCGTTTCGCCTCTCATCTTGTGATTCCCGTTTGTTCTGTGAAAAGCATTCATTTTCATCAGTTTTAGGCGTTTTTTACTTCCTCTGTTTCTTCTTTTTTTATTATCTGTGTATTTTCATACGTAATACCACTAGAGATGGAATTTTGCCGGCAAAATTTCTCGATTGATATGAAAGTTTGTTGCTCGGAAATTTCGCGAATGACATTTGTATCAAAATCACGAGCCGTCAGGCGAGTGATTTTGGAAAAAATGTCATGAGCGAAATTTCCGAAAAGCAACAAACTTGAATATTACAAGAGAGAAATTTTACCTGCTTAAATTTCATCTCGAGTGGAATTCGGCTTGAGTATTCCACGAGAAAATAGGGTAATATGTTCACAATTGACGTGTATTGCGCTATTTGGCAAATTAGAATTCATCATAGATTAACTAAACCACTAAACGTTGTTTGTTCTCTCTATGATATTCATTTCCGAAGCTATCTATGAATTCGAGAAACGTCAAAAATTTTGTCGCTGAAAAACCATCATGTTGGCTAGGAGCATAGAATAACTGGAGAGAAGGCTCCCCTACGAAAATGAACTGCCAAAAACGTCCGAACTTGTTAGTTCGCCGCAAGGCTACGAGATGGCGACAACGTCGTTCGTTCCTACAACATGGCTATCCTTAATAAAATTATCTTTAATGGTTATTCGTTGTTATTACTTATTAGGTCCCATTTATTACTATATCATAATATATATTCTTTTGAAAGAAAGCAATACATACTTTTTTTCGTAAATCCGACAATATAATGCATAAAGCGCGTGTAAAGAAATGGCTACAAGGATCAGATTGAATATAGGAAGAAAAATCTGTTTCCCGCTCCGAATCTAAGTGTTAGCAGAGGGAATGTAAACGGGGTACCATACAATTTTGCGTATAATACACGAGAACAGATAAAACCTCAGTCTTCCCGTATAATAATAATAATACTTACCTGAATGTTCGCTTTTTCCGATACGGATATTGTTTTGACAAATTTATTACCGATCACAGACTTCCCATAAAATTGCGCATAAAAAGTTGATTAGAATAAAGCGATGATATGTCATCAATATTGTCTATGTTATGATTTATGGCCATTTTCAATTAAAAAGAAGCATAAATGTATCAATAACAATGACAGCCACATTATATTCTTTGCAATTGTAGCGCCATAGAACAAAATATCTGACATGTTACTGAATAAAGGATCTCAGCGTTATCTATCGGGCGTCACACGAAACTCTAACCTCCGCCGTTATTGGCAGTTCAAAATGATCTGTCGAGCGTATGAAGCCTTCCCTCCAGTTATTCTATGCTCCTAGATGTTGGTTTTGCCGACTTGAAAATTTTTTCGGGATGAAACGATCGTTGCTACGGAAACTTCCTCACTAAAAACGGAAAGAGTGGAATAATCAGCACAATCTGAGATTTAATGATCACTTCAATCATATTGTTAATAAAGCCTTTCAGGTACTCGGATTTATTATGCGTACCTAATAGTAAAAATTTTCAAGTATCAACCATAGTAAAACTTTACTGTTCCTTTGTTAGGCCCCAGCTGGAGTATGCCTCCAATATTTGGTCACCTCAAGCCTTTACTAAGGAAGACAGAATAGAAAAAGTTCAAAAGCGCTCTGAGGTTTTTCACAGAAAGTATAGTATATATCCATTCAAAATCTCTTATAACTACATTTTAAGCACCTTTAATCTGCAAAGATTGTGAACTAGAAGAGATATACAAGCGATTCTTTTCATTTATTTTGTACTGAATTCCATAAAATATGGGAATTGTCAACTCAAAGAATTTATTAGTTTCAAAGTACCAGAGGTCTGATTGCGTTGCTCCAGTTGGGATCTGTTTCATATGGTTGTAAATGGTTTGTCGCATTTGAATCATATACAGGGTGGCCATTTGAAAACGAAACAGACGAGGTTACAGACAAAATAAATTTTTTCGATAGAAATGCTCGGACAGGTCGATTTCTGTTTCGAGGGGGACAACTTAAGATGTAGGTTACGGACGCATAGCGCTTCAACCCTTGCTACTACAACCCTCACCCCCAATTTTTGAATAGGGAAGATGGGGTGAGTGATACCTCATTTGAAAGGTATTTTCATACTGATTTCAGCACAGTTATTGTTTTTTCATTTTATGCATTAGTTCTCGAAATATTCTTAACTAAGTATTTGAAAATGAAGTGGTGTTTTCATGGCACTTGTAGTGTTTTTTTGTGAAAAATCGGCTTCAAAACCATGATTGTGGCTTCCTTCCTCCAATCCACTGACATAGAAATCTTTAATCAAGATGTCGATTTTTCACAGAAAAACACTACAAGTGCCATGAAAACACCACTTCATTTTAAAATACTTAGTTAAGAACATTTCGAGAACTAATGCATAAAATGAAAAAACAATTACTGTGCTGAAATCAGTATAAAAATACCTTTGAATTGAGGTATCACTCACCCCATCTTCCCTATTCAAAAATTGGGGGTGGGGGTTGTAGCAGCAAGGGTTGAAGCGCTATGCGTCCGTAACCTACATCTTAAGTTGTCCCCCTCGAAACAGAATTCGACCTGTCCGAGCATTTCTATCGAAAAAATTTATTTCGTCTGTAATCTCGTCTGTTTCGTTTTCAAATGGCCACCCTGTATGTTGAATACCTGTAACAAGCTAATGAACAGTGACAGGAATTTGGATTTTTTTCATGGTGATCTCAAAGCCTTGGTGACTGTCTTGTCAAATTCTTTATAATATGAGTATTTATTATTTATGTTCCTGAGAGTTTTTTTGTCAAATTAATTAAGTTTCATTCTTTTTTCTCCCAACTTTAAGTCTTATAGTAATACAGTAGCTAGAAAAATGTTTACTTACTAGCATTAGCACATACGTGAATGAAGTGTCCTGTTTCTTTGGGTTTACTTCTTTTCTGTCTTTTATGTTATTACTCTATTATAGGTGTTTAGGAGACAGATGAATAAATGAATTAGGTTATGGCCATTCCCCTGTCAGAAACGCCCTCAACGTTGTCGTTTCTGCATCGAAATCGTAGTAATTACGGATTTATCAAAATGTTAATTTACTTCGAGAAAATAATGAATTTGAGAAAATATTATGTGAATTCAATAATTTCAAAGAACTGGCGAGTGCTGAAGAAACTTTTTCTCTGTTAATACTGGAAATATTTCACTTATATAAAAATGGTTGGAAAATTCAGTTATGCTATTTTTTTTTACGGAAACCAAAAAACGAGTGTCGAAATTTTACTGAAAAATAATGTACAGAATAGACCGTTACTTTGTGATAGTTTATTCGGAAAAAGAATGAAAGTACTGGAATAACCCAGAAAAACGAACGGAACAGACGAACCTATGGAATTCCCCACTTTTCAAAATTCTCAAGAAATACCTACAGAAACATTTAAATACCTTTTTGCCCAACTTGAAATACTCCAGTGTAAAAATCTAGTAGTTCTACGAAACCTGCGTCACAGTTACACCTTAGAAGAACTAACTCCATTTACAAAGTTAAAAGGGTAAATAGATAATAGACTTGGCAATGTCGCTTGATTTTCACGAGTGCCAACCTGCGTCAGTTTTAAGTGAAAGAACTTGATAAACCGAAATCATGGCTAACCGCGATACTTTATAAAAGTGAATGCAGTATACTATGGGGCATCTACTTTTCTTATGACTTTTCTTATGACTTTGTTCAGAGTGCTTTGGAGTTCTATAGCTTTTTGGAAGTTTGTTGGTTGGTGTTCCATATAATATCGCATAAGATATTCTAAGAATGATTATTTCCTTATTTTTTTGTAGTCCGTTCTCCTGTGAGAGTATCATCAGTCATCACATTCAATATACAGGGTGTTTCTGAATTGATGCGAAAGATTTCGAATGGTGATTCTTTGTTCAAAATAAAGGATAGTTTGTTGTAGGTATGAATGTTGGGTCAAAAGCCAAACGCAGGTGAGATATCGCGGTTCAAAGATGGCGAAATAATGACGTTTTTATTTTGTCTTCCAAAAACGAAAAGCGATAGAAAGATGATATTTTGTGAAAGTATTTCTATTATTTCAACACGGTTTCTTGATATATTTTCGTATTTTTAGACTGAGTGTAGGGAATATATAAACGGACCAATGTACTGCAAATTTACACGACCATTCTGTCTTTCTTTCACTAGAAACGAATGTGTCAAGACCCTCTCGACCGAAAAACGAGACGAAATGGCCAAATCAGCTTAGTGTGGACCCGTCTTTACATCGCTTCTAATTCAATGCGGGCATGAAATTTTCGGCGAACGGTTCCATGCGATGCAAGTCTAACAAAGAAAGAACCGTTACCGCCTTGCACGAAATGTAACAGTTCCAGATGAGAAATATTGTTCGTGGAGACCCAGTTCACGACAAGACAAGGAAAACACTCGCTCAATCGCAACCAAAGACCGCAAATCGTTCGGCTGGTTACATGCAATCGAAAATGAAAGTGCCTACAATAATCGTGAACGAGTGTATCGAAGGATACCTGAATTATTGTTTCCTTGAGAGATAAAAACATTCCGATTGGATAAGTTGGTATCGGTGAAGTTAACATGCATTATACCAACAATTCAACCGTATTGTTTGGATTTCCTCGTAAAAAGGAGGAAAAGAAAGTCGTCAATATGGGAAAATTGAAGAATCAATTTTCCCATATTGACGACGAGGAGATTGTAGAAAACAAAAGATTCACTCTGCAAGGGGTATACAATTTACAGGGTGTCTCAGACTAGGTGCAACCAATAAGGTTTTTTTGAAAGATTGCGTTAGCTTAATTTTCTTAAAATTATGCGTGGAATCTCCCCTCTTTCAATTTATGTATACCCTGTATGTTTAAAACTTTCGGTAACCCCTTATCCAGATAAGGAAGATATTCAAGCTCACAAAGTCTTCCTCCACAACTAAGTATATGCGTTTATTTATGCTACAGATGTATACATTTCGAAGACTGCTGTCTCCATCTTCAGTGTTACATAAAAACTGAAAATAGTACAAGGTAAAAACAGAAAATGGACCCCCTCCACAAAGCTTAACCCAATGGAAAAACAATAAAGAACGAAGCTTCACTTCTATCAAAATGAAATACGTATTCGTAAAATGATGACTCCCGACCACAGGTTCTATTGAATCTAGTCATACAGACGCGTCCCAATATCAATTTTTTTTCTCAAAAAACTTCTCTCCGTATACAGGGTGTTTCATTGGTAAATAAACATACGGTGACCTGAGTTAGAGCTACCCAAGGCGAGTCCAGCGGCGTAGTGACGTCACCACGGGCCTGTGTTCAAGATATTTTCCGGGCCCCTAAGCGCCCGGGCCCGTGTTCTTCGAACACGCCGAACACTGGTCACTACGCCATTGGGCGAGTCCAAAAAACCGATATATGATAGGTCTAATCAATTCCATAACCGAGATACAGGCTGGTTTATATATTCACCAAAAATTTCAATTCCTCTTAACTTTTGAACCAACCAGTATAGTCGGTTGATATTTGGAACGTATGATTCACTTCTACAGGTCGATTTTCACTTTTGAATTTCCAAAAAATTCCAGGTCCGTATTTGAAAAGTATGGGACTTCTTCCAAGCTGAGATTTAGCACCCTGTATATTGAAATTTTGGGATTTGATTGAGATATTTGGAAAGAGCAGAAAATTTTCAATGGGGTTCAGTAGATTTCATTGCCCCGCACGTCATTTTGCTCAAAGAGAGCTTCAGGGAAAGATCCAATTGAATATTGGAATTCCACAAAATTCTCAGAAAAATCGTTCATTATCAATGAATTCCTTTTGTCCCACCAATTGCGCATTCGAATTTCATAATATTCTGAGGAATCATTTGGAGTTATTTCCGGAAAAACATTATTCATCGAGAAAAATATATTTGAAGTTGGGCTGAAGGACTTAGGTCAATTGCCTTAAATACATTTATTTATTTATTTATTTTATATTTGAAGTCCACAAAGATGAATAAATAACTGAAGAAACATAAAAACTTAACGTGAATTACAGAAGGTGCTCGAAAGTACCACCATTTTGTTCAATGCACATTCTTGCCCTCTTCAAAATATGTCTGATACTTTTTTGATCATGTCTGGATTATTACATATTTCATTGCAGGCGACTTCGATAAGTTGCATGAGGATATCTTTACTTCCTATTGCAGATGAATATACTGAACATTTCAATAACCCCAAACGAAATAATCAACAGGATTGAAAATCTGGTGACCTAACCTAGCGGGCCAGGCATGCGGTCCACCTCTGCCTATCCACATATTTGGAAAGTCTAAAAATTGTCTGACCATTACTCTAAAATGGGGTGAAGCTCCATCATGCTAAAAATGCATTCCTGCAATGTCTGTACCTTCGAGTAATAAAGGAAGATGATTTTGGAAGAAATCTTAGTAAAGATCACCTGTAAGCCGTCTTGGTAGGACGTGTGGTACAATCAATCGATTTTTGTAAACGCCGCACCATACGTTTTTTGAAAATTTGTATTGGGATTTCGTATGCCTGACTGCATGCGGATTCTCTTCAGCCCATTTATGCGAATTCCTTATATTGAAGACCCCCCATCCCTCGTGAATATGGCTTCATCAATAAATGGAATTCTATTGACCATTCTTTCATTGCGTGAAATCCTGCTACTAAAGTTAGTTCTTCCAATTTCATCAACTGTTTTTCCGGAAATGAATCCAAGTGATTCCTCAGAATATTATGAAATTCGAATGTGCAATTGGTGGCACAAAAAAAAATAAATTTTGATCATAATGTACGATTTTTCTGAGAATTTCGTGGAATTTCAATATTCAATTGGATATTTCCCTGAAGCTCTCTTTGAGCAAAATGACGTGCGGGACAATAAAATCTACTGAACCCCATTGAAAATTTTCTGATCTTTTCAAATATCGCAATCAAATCCCAAAATTTCAATATAAAGGGTGTTGAATCTCAGCTTGGAAGAAGTCCCATATTTTTCAAAAACGGATCTAGAATTTTTAGGAGATTCAAAAGTAAATCGATCGACCTGTAGAAATTAATTATACGTTCCAAATATCAACCGACTATACTGGTTGGTTCAAAAGTTATGAGGAATTGAAATTTTTGGTAATACATAAACCACCCTGGTCATGGAATGGATTAGACCTATCATATATCGGTTTTTTGGACTCGCCTCGGGTAGCTCTAGCTCAGGTTACCGTATGATCATTTACCAATGAAACACCCTGTATATCAAATAACATTCTTGTCACCATCAACATTGAATTCAAAATAAACTGTCCAGTCGGTAAAAGAATTAAAACCAACCACTGCAGAGACATCTGAAGGATGGTGGCTTAAGTTTTTAAAAATTCTAACATAAATCTGAAAAACCAACATGAAATCCTGAAAAAAAGGAAACTGTCCACCGAAGGGGGAAGAAGGCACTATTATAATGAAATTTTCTTTGTTGTAATTTTTTGTTATTTATTTTTTATTCATATTTTTAGTTATTTTGTGAATATTTAAATGAACTGCAATGACCAAAAAAACGGCAAACAAGAAAAATCCACGTGATCATTAACGCACTCAGCAGACTCGGACCTCCTCTCCTTGTATATCTCTAAGATTTCCAGCATTTTAAGCTTGGAACCTTTGTCACAAAAATGTAAAAATTCAACGTTTTCATCTTTATTAAAATCCGTATGCCCCGTATCAAATGGTTTATGGTTGGAATCATAATTATTTCTGTCTTTGTTCTTATTTATGGTTCTAATGTGTTCTGAAATGCGTTCTGAGAACTTTCTGTAAGTTCTCCCCATGCTGGACACTTTGGGAAACTCAAACGATGAACCCCTGATCTATCACATGGTTTCATTCTGTCTTAAATATTCACTAAGTGTTTTCTCAAGGAATTTTATGTTTGGAAAATAATTTGGGACGAAGTGTTGAAATAAGGAAGTGACCTATAAATAACATCCGATCTTCCGAAAGTTAAAATATGACGATTCAAAAATTTGTTTCTGTGTTTCTTGAATATTTTTTTCATCAAAATCTGAGGGTAACCATTATTATATGCTATATGTTTGATGATAATCAGCTCATCTGCAAATTCATCATTGCCGATGGGAATGTTGAACAACCTGCAAAAAAAACTGTGGAAAGTGGACAACTATGGCCCATGATGGTGGTTAGAATCAAAAAGAATGATGGTATCAGTGGAAGTGAGTTTCCTATAAATGCTAAACTCTAACTTAATGCTTCTATGAATTTTAAGATCTAGAAAAGGAATAGTGCCGTCAACTTCCAATTCACACGTAAACTCTATCGAACTGTGAACTGTGTTTATGAATCTCAAACATTTCCCCAAATCATCCCCCGTACCATCAAACAAAACAATAACATCATCAACATATCTATACCAAAAATTAACATTGGTTGGAAAATTCGGGATTTTCAAAGATCGTTTCTCAATGTGGAACATAAAATCCAATTTCGCTCATTCAGGAACTCAACCGCCACATTCGAGATCCGAATCTTCCCCGAGAACACTTTTGTATGTGATCTCCATCATTAAAAATATATATCTTGCATCCCATAGAACATCCAGCGGTCATAAAATAAAGTACCACGTAATACTCGATGTTAGAACCTAAAAGAACGAAATTATGCATTCAACACGTATCTCGGAGAGTTTTTTGAACTCCAAAGAATGACTTGGTAGTTGCTTCTATTCAGTTCTTCCTGATCATTTTCTTCCTTAGTTTTGAACATATTTATAGATTCGTTATTCGACTGACTAAAAATACGGAACGGTTTGTATAATGAAATTCTTCTTCGAAATAATCACATCATGATTCAGATATATCGGCATTTTGACCATTAATCGTTCATTTTGCTTGGAATAATGTTGTTTGATAATCTATTATTACGTTTATTGGGAAAACGCTTGCAGAAATTCAATTTGTAATGGTTCGATATGAGATTAATGATTGATTCCATAAAATTTCATTGTTTCATTATTTTATGGTTATAACTTTTCTACAGGAATTGAATATACAGGGTGTTTCTAAATTCCTGCGAAGAAGATTGAGGTGATTGCTCGTACGAAATTAAGATGGTTCTTTCCTATAACAAAATTTCCTCAGTCAACCCCTTTCCGAGATATCACCCTTAAAAAGTGGTTATTTTTTTCTTCTGAAATTTCAGTAACGCGTGAATCTTGAAGTTCTGTAATTGTCGTGCCCTTGTCAATACTATAATCACGGAAATGTTTTCAATATTCCTGCTGCATTATATGGGGTTGAAATTAGCAACCCTCACGTTATTTCATCAAAACTATTTTTTCGAGATGAAATGCAACAATAACTCGAATCCTTGTTTTATTTGAAACAATTGACTTTCAATGCAATCGATCATGATCCTGAATTTGTTTTTGCAAAAATATTGTGAATTCTTTGTAAATAATTCGCTAACTTTTTAGATGGTCCTGGTTGAGCGATTCGGACTAAATTTTTGACGTAGCCTGAATACCTCCTTCTCCATCCAAATAGAATTCTAGTTCTGAAAATAACGGGAAAACAACATTTCGATCCCCCATATTTACGGAACCACAGGTCCAATTTTGCCTCAACCACAGCATTCGAGATCCAAACCTACCCTGCTAATTCCAAGGCTTTAAGTTCATCCGTTGAGAGTTATCGGGCGATGGCCGATTGGACGGACAGAAGTGAATTTGACCACGGATTTGCGATCAGTGAGTCGCACTCACTGGAAATGAATCCTACGTTCCTAAGCTACATTTTATCCTATTCGAGAAACCTATTGGCATTTTCAATCTTATTATATTTTTGGTGTTAGCCTGCTAACTGAAACAACGTTTGGCGCTTCACACCCCCAAAATACCAAAGCTCATGGCTATAGATTTGTTATTTCCAACAGTTTTCTATTAGAGCAAATGTTTATGGATTTTTTTTCTCGTGGGCTATCTTGATATTGCCGTGAAGGCATCAGACATGGTCGCTTCGATGACAATGATTGAGCTCATGT
The DNA here is from genome assembly GCA_951802165.1 of Adalia decempunctata. NCBI lineage: Eukaryota > Metazoa > Arthropoda > Insecta > Coleoptera > Coccinellidae > Adalia > Adalia decempunctata. Next base: position 37,500,427 of record OX637701.1, on the reverse strand, counting down.
AGGTACCCTTCATATAATTCAACTGAATTTACTTATGCATGTTACTTCATGAGTGCCTCTAAACAGCATGGAACCCATCACGGCAAAGCTTTAATTTACTTTTTCCACGACTTTCGAATGGAGTGTCAATAATACATATACAGGGTGATTCACGGTGAATGGCACGTTGGACGTTTCTGGTGAATCAGATATCGGATCGGTTTGAAAATTTGCACGAGTGCATTATCGGACATTCTCTACCCAACTAAAATATTTTCGTCAATGCGGTGTTGCCAGTTACATTAGAAAGTAGTAGCAACTTTGTTTTTTCAAATGGAACACCTGGTATATTATATTATTTTTGGAATCTCCAACAACTTCTCTACAACTTTTCATAACATTTCCCTATACCTATCTGTTGCCGTTTTCGAAATATTAATTATTTTCATTTTTTTTTCACCGAAAATCATGACCTCCAAAAATGCTGATAACTTCGGGTTGAGAGACACTATGGCACTGAAATTTGGTTTAAAGTTAAGTGATACATGAATGCTTCGAACACATCAGCCTGATCTACGTTACTTACAATACAGGGTGGTAAAACATACAGTCTTTTCGTTTGCTTGAAAAAGTGACTGAGGGTTGTTTATTTCAGATGGAACGCCCTGTATATTATTAGAAATTCAGAAAGCTGATGAAATTTGCTTCTATTCTATGTATATCATGCCTATACCTAACTAGTCAAATTTCGGAGCATTTATTTCTCAAAATGTCCCTTCAGAATGGTATTCCCATTCGGTATTTGGTAGGCAGGCCATGATTACTATTTCACAGTACCTTGTGACATTCTCCTAATAATAAAGGCACCATGGAAGTGACAACATTTCATGCTTTATAAACAATGCTCTACAGGACGATCTGTTATTTATTACAAATATCATTCGCAAAATACGTTTTTGAGCCACAAATATTCTGTGCCACTCGAAGGAGGCATCCCAGATCTCAATATTGAATGTCAAATGACTATATACCAAACTATAGTAGACTGTTAACAAAGCATCGAGCGGAAGCGAACTCCCAAATCTACTGATTGCGTAGCAGGAAGCAGTAGAAAGTAGACTTGGCAGTGTCGCTTGATTTTCACGAGTGCCAACCTGCGTCCGTTTTAAGTGAGCAACGAAAACACGTGAAAAAAATATTGAGTTTCAGTAATTTTAACCCTGCTGAAATTTACAGAGATGGTAGTTTGTATAATTATTCGAATAAAAAAAAATGTCCGCTGGCTGTACCGTGGTGGAAAACCCGTCCGCTGGACATCATGGAAATTTGTGAAAAAATTTTTTGAGTTTCAGTCATTTTAATCTTGCTGAAATTTACAGAGATGGTAGTTCATATAATTATTCGAATAAAAAAATCGTCCGCTGGCTGTACTTTGGTGGAAAACCCGTCCGCTGGACATGAAAAATTGTAAAAAAGATTTTGAGTTTCAGTCATTTTAACCCTGCTGAAATTCACAGAGATGGTATTTTATATAATTATTCCAATCAAAAAAAAGTTCGCTTGCTGTACGTTGGGGGAAAATCCGTCTGCTGAACATGAAAACCTGTAAAAAAATTGAGTTTCAGTCATTTTAACCCTGCTGAAATTTACAGAGATGGTAGTTTATGTAATTATTCGAATAAAAAAATGACTGAAACTCAAATTTTTTTTTTAATAATTTCCATGATGTCCAGCGGACGGGCTTTCCACCAACGTACAGCCAGAGGACGATTTTTTTATTCGAATAATTATACAACCTACCATCTCTCTAAATTTCAGCTGGGTTAAAATGACTGAAACTCAATATTTTTTTTATATATGTTTTCGTTGCTCCCGTTGGCGAACCCACCACTGTTGAGCCAGCTGACGGTCACTTCGGCTAAGAAAACAACCAAATCAAGCTATATACAAATTATTATGGCCAGGATTAAAATGACTGACTAAAAACTATCACTGGCTCCCGGGCTATAGTAGCACAGATGCAATATTCATTACTCACAGTCGCATTTTCGATTGTTTCCTCCGAAGTAATATTGTGGTTTATAATGTTGGAAAACAGTGAACGTCCTACAAAAAATCCCGAGCGAATTCAATTTGAAATAACGAATCGATATGATCAGCTCGCCTGCTTGCAGCGTGTTCCCGACCTGAAACTGTTTCAAATTCAAAATCGCAATGATTGATCGATACTTTCCTTCAGGTATTCATTTCTTCTCATGGCAAGACAATCGCCGTAAATACGCAGTAGGCGTGATTCTAGAACATTTCAATGACAAATCGCCTTCAAAGGATACTCAGTGCATAATATATTTCTGTATAATTGTCACTTCATGGTTGTATTATATAATTTACAATTGGTTCTACGGATACGGAAATCAAGGCATTATTCGAATGACTCCGATAGATTAGGTGGGATTCGCGTCACCTGTTTGTTCCACACAGTTGATTGAGGCAAATTAGAAGTACACCGTGCATGATAGAATGCTGACCAAGTTTTCAAATATTTCACCAAGTAGAGAAGCGTAAACTACAAGCTAGTTTGGAGCGGCCGCCAGTGGCCCACTTCTAATTATCTATGTAGTTGTAAGCGCGAACTGAAATGTTTTATATATTTTATCGGCCCATACGGATCTCCATATGCTGCAACTAGGGTGCTTGAGATCATCACAGACCTCACACCTCTAGGTACATCTAATGATTGATAGGGTAGCCTCAGAGTAGGTATCTAAAGAAGGAGCCGGCAATGAGAGAGTCAGGTTTCAGAGAGTTTGGTCCTCTCTGAATGACTACACCTCATTTGCAAACCTTCCTAGTGATGTGATGATCAAAAAAGTAAGCACTGAGAAAAACTTCAATACACTGCTAAGCACAAGAGAGGATTGACAAAGGGAATACACCGACTACGATCTCAAAGAAAATAAAATGGTAAACAGATGGTTCTAAAACCGCTACAGGAGCTGGCGCTGGGATTTACGGGACAAATACCAGGTGTGCACTATCGTTAGGCTCCTGTACAAGCGTCCTCCAAACGGAAATACTTGCAATCGGAAGATGTCTAGATATAAATCTAAGGAGAAACTGTCAGAAGTGCGATATAGCTATTCATACAGATAGTCAAGTTGCTATTAAAGCACTGAGCTCCTATGTCATTGACTCAAAGCTGATTTGGGAGGGCTGGAACAAACTCAATGAGGTAGGAAAGAAGAATAAGGTCTTTTTAATCTGGGTTCCCGGTCATTCAGAGATCGTAGGAAACGAAGAGGCCAATATACTGGCCAGAAAGAGCGCACAAACGCCACTCACTGGCCCAGAACCCTTCTATAGTATAAGAAAATGCACCTATAAGAAGGAATTTATGGTGAAGGAGAAAACCGAAAGAGAAAAACTGTGGCAGGATCTCCCAGGGATGGATCACTTCAAAAAGTTCCTCCGGAACTTTGAAACTGCTGGATCCAAAAAATATCTGGATCTCAGTAATAACCAACTTCACCTACTCACTGGCTTTCTCACAGGACATTGTCGCCTGAAGAAGTATGTGTTGAGAATCGGTTTATCGTGCACTGACGAGTGCAGATTCTGTATTCACCTGGTTTCGGAATGCTATGCCCTTGCAAGCCAAAGGAAAGAGTGCTTTGGACAAGAAACTTGTAGAAGTGGGGAGTTATCCTCATTGAAGCCGTCCCAGATACTGGATTTCATCAAATCTCGGGAACTAGAGGCCGAGCTGTAGGAGGCGCGATGATAACCGCTCTGTTAGGGGGCACAATAGACCTTAAGGTCGCACAGTGGACTGTAACCTCTTGACTATAACTATAACTAACTATGCTGCAATAGCAGCCCTTTATTGCGGCATCCACCGTCTGAAGGTACGTACTCAGAGCTAAATATTGTAGCTGGCGACAGTATATGACAGCTGTTTAGCCAATGAAAAACAATTAACAAAACTTCCCTGTATTCCCACTGTTTGAATTAGAAGTGTCAGAATATACCGCGGCATGCCCAGTTTGATGTAGAATATTCTGAATTACAGTGCAGCACGAAGAAAATTCCAGAAGGTATCCATGAATACATAATGCCGCGAAAGTTCACGACGCATGCGTGTAGTGACAACAGGACTACATTTTTGTATACTCATTTGCCACTATGCTCAAATTTTATATTTATAATTCTGTGCTAGATTGACTCCTCACTAGCATCAAACGGAGTGATGAAAACAGAGCATATTCCAAAAAGATGGAAAGCCGTGATTGTTTTCAATAAACCAGGTAAAGATAAAAGGTTCCCTCAGAACTATAGACCAATAAGCCTACCTTCAGCCCTGGTGGGAAGTTTGTGAAGAGAGTCTTAATGAAGAAGCAGAAGCCCTGGCGACGAAAACAACATTCAACTGAACAACAGCTCCTAAAGCCCGCTCCACACTCACGGCGCGAATCGCGCCAAGGATTCTTGCCGTGAACCTGGCCAAGAATTCGCGGCCAAATAAGTCATCCACACTCACACAAATATTCCCACTTTGGTTCGCGGCATCCTCGCTGTCTACGAAGACTTTTCGCCTGTTTAGCCAGCTATAAAATGGATTTATTCTGATTATTTCATTCACACATGGCTCCGCCAATGAAAAGTCACGAATTCAGTCACGCGATATGCAATATTATCGACTATTTAGGTAAACAAAGAAATATCAGCGGCTATTTTAAAGTGTCGAAATTTGGCATAACATTCATTCAGAATTCAAAATGTACGGAGAGTCCCGAGTTCAAAACTTGGTTGGGATAGCAATTTTTTTGCGAAATAATTATAAATAAGTCCGACCGCTCGGTCTAAAATACAAAAGACCGCGGATTCGAGCGTTCGGAGCGTGTTCATGAAATAATCTTCCTGAATATCACTCGACCTTGACAAAAAGCGACTATTATTTTCTTTAATTCATCTCGAGCAACTTGTATTTCGACAATTCAATTCGACCAAATGAACATTAATAATCAAAGAATAGATTATTAATGTTCATATGGTCTTATCAAATTGTCGAAATACAAGACGCTCTCGATAGAATTAGGTCGAAAATAATAGTCGACTATTTGTCTTGGGATATTACCTCCGATAATAATCAAGAAATTCTCATTCGACTTATCTAAATCTGAATCTATTCTAATTTCACTTCATTGCTACATGAACCATTCATTCCAAAAGCGAATAAAGTCAGTGAACAAGCATTAAATCATTACTGCGCAAGTACCGCGAACCCCTGTGAGTGTGGATGGAACATTTGTTCTTGAGCCCGCTCCACACTCATGGCAAGAACCTCGGCCAATACCGCGAACGTGAGTGTAGATGACTTTCTTGTGTAACGTTCGCGCTTCGCGGCCTTCCCCGTGAGTTTGCGGTCTCCTGTCCCGCGACAAAGGCTTCGCGCCTAAGCACAAATGTTCCATCTACACTCACAGGCGTTCGCGGTACCTGCGCAGTAATGATTCAATACTTGTTCACTGACTTTATTCGCTTTTGAAATGAATGATTCATGTAGCAATGAAGTGAAATAAGAATAGATTCAGATTTAGATAAGTGGAATGAGAATTTCTTGATTATTATCAGAATAAACCCTTTTTATAGCTAGCTCAACAGGCGAAAAGTCTTCGTAGACAGCGAGGATGCCGCGAACCAAAGTGCGAATATTTGTGTGAGTGTGGATGACTTTCTTGGCCGCGAATTCTTGCCCAAGTTCACGGCAAGAATTCTTGGCGCGATTCGCGCCGTGAGTGTGGAGCAGGCTTTGGGCGCGAAGCCTTTGTCGCGGGACAGGAGACCGCAAACTCACGGGGAAGGCCGCGAAGCGCGAACGTTACACAAGAAAGTCATCTACACTCACGTTCGCGGTATTGGCCGAGGTTCTTGCCATGAGTGCGGAGCGGGCTTAAGAATGACCTCTAGACCTTTTTTATGTTTATCATATTTATTTATTTGCATTTCCTATAAACCCCTATAGAGTAATTATATACAGGGTGTATTCAAATATGGGGCTTTTCTTTCGACAGATGGTAGAACTCATCAAAATAAGTTATTTTACCAAAAGTTTCTTATATGAATGCCCCTATTTCGAGAAAATTAAACTGAAATTAAAAGAACTTCTACACAACTTACAACTTTGGCGAATATTCATTTTGACACATTGATTAACGGGTTTCTATGGAAAATCATAGATATTGACATAGAAATAAACACACAGATCCATGTATACTCCATTCGCTTTTATAAAGTAGCCCGGGTGGCGCTGGAATTCTGACACATTTCACCGCGTATATTTTGAAAATGTTAGGTTATTCTCATTCTTCTGTCAGATATGGACGCAACGTTGCCGTTTCTACATATAAATCGTAGAAATGACGTATTTATCAAAATGTTTATTTACTTTGGGAAAACAATGAATTTGAGGAAATATTATGTGAATTCCAAAGATCTGACGAATATTGAGGAAACTTTTTTTCTGTTAATACTGGGAATATTTCACGTGTACGAGTATAAACATGATTGGAAGATTCAGTTATGCTATTTTCTTGTATGGAAATCAAGAACCGAGTGTTGAAATTTTACTGAAAAATAATGGATAGAATAGTCCGTTACTTTGTGATAGTTCATTAACCCGATAGAAAAACTTTTAGATGAACAGAAGAGACGGACGTATGGAAATCCCCACTTTTCAAAATTCTCAAGAAATAAGCCTACAGAGGACAATTAAATACCTCTTTGCGCAACTTGAAATACTCCCGTATAAAAATGCATTGATACTACGAATCTTGTGTCACAACTCACAGTAAAAGCTTCAAAGAACTAACTCCATTCACAAAGTTAAAAAAGAGTAATTAGAAACTAGACTTGGCAATGTCGCTTGATTTTCACGAGTGCCAACCTGCGTCCGCTTTAAGTAAAAGAACTTGATAAACCTAAACCATGGCCCACCAAGATACTTTATAAAAGTGAATGGAGTATATGTCATAATTTTTGAAGGATGTCAAGTTCTCTTCGAAAATGCAATAATTTTCTAACGGAATTCTGCATTAATAATAAGTTTGACATGAATTAAACTCCATAATTAGAAATATTTAACTAGAGATATAGGTGAATAGATTGAGAGATTTCATGTTAAAGGTTATTATTCACAAATTCAACAGATATTGAAAATCGGTTGGAAATAAAAATTATTACCGGCGCAATACATCCTACTCTGAGTCCAAAAATTCGATATATACAGGCGTCTATGTATAACAACATATTTATATTTTTTTAGAATGCGATTGGAATCAGTTGGAATAAAACGTAATCACGATATTTTTTTGACACTCAAGTCAAGAAAATTTCAATATTTTTGTAATATCAGTGTCGGGCCATGGATCTATTTGACATCTGCTGTCAAATTTATGCGGAAATCTATTGAACATTTTTTCCTTTGGATTCGAATCTACCTAGAACGAAATATAATGGTTGTGCTCGATTCCTATGTTCGCATGTTCACAATTTTTCACGCAAAATGAATTGCGGCATTGCCGTTTTATTTATTGGCTGGTTATCAAGAGGGCTGTGCCTTTTTCTAAGAAGCCATAGAATTTTAAATAAAGAATTTGAGCGTAGTGCCTAATGAGTATACAAAAAAGTAGCCCTCGTTCCCCTTAAATCCAAGTTCAGTTGCCGCTATACCATAGAACTTATAGTACATGGAATGCTATTAGCCTTGCTGCTCAGCTTAAAATAATGGATAAACATCACAAGTTGGAGGAATACCGAAATTTCCATGTTCCCAAGGATACGACTTGTCATACAGAACAGAAACACAGAAATACTATGAATTTAATCGTCAATATACGATTTACTTGGCATTTCGGCAAACATTTCTGTGTTTCTGATCGGTGTGACGTGTGACAGGCCGTATCCATGGGAACATGAAAGTTTCGGTATTCCTCCAACTTGAAATGTTTAACCACTTTTTGATCTGGTAATAGCATTCCATGTATTATAAGTTCTATGCGCTATACGCATGCCTAGGGAGAAGAGAAGGGACATGAAATTATTTATCCATGGAAACCATATGTGGCTAAATACAAACAGAGACAAATAACAAAACTGCATCTGCTGATTACCCGACGCCCCTATTTTCCCAACCTCCGTTATCGCACATGCTCAATAGTCCCACTGACCCTAGACAGGGCCCTCTAGATGTTTCACTTTTAATTTCAAGGATCAAATTATTAGTTATAGAATTATGTGTAAGAAGCGCACACCATGCCAACTGAGAGCATAGATAACTATATATGCTCTTAGATGCCACTACAAAGTCGATGGGAAAGAGGGAACTCTTCTTAGATGAAAAGCTACATTCATTGAAATTCTCAGAGATACGTATTTAGATAGCAAGGACCCACATAATGCTTATCATAATTCCCAGTGTTATACGAGGTAATGAGACTACGTTCTGAGGATATCATTCGATGGAAGGCTTTGTGTCTCCATTTGAAGTCCGGTTATTACAGGTATTATATAGAACTCCGCCAGCGAGTTGGAAGGAAACTCTTAGGATCATTGTTTGTCGTTAAAGCATGTGTAGGTAATTGTTTGAAATACTCGAGAATACTGTCCCCGATTCAGTTCTCACTGATTAAGGATTTTGAGACTATAGAATGAACTGTTGTCTGTTTTGAATGAATAGTATTTCCCTGAAATTCGGCAGGATTAGGCTTGGTACAGTTGCATGCATTTTAGCTGTTAGTACGTTTGACAGGTCTAGGATGAAACATTTGCTTATATTGGGGTAATACCATAGAACTTACATTATAATGAAATTATATTAGCCTTGCTTCTCAGCGCTATTTTCATTTATCCATGGATATGACCTGTCACACAGAACAGAAATACTATGAAACTAATCGTCAAAATCTGATTCACAATTCTTAATGGATGTATGATGAACATTTTATAACTGTTATGTGAGTATCAAGTTCCAAAACCGACATCTTCTTTATTTAACATTTTTGGAATTAATAATCTGAATCTGAAAGATATTTAGTGCCTACATCTATGGCAATGTAAACAAATCAAAATTCATTGAATCGTACTAATTCTTCTAAAGAGAATCCAAATTCCAATGTGAAAATATTTGCACCAAACATCAGGGTCTATTCTCTTGAACGTTTTCATCCAGGCTTCTTTCTTGTCTGTGCTTTGAGGATTCACAAACAGTTCTGTCTGCAATTAAAACAAATGGAATTCTTTCAAGGCACGAAAACGCACGTACGAAAACAAGAATTCAACTCATTAGAAAATCTGCATTTCTTTGCCTTCTTGATGAATTTTTGGCGTATTCCTTAAGAAAACACGACAATTCATTATGAAATCGAAAAAACAGACACCTAACTATACTCCATTCACTTTTAAAAAGTATCTCGGTTGGCCATGACGTTCTGACTCATTTCACCGTGAATATTTTGAAAATGTTAGGTTATATTAGTCATTTGTCAGATGATTACGCAACGTTGTCCTCTCTATATCGAGGTCGTTGTATTTGCATATTCATCAACACAACTTTGGAAAAATAATGAATTCGAGAAAATATTATGTGAATTAAATAATTTCAACGACCTGGCAATTGTTGAAGAAACTTTTTTCTCGGTTAATACTGGAAATATATCACATATAAAAACATTGTTGTTTTTTCTTGTACGAAAATCAAGAATCAAGTGTTCAAATTTCACCGAAAAATAATGAACAGAATAGTCCGTTACTTTGCGACAGTTCAGTCTACATTCTTCTACACTTCTTGATGCTTTCTCTGTGCTTCTTCAAAAACCTTCGGCATTTTTAGTTTTCAAGCGTGATGATTATATTGAGTTTTTAGACTATTGAAAGTAGGAATTAGCATTGGCAAAGTCTCTGGGAATTATTTTGACATTGCCGATATTTCACGAGTGCCAACCTGCGCCAGTTTGAAGTAAAAAAAACTTGATGAACCTTAATCTTGGCCAACCGGGATATTTTATAAAAGTGAATGCAGTATATGTCTGCTTTAATGACTGGAAATGTGGATTACTTCGATGTGAACAAATCCTTTGTTTTACCTCCGATATACTAGACCTGTCAAACTTGCATCACGCAACCAATTAGTGAGCTCTTGTTCTAAGTGGCCAAAGTTTCGATATTGCTATCTTTCTCATTCCACTTTCTATAATATCGTTACATTCAATGTAAGTTAAGTGCGAACAATCAAAGGAAATTCAACCACATAAAACCGCCTAGCCGGATATTCGCGACAACTATTCGACAATTAATGCAATAAGAGAAAAGTCATTTATTAATTGCCAAAAATGCGAATTTTCCACAAACATCACGAAATCCCAGAAAGAAGTAGCGAAGGAATGGATTTTTCGTGTTTTTATTTCATATGGAATTCGACATTTATTCATAACAATTGTGAAGATATTCGATCTTTATTGAGAAAGTGGCTATGCTTACTTCATATTAGGTGTTCAAAGAAAAACGCGCGACGATATTTTTCTTTCACGACTTTTCCACAATAAATTTCTCAACAATTAATGCTATAGGTTCCATTTATTTCTTCTCAAGTCGCTCTGCTTATTTGACGAGGACCCTTAACTTGCCCTTGATTGCATGTTGTAAATTTTCATATTTATTATTGAACTATTGAAAACTCTGAAGAATAGGATGATAAATTATTTCCAATTCAATAATTATTTCAATTTTTTTCAGGTGAGTCAAGAATAGACTTCTTCTATAATCTGCTCTGATCCAGAACGTGAGTAAATACCGAAGAATATATTATAAGACATAAATGATTTAACAATACAAATATCAACAAATGATATAAGAATATGAACTAAGTCGTCCGTCCACACTATTCACTCCACCAGACCGAATGGTCCAACGTCAACTGGGAATCGCACCCACTGCAGTTTCGTCCTAATAAGGACTCGTTAGGAATATCCCCAATAAGTTGATTATTCGTGTCATATTCTTTATAATTTCAAGTGGTTTCTGCCTTTACGGCATTCAGAAGTTAGACGTTATTTTCATTCAAATTTATGAATTCTGAGTTTTTAAAAGCCTTGATTTATTACGTCAATAAGGTTGAAATTCACATTATAAACATTTTGATTATTATTCGCTCAATCACAGAGAGAGATGTCGTTGGCCTTAGGGCCGGTATTATAAAGGAGAACTGACAGTAGAACCATGCGTCAACTACCAGATTCCATATTTTCAGTGAGGAATTTGGTTGTTGACGAAACGGTTGAACCGTCGTTTGTCCTTTATAATACCGGTCCTTATTCATTCGATATGATACGCGACAGTTTACCAAAAAATGTAGAAAAGATTTTCCATTTAGCGTCGATTGTGGTGCGATTTTCATTTGTCGTTGGATCATGCGGTCTGGTAAGGTATTATTAGTGGCAATATGTGTACAGCAACTCAATTCTGTAATTCGAACGGCTCCTAAGATAGTAGCAAAAAACGGAAAAAATATAAATTTTTGACACCCTGTATATCGGAAACGAAGCCCTGGGGGAAAAAGTGGAGGAGAAACAAATGTTTTGCATTAGAAATCTACAGTTGACCGTCGATACCCATATTTAGAAACACCCTGTATATTAAATAGTTCTTGAACAGATCACACAAAGTTGTAATATATGGTTTCCGGGGTTAAACAAATTGTCTGCTTCGTTAAAATGTCTAATTTATTTCCAATACCACTAACTTATCACGCTAATTTTTGGACAATAACTAATACTGATTTATTCACAGACTAGCAAATTTATATTCACTACTTGGAATTCGCTATTCACAATTCGATTCGGCTCTATTCAGGAAAGTAACTAACCTACTCCAACGTGCGCGTCTTTATATATCGATATAGCCCTGCTCGAGAACATTCCAGCAAGATCGAGACGCTTCGAGAGTTTCGGTACGTGGAATCACAGAGAGTCCAGTCCAGAGACGTATTCAGAGGGACTTCGTCCGCTACACTGCCCCCTCCTTAAGACGTTCGGTCCCCCAACACCCTGGATAGTGTGGCTGAATCTACAGGCGTCTCCTTTTCTGCATCACCCTTGTTGTCCGAAATAGCATTCCACTGTCTTCTTCTTCGGCTTATATCCGTTCGAGTTGAAACTGCAAACCAGTATCTTCATTCCGTTCCTATGGAAAATAACCTCCAGCATACTTCGAACGATTCTCCAGTTGAGCTAATCTAGACCACAACCCAACTTCGTCACACCTAGCTTTTTCACCTTTAGCTTGGTGAGCTCGTCTCTCAGCTGCAACAGGGTGTCACATACTTTTGTAGCTGGGTTTGTTGGAGAATCTCTTAGTTACCAGGTGAAAAAGGTAACGCTGGCCATCAGCCAACCTCAGCGTTGTCCAGTACGAGGATGTTGTTTCAGGAGTTCCGGTACACGGCCAAATTTCGTCAGACAAATGCTATTCCTCTGGACATACGCAGATCTCCCGAGACACAATGAGCTAGTGAATAGTCTTCAGATACAGAGGAGAGATCTTGCTGTTTCTCGATGGTAACTCCGAATCTTGCCTTCCCGGTTCTACAGTAGTTTGCCATGAGTAGGTGAAAACTCATCTCATCATGCTCCACATTCTGTAGAGTTGTTCTTCTCAGATGGGTTTCGTCATGTTCTTCGTAGCCTGCCTCATATTCGCCTGAACGATTTGTATGGACCACTCGTTTCTTGCCTCTGGGTAGTTTCTGGATGCGGTACACTAGACCATTGATTCGCTTTAGCACTCTTTATGGTCCTTCCCAATCCTGCAGCTCAGGTGATAATCCTCTCTATGTCTGGGGGCTGTACAGCCAGACTAAGTCCCCTACATTAAAACCACCTTCTGCAGCATTACTGTCATACCGAGTCTTCTTCATTCGGCCACTCGCTATTTGGAGGTTCTGTCTGACCTTCTCATGAATGTAATGTAGCCTACCCTTCAAGAGGCTCGCGTAGTCCTCACCAGCTATCTCCCCTCCAGGTCACAAAGCAAAACTATTTCTCGGCCGAATATAATACAAGCTGGTGTCTCCCCGGTCGGTTCTTGCACTGATGATCTGTAGGCCATAGTGAACAGATGGAGATACCTGTCCCAGTCTCTTTAGTGATCAGAGACCACTTTAGTCAGATATTTTCCCACAGTTCTATTCATTCTTTCGACTATGCCATCTGACTGTGGGTGAAGCGCAGTTGTCCTTGTCTTTTTGATTCCGAGTAATTGGCATACATTCTGGAACAGGCTAGACTCGAAGTTTCGTCCTTGATCCGAATGTAGTTCAAGAGGCACACCAAACCGGTTGAACATCTCCCTAATCAGAACATCCGCCACTGTTGAGTCCTCTTGTTTTGGAATACGATAAGCTTCGACCCATTTGACGAAATAATTCATCGCAACCATCTCCGGTTTCGGGGAATGGACCTGCAATATCGATGGCAACTCGTTCCAGAGGACTGCTCACGTTATACTGCTTCATTGGAGCTCTACGATTTCCACTAGGGCCATTCGATGAAGCACATAATCTGTATTTCTGGCACCAGTCTTTAACATCTTCTTTGCAGTTGACCCAGTAAAAACGCTCTCGGACCTTTTCTAGCGTTTTTTTGATACCGAAATGGCCACCGGAAGTTTTGTCATGTTCGATGGACCTCATTTTCGATGGACCTCTTCAGCAGTCCATCCTCCAAAATGATAGAATCCCACTGTGCCCCGTAGGACTTGACCCTAGGATTCAGATGACTCACTTCCTCCCATCTTGGTCTCTGTCCTCTTATCTTCCAATACAACAACACCTTCAATTTTGGGTCACTTTCTAGGTCTTGCTTTAGGGATTCTGGCATCCATTAATTAGGCCACTATAAACGTTGTTTGTTTTCTGACTTTTTCTTGAATAACTGCAAAGAGCTGAACAATCCGATCGAAAAATTTTATTCAGTGTGGTAGCTTATTTTCGGTCGGATGGTGAAATTTGCAGAGATGAAAATCCACACGAAACTGTTCAGACACCATCATATCCAGATAAAGACGCCGTGTGCTGGCGCAGTGATTGGTCCATATTTCTCTGAAGAAAACGGTCCAAGGGTAACAGTCAATGAAGAAAGCTACAGACCAACGTTAAATGATTTCTTTTCCTTATACTAATGAAAATAATGAAGAAAATGGACTAGCAGAGATCTAATTTCCGAAGTACACCACTGGTGTCACCACCAAAGCAGGATAATGACAAACCGGTTTCTGGCTTGTTAGCCTTCATCAGTGCCACATAACCCTTACTCCGATAGCAATTAACTAAAACGGCAGAACTTATATTACTCCATAGCCTAAACCGGTTTGTCTTCATCCTGCTGTAGTGGTGACACCATCAGTGGTGTACTTCGGAAATAAGATCTCTCCTAGTCCATTTCCCCCATTGACTATGCTATGTCCTAAAGACGTTTTTCCCTATTTTTATTATTGGAAATAATCTGGAGGATATGATTCAACAAGATGTTGCCATCTTCCACTCCGCAACGTTAACAATCGATTCATTGAAATCAAATATTAATGATGACATTACATCAAGAAATTGTGCAATTAATTATCTTCCTAGGTTGTGTGATTTAACTCCATACGGCTAATTGTCAATCAATATTTATTTTATTTAGCCCAATATTTCGATGAATCTTTTTGAAATAAGATTCATTTCTTGAAAAAAACACGTTTCACTTATTGAGGGTTATGAAATGAACTGAATTGATAAATATGTGATCAAAGCTGTATTTCACAAACCTTTTGAGATCATACAGTTCGATGGTTATTTCCTTCTTGATATGGATTGTCAGAATTTCCCATATTAGAATAATGAATTCATCTGTTACAATCCGAACAATGAAGAAAGAACAGAAAAGTGTTTTTATCCATGGTTAGTAGAGATTACTTCTGCGTAGTGAAGCAATTACGTTGTACAATGGAAGATTTGAACTCAAGAAAGCTTTTCAACAATAGAACTGGGAGAATTGGAACAATGAGCAATTTCTCATAAGTAAAGTGTTCCATATTCATATACATTGTTAATGTATCGAGGATAGAACGCGAAATCATTTGTATTTGGGACTACTCATATGGTCATACTAAAATCACGAAAACTCAGATATGGAATCTTGGAGACTCTAGTCGCCTGTCATGGTCATAACCCCTGCAGTAGTTTTTCTATCTCTTCACTATTCCCATGTGGGAAAAAAATCATTTGATATGTATCAAATGATTTGGTTGAATATTTTTTCTCGCTGAGGTTGACAAAGAAGACAAAAGACACTAAGCAAATGTCGATCACAATCGGTAAGTCTAGGATTGCAAAAAACTATTGTCATAATTGAAGAAAATTTGATTTTCTGAAAGAATAACTAATTTTAATTTTCAAGATAAATGTTATCTTATTTGTCAAGTTGTATACAGAAGATATGATCAAGAAACTGGTCTAAACCAGGAATACTTCAAGATTCTGAAGGAATAGTCTCCACCAGTTTAAGATGTTAAGACATTCAATAGAGATAACAAAAAGAATTCTGTTTCAATATAACTCAGAATTAGTAACTATGCAATCAAGGTGTAAGTAATTACAATGGTCAAGCCCTTGAGTACGTAAATCAAGCAATGAAACAATTATACCCATTACTCAATGGTCAATATGCGCTATAATTTGAATGCAAATATGGTAAAGTCATAAAAAAATAAAACAGTTCATATTCAAATAAAGACTGAATTGTTAGCCCAGATACATTCTAACAAATGCGTTCAACATGACCACTATGTACAAGAAATGTACTTCAATTCCCTCAAATTCCCAATTGGTCTGGTCTGATAGAGATACTTTGGAAAATGCTGATCAATAAGAAATCATAGTTTGGTAAAGGGTTCACATGCCTCTGTGACCTCAAGAACTATTGGGCTCTCCATCATAGAGAGGTTTTGCCCTCCATTTCCAGAGCTCTTATGAACTCCAGTATCTGAAAGGGCGTTAAATCCTCTTTCATCCTATAAATCGCTTGTCCTAGATGTTCCTTGCACAGGCTTGCAACAGCGAGGCGATCCGTAACCAGGAGTTTTCTTCTCTTCCTCACAGAATCAGTACTCGTCAGTTTCTGACAAGCCTATTCTCTTCGTATGCTTTCTAAGGCATATGTCCTACGCGGAAGCCAGTTAGGAGCATTGCCGATTTCAAATTCCATGCAAAAAAATCAAATTCACAAGTTGAAATCTACACTAGAATAGTTTTGTTCATAGCATTCAGAGTATTTATGTTTTGCATAAGCAGGATACATTTTTCTTAATAACTCGAATTGTCTGAGGACCATTCCGGTTGAATAACACCGATAGATTTTCAGGTATTCCGCGTTGATGACAAATACAGGGTGAGTCTTTGACTTGTACATATATTTTAATTATAAATTCTTGAGGCCAATGGAAACCGTTTTTTCATTTTCCATTTTTCCGAATTCGGCTCTGTTAAAGTGATATAGCCATTTGAAACAAACATTGGGCTAAATACGTGCCTGAAACAATTCTCTGCAAACACCTCAAAGTTCATATTGGAATTCACCAAACACGATATTTCCTAACAAAAACACTCAGTTCTGTCCGATTATTTCTGCAATTGAAAAGCCATATTTCTCCCACCAAAATAAGTTCCTTCTTCAATTTTCCTGAAGATTAGTTTGTAAACACCAATAATTTGTTCATATTTTCCTCGATATTCTAAAACGATCTCATAAAAATTGGTTTCTCACCAGCCTATCCTAACTCCATCAACCAAAGTCACATGATTCAAGGTCAATGACCTAGCCTAACCCATCCTCTGTGATATTTCACAGAACTCTAGAGAAGACGATGCCAGATTGCCGATTTTCTCTTCAAACAATGGTATAGGCGAACTCAAGAAAGCAGTACGTCCCCTATCGTTAACGGATGAACTATCACAAGGACACTAGTTTTGTTCACTTTTCGCTAAAGGCGTCTACGCGTTGCTCTTTGGAAATGCCAAAGAGTAGTTCTGATTCTCGCCGATTTAGCGCTACGATCTTAATTTCAGTCGCGGTGCGCTGCGATGTAGCCGCCACGCAAGACAAGCCGTTGTTCTGTGTCTCCAACCGCCAACGAGGTCCATGACAGACCGGTCTGTGATACAATGAACGATGCTTACACGATAACCTTCTTGTTCAGATAGATATTTTCCTGAAGGACCGGTAACAATAAATGTTGAATAGAAACTGTGTAATTTCGTGCCTCTTGGAATTCAATGTTATCTCCCACATTTGTGGGATTTTTTTATTACATCAAACGTTTTTCCATCAAGGAGATTTTATTCTTGACAAAGTTGATAAACATTCTGACAAAATTGTTAGTTTGTTAAGAGACCAGAGAAGAAATAATATTCGATGATATTTAATCCAGGAAAGCATTCAGATTTTTTATGGAATTCATGATGTTTTCCTCAAATTGGTTCGTATACAATTAGGAATAACTCGAAAACGACGCGTTTTATTGAAATAATATAAGAATACTTTTATTTTCTAAAATGGTTCATTCTGTCGAAAATATGAACCGGTTATATATTTCGAGTGAATTTATAGTATTTTTTCATGAGTTTATGAGTCGACTACGCTGTAACTTTTATACCAGGAAAAGTATGTAATAAGTTTCAATTGAGAAATATGCACCATGAATAGAGTAAACAATCAACCAAAATTCAGTTCATTCGAAATATCGGTTCCGAAAATATGGAAAGAATAGTGTTAATTTCATGGATTTTGAACCCTGTATCTTTCAAACGGAACGGAATTTCGAAAAATGGTATGGGAAAGAAGTGGGAGGAATCTACAGTTGAAATATATGTACAAGTCAAAGACTCATCTTGTATAGTGTGCTCATTTGATAATTTTTCACCATTTTGGGTGAAATTTTCCCAACCTCTCAACTTTTTAGGTGAGAATTTTGAAATTGATTTTTTCCGTAGAGATACTTTTGACAATACTGATTAACAATATACAAACTCAATATGGACCCGATGAAAGACACGGGAGCTTCGAATTTCGATGTGAAAATCCAAAATATGTTGAATAGAGCCTCGAATTATTTTTTATTGAATTCAGCGTCCCCGAAAACCCAAATTTTGGTACCATGCATATGACTCGTAGAGGTTGAGAACCTTTCTAGTGAAATAGCCAGGGATACCGTGTTGATGAGAAATGAAGTTTTTTCAGGGGGTCCAACCTCTGGATCATTTTCCACCCAGAAGAAGAAATATTTTAAATCGCAGATACACTTCGGTCAATGTTGATCAACAATATAAAAACTTCTTGTGTTTCCGGTGAAAGTGGCTAGAGCATTGACGTTCTGGAATATCTGACCATACTGAGGTCGATAGCCATTTGTTATGATCAATAAAGTTCTTTTCTCTTTCGTAGGAACAAATCAATGACTAACCTCTGAAACAGAACTTGCGATCCACAATGAAATCATTCAATTAAACAGCACCTGTTGTCCTGTTTCCAGTCCGAAGTCTTGTATGGAATAACTTCAATGCAAAATATCGGACTCAATGAACTAATAACTAAAGAATTTCTTCCCATGAAACTTGCCATCCCTAGGTGTTACATCCGTACTTTATTGACAGTGACCAATTCCCAGTACTTTATCGAAATAATATTTTCCATTAATATGCAGCAACTGTTTAATATGAACTGAAGCAGCCATAACTGTGAGATATGAAATTATCATATATAGTTATTTTTTATGTAACGTTCCCTGTTGATTACGATGAGTCACTCACCTCTAATTAAGGTTGCACGCGAAGTGACGCCACATCAATTAAAATAGACTTCTCGTTACTCTAATTACTGTAGGAAATCATTACAACAAATTATTGACGAATTCGTTCAACCTCAGCTCCAATTATTGCTCGATGTGCGACCAAAGAAATTGCCAGGAATTAGGTCCGCTTGTTATTGGATCGATCAGAGTATGGGCTGACATAATTATACAGGGCGATCCATCAGGCGTATATTACATACAATTTTCGGTGGAAACCGAAAATCAACCTGAATAAAACTTGAGGACGATAAAGCACTTTTAAAAGGTCATTTGAACCTGAGTAGCCTCTATACGTGGTGGAAATAGGCATCACGCTGTATGCTACATGCTACATGTAACAGTGTTGCCTACAATATACGCAGCCGCGTTTTCTGATCGATGAGTTCGAATAACAGTACCAATGTAATGAGTATTTTGACTAATATCTTTCAGAAATCAGAAATTTCCAAGATGCTATAATTTCTTCCCGGGAACCTACGAATCTCAAATGATTTCGCCATTGTTATGGAGAAAATGCATATTATGATGATGATAAACTTTCATCAGAAAATTATTCTACATTGCATTGTTCCTTATCATCCAATATTGCTGGACTGGAACGAGCTTCATATTGAATCGAATAAAAATTTTATATTCCATTATTTCTCAAACACCTACATGATTCGAAGAATAACGTAACAAAAAATGAGACATTGTGTATCAAAACTTAACGATCCTTTGTTAGATCGGTTCATAAATTTCACTGGAAAATTCGAATAAAAATTTCGATTAACCTTCAAAAAACGAAATGGATCACTCGTATTTTTGGATGCAGGTATTCTTATACAGGGTGTTCCTAAATTGAACATGAAAACGAAAAAGAGAGATTCCTTATGTCAGTCCAAGAAAAAAAGTTTCATAAACATGGGGTCGCGAACACGCGAACGTTTCGTTTTCGAGATACAGAGTGTTGAAGTTTGAATTTTTTTCAAGTTTTTTCCTCATAGTGTCTACACTTTACAAGATATTCAACTGAAATTTGGCATATATATTACATTTGATAGTTCTCACCACGTGACATGGCAATTTTTATAGCAGATCTGCGGGGTGTTATTTTTTCTGGAACACTGTCGTCTGTTTTCCTCCAGAACTTTTTTTTGATGAGCAACTGTTAATTTGAAAAAACGTAAAAATAAACTTTGCTGCTATATGTACTTAACTTTTCGATCTCTTGTAATTTTGTGACTGATTTCCACTCCTTTCAATCTACCCGTTTTCACCATTTTCTTCCCTATTACACCTTGTATCTCGAAAACATTTGCGACCCCGTTTCTTAAATTTACTTAAGGAATCTTCCCTTTACGTTTGTACGTCTAATTTAGGAACACCCTGTATACAGCGTGATTTTTTTAAGTGTTTCATTAGACGCATTCGAGGAAGGAATTGCGATACATATTCTAAATTTTGTATTTTTGTTTTAGAGTACATGAACTCAACTTGTATAATATTTTCAAGCGGAATCTACTTCCGGTTCTACCGAAAACGAATGTGAACTTCCCTATTTCAAATGCAACACCCTGTATATTTATACATATTTGAATTCTTCGTTTAATTCTGCAATGATTCGATGTATGATATGCGCAACCACTTCAAGCGATTGTTGATTGTGTCAATATCTCCAAAATCTCCCATTGCAAGAAAATTTTTTCGCAACACTGGAACAAAAGAAAGTACACTGATACTGCTTTTTGTATAAATTAATGGGAAATATTATACAGGGTGTCTGAAACAGGGCTTCAATGTTAGCCTCAACAAAACTATGAAATCTCGTTTCTTCAAATGGAAACCATATAATATTGTAATTCCGATCGATTGCTCGTCAAAAACTAGTAAGAGTGTGCCAAACAGTTCATGACTTTGAAATCAGTAGTTTTGCCGTTATCGAATAGAATTCGAAATTCAGGAATGAATCTCTTTGTCTAGTCATCGGTTTATTAAGATAAATTTCAAGTAGGCTATGTCAATAGTTAGACTATATGTCAGTTCATTTATAATGCACTGTTGAGAACTGCCATTCATATTTATTACTTCTTGTTTGAATTTGGGCAATATGCAAAATCACAATTACAGTAACAGTGATGTATTAAATATGTTCTTCATTTATGGTGAATGTAACAAAATAGTAGAAAGGTTAGTCAGAATTTCTAACAAAAGAAATCCACATTTAACACTTTTAACAAAATCAAAGTTCTTAGAAGAATAAATGAATGTTTGGAGGAAGAGGGCCAAAATTTTGAAAATTTATTGTAATAGTGATTATTAAATTTCTGTCAAAGTTTTTCGTTCTTAATAAAAGGAATAAAAGGGGAAAGTGGTTATTTTAGGTATTTTCTTCGATCGCGTGATGATTATGTGAATACTCTCAGTGAGTGAATGTAATATAAACCGTGTAGTGTCGAGTTTATAATATTGCAAGGGGATATTGTTGATAAACATTCTTGTTTACTTGTTTAGAGACCAGAGAAGTAATGATTTTCCAGGGAATCATACAGATTATTTAGAAATTAATGATTTTTTCCTCAAATTTTATCGTTAGTTACTCGGAAACGACGCGTTTTATTGAAAAAACATAAGATACTCTCATTTACTGAAATCATCGATTCTTTAGAAAAAATTAACCGTTTATCTTTTTGAGTCGCTTATGGTATTTTTACGCGGATTTATGAGTCGGCTACGCTGTAACTTTTATTCCAGGAGAAATATTGAATGAGTTTTGATTGGGGAATATTCATGGATAAACATGTAAACAACCAAAATTCAGTTCATTTGAAATAATGGTTTCGAAGATATGAACAGAAAAGTGTTTTTTTTATGGATTTCCGACACCCAGTATCTTTCATACGAAACCGAATTTTGAAAAATGGTATCAGAAAAAAGAGTTTGGTTTGATGAGAAGAATCTACATTTAGAATATATGTACATTGTACACGTCGAAGACTCCCTCCGTATAGGTAAAATAGTAAACCAGGAATGATTTCAAGGAAATGATTGTTCTAGAAAACGTCGAAGAGGGCCAATTTTCATCACAGTGGGGCACATACAGGGTGGCCATTTGAAAACGAAACAGACGAGATTACAGAGGAAATAAATTTTTTCGATAGAAATGCTCGGACAGGTCGATTTCTGTTTCGAGGGGGACAACTTAAGATGTAGGTTACGGACGCATAGCGCTTCAACCCTTGCTGCTACAACCCCCACCCCCAATTTTTGAATCGGGAAGATGGGGTGAGTGATACCTCAATTCAAAGGTATTTTTATACTGATTTCAGCACAGTAATTGTTTTTTCATTTTATGCATTAGTATTTGAAAATGTAGTGGTGTTTTCATGGCACTTGTAGTGTTTTTTGTGAAAAATCGACATCTTGATTAAAGATTACTATGTCAGTGGATTGGAGGAAGGAAGCCACAGTCATGGTTGTTTTGAAGCTCAAAATGTCGATTTTTCACAAAAAAACACTACAAGTGCCATGAAAACACCACTTCATTTTCAAATACTTAGTTAAGAATATTTCGAGAACTAATGCATAAAATGAAAAAACAATTACTGTGCTGAAATCAGTATAAACATACCTTTCAAATGAGGCATCACTCACCCCATCTTCCCTATTCAAAAATTGGGGGTGAGGGTTGTAGCAGAAAGGGTTGAAGCGCTATGCGTTCGTAACCTACATCTTAAGTTGTCCCCCTCGAAACAGAAATCGACCTATCCGAGCATTTCTATCGAAAAAATTTATTTGGTCTGTAATCTCGTCTGTTTCGTTTTCAAATGGCCACGCTGTATATTAATTGTACATTCATGGATGTAGGTAGGGTCATCCCTTCAAACGCGTTTTAATTATCTCAAGAATCTTGAATGCCAAAGAAGGTCATGTTCATACATGTTTGAATTGTTCCTTTTTTTGTTTTCAAATGAAACAGTTTGGGAACCTCTGCTGTATACGATCGATTCTTGACTTAATTACCATGCACGTATTCAAACACAGTTTCCTGGTCGGAGAGATGGATTATGAATATCGAATGAAATAGGTATGCATTTCCCATGAGCAAGGGTAAGATCAACAAAGCGGTTTCGATTAAATCGGATATTTGTGGAACGTTTTCAGAAAGTTCGGATAAAACCCGCCAACAGTATGGGGAGTGCTCTTTCGTAATTGCTTGTGGAGTTCGTCCCATTTCTCCTGCTCATGCTGCGGTTCTCTGCAAGTTTCTAGAACAAAGGTGTTTACCCTGTCGGAGGTGATTTAAAGGTGGGCTTCTTTCGGTTGAGAGAGAAAGAAAGGGGTAATTTATAATTTCCTCTTTGGTGAGATCCCTCATACGAGTGATTTTCATACAGTGCTACTTCGAACGGAAAATAAATAAGTGAGAAATTGCAGCACGGCGCGGATCACCTCACACAAGAGATTCCGGAAAATGCCAAAATGATATGCTAATCATAGGCTTGCTGGACCAAATAACGTAACAAGAAGAGGACTTGGTAGCCCCGTCATGGAGATCAGGAATTTAATCGATATAGCTATTTATGTAACAAGTACATAAATTAGGTCGTTATGGACGAGTCCAAAATTTATGGCAGAGCGAGCAAAGCGAGCGAGGCCAATAATTTGGGCAAGTCCATAAGCCTAATTATGTACGAGTTTGCATACAAAGCTTTATGTTTGACTGCAATGCAGACATTTTATTCTCTGAAATGGCAATTAATATAACAATAACCTATAACAAGTGGTGTGAAACTAAGAAAATTGCAAAATCGAGAGAAGACTGTGACAGTTGAGTCCAATAAAGTGGTGTCCAATAAAGTAGTCAATTCTGGACGCTAAACGAATTCATGAATCAAGTGTTTATGATGCAGTCGAACATAAACAACTTTATGTTCGACTGCTTCACAAACACTTGATTCATGAATTCATTTAGCGTCCATAATTGACTACTTTATTGGACACCTCTTTATTGGACTCAACTGTCACAGTCATCTCCCGATTTTGCAATTTTCTTCGTTTGACACCACTTGTTATAGGCCGCATACAAATTTTCATAAGCACTTTTAGTGGGTAGGAGAGATTCTTTGGCACTTGCGGCTAAATTATTCACGCTTTCCTCTTCCGAACTATCCATTTTTGGGATTATTATGACGTTTGTCACAGAATTAACGAAGTAAACAACTTTGTTCAGTGAAGTTGCTAAGGTCGCTGATGGTTACTAAGGTAAGATAAGCAAAAGCACACTCAATGTATTTCTTGAAATGAAGCGACGAATATATTAATTGCCATTTCAGAAAATAAAATGTCTGCATTGCAGTCAAACATAAAGCTTTGTATGCAACTCGTACATAATTAGGCTTATGGACTTGCCCAAATTATTGGCCTCGCTCGCTTTTCTCGCTCTGCCATAAACTTTGGACTCGTCATTAGACAATATAAATATATATATTTTTTTAAATATTTCAAGTTTTTGAGGGCTAGTTCAACTTAGATGCATAAGGAATATATTATTTAGTCAGGATTACTAGGTTTTCGTTGCAGTTTTAATTTTTTCGAGTTTTTTCTCACGGTATCCGCACTTCACAATATATTGAACTGAAATTTGGCATATACATTACAATTTAGAGTTTACACCATGTTACATGCGAATTTCAGTTGCCAATTCACAGGGTGACATTCTTTCTGGAACGCTCCAGAATTTTTTTATCCCAGAACTTTCTTTTGGTGAGCCACTGTTTGAAAAATTTTAAAAAGATGTTTTGTTTTCATACTGAACTTTTATGAGTATGACATGTTTCATTTTTACACCCTTATGTAATTTTTTGGAATGAAAGTTATTTCTGTATCTAGTGCGCAAAATGCTACTTTGGTGATCGAGAACTTTTTTTTTTAACGAGGCGCAGCCGAGTTAAAAAAAATAATCGAGATCACCAAAGTATTTCGCGCATGAGATGCAAACCAAATTTTTTCTACAAACGTTCGTGCACTGACTGCACCATAAATGTTAGCATTGCAAATAATAAATAAAATTAGGTAGTGTTGAATTTCTCACAATTTGAAAGCCTTAATTATTGTAACAGTAATAAATAAATGATTTCTTGGATTTTGGCCTGACTGAGGAACATAAAGGTTAATTAAATATAAAAATCCCATGTAGTTTACATGCAGTGTGCGAAGTAAGTATTTCGCACACTACTTCGCGCACGGTGTCAAGGTAGAGGTCTAGTTTTTAAAGGAACCTCCGGGATGAAGCGTAGACATTTGCCCCCTAGGTGGAACACTGTACTGTACAA
The DNA here is from genome assembly GCA_951802165.1 of Adalia decempunctata. NCBI lineage: Eukaryota > Metazoa > Arthropoda > Insecta > Coleoptera > Coccinellidae > Adalia > Adalia decempunctata. Next base: position 37,475,198 of record OX637701.1, on the reverse strand, counting down.
AACTGCACTCAATAGTTCCTGCTAGGGAGTAATATAAGTTCTGCCGTTTCAGTTGGTTCTCATCACAGGATAAGGCTATATGGCTCTGATGACGGCTAATAAGCCAGAAACCGGTAAGTCATTGTCTTCCTGTGGTGGTGCCACCTGGTGAGTGGTGGTGTACTTCGGAAACTAGATCTCTACTAGTCCATTTCCCACATGTATTTAGTTTGTTCCAACTTGGGACATTATCCTTCTTTTTCATTTCTTTATTGAAAAAGTTCTCTTCAAACAAAGAAAATTATTCGAACCCTTTACGGGATGAAATCCTCTGAGAGCTGTCGTGATGTTTTCATAGGGAGAAAATAATAATCGTTGTATCTTTGTTCATTCTCACCTGTGTCATATATGTGCATCAAAATTGCATTCAAATAAATTTTTTTTGTTATAGCTCCGAAATTTGAGCAGATACAAAAAATCCTCATTTCGAGACCGTAGATGCTATAATACGGAAGTTATAATCAATTATAAAAATGGACCAAATACCAAAATCACCTTGTGGCTCGGAAACTAGACGGCATAGCAACTTGGGATTTTCAGCAATTTATGTTTCTCAAAAAACGAGAACATGAAGTAATATACTTTTTTCTCTATCTCTTATAGTTTAAGAGATGTAGTACTTAACCATCGAAATCTGGCCATCCTGTATAGGCATAAATGAACTTTTATTATTATTACTAAGGGAAAAATCTCCAAAAATTTCAACTTCAACACCCTGTCTTTCAAAAACAAAATGTTCGCGGTAACATGTTCATAGGACTCTTTTCACTTAAAATTATTCAAAGAATCTCCCATTTTCCTTTGAACCGTCACGTTAAGAACGCCCTGTATATATAATGCTAACGAATTATTGACAGAAATATTTCCCATATTTTTGTAATTACATATCCGAGCTCATTGACAATTTTTTCGACAGCTACTGTCAAACTTTTTGTACAGCTGTCAATATTTTTCTTCCTGTTGAATCCTTCTTCTCTCGTTTTTTTTAGCAGAGAATGGTCTCAATCGACTAGGTTCGAATCATTGATCCAGAATTCGTGGTAAAATACAAGTCAGTTCGTCTTTGTGCTAACACTTCCGGGGTTCCGTGAATATGATTGTTCGAAATTTATTTTTTTTTATTTGCAATGGTACCTATATTTTTACAAGGAAATAGTATACATTAATTCACTTCCAAATGTTAATCGTTTTTCACTTACTGAAGTGGAGTAACGAACCCATTGTTATTCTTGCGATAAGTTGAATCCGAAATATCCGGAATATTCAACATTGTTCCAAATCACAGGCATTTATATCTCCACGTAGCCACGATTGCTTTATCTAAACAACGTTTGATATCGATTGAGGAGGAAATATGAAATCAACTGTGGGTTAACCACAAAATGGTATTCGATACAAACATATATGGGCACTTATTACTTTGTTATCAAATTCGAAATCCATTAACGATTAAACATAATTTACCGCAGCAACAATGGGAATTGAAGGTATTCATACACGCATGCCCTAAACAGTGATGATGAATACAGGAGGGTCATTATATTTTTACACCAACGATTTCTCTGTTTGATTGTACTCATCCCTGGATAAAAAGATCTCAAGCGTATTCTCACAGTTTATCTTGAAATTCTTCCTGTGACAGGAAACCCATAGGTGTCAGGAGACTCTGATACAGGGGGACAAAATTGAATAGAAAGTCATATATACAAGTTATATGGAAAAAACTGATAGTTATCGGTTCCTGAAGGTCAATTTTCATGACGAACTCAATATCATATCGATATCTTTCAGCGCTTCAGAGTTATTGGACGTTTTTCGAAAGTGTGTATTCTCGAAAAGTTGCTGTAACTTTTTGCTTGTTGAGAATTTTTTATATCTGCAACAACATTTTCCAGAAATCATTTTTTCGAATAAAACACCCCATATATTTCAGTATATTTCAGCAGTGATTGGAATTTTCATTCAAGCAATATACAACACCTCATATTCCGCTGAAGTCATATTTGAAACACAGAAATTTCAAGTCTTCACGCGCACCTATAGAAATTGAATGATGCAGTGAAAATCAAAATACTGCAGTTTAGTCAAGTTGCATGGTGCATCTTATTTAGACAGTGAAGGCGTTGTTCAGTTCAACTGAATGCAGAATATCGAGTATGGTATTATAATTTTGGAATGGTTATTTAAAGCTCTACTGAAACTTCAAAATTCAACAGGGTATCTCATTTGAAATCATACATTTTCCTAAATAATCACTAATACGATTAATTCTAGGAAAAACTACTTACACCATCGAATTCTACGTAAAAAATTGCTTCGGAAATCTTTGTACAGAATGAAAGAACTTTCGGCAGAAAAAAATTCACAACAACTTTTTGGAAATACACACCTGCTGAAAACACCCTATAACTCTGTCAGGAAATTTCAGAATATTAAGTATCAGATTTCGCACCGACATGCAAGAAAAATTAGGCATTTTATTTAGGAGCCAAAAGGTTAAGAGTTTCGAAAAATTCTGAAATGAAAACAAAATTTTGTTTGAACATTACATAGATGTTTTTCGACTTATGAAATTGCATTATAAAAAACAGTATGTACCTATACCACGTGAATTTCAGTGTTTCATCTCAAAAACTGATCACGCTCAATTTTTGAAACAGCACGATATACATACGAAAACCACATTCAAATTGAAATAACTGAACATTGGTTTCTGAAAATCATAGTGTAGGCTAATGAAATGTTTCAAAATAACATGCTGAATACAGAAGAAAAAATAATGACGTATAATTGGTTGCATTCGGGTATGAGTCAATTTGTTGCAAAAGATTTTCCGTCGAATAAATTTCCCAAAATTCGAACTCAACTCTTTTTTCACATGTCTTCAGTGAACAAAAAATTTCACCCAAAATGGTTGGAATCTTTAATTGTTGAACTATCATCTTTCATTCTTAATACTGATATGAAAACAGAATAGAGAAATATCCATCGGTTTTTTTTCCTTCCAAATTTAAATAATACACAATGGAATTGAGCACAAAAAAATACTAAGATGTTACCAGAAACCGTTATTTCAAATGCCACACATAACTTACCACATCAGAATATGGCTCAGAGCTGACATTAAACAACCTGTATCTCGCTTATGCATCGAAAACGGGGTATAAACTTCATTCACTTTTATAAAGTATCCCGGTTGGTCAGAATTTAGGTTTATCAAGTTCTCTTACTAAAATCTGACGCAGGGTGGCACCCGTGAAAGTTAAATTATTCTGAGAGACGTTGCAAAGGCTACTTTCCATTTACTCTCTTTTAACTTGTTAATGAAGTTAATTCTTTTAAGGTTCAACTGCGACGAAGAATTCTCAGTACTACCACATTTTCAAATTTTTTCGCATATTTCAAGTTATGTAAAAATTTAAATGTCGTGAGCTCATTTCTTGAGAATTTTGAAAAGTGGGGAATTCCATAGGTCCGTCTGTTCTGTTCGTTTGGAAGTTTTTCTGTCAGGTTATTCGTGAACTATCACAAAGTAACGGACTATCCTGTCCATTATTTTTCAGTAAAATTTCAACACTCGATTCTTGATTTCCTTAAAAGAGAATGGCATAACTGAATCTTCCAAACATGTTTATATACGTAGAATATTTCCAATATTAACAGGGAAAACAGTTTCTTCATCATTCGCCAGGTCTTTGAAATTATTGAATTCACATATGTAATATTTTCGCAAATTCGTTATTATCCCAAAGTAAATGAACATTTTGATAAATACTTAATTACTTCGACTTCTATGTAGACGGGACAACGTTGCTCATTCATCTGACAGGAGAATGACTATAACCAAACATTTTCAAAATATACGCGGTGAAATGTGTCAGAATTTCATGGCCAACCGGGATACTTTATATGAGAGTGAATAGATTATACGTCATAAGGCAAGAACGAGGGCGAGAATGACTTTCTCGGTGTCATCTACAGGGTAATTTATGTTTGTCTAGTTTAGGCTTAGGGTGGAACACCCTGTAAAGTTTAATCAAAAATAAAAATTAGAATAGTTAGAGGTTTTTCAGTTCCTGTTAATTTCTAAGAATCACCCTGTTTGAAGAATAGATCAGTGTCCGAAATAATCTACTGAGACATTGTTTCAACATCCAAGTAGGTAATGAAAATCAAAGGATTTAATTGTTACAATAAAACAACTGAAATGAACATAGTCACGTACGCCTTTGCTTAGAGCCTACTTACCTCATAATATATGCTGCACTTTACGACTGAAATATTCTCATTTTAATGTATAATGAAAGGGCAAGGTCTGGTGCTTTTATTGCAGGGGCTATGTGAAGTTATTTATGCCAAGAAAGTTGGCGAAATGAAATAAGTAAATGTAGCTGAAATGGGAAGGTATACTCATAGATCTTTATTTTATGTTCGAAATACTAATATATTTTCAGGAATTCGAGTTAATGCAGGTATCTAGGTACCTAGGCTGTTTCCAAATCAACACGAAGTATATGCTGGAAACTTTTGTGTCAAAGTGAAACAGAAGATTACCCTCTTCCTAGATCCTAGTAAATCCAAAAATATTAAAGAATGTGACTATAATTTGGGAAATGGTAGGAACTCAAAACAATATTTATAAGCCTCTAGCTCTTCCCAATGAAATGAAACATTATACAGGGTGTTACCAAATAAGTACGGAAGTTTCTAAGGGATGATTTCTCACCTAAATTTAAAGGTGCTATTTCACGTTCACAAAGGTCTTAGGCATCTTCTAAAAAAATAAGAAATATTTCTGTGCTGAATCGTTGAAAAGATAGCATATTGTAGGTAGATGTTGGAAAAAACATAAAATATTAATTTAATTACGGTCTAGAGCAATTTCAAGAGTAGAATACTTTTGAATAATTAAGAAATTCAACCGATTTGCTCCTAACGAAAAACTTCTTATTCCTTCAAAATTTGGCTTCGTTTGAAAGATACAGATTGTTGAAAATCCCATATTATTTGGAAGTGTTCATTATGCACGCTGGTTAATCAGCTCTTAGGTAGTGAATATTATTTATTTTATCTGATATATACAAATTGCATATATCCACGAAATAATCATTCAGTACTAATTGGAAGCATTGAATATTCGATATTTCTGGAAAATAGAAGTATACCTTATATTGTTTTCGAATAACATCCCCACTTCATCAGATAAACTAGAATATGTCGAAAAATGTATCAATTTTAAAATTATTCTGAATTCGCATCTGGTTAACATAATTCGTTGAAACCTTGTCTTTACAATGTTGTCACTAGAGTTACTTAATGGTCCAAATAAGATTGTTGATTGATATGGAATGAGTCTTCGACACGTTAACTAAGGGCCTGTTTCATCACCGGCCAAGGGCGGATATAGCTCTTTTTCATGGGAGGGGTAATAACAATCATGGGGGTGGTAATAACGATTGAAAACCATAAAATCAGGTGCAAAATGTATGAAATACTGTATGTGCACCACTCATGGGAGGAGGGGGGGTTGTTACCCCCAGTAATCCCCCCCCCGTAAATCCGCCCTTGTCACTGGCTATGAATCCAGTGGATAAAACATCTGCTGGATAAATCTGTCGGATAATGTTTCTCTGTTTAACCGCTCGGGTCTCGTATAAAATATCTAGCAGATAACTAATTGATATATGTCGTCCGTACTGCTGTTTGAAGGAACGAGGTGTGGGATATTACATTGAGTTTAAATATACATAGAGGTACAGCGCCCTTGAAAGATTTGATGCAAAAATTTTTGGCAGTTTATTTGCCAACTTTAGTGGCGGCACATAGTAGCTACTAAAGGAACTATCAAGGGAACTATAATCTGCTTTCTATTCATTCGCAGAAATCTGTAGAATATTTTTTTCCTCTAGTTCTATGAATCATATGCAGAATTAATTGTCGTATTATTGCATCCAAAAAATCAGGTGTGATGAAATACTGAACATCCAATATTTCTTACGCCGGTCCTGATCGTCATCGCATTCGTCTTCGGAAATAGTGCTTTATAGTTCAGCTACTTACCGCCAGATGCGGGGGTTGAAAATTTTCGCTGCTCTGAAACACACTTATCCATCTATGAACCGGTGAAGAAATTACACTAAATTCAGCTTCAAATCGTTGAACTGGGTTATGCCTCTATGTATATTTGAACTCAATGGTTATTATAACTTGTTTTTTTTTTAAGTTTCTTTGATGATTTGTGCACAGAATAAGAAACAATTAGGTTCGGACACTAGGTTTGTTGTAGTTTTTATTTCATAAATAAATCTGGTAAGCAAGTTATAACTTGAAAGGATGATAGGTGATTTGGAAGTGAAAATTTCTAATTTGCACTTTTTGAAAATCATGATAGATTTCGATATAAGTACTGAAACAGATGGTTAAAAATATCCCCTTTCCTCCAACCATCAAAAAATATTGACATTTTGGTACTATTTTCAGGGGCAAAAGCCATCAATTTCCTTACCGTACAAAAATTTGCTCGTTGCTTAGCAACACTTTTAATCCTAGGATTAAAAACGCTACTTTTAATCCTAGGACTAAAAGTAATTGCATTTGAGCTCTCTAATTGAAATTTGAAGAAAAAAACATTGTCTCTTACAAACTTAGTAAAACAAACTAATTGGGCAACTATATATAGATAGGTACTAGCTGACCCCGCGAACTCCGTTCCGCCTTTTGTTATACCACGTTCCCGTTTGGTTAGGTAGAGGGGTGAAAATTTAGAGTTGTATGTATTTTTGTGTGCTGTATTATAAAAAAATTAACATAAAAAATTTCTCAAAAAAAATTGAAAAAAAGTTAGGGGTGGACCACCCTTAACATTTAGGGGGATGAAAAATAGATTTTGGCCGATTCCCGGTCCTACCCGATATGCACACAAAAGCACAAATTAAATTATCACTAACAATTTTCGAACAATTCAACAAATTTTCATTAATGTTAGAACAACTCAAAATATTCTCCGTAACTGCTGATGAAACATTCGAGGAAATATCTGAACAGGTACTTGTTTGTACCTTCTTTGTCAGATTGCAATATTTTTCTGGTAGTATTCTCTTTGTTGATACGTTATTCTTCAATATATCCTTCTGCTACCGTACTCGATTTCCAATCTCCATGTCTTTTAAGACAAGTGAGGTCACCGCCACCTTCAATAAGAAGTGAGGCAGATGTTCTTCTTAGCGAATGTCCAGTTTACTCCTTCCAATTTTCTAACTTCAAAGATTTTGCAATTTCTTGCGGCACGGCACTAATTTTGTGAATACCAACAACTATTCTTTGATACTTCCCATTAACATACTTCAAAAATAAACGACTTTCCTGTATATTTGACGGCCGTAGTGCAACATATCAACACAAATAATTATCGCCTATAATGGTGAACAAACGAGGTTTCTTGTTTTTTGTCTGCAAAATTTTTACGACCAGTAACGAGTCCATATCTTCAATGTCATCAATTTTCAAATGAACTAGTTCGTCACAACGCATAGCACCTCCAATTCCTAATACTAGAACAACCTTTATCATCAAATATACATTATCAGGTGCCATATCCAGGAACCGATCCACTTCCTCCTTTGTTAAAACCTAGACTTTTTAGGTATATATGCATCACTTTGCCTTTTTAACAATGCTCGTAATCTTGAATATTTACTAATATCCACACCATTTTTGATATCCAGTGTGGATCGCAACATTGAATACTGTGACCAAAACGTGGATGGCTTGACGGTCTTCGTTAAATTTGAGAAACACACCATAAGAACACTCACCGCATAGTTTTGCACACTTTTTTCTTCACACCAATCCATGAATCGCTGATATGCAAGTTTAGAAACTTGGCGAGATTTGGGTGGCAAAAGATTTAGACATATGCAGAGCTGCTTCGGCACTTTCCTATGTATCCGCATGTAGGTATATTTTCATCGTGTTCGGGATTCATTTTGAAAGCAGCGTGAAGACTACTACAAAAATTATATGATTAGTACGTCTACTGACGTCTACTTCACAATCAATATCTACCAACAATACCAGATATTTGACTTGGTTGGGGAAAAAATAGTGTATATCATACGGACTAAAAGTGCCTATTTTTACTCGCAATTTTGCATTCGCTCGACTGCGCTGCGCTCCGCCTCGCAACTGCAAATATTGCTCGTAAAAAAATATGCCCTTTTAATCCTTATAATATAATATACCTACTATTCTACGAAACATTTTTCGGCTGTTGGCGTTTGATTGTTGTATTTGAAAATTTTCAAGAGGATCGGTACAAACCTTGACATTGGGAGCCAAATAATATTCAATTCCGGTACAGACCAATAGCTTGGAGGTACATATAGTAATTGACAAAAACGAAACGCAGGTAATTCTTTCTCTTATTCATAATCACAGATCATGAAAACTTCCTTGTTGATATTTTTGTTTTCAAGTACCACCTGAAAAATTTCCAAGAAGGTATCATATGCGGTGATGCCATGCAACAATAATGAAGTATCAGACTGAATGGATGAGAACAATTGTTTTGCAAACCCAGTATTTTCCTTTAAATTTTCTGCACGAATTAGCAGGTAGCCTGTCCAGGAAACAATATCCAATCCTCGTTGGGAAACTTTATTGTACTTCCGGAATTTCGGAAGCCTAAAGGGTCTATTGTGCCACGAAGGGTTCCGCGGGAAATTGGGTTTATTCGGAGTGATATATTGCGCCACTGAACATTCTTCAGTTCGCTGGTTGCCTCGCGAAGACACTGCATTACAAACTGAGTTACTTGGTGAGGGGGATGAACTTCCTGAATTTTCAAGCGAATTAACTGAACCAATCATTTCTTGAGACGAAAAGAACTAATGAAATGTAGAAATGTGCCTAATATTTGTTCTCGATCATTAATGAAAATTCTGAATCAAGCAAGAAGATATCCGTTTTCTGGGAACAAGCAAGACACATGGTGTTTAATGCCAACTTTGATCAATATTCTGATAACTGTGGTAAACTTGACCTTTGAAATAACGGATCTTGTCACATCTTAATATTTTGATATACACCCTGTATATTTGACTTTGAGAACTGCCCCATATTCTGAGGGTTTAGTCTACTTCCTGCATTCGTTTCATTAGTTTTTGTGAAAATATTTTTAATCCCTTCATGAATTTTCATACAATAATAGACATTTTTTATTCACAGTCCTGATCCACCGGGTATATTTCATATTTGAGGAATTGAATCAACAGATAAGGAAAAATACAATCAAACTAATTACAATCCAGTTTTCCCATCCTTTTAGCCTGCATGCTACGCCCATGACCATTATGTAAATGAATTGGAACAAATATACTGGAAAATAATAAAACTCTGGCTTTATAGCCGCAGACTGTTATCGCAGCTATTTCGCAGTAGCTGTAATTATATTATTCTCCATCGATAACGTACTCGTGACGCCATTTTTTCCTTTTCAGCGTGTATAAAACGCAAGAAAATATTCCCGAAGTATACGTTTTAGCAGATTATATTAATTGATAGGATGAAAAATGTCCACCCTTGGTTATCAATCAAATGAAAAAATCGTGGCTTTCTCAGTCTGGAATGAGGTATCAGAAATAATTGGGAATCAATATTTTCGAGTATATAAGGTGTTTCTAAGTTCATGGATCAAATTTAGGAGGTGTTTGCTCGTACGAAATTAAGACGAGTCTTTCCTATAACTAAATTTCCTCAGCCCAACTTTTTCCAAGATATCACCCGTAAAATGTTCTTCATTCAATTCATTAAATAAATTGTAAATTATGTTGTTTATTTTTTCACTTCAGCTATCGGTACTGGGAAAAAAATTCAAGGATAAATTTTTGTAAATTAAAAAAGGATTTTAAGTTAGAATTTCATTTCATGAAACTTCATCTCGACAGAATGATTTTGATTCAATATATAGTGAGGATTGCTTATTTCAACCCCGTATAATGTCACAGGAATATTGAAAAAAATACCGTCAGCGAGTGGCCGAAACGTAAAGAATTTTTAGTTCATAGCTTCACTGAAATTCTAGAAAAAATTTAAAACTCGATTCTAGTCATCAGCTATAAAGGGAGTTATTTTCTTGTGAGACTTCAGTCGCCATATATCTTAACTCGATATTAATTAATTTTTTTCTATTTCAGGTGAGAACAAAGATCCAACCCTGAAAATTTCAATGACCGTGTGTGATGTTGATGAGGAAACAATTTTTACCGAAAAACAGAGTTTTTTCACCATAAACTGGACAAACATATATAGCCCTGTAGATCACACCGAGAAAGATATTTTTGCTTTATGACATATACATACACCGTTTTCGAAGCATAAGCGAGATACAGGGTGTTTAATGTCAACTTTGGGCAATATTCTGATAACTGTGGTTAAAAGTTATGCGTGACATTTGAAATAAGGGTATCTGGTCAAATATTGGTATTTTTCAGTGCTCAATTCAATTTGGAAAGCAATATCTCAGCGTATTCGATTTTCTGTGAAAAATTCTTAAAAATTCAACTCAACTTTTTTTTACATGCATTCAGCGAAAAAGAAATCACTCAAAATTTTTGAAATCTTTCGTGGTTGAACTTTCTTCCATTCTAAATACTGATGTGAAAACAGAATAAAAAAATATCTATTGGTTTTCTTTTTGTAGCCTTCTAAAGATTACGCTTGGAATACATAATTTTAATTAAAAAAAACTGGAGGCCCTACGGAGGCAAAAATTGGACCAATGGGCTGCCAGAATGACCCGGATAGAAATATGAATTTATAAACCAAAATAAAAAATTTCTAAAAACTTTGTTGATAATCGAACTATTCACTATCGATTACCTAGCGTTGTTTGCTAGCGAATTTCTCCAAGAATAGACTAAATTCAATTCATACTCGTAGAGAGTTAGATTTTCACAAACGTTTTTTGAAAAAAATTTTTTGGTTTCTGAATTCATATTTCTATCCGGGTCATCCTGGCAGTCCATTAGCACAATTGTGGCCTTCGTACAGCCAGTTTTTTAAATAAAAATTATGAAATTACCCCGACCGTAATCTTTGGAAGGCTGCAAAAAGGAATCAAATGAATATTTTCTGATTCTGTTTTCACCTCAGCATTTAGAATTAGACAATTCAACCTTGAAAAATTCCAACAATTTTCGGTGAATTTTTTCTTTATTCAAGACAAGTTTAGGTCGAATTTTGTGAAAATTTTTCAACGTTGAAATAATGTTTTCCAAATTGGCAGCTTTGCAGATTTTTCGCCATTCCAATTTCTTTTTCCAGAATTTTCCACCACAATTGACTTGAGCACTAAAAAATACTAAGATATGACCAGAAACCGTTATTTCAAATGTCACGTATAACTTTTACCTCAGTTAATAGAATATTGCTCAAAGTTGACATTAAACCCCCTATATCTTATGCCGCGAAAACGAGATATATGTCATGAGGCAAACATGATTTTCCCGTTGTCATCTACATGGCTTTATATGTTTGTTCATTTCATAGTGAAACAACCTGTATATCGATTAAAAATAAGCTGCAGGTAAGCTCTGCTAGATAACTTATGTCGATATCTGGAAACTGGAAGTTAATTTGTATGGTGAAAGTAGCACCTATGTTGGAGATATAGGGTGATAGCTATAGCCAATTTTCCTGAAGCACTTTTTTACCGTAGAATTCAATGGTATCAATGATTAAAGGCGAGTTTATACAGCAACTAAAATAAAATAAGAACTAAAATAAAATAAAATAAGAATGTTCACTTGATGCATTTCAATGACAGCGTTTATACAGGAAATAACCTAAAATAAGGAATAAGAATAAGAATGAGAGATGGTCAACTTTTATCTTTTTCGCTTATTTTATTTGGAAAATGATAGTGCGCATGACCCAAATCCACTCCCCAATCTTTTCCGTATTGACACTTTTGACAAGTCCTAAGCCGAATTTTCGCGTGACAATATTTTAACACTATTTCGTCCGTTATGAAATATTCGTGTTTTCGCGTCGAACTGATGACGTCACGCACCAAATAATTTGAAGCGGTTTGAAAGCAGGTAGCGGAATAGTTCGAACTGCAGTTTGAAGTTTGTAATCAGCTGATTGAGGAATATAGGTTATGTTTGTTGGATTTATTTTGTTTTCACCGTTTTTATTTTGAATAAATAATAATAATAACTGTTCTTCATTGCATTTAATATTGTTTGAATATGACAGCTTTGTTTTTAGAACGCATTGTGACCTGTGACTGTGAAGTAATAAATCACTTCGAGTAGAGCACACCTTTATTTTAGCATTTTAGCGATGCATGAACCGGTGACGTTTACTTCGAAATGTTTTTGAAATAGTTTTGAACCGTGATTCACGCGAAAAAATGGCTTAAATGAAATGACAACTAATCATTGTCAAAAAATCTGCGATTTGATTGGTTCATTCTTATTTCTTATTTTATTCTAGTGATCTCTATAAACCTATGTTTTCTGCTCTTATTTCTTATTTTATTTTATTTTAGTTCTTATTTTATTTTAGTTGCTGTATAAACTCGCCTTTATTCGTTTATACCTTCTTCATAATTTCAATGTGAGCGTGCCCAATACTTTTGTTCTAATTTCGAAAATATGCCCTACTTGGTATTATACCGAAAACATATTCGAAAATTGGAGATTATAAGTTTCCTCGTGTTATCATTGAAGTGGTGAAGAACATAATTGAAATGTTTTTCAAGATCGCCGTTCAGAGCGAGTAGGAAAACTCATCTGATAGAGGCGTCACCGTGCATTTTATGGAATATCTCCATAGAACTTACATTATCAATATGAGTTCTATGAATATCTCTTTCATTATAAATGAAACTTACAATGGCGCTCTCTATCCGAAAATCGCTGAACTATGAAATTAGTGAATATGTGGGTGAAGCAGGAACTTTTCCCGCCATATATTTGAATTTGGCCATTTCCTGCCAATTCCGTATTTCAAGTTGTTTTTCTGAACGAAATTATCTGTAGATCAACTTTTAATCGGAAGTTGAACTATTTTCATGGGTCTTTCGTTTGAAATAAAATAGAAGCATATTGGCTCATTTTCTTCTATTTTTGATAGAAAAAATGAACTTTCGAAATAAAATCGATTTAAATTATTTCATTGAAAACTCCAATCCTTTCTGAGTTTACCCACAAAAATTTCAGTTTCAAAGTAAAACTATTTTCAAATGCCACTTGAAATAAAACCACACTACATTGAACGCCCACCTAAGCTAATGGTGAATGTGAAATTCTGGTTTAGATGATAGTGTAGATTGCTGGCAAAAGTTTTAAAATCTCTAGAATCTCATTCGAAATGAAATATTGGTCCATGAATAAATCTCCGATATTAGATTTTGTTTATCTGGTTTATAATTAGGACTCAACATTCAAATATGTCCAATTTAGATTACTCTGTATGCCCTCCCCGCTGAAAAACTCCCTAGATTCGCCAGTGCTGGGTACTCCTCAATTATGAATACTCTATGGCTCAACTCGATTTTCTAGATAAGACGGTAGAGACTGTCAATCCGCATGAAGAATCGGTGACATGAGAAAAGGGTAGTTTAGATTATCCACAAGGGTCTCGCGCGAATTTCTGCACCACCAAATTCATTACTTACGCGTCTGCCATCTTGTAATTCAGCGAGCGAAATAAATCATCTTGCGCCCTCAATAACGCGGCATATAATACAGTTTCCTCCACGCAGGTTGCGGAAGCGGAACGCGACCCAGTGCGGTAATACATTCCGGATAAAATAATAAAGGGCCCAGGGGGGCGGGTAGAGGGAGACAACAGACGTTACATATGCCTTCCTGCGGGGCAGCTGGTGCGAAGGCAACCAGGTGAAACGACAGGTTATTGCCACGAAGCGCTAGGACGACAGATGCGAGCAATTTGCCTTGATACGGGGGAATTAATTCAGCCGGTGGACGTTCTTCGGAAGTCGACAGATGATCGGGGTTCTCAGATAATTTCCGAGTGTTTCGCCGTTTCAGACCAGCAACTATCTTCAGGATCATCGTTTATCAAAAATTTCTCCTTCTTACCTGAAGACTGTTGATTTTTAGGGTCGTCGTTTAAAGAGAGTGTTGCTAAGGCCAACAGCCTCTCAAAACCAATAGTCAACATACAGGGTGTCCCACGAGGAACTTTACATGCTCCTCCTACCATATATAGAGTCCATCATCAGCATCACGAACTGGCTGCTTGAAAACGACAATCAATTCTGCCTATGATTCATAGAACTAGAGGAAAATAAATATTCTGCAGATTTCTGTAAATGAATAGAAAGCAGATTATAGTTCCCTCGATAGTTTCTTCACTAGCTACTATGTGCTGCCACTAAAGTTGGCAAGTAAACTGCCAAAAAATTTTGAATCAAATCGTTCAAGGGCGCTGTACCTCTATGTATACCTAAACTCAATGGTATTATGTATAACGATTACCATATCATATCATATCTTGTTTTTTATCCTCTTATCATACATTACTGAGAATAGCGATTGTGATTATTCAAATGATTTACTTGTTGATATGTTTTCAATTTATGTTGAATCAAAACGAAATGCCAGTTCGGCGTATAAGTTGTACAGAACAAGATTTCCGCTGAGAAATCACCCAACTTCACGGATGTTCATAAACCTGGTGCAGAGATGTAGAGATATGATGAACCGAGAGATGCAGGCCAGTGTGGTATTAAGGTATTAATGCCCAAAATTTTTTATAAATTTTTCAAATTGAACATTTTATATAAGAAATTTTCGGTGAAATGACTTATGTAGATGGGTCCTATCACCTGTCAGAAGAAAATATACCCTGTATACTAACTGAAAAAAACTACAACACCCAGAAGAGCTGATATAATTAAAAATTTTTTTTTGGTAAAACATAAAAAGTATAGCAAGGAGTAAGCGATTAAAATTTTGAAAAAAAAATCGTTTTTTCACATTAACATGTTTTGTTACTTAAATATTGTAGTCGGTTTTTGCAATATTTTTTTAACTTCACAACAAACCAGTTGTTCGAGGAGATCCGATGTCGATGTTCAGCTGTTGTTGAAATGCCTAGAGCACGTGTACGCGGAATTTATCGCCAGCAGTGAATTTGAAAGAGGTCGAGTTATTGGTACGAACAGAAATCCAGGTACTGTCATGAGATGTTGTGCAGCGTGGTTTGATTATGCCCAAAATCGAAGAAGAGTAGGCACCGGACTTCGAAGGAGCACGAATGAAAATCAAGATCGTCGCCTAGACCGATTTGCGACAATTCGATTGTAGGCTATCCTGTAACTATGCCAACGGTTTACCGCCAGATAAGGTCTTTTGGGCTGCAGCATTATCGGCCCCATCTTGTGTTACCTCTGACGGTTGAGCATCGTCGGCAACGATTACAGTGGTGCAGAGAACGTTAACATTAGAATGTGGAATGGCGTCAGGTCGTCTTTTCTGATGAATCTCGATTCTCCTTGTGTGCTCATGATGGACGAACAAGGGTTGGACCACATCAGGGAGAAAGACGTGAACCTCAGTTTGATGTTGAGCGTCATGTATAACGAGCAGTAGGATTTATAGTATGGGATCTTTAGTCTTTTTTTGAGGTAACATGAAAGCGCTGGGTTAACTTCGAGAAATGGTGGAGCCATATGTTCTCCCTCACCTTAATCGGTTCGATAATCCAATATATTTCAGCAACTTTTAATGCTCGACCTGATGTTGTCAGAGTTAGTTTACACATTTTTGAAGCGACCCATGTGGATCTTTTGCCATGGCCGCCCAGATCCCCCGATATTTCGCCCATAGAGCATGTTTGGGACATCATGGGTAGAAGGCTTGGAAATTAACCCAGCCCCCACGCTATACTATCCTTGTTTTACCGAAAATAAATGTAAATTTGAATAGCTCCTTCTGGGTGTTGCAGTTTCTTGGTCAGTTAGTTCACAGGGTGAGTCTTTGACTTGTACATATATTTCAACTGAAGATTCTTGAAGCCAAAAGAAACCTTTTTTCATTTTCCATTTTTCCGAATTCGGCTCTGTTAAAAAGATTTCGCCATTTGAAAAAAAAAACATTGGGCTAAATACATCCATGAAATGATACTGTGGAATTCATTCAAAGTTCATATTTATAGATAGAAATTGAGTTTATACATTTAGGCCCAATTAAGGGAATACTCAAGTAGTCGAGTACTAACCTTATTGGAATAAAAATGTTGCATACACGATAATTTCAACAAAAACAGTTAGTTTCATCGGATTATATCTGCAACTAAAAAGCCACATTTATTCCCCAAAATAAGTTCCTTCTTCGATTTTTCTGCAGATTAGTTTGTAAACACTAATAACTTGTTCATATTTTCCTCGAAATTCCCAAACAATATCATGAAGAGTGACTTTTCATTCAGATCTATTATTAAACAACCTAACCTAATCTAATTTGTATCGATTCTGTGAAATTTGCACAGAAATTTCAAGAAGATGTTGTCAGCTTGCTGATATTTTCATTGATGTTAAGGATTTTTTACGAAACAGTATAAATCACGATACATTTGTGTACCGTGGTATAAATATCTATGAATTCTGCCGTTTCCAAATTTTACCACGCATGAGTAGAGCGAAAACCGAAGTATGGTTATCTGGAGGCCAACGTTAAACAATAACAAACCAGAGTCTCTGAACAAACTGTGAACATTAGGTGAAGTTCTGAATAATCTGAATACATTCAGTGACCTATTGTTCTAATGTGATCATTATGTGAAGTGAATTAATATAATTCCAACCGTGTCGAGTTTATAAAATTCCAAGAGGATGTTGTTTAGATAGAAACATCGCCACAGATTATCAGGTATCGTATTATTTTTCATTAATTTCAATTTAATAAGTAGTTTGTATCGAAATTCATCATTCATATCTGAATTTTGTATTTCATCGACATTTAACTTCAATATAGAGCGGTAACTATGAATTTCCAATAAAAACTGTGCGTATTAAATCCTTCTTGGTGTTCAATTTTATCTCCCACATTTGTGGGATTTTATTATTAAAATATCTCGACACAGTTGAATAAGTTGATAAATATTGTGACAACATTGTAAACTCGTTTAAAGACCAGAGAAGGAATAATATTCGATGATATTCAATTCAGAGACGCATTCAGATTATTCTTGAAATTAATGATTTTTTCGTCAAAAATCTCCGGGTAAAATTGGAAATAACTCGAAAACGACGCGTTTTATTGAAAAAAATAAGAATACTTTTAGTTTCTTAAATGATTGATTCTTTCAAAAATATGAACCGTTTATCTTTTTAAAGTGGTTTTATGGTGTTTTAGCGTGTATTGATGAGTCGACTACCCTGTAACTTTTATACTAGTAAAGATATTGAATAGGTTTCAATTGAGGAATATGCACCATGAATAGAGTAAGAACTCAACCAAAATTCAGTTCATTCGAAATACCGGATCCGAAGATATAAACAGAAATGGCATAGGAAAAAAGTGTTTCGTTTGATGAGAGGAATCTACAGATAAAATATATGTACAAGTCAAAGACTCACCCTGTATATGCCTAATTTCAGTTGGATTTCTTGTCGAATGCAGATATGAGAAAAAAAATTAAATTTCAACACCCTGTATCTGGAAAACGAAACGTTAGCATAAATTCTAATAAATCGTTAAATTCTTTAAGTATTATAGAACTGATAATAATTTCTGTAGTCCTGAGAATAATACAATTGAATATATTTTATGAACTTCTAGTCCATCCTGCGTACAGTACATTCTCATTAGTCTCTTGATCCAAAATAAAATTGATTGAATCCGCAGTCACCCTCCAAAATTTATGATTCCAAAAGTTGGCTAGCGGAACAATCGTCGTATTCAGTAAAGTGAAATATCTGTTGTGTGGATAATGAGAAGTATCCTAATGAATGGTTTATTGACTAATTACTGTGGGAGAAAACACGCCTGAAAATATATGGCCGGACTTGTCAAAGCGCTGAAGCAACAGCTGGTTCGATGAATTTCGAATCGCTCTCAAATAGGTCAAACCTAATCATCTGGGAAATTTAGCGCTTCCCTTCAACGCAATGCTATTTTTGGATGGCTAAGTTAATTTAGTTACATTGAGGACACTGTGCGTGAATCGTAGGGTGGACCTGGAATAAAAAAAATTTAGTGTCAAGCAGTAGAACGCGTCGCGGGTAGATAATTCTGTTGGCGTATCGATTTGCTTTGCTTGTGCTTCGTGAAACGTCGACCCTTCTTTTGGGGTGAAAGGGGAATGTTCGTAGTTTCACAAATTGCCACTAGATACTGGATATGAGGTTCAACAATAGGTGGTTGCTGATGGGTCCAATAACCTTTGTTGCCGAAATATAAAAAAATGATATTACATTTAAAAATTGAAATATACACAATAATTAGGCAGTGAGACAAGTTGTTTTTTTATTTGAAAGGTAACTACGTCATCAAAATACCACTACGATTTCTACGTCAACCCAATTCTTCATAACTTTTTCACATCAATTTTGTTTTATTTCATCAGTAGCTCGTTCGAAGTTATTTTAAATCGCTTAGTTGTGGCTGGATTATCAGAAAAAACTCAAACGACTTCATCTAGATGCAATTGTGCCTGTATATCTTGGCATAGATTTTTATCAGCAGAAATTCTGCAATTCTGTTCGTTTAAACAACTGTGCATCAAAGATGAGCTTCATTAATTGAATGATTTCACTAAATAAACTGCTCCACATGCAGCGGCGTAGCTACGTGGGTGCAAGGGTGTGCAGTGCACCAGGGCCCCTGACCTCAGGGGGCCCCCAAGCGCTGACCATCAAATCGCGTTTGAACTTAAAAAAAATTCAAACTTTGATTTTTCTCTGTGATCTATTATGTAAATAACATTGTTTTTATTATATTCAGTTGTTGAAAAATGTTTTTTCCGAAATATCATCAAATCTAGGGATTTATTGCCACAATTCACTGGTGAATCGGTCACCTATCTAAAAAAAACTAAATCCGACTAGATGGTCCAGTAGGGTTAACATAATTTCGGCAATCAAATTTCATTTTTTTCATATCATTCGTGCATTAGACGAAATAAAAGAATAAATTCTTGCAAATAAGAGCAAAAACAAGCAGAAATTAAAAAAAAATATGTTGAATTTTGAATTTATTTTCCTCGGCGATTTAATGCACCGCATTCTCAATGATATCAATTATGCATCTGAAGTATTACAGAAATGCGATGTCAGTTTGGACGACGTATGCAGAGCTTTAGAAGAGACGAATACAAAGAAAAAAAATTATAGGAGTGACTTCGAGTCCTTCAAGTGCAAGGCTAGAGAAAACGTCATAGCATATGGAAAAGATCTAAAGATCCCCATTTCGAAGAAAAGAGACAAAAAAGATAAAAAATATTTCGATGAATTAGCTTCCGATCACCGATTTCGAAGCAGGGGAGAATTTTCCGAAATAAATATTTTCAATAGAGTGCTCGATTCAATAATTTCTCAATTTTAGAAGTCACCTTCTTATATTTCGGTTGCAGTTTTCAACAAACTGCCGAACCATTGGAAACTATTAAGTTTCATCAAATTTAAAAGAGAATTGAAGGCGCTCCTTATAACAAAAGCGTATTACTCGCTCTCAGAGTTTTTCTGCGACACAAACCTATCTGTGATATGAGTATAGTTGGCTCTGGACTGTAAGTTCATTTTATGTCCATATTTACATATTTCAATAATGCGTTATTTATGCTGAAAATTGACGAGTACACGGCACACGCTATTGTATTAAGCCTGTAGTACAATAAAGATTCAATTGATTGAATTCAAGTTTTTCGGGGTATGAATGCAGTCAACAAAATTTTGAATTCTCACCATCATCTCTACTAGATATAGGTAGACGAAAAAACTGTAATTCAAAGCTTCGACCAATTTCAAAGTAAATATTGCGATATGAAAGGGTCCAACTTTTCAATTCAAGTTCTTAATATTTATCACCTATTCTACCTGAATTGAATAAAGCATGGACAATTCATGAATTGTGTATGAAAATAATAAGGAAATACGGAATGCTGGAATGCGATCTAACAGAAGTATTTACAGAAATATTACTGTTCCATACAATCTTACTGTCACCTCTGTAGAAGCTGAAAGATCTTTCAGCAAATTAAGAATAATATAAAATTATTTGCGGAACACTATGAGCCAAGCTCAACTGCGACATTTATGGCTATCAATTGAAAATGAAGCTGCATCAAGTCTAGATTTGAATGAAGTCATTGAATATTTCGCAAAGACAAGGTCTAGAAAGAGGTTGTAAACATATTTTTTTCCGAAGGAATAAATGACTTCAAATCTAGACTAGGTTCGAATCTCCAATAATAAATTTGAATTCATTCCTCGAATAGTTTATTCTTATTGTGATTTCACCAAATAATCTAACGTATCAATAAAAAAATAAGGCTAGAAGGTCATAGTGACAATGACAATTTTTTTGTGAATATTTGTACATATAGTAAATATCTATAAAAAATGTTTTCAACGCCCTTTTTTTCATCCACATTAATATAATGAATTTAATATACCTGCTCAAATACATAAATAACAACATAATTTATTCAAGTATATTCCTCAACTAAACCTTCAGTAAGTAACTTTGCGTCTCCGAAGTATTTATATTTTGACTCGAAAACAATTCATTAAGGGGCCCCTCTTCGATTTTTGCACCAGGGCCCCGGACTATCTAGCTACGCCACTGTCCACATGAGTTAGGGATGTTGACTTAAATTGCAAAAAAATATAGTTAAAATAAGATTTTTGTGATGAAAATTCATATTGATATGATTTCAAGTTCCAAATTAATTTTAGCCTGTAAGTCTGCAGCGTATACAGGGCGGTTAAGAAAAATCGAGTGAGATAACGAAATTTTATTCCCAGAGAATTCAAGCATTTTAAGACTAGCAATACAATTTGTATGGCCTCCACGGGCATCAATAACAGCTCGACATCTTCTTCGCATACTACACACACAGGTTGTTGAACATGTCTTGAGGAATCTGGTTCCATAGACGGGGCAGAAGTTCTCTCAGATTATTTAAGGATTCTGGGGTAGGTTGATGATTATCTAATCTTCTTTGGAGCATATCCCATGCATGTTCTATGCAATTCTCAACGGTGCGGTCTAGCGTTATCGTCTAGAAATTGAAAAGTTTCACCAATAGCAGCGTGAAAATTTGGCACAACATTGTCAATGATATGCTCCCTATAGTGTAAGACTGTCATATTCCCAGGACAAATGTGTAGATCTGTGCGCCCGTTCAAAAATATCCCGGCTCATACCATAACACTATTCCCTCGGAATGGATGGACTTCTTGGACATAGCGACGATTACGGGGTATGCGTGGGATTGTCCATACCCTTATTCTTCGAGAATCTGAAAATCGTTCATATCTGGATTCATCAGTGAAAAAGACACTAGGCCATTGATCGTTCCAATTGATATGTTGCCTTGCCCATTCCAGTCTTTGACGCTTATGGTCACGTGTTAATGGAACTCCTCTTAATGGACGTCTAGAGCCTAGATTCACCTCTCCCAGACCTCGTCTGATGGTTTCGATGGAAACTTGGATCCCATCTGCATTTTGAAGAGTATTCCGTAGCATTCTACACGTAGATGTAGGGGTTTTTCTCGCTGAAACGGTGATGAAACGATCCTGAGCAGGTGTTGTTTTTCGTCGCCCACCAAGCCTTGGTCTTTCCAACACGGAACCTATTCCAAAGTCAAGATATCACACTGAGTTAGGCCACCCTGTAGCATTCCGATAGCCCTATCAGCCTCAGCGTTTGTTAATTTACGTCTTGGCATTCTCAGAAAACTTGTTTCAAATCGAAGCCTTTGATAAACTGACTTCATTTCAAAATAAGAACATTCATGAAGCATATGCAAAGAACGAAACTTCAGAAAAAAGGCGAACAGGTTGACGAATAAATGTCTCATACTAATTTTATTGGATCGATTCAAGTTGTTATTGAGTTTTTATTGATTTCACAGCGATTTTCTCGAAGATTACATACTTTTAAAAACGATTGAAAACGATATCCCTAACTCTTGTGAAGCAGTTTATTTCAGTTGGTTGGCAGGATCAAGGTCCGGTTAATAGAATAGAAACTAATTCTTAAAACAAGGCCAGGGCTCTACAATGAAAAATACAGAACTTTACAATATGGCACATACAGCAGATATTAGTAAATGGACAATACTGGAACATGTAAATTCAATCTTTAATTATAATAAAAAAAAACAATAGTTGTAAGAAGTGAAGATATCACACTCTGAATTTAGGAAATGGTTATAAAATGATACTTTCACCATATTTGAACAGAGCAATGAACGAATTCTGGGAATTCTCTTATATTTTTATTATTGTTTGAGTCATGTACTGAATGTATAAAAACAAATACACCCTACAAAACATCGAGGAAAAAACTGCTCAAAAGGAACGGTCATTCAACATTCAAGTTTTTTCTTGTCATTCAACTGAAATAGGTAGGTATATAATAACAAAGGTCTTGAATCCACACAGTTAGGTATCCTAAAATTGTTCATCAATTTAAAGTTGTGTAAGAGCAAAATGAGAAAATAAACGACGTTTATGGTTTCAGTTCTTCGTATTCTTGTTTGCGAAAGACTCAATTGTTCAGAACGACGTGAAACCCATATATTTGGATTATCTCTTACACTTGCTGCCAAATCAATGTTTCCTTATGTGCGTTAATTTCTTCTTCGTAATGAACCACACTTTTCTGAAATATTATCCGAATAATATCGTCCGTGAATTCTCCTAAAATTTTTCTCAGTCTTCCCAAACAAGCGCAGATTTTGATAATGATTTCTAAATGTTATTGAAGCGTGTATTTTCATTGATTGAATGGCATAACCTTCTGATCACAAATGACATAAGGAATGTCTGAAAATATTATCTACACAGTGTTTATATTGTAACCATTTTAAATTGTTTACATTCTTATTGGGATACCCGTTACTTCCGGGAGCGATAGAAATATTAAAGTATTTCAGATTTTTTCGGCATTCCAGATTACACACTGAAAACGAATTTCATCATAATATCTTGAGTAGTTCTTCGTATAATTTGGGGTGTATATCCAAGAAACTTTTTAATATTTCGAATATCAGCTCATTTTTGGAATATCTCCTTATTCGACTGAAATGATCCGATCGAAAAGGGAATGAAACATTAACATTTATTTCAAATGATCTGATTTGATTTGATTTTGCTTAGGTCCGAGTGAAAAGGGATCGAAGAAATTGAATATTTTGCTCTCAGTATGAGTCGAATAGCAATTTTCCATTACTCTAACGACTCTTTGTATTCACGAATTTTTCGACTTCATTCTGATTAACTAGGACAATCAACTTATATGGATTTACTGATAACACTGCGCGGAGTGGACCTTTCCTTTATACTCACAAATATGAACAGCCTCTATAAACATCGAGGTTGCGACCATAACATTTTCTGCACATTCCAAAGAAATCGAATCTGATTTGTTCTGTTTTATTGCATCTAGAATAATTTCACAAATTCAAACAAAAACTAAAACATTACAAAAGCTTCTAGTATGTATTACGCAGTCAAAAATCATATTTGAAACGGCTCACTCTCCTCAGATATATTTTAGTATGATCGATTGGCCAAGGTTTTCAGCCGGAGGGTAATGTTTTTTGTATGTATGTATATCTTATTTTTTTGGCCCACCCTACAGCCCAAACGGTTTGATGGATTTCAACATATGAGGTCTCATTAGATTCTTATGAATTATGGGCGTAACGTAGAGTATGAAACTTTATACATTGTGAAAATACTGTTTCTCTATTTCAGTATCGTAATGAGTTCATTACAGTACTAAAAAAAGTGCTGTAATGAATTCATTACAGCATCGTTTTCAGTAACATTTTTCGTTTTGTGGTTGTCAGCAATGACTTCCGATCCTTTTAAATTTCAGCAGACGTCAATTTAGAAACGTCAATTTTCGTATTTCCTAACATTCACACCAACTGCCAAAATACAATATGAAAGTCACTAGGACCTATAATTTGAATTTTTTCGTTGAATTCCACAAAATTTGAGTGAAATAGAGAAAATATCGTCTAATACTCGTTGCAGAATGCAATACCAATACTCAAGCGTTCGAAAACTCGCTCCTTCGTCGCTCGTTTTCGACTTTCGCATTCGTATTGGAATAGGAGCCAACTGCAACTAGTTTTAGAATATACTATTATGAAATTCGAGTCTTGGATTTACCCGATTCGTCATGCACAGGGTAAACAGTTCGGTATAATCGATAATGATACACCAAAATTTTGTTTGTTTCCAGAAGATCTGGAAAAAAGACTGTGATATTTCATAAAGATAACCTTCAAAATTCAATTTTCTTTCCGAAAAATTTCTACTGGCAGACTGGCAATTCTCTTTGGAATTATGATAGTGGCCGTAGACACTCAATCTAGATCCAAATTGTTTTTACATAATAAAATTTGGAGTCATGGTTTTGGAGTGGTGATAGGTTTAATACAATCAGTTCCAACAAACCCAGCGAGTGTTTCCTCTGAAGTCCCCATCAAAGTCCCCGCCTGCAATACATTATAGAATTCACGATATATTCATATTGAAATATACGAGTATACAGGGTGTTTTTAAATTCTTGCGGAGATGATTGCTCGTATGAAATTAAGATGGGTCTTACCTATAACAAAATTTCCTCAGCCCATTCCTTTCCGAGATATCACCCTTAAAAAGTGGTAAAACTAGATTCTCGAAATTCTGTAATTTTCGTGAACACGAGTATTTTTTCAATTTTCCTGCATATTCTATATTATACGGAGTTAAAATTAGCAGCCTATACGTTATTTCATATCAAAACCTTTTTTCGAGATGAAGTTCCATGAAATAAAATTATAACTAGAGATCCTTGTTTTCTTTCTCTGTCTTTTTAATTCACGAGTAAGTAACCTAATTTACGACGTAGAGACTTGATTTTTTTTTAATTGAAGTTGAAGAACGTCCTAAGGGCAAGTAGGTTTTTTTCGATTTAATTAGTTTTTCAATTAAAAAACCAGGGTAACCGTTAGATCTGGGGTTATTCAATAATGTTTTTCTTTTTTCAGGAGTACAAGCTATATTTTTGAAATAATAATCATGAAAATTTTTGTAGTTTATAGAAGATTAAATTGCCGAGGGCAAATTGTAGCGATTTTTTCGATTTAATTAGTTTTTCAATTAAAAAAAAAACAGGTTGAACTTCAGCGTTTTGGAGACTACACTTAATAATTTTTTTCCGATGGTTATTCATCTTTTTTTGGAAAAAATCGAAACTATTTGCCATCGGCAATGTGATCTTCTATAAACTACAGAAATTTTCATGATTATTATTTCAAAAATATAGCTTGTACTCATGAAAAACGAAAAACATATTCAATAACCCCAAATCTAACGATCACCCTGTTTTTTTTTAATTGAAAAACTAATTAAATCGAAAAAAAACTATTTGCCCTCGGGACGTTCTTCAACTTCAATTTAAAAAAAATCACGTCACTACGTCGTAAATGAGGGTACTTACTCGTGAATGAAGATTTACCACGATTACTGCCCCTTAAGGGTAGTATCTCGGAAAGGGGTGTGCTGAGGAAGTTTTGTTTTAGGAAAGAACCATCTTAATTTCATAGAAGCAATGTACGTGTGTAAATGTATATGATAAATGAATCATAGAATCATATTCAGATTTAGAGCATCCTATATCACTGGAGAGGAATTTAAAGCCTATAATCATTAAATGTGGAAGAAGATCGGAATAAAATAAACCAAAGATATTTATAATTTCGGTTTTGAAATTCATACTGCGCGTGTTGCAGTTGATATGTAAATTTTTCGATAAAAATATGAAACACCCACGGCCTGGTTCTACAAATATTTATATAGTGCTGTTCAAATTTATTTCTGTAGCACATCGCTCGCCTATTTTGTCACCTAAGCGACCGCAGATGAAGGAATTCGTAATGTCCAATTATAAATTGCCACGGATTATCATTTTTATGTCGTAGTTTTTCATCCAATTTGTGATACGAATAATTTCGCATAATAAATACTCGACGGAATTAATGCATCTTCAAAGCGATTTGTTATTCAAATAATATGTGCAGTTTCTGAGGTTTTGGAAGGTTTGGTAGAGCAGTTTCTCAAGCTTCAGTCATTGTTCACTGGAATGAAATAAAGTTCGTATTCTTTCCTCGGGAAGTCGACCAAATCAGAAAATTGCAAAGTTTTCGGTCACGTGAAGAATAATTCCGAAAATATCACATGCTGGGTGTTCCTAATTTGAAGATGGGACGACCGCTAACGTCGTCCGAAGATTATGAAAACAGGTGGATTGGACAGGGTAAACATCAGTCGTCGCTCGTCAGATCCCCATACTTAAATAGTTCTGATTTTTTTTATGAAAACTGCATTTTAATGACAATTTTGATTTTTTAAGGATTTCGAGATTATACTATAATAACATGTATATAACATTTTTTTGCCGAAATCGGTAGCAGATATGACAAAACTACGAGCGACCATAAAGTTTGGTATGACACCGAAGCTTTTGTTTACAATTTTTCAAACTGACATTGGCTCATCAAAAAGAAGTTTGGAAATAAAGCAGGTTAGTGTTCCAGAAAAAATAGCATCCTGTAGATTTGTAATCGAAACTGTTAAATTGTTATATCTATACCAAATTTCTGTTGAATATCTTGTGAAATTTGTATACATATACAGGGTGCCTCAAGTTCGAGTGCCTATTGAACGTTTCTGGAGAACTGGACATATTTGAAATCTGAAAATTGGTATAATGCTATATTGTTCGATATTATCTACAGACCTAAAATATTTTTGGAGCCTGAACACTTCCGGTTGTACATGAAGTGAAAATTAATTTGTTAATTTTTTTTTCTCTTATTTCGTTTCTGATATGATGATTATGCAATGCTGAATACCTACATTTCTGTTGAAACCATTGTATTCATTCAAATAGTTTTCAAAATATCGAAAAAAGATATTCATAGTCAGTATGTTCATTTTCCTTATTCTCATGTGGCGAGAATAAGAAAAATCAGCATAAAACTAACTATGAATATATTTGACTTTTTTTTCCGATGTTTTGAAAACTATTTGAATGAATACAGCGAAAAAATAAAAAAAAAGTTTCGAGCAAATTCAATTCCACTTCTTGTATAAGCGAAAGTGCTCAGATTCGAAAAATATTTAAGCTCAGTAGTCAGTAGAGAATTTCGAACAATATTATAATCCCAATTTTCAGATTTCAAATATGTCCAGAAACGTCTAACAGGCACTCGAACTTGGGACACTCTGTATTGTGAAAATAAAGACAATTATTATTATCATCATTAAATGCGGATAATAATTATGAAAAAATCAATTTGCAACATGTATCTGTACCTGTATCTCGAAAACGTTTGTGATCTCATGACGACAGCCACAGAGCTGTCGTCGAGATAAGTATATAATAAACCTTAAGGTCGCAGTGGACTGCCCCTTTTCACTATGACTACTATAACTATATCTCGACGTATCCAAAACATGAAAGATTCGAACAGAGATGTATAGAAACCCTGGATTAAATAATTCCTACTTAAAATGGTGACCCAAAATTGTAAATCACATGGGCACTCTTGATTGTAGTATTCGTGGTGCTATTTTTTGTATGAAAGAGGTTATGATATGTTTTTTTGAAAATGACATATAGGTATGATTTTGTTTAGGAAGTACATGTCAAAATTTTCAGCGAAACATATATTAATTCTGGAAGTTATATAATATTGCGGCAATGGCCAAATAGACCAACTCCTTTCGAGAGAAATGAAAATGGGGACAAATACTGGGATTTTTCTGTTGACAGGGAAGTCTTAGACAAAATCTAACCGGTGCCATTACCAGGTTTTTTATGTTCAAACCCAATGCGAAAAAAATCAGATGAGAAAGGAATAATTCAATTCTTGTTTTGCATGACAAATTCATCTGTCATACAACCAGTATTACCAAAAGTTTCGCCATCTCGAAAATAATAATTCAAAGAAACCAAAATTTCTGAAAAAACTGTTTTTTCAGTGTATGCACTTTTTTTGGTCGCTTTTGATGATTCATCCTCAAAAAGGTAACATAATCAATGATAACTACTTTTATGAAGTATGACTTTAATTAGAATTCAAATCACTATTGGAAAAAGTGAATGCGAAATGCAATCAAATATACATGGCTTCCGTTAATAAAAATATAAATAAATGCCATATCCGAAATGAACTGACCATACAGTGATACTAACAAACAGTTCCGTCCCTATTCCGAGTTCCCTATTCATGGTTTCGGTTTCATTGTGACCTTTATCAGAGCAACATAACTCCACTCCAAGAATAACAAGATGAAACATTGGTCCTAATGAACCAAGTCCAGGTGTCATTTTTGAGATATATTTCAAACTCAGCAACATCTAGAAAAGAGAAGATCAAGACCATAGCTCCCTTTCGCTGTCAATCTGAACAAATAGAGATGCCATACAAACTGAGAGGCACGGAAATGTTTCCATGACTCTCGGTTGAATTTTGTTGCTCTGACGATGATCAGAACAAGAACGAAATTATGGTAAACATTCCGCGGCAGTCTCTATCGGACTCGAACTACAATTTTCAATCGCCATTTTTCTATTTGAGTGATTTTCAATCTAATTGAAGAAGATGTGCGAGCAAACTTGCAAACTTCATAATTTTCAGCGGTGCCAAACACGAAATTCTATTTTCAATGAAAAATTCAACACCGATAAATTGTTCCATTTTTTTAAATAGCAAAGCCTACTTGGAATGAACAGATATAATAAAGCACTTCGATCAAACGATAATACACTGGGTGTCCCAAGTTCGAGTGCCTATTAGACGTTTCTGGAGATATCGACATATTATTTGAAATCTGAAAATTGGGATTATGATATTGTTCGGAATTCCCTACAGGTCTGAAATATTTATGGAGCCTGAGCACTTCTGTTTATACAGGGAGTGAAAATAAATTCGTTTAAAACTTGTGAATTATTGATGAGATAATTTATCTTCTACGGTCACAGAATATTCCAGAGCAAAAGATTAAATGAATTTGACTCAACGTGCAACATAAATCCAGAAAATCTCAAATAACTCAGACACTACTGAATTTAGGAGCAAGAGCATCTTAGAGTGCTATCACTTTTTATCTTCGCAGAATCCAACGCAATCATAAAAAAAGGGTTCTTATTTGAAAAACAGAATTCATGGCCAATTTTCGATCACAGTTTTCGACAAAAAATTTGAGAAACCCTGTGATGACGATATTTGTGAAATTCAAAAGATGCAGGACCTTTCCACATTCTTTTACTTTCACATTGTGACAACGGTTTACATTCGGGATGTTCAGAATAAGAAAATGAACATAATACTGACTATGAATATTTGACTTCTTTTCAGGTTTTTTCGATATTTTAAAAAACAGAATCAGAATGAATACAATGGTTTCTACAGAAATGTATTCAGCATTCAAAATTAAGTCATATCACAAACGAAAACATTGAAAAACAATTTTTTGAACAAATTTATTTTCACTTCCTGTATGACCGGTGCTCAGGCTCCAAAAATATTTTAGGTCTGCAGAGAATTTCGAATAATATCAATCTCGTCTCCCAATTTTCAGTTTTCAAATATTTCCAGTTCCCCAGAAACGTCTAATAGGCACTAGAACTTGGGACACCCTGTAGATCACGGTTGTGCTAAATTAGCGAGAGAAAGAATTTCCACAATTTCTGTAACGCAGATTTTCACTCGAACCGAACCCCCACCATTTTGAAACATTGAAATGAATTTTTATTTATTTTTCTTATCTCTTTATACATATATTATAGCCTAGTGCACCTATATACAGGGTGTCCTGAAAACAATGGATAAGCCTGCAACTATAGATAGACACTATCGTGGTCTAACTTATCCCGAATTTTGACCTTGATGAAAATTCCACGGTTTCCGAGATATTCATGGTTTTCGTATTTCTAGAAAATTTCCAAGTGGGATTAGTTTTTCTCATGCCATTTCTACAAATGGAGAGGTATTTCGATATGTTTTTTTTATTTCACATGAGATTGTTCAGCTATCGGAAACAAAGACTTAAATTCATCAAACTAGTGTAAAAAGTTAGAAACTCGTGAATTACAAAGAAAAATTGAAAACTAAATGAAATTTCCTTCAAGTTTGATGAGCTACAGTGTAAAAAAATGTAGGACGCCCCTGGTAGACATCATCTTAAAAACTTGCTCAGTTATTGCAGATTCCAAAAAGGTATAAGCCTAGGCATTCTGTAGTTTTTCATTCTCGTAACTACTTGATTACCAAATAGTCGAAAAATTTCGAAAAACTGTTTTTGTTGTAATCGTTATTCTGAGCTCATGTGTTAAAGTCAGGAGGGTATTTTTGTTGGAATCTACACCTTTCACAGTTGTAATTCAGAAATTCAAAGTTGAATTTCAGAAAAGGGAACATGTATTTCAGAATAGCAATATGTAATTCAGAAAACAGAAATTGAATTTCAGAATAGTTAATTCAATTTCAGAAAAACGAAATTGAAATTCAGATTAGGAAATTGTAATTCAGAAAAACAAAGTTGTAATTCAGAATAGTGAATTGAAATTCAGAAATAGCAAATTCAATTTCAGAAAAGGAAAATTGTATTTCAGAAGTTATCAATTCAATTTCAGAAAATGTAATATGTAATTCAGAATAGTATCGAGCTCGGTATCAAGTGATGCAACATAGGAATCTAGGACAATGTGGCATCGAACTTGTCTTGAGTATTTCGTATTTTCGAGTTTGTTCTTTTCCTGTTTTCGGTTTTGACTATACCTTCATGTTATTCTTGGAAATAAAGTTATTGTTATTATATTTCTTACTTCTATGAAGGTATCTAAGTACTTTGAGACTCGAAAATGACCTCAAGAATCGTTATTGATATATTTCGCCACCCATTTTAAATGGAATCTTGTCTCTATTTGAATTGCATACATAATATCAGAGAAAGTAGTTTGGGTACCAAGCAATTGAATTACAATTTCATCTTTCTGAATTACAATTTCGTTTTTCTGAATTAAAATTTCCCATTTCTGAATTTCAAATCACCAATTCTGAATTACAATTTATATTTTCTGAAATTCAAATTACCATTTCTGAATTACACATCACTATTCTGAAATTCAAATTACCCTTTCTGAATTACATATCACTATTCTGAAATTCAAATTACCGTTTCTGAATATCAACTTACTATTCTGAATTACAATTTACATTTTCTGAAATTCAATTTGCTTTTCTGAATTACATTTTACGTTTTCTGAATTACAATTGGAAAAGGTGTAGTGGGAAATTACGAAAATCATTTTTATTTTGAAAAAAGCAGTAGGATATCGTTTCTCTGGTTGAATAGAAATATGGCATTATTTACATTCAACACCCTGTATCTCGAAAACCTTACCGGACCTAAATGTATTTGACAAAATTTCTTATTTTCTTACATTCTGTACAGTGTTAAGAGGAAAGTATCAACTTAAAAAATACCCTGTGTTGCTACAATAGAGGTATGTGGAATATTCATTACAAATAAAATAAAACGAATTATTACCAAATTACTATTCGATGGAAAAAATAAAACGAATTAGTACCAATTACTTATTCATTGGGAATGAATAAAGAATTCGAAATCAAACAATGAGTTCAGTCATTCATATCTTAAATTTATTCATAGAAAATGAAACCCTGCTTGCATAGAACAATAATAACACTTTTGTGGACACTCGTTCACAGTCAGTAACCTAGGTAATTTTAATTTTATTTAACTTCTAATGACAATAGTTTTGAATTTGACTGTGAACGAATTTTCATAAAAGTGTTGTTATTGTTCTAGTGTTTTACTGGTACTTTTTTGAAATTTTGTTACTGTTATATTTGAATTGACAAGCTTTATGATTTGGATATTGTTTGTGATACTTTCGGAAAATTGGCATTCGTTATTCGGACTCTGAACATGCCTAGACAACCGTACACGCCACTCGAATATGCAAACATGCATTTCATTTATGGCGAGTGTCAAGGAAATGCCAATGCTGCTCAGCTCGACTTTATGCAGGTAACTTTGTAATAAAAGTGCGTTCATTAAAAAGTGTAGAGCGTGTATAAGGGCGCAAGGACGTGAATTTGAACATTTATTATGAATAAATGTTCGATATGAATAATGAACTTATTATTTTATTTTGCATTCTTCATTCATTTCCAATGAATAGTAATTTGGTAATAGTATTGAAGTTCTTTGAAAGATTCATACTTTTGCTATTGAAAAATAACCATAAGGTTAAACAAATCAGAATAGCTAGGTATAATCATACATTTACATTAACAAATGAGCTCAGAATAACGATTACAACAAAAACAGTTTTTCGAAATTTTTTGACTATTTGGTAATCAAGTAGTTACGAGAATGAAAAACTACAGAATGCCTAGGCTTATGATACCTTTTTGGAATCTGCAATAACTGAGCAAGTTTTTAAGATTATGTCTACCAGGGGCGTCCTACATTTTGTTTACACTGTAGCTCATCAAAGTTGAAGGAAATTTCATTTAGTTTTCAATTTTTCTTTGTAATTCCCGAGTTTCTAACTTTTTACACTAGTTTGATGAATTTAAGTCTTTGTTTACGATAGCTGAACTACCTCATGTGGAATTAAAGAAAACCATATCGAAATACCTCTCCATTTGTAGAAATGGCACTAGAAAAACTAATCGCACTTGGAAATTTTCTAAAAATACGAAAACCATGAATATCTCCGAAACCGTGGAATTTTCATTGAGGTCAAAATTTGGAATAAGTTAGACCACGACAGTGTCTATCTATAGTTGCAGGCTTATCCATTGTTTTCGGGACACCCTCTATGTATTACCCACACAAAATGGCATTTATTGACTAGAGGTCTTGTTTTTCTCTCCAGATGACTATATTGCCGACAGGATTTCCGTTTTTTACCAAATAATTATAGAAGTATAATAATAATAGAAGGAATTTATTGCAGAAGCAAAAGGCCGTCGACCTGAGGTCCTTCAGCCTTCAGAAGTATATTTTCTTTATATTCACAGTAATTGAGTTCAACGTATTATTTTTATTGGAATTTATATGTTCTATACCTCAATTCTTTTAATGACGTTCTTGATAATAATACTTCTTTCTTCAATTTGAAAAATATATTATTCTGCTTCGTGGTTTAAGGCTTCTATTATACGAACGACAAACATTTAAATCATTTCCTTATCTACTTGCGTCTACCTCATTCGAAGCTTCAATCCATTCAAGGGTTGACGATGCGAGAAAAAGGAGAATGTCCAATCTATTCACTTCCCCTATCCTGCACAGAATCTCTCCCTGTTGTGTGGAGACGTGCGTCCTTTATTTCAACCGAATTCGCCAAACTCCTATACAGGGAAGGATAATTCAATATAAGAACCATCAATCTTACTTCGAGAAGTTGGATGAGAGTGATATCCGGTCAATGTTGGAGCGATATTAATTGCATTATGAAGTTTATATAGTGTTTTTTTCTGTTATCTTCATTTTGGAAAAGTTGTTGGGATTAAATGAGTTAAAATGAAGTCTGCAAACGGGATATTCCTTTCTTGATAGCACTGGATAAGTTTTTTTCAAAGCAACTAGGGCAGTTCATCATACGTTCAATTCAAAGTTCAAACATTCAGTTGAGGATGGTTTAGCTCGGTTTTTTGATTTGCTTCGATGGAGATTATTATTTACCAATTTTATTCATTTCATTTGCATATCCGTTAAGTGGGGATTTATATGAAGACTTTTGATTTAGAAGATTTATGTTCTACTCATTACTCTACTCTCACAGAAGGTGGGTAATGTTTTTTGTATGTATGTACGTCTGCTTCTTCTTTAAGCTTTACAGCTACGACTCGATGCATTTAAACATTTGAGATGCCATTAGATTTGTTTGAATTGTGGAAGTGACAGGCTGATTTTTTCGGTATTACAGAAGTGCACTTCAATTTCATATGTCCTCAAAAGATTTAAAAAAAGGTGAGAGACAGCAAAGACATTTGTGTTGTTTTATTGACTTCCTAGAAGTTGACGGAAAGACTGATGGAGAAATATCTCACAGCGAATTCTAGATAAACTGCAAGCTGATGATTTGGATGTCAAAAAATGTCGTGGACCATCCTACGATAACGGATCTAATGTGGCTGGCATACAGGGTGTTCGGTAAACCTTGTACAATATTGAAACTGGTCATAGACCAGGTCATGACTGTTCAGAATATCAGAATTTCACCTCAGTAAAAATATCACCATTTTCGAGATAATGGGCATTTTATAAATAATTGGTGGGATTCAAATCTGGCATTTTACCTCTATTTCTTGAAAAATTTATCAAGTTCTGAAAAACTGTTTTGCACGTCTGAAAGCATCACTCATCATTAATCTTCAGCAACAAAGATATTTGAATTAGTCTCAATTTGTAGACATAGCACTCAAAAAACGGAGGTGAGGTAGTGATTTTCTAGATATTTAGAAAATGCCCATTATCTCGAAAATGGTGATATTTTTACTGAGGTGAAATTCTGATATTTTGAACAGTCATGACCTGGTCTATCGCCAGTTTCAATATTGTACAAGGTTTACCGGACACCCTGTATATGAAGGAGTCCAATCCAGAATTTTACAGGTGAACGAGCTGGCAGTATTTGTACCATGCCATTCTTGTGATGTCCATTCATTCCATGTTCAGGAGCAGTAAATTTTATTGGTGTTGTAGAAAAACTGTATTTTTTTTGTTGATTCATCACACGATAGACCATTATGAAAAAGTGCACGAACACAAATTTGAAAGGAAATAGGTAACCAAAATGGTCGGCTAAACATCAAGCTGTTATGAACTTGCTCCATAATGTACCAGGAGTTGTGAATCGCCAAAGTCGCAGAATCCAAGTATGAAGCTGGTCATTCGCTTCATGCTGTGATGGATTTTGAATTCATCGCGAACCTTACGTATTCTGCGTATTCTGCGAGATATGATTCCTCACTGCCCATGCTTTTTTGAACATGCAGAAAAATGGGTCCCTTTCAGCACAGAAATATTGATGAGACCTGGAATCAGTGAAAGATCGACTTAATCAAACCTGGTACAAATTCTTCACAGCAAGATCTGCCAGAAGCTTTCCCTAATGTCAGTATAGCTTTAGGGTATACTCTTAAAATGCGAAGAAAAAAATCTAATTTCTTTCGTTTTGATATTTTTCTTATTTCAGTATTTATTTTTATTATTCATTCGTATTACTATATTATTCAGATTTACTTCGGGTATCTCTGGATGTTGATATAAAAAAGATGTGATGATATGAAGTTTTTTTCTGAAAATTAGTTCTTTTATCGACTATACAAATCTTACTAGAACAAAGTGGAACACGCTGTATAAGCGAATATAATCATCGATTTTCAAATTTTCCTGATGAAATTAGAGGTACAAATTCGACAAAAAATTGACATCGGTGTACAAACCCCTCTATGCATTGTTACTAATAATAACTAACTCATTTCAGTTAGGCCCTCCTATCAAAAAACGATGAATCGACTTGTTTATCGAATGCTGCAATGAGTTTAATTATTCCAGTACCACCGGCGCTTCTATCTCCGATTCCTCGACGTAATAACGGTTTCATAATGTCAATTAAAACTCTCCAAGGAGAAGAAAATTATATCCATTACGGTCTTTGAGCTAATTACTGAAATATATCCGATAGGAGACGGAAGAATGAACTGCTCAGAGGAACGTTGCCGCGGTAACGGAATTATCTTCTGACGATGAAAAAAGGGTTTCGAATGTTTCGAGGTATAAAAAGTGGATTAACGTTTCCCCTTCTATTTCTTGTTGATGAAAATACACTAAACTGTACATACAGGGTGAGTCTTAGACTTGTGCATTTTTGAACAGTAGATTCCCCTCATCAATAATAGTATATTAAAAAGAAATGAGACACAAATCATTTGCCACTATAAATAATGACAAATGAACTATGAATACGAACTAGGTCTCCGATACTGTTCACCCTACCAGACCAAATGGTCCAACGTCAACTGAGAATCGCACCGACTGCAGTTTCGTCCTATTTAGGACTCATCATGGTGGAATATCCCAAAGTCGACGCTGGATGGAAAATCTTTTCGTCAAGATATGGATATCTGTCGTGCATTATTTCGGAATGACTATTAATGAGCGACATATATCCACCTTCAGAAAAGACCCCCCTCGGTGATTGAATGAACAATGAAGGAAACTTTTCTGAAGGTGAATAGATGTCGCTCATTAATAGTCATTCCGAAATAATGCACGACAGATATCCATATCTTGACGAAAAGATTTTCCATCCATCTTCGACTTTGAGATATTCCACCCTGATGAGTTCTAAATAGGACGAAACTGCAGTCGGTGCGATTCTCAATTGACGTTTGATCGGTCTGGTAGGGTGAATAGTATCGGAGACCTAGTTCGTATTCACATTTCATTTGTCATTATTTATAGTGGTAAATGATTTGTGTCTCATTTCTTTCTATTATACAGGGTGTTCCAGATCGTAACCAAGAAATTTCAACCACGTATTCGACATCAAAAATAAGCCCTAGTTTGTCATATAAACATATGTCGAGAAATGTTTCCTCTCCGAGATACGGGGTGTTAAAATTATAGAAAAAATATGTTCTTTATTAGTAAATTTCACACTGCTTGAAATATTTTTATGAAATTTGAGATATAGGTTTTGAGCATCAAGGAGCACTTTTTGCATGATATCATTTCTTTTCTTTCTTACCAGTGGCGTCCGTACTGCAGCGAGACTGAATATTTTCAGATATAAAAATGATACGCCACTGATTTGTACTACAATAAAAATAACCATTTAAATCCTTATTTAATTTGGAGCAACCTCGGTTTCCTGACTTTTTGCTGCAGGGGGCAACGTTTCCGGTTAAAAAAATAAAACACATTCTCATGCATGAAGAAGTCGCCAAAATTTGAAATGGTAGGTACATAATAATGATGACGATGAGACTGTTTTTGTGAACGAAATTTTGGCAATTTCTTCATGCATGAGAATGTGTTTTATTTTTTTAACCGGAAACGGTGCCTCGTACAGCAAAAAGTCAGGTGACCGAATGTGCTCCAAATTAAAAAAGAGTTTAAATAGTAATTTTTATTGTCGGAAAAACCAGTGGCGTATCATTTTTTATCTGAAAATACTCAGTCTCGCTGCAGTACGGATGCCACTGGTAGAATATGAAAAGAAATGAGGATAATTGAAAGCGAGCCATGAAAAGTTACTTCTCCTTCGAATGAAATATGTTATTTTATTTTCAAATGTTCTGAAATTCGTGAAAATTTGAATATC
Organism: Adalia decempunctata; assembly: GCA_951802165.1. NCBI lineage: Eukaryota > Metazoa > Arthropoda > Insecta > Coleoptera > Coccinellidae > Adalia > Adalia decempunctata. The sequence continues at coordinate 37,437,516 of OX637701.1, read as the reverse complement.
CACTTTTGGATTGATATTTACGATCGTTATTATTGAGTTAAAATGGAACATTTGTTTATCATAGTTACGGTTGTCTTGCAAAATTCGTGTTTTGCATAACAACACATTTCCTGTCGCCGGAGGGAAAAGTAAGTCATAGCAACTGTTTCTCCGCCTAGGCGGAGAAATAAAACTTCTCGATGATCCTGGCAGTCGAGGAATGACGTTGTTATCGTACATTTGGAAATAAATCACTGTTATTTGTCTTTAGGACCACATGTAGAGTGAACCGTAAATTTGCAGAAAAATCATGAAATTATCCCGAACGGTTTTCAAGATATGATCTCTAGTTTGGGCATTCTCATTTGGAAAAACATCGTCGTGTTTTACCACTTTCGGACCAGCCTGTAGAGTCAAAAATAATTCAAGCTTATGCTCTGGGTACTGTCGATTCCGTCTGAAGTTGAATCATTGTCCTTGCCTAATATTTCCTAAAGGGATCAACTGATCGAGCACTAATGATATACCCTCTATATTACATATTTGTCGTGTTTTACTTGTCGCGTCTGTGACGCGTACAGAAAAATTATACATTTCGTGTATTCCATGTTCTTCAGCATTCTGTTTTCAATTTTCATCGGAGCCTAATACTTATGTTCCAGTGAAAACCCAAACGTTTTAACTAATTAAAGCGGATATTAATAGACCCCAGTGAAAATATACAGCCTATCGATATGAAACGGTGCTTGTGCAACACCTTGGCGTCGTGAAGCATCGATTCTATACGCTAGTTGCTGTCTGTCAACACTGTTTAGTGGGTTTGCCCACCTGAAACGGCAGCAGTGGCAAGGTGCTCGAAACGGCATTTTATTTAACGATTTCATCGATGCTTTGGCCTGACTTGAATGATTTATGATTATTCGTTCGAGTTTTGCCGAATGTATCTGTTTTTAATTTATTTTCATATGTTTTTAATTAATTTAATTGGTTAATGGTCGTCATAAATGACTAAATGTGCATTTCGTTTCCACTGAATCATCCCAATAAATTATTTCACTACAAGAATGAATAACGGCACTATACAGGGTATCCCAAAATGTGGAGATAAGCTGAGATCCAGACGTAGAGCACCCCGTGATGTATCCGAATTATCCCCATATACCTCGACAATTTTGTAGAGTTTTCGATTTATCCACATTTGTCGCAGTTTTTTTGGCGATCCCTGACTTACCAGAAATAAATGGTCACAGAGAGATAAGTTCTTTTTTTTTCAATTTGCTGAGTAGTGTGCAATGGTCTCCTGTAATGTTTTCATGAAACTTCAGACATAGGAATCTCGCCATGCTTGATCACATATTTAGATTTTTCTCAAAAATCTTGCGTTCCATGAAAAAAAAAGCAGGAGACGAAAAAGTTTATTAATTAAAGGGGATTTCTAACGATTTAACAATTTCCATGAAATACAACTACAATGTCAATAAGTATAGCTCTATAAATGATACTCTGATATTCAATACAGGGTGTTCCTAAATTAGTGTGTCAACGGTCAACTGTAGCTTTCTCCTAAAAAAGTAAAATTTTTCTTTCTTTTCCGTTTTTTCCTCGAAGTCTTCGCTTCAGAGATACAGGTTGTCAAAAATATATATATTTTTTCAGTTTTCTGCTTTTATCTCAGAAACCGTTTGAATTACAGAATCGAGTTATTGTACACACATTGTCATTAATAAAAGATACTTTCTTAACTTTAATTGGTTTTATCAGATATTGAATTTGCCCAAAGATTTTACATCCCAACTTTTACACCATTGGACAAATTTGCATTCGCACAGCAGATTCTCTTTATAAAAAAGGTATTTCTGGTTCATTAGTCTAAACGGAACCGTTCGAATAAATCATTTGCTAACGCATTTTGAATATCTTGTTATTGGAAAAATTCTTGTAATCTTGTTAACTATGGTCGCTTTGCAATTTAAACTTCGAAGCATAATTGTCGAATTCTTTCGATATTAATAAACTTGTCAACCATCACTTCTCATTTTTCAATTATAAGCAATTTACAATGCGTTAGCAAATGTTATTGGATCATAAAATGCCAGTTTTCTCGAAAACAGTTCACGTTAGGGTAATGAACCAAGAGTACCTTTTTTATGTAAAACACACTGATGTACCTGAATTGGGTGTTCAAATGTAAATTTGTTTTGTGGTGTAAAGGTTGGCGGTAAAATATTTGCGCAAATTCAATATCTCCGTCAGTGGCACGCATAATGAAACAGATTTAAGTGCAAGCAAGTACTTAGCTATTATCAGTGATAATGTGTGAACAAAAACTCAATTATGCAAAATGATTCTTGGTATATTAGCAATTAAAGAACTTAACAAAATATGAAGTTTTGACACCCTGTATCTCGAAAACGAAGACTCGGAGGAAAAATTGAACAGAAAAAACGCACAATTTTCCAATGAGATAAAGTTTCACTCACTTTTCAAAACTGCAACCTGTAACAATAAAACGATGGTATACCGACATCAGTTTTTGTTTATCTAGTTTATAAATTGGACTTCACATTCGAATGTGTCCTATTTCACTCCCTTTTTACTCATTTTTTGAAAATTATTTTCCTTCAATACCGAAACCATCCATTTGAAAAGAATAAAATTGAAATAAAATATTTATTTGAAGCAATTTTTGATGAACTCGTATATTCTGCATGTTTCATGTGATCAAATTTGAGCACAAATATTCTGAACGTTCAATGAAATTAACTCCGATTCATAACCGATTTGAATTCTGATTATATTGCTGAATTTAATTAAGGTTTGTCCGATTTGTTAGGTAAATTTTTTATGGCATAGTTTTTGGAAGTTACATCATTCGGTAAACTTCGTTCCATATTTCATAATAAACAATATCATGAAAACCTCATCTGAATTGTCAGTTATTGCTTCCATTTTGATTGAATTTTCGATAATGAATGCATAAACATTTCATTGTTGGTGCCCAATATGTCGAATTTTGATAAAGATATGTTTCGCTGTAATACGATATAGATAGCCGAGTCAAGCCATTTTTTTTAGATATTAGGTTTTATTTCTTGAAATTGACTCTACAGGGTGGAAAAAATTCGTTGTCCACTGAAGGGATCTCGAGGATTATAGCAGCTAGAAGAAAATTGATAACACATTCTCGAGCTCTTTCTACAAGCTTTTATTTAGTTTCACCTGACCCGACCCGGTATCTGTCTGTCTGTCTCTAATCAAATCTTGTTAAATATGACACACTTCTAATCGTCCGATTGATTTGAAATTTGGCAGGTGATGTACATAATTCTAGTGACAATGCATCCTGAAATATTTGTTATCGAAAAAAACGAAATGGCGAATGAATTTCGTAAATCTGATCCGATTCCATTCAGAATTAGTTTTTGAGTTCGACAATGATGATTCTGTCAAAATTGAAAAATTCAAGATGGCGGCTACAATATGGCAGATGAGTGTTGTTATTATGAAAGCTTCTTTTGAAAAATGTTTAAAAGGAATTGGCTTGTTTCCTGACTAATCCGAATCTGAAAACAGATCCAGCCCATCGTTAATAGAGTTTGAGTTATTAATGAAAATTGAGAAATTGTTACATTGAATAATGCTGAATAACTTGCTTGTTTGAACTCATATTCGAAATCTGTTGTTATTTTCTACAGGAACTTCTCAGGCGTAATTCAAATATAATAATGATTGAATGTTTTAATCCAGGTATTTTCAAGAAATGATAAGAATTTATGATTTCTCAAATGTAGACTACACAGTGTTTCATTGGACGTTTTCGAGGAAGGAATTGAGATACAAATTCAAACTTTCGTATTTTTGTTTTAGATCTCATGGACTCCATTTGTAAAATATTTTCGAGCGGAATCTACTTCCGGTTCTACCGGAAACGAATGTGAACTTCGTTATTTCAAGAGCAACACCCTGTATATCTATACATATTTGAATTCTTCGTTTAATTCTGCAATGATTTGATGCATGATATTTGCAACCACATCAAGCGATTGTTGAGTTATAGCCTGATTCTCAAATTTTTTGACGGAAAGATTGTCACAAATATATTATATCTCCAAAATCTCTCAGTGTCAACATTTTTTTTCGCAACAGTCAAACAAAAGAAAGTACGCTGATACTGCTTCTTGTATAAATTATGAGGAAATATTATACAAGGTGTCTGAAACATGGCTTCAAATTTAGCCTCAACAAAACTATGGAATCTCATTTTTTTTAATGGGAACTATATAATTTTTTAATTCCGATCGATTGCTCGTCAAAAACTAACTATAGTGTTCCTAACATTTTATGTCTTCAAAATCAGTAGTTTTGCTGTCATCGAATAAAATTTGAATTTCACAACTAAAGCCAGGTTTCGCTCAGTCAAATTCATTGGTATACACTTCTCTAACAAAGTAGGCTATGTTAGGAATTGTAATTCTCACGTATTTTTATCGATCAGCACTATGTAAAACATGCAATAATAATAAGGTACACTAGAATAGAATGATGTATCGAAAGCCTGTCCCTTATTTGCAGAGAATGTGACAAATAAACAAAGCAGATAATGAATGATGACTAAATAAAAAAAATTAGTTTGAAACTATCACAACAAAAAACTTTGACAGAAATTCAATAATTGCTATTACAATAAATTTTCAAAATGTTGGCTCATTCGTCCAAACATTTATTGATTCTTCTCAGATCTTTGATTCGGTTAAAGGTGTTAAATGTGAATTTCTTTCGTTAGAAAATCTGACTACCCTTTCCACTATATTGTTACATTCACCACGAATGAAGAACATATTTAAAACAACACTGTTACTGTAATTGTGATTTTGCATATTGCCTGAATTCAAACAACAAGTAATAAGTATAAATCACAGTTCTCAACAGTGCATTATGGAAGAACTGACATATTCTAACTATTGACATAGCCTACTTGAAAATTATCTTAATAAACCTATGATTAGACAAAGAAAACTGGATTTATTGCTGAAATTCGAATTTCATTCGATAACGGCAAAACTACCGATTTTAAAGACATGAAATGAATGGCACACTCTTACTAGTTTTTGACGAGCAATCGATCGGAATTACAAAATTATATGGTTCCCATTTGAAAAAAAAGGGATTTCATAGTTTAATTGAGGCTAACTTTGAAGCCCTGTTTCAGACACCCTGTATAATATTTCCTCATAGTAACTGTGTTTTATTGTAGCAATACAAATGGCCATCGACCTAGGGTCCTTCAGCCTGTTAAATTTTTTTTTTTTTTTATATAATTTCTTATATATACATTTTATAGTGTAATATTATTTAATTAGAATTTAACATTTTCAAAAGAGTCTGTTTGGGATGTTTTCTTGAAGATTTGTGTATTCCATCCTCATGGTATTGTTCGATGATGTCTTTCTGTTCCATCAACTTAGAATGAAATTTCTTATTTAATCTCTTGATTCTTTCATTTATTGGTTCAATTCCTGTCTCTTCATATAAGAGTTGATTTGGAGGATTATGTAGAACATTATTTGGGTGTCGCATTCTTGTAATTTTCCTTAGGGCTGTCGTCTCTGCAACTTGTAAGTTTTTTGTTGCTCTAGGTTTGCAGTTAGCGTACAGTGGGTGTGCATATTCAATCAAGGGTCTACATATGGTCTTATATATTTTTGCTGCAGTATGTATGTTGATGCCTTGTTTCTTGTATGCTAATTTGGAAAAATATGCAGCTCTGGAGATTGTCTTTTTCTTTACCATCTTTGTGTGAGCATTAAAGTTGCATCTGTTGTCTATCTGAACTCCTAAATATCTGACAGTTGGTGATGGTTCTATATTTATACCATTAATGTCTAGAGTTGGTGAATTTGGGTTGATTATGTGATCAAATATGATAAACTGGGACTTAGTTGGATTTGGTTTCATTCTCCATTTGTGGAACCATTTTGTGATTGTATTTACTTGTTCTTGTAGGTTTTGTGTGCATCCCTGTACTGATTTTTCATGTGCTATTAGTGTGGTATGGTCAGCAAATTGTAGTACATATTGATTCCTTGATGGGTTGGTGTACATGTCATAACAGTAAAATTTGTATATAGATGTTGACAGTGGAGATCCTTGAGCTGTGCCCTGTTCTGGACTGAAGAGGTTGGAAACAGTATTATTTATTTTGACAGTTAGTTTTCTGTTTTCTAGGAATTGTTGGCATATTTTTATTAGATAGTCAGGGCATTTTGTTTGATGTAACTTATATAACAATCCTTTATGCCAAACAGTGTCAAAGGCTTTCTGGATGTCCAAGCACAAAGCAGCAGATTTATATTTTCTCAATGTTTCGTTCTGTACATTTGAAATAAGTATTGAGAGTGGGTGGTGAGTTGAGTTTTTTTCCTTGAATCCGAACTGAAAATTGGGTATATGGTTGTTTATATGTTCATCAAGTAATTTCTTTATCAATTTTTCATAAAATTTCCCTAGAACTGGAAGTAGGGTTATGGGTCTGTAGTTTTCGATTTTTCCTCTATCTGTATTTGGTTTATGTACGTTAATTATGGTTCCTGTTTTCCAAATTTTAGGGAATATGCTGTTATTTAAACAATATTTGTAAATTTCTATCAGTTTCTTATGTGTGCTCTCATTCAGGGCTTTGACTGCTGACCATGGGATGTTGTCTGCTCCAGGTGTGGTGTTTTTAGATTTTTGAAGGATTTGGTAGAAATCTTCTTCATTAATTTCAATAGACTCAGTGTTTCTGATATTGGTCTTTTTGAAATAATTCTCATACCAAGCATTTACCCTGTCAAAATGGTTCTTATCAAAGTCGGCATCTTCATTTAGTTTGAAATTTTTTTGGTAATGCTTTGCAAATGCTTCACATTTTTCCTTATCAGTTTCATGTACTTTCCCATTTTCTTCAAGCATAGGAATTTGGTGTGAGTGTTTATATCTTGACAGTTTGTTGACTTCTTGGAAGAACGTTTTACCTTTGGAATCATTGATCTTATTACATACTTTAATCCAATTATGTTCCCGATATTGATGTATCATTTTATGAATATTTTTGGTGTAATCGTTCAGGTTTTTTTTGTAAATGGGGTCTCTGTTCTTGATATATTCTCTGTACATTTTCCTTTTATATTTGATCATTCTAATTATATATGGAGGAAGTTCGTGAATGTATGGATGTCTTGAGATCGTCGGTGTGTTTTCTTTTATGCTTTCAGATAAAGTGTTGTTGAATTTTTCTATATATTCTTCGTTCATAGGAACATTTTTGTTTAATTCAATGAATTCTCCCATTTCCTTATTTACTTTTTCCATATTGCATTTGTTGTAATTATGTATAATCTTCTTCTGCTCTTCTGTAGGTTCCACAGTCAGGTCAACCTCAACTACAATTGCCAGGTGATCTGAACCCAAATCAGGGGTTAATTCTATCTGTTTAATATTCTGCTTTATAGTGTTCGAATAGAGTATTAGATCTGGAGTACTATCTTCGTTATCATTCATTAAAAATGTTGGCGGAGTTTCAGCTTTGGTGAACTGTTTGCTTTTCAGAAAGTTGTTGATTTGTTGGTTCTTGGCTTTGTTCACGTTAAAATCACCTATTATAATAGCATATTTGTAAAGGGACGCTTTTACAAATATACTTTCTTCTATCTTGGATGTAGGGTGAATGTATACAAGGAATATATGTAATTTCTCATTTTTGAATGGAACAGAAAAATGGGTTACTTCGTTCATCAGATTGTTGATCGCTGGTGGATTGGCTTTTCCACATCTTATGCTTGGAGGGCATTGTACCAGGCTGCCGCCCCTTGTATTTTGTATTTGGTGACCAATCTTTTGAAGTTTTGTCCAATTTCGATAATCGGTATTGTCTGAATTTTTTATTTTCGCTTCAACAAACATTGCACATGAAATATTGTTATTTTCTATAAAATGGTTGATTAAGTGCTTTTTTGGAATATAACTGTTTATGTTGTTGTACAAAAATTTAATTGTCGACGCGAACTTGACTGTTGTTCTTGCCGTTGACTGGTTCGGTTGGGGAAGGTTCTTCAGGGTCCTCCAAATCAAACATTAGTACGTAAAATCTATTCCCTGTAAACACCACTGATGTATCTATATTATATTGACTTATAAATCTCTTCTTGATCTTGAGTAAGAGTTCATTTCTGTTAGTGTTTTTTGGTTTGTTGAGTTTACGGCAATATGTATTTACTATGTCGTCGTGTATTGTTATTGGGGAATGTATTCTGTGCATTTTCTTCGAAAGTTCTTCTATTTCTCTAGTTTTCTTATTCAAATTTTTAACATTGACATTTGGGATGCCTTCAATGGGTTTCCTTGGATGGTTGGGACATTTTATGGACCATGCTAAATGATCTTCAGCATTGCAGGCTGTGCACTTTGGTGTATTGGTGGACTTGCATTGGGACATTTTGTGGGTTCCCTGACATTTTGAGCATTTTGGTGGATTTTTGCAATTTTCGGTTGTATGTTCAAATAGTAAGCATTTGCTACAGGGGACAGGTGTTGGATCAGGTGCATGACTGGGGAACACCATGTAGTGGCGATTCATATAAAATAAACCATTGTTCAGTAGAGTTTCAAACGACTTCATTTCACCTGTTATAATTCGTATATATCCTGTTGGACTACTGTGTGTTCTTGATACAATTCTTTTACAATATCGATGTTGTATTCCCAATGAATTCAGACGTTGACTTATTTCTTCATCTTTAATGTTCTTTTCTACTGATGCAATAACTACTGAATAAGTTTGTTGTGGTTCTTTTCTTTCATGTTTTTGTTTTTGATTTTTAGTTTCTTTATAGCTTGTTATTTTCTTTTCTGATTTTAATTCGTTTAGGGCTTGTTCCAGTTTGGTTTTTTTCCTCATAATTTATACAATAAGCAGTATCAGTATACTTTCTCTTGTTACACTGTTCCGAACAAAATTTCTTACAATGATAGATTTTGGAGATATAAACACTGATTTGTGACAATCTTTCCGTAAAAAAATTTGACAATCAGGCTATAACTCAGCAATCGCTTGATGTGGTTACGCATATCATGCATCGAATCATATTGCAGAATCAAACGAAAATTTCAAATACATAGTGTAATAGTTTAAATAACGTAGTTCACATTCGTTTACGGTAGAACCGGAAGTAGATTCCGCTTGAAAATATTTCACAAATTGAGTTCATGTACTCTAAAACAAAAATACAAAATTTAGAATTCCTCGAATGAAACACTTAAAAAAATCACCATGTAGTCGAAAGTTCTCTTATCTTTTTACAAAATTTTTGCTGATTTCAAAAATATATCATATGTCGCTATCCATACGAAGGAGGGTAGTGTTTGTCGATTGTATGTATGTATGTCTATTTCTTTTTCACGCTGTACTGACCGAACGGCTTGATGAATTTCAACATGTGAGGTGTTATCAGATTCGTTTGAATTCTGGGACAAACAAAGTTTATGTTTTTTTATCTGAATTTCTCTTCCTTCAGTGTTGACATTCTGTTGATGTGATTCGATTCGAAGAATTTTCCGCTTAATCCGTATGTGCTGAGCTAACAGTTCGGTATAGTGGAAATTGATGCGCTACAGTTTTTTATGTCCCCAAAAGATCTGCGAAAAGTTCTAAGGATAGCTCACAATATCATTGAAGAAACTAACTGAAATTTGACATATGGAATGTGGATATTTTCTCGATATTTCTAAATTGATGTGGTTATGTCCTTTACATTCTCTAATTCAAACAACCAAACTCAAAACTCTCAATGAATTGAAGACTGATATGCAAACCAACAAATGTTTAATACCTTATAGGGTATATCAACATTATCTACGATCAGGCGAATATTGTTCATGTTATTGGATATTCAAAGATCATATAAGATCCATAAAAGAATGTTCCAGCCCATGAGAGTGCAAGTAGAATCCAAGGCGACTATTACCTTAAATCCACCACCTATACTCATTGATTCAACCAACGTTACAATGTCAATATGAAGTTTTTGATGAAACTATCATCGCAACTAACGCGGAGATTCGAAAATCCATTATGAATTTCTATTGGAGTGTTTGCGATGAGCTTATCTGTGCCCTCATGTGTAAATGGCTGCACGGAAAATGCAATTAGATCCTGTTAATTGAAAGGATTACGCAAAATTCATGAAGCGGATTCATCTACATGTTGGATAAGTTTCTACGATCGATCTTGTAGCATATTTCTTGTTGAGATTCAAAATCGCGTGAAATTGTGAACATACTTTTGAAATAATCCAGAAGGGACCTGTTTGAGTCGTGAAGTTTCCAAGATTTGGTATAGAATGACCACCTCGGCTTTATTTCTGAAATTAGACAAGGTGATTGGTTGATTATGGAATTCGTATTGAATATTTATGAATTCCAACGTGAAATAACCTTACATGCTCTCAGGAATTGAACCATGTAACAGTTTCATTCGATGAAATTTCATGTAAGCATTCTTCCAACCATTCCTATCTGAAATGAATGTGCCGCATTATTCAACAGTTTGAACTTTAGCAATAGATGCACAGGACTTAGTTCAAAACATATTCATGCTTTATTCACACCCACCCTTGAAATGAAGGGTAGTTTTTCAGAACAAAAAGAATGAAATCGATTTTCTGAAGAATTGCTCTCACGATTTATTCCTCTTTGGATTTCCTTTGTCTATTGCAGTCCCTTTGGCGTAAATGTTTTGCCCGGGAAAAATGGGAGGACCAATAATTCCATATAGTTATGTTTGTATAGTGGCGAAAAAATTTAGGAGGTAATTCCTTTTCAAAAAATAGGCTGGGTCTTTCCTATAACTTTCCTTTTATGCGTTCCCTTCCTTAGTTAAAACCCACTAAAGGCGGTACCCGAAAAATAGTTTTTTCTTTTTTTCTTGAAAAAGAAGAAACTGAGATGAATGAAATTAGGCACACATTTTATGCGAGTGAGAAGGCACTCAGAAAATGAGGGGGTAGAATAAGCCAACCCTTAACCATGTTTCGCAGAAAATTTTTTTCCATGTTCTTATTTCACAATCAAAAAATTAATTTTGGATAGCTTGGTTCCTTCTCAACAAATAACATCTACTGTAATTTCTTGTTAAACTTCAGGGTTTTTGAAAATAAAAATAATTAATCAACAGATAATACGCGTGTGTCGTAGAGGCTGGGATTATTTTCGACCTTGAATTTATTCATAAGTTGAAATTTTTATTCAGAACTGGTATAAATAATTGTAACAAAACGATAGTATATTATTTCATAAGGAGGAGAACTGTCACTTTCCATGGCGAGCTTGAGTTTACCTGCCGAACGTAGTGAGGCGGGTAATTGAAAGCGAGCCATTGAAAGTCACTTTTCTCCTTTGAATGAAATAGACCAGTCCATCAATCTGTCACGATCACCCGATTGTTTACTATGTGTTTTTTCACGCAATTGCTCCATTTTTGTCTTATTAAAGCATGCTACTATTTTGTTGTGCGGTTAATTGAGGAAGTAGAAGACTTCTTGGCATTGTGAAATTCTATAAAATTTCTGCTACTTCAATTTCACGCATAAAATACGACTAAATGGACGATCTGTTGAGGAGATAGTTATCAGCTATTTAAAGACCTCATTAAACTGGGAAGAAATTGAAGAATACTATTGAATATTAATAGTATATTATTTCATCAGGAGAAGTGTCACTTTACGTGGCGAGCTTGAGTTTATCCGTCGAACGGAGTGAGGCGAGCCACGAAAAGTCACTTCTTCTCCGAATGAAATATGCTATTTCATTTCCAAACGTTTTCAAATTCATGAAAATTGTACATTTAATGTAACTGTATAAAAAAAAATGACGTTTGAATCGGAAGTTTTTGTATTCTATGCATCTATGTTCATGGTAACCAAGTAATCTTTTTCGTTGCAACACTTTTCCTGCAGCCGGAGGGGAAAGTAAATATTTCTCCGCCTTGGCGGAGAAATTGAACTTTTCGATGATCCTGTCAGTCTAGAACTGACGTTGTTATCGTACGTTTGGAAATAATAGTATATTATTTTATAAGGAGGAGAAGTGTCACTTTTCGTGGCGAGCTTGAGTTTATCCGCCGAACGGAGTGAGAGATAATTGAAAGCGAGCCACGAAAAGTCACTTCTTCTCCGAATGAAATATGCTATTTTATTTCCAAACGTTTTCAAATTCATGAAAATTGTACATTTAATGCAACTTTATCAAATAAAAATGACGTTTGAATTGGAAGTTTTTGTATTCTATGCATCTATGTTTAATGGCAACCAAGTATTTTTTTTCGTAGCAACACTTTTCCTGCCGCCGGAGGGAAAAGTAAATATTTCTCCGCCTAGGCGGAGAAATAGAACTTTTCGATGATCCTGTCAGTCGAGAACTGGCGTTGTTATCGAACGTTTGGAAATAAAATGTTTTTATTTTAGGAGGAGAAATATTTACTTTTTCCTCCGGCGGCAGGAAAAGTGTTGCTACGAAAAAGATTACTCGGTTACCATGAACATAGATGCATAGAATACCGAGTAGAATACAAAAACTTTCAATTCAAACGTCATTTTCATTTGATAAAGTTACATTAAATGTACAATTTTCTTGAATTTGAAACCGTTTGGAAATAAAATAGCATATTTCATTCGTAGAAGAAGTGACTTTTCGTGCCTCGCTTTCAATTATCCGCCTCACTCCGTTCGGCGGATAAACTCAAGCTCGCCACGAAAAGTGACACTTCTCCTCCTAATGAAATAATATACTATTATTACAGTTAGAGGCACGTGATATTTGTGAGTTTTGTATTCTAATGTCCTCAAATTGTACCTTTGTCATATCTTCAATGTGTACGTACATACCCAAATTCTTTTATGGATACCTATATCATATTATAAACAATAAATCAGTTAACATTCTTTAATTTTAAATATCATTTTCCTACAAATTGCATAAACTATTCACGTTCACGTTTTTTATACGTTTTTGGCGATATCTTTGTGCTACAGATACATCTCTTCAGTTTGCAATTTCCCGAAATAATTACTCATTTTGGATAGTCCTTTGATATCACACAATGTTTATTCACTCAAAAAATGGTATCACAACACTGAAAGTCAGAGGAAATTTTGATAAGTCCATGGTATTAATACAGTTACACTCTAGCAGAAATATCGATTCCAAATGTTTGTTATTCGTTTGCTCCCAGCAGCCATCTTAAAACAGTGATCAGCTGTTTTGTTGGACCGGTCTATATGTTATTTTATTTTCAAACATTTTAAAAGCCATAGCAACTATTTCTCCGCCTAGGCGGAGAAATAGAACTTTTCGATTATCCTGTCAGTCGAGAAATGACGCAGTTATCATAAGTTTGGAAATAATAGTATATTATTTCATTAGGAGGAGAAGTCTCACTTTTCGTGGCGAGCTTGAGTTTATCCGCCGAACGGAGTGAGGCGGATAATTGAAAGCGAGCCACGAAAAGTCACTTCTTCTCCGAATGAAATATGCTACTTTATTTCCAAACGTTTTCAAATTCATGAAAATTGTACATTTAATGCAACTTTATCAAATAAAAATGACGTTTGAATTGGAAGTTTTTGTATTCTATGCATCTATGTTTAATGGCAACCAAGTATTTTTTTTCGTAGCAACACTTTTCCTGCCGCCGCGCCGGAGGGAAAAGTAAATATTTCTCCGCCTAGGCGGAGAAATAGAACTTTTCGATGATCCTGTCAGTCGAGAACTGACGTTGTTATCGTACGTTTGGAAATAATAGCTATTTATGTAACAAGTACATAAATTAGGTCTTTATGGACGAGTCCAAAATTTATGGCAGAGCGAGCAAAGCGAGCGAGGCCAATAATTTGGGCAAGTCCATAAGCCTAATTAGGTACGAGTTTGCATACAAAGCTTTATGTTTGACTGCAATGCAGAAATTTTATTTTCTGAAATGGCAATCAATATATTCGTCGCTTTATTTCAAGAAATACTTTGAGTGTGCTTTTGCTTATCTTACCTTAGTAACCATCAGCGACCTTAGCAACCTCACTGAACAAAGTTTTTTACCATAGACAACAACTTATAGATGGGAAACTCTCCCCCTAATGTTTGGGTTTGAAACGCTCCCTGGTGGGTGTTGAAGGAGTTATTTTAGAAAATGTTAGCACCTAGTGGTGATATATAGTACTAACTGGCGCGAAAATTCAAAATGACCTCACCCTACCAATGCTTTGTTTATTTCTTATTTTGAATGCTTAACCACTTACTGAAATAAGATATTATCTTATTGAATTCACATATAAGGGCATTAAGAAAAACAAAAATTTCAAAAATAAAGCATTTTATTTCGGTATACTTTATACAAACTATCATTTATCATAATATAAATAATTTTTCAAATACCTTCAGACACGACATGATGGAGATCAAAAAAATAACAGAGGTTGAAGAGTGTAAGATATTTTTCTGGATTCGGAAACCGATGACGCTTCCAGGACCTATCCTCACAATTTGGTACACTTAGGTTTCAACCTCATATTTCCTTCCAATTTGGAAATAGATTTTATTTAAGAAAATTCGCTAAAAACACGATGCTACACTTTAGACACTTGGACAGTTCAACACAGAAAGATGACAGAAACACAGAGGAAACGAAAATCGTAAGGAAAGAAACCGAAAACAGCGATGCGAACGCTGTCTGGTGGGTGTTGATGAAATTAAAATCAGCTTCAAATGTTTAGTAGGAGAGTGGCCCATCTATAAGTTGTCTATGGTTGTTTACTTCGGTAATTCTGTGACAAACGTCATAATAATCCCAAAAATGGATAGTTCGGAAGAGGAAAGCGTGAATAATTTAGCCGCAAGTGCCGAAGAATCTCTCCTACCCACTAAAAGTGCTTATGAAAATTTGTATGCGGCCTATAACAAGTGGTGTGAAACGAAGAAAATTGCAAAATCGAGAGAAGACTGTGACAGTTGAGTCCAATAAAGTGGTGTCCAATAAAGTGGTGTCCAATAAAGTAGTCAATTCTGGACGCTAAACGAATTCATGAATCAAGTGTTTATGAAGCAGTCGAACATAAACAATTTTATTTCCAAACGTATAATAACAACGTCATTTTTCAACTGACAGGATCATGAAAAAGTTCTATTTCAACAACTGAAGTGTCAAAGTAAAGTCAAGGTTAAAACAAACTTTTACCGCTATAGCAACCTGTTGTCTTCTTCTTATCACCACTATATTGGTTCATGAAATGTGTGCCTAAACTTATGAGACATACGTTATAGTGTTATAGACGCAAGATTAGTCTGTACGATAGAGGGTCTAGTTCTTTCGAAAGTTTCGTTCTTAAGGGCGGACGGATGAACAGAATTAATTTCGAAACACAAATTCTTCATCAGCAAGTCCAACATAGTCTTTTCGATCCTTTACGGCTCAGAATTCGAAAATTAGGGATATTCAAATAAAAAAAACGCTCCTGTTTCAAGGACAATTGCGGTGATATACTGGAACTTTGGTACGATCTAATATTTCTTTCGCAGTTTTTTGGATAGCACGACTTCATAAGAAAATATTGGTAATACGGAAATATTGGAAACTCACAAGAGGAAAGCGTTCCATAGATTTTATCGATTCTGTTCAGTTTGCACGTCATTCAGTTGCTATGCAGGAGCAAAAAAGACCTATGAAAATGAATTGTTTCTCTACGCAGCAGATATTCATCATTCTAAATAAACATCAGTATGGAGCTTAGACCTGGTATAACAGCATGAAACAATAAAAAACTCCATCCGGAATACGTAGACAATGGAAGGTTCACTTGATTAACCAAGCGACTCCATTCGTGTGGGATTGACTCCAATTGTTGCAGAAATGGAGAAGTGCAGATGCGGATTTAGCAGGCCATGACCCATTTGGGTCTTTTCTCGTTCCATTTTTTGAAATGCATGTATGAAGATATAGGGTCACCCAAATAATAGGATACCTACATGCGCGATGATTCATTTAATACAGGTAAGGTCGTCCTTCAAAACGAAAAAGATGAATTGAAAAATTCGAAGAAAATCATAGTATTTCTGTTGAACCGAAATGGTAAGACCGAAAACTATACGCACAAATGAAAACTTTGCTACAGAGATAATGTATTTCACGATGAATGATCATCATTATCTGTAGAAAAATATGATCTAATAAGGCTGAAGAATCCACGGTTGATGGCCATTTCAGATAGTTGTAAAAAACTGTTCTTATTATTATGATATTATGAAAAGTTTCATGTGCAATTAAAGTGAAAAACCTACTATTCCTTCATTTGTTTAATCTCATTCTTCTTGTGCTTTAAAATGCGGTGATCATTGTTCACAGCAGTTTATTCAATCTAATTCCATTCTTCAGAAAAATTGTTATAAGGCAAGGTAGGTATTCTAGGAAATATTAAATTATCATGTAATGCTAAGCGATTGTCGTTTTTCCTCACAGATGTTCTGTTTCCTTTCGAGATTTATCGATATTGTAAGTCTGCGACTTACATCTTTTGTATAGATTGCTCTCATATTACTGTTTTTTCGAATTCGGCGTCATTTGACAAATATAGGGTGTTGAAAATCCTTGAAATAAATACTTTTCTCCCCATAAATGCGGAATATTTATTTGTAATGAATTAAATTCTAGTGAAGATATGACTCCACTCAAGGTGCCTTTTACTTATTGAATATTCCTTCTGATATCTGAGTTACAGCCTGATAGACTCTCAAACCCACGAAAAAATACTAAAAGATTACTTGGAAACAAAAAACATTTGGAAGTATTGCAAAAAAGATCAATTTGGAAAACAAAGGTTTTCTAATATTTATTTTAGAAAAAGCACCATTTTCGAATGTTTATTAGTCAAGAGTAGTTGAAAAATTCGTTAATTTCATTATTTTTCTCTAAATTCGTTCTTGTATGTCAAATATCATCGGACTCAGTTTCACAATGTTGTGACTTCTTGATAAGGATACTTTTCCTGAATACGAGGAGGGCTTGACATTTGACAATCGGATAAACTTGAATTATTGGCAATTTTGTCACAGGCGGAAAAATATTCTGAATCTATGATCGGTGAAATTACGAAAAATAATCATAGAATTTCAATGTTTATGTAAACATTGTATAGGTTCGATATCGTCATTGATGAATTCAAATTGAATACGTTTTTTCAGCGGATATTTTTGGATGAATATGAACACATTATATTAATGTTTTCAAACTACGCTTGCGAATCAATCAAAGAAGATGTGTAGTTGGGGAAAAGAACAATGGCATTTCAATTGCAAACAAAAATCCACAAAGCGTTATGCTACCAATAACGAAATTCCTTTTTTTTTATCATTCGTCGAATAAGGTCAATACTGCAGTAATTCCTACAAGTATCATTTCATTTAAAATTGGGAAATAACAGCTTCCAATTCACACCAAAAAATCATCAGGCACGAACTCGTATATTGTTTTTTTTTAACAAAGACGTTCTAAGCAAAATGTTGAAGGAAAATAAGATTTCTGGGACCTCAAGAATCTAGAGTTGAAAGAATGTACCAGGTGTCCCGAATTCGTTATCTCAGAAACCAGATGAGCTAGAACAAAATGAGTGGCACATCTTCGGGCTCGATTTTTGAGAGAATTATTTCGGTGAAAACCACAACCTTCTAAGTCGAACCGTTTCCAAGCTATTAGACAAAATTGGAAAATAGCGTCAAATGAAAAGTTCTCATAACTTCTTTATTAATGGTGCTATAAACACGAAACATAACATTATACAGGCACTTTTTTCAGTAGAATTCATTGGCGTTCTTAATATTTTTTATTGCAATTATTTTCGAAGTTATAATACACTAGAGTTTTTTTAAATGTAAACCATAGAAATATCTGTGGCAGACAAAACGGCTTTATTCAAAAATATATAACATGATGTATAAAGTTCTCATCAAACTATGAAAATCAGCAAAAGTTCCATTTCCACCCAACAAATCAACCAGATTCCTATCTAGGATAATCTGTCAACTTCAGATAATTATAATATTCGATGGTTGAGAGCAGAATACTTGGGAATTCAATTTTCTCATGATCTCATATTCTGTGATATTCTTCTCCGTGAACATTAGAACAGGAAACCATGAGAAAAGTGACCTCTGCTCTCAACCATCGAATATTATAATTATCAGTTTACAGATTATCATAGAAAGGCACCGGGTTGATTTGTTGTTGTTAGAATCATATTAAAGAAGATTTCAAGGAAAACATTAAAAAGATGCGATCAGATATTGTTGTGAATCCTAAGAAACTCTTTTCATTCATTACCACTAATGAAAAAAATGTTAGTTTTCCCAACTCTATGACTTTTAACGATGAAATCTCTAAAATGGGTTATGAATCATGTGAGCTTTTTGCGAAATATTTCAAGAGTGTTTATGTTGAACCATCTTCAAGCTCCCAAGTATCGTCAAAATAATCTGAGACTTTACATTGTTCACGTAATTTTTGTGGTGTTCAGTTTCCTATAGATGAGGTTGAACGGACACTGATTAAACTGAATAAAAATAAGGGAGCTGGACCCGATGGCATTCCCTCGTACTTTGCCGTTCTTCGTTCGTCTTCATTGAAGTATCCACTTACTTAAATTTTTGATCAGTCGTTGCGTAGTGTTGTGTTTCCTGACAGATGGAAGGAAGCATGCATTGTTTCCATATTTAAGAGTGGGGAAAGGACTAATGTTACTAATTATAGGCCTATAAGCAAATTATGTATTTTCGAGAAAGTCTTTGAACAACTTATACGCATTTCACTTACTTATTTGGTTGGTGACAGAATAATCCAGGAACAGCATGGGTTTCTGAAGGGAGGACACCAATCTCATTGGTTTTGCTGAGTTCCTCCATGATTCCTTGGACCTTTGTGTCAGTTATGGGGTACTGCTCCAAAGTTTTCGAAACCACTTCCGGTGTTCCTCAGGGTTCTTACCTTGGGCCACTCCTCTTTTTAATATATATTAATAACATATCAAAATGCTTCGAAAGTTGTAGATTTCTACTCTTCGCTGACGACTTGAAGTTATTCATGAGGGTGAACAGCGTTGACGACTGTGTTCGGCTCCAGCGTGAGCTTGATAGCTTGATTGAGTTTTGTCTTGAGGTTCATCTGGTTTTGAATATTTCTGAATGTCAGGTTATCACATTCACAAAAAATCAGTTCCCTATTAGATACCCGTGCTGTCTCGGTGGGGAAGAACTATCTAGATTCTAGTATGAACCAAGTTCCAGACCTTGGAGTAATTTTCGACTCCAAACTGATTTTGGATGCTCAGGTAGAGGTCGTTGTCAATTCCTCTAATACACTGCTTGGGTACTTGATTCGTCAATGTCGCCCATTTAATGATTTGAATACTCTAAGAACTCTTTAATTCTCCTTCATTTTCTCCAAATTTAATTTCGCTCCAACGGTCTGGTTCCCACAGTATTTGACATACATTGAATGATATGAAGTTTAATGTCTTTAAAATAATATAAGAAATAATTTTTAATCGGTAAATCAGACAGATTCGAAATTTCGCTGGTTGGTTCGACTCGCGCCAGAAGTGAAAAACTTTTTCCGAAATTCAAAAATCTGCCTGATTTACCGATTAGAAATTATTTCTCCACATACATCAATCGCATTGAAAGTGTTCAGAAAAGGCTTCTCAGATTTTCAAGTTGCACTTTCCTGGAAATCGTGAAAATAACAATATCAGGCTCAAATTTTTAAACATGATTAGTCTTGCTGATCGAAGAAAGGTGATGATATTTCATTCTTCGTTAAACTCCTAAACTTCGAGGCTGGTGATGGTTACTTTTTGGGGCAAATTAAGATTAATTTATCGGATAGGAGACTGAGACGTTCTAGTATTTTCCATACTTTCGAAAATACCAGATACGCCCAGAATTCACCACTTCAGGGAATAACTCAATTGTGTAACGGTGTAAATGATCATTTCAATTTATTTTGCGTTTTGTTTTTGTTCACTTTACCCATATAATTTTCTGCTATACTGTGTTATATTTTTTTCTTCTCTCTCAGTTTAAATTATGGGATTAGGTTCAATTAAATTGTTTTTTTTTTGTTCATTAAAATACTTGATGTAATACCTCAAATGATGTACATGTGAATGCAGTAGTGACTTCGAATAGTCCTTTGTATCCCACATTTCCAATAAATACATAAATAAATAAAAAAATAAACATCAAGAGTTATTATCCTAGGATGAATATTGAGGCTACGAAATCTATAAGAACTGAAACAACATGAACTGGAAAAGGGAAACTCTGTCCGAAGCAGAGGATTTGAAACTGACCACGCCGCCGTTGGGATTCTGTAAACATCCCCAGTTTGTAGCAGTCAATCGTCGGGTGACAAACTCCGACCGACATAATTCGTATTGGTAATTGGACCAAGGCCAGAAAGCCCAGAGTACTCCAATTTTGAAAATTGATTTTCTTGCTATTAAATTGAAACATTTCCAATAACTTGGTCAAATTACACGATTGTAATAAAATTAATTAATTAAATATCAAATTTTCATTCGTTTCTTCCTGGTTGGTTTCGAATTGAAGCGAGACTGAAAAAGCAGTCAAGTTACGCACATTTTCTCCGCCACAGCAGAATATTTACAAAAACCCCCAATCATACATCACCGATCTCATTTGTAACCGGAGGAATTATTCATAACGGTCACGTTGTACCTAGCCCGGAAGCCGCCTTGGCGAAATCTCGATAAATCAATCGGCCGGCGATTCGGCAGAGGCACATCGAAAATTTATTTTTCAATCTCGTTAAATTCAGCACGATGTATCGTCAAAATACTTCCCGTAGCCGACGATTCCCAGCCGTTTGTCGGATAAAGTCGTTTATTACGACGCCGCCAGTCTGAAGGTTTGCCGCGCGGTTGCAGGATTTCCGAAGACCGATTTCTGCTAGGGATGTGCAAAAACGATATGCGTTAATGCGTTCACACAATCGTGTCGAGACAACTGGTCATTGGACACTTTCTTCCTAATCTATAAATGATCATTCAATGTCATTTGGAAATAACAGAGGGCGAGTCTTCGACATTTTTCAGCTGAAGCATTGAGTTTTAACATACTGTAACGTTCTCGGGGTTCAAACAAATTGTCTGCTGAATTTAAACGTCTAATTTATTTCCAATACCACTAACTTATCACACTAATTTATGTACAATAACTAATACTGATTTATTTACACAGTTGCTAATTCATATTCACTACTTCACTACTTGGAATTCGCTATTCACAATTCCATTCGGCTCTGTTCAGGAAGTAACTGAATCGTCCCACTCGTGCGCGTCTTTATATACCCATACGGACCTGTCTAGAACGATCGGATATGTTCTGGAGGCTTCTCGAATAATTCCTGTACGCGGAATCAGAGAGTCCAGAGACGTATTCAGGAGGATTTCGTCCGCTACAATACATAGAGCTATATCGCCCTTGAACGATTTGATGCAAAAATTTTTGGCAGTTTACTTGCCAACAACATAGTAGCTACAGAAATCTGTAGGATAATTATTTTCCTCTATGTAGTTCTATGAGTCATAGGCAAAATTATTGCCCAAAAAAAAACCTGTTGTGATGAAATACCGAACATGAGTGCCCCTGGTCCAGAGGTTAGGGCAAGTCCGAGTTCAATCCCGAGCTAGGAAATAAATTTTCTAGTCTCGGTAGGGCCACCCTTTCACTGTTGGGTCAAAAATTAACAGTGCTGTGCCTAAGGTGGCGTAAGGACACAGTAACAAAGCCTACACAGAACACAACTGATTCTCCTACCTCGCACAAGCTACAAGCTTCTGAGGGGTCCCTCGGGAGACCTAGGAGTAATCAGTATAAACATAAATATTCCACATTTCCAAACGCTGGTCCTGATCGTCATCGCATTCGCCTTCAGAAATAGTGCTTTATAGTTCAGCTACTTACCGCCAGATGCGGGAGTAAAAATGTTTCTCTATTGCAGTATCGTAATGAGTTCATTACAGTACTGAAAACAGGGCTGTGGTGAACTCATTACAGCATTTTTTCAGTTATATTTTTCGTTTTGTGGTTGTCAGCCATCACTTCCGATCCTGTCAAATTTCAACACACGTCAATATGGAAATGTCAATTTTCCTAACACTACCAACTGCCAAGATACAATTCAAAAGTCACTAGGATGTATAATCTGCATTTTTCGTTGAATTTCGCAAAATTTGACTGAAATAGGGAAAATATCGTCTAATGCCGGCCATACACGTTACGGTCTACCGGAGAGGTATACCTGCGCAGGCATGCCTGTGCAGGTCATCCGGAGCGTGTGTGGGATTAGACCTGTGCAGTTTTTTCAACCTGTACAGGCGACCGTTACGGTCTACCGGTGAGGTATACCTGCGCAGGCATGCCTGTGCAGGTCAACCGGAGCGTGTGTGGGATTAGACCTGTGCAGTTTTTTCAACCTGTACAGGCGACCGGTGCAAGATCGAAAATCAATTTTTTCTGCAACCGTCCGGGATGTGTTCACTTCCCGGACGCTTTTTCTTTGAGAAAGTAGCATTTCCCGGCCTAGTCCGGAAAAAATCATGTCGTTGTTGGCTTTGATATGATCATCACAATAGCAACGAAATAACGGATGACAGTTCTGTTCTGTTTAATTCAAATAAAAATTAAAATGTATGATAAAGAAATGTGTCGTCTCATTGATTTGTAAATCTACACGGTTGCCGAAAAAATATTGTACGCAACACGCCCGAAAATAGTTTTTTTGAATACACTCTTTAAATTAAGCTCAAAAGCCGAAACTTTTTGGGTCGGTGAAGAAGGTTTCTGTAATATCTTCAATTCTCCACTTTCAAATGGCGGCTCAAAGCCATTTCTGTGTTGCCATAGTTTAGTGGGGAGGTTGCATTTCTTTTATTAGATGTTCTGTGGTTGTCGCCGTCAGTTGTCTCCACGTCGAGTAGATGAAAATGGCACCAACAGATTTTACTAAAAAAGTCCTTGAAGATTTCATTGAAATTTATAAAATGCATTCATGCCCATGGCAAGTCAGAAACAAAGCGTACCATGATCGAGACAAAAAAGAAGCTGCTTATATTTTATATAGTATTTGAAAAAGAAGTGGTGTTTTCATGGCACTTGTAGTGTTTTTTTGTGAAAAATCGACATTTTGAGCTTCACAACAACCATGACTGTGGCTTCCTTCCTCCAATCCACTGACATAGAAATCTTTAATCAAAATGTCGATTTTTCACAAAAAACACTACAAGTGCCATGAAAACACCACTTCATTTTCAAATATTTAGTTAAGAATATTTCGAGAACTAATGCATAAAATGAAAAAACAATTACTGTGCTGAAATCAGTATAGAAATACCTTTCAAATGAGGTATCACTCACCCCATCTTCCCTATTCAAAAATTGGGGGTGAGGGTTGTAGTAGCAAGGGTTGAAGCGCTATGCGTCCGTAACCTACATCTTAAGTTGTCCCCCTCGAAAAAGGAATCGACCTGTCCGAGCATTTCTATCGAAAAAATTTACTTCGTCTGTAATCTCGTCTGCTTCGTTTTCAAATGGCCACCCTGTATAAGTATATATTAATATGTGTCTGATGTAAAATATTAACTTTTAAACGCAGAAATTATTTAAAATTATTTGATTATCTCCTTTATAATTTAAGTAACATAATGTCGATGTCAATAATAATAATTATAATTGTTAGAATAATTTAAATAACATAATTATCTTGCCATGGTACTGTTCCCTCTTGATTAAAATAATTCATAAAATTTTCTCGGACAATCTTCGCGGTGTTCAAAGTATTTCCTGGGTTTTTTCTTTCTAAGTTTTCCATTGTACTATTCTGTGTATTATATCCTTCAGAAATTATATTCCTGTTCTCGGAATTTTCTTGATAGAAACATTCCCGTGGTGCATAAGACTTTTTTGAGTGTTCAATTAAAAAGTTATGTAAGGTACCGGGGAGACACGACCGACGTCCGGTATACCTGCACAGGTATACCTGCGCAGGTATACCTCTCCGGTAGACCGTAACGTGTATGGCCGGCATAATACTCGTTGCAAAATGCAATTCTAACTCTCAATAGGAGCCCATTCTGCAACTAGTTTTAGAATATACTATTGCTTCTCTGAAACTCACTTATCCATTTATGAACCGGTGAAGGAACTACACACTAAATTCAGCTTCGAATCTTTGAACTGGGATGTAACTCTATGTATATTTAAACTTAATGGCTAAGAGCAAATGAAACTTTTTTTCATTTTCCATTTTTCCGAATGTTGTTAAAGCAAATATTGTGTGATGAGGGACCCTATACGATCTGTATTTGACCCAGCATACAATCGTCGATCTTACCGACCACTGCCATTACTTCGACCATGGACAAAATGTGTGTATGTATGGTATTTTCTGGGGATTTCGAGAGAATTGTTCAAAATTTGTCTTCTCTAAATCGGTATCAGATACGACCAAACTACACGAGACCATGAAGTTCAGTATAATAACAGAGCTCCTGTTACAATTTCTCAAACTAACAATCACTCATAAAAAAAAAGTGTTTACTCCAGTCACTTCCATAAAGTATCTCGGTTGACCATGACATTCTGACACAATTCACCGTGTTTATTTCGAAAATGTTAGGTTATAGTCATTTTTCTGTCAGCTAACTGCGCAACGTTGTTCTGTCTTCATAGAGGTCGCAGCAATAACGTATGTATCAAAACGTTCATTTACTTTGGGAAAATAATGAATTTGAGAAAATATTATGTTCTTTTGGAAGAGTGAGTACTGTATCAATCGAAAAGTGTGCATTTTTCGAACTTTAATTCCAAATTTGTCGTTGCAGATCTTTTTTTCAAAATGAAGTCTTCAGTCAGTGTCTTTTTGCGTGCACCCATAGATGGCACTTCTTCGTCGTCTCTTTCACTCAAAATCTTTTTTATTGTGTTTACGTGCAGTTCAAAAATAAATTTCTTTTCATACAAAATACCATGATGATTGATTACAAATTATCAGGATTGCTATCAGAATAACCAATTTTCAATTCTATACTTCCTGATACTTTGTCTCTGCTTCTTCAAAACTAGCTTCGGCATTTTTACTTTCCAAGCGTGATGATGATATTGAGATTGAGGCTATTGACAGTAGAAATTAGCATTGGCAACGTCTCTGATAATTATTTTGACATTGCCGATATTTTACGGGTGCCAACCTGCGCCAGTTTTGAGTAAAAAAAAAAACTTGATAAACCTGAATCTTGGCAGGGAGGGATAGAAAGTGAATGAAGTATAGATTCGCAATCGAAATTGGCATTGTAATATGCAGTGCGCGTCAAAATTATGGAACAAATTCATTCTCTCAGAAGAAGAATAGTTGGCAACAAAATTCTGAAACATGTCAATTTTCGTTTCACTTTTACCAAATTTTTATGCATTTCTGAAGGATTTTTGTTGCACCCCGTGCCGTCCTCATCAACCCTCTAAATTTTTTGAATGGGGAAAGTGGGTCATGTGGTACTTTTTTGGCAAGGTCTCTGTATCCACTTGACAGGCGTGAAGAAATTTCGAAGACATTTTTTTTTGGAAAATTAATTAGTTTAAAGAGGTTATCAGTGTGTGCACTTTGTCATGGCTCTTTCTTTGAATTGAATTGAAACATTTTATCGAGAAGTTTCAACTTCAGTAGAAACGTACTAATAACATACCTACTTAAGTCATAACCGAAGTGCAGTGTTTCATACTTCGATTTCTCAATAATTTTAATTGCATAATTGCAAGGAATATCATGTTTCCGATTGTTCAAATTTACGAACACCCTATATAATATTAATATGCAACATATTTTCACACACGAATCAGTCTTGCGAAAACTACGCTTCATTCCGAGATGATTTTCGTTTTTTGTGAAATGACAAAAATGAAAATAAATATTTGCATCATTTCAAAACGTCGATTCCTGAGAAGTTACACTACCCATCCCTAATGTTCATCAACACATCGATACGAAAAATTGCGATTCTGACGAGGACTACACTCCCTTCCGTGGGATTTCTCCGTAATCTTTCCAGAAGGGGAGAGGTTGGCGTGGAACTGGAACTTGAAAGATAAACCTTCTTCTTGGCAACTCGGCCCCGATATTGCCGTTTCGCGTTCCTACGAACTTATGGAATTATAGTTGGCAAAAAGTAATTTCCGTTTTCACGAAATATTAAGTTGTTTTCGTATAACTTTTGGTGATTTAATGGGCAAGGTTTATAAGTCAATAAATATCAAGAAAACGTAAGGGTTGATGATTAAGAAGAATCAGGGACCCAAATTCCAATTCGTAAAAAAATGATGTCCTCGTTGGAGAAGGATTCCATAAAAATTTAGACACGCATTCGAAAGGATTGAAAACTCCATACAGGGTATTCTTATATTAGAGGTACAAATAGATAGGGAAGATGAAATATCCTTGAATAATTTTTAAGGGAATAATTCCCACAAACATGGTACCGCATACGTTTTGTTTTCGAGATACCTTGTGTTAAAGTTTGAATTTTATCAAGTATATTTTCTCATAGAATCTGCATTCCGCAAGAATATAGAACTAAAAATTGACATATTACAATTTGAAGTTTCCACCACGTAACATGCCAATTTCCATGCCAAATCTACTGGGTAATATTTTTTTGGAACACTGTCCCCCTGAATTGTTTCGAGAAGATTTGTCATAATCCTACAATGTATGGTTCGTTGTAGTTTTCTGTCGTATTTGCTACTTATTTCGAGTGAGAAATTTTATTCTCTCGAATTCCCCAGAGAAGTCAAAATTCTGATGAAAGACAGAGAGGGTTTTCAGTGTGCCCTGACTGTCGCAACATATGTATATGTGTTTCCCAGTGTAGCCTCTGCGGATTTTCTCCACCGCACATACCATATATACGCATATAGCTCTGCTTGTGCTATTCTTTTCCTAGAGGAATGGACCACTCGGATACTTGGGCCCTGGAGCTGAAGGGCGAGGTGTGGATAGCCCAGTGGAATGTAACCCATTCACCAAACTATAAACTGCCCAATAAGATCCACCAAGGACTCGTAGAGACATTCGATATTGTAGATTACGTCCTGAAACGAGAAGTGTACAGGGTCACTTGATTTTGGCTGTTTCTGGTACTTCTAGGCTAGATAGATGAAAATGTTGAGAGGAGTTCTGGGCTCCATTTTTGTGAAAACTCCATAACTGAAAGCCGTTTCACGATATCTTCATTTGCTTCGAAGATATAACGAAATTTTGATATTTTGGCGATTTCGAAAATGTGCCATAACTTCTTCATTTTCTAAAATATCTAAAAACGGCAAAAACTTTCTACAGGCACTTTTTCATTAGCAATACGACACCGTATTCAGTTTTTTTCATCTCTTGTGAAAAGGGTGAAAAAAACAACAACTTTTTGATTTCGAATACGAATGGTATCTTTTTTTGATCCTATTCGAGACAGTGTAACATATCTGAATTTCCTAAACTGCAAATAAAATGCAGCGTTGCCAGACTCCATGACTTCCAACTTTGCAACGTCTATTGTCGAAACGTGGAACTACGTTGAAAGAACTTATTTGATATTATTTTATAATTCTATGAATGATGAATATTAGTACGACTTCAATCAATACTTCAGGCAATTCGCATCTTTATAAATAGGAGATTTTAATCGTATCTAAGATCCACCATGAAGTAAACTTGTTCTTCTGTGACCATCGAAGAAATACGATTCTGTGGAAGTAAAACTAACCTCCAAAACGACAACGAATGGGATGGTCTCTTTGATTCTCTCTCATTCACTCGGGAGCTGTGTGGTTTTCACTTTCATTCTGGTTCAAAATAGTGTTCCTTTGAAATGGAGTTCCTCTTCTAGGAATCCGCCATTTTTAGTATATTTTAAAGACGCTTGTTTGTTATCTGGTATGTACTGTCCCCATTTTAAATAACTTTGTTTCATTTCACAGGATTTAATCTCATGTAAGCTTATTCTATCTGATTATTGCATTTCTATTGAATATTGTGGAACTCTGTTCTGCTACCACATTGGGAATATTCTTATACTGTTCGTAAGGCCTACTGCACATTCAACTATTCACTCGAAATTATGGTATACGCATTGGAGTTGTTGCTTTTAGTATAATATTTCACGTAGAGGGGAAACATGGTTTGGAGGTCTAAGGTAAACTGTTTATATCGCATGTGCCTAAGGAAAACATCCTCCCTAGCATCGTGGAGGACACTTCCCTCTGGGAGTTCTGTAAACGAACGTCCCCAGTAAAACAAGCCTTGGTCATTGGCCTTGGTGATCCGGGCAAGTATCCTAGGCCGGATTGCTTCGTCCCGGGTCCACCGTTCATCAGTTAACAGGAAATCTAAAGAGTTTATTGTCCACTTCCAAACCAACGCGAATAAAATCACACACACACACACACTTGGAAGGAAGGATTCTTACACATGGAACTTTAAAAGCTCTGCGCAACAATAAAGTGACACACTCTATATGCCTATAACCTTTGGATGTATTGGATTCTGCTTTTTATCACAATTGTTCCAGTAATAACCTTACCGGAGTATAGGAAGCTCCATATTGTACATATCACCAGTGCTCGTCTTGTTAATAATTGTTCTATGGATTGTAAACATATCATCTGTAATGCTAGAAGGTTTTTTGCTTTGAGTTTCAATTGATTCTCGTTCGTTTTTCCTTCATAGGCTATGGTTCCCCGAACT
This sequence comes from Adalia decempunctata, assembly GCA_951802165.1. Lineage (NCBI taxonomy): Eukaryota > Metazoa > Arthropoda > Insecta > Coleoptera > Coccinellidae > Adalia > Adalia decempunctata. The sequence continues at coordinate 37,408,658 of OX637701.1, read as the reverse complement.
ATGGCGCTGGACGAATAAAGGGCTCTTGTTCCACCTCTATATCCAATCTAGTGTTTTATTTATCAATTTTACCTCATTATTTCCCATCCTATATTTCACTAATCTGAGTTATTACGAATCTGAATTACTACGACATAACATAGAGTTCTACCAATCTAGACGATCACATCACAAGCCAAAAATATGAGTATAAAACTCCCTTTAACGTAATTCTACCCTCAGCTCTTCAGAGCAGGGTTGCCCCTTTTCTCTTTTTCATAATGTTCCTAGGATTTACAAACTTGGAATGTTACAACAGAAATAGCAAAAAAGTGTAATTTTTACTTAAGGTTGAGTCTCTGTGATACATTATTCTATGAAAGTGAGGGTCGGAAAATAAATTATCGAAATATATATATTTTCGAAGAGCTGATTTTTTTTGCATAACAAAGGATCGAAAAAAGATACCATTCGTATTTGAAATAAGAAAGTTGTTTTTTTTTCACCATGTATACAAGAGAGAGAAAATAATTGAATACGGTATCGTTTTGCCAATGAAAGAGTGCCTTAGAAAGTTTTTTCCGTTTTTAGATATTTCCGAAAATGAAGAAGTTCTGGCACATTTTCGAAATCGCCAAAATATCAAAATTTCGTTATATCTTGAAAACAAATGAAGATATGGTGAAACGGCTTCTAGTTATGGAGTTTCCACGAGAATCGAGCCCAGGACTCCTTTCAACATATTCACCTAACCTATCTAGCCTAGAAGTACCAGAAACAGCTAAAATCAAGAAATTTTGGTGACCCTGTACTCTAGTGCGTCTATATTCTACCTTCTATTTCATATAACTCCATTTTCGGACAAATGAAGTTTCATTCTGATGTCACGTTAACTGTCAGAGCTGCCCTTTTTCAAAACCCCAATGTAAAGGAACAGCGTTGCTACATGCATTCATAGAATACCCGACCTTTCAAAATCCGAAAAACAAACATACCACAAAAATTGTGCGATTCGTTAGCAAGCTCTCGACTTTGTCATCGTTCATTAAAATCAAGTGGATACCCCCGCATAGCAGTTCATACTTGATGCACAAATTGGTAATAGCTACGGCTTTCTTGCATATCCAATTAGCGAGTCCGTACTGGCATATTTCATTTCACAGCCGACACTCAAGCGAATACAAAAAAAAACGGAGAGGAGAAGTCACCCATGTAATTAGAACTTCATCGAATGGGGATTGTTTTCCTTACTTGTAGTTCTGCATTCACCCCTTCTGTGGGAGTTAGATCGACGAAAAGGGTGAAGCAGAGGTCATTTAGAAAACGAAATGTCAGAAACATTTGACAAAAATAACATTTGAATCGGTGTAAGACGATGAGCTTCATTTAAATTTGAAAATTATTTTCGCCCATTCTACCAGACCAGTGATGGGCTGTTAAATCGATGCATAAAGATTCACGTTAATTTCAATACGTTCGATTCCCTGATTTAGAATCCGTGGTCAAAATAAATTATGTCCATCCATCAAGGATTTGTTTTCACTGCCGCCCTCAACTGATGTCATTGCCTAAAATTATAGGTGTTCTTGATCGATACGAGTCGCAAATATCAATCACCTAATTGGAACTTGGAAAACTACGAAAGTATAATATGTAAATACAATCTCGAATATGCAACTCCGCTGGTATTTGATCTGCCATTTCAACAAAAATTGCTGAAGAAGATTCAAATGTAATTATTAACACATGAACAAATCTCTCTTACATTGAAATGTCGTTGGCAATACTTTGAAGTACTAATTGACATAAACTGCAATACAATTTTCGAATAGTTTCTTTATATTTGCCTATACATATATATTTTTTGTTGCAGGTAAGCAGGCTCTTCAACAATATGGAAATTACCGCAGTGAGTAATACTTAAGAAAAAGATCTCAATCTATTCTTTTACTCGAAACTATTAACGACGTACTACTTCAATGAATTTTTTCCATTGACAGGGTCTAGTGAGGGCAATTTTGAAGTCTCAATTCGATGATTCAACCGTTTAATTCCATTTTAATGCCCCTAGCATCATAAAGAATGTTAACACCGAATGGAAGTTTCAAGAATATGGAAAACTTAATGATTTATCTGTGGTTATACTGATTATCTAGTACATACATAATAGTATTTTGTTGATCTGAATTTCGTAAAACTTCCTACTATTGAGAATAACGTGTGGATTGTGGAAAATAGTCCATTTTCATTGTTGACACATTCTTTATTCAATACTTTTTATTGGAATATTCGGTAATGCGTTTCTCGAATTCAGCTTTCTCTGGACTTAGTGAAAAATTTCGCAAATGACGGAACACAGATATGAAATTATGATACAAGAGCGATCGAGGTCGAAAAGTTTTTATATCTTTACCAGTAATGCGAAAATGTAGTCATGCTGTAAAGTAGGTTTTGAGTATTCAATAGGCTGTTGTCAATCCTTCTTTTACTATAATTTTATACGTGGAAAGTTTATAGGTAGAATTTATTTTATTAACTTCGTGAAACTAGATTTAACAATACCACTTGCATAGGAACAAACATGTTTACGTATTGACATTATACTTTTGGCATCATACTATGAAACATTTATATCCCATCTTGATAACGATTCCAAATTTACCTAAATTGCGAGGTGTTCCATCTCCTGTTCAAGAAAAGTCATTACTTATTTTATTATAGTTTGAATATTCTTTTATATATGGCTGCAGGACTGATATGTCGATGGCCGATTGGCCTTTGGTGGTCTTTTATATATGTATTCCCATAACGGAAACTTCTAGTTTTTCACATGAGTCAGTTCAGTGTCCAATATCTTTTAGTCATTCTCATGCAACGCCTCAGTTCTCTCTCTGAAATCGTAGTAATTCATGAGGAAGTCGCATAAGATTAACTGTCGGATAGCAAATGTTCAGCCAACAAGATGCTCTTTGCTTTGGAGACCTTATTTTGGTTACCATATGGAGATTGGAAATTTCAGTATTTTTCGGAAAGCACTCAGTCTATTTCAAATCTACGAATTTCTTTTGAGTGATTCCTCTTTCGGTATAGTGTCAGATAAGATATTTCGATTCTTTCCCCATATTATTGTTGTTTGAACAAAACGAACATACTTATCGCTCCAATTCTTTCGATAACAACGAGAAAGATAGAAGTTTTCATCTTCGAAGGCATAAAACAAACATACAGGGTGTTCCTACATTGAAGAAACACATTAAGAGGGGAGATTGTTGGCATAATTATTGTGCATGCCAATTCCGATTGCAAATCTACAGGGTGATATCTTCTGTGGATCACTGTCCCCAATTTAAGGGATTCAGTATCAAGTAACTGCGACATATTGGGTTATAATAGGACTATTTATAGGCGAGGTGTACCAATATAAAAAAAATAAGAATGCGTCGTCAACTAGTACGTCTTTAGGGCACTTTTTTGACAGCTTTTCAGCGGTGCTATTGGATTTCTTGTATCTGCTAAAATTTCAGAGATATAACAAAAACATTTTTTTTAAATGAGTACCATAGTGGGAAATTATATTTCCAAACTGGTCTTTCTTCAATGATTTCAAAAATATATATCATGATATACTCGTACTTCCGAGTTCACTATATATCGAAAAAACACTTTTCGTTCAGAAAATTCAAGCAGGCTTTGATTCACTTCCTTCAAAACTGGGGCGGTCAAGAACTTCATGTCTTATTTATTTTCACTTGTCAAATTCAATTCAGTTTCATCATTGTTGTATCGTCTGGCGCTTCTGAAGTTCTTATAAGGCCATAGAATTCGATATCTCACAATTACTGCAAGCTGCCAAATTGATTCAGGAAATATTAGCTTTTTATTACTCAGGCCAATAAATATAGGGTTTCTCGAAATTTGTTGATTCTAGTATGATTTCTCTGCTAAATTAAAAATGAAAAGCATTCAATGATTTAATGATGGTATAATAACACAAAGTTTTATGTAGGGGCAACAAAGCTCATTCAAGAAAAAATATTGGTTTATTTGAAAAAATAATATTCATAACAAATGTTCAAATCGTTGTTTCATGTGAGGAAATACATATATTGCATCTTTTAATGATGTGATATAAATAAGGACTTCAGAAGTGCGAGATGATACAACAATGATGAAACTGAATTGAATTTGACAAGTGACAATAAATAAGACATGAAATTTTATGACCGCCCCAGTTTTGAAGGAAGTAAATCAATAGCCTGATTGGATTTTGTTGAAGTGTTTTTTCGAAATTTTCGATATACAGTGAACTCGGAAGTATATCATGATATATATTTTCGAAATCGTTGAAGAAAGACCAATTTGGAAATATCATTTTCCGCTATGGTTTCCATTAGAATTTTTTTTTGTTATAGCTCCGAAATTTGAGCAGATACAAAAAATACAATACCACCGACGAAAAGCAGTAAAAAAGTGCCCTGAAGATGGGTTCATTTCGAGAGCGTAGATCCTATAAAACGGAAGTTAAAGTCAATTTCAAAAATGGACCAAATACAACAATCGCCGTGTAGCTCGGAAACTAGACGCCGTCGCAACTTGGGGTTTCCAGCAGTGTATGTTTCTCGAAAAAAGGAAAATTGCTAGAAAGGTTTTTCCCAAAACTATTGTAGGATTTCCATTTAAATGGCTAATTTCGGTAATTAATTTTCATTGAATTCAATATGAGGAGCTGGATTAAGTGCCATTCTTGTACATCACACAGCGTTTTCATGATTTCATGCTGTTTCCACGACCTACTCATGAAGTTTTCCGATTTGAATCTTAGGATTGGAATATTCTGTTTGGCGATTCATTGGTAAATAATCAGGAAAGAACTAAGAGTGTTTGTTCACACGAGATAATTTCAAACGAAGACAACTCTCAGACTTATTCTGTAACACCCCGTATATCATATATGTGGTGCCATGAGCATTATTACTTTCATTTGTCATTTGAATATAGCAACATATGATCGTATGCACGAGTATATTCCTTCTTCGGACAAGTGTAAATTTTCAGTATTATCAGTAATATTAGTTTCGCTCTTATCAACCTGAATTGAGAATTTCGAGAAATCCAAAATTATTTCAGAAAATTTGTTAAGTTCATGTGCGAAGGCATGTTGCACTTTCTTTCCAAAAACACGGATATAAAACTTTGGGGAAACAGTGGCTATAAGTAGGACGCTCGAATAGGTATTTCAATTCCGTGAGATCATGGGATGAAATAAGTCAGATCACGTACCGTGGAAGCTTCCTGCGGAAATGCATTGGACAGTTCACTAAGTTGTCCCGGTGATTTCATGCTTAATTGGCGAAACAGAATGGAGAGGGTGCAACCCATCTAAGCTTGCCTGATCTAATTCTTTAATGTCTCAAACAATGCAATGGGATCTGGGGATCAATTGAACCGATCCCATCAATCGGTATAATATCTATTGTAATCATTGCACACCTTAGAGTTGTTTGGCAGGCCTTGAATCATTAATTCGATGCAATTATACAGGAATACGATGGTGAATATTGAAGGTAGTTAAGAAACTTTGAGACCGTTTCCAAAGTTTACAGTTTTATTGGACAAGTTTTTCAAATATGAAGAAAGTAAATGTTTCCTTTATAAGTTTGACAGTTTCAGGACAAAATTTAATTTAAGCATTTGAAGTACAAGCTCTTTTCATCAAATAAATTAAAAAAATCATTAAATAACGAGTATGGCATCCTCGAACATCAACCACAGCCTGACAAACCTTGATCAATTTCTTTCCAGAGTATCGGTAAAAGCCGTCTAAGTTCTTGATGTGAATCCAAAGACTTTTGTAGCTGATCCCAAACGTATTCGAATGGATTTAGGATTGTCAGGGCCAAATGCGGAATTCCATGTTTTTTCAGAGCTTCATCGGCAATTCCCGAATTATGGGGTGGCGCTTTATCGGCTCAAAAGAAGAAATTTGGTCGAATAGATGCAGGAATCGAAGGAAGAATATCTTCAACTACTTGATCTATGTGAATCAATAATTCTGTACAACCATAGAATCAAACCCTCCCTTAACACGATTTCTGGTCACCAGAGAAACAACACAAACCTCTAGTGATCGTTCCAATTCACGTACCTATATATTGACCTATTCCGATAGGTATCGCATATGATGTTGAGTCGCCCAGAATGTAAATTATCGTCTAATCCTCCTCAAAAGTCGCCGAGAATGTATATTATCGTTGAATGCCATGCATCATAAGAATCGTTATGCTCTGGATCAAATTTTAGTTATGTTGCTGCTGAGATCAGATTCACAGAATAGTTAGTTGCCTTTTTTTACTGTATAGAGCTCATTTTCCACTTACCCCTTTCTGATCAACTCGTTCATTGATAAAACTTGAAATGAACCAATTATTGGAGAAAGAATAAAAATCCGACTGCAAGAAAAATTAGCTGGAAAGCCCTATACTTTATCAATGAAATTTTGTGTGAGTAGACGAAGCCATTTGAAAAAAAATTTCTACAGACCTGGAACTTGATAGCAGCTGTCAAAGAAATCGTCCATAATCCCAGATATCATGATATTCTTCTTATGAAAGAAGAGAAAAAGGTCCTTAGGCCTCACAATCTTTATTTTTTAACGACTAGTTTCGAGACTTTAAATTAGTCTCATTCTCAAGTCTTCTATAGCTACAAAAGATTATTCCAAATTAGGTGTAGAGGTCATAAATTATAAAATCGATAACACTTACATACAAGCTACTAATTAAAAAACACAAATAAATATATAATTCCATTAAGAAAGGTCTTCATCACGAAACAAAATGACCAAGATGGAGTCAATACCTATTCGAATTACAAAAAAACACCTTCACAACAAAATTATGATTTTTTAAAAAAGACAAATAACGCGACATCTAGATTAAGGAACGAACAGGTGTTGATCAAATATGCAGAACAGGAACACTAAACTGTGATCAAAGTTGAAGAAAATACAGGCGCGAAGTCACAAACAACTTGTTTATTCAAAATATTATTATTATTGTTTTTACGACCTTTCAGGATTTATATGTTCTCCAAATTATCTAACAGGGGGCCCTTATTTGCCAAGTGTGATATTGTGAAATTTGTATGCATGTCGAATGTGTGACCGGTGACGATAAGATGCTTGGCAAAATGTGAAAAGCCAGTTGAATTTGGATTGGGACAACTTAAATGTTCTTGTATCCGAGTTTTAAAGTTCCTGAAAGTTCTCCCCATGTAAAACGCGAAACAGAAATTACAAGAAAGTCTATAGACTCCACTACGATCCACAGGTGCAATTGTATCTTTGTTATTTATTAGTCTTCTCTCCAAACTATCAATAGATTTTTAAGAGAATTTATTAATGAAAGTTAACGATCTGTAAGGTCTTTCATTCTGCAAAGCGGCATTATCAGTTCTATTGTTCGAGTATACAGAATTTTCATTTAATGAGTTTCGTTTTTTTACTGATCAGTTTATCTATTATTTTAGGATTATAACCATTCATTTCTGCTATTTGCTTAAGAATAGTGATCTCTTTATTATAACTTTCACCACTCAATGGTATCTTGAGTAACCTATTAACATAGCTATGAAGAGCTGCAAGTTTGTATTGTATGGGATGGTTGGAAAAATAATTTATGATTGAGCATGTGTAAGTGGATTTTCTTAAGGTTCCTGTCCGCTCCGAACGTTGGCGATTATGTTATTACAGAAAATATTATCGGGAATATTTTTGTCGAAACTCTTTATGGGTATTATAAGGCGATCTGGACAAAATCACCAAATTCTCTTGGATACATCTTCATTGAAATTAAAAATTTCATAGACATCGAATCTGTAGTTTTGAAATTATTCGAAGAAGATGATATCTAAAGGACATTCCTGGTCGAATTCAGCCTATTAACGAACTCAAACCCTGATAATTTCGAATCTCTAGGTTCAGTCGTTCGGTAGTTATCGTGTTTGAAGTCGCACGGTCAGAATTGACGAGCGCTCAAAAGGGAAGTTACCTTGTACAAAGGTGGTAATCGTAGTGCACCTCAGATGTCCGTAAAAATGTTCTTGATATTCACTTGAACCATTCTGAGAACGCAAGATATTGTCCAATTCAAATATGTACTCTAATTTCACTTCAAGGGCCAACTTTTATGTTTTATGAAGGAGGTTTTTGTACCTATTCTCAAAATTCATTATATTCAAGGTTCATATGTTCGTATCCTTCGAGCCATTCGGGCTGTATAGACTGAAGGTGAAACAGACATACAAACAGACTTACTAGAGACACTCGACAGACATTACTTTTAGTCTGGTGCGGTCGGATAAAAATTGGTACGAAGGCCCAAAATGCTATTCTGAATGAAAGGCTTCTGCAGGTTTCCGCTCCTGTTCGAGTTATTCGATAGGGTTCAATTTCATGAGTATTTCCTGTCCTGAAATTTGAAGTTAAGAAGGGTTATCAATCAATAGTGGCACCGGGTAGTAAAACCGGGAATCGTATTGATAATAATAGGAAATCTATGCATCTATGATGAAGCCTAACTGAACTCTACAGGGTGTTTCCGAATAAGGGACCGTAAATTCGGGATTGTAATCCTCAGATGATTTTATGATATAAAGTTCCTATGGACTATAGGTCCCTGACGCACTGTTTCTGAGATAGGGGGTATTGAAATTTAAAAAAAATTGTTTTATGAAATTATTTTTTACCCCGTACACGATTTTTTTTCGAGTTTTGAAAGGTTATGAGTACGCATTAAGACACATTTTTTCTATACAAAATGAAGTTCAATTTTCGTCAGAGAGCCATAGTCCATAGGAACTTTATATCATAAAATCATCTGAAGATTAAGACCCCGAATTCACGAAAACACATGATGAAATTGCATTTTTTTTCTCAGAAAGTATTCGTCGCAGGTAAAAAACTCAGGAAACCATTTTTTATTGTAAATTATGTGGTTATTACGAAAATAATTTAAAATTCGAGAAAAATCATTGGCGTACCAATTGTTTCACCGAATTTATTCGGACAAAAGTCTGTACGGACGCAACTGGTGAAAATTTTGTGTAGGAAAAATGTGTTTTAATGCGTACTCATGACCTACCAAAACGCAAAAAAAAATCTTGTACGGTGTAGAAAATAATTTCATAAAACCAATTTTTTTTTTAAATTTCAACACCCCGTATCTCAGAAACAGTGCGTCAGGGACCTATAGTCCACAGGAACTTTATGTCATAAAATCATCTGAGGATTAAGTTCCCGAATTTACGGTCTCTTATTCTGAAACACCCTTTTTAGTTCAGTTAGGCTTTATCATAGATGCATAGATTTCTTATGTATCTTTGTTTTATCATTCAATTGTCGGATATGGAAATGGAGTGCTAGAAGATTTTTGAAGTTCCTCCTGCATTAGTAAAAAAAGCTCTAGACTGTGATATTTTGGTCTGAATGGTGAAAATACATTGAGTAATACCATTTCAGAATCTCAATGAAAGGTGCTTTATTTGGCACTCAGATGACCATATTTTTTACAACACGTTTAGTTGAGCTCAAGAAAAAATATGCGATCAAATTTTGTTTAAAAAAAAACTATGCATTCGCCCATAGATGCATAGAATACCTGGTGTAACGACTCCTTTCTAAAAATCGTGACCAAAATTTGTAGATCAAAACGGCATTCTAGATTTCAGATTTTGGTCTAGTTCCGGAATAAATCCGTAATTTTTATCGGTCGAGGCGCAACTGCGGCAACGACAAATAGCGCGACCCCTTTCGGGAGAAATGAAAAGCAGCACAAAATATCACATTTTCGATCGACAAGAAAGTCTTCAACAAAATCTAATCAGTGCCAACACCAGGTATTCTATGCATCTATATTCGCCCCAACAAACAAAGTTTACATTAATAGATAGATAACTTCCTTGATTAATATATTTAAAGTAGTTGACAGGAACTAGGAATCGGGAATGAATTAAGAGACCTTAGGTAATGCCGACGTTTCGCAAATATATTTTTGCTTCTTCAGGGCAAAGCCAAACTATGTTCTCCCCAAGGTGCAATGCCCATGTACAACCAACCAAAAAAACATCGAGAAATTCGGAAGAACTTGTTCATAAAATAAACCTCAAAATACGACATCAACCGTTCAAACAGCGAAAGACAAGATTTGTCTTTCGTGACTTCTTTGAGTTTTTGAAAAGTCGAAAAACTAGGGAATTTTAAAAAACATAAAATATACAAGATGTTTCCAAATTTATGCGATGAAATTCGGGAGGTGATTCTGCTCGTATGAAATCACGATGGGACTTTTCTATAACAAAATTTCCTAAACTCACCCCTTCCACAGATGTCAACCTTAAAAAGTTGTGACTAAATTAATTTTTTTCTCAAAATTTTCAGTAGAGCTAGAATCTTTAAATTCTGTAATTTTCGTGCACTCGAAAAGGACTAACCACAGGTATTTTTTAAATAAAACTATAACTCGAAATTCTTGTTTTATTGACACAAATTTTCAATTTTCAAATTTCTTTTCCCAAAACCAATAGCTGAAGAGAAAAAAAATGACAACTCAATTTTAGTCACCACCTTCAAAGGGTGATTTCCCGGAAAGGAATGGGCTAAGGAAGTTTTGTCATAGGAAAGACCTATCTAAATTTCATACGAGCAATCACCTCCTGAATTCTTTCGCATGAATTTAGAAACAGTGTATATTATATCTGAACCAACACAAAGTATTATCCCCAGAAAGCGAACAATATCCATTAGACATCCTTCTACAGTTCCCAGCTGGATATTCATGGATATCTAGTAGCCATAACTTTTCGCTGATTCAAATATTTTAATGCATTGAAGAAATTTATTATATCTTCCATCTCAAATATGCTACTTATGACTAAATATCGAACTCTAAGATGAATATGAAAACTTGTTTTTTCAATATCCGAGAAGTGTATCCAATGGATATCCATTACATATCTCTCATGGACAAGCATGTTTAGTGGATATTAGGACATCCATTGAATATCCAATGGATATTGTGTGCTGTCAATATAAACTGTGAAACATTCCATAAACGTTAGATATGACACTATACAACAATCTGAGAAATCAATATTCTACGATTCAAAAATTATTTATATATATATGTGTCGGTTTATAACGTTTTGCGACGTTGTCCGATAACCTTCCTCCATTCTTCTCGGTTATGTATTAGGGTCTCATCCAGTTCTCTTGCACTAATAGCCTTTCGTATCCCTTCTCCCCAGCTCTTTTTAGGGCGTCCTCTTTTCCTTTTATCCCCAGGTTGCCATTCCATCAGCTGTCTCGGCATTCGTTCCTCACTCATCCTATTTACATGTCCGTACCACCTTAGCTGTTTCCTTTCTACATCTTCTCTTATGTGTCCCTCAATGCCCATTCGTTCCTTCACCACCTCATTCCTGATTCTATCTCTACGGGATATTCTCATTGCTCTTCTTATCGCATCCATCTCCACCGCTTCGATTTTCCCCATATATTTCTGCGTTATTCTCCATGTCTCTGAACCATAAAGAAGACTACTTTTTATCAAGGTTTCGTATATCCTGAATTTCCTGCCCTTGGTTATTTCCTTGCTCCACAGTATGCTGTTGAGGCTACCAATTGCTCTCCTTGCTTGAACTATCCTTCCTTCGATCTCCTTTTGATCCGTTCCCGTCTCGTTGAAGTTGACTCCCAAGTATTTATATTCTTTACACTTTTCTATCTCCCCCATCTCTTCGAGATCCAAGTTCGTTGCTTCTTCCGACCCTACACACAAGTACTTTGTCTTCTCCATATTAACCTCCAATCCCCATTCTCTGTATTCCTCTATCAGTTTCCTCATCATGTATTCCATGTCAAACTTATCTCCAGCAATGACCACCTGATCGTCGGCAAATTGTAAAGTGTATACAAAGTTATCATTTATTTGTATTCCCATATTCGCTACTTTACTTTTCCATTTCCGCAGTGCCACCGAAACATATATCTTAAACAGAGTGGGCGAGACACAACATCCTTGCCTTAAACCCTTCGAAACCTGGAATCTCTTCGTAAGATATTTACCAATTTTTATTTGTGAGTATGATTCCTGATATAAGTTTTTCAGTGCAGTTATCAATGTATGGCTAATATTTGAGGTTTCCAACACCTCCCACAATTTAATCACCGGTACTGTGTCATAGGCCTTCCTCAAGTCCACAAAGGTCATATGTACATCTCTATTCGTAGCTTGTTTTTTTTCGATGATTTGTTTCAAGCAGAATATATTGTCTGTGCAAGAGCGACCTGCTCTGAATCCGCTCTGTTCTTCTTCCTCCCTTGGGGCAAATTCCTCCTCAATCATATCTCGAATAATTCTTCCGTATAGTCTGCTCATGGTACCATTAACCGAGATCCCTCTGTAATTCTCACACTTTTGTTTGTCTCCTTTTTTGTAGATAGAGTGAATGTGTGCCACCTTCCATTGTTCGGGTATTGGAAATTATTTCCTTTTGCGATTTTCAACGTTACAGTGGCCACAGTCGCCTCATAATGATGAGGCGTTTCCTTATCGTACATACTTCTTCATCGTACATTCAGAAGGCATTATAAAAGTTTATATGAACGTTGAACATGACACTTTTGTACCAGTTTTCAGCAGAGTGAGAAATATATAGTAAAAGTAAAAACGTGTCTTCCCTCCGATTGAAGGAAAACTATATTATTCAACGAGCATATTACGGTGGCTATTTTTCACGAGAATGTGGTTTACCCTCGGATTTACCAGACGAGACCAAGTCGAGTTTGGTAAATCATCTGAGTGAATAATAGCCATCATATGTGAGTTGAATATTCTTCTGTGTTCACGTCTGTTGACTAATTCTTTTGGAGATAATTTTTGTGTCTACGAAGGAATTGCCGTTTCAAATTAATATGTCATTCAAAAGAATTCGAATTTGAGTTTTCCATTGATATATTCTGTGGTTTATATATGTCATAAAACTTGATGAAACAGATGGTCGTGGACAAACTTCACTCTTCACCAGAAGGAAATTTTATTTTTTTTTTGGTAGAACATAGATAGAGCAACGGGTAAATGATTAAAATTTGGAGAAAACAAACGAAGAGTTCATCGACTTTGGATCTCTCCGAACAGCTGGATTATATTTTATTTCAAAAAATTTGCGAAAAACGACGACAATATTCAGGTTACAAAAAACCTACACATTTCTTTCTCCAAATTTAATCACGAGTAATCATTTACGCATTGCTATACTAATTGAATTTAAAAAGGTCCTTCTGGGTGTTGTTGCGGTTTCTTTGTCAGTAAGTTTATCAATCTGATTGATTCAATCAAGAATAGCAGCATTACCGAAATACTGGATTTCTACGTTTTGATCTGGTGGAATTTGAATTTCATCGAGGTAGGGTTATGTTGTCCTGAAGATGATCGAAACCTAGGTCGACTTCTACCCGCTTTCGATGAGGTTGGAACTTTCGTTGGTTCCCTGTATGATGATTTGTGGCAAGTTCGAGTCAGATTCATGGCGGTTGTTGATATTTATATCAATGAACGCGGTGTATCTGATTAATCGATTTATATTAATTTGTATCCTTATGGATGAAATCTTTTTGATTAAATGGATAAGAAACGTTAAAGAATCCTAAAAGCACAGATACGTTGAAACTACAACGTAATATTTCAGTGGAATTATTGTTACTATAACAATGTTTATAACGGATAAACGTGAATTAACGTGGAAATGTAACGTGTCTTGAAAACCGAAAAAATACGTATTGCGTGAAGACATTTTCCCGTGTTTTCAGTGAGTTATGAAAATGTCTTCAATTTAGAAATACAACTTTTTCTTACATTTGTGTACATATTTATTGAGTTGAGCAGAAGATTAAGGTCGGCGTTTAAAGCGAGTTGGAAAGCTCAGCCGATAGAGGCGCCACTGTCCATTTTATGGATATCTCCATAGAACATGCACTATCACTATCAAGTTCTATGAATATCTCTCTAATCATGAATGAAATGTACAATGGCGCTCTCTATCCGAAACTCGCCGAACTATGAAATAAGCGAATTTGTGGGTAAAGCAGGAACTTTTTCCCGCCAAAATTTGAATTTGGCCATTCTCTGCCAATTCCGTATTTCAAGTTAATCTTCTGAACGAAATTATCAGTAGATTCCCTTTTAATCGGAAGTTGAACTATTTTCATGGGTCTTTCTGTTGAAATAAAACAGAAGCATGGGTTGGCTCATTTTCTTCTATTTTTGAAAGAAAAAAAATTGACTGTCGGAATGAAATCGATTAAAATTATTTCAACAAGAACCCTAATCCTTTCTGAGTTCACCCACAAAATTTCAGTTCTCAAAGTGAAACCGTTTTCGAAATCAACTTGAAATAAAAACACACTACATTGAACGCCCACCCTAATCATTATATGAAAGCAGTAGTTCAAAAAACATCAGTTTATTTCATGAATTCTTGCTCTAGTTTTTTTATGGTCGATTTGGGGATTTTTCAAATAAGCTCTGGTGGGTCGGAAGGCTTCCTCTAACCCCACCCCTCTACAGCGACGGCCCCTTCCCCATCGAAAACCATTCTTTTCTACAAAATGAAAAGTTGTCCGAATACATTGTTAAGGAAACTGCCCTTTTTGAATATTCTAGGTAATTAAATTGAAAAAGACGCCCAATTAGCCACTAAACAAGCAATTTCGTTTGAAACAAAACCGGTCAACTCAGAATGTTGTATATCCATTCAAAATCGGATCCGTTTACCCTTAATTCCATTCCAGTCGTCCAATTCCCGCATCTGGCGAGCGATTCTGTACGAATGATAAATCCGTGATATTTCGCGGAAATAGTCATGTACACGCCTTAATCGCAAACAATGCCGCTGCCTGAAGCCCGAGGTGCTCTCAAATCCCATCCAACCCTTTTGTTCGAAAATGTGGAACGCAAAGTTCCCCGTTGAATGCTTGACTCATTCAGCCCTGCGGTTCAAGGAGCTCGCGAATAGAAGGGCGACTTCTTTGCAGAGTGTGTTCCGGGACGAAGTGGAGCAGAATTGTCAATTCGGAGGCAGGACCGAGATAGGATGAATTTTTGCGCTTCATGCATTCGGTTTACTCTGTTAATTGGGATGTGTTTAATGCATTCAAATGTAACGAATGGATCACAGCAACCTTAACATTTGTGTTTTGACGAATTATACAGGGTGGCCATTTGAAAACGAAACAGACGAGATTACAGACGAAATAAATTTTTTCGATAGAAATGTTCGGACAGGTCGATTTTTGTTTCGAGGGGGACAACTTAAGATGTAGGTTACGGACGCATAGCGCTTCAACCCTTGCTGCTACAACCCCCACCCCCAATTTTTGAATAGGGAAGATGGGGTGAGTGATACCTCAATTCAAAGGTATTTTTTTACTGATTTCAGCACAGTAATTGTTTTTTCATTTTATGCATTAGTTCTCGAAATATTCTTAACTAAGTATTTGAAAATGAAGTGGTGTTTTCATGGCACTTGTAGTGTTTTTTTGTGAAAAATCGACATCTTGATTAAAGATTTCTATGTCAGTGGATTGGAGGAAGGAAGCCACAGTCATGGTTGTTTTGAAGCTCAAAATGTCGATTTTTCACAAAAAAAACACTACAAGTGCCATGAAAACACCACTTCATTTTCAAATACTTAGTTAAGAATATTTCGAGAACTAATGCATAAAATGAAAAAACAATTACTGTGCTGAAATCAGTATAAAAATACCTTTCAAATGAGGTATCACTCACCCCATCTTCCCTATTCAAAAATTGGGGGTGAGGGTTGTAGTAGCAAGGGTTGAAGCGCTATGCGTCCGTAACCTACATCTCAAGTTGTCCCCCTCGAAACAGAAATCGACCTGTCCGAGCATTTCTATCGAAAAAATTTATTTCGTCTGTAATCTCGTCTGTTTCGTTTTCAAATGGCCACCCTGTATATTGCGAACAACATTCAGTTCGACCTCAGACCATAGAAAGAGGAGACACAGCATCCCATTTATGAATTCGAGAATGGTAAACCCAAAATTTAGTCTGTTTTCAATGAGTGGAACGACGATAGCAATATCATGCCGTCACAACATTGCAAAATCTTACTTAGAAAAATCCAGTGGCGTGTTGTTATCGGTATTGAGGAATGGAAATGAAATTGCAAGTGAATTAACTTTTTTTCACGAATTCATGCAATGTTCCAAACATTGAAACAGATTCTGAGTTGAGAGATGGACAGAATTAGCTAAATTCAGAATTGATTTTCTCTTCTCAATATTAAAAGGAAATCTGAGAAGTGGAATTCAAAAAATCGCCATTGTTACTTAGAAATGTGTAAACTCAAATCGGAATCCAAATAGTCCTATATTTCCTACCACAAACGAGACAAAATGAACCATTTTTTCGTCGTATTTTGCTAATAATATTCAGAAATAAATCCAAATTTCACTCTCATACGCCATATCATGATGACAACACTGTTCAAAAAGTCATAAGTAACAAAAAATAGCTGTGAGAAAATAATGAATGAACTGTCCACAGATTCAGAAAACGGTGCTGCCATAACGCCCATAACGTGCACATTCATTATTTGAGACAAAAACGGCCTGGCCGTTTAGCGAACACCCAAATTGCTTGATTTTGAATGTTTCTGGTACTTCTAGGCTAGATAGGTGAAGATGTTGGAAGAAGTCCTGGGCGCGATTTTCGTGAAAACTCCATAACTGAAAGCCGTTTCACAATATCTTCATTTGTTTTGAAGATATAACGATAATTTGATATTTTGACGATTTCGAAAATGTGCCATAACTTCTTCATTTTCTAAAATACTTAAAATCGACAGAAACTTTCTACAGGCACTATTCAGAATTCATATTTTTTATTTTATATATCACAAAGTTTATATATAGGATGGGCTTACTCGGTTAAGAATAAGACTCGATTTTCTGTGCTCTGTGCGATTCTATGGCTGTTTCAAGAATCTCACAAGCATATACTTGCTCAGTCCTCCAATATACCTGCCTTCAGTCGCATTGTTTTTAAACGGCTTAGCTGGAAGCCCTTAACAAATACTTTCCACGTCGTCGGCTTTCAGTTCGCCACCCCTTACAAAGTAAAAGTGAATTCGTATGTGATAAGAACTTCTACCCCGCACAACACCACATGAAACCAGACTGAAGCAGATACGTAACGTTTAGTTTCAACAACCGTAAGTACCATTCTTTCAGTATTCACTTTGTGGTAATTATTTTCTATCAAACATCCATTTTTTCCTTAATTCTCGAGGCAATAAGAATTGGTACAATAGTCCATTTCTTCTCTCCAAGAGAACTCGTGTATATTGTTCAGGCACTTTTTCATTAGTAATATGACATCGTATTAAGTTTTTTTTTCTTATCTCTTGTATAAAGGGTGAAAAAAAAAGAACTTTTTTATTTCAAATACGAATGATATCTTTTTTTGATCCTATGTTATGCGAGAAAAATCAACTCTTCGAAAATATATACGTATGTGTCGATATATTATTTTCCGACCTCCACTTTCATAGAATTATGTATGACAGACTCATTTTAAAGTGATTATTCCACTTTTTTGGCTATTTCTGTCTCAAAAACGGAAATAATGTATCGACATATATATTTTCGAAGAGCTGATTTTTTTGCATAACATGGGGTCAAAAAAAGATACCATTCGTATTCAAAATAAGAAACTGGTTTTTTTCACCCTTTATACAAAAGATAAAAAAAACTGAATACGGTGTGGTATTGCTAATGAAAAAGTGCCTGTAGAAAGTTTTTGCCGATGTTAGATATTTCAGAAAATGAAGAAGTTATGGCACATTTTCGAAATCGCCAAAATATCAAATTTTCGTTCATATCTTCAAAACAAATGGAGATATCGTGAAACGGCTTTCAGTTATGGGTTTTTCACGAAAATCGAGCCCAGGACTCCTTTCAATATTTCCACCTATCTAGCCTAGAAGTACCCGAAACAGCCAAAATCGAGCAATTTGGGTGATCCTAATATTCAATGAAGCAAATACCCACTCATTCTTGACATTCCCGCACAAATGAGGAAATGAATTTCGACCTAAAGTACCTACTCTTCACTTTGATTAGGAGTTTAATTATTAAAAAATTCAAACAACGTTGCAAAAATTTCTACTACATTTTGATTCCGTTGTAGCAGAGTTTACTCAATTTAATTCTGATGATTTTGAAAATTGCCTTCACTATTTATTATTGAAAGGTGCGTGTCCTCTCTCCATAGTCTAAGAGTTCGGTCATTCATAGGGAACCCTTAAAAATTTGAAACCAGTTCTGATTTCAAAAGACCATTCTCTTCATTGAAACTCATCTGCTTGTGTAGAAAGCAGAAGGGCTTTAAATCGAACCATTCAAATTTTGAACAAAAAATTGAGATTTGGACACAAAAGCGTGTATCCTAATCTCACTTTTCACGCACAATGAAACGCGATGTCGTGATGGGAATACTATTTAAAACGTCACAAGTAACACATAATTAAGATTGTGTGAAAGTTAGCTTCACTATTCAGTTCTGATAATACAGAGGAATTACAATTTTTTTCTATAATTACTGTTAACCCGATCAGGGCAGAATTCACATTCGTCATTCTCTATCTAAACGATTTAACTGGATCGAATCAGTAAAGTTATGAAATTATCATATTTATGGAACCCCTGGTCGAATTTTGGCCGTTTAAGAACAGTGAGTCCAACCTAGCCAATTCTCGGCCCAAAACTCGAAAAATACAGACATCGTGGCGAAACGATATAGCCCCTCATTCAAATGGAACGAGCGCTCAAAAACTCCATACCATCTGTACAACCCCCATTAAAAATTAAATTCATTTCGGCAGCCCGATACTGTCAAACTACGGCCCTTCCTCTTATTGGAGTACTGGCCATAATTATTTCAAAAATACATAAACTAGGCTTCTGCATTCTATAGCGAGGTCAGAATTTAGAATCAAGTAGACTCCGTATCGATCCAGGAGGATTCGTGAATCATTTAGCAGTTTACTTTAGACAAACAAGGGTTGGCTCAGCTCCATTTCCCAATTGAAAGTGCGGAGGGAAAGCGAGCATAATCGCCCGGATATATCATATTCGTGCGAATGAGGTATAGGTAGGAAGTCTCTCGGGACAACTGGCAAGGGTACGTGAATCATGCTTATATGTCAGAAAAAACGTAAGTGAACAATAGAAGATATATCTTTTTGTTTGGCGGAATGATGAAGCTATTCTATGAATATCCCAAAACAGAGGGATTCTGAAGATGAGTCTTCATTTTCAACGCGAGGTGGACCTCAAACCATTTCACCAAGAATCGTCTATACAGTGTGAGTCACAAGGAAATCTTTATATTCCTGCCATAGAGGCTACTGAGTTGAATGTCAAATGATCATTTAAAAATGACTCTTCAAACGTGAATTTCGGTTTTCATCGAAAATTTCTATCCATCAGATGATTTCAGGTCTGGCTCTAAAAATATTGGTTGTTTTATCTTTCACAAAAATTGCACACTGTGTATGATTTTTGTCAACGTTTGATGAAGAATATACAAACATTAGTGATTGAAGGGAAAACTGCAAAAAAGATTTGTCCTAACATCTTTGTAGGGTTTTTTATTGAATAATGCATTTTAATGATCATTTTCACTTGGCATTAATAATTTTCTTATTGAATTCAGTAGGAGGAGCAACAGTAGGCATTCTCATAATTTCGTGATTGTTCTAGGATCGGCTCATGAACTTTCCCTAATTGAATTTGTTCTTAGGATTGAAATACACCGTTCGGCGGTTTATTGGGACATATTCAGTTTCGAACTGGAAAACTCACGAAATCTCCTAACCTATACTCCATTAATCGCGGTTAGTCATGATTCAGGTTTATCAAGGTCTTTCACTTAAAACTGACGCAGGTTGGCACTCGTGGAAATCAGCGACATTGCCAAGTCTACTTTCTATTTACTTTTTTTTGACTTTGTGAATGTAGTTAGTTCTTCTTAGGTTTAACTGTGACGCAGGATTCGTAGAACTACTACATTTTCATACTGGAGTATTTCAAGTTGTGCAAAAGGTATATGAATGTCTTCTGTAGGTATTCCTTGAGAAATTTTTCTGGGTTATTCGGGTACTCTAATTCTTTTTCCGAATGAACTATCACAAAAAAACGGACTATTCTGTCCGTTATTTTTCAATAAAATTTCAACACTCGATTCTTGATTTCCGTACAAGAAAATGGCATAACTGAATCACTGAATCTTCCAACCAATTTTGTATACGTGAAATATTTCCAGTATATACACTGAGAAAGTTTCTTCACCATTCGCCAGGTCTTTGAAATTATTGAATTTACATAATATTTTCTCAAATTCATTATTTTCTCAAAGTAAATTAACATTTTGATAAATACGTAATTACTACGATTTCAATGCAGAAACGACAACGTTGCGGGCGTTTCTGACAGGTAAATGGCAATAACCTAACATTTTCAAAATATACGCGGTGAAATGTATCAGAATTTCATGGCAAACCGCGATACTTTATAAAAGTGGAGTATACCAAGGATGGTGTTTGATCTCCTTGTGTAGATTTCCTGTAGGAAAGGTAGTTCAAACACCAAATTCACCATGCAAGAAGAGGGAGGGTGCACTAGCTTTCGCGGATGTAATGCCAGCAAGGACACAAGGTTCATAGTAAACAAATCCACATAGACATACTTCTACATAAGGGGTCTAATCACCATCCCCAACGAAAGCAGGGTGTGATCACTTGTAGAGAGAGCTAGGCGTATATGCGAGCCTAAAGATATCTGCGACAAGCATTTATTTCCGAATGAGAGTAAACAGAAATGACATATTAACTTTTCATTACAGAATTGGCAAACTTTTTCCTTGAGAACATATTTACATTCATCTTGAAAGCTAGTAAAAGAGATTTTTTGAAAGTCTTTTTTCATCTGATCGTTGTCATTTTGCATGAGGCAACTTGACAAAAACAGAGTGCTGTTCATGATTATCAATAAAATTGTATATGTATTATCGAATGAACGGTAATTTCGGTAATGCTTCTCCGAATGCAGTGAGTATGCGCACATGTGGTATGACTCAGATCATAATATATCTAAACACCAATATGGATTATAGCCCTGCTTTTCACAGTCGCAAAGTGAAGCCAAGTCTTTGGTAAGCATTGAGTTGTACGCTTGCGTCAACTGGAAATTCAAAAATTGCGAGAAATGTAGAAGCGATTGAAACATTTCACATGAAATTGTGAGGTTATCATCGAAACTATTCAAATGAAGTTTACATACGTTTCACGACATAATACGATGTGTCGGAGAGAGACAGAATTAAAAAAATATTTTCATTCTCAATAATGCCGCACAAGCGCAGATCTGGATTGTTACCAAAGCCCAGCTTCAGTTTCGATTGGCTCATTCCCCATATAGGAATTATTAGATATATGGCTCAGATGGAAACAGATTTTAGGAGAGCTCTCAATGCCTCCTTTCCTTAATTACATGTATGTCACTGATATATGTGGTTTCCATTCGATAAGACGAATCAGTGGGCATGACGAAAACAAGCTAGGCTCGAATAAATTAAAATCTCATCATACGTTCATTAACTTTGGTTGCATTTGTTTGAGCGAGAACAAGACCGTTTAATTTCGTATTCATATTTCTTACTTCCATCTTGGACAAAGAAAAACATCTTCACGGAAGGAGCATAACGAACGAGTTTATGTTGTCATGCCTGTTTATGTGTTTCATTCATTTCAATTTATGTTTGTCCTGTTTCATTTGCTATATTTTGTATTGACTATATTCTATTTTTCGCTCTAATACTGGAAATATTTCACGCATATAAAAATGGTTGGAAGATTCAGTCACGCTATTTTCTTTTACGGAAATCAAGAAACGACTGTTGATATTTTACTGAAGAATCATGGACAGAATAGTCCGTTACTTTGGGATAGTTCATTCGGAAAAAGAATAAAAGTACTCGGATAACCCTGAAAAACAAACGTAACAGACGAACCTATGGAATTCCCCACTTTTCAAAATTCTCAAGAAATACCTATACAGAAGACATTTAAATACCTTTCTGCACAACTTGAATTACTCCAGTATGAAAATGTAATAGCACTTCGAAACCTGTGTCACAGTTAAACCTTACAAGAACTAACTCCATTTACAAAGTTAAAAAAGAGTATATAGAAAGTAGACTTGGCAATGTCGCTTTATTTTCACGAGTGCCAACCTGCGTCAGTTCTGAGTGAAAGAATTTGATAAACCACCACCAGGTATTCCATGCATCTGGGGCCTCGCTTATCCACAAAAACCTTTGTTCTTCTGTAATATTTCAACTGAGCTCGTGAAAATGTCTTTAAAATTGACAATAGAGGTCCATAGAGTGGTATTGCAGTAGGAAAGAAATTTTATGGACCCTAACGAATAGGTTCAACGTTTTCTAGAACAGAGTTGAAGATAATATCCATAACTTCGACCTTTCGCTCCCATTTTTGAGGCATTTTCCACGAAATGTAAATTTGTCGTGACTCACAATCTCCTAATAACCATTTCATTTTTATAGTAACGATACGAAACCACGGACTGTGAATGTAGTTCCATAGAGATTTTCAGGAAAATCGAACAGTCACGCAACTGCACGGTTCCCCTTTGTATTTATTGTGAAAAGGTGAAACGGGAAAATATGCACGGTTGGGAGGTTAAATAATACGAACTTTCATGTCGTTGATTGATGTTACTGGAAGTCGTGAAAAAAATGACAGTCTACGATATCTCCGAAATTCAATACAGGCCTACGCGATCTATTATTCATATTGTCAGTTCGTGAATTATTCCGTATATTTTTTTGTTGTCACGGCCATTTTGATGTATGATGGTTCAGATGAGACATGCATATGACAAGTCTAATTTCCGAAAACCATATTCCACTTTTAATCATGCAGGAATATAACGGATGTTTCAGGGTGGAGCAGGGAGCAGGTGACAGTTGAATATATTCAGGTGCCACACCAAGAAATGCCGAAAATTACACATATAAATATCATCTCTTATTTATTATTTATTTCATTATTTTATTTTTTTATATCTGCATCCATACGCATTTATATCATTATTTCCCTCCATATCTCACGATTTCTGTGTATCTACAGCACTTCCTCACTTCCCAGTAAACGGCAGAAACTGGCCTCGCACATCCTTGTCTAGCGCGTTATATACGATATCTCCGAAATTCAATACAGGCCTACGCGATCTATTATTCATATTGTCAGTTCGTGAATTATTCCGTATATTTTTTTGTTGTCACGGCCATTTTGATGTATGATGGTTCAGATGAGACATGCATATGACAAGTCTAATTTCCGAAAACCATATTCCACTTTTAATCATGCAGGAATATAACGGATGTTTCAGGGTGGAGCAGGGAGCAGGTGACAGTTGAATATATTCAGGTGCCACACCAAGAAATGCCGAAAATTACACATATAAATATCATCTCTTATTTATTATTTACTAGCTGGCCCGGCGAACTTTGTTCCGCCTAAATGATAATTACGTTGGATTTCACAAATCGCAATCACCGGTGATCGGAGATCAACAGCTTGGTTCTCTGATTTTTGAACTGTCAAATGTTTCAATGGATATGAGCTGTCACACAGAACAGATACATAAAAATAATATGTAAATTACCAATTATATAGCAATTTTGGATTTAGTGATTTCCGCAAATATATTTATTAACCAAACAGAAATTCGAAAACATTTTAAAAATTATGAGGAAAGATGAGAATGGACATATCACGATCGAAACTGATCGCCAAAATCGTATATACTTGACATTTCGATAAAAATTCACTGTGATATTCACGCGCTTCTGGATCAGTTAATAGACCTTCATGGTACTATAAGTCCTATGCAAATTACACAGTAATTGGTGTCATATGTTCTTTATTCGACCATTTCAAACAACGACGACCGAAATTCTCGAAAAAAAAAACAGATGACATAAATTGATGGTCGCGAAAGCCTCAACAAATTCATCGCCATCTAATGGTGCTGATGTCAAATATAGTACCTTCACGATAAGATGTCTAGAATAATGGTGTAGGCACCCGTCAATTTTTGAATGGAATGACGTTCGACCAAATCGAAAATATTAGCAACGTGGCGGCGCCGCAATATCATTTCAGTGTATTTTCCGTTGTCAATTTGATGGATGTATCAACAGCTGATTTGCTAAAGTCAATTATGACATGACAGCAGAATGGCATCTTTTTATAATGAAAGTTTTCTACTTTTCCTAAGAAATAATATACATCAGAATGTAAGGAATATAAACACACATTATTGCTTGACAAAATTATCTACCATTAACACGCCACGTTCGCCAGAATAAATTCAAGTATTTGAAATAACTGATAAAAATCAGTCATAATTTGTGAATAGCGCCACCTGAAGTGGAAAGAACGAAACATTGCTAATATAATCAATTTGGTCACAACAAAATCTAATCAGTGCCTACACCATTATTCTAGACATCCTACTTCACGATTACGTTATTTTGAATAAATAAAACTATAAAAATAACTAATAATCAGTCATAATGTGTGAATAGCGCCATCTGAAGTGGTACGAAATCTAATCATTTTAGACATGTGTACTCCTACGGCGCAAAGTTGTAGGCAACTCAAATTACACATTATTACAGTGACTATAGTGGTAATATAGTCACTGTACACCCCATCTAACGGGGAGAATATGAAATCAAGTACCTAAGAATAAGCGGTAGCGTAACTGTAACTGTAGCGACACCTAGTGGCCTCGCTCAAAAGGAGGAAAAGCATTTCCTGTATAAGTGAAATTTTCATCGATTTTTTGGAAGTTTCATTGCATTTTATAATAACCAGACCGTAGACGAATCCATATATGAAGTTTCATAACAAATAGTCCATCCGATCTCGAGTTATAAATGGTGTAACCAACATCTTTCTTTTATATATATAGATTTCATTATTTTATTTTTTTATATCTGCATCCATACGCATTTATATCATTATTTCCCTCCATATCTCACGATTTCTGTGTATCTACAGCACTTCCTCACTTCCCAGTAAACGGCAGAAACTGGCCTCGCACATCCTTGTCTAGCGCGTTATTCTACTGAAGGCGGGCGAGAAGACGCAGGCCTAAACGCCACATGTTACGTTGGCTAGCCTCGAATCTAGATATTTCCTCTGGAAGGGCAAACTGCAATTATTCTGCACAATTCACTTCAATCGGGAACTCGGGTCAGTTTTAAAATTTGATCGGAAGAGTTTTTAATGCTTTTCGTGTAGGTTCAGGTTTTTCTCAGTGTTCGTATGATATCTTTCGAAAAGTTAAAAATTGAATAACTATCCGAGACCCGATTTAGCGGGATCGAGTGTGTCGTCACAAATTCCCCAGTTAAATGTATTATATGGGGATGTCTCAGGATAAATTATATTGGTCGAGATATATTCAGATTTAGTTTATTACCATAAGAACATTACACTAGTCTAGTTTGGCGATTGACAAGCAGCTGTAGTGTACCTAACGTTGGAATGTTAAATAGATATTTCTCAATATTGCGTACTCAGCACTGTACCCATTGTCTTATATTAAGTAGGACAGATAGAAGAATGATTGATCAGTCATTAGTCATTTATTGTAGAAGTAAGACATCAGTGTACCTAATGAGCTCAATAGATAATTTTATAGTAAAGTGTTCTCCTTCAAACCCTAAGTAACAACCCCGTTACTACATGGCGATCCTGATGGCGAAACCTTGGAAATTTTTGAATATTTAGTGGAGAGTAAGGAGAAAAGTAAAAATGGGGTCAAGCCAAGCTAAGCAAGAAAGAGAAGAGATTATCATCGCACAGGCTGGTAATAGTGGTGGCCAAACTAATGGACAAATCAGCGAAAAAATTTCCACTCGAGAGGTATGTGAATTGGTAATCTTCCTTCTGGTTATAGCAGCGGCCGTATTCTACACTTTCAACTTATGTAAGAAGAGGTTGGAAAGGAAAATCAGGCGAGAAGTCACGAGAAGCCAGATGTTAGCTCCCATCAACAACGCCTAGGTGATATTAACAGACTCCAAAAGCTTGTTTGATATAAATCAGGTGAGCTTCCAAAGGACACTCTGTAGCCGCACCTTTATTTTTCGTCCACATAAGCGGAACCGACGTAGCACCGGACAGTTGTACAAATTCATTGGTGACGCCCGTGTCATGTGGCAATTGCAAAGTTCGTGAGTTGACCCAGATCATAACGATATACATAATATGCAATGAATAATGATGACATTTTTATTTGAATTTTTATTGTCTCAATTTGATTTTTGATAATACCTTAGTAGAAACTAGAGAATTAGCATTATTTTTTTAAATTTTATGTATGGCAGTCAATAATTTAAAGGAAATTTTGGAATCCCTGAAATCAATAAAAGTATATCTGAGGAAAATTGGCCCTGAGAGGCGACAGAAAGAGATTCTCAAAATTAAAATCAAGGAAGCTACAGTTATTTATGAACGGTTCGAGATTGTTCTTCAGGAAATTCAACAAAGTATTTCAGAAATCCCACCCGATGTTTTGAGCACAATTCAGCAATTTTCCTCCGAAATACGGGAAATATATAGTGTAATATCAAAGTTACAGATCAAGGAGAGCCCTAGTTTGATAGAAATGGAGTCGTTTGATTTGAAAACCGCGTCATCTTTGTTACCGATGCTCAATGATAGCGAAGATACAGTTCGACTATTGATAGATGCTATAGAGTTCTATGATTCAATGCTTAAAGCGGACCAAAAGCAGCATCTAATAAAATTCGTATTGAAAACTCGGTTATCTTCAAGTGCTAAACTTCGTCTTAATAAGGATTATGCTTCAACATCTTCGTTAGTGGCTGATATGAAAACCCATCTCCTCACCATTAAATCTGATACTACTCTCCAAACTAAATTAATAAATTCACGTCAAGGAAATAGATCGATTGAATCTTTCGGTAAATCTTTAGAAGAACTTTTTGTCGATTTGACTATTTCACAGGCTAAAGGTGACGACAATGCATATTCGGTTTTGAAACCTATTAATGAGCGGAATGCTATAAAGCAATTCGCAGACGGATTAAATAATAGAAGATTAAGTACCATTATTGCAGCACGCGATTTTTCTTCACTTAAAGTTGCCATCCGCACAGCACTAGACGAAGCTTCTTCATCGGAAAATATGCATTCTGTGAATCATTTTCAAGTGCAAAGAGGTAGAAAATGGCAAAACCGAGGCAGTGGTAGATTCAGAGGCCCGTCGCATAGATTTCATGGTAATAATTCAAGATATAATACCAATTATAAGCCAGATAAATTTGTCGGTCGGGCACCATCAAATGATAATACGCGGAATTTTGCAGGACGCTCTCGTGGTCAAACACAGAGAAACTTCAATTCTCGAGGAAGACAATCGAGTTATCATTCACAAGAAAACAGAGTCTTGTATTTGAATCGAGGAAATAACGAAACCGAAAAGAAAAATTCAAACAATCAGCAGTTTTTTCTTAACTCCGATAACTGAGTCTATATTCGCTTGCTTGGGTTTGAATAATGTAGAATTTTCAGTGGGATCTCAAAAATTAAAATTTTTAATAGACAGCGGAGCTTCACTCTGTGCAATTAAATTAGATTCTATTAGAGACAAATCTCTGATACGCAAAGATAATCTTACTGTGAACGGTATTTGTGGAAATATAACAGCTATCGGAAATATTTCATTAAGATTGCATACCAACGGTGTTACTTTCGAGCAATTATTTTATGTGTTTCGAGATATCCCTTGTAATTACAATGGTATTTTAGGTCAAGATTTTTTGCAAAAATATAAAGGTATATTAAATTTTGAAGAGAATACGTTAATTCTGGATAACCGCCATAATAAGGTGGAGGTTTCTCTGAACTCTAAAACTGATTCTGTTTTGACTATTCCACCTAGATGCGAAATTATTGAATACTTATCAATAAATACAGAAAACGAATGTGTTGTAATTCCTCAGGAAATATGTGGAGGCGTTTTTCTAGCAGGAACCGTGGTGAAACCTAAGCATAACATCATACCTGTCAAAATTCTTAATACAAGAGAAACCGAAGTAACCCTCAAGAATTGTGTACCAGAAATTCATAATCTCGATAATTATCAAATTTGTTCGTTTACAAAGAGTACCGAGATTTCACCTACTAGAGTAAAAGAATTATTTTCATTGATAAACTTGAACGGTTTGAATAAGGAAGAACAATTATCTATCGAAGAGTTATGTGCTAAGTTCAGCGACATTTTCCATCTTCCAAATGACACATTAACCACAACTAGAGTTTTCGAGCAAACTATCACCTTAAAACCAAATGAAGCGCCAGTATATAGAAAACCGTACCGCATTCCTCATTCACAAAAACAGGAGATAGACAAGCAAATTGAGGATATGATAAAAAACGACATTATAGAGGAGGCCCAGAGTGAATGGTCCTCTCCAATTTTATTAGTCCCTAAGAAAGCTGATAAAAATGGCAATAAGAAATGGAGACTTGTAATCGACTTCAGATCATTGAATGAAAAAATTCAAGACGACAAATTCCCCCTTCCCAACATAGTCGACATTTTCGATTCGCTTACCGGAGCGGTATATTTTTCTCACTTAGACTTAAGTCAAGGTTATTACCAGGTAGAGCTGGCAGCTGACAGCAGACCTTACACAGCGTTCGCAACCCACAAAAAACAGTATCAAATGAAAAGACTGCCTATGGGATTGAAAATATCCTGCAGTGCGTTTTCACGGCTAATTTCAATTGCAATGACCGGATTGAATTACGAAAAATGTTTTTGTTATCTGGACGACTTGATTGTTTTTGGTAGAAACTTAGAACAACATAATAAAAATCTTCTGAAAGTGTTTTCCAGACTTAGAGAGGTAAATTTAAAGTTAAACCCTTCAAAATGCGAATTCCTTAAAAAACAAATTTTATATTTAGGTCATCTCATATCTTCCGAAGGTCTTTCACCTGATCCTGATAAAACGAAAGTTCTTAAGCTGTACCCAGTCCCAAAAAACACCGATGACGTCAAAAGATTTATAGCCTTTGCTAATTACTATCGAAAGTTCATTAGAAATTTTGCGGAAATAGCTAATCCTCTGAATAAGTTATGCAGAAAATATTCAGAATTCCATTGGTCAGACGATTGTCAAAATGCTTTCGAAAAATTGAAAATTGCTCTTTCTACAGCTCCAGTGCTTGATTATCCCGATTTCTCAGATGAAAACGAATTTATTGTGCAAACTGACGCAAGTGGAACATGCGCTGGTGCAGTCCTTTCTAACAAAAATAATAAGCCGGTGGCATTTGCTAGTCGCCCTTTCAATAAATCCGAAATCAACTATTCTACTATAGAGAAAGAATTAGCGGCAGTGGTATGGGCAGTAAAATATTTTCGTCCATATTTATTTGGTAGACATTTTAAAATTCGTACTGACCATAGGCCTCTTGTTTATCTTTTTAACCATACCGACCCTTCTAGTCGTCTAACAAAATTTCGTTTGTGTCTGGAAGAATATCAATATCATATTGAATATGTTAAAGGTTCAATGAACGGACCAGCAGATGCTTTGTCTCGCATAACATCAAAGGAATTAAATGAAATGAATCGGAACGTACTTGCTGTTTTAACCAGGGCCCAGGCTAAAGCATCGAGAAACCTTCCTGATCTTGAAAATAAAACTTCAACGAATAATGGGTCTGATCAACCAAATGTTGTTGAAATTTTGAAAAAACCCAATGAAGGTAACGAATTAATTGTTCTAAAAAGAAACGATGATTTAAGTAGTTTTGGAAATTCTGAGAATATATTTTCGAAATCAAAATGTGTATGTTATGAACCGAATTCGAAGTTAGTTTATATACATCCAGATACTCCATCGATAATCTCGCGAGACGAATTATTGAGAGATTTGGAAGAATTATGTACGAAAATGATTATAAAAGAGCTAATCATAGTGAAAAATGAATATAATGCATTTATAGTGGAATTTTTTATGCAGACGATTGCTAAAATTAAATGGACCGGTCCACGAATTTGCGTAATTACTGGTGTAAAAAGAATTTTCAATCCAGATACGAAAAAACTTATTCTAAACGACTTTCATATATTGCCGACGGCTGGTCATTCGGGAGTGCGTAAAATGATCAATAATATACGAAGATATTATTATTGGCCTGGATTATCAAATGATTGTGTCTCTTATGTTAAGAAATGTGCTAATTGTCAAAAACAAAAGTTTAGTAAACCCATAAAAGAACCGATGGTAATAACACCAACTGCGCATTCAGCCTTCGAAAAAGTTTACTTAGATATTGTCGGCCCCTTAGAAAAAGATGACGATGGTTTTATATATGTTCTAACTCTACAATGCGATCTAACGAAATTTGTCGAAGCATATCCCTTAAAATCAAAGGATACAGTAACAGTAGCGAAAGCTTTCGTAGATAAATTCATATTAAGATATGGCGTTCCCTCTGAGATTGCTACTGATCAAGGAACAGAATTCATTTCCAGTACAATGTCGGAGATTTGTAAATTTTTAAGAATATCTCATATAAAAGCTACAGCATACCATCATCAAAGCATTGGATCTTTGGAAAATTCACATAAAACATTAAACTCTTTCTTAAGAATACAAATGAGAAACTATGGCTCTTCGTGGTCTTCATGGATCCCATATTTTTGTTTCATGTATAATACATCGTATCATTGTAGCACACGATATTCACCTTATGAGCTGGTTTTCGGAAAAAAGTGTAATTTGCCTAATAATCTAGTGAATAGTGACACTGTCGAACCCTTATATAACGCGGATTCGTATCCTTTAGAACTCAAATTTAGATTGCAAAAAGCACAACAAGATGCAAGGCAAAATTTAGAATTAGAAAAATTCAAAAGAAAAGTGATATATGACAGACAGATAAATCCTATAAAATACGAAAAAGACGATTTAATTTTATTGAAAAACGAAAGTGGAAATAAACTGCAAAGTGTTTACGAAGGTCCTTTCAGTGTAATAAAAGATGATTCTCCGAACGTTCGAATCAGCAAAAACGGTAAAGAGTGTGTGGTTCATAAGAATCGAACTAAACCTTTTGTGCGCGAGGTCAAGGACATGTAACTATTACAAGACAGTGTTGTGAATTAAAAATGACAAAAGTGAAATCCTGAATGTGAGACTAGCCATCCGATATTATTACGAGTTAAACATTTTTATGTCTAGTTAAGCTAGGTTAGTTAGGTATATGAAGAATAAGCGAAATGGGTTTATTATTCTATTGGGATTAGTTTAAAGTTAGTTATAAGAATTGAAATTGATAGAATTTTTATCCCCAAGTAATAAAAATTCTTTTTGAAATTTCGGGAAAGGTGTAGTGTACCTAACGTTGGAATGTTAAATAGATATTTCTCAATATTGCGTACTCAGCACTGTACCCATTGTCTTATATTAAGTAGGACAGATAGAAGAATGATTGATCAGTCATTAGTCATTTATTGTAGAAGTAAGACATCAGTGTACCTAATGAGCTCAATAGATAATTTTATAGTAAAGTGTTCTCCTTCAAACCCTAAGTAACAACCCCGTTACTACACAGCCATTACAATTTCTATTCAACTATGACATATATCTTATATGCGCGTGCGCCTTACATATATATAGTTATGACATGACATTGTGAGGGATGTGTTCCGAAATATAATATTGACATATTATACATCTTCCCTTTCTCTAAATAGAACTTTCAAAGATCAAGTTTTTCTGGTCTTCTTACAACTCTACCAGACTTAGTCACCTTAAGGGTATTATCATTTTCTGGTAGTTCAGACTCAATATGTTTTTTACAATAATTCATTTTCGGGCTATCAACAGGTAACTTGGGCAACTCATTTGCATATTCGACAATTGGAATATCTTCAGGAGTATTTTCAATATTTTGATAATCATTATTTGATGGTCTTAAATCTACTCTATTTCGCCTAAAGGTATTGCCCAAATTATCTTTGATGATATAAGATCGAGGAGCCTTATCTATGTTTACAATTTTGGCTGGCTCCCAGCATTTGGATATATGGTTATACATTGTTATATTATCATTTTGTTCTAAAGGTTTTAGATCCTTTGCATGAATATCAAAATATGACTTATTAAGATTTCGTTTAGCTTCAATCTTTTCTTTCACATTTTTACAAAGTTCTGGCATCAATAATTCAGTTGCAATTGGAGTTTTAGTTTTACATCTATGGGAATACATAAGTTGTGATGGTGAATAGTTCATGTGTTTCAAAGGCATGTTCCTGTAGTTTAATAATGAAGATTCTATATCTTTTTGCTCTTCCGTTGCTTTTTTTACTATATTTTTACTGATAGCAACACCTTTTTCAGCTAACCCGTTAGCTTGTGGATAGTATGGACTCCTAAATACCAAGGAAAAATTCCATTCCGCAGCAAATTTTTTTACTATTACGCTATTAAACGGAACATTGTCAGCTACCAGTATATCAGGAGATCCATATCTCGCAAAAATTGATTTCATCTGAACTATAACTGTTTCTGCACTTTTATCTTTGATTTTAACTAGTTCGAGCCAGTTGGAATATGCATCGAACATTACTAAATAGCTGCAACCTCCAAAGGAGAAAATATCTACACCTACTCCTTCCCAAGCTCTTGACGGTATAGGAAATGGTAACAATTTTTCCTTAGAATTTTTTCTCATGTACTTTTCGCATATCTTACACGACGATATATAATTTTCGAGTTCAGACGTTAAGCCTGGCCAATAAAATATACTCCTAGCTAACGATTTGGATTTTTCAATGCCGAAATGGCCTTCATGAATTAATTTTATCATGTTCATTCTCAAACTTTTTGGAACAACAATTTTATAATCCAAAAATAATAAATTGTCTTTGACATACAATTGATTTTTTAATTTATGAAAAATTTTAACTTCCAAAGGTAATTTATTCTTGTTTTCGGGCCAAGTACCCTCAACATAATTCAGTACCATATTCAAGTTTTCGTCATTCTTAGTTTCAGTTTTGAATTCTTCTAATTTCTTATTTGATATTGGTAAATTTTTTATTACTGTATGAACAGAAAATTCAATTTCTTGATTAGATTCAAGTCCCTTATCATTCAGCAAAAATGCTCTCGATAATGTATCTGATATATACATTTGTTTACCGGGTTTGTAAGTCACAATAATGT
The DNA here is from genome assembly GCA_951802165.1 of Adalia decempunctata. Classification (NCBI taxonomy): domain Eukaryota; kingdom Metazoa; phylum Arthropoda; class Insecta; order Coleoptera; family Coccinellidae; genus Adalia; species Adalia decempunctata. Next base: position 37,375,227 of record OX637701.1, on the reverse strand, counting down.
TGTAATTTAATAGTTTTAGTCTAATTCGTTGCAATCTGGGTGAAATTGACGCTAAATCTTTTTTGAATATTGTCTCAAGCGGTTTATGATCACTATAAAGTTTTATCGTTAGGCCATAAATATAAAAATGAAATTTCTGTATCGAAAATAAAATGGCAAGCGCTTCTTTTTCAATCTGTGCATATTTTTCCTCAGTTTTTGTTAAGCTTCGAGAAGCAAATGCTATTGGATGTCCCTCTTGTAGGAGACATGATCCTAGTCCATTTTTTGAGCTATCTGTTTCGATCACAACCTCTTTTTTTGGATTGAAATATGCTAAAACAGGGGTGTGTGTTAATAAGTATTTCAACTGATTAACAGCATCCTGATGTTCTCGATTCCACTGCCATTCTACATCATTACACGTTAACTTCCTTAGACAAGTTGTTATTTGTGATAAATTAGGAATAAATTTACCCAAATATTTGACCATTCCTAAAAAACGCAACAATTCTGTTTTATTTTTAGGATCAGGCATTTCTATAATTGCCTTAATATAAGCCTTATTTGGCTCCACACCTTTCTTAGAAAAGATCTGACCCATATATTTGACACTACGCATTTTGAACTGAATTTTGTTTTTATTAAATTTTATGTTATACTTAAGTGCCCTCTCAAGTACAATTTTTAAAGTTTTGTCATGATCTTCTTCAGTTTCACCTGACACTATCAGGTCATCAAAATAAACTCCGACGTTTTTGATATCTCCGAACATTTCATAACTCATTCTTTGAAAAACCTCTGGTGCTGTAGCTACTCCGAATGCTAATCTCAGGAATTTATATCTACCAAATGGTGTTCCGAAAGCTAAAAGTTCTGAACTTTCATGATCAACACGAATTTGCCAGAAACCATCCTTCATATCTAACACTGTGAAAAAACTTTTATTACTCAGTATGGGTGTAATTTCTTCAATAGACGGAATCAAAAATGGTTCCTTCTTAACAGCTACATTCAAATTTTTTGGATCAAGACATAGACGTATATCTCCAGAAGGCTTTTCAACAATTACTAACGCATGCAACCAGTTTGTAGGCCCATCTATTTTTTCTATGATATTTTACTCTCTAATTCATCTAACTTTGCTTTCAGTTTACTATGCAATGAATGGGGAACTCTTCTAATAGGAGTTACCTTAGCAGAAGCATTTTCGTTTAATGTTATGTGATATTCATGTGGAAAGGATCCAAGGCCTTCAAATACCTGTGGATACATTGTTTTAAGATCTTCAAGTGATTCAAAATCTGTCTTCTTCCCACCTACTTTAATTACATCTACACGTTTGATTAAATTTAAAGCTATGCAACCGGCCAATCCCAATAGTGGAACCTGATTTTTACACTCCACTACCACGAAATCAATGACAGCACTCTTACCCTTGCATTCACATGTTATAGAGATCTCCCCAATAGGTTTAATTTTGAATTGGTTGCTACCATATGCTACCAATGTTACATTGGTAGGTTTCATTTTAGACAGTTTGTAATATTTGACAACATATGCAGATAAAATACTCACTTCTGCGCCTGTGTCTAATTTGAATTCTATTTCTTTATTTTCAACTATCAGTTTTTGCTTCCACGTTGTTTCTTCTCTTCCTCTTGCACCCACTGCACCAATCGTTTTGAGAGAATCAATGTAAAACTCGCTATTGTCTGTACTAGCACCATCCCAGTCTGGTTCTCCATCCTTTTTCTGTACTTCATGGACTTTCTTCTTTCTTGAGGTTCTATCGTCTCCTTTTCTACCTTGATTTTTGTTTGTTTGGCTTTTGCAAACGGCAGCGAAATGGTTTCTACCTTGACAATTGGCACAGGTTTTTCCAAACGCTGGGCATTTTTTCTTGAAATCATGTTTATAACCACAATATTTGCACGTTTGCTGAGGCCTATTCTGTTTTACTGCATCTACATGGACATCTGCACCACCTTCTTGTAGCGTTTTTGATTGTTGCTTGCTTACTTCTGTCGTTCTGCAAAATTCAATTGCTTTTGTCAGAGTTAACCCTGACTCTCGTAGCAGTCTCTCTTGTGTAGTTTTATCACGAATTCCCATTACTATTCGGTCTCTGATCATTTCATCCTGATCCTTGTATTTAGTAGTTTTTACCGCTTTCCTCAGGTCGGTAAGGAAATTGTCGAAAGCTTGACCTTCTTTCTGGACAATACTATTAAACTTGTAGCGTTCAAAAATTACGTTCGTTTTCGGGGAACAGTATTCTGAAAATTTGAGCATTATCTTTTTTAAAGACTTACTCTCATTTTCGCTGTAGGTAAAACTGTTGTGCAGCTCCAGCCCATCATCGCCCACTAAGTTTAGGAACACAGCTATTTTCTTCGGTTCTTCTTTGCTTCCCAATCCTGTGGCTTCTAGAAAAACGTTGAATTTTTGTTCAAATCTCCTCCAGTTTTCTGCTATATTTCCGTCCAGTAACAGCGGTTCTGGAGATCTGAAGTATGACTCCATGCTTCTTTGTCCGGTTTCGTCTTACAAGCAGACTATTTGTTGATTCTACACTCCTACACACCTGACACCATGTATTATATGGGGATGTCTCAGGATAAATTATATTGGTCGAGATATATTTAGATTTAGTTTATTACCATAAGAACATTACACTAGTCTAGTTTGGCGATTGACAAGCAGCCATTACAATTTCTATTCAACTATGACATATATCTTATATGCGCGTGCGCCTTACATATATATAGTTATGACATGACATTGTGAGGGATGTGTTCCGAAATATAATATTGACATATTATACATTAAATGTGAACACTCGTAAAACTGGTGTTTTTTTTTTTTGTATTTTCCAGCGAATCAGCAAAGTTATTCAAGTAATTCTCCGGAGAATAAATCATAGTTCAAGAAGTAAAGCGATCTGTTTCAGATTTGAGTGAATGTCTAATGTCTTGTGAATATTACGCAACTGACGAAGAAGAGAGTTCACTAGAAGTACTCATTTATAGGGATATGCACATATACAAGGTGTCCCATTAGTACGATGAAGTATAAAATTTCTTTCTTTATACTCCATTCACTTTTATAAGTATCGCGGTTTGCCATGAAATTCTGACACAATTCACCGCGTTTATAATGAAAATATTAGGTTATGGTCATTCCACTGTCAGATACGCCCGCAACGTTGTCGTTTCTGCATAAAAATCGTAGTAATTACGTATTTATCAAAATGTTCTTTTACGTTGGGAAAATTATGAATTTGAGAAAATATTATGTGAATTCAATAATTTTTCTCTGTTAATACTGGAAATATTTCACGTATATAAAGATGGTTGGAAGATTAAGCTACGCTATTTTCTTTTACGGAAATCAAGAAACGAGTGTTGAAATTTTCTGAAAAATAATGGACGGAATAGTCTGTTACTTTGTGATAGTTCATTCAGAAAAATAATAAAAGTACTCGAATAACCTAGAATTCCCCACATTGAAAAATTCTCGAGAAATAAGCCTAGACAAGACATAAATAGTATATTATTTCATTAGGAGGAGAAGTGTCACTTTTCGTGGCGAGCTTGAGTTAATTGAAAGCGAGCCACGAAAAGTCACTTCTTCTCCGAATGAAATATGCTATTTTATTTCCAAACGTTTTCAAATTCATGAAAATTGTACATTTAATGCAACTTTATCAAATAAAAATGACGTTTGAATTGGAAGTTTTTGTATTCTATGCATGTATACTCCATTCACTTTTATTAAATAGCCCGGGTGGCGCTGGAATTCTGACACATTTCACCGCGTATATTTTGAAAATGTTAGGTTATACTCATTCTTCTGTCAGATATGGACGCAACGTTTGCGTTTCTACATATAAATCGTAGAAATTACGTATTTATCAAAATGTTTATTCACTTTGGGAAAACAATGAATCTGAGGAAATATTAGGTGAATTCAATATTTCCAAAGATCTGACGAATATTGAAGAAACTTTTTTTCTGTTAATACTGGGAATATTTCACGTGTACGAGTATAAACATGATTGGAAGATTCAGTTATGCTATTTTCTTGTATGGAAATCAAGAACCGAGTGTTGAAATTTTACTGAAAAATAATGGATAGAATAGTCCGTTACTTTGTGATAGTTCATTAACCCGATAGAAAAACTTTTAGACGAACAGAAGAAACGGACGTATGGAAATCCCCACTTTTCAAAATTCTCAAGAAATAAGCCTACAGAGGACAATTAAATACCTGTTTGCGCATATTGAAATACTCCAGTATGAAAATGTAGTGGTACTACGAATCTTGTGTCACAGTTAAACCTCAAAAGAACTAACTCCATTCACAAAGTTAAAAAAAGAGTAATTAGAAAGTAGACTTGGCAATGTCGCTTGATTTTCACGTCTGCCAACCTGCGTCCGTTTTAGGTAAAAGAACTTGATAAACCTAAAGCATGGCCCACCAAGATACTTTATAAAAGTGAATGGAGTAATATGTTCATGGTAACCAAGTTATCTTTTTCGTAGCAACCACTTTTCTTGCCGCCGGAGGGAAAAGTAAATATTTCTCCGCCTAGGCGGAGAAATAGAACTTTTCGATGATCCTGTCAGTCGAGAACTGACGTTCGTACGTTTGGAAATAAAATACCTTTTTGCACAACTTTAAAATGGAATAGTACTACGAAACCTGTGTCACAGTTAAAGCTTAGAAGAACTTACTCCATTTACAAAGTGAAAAAGAGCAAATAGAAAGTAGACTTGGCAATGTCGCTATATTTCCACGAGTGCCAACCTCCGTCAGTTTTAAGTCAGAGAACTTGATAAACCTAAATCATGGCTAACCAAAATACTTTATGAAAGTGAATGGAGTATACCTACACGTCAGTTACGGAATATTTTTACTGCAAACTTTACTTGCACTGCTATTACTGTCAGCCTAAAACAAGAGCGTACCCAGGATTTCAGCTAGGGGGGGGGCAGCTCATACCTGAGAAGATGGTCGTTCAGGTATATTGTCAGTAAACCAGGAGAATTAACATTGATTTTATCTTCAAGGGGGGGGCAGCTGCCCCCCCTGCCCCCCCTGGGAACGCCCATGGCCTAAAATAGTACAGGGTGTTCGTTAGGAGCGGTATTAAAATGGGGTCGGTTTGTTCTAATGTTGACCCCTTCATAATTTTTCATCGTTATTTCTATTGGCATCCACATTTTTCTTTATTAAGGCGGCGTTGCCGAAATTTTACGAATAAATTAGGAAAAAGTGAAAGGTTTACTTCATTATAAGAGTGATATAAACTTTAATTTTCTGGTTAATGGGTGTTTCGAATCTGATGATATGATGGAAAGGGATTTCCTTGTAGAGGATGTTCTCAAAAAGGTCTGAAAATTGAAGAATTCCAACAAGGAAGCTCATTTTAATCAAATGGCTTCAGAATACTTTTTATTACACACCCTTCGAAATGTTTAGTTTTCGAGTAAGATAATAGTTCATCGCTGGAAGTAAATATTTTACAAAGCAAAATGTTCCTCGAAATAGATGACCTTGAGTATGCTTGCGATAATGGGCCTACCGCACGCTCAAGCTTCACCACAGTTTGGCTTGCGCAAATAGGCTTGAACACTGAACACTGAGCGTGCGGTTGGCAAAACTCTATACAATTTTCCCAACCACACGCTCAGTGTTCAGTGCTCAAGCCGGCTTGCGCAAGCAAAACTGTCGTAAAGCTTGAGCGTGTGGTAGGCCTATAAGGAATTATTCATATCATCAGTTTTGCAACAGCCTTTTTCTCGGCAACGCCACGTCAAGGAATCTTATTTTTTCTGATGTGCCTAAAGTGCCTGTGATAAAGAGCTTGATTCTGTGTAATCACTACACATAATACAGCATTTTCATCATTTTATGTTGCTCCAGCACCGGCACAAAAATTTCCCAATTGAATTTGTTCTTAGCATTGGAATAAGACACCGTTTGGTGGTATATTGGAAAATATAGTATACCTATATAGTTCTGAGCTGGAAAACTCACAAAATGCTACGAACTTTCGATCAATTGTTTTATACGATCTGAATTCACAGAATAAATGTGCTGAATTGAAGTTTCGGGAATTCCGCTTAGCGTTGGGAGAACTCGAAGAAAGTTTCAGGTCGATGAAACTTTCCATGAAGCTAATCATTATTAGCCCATTGGATATTTCAGGTAGCACATCAAAATTTTTATAACTGAGGAAAATGGACTAGCAGAGATCTAATTTCCTAGGGACGTTATCCTCTATTTTTTATAACTATTCCAACGTTAATTTTGTTTTGAGTTTTCAAATAGCTTAGTGAAATTTCTGTATAATTTCGATCATTGAGATTGCCTGAACTAAACCAATAAATTGAAATTTGAAAACAGTTTTCCTGGTTTCCTAGCCGTGGTCCAATAGGAATTTAACCTAACGTTTCGTCTTCAACTGCGGAAGGCATCTTCAGAGGTTCCTCAATCAGAAGTTGTAACATGACGAATGACTGCTCAGAACTGGTAATATACCTTGATCTATCGCTGCATTCAAAGCCGCAGCACCACCGCCGGCATGGCCGGTCGGTTAATAGGGCTCTTTTCGAATTTTTCCATGAAGAAATTGGTTTAGCTTAGAGGGTCACCGATAGCAACTTCATCCAGCTGTTTGTGAAAATCAGCTTTCCACCGAAAATAGCTCGATGCAAGGAGAAGATATGAAATTCAAAGATCTTCCATTGGAAACAATGTGAAGAGAAACACAAAATCTGAGCTTAGGAGCAGATCATGCGGTTTTAATTTCATAAGCTGCAGTTTTTCAGTAATATCAGCAGTTCTGCACGGAGCAGTCATATGTCGGGTTAAAACTTCCGACCGAGAAACCTCTGAAGATGCCTACCGCAGTTAGTGGCGAAATGTTAGTTGAAATTCCTATTGGACCACGGCTAGAAACCCTGAAATACTATAAATTTCAAGTTGAATCGTTCATCCATATATTCCTCGATATACAGGGTGTCCCAGAAGTCCCGCACTTCCTTGAGGGGATCGAAAGTGAAAAATATCCTAAGCCCAAATATCCATGTTTGAAATTTTTTTATAACGTAGTTCATTAATTATTAATTAATGAAAGTGACCAATCAGGAGCGCGCTACAGAATATTGAGTAAGCAGTGGGGACGCGAAGGTGAGACGCCAGTCTCGGTTTACTGCGTGAAAAGCCGGCAGCAGCTCTGGCGTCTCACTCTCGCGTCCCCAACTACTTACTCATTCTTCTATAGCGCGCTCCTGATTGGTCACTTTCATTAATTAATTACTGATTAACTACTTCATCAAAAAATTTCAAACATGGATATTTGGGCTTAGAATATTTTTCACTTTCGATCCCCTCAAGGAAGTGCTGGACATCTGGGACACCCTGTATAGGAATGAGGTATAGTTGACTGGATTATGAATAGGTTGAAATTTATTTGGGAGAGCAGTCTATTCAATAAGTGTGTACTCTTTTTTCCTTACGTCTCGAGCTTTCAAGATTTATTTATCTCTTCTTCAGGAGATGCTACAAAAAAACAATGTTGAAATATGAAATGGTACATTTTTTTAATGTAGATGTAATAGAGTATAGGTAGGTATGTTTCGAAGCAAAATTCGGATACCAAAAATGGGTGATTGAGTTTTCAAATTTGATAACTAATAAAATTCAAAATATTGACATAATTCATTTGTTGATATACCATAGAATTAGGGGATGGAGTAAAATAACTCTTGTGGGAATTAAATGGATTGGACACCTATAAAATCTTACGTTGGAGAGGTTTGAATTATGAGATTGGTTGGATTTTTATCTATCTCAATTAACAGGGCTTACATGGAACTCAATTGATCGATGTCTTTCTTGTGGTTTAGTGTGTTGTCATTTTGGGCTATTCTTATCATTTCCATTAAACATCTTTTACGTGTATTCGGTTCTGTATCTAGGACTGTAATTTCGCTATAATTTGGGATATGACCTGTGGTGATACAATGTTTGGCTAGTGCACAGTTTTCTTTCCTTACATTGATATTCCTTTTATGCAAATTTATTCTTTGTTATGGCGTTGTAGATGTTTGTCCTATATATTGTTGATCGCAATGCCCACATGGGATCTGGTAAACTACATTACTTCTTTTCAAGGAAGGGGTATTATCCTTTAATTATATAACAAAATGATAGTTTACTACTTCCATTCTCCCTCAAGGATACCCATCTACCTATACTCCATTCACTTTTATAAAGTATTACGGTTAGCCTTGAATCAGGTTTATCCAGTTCTTTCACTTAAAACTGACGCAGGTTGGCACTCGTGGAAATCAAGCGGCATTGCCAAGTCATACTTTCTATTTACTCTTTTTTAACTTTGTAAATGGAGTTAGTTCTTCTAAGGTTTAGATGTGACACAGGTTTCGTAGTAGGCACTACTACATTTTATTAATTGGAGTATTTCAAGTTGTGCAAAAAGGTATTTAAATGTCTTCCGTAGGTATATCTTGAGAATTTTGAAAAGTGGGGAATTCCATAGGTTAGTCTGTTCCGTTCGTTTTGCTGGGTTATTCGAGTACTTTTCTTCTTTTTCTAAACGAACTATCGCAAAGTAACGGACTATTCTGTCCATTATTTTTCAGTGAAATTTCGACACTCGATTCTTGATTTCCGTGAAAGAAAATAGAATAACTGAATCTTCCTACCACTTTCATATACGTGAAATATTTCCAGTATTAACAGAGAAAAAGTTTCTTCAGCATTCGTCAGGTCTTTGAAATTATTAAATTCACATAATATTTTTTTCAAATTCATTAGGTATTTTCTCAAAGTAAATTAACATTTTGATGAATACGTAAATACTACGATTTTAATGCAGAAAGGACAACGTTGCGGGCGTATCTAACAGAGGAATGACCATAACCTAAAATTGTCAAAATAAACGCGGTGAAATGTGTCAGAAGTTCATGGCAAACCGCGATACTTTATGAAAGTGAATGGAGTATAGAATATCTTATCCAATAGGAAACTCAAATTAAAAAATAACCTCACCACGTCTGAATTTACATATTTCAATTTAGTGGACTGCACACTATTATTTCCTTCACTATAGTGAATGAAACACGTGTGTACTATAACACGAAAAAGTGTATTCTCGAGGTGTGAATATTCACGCACACAACTAAGTCGGGTTATGTTTCTTCAATTGACAATTAATAACGAAGATGACTGCACTTGCAGAATTGTGAGCATTGAACTATAACGCAGTAAAAATACGAGATCAAAAAACCACTTACATGAAATTTAGAAAATGGCAACATTGAATTATAAAGAATTCTGAGAAAATACAAATAATAAATGAAATTATATTAGATTTGGCTGTAACGCATGACAATTATCGAGACTGGCGCCATCTAGCGGATGACTTTCAAATACTCGATATGATTAGAAGATTCTAAAATTCTTCAACTTGCTCAAAATATCCGCATCCGTACTTGAGGTGAGAATATTTTGTGTTCTGTGGTGAGAATCTTCTCTCAACGCTAGAGAAACCCTTTGATGTTTACCGCCGGCAGTAGGTACCTGAGCCATGGCAAATCGATTGGTTCATGCCGATTCGACACCAGGTCGAAGTTAAACGAGCGTTCAAAAACTACAGCCATTCCTGATAGACGTTTCGGCCCATCACATCCTCGAGCGTCCAGTCGAAATTTGTCAGAACGTTGAAGTGATTTCTACCCCGAACACAGGGGACGGGGATTACTAAACAGTGTTATTTGGAATTCAGAAACATCATGGGGTCAATAATCGTCATTTTTTATTCCCAATATCCACCTATAGGACATCGAGATTCCCGTCAAGTTTCGATACTTGAAAATCGAACAATGCGCTCGTGAATCAAGCCGTCACTCGAAATGTCCTAACAAGATCACTGTTTATGACATTTGCAATTACGGATCGAGTCCTAAAGCATCCTGAATGATGAGGGAACGTTTGAATTCCAATACATATCGGAATCGAAAATCGCAAATGTAGGAGCCTATTGTTTCATATTTTTTAAAATCGTAATGGTGTACGGAAATTGAGATGGGAGCCGGTTCATTTCCATAGTCGTGGGAAATGATACGAGAGTTAATTGGTTTGGCCGATTCTCTTACTTACCCTTCGTATTCATAATTCCGCAATCATTATTTCAAGTCTTAACACAAACAATATTTGTCCTTGTTATTACAGTGAAAAATTACTATTTTCTATGCAAATTCTGTATTCGCTACATGACATTTTTTTTTTCAAATCAACGAAGTTTGAGTCCTCTAGTTCGATTATTGTTATCCTATTTTGTTGCCTATAAATATGTACCTCCATTTTACTAATCAACTGGTTCACTGATGAAACTCAAAAGATTGAAAAAAATGTCTTTTTCGCTACCTACCTGATCAGTCAATAAATGGATAAATATATCGTGAATGTATCACAGGCAAGGACGAATGAAACTTAGAAAACATATCGTGGAAATTTAAAATTTTAGCCCACTTTGTCTCCGCTTGCAATACATCATATTGTAACGTTTTCGGGGTTCAAACAAATCGTCTGCTGAATTAAACGTCTAATTTATTTCCAATACCACTAACTTATCACACTAATTTATGTACAATAACTAATCCTGATTTATTTACACACTGACTAATTATGCTGATTTATATTCACAACTCGGAATTCGCGATTCACAATTCAATCCGGCTCTATTCAGATAATAACTGACTGTCCTCATTGTGCGCGTCTTTATATACCCAATACGTCTCTGTTTCTAGAATAGTTCAGAAAGTTTCCGGAGGCTTCTAGAATCGATACGCTGAATCAGAGAGTCCAGAGACGTATTCAGGAGGATTTCGTCCGCTACACTGCCCCCTCCTTAAGACGTTCGGTCCCCGAACACCCTGGATGGTGTGGCTGAATCTACAGGCGTCTCCTTTTCTGCAGCACCCCTGTTGTCCGAAAAAGCATTCCACTGTCTTCTTCTTCGGCGTATATCCGCTCGGGTTGAAACTGCAAACCAGTATCTTCATTCCGGTCTTATGGAAAATGACCTCGAGCATACTTCGAACGATTCTCCAGTTGAGCTGATCTAAACCACAACCCAACTTTGGCACAGCTAACTTTTTCACCTTCAACTTGGTGAGCTCGTCTCTCAGCTGCAACAGGGTGTCCCACATACTTTTGTAGCTGGGTTTGTTGTCGGAGAATCTCTTGGTTACCAGGTAGAAGAGGTAACGCTGGCCATCAGCCAACCTCAGCGTTTTCCCAGTACGAGGATGTTGATTTAGGAGTTCTGATACACGGCCAAATTTCTTCCGGAAGACGAATGCTATTCCTCTCGACATACGCAGGTCTTCCGAGACACAATGAGCTAGTGAATAGTCTTCAGATACAGAGAAGAGATCTTGCTGTTTCTCGATGGTTACTCCGAATCTTGCCTTTCCGGTTCCACCGTAGCTTGCCATGAATAGGTCGAAACTCATCTCCTCATGCTCCGCTTTCTGAAAAGTCGTTCTTCTCAGATGGGTTTCGTCACGTTCTTCGTAGTCTGCCTCATATTTGCCTAGACGATTTATATGGACCACACGTTTCTTGCCTCTGGGTAGTTTCTGGATACGGTACACTACATCGTTGATTCGTTTAACTACTCTGTATGGCCCTTCCCAATCCTTCTGCAGCTTAGGTGATAAACCCCTCTTCCTCTGGGGGTTGTACAGCCAGACTAGGTCTCCCACATTGAAACCACCTTCTGCAGCTTTGCTGTCATACCGAGTCTTCATTCGGTCACTCGCTATTTGGAGGTTCTGTCTGACCTTCTCATGGATGTAATGTAGCCTACCTTTCAAGAGGCTCGCGTAATCCTCACCAGCTACCTCCGCTCCAGGCTTGCATCCAAATTCCAGGTCACAAGGCAACCTTATTTCTCGGCCGAACATAATACAGGCTGGTGTCTCTCCAGTAGATTCTTGCACTGACGACCTGTAGGCCATAGTGAACAGATGGAGATACCTGTCCCAGTCTCTTTGGTGATCAGAGACCACTTTAGCCAGATATTTTCCCACAGTTCTATTCATTCTTTCGACCATGCCATCTGACTGTGGGTGAAGCGCAGTTGTCCTTGTCTTTTTGATTCCGAGTAATTGGCATACATTCTGGAACAGGCTAGACTCGAAGTTTCGTCCTTGATCCGAATGAAGTTCGAGAGGCACACCAAATCGGCTAAACATCTCCTTAATCAGAACATCCGCCACTGTCGAGGCCTCTTGATTTGGAATAGCATAAGCTTCAACCCATTTGGTGAAATAATCCATCGCAACCAGTATGTACTTATTCCCATCTTCGGTTTCGGGGAATGGACCTGCAATATCGATGGCAACTCGTTCTAGAGGACTCCCCACGTTATACTGCTTCATTGGAGCTCTACGACTTCCCCTCGGGCCATTCGATGAGGCACATAATCTGCATTTCCGGCACCAGTCTTTAACATCTTCTTTGCAGTTGACCCAGTAAAAACGCTGTCTAACCTTTTCTAGCGTTTTTTTTTGATACCGAAATGGCCACCGGAAGTTCCGTCATGTAACTTCTCCAAAACCTCTCGCACTCGACTCCTGGGAATTAACAGCTGTTTCCTTGCTGCGGTACCTTCGTCATTTTCGATGGACCTTTTCAGCAGTCCATCCTCCAAAATGATAGAATCCCACTGTGCCCAGTAGGACTTGACCCTAGGATTCAGATGACTCACTTCCTCCCATCTTGGTCTCTGTCCGCTTATCTTCCAATACAACAGCATCTTCAATTCTGGGTCACTGTCTAGATCTCGCTTCAGGGATTCTGGCATCCAGTCCGTATCCACGATGGTCGTTCTCAAGCAGAATTCTTTCTCTTCTACTTTATTGCAGTGCTTGCAATCTGACGGACATGGTCTCCTAGATAATGCGTCAGCGTTACCATGAGTTTTTCCTGCACGATGTTCGACAGTAAAATTATATTCCTGCAATCTTTCTATCCATCTGGCAACCTGACCCTCTGGATTCTTGAATTGTAGAAGCCACTTCAGAGCGGCGTGGTCTGTCCTGAGAAGGAATTCTCGGCCGTACAGATATTTATAGAAGTGTTCCATGGACTTCACTGCAGCGAGAAGCTCTCTTCTTGTAACGCAATAGTTACGTTCGGGCTTTGACAGGAGCTTGCTGAAATATCCTATTACTTTTTCTTGGCCATTCTGAATTTGGGACAATATGCCCCCTATGGCCATGTTACTCGCATCTGTGTCCAAGATGAACTTTCCACTGACTTGGGGATAACTTAGAACAGGAGCCGTTGTTAGAGCTTGCTTCAGCCGATTGAAAGCATCCCCGCATTCCATATCCCATTTGAAATCCCTTCCATCTTCCGTCAGTCTCGTCAAAGGCTTCGCGATATTGGCAAACCCAAGAACGAATTTCCTATAGTAGGTACACAATCCAAGGAAACTTCTTACTTGATGCCTGTCTTGCGGTATCGGCCATTCTTGTACGACCTTGACCTTGTCTGGGTCAGCACTAATTCCATTTTCGGATACTACATGCCCCAAGTATTTCACTTCTCTCCTGAACATGTGGCACTTCTTCGGACTGAGTCTCAAATTTGCAGTGCGTAGCCTCTCCAGAACGTCTCTTAAATTTCTCAGGTGCTCTTCGAATGTCCGACCAAAAACAATGACATCATCCAAATAAACCAGGCACGTCTTCCAGGATAATCCTCGAAGAATGGTTTCCATTAATCGCTCGAAGGTCGCAGGTGCGTTACATAGACCAAATGGCATTACTGTGAACTGCCACAGTCCTGTCCCAATGGTGAAAGCTGTTTTCTCTTTGTCCTTGGGATCTAGTTCCACCTGCCAATACCCGCTCTTCAAGTCCAGTGTGGAGAACCATCTTGAGCCAGAAAGAGTGTCCAAAGTGTCATCAATCCTTGGAAGGGGGTAACAATCCTTCTTAGTGACTTCGTTCAGACGACGGTAATCGACACAAAATCTGGTGCTGCCATCTTTCTTCTTCACCAGAACCACAGGTGATGACCAAGGACTATCTGATGGCTCTATTATTCCTTGTTGGTGCATGTCCTTGATAATATTCTCTGCTTCTTCCCTCTTTGCTATCGGAAGTCTTCGTGGTTGTTGGCGAATGGGACCGGATTTATCAGTGTTGATTGCATGTCTCACAACATTTGTTCTTCCCATTCGAGTATCATCCGTAGCAAAAACATCGCTGTATTCACTTATCAATTTCTTCACCTCGCTTATGTGTTCTGGTTCAAGGTCTATGTAGGAAGAAGTCAGTATCTCAAGTAATTTTTGCGAACACTTCCCCCTTCTGGTACCCTTGTTCTGTTCATCCCGAATGTCTCCTGTCACACAAAGCACGGAGCAGCTTTCTCCCAGAATCGTGTCCTTCTTTAATGTCACCGGATACATGTTGGTATTCAATATCCTCACAGGAACTTCCTTCCCGCCTCTCACTAAGGTTTTTCCGAGTAGCAATCCTTTTCCTAGGTTATTTTCACTAGCTGGTTCGATGAGTCTTATACCGCTATCCCGAAGGTTTCTGTCTAAGTACCCCTTCACTATCGTTTCTGCCTGGCCACCTAGGTCAACATCTTCGCTGAGCAAGACTCGAATTGATGCACCTTCACATCCCAAGAATGGGATTTCCAGACTTCCAATTCTCAAGACATCGTTCCTCATATCCATCTGGAAGCCATAACCTTTGATGACATCCATTCCCAAGATGACTTCCTCCATGATATCTGCTACCAGCACCTCATGTTCGAGAGTTATGTCTCCAATGCTCAGGACAATCCTTTTCTTTCCATGTGTTGATACGTCCTCTCCAGTAGCTGTTCGTAAACGGACCATTGTTTGTCGGATTTTTCCCTTCCTATCAACTATTCCTGGCTTTACTATGGTCCGGGTTGCGCCTGTGTCGACTAACATTTTAACCGACCGCCCATCAACTTTACCGTCGACATAAATACTTGAAGAGATGGTCTGAATTATGACTTCTGGGGCATTGTCATGGCGGGTCGGTTTATGCCCCTTCTCACCAACCCGTTTTAGTTTTCCTGTTCCTGACGTTTAGCTGGCTCTTTACAGTAGCGCCGAATATGTCCTTCTCCGCCGCAATTCCAGCATCTTGGTCTTAGTCCTCTATTCCGTCGCTCTTGACGAACTCGGCGTAGTACCTCTTCTATGATTTCATCGCTGACCGAGGAATCATCCATAGTGCGCCTCACCTTGCTGTGTCCCCTGTGCGAAGCTTGTTTGGCAGCTTCAAACTCTAATGCAAAGGCCAGGGCGTCATCCAGAGTCTTGGGTCGGGCCAATCGTAGTGTCTGTTGGGTTTCCATATCTCTCAGACCATCAACAAAGGTCTGGATAGCGAGCTGTTCCAGGAAGCTATCCGGTGCTGTAGGATATGCCAGTCTCACCAACCTTGCTATATCGGCTTCAAATTCCTGCAACGTTTCTGTACTCCTCTGCTGGCGACTTTTGATCTGTGAGTGATACACTTGTTGGAGGTGTGCATCACCATATCTCATTTGGAGTTTAGTTGTCAAAGCCTCGTAATTACCTTGTAGGCTTGCAGGAACTGTCTGAAGAATATTCAATGCATCTCCCCTCAGTGCAACAATCAAGGCTGTCGCTTTCTCTTCCTCTCCCCAACCATTGGCATTCGCTGCTGCTTCAAATTGCTTCTGGTACGTGCACCAAGGTGTTTTGCCGTCAAAAGTTGGAGGTTTAATCTTCATTTTACTACTTTCTGTGTTGTTTTCGGGTTTCACGAAGTTATTGGATGGTGAAGCTAGAGTTTCTTTTCCAAGTGATGTTCTCTTCAGGGACTCTATCAACTTGGCATGTTGTTCAATTATTTCTGACATTTCTTCAAATTTTCCGTTAACCTCATCCACTACTTCTTCGATTTTTTCGTCGACCTTATCAAATTTTTCATTAACTTCCTCAATGATCATTTCCTTGACAGCCTCCATTCTCTCGTCCAACGTACTTGCAATTTGACTCACCACCTTATTTTCCATTGTATCCATTTTTTCTTCCAATTTCAAGCCCATTTCCCGAGAATTTTCTTCCACTTTCAAACTTATTTCTCGAGAATTCTCTTCCATTTTATTTTCCAATTTCGAGCTCATTTGTTCAAAGGCTTGCTTGAAAAATTCCATACTCGCCTGGTCCATTTTCTCTGCTTGTGATCTCGTTATCGGCATTCAAAAAGTTCCACTATGAAGTCCACAATTCAATTAGCACAGCAGTTCAATTGACCCCACACCTGACACCAATGTAACGTTTTCGGGGTTCAAACAAATCGTCTGCTGAATTAAACGTCTAATTTATTTCCAATACCACTAACTTATCACACTAATTTATGTACAATAACTAATCCTGATTTATTTACACACTGACTAATTATGCTGATTTATATTCACAACTCGGAATTCGCGATTCACAATTCAATCCGGCTCTATTCAGATAATAACTGACTGTCCTCATTGTGCGCGTCTTTATATACCCAATACGTCTCTGTTTCTAGAATAGTTCAGAAAGTTTCCGGAGGCTTCTAGAATCGATACGCTGAATCAGAGAGTCCAGAGACGTATTCAGGAGGATTTCGTCCGCTACAATATCATTCATGGCATGTTCATATTGGAGTATACAGTTGCGTCTTTGACTTTTAGTTTTGTTTTTACTGTATTCCATTTTCATTTCAATTTTTTTCATTTTTCCGAATTCGAGTTTGAATATATTTTGCTCTTTTCCAAAACCAGAAAATGGAAGAGTATAGGTATTTGATAATTCTTGATTGAAAATGACTAAATACATTTAGAATTCTTGATTCCAACCTTATTGAAGTTTTATTCAAATATGTCTTCAATTAAATAACTGGATGAAGGAAGAAAAGGGGGGTGCTTGCATCGAGCGCGTGCTTAAGGGGGCGCCAAAAAAAAACCAGAGGTTGAAAATTTTTATTTTTGATTTTCTCGAAAAAAATTATTATTATTGAATATGACCCGACTCTGAAGTGCCATCTAGACCACCTTAAGAAAGCACAAACATCCTATCTGTGGAAAACTATACAAAATGAAATTATCGATTTAATGGCCACCAAAGTTCGGAGTAACATTATTAATGTGATCAAGGAGGCCAACAAATTTGAAAGGAAGTAGCCAGTCAAGATAGGGGGCTGAACATCTAGCTGTTAATGCCTTTCTCAGTAATTTACCGGGAGTTGTGAAGGCTCTGGAACAAATCAAAGAATTCTCACATGTCGCAGCATCCAAGTATGAAGCTGGTCATTTGCTTCATGCTGTAATGGATTTTAAATTCATCGTGCACCTAACAATTTGGGATAATATTCTGCGAGAGATGAATAGAATGAACGTGGAAATTCAGAAAGGGGATATAATTATTTTACATTAATTATTGTTGATGCAAGGTCTTGTGAAAATCTTGCAAGGAATGAGAGAGCACCTATTGAAGCATGGATCTCGGAAGCTAGACTTCTTTCAGAAGAATTGGATGTGGAGCCAGTTCTTATAGCAATAAACGTGTTTCCAAGAAGAAAAAGCAGGTCGTCGACGAAATGTGCGAGGATGAGTCAAGAACGCTAGATCTAGTTGGTTTATTCTCGAAGGAAATTGAGCTTGTTTTCGACAGATTATTGTCAGAAATCAGAAAATATTAGAAAGCGCAGATAGTCTGTATACGAATTTCGCATTTCTCAATGGCCATGCCCTTTTAAACATGCAAAAAGAGGATCTGCAGAAAAATGGGACCCTTTAAGCGCAAAAATGAGATACTTGAATGCAGTTGGTTTCTGTTGAGAACTAGCGGTTTTTAAAGAGCTGGTTCCTGAAGTCAGTGAAAGATTGACTTCATTAGCCCTGCTACAAATTCTTCACAGGCAAGCTCTGCAAGAAGCTTTCCCTAATGTCAGTATATAGCTTTATGAATATACTCTGTAGGCTGTTGTTACTCACATATGTTGTTTGGGGAAAATATACAGAAGTAGAGTAAACTCTTCACCAAACTTTAGTTCATTCGAAATATCGATTTCGGAGATATTGATAGAAATTGCCTAATTCATGAATATTCAACCCATATATCAGTCGAACGAAGCCGAATATCTGATGATGGCTTAGGAAAAAAGTCTTTCATTTGATAGGAGGAATTAACAGTTCAGAAAAATGTTCGAGTCTAAGACTCGATCTGTATATACCTAAAACTTAATACAGAGCTATCAAATTCCACCATAGACAAAGAATATGTACCTATTATATGCCTATGGATTTTACTGATGTATACAGGGAAATAATAGTCAAAGGCTGAAGTTAAGTTAATTCCCTTCATCATTATTTGCACATACTAATTATAAGATTTCATATCCTTTATGTCAACATTCTCAAGCAGTTCCGCCCGTAACTGTAAAAATTCACTTCTCGAATAATAATGAATGACAACACAGGAACGATAGATATCGCATCCGCTATTTGAATTCACTTTCTTTCGTTATCTTCCGGAAAATTACAATGATTTCATTGTAAGTAGGCATAATATACTTTTAATCTCTCATTGTTAGGTATTCACTGAATCGATACAAAGAGTATTTATAGAAAGTGGAATATAAGAAACGTTCTATTGTAGTGATACATCGATAATCCCAAAAATTCCTGCCTGACAAAGAAATCGTAAAAAGATTTTTGACTGAAAGCATTTTTCTTGCGCTACTGAATGAAATTGATAGAATAGTCAATATCAAACTTCACTTTTTCGTTGTTGGAATTCCCTTATCAATAAGAAGGTCTTGATGTTTTTCGAAAAATCTTCGAACGATATGGGTGTATCACGTTCTAGGGACCGCATGAAAACAGCTTTCTAATTATTATTATTGCTCTTGCGACAGTATCATACCCCCATTTCCCAACCGCTCTTGCTGCGAAAAATCAATGTCTAAAGCTTGGCATTCACGTTCAGATTTGTACGTTCGTGGCCGACTGCCAGAAGCAAGATAATAAGCGCCCAGAAAATTAAAAAAAAATCTAAAAATGTATGTCAAATCTCACACCCGAATTGTTTTAAAGCAAAAAAAAATAAAATAGCGAACAAAGTGTTGTATTTTTGACCGATTCTCTTCAAAAATGTGTTTTTGAACTCGAATGTTTCATCAAAATTCATAAAACCTAGATGGCCGACGAGTTTGTTCCATTGTCCGATTTTATTCCAAATTGGTGACTGAGGGTTTTCTGACGTTGCCAATCCTAATTTCCTATGGAATTTCCCACTCTTCACAATTCTCAAGAAATAAGCCTACAAAAGACATTCAAATACCTTTTTTCACAAATTGAAAATAAAAATGTAGAAGTACTACGAAACCTGTGTCACAGTTGAACCTTCAAAGAACTCAATTCAAAAAGTTGAAAAAGAGTAAATAGAAATTAGCATTGGCAACGTCTCTGAGAATTATTTGGCAATTCACGAGTACCAACCTGCATCCGTTTCAAGTAAAAAAACTTAATAAACCTAAATCATGGCCAACCGGGATGCATAATGAAAGTGAATGGAGTATACGAGGATGTATTGATATCTAGTTAGCGTAGACCAGTTCCATGCATAAACAAAATAATGCGATAGCATATCAACGAACAATAACTTATAAGGAGTGTCAAGGTAGAGTTCGACGTCAAAAAAGTAAACCAGAGTTACGCGATAAATTAAAAAAAAAAGATGTCCACCGAAATTGTAAAAATCGAAAAAATGAAGTATCAAGCTATCATCAAGTACCTGTATTTAAAAGGGTTAAGAGGTGAACAGATTTACGAAGATATGCTTAATACCTTTGGTGATCAATGTCCTTCGTATGCGACCGTCAAAAATTGGACTGCAAGCTTCAAAAGAGGTAAATTTTTCATTGAAGATGATGACCGATCGGTAAGGCCAGTTTCTTTGTCAGTCCCGGAAAATTTCGATACAGTTCATGACATGATTTTATCAGACCGTCGAATTGGGCTAAAACGGATATCTGAAGCACTGAAGATTTCATACGAACGTGTTCATTATATAGTTCACGTCAATTTGGACATGAGAAAATAATTTCTGTAAAATGGATCCTCAATGTTTGAATGTTGACCAAAAGTGGGCAAGGATAGACGCATCGCGTTCGATCTGTGCTCGATTTGAAAACGATGTAGAATTCTTGAACCGAATTGTTACTATGGATGAGACTTGGGTACATTTCTACGATCCAGAAACAAAGCAACAATCGGTGGAATGGCAACACTCTGGTTCTCCGAGACCTCAGAAGTTTCGTGTCCAAAAATCTGCTGGAAAAGTTCTTGCTTCAGTTTTTTGAGATTGCCGTGGAGTAATCATGATTGATTTTTTGGATAAGGGTAGAACAATAACTGAAGATAACTATTCGACATTACGCCACATTTGTTGGAAACTCACTTATTGCACATAATGAAACCATAGTGAATCCAATAGAAGCCTATACAAACCGAAGACACAAATGCGTTCAACATTAACTTTGTGGATTAACTATGGTTTCATTATGTGCGATAAGTGTGTCCAGCATATCCAGAAAAATGAAAACAAAATAATTCGCTTCTTACATATGCATCAAAATATAATGGACGTATACTTTGAATGAACAGAAATAATCACCATAAACCCTAAATTGCATTTCCTTCAGCAATCAGTAATTTCGTAATAAATTTCAAAACAGGAATAGCATTCATTCGAAAAGATTGCACCAAATGTAATGATCAAAAAGCACCATTTTACTTCTCTTCGAAACTTTCTCGTGCCAACAATAATAACTCATTTCTTCTTTTAGAAACAACTTCATGTAATTGAAAGACCGTATATATTATTTATGTTTCCATCAATAAGATATGAATGAACCGTAAATGTCCGAAACTAGAATAAAGGGTAATTCTTTTCGAAAAGTTCTGAAGCCTTTCTATTATGTATCACAGTTAACCAACTGATGCAAGCGGTCAATTCAAGAAAATATTATACTCGTAGTCCCGAAGCTTGAAGTTTTTGGAAGAGATATCAACAAAAGAATTCATCCTCGCTGCGAATGTTTCATGCTTACTACTCATTCTCATCAATTAATACATCATCGAAAGAGAGTTCTTGTATAATATTCATTCGAATTTCCAGAACACGTCTTGGCATTGATGTAATAAGATGAACTTTTTCTTCTTGATGCATACTATCCCAAGCTACCTGTACTTCATGTCTCAGAGCCGCCAAAGTCCGTGACGGCTGGGGTAAATTTCCAACCCATGAGTGCCCTTGGTCCAGTGATTAGGACCCGGCAAGACCGAGTTCAATCCCGAGCTAGGAAAGAAATTTTCTAGTCTCGGTATGGTAGCATTTCCCTGTTGGGTCAAAAATTAACAGTGCTGTGCCTAAGGTGGCGTAAGGACACAGTAACAAAGCCTACACAGAACACAACAGCTTACTCCGATCTCGGCACAAGTTACAAGCTCCGAAGCTTGTAGTTTCAGAGGGGTCCCCTCAGGAGCCCTAGGAGTAATCAGGATAAACATCATACCATCATATCATATCATGATGTCCCGAACATGCTCTATGGGCAAAATATCGGGGGATCTGGGCGGCCATGGCCATGGCTCTACTCTTATCCAAAAATCAATCCTGATTACTCCATGGCAATCCCAAAAAACTGAAGCAAGAACTTTTCCAGTAGATTTCTGGACACGAAACTTCTTAGGTCTTGAAGAACCAGAGTGTCGCCATTCTATCGATTGTTGCTTTGTTTCTGGATTGTAGCAATGTACCCAAGTCTCATCCATAGTAACAATTTGGTTTAAGAAGTCTACATCTTATCAAATCGAGCACAGATCGAACGCTTTTGGTCAACATTCAAACATTTGGGGATCATTTTGCAGAAAATTTTCACATGTCCAAATTGACGAGAACTATATGATGAACGCGTTCGTATGAAATCTTCAGTGCTCCAGATATCCGTTCTAGCCCAATTCGACGGTCTGATAAAATCATGTCATGAACTGCATGGATACTTTCGGGGACTGACACAGAAACTGGCCTTCATCTTCAATGAAAAACTTACCTCTTTTAAAGCTTGCAGTCCAATTTTTCACGGTCGCATACAAAGGACATTGATCACCACGGGTATTAAGCATATCTTTGTAAATCTGCTTATCTCTTAACCCTTTTGAATACAAGTACTTGGTGATGGCTCGATACTCCAATTTTCCGATTTTTACAATTTCGGTGGACATCTTTTTTATTTTAATTTATTGCCTAACTCTGGTTTACTTTTTTGACGTCGAACACTACACTGACCTCCAATGAGTTATTGTTCGCTGATATGGTATCGCAATATTTTGTTTATGCATGGAACTGGTTGGTCTAGATATCGATATGTACAACCTCGTACGACCCGGATCCTCCGCCACTTTGCAGCGGTAAGAATCTACACAAGATAAAGTATTTCATTCAGAAAGGATAAGAAGGCTTGAGGGGGTCGATTTTTACCCGAATGCGCAGGAGAGAAAAGGTTTATAATACACAGTGAACATTTTTCCAGAACTCATTATCCGTTCAACGTAATATTGATTTGAGAATGAAACACCTCCCTATTTATCTGAAGCATAAAATCTATGAGGCAAGGAGGTGAGATAATTTTCAATGAAAGGGAAAAAACAGATAAAGATTAATTCAAGAGTTGCTCAAATGGAGCCCGCCAATTTCCATAAAATTTTATAAATTTTAAATTATACAAATTTGTCAGATAAAACTATTCAGCACAAATTTTGCGGATAAATTCTCCCCTCCGGCACTCACTCTTCAAAATAGGTATTCATTTCAGCTCCAGGTAAATTTCAAATTCGAAAATAATTAAAGAATGATGAACTTTTCAGAATGTTGATCTGCGTTCAGTTCCAGTTGACTTACTTCTTGATGTACAAGGCAATATTTTCAAATATGTAAATCTAATAAATCAAAGATTTTTGTTTCCATTCGATAATTCAAAACGTTTAAATCTACGGGTGTTTCACCATGAGTCGTTTTTGCCTTATGACATATACCTACCCCGTTTCCGAAGTATGGGCGACATACAAGTTGTTTAATGTCATCTTTCCGCAATTTGAAATGATGGTGTCTGGTCACATCCCCATATTTTTTAGTGCTGAATTCAATTGTGGTATAGAATTCCGAAAGAAATTCAAATTGGCGGAACACTTGCAAAATTTGAATATTTTTTCCTCGGTTGCCAATTTGGAAGGTATTATTTCAACTTATTCAATTTTCTAAGAATTTCCTAGAAGAAATTTCTCCAAAATTCAAACCCAACTTTTTTTTACATGTCTCAGTGAGAGAAAATGTCACCGAAAATTATTGAAATCTTGCAACGTTAAAGTGTCTTTCATTCTAAACATTGAGGTGAAAACAGAATGAAAAATTGTCAACTGATTTGTAGCCTTCCGGAGATTTCGCTCGGAGTATTTTCATAATTTTTATTCAAAAAACAGGATTCCCTACAAAAGCTAAAATTGTACTAATGATCCATATCGAAATATGAATTTATAACCAAAAAATGTCTTCAAAAACTCTGGTAGGAATCGAACTCTGTACGAGTAAGAATTGGATTTATTCTAATTTCCGTTACAAAAGCTGGTTAATCGAAGATGGAGAGTTCAATTCTCACCAAATTTTTTTGAAGACAATATTTTTGGTTTATAAATTCAGTTCTTTGAATGAAAATTATGAAAGTAATTCGAGCGAAATATTTTGGGGGCTACAAAAAAACCAATGGATATTTTTTCATTCTGTTTTCACATCAGTATTTAGAAGAAAAGGAAGTTCAACCTTCAACCTCGAAAGATTCAAACAATTTTGGCTTTTTTTTTACTGGAGAGATGTAAAAAAAAGTTTAGTTCGAAATTTGGAAAAAAAAATTCATATGTAATACTACTAGAGATGGAACTTTGCCGGCAAAATTTCTCGATTGAAATGTGAAAGTTTGTTGCTCGGAAATTTCGCGAATGACATTTGAAATTTTACCTGCTTAAATTTCATCTCGAGTGGTATTCGGCATGACTATTCCACGAGAAAATACGGTAATCTGTTCACATTTGACGCGTATTGCGCTATTTGGCAAATTAGAATTCATCATAGATTGACTAAACCACTAAACGTTGTTTGTTTTCTCTATAATATTTATTTCCGAAGCTATCTATGAATTTGCCGGCAAAATTCCATCTTTAGTGGTATTACATATGACTATTCAACTCATTCCATTTTTAGTGAGGAAGTTTCCGCAGCAACGATCGTTTCATCTCGACAACATTTTCAAGCCGGCAAAACTAACAAGTTGGTTTTTCATCATCGACAAAATTTTTGACGTTTCTCGAATTCATAGATAGCTTCGGAAATAAATATCATAGAGAAAACCAACAACGTTTAGTGGTTTAGTCAATCTATGATGAATTCTAATTTGCCAAATAGCGCAATACGCGTCAAATGTGAACAGATTACCGTATTTTCTCGTTCAGCTAAAATATTTACTGTTACGAATAAATCAATATAGCTTTTGCAAACATGTTTTTTGTACTTTTCCCAAAATAGAATACCTTTCTATGAATAGACCACCATAAATATTTTGGGAATTAGAGTCGCACATATGTTTGTGGTTTCTTTTCCCAAGAATCAATTCAAAAATACAGGGTTTCGAATTAATCCTACAAAAAAATTATTATGTCTAGTGGTTCTCTCTGTGAAACACCCTGTATAAAAAATATGTATTGTGCAATATTTTGTCATCATAATACTGAATGGAAAAAAACATCTCAAAAATATGCCTTCCTGACTTCACAGTAGAAAAAGTGAATTCTGGCAAAAATAAACCGTCATATATTTGTGAATCACCCTGTAAATATAAATATTTTCAATCATAAGTATCCACTTATTTCATTACTAGAACATGTAGTAAACGTGTGTACGCAACAGAAATCCAATCTAACTCTTAATATTGAAAAAATAAATCCTTGAATCTGGGCAATTTTCAACTTATTTGGAAAACTAGCCATAGGATTGGGCTGGGCCCATTGACACTTTTGGTCACTGAGTCGGGTACAACAACATACCAAACTTTCAGAAAATTTGACCGGTCGCCACTTTGTGAATTGAGCCCTAAGAATACTAAAAAGTGACCAGAAACCGTTATTTCGAATGTCAACAGTTATCAGAATTATTACTCGCTCATGCTTCGAAAACAGGATATATGTAATAAGGCAAAAATGACTTTCTCGGTGTCGAAATGTATGTTTTGAGTAGGTTGTCAATAATTCTCAGAATAACTGCAATACAGGGTGAGTCACGAGGAACAGTACATATTCCAATCACGTATAAGTCTACTCTGGTGAATATCAAATGACCCATTACAAGAAATTCATTATTGGATTGAAAATCCTACAATAATGTAAGAAAATTTATTTTTTGCAATTTTACTCCCTAATTATTCAGGTTTGAATATTCCTCATCGAACATTGAAAAAATCATGCACATTTTCAGAACCGGACAAGGATATCCAGAATTATAAACAAGTTGGTTCCTGGAAGATACTTCAAAATAATATTCCCTGATAACTTCAATTGATTCAAGATAACAAGTTATGACGGATCGAACTTCATGAACTCATGAATAGGGGAAAGCATTTTGATATTCACCCGTGTTGCCTCTATGCGTGGCAGAAATATGAATAGTTCCTCGTGACGCACCCTGTATGTATACCTCACTTATATTTTTGCTATTATGATGGTGGTTACTTTTATTACCTGTAAATTATTGAGAACCGCCGGTTCAGTGGAACTGTTCAATCTTCGGAGAGAGATCGTAATCGCCACTCCCAAAAAGCTTCTGGGCGAGCCTCACTAACACACCCTAGATAACTATACCCCCTAAGCCTTATGGGATGAGAACACGCAAATTCTATAACAATTATATAGTCGTAGATCGGGAAATTTCGATATGAAAACTTGAGGAGAAGCATCGATAAAATTCATAGTCCATTATTGTGAATTAGTATTTCAGTGAAAGCTTGAATTTATTTTTGCCATTCATTCCGAGATTCATTCACTTTAAAACATCTTGGCTCCTATCGTGAAGGAAGAAATATAAACGGATCTGTGAAAAGTAGTGGGATTACTGGGATTACGAGACCCTCAGTCTTGAGTTTTTCTGTTTCTGAATGCCATTATCATCGAAATCAGGGCCCAAGAATCGGATTAGCTGATGGAAATCCTCAATTTACAGAATCAAGACTTTGGAAGCTCACTTGCGTTCAACGGGGAAATCGAATAATTGGGATAACGATGATCCCCTTATCTCCATACTACAAGTTAGTTAGGGGGCATTAACATGTACATTGGTCTTTGTGAATTGATTTATTTGTACTCTCTGAAGTACCTCGTGCTTTGCCGAAGTCACTGACAAGGGAACGATATTTCGGTGGGAGTTCACAGAAGTCTAACAATTAGCAATCAACATGTGCGCCCGTGGGAAACATCCATTATGGAATTAACTAACATTCCCTCTTGAAATATAGCACTGGGAGGTTTTCCTGTTCATAATCGAGATGAGCATTTGAAGAAAATACATGGAATTAATTCAATATCTTCGGTATATTGACTGAAAATGGATTGTAAACGGCCTATAGACAAATTTTGAAGAGCTTTCAATTTGTGCAGTATTCGAACCTGCGACCACTTAATAATCTAGCGGTACCCTAACACCCAAACGTATGGACATGTACCGTGATATAGATTCTCAAAATTCATTCAGCCCACACTTTTTGCCCGTATTTTTGTACTTACACTGAAACTTTCATCACCCCATATCTCCGAAAGTATTTTTTTGTTCACCTATATGGAATACACAGGCCACAGGGTGTTTCTGAATTGATGCGAAAGATTTAAAAAGGTGATTTCTTGTTCGAAATAAAAAATTGTTCGTAAAATAAATGTCGAGTCAAAAGTCAAACGTTGGGGGAACTATCGCGGTTCAAAGATGGCGGAAAATACTTTCTTGGTATTTTTCATATTTTACGGATGAGTGGTGGGGGTTGAAGTGAACTACTCCTAGCATTTTGTTGATTAAATTTAAGGAAAGACTTATAGAACGACTTGGATAGAATTAAATTCTGATTCGGTTAGAAACTCTTCCATTTCCTGTATTTTTCTCGTTAAATGTACCGTTTTCCCCTATATAAAACTTTTGACAAAAAGAAGGCACGTTTGAATGATCATTTTATATTCACCTTCGTAGCCTATATGCTTGGTAGGAATATGTACAGATTCTCATGACTCACTTTGTATATTCCAATCATAAAATTGTTTCATGCTAATTTCCTTCTGATAAATAACAGAAAAGCCAAAATAGGTTCTTCGGAGAACTAATTCCCGAGTCACCCTTCAGTTCAGAATTCTATCACTATTGAAAGTATATCCTTCAAATTCATGAATGAAATGAAGGTTTTTCCAATAAGAGGTGTTATTTTGAATAGCCCGCTTTTCGGTAGAGGTCACTTTTGGAGCTGTCATTTTTCGACATTTGACAATCAGAAAATGCGCCTCTCGAAGAGGTGATCACAATAAGCCACCGAGATCTTGTGATTTAACACCTTGCGACTTCTTCCTTTGGGGCCACGTGGAAGAGAAGGTTTACGCCAAGAGCCCAGCGTCGATTCTAGACCTCAAAGATGGGATTCGTGAGGTTATCAGGGACACAGAGCAGCCTCTTTGCGATCTGGTTATGAAATATTTCATGAAGAGAATATGGTCTTGTAGTCGTGGTCGTGGTGGTCATTTGGCTGATGTTATTTTCCATCATTAACGGCATACCTTCCTCCTTATATGAAATAAACATCCGATCATTTATGTAAAAAATGGCATTTTTCTTTGAATGTCAAAATAACACCTCTTATTGAAAACCCTTCACATTAAATAGCAGAGACATTTCGCTTATTCGATTCCAAGGAAAATGATGAGCCATAACCTCTGGACATCAAGTCCCTGAAGGAAATTTCGTTGCTGACGAACTAGTTGGTATCTTCATCTTCATAGCTCTCAGTAAAGCTCCATTTCCAGTGGCTGAGTACGAAACTTCATCAAGAAATCCGGAATAGCACAAGAAGGAATTCAGTGAAGTATGACACTTAATGCATTGGGCTGTTTGGGTAAATTGGAATCGTATAGAACGTACGTGTATATGGACAATATTAGTGTGTTATGGGACCTTCCAGGTATAGGGTACTAAAAAGTAGCGATGCCATCGGGTAATAAAACCACCGGACTGGAATAACTCCCAAACACATGTGACACAACGGCAACAGCCCTTTCTGACGTAAAATTTTTAAGGGTAACGTAAAAACTTTCATCAGGGACATATATTACATTTATGTGTCGCATTTGAAATATTGAAAATTAAAAATGGAGTTCACGTCTTATATCTTTGAGGCTGACTGAAATATTATTGTATTTCGCGGATTACATTTCCGGGAATTTCATCTGCGGATCTTATAACTTTCGATTTAGAAAAATCTCCACCCAAAATTCATGCCCTCTCAAGCCCATTACCATAGATTTCTGTATAAGCAGGATTCGTTTGTAATGGAATTATTGGCGTCCAGACATGCTTGAATTCTCTCAAAACTGTCCATTTCCAATTTATAATAATGAAAAGAATTTCTTACCTGTGAAGTCTGTCTTGTGAAGGTGTCTTTTGTGTTGACTGCAATAATGAAAATTTATACGGCAACAACGCGATGAGGGATGTTTATGATTTTCCGTTGAATACAGGGTGGGTCATTGACTCGAACATTTATTTTAAATGTAAATTCTTCAAATCGAAAACAGGAAATCTTGTTAAATAAAGTCGTTGAAAAAAAATTAATAGTTATTGTTGTATCTAGTGCGCGAAATGCTACTTTGGTGATCGAGAACTGTTTTTTTTAACGAGGCGCAGCCGAGTTAAAAGAAAATAGTCGAGATCATCAAAGTATTTCGCGCATGAGATGCAAACAAAATTTTTTCTACAAACGTTCGAGCACTGGCTGCACCATAAATGTTAACATTTTAAATAATAAATAGAATTAAGTAGTGTTCAACTTTCTCACAATTTGAAAGCCTTACGGCCGTATTCGCCGTTTTCCCTCTTAAGCGAAGCTTCCGTAAGCGCGCTTAAAACTTGATCCAAGCTTAAACTTATGCGTTATGTACCGCAGTACGATGAACGTGGCTCAGCTAAGCGTGAAAATAACTGGGCAACATTTTCAAGCGTTTCAAAAATATTTCACGTGTCAAACGTGAAAAGTCATAATTGAAAGTGATGGATCGTGATTTCGATTTCAAAGTTCTCATTTATATTTACGTGTCTAGTTATGTAGTATCATATCATCCATAACAGAGGATGAGAAAACCAATAAGGCTTCTGGAGAGAAAAAGGAAAAGACCTAGCAGCAGATCATAGAAGAGTTCAACGCATCTTCATCTACTGGTATAGTGATATATTACGCAGTATGGTTTCTTTGAAGAATTGCGGTCAATATCTAGTTTAGGTCCCCCTCTACGATTTTTAAAATATTTTGTCTCGTGATTGTATATGTTGATGACATCCTACAGTTTTAATTTCAGCATTGGCAAACAAGTAGTTTCGGAGAAAAAAATTAAAAAAGATTGTGAATATTTCCACCTGCGTTTAGACTTTATGTTCATTTGAATCGCGTCGGCAGTGTAAAATACCGTAAGGTAATTTTTTTCTCGAACAGACGGTGTTGCCAAATCTCAGTAATTTCTTAAATACTAGGATAGACATAGAACTTCCACACAGGGCAGGTGGATTTTCAAGAGCTGAGCCTTTAGACATTTATCCCCTTGTCCCCCGATGACGTCGGCACTGATTTCTTTCTATTCAAACGAGGGCATGGGCTTCCACAAGGGGGGTCCAGGGGGGGCCGTGCCCCCCCCTGAGATTTTGGTGGCCTTTTCGTTTTTCAGCAGTTAGGTTAGGTCCAGGTTGGGTTAGGCTTTAGACATTTATGCCCTTGTTCCCCGATGACGTCGGCATTTTTTTCGTTCTATTCAAACGAGGGCATGGGCGCTCACAAGGGGGGGTTCAGGGGGGGGGCCATGGCCCCCCTGAGATTTTGGGGCCCTTATCGTTTTTCAGCAATTAGGTTAGGTTAGGTTATGTCAGTTCGGAGTCTGATGGCTTAATTTAATATATACTGCAATGATAACATATTATTTCAACTGATATTATGATGTTAACCTCGAGAAAGCAACGTTACATCATTCGTAAAACGACGCCTGAATGAAATGTGTCCAACCTATTTTTCATATCTTGCTCCATTCCTATGAGATATCGAATATATAATATAAAAACCATCGGTTTCATTTTTTTTGTGAGCAATAAAAATGCATTGATTGAACGTGGCAACAAGCATCGTACGCTGAATTTTCATTGAATTTAATTCAAACAAAATTTTCCCCGTCCAAATCACGAGCGTAGGGTATCGTTGCTAGGTATTTCAAAAAAATAATTCATGAGTTGAAAGTTAAAAATTCATTCGAGATATTCATTCGAGATATTCATTCATCTTTCCTTAGATTATAAAATAGTAATTTGTCAGAAGTTCTTCAAGTGTGAGTGTAACAATAGAAGATTTGAATTTGTGTGTTCCAACTTGCGGTTACAATACTTACAGAAAAGAGGAAACCGAAAATGTGATACTTCAGTCA
This sequence comes from Adalia decempunctata, assembly GCA_951802165.1. Lineage (NCBI taxonomy): Eukaryota > Metazoa > Arthropoda > Insecta > Coleoptera > Coccinellidae > Adalia > Adalia decempunctata. The sequence goes on along the minus strand of OX637701.1, from coordinate 37,344,336 downwards.
GTATCTTTCAAGGTATGTTTTTGGAGCAATCGCATCTAGATTTAATGAAAATATGCTTCCTGGTCGACATATTTTTATCAATGGATACTGTCGGAGACTTTCGAAAAAACAAATTATTTTTGAAATTTTCAGAAACTATAGCCTCGAGAAAATCTAAAATCTTCATTGATTCAGCGCCAATTAAATTGTACATTTTTAGAATTCCTTTCTTGGTCATGTCCTTAAAAGAATAGGTCGATTACCTTGACATTTTTGACAAATTTTGATCTTTTTAGACTATTCACGACTTATTCTTTCCGTGAATTGTAATTTTTTTCAAGAAAATTTCTAAAAATCTAACCCACCCAGCACCCCTATTCACTCCAAATCCCGTTGGAAAAACAGCAAAATTACTTGTTTGTCAGCATTGAAACTAGTAATAAATCATACCAAATCACTTGTTTCTCATGAAAAAACAATAAAACATCGCAAAATCGAGGGGGACTTAAACTGGAAATTTGCTACGAAGATAGAAAAAAGAACGTAGGAAAACCTTGGCGAAAGAAAAGAAGGAAGTTACTACTGGCGGTGGCCCACTACCAAAGATAGAAAGGGATGAGACTGACGGTCTTCCAATGTCGAATATCTATAAAAATATATTGGTGGGTGTTGAGAACAAATTTGATGATGATGGAGATGAAAGCACTAGTCTGAATAGAGACCCAGATGAAGAAGAAGTGGAATATATAGTAGACGATAATAGCGCAGAAAACACATACTCTGGAAGGGAAACATCGCTATGATCGACTAGGAAACTGGAAATCATTTTCACTGAGAATTTCAACATGATCATATTTATAAATACTACTACCTATTTACTTTAAATACTTTCAATAACAGATTTCCAAAGTAATTGTCTATAATAAAATTTCTAAAATGATGCAATAAATTTTTCTGAGGATTAATAGGGGTATGTCTCCTTGTTGGACTCAATATTCCAATTCCTCCATATTCAGGCACACTGGAGATGGGAGAATGCCATTGTGCATTACTCTATAGTGATATTGTGTTTTGTCTTTATACATTGTATTGATTAAAGAAGGTAAAAGATATGAATGTTTTCTAAGAGCTCCAGCACTTATAGTGTTGTAGACTTTGTCAGTCGGAATCTTCTATTAGAGGCCATATCATCCATCTCTTCGAAATAGTTGGGCCTACAGAAAATTCTTTGTGGAAATCCGAAATCAATAACATCTTACATGCCATTATCATCTTCTAATTCCATCATTGGTATAATTCTTCACCTCCTAATACCAAAAGGGCAGATACTAATATTTATATTTTTGACAATATCAAAAAAGTGGCGTTATGATGTCAGCATAAGCCTGGCTTAAAATATAAAGCTGCCGAATATGGCCGCTTAGAGTTAAGCCGGCCTAAAGGCGTTCATGGATACGGAGCATACAAATTCATGAAGTTAAGCGAGCTTCCAGGACTCCAGGACCTCTATTCTTGAAAACCAGGGAGTAGAACGATCGAGAGAACGGTGACGTGGCCCTACTGATTAGTAGGGCCACGTCACCGTTCTCTCGATCGTTCTACTCCCTGGTTTTCAAGAATAGAGGCCCAGGACTCCAGGACTCGCCTCCGGCTCGTCCTAGAATTTTGTCTATTCGTCCAAAAAAACCCTATTTTCCGGACTTGTTACGTAAATTACTATTTTATTCAAACATTAAAACCTAGTTGTCACATTTTGTTGAAATTAATAAACTTGTTAATTATCACTACTCATTTTTCCAATCACAAGAAATTTACAATGCTTTATCAAATTGTTTTTGGTCCTAAAATTCCAGTTTTCTCGAAAACGGCTCACTTAGCAATGAACCAGGAGTATCCTTTTGATGTAAGACACATTGGCGAATCAGAATCTGTTGTGCAAATGCAAATTTGTCCAGTGATGTGAAAGTTCGGGAGTAACACCTTTCTGCAAATTCAATATCTCCGCCAATGGCGACTCCTCTAATAAAACCCAGTAAAATGCAAGAAAGTAGCTATTATTAGTGCCCCCACTTCTGTAGTTCAAACGGTTCCTGACATATTAGCAAAAACCTGAAAAAAATTCAATGAGAAAATGGAAGTGTAAAATATTCAGTAATTTTTTCATGAGAAATCTACAGTTGACCGTTGATTCACTTACTTAGGAAAACCCTGTTTATGTTTGTCCAGTTTATGGTCAAACACCCTGTATACCACTATATAGGTGTCCAATCCATTAATTCCCATAAAAGTTATGTCAATATTTTTAATTTTATTAGTTATCAAATTTGAAAACTCAATCACCAATTTTTGTATCCGAATTTTGCTTCGAAACATACCTACTTATACTCTATTACATCTACATTAAAAAATCTCATGTTTCGTAAGATAAGTTTATATTGTACCATTTCATATTTCAACATTGTTTTTTTGTAGCATCTCCTGAAGAAGAGATAAATCAATCTTGAAAGCTCGAGACGTAAGGAAAAAAGAGTACACTTATTAAATAGACTGCTATCCTAAATAAATTTCAACCCACTATATCACTCACACAAAATTTCATCGATATAGATGTATAGAACTTGTTTTCTCCCTTTTCAGTTAGATGCTATTACAATCGAGTTTATTGTTCTTTCTTCGATAATTTTCACTCTTCAACTTGAAAGCTGAACAAAAAACTCGTGATTAATGTGATTTAACTTCACTTTGGTAACGGATTATCCAAATCCTCAGACTACATTAAATTAAGAAAAAAAACAGAGCATACTATGCATTCTTTCGTTTATGTCAAAGACTCCAAGAGAGTATACGCGTTTATCTCGGTCATCATCATTACAATTTTCATTCGGTGTACAGACAATATTCGTGCCGATTCGTGATTTTCTTTTGTTCCTAGGTGAAATATTTCCGTCGGAAACTTGCAATTACTCGTGACAATAGAGAATCAACGGAAGCACTCCGAAGGTTTCGTTTGTTCGTTCTATATGGTACAGCGCCCATAAACTAAATTATTGCCAGGCTAGGATGTGAAGATAACGGATCTTCCATTTCACTGAGGAAATTACTTCACATCGAATTGTTTCATAACATAAATATTGTACTATATAGCATTCCATGAATAACAATTTGAATGGAGTTGAAATCAGAAAACAGTTCATTTTGTTGTGATTTCTTTCAGAACAATAAATTTTCTTCGTCAACTATAACGACTACAACATTGGAATTATAACGAGTTTTCCATTAGGAATGATATCAGTTAAAATGGTTATAATGTCAACACTACGATTTGGTATATGACGATATGATATATTGTTTATCCTGATTACTCCAAGGTCTCCTAGAGGAGACCCCTCTGAAACTACAAGCTTCGAAGCTTGTAACTTGAGCCGAGTTCGGAGTAAGCAGTTTGTGTTCTGTGTAGGCTTTGTTACTGTGTCCTTACGCCTCCTTAGGCACAGCACTGGCCCAACAGTGAGAATGGTGGCCCCTACCGAGACTAGAAAATTTAAAATTTCTTTCCTAGCTCGTGATTGAACTTCGGACCTTTGGATGCTCTACCACTGAGCCAAGGGCACTCATATACAACCATAGTATACAGGGTGATTTTTTTAAGAGTTTCATTAGACGTTTTCGAGGAAGGATTTGCGATACTAATTTAAAATTTTGTATTTTTGTTCTAGAGTACATGAACTCAATTTCTAAAATATTTTCAAGCCGGATCTACTTCCGGTTCTACCGGAAACGATGTGAACTTTGTTATTTCAAATGCAATAACCTGTATATTTATACATATTTGATTTCTTCGTTCAATTCTGCAATGATTTGATGTATGATATGCGCAACCACATCAAGCGATTATTGAGTTATAGCGTGATTCTCAATTTTTTTTACAGAAAGATTGTCACAAATTAGTGTTCATATCTTCAAAATCCCTCATTGTAAGAATTTTTTTTTGCAACAGTGGAACAAAAGAAAGTACACTGACACTGCTCATTGTATGAATTATGAGAAAATACTATACAGGGTGTCTGAAACGGGGATTCAAAGTGTACCTCAACAAAACTATGAAATCTCATTTTTTTTCAAATGGGAACCATATGATTTTGTAATTCCGATCGATTGCTCGTCAAAAATTAGCTATAGTGTGCCGAGCATTTCATGTCTTTAAAATCAGTAGTTTTGCCGTTATCGAGTAAAATTCGAATTTAACAACTAAATCGAGGTTTCGCTCAGTCAAATTCATTGTTATGCATGTCTTTTTCAAAGTAGACTATGTTAGGAATTGTTATTCTCACTTATTTTCATTAATCGAGCACTATTTGGTCATCGTTCATTATATGTTTTTTTTTTATTTAGCACATTCGCCGAGAATAGAGAACAGACTTTTGATGAATCATTCTAGTGTATCTAATTATTATTCTATGTTCTGCATAGTGCTCGATCCATAAAAATAAGTAGGAATGATCATTCCTAACATAGTCTACTTTGAAAAGGACGCGCATACCAATGAATTTGACTGAGCGAAACCTGGATTTAGGCGTGAAATTCGAATTTTATTCGATAACGGCAAAACTACTGATTTTAAAGACATAAATGTTCGACACACTCTAGCTAGTTTTTGACGAGCAATCGATCGGAATTACAAAATAATATGGTTCCCATTTGAAAAAATGTATATATGTATATATAGTTGACACTTCTCACGCCTCAACCACGTTTAAAAATGTAAAACTGTTTAATCAAAATCCGTTTCGGATTTTGAGGAAAGATTTGGAATTACTTCCAAACAAAATTCACCAAACCATAGATTTTCATGCAAAACTGATCGTTACATGCAATTCATGGATACAGAGATCCAATCTCTAGCCAAGCAGTACCGTCGATAACTCCAAGATGTCGCCATAACGATATAACCTGAAACTTAACCACGAAGACCGCAGATGAGGCTGCTAGTACTGAAATCAATAGAGTCGCCAAAAAATTACTGCGAAAAACGTAAATCATCAAATGGGAACCCAAAACGCCCTAGAATCAGCTCGAGGTTAACAGAAACGTGACAGTTCTGTACATCTATCATCTTTATTGAATTAACTTTCATGCAAATTATTAGTTCTGCTCATCACACTTCTTCCAAATATTGAATTATAATTATACGTTACGAAATTGTGGATTTAAGATTGAATCGCTTGGGGACAAGGAAAGAATAATAATTGACTTCTTCATTATGCCAAGTTTCGTATCATTTCACATAATAGAAGGGGGGAGCAAGTAAATTGACATTGTAAAACCACGAAAGCGAATATAATCGGTACATTCTAATGTAAATTTCATGACGTGTAATTCGGATCCATCATAAATTCGGTTCAAGTTTTGCTGTAGCCGAACTAAATAACGGTTCCAACCGTATAATGGATGAATAATTGATATCAAAAACCCATCAATTTTCATAAATAATTTAATCGAGTTAACCTGACTGTGAGTTTGAACTATTACAACTGTATTCGGCCTATTTTGTCATTTCGAAATATTCGTATTTCGTAGCAGGGTTGTATCTAATGCTAGAGTGATATCCACAATGAAATTCAGTTCGAACTTTTCAATGCATCGTATTTTCACAGAAATCTTCCATGAAATCATTGATAGGATCGAAAGATTCAAATAGAAAAATGGAAGCTGAGCTTTTGAGTGCTCCTTCATCCATCTTGTAATTTGATCCATCTTATATGTAAATTAGCATTCATGAATCCAAATATAACAAAATTTTGAAAAGAGCTGTCAAAAAACATTGACAGTGGGTGTTAAAAGAATCGACCATGATTCCGGATATGTTATAAGGGAAATATTAAGAATTTTATTAAATTAATTCGATTTCTACTTGATATAAAAATTCATTTCGAATAATAATAACGAACATCAATTTCCAAGAAATCTTAGTATTGTTGAACAACAATTGTTTCGCCACTTTGTGACTTCATCAAGTTCACAGTTGAACTAATTCGCCAAAAAGTGGGCATATTCTTAAACATACAAACACCAGTGACGGCTCGTTATTAGGGTATGTAGGGTCGGATGGACCGATCCAAAGATAATCGAGAAATAGGAAATAAATGAAATAATCATAAAAATGTTATTCATTGAACCCCATTCTGAATTATTGATTTCGATATTCAAATCTAGAGTAATGCCCTCGATAACATATATTTCCAGTCAGAACAGAACGTATAACTTATTTCGATCAATTAAATATGACATCCCCGAATTATTTTATTTCCTTATAATATCCACTCAAGTAGAACGGTACAATACCTCGATATTAGATCACTACTTGATACATACAAGGTCGACCAGCCTACCCTGCCAATGCTACAATGTTATAGATTTCGAAGTTCCTTATTGTTGTGAAGATCCCTCAATTGGGGGAAGGACTCCAAGGGCGTAACTACCTTTTCGGTCTAAAAATTCTCGGGCGCCAGCCACAATAGGTTTTACAAGGTTGTAGCGCCTTGACTAGAACCCTTCACTTCTGCCAGGGTAGCTTTTATACAGTGGAGAAGGGTTCGGTTTTAATCTAAGTTGTTAGCGATTAAGGGAATGTTTCTTTCACGAATGTGTCTGATGAATCGAATAAAACACCAGGATGAAACTAAACTTATAATGAGCAGACTTTCGATACTTTAACAATGAAATCCCAGAAATTAAAATAAATGTGCGTTATATGATACAAACGAAAATGAAATTTACTCTCCAAAATTAAGATCACAGTGAATGTATTCAAAGAAAAAAATTAAGATATGTTACATGAAACGATGACGGGTTACGATTCGTTAAGGCGGCGGAGCGAGGTGAGCAAGCTTGGCGACAGAATGGAATCAAAGGGGACGGTGACAACGAAGCAAAAATAGGGAGAATCGGCAGGGCACGGTGAAATATCGTTCAAAACCAATACTGACAACGGACCTGATGTCAGGGTGTTTCACTCTCGTCGTTCAGACCTGACCAGGATCGAATTAATAATACAAACGGGGGTAAACGAGATACAGGTAAGGCTGTGTTATTCACAACGCACTGGAGAGTGATTCCAGTATAGAATCCCTCAACCAGGCAGAGTGACCTCAGTAAATCTGCAAACTCTCAGTGGATTGACCAAGGGTGACACGGTGCCGTAACAACGCTATATAGTCTCGCCGAGATCAACCCAGATGAAAATCGCAAGAAATACGAGGTATTTGCACAGCGGAAAGGGGATGTACAATGGGTATAGTGGTGCCAACAACACCGCCCGGACAAGCGGTTCCGATAATGGAACCTACTTAGCCTGACAGAGTGACCTCAGTAAGTCTTCAAACTCTCAGAGGATTGATCAAGGGTGACACGGTGCCGTAACAACGCTATATAGTCTCGCCGAGATCAATCCAGATGGAATCCGCAAGAAATACGAAGTATTCGCACAACAGAGGGAGAAGGTATGATGGGTACGGTAGTGCCAACAGCACCGCCCGGACAAGTGGTTCCAATAATGAAACCAACTTAACCTGACGGCGTGACTTCAGTAAGTCTTCAAACTCTCAGAGGGTTGACCAAGGGTGACACGGTGCCGTAACAACGCTATATAGTCTCGCCGAGGTCAATCCAGATGGAATCCGCAAGAAATACCAAGTATTCGCACTATAGAGGGAGAAGGTATGATGGGTACGGTGGTGCCAACAGCACCGCCCGGTCAAGTGGTTCCAACAATGAAACCAACTTAACCTGACGGCGTGACTTCAGTAAGTCTTCAAATTCTCAGAGGGTTGACCAAGGGTGACACGGTGCCGTAACAACGCTATATAGTCTCGCCGAGGTCAATCCAGATGGAATCCGCAAGAAATACCAAGTATTCGCACTATAGAGGGAGAAGGTATGATGGGTACGGTGGTGCCAACAGCACCGCCCGGGCAAGTGGTTCCAACAATGAAACCAACTTAACCTGACGGCGTGACTTCAGTAAGTCTTCAAATTCTCAGAGGGTTGACCAAGGGTGACACGGTGCCGTAACAACGCTATATAGTCTCGCCGAGGTCAATCCAGATGGAATCCGCAAGAAATACCAAGTATTCGCACTATAGAGGGAGATATGATGGGTACGGTGGTGCCAACAGCACCGTCCGGACAAGTGGTTCCAACAATGAAACCAACTTAACCTGACGGCGTGACTTCAGTAAATCCTCAAATTCTCAGAGGATTGATCAAGGGTGACACGGTGCCGTAACAACGCTATATAGTCTCGCCGAGATCAATCCAGATGGAATCCGCAAGAAATACGAAGTATTCGCACAACAGGAAGGAAGTATATGAAAGGTACAGTAACGTCAACAGCACCGTCCGGACAAGCAGTTCTAATAATAGAACCAACTTAACCTGACGGAGTGGCCTCAGTAAACCTGCAAACTCTCAGTAGACTGACCAAGGGTGACACGGTGCCGTAACAACGCTATATAGTCTCGCCGAGGTCAATCCAGATGAAAATCGCAAGGAATACGAAGCATTCGACAACAGAAAAGAAAATACAAAAAAAAATGATGATGAAACACAAAAAAGTTAGAACGATATTTCAACGGAAACAATCAGCATAAAAGTAATAAGAACGGAGGCCTTACCGATTCCGGAAATTTCCCACTTTTCACTTTCAAAAACGGAGTCCTATCTCACTTTCACTGGCCTATTCGAATGAATTAACAACGGTCTTCGACAGACTAATAGAAATTTTTCTAGACACGGCTTCAAATAATTTTTCCAAAAACGGTAAAAACGTAAAGATTTATTTTTGAAGAGAAATCAAGTCAAAAAGATCCCAGATCAGCCCCGATGTCTCTTTTTAAAACCTCCGAAAGAGTGGGGGGATGACGCGTGCGAAAATTCGAAATTTCGAGAAGAAGGGACCTAAGGCGCCGTCTGATTGGCCGTCAAAATATCGCGTCATTCAAAAAAGGAATTCTAACGTTACCTTATAAGGCAACAGAATTCGGAGACCGCCACTATTTTTTGAATTCGCGGCCGTCTGAAAAACATAAAAATTCGCGAATTTATCGGACCTTATCAGCGCGACATATGCCACCTTATGGTATTTCTTTCGCACGCGGACCGGGAATATAATATTTATCGGGTTTAATTTATCCGATCGAATTTCTGGAATGAAAAATAATGAAACTCGATCGGAAAATTTTTCTATGGCAAAGAGAAAAAAGTAACTTCGTTACACACCCCCCTTTCCTCCCCAAAAAAAAATTAAAAATTTTTTTTTAAGTCTCTACCTCGCTCTACCCTTACTTAACTTTACTCGTCTCTTCCACGGATGATGTCCCAGAAGATACCTGGTCGCCACTTCAGGGAAACCGGTGGGGACCGCCGTCTGGGCGTTGGTATTATTTCGCACTGGATTCCAATGGACCTCCGATCTCTCTCCTTGCGAGGTTGCTCAAGATTATCACACGTACAATCGCGGGAAAGCACGTTCAGCCGACCACACCGTGAACAGAACAGTTTTGGTGGATTCTGGCAATCCCTTCTCGAGTGGCCCGGTAGGCCACAGCTCCAGCAATCGCCTTTGTGGACCTCGATGTAGCCCGGTCTATTTTTGGGTTCCTGTCGACGGGTTGTTGTGGCGACCGCCACATTTGCCTGGCGTTGTCCATGACGTCTTCCAGGTCTCCGGCGCTGGGTGTCTCGACCTCGAATTGCGTTTGACTTGCGGCAAACAGCCAATGCTTCCAATTCTCGCTCCTGACGACTTGTACTATAGTGGAGGCGGTAGCGTCTGCCTCGCACCCGATATCCCTCTGGTACTCGGACGGCGTTCTGCGTCGAAGTTGATGGCTTCGGCGACCCTATCGGCGGACGCTCGCTGACAGCCGATGTGTTGATAATGGACGGTGGACGTGTCAACGGGTTGATGTCTTTACCCTGTCCCTTCCTGGTTGGGCTGACTGATAACTGATCTAGGTCCCAATCGCCAAGATCCCATTCGTCGATCTCGTACTCGGGGGACGAAATCGGGGTAGCTTCTTTTGGGCTTCTACCGGCACGGGTCGCATTGCGGCAGGCGTTCATCTTGGTGTAATTCTGGAAAATAACAAAATTAGTGTCAGGGTAGGCCATTCGAACCTCGCAGCGACTTCCGTCCTATTCGTATTCAACGAGTTGTCACGGTAAGCGTACGCAGAATCGGAATTACCTCAAGCCCTGGGGATGTTAATAGCCCGGACCGTACCATCGGGGAGCCCGAACCGGATGCGTAGCCTTCGGCGGTCGTTCGCGGGCCGGTACTTTAATAGCCGCTGACGGAATCGCGGTGTCCATGCCGTCCCTTCCTGCCGCCGCAGTGCGGCGTAAAACGACTCAGAGACCCATCTGACGTTCCGCGGGGGTTCCGCGGTTGGGGTTGTATCGTACGAGAGCGGTCCGCTATGACGGCTGCCCTCACCTCGGCTCCGGCAGGAGGATCGCGGTTCGAACAGGATCTTCCTATCCGCCGCCGTTGCCCGTTCTTTCGGGTCGACCCTCAACATCTTTCCTACCCCTGCCGCCAGACCCGCAGGCATAGAGTCCAACTCCGGGCCGCGGTACTGCACTTCCAGCGCCATAATTTTTCTCTCAGCGCCCGGGTCGTAGCCGAAGGGAGCAGCACCCGTGGCTGTGAAGATGGCGACCATGCCCATCGACCATAGGTCCACCGGCAGACCGTATGGGAGCCCCCGGCACACCTCTGGGGCCATATACGACGGAGTTCCGGCGCAGAGGTCAAGGGTGGCGTCTGGTGTCGGTAGTTGGGCCGCTAGGCCGAAATCCGTCAGGCACACTCGTCGGGCCTTCACCAAGATATTGTCCGGCTTTATATCCCGGTGCACAATAAGCGCCCGATGGCAAGCCGCGAGTCCCGCGAGCGCTTGGCCCAGGATATCCCGCACCCTATCTTCGCCGAGGGGTTTGCACCGGTTGACATGGTGCCTCAGGTCTTCCTCCATAAGTTCCAGTCCCAGGGCATACGTGTCTTTGGCGTGGTACTCAGCCACGAACCGACACACGTTGGGATGGTTGATCTGCCTCAACATATCCCCTTCATTTGTCGCGAACTCGCTGACTTCAGCGACCTTCATGGCGAAGTTCGCTCCTCCCTCGGATCGGGCCACCTCATATACTCTGCCAAAAGCGCCGCTTCCCAGACAACGGACCGTCTTGAACTGGACCTCGTCCCCGGAAGAACTTTCCGCCCGTCCAGAAGCCTCGGCGGAATCGGAAATTTCTATGATAGCGTCCATAATCTGCAACAGAATGGAGCTGAATCAACGGCGCTGGCGGTCGACCGGTTAAATACCGATTCGTTCGGATTCGGGTAATGGGATAGGGGAATTCTCTTTGCCTTGCTCACCTCCGTACCACGGTTTAAGATCTTTAATATGGATGTTACGAATACGTTTTCCGAACACGTCTTTCAGGTCATATACTACGGGTGAAACGACTTTCGTCACGGTATACGGGCCAGAATATTTAGGGGCGAGTTTTGAAGCGAACTTGTCCACCGCCGAGGACAACGGATGTTCTTTGCGCCAGACCATATCTCCTAACCTACAGGACCATTCCCTACGGCGCAGGTTATAATAATGGCTCTGCTGAGAATAAGCTCGGGACAGTTGGATACGGACAAACTCGTATGTCTCTTGAAGGCGTCGCATCCTGCCAGCATATTGAGTTATGTCTGCTGGGGAGTCTTCTGTAGGTTCTTCTCGGGTATCATCTTCGGAGTTCCTCTGGAAGTGGGCTGTCGGAGGGCGGATTTCTCTGCCGAAGTTCAGGAACGCCGGGGAAAAGCCTGTGGAGTCATGCTTCGCTGAGTTGAGAGCGAAAGCCAATTCTCCTATCCGTTCATCCCAGTTACGGTGATCACCTTCGCAGAATTGTGCTATCATTGTTTTGATTGTTCTGTTGGCCCTTTCCACTGGGTTGCACTGCGGAGAGTAAACGGGTGCGAACCGGTGTTTGATTCCCAGATCCTGGAGATTGCTTTTGAACAGACGACAATCAAACTGTGAGCCGTTGTCGCTGATAACGACTGATGGGCTGCCAAATTTTAGCACAACTTGCTCGTAGAATGCTTGGAACACTGCTTTACCCGTGGCCGTCCGGAGAGGTTTACACTCTATCCACTTCGAGAATCGGTCCTGGAACATGACGAGGAAGGTGTTCCCTTTTTTGGAGCGCGGTAAGGGTCCGATGAGATCGGTGCTGACGGTGTTCCATGGTTCACTGATCGTGTAAGGTTGCATTTTGCCCGCAGGTTTCTGTTGGCTGACCTTATAACGCTGGCACCTCGCGCATCTCCTGACATACTGCGCCACTTCCCGGAACATTCCTGGCCAATAGTAGTTTCGAGCTACTCGGGATATCGTTTTCGCTATGCCCAAATGTCCGGCAGTCGGCTCATCATGGTTTTCCACTAACACGGCTTGGCGGCGCTCGGTAGGAACACACAACTTCCACGGGTTACCCATTTCGGTTTCAGCGAAGTCTCCTGGGTCCCAGAAATGGCGGTATAATTTGCCTTCCTGAATCTGGTAATCTGGATGCCCGGCCGGATCCTTCTCCACTTCCCGAAATTTCTTCTGATACCAGGAGCACGACGAAGTGTTTCCTACTAACAAAGACTGATGCGTCTCATCGGGCATCGGATCTCGTGATAGGGCGTCAGCTACGCGGTTCAAAGCGCCCTTCCGGTATTTTATTTCAAAGTCGAACTGTTGCAGGAAAACACTCCAACGGGCAATCCTACCGGCTGGGGACTTGATGGATTGAAGCCAACGGAGGCTCATGTGGTCGGTAATGACAGTAAAATGATAGCCTTCCAAATACGGTCGCATCTTCTCGATCGCCCAAACTATGGCCAGACACTCTTTTTCGGTGACAGAGTAATTCCTTTCGGCATCATTGAGCGATCGGCTCGCGTAAGCGATAACCCTTTCGTGCCCATCCAACACTTGTGTCAAGGCTGCACCCAATCCGGTTTCGGATGCGTCGGTCTGTAACACAAACGGCTGGTTGAAGTCAGGGCAGGCTAGAATTGGCGATTTGGTCAACTTTTCCTTCAAGGTGTCGAACGCTTGTTGCTGTTCGTTGTCCCATTTCCACTTTTGTTTCTTCCTCAAAAGTGCTGTGAGTGGGGAAACGATGCGGGTGAATTCTTCCACAAATCTGCGATACCATCCGGCTATTCCCAAAAATCTTCGGACTTCTCGGACGGTTTTGGGCGGTGACATCGAGTTTATGGCTGCGATTTTGTCGGGGTCTGTTGCAATACCATTTTCTGTCACTATGTGGCCTAGATATTTGAGTGAATTCCTCACAAAAGCGCATTTATCCGGGTTGATACGCAGGTTGGCTGCCCTGAGACGGCGGAATACGGCCCTCAGATTTGCCAAATGTTCTTCGAACGTTTCTCCCAGGATGACAATATCGTCCAAATAAGCGAAGGCGACAGGATCCATCTCCGGACCGATGACCCGGTCCAAAAGTCGTTGAAAAGTCTATCCGGCGGAGTGTAGACCAAAGGGCATCACCTTGAACTGGAACAGCCCTCTTCCAGGAACGGTAAATGCAGTGACGGGTTTGCTCCTTTCGGTCAGGGGAACCTGCCAGTATCCATGTCTCAAATCCAACGTAGATATAAATTTGGCCCTGCGAAGCTTGTCCAATATCCCAGCAATATGCGGCAATGGGTATGTGTCCTTGATTGAGACCTCGTTAACCGGTCGGAAATCGATGCAGAACCTCGGCTCGCCATTGGATTTCTTCACAATAACCACGCTTGAGCTCCATGGTGAACTTGACGGTTCCACAATACCCTCTTCCAACATTTTGTCCACCTCCTGGTTAATAACTTCCTGCATCTTCGGGTTGTAAGGACGGTATCGCTGTTTCAGAGGTTGCGTTCCGGGTTTGATCCTGATGTCGTGATCAATCAGTGTGGTCGTGCCTCGAACTTCGGAAAATTTCTGAAGTTCTGGCCTCAAAAACTCCTCCAAAATCTGTTCCTGTCCGGATGTCAGGGAGTTCACCATGGGTCTCTCGGAATGTTGCAAAACGACATCTGGTGGGTCCAATGGTCGACCGTTCAAGAAGCATCGTGCCGTCCTTAGCTCAATATGGAAGTCGTGCTTCGCTAATACGTCCATACCGAGTATTATGTCCACCGGCAACTGGGGTACCAGCAGAAGGTGAACATCGACCTTCACGTCGCCCAATAACAGCGATGTACGGCAAATCTCCTGCACGGCTACGCAACTCCCATTTGCCACGGTTGCCAATACATTGTTCACGGGTGTTGTGATGATTCCCAGACTTCGGCACCCTTCGGCGGCAGGTGAACTGATAAATGATCTTGAAGCTCCGGTGTCCAAAAGGGCTCTAAATCTCAGGTGTTCAATACAGACGGTGATCATGGGTCGATTCTCTCTTGACTGATATTTCGACGTATTCGGGGAAGCAGGCGTTGGAAACTGTCGAGTCTTCCCATCCCGGCAGTTTCGCTCTAGTTTTCCGAACATCTGCAATCCCGGGACAGTATACCCTGTCTCCCACAACGGGAGCAGAATATAACTGGCTTGGCTCGGCACTCTCGCCTCATGTGCCCCATTGAACCGCATCGCCAGCATTGTGGTTGTCCTTCAGCAAACCTCACTTGCTTTTCCTTTGCTGGTTCTCGGACGGTTCCCGACCTATCACTTGAGGTCCTTTCTGTTGCGGTGGAGGGATCCGTTTGTTCGAAGGAAGGCGGAGAGTCCTGGGCAGGTGGTACCCGTGACGGTTCGACTGAAGTCCTATGGCCGGAGTCTATCATCAAGTTTCCTGTTGATTTCTGGTTCACATTTCTATAAGTCAGATGTCGTTCATTCATAAATCCTGGCCGGTCGGGCGGTGGTACGTAATGGTCGGCCTGCCACTGAACCAACTCGAACACTTTTCCTTTGTTCAACAGCTCTGAGTACGTTCTCGTTTCCTGGAAGGCAAGGGCCTTCTGCAGTGACGGGATTAATCGCCTTTTAATAATGCTGACTTGTTCCTCCTCCGAAGGTCGCTTCGTGTTCAACTTCAGAAACAAGTTCTGCATTCGTGTTGTAAACAGAACCAGTTTTTCTCCATCACCCTGAGTCCGCTTTCGTATCTCTTCAAGCAAGTTCTCCTCGTATTCCGGAGGTAGAAATGCTTCACGGAGTTGTTGCTTGAAGTCGGGCCAATCTCGAAAACAACCTCGGCGGGGAATGTACCAGTCCTTGGCGTCCTTACGCAATAATTCGAAGATAGACTCGAATAATTGTTGATGTGTAACTTTCCGGGTCTCGGCCAACTGTTCCACTTCTTCCAGGAAAGAATTCACGCCACTAGAACCGTCGAAGTACACATTCCATTTGTAAACTGGGACCAAGTGATGATTCCAGTGAGAATTAACAGTTGTTCCTTCAGTATTTCGGTTCTCAGCTTCCTTATGGTTCGGGGAAAACGGTTCATATTCATTCCGCTGGGTCCAGTTCCATTCCTCTGTCTTATGCTCAGGCCTATTCCGACAGTTCTCATCCAGTTCCGGTAACGTGTTGTGATGTCTGCCACGAAAAATGTAGTTATTTTTAGTTGTTGTTCCGATTTTAGTGCAGTTCTGGCATGGTATGAACTGATCCGCTTGGTTTGACCTCGCTGCCGGATTTGACATATTCGGTCCTCCACCATCTTGTTCCTGTATATTGAGACCAGCTCTGGAACTGTTCATGTTCATTTGACGTGGTTCCAAGTTAACAGGTTCCGCAGAAGCTCCAGGTCTGCACCTGCTCACCTGTTCCGGTTCCAAGCGGACATGTTCACCAGCAGTTCTGGAACTGCCTGTGGGTGATCGCATCGGTTCTCGTCGAGTGTGTTCCCTATTGGTTCTAGAACCCGATGTCCGATTCGGAAATGGAAGACCCAGTTCGGAACTCATCGGCTGTTGTCGGATTTGTTCCACCACCCTTGACATCTCAGGTGCCTCAGCATCTAGTTCCGAACTACTTCTTGAAGTTGTCGGTTCATCTTCCAAAAACGGAAACGAAATTCGTCGTGTTGATTCCGCAGCAACAGGTCTCGCTTGTAGGGGCAACGGTTCTGCAGAACTAATCCTGTTTCCATAAGTTCTCGAGTTCACGAGGGGGCTGGTGAAGTTCAGTCGGCGCCGAACTGCGTCACAGGCTCGTTCGCGCATCCGCTGCAGGAAGTCAGTAGGTAAACTAGTTCTCCGATAGGTTTCATTTGGTTGTGGACTTGAACAGTTCCCTCTTCTAGTTCCGTCCTGAACTGCACTCGGGGACTCCGGATGTTCTCTTTGGACGGTAGCTGGTGTATCGTGAAAAGAAATGAGTTCGATTTCTTGTTCCAACAAAGTAGTTCCGGGAAACCTATTCATTTCTGTGATCCTGGGCGGCGGGACGCCCTCCACCAGCGGCGCCTGCGCCAACTGTTGAACTCCGGTCAGCAACTGGATGTCTTCCAACATTTCACGGGCATTGGCCAGACCTGCCAGTAAATTTTCTAACCTCTCACGTTCCTCCATTGTCCCTGGTTCAATAAGTCCTAACCTATTGCGGACATGTTCCAGGCGGCTTCCGATCCGGGCTTCCTCGTTAACTGCGTTCTCCTCATCGAATTCTCGGATATTCTCGATCAAATCACACAAGATTTGATTTGCCATGTCCATTTCCTCGTTTGCATTCCTTAGGGTTGGCCTGAGCGGCACCCTCTGGTTGAGCACCCTCCGTAGCAGGATCCTGTTCTCATGGACAGTCCTGCAGGCCTGTGTCCCCCGGGCTTCCAACTCCCAAACCAATTCCTCGGCTCTCAACCTATTCACGTTCATCACTGTAAATCCTTTTCAAAAAACCGTCCAAAAATGTCAATAATTAAAAGTTCACACTATAAAACTGCAATTAAAAATGTCACAAAAACGGAAAAACGTCAAAAAAAACAGATCGGAAATCGGCAATTTCACCTATAAAAATGCTCAAATACAAGTGCAGTCTCGGTTATTTTATTATAAAAGAAACGGTCCCTGCTCGGGCGCCACTGTGAAGATCCCTCAATTGGGGGAAGGACTCCAAGGGCGTAACTACCTTTTCGGTCTAAAAATTCTCGGGCGCCAGCCACAATAGGTTTTACAAGGTTGTAGCGCCTTGACTAGAACCCTTCACTTCTGCCAGGGTAGCTTTTATACAGTGGAGAAGGGTTCGGTTTTAATCTAAGTTGTTAGCGATTAAGGGAATGTTTCTTTCACGAATGTGTCTGATGAATCGAATAAAACACCAGGATGAAACTAAACTTATAATGAGCAGACTTTCGATACTTTAACAATGAAATCCCAGAAATTAAAATAAATGTGCGTTATATGATACAAACGAAAATGAAATTTACTCTCCAAAATTAAGATCACAGTGAATGTATTCAAAGAAAAAAATTAAGATATGTTACATGAAACGATGACGGGTTACGATTCGTTAAGGCGGCGGAGCGAGGTGAGCAAGCTTGGCGACAGAATGGAATCAAAGGGGACGGTGACAACGAAGCAAAAATAGGGAGAATCGGCAGGGCACGGTGAAATATCGTTCAAAACCAATACTGACAACGGACCTGATGTCAGGGTGTTTCACTCTCGTCGTTCAGACCTGACCAGGATCGAATTAATAATACAAACGGGGGTAAACGAGATACAGGTAAGGCTGTGTTATTCACAACGCACTGGAGAGTGATTCCAGTATAGAATCCCTCAACCAGGCAGAGTGACCTCAGTAAATCTGCAAACTCTCAGTGGATTGACCAAGGGTGACACGGTGCCGTAACAACGCTATATAGTCTCGCCGAGATCAACCCAGATGAAAATCGCAAGAAATACGAGGTATTTGCACAGCGGAAAGGGGATGTACAATGGGTATAGTGGTGCCAACAACACCGCCCGGACAAGCGGTTCCGATAATGGAACCTACTTAGCCTGACAGAGTGACCTCAGTAAGTCTTCAAACTCTCAGAGGATTGATCAAGGGTGACACGGTGCCGTAACAACGCTATATAGTCTCGCCGAGATCAATCCAGATGGAATCCGCAAGAAATACGAAGTATTCGCACAACAGAGGGAGAAGGTATGATGGGTACGGTAGTGCCAACAGCACCGCCCGGACAAGTGGTTCCAATAATGAAACCAACTTAACCTGACGGCGTGACTTCAGTAAGTCTTCAAACTCTCAGAGGGTTGACCAAGGGTGACACGGTGCCGTAACAACGCTATATAGTCTCGCCGAGGTCAATCCAGATGGAATCCGCAAGAAATACCAAGTATTCGCACTATAGAGGGAGAAGGTATGATGGGTACGGTGGTGCCAACAGCACCGCCCGGTCAAGTGGTTCCAACAATGAAACCAACTTAACCTGACGGCGTGACTTCAGTAAGTCTTCAAATTCTCAGAGGGTTGACCAAGGGTGACACGGTGCCGTAACAACGCTATATAGTCTCGCCGAGGTCAATCCAGATGGAATCCGCAAGAAATACCAAGTATTCGCACTATAGAGGGAGAAGGTATGATGGGTACGGTGGTGCCAACAGCACCGCCCGGGCAAGTGGTTCCAACAATGAAACCAACTTAACCTGACGGCGTGACTTCAGTAAGTCTTCAAATTCTCAGAGGGTTGACCAAGGGTGACACGGTGCCGTAACAACGCTATATAGTCTCGCCGAGGTCAATCCAGATGGAATCCGCAAGAAATACCAAGTATTCGCACTATAGAGGGAGATATGATGGGTACGGTGGTGCCAACAGCACCGTCCGGACAAGTGGTTCCAACAATGAAACCAACTTAACCTGACGGCGTGACTTCAGTAAATCCTCAAATTCTCAGAGGATTGATCAAGGGTGACACGGTGCCGTAACAACGCTATATAGTCTCGCCGAGATCAATCCAGATGGAATCCGCAAGAAATACGAAGTATTCGCACAACAGGAAGGAAGTATATGAAAGGTACAGTAACGTCAACAGCACCGTCCGGACAAGCAGTTCTAATAATAGAACCAACTTAACCTGACGGAGTGGCCTCAGTAAACCTGCAAACTCTCAGTAGACTGACCAAGGGTGACACGGTGCCGTAACAACGCTATATAGTCTCGCCGAGGTCAATCCAGATGAAAATCGCAAGGAATACGAAGCATTCGACAACAGAAAAGAAAATACAAAAAAAAATGATGATGAAACACAAAAAAGTTAGAACGATATTTCAACGGAAACAATCAGCATAAAAGTAATAAGAACGGAGGCCTTACCGATTCCGGAAATTTCCCACTTTTCACTTTCAAAAACGGAGTCCTATCTCACTTTCACTGGCCTATTCGAATGAATTAACAACGGTCTTCGACAGACTAATAGAAATTTTTCTAGACACGGCTTCAAATAATTTTTCCAAAAACGGTAAAAACGTAAAGATTTATTTTTGAAGAGAAATCAAGTCAAAAAGATCCCAGATCAGCCCCGATGTCTCTTTTTAAAACCTCCGAAAGAGTGGGGGGATGACGCGTGCGAAAATTCGAAATTTCGAGAAGAAGGGACCTAAGGCGCCGTCTGATTGGCCGTCAAAATATCGCGTCATTCAAAAAAGGAATTCTAACGTTACCTTATAAGGCAACAGAATTCGGAGACCGCCACTATTTTTTGAATTCGCGGCCGTCTGAAAAACATAAAAATTCGCGAATTTATCGGACCTTATCAGCGCGACATATGCCACCTTATGGTATTTCTTTCGCACGCGGACCGGGAATATAATATTTATCGGGTTTAATTTATCCGATCGAATTTCTGGAATGAAAAATAATGAAACTCGATCGGAAAATTTTTCTATGGCAAAGAGAAAAAAGTAACTTCGTTACATTGTTCATTTCAAATAATAAATCAATAGTTAATTGTTAATTTTTAAACATTATGTATATTTCAGGAAAAAACGTTTTCGTACCGTTCGATAGTAGTGATTTTCTGACCATAAAAATATGAAATATTTTCAATTCCTGAAAAGTTGCTTATGGTTTATTCCAAACAATAAATGGATAGTTATTGTTAATTATTAAATATTATGTATATTTCAGAAAAAAAAAACGTTTTCGCACTGTTCAATAGTAGTCGAGTAATTTTCTGACCATTAACATATAAAATATTCCAAATTCCTGGAGAAATCAATCGTCGTGCAATACGCGCTAGATCGGCCAGCCGATCCTGAGCCCTAGGGTGGAGATAGTAGAATAGCTTCGCTGCTCGCATATTATGAATTGAATTAGGTATGTGACATGAAATATCAGAAGGCGATTCATGTGTTTTTTGGTTTTTAGTTCATTTCGTGAACTTTGATGGCGAATTAAAGTAACGGCGACATATTTTGTTATAATAGGACTATAGGCGAGGTGTTCCAATCATATAGTACGATGTGGTAATCCATTTGTGAACAAATATACAGGTTGTTTCTAAATTGTTTCTAATTTATTTTCTCATAGTACGTATATGAACTTCATTAGATATTCAACTGAAGTTTGGCATACATATTACAATTTGGAGTTCACATCATTTGACATAACAATGTCGATTGCTATCCACGGGATGATATTTTTTCAGAACACTGTACCCTGTTTTACCCCAATTTTTTTTTTTGGTGAGCCACTGTTAGTTTGAAGATTTTCAAAAAAGATTTTTGTTGTTATCCTGACCATTATGGCTTCCTGAAGTTTTGATACCGATTTTGAGAAAAAAATTTGAACAATTCTCTCTAAATCCTCTGGAGATTCAAAATTGTCAGTTGGTAAGCTGTGTCTGAATGAATTCACTTTTAGTTTTGACACATCAACTCGAACTCCTGCTCAGATGAACATTGTGTGAAAGTGAGATACGTGATACTATGAGAAAAGTATCTCGAAAACGAAACGTTCGCGGTCCAATGTTTATGAGACTTTTTTGTAATTATCCAAGGAATCTCTCCTGTTCATCTGTACCTCCAATTTGGGAACATGAATATATTGGGTCTGGCCGACCCACACCTGAAGGGCACGAGCCGTCACACTAAATATGTTGAAAATTAGAGAGAAATTGGAAAATGGAATTAAGTTATATTGGAGTCTGAAGCTAGGATTCCCTAACTAGATGTAGATATTCAACAAAGAAGATTTATTCATATCTTTTTGTCCGTTCAGTGAACTTTATCTATCATAATGCATGTAATTTCAAAAGACACTCATTCCAAATTCAAAGAACCCTGAGAAGCTAACGACTCAATTATTGTCTTCACAGATCTACCACGCTTTTCTGCCCTCCTCGATCAAAGATGGCGTCAGGTAAAATGATGTATCGACGATTTGTGTTCGACTCATCAATAAGCCCTAATGCTCACAGGAATTTTTATTGCTTTTCCATCATTCCATCCCATTTAGAATGACTTCAGTACAATGTATCAGACATTATTAATTAACGAATTTCTTTTAATTAAAATTACATCTCGAGGTGTTACAACACACATGCTGATGATTTGTCAATTTGACTCTGGAAATGCAGTCGTTTGTAGTTTTGCTTTCATATAGAAGTATTTTTTTTAGTTATATAAAACAACAATTTACACAAGACTTATTCTCGTTATTTTAGAGCCAACTCTAGTTTTCAAAAATCTATACTTATACTAATATTATAAAGAGGAAAGATTTGTATTTTTGTGTGTTTGATACGACTCGACTCAAAAGCTACTTGACCGATTTCAGGAATTCTTCCACCCTTAGAAAACTACATTATCATTAAGTGACATAAGCTATACTTTTCACCTGGAAAAGTTAAGGATACTTACCTACTATAACTTCAATAATTACAAATAATAGGTAACAAAATCAGCCCTAATCAGCTATTTTCACGTGCGCTGCGAAAACCGTTAAATGCGAATACAGACTACTCTGACGTGACGTGGAAACACGTCACGTCAGGCACCGTGGGACAACGTCGAACGTGAAGCGGTGATCACATTGGCCTGACGCATTTCGTAATTTATTCCAATTTTCTTTACAATCATTACATAGAATGAAGAAATATTTTCAGTATTTTAGAAAGTAAAAAGGCTTTTTTCATTGTTCCTGGGTATTTGGCAACTGGAAATTCTCGAACATTGGGTTTCTCTTTCCGGATTGAATTTTCAACTATTGGGAAAATCGTTGAAGACTGTCGCGAGGTAATTTGGAAAACTCTACAACCTTTTTACATGCCACAACCAAGCAAAGACGAATGAAAAGATTATGATGAGAAGTGGAACTAACCACACTGCATAGGAGCTTTAGACGGCAAGCATGTTCAAATCCTATGTCCAGCTGGTACTGGTTCATTGTACTATACAACTACAGAGGCACATATTCCTCATTGTTTTATTGGCTTTGGTAGATGCAAATTACAAATTCACGCTTGTTGACGTTGGATCTCACGGCAAAAGTAGCGACGGAGGAACTTTTAAGCTATTTGAGATGGGAAAAAGATTTGAAAGCAATAAATACGCCCTTCCATAAGACCAGAACCTTCTACCAGCAATGGCTATTTCGGTAGAGTTGCTCCTTGATAGATTCATTAATATTTAAACTGCTAAAACATAATATGGAAAAAATATCTGTTTCGCTAACCAAATTTCCGTGCCAATCCTCTTTCCTCTTTTTAGGGTCATACAACAACGGATTTGACCGAACGTAGCCAATCATATCCTCCATCTTCGAAAAATCACTAGAAATTCTATCAATTGATATTCCTCCCACGCGTCATAAGGAGTGTAGTGTCAAATTGGATCATCTGACGTGATATCGCGTCACGTCAGCCTAATATGAACGTAAACGCACAGAACAATGTGTTGCATTTTTATATCACGCGCTTTATGACGTGGGCCCATAGATTACCACGTCACGTCAGAATCTGTATTCACCTTTCCTTCAGACCTAATGGGCCTACCACACGCTCAAGCTTCACCACAGTTTGGCTTGCGCAAACCGGCTTGAACACTTAACACTGAGCGTGCGGTTGGGAAAACTGTATACAATTTACCCAAATACCCAACCGCACGCTCAGTGTTCAGTGTTCAGTGTTCAAGCCGGTTTGCGCAAGCAGAACTGTCGTAAAGCTTAAGCGTGTGGTAGGCCTATAAGAGTCTTCAGCCTTCAAAATAGGAAACGTATACCGCCAGATGGCGGTGAAGTGCATTAATTTTATTTATTGGATTATTCAGCTGAATAGAACAAATGTTATAGTTATAGTTATAGTGAAAAGGGGTTACAGTCCACTGCGACCTTAAGGTCTATTGTGCCCCCTGACTGAGCTGCCATCATCGCGCCTCCTACAGCTCGCCCTCCAGTTCCAATGATTTGATGAAATCAGTATCTGGGACGGCTTCAAGGAGGATAACTCCCCACTTCTACAAGTTTCTTGTCCAAAGCTATCTTTCCTTTGGCTTACAATGGCATAGCATTCCGTAACCAGGTGAATAGGAGTTTCTTCCTCCTCCCCACAGAATCTACACTCATCAGTGTCCGATAAACCCATTCTCAACATATGCTTCTTTAGGCGACAATGTCCTGTGAGAAAGCCAGTGAGTAGGTGAAGTTGGTTTTTACTGAGATCCAGATATTTTTTGGATCTAGCAGTTTCAAAGTTCCGGAGGAACTTTTTGGAGTGATCCATTCCTAGGAGATTCCGCCAGAGTTTTTCTCTTTCGGTTTTCTCCTTCAGCATAAATTCCTTCTTATAGGTGCATTTTCCTGAACAAATGTTGGGGCGCAGGGAATATTAACAAGAAATCCTACCCTGAACTAGATCTCACACCGACTGTATAATACACTAATTTTCCTTCACCAGTCATCTGTGAGTAGATACCTGCAGGGCGTATCATTTAAAAGAAATTCAATTCCATGTAAGAATCCACAATTGAAAGAAACAATTAATATTCACTAATCGACGGCTAATAAAATCCTCAATAAAATGTCTTTAGTAAAAATGGATATTTATCATTCCGAATAGAAAAATTCGAGGAAATGAATTTCACGAAAACAACACATTGTTGTAATATTATTTACAAAAAAACGGTAAATTTTGAACACTCGATTGACTAGACTAGACTTCAACACTGAAATGAAAAATCACAAAAAAAATGTGTTCGTTTTGATGGTGGAAATGTTGGAAAATTACCAAAAATGATGGGAAATATCCTTTTCATTCATTTAATACTTATAAAATATTTTTTTATCTTTTTACACTCATATCAGATCAATCAGAAAAAAATAAATCGTTTCTGACTCCTTTTTTTTCAGGGACGTAGACCCTTAAGGTGGATTTCCATACATCCGATGATACGATCGTCCGAAGGTGTTGTGATTGGCAGAAATATTCAAAATGGAATATTTCGGCCAATCCCAACACCTTCGGAATTCAAAATTGAATATTTCTGCCAATCACAACACTTTCGGACGATCATATCATCGGTTGATCTGATGTATGGAAATCCACCATAACGTGGACACAATGTATGACAGAAATGTACCTCTTAAATAGTTCTACAAAAAAGTCCGATGTCCGAGAGATATCTATCTCTCAAGATTGACTTGCTATTACCTGTTTATGGTAATCAGATGTTTTCAAAATTATGCACTATTTGGGAGTGTGTTTTTATGACAAGGGTATTGAGCTTCATCCAACTTAATACGTTATTTATTCCCAGTATTTAATTGAGAACGAAATTGCCCTTCACATCATACGATTAAAACGAGTAGGTACATAAAAAGATATGGCAAGTTGAAGTGTTGAAGATGAAACCGCCGCGCGAAACTAATTTCTACCCGGGCGAAGCTGGGACGACCTGCTTGTGTGAGATAAAAAAAACAGTTCTGTCCGAAATCTTCAAACGGAATTGACCGTTTCATGAACCTGTCTCCTGAAATATCGCTATAAAATGCACAAATCATTTCATGATTTACGTTCCGAACTTTTCGTACCCTCCAACAAAATAGAGAATTTCGAACGAAGTCCCAGATCAGTTCCTGTGATCGTGCTTGCATAATGCAACGCTAGCTAATGTTAGTTTTGGATAAGATGTCAATCAAATGCCACTGGTGCGCTACTGACTTTATAGCAACCTATCCACCCAAATCACTGGGGCGAAACAAATTTGAATGCCGATATTCGAATTATTGAAACGACACGATTCTCTACTTCAATCTCTCTCCATTATTTAGTCGACAGAATGCGGGAGTCAGATGCTTTTTTCCGATGGATAAAAAAACGAAGTGGGATGGCGAGTGTCCTCTATTTTTTTATTACAAGCTTTTATTTAGTTTCACCAATCGTCTGAATGATTTTAAATTTTGCAGGGGTACATAATTCTGGTGACAATGCATCATGAAAAATTTTTTATAGAAAAAACAAAATGGCCCCTCCAAAATGGCGGATGAGTTTTGTAATTATGATCCGATTTCATTGAAAATTAGTATCTGGGGGTATTTGGGTTCGAAAATGATGATACTTTGGTCAAAATTGGGAAATTCAAGATGGCGGCCACAATATGGCTGACGAGTTTTGTAATTATGCTCCTATTCTATTCAAAATTGGTATATGGGGGTTTTCTGGGTCGTAAATTACGATTCTTCAAGAATGAGGAATTCAAGATGGCTATTATGCACGCGGATGAGGTTTTCCAGACGACACGAAGTCGAGCTTGGTGAACCATTCCAGTGAATAATGGCCATCAAATGCGGGGGGAATATTCAACTCTATCTACGACTTTTGGATTATCCATATTGGAAAAAAAATAAGATCTTATTGCTACGAACAAATTGCTGTTTCAAATTGAAATGAGATTTCATAGCATTCTCTGACCAGAAAAATTTCTACTCATATATTCTGTGATTAGGCACACTTCATTTGTTGTGTATAGTACAACGTATAACAAATGCGAGGTGTTACTTTGAAGAAAAACAGGGATCCTTTCTGGAAGAAAATCAACATTTTGGAAAATCGCTCGTCAATTTGGTCCTTACATGCCTCAAATAGTATACCTCATCATACATCAATAAAAAAAAATTCCAGGTAAATCGTTGCTTCACTTGATGTACAGGGTGTCCCAAATAAGAGTGACTGATTTAAAACATAAATGCCTAGCTTATTAATTGCTCCAAAGAGATGGGGTTTTCACTAGTTTCAGTTATTAAAGAGATTTTCTTAGGTTTGGCTGGCATTTCATCTCATCAACACAGGGTGTTTTACTAATGTTGGTCATATTCAAAGGGGAAAATATGTCTTATTTTAAATGAAACACCCTATCGACCTCATTCGAAAGAGCAATCATTCTCCTTTCCAAAAATGTATAGTTTTTTATCGTTTGTTTCATAAACGACAAAGATATTCGATGTTTCATGTAGTAGTACATTTTTAATTAGTAGTTTTATACGAACGTATTTTGATGCCTAAAATCATTTCGAAATCGACTTATATGACTCAACAAAATTTCTATTATCAAAATTGCTGATTTTGTTGTTATGCGTCAAACGGTCACAGCATGAGCTGATTTTAGGCATCAAAATACGTTCATATAAAACTACTAATTAAAAATGTACTGCTACATGAAACATCGAATAACTTTGTTGTTAATGAAACAAAAGATAGAAAACCAAACATTTTTGGAAAGGAGAATGATTGCTCTTTGGAATGAGATCAAAAATTATAGGGTGTTCCATTTGAAATAATACATATTTTCCCCTTTGAATTTGACCAACATTAGTAAAACACCCTGTGTTGATGGGATGAAATGCCAGCCAAGCCTAAAAAAATCTCTCTGATAAACTAGTGAAACTAGTGAAAACTCCATCTCTTTGGAGCAATTAATAAGCTGGGCATTTATGTTTAAAATCAGTCACTCTTATTTGGGACACCCTGTATAGGGAGTTCTGTCAAGGCATTTAATATTCAGTATAGATGTTTCAGCTTTCTACCGAAAAATAATAAAAATGCTTGAATTTCCTAAATTGTTAAAAATTTATATGGAGGTACACAAAAGGGGAGATGACAAAAAGTATCCGGAACCTCAAATATAATAAACGGTAAAAATGGCAAGGTCGCAGCTGGTATTTCAGAGATGAACTCCATAATGAGGGAGGACCTCTGTAAGAGGCAATTCCAGCACGTTCCAACGTGTAGATTGCTGAGATAGCACACACACACCCCCATTGAAAATGAACTCTGTGTGATAGCCACCTACTTTATTTCCACCATTCGAGTTAATTAATTTTCGAATGAAACTCGACGGAAAAAAGAAATGGACCCAAATCTAGGCGCGTGGAAATGCAACCTTAGTGTCGGATGAAAAAACTTAAATCTCGATTTCTGCTCTTCTATAAACAGATCATTATTCATCAACCTCATCATTAATTCAATTGATGGAAGTGCGATTAATCTGTGGTACATGAAATTTTATATGAACCTTTTTATTTCTTGGTGCTCTATTCAGTTGATTGAAAAAATTATCTTCATTTCCTGAGATGAGCAATTTCATATGCTGAAGAGAAATAATTTCTAAAACAATTGATATTTCTTGGGTACAATATGATAAACCTGAATCTTCGCCAAACGGGATACTTTATAAAGGTAGATATGTATTATGTATAGAGAATTACGAGGATGTATTGATATCTAGTTAGCCTAGACCAGTTCCATGCATAAACAAAATATTGCGATACCATATCAACGAACAATAACTTATTAGAAGTGTCAGTATAAAAAAGTAAACCAGAGTTACGCAATGAGTTGAAAAAAAAGATGTCCACCGAAATTGTAAAAATCGAAATATTGGAGTATCGAGCCATCATCAAGTATTTAAAAGGGTTAAGAGGTAAGCAGATTTACGAGGAAAATATTCTTAATACCCTTGATGATCAATGCCCTTCGTATGCGACCGTGAAAAATTGGACTGCAAGCTTCAAAAGAGGTAAATTTTCCATTGAAGATGATGACCGATCGGGAAGGCCAGTTTCTGTGTCAGTCCCGAAAAATATCGAAACAGTTCATGACATGATTTTATCAGACCGTCGAATTGGGCTAGAACGGAAGCACTGAAGATTTCATACGAACGCGTTCATCATATAGTTCACGTCAATTTGGACATGAGAAAAATTTCTGCGAAATGGATCCCCAAATGTTTGAATGTTGACCTAGATTTAATTGCTCGATTTGAAAACGATGTAGACTTCGTAAACCGAATTGTTACTATGGATGAGACTTGGGTACATGTCTACGATCGAGAAACAAAGCAACAATGGTTCTCCAAGACCTAAGAAGTTTCGTGTCCAAAAATCTGCTGGAAAAGTTCTTGCTTCAGTTTTTTGGGATTGCCATGGAGTAATGATGATTGATTTTTTGGATAAGAGTTGAACAAAAACTGGAGAATAATATTCGACATTACTGACCACTCTACGGGAAAAAATTGAAGGGAAAAGACGCGGAAAGCTATCCAAAGGTATTTTGTTCTCACAGTACAACGCCCCAGTACACAAATATCATGTTTCCATGCAAAAAATTCGTGATTTAGGGTTAGAATTACCAGAACACCCCCCTTATCCAACAGATTTGGCTGCGCCCGACTATCATCTCTTTCCTCAACTGAAAAAAGTTTAAAAGGTCGTTAATTTTCTCCCGACGAGGAGGTAATAAAAGCTGTATAGGACTAGTTTGCAGAGCAAGAAGAAATATATTTTTTTAAGTCTAGAGACGTTGCAGGTTCGCTGTAATAAATGTATTCAAGAGGAGAATATGTTGAGCAATAAAATATTTTGACATTGAAATTTTGTTTGGTTCTATAGTAGGCTAAGAATTTTTCAATACATCCTCGTAGGTTTATCAACGCATCTTTGATGAAAGTTGAGTATGAAAACCGCACCTGAACAGTAACCATACTCCATTCACTTTTATAAAGTATTCCGGTTAGCCATGTCATTCTGACACATTTTACCGTGTATATTCTAAAAATGTTAGGTTATAGCCCTTTTTCTGTCAGATTAATACGCAACGTTGTCCTTTCTACATAGAGGTTATAGTAATTACGTATTCACCAAAATGTTCATTTACTTTGGGAAAATACTGAATTTGAGAGAATATTATGTGAATTCAATAATTCCAAAGACGTGGCGAATGTTGAAGAAGCTTTTTTCTCTGTTAATACTAGAAATATTTCACGTATATAAACATGGTTCAAATTTAGTTATGCTATTTTCTTGTACGGAAATCGAGAATCGAGTGTTGAAATTTCACTGAAAAATAATAGGTACAGAATAGTCCGTTACTTTGTGATAGTTTATTCGAAAAAAGAATAAAAATACTCAATAACCCGACAGAAATACATAAAAACGAACAGAACAGACGGACCTATGTAATCCCCAATTTTTCAAAATTCGCAAGAAATAAGCCTACAGAAGATATTTACATACATTTTTGCACAACTGCATACTCCAGTATGAAAATGTAGTAGTACTAGGAAACCTGCGCCACAATCAAACCCTAAAAGAACTAAATCCATTCATAAAGTTAAAAAAGAGTAAATAGAAGTTAGCATTGGCAACGCCTCTCAGAATTATTTGCCTTTCACGACTGCCAACCTGCGTCAGTTTTGAATGAGATAACTTGATAAACCTGAATATTGGCCAACTGGGATACTTTATAAAAGTAAATGGAGTATACAGCCCCAACTTTTTCGATTGGCCACAAGGCGGTTTTCAACGTATTAGTTAAGAATTATTGCCTAGGCAACTAGAGCCACCGAAATATTTTCTTTGCATTCTGAATAGTCATGTAGAAATATAAAAGAGATGCAGTATCATGAAATCACTCCTACTTTTTGGGACCAGAATAGCAGTAAAAAAAAATAAAGCAGGAATTACTAATGCATCTTTCCATTTTGTGAAAAAAAAACAGATATTCAACTCGAAACATCTTATTGATTTATGATTTTTATGATCACAAAAAAGTAGGAGAGAATGAAATAAGTAAATAATAGAAAATTCCAGAAAACGTGGTTTAGTTCTGATAATGATTTCAATGTCCCGAATGCTGTTCTGAGTTTTTAAGAGGTTAAAGGACATTTCTGTATAATTTTGAGTATTGACACTTTTTAAATCAGTTAATTGAAAGTTTAGGGAATTTCGAGAATTTTCCAGCTGAGAACTGATGTGGTTAGTATATGTATTGGAAATACATGTTTTGCGGTCAAGTTCTAATAACAATACCAGCTACAAATTAAATTTTCATAAGCCGTTAGGTACTTGTCAATACAGTTCCTAAATTTAAGGCTCAAACAAAGATAGGAGATTTCTTTCATAAATTAAAAAAAGTTCCATGAATATGGGATCAGAAAAGTTTCGTTTTTCGAGATACAAGGTGTCAAAGATTGAATTTTTCTTCAGGATCTTTTTCTCATATATCTACATTCCACAAAATATTTAACAGAAATTTAGCATGGCCATTAAAATTTAGAGTTTACACCATGTGACATGTCAAAATCTTTTGCAATGAATCTACACGGAGAAGTTTTTTCACTGCCCCCTGTTTACCTCAAGATTTTTTGTGAGCCACAGTTTGAAAACTTGTGAGAAGAAGCTTCGATGATATACTGAACTTTATGGCCTCTTGTAGATTTGTCGTATCTGCAACCGATTTCGAAAAAAAATTGGAACGATTCTCTCGAAATTTTCAGAAAAATCAAAATTGTCATAAAATACACTTAGCCTAAAATAACACAAAAAAGTCTGGGGATCTGGCGAGTCATGACTGATGTCCACACCCTGTATCTCGAAAACGAAACGTTTGCTAGCCCATGTTTATGGAACTCTTTTCCTAGAAGTATACAAGGATTCTCCTCTCTTAGTTTTCACCTCCAATTTGGCAACACCCTGTGAATGAGTTTCGCCTGGAAATTGAATGATTATATTTTCAGAATATAAATTCAATTCCTTTATAATTTTCATCTTTTCTCAATAATTTGAACTGAAGTCCTTGCCCTTCAATACGACACACATTCTTATATTTTAATTTGGTCAAGTAGGCTATATACTTTTAATAGTTTTAATAGTAGTGCTGAATTTGTATCAACTAAATTGAAAAAAAATGTCAGTGTCATTAGTTCCTCCTACCAGTAATAGTACAAGCTGGGACAGATCTTCACTCTCAAAATTCGGCAGCCTTTACTGCCTACTTGACCACGATTACTTATTGAACGCTTGTTGTAAAAGAATGAATGTAAAAAGATAATGCAGTCGTCATTAATCATTATATTTGTAGTTGCTGATATAACCATAGCAACACCAATAATCATTGAGTGCTTCGTTGCCAGAAAAGATCAATACAATCTGATTGCAGGATTACATAGCTAGTGAATTAACCAGTGAATGGAGAAATTCGATAATGTAGTTTTGATCGGGTTTATAATCAATAAAACACAAATGTGATAATTGCACATTCGGTGCATCGAAATAATTATATTTTATAGAAAAGTAACTTAGTTGTACAAACAGATATTTTTTGACGATCGTGCAAATAGTTTATTCCTCTTGCACTAGTACTTTGATGCTTTATGAGTCTAATTCAGAGATAACTTTTCATCTGATAACGTGTGTGTGCGTTTGGACGTGGTAACTTTAGGTACTTAGGTTTCATCAGCTGTTCCTCAGAACGTTACAGAGGCAATTTCTAGTTTTATTTTGATTGATCAAAATCAAGTTGCTTGTAGCATATTCATACTTATACAGGGTGTTTCCAAATTAGACGTGACCATTGGGAAGGTGTGCTTCTTTCACTTATTTGCTTTCATTTCAGCCATAATTATCGATAATAATAATAATCTTTATTGATCCTTTAAGACATAAAACATTCATGTATAGGATAAGTCAGAAAAAAAAAATATAGGAAGAAATACATACTGGAAATGAGAACAAATTACTTACAATAATAAGCAGCAACATCATAAAAACAATTCTTAATTGATTTAGCCTTAATATTCTTCTCGAATTCTTTGAGCCTTAGAGATTTAATGCAACTCGGTAGATGATTAAATAATTTGATACACTGATAATGTGGTGAATACTCGAACCTGGTCGTATTATGTTTGGGGATATGGAATAATTCCTCATTTCTGGTGTTATAGCGGTGAAAGCTAGAGAGTTTTGTGAAGCTTTCCTCATTCTCCTTAAAATACACCAGGCACTTAAAGATGTATATGCATGTCACCGTTAGAATACTCTTCTCAACAAAAGTCGGACGACAAGAGGATCTCGGAGGTATATTGAAGATCATCCGTAAGATTCTCTTCTGAATTAAGAATACCCTATTTACGTCAGTGGAGTTCCCCGGGCAACCGGCAACCAACAGTTACCGAGATATTTTCGAAAAATTTCTCACCTTAATTTTTCGTCATTTTTTTACGTTGACGAAGTTGAAATTTTTGAAAATTATTAAGTACTAGCTGACCCGGCGAAGTTTGTTTCGCCTAAATGATACCTATACCATAGCCATCTTTATCTTAAGAAGGCCGTGCCTATACTTACTGTGGATTTCACAAATCGTAATCACCAGTGATCGGAGATCAACGGCTTGGTTAGATTTCTGAACTGTCAAATCGAGTTGAGTCTAGATCAAGCTCCGATCACCGGTGATATGCTTTATGAAACCCCCGTTAAAGATGTATAAACTTACCATTGCTATTTTTTCAAGCAGGAGATAAATTGGGCATAATAAAAGTTCTGTCAACTGTCAAAATGTCATCTGTCTATTGATGAATGTCATCTGTCAAATGTCATCTGTTAAATGTCATCTGTTGAATGTCATCTGTCAAACGTCATCTGTCAACTGTCAGCTGTCACACAAAACAGAAATACAAAAATAATATGTCAATTACTAATTATGGGCAATTTTGAATTCAGTTATTTCCGCAAATATATTTATTACCCAAACATAAATCAAAAACAACAGAAATATAGAGAAAAGATGAAAATGGACAACTCACGATTGATGCTGATCGTCACAATCCGATTTACTTTACATTCCGGTAAAAATTCACAACTTGAGATCTTTACCCGCTTTTGATCTGATAATAGCCTGCCATGTTATTATAAGTTCTATGCAAATTACACAATAATTGTGTACATCGCCATCTAGTCTACTTTTTGTCAGGCAACCCAAAATACATTCATACATCATAATTAAAAATTGTTAAACATAGTATTATTATAAAATTATTCTATAATATGTTATTTACTCGTATTTCTGATTGAATTTTTAAATTTTCGATTTACTCGATATAACTTAACTTTTTGTCCAAACATCAAAACCTATATAAGTACTCTATGATTGCTCGATTGGTCGATTGGTCGTAAGAAAAAGGAATGCCTTTTTTTCTTTTCTGTAGGATTTTTTCGGGAATATTTTGTGACATAAACCTTGCCCTAACAATAATAAACACAACAAAAAAAGAATTGCCCAATTTGGTGCGATCGTTGGAACAATAAAGCATTTTGATGTAAACCATAGATCCTCTTTTATTAATATAGATATGAAGAAAAGAACAATCAATATCTAACAATTTGCCTGCAACTTTCGAATTTCGCAATTTATGTATGACAAAAATTATTCAAAAACTTTCCAAATTCCTTCTTTATTTCCCAGAAACAGTTCGTTAAAATGCAGGCAGATTTTGATTTGGAAGGGGATAAAGGAAGAAAAGTAACGAATTTGATATTTTTTTCGCAAAACTCTGAAGTTTCAGTAGGAAATGTATTCATGAATTATGTTCGAAAAGACAACCATCATTCTTGATACAAACACGTGCCCTCTTTCTTATTTCTTCAGTTGTTACTTTCCGCATGAAATTTACTATTAATGATTGTAACTTCGGTAGTGTAATTGGCTAACACGTTGGACCGGAAATTCAAAGATAAGTGGTTCGACTCCCGTTCGAAATGAAAACTTTTTCCGAAATTCGAAAATCCGTCTGAATACCGATTAATCATTTTTCTCTATATACATATATTTCACAGACGATAATATATATTTCACAGACGATAATTTCCAATTTAAGAACTTCATCTATTCTCTCCACAAACTGTAATCGGGTATGCATTTCTTTTTCAGCATCTAAAACAGAATAGTTTCGCTCCCTTCCTACATATCATGTCCTTTTCTGATGGAAATGATGAATTATAATCAAATTTGGTCAACGCAGAAAGAATATCAAGAAATTAAAATATCTCGTAAACTGGTAATTCTTGAATATCAATAAATATTGCTCAAACCACAGCAAATGTGGAAACACCCTCTATATGGATTGTATTCTCTTCAAAATATCCATTTACTCATTCTATGTTTTTTCCAGGTGCGGACGCTATTCGTCAGCGGATTACCAATGGACGCCAAACCAAGAGAGCTATATTTATTGTTCCGGGCCTATGAGGTGAGTTTGAGCGAACAAAACAATTCACAGGCATTAAGTTTTCATATGTATACTGGACGAATCTTTGACTTGTAATTTTTTTCAACAGAAGATTCTTAATGTGGAGGGAAATCTTTTTTTCATTTGCAATTTTCCCTAATTCGGTTTCAATGAAAAGATATAGGTAGCCATTAAAAAAAAACAGGTCTATTCCGTGCCTGATATGATTTCCTGGTAAGTGATGAAATAACTGAAGCGTGTTATTTCTCCATTTGAAAAAAAAAAGTTCATATTCCTGTGAATTATTGCAGTACTGAATTTTCACACTTCGGACAAGCTCTAAAAAATCCTATTCTGTTGAAAATATGCATATCATGTATTCGACAAAAAATGAAGTAAAATGTATGGTGATAACAATGATGAAAAAATTATATGCATTGCATTTGAAAAAATATGAAGAAACATCGATTTGAAACACGTCATGTTGATAGTTATTTTGTGAACACTTCATATGCTGGAGATGCTTTATTATAGCTGGCTAGAATACTTCGAAGTCTTGTCTTTCAATCCATATAAAGCTGTTATTGGTATGTGCAAGGGTTCGTGAAATATAATTGGATAACATAGCATCTACAAGTACAGGGTGGGCTTTTTAAAACGAAACAGACAAGATAACGGGCGGAATAAGTTTATTTCGAAAAAATGCTTGGACACGTCGATTTTTGTTTCGAGGGCGACAACTTTTAAGGTCAAATTCAAAACTATATCGCTTCAACCCTTAGTGTTAGAACACCCACCCCTAAATTTTGAATAGGAAAGATAGGGTGAATGATACCTCATTTGAAAGGTCCTTTCATCCCAAATTCAGGATATTGATTTTTTCTTCATTTGATTCATTGATTCTTGAGATATTGACATTTGAAGTTGAAACAAAGATGGTATTGTCGTCAAGCAAGCTGTCTGAATCAATCGAATTTATCATTCATTCATTCTGTAGATTTGACGAAACTACATAACTGCCATACACCAGACATCAAAATACAAAGTTAAAATTTTAACAATGAATAATTAGTCACTTAAAAAAATATCAAAATAAATGTTATTCCTGAAAAATGAAGAAACAATTTCAATTCTTTCTGCCAAAGAATAAACCATTTTCACCTCATTTCTTGAAGAAAGTAATTACCAATAATAATTATTTCGTTGTCTAATATTGACAATTAATGGTTACCATTGTAACCACAGAATGAATTAGTCAAATAATTGATGAATTCACATAGCATGGTTAGCGGAATGAATGGTACTGTACGAAATTCAAAATCGAATATCTCGAAAACGAATGCGTTAAATGAGAAAAAAATTATTACGCTAAATTCATGATGAAAAGGCCTTTCAAATGAGGTATCATTCACCCTATCTTTCCTATTTGAAATTTAGGGGTTGGTGTTCTAACCCTAAGGGTTGAAGCGATATAGTTGTGAATTTGACCTTAAAAGTTGTCCCCCTCGAAACAAAAATCGACCTGTCCGAGCATTTTTTCGAAATAAATTTATTCCGCCCGTTATCTCGTCTGTTTCGTTTTGAAAAGCCCACCCTGTATGTATCATTTTTGGTCTAAATGACCAATATTTAGAATACTATTGAATGAAAATATGTGAAAAGTATACAAATTACAAAGGCATGCAGAAAGTTACAGAGAAATGAAAAACACTACTGAATATAGAGTGTCCCATCCGAAAAATTAAAGTCACCCCCCATTCCTCTTTTGTGGGACACCCAATATATTCGAAAATATTTTTAGGTTGTGCTAGTCTTGGGGTATATCTAGTAAGCATTAAAAATTTCACAAATTTTTCACGGTTACGCTAATATTGTCCGCTGTGGCACCAGTGGAGCACCCTGTATTTCACTCATTTCATTTTCAGTGAGAAAGTTTCCATAACGTTTCACAGCGATAAAACATGCAAGCCGGAAAAACTTAGCAAGTTAGTTTTCCAGCGATAAAATTTCGACATTTCTCAAATTCATACATAGCAATACTATAGAGAAAACAAACAACGTTTAGTGAATCATATTTTCTCTCAAAATAGTTATTTCGAATACGAATAACACTCGAGATGATATTCAAGCAGGTAAAATTTCCCTCTTGTAATATTCAAGCTTGTTGCTTTTCGGCAATTTCGCTGATGACTTTTTTCCAAAATCAGTGGCCTTTCATCTTTAGAGGTATTATACAGGGTGTCCCAAGTTCGAGTGCCTCTTAGACGTTTCTGGAGAACCGAACATATTTGAAATCTGAAGATTGGGATTATAATATTGTTCGAAATTCTCTATAGACCTAAAATATTTTAAGAGCCTGGGCAGGGAGTGAAAATAAATTTGTTCAAAAAAATTTTTTTTCAATTTTTCCATTTCTGATATTATTTCGTATCAAATCAAATAGTTTACAAAATATCAGAAAAAAACCTGAAAAAGGTCGAATTTCCATAGTCATTATTATGTTCATTTTTCTAATTCTGAACATCCCGTGTGTAAACCGTTCTCACAACGTGAAAGTAGAATAATGTGGAAAGGTCATGGATCTTTTGAATTTCATAAATATCATCACAGGGTGTTTCAAATTTTGTGTCGAAAACTGTGATCCAAAAATTGGCCATACCTTCTGTTTTTCGAATTAGAACCCTATTTTTTTATGATTTCGTTGGATTCCGCGAAGAAAAAGAATGATAGCACTCTCAAATGCTCATGCTCCTAAATTCTTGAGTTATTTGAGCTTTTCTGGATTCATGTTGTACGTAGAGCCAAATTCATCGAATCTAAACAGATTCGATGAATATTCTTATGAACCATAGTAATAACTGATAATTAGACCTGTCACTTGTGAATTATTAATGGGATCATTCATCTTCTATGGTCACAGAATATTCTAATGCAACAGATTCGATGAATATTCTTATGAACCATTGAATAAATCGAGAAGTAAAAATAAAACATAGATGCATCTATAACAAAACTAAGATGTCTAGAATAATGGTGTAGGCACTGATTAGATTTTGTTTCGACCAACTTGAGAATATTAGCAATGTTTCGTTCTTTCCACTTCAGGTGGCGCTATCCACAAATTATGACTGATTTTTATCAGATATTTCAAATATTTGAATTTATTCTGGCGAACGTGGCGTGTTAATGGTGGATAATTTTGTCAAGCAATAATGTGTGTTTATATTCTTGACATCCTGATGTATTTTAGTTCTCAGGAAAAGTATAAAACTTTCATTATAATGATGCAATTCTGCTGTCATGTCATAATTGACTTTGGCAAATCAGCTGTTGATATATCAGTCAAATTGACAACGGAAAATACAGTGAAATGAAATTGTGGCGCCGCCACGAAACTTTGCTAATATTTTCGATTTGGTCGAACGTCATTCCATTCAAAAATTGACGAGTGCCTACACCATAAAGCCCGCAACGGACGGCGAGCGATAATATAATATATATTATAGCTTTGCATTGACATATGTCATTTTAGTATGGAAAAATATCGTAATATCGGAATATATATTATAGCGTCGTCCGCGGGGCTTGGTGCATTTTCATAAGGAGCGATATTGGTGAAATATATGAGATATAATATATCGCTCGCCGTCCGTTGCGGGCTTTATTCTACACCTTTTCCAATTGTAATTCAGAAAACGTAAAATGTAATTCAGAAAAGCAAATTGAATTTCAGAAAATGGAAATTGTAATTCAGAATAGTAAGTTGATATTCAGAAACGGTAATTTGAATTTCAGAATAGTGATATGTAATTCAGAAAGGGTAATTTGAATTTCAGAATAGTGATATGTAATTCAGAAAGGGTAATTTGAATTTCAGAAAATATAAATTGTAATTCAGAATTGGTGATTTGAAATTCAGAAATGGGAAATTTTAATTCAGAAAAACGAAATTGTAATTAAGAAAAAGAAATTGTAATTCAATTGCCCAAACCACTCTCTCTTAGATCATGTATATGTAATTCAAATGGAGATATGATTTCATTCAAAATGGGTGGCGAAAAATATTAATGATGATTCTTGAGGTCATTTTCGAAGTACGTAGATACCTTCATAGAAGCAAGAAATATAATAATAATAACTTTATTTCCAAGAATAATATAAAGGTATACCTGCAGTCAAAAACAAAAACAGGAAAAAAACAAATTTGAAAATACCAAATACTTAAGACAAGTTCGATGCCACATTGTCATAGATTCCTATGTTGAATCCCCAAGATGCCGAGCATGATACTATTCTGAATTACATATCACATTTTCTGAAATTGAATTGATAACTTCTGAAATACAATTTTCCTTTTCTGAAATTGAATTTGCCATTTCTGAATTTCAATTCACTATTCTGAATTACAACTTTGTTTTTCTGAATTACAACTTCCTAATCTGAATTTCAATTTCGTTTTTCTGAAATTGAATTAACTATTCTGAAATTCAATTTCTGTTTTCTGAATTACATTTTGCTATTCTGAAATACATGTTTCCTTTTCTGAAATACATGTTCCCTTTTCTGAAATTCAACTTTGAATTTCTGAATTACAACTGTGAAAGGTGTAGTCATCTTAAACAAAACCTAGAATTAGACCTGTCACTTGTGAATTATTAATGGGATAATTCATCTTCTATGGTCACAGAATATTCTCAAGATGAATTTGACTCAACGTACAACATAAATCCAGAAAATCTCAAATAACTCAGAAACTACTGGATTTAGGAGCAAGAGCATCTCAGAGTGCTATCATTATTTTTCTTCGCAGAATCCAACGCAATCATAAAAGTAGTTTTTGACACAAAATTTGAGACACCCTTTGATGATATTTATGAAATTCAAAAGATGCGCGACCTTTCCACATTCTTCTACTTTCACGTTGTGACAACAGTTCACACTCGGGATGTTCAGATTATAATAAGAAAAATGAACATGAATATGAATATTTGACCTTTTTTCAGGTTTTTTTCTCGATATTTTAAAAACTATTTGAATGAATACAATGGTTTTACCAGAAATGTATTCAAGATTGAATACTCAATCAGATGAAGAACGAAAAAATTTGAAAACAATTTTTTTAAACAAATTTATTTTCACTCCCTGTATAACCGGAAGTGCTCTGGCTCTGAAAATATTTTAGGTCTGTAGAGGAATCCGAACAATATCATAATCCCAATTTTCAGATTTCAAATATGTCCAGTTCTCCAAAAACGTCTGAAAGGAACTCGAACTTGGGACACACTTCATACGAAAATGTTCAATTATTGTACCTATTCTAGCATGTAAACTTTACTCATCGTTTTTCAGTTAATTTATGTGTTTTTTGGGTGATTAATTCGCATCTTGATTTTGTCTTTCAATTTTTTGAACGAATGAACTGAATTTTCTTGAATGCGATTCATTAAGAATCGACGACATACAATGAATCAATGTCATTTTGAATCTCAAGATGTTATATGACCAAAAAATGGTTGATGAAAAAATTTCGAACATTCATTTAAGATCTGCTCGATCATTATAAAATATTATTCATGAAGGAATTCCTTGGATTCGAGCTTCCCAGATTGGAATGACAATAAATAATTCTTTTAAAGTTCCTGTATCTTCAGAAGATTTGTAAGATCATTATGAAATGTTCAGTGGTGTGACAGAAATTTGAATGAATCAATTCTATTCCTGAGTTTATGCCTGATATCCTAAGTTAGGTATTTCAAATAAATGTGGAAACAATTTCAGAGGGTGGTCATTTTCACATCAGCAGTAAAAAATTCACGATAGATTTTGAACCGTATTATACATTTATACACAATTCACATGATTGATTATAACGTAGGTACTCAGAAAGCACTTCGGAGTTGTTAAATTCGTTGATAGACGCCACTTCGATGTAATGGTTTGCAGGAAAAACAATTTTCCAATGAAATACTGGTGATAAACACGGATCAATCAGATAGAAGAATATTGTCCTAACAACCGGATGCAATTTGCATAGGATTCACGATTCTAAACATTCCACATTTCGACAGGATTAAAAGCGTATGATGAAACAAGGCCTCCGCTTTTAGGTTTAACCTTTGAGTCGAACCAAATCTGCTCAAATCGAATGCATTAAAAGGATTACATTGCAGATGGCAAACACAATTTCCAAAATAATATTGATTTTTAGCTTATACCTGCGGCTTCGTTGGCATGGTTGAGGAGGAAAATATCAAATAATATCAAAACGTATGGTCAAGTGGGAGTCAGCATACTATATCGTATTGAAATGTTGATGCATCACTTTTTGAAGATTCACATAAGGTGAAGAATATTCCTTCAAAAGGAAAGAATTTGTAGAACAATTCGATGTCACCTTTTCATCAGCTCACAACTTCCTCACAGTTTGGCACATCTGCTTGTCTTGAATTCACACTTTGAAATTTTCTTTTTATTCCTTCTCATCCCTGCATTATTTTCATGCTGGTTCTCTCACCCATAAACGGTGCAGTGTCCACTGCAGGCTTTTATCTTTCAAACGCAAATCGATCAACAAAAAACACCCATTTCCATGTGATGAGAGTTCTTTTCATTACCGTTTCTTCTTATTATGACTTATATTTTTTGAATTTGTTGCTCCTATGTAGTGAGTCAACTGCTGAAGATCATTGACATCTTTCGATAGCTAACCAGGATGCTTTGGCTAGTTGCCGAAGATAATGACAATATTTTGGAGTAACAGCCATTATTTCGTACTAGCAGATTTGGGGAGATTTGCAGGGGGGGAAGCATAAAAAAGTTCAACATTTGAATGTTGATTCCTATTTATGAACATGATAAACAAAAACTGATTTCAGTTCCCATCGTTTCAGTAGTAGGGGGTATTTGTGTATGTTGTAAATGTGCATTTTTGAAAAGCGGCTGTCACTTTTTTCCTGAAACATTTTGTTGCCGTAATATTCGCTATTTGATTTTTTAAAATTAAAACATATGTGCACTAGACCTCTAGACCACTCTGAAGATCGCCAGTTGAACGGCATCTTAAATATGTCATCTGGACCCTTCGTGAGTGTGTTAGTTAAGTTCGAAAACTGTAGAGATTCGAAAAACGCTTGTGTTCCCTTAATAGTGTCATTTTTCTGATCTATTGTTCGCTGTTGAAATTGAACGCTTATTGATAGCATCTTCGTCTTATTTTGACGAAGAAGTGTAAAAGCTGCCTAAGAAGATTCCACTTGATGGAAAATCCCACCAAAACGAGAGCTCTCAGGTGTGTGGAAGAAGATCCTGTGGTGAGTTTTCTAGTGCACTTTTCTTTTTAGTTTATCTCTATTTTTTTGTTAGATATACAGTTCATTTATCTCGACACTTAAGAGTTACCGCAACATTTTTTGGTCATTCGGTATCGCCGGATTTTGAATCATTTCGTTTTGGTATTAAAAATTGAAATTTTCATTCTTACTTTTCTTATGAAGTTTTTCAAATTTGTGCAGAAGAATAATTGAGAAACGATATTGAATAC
This sequence comes from Adalia decempunctata, assembly GCA_951802165.1. Taxonomy (NCBI): domain Eukaryota; kingdom Metazoa; phylum Arthropoda; class Insecta; order Coleoptera; family Coccinellidae; genus Adalia; species Adalia decempunctata. Next base: position 37,302,250 of record OX637701.1, on the reverse strand, counting down.
TCATTATTTCGTTTCATTCATTCATTCTTGCAGAATCATATTTCTTATCGTCGACTGTTTTTTTGTCCGCTCCGATAATTAATTCGAACATACGTTCATCTTTTCAATACATTGTTGGCGTATTGAAAGCGCGTTCTGTAACGGACGATCTTTCGCATCTTATTGTTTCGGAATTCAGGTGTTCTCAATTCTGAAACGATGTCGAAGATAAAACGAGCTAGGGCATATCGTGCTACGGCAAGCGGTGAAATTCAGTCACTAGTCAATTTCGCAAAAAAGACTGAATTGGATGGCAGTCTTTTCAATTTGTTCAAAGCCAGGTTTTCCGACATTGAGAGAATACGAAGTGAGTTTGTTAGTGAACATAAAACAATTGTTGATACTTTGCTTCAAGAGGAAAATGTGGATTTAACTGGGGAGGAAGCAATTAGAGAGGCATTTTTGGCTTGTTATTATGAGATTAAGTCTATTTATGAAGTTTTAACGGCCAATAATTCGAAAGGTGTTGGAGATATTGGGTCCAAACCGAAAAGTAGTGCGCATATGAAGTTACCGAAGTTAGAATTGAAGCGATTCTCAGGCGATATAACCCAGTTTCCAACTTTCATTGGATTGTTTAATTCGCTGGTGCATAATAATGACTCATTGAGCAATGATGAAAAATTTAATTATTTGGTTTCATCCCTTGAAGGGCAACCGCTTAAATTAATTCAACACTATGAATTCGATGGTAACAATTATCAATCTGCGTATAATGCCTTATTTCAGCGTTTTAATAATAAGCGTTGGCTGGCAAAGTGTCATTGGCGTCGCATTCAGGGTACCGTAAAAATTAGGTCTAGGGTTCCAAATTCGTTAAGAAATTTATTGGATACTTTTCAAGAGAATATATGCGCCTTGCAAAACTTGAATTTTCCAACTGACGAATGGGACTTTATATTGCTTATGATGCTGTATGATCGTTTAGACGATGAAATAGTTTCGCGATTCGAACATTCTTACGGTTCTTCAGAGGTGCCGAAGTATAGTGATCTCACGTCATTTTTAGAACGCGAATGTATAGCTTCGGAGATGATAGATGATAATAAACCATTTGGTAGCAATGTAAACTCTAATATTGGCGATAAAAAATTCTCAAAGACCAATAGAATGAAGAATTTTTTTGTTGAAAACGCAGCAAGCACATCAAAGAACTCCCATTCTGAATGCGTTATTTGTCAAACCAGTCATTCTATCTTCAAGTGTCCTTCATTTCTTGATATGAAACCGTTTGAGCGCTATAATCTCGCCAAGAAACGTCATTTATGCTTCAATTGTTTATCTAGCTTACATGATATTCGTTCTTGCAAATCCAAGTCCACTTGTCGTCATTGCTCATTAAAACATCATTCGTTATTGCATTTTAAGACCAAAGAGGATGTGTTACGTATTATCACCTTCTACTTCTGGCGGTGTATCTAATTCAGAGGCGAAATCAGTTGTTAATTTTCGAGTGCTGGTGTTCTTAATTCGGATAGAACATCATATGTTATTTTGGCCACTGCTTTGGTGGAAGTTTCAGATTCAAATGGTACTTTTCACAAATTAAGATGTTTAATTGATTCAGCCAGCATGACTTCTTTCATAACCAGGCATGCGGCTTCTCGATTGCGTTTGAGATCTGAAAACGTTTTTCTCGAAGTGACTGGCTTGAACTCTTCTAAATCTTGTACTAGTAAGGGTTTAGTTACTATTACATTTAGACCAGTTGGTCAGGAATCTCCAACATTGTACACTAACGCATCTGTTATCACCCAAATAACGGAAAAACTGCCCACTACGCCGGTACCCGCTGTTATAACTGATGAGTTTAAGAATTTAAAGTTAGCCGATCCCTCGTTTCATAGTCCTGGAAATATCGATATTTTGTTTGGAGCTGATATGTTTGCTAAAATACTGCTTGGCAGTCATATTTCTGGTTCTAACGGCATAGACGCTTTCGATACTATATTTGGATTCATTCTTATCGGAAGTGGAACCGACCTTTCTAGAAATGTAACTTCTTCGTTTTTTTGTAATATAGATTGTCAAGCTAGTGATGACTCGCTTCCTAATATTTTAAAAAGTTTCTGGGAAATTGAATCTATCCCATCGGTGAATGTTAGTTCTACAGATGATTCATGCGAGAAAATATTCGTCGACACACATAAACGCGATGTTTCTGGTAAATATATAGTATCTTTACCTTTCGCAAATGATCCACCCAGCTTTAGCGGTATGGAAAAATTAGCATCTGAAAGATTTTTTTCATTAGAACGCCGACTCATGAGAAATCCTCGTCTTTATGAGGAGTACTCCGCGTTTATGCGCGAATATTTAGACTGTGGTCATATGGAGCTTGTACCTGAGAATTCAATGAGCGAAAACCCGTATTATCTTATCCATCATTGTGTTTTGAAGCCTTCTAGTGTTCACACCAAATTGCGAGTAGTATTCAACGCGAGCGCAAGGGCTCCTTCGGGATTTTCTCTCAACGATAGTCTTTTGACAGGTCCAAAACTCCAGGCTGACATAGTTTCAATCCTTTTGAAGTTTCGCCTGCATTCTTACGTGTTATGTTCGGATATAAAACAGATGTATAGAATGATTTTGGTCAATTCCGATATGCTAGATTATCAAAGAATATTTTGGAGATTTTCGACTAAGGAACCTTTGAAGATGTATCGCTTGAAAACAGTCACATATGGAGTTTCATCTGCTCCTTTTTTGGCGCTGCGTTGTTTGAAACAATTGGCACACGACGAAGGAAAAGAATTTCCTTTAGCGGCGAAGGTTTTGGAAGAAGATACGTACATTGACGATGTTGTCACCGGTGCCTCTTCCCTTCAGGAAGCCAAGATTCTTCAAATGCAATTGATTGAATTATTCGAGAAGGGAGGTTTTCTCTTGAGAAAGTGGTCAAGTAACGATCCTGCGTTGTTGGAAGCTCTTCCAGCTTCTATGCGTAGTCTAGACCCACTTGATTTTAAGTCTGAGGAAAATTTATCTGCTTTCAAAATCTTAGGATTATTGTGGAATCCACATGAAGACAAATTCTCATTTTCTGTTGTCCCTCAGACTGAAGAAACTTGTACCAAGCGGCAACTTCTTTCTCAACTAGCTCGGATTTACGATCCTTTAGGGTTTTTAACGCCGGTAACATTTTTGGTAAAACACCTCATTCAGAGGTTTTGGATGATCGGTCTCACATGGGACGATGAGCCTCCAGATGAAATTTTGCGCGTCTGGAAACGCTTCCGATCCCAGGTAGAATGTCTTTCCCGATTTAAAATCGAAAGGCACCTTTTCCCGTCAGATTTTGTAAAATTGGAACTTCACGGCTTTTGTGATAGCTCGGAGAAGGGATATTGCGCTGTCTTGTATCTCAAGACAATAACTATCGATGGAAATACGACCACTAGTCTTGTTTTGGCGAAAAGCAAAGTAGCACCACTGAAAAAAATTTGTATACCGCGATTGGAACTGTGTGGAGCGGTTTTGTTAGCCAAGTTGATAAATTTTGTACAGAAACTTTTATGTAATAAATTCACCATTTCTAATGTTTATGCCTGGAGTGATTCGCAAGTAGTTTTAGCATGGCTTCGTTCACCTTCTTATCGTTGGAAGAATTTTGTAGCCAATAGGGTCGCATATATCCAAGATAAAATTCCATATGTGCATTGGAATTACGTTAATTCCGACAAGAACCCCGCTGATCTCGGCAGCCGCGGTCTTTTTCCATCAGAAATCGTGAACAATGAGTTTTGGTTGAAGGGTCCGAAATTTTTGTGGAATTCTATAAGTCAGGATTCTCTATCTACAGAACCGCCGGAAGTTTTTATTTCAGAGGATGTTACTCGCGAAGAAAGAAATCTGTCTTTGTTGATTGCACCACAAGATGATAGTGTTTGTGAATTCCTTCTGAAAACCCATTCAAAATTTTCGACTGTATTACGTATCTGTGCGTATGTTTTGCGATTCGTTCATAATATCCGTCATCCGCTAGAGAAACGATATGGGTTTGTGACAACGCAGGAGCTTCACTCGTCCTTAATGTATCTAGCTAAATATACACAACATGTATCCTTCAATGATGAAATTTCTGGAAAGAAGTTTTCAAAGCCCTTGAGAAAACTAAATGTTTTCCAGGATGTCGATGACCTTCTACGAGTAGGTGGCCGTCTAAAATATGCGGATATTAATTATCATGCTAAACACCCTATACTTTTACCAAGAAGTAGTTTGTTGACGAGACATCTTATTGCACATTATCATGAAAAGTACTTTCATATTGGTCCTCGTCAACTCCATTTCTTGCTCATTCAACAATTTTGGATATTATCCCCCCGACGTGCAATAAATTCGGTCTTGTCGAAGTGTGTTAGGTGTTTTAGAATGAAGCCGGTCCCTTATCAACCCCCTATGGGAAATCTACCTAAATCAAGGTTTTCTACTATAAAGGCATTTTTACATTGTGGATGTGATTACGCTGGTCCATTTACGATTGCGCCAATGAGAAAATATCGAGGACAAAAAACTTCAAAGGCTTATATTTGCCTTTTTGTCTGTCACTTCACGAAAGCCGTTCATTTGGAACTGGCTAATGATCTGTCCTCTGAGTCCTTTTTAGCCGCTCTTCAGAGATTTATCGCACGAAGAGGTCGCTGTACCGACCTATACTGCGATAATGGTACTAATTTCGTTGGGGCCAATCGCCAGTTGATGAATTTGATGAAAACCGCTGTTGAAAAAGAGGTTATACGATTTCATTTCAATCCACCGTCGGGAAGTCATTTTGGAGGTCTATTTGAGGCTGCAGTGAAATCGGTAAAATCCCATTTCTTTAGAATAATCGGAGCGCAGATTTTGACGTATGAGGAATTCTATACTCTACTCACGTTAATTGAATCTATTTTGAATTCAAGACCCTTATGCGCCATAAGTTCAGATCCTGATGATTTGAATTGTCTCACTCCAGGTCATTTCCTAACCCTGGAACCGCTAACTGCGATACCCATACCAGATTTCACTGATCAACCTCTAAATCGATTATCGCGTTGGCAACTTTTGCAAAACCTTCATCAACATTTTTGGGCTAGATGGAGGAACGAGTATCTCCATACATTACAACAACGGGTTAAATGGTGCGATGTTTCTACTCCTGCTGCCATTGGCCAGCTAGTTTTGATTAAAGCGGATAATGTGCCTCCAAATCAATGGCGTCTTGGTCGTATAATCACTCTCTTCCAGGGTAGTGATGGTATTTCACGGGTTGCCCAAGTAAAAACACGAGACGGGACTCTTACGCGACCCTTAGTGAAACTATGTCCCTTGCCTGTATGCGATGAACCCTAGCTCATTGAATATTGTACATGTTTTCTTTTTTTCTCTTTTCATATCATCTTTAATATATAGTTCTATACTATACTAAACTGGTAATATGGGTATATATGTAAAGATGTGAATTTTGTATATTCTTCTGCACCATGGTTTGTACAACTTCTTGATTGATTAATTATTTTCTTTTTTTTATTATTATTATGAAAAATGCTGTGGCATTTTTGGGGGGCAGGAAATGTTGCCGTAATATTCGCTATTTGATTTTTTAAAATTAAAACATATGTGCACTAGACCTCTAGACCACTCTGAAGATCGCCAGTTGAACGGCATCTTAAAGATGTCATCTGGACCCTTCGTGAGTGTGTTAGTTAAGTTCGAAAACTGTAGAGATTCGAAAAACGCTTGTGTTCCCTTAATAGTGTCATTTTTCTGATCTATTGTTCGCTGTTGAAATTGAACGCTTATTGATAGCATCTTCGTCTTATTTTGACGAAGAAGTGTAAAAGCTGCCTAAGAAGATTCCACTTGATGGAAAATCCCACCAAAACGAGAGCTCTCAGGTGTGTGGAAGAAGATCCTGTGGTGAGTTTTCTAGTGCACTTTTCTTTTTAGTTTATCTCTATTTTTTTGTTAGATATACAGTTCATTTATCTCGACACTTAAGAGTTACCGCAACACATTTCTTTGACACATTTTCAGGTACCATTCAATTTTGTCGGGATATTTTCCTAAAATAATGCTTATCAATATTCAGTAAAAGAATAATATTTTTTATCTACTCCCATAGAATAATATAGTCATTATTCAACTGATTTCGATTTGTAATAGTCTCTATAAACCAATAGTGTGAGGTAATAATAACTCACGCCTATAACTCACTCCAATACAAATAGGAAAAATGTAGCTTACGAAATGAATAAAAAAGTCGGGTCAATGGGGAACTATTTCAGACATCAAGGTAACGTTCTCGCCATCCATTTCTTCATTTTCTTACGTCTGAATATCCAAAAATTGCATTTGGAAAACGTGCACTTTTGACGTTTTCTACGGGATTCGATATCGATTCGATTTTCAATCACAGAAATCGTTTCTGACAACTGTTGTCAATTTTGAAAATGAAGATTAATTCGAATTTTACTGAAGAAGTCGAAGATAAAGTATAGTGTTTAATTCGCGGTAATGGCAGGCGAGGGGTGTAATTCAGCAAGTATGTTTCGACTTACATTACCGCTCATTGAACAATATACTATTTTCAAATTGGAATCTGACACTAGAGATATTTGTAGACCTTGAGGTAAAAAATATTCAAACTCAATATTTTGCCTGAAATCGTCATTATCTAAATAAGAATTTTATACTCACAATTATTCAAAAACATTTCAATCCTGTTCTTCACCAGTTCAATGTTAATACACGAGGAAACTTGGAATCTCTAATTTTCGAAAGTGTTTTCGAGTTTCAAGATCTACTGAAATATTGAGGATGTCCCTTTCGAAATGAGAAAAAAGCTTTATACATTGTCCGGGTTGGCATATTTTAAAACATTTGTTTTAAAACAGTGTTTTAAAACATGTTTTAAACACAAACCTCTGTTTGTGTTTATAACATATTTTGCAAATTCGTTTCTTTATACTCTTTAGAGTGAATTGTAATCTCGTAGAAAAGGAATAAGAATTATCAACTTCGTTCAGGAATAGGAAGAGTAATTTTTATTGGCGATTCATTGGAAGGTAGCGCTACCTAGAAATATCTTCTTGATGAAATTTGTCTTAATGAACGAACTGCAGGTGAGAAAAAATTATGAGTATTAATAAATATTGGCCCAGTTGTCGAAATGTTGGCTTTTTTTGTGTTAATGAATCTAAAATTGTGTCTTAATTTTGAAATTAGTAGTTTTAAATTTTTTTCACTTCTTAGACAAGAGAACCTATTTTTTTGCCATTTGCTCTTTGAAATTCACCTCGGCGTGAAATAAAATGCAAAGGAAAAATAGATTCATTTCAATTGCACTTTATTGTTTCTCATCACATCTATTGTCACGTAATAAAGATATTATTAATTCTAATTTAATCAATTATAATTGTTTTGGAAGAGTTTTTTCATTGTAATGTTGCCAAAACTTTTGTTTTAAACATGTTTCAAATGTTTCAAATCATGTTTTTTGAATGTTAAAAAAAAACATGATTTGAATCAAATAAAACAGTTTCAAATAAAAAAAAACACAATGTTTTGTTTTTTTCAAAAAAAACATGTTTTTGGCAACCCTGTACATTGTTTATAGTGAAAGGGGATTACAGTCCACTGCGACCTTAAGGTCTATCGTGCCCCCTTACAGAACTGTCCTCATCGCGCCTCCTACAGCTCACCTTCCACTTCCAGAGATTTTATGAAATCTAGTATCTGGGAAGGCTTCAACGTGGATAATTCCCCACTCCTACATGTTTCTTGTCCAAAGAATTCTTTCCTCTAGCTTGCAATGGCAATGGCATATAGCATTCCGTAACCAGGTGAATAGGAGTTTCTTCCTCCTCCCCGCAGAATCTCGTCAGTGTCCGATAAACCCATTCACAACAGATTCTTTTTCAGGCGATAATGTCCTGTGAGAAAGTCAGTGAGTAGGTGTAGTTGATTCTTACTAATATCCAGATATTTCTTGGGTCTAGCAGTTTCAAAGTTCCGGAGGAACTTTTTGGAGTGATCCATCCTTGGGGAGTTTTTCCCTTTCGGTTTTGCCTTCGCCATAAACTCCTCCTTATAGGTACATTTTCCTATACTATAGAAGGGTTTTGGGCCACTGGCGTTTGTGCGCTCTTTCTGGCAAGCGTATTGGTCTCTTCGTTTCCTACGTTTTCCGAATGACCGGAAACCCAGATTAAAAAGATCTTATTTTTCTTGCCTACCTCATTGAGTTTGTTCCGAAAATAAGCTTCGAATGGATGACATAGGAGCTCCGTGCTTTAACGGTAGCCTAACGGTAGTGCACACTTGGTACTTGCCGCGCAAATCCCAGCGCCAGCTCCTATAGCGGTTTTAGAACCATCTGTATACCATTTTATTGCATTTCTCTGAGATTATAGTCGGAGTATTCCCGCTCCCAACCTTCTCCTTTGCTAAGCATTGTACTGAAGTTTTTCTCAGTGCTTCCTTTCTTGATCATTACATCACTAGGAAGGTTTGCAGATGAGATGTAGTTATTCAGAGAGGACCAAACTCTCTGATTCCTGATTCTCTCATTGCCAGTTCCTTCTTTAGATATTCTGGGGATGGCCTCATGGGCTACCCTATCCATCACTAGGTGTAGTGATAGTGATAGTTGGGCACATCCTCATAGCACCTGTGATTCACACACAAGCAAGCCTTTGTACTCTATCGAGCATTATCCTCGTACTTACCTGACTTGCCTCAGCAAACCAGGCTACTACCCAGAAAAAAAGGTGTTTCCAGTATAAATGATGCCATTTCAGTGTAAACATTTTATACCTGCCAGCAAAATATTGTTTTTATAAATATCTAATTATTCGTATATGAGCTTTCTGTAAAAACTACTGTCACCTTTCAATTCTACATAAAGAAGGTGCTTCAGGAAAATATATTAGACAAGGAAAAAGTAGACCATTTCATTGCATATGCCAAGACGTATTTGGGAGTGTATGGATAATCGCTGTGTACATATGCATCATTAACAAATTTATTAAAAAAAAATTGTGAACCCTTCGTTTTTTATTCCAAATTTTAATCATTCACTCCTTCCTATACTATACAGGGCGAGTCTTTGACTTGTACATATATTTTAACTGTAGATTCCTCTCATCAAACGAAACACTTTTTTCCTATACCATTTTTCAAAATTCGGTTTGGTTTGGGAGATAATCCATGAAAAAAACACTTTTCTGTTTATATCTTCGGAACCGTTATTTCGAATGAATTGAATTTTGGTTGAGTTTTTACTCTATTCATGGTGCATATTCCTCAATCGAAACCTATTCAATATCTTCACTAGTATAAAAGTTACAGGGTAGTCGACTCATCAATATACGCTAAAACACCATAAAACCACTTTGAAAAAGTAAACGGTTCATATTTTCGAAAGAATCAATCATTTAAGAAACTAAAAGTATTTCTATTTTTTTTTTCAATAAAACGCGTCGTTTTCGAGTTATTTCCAATTTTACCCGCAGAAATTTGACGAACACATCATTAATTTCAAGAATAATCTGATTGCGTCTCTGAATTAAATATCATCGAAAATTATTCCTTCTCTGGTCTTTAAACGAGTTTACAATGTTGTCACAATATTCATCAACTTTGTCGAGATATTTTGATAATAAAATCCCACAAATGTGGGAGATAAAATTGAACACCAAGGAGGATTTAACACGCACAGTTTCTATTGAAAATTCATAGTTACCCGTCCATATTGAAATTTAATGTCGATGAAATAAAAAATTCGGATATGAATGATGAATCTCAACACAAACTACTTATTAAATTGAAATTAATGAAACGATACCTGATAATCTGTGGCGATGTTTCTATCTAAACAACATCCTCTTGGAATTTTATAAACTCGACACGGTTGTAATTATATTAATTCACTTCACGTAATAATCACATTAGAACAATAATCCACTGAATCTAATGAATGTATTCAGAACTTCACATAATGTTTACAGTTTGTTCAGACTGTTCAGAGACTGCGTTGTTATTGTTCATAGTTGGCTCCACATAACTAATATTTCGGTTTTCGCTCTACGCGTGCGTGGTCAAATTTGGCGGCAAAGTCGATTTATGATGGAAACGGCAGAATTCATAGATATTCATACCACGGTACACAAATGTATCGTGATTTATACTATGTTTCGTAAAAAATCCTTAACCTCAATGAAAATATCAGCAAGCTGACAACATCTTCTTGATATTTCTGTGCAAAAATTCACAGAATCGATACAAATTAGATTAGGTTAGGTTGTTCAATAATAAATCTGAATGAAAGTCTTTCTTCATGTTATTGTTTGGGAATTTAGAGGAAAATATGAACAAGTTATTAGTGTTTACAAACTAATCTGTAGAAAAATCGAAGAAGGAACTTATTTCGTTGGAATAAATGTGGCTTTTTAGTTGCAGATATAATCCGAAGGAACTAACTGTTTTTGTTGAAATTATCGTGTTTGCAACATTTTTATTCCAATAAGGTTAGTAGGTACTTGACTACTTGAGTATTCCCTAAATTGGGCCTAAATGTATAAACTCAATTTCTATCGAGAAATATGAACTTTGAATCAATTCCACAGTATCATTTCAGGGACGTATTTAGCCCAATGTTTTTTTTCAAATGGCTATATCTTTTTAACAGAGCCGAATTCGAAAAAATGAAAAAAAGGTTTCTTTTGGCCTCAAGAATCTTCAGTTAGAATATATATACAAGTCAAAGACTCACCCTGTATATATTTCACCAAAAAAAAATAAATATAATTTAAGCAGGTCCTTCTGGGTGTTGCAGTTACTTTTTAAGTTAGTATATTAAGCCATATACCGGAACATGATTCCTATTCATTTTGACGTGAAGTTGGCTACCCTTCAGTACGGATTAAACCTACAAGATAGTCAGAGTCGTCCAAATTTGTCGATTCTGAGTTGGGCCATTTTTGTGGCATTTGTTGCATTTTATAGATATGTATAGAAAGATGGACGGATTGAAGCATTTTGGTGGTATCTCGAATCTATAATAACAAAGGTTTTTCAATTGTGACGGCTCCAGGTTGGCAGCCTGCGGTGGTCATGCTTTTAGGTAGAGTCTGTCTATTCTCTTGCTTAATTATAATTCAGCCATGTTGACAAACTACCCTGGCTCTGCCAAGAAGTGGAGTATTCCATCTTTAGGGAGAATATCAATTCAAATAGAAGAATGTTTCAAGTTTCAATATTCAATTAGTATCAATTTGTATCGACTAATTGAATAATCTCTATTCCTTTTAATTTTCAGGGTTACGAAGGTTCATTGCTCAAAGTCACAAGTAAAAATGGAAAAACAGCATCGGTACGTATACATTTTTCATAATATTATCAGGTATGGGTACATTAATCTCATTCCACAATTCCACATGATTTACTGTGAACTATACAAATATTAAGCCAGCGATTCCCAGCCATTCAATGAACAAATTTTTGACAGCTGCGAAAAAAAATTTACAGCAGTTGTCACGGGAAATATTGAAATTTTTTCGTCAATAATTCGATAGCATTCCATGTATAGTGTTCTGGTGACGAGATCCGTAAAAAATTTTTGCATGTACTTAGCTTCAATAAGTCATGTAAATGCAAAATTTCATTTCGATCGAATCCTATGTCAAATCGTTGTGTAATTTTTCTATTTGAGAACGGACGTCGTACAGTCAGAATTCATATGATTTTTTATTTTAGTTATCCTGATTTCGTTCTAAAATTTTTCTCATGAACAAAGCTACTTAGGTATATCTTTTGTATTTTCAAAAGGGGTCTCAGATTAAATTTCAGGAGGTCTGTCTGTATCAACATGTAACGTTTATTTAAGAATCACAATCTATTGTTGAAATGGATAGACCTTTTGTTGATGAAGATGATTTTATCTTTAGTGGGCGTATTTTTATCAACCCTTTCACCGTTATAGAAATAGAATAGTCAAACTCATTGAATTCGAATTTTAACTTCCTTTCACGTATTTTGAAATAGATCAAAAACCTCCCTGGTTCTCATTTTCTCAAAGGCGTATATTCCTTTGAGGTTCAAATAAGAAAATAACGTTTCTGATGGCTTTCACGGAGAGATTCAAATCTGAAGTATTTCAGTAATGCTAGCCGTGGTCCAGTAGGAATTACACCTAACGTTCCGTTCCGCCTACAACTGCGGCAGGCATCTTCAGAGATTTCTCGTTCGCAGGTTGTACCCTGACGAAAGACCGTTTCGAACAGGAGAGATGTCCCTAGACCCCCTGCCGTATTCATAGCCACAGCACCATCACTGGTGAGGCCGACCCGTTCTTCTCCTCCGCTTTGCGCCTAGACTTGCAGATTGCCGGCAACCAAGCACTACGAACAATGGGAGTTTCCTCTTTCCGGCTCATGCTGTTTTTGATCAAGAATCAAGATGATGCACACGCGAAGGAAGACGTCGACGAATACATAACAGCAGATGAGATAGAAGTAGCAATCAAGAGATTAAAAAATAGGAAATCACCGGGATCAGATGGGGTCAATAATGAACTCCTAAATACGGATGCCCAGAGATCGTGGAGGAATTAACTAAGCTATTCCGAAAAATCTTGCGAAACAGTACCATACCGGAAGAATGGAGAACAAGTATAACTATTTCAGTGTTCAAAAGAGGGGAAAAAGCCAACCCGCAGAACTACAGAGAAATAACACTGCTCCACTCCACATCAAAACTGCTCACAAAAATTGTTTCGCAGAAACTAATAAGCATCGTTGGCATGTCGGAAGAACAACAGGGCTTTAGGCCCAACAGATCTACCACTGACGCAATCTTCATAATGCGACAGCTTCTGGAGAAATCCATAGAGTTCAACAAGCCCCTCTATATATGCTTCGTAGACCTAACAAAAGCCTTCGATAGAGTTCGACTGAAAGATGTAATACAACTTATGAGGCAAAAGAACGTCAACGAAAAGTACATACAATTTATCAGAAAACTCAATAGTTGTAACAGAACACGAATAAAAACGGAGCATGGACTAACCAAAGAGATATGTACAACCGTCGGAGTCAGACAGGGAGACAGCTTAAGCCCGATTCTCTTCAATATAATCATGGATGAGATAATGAAAGACGTAAAGGAAACCAACATCGGCTATAAAATGGGCAACCGATCTCTGGGGATACTCTGCTATGCGGATGATGCAGTTCTTCTGGCAGAGAGTGAAGATGACCTCCAACGCCTACTTTTTAGATTCAACACAACAGCGCAGAAACTAAACATGGTGATATCCCACAAGAAAACCCAATCAATGGTGATAGCCAAGAGCCCTATCAGATGTAAACTTATGGTTGACGAACACATAATAAACCAAGTAATGGATTTCAACTACCTCGGAATACATGTGTCGTACAGCAGACATACCATGGAGGAAGTAAGGACACAAGTCAACAGGGCGGCCAGAATATCGGGATACTTGAGGGACATGATTTGGAGGAACAAATACATGAGCATGAAGAGTAAGATACGAATATATAAGACATGTGTAAGGCCAGTGCTTACTTACGCAGCCGAAACAAGGGCAGAGACATCACACACAAAAAGAATGACGAGAACAACAGAAATGAAGGTGCTGAGGACTATAAGGGGAATCTCACTCAGATATAGAATAAGGAACGAGGACACACTAAGAGAAACGGGAGTTCAGGATGTGGTAAGATGGACCAGAGCACGACGTCGAGGATGGAGAGATCATGTCGATAGAATGGACTCAGGAAGGATAGCGAATTGGGCAAAAACACAGAAACCCAATACGAAGAGACCACCAGGAAGGCCACCGAAAAGATGGCACGACAGCTGGATGTCCACATCACAGGAGCTGGGATGACAGATCAAACAGGACCAGGTCCTACAGCAAGAGGAGGAAGAAGAAACTCTTTTTGTGCTCATAGATTTCGATGGCTCTCATATTCATCCTAGGATAGTAATTCTTGATTGGAAAGGATCTCTGTTTTATCGAACGGAATGTTATGTCCATCCATCAAAGCATGTTCCCCAATCAGAGCGGGGTGTGATCAAAACACTTGTTGGCAGAGCTCGGCTTATATGTGAGCCTGCATATCTGTCAGACGATTTGTAACATTTGCTACTGACATTTATTTCAAATGGGCACAACTCGAAGTGATCTATCGATCTTCTAGGTGGGCGTTTAATGTAGTGTGTTTTTATTTCAAGTTGCATTTGAAAATGGTTTCACTTTGAGAACTGAAATTTTGTGGGTCAACTCAGAAAAGATTGAAGTTCTTAATAAAATGATTGAAATCGATTTCATTTCGAACGGTCATTTTTTTTCTTTCAAAAATCGTAGAAAATGGGCTAACTCATGCTTCTGTTTCATTTCAAACGAAAGACCCATTAAAATAGTTTAATTTCCGATCAAAAGTGAATCTGCACATACTTTCGTTCAGAAAAACAACTTGAAATACGGAATTGGCAGAGATTGGCCAAATTCAAATATATGGCGGGAAAAAGCACATATTCACTGAATTCATAGTTCAGCGATTTTCGGATAGAGAGCGCCATTGTACATTCCATTCATAATTAGAGGGATATTCATAGAACTTGATAGTGATAATGTGAGTTCTATGAAGATATTCCATAAAATGCACGGTGGCGCCTCTATCGGATTAGATTTCCTACTCGCTTTGAAACTTTGAAAGGCGACCTTAAACGGGTGTTCATAGAATATCTTGCGACGACGGAGAAGTTTTTATCCTGACTACCAAGAGGAGCATTCATACATGGATCAAAGAACACTAACAGTGTTGTCATGGGAAACATGCTTTTTGTATGGGCATAACATTCTGTTCTGTTAAGTATCGAAACCATCGAAAACAACACGCACAAAAACATTATGAACAGGAATGATTAGACTCCCGTTGTGATAAACCGACCGTCCAAGCCGACAGTGTGGCTGCGGCTAGGAATGCAGGGACATGACCAATTCGGTGCTCTTCAATTGTCAGGTTACAATATCCTTCCGAGGAACCTCTGAAGATGCTTACCGCGGTTGTAGGCGACGTTTGGTGAAATTGAGGCATGTAGATGGAAAAGGCTGTAAGTGCCAAAAAGAAAAAAAAAAGTTTTTTATTGGAAACTGAACTGCAACATATCGCCAATAGTAGGGAAATATCAGAATATACCTAGCTAGAATATTCACAGACTAACAGGCGTCAATAGATTACGTAAACGTTGAATGTCTCTATGTTTTATCATGGAACAAGTTGTAAGTGCCACCGACTATTTCGCGTCAAATAAAGCAACACAAACGTCAGTTTTGCTCGTTTTCATATTGTTGTGTAAAATGGAAACTCAACAACATTTGAATAAAATCCAACGACAAAAATATTGCAAGAGCGCACGAGAAAGTGGAAAACCTTATACTACTTCATCAGGATCAGAAAGACCTGGAAAAAACAAACCGAACATTGATTTGATTTGCAAGTGTTCTTATAAATGCGGATTATTATCCCGGGAACAAAAAGAAAAACTTTTTTGCGAATTTTATAATTTAACTGAGAATGAACAAGGTTCCTATTTATTAGGCCGCATACAATTACAAAACATAGTTCGCAGAAGACATGGCACATACGAAGAACCTGCAGAGAGTCGACGTCAAAGCACTTTTTCTTATATAGTACGTGTAGATTCGTGCAAAAAGTGTGACCGTCTTCATGCTATTTTATCAAACTCCCTCGATAAAACGGAGAAGGATGGTGCGAAATTTTCCTTGGAACTTCATCAGCGAAAAGCTGAAAAAGCACAATCACTAATGAAAAGTGACTTTAATATTTCACAAATGCCTTCAGCTGATTTTTCAACAGTATGTATGGACCTTCAGCAAGTGATGTTTGTTCCTATGTTGACTCATAGCTCAATGTTTTATTCTCGACAGCTTTCCACCTTCAACCTATGCATTCATGTAGCGGATACTAGCAACAGTTTTATGTGCATGTGGCATGAGGGAGTTGCTGGAAGAGGTGGAAATGAAATATCTTCCTGTTTTTATAAAGTCCTACGCTCCAATGTATTCACAAAGAAGCGTTTAGTACTGTGGTGTGATAACTGTACAGCACAAAACAAAAATCAGATGCTATTGATGTCAATTATATATCTAGTGGTAAAAGGACATTACGATTCCATTGAAGTTAAATACCTTGTAAGTGGTCATAGCTTCAATTCATGTGATCACGATTTTGGGATCATAGAAAAAAGAAGAAAGAAATGTAAGGCAATGGTTCCTAATGACTTGCAAGAAGTAGTATGTACTGCAAGAATAAACAACCCCTTCATGGTGGAAGCAATGTCAGAATGTGATTTTGTTGATTTTGCAGCTCTCGCCAAACTTTTTTTAGATACGAGTAAACTTCAAATCACAAAAGCGACATGGATTCGAATAACAAAAAAAACCACATATAGTACGAACTGCATTAGCATTTGGAGATATCGATAACCCTGTTTGGATGAAAACAAATGTTTTAAAGAAAAACGCCAGCCTGGAAAATCTCCCTTGCCATTCTGATTTGCCGAAAATACATTATCAGTGCAAAATTTCTGAAGAGAAAAAAAAAGACCTCCAGCAAATGCTTGTATATCTAAGAAATGAAGACCGCAGATTTTATGAAGATCTTCTCAGTGTTCCAAGGAATGTTGAGGTCGTTGAGGAACAAACAGTTGATGATAATATCGCAGTTTCAAATTTATAAATTGCTATTCGATGTTTCAGTTTTCGATTTTTAGAATTAAGTGCACCCACCCATTAAAAGTTCTTGTTATTTTATCAGTGTATTTTTTAATCGGAATGAGTTTGTTGGCTGATCATGTGATCATACTTTCGTTATTTTAGAGAACATGGTGTCACGGAACAGCTCAACCAAATATTCAGATATGAAATGAACTGTTTTGGATATACCCACAGGGTGTTTCTGTTAAAAAGTTGATAAAAGGCACTTTCGGTTTTTTACAGTACCTTATGTACTTTCAGTGTTTTTCATGTCCGTTACATTCAGCATTACCGCATATCACGCAGGGCACATTCATCGTTTTCCATTTTGTTAGGAGCTGGCACATACGACGTTTCCTATGTAAACGTTTAAAAATGAATCATTATTGGAATTAATTAGCAGGAACATTCTGATCTGAGGATAAGGAATGGCCTTAGTATTTTTTCTTATTTTTTAAAGCGGAGTTTAGCTCAGATTTGAGTTTTTTTCGTTTTTCTCGGATTCGATTATTTGGCACTTACAGCCTTTTCCATTTACACTCCAGAATTCCTTTTGATCCACGGTTAGGAAGCCCGGAGTATTCTAATTTCAAAATACCTATACTATCCGAGATTGAAAACAAATCAGAAATATGATTTCCTTGTCTCATTAGCCTAGACTCGCTCTGTACATGAGAATTACTGTTTCATTATTCTAGTCAAGAGAATTCAATTCCGACATTTCGAAATAGAAATATTCGGAATTGGACTCACACATTTTCATTCGATTCATTGCTGCTAACTGGTTCTAATTTTTGCAATCCTGTTTTATGTTTTACAGCCCGTAGGCTTCGTAACGTTCCACACGAGAGCAGGAGCGGAAGCGGCAAAACAGGACCTGCAGGTGGGTAATTGTATAAACAAAATGCCGAATATTGAATTAACATCAATTTCCTGTAACATATTTCCCCGAATTCAGCCTTTACCGAGGTGCATGAACTGCATCGTTTGTGCTCTTGCTTATTCGATACCAGTGGCTCGATCTGCATTTCCCCGGAGTCATATTTATCTACAGGATAATTAAAATTGAAGTAACGAATATAATATATAAATCTCTGAAAGTTTGAAACTAAATTTATCTTTAATGTAGTGTTCAACTTTCATTTTGGCCTGAATATATCTCCCCTATCTCCTAGAGACTCCAATTTGTATTTGAAACTCCTGAATGCTAATTTCTGTGAAGCTTTCAAAAGGTTGAATATCTTAAGCGATGTAACATGTTGAAGCTACTTGCATTCCATTTATGTGGACCACTTCCACAACTGTCTGCTTGCTGGGTAACTCTCATTTCGAAAAATAATTCAATTGAATATTCCAGCTTACGCTCATATTCTAAGGATATTTTCACAGTAGAATAAAACGTACAGGGTACCCACATTTCTCGACATGAAGAACTAATTAGACTAATTCAAGTACCAAAACACTCTCTTCTTGAATTATTGTAATTCTGATGCGGTATTTTTCTTCCATTGTCTTCAGCGGCATCTATGGCCATGTTTTTTCGTTAGGATGAAAAGTATGTTAAGTTTAACATGAATGATTATATGCTTTTGAGTATTATCAGGTGGAGTCAGCTCAATTCAAGACAACATTGATGAAGTGAAGGAATAGATGTGGGATCATAATTAATTTATTCAGCTTAAAGAATTTGGATGAACAATGTGAAACAGTACGAGCGTAAAATCAAGGAATAATTTATATTTAAAAAAGTGAAAAAACGCTGACCTGAAATCAGGAGCTTTTGAGCACTCGTTCACCAGTGCAGTTCACTTTGTAAGTAGATGCACCTTGCTGGAGGATTCGCTATTAAAAATTCAATAGAAATTTTTTCTCGAATGTGTTATTAAAACTTGGCGAACGGACAGAATTGGATTCGATCAGGAAAATGCGCAAAGATAAAATTTTTCGCTCAGGGATTAAAAGCAGGCTTATACTTTTTTTCAAATTTGAGGCAAAATCCATGTTTCTACATTTAATTTTTCAAAATTGGCTGAAGAACACATAATTATAATAGATGAAGATAGGTTTTTAACGTCTGTGAATAATAATTTAGGAAAGATATAACGGCATGCAGACAATTGAATATTTTTGAAATTCCGGAATTTCAAAAATATTCAATTGTCTGCATGCCGTTATATCTTTCCTAAATAATTATAATAATGGATAAAAACAGAAAAATCTGACGTATTCAACACCTTGGTTTGTTAGCGTCCTACTATCAATTTTTCTCTACCGCTTCGCTTTCAAGGCACATAATTTTTCGAAGACGAAAATGATGTAACCGGCAGAGTTGATATTTTGAAACTAGATAACAGCTACGAGTGCGAGATTTCTATGGTTTCGCTTTTCGCTTCGGGATTAAGAGTGACACTCTTAATCCCTGGGTTCATAATATATACTTCATTCAATTTTATAATGTATTCCAGTTGGCCATGATTAAGGTTTATCAAGTTCTACACAAAACTGACGTAGGTTGGCACTCGTGAAAGTAAAATAATTCTAAGGTATGTTGCCGATGCAATTATTAACTATTTACTCTGAATGGAGTAAGTTGTTTTAAGGTTTAACTGTGACACAGGTTTAGTAGTGCCACTACATTTTCATACTGAAATATTTAAATTTGTGTAAGGTGTTTAAATGCCTTATGTAGGCTCATTTCTTGAGAATTTTGGAAATAACCTAACATTTTCGAAATATACGCGGTGAAATGTGTCAGAATTTCATGGCCAACCGAGATATTTTATAAAAGTGAATGGAGTAGGTATATTATTATTTTCAATAGTGATATTCTGATCGATAAAGATATTTCTCATGTTTCACTTTCGTCTTCATCATTATCGTCATAACTCCAAGTGGGAATTCTCAAAGCTCAATTGTTCATTTACTTCTATGCAACTATGAACGAAGATTTGCTTCAATTGTAGGTTGAAAATTGTAACTTCTCAACTCAGTATTCACTAACTGGTGTAACTTAACTTTTCAATGACGATAAGGAAATTAAATTTTCGAAATTTTCAACGTGAATTATTGTACCGAAATTTTTTTATGCCTTTTTCAAATTCAGTGTCAATTCCTAAATTATTATACAAGGTGTTTCATTGGTAAATGAACATACGGTAACCTGAGCTAGAGCTACCCTAGGGGAGTCCAAAAAACCGATATATGATGTCTTATCAATTCCATAACCGAGATACAGGGTGGTTTATGTATTCACCAAATCTTTCGAACCAACCAGTAAGTATAGTCGGTTGATATTTGGAACGTATGATTCAATTCTACAGGTCGTTCGATTCATTTTTGAATTTCCACAAAATTCCAAGTCCGTATTTGAAAAAATATGGGACTTCTTCCAAGCTGAGATTCAACACCATGTTTATTAAAATTTTGGGATTTGATTGAGATATTTGAAGAGAGCAGAAAATTTTCAATGGGATTCAGTAGATTTCATTGTCCCGCACGTCATTTTGCTCAAAGAGAGCTGCAGGGAAAGATCCAATTGAATATTGGAATTCCACAAAATTCTCAGAAAAATCGTACATTATGATCAAATTGAATTTTTTTTGTCCCACTAATTGCACATTCGAATTTCATAATATTCTGAGTAATCATTTGGAGTTATTTCCGGAAAAACATTATTCATCGAGAAAAATTTATTTGAAGTCAACAAAGACGAATAAATAACTGAAGAAACATAAAAACCTATCGTGAATTACAGAAGTAGTACCATCATTTTGTTCAATACACATTCTTGTCCACTTCAAAATATGTCTGATACTTTTTTTGATCATGTCTGGATTATTACGTATTTCATTGCAGGCGCGGACTTCGATACGTTGCATGAGGATATCCTGACTTCCTATTTCAGATGAATATACTGAACATTTCAAAAAAACCGAAATGAAATAATCAACAGGATTGAAATCTGGTGACCTAGCGAGTCAGGCATGCGATCCATCTCTGCCTATCCACATATTTGGAAAGTTCTGATCCAGAAATTGTCTCACCATTACTCTAAAATGGGGTGGAGCTCCATCATGCTGAAAATGCATTCCTGCAAATCCTGCAATCTCCTACCTTCGAGTAATACAGGAAGATGATTTTGGAGGAAATCTAAGTAAAGATCACACGCAAGCCGTCTTGGTAGGACGTGTGGTCCAATCAATCGATTTCTATAAACGCCACACCACACGTTTTTTGAAAATATGTATTGGGATTTCGTATGCCTGACCGCATACGGATTCTCTTCAGCCCGTTCATGCGAATTCCTCATATTGAAGACCCCATTCCTCGAATGTGCAATTAGTGGGACAAAAAAAATTCAATTTGATCATAATGTACGATTTTTCTGTGAATTTATTGGAATTCCAGTATTCAATTGGATGTTTCCCTGAAGTTTTTTTTTAGCAAAATGACGTGCGGGACAATGAAATCTACTGAACCCCATTGAAAATTTTCTGCTCTTTTCAAATATCTCAATCAAATCCAAAATTTCAATATACATAGGATGTTGAATCTCAGCTTGGAAGAAGTCCCATATTTTTCGAATACGGACCTGGAATTTTTTGGAAATTCAAAAGTGAATCGATCGACCTGTTGAAGTGAATCATACGTTTCGAATATCAACCGACTACACTGGTTGGTTCAAAAGTTATGAGGAATTGAAATTTTTGGTGAATACATAAACCACTCTGAATCTCGGTTATGGAATTGATTAGACCTATCATATATCGGTTTTTTGGACTCGCCTAGGGTAGCTCTAGCTCCGGTTACCGTATGTTCATTTACCAATGAAACACCCTGTATATATTATATAGTCCAAGAATTGATAGTATTTTGACGCCGTAAAGAGAAGAACACGAGTTAGAAATTATTATAATCAACTAAATTTTCCAATTTTACACCAAAGACAAAGCTACCAGCTTTGCCACTTCTTGAACACCTGAAATCCCTAGAATAGAAATATTTATCTCACAATTGTATCAATTAAAACTTATTAAAATTATAATAAAATTTTCTCTATTTCAGTATCGTAATGAGTTCATTACAGTACTAAAAACGGTGCTGTAATGAATTCATTACAGCATCGTTTTCAGTAACATTTTTCGTTTTGTGGTTGTCAGCAATGACTTCCGATCCTTTTAAATTTCAGCAGACGTCAATTTAGAAACGTCAATTTTCGTATTTCCTAACATTCACACCAACTGCCAAGATACAATATGAAAGTCACTAGGACCTATAATTTGAATTTTTTCGTTGAATTTCACAAAATTTGAGTGAAATAGAGAAAATATCGTCTAATACTCGTTGCAGAATGCAATTCCAATACTCATGCGTTCAAAAACTCGCTCCTTCGTCGCTCGTTTTCGAATTTCGCATTCGTATTGGAATAGGAGTCCATTCTGCAACTAGTTTTAGAATATACTAGTACATGACTGGCTGGAAGACCCCGGTCGATAGCCATTTGATTGCAAGATTAATAAAGTTGATTTCTCTCTATCTCTCTCTCTTTTCCAATTTAAAAATGGAAAAAAATTATCATTATAAAAATTCACTCAGTGATTCACAAAAATTGCATCACTGCAAGAATTTTAAGAAATCAGGCATTTTCATGAACTGTTACAAAAACTGACTTTTTCTTCTGTTCATATTAGATTGTCCAGTGAAATGGTAACAAATCATTTTGCGCATACAATACTCTCCAAAAACAATATTCTCCATTCCAAATTGTTCATAGTTCAGGTGTTACGGTATCATCGGAGATATAATGTTGCACATTATTTATTAGAAACTGTCCATATTCTTCACTTCTTCAGTCCCATTTCGGTAAAATTGGTATAACGCTTGTTAGCTTAGCAAAAATCCCAGAGCACTACATCCAACCTCTACCCATTGAATAGTCACCAACATTTATTTGAGCATTTTATATTCACAATCACACTTTTTGTGGGCAATTTTGCAGCAGGGCGTAAGGTTTGACCCCGACATGCCACAGACCATCCGACTGGAGTTTGCTAAAAGTAACACCAAGGTTAGCAAGCCTAAACAGCAAGCTGCTAGCGCCGCCAATACGCACCCAACTCTGATGCACCCCCTCACAGGACGTAAGTACACCCCTGACACCTCTCTGAGATCGGCAGAGGCTGAAACTCCCAAAAACATTTGCACCAAACCTAGTTTTTTCACCTTACCACTTTACCTTGAAGCTTCCACTGTCAGTTGATTATAGTCGCTTGTACAAAAGTTCGTCCCCTTTTACCTTTTACTTGCACTAAAGGTTATAGAATCGGACCTTATTTTCAATTCGAACCTTAATTACTTCAAGACAATGTCCGGAGCAGATCTTTCGTTGTATACACAGTAGAACTCACTACGGACGTCCCAACACGGTACATTGAAAGTGTAGAAATTCAATAAGAGCACAAGATTTGATTTGCGCACCATGTCTGGCACTCATAATGCCACATGATCATGACAGCTCGAAAGTTGACAGATGAGAGTTAGTTAACATGAGCATCACACGGTCCTGATGGTCAAAAAATGCAGTAGCGCTGAATGGCGAACGTTATCGTGCTATGATAACACAGTTTTTGTGCCTCATTTGATAGCTATTGATCTTTACGACAGGTGGTTTCCGCAGGACGACGCCACATGTCATACCGCCTGTTGAGATTGACGATCTTGCACGACTGTGGAGTCATCTGAAGTCACAGGTTTATGCTAATAAACCTGCAACCATCCAAGCATTGGAAATTTCGTCAAAAGGGAACGCATATTCCAGCGGAGCCGTGGCTGCCATTTACAAGATATTTTAATTCATGCATAATTCCCAAATGTATATTTTCTTCAATTTTTCAATACTTTGCTACGGAAAACCATGTTCACTGTAATATTCAGGAAGATATTTTCCACCACACTTCTTCAAGACGAGACATCAGGTATATTAAACTAAAGATTTTTTTCTGGGGGAAAGTCACCTCAAGTAGTGAACCCTCTACATATAGTAGGTAGATATTACAGAAGATATTGTGTAAATTAGTCTCAATTTATTATTGTTAATTCGTGGTATTTACCCCATCCAACATTTATATTTCGAGAAGGTTTAATTGATGTTTTGGGGTTAATAATTAATTTATTGACAACAGACTCTAGAGCGTTAACAGAGGGCCCCTCTAAAAAATTGGATTCCTTCAATTTTTTGGAATTAATTTGTGGATATAGATTATGATATTGAAAATGTGGATTTGAGGTTTTAAGCTGTGCCTCAGTCTCTTTTCCTAAAAATCCCCTTTTCGTTTTTTGCATAAGGGTATATTTCCATATTTATTATGAAAACTCTTCATGATGCTATGATAACATTGATGAATCCCTCAGTGTGAACACTCTGTATGTATTACGTAATTGGAATCAGACCTACCACTGGTATGGTGCGTTAAACCTTCAGAAATCACCCTTCAACAGGAGCTTTGGAACTGAAATATACGTGTAGCAACGACCTGGAACTGGAATTTGAGGAAAATTATGGGAGAATCAATTTTATAGCTGGCTGCTGAACAGGCCGAAAGTTTTCGTCCATACTCCTCGAGCGCGCGTTATCGCGTTAAGATTTCTTGACGTGGTTGGCATAATAAGTGGTACAGCACCCTTCATGATGATAGAATACCAACCACCAATCAGGTCTATTCTGTCTCACTATCCTAGTGCCTTCCACCCACCAGCCCTATAATGATGATTCCAGATGGTGGTAGCTCATGAAGATTCTCACAAAGCAGTTTGCTTGAGCCTGGAATTACTAATCTGATTCTGTCCCCTGCAGGTCACTCGAGTCCGTAATGATCCCTTGTTTGTCTAGGTGTTCTCAGATATTTTCTAGAGTAACCTATCTAGTAGTTGGTTGTTTTGATGGAGTATGAGTGACGAAATCTAGGTCGATTCTCCAAATACTCCAGAACCCTCAGCTTCACCTACTATTTATTTTCCTCTTTCAACAGTGAATGAGCTATTCCAATCAGTGGTTCCATGTTGAAGAAAGATCTCATAGCTCCACGACTATTATGATTTCCATAATTCCAAATTGGTTGAGAGCCCATATCAATTACAGTGTTCCTTTCCTAGAGCCATGAGCGGGAACTGATAGCTCAAATGAAATTGTTAGCAGTTATCTCTCTCAGCGTGGCTGTCAGAAATAAGAAATTATTGATCTCCCTGCTCTGTCACTCTACAATAATTCCTGGACACACCGATCAATCGTGTAAATGTCCCCTGGCTGTTGCATTTCGATTTTTGCGTCAAGAGGCCTCTTAATGGGAGGTGGTACATGTCCGAGCTCGCAAGCTCCCTTCAAAAATTGGACTTTTTATATCCATGATGTCTCAGTTCGTATGCGGCGTAGACCAACAATTTTTTTTTAATTGAAGCTCAATCATTTCTTCAGAATGTGTATGACTTCCTTTTCTGTTTTTCTTCGTATATCAGGAAAAAAAACCTGGTGAGTGGTAATTTCGTAAAATCTCTACAAACGATTTTATTTTCATGATTTCTCCGTCAATTTTCGGGATAAATGTATGAAATTTTCAGTATACATGCGAAATTATATTTTGCAGAATGTTTATTGATAAGTTTTTTTGTTTATTGCCCCCTGAATTTCCAAATGAATTATAAAGTAGGAACTATATTGGTCATTGCTGTATTCTAAATAAGATTTTTTTCGTTGTATGATGAGAATGTTGATATTTTTTGTTATTGGTTGCTCTTGATTTTTTAATTTTGTTATTTAATTCGAGGCCCTAGCAGAGTCCGGGTTACTGGAACTCTGATAATGAGGCGTTTTGTTGTCCCATATTGTGAGACTTTACAATAAATGGATTCATTATTATTTTTTTTTAACGTCCGTGTGAGGGGAAAACCCTTTATGGGCACCGAGAGGGTCCGCACTCTCGGTAGTGTGAGAATCCAGGATATTGTGTGGTTACTCACTAAAAACCCCTCACACTTCAATGAAGGAGTTCTTCATCCTGCCCTCGCAGCGTCCCTTAACAAAAGAGATGAGCTGCAAGTGGCTTCTAGAGTTCATGGGACCTGATGATATGAAGTGACCCGAGCAACACTGCTTTCTGCATTCTGTGCGCCAATACCTCGGCCAGTGATCTGCAGACCGGGATAATCTTCAGTTCATCCACATAGTTAGCTCTCATTCCACCGTGACATCCTATGATAAGTACGTCCTAATTTTATGACCTGGGTATAAAGATCCAAGCTCGAACACAAGGTCTTTGTATTTTTGCCTCTACTGTTCTTCCTTCATCACAACATTATTTTCAGCAGGGGAGGATAATTCCACGACAAATAACTCCTTCAACTCCTTGTCCAGCAGAAGTATGTCTGGCTTAACAGCATTGATCTGCCGTGTTGTTGAGACAGGATAGTTCCAGCATATGCGAGCTCTATCGTTCTGGACCACCGCTTCAATCTCCAGAGGGACATATGGTAGCACCGGTTCTTTGTCTATCCCATACGCGGCTCTCAGATGGAAGTATAGGATTCGGAGTGCCGCGTTGTGTCTCTCTACATACCCTGATGGAGCATGGACTCTGCAGGCGGAAAGGATGTGCATAATCGTTTCCTGTTGCCCATGGCAAGCCCTGCAAGTTGTTGGGGTGTCCATTTTCATGATGTTCTTTTTATACCATCTCGTATTCAGTACTCCATCTTGACACGCCATCACAGCCTAGCAAGACTGATTCGAAAGTCTCAGTCAGATACATTACTCGAACATCATATGAGTAAGACCTTGCACTCCATATATTTCAGGAGCTTAAAAGGCCAGGACCTGTCTGAAGAATTGTCTTTCGCCTTTCTAAAGTCAGCTAGCCTTAAGTCAGAGACAGAAGGATTTATTATTATTATTATTATATTTTCAACCAGGTTTTTTTCCTAATATACGAAGAAAGGCG
Organism: Adalia decempunctata; assembly: GCA_951802165.1. Taxonomy (NCBI): domain Eukaryota; kingdom Metazoa; phylum Arthropoda; class Insecta; order Coleoptera; family Coccinellidae; genus Adalia; species Adalia decempunctata. The sequence goes on along the minus strand of OX637701.1, from coordinate 37,275,433 downwards.
GAAAAGCGAGTAATGCACATTCTGCGAAATATTATTCCGCAAGTATACTGAAAATATCATACATTTATCCCGAAAATTCATGGAGAAATCATGGAAATAAAATCGTTTGTCCAGATTGTCATGAAATTACAGCTTACCAGGTTTCTTTCCTAATATACGAAGAAAAACGGAAAAGCGAGTAATACACATTCTAGAGAAATGATTAAGCTCTAATTTAAAAAAGAAATTGTTGGTCCACGCCGAATACGAACTGAGATATCATGGAAATAAAAAGCCCAATTTTTGAAGGGAGCTCTCGAGCTCGGACGTTTACCAACTCCCCAGGGTCTCTCATCGTATATGCTGATTTAGCCTGTAGGTTGTTGACTTAGCTCCACTTCTGGTCTGTATATGTAGAGGTCGAGATTTAGCAGCATCCCAAACGCTACCGTACCCTGTTCTCCATCAAAGAATGATCTATGCAAACATTCCTGGATAAATGGGTAAGTCAACAAACAAGATTGTCGAATTGTCGAACAGTCACTGTTTGATGTGGATTTTGAGCTGGCAGCGTCATCAGTCCATATTTTTCAAGAACTGCCTTGGCTGGGCCATCCCATCTGAAGATACCTCTGGAAGCGCTGCAGGGACAAATTTTGGGTCCATTGCATTTCATCAGTTTCATCAGGGACCATGACCTTTTGATGAATTTCTCTATGCAAATAACCTACACTGCTTCCTCGGTAGTTCGATTGGAATCATTGATAAAGAAATAGATGTGTTGATAAATGGAGAAAGAAAAACAAATCGTAACAATTCAAGTACGGCAGATTTCTTTGTTTGCAACTGGGCAATAAATTCAACTGAAAATTCCTTCATTAAAATTAAATGTTGCCGGACATTCCATAAGACAAATGAAAATACGTGAGACTCATATTGCGATAAGACTAACCACATTTCTTTCTTTCGTTTTGTGATCCGGTTTTGGTCTTGTTTTGGGTTGATTCGGTTGATGCAGGCAACATATTTTCGCTGCAAGAGAAAGCCATGGGAGCTCCGTTTCGTGCCTTCACAACCCATGTTTTCTGAGATTTGTTTGTGTAAACAACAAAAATGTGTGCAGTACTAACTCCTCAAGGTTATCCTAATTCCTACGGGAGAAGAAAACTATGTCACTGTTCCATTCATCGGCTCTAATCAACAGAAAGGTATGCGGAGGTACAAACTGTGGAAACTGAACGAATATATTCAATGTAGACAGTTGCAATTTGTTTTAATCAATATATAAATTTTTTAATGGTCCTTTTGTGTTTCGCAATTAGTTAAAGCGAAAAAATGTGCGCAATAGCATTGTTAAACCATGGTTATAGACAATTCTATAATGTCTTTTTGATGGATTCCGCAAAGTTCATTTCATTGAATTTGAAAAAAATATATCTTTTAGGAATGCTGGAAATTGCGTCCTCCATAATAAAACAATCGAAATCTTCTCAGGGAAATAGGACAAAATAAAAACAAAAGGTGTTATGGTGGGTTTCACATCAAAAATTCGTCTGGAAACCGATAAAATAATATTCTCTTGAATTGTTCTTTCAGACGTTAATTCTTAAATTCAAGTGACGTAGTTTGAAAAACACAAATTTCGTTAAAAAATATCCGAAGTCGAGGAACTGAATCACTGAAGTGGAAGTCATTCAAGGTATCACTTTGTGTGCCACAGTACGAGCCAAGTAATGTAACGATTATTTTGGAAATGGAAATCCATCAATCTCTGGCGAAATTTACTTTATATTCAATTTCTTTAATGATTATTAGTACTTAATTTCGCTAATCTTGATATAGGTACTATTTGATTTCGTGTTCTTCAACACTCGTTTTAAATTTAACTAATATCAATAATATATTTTCAGATCTTGGTACGCCGTTTTTTCCAGGGGCCCCCGAGCTATGGCACCATCCTCTGGCCTATTCTGCCACAGAACTACCCGGGGCTGCCCTTCAACATGCGACGCTAGTGCATCCAGCTCTTCATCCTCAGGTTCCAGTACGTTCCTATCTTTGACTATCTACAGACAAAACTCTGGAAAGTCAGTTGCAACAAGCAAGCGCGCCCGTACATCATCATGTTAGTGTCACCATGGTTTCTGTCTTTCCACAATGGATTTTTTGTTTTGTTGCACCATAACACAATTCCAGGAATGACACGTCAGATCAATAAACCTACATGCCGGTTATTACACTAATAGCGGATTCGAATTGTTCGGCTATGTATGCCATTACCTTGTTCTTCGACACCTAGCACTTAATTTCCCTCACGAACTTCATTGAAAAGGAAGGTAGAGTGCCTGGAGAATTTTCTACTCCATGAAGGAGTCGAGAGTATTTCGTCACTAGTGAGCTGTTCTGAAAACTGAAAATAGGCCATGAAATTTTCATGAGTTTCTAAGTTCCCCAAGTCTTCAAAATTGGTAACCATACAGTAAAACTGACGCATATTATAATAATTCAGCTCAAGAAAAGAATTTATACGTTGAACCATCATTCCCAATTCCTCTACTCAAATTCAAGCACTATAATTCAAATGCATTAAGGATGAATTCATGCAATGAATCAGAAAGTCAGGTTGCTGTCCACATGCTATGAACCAAATGACACACAGGCAGAAGGTAACAGTACTGTTGTGTGAAGGCACCCCCTTCGAGATTCGACGGAAGTGCGACTTTTCACCAATCAAGGGGTGTTATTACTTAAAGAAAAGAGATGATTAAAATTTTGAAGATCTTTCTCCGTGCAGGGAGAAAGTGTGAGAACGAATCAACTCACTAGGGTCAGGACTTAGTGTTTACTAATTCTCCAGGGTGACGGATGGTAAATGAAATTCGAAAATAAACTTCAGATGTATATTATGACTAAAATAAAATAAACGGTTTTACGGACACTGTCTATAATCTAGTCACATCAAAAGACAAAATTATCGAAATATTTGGTCTGAAATTTACCAAATCGAATTCATTTTACCAAAACAAACATCAAATTTCACTGCAAAATTAAATTGTCGAAAACCAAATAGAATTTTCGAAGCAAATTCGAATTACAGAGCAAAACTGAATCATCAAAACCTTGGGGGTTTTCAATATAACCCTAAACCGTAAACATGTAAACACATCAGAATAATACTACTAACGATACTCAAACAAGCCAAGCCTACACAAAAATACGTGACCTTTCTCCTCGTGCAGGTAATCCTAAGGAATGATGAAAGTATCCTGAAAAACTAAAGAAACACAAAAACACGTCGCTAACTCGCTGTTCACAGATTGATTTCACTCCCGATTTATCGACGAGACGTAATCTCAATAATTCTAATTAATTTCAAAAATCTTCTACTTTCGAATTAACACTTTTCTGTCTCCGTTTGAGACCGTATTTCCAAAAGAACCAAAAATGCGTTACCCTAACACCGTTCCCGAGGCAACTGAGAACCTTCCCGTTTCAGACTTCTCCAGCTACTCCTAACTTCCGATTCCAAACTTAAACCAACCCGAGTCCACTGAGAACCTTCCCGTTTAAGGCTTCCCCGGCTACTATCTTCTTCGTTCCTTAAAAACCAATCAAATTGGAGATTTTCCTTCTTCCCACTTCCCGTGGGTGGGTTCTGACAGGATGATGCCATTTCCTATGAAACTTTCGGGTACTGCCACGTTGCAAATCCCACGATTTCTGCCTCAAATTCTTCTGCTATCGTACGCATTTAGTGCAACCGATTTCGTGAAACGATTTTCTGATATCGTCTGACTCTCATGAGAAACTTGAACCGAAAATCAATAACTTCAATCGTTATCGTCTCGCCAGCATCCTGTACCATACCGATAAATAATTTTCGGACCCATGAATATCAATTTCAGAAGTCTATACTAGTCAACCGAAATATTTCGATTTATTACTGTTGCAACTTTAGTACAAAACTACTGACAAAGTTCACAAATGAAACGCTTGGTTCTTCTTAGAACATCAATATAAGATGCGTGAGCCCAGTCTTCCTCAGGCTTAAATTGGGAAAGAAGATCATTACAATAGCAACATGGACAGTCGTCTGCTAACAACATTTCATTCTCCTTTGTCTTCTTTGAATAATGCCCTAGGAGCCAATCTCCTTCTCTTTAGAGGAGGTGTGGTCTCATTTTGTGATTTGATTGCAATCATATTAGGTGTAGAAATTGAAACAACAGTACATTTGTCGAGTCTTCGGCTCACGTTTGCTCCACTTATAAATCGTCCTTTAGGGACAGGAGAAATCTCCTCATAGGAACAACCGGAATAGGATAAGGTGCATTGCGTTTATTAGCTGCAGATGAATGTTTTTGTTCTGAATATGCTAAGACAAGTCCTTGTCCTTAGTGTGCTGATGGAGCCTGAGATAAATAGTCTGGCTTTTGTCCAGTAGATACCTACTGTTAATTCAGCTGAAATGCCTGTCATTATCTCCATATAGCGTTATAAAAATAGAAATATATCGAATGCATACAAAAATTGAATACAATGACAAATTAGTAAAGTTTGGAATGAATCCAACATAAATTTAAAAAATTTGGCGCAATAAAAAAAATCGGGGCCTATTGATTCCTGTTATTGCTCATAACCACCGAATGAATTAGAGTAGAGGGCTTGCGAGTTTTCAGAGGTCATAATACAAGCCATTCGGGTCGTGTGATATGGTAGGCAGTTCCGCATTTGATACCTCCAAAATCAAACTATGATGCAGAGGCAACATTTTGTACATATACAGGGTTTTTGGAGGATGAGTAGCCATAGGTAAATGGTGGATAGGTGATGCTCTTGGCTACTTGTTGCGCCTAATAAAATAATATTTCGCCCAAAGTTCAAAGATAATTTTTTTGCCTTTTTTCTAGAAATTCTCCATTTTTCTCATTGAAATCTTGATTTTTTTTTTAATTTAATGCTCGAAGTGCCTATAAAATGATTTATTTCTTTAGTCCAGTCTTGTCTTATTCAGATTGAATCATAATTTCATACGAACGTCTTCAAAAAACCTGACAGCGTCGTATCAAACATAAAAATGAAAAAGAATAATGTTGTGTCCACTTTACAAAGTAAAATAAAAAAAAATTTACATAGTGTGGGGTTTTAAAATGGTTTTAAAAACTTCTCTAGTTGATACTCTTTGCAATGGTATGTAACATGTACCATTAATAATCAGATAACTCAACAAAAAACCGTTTTGTCTTCAAGGATGCCTTGAAAAGGCGACGACAAAACTATTCCATTGAGAAGGTAAAATCTTTTCTCTCATTCTAACACAGCTAAAAATAGCGTGCTCATTTTATAGGCACCTCGAGCATTAAATTTAAAAAAATTCAAGATTTTGTTGAGAAAAATGGGAAAGTTCTAGAAAAATGGCAAAAAAATGACAACACTTTGAACTTTGGGCAAAATGTTATTTTATTAGGCGCAACAAGTAGCCAAGAGCATCACCTATCCACCATTTACCTATGGCTACTCACCCTCCAAACACCCTGCATATCATTTTGTCCGTATTTCCCCTACAATACAAACAGTTCAAGACGAAAGGCTGTTGAACAATTCAAAGTGTAACCGGAAAATTCACCAGTTAATTTGAAGACTCGGTACAAATCCATTGTTTTATAACTGTCAGAACCGTTGTTTCTGTGAAATATCACTTATATTGAAAAATAACGTAAAAACATTCAACTGGAAGTTTGATTGACAGTGAATTCACTCGTATGTTTCTGAAATGCTATGAAAACAAGGGGATTTCTGTTTAAGAGGAAAAATTAACATTGAATCGCATCGTACATAAACACATCACTAGAGTTCTTGTTCTTGTTTTAACAACTATCCATCCAAAACCACATTTGAATCAGAAACCGCTTGATTATATCCTCAGCGCATCATACTCCATGTTGAATAATACTAAAATTTTTAATAATTTCAGCATTCGATGTCTTTGCCGCCTCCAACAGCGTTGACTTCAATGCACGCCTCTCTGCCACACTTTCTACCAAGTCCTGCCTTGGCTTCTCCCGTGGGATCCTCATCGTCCCAGCCTGGAATGGGAGTAAGCAATCCACCTTGCTCCACTCTCTTCGTGGCCAACTTGGGCCAGTTTGTATCGGAGCATGAACTGAAGGAATTGTTCGCGAGGTGAGTTCATTTTCTTTTTGCACAATTTCTCACGAATGCACAACCCCAGTTTATTTTCACGATCCAGCCAAATACAACCATCCACATAGACCAGACAGGATCTGTAATTTTCGATTAATTCCAAATCGTGAGTTTATTTTGATCTCCCTTTATTCCATGGAATCAAAAATCGTATACAGGGTGATTTTTTTTGTGTTGCATTAGACGTATATCAGGGAGGAATTTGGATACAAATTCAAGATTCTGTATTTCTGTTTTAGAGTACATGAACTTAAATTGTGAAATATTTTCAAGTGGTACCTAGATACTTCCGGTTCTACCGGAAACGAATGTTAACTTCATTATTTCAAATGTAACACCTTGTATTATATTTAATATATTTAAATTCTTCGTTTGATTCTGCACTGTTTTTATGTATGATATAAGCGACAACTTCAAGCGATTGTTGAGTTATAGCCTGATTGTCAAATTTGTTGACAGAAAGAACACTACTTTGTGACACAAAGTAGTGTTCATATCTTTCAAAATTCCTTATTGTAAGAATTTCTTTCGGCAACAGTGGAACAAAAAAAACTACGGAATAAGACATAAATCATTTGCCACTATAAATAATAACAAATGAAATGTGAATACGAGCTAGGTCTCCCATACCGTTCACCCCATCAGACCGAATGGTCCAACGTCAACTGAGAATCGCACCGACTGCAGTTTCGTCCTACTTAGGACTCATCAGGGTGGAATATCCCACATATTTTAATTACATATTGACATAGCCAACTTGAAAATTTTCTTAATAAGCCGATGATTAGACAGAGAAACCTAGCTTCAGTCATGAAATTCAATAACGGCAAAACTACTGATTTCAAACACATGACATATTTGGCACACTCTAACTAGTTTTTGACGAGCAATCGATCGGAATTAAAAAATTAATATGGTTACCGTTTAAAAAAAATAGATTTCATAGTTTTATTCTGGCTCAATCTGTTTCAGGCACCCTGTAGGTATAATAGTATCAGTATCAGCGTACTTTCTTTTGTTCCACTGTTGCCAAAAGAAATTTTCACAATGAGGGATTTTGGAGATATAAACACGAATTTGTGACACTCTTTCTGTCAACAAATTTGATAATCAGGCTGTACCTAACTCAACAATTGCTTGAAGTGGTTGCGCATATCATACATCGAATCATGTATAAAAAATATACAGTGGTATACATTTGTGGACTGTGGTGTTACATTTGCAATAACAAAGTTTACATTTGTTTCTGGTAGAACCGGAAGTAGATTCCGCCTGAAAATATTTTACAATTTTAGTTCATGTACTCTCAAGCAAAACTCGAATTCTCGAATTTGTATCAAAACTCCTTCCTCGAATACATCTGATGAAACACTTGGAAAATCACCCTGTATACCAGTCTGTAAAATGGTTTGAAAGATCGATGAAAATTCGAGTATAAAAATTTCGCAAATTTGACATGAGGTTAATAATGAGCAATGAAGGTATATTCCATTCACTTCCATTATGTATCCTGGTTGGCCATAAAATTCTCACACATTTTACCGTGTTTATTTTGAAAATGTTAGGTTATAGTCATCGTCTGATCGTATGATGTCCCTAGGAGCTTTCGCAATCACATCTTGATCATCTAGGCGGTTTTTGTTCCAATTTACAAAGCCTGCTAGTTTCGTCTCCTGGCTCTCCCATTCGGCACAATAGTGAGCTGTACCGATAGTGCTCTGTCCGCGTTAGCTGGATGAACTCCATTGTGTAAGACGGCGAAAACTATAAATCTTTTTGCTTGATTTAATTCTAGAGATTATCTCCAGAGGAGTGTCATATTTTGTCTCCAGTTGCAGTGATTCTTCACTGAAGTAGTCCTTTTCAAAGCTACAAAAGGGGTCAGGTTAAACGGGTTTGACTAAGGATGTACTTTCATCAGCCTTCTCACTACCCCTCAATGCCACAGTGCCCTGGCACGCATAAGAGAGTCACTTCGTTGCATCTGCCCAGTTGCTCTGTGATATTGCGGCATTTCCATCTGAGCACTGGCCCTACTAATCAGTAGGGCCACGTCGCCGTTCTCTCGATCGTTCTACTCCCTGGTTTTCAAGAATAAAGGCCCAGAGCTCTTAACGCTGATTGACGATCTCTTGCAATACAATGACTATATTGGTTATAGTCACTGTATGTTGCAATATTTCTGCGCGCCCCCTTGAGGTTTCTTTTCCTATGACTATTTGTCTATTTGACGTATAAAGTTCACTGCACTTTGTCTTGCATCTATGATCGTTGCAAAAGAAGTTTCAAAATCAAATGTAGCTGGCATTACGTGAGAGGTTTTTGCTATGAGGCTTGAGTCTGTTTGAATCTGGATTATCAGGTGCTCCACCAAGTTACCAGATGAGAACTCGATGTTTTGAGATTTTGCATTTCCTCGAATGTAGATGTAGGGGAGGCAGATTGATAATTACATCTAGCGCTGCTGAAGAAATCGTACAGAAGGCTTCAGTTACACCTACACAAGCAAGCCGTAACAGTGTCTGTAGACGAATTTTCCAAATCCGGGAGAAGCTTCATTTCGAGCAGAAATCGAGCCTGCGCCCGTTGTTTGCAAAGTCAGAAATCATTTATTTATGCATTTTATATTATACAAAATAAAATCCAGAAATTTAGGATGGCGAGGTCACCAATAGTCTAAACCCATTCCACTCGTTTGAGAATATTTAAGGCACACTACCAAATAAGCTACAACCAGAACCAACGTAACGATAAATTTATTCCACTGAAGAAGGATAGCTAATGAGATAAAAAACAAACTGAATTCACCGTATTGACTAACCAGTCATCATTGTGCTCGAGAAGGCACTGGTACATCACGATTTTTTCACGTCATCAACTGAATAACTGATCTTCGGTATTCTCAGGCAATATACTGAACTGTTCTTAGCCTACTGCAATGTTTCCATTCTGGCCTCCTATTCACTTCCGGGCATAGCGATCATTTGGCAAGACAGTCAGTATTCAATGATAACAACAGTGTCTTCGACATCATGTGAATCCAATCTTCATACTAAAAATTTAAAATTCGTCATTGTGAATTTGAATTCAAGGCACATGTCTTATGCATTCTAGTATTCTACCATAGCATATGGATACTATGATTCTACAATCAATTCCTTTATGGTCAGACCTTAACTTCTTTTATCCATAAATTCTATTAAATGAATTCAGTTCAGTTTGACCAAATTCTAAATGAGAACTTGTTATTTCCAAAGCCGGATCTAAAGACTTGCGGCTTACAAATACCAATATCTAATTGAAGGTTTCCAATTTGCATGAAATTTGGAGCCTGTCAATGCTTGTCCAGTTTTAAAAACAGCAACTTAGGTGAAATATTTCTATCCAGTTGCATTTATTGTCAGTGACACCTCACCATCGCAGCATAAAAAGTAGGTATGCCCAAAAATTATGAATATTCATGGCAGTTTATGAGAGCAAGGTGAAGGAGTCAATCAAAGATTCCGTTTTAGATTTCATTAGTCACAAAGAAAGATTTTCTGGTCTGCTTTGTTACTAAAATATTTCTGTTGGTCCTTTTTTGTAATCTACAACTTTATACTGTGTTTGGTTGGAACGTTTATATGTTGTGATTTTTTTAAGAGCCAATAATCCCCACAGTAGGTAATATTCTGTTCATTTCCCATACTAATGCACGAATTAATAGATTTAATTCATTGTTTGGATTACTTGAGTTTATTTTTAATGCGAGGTATAAAACGAGGGAATATTCATGAAATATGTAGACGGAAAACTAATGATTGAAAAAACCAAGAGTTGAAATTTTCTCAGGTCGAAAAGTCAAGAAATCAGGGAACTGATAATCATGTGTCATGTGATCATTTTACTGAAGCGGACTACTTATACGCCTGCGACATGGTCTATTTAGGCCATCTGGTTTGGGAATTTCGAAGGAAACTAATTTTCCCAGTCGCAGGTTTGTGAGGAGTCGGCTTAACGCAACCGCAGTTCGTGTTATGTGCTGCGTTCTACAAGTTATACAGGGTCTTCCTAAATTGAAGGTCAAACGAAGAGATTCACTGCATGATTTTTAGGAAAAGAGTCCCATAAACATGGAACCGCAAACGTTTTCGAGATACAGGGTGTACTAGGGAGTGATTGAACATTTTTGATTTGAGACGTTTTGATTTTTTTCTGAATCCGAAGCAGATACGACAGAGACCATAGTTGTACTTTACTGTAGTTGATGTGGAAAATAAATATTATTTGATTCGATCTCAAACCAACAGTGGCTCACAAAAAAAAAATCTGGAGGAAAACAGGGGACAGTGTTCCATAAAAAATATTAGCCAATAGGTTTGCCTTTTCATGACACATGCCATAGTGTTTTGATTGGAAACAAATATGTACGGCTCCCTTTCATAAGAATATACAGGGTGACCCACCCCAGACGCGGTTCTCATTTTGGGGCAGTTAAGACATTTTGAAAATTTTATCGGCGCGGGATAAGGCTATATGGCTCTGATGACGGCTAATAAGCCACAAACCGGAAAGTCATTGTCTTCCTGTGGTGGTGCCACCTGCTGGTTTACTTCGGAAACTGGTTCTCTACAAGTCCATTTCTCACATCGCCCTTCACATTTCACGAAAAAAAAATTTCAAAATGTCTTCATTTACTGCCTCAAAATGAGAACCGCGTCTGGGGTGGGCCACCCTGTATCTATATATACATAGTGTTAACTCTTAATTGTAATATCTATTCCGAATTCCAGTTGAATATTTTGTGAAATGTGGATACTACCAGAAAAAAAATTTTAACTTTTTTATGGGACTTTTTGTCTAAAAATTATCCTCCTTTCAATATAGGAACACTCTGTAGAAGTTTATGTGTCAGGCCTTTAAATGATCTTTCAGGCACTTCAACGTAAAATGTTGAGATTGAAAGTTCATTTTTCCACCGGCCATCAATATGGGAGTAACAATTCGGGAAAAGGTGGACGATAAAAATTATTTGTCATTTCCTAATTTGCGAGTTTTTTAACTAATTATCGCTTTTCAGAACTGAAATTGATTATTTTTTGATCAAATAATATCGAAAGTGAACAGTATACAGGGTGGCCACCTAGATATCCGAATGTGAATGTTGTGAACATCCCTTTTTGTCGGAATGGGTTTCTAGGACGCAACCACCTGTGGAATAGTTAATTTCCGACATCTGAGGGGAATTGGGGAACAGGTACGTTTGTGATACCAGCAACGACTAAACAAGCGGCTCCAACATGAAAGCCCACACTGGTGAAATAGTAAACTGGAACAAAGGGCGTTCATCCTGGTTGAATGATATTTCAACCAAGAAAATAGATGACTACATTGTAAATGGATGACTTACCGATCTTTGAAGACGAATCCTGTATCAAATTAGTTGCAAAATATTTAATTCTGTTAACAGGATAATATTATAATAGAAGATTCACAGTTGATTGGTGATACATGTCGAGGTGCCGTTTATTTCCATCTGTTTTCAATAGCGGAAATGGCCAAAGCATAGAGATGAGAGAATCTCATCGCCTTATGATAAACATCTTCAAGTTTTTCTAATCATGCTTGTTGAAAATATTCAATGCATCGATGTGAATTAAACGATGGAGTGACATGAAAACTAATTGCTGATAAAAGTGCAATTTCAGAAATGATTCTGAGCAAAACTTATTCGATTCACTATTCAGGAAGTTCCCTTCTTATAGGATATCATAGAAGCAGAAGGAAATTACTCGAAGGCGTTGAAAAAAATCTGGTTTATTTCAAAGACAATGTTTATCAATGTGACCTCCGGACTGTACAGTGCATATCTCTCCATTTCGTTTTTGATCTCATTAGAAGTTTCTCGTATATTCTCAATAACTTGCTTTCCATTAGTAAATTGCCTAAGGCATTTCCATAGAATAGGTATCATCAAAAACTGGTGGAAATTGGGGAAGAGTGAATCATGTCATTTTTGCTCAATATTAATACCAAGTGAATACATATTACTACACGAGTATCTCGGTGGCCACCCATTGTACAAGATTATTTGCATGCTGAAGTACCTCAGACAGCCGTCCTCTGCCGTAACAAAGTGTGCAATATAGTTCATGTTCCTTTATGAAACATGTTTTTTTTTTTATTCAAACCTTCGGAACATAACAGCCAATTGACGAAGCTTGTTGTTAAATAGATGTAGCCACTCTTTTCACTCACCTCCACCACTGAGTTGCACTTTTGGTGTTCTTGTTGCACAGCTTCCCTGGCTTCTGTCGCCTGCGCATGCACAGCAAGGGAGAATTCCCGGTCGTCTTCATGGAATACCGAGACGTTCACTGCGCATCTCAAGTCATGGCCGCTCTCCAGGGCAACTTTCTGATCTCTTCGGATCGGGGCCCCATTCGAATTGAGTACGCCAAAAGTCGTATGGCTGGAGAGGTCGGTCCTGAAATTCACTGTTTACATTGGCATTGCTTTTGTTCTGTAGCTATGCAATTAAGCCTTTTCTTGACCCAGAAATCACGAAAGACTCCTCATATGGAAAGTTTTTGATTTGAACTTATAAAAGATTCATTCATCACCTATGTTCCACAAAGTACTACAAGAAAAAATATCTAGTCCAGTTGATAATTTTTATGGAGATCGGAAAAACATTCGAATCCAGGATTGTGACAATGGTGATTTGGAGTTAGGCAAGCCAAAAGTACAAGATTCAAGGTGTAAGAGCCACTTTCATATTCTTGCCCTCATGGCTGTTCGCCAGAGTGCAAAATAATTAAAGAAAAATTGAAGCAGCAATCCTCAACACATAATTGCTTTTAGTCAAATATTATGCTCTCTGAGATATACACTCAAACTGAACTTTCAAACTGAATTGGCTATTGTATCTTCACAGTCGATCGTTCGAAATTATTTCATTTTTGTAAAATATTGATAAACCATACATTAATCTTTTCAAATTAACAGAGTATGATGAAAATGAAAGTTCAATAGAAATACTAAAGCGGCGCATTCTTAAAATCAACTGATGAAAAAGAAGATAGTAATCGGAAAGGACTTATTGAATGATTTATTTGTACTTAGTCAATATTTTTTTGAATAACGATGATTTCTTTTTCCGGTTATCTCGAACAATTTCCCAAAAAACAATACCAAGATTCTTGACCTCCAGAAAATGGTAAACTCGAGTACCTATATTGGGTAAATGATATTTTATACTGATGAAGGCTTTCACGACCGGATTCAACTTCAAATTTAGACGGACTTTATAACCGTGGTCCACAAGGAAATTCAACCTGATCGTAGCTATACGCATACCAAATGTCGCCGATGGGGAGGTTAGAGCTTAGGCTTCTTGAGTCATTAGGAACCGAAGAGCAATATAATCCCAGAGAACGCCTAGCTATAGACAGTCTCAATGATGATCATTGTCCTCCCAGCAGATAAAAGTAATGCAGCGGTGGGTACGGAATGACCACTGATGAAATGATGAGGGTTTACTGAAACCATCCAAACATAAAACACTGAAGAAGGATCTTACGAAGTCCAAGCTCAGGTGAACTAGATCATTGTTGAAGGCTTCATGACTCGATGAAGAGTACAAAACAAAAAAGACTCTGTTAGAGTGAAGCGCAGGGTCCGTGCGTCCAACATATGATCTGGCGAGGACTCCATTGTTCATACCGCATTCATGCAATAGGTACTAGAAAGACTCAGATCCGAAGTCACACCGACTGGAATACCGCGACCCGACAAGGAGTTCCTCTCCCCATAGATATGGAAGGTGTAGGGTTCCCTAGGTGTGTTAACCTCAGTACAGATAGATTACCGCAAGCGAACAGTATACAGAGTGTAACAGCCAAATGGAATAAATTCGATAACGAATAAATGAGGGCGTGTTGGGAAAAACGCTCGGACACGTCGATTTGTAATTTTAAATGCGCATATTTTTCAAGAAAATAAAATTATATAGGATGTTCCATGCGACCATGGCCAATACGAACTTTCTTATTTCAAACGCAACCCCCTGTATATTATTTATTTTTTGGATTCTTCAGAGAATTCTAGGCACAATTCATGCACAATGTCCTATACCTATCTTCAACTTTTTCGGAAATATTAAGTGTTTTCAGATTTTTTACAAAAATTAACATTTTAAATGAAAATTATTTTATTTCACAAATTCGATACATTACACTCAATACTTATTTCCCATTTACCTCTTGATATGAAGAAAGTAAGCAGCAAAAACCATTGCTGAGAAGAAATTGAAAAAACAAAAACAGATTTGTTTATTCTCATAGGCTTAGTAACACGTTGTCTGTTTGCATGACAATAAGTGATCAGTGTAAGTGTTATTGTCTTTTGAATTTCGATAACTGTACGTAATAATATTAGAAAATGGTTCATTTAACAGAAATGCACAAAATAATCATTCTTCAAATGATTGGTTATGGAGATTACACACGGACACAAATGGAAGTTTCTCGCTTATTTCACGAAAAATTTCCAAATTTGCCGCCTATATCCCAAGGAACAATTAGCAAAATAGAAAAGCAGTTTCGAGAGCTTGGTCATGTAAGACGAATAAAAAAACTACGAAATTGGATATTAGCTTGAGTTTCAAGAAAGCCCACATAATTCTGTTCGGAAAGTAGCCCCGCTGTTCACCGTCAGCCACACGTCAATATTTCGAATATTAAAGGAAAGTAAGATGCATCCCTATAGAATGATGTCAACTCAGGAGCTCATAGAAGACGGTTTCGATAGAAGAACGCATTTTTGTGAGCAGATGATAGCAATCTTAGATAACAATGTGATCCGATCAGAAAATGTTTTGTTTTCTGATGAGAGTACATTTACACTACACGGTCATTTTAATCGTCAAAATTGCCGCTATTGGTCTGATGAGAATCCTCACTGGATGAGAGAAGAACATACGCAATATCCTGAAAATGTTAATGTTTGGGCAGGAATTGTTGGAAATCATATCGTAGGTCCCTTTTTCATTGACGGCAACTTGAATGGAGAAAAATATTTAGAATCACTACAAAATAATATCGTACCAACTTTGATAAACTTATATCCTGATCCAGCAAATCCACAAGTTCCTGCCAATATAATATGGTTTCAGCAAGATGGAGCACCGCCCCATTACCAAATCAATGTCCGGCAGTACTTGAACCAAATTTTTCCAAATCGGTGGATACGGAGGCGCGGAATAGAATGGCCAGCACGATCTCCTGATCTGACACCATTAGACTTCTTTTTGTGGGGATACATATGTCAAAAGTATTGTATACGAAAAGAAACCCTTAAACTTAGGCGCCCTAAAAAACCGAATCACGCTTGCGATCAGATCAGTCACACCTGAAATGTTGAGTAACGTTAGAAGACAATTCTACACCAGGTTAGCATGTTGCCAAGACGTTCGCGGCGAGCATTTTGAACATTTCCTACATTGACATTAATGTTTTTTTTTGTTTTTTTTTAATAATCAAGAAATAATCAGTATTACTCATTAGGTTTTAAGTGTAATGTACCGAATTTGTGGAATAAAATAATTTTCTCTATTTCAGTATCGTAATGAGTTTATTACAGTACTAAAAATAGTGCTGTAATGAATTCATTACAGCATCGTTTTCATTCGTTCTGAATAACAAAGAAATCGCCATGTGTGCCTTCCTGGATGTATCTGGGGCCTTTGACAACACAACACATGTGTCTGTCAGAGATGCACTTGAAAGGCGAGGAGTGAATAATACCATCTTAAGATGGATGTATGAGGTGTTAACGACGAGGATAGCTGAGACATCGATGGGCGAGGAATCCGCCTTCGTCAAAGCTACTCGTGGAACACCTCAGGGTGGGGTGCTATCCCCCCTCCTATGGAGCCTGGTAGTGGATGAACTTCTACACAGGCTAACGGAGCTTGGCTTTGAATGTGTAGGCTATGCTGACGACATAGTCCTAATAATTAGAGGTAAATTCGAAGGCACTCTCTGCGACCTATTGCAGAAGGGCCTTAGAATTATTGAGCAGTGGTGCTTGTCAGTGGGGCTGAACATCAACCCAACCAAGACCACATTGATTCCGTTCACTCGGAAGAGGAAACTTCCAGCCATGAAAACGTTAGTATTAAACGGAAATATCTTGGAGTGGGGGTCTGAAGTCAAATACCTAGGAATAACACTGGATAGCAAACTTCTGTGGAATAAGCATGTTGATAATGCTACTGGCAGAGCTACAAGAGCTCTGATGGCATGCAGGCGTCTATGCGGCAGGAATTGGGGCTGTAACCCAAAAATACTGTGATGGATGTACGTCATGATTGTAAGACCTATAGTCACATATGGGGCAGTAGCCTGGTTTGCAAACACAAGTCAGGCAAGTACGAGGAAAATGCTCGACAAAGTACAAAGGCTTGCCTGTGTGCATCACGGGAGCTATGAGAACGTGCCCAACCAGGGCGCTTGAGATCATCACAGACCTCACACCTCTACATCTAGTGATTGATAGGGAAGCCCATGAGGCCATCCTCAGAGTATCTAAAGAAGGAGCAGACAATGAGAGAGTCAGGTTTCAGAGAGCTTGGTCCTCTCTGAATGACTACACCTCATCTGCAAACCTTCCTAGCGATGTAATGATCAAGAAAGTAAGCACTGAGAAGAACTTCAGTACAATGCTAAGTAAAAGAGAAGATTGGGAAAGGGAATACACCAACTACAATCTCAAAGAAAATACAATGAAATGGTATACTGATGGTTCTAAAACCGCTACAGGAGCTGGCGCTGGGATTTATGGGACAAGTACCAAGTGTGCACTATCGCTAGGCTCCAGTACAAGCGTCCTTCAAACGGAAATACTTGCAATCGGAAGATGTCTAGATATACATCTAGAAAGAAACTATCAGAAATGCGATATGTGTTGTATATATGAAGAATACTTTGCGACTGCGGGAAGTTTACAACGGGACTACTAAATGGAGCATTCATACACTAATCAAAGAACACGAACGGTGTTATCGACTGAATCAAACAGAGGTCGTTTCCAACATCAATAGTCATTATCCTAGGATGAAAATGGAAGCCATCGAAATCGATAAGCACAAAAACAACATGAACAGGAATAAAGAGACTTCCAATTTTCATGGGGCTCGGTTACCAGCCTTCTACAATGACCGTAATGGAAGGGATAAACCGACCGGCCACGCCGCTTGGGAGGGCTGCAGCTTTAAGAACACCGATAGACCAGTACGGAGCAGTCAATCGTCGGGTTACAATCTCCAATCGAGAAATCACTGAAGTTGACCAAACGCAGTTGTAAAAGTAGCCTTAGGGGAAATTCCTATTGGACCACGTCTAGAAAGCCCAAAATACTTTGAATTCGAAAATTATAGTTTTGCCACCTAGTCAATCTAGTCATATTGATTTCTTGAAGAATATTCTGTGACGAATCTAACAAAATATGATATTCAGGCCACTGTAATAATAATGAATTCAGAGCTACCAGATTACTGGTAATAGTATTTCTGCCTGTATCTATATCTACCTCCTAATCTCCGCAACACCTTCCTGAAATTTCCACAAGTACACTCTATGAATAACCTCTTCTTTGACTGATTAAACTTAATGAACATTAATTCAATCGAAAATATCAAGAAAACCTTCGTTCGGAATGGTCTGATCTGGAATTCAAGTTTGGATCTGCTAAAAATTTCCTTTTGAGCAGAATGTTCGTATACTTTCATCTTCAATGTACCTATATGGTTTCAATAATGAAACGCTCATATGTATGATTTTATCGTGGTTCAAATAAATACACAGGATGTTCCTAAATTGAAGTAAGAAACGAGAAGGGGAGGAAAAACGTGAAAAAATTCAAACTTTAACACCCTGTATCTGTTCATGTTCATGAAACTTTTTCTCTTTGAATTATGCAAGGAATCTCCCCCCCCCTTCGTTTGTACCCCTAATTTAGGAGCACCTTTATCAATATTGATATGCCAGTTTGGGAGATAGCGGTCACGAAAATTCAACGGCGACTTCTGAGTTGGATCTGTATATGTAGGGAGAGGGAAGTTACAGGCAACCTGGGAATTTCAGCTCTTGGCAGGTTTATATCTCCATCTGTAGTTTTGAACGCAAATGAGTAGTTTATGAAACCTTGGAGGTAAATTACACACGTTACTGCCTTCAGAAAACTTTCTCGAATATCTTTGTTGCTAGTCTTCCAATTGTCTGCTGAATAGTCTCTTATACATTCTTCAAGGACCCTCTTTCCTTATGGGTAGGTTCTTGGTTGAGAGTATGTTTTCATTTCAGAAGATGCATTTTTGCGAAAGAAAACTTGAACAGCTATGAACAATGAAATATTGTGTATTTCCTGGAATCAACTGGTTGCTCATTTCTTTTTCATTTATCCATTTCAGATTTCCAAACTGACAATCCTAGTTTATCGGCGGTCTCCTACTAATTCCCTCTAAATGTATGTAATGCTTCAATTTTGCTTCAATTTAATTTCACTTTACTATTCAGAAATGCACATTCTTGCTATGATATTCGTTCTTAAATACATAACGATAACAATTTATACATTAATTCTGATTCCATTGCATTGATTTCCTAGTCATGAAAAGGTGGTGCGAATATAATTTCTGTATTTTTGATCGATATTTTCTAACAAAATCGAGTGATAACAATTTTGGCCGATTCATGATGGGGAGACAAACACGTAAATGACAACTGCCGACCACCATTGTTTTCCTCCTGTCTGCGTTAGGAGAATTTTTCTGTTTCAATGTAATACTACAACGTCACCAGATAGTTTTAGTCCTATCAATAAGAAAAATTCGAATCTCATGAGTCCAAATAAGGACGAAACCAAAATCAATCGATTTTCTGTCGATCGGAAAAACCTATATGTGGATTATCGGCGAATGGAGTAAATTTACACTACAGGAATGTACTACAATTCATTTATGACAAAGTAGAGCTGATCGAATAACATTAACATGCTCAATGTTCGACATCGCTCTACTCATAAAGGAGTTTGCACTATAAGAGGAAATATTTCAAAATATGACACAGGATGGTTCACCTATTTTATTAATATTTTCATGTTGTAACTTTTGATGTTTTCACCATTAATATTTGTGAATCGTTTTTTGTATAACACCAACAGAGTCCAATCATCTGAGAGCCAATCTGAGCTTTCAGGTGCTCAAAGAAAAATATAGAAATGTAATAAGTTGAGATTCAGCAATATAATCATCACAAGTTTAGAATTTTATAAATCATTTTCAAATTCAGTAGAGAATTTTGAAATTTGAAAGGAGTGTTCTTGTTGTATTGCACAGTATTCCACAAACGAAAGGAATAATTTATGGTTTGATTTGGCAGGAGTTTCGAATAATTGTTATTTTATAATGTTCGTTTAATAAAAAGAATAAAAATAATTATTAATCCATATTCCTGCCTAATGAACCATAACTTATGAAAACGGGTGCAAATTATGTACATATTAAGAAACAATCTCATTTTTGAATCCTGAATGTTAATAATGGTTTTCTGATTGCTCGATTGACATTCCTCATTCGACTTGATTATACTAAATGTGTCAAAAGATGCGCAAACATTTAAATATTAGTAAAATAGTTCATTTCTCAAGGAGTCTGGGATGTTTCCTAAGTGCGGTTTATAACTTCGAGTGCGTATGCTGCAGCTAAAGTATAACTACGCTATGTTTCTGAAAATGCTATGTTCGGTTTTACAGGGTATGAGAATTACTCATTAACTTTTTTTATATTTCTAAAACCTTTGTTGAGAAAGTTGAATAAAATTTTCATACCCTGTATTTTGGTATCGAAACATTTTTGAGACATAGTTTATATAGCGAAGTTATTTTTGTCTTAGCGGCAGAATACGACCCCTAAGTTGAGCACCGTCAAGATATGGCAGGTTGAAGTGTTGAAGATGTATTTCGTAACCTTTTTAACAGTATTTCGTAACCTGTTAAAAAGGTTACGAAATACATCTTCAACACTTCAACCTGCCATATCTTTTGATGTACCTACTCGTTGTAATTGTATGATGTGAAGGGCAATTTCGTTCTAAATTAAATACTGGGGATAAATAACGTATTAGATTGGATGAGGATCAATACCCAATTCATAAAAACACACTCCCAAATAGTGCATAATTTTGGAAAACATCTGATTACCATAAACAGGTAATAGCAAGTCAACCTTGAGAGATAGATATATGCTATCGCGGACTTTTTTGTAGAACTATTTAAGAGGTACATTTTCGTCATACACTGTATCCACGTAAGTCTTACGGTTTTTGCAGCGCACGTGGAAATAGCTGATTTTGGCTGATTTTTTTGTAATTATTGAAGTTATAGTGGGTATCCCTAATTTTTTCGGGTGAAAAGTATAGCCTTTGTCATTCAGGGATAATGTAGCTTTCCAAGGGTGAGAGAATTTTTGAAATCGGTCCAGTAGTTTTTGAGCCTATTCGTATCAAACAAACAAAAATACAAATCTTTCCTCTTTATAATATTGGTATTGAGTATAGATAATGTACATCACAGTTTAATTCTGCACTGATTTGATGTATGATATGCTCAACCACTTCAAGTAATTGTTGAGTTATAGCCTGATTGTCAAATTTGTTGACAGAAAGAATGTGTTTCCATCTCCAAAATCCCTCATAGTATTAATTTCTCGTTAGTACCTATTTCTATGTTGCAACTGTGGAACAAAAGAGAGTACGCTGAAATTGCTTCTTGTATAAATTATGAGGAAATATTATACTGAAACTTCTTCAACGTGAGCTCCAATAAAACCATGAAATCTCTTTTTGTAATTTCGATCGATGGCTCGTCAAAAACTGGTTGAAGTGTGCCAAACATTTCATGCCTTCAAAAACATCAGTTTTGCCGTTATCGAAGATAATTCGAATTTCACGACTAAAGCCAGGTTTGGCTCAGTCAAATACTCGTCTTTTTTAAAGTAGGCTATGTTAGGAAGTACTATGCGAAACATGCAATGATAATTAGGTACATCAGAATAATATATTGAAAGCATGTTCTTTATGTGACAAATAAACAAAGCAGATAATGGACGATGACTAAATAAAAAATAAATATAAATTAACTGACATGTTCTAACTATCGACAGCCCACTTGAAAATTATCTTAATAAATTGACGAGCAATCGATCGGAAGTACAAAATTATATATTTACCATTTGGAAAAAATAGATTTCATAGTGTTATTGAGGCTCACTTTGAAGCCCTTTGTCAGGAACCCTGTATAATATTTCCTCATAATTTTTACCAGAAGCAGTATCAAAGTACTTTCTTTTGTTCCACTGTGAGGGATTTTGAAGATATAAACACTAATTTGTGACAATCTTTTTGTCAACTACTTTTACAATCAGGCTATAACTCTACATAGATCTATAGAATACCTGGTTTATCGACTCCTTACTAAAAATCGTGACCAAAATTTGTAGATCAAAACGGCACTCTAGAGTCTAGATTCGTTCCTAGTGCCGGAATAAATCCGCAATATTTATCGGTTGTGGCGCTACTGAGGCAAGGAAAAATTGCGCGACCCCTCAGATTTTCGATCGACAAGAAAGTCTTAAACAAAATCTAATCAGTGCCAACACCAGGTATCCTATGCATCTATAACTCAACGATCGCTTGAAGTGGTTGTGCACATGGTACATCAACTCAGATCAGAATTAAACGAAGAATACAAATATGTATACAGGGTGTTACATTTGAAATAACGAAGTTCACATTCGTTTCCGGTAGAGCCGGAAGGAAATTCCGCTTGAAAATATTTTACAATTCAAGTTCATGTACTGTAAAACAAAAATACATAATCTTGAATTTTTATCAGAATTCCTTCCTCGAATACGTCTAATGAAACACTTAAAAAAAATCACCCTGTATACATACATACAGATTATCAAACTGTGGGAAACATTCATGTGAATAAATTCTATTTCTGTGACTATGCATTTCGAATAAATGTAAAAAGAATTTCAGAGATGAGCCTATATGGTGATCGTTTTCAAATCAGATTTTTCTGAGTACGGCTCTGGAAATATGATATTCGGTATGAATAACACAAAATATGCCATGAAGTGTTACAAATTCTGAAAATATCATTCAATTCTGATATACAGTATCATAAATATAGTCGAATTAAATTTCGGTCAGAATGACTGAATCATTCTATAGTTAACGCATGTGAATATTGCAATGGAATACCCTACATAAAATTATAGTTATTTTTTCAAGCGACACCGACCCATTCATTCACTTCAGTGGCCTTTCGGTTGATTTTATCATTCAAATTTGCAGTTCCCCTTCAAACAGAATATTAACCTTGCATATTTCCAAAAATGGAATTAGCTGTCTGACTTGCTGAAATTAAATTTTTAATTTCTTCTCAAGAACTGTAACAGTTCGAATATTTTACAAGGTATATAGAACGTTGATAATCAATAGAAATTAATTTGATTCAAAACAAATGTTGAAAGCTTTTCAAAATATGTTGGGAATAATGAGAAATGCTCAATACTAAGCGTTCCATGAGAAAATTGAAAATGTCAGAAAAAGGAGGTGTACATTGAGCGTGTCGCGATAATCTGTTTGTCAATCCATTCCAAAAGGTGAATATTGAATTGAAGTAGGGGGGGACATTGAAATCGTGCTCTAAAATTCATCACTCGATTTTATCTCAATAATTTAAGTTTTGTTGTCCAGTATTCTAATCTCTTTTATTTTGACAGGGAACAACAAAGGGACAAGAAAATGGACAATCTTAATACATACATGCAACTGAGCACCTGACAGCGAACCATGATTATGGCAGGACACACCGGTTGAATATTTGGCCAGAAATTTAACCGTTCGGTGTACTTATCTCTACAATTTACTCTTAATCGTATATTACTGTCATTTGAATTTTTCGATCGGCAAATAGTATTTGCTAATTAATAGGAACCAATTCAATTAAGCCTCCTGATCCTTTTGAGGTGTTACCTGAATCTTAGAAAATTACGCGAAGGATATCCTGGAATTGAAGTAGGTATAATGAGCATTTCGAGTATTTATGTTTAGCTCATTTCTTCGAAATAATGTACTTCTGCTGGGTTAAGCCCTTTAGATATTTACTAAAGATAGAAACAAACCAAAGGTGCCCTAACTTAAGTTATAGATTGTAATTAATATTATACCCTTTTTGAGTAGTTTTATTTGTGTATGCATTTTTTTAACATTCCTGGCATTTCTGGAATAATCAATTCGATTTATATTAGTAATATTTTGAATTGTGACCAATAGCGAGAAACCAAGAGTAACTCATGAGTGATCAATCTTGACCTGTTGAGTGAGTTGACAGTTTGCATACAAAATATTACTAATATTCACGTAGTTAGCCCTAGACAGAATATTATAATATATATGGTTATCTAGTTATTGAAAAAACGTAGCTAATAAGCTTTTCGAACAGTGAAATTGAATTTTATTAGGAGAAATATTTATAATATCATTGAAAATTTTTTGAATACCTACCTAATATGTGCATAACAAAATTATTATGGAACTTCGGTCAACGGATACAATAATTTTAGTGTGAGCTTGAGCTTTACCTACTTGAAATCTGCATTTGTTGAATCGCAATTTTGTATATTACATAAAACGGATTTCTAGGGTAAGTCGCATAATTTATTTAATTTACTAATTTTTTTGTAGAAACAAAATATTAGACTTAAGAATACAAAGTTATTTCCACAACAAGTATTTTTCAACATGTTTTCTCATTCGAAAATATTCAAAACCAAATATATCTTACCCTTACAAAATATTTTGTGATAATTTCACTGTTAATTCTTGCATTAACTAATCATTGATATAACTTAGGACATGCTTTAACTTGATGTTATTTTCAATATGTTATGTACCTACGCATATTTTCATTTGTTGAACCAGCTGTATTGAAAATCTTCGAGTCATATATATAAAATGAAAAATTCATATACATATCTAAATCATTGCAAAATATACTTTTTGATGAAATTATTCCTACAAGGCTCAATCAAGGAGTCCTTATTTGCATTGATGAACTAAAGTCTAATATAGGTACATAAGTTTTTCACCAAAGGTTAATTTTTAATCATTTTTGTTTTTGTGGAGAGTATGTTATGAAAAGGGTTGATATGGCATACTAACCAGGGTTTAAAAGATAAATACATCACAATATCTGTCACGATATAAATTTCCTTACTGATTACAAATGTGTTCAATAATATTGATAATAAGCACATAATTTGGTCTGAATGAAATGGTACTAGTTAATACCGATTATTTCGTTTCGTCCAAATGATAAGAAAAATTACAACTTGGAAAAATTATAATTTGAATTTTATATCTTTCCAATATTCTTATAATCATATCAATATCACGATATTCATGAACCCTTTTCGACATATCAATTTCTTTTTCATTTCAAAGTCTCATGCTGACTTTTCTCTCATAACGACAAAAATAAAATTTCTAATAATTATTTTTATAACGTTTTCAAATGTCTTTTTCAAGATAACCAAAGTAACATTGGATCGAGAATCCTTTGAAAATGAAGGGGACAATTGATCAATAACATAATTTCTTATCATCTAATTCTTTCTTTTATATCCATTAAATTCTTCGAATTGAATCATCATTGATCAAAGGTCCTTCAATTCGTTTTACTGAAACTCAATTATTAGTGAATTGCAGTAGTGCTTTGTGTGAAGTAAATGTGATATATCTATGAAATATCAACAAATTAGATGTATTCTTTCTATGTGAATTCCAAGATTTCAATCGATGGGTTTTTCGAACATTTTCAATCATATTTATTCGCTAAAATATCAGTTATAGTATGCATAACCACAACGAAAGATGATAATAATAACAAGTTTGATTCGATACCTTCATCAAAAATTAATGAATCTTTCTCGGTCAAAATTTTTCAAGATATATCTATTAACTTTTTTATGGTTCATAGGATGATCACACATTCATTTGTAATTGAAAATCTTTTTGCATGATGAATCAGTAATTCAGATTGATAGACATAATTATGTTAATTGAAAACTTCCATAATAAATCGTAAACATTTTATTTCAAGCATTGTTTGGTTGGCAATAAGAACAAAATCTATCGATTGTTATCTTGGATTATTATATGCAGATGAAAGCAAGATCATTTTTAACAGGTACTGGGTTTTTCCATATCTGAGATACTGAATTAATCCCATCAAATACTATCAGTTTCGACATCACTGTGCCTAAAATCCCACTCAATATCCTTTCCACCCGTATCCTGATTTTCTAATCTGACTTGACCCATGGTATACGCAATCTCAAATGAGGAACGATTCGTATGGAACTGCTTCTATTTCGAAGATGATATCACAAAACTTTTTGCCTGTTTCTTCACTGATCTTGCTCTGCATGTTGTTTCCGTCCATTGCATGTCTATCATAGGCATGCGCAGCAGCCCACTAAGTCTGCGCGGGTAGGGTGGTTGCCATTCAGGGTGATCTGCTCGGTTTTTAGAACCGGCGAACATATGTCTTTGGGGACTATTAGAAAACATATCAATTTAATTCTAACGGAATGAAAATGTAATAATTACCTCTTATGCAATCCGACCTTTGAATGTTGTATTGTGTTTATATGTTCATATTTATCGAAAAAAAAATGAAAAATAGTTCCATCGTTTGAAGTCAATTAAAAATCATAAATTCAATACTACCTATCCTCCAAGGATGGGTATTATTATAGTGAATTCTATTAAAGATGATTGGCTGTTTGTTAAGTGTAATTCTGCATTAAGTCAGAAATGATGGCTGCATACAAATTTTGAAATTATCAGCTTTATTGAATGCCTCACTTAAGAAGTATTTTAAGGTAATATTTCTCGAAAATGCGTCCTTGCTTGGTATAGTGTTTCATATTTGATTGACAACAGTTCTGAATTTGTTGGCTGTTGTATCAATCTGATTTTCAAAATTTATTTTTTCCATCGGTAGTTCTGTTGACAGAGTAGACGCATATACCATCAACGTCCCCTTTTAGGGCCGGTATTATTAAGGGCAACCGAGGGTTCAACCGTTGCTTCAACAACCAAATTCCTCAGTAAAAATCCGGAATCTGGTAGTTGACGCACAGTTCAACCCCCGGTTTTCCTTCTATAATACCTGCTCCTAGTGAGTAAGGCTCCAGGTGAATTGTTGTGAGTAACTAACTGTAGTTGAATACCAAATGGTATTTCCGTACAATTCGAGTACTTACGATACAATTTGACTACAGATTTTTTCTTGTTCTCGGTAGCTAGATATCGCTGTACTTATTGATTCACAAATGATACTTGCGATATGATTGGCTATACGGTGTTGATTATCTGAGATATGACATATTATTGTAGTTTCATTTTGATATAGACATATAAAAAATATATCAAGCCAAGACCTCCGAAAATTTTTGGACTTTCACTAAAAATTTCGAGTAATATGTTTTTCTTTCGGAATAATGATTGATTTTTATGGTGAATGAGCATTCTGATTGAAGAGTTCACTGCAGAATAGTTATATGATGAAATTGCAGCTTAGAAAAGTTGAAAACGATGGAACATAGCTTTGTGATATAACTTTTCACTGTTGAACTAGCCACAGTCGCCTTCTCTGCTTAAAGTAAATAGGTTGTAAACACCACTTTCTAAACATATCATGATCTGTGCCCCTTGTCAAGTGACATCTTAAATTTTAGCAAATAATTTCATATAATATTTGATAATATTTAAACAATATCAATTTACATAACTTTAAATGAAAAAAAAATATATTATGGAGTAACGATTCTTTTGACACGTGAAATATCTATATACTGTATTAGATATAAGTATTTCTATAGGTGTATAGCAGCATACACCCATAAAGCAATCGGTGGGGCTATATGTCCCTTGCCTAGCCTTAGTAGTCCTGTTTGATAACAGGGAAGTGCATATCTTTACTGTAATATTGATCAGTAGAAATCGTGAATTAGTTTACTTAATGTAACGTGTTGAATTGTTGGTTTAGATAAATAAGTACAGTCAAGAAGCTATGAAACCTACACTGTTCAAAAAGGAATAGTTATTGTTGATACTAGTCAGATATTTGTATAACCCAACCCACCATCTTGCCCTGATTTTCGTAATAAGCATTCCATACAAAGATTGTATTACCTGACAACGTACTTAGTTATTAAAATTGTATAGGGTCCAAATGATGGGAATAAATATGTATTGTAACTTTGAGAAAATTTGCTTTTATTGCACCTGACCAGTTTCCTCCCTTTATATTTTTCTTCAATGAAACTTTCGTTGAATCAATACCTACTGAGAGGTGACAAGCAGACTAGTGAAATGCACTTTTAAAACTGATTCTCATCAGAAATATCAAAATTATTCACAGTGAAGAAATTGTATATGTTTACTGAATGGGCCATTTCATTCATCAGATTGTTCGTTTCCGCCTGCATACATCAGCCATAACCTTATTCTTCAAAAAAATTAGTTCTGATGGTATTTTTCTTCTGGGGATTTTCAAAAAAGTTCAGTACCTGATTGAAAAAATAGAGTCTCGACTTTCAAAAATCATGTTTTTGGAAGAACAAATAACATTTATTTCAATTCTCAAGAAATTTTGGATATAACTCGGTTGGTTCTACAACTTTTTTTTAAGAATTTTTATCGAAAAACAGAATCTTTACTTTAACTTCAGTTTTGAATGAAGTCAAAACAAAATAATATCAGTTCTGATGGGAGGTTCCGTAATAGCACTCGGCGAGTTCTAAAAATAATGTACATCGAAAAACCAAAAATGTTTCACTTATCACGTATCTTTAGGTATGAATTCCGAAAAACCAACCATGCTAATTAACCTAAGAAAAGTTCTGACTAAACGAGTTCTACAAATAATCATTTCGGAGTTTGATCGAAAAACTGAGATTTATATCATTCCGGACTAGCGCCAGTACTGGTTCAACAAAAAGTTTCCACAGAACTATAGACCAATAAGCCTGCTCCCAGCACGTACTAGGAAAAATTGTGGAGAGAGTATTAGCCAGACGACTTAATGAAGAAACCGAAGCCCTGGCGACGTTACCGAGTGAACAATTTGGATTCCGAAAACAACATTCAACTGAACAACAGCTCCTAAGAATAACCGAGTATATCTAGAAGGATTTCAGAATAAAGAAGCCAAAGGACTACCACTTCTAGATGTAACCAGAGCTTTTGATAGAGTATGGCATGAAGGACAGCTTATAACATGATGACCGCAGGTTATTCACCAATTCACCCAAGCTATGCAGAATAATTTTTGTGTGAAAATAGATGCTACTCTATAATATATACATACATGATATACCAAGAAATCCAAGATGTCTGCTTGCTCTATACGCAGACGATACGGGCATAGCAATATAGCAATTAGGCACAGAAACACAAGAATAATTCACAAAAGACTTCAAGAAGCTGCCGACGATATCAGTCATTGGTGTAAAAGATGAAAAATCAAAATCAATGGAGAAAAGAGTCAAGCAATACTCCTTCAAAACAGAAGGCTGAAGATGGAATCGAAGATATCCATCGACGATAATGAAATAGAATGGCAGAATGAAGCTATTATTATTATTATTATTTTAACTGGGGTCGATTATGGCTCAGTTAGCCTTCCGGGAACTGCGACCGCATGAATATTTTGTTCACTACCCTACTCATTCATTGAAACCCAAGGAGGTCGTCTATGGTGTTGATAAAACCGACAACATCCCTGGAAGCCTTGGCCGTTACCTCGTGGGTATCCAGAACTGGTTTCCCCATATGAATAGTTCTTAGAACAGCCGGTTCGGGACACTTGCATACCATACCAGGCAACACAGACTTCTCCGCGATTTCTCTGAGAGGTTACAATGCGACTTTTATAGGAGCTCCTACCGCGAGATCCCAGAGATCTCTATGTGATGTTACTAAGCGAATTTCCCACTGATGTGCCCATGCGATATCTTGGAGAACTCGCCATGCGATATCCTTGGGACCACTCCATGCGATAACTTGGAGAGGTCGAGAGGAGAGCGCACTATGCGATTGACAAGGTCAATCTGTTCACGAAGGCGCTATTTGTCGAACTTGTACAAACACTATAAACAGCGAGTCCGAGTTTACCAAGACGGCAAGACAATCGAGAGGGGTTTTGTGGTTAGATTAGTTGGTTGTGTTCATCGGTGTTACTGTGCTGTGCGAGGTTCGTTATTGTGTGAAATTTCGATGAGGATATTTGTGCTCCAAGTTAGTGTTATTTTCATTATATTCTGGAGTTTTCTCACCTATTAGGACATATCCCGAAACCATTTTTACCGCCATTTATGTTGTCCGAGTAATTCAACCACCAATAACGGAATTGATTAATTTACATTAAACGATTTTCTACTTGGTATATTGGTGATCAGGATAATTATTTCTATCAAGAATATGGATGAGTATAATATAATAACTTCACAACAGATTTTACAAGAATGGTTGGTAAAGTCGAATATTCCCAAAATTCAAGCTAATAAATTATTGATAAATCTTAATAGGCATGGTTTACAAGTTCCTGTGGGGCTGTGGAAACCATTATTGCAATTCCAATAGTAATAAAACAAAACACTTTCATGAGAATTCTGATAATTCGACACTTTCACGGAACCAAGGGCGGATATAGCTCTTTTTCATAGGAGGGGTAATAACGATCATGGGGGGGGGGTAGATAATTACGATTGAAAACCATAAAATCAGGTGAAAAACGTATGAAATATTGTATGTGCACCACCTTTTTCTTAGGTCTTCGATACTCATGGGGGTAGTTACCCCCAGTACCCCCCCCCCCGTAAATCCGCCCTTGCGCGGAACTGGTCGGAATTACATATATCTCATTTTGTTTCAAGCTGATATATGAATGGGCATTGAAATGTTGTTGTTGAATTCCTTCTTGTTCAATTTGGGCTCCAAAAGAACTTGACACAATGACACAATGTTTATTCACGTTTTGATTAGTGTATGAACCACTAACCTTACAAAAGTGTTAGGTACCACTTATACTTACCGATTTTCTTCTCAATCTACCGATCTAACGAGAAAGCACATAAACCTACCGCAATTTGATGGAGTAAATGTATGTTCTGATATTCTAGGAAATCATGAGTCTTACGATATTATTTTGAAGATTTCCTAAGCATACCATAATTTGATACATTAGTTGAGTTATACGTTTACAAATCTATATTTTTTCAAGCAATCAAATTCATGCGTTTATTTTCAGCATATTTGCTATTTTCAATAGGTGTTAATTTTTTGAATACCTATTTATTTTGTTAGAATACTCATTTTTTGTTCGAAAGATTAGTTTTTCGAACATTGATTTTGTAAATAAACATCCATTTTCAATTTTGCTTCATTCGTAAAATATCCTTCTTGCCCAATTCTCGGATAAATGGTATTTCAACTTGAATAACACAAGAAATATGTGAAAAGGTATTTTTTCCAAAAATCTACCGAAATCTACCGATTTTTTTCGAACTTGTAGGTATGGAGGGTGGCAACACTACATGTGGAGGACAACAGGGGAGTCTTTTCTCAAGATTGTCTGGGATATTGTACCCAGAGGAAGAAAGAAATATAATGTTTTGAAAATTTTTTTGTTGATAATAAAGATTAAAGAAGTTATTCGCTTGTTTTAATTCACCTTCTGTTGCAGCCGAAAATAATAAATAACCTTTCTCTATTTCAGTATCGTAATGAGTTCATTACAGAACTAAAAACAGTGCTGTAATGAATTCATTACAGCATCGTTTTCAGTTACATTTTTCGTTTTTTGGTTGTCAGCAATGACTTCCGATCTTTTTAAATCTCAGCAGACGTCAATTTGGAAATGTCAATTTTCGTATTTCCAAACATTCACACCAACTGCCAAGATACAATATTAAAGTCACTTCTTCTTAAAGTGCCATATCCATCTCAATGAATGTTGGCAACAATCACAGCGAAATGGTCTCGGTTCTGCGCGGCTCTGAACAGTGCATGGGCGTCCAGATTCGTCCAGTCCCTGATGTTCTTGAGCCAGGAATATTTTTTTCCTACCTATACCCCGTTTCCCCTCAATTTTCCCCTCCATAATCAATTTCAGGAATTGGTACTTTGTGTTTCGAAGTATGTGGCCAAGATATGCTGTTTTTCTCCGCTTTACCATGGTCAGAAGTTCTCTGTCTTCATCCATCCTTCTCAAGACCTCAACGTTGGTGACATGGGCCGTCCAGGGTATCTTCAACATTCTTCTGAAAACCCACATCTCAAACGCTTCCAGTTTGTTGAGCGTGTTGACTTTGAGAGTCCATGTTTCGACTCCATATAGTAACACGGAATAAACATAGCCTTTAACAAAGCGGTATCTTAATTTTAAATTAAGGTTTGGGTTTGCCAATAGTTTTCTCATGTTGAGAAATGTGTTCCTAGCTTGTTCTATTCGACAGATTATTTCCGTGTCTGGATTTAGGTCTTCAGTTATCCAACAGCCAAGGTATTTAAATTTTGAGACGTGTTCAATGGGTTTTCCGTACACGAAGAGATTTGTTCGGGCCACTGTTTTTTTACTCACAACCATCAATTTTGTCTTGTCGATGTTAATTTGTAATGACAGTTGATCTCCCTCGGACGATATTTTGTCGAGTAGTCGTTGCAATGCTTCCGGACTGTCGGCCATTATAACGGTGTCGTCCGCGTATCGTAAGTTGTTAATAGTTTGACCATTAATATATATATAATATATATATAATACCGTCATTTGAGTCCTCTAGCGCACGAGCAAAAACGACCTCCGAGTACACGTCGAACGCCGCGCCCTATTGAAGCATTTGATGTGTTATTATCTCCAATTCTCACAAATGCCGTCTGATACATGTAAAGCGTTCTAACAATATTCAAGTCGTTTTCATCAATGCCCTTCTGTTTGGACTTCACTTGCTGAGGTCTTATTGATTGTGATCCGTTGCTTCGGGATCGATAATTATAATGGACTGTATATTGTGTATAGTGCACTTTTATTAACTCGAAAAATACATCATAGAAATACCAACGAAATACATTGACTTGACTTTGCAATTCAGCCGGCGGTCTTGTCTCGATGGCTGACTGTGCTTGACTTCTCTCGACTGCGCGTGCTCGCGCTTTTATTCGCAACCAAGCGGCGTTGACGCGCTTCTCCATACCGCCGGCCTTGAAATATTATTTCAAAACAACAGGTAAATTAAAACAATATAAAGCTTAAACTAAATAAGGTAAGTATAGTCTCTCTTCTTTAAATATTTGACACTGGTAACACACATAGACGTGAAATCGCTCTTTTGCAGGATGAACCATCACCAAATTTCACGGTTGCTACCCTGATGATGTTATCTTCTCCACGATGCAACTCAAGGATTCTTCCTAATCGCCAAGAATAGGTAGGGGCATCTTCTTGTTTTACTAATACCAAACTGCCAATTTGAAGAAGATTTTCGAAATTCGTTTTCCATTTCGTTCTCGTTTGCAGTTCGGATAGGTATTCGGAAGACCATCGTTGCCAAAACGTCTGGACAATCTTCTGCAGATGTTGGTAGTGGGATAAACGATTATCTGGTATCTCTGTATACCCAGGCTCCGGAATGGACGAAATTGATTTTCCAAGCAGAAAGTGAGACGGAGTCAAGGGATTGAAATCGGAAGAATCGGATGATAAGGGACAAAGGGGACGAGAATTAAGTAAACCCTCAATTTGTATTAAAATTGTCATCATATCTTCATACGTTAAATTGGTATTGTTCAAAATTCTTTTTAAGTAATATTTTACTTGTTTTATATTGGACTCCCATAGACCACCAAAATTGGGAGCTCTTGGCGGAATGAAATGCCAAGTTATATTTTCATTTGCGTGTGCAGCAGCTATTGACTCTGATGAATTTTGAATGAAGTTTTTTAAATCATTGTTGGCTCCAACAAAAGAAGTGCCGTTATCCGAAAATAAATGCGACGGACAACCTCGTCTTCCAGTGAACCTCTTGAACATGGCAAGAAATGCCTTAGATGATAAATCGGTAAGTAATTCTAGGTGTATGCATTTTGTGCTCATACAGACAAACAAGCAAATATAGCTCTTGATTAATTTTGATCCTCGTAGTTTTCTATCTTTAATCAAAATGGGTCCAGCATAATCTAAACCAACATTGGTGAATGGAATATACTTATTTACTCGTTCTGTAGGAAGGTTTCCCATTAGATATTTACATGCTATTGGCTGAGCTTTACGACAAATAATACATGCTTTCACTACAGATCGCGTAAGTCTGCGTCCAGCAATTGGCCAGTATTTTTCGCGCAAAGAATATAACAGTTGATTCGGTCCACAATGCATTAATCTTGCATGTTCTGATTGTGCTAATAGCAAAGTAACAGGGTGTTTGGAGTCCAATATAATTGGATGCTGTTTTGTATATTCTATATTAGCATTTACTAATCTACCTCCTACTCTGATAAGACCGTCATTTTCGATAAAAGGGTTCAAAGATAATAATTTACTGGTATTACTGATTTTCTCCCCCTTTATTAACGTTTTATATTCAATAGCAAAGGATTGTTTCTGTGAAATCTTCAAAATATGATTTTGAGAGTTTTTCAATTCTGACACTGTTAAATTTCCCGTTTTCTTCGGTAAACTACTCTTCATATTGAATACAAACCGTAAACAGAATGCCATCGTCCTTTGTAATTTGATGAAAGTCGAGAATCTCATAAAAGGTATTTTTAATTCTTCTTCCTTTCTACAAAAATTGACTAGAATTCTTTTTTCAGGCAACTCTTCATCAGATATGTGTGAAACGAAGCTTGATTTTTCTAATTTCGCTAAAAACTCTGGACCTTCCCACCATAGGTTTGACTCTAAAATATGAGCAACGGTTGTTCCTCGCGATAATAAATCAGCTGGGTTAATTCTTCCAGGAATATGATGCCACTGATTTGATTCAGATAAAATTTGAATGATTGTGACCCGATTTGCCACAAAAGTTTTCCATTGATTCGGAGACCCATTTATCCAGCCTAAAACTACAGTGGAGTCTGTCCAATAGCAATATTGTTTAAATGTAACATTCATGGAATTAATTACCTTTTTCATCAATTTAGCGAGTAGCACCGCAGCGCATAGTTCAAGTCGTGGTAACGACACCTGTCTTATAGGACATACTCTTGACTTGGAACATAACAATCTAGTCTGGTAAGTTTGGTCATTCAATTTACACGAAACATAAATGCAGGCTCCGTATGCCTTTTCACTGGCATCCGAAAACCCATGCAACTCTAACTCTATAAAAGCTCCATGACAAACATATCTCGGAATTTTGAGTGTATTCAATAATAATAATTCTTTGCAGATATAGTGCCATATGTCGTTAAGATAATCCGATACTTCTTGGTCCCAGTCTAGCTTCTCCTGCCATAGACGCTGCATAAATATTTTTGCTACAACTACGATAGGACCTAATAATCCTAATGGATCAAATATCTGACTTGTCATGGATAAAATCATTCGTTTTGTGAATTTTTTATTGAATTTATAGTCCTTTATGGAATATTGTATATGGTCATTAAATGCATTCCAAAAAATGCCTAGCGTTTTGTTATTCTCTTCCTGACCCAAATGTAGTATACCGGAAGATAAACTTTCATCGACATTAATACCCGACAATAAACCTTGGTTGTTAGACAACCATTTACGTAATTGAAAACCAGCTGACGCTAATATTCTTGTAACGTCTCTTTGAACTTCCCGTAATTCTTCTATATCATTCGATCCTGTTAATAAGTCGTCGATATAAAAATCATTTAAAATGACTGAACTTGCCAATGGATATCTTGATTCACTGTCAATTCCTAATTGTTGAAGACAACGTACTGCCAAATATGGAGCAGACGAAGTTCCATACGTTACTGTATTTAACCCATAGCATTCCACTGCCCTTTCACAGTTATCTCGCCAAAATATCCGCAAATATTTTCTCTCCGCTTTATCAATAAGGATTTGGCGATACATTTTCGAAATGTCTGCGTTCAACACATATTTATGACTTCGAAATCTTAATAGAATTGAAACTAGATCGTCCTGCAGCGTTGGTCCCACATACTGGACATCATTTAAAGAAATTTGATTGTCACACTTGGCTGACGCATCAAAAACAATTCTCATTCTAGTAGTAATACTCGATTCCTTTACGACAGCGTGGTGGGGAAGAAAATAACCGTCTTTATTTTTACACTGTGATTCAAATTTTTCTATTTTACTCATATGGCCTAACTCGATATATTCATTCATGAAATCGCAATAATCCTTCTTCAGGTTCTCATCTCGATTTAAGCGCCTTTCTACTGCATAAAAACGTTTTAATGCCATTTCCTCCGAGCGTCCCAAAGTTGAAACACTATCCTTAAATGGAAACTTGACCACGAATCTGCCTTCTGATGTGCGTTTAACATTTTTCAAAAAATGTTCTTCACAAAATTCCTCATCTTTCGTGAAAAGTCTTCTAGTATCACATTCTTCTATTGTCCAAAACCTTGTTAACGCGTTTTCTAAAGACTCATTCACAGATACGCATGAAATGGTTTTAGTAGGTTTCGACTTAGGATATGGTATGTTGCCTCCAACAACCCAACCTAATTGAGTATTTTGTAATAAAGGCATGTTATTGTATTTCCTTTGCTCCATGATCAACAATTCATAAAATATGCTGACTCCTAGAAGCATGTCAATATCTTGAGACATATTGTAATTTGGATCAGCTAAAGTTAATTCATTTGTTCTAGCCCAAGGGAAACCTTCAAATGAAACATTTGGTAATTTGTGTGCTATTTTAGGGATTATGAGACAGGAAATTCTGCTAGAATAGTTATTAACTCGTGAAGCGATTGTTACACTTGTCTTATATTGTGCAGATATGGCCGATGATTCTCCAACACCCACAACGGAATAATTGACCGGTTTTTTGTCTAGCTGTAAAAGTTGCGCCAAATCTGATGAAATGAAATTGCTTTGGCTACCTGCGTCGAGTAGTACCCTAGCATAAATAAACTGATTATTATTATCGAAAACACGAACGACTGCTGTACTCAATAATGGCTGTACGTTAGTTTCTCGTATTTCCTCGTTCAAATTGTTAACATCGGCAACGTTGCGAACCTTTTCGCTCGCCTTTATAGATCCCTTCACGCTCGCGACCCCGGTACGTAACTGCGTCGTATTGACTACGTCACACCTGTTTCTACCCCGCATATTGGTACGTGCCATATAGGTGCTGCTCGTAGCGCTAGCGCTTCCTCTGTCATTGCTAATATTGCTATCCTTCTCATTTATTTCCGCATTCATCGCAGTAGATTCGTCTTTATTCGAATCCTTATTCCATATATGTAAAAGCGTATTATGTCGTTTCTTGCAAATGCGACAATTGGATCTTTTACATTCCTTAATATTGTGCGCAGGATCAAAACAATTGGCACAGAGTTTTAAATGATTAACTTGTTTGATTCTCTCTTGAACGTTCATGCGTTTAAATGCTTCACATTGAAAAATAGAATGGTTTTGTTTACAAAAATAACATGACATTGTTCTTTCAGTCGCTGTTGCGAAGGATCTTGTTTTTTCTTGTCGATTTGATTTGGCGGATTGAAACCTTGAAAATGTTTTCTCGATGACCTTATTCTCAGCCTTGGACGTCTCGAGTTTTTCGAGTAATTCACATTTACCTTTAAGAAACTGTAATAACTCCCTTATAGTGGGAAGCTCCCCGCTAATTTTTTGAGATTCCCACTCTCGTCTCGTTATATTGTCAAATTTGTTACATAGCATGTAAACTAAAAGGGCATCCCAACTATCAACCGGCAAACCTAACATCTTGAGTGACATTAAATTCTTCACGAAATTATCATGTAAACTACGTAATTCGGTATGGGATTCTTTAAGGGCTATGGGACTGCCAAAAAGACTCTTTATGTAATTGTGAATAATAAGCCCTTTGTTCTCGTACCGATCTTTGATTAGAGACCACGCAACACTGTAGTTATTTTCACTAACTTCGACAGAACTAATCAAATTGAATGGTTCACCTTCCAGACAAGATTTTAAATAATAAAATTTTTGAATTTTACTTATATTTGCATTATTGTGCACTAGTGAATGATATGTATCTCTAAATTCCAACCATCGTTCAAAAGATCCACGGAAAGTAGGCAATTTAATGTCTGGTAATTTAAAATGTTGACCTTGAACTGAGCATGTTACAGAATTAGAATCTTTATTTGTATTTAAACCCGAACCTTCTCCTAAATTTCTAGGTTCACATTGATCTATAATATTTTGAGCAAGACTAGTGAGTTCAAAATATGATCCTTCAAAGGAAATGAGTTCATTTGTTTCTTGTAGATCTTGTTCTTCGCTTGATGATTCAGTTCCAAACAATTCAAAGTCAATAGAAGCTTGCACAACCGTAAATTCATGTAAAATAGGTTTAATCTTGTCTAATCTTAGTTTTAATTGAGTTATTGTGATATCGTCAACGTTTTCTAAATCTAGCGAATTTAAAAAACCTCGGAATCTAGTCAAGGTCGCTTTAAACTGACCTCTCTGAAATTTCAGCTTCGTCAGATTCGACATAATAAATTCTGAATTGTTTATTATCAACTAAAATTGTATTGTAGGTATATTGAATTGAATTTATTTCGAATTGTTATCGTAGGTACCTACTTGTAGGTAACCCGTTTCAAAATATCAAATGGTGAATTGGAAATAGCAATCGTAGGTATTTGTAACCCGTAATCAAAATATCAAATGGTGAATTGGGAATTGCAATCGTAGGTACTTGTAACCCGTAATCAAACGTTAAATGGTAAATAGGTACTTAATTCTCGTCAAAATAAGGAATAATCTTACTTGGAATAGTATCGAGGTATCTCCTATCTCACTTTCTCGGTGTGATCTGAAGATTTTCTGGATCAAATCCGGTTCGATTGGACCAATGTTTGGACTTCACTTGCTGAGGTCTTATTGATTGTGATCCGTTGCTTCGGGATCGATAATTATAATGGACTGTATATTGTGTATAGTGCACTTTTATTAACTCGAAAAATACATCATAGAAATACCAACGAAATACATTGACTTGACTTTGCAATTCAGCCGGCGGTCTTGTCTCGATGGCTGACTGTGCTTGACTTCTCTCGACTGCGCGTGCTCGCGCTTTTATTCGCAACCAAGCGGCGTTGACGCGCTTCTCCACCTTCCTTTGAAGGAATTTTTTCAGGTCGTTATGGTTGACACAGTCGAACGC
Source organism: Adalia decempunctata (assembly GCA_951802165.1). NCBI lineage: Eukaryota > Metazoa > Arthropoda > Insecta > Coleoptera > Coccinellidae > Adalia > Adalia decempunctata. The sequence continues at coordinate 37,236,738 of OX637701.1, read as the reverse complement.
TTTTTGATAATCAATGAAACACATATATACATCTTTCTGCTGGTCTCGGCATTTTTGGAGGAGTACTGTGAGACTAAAGAGCGCTTCTCTGGTACCAAATCCTTGTCGAAATCCGAATTGGCAGCAGCTCATGTCCTCTTCGCATTTTTTGTGTATTCTAGTCTGTATTATCTTCAAAAATGAAAAAGGAGGATAATGTCCCTAAGTTGGAACAAACTAGAATGATCTTCAAAAATATTTTGAGAGTGTGACTCATCAGACTTATCATACGAAATTGATCACATTTGGTAGCGTTCGACTTTTTAGGGATGGGAATGAAGGCAGATTGGAGCCAGTCATTAGGCAGCTGGCCAGTGACGTAAATGGCATTGAATAAGCCCTCAATATACTCGATACCATCATCTTCGAAGAGTTTTATGACTTCTGTATACACGTCGTCTGGGCCGGGTGTTCTGCCTGTTTTGCTACGTTTAATTGCCTGTATAATTTCAGATCTTAGTATCCTCGGAGACTTTTCGCTTTTATATTGGTAATCAGTAATTCTTGGCTCTTGTTCTTTGAATAGTTGTTCAATATAATTTTTCCAATGATCGAGTATTTTATCAGGATCTGTGATCACCACATCATCGTCTTCGCTAATTCTCATCAGGTTAGGATGTTTTGTCCGTCCGGTAGTTTCCCTCACAAGTTTGTGAATGTTAAAATGGTCGCGTTTCTCTTCTAATTGTTCAATTTCTAGGCATTTGCCTCTTAGCCATTCCTCCTTTGCTCTGCGGATCTTACTTCGAATTTGGCTCTGAATTTTCTTATAGTCTTGGTTGTTTCGGTTCTTCTAAAGTCACTAGGACCTATAATTTGAATTTTTCATTGATTTTCACAAAATTTGACTGAAATAGAGAAAATATCCTCTAAAACTCGTTGCAGAATGCAATTCCAATACTCATTCGTATTGGAATAGGAGCCCATTCTGCAACTAGTTTTAGAATATACTATTAACACTGTGTAATTCAATTCAATAATATAGCTGATATACAGATTCTCATCATAGGAATCGGACTAATTTGACTTAGTTTTTGATGTTTCATTCACGTTTCGCAATGCAACTTGTATTTACCTGTGAAAAGCGGCATGTGTAGAAACTTCTTATACATCTCACAATACGACCTGTATAGGAACTTCTTATACATCTCGCAATGCGGAGGTTAATAAGAAGTTCTCAAAGTCCTCGCCGCGGGAGGTGTATATGCGAACTCTAAGTGTGGCTTGTTTGAGAATATCCACGTAGGATATCGTCAAGAGCTCTCTGGGAACTCTTTTGTGGCGGACATTTGGAGGAGATATAAAGCTCCCAGCGACCTCCCAAAGAAGTCACAAAAGGCGTCACAACTTCCTAAAAAGAAGTCGAAGGGATTTCTCTGGGATATCTTTGTGTTGCCTGGGACAGCAGTACTCTGTATCTCCATCTTCATAAATGGCGATATTAATAGTGTGCTTTAAATAATATAGTATACTCATGTTCACACTGTTTCTTAAGAGTAACAGAGATTACAGGCGTTGTTGTTTCAATAAATGAAATTGTGTTGAATTTTGTGTGGAAATTCATAAAAAAAAATAATCTAGGTCGAAAAGTTATTATCATGCATATAGAGTCACTAAGAAAGAAAAAAAAAGTTTTATTTTTTTTTCAGTCGACGAAAAAAAAAGTTATGAACTTTCCGACTTGAAGAACACTTCAAATTGAATAATAGTGAAAGCACCATGTAAATCGTTGGTCTCTATCATGAGAAATCCCGAATCGCGTTTTGAACTGAACGTCATAACGGTATAGGCCCCTCTTAACCTCACTTTTCATAACCCAGCTCTCAAGTACGGTTATCTGCGGTCCAAACGATGACGTTGAAGGGCTAATTCATGACGTTACATGATTATAACCAACAAGGACCAAAAGCGCTAGAATGAAGTTGGTTATCTTTGTTAATTACCACTTAGGACCAGGTTATCCGCTTGAAATCGACTTCAATAAACTATCAAATTTCAGAACACTTCTTAATTTAATGTGTCCTAAGTTTTCTCTTCATAATCTGCTTTTGTCACTTTCTACTCCTATGATTTTTGAGGTGATATAAAATTGAAATTATCAAAATAATAACCTTTATTATTATTTTATTAAATTAAACATAAAGTCACAATGTACTCTTTGAAACTTCTTTATCACAGATATAAATACAAGAAAAGTTCACAAGTCATCGAATATTCTCGAAGAGCTAAAAAATATACATAATGAGAAATATGTATTTCGAAATGAGCTTCATCTCTACAACCTTCGTACTGACCAGACCTTAGAATATGAATTGGAGGAATATTAAAAGTTATGCTTTATCCTATTCTTATTATAACATTCCAAGCTACATAAGGATACACCAGTAACAGAACAAGCATATTTTCTTAGGTTACCACATTCCATACTGCAGTACTTTGGGGTAGGTATTTTTGATATTTGATTTTCTTTCAATGGAAATTCGTTTTCTGGGTAATACAAACTTGCTGTATTAATACTCTGTTTATATGAAATCAATGGGGCTGAAGATTTTATAGTTTTATTTCTGGAACATTTTGATGTTTTAGAATCCTGCTTCTTCAGGAGCCGATCCATAGTTTTCTTCTTATCTTTTTCCCTTTTTTCATCAGCAAGTTGTTTGCGTTTTTGAGATTTTATCGCTGCTTTTTGAATTGCCTCAGCTGTCATCACTTTTTCCTTGAAAACATAACACAGTTAGTATATAAGCACTTAGTAATAGAGTACAACATCAGACTAAGAACTAAACATAGAGGGAGTGATTGCAATCACACCAACATTTATGCATCTAAACTTGATGCTTTTCATCTGTAATTTGTTCTTTGATATCCAAACACAGGTTAATTTATTATTCATCGATATATTCGGTATACCAAATGGATGAGTAAAAAAGAAAGAATGAATGCCTTATTCTTGGTGAAACTTTATTTGTAGACTGCAAAGATACGTCTGCTCGACCGGTTTGGGTGAATTATATCACCATCCTCAGGAGTCAAGTAACAGGACGAACTGCAGCAGCCCTGTTATGACTTTACAAGCGAGAAGAAAAATCGATCGGTCCTCATTTTCGACAACATACAAAAAACAATCGGTCAAAACATACAACTCAAATTCACAAAAATTCGTCAGATATTTAGGTTTAAAACAATATAAACAGGAAGAATCAAGAGGTGCGGCGCGCAGGAACGGGCCACGACCAAATGGAGACTGTTTTTAAGTAGGTATGAAAGGATAAGAATTTTTTTGTGGAGACTTCGTAGATTTTTTGGATGACATTTGTTTGAAGAAATCATAATAGATGATTCATACACTATTTATATCTTATTGATTACATATCAGACTCTCACGTAGTATTCAGTAAAAGAAGTGAGATCTGAAGAAATCATACTTCACACCTATCAATTGAAGGAAGAAAGTAGTTATACGGGGATTGGGGGATTGCACCACTCAATACCAGTATTGAACTCAAAGAGGAGCTCGACAAGGAAGGCCATAGTGAGAAATATCAGCAACGCCCAACACGGAGTGAGTAAAGAACAACTCTCACTTCACTTCATAGATCTGGAGCCTCAAAAAAATAACAAAGATATATTCAATCTGAAATTTCTTGGACAAATTGAACTCAAAGTAGAACCACCCAGATCCAAAAACGATATTATTCAATGCATACGATGTCAAAACTATGGACACAGCAAAACATATTGCGCAAAACCCTATAACTGTATTAAATGTGGGCAAGACCATTATCGTAAGAATTGCCGGAAACAAAAAATACGCCAACTACATGTGCACTTCATCAAGGTGATCACCCTGCAAATTATAAAGAATGTACTGTTTATCGGGACCTGATGAATGTAACTACCAATAATCCACTATTCCAATCACTATCGCAACCGGGAAATGTCGCTAAAACGAATAAAACTTACGCCCAAGACCTGAACACGAAAGACACAGATGGGGCTTACATCAATTATCAGAAATACTAACACAGTTGGTCACCCAAAAAAGCATGTTCCTAAGCATTCTCGTACATTCATTAACAAACTATATAACTAATGACTACCTTGTTGCGAATTGCAGAATGGAACGCCAATGGCCTGAAAAACCATATCCTGAAAATAGAATATTTCCCCATTATCAACCAAATCGACATCCTACTGATCTCAGAAAGTCATGCAACTATTATACTGACATCAGAATACCTCTGTTCAACGTATATACAGGGTGTTTGGAGGGTGAGTAGCCATAAGTGAATGGTGGATAGGTGATGCTCTTGGCTACTTGTTGCGCCTAATAAAATAACATTTTGCCCAAAGTTCAAGGTGTTATAATTTTTTTACCATTTTTCTAGAAATTTCCCATTTTTCTCATTAAAACCTTGAATTTTTTCAAATTTAATGCTCGAGGTGCCTATAAAATGATTTTTTTCCTTAGTCTAGTCTTGTCTTATTCAGATTGAATCAAAATTTCATACAAACGTCTTCAAAAAACCTGGCAGCGTCGTATCAAACTTCAAAATGAAAAAAAAAATAATGTAGTGTCCACTTTACAAAGTGAAATAAAAAAAAATTTACATAGTGTTGGGTTTTAAAATGGCTTTAAAAACTTCTCTAGTTAATACTCTTTGCAATGGTATGTAACATGTACCATTAATAATCAGATAACTCAACAAAAAACCGTTTTGTCTTCAAGGATGCCTTGAAAGGATGACGACAAAACTATTCCATTGAGCAGGCAAAATCTTTTCTCTCATTCTACCACAGTTAAAAATAGCGTGCTCTCTCTATCATCGGCTAACAATACTCCCAAGGGCGTCGCCAGGGAGGGGGCAGCTGCCCCCCGTGCCCCCCCCCCAATCAGAATATAAAAAATGAACTGATTTTCGTATATTATGCTATTATTTCATAAGTTTTTAAGGGATTTTGGAGCTCTAAAGGGGGGGGGGGCTCAAAAGCTCAAAAGCTGGGGGGTAATTACTACATTTGCAAGTCATTTCATAGGCCTGCAGTAAAGACTGGTGCAGTAATGCAGTTTTGAGTTCACTCAACATTTCGGTGGTTCATCAACATATTCTGTAGAAAACTAAAGATAGAGAACTTCAAATCATTTATTTTAAATCTTGTTCAAATTGTTGGCCATTATTTTCAACACATGCGTAACATCTCTTTCTTATTTCCGTTGTGGTATAGCTTAGTCCAGTTTCTTGCTTCATTATCGCAAATGCATCATCTATTTTTTCTATTAATTGCTCTCTTGTGTCAATGGTTTCCGTATACACTAGATCTTTAGCACGACCCCAGACATAAAAATCCAGCGGTGTCAAGTCCGGCGATCTTGCAGGCCATGGGATAGGGCCATTTCTGCCAATCCAAGCGTTGGGATATGCATTATCTAAGTGTTCCCGGACTGCTAACGTCCAATGCGCCGGACAGCCGTCTTGTTGGAAAACAATGGGTTCTTCATTTTCAACATTTGGAACTCCATCCATTAGTTCAGGCAATTCATTCATTGAAAAATACAGATAATTATCTGCATTCAAATTGTCTGGTAGATAATGTGGACCAATGAGCGAGTTGCCAATTTGCCCGCCCAAACGTTTACCGAAATGTTGAGTGAACTCAAAACTGCATTACTGCACCTTTAATGCAGGCCTTTGAAATGACTTGCAAATGTAGTAATTACCCCCCAGCTTTTGAGCTGGGGGGGAAGGACACTGGGGGCAGCTGCCCCCCCCCTAGAGCTCAAAAATCCCTTAAAAACTTATGAAATAATAGCATAATATACGAAAATCAGTTCATTTTTTCTATTCTGATTGGGGTGGGGGGGCACGGGGGGCATCTGCCCCCTCCCTGGCGACGCCCTTGGGAGTATTGCTAGCCGATGATAGAGAGAGCACGCTATTTTTAGCTGTGGTAGAATGAGAGAAAAGATTTTGCCTGCTCAATGGAATAGTTTTGTCGTCATCCTTTCAAGGCATCCTTGAAGACAAAACGGTTTTTTGTTGAGTTATCTGATTATTAATGGTACATGTTACATACCATTGCAAAGAGTATTAACTAGAGAAGTTTTTAAAGCCATTTTAAAACCCAACACTATGTAAATTTTTTTTTATTTCACTTTGTAAAGTGGACACAACATTCTTTTTTTTTTCATTTTGATGTTTGATACGACGCTGTCAGGCTTTTTGAAGACGTTTGTATGAAATTATGATTCGATCTGAATAAGACAAGACTAGACTAAGGAAATAAATCATTTTATAGGCACCTCGAGCATTAAATTTGAAAAAATTCAAGGTTTTAATGAGAAAAATGGGAAATTTCTAGAAAAATGGTAAAAAAATTATAACACCTTGAACTTTGGGCAAAATGTTATTTTATTAGGCGCAACAAGTAGCCAAGAGCATTACCTATCCACCATTTACCTATGGCTACTCACCCTCCAAACACCCTGTATTATGCAAACCACCCAGATGGAACAGCACATGCAGGATCATCAAGAGTGATAAAAAATACAATAAAACACCACAAAGAATAACCTCATATCACTAACAAAATCCAAGCAACTGCACTGAATCTGGAAACCTTCAATAGGCCCATGTGTATAGCAGCAATATACAGCGTGCCAAAAAAATTACATAACTCGTCAATAATTCTTGTACGAAGAATTATTAAGAAAAATCCTAGCACTCGTTGATTGAATTAGCTGATTTTTCACACAGTTGTTATGAATAGAGATCATGATTTAGATCGCGACACACAATAAAGAGCATTTAATCCCAGGGTGGCAAGAGTATGCAGAATGTTGCTGAAAAGTAAACTCCTCAACAAGTGCCATAAGTCAGGTGTGGCAACATATTATTCACAGATGAATTCAGATTTGGTTTGAGATCAGATTCTTGCAGAAGTAGAAGAGAATGGAGACGCTCTAGTAATGTCGCTCGTTTATGAACCGTACGAACTGTTTTGACTGACTTGAATCACATTCAACCCATATGACCACCCCAGAGGCCATTCTCTGAAATTATTTACACATTTATTTGAAATGCATTTACACAGGAATATAATTCATTAGTTCAAATTTTTTTCATATATCTGAATGTGTTGTACCAATAGACCTTTCCAGAATACGTAGAACAAAGATGAAAGATGTGAACTAAACCAGAATGAGAGAGAAACAGGTATATTTCATGCTCAACTTGTGGGCAGCATTAAAAGATGCGCAAACCTTAGTGAGAGAGAGAAAAGAAAGAGAGAGAGGGAAGCAATGAAATGAGATCCTACTGGTTTTATCGTACCTTGACCGTCAATTAGTAACAAAACATTGTTGAGGCATACTGAAATTTAGATTTTCGATAAACAATACAAAAAATAACATCCACACCCAAAAAGTCGGCTGCGTAAAATAATAATATCAATGGTCAAATGTCAACGACTTAAGGAGGGAAATTTTGACGACCAATGATATTCATTCTTAGCCCACAAGTGACGCGCGCAACTTTCACCTTCACAGGTAATTCTGGAAAGGTCTATTATGATTTCTCTATGTTCGGTTATTACTCTGAGGATACAACCCATTCGAAGGCAAAGAAAAAGCAAGAAAAATAAACAAATGAGAATAAATTTAGAAAAAAATTTAGGGCCAAATGGCAACTGTTCATAAAACAAGCCTAATTCTCAAAAAACATTTTTGAAGATAAGCTTTTGTAACAACATTCATCCGCCATTTTGAAGCCGCCATCTTGAATTCCTCGATTGAAGAATCGTAATTTCCTACCCAGAAAACCCCCATATACCAATTTTGAATAGAATATGATCATAATTACAAAACTCGTCCGCCATATTGTGGCCGCCATCTTGAATTTCCCAGTTTTGACAAGAGTATCATCATTCTCGAACCCAAATACCCCCAGATACTAATTTTGAATGAAATAGGATCATAATTACAAAACTCATCCGCCATTTTGGAGCCGCCATTTTGTTTTTTTCTATAAAAAATATTTCATGATGCATTGTCACCAGGATTAGGTACACCTGCAAAATTTCAAATCAATTGGACGATTAGAAGTGTGTCATATTTAACTTGCGAGATTTGACAGACAGAGAGATAGAAAGACAGACAGACACCGGGACAGGTGAAACTAAATAAAAGCTTAGTTTTCGAATCAGAAGGATCGAATAAATCTAAAACAGGAGATAAGTCGCTAAAAGGAAGTTTTACTCAATGTGAGAATGACATTAAAATAATTAGTTCGTGATATAATGTTTCAACGAAAATGTATAAAATTTATATTGTAAATCAATAGGCTGAAGGACCTAAGGTCGATGGCCATTTGCGTGTATATGTATATATATATATGGCAATAAATGACTGTTATTATGTATCGTGTCCCATCAGGAGAATACCTATACGAAATAAAAACAAATTAAACAACAAAGATCCAATTATCCAGCAAACAAAGAAGAAATTCTACTATTGCTGTTGAGTGAAAAAAAAATGCTGGATTCAAGACCATGTATATTGAAACAAAGAAGGAATATGACACTATACTGAGCAAACGGAAAAAGTAACTCATTCGAGAGGCAGATACAGCAATCTGATAACAAAAATAAAACCGTTTGGACGATTATTAAGGCATTGAAAAACCGAGAAATTCAGAATTCTCCCATAACTGCAATCCTGAAGGATACTGCCAATAAGATGAATTATTTCTTTGTGAATGCTGCCAGAAACCTAACAAAAAATATTACATAAAGTGAACCAAACTGTATACAAAGGGACAAAATCGGTAGTTCTATTCTGTTAACACCTCTTAGTGAAAATAAACTATTGGAAATTATCAAATCTTGAAAAAACAAACACAGTAGTGGAGAAGACGGCATATCCAACAGCCTCTTGAGACAAACAGCCCATGAAATCATCAGCCCATTGACGGTAATAATAAATAATTCATTGAAACACGGAATATTTCCAAATTAATTAATAATTTCCATAGTCAAACCAATACATGAAAAAGGAAATGAAGATGACTTTGACAATTATAGTCCTATTGGTATTCTATCATCAATTTCTAAGGTATTTGAGCTGGCATATTGTGGCGAGATCATGGAATTCCTTAACAATAATGAAATCTTTGCTTCAAGCCAACATGGGTGTTTGAAGGGAAGATCAATAAATACAGCGGTGTATGAGTTCATTAAAACAGTTACTGATGCATTTGAAAAGAAAGACATAGCTTTTGGAACCTTCCTACATTTGTCAAGGGCATACGATTGTCTGGATTTGACACTTCTGATAAAGAAATTGGACAGTTATGGTATAAGAGGACCAGCATTAGAATGGGCACAATGATATCTCTTGAATAGAAAACAGATAGTGGAAATAAGCTCCAATGGAATAACTGAAAGATGACGAACTTAAGATTGAATTGGGTATTACACAAGGTAGTAGAGTTGGGCCTTTATTTTTTATCATATACATTAATGATTTCGAAACACAAGTAAACTGGAGTAATGCTAGAACAAAGTGTATTAATTATGCTGATGACACAAATCTCCTGATGTGGAGCAAATGGTACAACAGAATATGCTGAAATCAGAAGAATGGTTTATGAATAACAACATGGTACTTAATAAGGACAAAACATAAATGATGATTTTTCACCCACCACATAATGAAAGAGATTTTCCAGATGCAGTGGAAATTGGAGATTGCAAATATAAAATATCAAATTGCACAAAATTTTTGGGTGTTTATATTGATGACCAGCTCACATGGAAAAGTCACATTGAGTATCTCAGAGGCAACATAGGAACATCCATCTATAGCTTCAAAATAATGAGCAGGTACCTTAACCATGGATTATTGAAGACAGAGTACCATGCAACAGTGGAGGCTAAACTGAGATTTGGTATAATATTTTATGGCGCAGGAAACATAACATCACTGTTTATCATGCAAAAGAGAGCCGTTAAAATATTCAAACAACTGAACTACAATCAAAGCTGCAGAGGATGGTTCAGAGCAGCCAATATATTAGCATTATATGCCCTGTACATTCAGGAATGCCTTTTATTTTTCCACATGCATAAAGACTTATTCAAGGACCCCCAAAACAATAAGAAAAATTACAACACAAGAACCTTATGTTACAACTTTCCAAAATATAACTTAACAACAACACAAAAACAAATAGAATACAAATGCTTGAAACTCTTCAATAATTTACCAAGGGAAATACAACAAGAAGAAAGTTATATTAGATACAAAGGAAAGATTTTCAAACTTCTGGTTCAATTAGAACCATATTACTATATGGTTGAATTGGGTATTACACAAGGTAGTATAGTTGGGCCTTTATTTTTTATCATATACATTAATGATTTCGAAACACAAGTAAACTGAAGTAATGATAGAACAAGGTGTATTAATTATGCTGAAATCAGAAGAATGGTTTATGAATAACAACATGGTACTTAATAAGGACAAAACATTATTATTATTATTATTATTATAAAAGGGTACAGAGTTGAGGCTTTGCCTATAAACTCAAACAAAGAGAGAGAAAAAAAAAAAAAAAAAAAACATGTCAAGCCAGAAATGCTGCCGCAGAGAAGAAAATTAACAAATAAAAAATTATACAAAAAAAAAAACAATAATACAAAAATATCAAAAATATCAAAAATATGCACTTTCACAACCCCACAGTACTCTGCGAGGCCCATAAGTCAAACCTGTTTTTGAAACTATTTACACTGGGTGCACAAGCAATCTCGGACGGTAATCGATTCCAAACTTCGAAAATCCTGTTCGATAGGAAATACTGCCTAGTGGTGGTGAAAAATCTCTCGCGAGCGAGCTTAAAATCGTGCCCTCTCAGGTTATTCCTGTTGAGCACGAAAAGGTGACTCAGGTCACAACCGATGAGACCATGCAGCAGCCTGTAGGTTATTATGAGATCGCCTCTCAACCTCCTCAAAGAAAAACCAGTGATACCCATGAGAGCCATTCTATTTTCATAGTCCGGACGTACAAGACCATATGGTATTCTGGTTGCCCTCCGCTGCACATTCTCTAAGAGATTTTTATCTCTGACGAGCCAGGGATACCAGACAGGGCCGGCGAACTCCAGGACCGGACGAATGTACGTCCTGTAAATTTGCGCCGCAGTCATAGGATCGCAACCAGCGAAGGACCTCCCGAAGAGATATAGAAGCTTTCTTGCCTTCCCAGTGCAGTGTGCCACATGCTGACCCCACGAAAGATCCTCCGCCATAATTACACCCAGATCATTGTGGTTAGATACTTCGTCAATCCGCTGCCCCTCGATGAAGTAAGAAAGTCTCGGATTCTTCCTGCCCAAATGCAACACTTTGCACTTTCCAATATTTAACGGGAGCAGCCAGTCACTGCACCACCTCGCGAGACAGTTGAGATCCTCCTGTAGAACGGAATGAAAAGCAGTGGGGAAGTTGAATAGCTTCGTATCATCCGCGTATGAACAACACTGGGAACGTACAGACGTCGGCAAATCAGAGATATAAACAAGAAATAATATGGGTCCCAGCACGGAGCCCTGAGGCACACCACTCAAAACATCCCTCATGGAGGATCTACCCGAGCCCACCCTGACCGAGAACTTCCGGTTCGAGAGGAAGCCCCCAATCCAAGCCACCACGTCACCCCGTACACCCACATGTTGCAGCTTATGCAACAATCTCCTCAGAGGAACACGGTCGAAGGCACGGGCGAAATCGAGGTAGATGACATCCACCGATTCACCAGCATCAACAGCTCTCGTCCACACGTTGAGACACTCCAGCAAATTAGTGATGATAGACCTACCCGGAATGAATCCATGCTGCCCCTGAGGTAAAATATTATTAGATAGCAAAAAGGAAAGCAAGGCATTAGAGATTATCTTCTCCATTATTTTAACAGCTATCGATGTTAACGAGATAGGTCTATAATTTTCAGAAGACAATCGATCCCCCCTCTTGAATATAGGTGTTACAGACGCCACAGTCCAACAACTCGGTAAACGGTGAGTTCTGAGAGAGGTCCTCATAATCTCAGAAAGTGGAAAAGCAAGGGATCTCACGCAGCTCTTAAACAATTTCATAGATAAGCCATCCATACCAGGTGCGGTGCCAGTCTTAAAGGATCCAATGACTTGTTTGACGGCCTCTTGAGTTATATCAGACAACTCAAAAGATTGCTGGACACTAGGTGTTAAAATTCGAGGAAGAGGGCCGTCAGGCTCCACCGAAAAAGCACCAGCAAAAGTATCAGCAAAGGTGTTAGCCGCACTCTCAGAATCGTCACAAAGAACCCCAGTGCTATCACGAATGACCGGAACAGAAACAGTGGTATTGAAGGTTTGACGGATATACTTGAAAAATTTTTTCTTGTCATTACTGGAAACTAACTTCGACTCGTAACCCTTTTTAGCCAATTTTATGTTGAGAGAAAGCTGATTGGAATATCTCCTGTGTAGAGCGAAGTCAGCCTCACGCCTACTTCTATTATAGCGTTGCCACAAGGATTTTTTGAATCTTATTTGACGTATGATTTCCTCGTCGATCCAAGGTTTAACTGAGTTCTGTCGCACCGTCATCGAGCGTGTGCACCTGTCAACAATCTCACCAACAACATTCTGTAACTTGTTCCACATATGTACTACATCATCGGCATCCCAGAGGCAGTCCCAGTCAACCAGCATAAGTTCCCCATCAACCCGCTCGAAATCAGTAAATTTCATCTCCTTCCGAAATATTGACGACTTACCCCTAACAGAGAATTGCAATCTCGAGCACAGAACAATGTGATCGGACTTACCCACAGGTGGTTCATATTCCAAGGAGGAAACCAAGTCTCTGTCATTCACAAGAATCAAATCCAAGGTTGACGGATTCTGGCCCATGCGAAACCTTGTGGGCTGGGACACAAGCTGTTGGAGATTACAGTTATTGATCATTTCGAGGAATTTAGCTGAAGGTGAAGCACTCGATTGAGAGGTCATGGTCGGCCACCTTAAATCACTTAAATTGAAATCACCCGCAATAAAAATATTTTTCTTTGTGTTCGATAAATCCTCAATCGCGTCGAACAAAAAAGTATCATATGGACATGGTCTAGGGCGATAAACACAGCCAAGCGTAATGGAGAAAGTTGATCTAGTCAAATCGAGGAAAATATTGTCTATACCTGGTGACGGAAAAGAATGAGAAATTATGGAGTAATTTTTAATAACATTGACACAAACATAGATGCAGCAACCCCCATGACCTGGCGTCGTAACACTGTCGCATCTGTAAATGGCATACCCCGGGATATTACACGAGGCATCAGAGATGTCCGGCTTCAGCCATGTTTCCGTGATCATAATGAATTCGGGTTTAGTAACATCGACAAGTGTCATCAACTCATTCTTCTTCGCCGATAGAGATGCTAGGTTTGTATACATTATCATCCAGTCTTCAGGTAGGGTTAGTTTTTTGGAGGAGAACTGTCGGGAACAACAGTGGAAACAATCGCTGGCTCACCCCTTACATACTTGATGGTTATATTCTTTTCACCTCTGGCTATCCTCCCTTTAAGTTCCTCTCGCATGCGATTGAGACGTTCAAGCTGTTCAGGAGATTTATCGTCCGATATATGAAAACGCTTTAGTGCAGGGTTGGAGGCGATCACCTTTTTATTCCTCAAGATATCGAGAGGGGTATTCAAATTGTTGAAGCAAACCTTAACCGGGCGGAGAACTCCAGGTTTCTTCACCTTACCGACCCTAATTATAGCAGTGACATTATTAAAAGCAGAGCTATCAATCGCATTCACGACCCCTTCAACAGTCGCAGCATCCTCAGCGTCATTTACCTCCGGTATGTTTCTTACAATAATATTGTGTGACCTCTTCATTCTCTCCAGAATCTCCTGTGTTCTACATGGTTCGGGGCCATCAGCGACCACGTTGCCACCATCCATAGCGACAGCAGCAACCTGACTTCCAATGTCAGAGACTTTCGAGCGAAGCTCCATTAAATCACCCACAACAGATTCATTGGCAGTCTTCAGATCAGCTATGTTGCTTCGACACTCGGTAATCGCAACTCCCTGCTCACGGAGCAATCCCGCATGATGTTCGATTTTTTCAGAGCACTTTTTCAGCTGCTCACATAAATCGGACTGGGTATTCTTGATCGATTCTACATCCTGAGCAATTTTGTCGAGTTTAGACAATTTCTCCATAATGAGGGCCAAAGGGCCAGGCGTTCTATCCACCACCATAGATTGAGAGCTACCATCACTACATGAGTTGCTGCGTAACTTTCTTATGTTGCCCAAGCATGAGGGACAAGAGAACTTATCATTCAGCTCCGACATGAATTCTACATCTCCAGGTCTCAGGTTGACACAAAGTCCGTGATATGTTCGGGAACAGACAGTACATGTTATCTTATTATCCTTGGCTCCCAAAATTTTTGAGCACACAGTGCAATAGGTAGGCATCTCTGGACAGTGAATCAAATTCGATATAAAATAAGGGAAATCAGGACAAAGGATCAACTCTCTTCACTTCCTGAGGCCGACCAGGAAGACTTAAATGAACATACACGGGTAGGCCTAGGAAAAAGTTAAGGATACCCCACAGAGGACAGTAACAGAGGATGAAATATATTTATATATCTTGAGGAACCTCCAAAAACTGAATATCAACGTGTATGCTACCCTTTATGAAATATGAATTCAGTATGCTTATCAGAACATGCGATATCAACGTATGTTTTTATTGATATCAATTTTATGCGAAAGTGATTCTTATATTCAGTGGTAAATTAATTCATAAAGTCGAAAAATCAGTTATTCAAAATCAATTTAGCCAAATTTTTACCCTGACTTACGTGGAGCCACTTATCTAAAACCTTTCACAACGTGAGAAAAAAAAAACCTCTATGTTTCACTTCAAAAACTAACTGTTTAGTACAAGAGCTGAAGTCGGCCGATCATCAAGAACAATATGGCACATAAATGATGATTTTTCACCCACCACATAATGAAAGAGATTTTCCAGATGCAGTGGAAATTGGAGATTGCAAATATAAAATATCAAATTGCACAAAATTTTTGGGTGTTTATATTGATGACCAGCTCACATGGAAAAGTCACATTGAGTATCTCAGAGGCAACATAGGAACATCCATCTATAGCTTCAAAATAATGAGCAGGTACCTTAACCATGGAGTATTGAAGACAGAGTACCATGCAACAGTGGAGGCTAAACTGAGATTTGGTATAATATTTTATGGCGCAGGAAACATAACATCACTGTTTATCATGCAAAAGAGAGCCGTTAAAATATTCAAACAACTGAACTACAATCAAAGCTGCAGAGGATGGTTCAGAGCAGCCAATATATTAGCATTATATGCCCTGTACATTCAGGAATGCCTTTTATTTTTCCACATGCATAAAGACTTATTCAAGGACCCCCAAAACAATAAGAAAAATTACAACACAAGAACCTTATGTTACAACTTTCCAAAATATAACTTAACAACAACACAAAAACAAATAGAATACAAATGCTTGAAACTCTTCAATAATTTACCAAGGGAAATACAACAAGAAGAAAGTTATATTAGATACAAAGGGAAGATTTTCAAACTTCTGGATCAATTAGAACCATATAGTATCGAGGATTTCCTTCAAAGAAGATATTGACAAGAATGCTTTGTTTGTAAGGGGGTTGAACATTGAGTATTAATGTTTTTTCTCATGGGTTAGAGTAAACATATATTTTGTTCTTATTTTTACACAGTTTCATTTAATCTTCTGATGTTAATTCTGATATTATCTGAAATAAAGCCTATTATTTTTTTCTTCACGAATACTCAGATTTTTCTGAAATTCTTTGGCCTCTTACTCAGGGCAACGAATCATTCCTTGGTCAGCACACGACGAACACATCTGCAGGTACCCAGTATAACAGCCTTCTGAGCTGCCGCGATCATCTTCTGCGGTTCAGGTATATCTAAGTTCTGGAGCTCCTCTTTTAGTGTTTTATCTACTACACCATTACTCGTGATTATTATCGGGTGTATTGATACCGTGCGTAGTTGGTAAATTGCTTTTATTTCGTGTGATAGGTCTATATATTTTTGTATCTTTGTGTTCCTTGCCTCTCTTATATTGTGGTCTAGAGGAACTGTAATGTCAAAAATTTGAGCCATCTTCCTTGTTCTATTTATTACCACTATGTCTGGTCTATTATGTGTTACTTCGTGGTCCGTTATAATTGGTGTGTTCCAGAAGATTGTTACCCCCTCCTTCTCACAGGTTTCCGCAGGTCTGTATTTATAATGAGGAATCGGATCTTCTATTATCTTATGTATCCTACAAATCTCTCGATGTAAAATCTGCGCTACACTGTCGTATCTTGTGATCTTTAGGAGCCAGATAACCAGAACTAGATGAGATGTGCTGTATATTCTCCGGGCCACTTTTGCAGAGTCTGCATCTGTCGTCTGGGATGTTTTGCTTCATTGTGTATTTCCTATAGTTCTTCGTGGATATGACTTGGTCTTGTATGGCTCCAATGAAACCCTCGGTTTCGCCCATAATCTGTCCTTCTCTCAGGTAGAGCGTGGTTATCAATATCAATTTCATTGCTGGCCATTTTATTGTTATTATTATTTATTACTACCACTACTGCTATTTCGTGAAGACTACTGGTGAAAAGCACGTACTATGAGTATCAAACATTAGTGCATAAAAATTAAATTTGTGTGATTTATCAACATTTACATCAATATTTACACAAACAGTAGATCTTTTTTCGATTGAATCTGTCAGCCATGCAACAAACAAATGATTTTTCAAAAATAAGAGTATACAAAAAGGGACTGGGGAACATGGATTTTTACCTTATATCCTGTTGGCAATGACATAAGAGTGGGATTACTTTGGGTTCCACTATCACTCCCTCTATCGTAAATTGCTCTTTGTCTTGCAGTCATAAGGGAAGGATCTTTAGGTTTAATTTTTTTCAGTTCATCATCAACATCTTCCAATTTACCAGATTCAATTGCCGTGAGCCATCTCTCTTCATCGCTTGATCCACTCTCACGTCTTTTTCGTCTTTTATTAGAGCCTACCTTGGGCTTTGCTGCACTAGTTGAAGGTAGATCTTCTACAAAAATTTGAGGATTGAAAATTTAATCAATTAATAGAACAAAACTCTAAGACACATGGTAGTTACTTTCAATAATTTTGTGTAGAATCAATTTCACATTCATTCTGCTTCAATAGAATATAGAATGGTGAGACATGGTTTAACTTACCCATATTGAAAATTCAACTATACTGTCTAATATTACAAAATTCAGCAATCAATTTAGTGAATTATTACCAGATTCGCACAGAAATTTTTGAAATTAGCAATGTTTATGTTTGGATTTTTGAATAGATGAGAATTAGGTTATTTCGAATCATAGAACTATCTGG
Organism: Adalia decempunctata; assembly: GCA_951802165.1. NCBI lineage: Eukaryota > Metazoa > Arthropoda > Insecta > Coleoptera > Coccinellidae > Adalia > Adalia decempunctata. The sequence continues at coordinate 37,219,163 of OX637701.1, read as the reverse complement.
AATCGAATTTTATAATTCTATGATATAAAAGACATTTGGTCGACATATGACAGAAAAAGCCCTTAAGCTCTATGCCCGATGCTTCACACATGGTTAATCCGTACAGAGACAAACTCTCTGTCTCTGATCCGTAAATCGTTTATTTTGGGAAATTGGTTCCATTCTTACCATATGGTAAGAATATTCTTACCTCCCTAACATAAAATCATATAATGTCGTTTTCGGATATACAGAGTGTTTCACCATAAACTGGACAATAGATGACACCGGGGAAGTCATTTTGCCTTACGAGTCTTACGACGTATTATCGGGATACAGGATCGATACAGGGTGTTTAATGTCAACTTTGCGCAATATTCTGATAACTATCGGTGTGAAGTGGGCCTCAACCACACATACACTCAAAGACAAAAAATGGCTAATGGAAAACAAATTCATAACTCTCTGAAATGGGATGGTATTGCAATTAGATTTTGGTATGAGCTTCATGGGTTGATAAGAAATAGAATCCTTTTTCATTTGGAGATTTTCCAGCTTCAGGGGGGGGAGTTGTGGGGGCTGTTGGGGGTGGTTTCTGACAGAGATCATAACTCGACGAAATGGGGGTGTTTTACAATGAGCTTCGAATATGTGTTTCTTGAATGCCGAAAGAATGAAATGCAATACCCCTCATAGTTTGTTAGTCCCCAGGTTTGGAGATTTGGGTGGTTGTTTATGAAAAATATCCATCCCTCGGAAATATGAGGGTGTTCCACGAACAAATTCGAATATGTTTTTCTTGAATGCCGAAACAATGAAATACGAAGGTTTGGAGTTTGGGGGGTTGTTTATGCAATATGATGAAAAAAATTCATATCTCGATGAAATACCGATATGTGTTCATTGAATGATTCCATCAATCTAAACTGGGTAGAAATAGCAATAATTATATCACCTCTATTCTTTCATTTTTCGTAGATATGAATTTTTTCTTCATTCTGCATGATCAACCCCCAAAATCTCCCAACCTGGGGCTAACAAGCTATGGGGTTTTCTGAATTTCATTCTTTCGGCATTCAGGAAGCGCATATTCGAATATGATCGTGGAACACTCTCATTTTGCTGAGATATTAATTTTTTTCATCATTCTGCATGATCAACCCCCCAAATCTCCGAACCTGGGGGCTAACAAACTATGGGGTTTTCTGTATTCCATTTTTTCAGCATTGAAGAAACCTATATTCGAAGGTAATCGTGGAACACTCTGATTTTCCTGCTATATGATTTTTTTTCATCATTTATTTGCATAAACAACCCCCCAAATCTCCAAACCTGGGGGCTAACAAACTATGGGATTTGTTGTTTTTCATTCTTTCGGCATTCAAGAAAAACATATTTGAATATGATCGTGGAACACCCTCATTTTTCCGAGATATGAATTTTTTCAATAATTTTTCATAAACAACCACCCAAATCTCCAAACCTGGGGGCTAACAAACTATGGGGTTTTTTGTATTTCATTCTTTCGGCATTCAAAAAGCGCATAATGGAATATGATCGTAGAACACTCTCATTTTCCTGAGATATTATTTTGCATCATTCTGCATGATCAACCCCCCAAATCTCCCAACCTAGGGGCGAACAAACTATGGGGTTTTTGTATTTCATTCTTTTGGCATTCAAGAAAAACATATTCGAAGCTGATCGTGGAACACTCCCATTTTTCGGAGATATAAATTTTTTTCATCATTTTTCATAAACAACCCCCCAATCTCCAAACCTGCGGGCTAACAAACTATGGGGTTTTTTACTTTATTCTTTTAGCATTGAAGAAACCTATATTCGAAGCTGATCGTGAAACACTATGATTTTTCCGAGATATGAATTTTTTTCATCATTTTGCCTGAACAACCCCGCAAATCTCCAAACCTGGGTTTTTTTTTATTTCATTCTTTCAGCATTGAAAAAACCTTTTTTCGAAGCTGATCGTGGAACACTTTGATTTTCCCGCTATATGATGTTTTTTCATCATTTTGCATAAACAACCCCCCAAATCTCCAAACCTTGGGGCTAACAAACTGTTGGTTTTTTTGTATTTCATTCTTTCGGCATTCAAGAGAAACATATTCGAATATGAATAATATGATCGTGATTGTGGAACACTCCCATTTTGTCGAGTTATGATCTTTGTCAAAAACCACTCCCAATAGCCCCCACAACTCCCCCCCTGAGGCTGGAAAATCTCCAACTGATTCTATTCCTCATCAACCCATGAAGTTCACATCAAAATCTGATTGCAATACCTCAGAGAGTTATGAATTTTTTTCCATTATAGCCATTTTTTGTCTTTGAGTGTATGTGTGGATGTGGCCAACTTCACACCGATCTGATAACTGTGGTAAGTTATAGGTGACATTTGAAATTACGGTTTCTGGTCACATCTTAGTAGGCACTTTTCAGGGCTCAATTTAATAGTGATGTAGAATTCTGAAGAAAAAAATTCAAAATGGCGGAAACCTGCTAAGTTGGAATTTTTTTTTCTCCGTCGCCAATTTGGAATGCAGTATTTAAACGTACCCGATTTTCTGAGATTTTCCGTGAAAATATTTTTTGAAAATTCGAACTCAACTTTTTTTTATGTTTACCTACATGTCTTCAGTGAAAAAAATTTCGGCCAAAATTGTTGAAATTTTTATGGTCGAACTTTCTTCCATTCTGAATACTGAGGTGGAAACAGAATGAAATAATATCAATTGGTTTTCTTTTTGTAGTCTTCCAAAGATTACGCTAGAAGTACTTTCTTAATATTTATTTAAAAAACTGAGAGCCGTAAGAAGGCCAAAATTGTGCTAATGGGGTGCCAGATGACCCGAATAGAAATATGAATGTATAAACCATGGTCCGGGTTGCGCCTGTGTCAACTAATGCCGGGTTTCCACCAAGCGGACAGGTCAAAACAAAACACGAACTGTCCGTTCGGACAGAAATTTCGAACAATTTTGTTTGGAAAATGTTCGAAGACTGTTGGGGTTCCCCACGGACTTTCAGTTTACACCAGTCGCGGACAGAAATGAATGAAAACTGTTCGTGTTTTGTTTAAGTTTGATTCAGTTTACATAGAGACACCGGACGTGTAGTTGTGAGAATGTGGCGCGCTGCAAACTTGAGAGAACAAAACGACGAGGATTTATTTTTGCTGGCAGTTACATTTTACATTATTAAAAAGAACAAAACTAAACGCCGGTTTTGGATTAGGCCATCCTTAAGGCAAAAAAGGGGAAATGTGACGTCTAAACTGTTACAAGATCTCAGAGGAGATGATATGGGTATAGGAGGTAAACTTCGATCAAGTTTTAATAAACATTACGACTTCTTCCCTTCACGCACCGAATCAAACTACCACATTAGATCGCAACAACGTAAATAAAAACAAACTAGGCGTTTACACCAAGCTGACAAACAGTCCTAGAACTCGTAAATTCTTTGAAGTTTACCGACATTGTTTTTGTCCGTAAAAACGCAATTCGCGGACTTTCGAGTCCGGAAAACAATCCACAAGATCTAGAACAGTTTGCAAACAGTTCGTGGACTGTCACAAACGGACCGAGTTCGTGTTTTGTTTTTGTTCTGTCCGCTTGGTGGAAACCCGGCATAACATTTAAACCGACCGCCCATCAACTTTACCGTCCACGTAAATATTTGAAGAGATAGCCTGAATTATGACTTCTGGGGCATTGTTATGGAGGGTCGGTTTATGCCCTTCTCACCAACCCGTTTTAGTTTTCCTGTTCCTGGCGTTTAGCCGGCTCTTTACAGTAGCGCCGAATATGTCCTTCTCCGCCGCAATTCCAGCATCTAAGTACTATATTTCATCGCTGACCGATGAATCTACAGTGCGCCTCGCCTTGCTGTGTCCTGTGTCCCCTGTGCGAAGCTTGTTTGGCAGCTTCCAACTTTAAGGCAAAGGCCAGGGCGTCATCCAGAGTCTTGGGTCGGGCCAATCGTAGTATCTGCTGGGTTCCCATATCTCTCAAACCATCGACAAAGGTCTGGATAGCGAGCCGTTCCAGGAAGCTATCCGGTGCTGTAGTATATGCCAGTCTTACCAACCTTGCTATATCTGCTTCAAATTCATGCAACGTTTCTGTACTCAACTGCTGGCGACTCTAGATCTGCGCGTGGTACACTTGTTGGAGGTGTGCATCACTATATCTCACTTGGAGTTTAGTTGTCAAAGCCTCGTAATTACCTTGTAGGTAGGTTTGCAGGAACAGTCTGAAGTATATTCAATGCATCACCCCTTAGTGCAACAATCGAGGCTGTCGCTTTCTCTTTCTCTCCCCAAAAAACCGCTGCTGCTTCAAATTGCTTCTGGTACGTGCACCAAGGTGTTTTGCCATCAAAAGTTGGAGGTTTAATCTTCATTTTACAACTTTCTGTGTTGTTTTCCGATTTCACGAAGTTATTGGATGGTGAAGCTAGAGTTTCTTTTCCATGTGACGTTCTTTTCAGGGACTCTAACAACTTGGCATGCTGTTCAATTATTCCTGACAAGCAGGCTGTGTCATCGTTTGATGTACTCGTACTACTCGTATAGTAATTGTATGATGTGGAGGGCAATTTCGTTCTAAATTAAATTCTGGGGATAAATAACGTATTAAGTTGGATGAGGATCGATACCCTATTCATAAAAACACGCTCCCAAATAGTGCATAACTTGGAAAACATCTGATTTCCATAAACAGGTAATAGCAATAATAAGTAGTTAATGTAGAAGTCTAAACACTGTTATGAGAACCACTGTTTATTGTTTAGGACGACATGTTTCGATTTTTACAAATCATCATCAGGTCCTGAAAGCTAAAAGATATACAACGTAAGTACAAAATTTAGTAAGTTGCCTGAAATAAGAGTGAAGGTGTAAAATCTTATAAATGTTTACTTTTGTTCTCTTCATCCCGAATATTTGGATTTATGATCAAGAGAGTAAAATGACAATAAAAGGTGAAAGATATCAACAAAATTAGTTCAAGTTATGAAATTGAACTGTGCAAGAGGCAAACGACGTTTTTGTTATTTTTCTTACCAATATAGGTTCTTAAAATTACATGTGTAGTCAAGTTTCTTCAAGCATCAAATGAAATAAAATAATCGAATTCACCCTGGTCTGTATTGTGAAACATTAAAACACGAAAAAACAAGAAGAGATTTCAACTGTGTCTTCCGAATCTACTGGGAAGGTGGAAATCTCGTAAACTCGTAAATAAATATGTGAAATCCTCCTTCAGCCTGCCGCAAACAAAGAAACGGAAATGTACAACACACATGTTGAAAATATAGAGTATCATGTACGTCAGGTTAAAATGAAGTGGACATAGAAGAGGTATTATTTTTCTTAATTATGCAAACTAAGACATCGAATTTTTGATTTTCGTTCCCTTCACTTGTGATGGCCAAGGGGAAGGCTTTTAATTGAAACTGGTTTATCAGAAATGAGAAGGGGTTCAACGTACTGAAATGAAACTGAAAAGGCAAACTCGAAACAAAATCAAACTCAAATCAATCTGTAGGTGTCCTGTATTGCTTTAGAGAGGTAATAGCAAGTCAATCATGAGAGATAGATATATCGATATATGCTATCGCGGACTTTTTTGCAGAACTATTTAAGAGGTACATTTCTGTCATACATGCTATCCTCGTAAGTCTTACGGTTTTTGAAGCGCACGTGAAAATAGATGCTAATGCCTGATTTTTTTGTTATTATTGAAGTTATAGTAGGTATTTAATATAATATCCAACATTCAATCATAATGAGTTTCAAAATGGAGCAAATTTAGGTTTGAAATTTTTCGACTTTTTAGTTTTCATCTTATAAGCCATGATATTATGGCAGAAAACAAGCAGTTAGCAAGAAAGTTGATATGTCATTCGAAAGTACACTAAATGAGGTATTTTTTGCTGAAAAGAAAACATGTCCACAATAAATGAATGAACTGTTAACTTCTTTTTTTGAAAAACATTCACTGCTATCAACTGTCCAACATGGGTTTGTAAACAACTGTAGTACTGAGACTGCGCTCTATGAGTATTATAGGGAAATTGTGGATAACCTGGAGTGTGGTATGCATGTGGTGGGTCTGTTTATAGATTTCTCTAGAACCTTCGATTTTGTTGACCAAGAATTACTTCTACATAAGCTGTACCGTTATGGAATTCGTGGACTCAGTCTGGATCTGCTTCTATCCTATCTGACGGGTAGATCTCAGGTTGTGAAAATCGGTGGAGACTCAAGTATTGCGAGAATTATAAGTAGGGGTGTTCCTCAGGGATCGATTATTGGCTCAAAGCTTTATGTCATCTACAGTAATGATTTACCGAAACTTGTAAGTAAAAAATTCCCCACATGTAATATTATATGTTCTGCGGATGACACCAATATTCTTGTCTCTGGCACTGACAGAGAACCAGTCACAAATTGTGTCGCGAACATATTCACTGAAATTTTTGAGTGGTCCGGGAAAAATAATTCGATGATCAATTGCTCCAAAACTCATGCAGTACAATTTTCACTGAGGGTACCTAGAGTTATACAGGGTCTTTCACGAGGAACCTCACCCATATTTATACGGGAAACTACTGAACGTATTTTCATGAAATTCAGCACTTATAAGTATTTCACGATGCTGATGAAATCTAAAATATTTTCAAGGCATGAGCACCTCCGGTTTTTCCGGAAATGACGTCAACTTCCGTTTTTCAAATTAGAACACTATTTTTTTATTGCAGAAATAGATTCCTTAGAAAATTTCAAGTTATTTTGATGTAACATTTTTCAGTTTTGGTTGGAAAATTCTCTCTGAGCGGGAAAATTCGAAAAAAAAATCGAAAATAGAGCTCCGCTGAAACAAGAATAACTTCGAGGTTTTTGGATGGAAAATTTTTATTTTTGGGATTTTTCAAGATGTAAGATTGATGTATCCACTTTAAGAATCGAAATCGCGATTCATGATACAGGGGGTGAAAAAATCGCTTTCAAAGTTAGGGATGACAAAATCGTGAAAAATCAATTTTTTCAAATTAGAACCCCATTTTTTTATGGCAGATATTGAATCTACGTTAAAAAATAATGTGAGTGTATGCATCGCACCCTTGCCCTAAAGTGGATATTTTCTGAGTTATTCACAAAAACTGTTTTTCGTCTTGAATTTTCAGCTATTTCTTTTCCCTTCACGCCAAAAAGATGAAATTTTCAGGAACTGTTACTTAAACCATGTTTTATATTTTACTACCCTAATATGCAAGAGAAAAAAGTTACAGGTTGTTCCTAAATAGATGGCGAATTTGGATTCGAATTTGTATCGGAAACCTCTTTATTTCAACTAATCGGCCATCGGTTTTCTCTCCAGTGATAAATAAATAATTCCTTATGAACCATATGCAAAAACTTACCATGTTTTACATTCTTTTTTTCAATGATAGATATCATTAATTACATCTGCCAAATTCCTCTTTATTCAGTAGATGTAATTAATGATATCTATCATTAAAAAAAAGAATGTAAAACATGGTAAGTTTTTGCATATGGTTCATAAGGAATTATTTATTTATCACTGGAGAGAAAACCGATGGCCGATTAGTTGAAATAAAGAGGTTTCCGATACAAATTCGAATCCAAATTCGCCATCTATTTAGGAACAACCTGTAACTTTTTTCTCTTGCATATTAGGGTAGTAAAATCTAAAACATGGTTTAAGTAACAGTTCCTGAAAATTTCATCTTTTTGGCGTGAAGGGAAAAGAAATAGCTGAAAATTCAAGACGAAAAACAGTTTTTTGTGAATAACTCAGAAAATATCCACTTTAGGGCAAGGGTGTGATGCATACACTCACATTATTTTTTAACGTAGATTCAATATCTGCCATAAAAAAATGGGGTTCTAATTTGAAAAAATTGATTTTTCACGATTTTGTCATCCCTAACTTTGAAAGCGATTTTTTCACCCCCTGTATCATGAATCGCGATTTCGATTCTTAAAGTGGATACATCAATCTTACATCTTGAAAAATCCCAAAAATAAAAATTTTCCATCCAAAAACCTCGAAGTTATTCTTAGTTCAGCGGAGCTCTATTTTCGATTTTTTTTTCGAATTTTCCCGCTCAGAGAGAATTTTCCAACCAAAACTGAAAAATGTTACATCAAAATAACTTGAAATTTTTTAAGGAATCTATTTCTGCAATAAAAAAATAGTGTTCTAATTTGAAAAACGGAAGTTGACGTCATTTCCGGAAAAACCGGAGGTGCTCATGCCTTGAAAATATTTTAGATTTCATCAGCATCGTGAAATACTTATAAGTGCTGAATTTCATGAAAATACGTTCAGTAGTTTCCCGTATAAATATGGGTGAGGTTCCTCGTGAAAGACCCTGTATATGACGTAATCCAGACATCGAACTTTGTGATTCCCTTTGTTGACCACACAAAACTTCTGGGTATTGTTATGGATTCTCGATGTCGATGGACTGAACATATAGATTTTTTGTGTAGGAAACTTCGTAGCAGTTGCTTTCCATTAAAATTCATGAAAAAGTTCTGCAGCAATAATATATTGAGAACCATTTATTATGCTAGCGTTCACTGTCACTTGATATATGGTGTGTTAAATTGGGGTTGTGCTACTGATGTTGGAAGAGTATTCATCCTGCAGAAGTATGCAATAAGAATTATAGCTGGAATTCCTTTTCGGGAATCGTGTAGGCCAGCTTTCAAAGAATTAAAGATCCTTACTCTAGTAGGAATCTACATTCTTGAAATTTGTATTTACGTTTATAAAAATAAATCTTTTTTTTGTTAATTCTTCCGATCATTGTTATAATATCAGAGGGAAATTTTTGTTAGCACCTAAAAACCATAATACTGCGTATTTTCAAAAAAATTTGCAGTTTATGGGTTGCAAAATTTTCAACGTGTTACCCGTGGAAAAACAGAATGCACCTAACATTTTTATTTTCAAGAAAAGTGTAAAGTCGCTATTACTTGATAAGAATTGCTATTATATTTCTGAATTTTTTGAATGAATTGTTTATTTGACGTTTTCTTCTGTTATATGCATTGTATATTGAACTGAAGAAATAAAGATTATTATTATTATTATTATTAATTTTTCAACGAAAAACCCATTGGAAAAATATGACTGATTTTGTTCACTTCAGTATCGTGATATTCATCTCCTCACCAAACCCGCAATAGAAATATTTTTGGCACACTTTAAATATTAAACCATATTAATACCATTTCCAAATATGTGATCGAATTCGATGAAGCTACAAGCATAACTGATATATTAAAGATTTCATGGAAAAAATTGAAATATTCCGTGAAAACGAGAAATGTTAAATTGAAGAATATCCGTCAAGATTTCGACCATGTGTTATATGACATTTTTTGTTGCAAATCACTTGAATAATCTCCCCTTGAAGTTTTGCCGTTTTAAAAGTAGACACCCTGTATAGATGGACAGTCATCATCTCGAAAGTTGACTCGAACATTTTCTTCCTCGCTCTCCTCTTCAAATAATGTCTTACTGACTTTATGTCTACTTTTATTTGGAGAAGGTAATGGCCTATTCGTTGATGAGATGGCAATCATATTCGGCGAGGAAGTTAAAACTAAGGACGTTTGTTAATTCCGGTAGCTCAGTTTTAGTTTAAGAGAAAAGCGAACTGTATTTTCGCGTTCTGAAGCTGGAGCGATGGCGAAATGTTGTAAAAACAGTCAATGATCATAAAAATATCGGTCAACAGTGATGACTTACCTGAACGTCAGCTTTCAAAGACGTATAGCACCTCTCTTCCAAATCCCAGCTCTTCTCAGGGACCCTTGGCTGCTGTAAATCAGCTCCTATCTTCAGATTTCTGGATGCGTTGTTGAAACCACAAATTTTGCGGAATCAACAATATCAAAGCGACGTTCAATGCGAACGTTGTCAAAAGCGGATTAGGTATATCAAAATTAGCGAAAATATCAAAAAGGCAATCAGCGTGCGAGAAATAACTTTTCAAGAGGAAAATTAGCAATCAATGGTTAAGCGAAGAAGAAACGACAATATGCGTTCCGTTGCGGAGTAAGATGAAGCCACTAATGTTGACTTCGTTTACGCGTAAGTTTACGACATTTAGCCATCGCTCAAGCAACATTTATATCATGATGCAACATTCTCCGGCCGCGAAAAATGGCAAATTGAAAGAGAAAAAACAAAACAAAATCGTACTCCGTAACATAACATTGGCCATTGCGTATTAAAGCGGTACGAAAGCGAATATGTCACAATAATTCAATTTACTTGAACAATGAACAAATTACACAAAAATAATTAAAAAAAACACCCAACCTGAACTGAAAAATTACTTATCAAGTTCCAGTGGGTAGAGTGCATAGTTTGACGACAGACCTCTTCAAGGAGCCAGTTCTGGTCTTTACAGTAGCAATACGAGAGCTTCCATCATCAGAAATAGACAATGAAGCTATTCTTCCAAGAGCCCATTGAGTGGGGGGAAGCCTCTCATCCTTAATGAGAACGAGATCTCCGAGTTTAGGAGGGCTTTCGTCAGAAACTAGCCATTTCGAACGTTGTTGCAATGTGTGCAGGTATTCGCGATGCCAACGCACGCCTCCAAAAATCTTGTTGAATGCGCTGCAGACATTGCCAACGGCTAAGGCGATTCAAAGGCAATTGTGTGATGTCTGGGTATGGTAGGGCATTGAGAGGCTCTAAGGTGAGAAAATGACCCGGTGAGAGCGCGGAGACGTCCTCTGGGTCTTCAGTTAGTGCTTCCAGAGGTCTGGAGTTCAAGATTGCCTCAATGAGACAAAACAACGTATAAGATTCCTCATAAGTGAGGATTTGAGCACCTAAGACCCGAGTCAAGTGAGATTTCACAGACTTGACTCCGGCCCCCCACAAACCGCCCATGTGTGGTGCTGAAGGAGGGTTGAAATGCCAGATAATCTGCTCCTTTTCAGTGGCATTCTTCATAAGTTTGACGATTTCGCGACTTGTACCTACGAAATTAGTACCACAGTCAGAATATGAGTGACTGACTCTTCCCCGACGTACGATAAAGCGTTGGAGAGCAGCTAAAAACGATTCAGTGGATAGCTCCGTTGCGAGTTCCAAATGATGGGCTTTTGTAGCGAAACACACAAACAGACCAATGTAAGACTTTGTAGATTTGACACCTCGATAGCGTCCCATCGTTATAGAGTAAGGGCCTGCGAAATCTACTCCACTTCTACTGAAAGGCTTTATCTGAGAAATTCGTGATGAAGGGAGTGCTCCCATAGGGGGTTGATAGCTTGAAGGACGAGTTCTAAAACACTGTAAACATTTACTCAAAACCGAAGATATAGCTTTCTCGGCACTGAGGATCCAAAATCTTTGGGCGATTAGGAACCGAATGGTCCGAATGGTACGTAGTCCGGCGTGTAAATACTTTTTATGATACATATCGATAACGAGATATGTCAAACGGCTCTTTTTAGGCAAAATAATTGGATGCTTGAAATCGTACGATGAAGTGGATGCATCTATTCTTCCACCAACTCTCAATATACCGAGTTCGTCTCCAAATACATTCAATCTTTGGAAATGTTTAGGGAACGTCTTTCCTTTAAGTTCGGCGGAAAAGGTTTCCTGTTGCGTGGCATATGCCATACGAAGCAGAGCTTCGTTTAGTTCAACTAGCGTAAGATTTCCAAAGCGTTTCGTTGTTCCATTTTTTATACTATTTTTAATGCGAAGAACGTGAGCTAGAATTCTCTGAATTTTTGTAAGCGAAGAGAACTTGTCCAGCAGAGAAATTATTACGTCTGAAGGAAATTCACTTGAAACATTCAAGCAAACAACATTCCCATCAGAGTGATCTATGGAATCCGAATCTCCATTCGAGAGAGAAGAAAATAGCGAGTTGGGCAATTTTTGTGGTCCATCAAACCATAGTGAGTGGGAGGCAAATTCTGAGGGAAATGAGCATCTAGATCCTGACTCAGCACGTGATGCCAGGAGGCACTAGGTATCCTGTCTTGGATATGTGCAACTCTATTCGAGACAAAAGTTGGCCAGCGATGCGGAGACCCCTTAATCCAATCTAGGCCCTAGGGTGATTTGGGAATCAGTGAAAGCGTAAACTTTTGTGAAATTAACTGAATTTTGGAAGGTTTCAAGGCAAAATGAGAGAAGGTTAGCCAACAATACAGCGCCACATAGTTCAAGACGTGGAATAGTGATGCGTTCAAGTGGAGATACTTTACTTTTGGCACAAAGGAATTCCTTAATACTCAAATTTTCATCATCAGCTGTTCTTATATAAACTACTGCACAATAACCCTTTTCCGAAGCATCACAGAATCCCAAAGTTAAGGTTCAATTTACCAATAATAAAAAAGTTCGTGGATGATTTGTTCTGCTTGATACCGGGGGACGGAATTGATGAAATGTAGAATGAAATTCGACAATAATATTTCATTTACAACAGAAATAGAAAGTGACGGCAAACTACCCTTCTTGGATGTATTGTTGATTAGAGATGAGCGGTCTATTATCACGGACTGGTATACCAAACCAATTTCATCTGGTCGATATCTAAACTATCATTCAAGTCATGAACTGAAGCATAAAATAAATCTTATCACAGGTATGAAAAATAGAATACGTAACATTTTTGACAATTCCAGAATTGACGGGGCGATGGACAGGCCGAGTGGACAGGCTGAAGAACTTATTAATGGAGAACTCATATCCAGTCAAGTTAATCAATAGAATATTTTACAATAACTCACCTATCATTAATGATAGGGTAGATAACTCAGAAAACCCAATTGTAACATTAGAACGTGCCACAAAATTATTACCACATTATGGGAATATCACATCTAAGATTATATCATTGTTTAAAGGTAGGTATATATGATGTCACCAGGTTGGAGGAGCATAAAAGGGACACAAGATTGATGACGTCAACCACGGGTTTATCGTGCATCGTACATTATGAATTTTAATGATGTCAATATAATACATAAAGTAGAGAATATTAAAAAAAGGCTTTTCTTAGAATCAGTAGAAATTAACATGTGTGACAACATCATTAACATCAACACAGACTATAGTGCTGTCAGCGACATCTACTATAATATTATAGATTTGTTAAAAAACCGAAGAACTGGTAAACAAAATATAACTGAGTACATCGAACCAACTGGCTGAGGATTGATAAGATCATAGAACCCATGAGATGTACATAGAAGTCTGGTGAGTCGACGCTGTTGAGTTCCCTAACCTCACTGAATAACAAAGTTAATTAATATTGATCTACGATCATTTTAAACCTTTATGAAAAGTACTTTGAATTAAATTATTTTATTTGTTTGTGAATGGTTTGTTTGTAACTAAGTTGATTCACAAAGAGGGAGAAAATTTTTTTTTGAGAATTATCTGAAAATTGTGAATGGTTATCGTTTGCCAGAAATACATAAAAATCATGTTTAGAGGTGACACTGACACGAGTGACACGCCATAGTATTATGGTCAGTAACATTCTTAAAATGGTACCGTCCTATATAAATTTCGAATTGAAAGTGAGTATCATTGCAACCATGTAATTAACAACACATTCGAGTATACGTTTTATTTATTATAGTCCCTGAGGAAGTTCAGAAACTGAACGAAAGCTAGATAATCAATAGAGAATTCTCAATAAGACCCAGTAATTTGACTTCTTTCTCGATATCGATTACCTAAATATCCAACGAAGTCGAGACATCCACCAATCAAATTAACGAGATATTGAAGGATCGCAGAAAAGAAAAGTTTCAATTTAGTTCTAGCCTTCGATTCTTCTCAAAGTCATACAGATACGTACAGCATATGTGGGGTTATCTAAAACTATGACATAAAAGCCCATAGTGGCAGAAAGACAACCGGAGATCCAGAAAGAAATATAACTTTTCCATGTATTTTTTCGATTTGGCGAATTCCGACGAAAATATTGTTTATTGGCGCACTCTTGTTTTCGGAATTTTTGGCGTAATCTTGTTTCTGCTTCTGGTCCCAACTTTGCTTCTGCATTTTTTTGGGCATACCTTCTTCCGCATTATCCGATTGAACGAATTCCATCAAGAGAATATGAAAGCGATAGTTAATGCAGTCGTTTCCACAACACCCTTTAGGTAGAATGCTCGGCTACTTGAACGAATTCCACCAAGGAAATATGAACGCGATATTTACTGCACTCGTTTTCACAACACCCTGTGGGTAGAGTGCTTGGCTAATTGAACGAATTCCACCAAGCGAATATGAACGCGATAGTTACTTCACTCGTTTTCACACCACTCTGAAGGTAGAATGCTCGGCTACTTGAACGAATTCCACCAAAGGAATATGAACGCGATAGTTACTGCACTCGTTTTCACATCACCCTGTGGGTAGAGTGCTCGGCTACTTGAATTGATTCCACCAAGGGAATATGAACGCGATAATGTATGCACTCGTTTTCACACCACCCTGTAGGTAGAGCGCTAGGCTCCTTGAACAAATTCCACCAAGGGAATATGAACGCGATAGTTACTGCACTCTTTTCGACACCACCCTGTATGTAGAATGCTCGGCTACTTGAACGAATTCCACCAAGGGAATATGAACGCGATAGTTACTGCACTCGTTTTTACAGCACCCTGTGGGTAAAGTGCTCGGCTACTGGAACGAATTCCACCATGAGAATATGAACGCGATAGTTACTGCACTCGTTTTCACAACAACCTGTGGGTAGAGAGCTTGGCTACTTGAACGGATTCCACCAAGGGAATATGAACGCGATAGTTACTGCACTCGTTTTCACAACACCCTGTGGGTAGAGTGCTCGGCTACTTGAATTAATTCCACCAAGGGAATATGAACGCGATATTTACTGCACTCGTTTTCACAACACCCTGTGGGTAGAGTGCTTGGCTAATTGAACGAATTCCACCAAGCGAATATGAACGCGATAGTTACTGCACTCGTTTTCACACCACTCTGAAGGTAGAATGCTCGGCTACTTGAACGAATTCCACCAAGGGAATATGAACGCGATAGTTACTGCACTCCTTTTCACAACACCCTGTGGGTAGAGTGCTTGGCTAATTGAACGAATTCCACCAAGCGAATATGAACGCGATAGTTACTGCACTCGTTTTCACACCACTCTGAAGGTAGAATGCTCGGCTACTTGAACGAATTCCACCAAGGGAATATGAACGCGATAGTTACTGCACTCGTTTTCACAACACCCTGTGGGTAGAGTGCTCGGCTACTTGAATTAATTCCACCAAGGGAATATGAACGCGATAATTTATGCACTCGTTTTCACACCACCCTGTAGGTAGAGCGCTAGGCTCCTTGAACAAATTCAACCAAGGTAATATGAACGCGATAGTTACTGCACTCTTTTCGACACCACCCTGTATGTTGAATGCTCGGCTACTGGAACGAATTCCACCATGAGAATATGAACGCGATAGTTACTGCACTCGTTTTCACAACACCCTGTAGGTAGAGTGCTCGGCTACTTGAATTAATTCCACCAAGGGAATATGAACGCGATAATTTATGAACTCGTTTTCACACCACCCTGCGGGTAGAGTGCTAGGCTCCTTGAACGAATTTCACCAAATGAACATGAACGCGATAGTTACTGCACTCGTTTTTACACCATTCTGTAGGTAGAATGCTCGGCTACTTGAACGAATTCCACCAAGGGAATATGAACGCGATATATTTACTGCACTCGTTCTCACAACACCCTGTGGGTAGAGTGCTTGACTAATTGAACGAATTCCACCAAGCGAATATGAACGCGATAGTTACTGCACTCGTTTTCACACCACTCTGAAGGTAGAATGCTCGGCTACTTGAACGAATTCCACCAAGGGAATATGAACGCGATAATTTATGCACTCGTTTTCACACCACCCTGTAGGTAGAGCGCTAGGCTCCTTGAACAAATTCCACCAAGGGAATATGAACGCAATAGTTACTGCACTCTTTTCGACACCACCCTGTATGTAGAATGCTCGGCTACTTGAACGAATTCCACCAAGGGAATATGAACGCGATAGTTACTGCACTCGTTTTTACAGCACCCTGTGGGTAAAGTGCTCGGCTACTGGAACGAATTCCACCATGAGAATATGAACGCGATAGTTACTGCACTCGTTTTCACAACACCCTGTGGGTAGAGAGCTTGGCTACTTGAACGGATTCCACCAAGGGAATATGAACGCGATAGTTACTGCAATCGTTTTCACAACACCCTGTGGGTAGAGTGCTCGGCTACTTGAATTAATTCCACCAAGGGAATATGAACGCGATAGTTACTGCACTCGTTTTTACAGCACCCTGTGGGTAAAGTGCTCGGCTACTGGAACGAATTCCACCATGAGAATATGAACGCGATAGTTACTGCACTCGTTTTCACAACACCCTGTGGGTAGAGTGCTCGGCTACTTGAATTAATTCCACCAAGGGAATATGAACGCGATAATTTATGCACTCGTTTTCACACCACCCTGTAGGTAGAGCGCTAGGCTCCTTGAACAAATTCCACCAAGGGAATATGAACGCAATAGTTACTGCACTCTTTTCGACACCACCCTGTATGTAGAATGCTCGGCTACTTGAACGAATTCCACCAAGGGAATATGAACGCGATAGTTACTGCACTCGTTTTTACAGCACCCTGTGGGTAAAGTGCTCGGCTACTGGAACGAATTCCACCATGAGAATATGAACGCGATAGTTACTGCACTCGTTTTCACAACACCCTGTGGGTAGAGAGCTTGGCTACTTGAACGGATTCCACCAAGGGAATATGAACGCGATAGTTACTGCAATCGTTTTCACAACACCCTGTGGGTAGAGTGCTCGGCTACTTGAATTAATTCCACCAAGGGAATATGAACGCGATAGTTACTGCACTCGTTTTTACAGCACCCTGTGGGTAAAGTGCTCGGCTACTGGAACGAATTCCACCATGAGAATATGAACGCGATAGTTACTGCACTCGTTTTCACAACACCCTGTGGGTAGAGAGCTTGGCTACTTGAATTAATTCCACCAAGGGAATATGAACGCGATAGTTACTGCACTCGTTTTCACAACACCCTGTGGAAAGAGTGCTCGGCTACTTGAATTAATTCCACCAAGGGAATATGAACGCGATAGTTACTGCACTCGTTTTTACAGCACCCTGTGGGTAAAGTGCTCGGCTACTGGAACGAATTCCACCATGAGAATATGAACGCGATAGTTACTGCACTCGTTTTCACAACACCCTGTGGGTAGAGAGCTTGGCTACTTGAATTAATTCCACCAAGGGAATATGAACGCGATAGTTACTGCACTCGTTTTCACAACACCCTGTGGGTAGAGTGCTCGGCTACTTGAATTAATTCCACCAAGGGAATATGAACGCGATAGTTACTGCACTCGTTTTTACAGCACCCTGTGGGTAAAGTGCTCGGCTACTGGAACGAATTCCACCATGAGAATATGAACGCGATAGTTACTGCACTCGTTTTCACAACACCCTGTGGGTAGAGAGCTTGGCTACTTGAATTAATTCCACCAAGGGAATATGAACGCGATAGTTACTGCACTCGTTTTCACAACACCCTGTGGGTACAGTGCTCGGCTACTTGAATTAATTCCACCAAGGGAATATGAACGCGATGATTTATGCACTCGTTTTCACACCACCCTGTAGGTAGAGTGCTAGGCTCCTTGAACAAATTCCACCAAGGGAATATGAACGCGATAGTTACTGCACTCTTTTCGACACCACCCTGTATGTAGAATGCTCGGCTACTTGAACGAATTCCACCAAGGGAATATGAACGCGATAGTTACTGCACTCGTTTTTACAGCACCCTGTGGGTAAAGTGCTCGGCTACTGGAACAAATTCCACCATGAGAATATGAACGCGATAGTTACTGCACTCGTTTTCACAACATCCTGTGGGTAGAGAGCTTGGCTACTTGAACGGATTCCACCAAAAGAATATGAACGCGATAGTTACTGCACTCGTTTTCACAACACCCTGTGGGTAGAGTGCTCGGCTACTTGAATTAATTCCACCAAGGGAATATGAACGCGATAGTTACTGCACTCGTTTTTACAGCACCCTGTGGGTAAAGTGCTCGGCTACTGGAACGAATTCCACCATGAGAATATGAACGCGATAGTTACTGCACTCGTTTTCACACCACCCTGTAGGTAGAGCGCTAGGCTCCTTGAACAAATTCCACCAAGGGAATATGAACGCGATAGTTACTGCACTCTTTTCGACACCACCCTGTATGTAGAATGCTCGGCTACTTGAACGAATTCCACCAAGGGAATATGAACGCGATAGTTACTGCACTCGTTTTTACAGCACCCTGTGGGTAAAGTGCTCGGCTACTGGAACGAATTCCACCATGAGAATATGAACGCGATAGTTACTGCACTCGTTTTCACAACACCCTGTGGGTAGAGAGCTTGGCTACTTGAACGGATTCCACCAAGGGAATATGAACGCGATAGTTACTGCACTCGTTTTCACAACACCCTGTGGGTAGAGTGCTCGGCTACTTGAATTAATTCCACCAAGGGAATATGAACGCGATAATTTATGCACTCGTTTTCACACCACCCTGTAGGTAGAGCGCTAGGCTCCTTGAACAAATTCCACCAAGGGAATATGAACGCGATAGTTACTGCACTCTTTTCGACACCACCCTGTATGTAGAATGCTCGGCTACTTGAACGAATTCCACCAAGGGAATATGAACGCGATAGTTACTGCACTCGTTTTTACAGCACCCTGTGGGTAAAGTGCTCGGCTACTGGAACGAATTCCACCATGAGAATATGAACGCGATAGTTACTGCACTCGTTTTCACAACACCCTGTGGGTAGAGAGCTTGGCTACTTGAACGGATTCCACCAAGGGAATATGAACGCGATAGTTACTGCACTCGTTTTCACAACACCCTGTGGGTAGAGTGCTCGGCTACTTGAATTAATTCCACCAAGGGAATATGAACGCGATAATTTATGCACTCGTTTTCACACCACCCTGTAGGTAGAGCGCTAGGCTCCTTGAACAAATTCCACCAAGGGAATATGAACGCGATAGTTACTGCACTCTTTTCGACACCACCCTGTATGTAGAATGCTCGGCTACTTGAACGAATTCCACCAAGGGAATATGAACGCGATAGTTACTGCACTCGTTTTTACAGCACCCTGTGGGTAAAGTGCTCGGCTACTGGAACGAATTCCACCATGAGAATATGAACGCGATAGTTACTGCACTCGTTTTCACAAAACCCTGAGGGTAGAGAGCTTGGCTACTTAAACGGATTCCACCAAGGGAATATGAACGCGATAGTTACTGCACTCGTTTTCACAACACCCTGTGGGTAGAGTGCTCGGCTACTTGAATTAATTCCACCAAGGGAATATGAACGCGATAGTTACTGCACTCGTTTTTACAGCACCCTGTGGGTAAAGTGCTCGGCTACTGGAACGAATTCCACCATGAGAATATGAACGCGATAGTTACTGCACTCGTTTTCACAACACCCTGTGGGTAGAGAGCTTGGCTACTTGAACGGATTCCACCAAGGGAATATGAACGCGATAGTTACTGCACTCTTTTCGACACCACCCTGTAGGTAGAATGCTCGGCTACTTGAACGAATTCCACCAAGGGAATATGAACGCGATTGTTACTGCACTCGTTTTTACAGCACCCCGTGGGTAAAGTGCCAGGCTACTGGAACGAATTCCACCAAGGGAATATGAACGCGACAGTTACTGCACTCGTTTCACAACACCCTGTGGGTAGAGTTCTCGGCTACTGGAACGAATTACACCAAGAGAATTTGGACGCGATAGTTACTGCACTCGTTTTCACAACACCCTGTGGGTAGAGTCGTAGAGTGCTCGGCTACTGGAACGAATTCCACCAAGAGAATATGAACGCGATAGTTACTGCACTCTTTTCGACACCACCCTGTAGGTAGAATGCTCGGCTACTTGAACGAATTCCACCAAGGGAATATGAACGCGATTGTTAATGCACTCGTTTTCATACCACCCTTTGGGTAGAGTGCTCGAATACCTGAACGAATTCCACCAAGGAAATATGAACGCGATAGTTACTGCACTCGTTTTCACACCACTCTATAGGTAGAATGCTCGGCTACTTGAACGAATTCCACCAAGGAAATATGAACGCGATAGTTACTGCACTCGTTTTCACACCACTCTATAGGTAGAATGCTCGGCTACTTGAACAAATTCCACCAAGGGAATATGAACGCGATAGTTACTGCACCCGTTTTCACAACACCATGTGGGTAGAGTGCTCGGCTACTTGAACGAATTCCACCAAGGGAATATGAACGCGATAGTTACTGCACACGTTTTCACAACACCCTGTAGGTAGAATGCTCCGCTACGTGAACGAATTCCACCAGGGAATATGAACTCGATAGTTACTGCACTCGTTTTCACACCACCCTTTAGGTAGAGTGCTCGGCGCGTTTTGTTTTTAAGTGGTATCCCCAGAAGGCCTACTCCACTGTATGTCGAAATGCGCCAAATTCAGTCATGTTTCAATTTAGTTCTAGCCTACGATTCTTCTCAAAGTCAAACGGATACTTGCAGCATATGTGAAGTTATCTTAAACTATGACATAAAAGCCCCTTGCGGCCGAAAGCAAACCGGAGACCCAGAAAGAAATATAACTTTTCCATTGTTTTTTTTCGATTTGGCGAACTCCGACGGAAATATTGTTTATTGGCGCACTTTTGTTTCCGCATTTTTTGGCGCAATCTGGTTTCTGCATTTTATGGGGCATACTTTCTTGCTCATTATCCGTTCGAACGAATTCCACCAAGGGAATATGAACGCGATAGTTAATGCACTCGTTTCCACACCTTCCTTTAGGTAGAATGCTCGGCTACTTGAACGAATTCCACCAAGGGAATATGAACGCGATAATTTATGCACTCGTTTGACACCACCTTGTGGGTAGAGTGCTAGGCTTCTTGAACGAATTCCACCAAGGGAATATAAACGCGATAGTTACTGCACACGTTATCACAACACCCTGTGGGTAGAGTGCTCGGATACTTGAACGAATTCCACCGAGGGAATATGAACGCGATAATTTATGCACTCGTTTTCATAACACCCTTTGGATAGAGTGTCGGCTCCTGGAACGAATTCCACCAAGGGAATATGAACGCGATAGTTACTGCACTCGTTTTCACACCACCCTGTAGGTAGAATGCTCGGCTACTTGAACGAATTCCACGAAGGAAATATGAACGCAAAAGTTACTGCACTCGTTTTCACACCACCTTGTAGGTAGAATACTCGGCTACTTGAACGAATTTCACCAAGGGAATATGAATGCGATAGTTACTGCACTCGTTTCCACACCCCCATTTAGGTAGAATGCTCGGCTACTTGAACGAATTCCACCAAGGGAATATGAACGCGATATTTTATGCACTCGTTTTCACACCACCCTGTGGGTAGTGTGCTCGGCTACTGGAACGAATTCCACCAAGGGAACATGAACGCGATAGTTACTGCACTCGTTTTTTCACCACTCTGTAGGTAGAATGCTCGGGTACTTGAACGAATTCCACCAAGGGAACATGAACGCGATAGTTACTGCACTCGTTTTTTCACCACTCTGTAGGTAGAATGCTGGGGTACTTGAACGAATTCCACCAAGGGAATATGAACTCGATAGTTACTGCACTCGTTTCCACACCCCCATGTAGGTAGAATGCTCGGCTACTTAAACGAATTCCACCAAGGGAACATGAACGCGATAGTTTCTGCACTCGTTTTTTCACCACTCTGTAGGTAGAATGCTCGGGTACTTGAACGAATTCCACCAGGGGAATATGAACTCGATAGTTACTGCACTCGTTTTTTCACCACTCTGTAGGTAGAATGCTCGGGTACTTGAACGAATTCCACCAAGGGAATATGAACTCGATAGTAACTGCACTCGTTTCCACACCCCCATGTAGGTAGAATGCTCGGCTACTTGAACGAATTCCACCAAGGGAACATGAACGCGATAGTTTCTGCACTCGTTTTTTCACCACTCTGTAGGTAGAATGCTCGGGTACTTGAACGAATTCCACCAGGGGAATATGAACTCGATAGTTACTGCACTCGTTCCCACACCCCCATGTAGGTAGAATGCTCGGCTACTTGAACGAATTCCACCAAGGGAACATGAACGCGATAGTTTCTGCACTCGTTTTTTCACCACTCTGTAGGTAGAATGCTCGGGTACTTGAACGAATTCCACCAAGTGAATATGAACTCGATAGTTACTGCACTCGTTTCCACACCCCCATGTAGGTAGAATGCTCGGCTACTTGAACGAATTCCACCAAGGGAACATGAACGCGATAGTTACTGCACTCGTTTTTTCACCACTCTGTAGGTAGAATGCTCGGGTACTTGAACGAATTCCACCAAGGGAATATGAACTCGATAGTAACTGCACTCGTTTCCACACCCCCATGTAGGTAGAATGCTCGGCTACTTGAACGAATTCCACCAAGAGAACATGAACGCGATAGTTACTGCACTCGTTTTTTCACCACTCTGTAGGTAGAATGCTCGGGTACTTGAACGAATTCCACCAAGTGAATATGAACTCGATAGTTACTGCACTCGTTTCCACACCCCCATGTAGGTAGAATGCTCGGCTACTTGAACGAATTCCACCAAGGGAACATGAACGCGATAGTTTCTGCACTCGTTTTTTCACCACTCTGTAGGTAGAATGCTCGGGTACTTGAACGAATTCCACCAAGGGAACATGAACGCGATAGTGACTGCACTCGTTTTTTCACCACTCTGTTGGTAGAATGCTCGGGTACTTGAACGAATTCCACCAAGGAAATATGAACTCGATAGTTACTGCACTCGTTTCCACACCCCCATGTAGGTAGAATGCTCGGCTACTTGAACGAATTCCACCAAGGGAACATGAACGCGATAGTTACTGCACTCGTTTTTTCACCACTCTGTAGGTAGAATGCTCGGGTACTTGAACGAATTCCACCAAGGGAATATGAACTCGATAGTTACTGCACTCGTTTCCACACCCCCATGTAGGTAGAATGCTCGGCTACTTGAACGAATTCCACCAAGGGAACACGAACGCGATAGTTACTGCACCCGTTTTCACAACACCATGTGGGTAGAGTGCTCGGCTACTTGAACGAATTCCACCAAGGGAACATGAACGCGATAGTTACTGCACTCGTTTTTTCACCACTCTGTAGGTAGAATGCTTGGGTACTTGAACGAATTCCACCAAGGGAATATGAACTCGATAGTTACTGCACTCGTTTCCACACCCCCATGTAGGTAGAATGCTCGGCTACTTGAACGAATTCCACCAAGGGAACATTGTAACCTCTTAATGTATTTTTGAGGTGGCTAGCTTTTCGTCCGGTGGCACTAGGCGGGGTTCATGGGAAATTTAATTCAAAACTTCAGAAAAAATAAAGAGCCAATGTTTTGGGCGCCACGTAATTTTATTCAAACAAATTCCATTTTATGTCAAAGCAGAATGATTTGGAAAATTACGAAAATTCAAATCAATTCAATTAAAGTTGTTCATAAGTCCATTCGATGCAGTAGTTAATAATAATCAGAAAAACCATCAGTTGTACACAAAGAAACCCGATTGAGCATGCAGTGTCGTAGCGCTACGATTCCGCTAACAAAATATATAATCAGCATAAATTCAAATACGGAATCAATGATTTTTAAATAAAAGAATCGATGAAAATTCACTGTGGGTGTCCTTTCCAAACTTGAAATTAGTTTCAGAACAAAAAAATGATATATTCACTACTTTGTTGTTTGTGTCGATTCCTGGGTTCCTCCGCCTGCCGAGGACAACCGGCAACGTCGCGGATATGCCGAGAGGGAACAATGGTTGGAAACTCTGCCTGTATCCCGTCAGAATTTTTATGGAGTTTGAAGTTTATTTATGATTTTATTCAAGAATAAACCAGATCCCTGTAGTGGGCTCAGATCTTAATCGGAAGTTTTTCCGAACGGAAGAATGGGACCCCTTCCTGGTTCGAATACGCCTTGCAATAACGTGGAGGCACTGAAAACAAAAGGGGACTTTTTTCTCGTATCCGGTGATTGCAGAAATAAACAAGGAAAAATTGACACGGTCAACCATATGAGAATACTCACATAATAATATGCATTCACTTCACAAAAATTACTTTATTAAAAGTCGAAACTCAATTATGAAGATATTTATAATATATCAACGATATATTGATCGATAATTGACGGATCCTCTTCAAGAGCAAAATCGGTACTGATTCTAACAGATGTTGAAAAATTGCAATCACCCGATACGATTTCCCACGCTCCTACACGAGAAGAATTTGACTCGAACCAGAAACGGTCATCTACGTATATAGGGTGTACTTTTGAGACGCTACACGATCCTCCTCCCTCACAAAAAAAATTAAGAATTAATTTTTTTTAATGCATATACACTACAAATGATTTTTACTATGGGGTGAAAGACAGGGGTTAAATCGGGCTCAACCTTCGGGGTAACGTGTCCAGCATAAAGCTCTCTAGATTTATTACCAATCGCATAGACTTTACCTAACCTAACTTAGAACCTAACTTAAAACCTAATTTACCCTAACTTAGAACCTAATTTAACCTATACTAACTTAGGAGTAACCTAATCTCCCTTAGTATCTAAGGGACTATACTAACTAAATACCTAAAGTACCTACCCCGAACTAGTCATCTAAACTGAGCTATGATGTACCAAATCCTAGTTGGGTAGTGTACGCGTAATACGCGAGTCCAGCGGGGACCGCATCTGTTCAACCTACGGACACATCGGAGTTCGATCCGTAGTGGGGTTTTAAATCCTTGACGTGGTATTTACCTACACTACATCCGTCGATATTTCGCAGTGAATAAACTAGCTGGCCTATCTTTTCCACAACCACAGATAAAATATATTTAGGGGCTAATTTTGCCGAAAATCTATTTCCAGCATCGGAAAGTACTTTATTCCTTCTCCAGACTTTGTCACCCACATTGAAAGAAATATTTTTCCGGCGCAAGTTATAGTTATTTGCGTTGCGCTGGTAAGAACGATGAATTTGTTGACGTACAATTTTAAAAACTTCATTCAGATCCTGAAAATTGGTGCTATAACCCTCGCGATTAGCGGCAATCATACTTAGACCTTCCGTAGACTCGATTTTACCATAATAAGTACCGTCTAAAGGTACATAACGACAAAAATTCAAAAAGGACGGTGTGAAACCGGTGACTTCATGTACGGCAGTGTTTAAAGCACACTGAATTTTTGGGATTTCTCTATCCCAGGTTACATGAGATGTCACGTATGACCTGATAGCAGTCCCTACAGTTTTATTCGTACGCTCTACGAAATTAGTCTGGGGGTGGTAACGCGCGTTAAACCAAATTTTTTGGACGGCATATTTTTTACACAAATCTTTGAATATTTTACCAGCGAATTGTGGCCCGTTATCTACCACAACGAATTGAGGAACACCGAACACCAAAAATACTTGATGCT
This sequence comes from Adalia decempunctata, assembly GCA_951802165.1. Taxonomy (NCBI): domain Eukaryota; kingdom Metazoa; phylum Arthropoda; class Insecta; order Coleoptera; family Coccinellidae; genus Adalia; species Adalia decempunctata. Next base: position 37,193,461 of record OX637701.1, on the reverse strand, counting down.
CAACAAATTTAACAATCAAAGGAGCGGTAACTTTTTTCATAGGGAAGAGAATTGAATATTTGGTGAACCAATCTGAAATTACTAAAAGGTATTGGTTACCTGCGGTAGACTTAGGAAAGGGTCCCATAATATCTAGTGCAACGCACTGCCAAGGAAATTTTATGGGTTTTTCGCTACCCATAAGGCCAAATTTTCCAGAGTTTGATAATTTTTGAGCTCCGCAGACAGAACAATTACGGACATATTTTAATATATCAAACCGCATTTTAGGCCAGTAATATAACTGTTGTACCCGGTAAAGGGTCTTTTTGAAACCAAAGTGAGCGGAAGTTGGTGGACAATGAAAACCAGAGATTACCTCTCTTCGCTGCCCTTTAGGTACTAACAACTTCCAGGGTGTCTCATTAGGAGCTAAGAATCTTCCAGGCGCAAACTTATAGAGCAAATTGCTCTCTATTTTCCATTGAGGAAATCTTTTGGGAGAATTTTTAACTTTATCATACAAGGCTGAATACCAATTGTCATTGTTAGCTGAGATATCAACGGCGTTAACCTCGGGATCCAAAGTAATTCGAGACAAAGCATCGGGAACTGTGTTATGTTTACCGGGACGGTGAAGAACGGTGAAATTATGAGACTGTAGCTTAATAGCCCAACGGCACAATTTACCTACTGGGTTCTTTAAATCCTTCAGCCATCGGAGGGCCATATGATCTGTCACAACGAAAAAATGTGTCCCCTCTATATAGGGTCGAAACTTCTCGATGCCAAACAAGATTCCCAAAATCTCTCTTTCAGTGACAGACCTATTTCTCTCCGACTTAGATAAACTACGGCTCGCGAAAGCAACAACACGCTCTTCATTATCAATTTCCTGCGTGAGAACTGCACCCAACCCAACATTCGAGGCGTCACACTGTATAGTGAATTCTTTAGTGTAGTCAGGATTGCACAAAATTGGCGTTGAGACCAAGGCATTTTTAATTTTTATAAACGAATTTTCTGCATCCTGGGTCCACGTAATATTTTGCTTTTTACGTTTACCCTTTAAAAGGTCATTCAAGGGGGAAATTAAGGTGGAAAAATCCTTGACAAAACGCCGATACCATGAACACAGCCCTATAAATCGTTTTACTTCGGTATAATCTGCAGGTCTAGGATAATTGATCATAGCCGACACCTTGTCGGGATCGGTACGTAATCCAGATTTGTCAACAATGTGCCCTAAATATTTTAGTTGATCGCGGAAAAAATTACACTTAGAGAAGTTAACGGTTAAATTCGCTTCACGCAACAAGTCCTTCACTTCATTTAATAACTCGACGTGCTTTTCAAACGTACTACTAACGATAATTACATCGTCCAAGTAGGTAAAAATGTGAGGCTCATACTTTGGTCCAAAAATAGCGTCCATCAGACGTTGTTGAATCTGGGCGGAGTTACAACACCCAAAAGGTACTACATTGAAATGAAATAGGCCCCTTCCCTCCACACCGAAAGCGGTTTTCTCTCTTGAATCGTCTTCGAGTGGTATCTGCCAAAATGAGCTCTTCAAATCAATTGAGGATAAATACTTTGCATCTCGAAGCATAGACAAAACTCTCTCGATGCGTGGTAAGGGGTACGAATCGTGTTTTGTCACCGAATTCAATTTGCGACCGTCAAAACAAAAACGAAATGAACCGTCAGATTTTTTAACGAGCAGCACTGGAGAACGCCAAGCACTCTTTGATTTTTCAATCACACCCATGGCTAACATTTCATCGACCTGTTTATTGAGGACTTCCATCAGAAAAGGAGACATTGGATATTGTCGCTGTTTTATAGGCGTCGCATTGCCAGTGTCAATGGCCATAGAAATCTGAGATGTCCTGCCTAACCTATTTTTACCGTCTAATTCCCGAAATGATTCTACAATACTCTGAGCCAGATTATTCTGTGATTCTGATAGAGTTGCTAAACCCGAAGTTTTGAGAGTAGGCTCTAATCCTATGCTTTCAACAGCGTTTAAATCTTTACCCCCATGAGAACGAACGAACCATTCATTCTTTACAAAATTAATTTCCAGAGAAAATTGCTCACAAAAGTCCGCACCCAAAATGAAGGCTTGTGACAAAGAAGGAACCACGAGAGTCCTCAAAACTTTACAAACTGAATCAACACATACAGGCAAATCCACAACTCCCGCAACATCCTTCCTCGCACCATCGGCTATCGCGACACTGCTTAGATGCGAAGGAAAAACTTTGACATCTAATTCGTTTAGTATTGAAATACCTGGCCCTCCAATAATAGAAATGTTAGCACCCGAATCTAAAAGACCAGAAATATTTCGTCCTAAAATATTAACAGATATGTACGGACGATTATCGCGAGGCTTTTTGAGAAAAACTTGGTTTACTTGCCGTGGGTCTAGATAAAATTGTCTTATTGTTTCCAACCAGCCGGCCCAGTCTCCTTGAGTTGAATACTTAGGAATATTAGAAAATACTTTTCGTTTAGCCCCATCGGCCACATTATTCAAAAGGAGCGGCTTTGGGCCGAAGTTAAGCGCTCCTATTTTGCGTTTTTTGAACAAGTTTTGCAAGTATGAACGGTAACATTTTGTGAACCGCATTTGTAACAAAATCTATTTCGTTTCAGGGCACAGTGTTGATATGTGTGATTTGGTTCTTTGCAGTTCCAACACAATATTTTAGCAACACTGCTCTTTGAAGTTGAAGATGTGGCAGGCCTATTGAAACCTTTATATTTATTCTGAAAGGCAGGTGAAACATGTTCCCTAGACACAATTTTATCACCAGAAGGGCTATTTCCGCTCGAGTTGATGCAAGTCAACTCGGGTTCTAGCGGGACGCAATTAATTTTAGGGATATCCTTATTTTGAAAAGCAAGATTCTCTTCTAACCTCTTACCTAGTTTAGACAATTCTGATACAGTATTAATTTCTGATAAAGCTAAATGATTTACATAATGCGGTAGTAAATTTTGACGAATTGTCCTGATCTTAGTTTTTTCGCAAGCGGGGCGTCTCAAACGAGAAAATAAAGTTTCCATGGTTGCTATAAAAATACTTACACTCTCCTGTTTACCTTGCTTACGAGACTTGATTTCATTCCAAGCCAGTTCGTCATAATTAGATGGAAGAAACTCCTCTGTTAAAAGAACCACTAAAGCGTCCCAGTCATTGACTTTAGATTTTATGGATCTAAACCATAATAGCGCAGGACCAGTAAACAAATCGACTGCCGATTCAAAAAGCTCTGTTTTCGATACCCTTCTTGCCGAACTGAGTTCCTCAACCCTTTCTAAAAATGAACTCAAGCTAAAATTTTTGTTATTACCGTCAAACTGAACACCCCATTTATAAACTGCCGGTGGTTTATTATAGACATTTGACGGAAAAGCAAAGGCTTGTGGTACCTGTGTGCTGGTAGAAGGCGAAGGAGTTATAGGAGTATTATCAGTTAATTTCGAATATAAGTCTGCCTCCAACCCTAAGGTCGTGGCGTAGGATTCATTTTTGAAAGTAGTACCCTCCTCAATTTTATCTTCAGGCACTATTAGACGCTGAATTCTACTAGTTACATGAATTAACCTGGACACAATACGCTTGAAGGCTGAGTCCGATTGTGGACCATCAAATTCCAAGATCAAGGTTGTTACAGATTCTAATGTCTTATTTATAGCTTCAACTTCCTTATCAAAATCGAACTGAGGATCAACCAGAGCAAAAATGTCAAAATTTGGATTTTGTTTCTCTTTTTCTATAGCACGGTTTAAGATTTTTCGTTTTTGGGCAGGATCTTTAGTAGTTACTATATTCCTAATTCGCAATTCATAGTTAAGTTCTTCAGTCAAAAGAAAAATAGGTTTGAATTGTTCCATTATGACATAAATTTTATGAAATCCTCAAACTAAATTCTGCAAGTCAATCATCGACAACATGTAGCAACAGGACGGTACGATATGAAAAAAATGAATGAACAATATTCTCTTCTAATACGACCATAAAAACTGGTAAATATAGTTAAGGACGTTATCTACATATGGCTCTGAATAAAAACAAATTTGAAATGAGGCCCCACGTTGCGGCGCCAAAATTGTGTAACCTCTTAATGTATTTTTGAGGTGGCTAGCTTTTCGTCCGGTGGCACTAGGCGGGGTTCATGGGAAATTTAATTCAAAACTTCAGAAAAAATAAAGAGCCAATGTTTTGGGCGCCACGTAATTTTATTCAAACAAATTCCATTTTATGTCAAAGCAGAATGATTTGGAAAATTACGAAAATTCAAATCAATTCAATTAAAGTTGTTCATAAGTCCATTCGATGCAGTAGTTAATAATAATCAGAAAAACCATCAGTTGTACACAAAGAAACCCGATTGAGCATGCAGTGTCGTAGCGCTACGATTCCGCTAACAAAATATATAATCAGCATAAATTCAAATACGGAATCAATGATTTTTAAATAAAAGAATCGATGAAAATTCACTGTGGGTGTCCTTTCCAAACTTGAAATTAGTTTCAGAACAAAAAAATGATATATTCACTACTTTGTTGTTTGTGTCGATTCCTGGGTTCCTCCGCCTGCCGAGGACAACCGGCAACGTCGCGGATATGCCGAGAGGGAACAATGGTTGGAAACTCTGCCTGTATCCCGTCAGAATTTTTATGGAGTTTGAAGTTTATTTATGATTTTATTCAAGAATAAACCAGATCCCTGTAGTGGGCTCAGATCTTAATCGGAAGTTTTTCCGAACGGAAGAATGGGACCCCTTCCTGGTTCGAATACGCCTTGCAATAACGTGGAGGCACTGAAAACAAAAGGGGACTTTTTTCTCGTATCCGGTGATTGCAGAAATAAACAAGGAAAAATTGACACGGTCAACCATATGAGAATACTCACATAATAATATGCATTCACTTCACAAAAATTACTTTATTAAAAGTCGAAACTCAATTATGAAGATATTTATAATATATCAACGATATATTGATCGATAATTGACGGATCCTCTTCAAGAGCAAAATCGGTACTGATTCTAACAGATGTTGAAAAATTGCAATCACCCGATACGATTTCCCACGCTCCTACACGAGAAGAATTTGACTCGAACCAGAAACGGTCATCTACGTATATAGGGTGTACTTTTGAGACGCTACAACATGAACGCGATAGTTACTGCACTCGTTTTTTCACCACTCTGTAGGTAGAATGCTCGGGTACTTGAACGAATTCCACCAAGGGAATATGAACTCGATAGTTACTGCACTCGTTTCCACACCCCCATGTAGGTAGAATGCTCGGCTACTTGAACGAATTCCACCAAGGGAACATGAACGCGATAGTTACTGCACTCGTTTTTTCACCATTCTGTAGGTAGAATGCTCGGGTACTTGAAAGAATTCCACCAAGGGAATATGAACTCGATAGTTACTGCACTCGTTTCCACACCCCCATGTAGGTAGAATGCTCGGCTACTTGAACGAATTCCACCAAGGGAACATGAACGCGATAGTTTCTGCACTCGTTTTTTCACCACTCTGTAGGTAGAATGCTGGGGTACTTGAACGAATTCCACCAAGGGAATATGAACTCGATAGTTACTGCACTCGTTTCCACACCCCATGTAGGTAGAATGCTCGGCTACTTGAACGAATTCCACCAAGGGAACATGAACGCGATAGTTACTGCACTCGTTTTTTCACCACTCTGTAGGTAGAATGCTCGGGTACTTGAACGAATTCCACCAAGGGAACATGAACGCGATAGTTACTGCACTCGTTTTTTCACCACTCTGTAGGTAGAATGCTCGGGTACTTGAACGAATTCCACCAAGGGAATATGAACTCGATAGTTACTGCACTCGTTTCCACACCCCCATGTAGGTAGAATGCTCGGCTACTTGAACGAATTCCACCAAGGGAACATGAACGCGATAGTTTCTGCACTCGTTTTTTCACCACTCTGTAGGTAGAATGCTCGGGTACTTGAACGAATTCCACCAAGGGAATATGAACTCGATAGTTACTGCACTCGTTTCCACACCCCCATGTAGGTAGAATGCTCGGCTACTTGAACGAATTCCACCAAGGGAACATGAACGCGATAGTTACTGCACTCGTTTTTTCACCACTCTGTAGGTAGAATGCTCGGGTACTTGAACGAATTCCACCAAGGGAATATGAACTCGATAGTTACTGCACTCGTTTCCACACTCCCATGTAGGTAGAATGCTCGGCTACTTGAACGAATTCCACCAAGGGAACATGAACGCGATAGTTTCTGCACTCGTTTTTTCACCACTCTGTAGGTAGAATGCTGGGGTACTTGAACGAATTCCACCAAGGGAATATGAACTCGATAGTAACTGCACTCGTTTCCACACCCCCATGTAGGTAGAATGCTCGGCTACTTGAACGAATTCCACCAAGGGAACATGAACGCGATAGTTACTGCACTCGTTTTTTCACCACTCTGTAGGTAGAATGCTCGGGTACTTGAACGAATTCCACCAAGGGAATATGAACTCGATAGTTACTGCACTCGTTTCCACACCCCCATGTAGGTAGAATGCTCGGCTACTTGAACGAATTCCACCAAGGGAACATGAACGCGATAGTTTCTGCACTCGTTTTTTCACCACTCTGTAGGTAGAATGCTCGGGTACTTGAACGAATTCCACCAAGGGAATATGAACTCGATAGTTACTGCACTCGTTTCCACACCCCCATGTAGGTAGAATGCTCGGCTACTTGAACGAATTCCACCAAGGGAACATGAACGCGATAGTTTCTGCACTCGTTGTATAATTCGTTGGAGTTTTGAATAAGATCACTGGTTTAATGAAATTATTTTATTAATCTACCATCTCCATTTCACAACTAACTCTTATGACATTATATGACTCCGTCTCTCAAATCTCCTAGCCCTACTATTCAGCTCCGCTTGTAAGTTTATCAAAGAAGCCAACAAATTTGCTTTAGTAGCAATATCCTCAGGTCGGACTGGTTTGCTTTTATTTGCCCTTTCTATACAATGCACAATCTTCGTCGAAATTTTTTTGAATATATTGCTCTCCTCATTATTCGAGATATCGGAAACTAAAACTTTGACTTCGGCAACCTTATCATTTAAGTACTTCAAATCATCTGCGAATGTGTATGGGTAAGTTGGATAAGTGAACTTCGAACCCGATCACTCGAATCTAATAATATTTCTCAAAGTCTTTCTCATGGATTCAACAGTCTTTGGATCCGTCACGCCCCGAAAAGATAATTCGTACGCCAATTCATCTTTTTCCAACCTGTTTATATCAAGTTTCGATTCCATGATTGAATATACAATATCAACGAAAATTCAAAGAAGAAAATCCCTATCTGAAACAGATACTCGGGATATATCAAAAAACACAATAAAAAACGAATATTCGCGTAAACAGACAGAAGTCTCATACAATCTATATCGACTATAAAAAAAACAACAAAATTTCAAGTCACCGGTAACAAAACAGCCTACCAAAAAAATATCGACCTGAAATTTATCAGAAATTACACCGAAATTACACGTTGGGCGCCATTTTTGCCACGGTATATTATTCTTTATAAGCACTTAGGACTCAAAATCTCGCTTATATGCTGGATGGTCCCAAAGCTCAGTTGAAGATGGGAGTGGGTTATACAAAAACGATATATTAAGGGGGCGCCAAGTGATTTGATATTCACATCCAGCACACTTGCTCTAGTTCCCGAAAAATCACTAAAAAAATCTAAATAAATGATCTCTAACAATAAATCGAGAGGGGGAGTAATTACCTCGAGGTCCTTATATAGCGCTATATATGGCTCACACTGTATACATAAATAGATCATACAACAATAGCAAATTATGTGTGAAATAATGTACAGAAACCTCATGAGGTTCCTATCAAAATAGCTTATAGGTCTCATACGTTAACCTATTATCGATGATACTAAATAATAATGCAAATATTATGTGACTTAAACTTAATAAATACAGCTCGATATTAGCGCTGATAAATTCCAGAAATTGATGATACGACCTTAATAAAGTTCCTCGATCCAAGGGGGAAAGGTAGTGACGATTTAGAACCTCCACGATGTTGACATCACCAAAAGGTAACTGACGGCAGCAGTACTGATTATCCTGGGGCTGATTCGACCCGGCGACTTATAAATCGAAAATTGATGTTGCAGATATTCCAGCGAAACCACTGAAATGTCCCAGAACAAGGACCCTATGAACACAAATTCAAAGAAATCAAAATGGCGAACTCGCCAGTCAGAAATACCTACCTCTTTCAGAGGGTTCTCTCAGTACCAAATTAGGTACGGTTTCCTCAATGATTATAAATGAGAATGCTTCACCGAAATAGAGCTCCAGCAGAATATTGATCCTGGTTCTCTCAATATGGTAAATCCCCTTTCAGGTACACAGTAAGATTCGACAAAATCCTCCAAATAAGTTCTGAAGCTAAACGAAAATAATCCCAATGTATGTAACGTTTTCGAAATTCAAATCCCTAAATCAGGTGAATATTAAAACTCCTCGACTTTCGAAAACCACCATCTAACTGAAGAATGCGCAGAAAACAACCATCCCAAGTCCTCACGTGAGTTAAATCTCCCTAACACCGTATTTCAGATTCGACAACCTCAAATAAAATCACAAAACAACATATCCTCATCCTTGTCCCACAATTCGAAATTTCCAAAATTTCATCTCGTTCCCACACCGCAGGCGATACAACAGACAAGAAAACATATTCCCCCAATCTCGTTGTAACACAGTGGCGTGACCACGATCAGGGATCGGAAAACTAGTGTTCGCCAATTCCGGACATAACACCCCCTTCCCTTGCGATTGCCGGCGACGACGTAACACCATGCGATATAAAATAGATGTTCACACATCGAATCCTAAAACAAGACTTAATATTTCATTTGTCAAAACTTTTATCTATCTTCATACACCTTCCCTTGCGCTTGCCAGGGACGACGCGACACCATGCGATATAAACTGTTTGTTTCTAGAGAGATGTTCACACGTCGAATCCTGAAACAAGACTGAATATTTCATTTGGAAAAACTTGCATTCATACTTTTATCTATCTTCATACCACCCCCTTCCTTTGCGCTTGCCAGGGACGACGAGACACCATGCGATATAAAATTTCGTTTGTTTCTAGAGGGAATTTCCCACATCGAATCCTGAAACAAGACTGAATATTTCATTTGGAAAAACTTGCATATATATATATATCGGTTTTATAACGTCTTCCGTCGTTGTCCGATGCCTAATTTCCATGCCCTTCGATCATTCCACTGGTTCGCTGCTAAGCTTCTAGATCTCATCGCTCTTGAAACTCCTTCCATCCAGGTTTTCCTCGGTCTTCCTCGTTTTCTACGATATGGTGATTTCCATTCCAAGATCTGTCTTGGTAGTCTGGTGTCATCCATCCGCTGAACATGTCCATACCAAATAAGCTGTTTTAGTTCAATATCTGTCATTAGGGATCCCTCTATTCCCATTCTTGCTCGAACATCTTCATTCCGTATTCGGTCTCTTCTAGATATTCCCAATGACCGTCTAAATACATCCATTTCGGTAGCTTCCAGTTTCCTTCGATTGTTCTCTGTTATTCTCCAGGTTTCAGCCCCATACAATAAAGAACTCTTTATCATCGTTTCATAGATGTTATGTTTCCGTTTTTTCCCTATTTCACTGCTCCAGAAGACTTCATTTAAACAAGAGATGAGACCTCTCTGGCCTGGTTGACGCGTTTTTTAATTTCCTGTTCGTCCCTACCAGTAATATCAAACTCCACACCCAGGTATGTGTAGCTGGTGCAGGCAGCGATTTCTTCTGTATCTAGTTGAATGTTTAATAGTTCCCCTCCGACTGGCAAATATTTGGTTTTATTGATGTTCAGTTCCAAACCCCACGCTGCATACTCTTCCTGCAATTTTCGCGTCATATATTCCAGGTCAGTCTTGTCGTTAGCGATGACTACTTGATCGTCCGCAAACTGCAATGTGAACAGATACGTACCCCCAAGGTCAATTCCCATTCCTCTACATTTTCGTTTCCACCGGGTCAAAGCTTTGGCGACATAGATTTTGAACAGCGTAGGTGATACGCAGCACCCTTGACGCAAACTCTTGTTGACCGAAAAACATCGTGACAGTCGATTTCCTATTTTTATTCGTGATGTTGAGCCGTTATACAGATTTTGAAGAGCTCTTATTAAGGTGTGGTTGATATTCGACTGCTGTAATACTTTCCATAGATTTTTAACAGGAACTGTACCTATCATAGGCTTTGTGGAGGTCTATAAACATAAGATGAGTTTCTTGGTTTGTGTTCATTCTTTTCTCAATTACTTGTTTCAAGCAGAAAACGTTATCGGTGCATGTTCGACCAGCCCTGAACCCAGATTGTTCCTCCTCTTCCTGACAACTGTATTCGGATTCTATAAGATCTCTAAGAATCCTTCCATAGAGGCGGCTCATCGTGCTCGTCACTGAAATGCCTCTATAATTAGCGCAATTCAGTTTATCCCATTTTTTGTGTATTGAGGAAATAAAGGCTATATTCCATTGATCTGGTACTGGTGCTCCATTTATATACTTATTTATACAGCATGTCAGGGCCTCAAAGAGCTTTCTTGTTCCACACTTCAGTAATTCTGCTGGTATTCCTTCTGGACCGGTCGCTCTGCCATTTTTCAATTTACCCACAGCATTTTCGAGTGTGACAACGTCGATACTTATTTCCTCCCCTTCAATCGATATTTCTGATGGTGATATCGTGTTATATTCACTCCTATTTTCGGTCAGCAGTTGTTCGTAGTGGTCTATCCATTTTTTTGTGGGTATTATTTGTATGTCGGCCTGATTTCTTCCACTTGACTTAACCTTCTTGATGAACCTCCATGCCTCAGAACCAGTGGCGGCTTGTCCTATGAGGCAGGTGAGGCAGTGCCTCACCAATAAACGTCGAAAATTACACGTATAAATATCATGTATTTATTAATTATTTATTCAATCAATTAACATTTTTTTCATTATCTTCTTCCATACGCATTTATATCGAAATTTCCCTTCATTATATAGCAATAAAATGCGTCTTCTTTTGGGTCTAAGTTTCCGTATCTCACAATTTCTAGGTATCCAACTCCCAGTAAACGGCAGAGGCAGGCCTCAAACTACCTTTCTTTACGCGTCATTTTACATCATAGGGAACGGAAGGCAGGCGAGAAAACCGCACCCCTAAACTACAAACATTACGTTGAGTTCAGGCTAGCCTCTTGATATCCTCTCGCGAAGGGCAAACTGTAATTTTTCTGCAATATTCGGGAACTAGTTCTTTAATCTATGAACTCGGGTCAGTTTTCAAATTGGGTTCGATTTGTAAAAATAGTTTCATAAATCTGTTTTTCGTGTAGATTTAGGTTTGTCTCAGTGTTCATATGATGTCTTTCAATCTTATTACTGAATTCAATTTCCATCGGAGACCCGAAGGCGAAATGTATTTAACGGGACCGATGGGAGGTGACGAATTCCCCAGTTAGATGTAAACGCTCGAAAGACTTGTGATTTTTTTGATTTTTCAGCTAATCAGCAAAGTTTTTGGCGTAATTTTTTTGAGGATAAACCATATATTCACCATTTCCAAGTGTTTTTCAGAAGGCGTCAATTGTATTTCAGAAAACATCAAATGTATTTCAGATTACTCAATTGCGTTTCAGAAAACACCAAATGTATTTCAGATTAGTCAATTGTATTTCAGAAAGCGTCAATTGTATTTCAGAAATCATCAATTGCATTTGAGAAAACATCACTTGTAATCCAGATCAGTCAATTTCATTTCAGAAATCGTCAATTGTATTTGGAAATGGTCATTTGTGTCCCGAGACTGAAAACGAGATGCCTGTGATATTTGGAAATTCGATTTAATGTGGCACAAAAAAGAAACTTAATTCTTGAAAACTTTTATTCGAGCATTTTTCAAATATTCGCCACAACTGTTTTCTGGAAGACTTTGGGGTTCGTGGATGATTCATGGAGAATAGGGGGATTGTCTCGATATTACTTATACGTTGGTCAAATTCGATGCAGTCGTGGAGAAATGATATTCCTACTTTCTGATTTAAAAATGACGGTTTCTGAAATACAATTGACGCTTTCTGAAATTCAATTCACTAATCTGAAATACATTTGATGTTTTCTGAAAAACAATTGACTGATCTGAAATATAATTGACTCTTTCTGAAATTAAATTGACTAATCTGAAATACAATTGACGCTTTCTGAAATTCAATTTACTATTCTGAAATACAATTGACGCTTTCTGAAATACACTTGGAAATGGTGTAGTTCAAGAAGTAAAGCGATCTATTCCAGATTTGAGTGAATGTCTTGAGAATATTACGCAACTGACAAAGAAGAGAGTTCACTAGAATTAGTTATTTATAGGTATATGTACATATTATACAGAGTGTCCCATTAGTGCAATGAAGTAGATAATCTCATTAGGGGAAGGTGGGGACCCTTCGTACGGTTTCAACATTTAATTTTTTTTATTTTTTGTTTTTTCATTAATCAATTACCTGACAGCTTGAATGTATAGTCTAACTATCTGAGATTCATATGAAAAAATTACAGATGATTTCATCTGATGTTTCAACCATAATTATGATTTGAAACCAAATCTGGAATATGTACGAACCTACCCCAACAACGGGGCACCTACATACAGTCAGTATAAATACGTGATTTTCCTGGTCGTCGTCCTTTGTTTGTTTTATTACTTCTCACAACAGTCGGATAGGGTCGAATTGCCTGTAGTGTCAAAACTGTCTTCAAAGGAGCTACTATTATTTGATGGATTGGTGAATTATTCAAAGGATCTAAATTAAACCTTCGTAGTTCATCATAAGTTATCAATGGTGAGTTAATAGTTTGTTCTCGCGAAACGGCGGAACCTCCAAGAAAGAAGTTAATGCAAAAATTAGCAATTAGTACACTAACACACTAAATCGTTCCTAGTTGGGGCACATTCTTACGCGTCCAAATGTGCCCCATCTAGTTCTGTACGAAAGTACCCCACTTACCAAATAACAGCAAAATATATCCTCTTTCAATATTGATAGGAAAACGTCATAAATTTATTATTGAAAACGTATCTTAAGTATATTTTGCTAGTTACTGATAGAATTCTCTACACGAGAACCTATCTTATCTACGGTAACAATTGACAGAAACATTGATCAAAAAATTACTTAGCGAGCGCGAAAACACGTTCGTGCCTGAAACTTCGCTCTCACCAGTGCGAATGGCGCGATAGTACGTTGACGTAAAGTTGGTACCTCCACTCAAGCACACATACAAAAGCAAGGCCGTACGTCGTTTCGTTCAAGTTTTATTTCGACTGTATGAATGTGCCCCGCGTACGAAGGGTAACGATCTCCCCCTACTTACGTCAGTTACGGAATAATTTTACTGCAAAAATGGTTGCTCTTGCACTGATATATCAGCCTCAAATAATAGTACCGGCCACAGGGTGTTCGTTTGAAGCGGTATTACTGGTATCAGAATTAGGTCGGTTTGTTCTAATGGTAACCACTTCATATTATTTCATCTCTTAGTGCCAAATTAGTATTTCTATTCATTGGCATCAACATTTTTTTTAATTTATCCGGCGTGGCTGACATATAACGAAAAAATTATGGGAAAGTGAAAGATTTTACTTCATTATCAGAGTGACATAAACTTCAATATTCTCAATGTTCTAGTTAATGGGTGTTTCAAATCTGATGATATGATGAAAAGCAACTTGCTTGTAGAGGATGTTCTTAGCAAGGTCCAAAATTGAAGAATTTCAATAAGGATGCTCATTTTCTTCAACTGGCTTCAAATTACTTTTCATACACACCCTTTAAAATGTTTAGTTTTCGAGTAAGATGATTGATTCTTCATCGCTAAGAGTAAATATTTTACGAAGCAAAATGTTTTTCGGAAAAGATGACCTTGAGTATGCTAGCGATAAAGAATTATTCTAATCATCAGTTTTGCAATAGCCTTCTTCACGGCAACGCCACGGCAGGGAATCTTTTTTCTTCGATGTGCCTCACCACCTTAAACTGTCACGAGCCGCCACTGCTCAGAACACTTCGATCCTCCCAGGTATGCATTGATCTCCATACATTTTGTACACGTTACACCCCTGTAAGCCCTTACATCATTCACTTTTATTCCAGTGTTCTGTAACGTTATTACATAGTCGATAATAGATCTTAAATTTCTCGTATGTTGTACCCAGGTGTAAGTGTAAGTCTTTCTCCATTATCGTTGATAGTTGTCTCCCCATATGGACCCACCACTTCGTTCTGCACTTTTCGTCCTACTCTACTATTCAGATCTCCAAGTAAAATGATTTCTCTTGTTCTTCCGATCTTAGTTATTTCATCATATATTCGCTCAAAAACTCATCCTTAATATTTGTGGGTTCGTCGTTCGATACCGCATACACGCCCAAGATTGTGACTGGAGTTTGAAAAAACAGGTTCATATTGACTCGGATGATATTTTCAGTTATGGATTCAAAATCTGTTATTTTATGTTTGTGTTTTTTATGTATTAATAGCAAAACTCCTCTTTTGGCTCTCTGGTCTTTGGAAACACCAACGAATATGTGCACATAGTTATTTATCATTTCTGAGCCTGTTCCCTTCTTCTTCATTTCCGTCAAAGCAACAATGTTCATCTTCAGACTGTCGCATTCTTGGGATATTTCCACCACCCTATCTTTCATTCCCTGAACATTCCACGTTCCAATATTCATTGTCCTTTTTCGTAGCTGCTTTCGTTTGCCAGTAAATCCATCCGTTCCGAGACTAGTATTAGGTTTTTAAGTAAGTGAGTTTTTTTTACAAGGGACAGGGAACTAGCCTGACGCCTAAACCAAAGAGTAGACACAAGAGACCTCACTCCCCCTATTTATGAATGAAAACGCGAACATCGTTTGTTTGACCTTGAAAGTCATTTGTGAATGACGAGGTCTAATCGAGGGGTGCCAGTAACAGCCCTGTATCGGCGTAGTATTATTCAAGGTCGAAGAACTGATATTTGCCGCCAAGCCTAAGTGATTTCTCTTGTGTCTACTCTTTGCCTAAACCCCTAACCTGGAGGACCGGGTAATGTTTACTCAAGATTTTCTTCCTTTAGATTGACTGTCTTACTGGACTAAAGAGATCAATCTTCCCTTCTTCTGGTTCATCTGCTGTTCATGATATCATTCTGACCACCGTTGACCATCTCTTCGCCTGTATCCTAGACAGGAGCCCTTACAGGGTGCTATCATCCGGGCCAGATGAACCCTGGTTTTTTACGAGGCTGTTACTCCTCCCCCTCATCCTTATACAACCTGGCTTGGGACAGGCTTCGGCGGATAATAATAAAAATGATTTATTGATCCTCTCAGACATACAATGTATAGGACAAGTCATCAAAATACGATTAATTATAAAATAGAACTGTCTTCCAAGAACTCTTTCACACTATAATACGCTTCATCAAGCAACGTACGTTTAATTGATTTTTTAAACTTTATTTTCTGTTGAGATGTTGACTGTGCCTGATTTCTCTACGTAATTCCCTTACGTAATTGTTGATTATTTTGCTTGTGGGTGATCAATGATGACAATATTGTCCCTTCAATATTGCCATCAATGTTATAATTCTGAGCTTGAAAAAGGCCACAAATTGGCCGAAACGTCGCTTTATGAATAAATAATTGATTCTCACAGTGTTCCTAGAGACTGATAACTCCATCCCCATCTTTAAACTTTATTATATCCATCATATTTACAGTATTTGGCAAATGATTGAACAGTTCCATGGCTTGATATGATGGAGGGTTTCAAATTTTCTGGTTCTATGTATGGGCATGGATAGCGTTTCAGAACTTCTTGTAGTATAGTCATGAAAACTGGTTAATCTTACAAAAAGGGATTTGTTCTGTCTGACATAACACACAGATTTATACATATACAGGGTGTTTGGACGGTGAGTAGCCATAGGTGAATGGTGTCTAGGTGATGCTCTTGGCTACTCGTTGCGCCTAATAAAATAACATTTTGCCCAAAGTTCGAAGTGTTATAATTTTTTTGTCATTTTTCTAGAAATTTCCCATTTTCCTCATTAAAATCTTGAATTTTTTTTTAATTTAATGCTCGAGGTGCTTATAAAATGATTTATTTTTTTAGTCTAGTCTTGTCTTATCATAATTACATACAAACCTGACGGCGTCGTATCAAACATCAAAATGAAAAAAAAATAATGTTGTGTCCGCTTTACAAAGTGGAATAAAAAAAAATTACATAGCGTTGAGTTTTAAAATGGTTTCAACAACTTCTCTAGTTAATACTCTTTGCAATGGTATGTAACATGTACCATTAATAATCAGATAACTCAAGAAAAAGCTATGTTAGATTAATTTTACCTGCTCAATGAAATAGTTTTGTCGTCCCCCTTTCAAGCCATCCTTGAAGACAAAACGTTTTTTTGTTGAGTTATCTGATTATTAATGGTACATCCCAGGCAACACAAAGATATCCCAGAGAAATCCCTGCGACTCTTTTTAGGAAGTTGTGACGCCTTTTGTGATTTCTTTGGGAGGTCGCAGGGAGCTCTATATCTCCTCCAAATGTCCGCCACAAAAGAGTTCCCAGAGAACTCTTGACGATATCCTACGTGGATATTCTCAAACAAGCCACACTGAGAGTTCGCATACACCTCCCGCGGCGAGGACTTTGAGAACTTCTTATTAACCTCCGCATTGCGAGATGTATAAGAAGTTTCTACACAGGCCGCTTTGCACTGGTATATACAGGTCGCATTGCGAAATGTTAATAGAACATCAAAAACTAAATTTGATTTGTCCTATTCCTATGATGAAAATCTGTATATTAGCTATATTATTGAATTGATCTACACAACATTCAACAAACATTGTTAAAAGTTATTCATTATTTTCGGCTGCAACAGAAGGTGAACTAAACAAGCGAATAAATCCTTCAATCTTTATTATCAACAAATTGCAACAAAAAAATTTAGAGAAATTATTCAAAACATTACATTTCATTCTTCCTCTGGGTAAAATCTCTAAGCCAATCTTGAGAAAAGACACCTCTGTTGTCCTCCACGTATGCAGTGTTGCCGCCCTCCGTACCTACAAGTTCGGAAAAAATCGGTAGATTTCGGTAGATTTTTGGAAAAAATCGGTAGATTTTTGTAAAAAAATACCTTTTCACATATTTTTTGTGTTATTCAAGTTGAAATACCATTTATCCGAAATATTGGGCAAGAAGGTTATTTTACGAATGAAGCAAAATTTGAAATGGATTTTATTTATTTACGAAATTAATGTTCGAAAAACTAATCTTTCGAACAAAAAATGAGTATTCTGATAAAATAAATAGGTATTCAAAAAATCAACACATTGAAAACAGCAAATATGCTGAAAATAAACGCATGCTTGAAAAAAATATAGATTTGTCAACGTATAACTCAACTAATGTATCAAATTATGGTATGCTTAGGAAATCTTCAAGATAATATCGTAAGAGTCATGATTTCCTAGAATATCAGAACATACATTCACTCCATCAAATTTCGGTAGATTTATGTGCTTTTTCGTTAGATCGGTAGATTGAGAAGAAAATCGGTAACACTTTTGTAAGGTCAGTGGTTTATACATTAATCAAAACGTGAATAAACATTGTGTCAAGTTCTTTTGAAGCACAAATTGAACAAAGAGGATTTCAACAACAACATTTCAGTGCCCATTCATATATCAGCTTGAAACAAAATGAGATATAATTCCAATTCCAAACAGTTCCCGTGAAAGGTCGAATCATCACAATTCTAATGAAAGTGTTTTATTTCATTACTATTGGAATTGCAATAATGGTTTCCACAGGAACTTGTAAACCATGCCTATCAAGAATTATCAATAATTTATAAGCTTGAATTTGTGGAATATTCGACTCTACTAACCATTCTTGTAAAATCTGTTGTGAAGTTATTACACCCATCCATATTCTTAATAGAAATAATTATCCTGATCACCAATATACCAAGTAGAAAATCGTTTAATGTAAATTGATCAATTCCGTTATTGGTGGTTGAATTATTACTCGGATAACATAAATGGCGGTAAAAATGGTTACGGTATATGTCCTAGTAGGTGAGAAAACTCCAGAATTTAATGAAAATAACACTTACTTGGAGCACAAATATCCTCATCGCAATTTCACACAATAACGACCCTCGCACAGCACAGTAACACCACTAACACGATAAACACAACTGACTAATCTATCCACAAAACCCCTCTCGATGACTTGGTAAACTTGCTGTTTATACAAGTCGATTTGATAGACAAATAGCGCCTGCGTGAACAGATTGACCTTGTCAATCGCATGGTGCGCTCTCCTCTCCAAGTTACCGCATGGAGAGTTCCCAAGGATATCGCATGGCGAGGTCTCCAATATATCGCATGGGCACATCAGTGGGAAATTCACTTAGTGACATCACATAGAGATCTCTGGGACCTCGCGGTAGGAGCTCCCATAAAAGTCGGATTGTAACCTCTCAGAGATATCGCGGAGAAGTCTGTGTTGTCTGGGATGTTACACACCATTGCAAAGAGTACTAAATTAAAGTTATTTCTTGGAATATTTTGTTTACGTTTTTGTCGCAGTGAACTATGGTCCATATAAAAGAACGCATACACTATGAGTGACAGAAGGTGTAATGAAAATTTTAACGTTGATCAAAATGAACGGCAGACCCGCTGCAGAGTGCAGGTTTTGTGGAAGTATTCTGAAAAATACCGGTGCACTAAGAAATAGGTTGTCATTCGAACAATCGAACATTCAAAATATTGGTGCACTTATATTTTTCACATGAGAGTGACAATTTTGAGTAAAATTGGGACCCTGATTCAGCATTTGATTTGCCCAGTGACATCATCGTAGAAGATTGAAACTAGGAAGTAGAATATATTTTATGTGCATAGTTTGAATAATAATTCTTCGTTTTGTTGGAAGTTTTTAGCGAAGTTTAATTGAAATATTAATAAATTTAATTTTAATACAGCTATACTTTTCGTACTAAAGCAGCTGTCTACTTTGTTGATTGATTTTGTCGACATTGTCGACGTCACTTAGAAAGTCGACATCGACACCATAGATGACGCGTCAACAATTGATTGTCGACATGATATTGTCGACATCGCCCAACTCTGGCACCAAGCCTGAACATCATTTTCTAATGATACGTTTTTGTGCTATAAATATTCTATTGAACTCGATAGAATTTCCCCAAACCAGAATATTATATGCAATATGACTGTATCCCAGGCTATAGTAGATATTTAATAGTGATTCAAGTGGGAGTGAATCCCTGATACGTCTTATCGAGTAATATGCTGATCCAAACTTCCCACTTACATGGTTTACATCTTCACACCATCTCAGATTTTGGAACAGTGGAATCGTAAAACTATCACACGATTGCATTATTGGTACTAATGGAATTTCGATACAAACAAAGTTGGATGCCTCGAAACCAATCCAGCATGCATATGAACTTCCCAGCCTGCTGAATTGGAATGAGCTGGTGTCAAATGAAACATCTACCATGCGCAGCATCCCATTATCGATTTTCAATGAAGGTACAAACGTTCAAGATCTATCTAACCTAGAAAGAGATGCGGAAGAGGAGAAAGATGGATTGTCTACCTACACCTGGCGGAAGAACTATGGACACATGTCCACAATAAGCTTGCATCAATAGTTATTACAGCAGCCATTATTGCAATGGGATTATACACATGAAATAAATGGTCCAATCAAAGAAACAATTCGCAGGATGCAGCTTCACAAGAAGCAACCAATGAGAAATGGACCCTGCACCCTCTAAGATCCAACTCAGCTGGACCGAGGGACTCCGACAGCGAATGTAGCGAACTCGCCGCCCGGGATAATGTCTGATATTCATAAAATAGAACGATCAGACAGGGTTCAATATTCCAAATTTGGGACGAGCACACTCAACTGCAATTCGGCACCTTTTGCGGAATTGCAATATTTCATGAGGACTTGGCCCAAACTGCGGTCATTGGACGGACCCTGCACTCGCTGACTAGCATTAAGTAATTAGGTAGTGACGTGGTTTTAGGTTCCATATAAATAGATGTACGAATATGTAATAAACGATTCTTCAGTTTCTTCTTAGTTAATTAACTACACTGAAACAGTCAACTCCAGAGAAGTGAGACTTACATCCTCACCTATCTCTCACAAGGAGCGGTTCAACTATAGAATTCCTTATTTCAAAAAAATAGATTCAGTTTTGAAAATGTTCACAACCACAGCATTATTCGCACACCATTCTATGAAGCAAGAGGTATTAAATAAGACACCTTGTTCGTCAACTGCTATGACTCGACTAACTTTTATTCTAGAAATGAATGTCGTTACAATTGTATTCATGCAGGCAACCAGAAATACAAATAGTTTATAATCAGCCCCTAGATGGAGCCACTTATTTTGGGCACAAATCAACACTCCCACTTGCACAAAATTTTCTTTAGTTACAAAGAGATTATGTTATATTTACAATGCCAAGTTTCTCTAGGAACATATGATGTTTTTTACAACTTATACCTTTCGTCATTAAATCAGCTGGCATTTCAGCTGTCTTCAAATATTTCAAATCAATTAATCCATTTAATAAGGTATCTCTTATAAAATGATGTCGAACATCAATGTGTTTCGATCTATTATGGTGCACTGGATTTAAAGCTAATTTTTGAGCACTTTGGCTATCGTTATACAATACAATTGCATTTTTATTCTTATTGGTTAAATGACAGATTAAATTCTGAAGGTATATGGCTTCCTTGGAAGCTTCTGAAATTGCCATATATTCCGCTTCTGAACTACTCAAAGCAACGGTTTTTTGTTTTTTGCTTTCCCATGAAATTACTGATCCCGATAATTTAAAAACAAAGCCTGTATAGGACTTCCGATCCAATCTGTCACTCGCCCAATCAGCATCTACATAGCCTATTAAATCCTCATTATTTTCAGTGAATCTTAAACCATATGATTTGGTACACTTCAAATATTTCAAAACACGTTTCAGGTATTCAAAATGTGTTGTACCAAAACAATTATTAAACTGTGACATGTAACTTACAGAAAAAGCAATATCTGGTCTAGTTAATACAGCAATATACATCAAACTCCCTACGAGTTGTTGATAAGGATAATTTCGATAGTTTGAGTTATCTCTATCTAAATTCAAGATACATTCGATTGGGGTGGATACCCCTTTACAATCAGACATGTGAAATTTTCTCAAAATGTAATCAATATACTGTTCCTGATCAATAAAAATTTCATTTTTTTTATTATCTATATTAATCCTCATTCCTAAACAATTTCTAAGTTGACCTAAGTCTTTAATTTTGAATTTTTGACTTAACTGATTTTTTAACAATATATTTTCTTCCTCGTCATTAGAAAATATGAAAAAATCGTCTACATATAACGCGATTATGGTCATCAAACTACCCTTACTTTTACTAAACAAACAAGGTTCATAAGGACATCTTTCATACTTTAATTCATTTAAAACCACCTCTACCTTGTGGTACCAGACCCGTGAGGATTGCTTCAGGCCGTAAATAGCTTTATTCAACTTTAAAACTTTATTTTTATGTGATGGAACATCAAAACATTCAAAACCATGAGGAATTTGCATAAAAACTTCTTCCTGTAGTTCACCATTTAAGAATGCTGTCGTTACATCTAAATGAGTTTTAAGTCTCAATCTAACTGACAAAGCGAATAACATTCTCAACGTCGAATGACGAACTACTGGAGAGAAAGTTTCCTCAAAATCAATTCCTTGTCTTTGAGTATAGCCTTTTGCAACTAACCTTGCTCTATATGTCACGTTATTGTCGCAATTCACCTTTTTCTTGAACACCCACTTACATTCGACAATGCTTCCACTCTCTGGGATGTCTTCTAATGTCCAAGCATTATTTTCCTCAAATGAATCAAGCTCTTTCTGGATAGCTTCCATCCATAATTTTCCATCAGGTCTTGTAACAGCCTCTTGGTAAGTCTCTGGGTCTTCTGAAATATCTGACGACTTGGTTTTACCTGAAAAGTAAGATACAAAATCATTCATTACATTTGGTTTTGGTATTCTTCGTGATCTTCCTAATTCTCCCCCATTGTCTATTTCCAGTGATTCTTCTTCTTCTTCTGGGATATATTCACTTTCATCGTTAGTATTCATATTTTCTTCATCAAAACTGGAGCTGATTGTACATGAACTGGAGCTTTCATTCATGTCATCTTCAGTTATTTCTTCTTCTCCCACTGAAACGAGCATTTCTTTCTTCTTGGGTTTCTCGAAGATTACAACATCTCTACTTGTGGTTACTGCTTTGTTTTTCGGGTTGAAGACTCTGTAACCTTTTATATTCTCGCTATATCCAACAAGCACATGTTCAATGGCCTTTTTATCCCATTTCAGTCTTCTCTCCTTAGGAACGTGTACCATAACAGTACTGCCAAAACATCTTAGGTTGGAAACATCTGGCTTCTTGTCAAACCACATCTCATACGGAGTTTTACTAATACCTGCAGCTAAGCTTCTATTTCTGAGATAAACTGCCGTATTGACTGCCTCAGCCCTGAAACTCTTTTCCTAGTTCTGAATCGAACAGTAGACACTTGGCTTTTTCAACAATAGTTCGATTAAGCCTTTCGCACATTCCATTCTGCTCTGGAGTATAGCTATTGGTCTTTTGGTGTAGAATGCCACAGTTTTTTAAGAACTTCTCAAATTCTGTTCCTGAGAATTCTTACCAGTGGAATTTTCAACTCGAATCTTGAATTGTTTGAAGTTTTCATAGACTTCATCCTTTCGTTTTAGGAAATATACGAATCCCATTCTGCTATAGTCATCTTCAAACAGTAGGAAGTATTTTGATCCAGCTAAAGATTTTGTCTCCATTGGTCCACAAACATCCATGTGGATAACTTCCAGTAGGTCTTTGGCTCGAGTGCCTAAATTTTTGAATGGTAACCTATGTTGTTTCGCCTCACAACATGTTTTACAATCATTTTTGGTCAACATAACTTTGTCGTGGTATGTTAAGCCCTCAACTACATTTTTATCTCTCATTTCATTAAGATATTTGGAATTTATATGACCAAACCGACGATGCCATATTTCTCCATTCGAAACAGCCAGTCCAGCAATTTTCATGTTTTTCTTCGTATTGAGACGGTATACTCCATGAACTTTATTAGCTTCTGCTATCAGCTGACCTTCTGAATTAAATATTTTGCATGTATTTTCTTCGAATTTGACAGTATTTCCTTTTTCAATTATTTGGCTAACTGACAATAAATTTGTGGTTAATTCAGGAATATATAAGACATTGTGTACATCAATAGAAAATACCTTTTCATGAACCTCTGTTTCGATCTGAACGTTTCCTGCACATACTGCTTTAACAATGGTTTTATTGGCTACCATGATTTCTTCAGATTCTGGGTAATATTCGTTCGTTATCCAGTTTCGGTTTGCAGTTAGATGTACACTCGCACCACTGTCGATGTACCATTCATTCTTTTGGAATTCGCCACTGAAGAATATTGCACTGAATGCGTTGTTTGTTTTCTTTTTTTCTTCTTTGTCATTTGTCTTCTGCCATTCCGGACATTTGTTCTGGAAATGTCCAGTCTTCTGACATTTAAAACACTTTATGTCATTTCTGACATATTGCGCACCTTTGCTTTGTTTCTTCTTCTGTGTGTTCTGTGGTTGCTTTCTAGCCAGGAATGCACTGGAACTACTCTGACCATCGAGTTCCATGTCGAGCAACTTTTGCTTGATGCTGTCAGTTGTCACTTGTAAACCCGAGTGTTCTATGGCCATGATCATGGGGCCAAACTTGTCACTCAATCCCGCCAAAAGAAGTGAGCCAATCCATTCCTCGTTGATGTCAAATCCAGTTCCTCTAAGCTTGTATGCTGTTCCCACAACCTGATCAACATATGCTTGCATGGATTCACAATTTTCCAATCGCGTATTTATGAGCGTACGCAACAATCCGATTTTTCGCGTATAACCAGAGTCATCATAAAGCGATTTCAAAGCGTTCCACAAATCAACTGTCGTTTTTGCATCCCGAACGTGCACATATAAAGAACTGTCTATAGTTAGGATGATTTTTGCTTTCGCTTTAGCGTCATCGGTCGCGCAAACTTCGTTTATACACTTTTCAAGTCCTTCCAACACTAAAACGTTTTGTACTGCAAACGACCAGTCCGCGTAGTTTTCACGTCCTTTCAACTTGGGTACGTTTATCAGAAAACTACTAGCCATTCTGCTACGAACTTTCTGGTGATCACTTATTTCGAAATAAAACTGCACAGGGTACGCCACGCCACGTGTTTCACTCTTGGTCTGGACCCATAACCTATGAAGCAAGAGGTATTAAATAAGACACCTTGTTCGTCAACTGCTATGACTCGACTAACTTTTATTCTAGAAATGAATGTCGTTACAATTGTATTCATGCGAGCAACCAGAAATACAAATAGTTTATAATCAGCCCCTAGATGGAGCCACTTATTTTGGGCACAAATCAACACATTCTACAAATTTCGCTACAATAAATTGGCTACGCTCAACAAGCTCAACGAGACTCGGTGCCGAGACCGCCACAGATGTATCATCGACAAAAATGACCAACCACTCAGCAGGAATGTGCCCAGGCAAGTCATTTATGAAGAGAATGAAGAGCAGCGGCCCCAGCACCGAACCCTGAGGAACGCCCAACTCATTATCATATGAGTTAGAAAATGTATTGAAAACTTTAACAGATATGAAAAAAAATTCAGGGTATCGTAGGGAATTGAATTTTTAAGAACATGGACGAGAACACAGCAGAATTTAACAGATATGGTTCTGTTTGATATGTAACTACAGATCCAATCCAGAAAATTTCCCCTGAATCCGAGATTATATAGTTTATCGATGATAAAGCGTGGAGAAATGCAGTCAAAGGCTCTTGAGAGGTCGAAAAAGAGACCATAGACATAAAGACCTCGATCTAAGGCGCAAAATAAAAACTCAACAAAGTGAAGAGGAGCCGTCTGAGTCGATCGCTTTGCCCTAAATCCATGCTGACAATTCGAGATCAGATTAAATTTATTTAAGTAGTCAGTCATACGGTTCATACCATCCTTTCAATCACCTTAGAAAAAATACTAAGGATAGATATAGGCCGATAATTTGTAATGCTCCTAGGATCATTTTTCTTAAATATCGGAAGCACAATAGCATGCTTCAATGCAGCAGGAAATACACCAGAGGAAACCGACAGATTAATCCCACCAAAAACATTCTGTAAAAACTAGCCAAGTCTCGATGGAAGCTGCTAGTTTATCTCTAAAAAGTAATGAAATCTAGAAAAAGTCGAGCCAAGTTTAAGGCTCCTTACTGCGATTACTTTATTATTATAGTTAATGTTGTGTGAGTTGGCCGTTGAACATTCTTTATACGTTAGTGGGTACAAGTCAATTTTGTTTACACGTAATGCTTCATCTGTTGTAACTATCTATGTTTGTTAAGCGAGATAATAGCCCATGCTTGTATTGAAAATTGGACGCTAGTGTCTCATTTTAGGCTGTTGTTGATTGTGCAACACATATGCATTCAGCATTGACAATGCCGACTTCTGCTCTCTTCTTTTTGGAGCGTCAAATCGACCACCGATCTGAAATAAAATAGACGTACAGACGGTCTTCTATCAATGATGAGAAGTCCGTCTGAACTGGAAATAATTTTTCTCTATTTCAGTATCGCAATGATTTCATTACAGTACTAAAAACAGTGCTGTAATGAATTCATTACAGCATCGTTTTCAATAACATTTTTCGTTTTGTGATTGTCAGCAATGACTTCCGATCCTATCAAATTTCAGCAGACGTAAATTTGGAAATGTCAATTTTCGTATTTCCCAACATTCACACCAACAGCCAAGATACAATATGAAAGTCACTAGGACCTATAATTTGAATTTTTTCATTGAATTTCACAAAATTTGACTAAAATAGAGAAAATATCGCCTAATACTCGTTGCAGAATGCAATTCCAAGACTCATGCGTTCGAAAACTCGCTTCTTCGTCGCTCGTTTTCGAAATTCGTATTGGAATAGGAGCCCATTCTGCAACTAGTTTTAGAATAATATACTATTTATACTGTTTGTTTCAGGCTCGTATTATTGAATACGCAGCTTTATCAAGTCTACAATTGACTGTTTATTGAATGAACGTTTTCCAAGTGGAAATTTTCCATCGTCAATGGGTTGCGTTTCAGGCGACAGATTGGTGCAATGGTGTCATGGTTCTGTACGCTTGTGTACCCTTCAACGGCCAAGTCACACAACATTAACTATAATAATAAAGAAATCGCAGTAAGGAGCCTTAAACTTGGCTCGACTTTTTCTAGATTTCATTACTTTTTAGAGATAAACTCGCAGCTCCATCGAGACTTTGCTAGTTTTTACAGAATGTTTTTAGTGGGATTTCACTTCCTTTTTTAGAAACGTGGGCATATTCATCTATTTTATCAGACTTTCTCATTTGACACTTTTTTAGGAGTAGTTTTTTTCATTACAAATCTTTATTTTTTTTCGGTTCTGAACTATATTAGATAGAGCCTCCGATTATTTTTTATTGATTTCAGCGTCCTCGAAAACCTATAGTTTGATACCAAACTTGTCCATATAGCCCATCTCTTACCCGATTCTTTTTCGGATTCAATTTCTTCTCTCCCAATCTAACCACTGCACATCCATCTGATGATGTTTTTACTGAAGAGCCATAGACGTTCTATATTGCACCAACATTTCATAGCATTTTTTTATTCAGTGCTACAGAGCGAAACACAGTTTCTTCTTCATCGAGCTCTTCGGAATGGAAAGAAGATATAGAGAGCATTGGCTACTTCAGAAGGTTCACGACATATATTGCCATCTAATTCTAGAGTAATGTCTTCAGAATGTTTCAATCTGCCGGTTTCCCGGTTCACAATTCCCCAAACAGTCCTACTTCTATTATCAGACATGTTGATGAGATTTTGGTGATATTCAAATTTCGAAGATCGTAACAATAAGTTATAATAAAAATGAGTAATCTACAAATTTGCTGCAATATTCTACAGCATGAGTTATATGGTGTATTAAGGTGGAATATTCAATTGAGAAACAGAGAAAAACTATTCACACTTTAGTATACAATATCCGAATACAATGCTCTAGATTCTGTAACGATTACATCAAGAATGATGCATACATACACTTGTATTTCATTAATTATCATAAACACATGCAAAATGCTAATACATCACAATTTTTCCCTTTTCAAAAGCTTCTCAATCTACAAGAAACTCATCAACTAAAAAATCCCAGAAAATATTAAACTTATTATTTATTACTTTTTAATTGACCTTACTCGCTATATGTACAATCTATCTTATCATTACTAACCTAATTCTACCTATGTATATTCAAAATTTAATTTCCATCAATTATCCCTTTCCTTTATTTCTCTTTTAATCTTTCAGATCTCTTTAACACCTGCTCTTCTTCCCCTTCTGTGAGAATTTCACTTACATTATTACCAATAAGTTTTAACATTTGATTTTTATGTGTTTTAACAACCCTATTAGAACTGTTTTAGCATGAATCATATTTCTATAATCAGAAAGAAATAAATAAACAGCTGCTCGTAACGTTTTTTCTGATTCCATACATAAGCATCTACGTCATAATAAACATTTTTAAAGTTTACCTTTAATTTCAACAGTCCGATTACCTTCAATTTTGACTTGTCATAATCAGTTAGAATAATATTCGATTTCAGAATTTCCTTGAACCCAAATTTATTTCGTTCAGTTTGCTCTGATATAACTGTAACATAAGAGCCCGTGTCCACTGCCATCTCTAATTTTTCATTTTCATCGTCTACTACAATTTTTAGTGGGTCAGATATAATATTATTGGCCTGAAACAATTCAACATTATTATGTACATTATTATCAACTTCTAAATTTTTCTCATTTTTTTTCTCGATATCCATACTAAAAAATTAGAAATCGGCAGTACTTTCAAAATTCTCTCCTTCTACCAATTTTTCCAAATTATTTACTTTATTATTCTTTTTCATACATGACATACATGCTTTTTCTATATGCCCCTCAATATTACAATAGTTACAGGTTCTTCCTTTGAAATAACAATCCCTAGCAAAATGATTTTTTTTTCACAACAATAATATTTATGTGTTACCTGACCTGTTTTCATTCTATTATTGCTACATTTTACCGCTTGATTGTCACTGTTTCTTTGTCTTCTTCTAGTTTCTTCCATTTTAGGATTGTTTTCCTTTTCCGTATGCTGATTCCCTCGTCTATTGAAATTATAATTCTGTCATTCTCTGCTTTCATTTCTCGCTCCCTTCCATTGTGATCCTCGTTGTTTATTATTTGTTGGCTGTCCCAAATAATGAACGAATTCTTCTTTCTTCGTCGATAACGAATTTTGAATCGCCGATTCTCGTAATTCTGCAATAGAAGTTGCCGTCACAAATGTTAGATCCTTTTGTCGAAATAGTTCAATTTTTGTTTCATGATTTAGGATTCCACATACGAATTGATCCCTCAGAGCAGTTTCGATGTCTTTGAAGTTGCAGTTTATAGACATAGATTTCAACCTCGAAATGAAGTCTGCGATGGTTTCACCAGACAACTGTTTCGTATTATAGAAATTGTTTCGTTCAGCAATTTCCGACGGTTTTGGATTCAAATGAGAGTTCATGGTCTCAATTGATTCCTTGTAGGTATAATCTTTCGGCTTTTTTGGAGTTGCCAAATTTCGAATTAAGATATAAGCTTCCTGACATACTTTTGTAAGTAGCTCGGCACAATGTTTTTCAGGTGATATATCTTAATTGTATTTCAAACCACAGTTCTAATCGCTCTACAAATATGTCCCATTTATCCTTGTTTAATGCGAACGTTATTTTATCTGCCATACTCGTTCTGTTTACAGTTTTTATAATACTCTCCACATCTGCAGTTTTTACAACTTATTTTGTGTTATCGCTCGATTGTTCAATCTTCTTTCGCCAAATTTTAACTAGCGTTTTTCTTAATTTTTTAACAGTTTCATTTTCTTTAACTGGAATATTCAAATTAGATAATTCTTGAATCAGCTGATTCTTACTTAATTCGTATATCCACGAAACTTCATCAGTCCTTTTATCCCCGTCGGTGTTATCCGATGACACTGACATCACCAACCCGACGTGATAACAATAATGTTACCAATGCAAAAAAGGGTTTATTAACTGCACCTTTTCAATCCTCGTCGCCAATTATGGTGTATTAAGGTGAAAGATTATATTGAGAAACGGTGAAAAACTATTTACATTTTAATGTACAATATCCGAATACAATGCTTTAGATTCTATAACGATTACAGCAAGAATGATGCATTCACTTGTATTTCCTCAATTATCATAAACACATGCGCAATGCTAATACATCACAAGTTAAGTTGTCAAAAATTTTCTCAACGATACCAGAAGGAGGTCTGGAAATACTAATTACACAGACTTTTATATTTGCGAACACCACTTTCACTTTACAAAATTCACATTCCAGCTCTTCAGAATAGCTCGAGATTTTCAATTCCATAGCATCAAGACCCTTTTGGGCGAAAATAGCAGTACCACCATGTGCACGTGTTGGTCGGCAGTAGCTAGTCATCAATTTATATGCATCCGGCCAATATGTCATGAAATTCAAATTGGTTTCTTTCAGAGCTGTGACGAGCACTGAAGAAAAGTGCTTCGAGCACTAAGCTCTTGAATAAAAAGACTCCCGAGTCTCGAGCACAGAGCGCTTATTTTCACAAAAGGCTCGCGAATACTCAGCACTTTGTGAAAGTAATTCGACATTTCGAGCACTAAGCCCTAAGCACTTTTTTTTAGGAAATATTGAAAGTGGGGTTATTTTAATCGGAAAAGAAATTGTAAGTTGGCATAGGTATGTGATATTTAAAATTTTAAATTCGATTCAATATAATATATAATAAATTCTTATTGGTAATGAAAGAGAAAAATGCTATTCGCTCCTGGATCTCCCTGTTTGATAATATTCATACATATACTGAATTTTTGGAGTTTACTTATTTTTTCTGAAAACTCCCAGTCCTTGAAACAAAATTAAATAAAAAATTCAAGGAAAAATGGAAATGTTTCTCTATCAATTCTTGCACTGATTTGTCAGGAGCAAACCAGTTGCAAAACATTGTTGCGTGACAAATAACGAAGAAGTATCAAAATTAGAACTCAATGAACTGTGTAACGTTTTGATGTTGTCTATATAAGACTCTTTGGTCAGATGAAAACGTAAAAAAATCAGAATCGTGACTTTTGCTTTTTCTATTGATATTAAGTTGTCAACGCACAAATTACCATCTAACAAAATACACATGGACCCTTCAATTTTCCTTTCATAATGATCAAGTTTCCTCATTATCATCTCTCTGTAATTGCAATCCAAACAGTTTTGGGATGTTACTGTCATGTAAGGAAATATTGATTTAAGATTTTATTACTGTGAAAATGAATTCGTACAACATTGGCTCAGGGCTAAGCACTAAGCCTTTGGCCGAAGCACTCCAATTACTAAGCACTAAGCACTGCCTTTGAAAAGTGCTTGGGAGCACAGTGCTCGGGAGCACAAAAGGGCTCTGACTACTTTCCCGAGCACAAAGCACAATGCTTCTGCACAGCTCTGGTTTCTTTGCACCAGTGCTCGCCAATACTCACAATATTGGGCTTTACTTCTGATAAAAGCACAGACAAGCCGTTAATTTTATTTGATATTGATTGCATATTCGATTGCAATAGCCTCAAATTCATGATATCATATGCTGGAGCTTCCGATGATTCGTCGGTTGCCGAATTTAGCAATTTTTTTCTGCGATCCTGCGTTGATAAGAAGGATGCACAGTGCATCTGTTTGGTCAGTTTGATTGTACAGTGACTTTTTCATACTCATCATCCGGAATTAGAACTTTAAACGACGAATACCTGTCGGGGTAACGAGATTTCAGTGCTTCACATTTGACATCAGCAAAATTGGATTTTAAAAAATGTTCAAGATCGTCGACTGTTGTAGAAGGCCTCAAGTTAGAAACATGTAGTGCTTTTTATTCTTTATTCCCCCCACTGAAGTTGGACCGGAGAAATTACCAACAGCTAAAGCAGGTCGAGGCTTCGTTTTGTTTTTTTTGGCAGCGACACCTTTCCATTCATTATTTCCTTCAGAGTCATCTGTGTTCAGCTCAGTAGAGATCGAATTACCTTGGTCCCGATTTGGAGGTAACATTGTTGGTTTATTTTTATTTGAGGTTATTATATCGTTGTTTGCATCAACAGACATTTGTTTTGTCTTTGTATTAGTCACTGTATTTACTCCTGAAGACTGGGCAGCATCTGTTGCGGTTGTCGTTACGGGACCATGTGGACGTCTTTTAATCTTATCGGCATATGAATTTCCGTTTGTTGTTTTCAATTTTTTGTCGGGATCAGATATAGTTTTATGTCTATCAGCTAATTGTTTTTCAAGAATGGAAATTTTATATATTAATAAATCATTTTTATCAGTTACCAGTTCCTTAACTATTTTCAATTATATATCTTGATGGGTAGAATCACCATTGGTTACTAGATTTTCAGAATCCGGAACATCTTCAGCCACTGATGCCGTACTCGATCCATCACCGAATTTATCGCCCGATGAAATCACCAGATCTTATCACAGCATTCAGCAACTCTTGTTCCACAACTAAAATGAAATACTTCGGGACAAAGATTACACTTTAAACTAACTTTTGCCATTACGCGTTTGCAATATCCGCATTTGAACGAATCATTTTGGAGAACCATATTCACACCGTCTTTACTACACGCGGCCATACAATTTTAATAATTTTTTAAACAAATATAAAAATCAATTACTGTACATTATTGATATGACTGAATAGGTATTTAAAAGACCTTTCAAATAATGTATCACAACACCCACATTTCCATTTAAAAATTTCAGTGATGACGTCATCATGCTCACATAGATGACGTCAAAAATAAAAAGGTATCCTTACGAATAGCCCGGTTTGAAATAAAAATCGACGGTTTTCAGGATTTTTCCTTAAAGTCGCCGGCTTACGAAATAACGAATTTATTCCTTCCATTTGCACCATACTGTATAAGTGAGGGGTGTTAATGGAGAGTAGCCTGTAAGAGGCTGCAACACCAATCTTGACGTCCTCAATCTCCATTGACGTTTGAATTAAATTCGTTTTTGTTATTGGAATTATTTCGACATTAGCCGATGTATAATCCCTGATGTATTTCAATAGTTTGTCATTCTGATTTACATTATCATATGTTGAGTAACCTGGTATTGAAAAGTCACTTACTGACTCAATCTCCCAAGTTTCGGATAGAATTATCACGTACTCCCCATGGTTTTTTAACTCATTCAAATAGATTGTGAGCTCATCAAAATTTCTGTTGATAGTTCTGATATTGAAATGGATGACAGTTTATTTATTTATTTTCAACGGTAAATCCATTTTACAAATTTTACATAGAAATTACACACATATATGTTTCCCTCATTTGAACCCAAAAAATTAACAAGGACAGTTTGTTTCAAAATATTTCTTCAGCTGAAAAATCACTATGTTGAACAAATCAACCCCGACAGAGTTTGCCTCCCTTATAGATCTTTCCATAGGATTGTTCATGCTGTAGTTTGTTGGATTGAACGGAATATTGAAAAGAAATCGGTTTCTTAAAGGAAGACAGCTCGTGTTAAGATCGATACGACCCAACAGGTACTTAAAATCTATAAAGTCGCTCAGAATTTTATAAATGAACAGGATATCAAAGTTAGTTCTTCTAACTTTCGACGGTCTCAGAGACAAAGAATTATATAAATCATCGTAGTTGATTAAAGCCGCAGGAATACCCATCTTGAAGGCAATCCATCTAAGAAACCTCAGTTGGACTCGCTCTAAATTCCTCTGATGAATTTGATAATTTGGTGACCAAACAACAGAGGAACATTCCCGGATACTCCTTACGTTCGAGATATAAACCACAATATAAAACGTTAAAATCCCGCATTTTTCTTTTAATAAAACCCAACATCCTGAAGGCTCTTTGGGTTCTTGTTTGAATATGGGCTATAAAATCTAACTTTTGATCGAGATGAATTCCGAGATCTCTGACCACCTCAACTGTTTTCGAAGTGGTGCTATTCAGAGTTGAATGACGATTGGATTCTGAAAAATCTCATGAGTTGACATTTATCGATATTAAAACTCATCTCGTTTTCTGTGCACCACTGAGAAATTATAGAAATATCCTGTTGGAGCAGCTCACAATCGTGCAAGCTCCCAATGGTTTTGAATACCTAGATCAACTGCAAAGAGCAGGAAAAAACTATATCTGATTAATGTTTTGATATCATTGATGAATAATAAGAACAAGAGAGGAGATAGCGGGGAACCTTAAGGAACGCCAGATTTTATGTCGATTTCTTGGGAGATAACATCATCATTTATTCGAACTCTTGATTTACAATTCTGCAACCGGTCAGCTATCCACGCCAAAAGCTTTAAGCTCATCAATGAGAAGCCGGTTAGCCACGGTGTCATAGGCTTTGGCAAAATCTGTGTAGACCCAATCTAACTGGAGCTTAGACTTCATTGAATTCACGATGATATCGATGTATGATGTTAGGTTAGTGGTAACCGATCTTATAGCTACAAATCCGTGTTGTTCATCTATAATAACAGGCTTGAAAAAAGGTGTGATTTTTTTGTTATCAGATTATCAAAAATCTTGGGAAGGTAGGAACTTTTTGAAATTGGTCTGTAATTTTTTACGTCACATGCATCTCCAGATTTGTAAATGGGAGAAAAAACTGTTCTTCCATATTTCGGGATATTTTCCTGATTTAAGTGATAGATTGAATAGATCCCTCAATGGATCAGCAAGAAGCCAACTGCAACGTTTAAGAAACAACGATGATATTCTATTCGGACCAGAGTCATTTGATTCGCGCAATGATGTAAACTCTTTTAAAACTTAGTCTGTTGATACACTGATACTCGTCAGATTTACTGAATGTTCGTATTTTATATTTGTATTTTTAGCAACAGATGGTTTATAAACTTGGAAAAAATATTTTTTGAACAACTCGGCAACATCCTGCGAATCATCTGAATACTAACAAATGAAGAGTTCCAAAAAAGTAAGAACAGGCTTTATTTTTCATGGATCCGGAGCATCGAGAACAAAAACAACTGATCGGGGGCTATTTCCCCCATCATCAGGTCTAGAAAGATAAATTTTGGTGGTGACCTTTTACAGGAAAGCTAAGAAATTGTGAATGATAAATCTTCCTCTTACCAGTCAAAGTTTTAAAATTTATAGCGATGGTATTATAGTCAATGAAAAACATTATACAAAACAAAAAGGACAAATCACTTGACATATTTTACATTTGAATAAATAAAATAAATGCAAAATATATCTCAAACCATTGTGGATGATGTGTATAATAGCCATGGCGTGTGAGAGACTAAAAAACAAATCTATGACTTATGTATGAAAAAGTTGATTATTTTTTTCTGCATTGGTTATCCCTTATTAAATGTTTCTATTAATTGACGGTTTTGAAAAGAATTAAAAACAAGATGATAAACAGAATCTATGTTCAATGAAAGACTCTATGCAAGGTTAACCTCAAAGTCTATTTTTATGGATTATAAACAAAACGTAATTTTAAAAATGTTTTTTCTTCTGAAATAGTAATAATTTTTTGTTGTTGTCTTAAACCGTCAACCTCAATCTTGGAGTTCACATTATCTGGGTTTAAATATATATATAGTGATTCTAAAATAGGTCTTTTTTTTAAAGTTGAACAATTATGTAGAATTTCTGTGTTGTTAAAGTTGAAATTATGACCAAGTTCTAGTGAATGTTGACATAGACCTGAATGACCAACATTTTCACGTCTAGTATTGTATTGATGTTGGTAAATTCTGTTTTTAAGATATTGCTTTGTCTCACCGATATAGCATGATTCACATGCACCACATTTTATATTGTAAACAACATTGCTCCTGTCTAATTTTGGGATCTCATCTTTCAGTCTGCTGAATAGAGAATTCGTGGAATCTAAAGAATACTAAGCCGGAATGAAATTAAATGGACTGAGAAGTTTTACGTTACCAGCTATCTGAGAATGAAAGGGCAATCTTAAATAGGTTCTATTATTTGTGGATGATTCCTCAACATTACCTTCAAGTGTGATGAGTGATGGCTTTCTTTGTAGAGTATTAATTCTTTTTCTGATATGTTGTTTTATGAAGGATTTTGGAAAGGAGTTCTTTTGTAAAGTTTCTGTTATTATGTAAAAGTTTTTTTGTTGGGTGAAAAATAAAGCATGTTCTTACTTTTTTGGAACTCTTCATTTGTAAATTCGAAAAAGGGCTTTGGAACTCTTCACTACCCATCTGAATACTCTTCATCCAGATGCATTGAACTAGGTAAGCCTTTTTTTGTTTTTGAGTCATTGATATACTTCCAAAAATATTTGGGATCAGTTCCGATGGATTCTTCGACAGACTTTATATAATTTTTATAGCAAATTTCTGTTTCAATTTCACATTCGTTTCTCAATATTGAAAATTGATCATACTCATTCATGCTTCCCGAAATTTTGTACCTTTTATGCGCAGCTTTCTTGGAATATATTAGATTTTTCAGATGTTGTGAAAACCAATCTGGAAAGTTGTATTTTTTGGATGTTTTTCGGGGTACATATTTTTCTACGATTTCGTTTAAGACTTCAAAAAAAATTGATACTTCCAAACCGATATCGTAATTACCAACTACCTCAGACCAATCAATATCTGATAAATATATAAATATTGACTCATAATCCGCCCTTTTAAAATCGGAAAAGGTGTAAGTTATATTCATGCTTTAATTCAAAGAGATGGAAAAATATAACGCCGGGTGGTAAGAATCCAATGAAAGGAGAACGTCGCAAGCCGTTTCAACCTTCATATTTTCGCAAGATGAAAATAATAAATCTAACGAAACATCATTCGCATTCCTAATAAAATTTCTTTGAAACATATTTAACATCGCCATGGTATTGGAAATAATTGTTTGATTTTTTGTCTTTGAAACGAGATTTGACTGCGTGCGGATCATCGTCCCACCATCTGCCGGGAATATTTAAGTCGCCACAGAGTATCATACTTGCGTCTGGATATCTGTCAGCTATGTCTTTCAAATCCTCGCAGTTGCTTTCGTAAGATGTTGATTCGGCGCTAGGTGGAAAATAGGCGCTCGATAAAATGATTTATAATTGACGAGGACAAACAATTGTTCAACATTGTTGTTAAGAGTATGAATTAATCTAGAAGGGATAAAATCTTTCACAGCTATCAGAACTCCGCCTCCTATAGACTTTTTACTTGTTAATGAGTTAATATCAATATCATATTCCTGGAAGTGAATTACCCATATTCGGAAAAATTGTGATAAAATTGAAACTCTGTCAATGGTGCAGAATTCTGGGGAAGATCAACCCGTCATTTGACCCTATCAGAAGCCGATGGTGGCAGCTAGTAGAGTCCAACAGGCATAATTTAGTAAGTTTGTAAGTACCTACACTATATCTTTCGGATATAAAAATAATACATCAGTTTTAGTATACAGGGAACGAATAATTTATGAATTTTGAAATAAAACACCATGTATCTAAGACACGAGACATAATTTAATGAGGTGATTCAGGTTGAATCTTCATATTTTGTGCTCGAAATTCTATAGATAGATAAATAAACATCTTCATTCAAAAATATGTACAACATTGGGTGAAATAGTTTCGAAAAATTATATATTTACAATTCACATCACCTAAAAATGAAATACTCTGATACTGAATATCGTTCTAGATCAATCAACATATTATCCTTTTCTTTCCGTTTGAAAGATCTGAAACTATGAATTACCTGGAAACTATAATGATATAAATCCATCCTCAATTATATGAAGGCTAATATATTCTTTGGACAATCCAATTCCAGAGTTCTTGTCTGGTAATTAGGAATATACAAGGTGACCCATTTCAAAAAATCCACTAACATAACTCTTTGGAAAAAGTTAGAATCGAAAAATGTTACTCTTCAGAGGGGCATCGAATACAGACATTCAATTTGACCTCGGTGTTTGATTTCATGGTCCATTAGATTCACACTTGTCGGTGGAATATCCATCTGAGTGAAAAACTAAATATTTTTGTTACCTTCCATTTCACCATAAAATCAATTTCTGGAGTGTTTCATACTTGAAATGGTCATGGTGAAGTATCCCAAAGTTATTTCTCATGGAATCATTTGTTTTTTCCTCACCACATGACGAATTTTGAAATTGTTACCACTGCAAACAGATATACATATTGGTACAAAATTGCATTAATTTATTACTCCTTATAATTTTTTCTTGTTAATTTATCAGAAGAAATGCCGGATTACACGCGAAGTGAAATAGTAGATATTTTATTGGTTTTAGGAGAGTGCAGAAGATATCGGTGCAGCACGATGATATCGAATTCGTTTTTCAAATAGAGCTCATCAATACACCTATTATTATCGAAATGCAATAGTGCCATCTGAGATAAATACAGATGTTTCAATAAGGCCCAAGAGACGAGTGAAAAATATAATGATTTAAATTTTTTTACTAAGCAATTCACAGCTGATCTTAAAACAGTTCCTGGGAAATAATGATATTATTTCGAGAATAAAATTGATTTTCGTGAATTAAGAATTATAAGAAATTATTCTTCGTTTTCTTACAAATATAAAACTACATACTCTTAGACAAATTCCATACAAAGTCCATCGACTCGAATATTATTGATTTTTTTATCAAATGAATGCATCCCCGCAGGAAATTAATTGAATGCCAACGACCAATAAAAACAATATATAAATGACTAACAACGTAACAATTAAATAGCACGGTTCAATTGTGGTCCTAATTGATAACACAGTTATCCTTGAACATGGTTTTTGAACATGCTTCTTCGCCATTAATGACCTTAGAAAGAATGTTCAATGGCTCTCTCGACAACCAGATCTTATAAGTCTTGATTAATTTCTAAGGAGATATTTATGGAACATTGTCTAGGCCCAGGCATCTACAACTAGAGAAGATATGACAGGACGAATTATGAATTCATGCAGGTGCAGCATTTGCTTTTATCAACCATACGAAGCTCCAAACAGAGGATAGAAATGTGAATTGCTAGTAATGAGAAAATTGTGAACATTTAATTAGGTGAAATGTGCTATTAATTTAGTTTTTTTTAATCTTTCAATTACACAAATTATTTTCGATTTGATATTTTGTCTCTCTTAAATTCTTTGGCAAAAGTGATAAAGACAAATAGTTCCCAAATTTTCATGAAGGATAATATTCTGCTATACAAAAAATTTAGTTGATCTTGATATCTGACTATTTGAAACATTTTCTTATCCAGGCTATCCCGAAAGAGTTTTCTCAGTGGGTTTTTTAAAATGGGTCATCAGGTATAGTTGGATTGTGGAATATGTGGTTAAAATATTTCCAATTAATCACGATATATGGTAGAATGTGGATGATATGGTTTCTTGTATAGAGTAAAAAACGGATTTCAGGCTTGTGAGTCCATTCAGATTCAAGATACTATTTACCATATAAAATGTTCTTCTCTCGCATTTTGATCATCAAAATATTGTTATATCCCTCATTCTCAACTCCAAATAGACACCAATCAAAAATAAAATGAGGGATATCGCAATAAGTGCATATCCTATCCAATTTCCAATAGCCGGAGCTGAAATAGCCAATTTCACCAAAGTAGCATAATTGTTCGGAATTGTAACTGCTACTTTCATCCACATATACGGCACCATTACTTCCTTAACATTCTTCAATAGACTGAAAGAAAAAATAAAATGTTATTAATTTGAATTGTCATTAACATCTTCATCATTTTATAATCTTAGTATAATTCATTGACATTCAGTCAATAGATACAGTACGGTGAAATGATCATCTACAAAGTTCTGCTGAAGGATCTGTCAAAAATCTTTTTATCACTTATTTGGTGCAACTGTCTATTTCGCGGCCTTTGAACGTCATCTGTAATTCAGTTTGTTCACAATTCATATTTGAAACTCAATTAAAAAAAAGGTTTTTTTAATCACTTCTGCGTGCGTTGAGTTGTAGGTACACCATTTGCAGGAATTTTTTATCCATTGTGTTTCATTTCTAGGAGTTGAAGATATTATGTTAGCACATCCCAAATAATCTCTGACATAATGTAAACATTGGTCATTATAATGCGGTAATGGGCTTGGGGATGTAATGTAAGGATGCTCTTTAAGTGTGTACAGCTGATAGAAACAGGTTATATGGAGAACTTAGAAAAAGGAATCAAAGTTTATCGGACATAATCACATATCTCGTAATACATAGTTTGAAAAAGCCGGATTTAAATTGAATTATTTCGTTTCTTTCGATTTCGGTGATTTGCATAGGATGAAATAATTATTTGTGCAACCAGTTGGGAAAAATAGAGTTTCCCAACATGTTTCACACAATATGTTTTTCTAATTTTGAATGGATGCGACTATTTGAATTCAAATTAAAAGTATCCAAACGTCCCTACAAGCGCCCCTCGTCTAGTGAATTCGGAGATATTTATTTTTCACTTCGTTGGCATGGAAGTATAGTTAGTGTCATATTTCGATATTTTCCGCACTAGTGCGGGAAAGTGAATATTTGTTGAATTTGTGTATAATAATACCTTTAACATGAAATCTCTTAATCTACTTACTCAAATATTTAGTTAAATATTTCAAATTATGCAATTTCATCCATGTCAAACTAATTATTAATGCAGATTTCTGTTTGAATATTATTGCATTTTCAAAGAGAACTTGACATCCTTCAATTTAATCAATGTGTCAAAAAGTTGTGTAGAATTTTTTTAATTCGGTTGTAGAAAAAATATTGTTCCTATATATAGTTAGGGTAGTGGCTTTGAGGACTGGGGAAATGAAATCCTTTATGAGATGCCGACGTTTCGACCTTCATTTCTGGTCTTCTTCAGGGCTAAAAAAGAACAATACTGAGACCATAGGGCGCAACATACACTCAAGTCAACACAGAATGTTATAAAAATTTTTACAATAAAAACAATTAATATAAAATAAAAAGTAAAATCTTAAAGACAGGCAAAACCGTACAAGACAGGAAGCGACACATCCAAACCCCATAGATACACAGCAACGCCTACCTTTTCATATGTAGTGCCCCCTATAAAATTACAGAACA
Source organism: Adalia decempunctata (assembly GCA_951802165.1). Classification (NCBI taxonomy): domain Eukaryota; kingdom Metazoa; phylum Arthropoda; class Insecta; order Coleoptera; family Coccinellidae; genus Adalia; species Adalia decempunctata. Next base: position 37,152,781 of record OX637701.1, on the reverse strand, counting down.
GACATCAATTTGTGTCGTCAAATTAAATGGTTTTAAAAAAGTCATTTAAGGGTGTAAATGTTGAAAGGTTACTTCCAGTCGCAAACAATAAATGAAATAAAAAATGTTCTTTCATTTGACATATACAGAGCATGGAACGTCACATGGTGATCCGATATCACAGAAACGAGTATGTTCCCGAGATTGAATTAGGAGCACATTATCCGTCTATACCTGTCTAAGATGTTGTGGTATATCGAACTCAAATTCTGTACGTCTCATTCAAAGAAATATGCACCATTTCTCCGATACATCTCTTCCTATAGGCCTTTTCCGGTCTCCCTTTCCAAAATGGTGACGTTCTCGAAATCGAAGTCCTGATTCTCACTGAAGTGATGGGCAGCCAGGGCGATTTTTTCATTATTGTCTTTATTGATGGGTCTACAGTCATATTTGTGCTGGTAGATTCTGTTCTTGAGATGGTGTTTGGTCATACCTATGTAGCATTTGTCGCAATTAATACATGGAATTTTGTATATTAATTCCGACTGTAGTCCATCTGGAGTTTTATCCTTTATCTTTGAGAAGAGGAAACCGACGCACTTAAGTGGGTAGAAAGCCAATCTTGAGGAAGGATTAGCTTATTATAATGCTCTCTCCATGTTTTCAGATAAACCCATTATATAAGGAAAACGGTAGTATCTAGTGCGTTCAACACCATTCGAGTCTGCACCGTTAGTGGGTGTTTTCCTCCTATACCGACAAAAAATACTCTTAACCAAGTATGTAGGGTAATTATTTTTTTGTTAGCTGTTAGTTTTATTATTCTCTCTTCATTTTCCTTGTGAAACCTTTCATCGCTCAAATGAAAAGCACGAAACATCAGGTTAGTAACTGTCGCTATCTTTTAAGATGAGATGAGGTGGGTTTTGTATACCAGTCAGTGTTTTCAGCCTGAGAACACTGACGTTTGATGTTCATTTCATTAAATCATATGTGGATGACACTATTTTCTCGATACCGAGGGGGAATTCTGATGAATTGCTCCTCGAGTTCAATAAATTCCATTGCAAACTGCAGTTTACCATTGAACGAGAGTCCGAAGCAACAATACCCTTTTAAGATGTACTTCTGGTTCGGAATGGAGATGGCACTATAAGTACTGGTATACAAAACCCACCTCATCTGGGAGGATTTTGAACTATCGATCACAGCACCCCACATCTCAAAAGATAGCGACAGTTAGGTACTAACCTGATGTTTCGTGCTTTTCGTTTGAGCGATGAAAGGCTTCACAAGGAAAACGAAAAGAGAATAATAAGACTGCTAACAAAAAATAATTACCCTATATCCTTGGTTAAGAGTATTCTTTGACGGTATAGGAGGAAAACACCCACTAACGGTGCAGACTCGAATGATGTTGAACGCACTAGATACTACCGTTTTCCTTATATACAGGGTTTATCTGAAAACATGGGTAGAGCATTACAGCAAGCTAATCCTTCCGCAAGATTGGCTTTCTACCCACTTAAGTGCGTCGGTTCCCTCTTCTCAAAAATAAAGGATAAAACTCCAGATGGACTACAGTCGGAATTAATATACAAAATTCCATGTATTAATTGCGACCAATGCTACATAGGTATGTCCAAACAGCAACTCAAGAACAGAATCTACCAGCACAAATATGACTGTCGACCCATCAATAAAGACAAGAATGAAAAAACCGCCCTGGCTGCCCATCACTTCAGTGAGAATCATTTTGGAAAGGGAAAAGACCTATAGGAAGAGATGTATCGGAGAAATGGTGCATATTTCTTTGAATGAGACGGTGAACTTGAGGACCGACGTACAGAATTTGAGTTCGATATACCACAACATCTTAGAGAGGTATAGACGGATAATGTGCTCCTAATTCAACCTCGGGAACATACCCGTTTCTGTGATATTGGATCACCATGTGACGTTCGATGCTCTGTATAATATGTCAAATGAAAGAACATATTTTATTTTATTTATTGTTTACGACTGGAAGTAACCTTTCAACATTTACTCCCTTAAATGACTTTTTTAAAACTATTTAATTTGACGACACAATTTGATGTCTGTTCTGCAATTTTATAGGGGGCACTCCATATGAATAGGTAGGCGTTGCTGTGTATCTATGGGGTTTGGATGTGTCGCTTCCTGTCTTGTACTGTTGCCTGTCTTTAAGATTTTACTTTTTATTTTATATTAATTGTTTTTACTGTAAAAGTATTTTATAACATTCTGTGTTGACTTGAGTGTATGTTGCGCCCTATGTTCTCAGTCTTGTTCTTTTTTAGCCCTGAAGAAGACCAGAAATAAAGGTCGAAACGTCGGAATCTCATAAAGGATTTCATTTCCCCAGTCCTCAAAGCCACTACCCTCACTACATATTCTGAAGAATAGGACACGAACACTTATAATGTATTGTTCCTATCTTGAGCTATCTTGAGCGGAAAGTACCTTTCCCGCACTCGATTGCTTGCTCGAACTCCGCTCTGCGTACAACGGCAAAGTAGTGCGGGAAAGTACAACCTTCCGCCCTTGATAGGAAAATAACTATTTCATCAATAGTTGCGAAACATTTTATTTTTCAGGGTTCAAAACGTCGATGAGTTTTGAAAAGTGTCACTTTATATGACCAAATCAGAAAAGAGTATATTATTCGATAAGCACATAATAATTGTAATTATGTGCGAATAGAATACTAAACTTTGTCCACGACTTCCTCGGTAAAATTCTATTTAATCTGCATTTTCAACAACGAAAATTAAAAGCATTGAAATAACATTTTCTGTGTTCGCAATGAATAATGCAAAATCTCGATACATTTCCATACTTTCACTCTGATGAAAATGAAATACATAAGTATACAAGCTAGTGTTATACCTACCTTCATTAAAAAATACTCTAGCTTTCTTCATTCTGATTTTCTTTCCAAAAGTGAACGCAGTTTTTTATAATTTTCAATACCGTTGCCTTTTTTGAGTTGAGATAAGATCATTCGAAAGGATTATAGGGGAGTCGTGGACAAAAATAATTATTTGAATGATTTGTCTGAAACTCGAATGTAGGTTGAACAACCAACAAGGGTTTATTCTTCACCACTATGGGGGGGGAGCTACCTACCTTATTTCTTCCACGGCATACAGTTTGAAGTTCACTTGAAAAGCTATGTTAGCTTCTACTGGCAAACCATAGTTTGGTTCTATTATCAATTCAATCTTGTGCTCCTCCGGATTGGGATTCATACCAATTATATTATTTCTGTAAGAGTCGTCAGCCATATAAAAATTGGGAAAAGACAGAAATGCGGGTGCTCCATATCTGAAAAAGGGGATATTTTTCATGAATAACTGAAATCGAAAATTAAAGATACTTTCTTTCTCTATTCCTCAAGCTATATAGGTGGAAACCAAAATGGATTTGATGATGAATAGTATATCATAGCACCAATAATTAATTTTCTCTATTTCAGTATCGTAATGTCTTCATTACAGTTCTAAAAACAGTGCTGTAATGAATTCATTACAGCATCGTTTTCAGTAAAACTTTTCGTTTTGTGGTTGTCAGCAATGACTTACGATCCTTTTAAATTTCAGAAGACGTCAATTTGGAAATGTCAATTTTCGTGCTTCCTAACATTCACACCAACTGCCAAGATACAATATGAAAGTCACTAGGACCTATAATTTGAATTTTTTTCATTGAATTTCACGAAATTTGAGTGAAATAGAGAAAATATCGTCTAATACTCGTTGCAGAATGCAATTCCAATACTCATGCGTTCGAAAACTCGCTCCTTCGTCGCTCGTTTTCGAATTTCGCATTCGTATTGGAATAGGAGCCCATTCTGCAACTAGTTTTAGAATATACTATTATGGAGTAATGTAACGTAAAACTAGTAATAGACAAATCTGCGAAGTGTTCAGAAATGTTCAACCTTTTCAGGTGGGTAAAGCTAGATTAACAAACTATTATAGAATCATCCCATTTTTCTTTTGAAAATCAGGTTTCATTGGAAAAGTTTTCTTTCACTACTCGTTTTCTTACGAAGGCGTAGAAGGGCCACATTTCAAAGTAAAATATTTTGTCGGCAACCGTCCGGGAAGTACCCACTTATTCTTTGAGAAAGTAGCATTTCCCGACCTAGTCCGGAAAGTACGTACTTCCCGGACTAGGCCGGAAAAAATCACGTTGTTGTCATTGTTATGATCATCACAATAGCAACGAAATAACGGATGACAGTTCTGTTCTTATTAATTCAAATATAAATCAAAATGTATAATAAAGAGATGTGTCGTCTCATTGATTTGTAATTCTTCACGTTTGCCGAAAAAATATTGTACGCAACACGCCCGAAAATAGTTTTTTTGGACTCACAGACTTCCAGGACTCGCCTCCGGCTCGTCCTAGAATTTTGTCTATTCGTCCAAAAAAAACCTATTTTCCGGACTTGTTACGTAAATTACTATTTTCGGCAACCGTCCGGGAAGCATTTTTCCGCACGACATGTCGCTCTCACCGTATAGGAAACGGAATGCACAATGGAACACTCCGTTTACTAGCAGATATGCGCGATGTGCTCACTGCCCTGTCTCCTGGATGCCGATGGGACAAATTGCAAATTGTTAATAGAGTTTTCTTACTTTTGTATAGCTTAGAATAGAATAGAATAAAGTTTATTTCAATAATTATTGTTTACACAATGAAAAAGAAACAAGTCATAGAAAAAAACAAAAAACACTTCTAAATTCCCAAATGATCCCCGAAACAAACGAAAAAATCATCAAAAAATTACTAGAGCAATAAAAATTTTTACAAAATTATTGGCGTTCACAGAACTGCAAATATTCATTTATTGTGTATGGCTCACATTGCACTAAAAATTGTTGTATTTGTTTCCTGAAAAGGCTTTCTGTATTTATTCTTTGGAGATGAACAGGCAAAGAATTATAAACTTTCATGCACATGTTCCTGACACTGTTTTTTGATCACGTTAAGGAGTGCAGCGAATACAAATATGTATGCATCCGTCTGGTACAATTCAAATTTCTGTTTGGCTCAAAATATTTATTATTTTTGAAGGCACTTAAAGATGTAGAGACCGCTGACAGTCAACATAGAGTTTGATCTAAATACCCCTCTACAAGACTCTCGATACTTCATATATAATTCCCGAACAACATGGATTTTTTAAAGGACGGTCCATTGAGACTAATTTAATTACTTTCACTGAATACCTCCTTGAAAGTTTAGATAAAGGCATTCAGGTCGACGCGGTTTACACAGATTTTAGCAAGGCCTTTGATAAAATAAATATTCAATTGCTCATCACCAGGTTAAAGGAGGTTGGGGTTTGCGGTTCCCTTTTACGTTGGTTCGTGTCCTACCTGAATAAAAGATCTCAATATGTTTCGGTGGAGGGGTTTAAGTCTCGGTGTTTCGCTGCGACATCGGGGGTGCCTCAGGGGTCTCATCTGGGTCCACTCCTATTTATTATTTATATAAACAATATTATAAAGTGTTTCAATACCTGCAGAATACTCCTCTTTGCCGACGACCTAAAAATTTATTTCAGAATCAAAGAGTACAGCGATTGTATAACCCTTCAGAGGGAACTATGTGAGTTTGAGGAATTCTGTGAGAGGAGTGGACTCATCCTGAACTTGAGTAAATGTCAGGTGGTTTCTTTTACAAGAAACAAAAATACTATTCTCTTTCCATACTCAATGCAGGACGTAGTGCTTGGTCGTTCAACTCATGTAAAAGATCTAGGAGTTGTATTTGATTCTAAGCTAAAATTCGATTTACATATCGACCATGTCACCTCGTCCTGTAACGTGACATTGGGATTTATACTGAGACAAAGCCAGTGGTTTTCTGACCGAAGAACTGCGGTCACTCTCTACCATAATTATGTTTTCAGTAAACTGAATTTTGCCTCTTGTGTATGGAATCCCATATACGACGTATACATAAACCGTCTTGAGAAAATTCAAAAAAGATTCCTTCGCACTTTGGGTTACAGATACAACTTGAGTCTGACTAGGGGAAACCCGAGTAACTACTCCACTAGATTGAAGTACTTTAATATGATTAGCTTGGGTGACCGCAGGATTGTTAGCGATGTTGTTTTCATCTCTAAGTTGTTGAGCAATCGTGTGGACTCTCAGGACATCACTGGGTTGATTAAGTTGCATGCGCCAATGCGAAGATCTAGGTGGCCGGAAACCTTCTATTTGCCCGTAGCGCACACCAACAGCGCGAAAAATTCCCCTATTTCCAGGATGCTACGTCACTGCAATAGTCTAAAGGATCAAATCGATGTATTTTTCCAAAGCGAAAAAACCTTGAAAAACTCGCTCAAAAGGTCATTTTTATCCCGCTATTGAATTGCCTCACCTCTGTTTCTGTATCTGCTGTTTTTCTTTTTCAATTGTTCACTTATTATTGGGTATATATGTATATTGGGTATTAGGAATAAGGCACTTTTGTTGATTTTTGTATTTTTAATTTGTGAACACTGTTTTGGGTATTGGGTTACCTGTTTGTGTTCCTTGTGAATAAATAAATCTATATATATAAAAGAAAGATGTTGGTTACACCATTTATAACTCGAGATCGGATGGACTGTTTGTTATGAGACTTCATATATGGATTCGTCTGAGGTCTGGTTGTGATAAAATACAATAAAACTTGGGAAATATCGATGAAAATTTTGCTTTTACAGGAAATGCTTTTCCTTCTTTAGAGTAAGGCCTCTAGATGACGCTACAGTTACAGTAACGCTACAGCTTATTCGTAGGTACTTCTCGCCGACTTGGCGCTATTCACACATTATGACTTATTATTGATGAGTTATTATTATCAGTTGTTTTTACAGTTTTGCTTATTAATAACGACGTTAGCAAACATTTTCCTGTCCATGAATTTTAGTTATTACAATAAAACTGAAGTGAAAAGTAATAAAATCGAATATTTGACAAAGAAGAATTCTGTGATATCTGTCATTGATATCTGCGCTGTTGACCAAAACAAACTATTTTGGCGTAGGAGTACAGATCTCTTTAGATTCCGTTGAGATATCTCAGTTCTCTTAAAAAGTTTCGTTCTTACGACTTCAGATGGCGCTATTCACACATTATGACTACAGTGATTATGACTTATTATTATCAGTTATTTTTACTGTTTTACTTATTAATAACGTTACTACACCAAAACTGGAGTGAAAAGTGGTAAAATCAAATCAAGAATTCTGAGATACCTGCCACACTTATATCTGTGTTCTGTGTTCTTCTTCTGGATTCTGTGTTGCCATCGTTTTGTCAAGGACGCAAAGTTTGGTTAAGTGAAAACCGTTAAGTGAGTGAATTTCAATTCGAATTTTCAGTGTCTTTGGTGTTTGTATTTGCATTTGTAAACCTAAAGTGGATCAGTGGTAATTGATCATTGGAACTATCGTGGACATATGTAAGTATTGAATGCTTCTTTCCCACATTTTGATTTGTAACAATTTGTTTTATTCTCCAGTGTTATTTGTAAACCTAAAGTGGATCAGTGGTAATTGATCATTGGAACTATCGTGATCTATATTTGCATTCGTGGACATATGTAAGTATTGAATGCTTCTTTCCCCCATTTTGATTTGTAACAATTTGTTTTATTCTTCAGTGTTATTTGTAAACCTAAAGTGGATCAGTGGTAATTGATCATTGGAACTATCGTGATCTATATTTGCATTCGTGGACATATATAAGTATTGAATGCTTCTTTCCCCCATTTTGATTTGTAACAATTTGTTTTATTCTCCAGTGTTATTTACAATGCCACGTACCAGAAGATCTGATACATCACGAAGAAGCCGTAATGCAACTAGGCTTCGGAATATTTCGAGTCAATCCTCTGTAGAGGATCAAGAAAGAGCACGGGAGCAGCGCCGTTTAAGTATGGCCCGACTTCGTTCTTCACGGACACCAGAACAAAGAGAGGCAGTCCGTCGAACAGCTCAGATGGATATGAGACAGCTTCGAGCTAATCGCAATAACTCGATTATAAATTTGAAAGGTATAGCTTTTCAATATGATTGTACAATTGACTACAGCTCTCACCGTTCAGTTGTAATAGGCCCAATGGAGGTTGTATGCTGCTATTGCGATGCTTTGAGGTTTGTTGGAGAAGTTCCAGGATTGTGCTGTTTGAATGGCAAGGTAAAATTGCCATCATTGCCTCCCCCACCTGAACCATTGCATTCTCTTCTTCTTGGAGAAACAACAGAATCGCGACATTTTCTATTGAATGCTCAGAAATACAATGGATGTTTCCAAATGACTTCCTTTGGAGCAGACATTATTGAAGAACGTGGATTCAATCCAACCTTCAAGGTAAGATAGTTTTACTAACATTAATGATATCAAATCACTTACTTTGTCTTCCCCTTCCGATGTATAGATACAAGGCCAGATTCACCATCGAATTGGATCATTGCAACCACATCAGGATGCACAGCATAAATTCCTCCAAATTTACTTCATGGGCAATATGGATGATCAACTCGATCAACGGCAAACTATTAATGCATCAGTGAGAAGAATAATTCTTCAAGAACTGCAGCAAATGCTTCATGATAATCATGCATTGGTTCAATTGTTTAAAACTGCTTTGGAACGCATGCCAAGTGACGATCACAAGGTTGTGATTAGAGCAGATAAACGACCTGTCGGAGCACATGCACGCCAATTCAATGCTCCAACAATAGACGAAGTGGCAATTGTGATTGTAGGAGAAAATTTGGATACTCGGGATATTATTCTGACACGTCGCAATACAGGAGAATTGCAACGAATATATGAAACACACCGTTCATATGATGCTCTGCAATACCCCCTCATGTTTTGGAGTGGAGATGATGGATATCACTTCAATATCAGGATGATAAATCCATCGAATGGTGAGTACCTATATTTGAATTTGAAAAAATCCAAAACAGTACTTCAGTATGGGTATTTATTCAAGTAGAAACCCAGCCCTTTCGACAAATTGTCATCATCAGGATTTCCTGGAAGGGTAGCTATGGTTATTACAAAGCAAGTAAAACAAACCTAGATAATTACCTGTCCAAGAGTTATACCCACACTGAAGTACCGTTTGATTATTTTTAAAATATTCATTGTGCACAACCATCTTCTGATGATCTATATTAGAATAGAATGTCTATTTTATACTAATTTGCATTATTTGATTTCAGGCCAGGAAACTACCAAGAAAGTTAGCTCGATGAATTATTATGCATTCCGTTTGATGATCCGTCAAAATGCTGATAACTATTTGCTGAGATTTCGTCGTTTGCTGCAGCAGTATTGTGTGGACATGTATGTTAAAATAGAAACAGAGCGCCTCACATTCATCAGAATGAACCAGTCTAAACTACGTTCAGAGGAATATATTCATTTACGGGATGCAATCAACACCGAAGGAGATGCAGCTAATGTAGGTCGATTGACAATTTTACCAGCAACGTATATTGGCAGCCCGCGTCATATGCATGAATATGCACAAGATGCAATGACATATGTTCGTAATTATGGTCGCCCTGATTTATTCATTACATTTACATGCAATCCGAAATGGGATGAAATCACTCAGCTGCTACTTCCCGGACAAACATCAAGTGATCGACATGACATCACTGCACGTGTCTTCAAACAAAAAGTGAAGTCGCTAATGAATTATATCACTAAACATCATGTCTTTGGGGATACTCGATGCTGGATGTATTCAATTGAATGGCAAAAGCGAGGCCTCCCACATGCACACATTCTCATCTGGTTAGTAGAAAGAATTCGACCAGACCAGATAGATGACGTTATATGTGCAGAGATTCCTGATCATGTGAACGACCCTGAACTGCATGATATTGTAGTCACTAACATGATTCATGGACCATGTGGCATCATCAATCCCCAATCACCTTGCATGGTTAATGGAAAGTGTTCAAAGCGTTATCCTCGGGGTTTCACAGAGAACTCCATCACTGGCAACGATGGTTATCCACTTTACCGACGTCGATCACCTGATGATAACGGCAGAACCACCATAAGGAAAGTTAAAGGAAATGATATTGTAATCGATAATACTTGGATTGTTCCTTATTCACCACTTCTTTCCAAAACCTTCAAGGCCCATTGCAATGTGGAGTACTGCAATTCAGTGAAGTCGATTAAATATATCTGCAAATATGTCACAAAAGGCAGTGATATGGCGGTTTTCGGCGTACAAAATCCCAATACCAATGATGAAGTCACGCAGTATCAAATTGGTCGATATGTCAGCTGCAATGAAGCAATTTGGCGTATATTTTCATTTTCAATACACGAACGCCATCCGACTGTTGTACACTTGGCAGTTCATCTGGAAAATGGACAAAGAGTTTATTTCAATTCCTCGAATATAGCTCAACGAGCTGAAACACCTCCAGCAACAACATTGACCAGTTTTTTTTCGATCTGCCAAAGTGATCCGTTTGCACGAAATTTACTTTACTCTGAGATACCACGTTATTATACTTGGAATGCTTCTTCAAAGAAATTTCAACGTCGAAAACAAGGTAACGTGGTGCCCAACCATCCAGGTGTGCGTTCTTCTGATGCTCTTGGTCGCATTTACACAGTTCATCCGAAAAATGACGAATGTTTTTACTTGCGATTATTGCTGGTGACTGTTCGTGGGCCAACGTCGTTCCAGTCTCTTCGAACTGTCAATGGTGTTGTATATCCAACATTTCGTGCTGCATGTCAAGAGCTCAATCTACTTGAAAGCGATGCACATTGGGACACAACAATCGCTGAAGCAATTGTTTCTGCATCTGCAAGCCAGATACGCACATTATTTGCCATCATTATTTCTGCATGCTTTCCATCGAATCCATGTGAACTGTGGAGTAAGTACAAAGATGACATGTCCGAAGATATACTACATCACCTTCGTGTCACATCAGGCAATCCTAATCTAGAGATGAATGCAGAGATCCATAACCAGGCTCTGATTTTGATTGAAGATCTTTGTTATCTGATGTCAGGCAATTTGTTGCTTAAGTTGGGAATGCCATCACCTCATCGTGGAACTAATGAAGCTTTCAATCGAGAATTGGAACGCGAACAGGAGTATGATCGAGATGCTCTAAACCACTTAGTGCAAACAAATGTACCACTCTTAAATATCCAACAAAAGGAAGTTTACGATAGGATAATGGGAACAATTCAAGAAGGGAATGGTGGTTTATTTTTCCTCGATGCGGCCGGTGGCACTGGTAAAACTTTATTGATATCAATAATTTTAGCTACGATTCGTGCAAATTCAGAAATTGCAGTAGCAGTAGCTTCTTCTGGGATAGCAGCCACATTGCTAGAGGGATGCAGAACAGCTCATTCTACATTCAAGCTACCGTTAAACCTACAAACAGTAGAATACCCAACATGCAATATTGCAAAGCATTCAGCAACGGCAAAAGTTCTGATAGCAAGTAAAATAATTATCTGGGATGAATGCACAATGGCCCACAAACGAGCATTGGAAGCACTCGATCGGACTATGAAAGACTTGCGCAATGATTCCAGATGTTTTGGAGGCGCATTGATTCTATTGTCTGGCGACTTCCGACAAACATTACCGGTCATTCCAAAATCGACCGCTGCTGATGAAATAAATGCTTGCCTAAAGTCATCGACTTTGTGGCGTTATGTGCAAAAACTGCAATTGACAACAAACATGCGAGTTGCATTGTTAAACGATCCATCTGCCAGAATTTTTTCAGAACAGTTACTGGATATAGGTAATGGTCGTGTGCCTGCCGATCAATCGACAGGTTTGATTTCGCTACCTCGGACTTTTTGCACTTTTGTGTCAACAAAGGATCAACTAATTAGCAAAGTCTTTCCTGATATTATTGGCAACCATAAAAATTTGAATTGGTTAAGTGAACGAGCCATTCTTGCGGCAAAGAAAAGAGATGTTGATGAGTTGAATCTGACCATTCAAAATCAAATTATAGGTCAGCTGCATAGCTATAAATCTATAGATAGTGCAACGAATGAGAACGACACAACAAATTATCCAACTGAGTTCTTGAATTCATTGGATATACCTGGTTTGCCACCTCACAATCTACAACTGAAGGTTGGATCTGTTGTCATTATGTTGAGAAATCTTAACCAGCCAAAATTATGCAACGGAACACGTTTAGTGGTGAAAAATCTCAAAAATAATGTGATTCACTCCACAATACTCAAAGGAAAATATAAAGGTGAGGAAGTTCTCATTCCCAGAATTCCGATGATCCCAACAGATATGCCATTTGAGTTTAAAAGAATTCAATTTCCTATTCGCCTTGCCTTTGCTATGACAATCAACAAATCGCAAGGCCCATTGGGAGTGTGTGGACTGAATCTAGAAAATAGTTGTTTTTCTCATGGTCAATTGTATGTTGCATGTTCGCGAGTTGGAAAACCTTCTGCTCTATTTATTCTGGCACCAGGTGAAAAAACTAAAAATATTGTTCATCACAAGGTACTTCAATGAGGTAACTGCAGAAAATTAAAAATGTTATGCTTTAATGAAGATGACTTTTTTTCTCATGTAAATATCAATGTAATTAAAATTTTGTATATTTTTACTTTAATTTTGCCTCATTTATCTCCTGCTTGGGAACTTAGCAATGGTAAGTTAATACAACTTAATGTAAAATTGAGGCGAAACAACGTTCGCCGGGTCAGCTAGTAAATAAATAAATATGGAACATCGCCCTCAATGCCAATTTCTGAGTAACGAAAATTCGGTTACCTTGTGAACTGTTTCCCCAGTTATTAGGTAGAGTCTACCAGATTTTTCCTATGTGAACATTTTTGTAGTCGCGGTTTTTTTTCAGCAAACCTCTCGTAAGTCGACCATATTTTCATTTTTTTTTAATCATACGTTTTTTATTTTTTTGTAAAATGCAATCATAAAAATAATCTGGGAAAAATGAGAAAACATGATTGTCTACCAATATAAACATGACCTGATTCTTCCAGAATCGGTTGATATAAACATATGAAATATGAAAATTCAATTGTCCGACAAAAAATGTGGCGTTCTTCTTGTCTGACAAATGAAAATCGACGATTTTTTTGAGTTTTTTAATTCATTATTATTTGTCGGACAAGAATGAATTTTAATATTTGGAGAGATTCGTTTCATAGAAAAAACAACTGTCCACCATATAAAATGCGGCAAATCCTTGGTCTAGTTGAATATAATGGTTTTGTTTCAGAATCTTTTTTCGATTATTATTGAAATGAAATTATTAATTTTGATTGAAAGTGTATACTTAATTCAAATTGTTTACTGACATTTCTATTCAAATCTAATAAAAAAAAATGAAAATACTCCTTCCTCACATTGAATTCATTGTAACAAGACGAATGGTATACAGTAAGTACACTGAGAGAAATGCAAGGGTTAATAATTAAGATTTCCTTATTTGGAACAGTTTTATTGATAATTAATAAAATTTATTAATTATTCGAAAACGTTATTCATATTTAGAAACTCTGGATTCTGAATTTATTTCTGAGAAACATTCTATTTATTTCGGCAATATTTATTTACAATAAGAAACGTTTATTACTAAAAAATAAATGTTGCATCGAGAAATTATGTTCGAAAAAATTGTTAGCTATAAAAAAAAATTTATTTCCTCCAAACAAATCTTTTTTGAAATTCGAAGTGCAGTTATTTATGTCAAACAATTGCGCATTGAATTATGAATTATATAAAATTTATTAATTATCGATAAATATTGATTGGACACCAATAAGTGTATATTAAGGCTCGGGTCTTTGTTTTACCGCGAATCCGACAACATGACGAGACTTGTCAATTGCCCCCTCTTCCTCGTCAACCCCCTTTAGACTGCGAAGCGAAATCATTCTCATTCTTGTATTATTCTTCGTTGGTGCGTTATTGCGTTTGTGATTACAAAATTCGTAATTACGAAATTCGTGATTACGGAACTATAGGTGAGTGAACTAAACAATGGATTTCCAAAATATTTTGGATGAAAATGGTTTGAACCACTTGGCTGGTGTATTTGAAGGTAAGGTCTAAATTATTTATGCGAAGTAGTAAAATTGGCTCTCTCGGAATATTATGCTTCTTGATTGAAATACGACGAATATTAGCTTTTTTCACACTCATATACTCTTTTACCACAGAAATACAAATATCGTTATTACTAATGGTATGTGGTGTTACCTTTTGTTGAAAAATTTAGTCACTGTCAATGAAATATAAAACTATCTCATCCCATTCAACAAAGGGTAAAATTTCAGGTAATTCCGTGAAAATAGATGAAATGATTTTCTCGAATTTTCCAATAGTAATCTTTCAATGTCAATTTTTAAACTTATATCATTGATTTCAAATTTTCTGTATTGAGGGGTCGATCACGAACATTCAAATTTAAATGAAAACTGACCGGTTCGAGATATTTTCCTAATAAATAATGGATGTTAACTGAAGATACGAATTTTGTGCGTTACTTTCCACTCAGTCTGTATATTATTTCCCTTTCAGTATTTTTCACATCATGAATTTTCCGTTCGTGAGATCAGAATAAGATGACGCTTCTATTGTTTCAGAGAATGGTATTGATTGTGTGGAATTACTTGAAGAATTTCTGATGAGGAATAATTCTTGCCATAGTTTAACTTTTGTTTATTATTGTTGAATTTACACTAGAATGTTAATGTTTCTTCATGGTTTGATGGTGTTGATCAAACTGGTTATTCTAATATTGCTATATATTTTTTTGTAAAATCAAATCATGTTTAAATACTATTGTTGGAAAAGATAAATTAGTTTCTTATTATATAGGACGTTTTTTGAGTTCAATTCAAAAACTGTTTGTTTGTTCTTGGTACAAAAATGTAAATAATATTTATGACTAAGCTGTTTGCATAAGGATTATACTTATATAACATATCCTGAGTAGACTAATTGTGAGTGGAACGATTTTATGTAGGTAATGCTGCAGCATTTGGAAAATGAATATTACTAACCAGAACCATGATTGATGATTTCACTCACAATCAATCTATACTCAGAATATGGTAAGTAATATTGTAAAATTAAGAACATAAAGCGACGACCTCTACTGGGATCGCTTTTTTTTAGTACCTACAAAGTACAAAAACTGATAATTCCTGTTTTATTATCGCTTTAAATAAATGTTACGTTGCAAGTTATTCCTATTATTTATTTTTGAGCAAATGCTCCACCTCTTCAGGGACTATTTGTATATGTGCCTCAAATAACTATAACAGTTAGACTGATTTGATGATAGCAGATTCCATATTATAATCTATAATCAGCATTTTTTTCAATATGAAAATCTAATTACTTCAATTCCTGTTCACTTGATCATATTTTTTTAAATGAAATGACCAAATTGAAAAAGCTTACATCATTCATAGAAAAAATCATGAATAACATTATTTGTTGCCAATAATTCAATATTGAATGAAAAAATATCTTTCTTCACGACTAATAAATTCGTTATACAATAATAATATCGGAATAATTTATGTTATTCATATAAAAAAAAATTATGAAATATAAATATTCACTTGTTCATTGTGAGCGAATGATAATAATTTATTATTTAATGAAAACTATATTTCTTCACAACTAATAAACTTGTTAATTGATAAAAATATATAAAATTTTTATCTCGTGCCTTTTATTAGATATTAATATATCTTTGGTAGTCGTTAACTATCATTACTTATCAGAAAAAAATATATTCTTCTCATAAATAACAATTATCCTTTAAAAATAATTCATTATGGAATGAAAATATATCAATTTATATAGTAAAAATTGTTTTTTATTGATGAATCAATCATTCATTTGACATTAATCAAATTTATTAACAAATAATAACAATTTATCCATGAAACTCAAATAAATCCATTATTTATGACAAATAAATATTCATTACGCCATATTCGAATCAGGGGATCATTCAATATGAATAAACTTCATTATACAGGGTGAGTCTTTGACTTGTACATATATTTTAACTGTAGATTCTTGAGGCCAAAGGAAACCTTTTTTTCATTTTCCATTTTTCCGAATTCGGCTCTGTTAAAAAGATATAGCCATTTGAAAAAAAAAATTCGGCTGAGTCCGTGTCTGGAAACATTCTCTGGAACCAATGCAAAGTTCATATTTCCCGATTAAAATTAAGTTGATATATTTGGGGAAACTCAAGTACTAACCTTATTTGAATAAGAATGTTAAAAACACGATATTTCTTAACAAAAACACTTTGTTTGCTACGATTATATTGGCAATTGAAAAGCCATATTTCTCCAATCAGAATAAGTTCATTCTTCGATTTTCTTGAAGATTAGTTTGTAAACACTAAAAACTTGTTCATATCCTCCTCGATATCCCAAAATTATCTTATAAATTGTAGTTTTCAATTCAATTTATAATTTCGATCAAGTTTTAACCTATTAAAACAATGTCAATAAAATCTTCCGGATATCACTGAAGTGAAACTGTCACAGAACTTGGATTTTGTTGCCAGTTTCAGCAATATTCCTGAAACTAAGGAAATTGATTTTTCGGATTACATTACTGAATAAATATCTATGAATTTGACCATAGATCCTGTAGTGATAATCGGGCGTGATTAAAATAAAACTACCGTTCTATTCTATCTTCTAATTCTAATCTTCCAAAAATAATCTCGTGATACACACTTTACCAAGATTCAGGATACCTTCCTTCATCAAACTCTTCATCTCCTAACTTAATCCACCTAACCTCTCTTTTCCCAACCACAGAACATAATACATAAAACATTCACAGAACATATCATTCGGTACTAGGACCGACGCCCTCTGGTGTTCATATCAACAACCCACATGAGATACACTATTCAATATAGAATATAATGCAAGTGGAATTTTCTTCGTCAGTGTTGCTTCAGGATAGTTTTTGATATTTCAAATCATGAAAACTCACTTGTTCACCCATTAAATGCCTAAGATAATAAAATTCCTCATATTTACTACAATCCAGCGACCTGTCTGAAACGTTTGGAGGTTAAAAAATGAAAATGGTGGAAAAACACGTGGTTTGGATTGTCTAGGGCATTTTCAAAGAGGAACGCCTAGACGCCATTAACGAAAAGTAAAGGCGAGTTCATACAGCAACTAAAATAAAATAAGAACTAAAATAAAATAAGAATGTCCACTTCATGCATTTCAATGACAGCGTTTATACAGGAAATAAGCTAAAATAAGGAATAAGAATAAGAATAAAGTTGACCATCTCTTATTCTTATTCCTTATTTTAGCTTATTTCCTGTATAAACGCTGTCATCAAGTGAACATTCTTATTTTATTTTAGTTCTTATTTTATTTTAGTTGCTGTATAAACTCGCCTTAAAGAATACTAAATTGCCCTTGAGTTAGTTCATTCGTTAACGATAGGGCACGCGACGTAATGCTTCCTTGGCGAAACAAAGGAGAGGCTATGGTAACCATAGATACATAATGACATGTGAACGACGCATGCGTATAGCGCATATTCTATGGCTTCGTTAAGTCATCATTTCCCGCGAAAATTGGCTATTAACAATGAACATGAACTCATGAACTGATTCGGTCAGTTAATTGACTATTAATTTGGGTGGTGTATGTATTACACGATACGATTTTTAACTTTTTTTAATTTGGCACGAACTTAAGATAACATCTGTAGGCTGTTTTGAAGTGCATTATTTCTAGTGATGTTTTGTGTGAAATGGCTGAAAAATTCAGCCTAGTTGGTTCTAGTTTTACTGTTCCAGTTAGGATTTTTGCGAATTATGGCAGAGGATATTATTCAGACAGAAACATCTAAGTATAATTTAATTTTTCATTTATTTCAATTTAGTACGTGGGTTGTACTAGTGATTCATATACCTGAATTTTGTATTTCATATCATTCATTTTCAATATTTTCTCGAAGGTTGGACAAACAAATAAATTACTGGACGTATAATTTCGAAAAAAAAACGTTTTCCCATCATAGAGATTTAAGAAGTTTTCAGGTCAGTCATTTCCAAATGAAAATTCGACAAACATTCCGGCAACATTGTTAACATTTAATTCGATTACAGAATATTAATACATCTCCGATTCGGTGATCTTTAGAATGCAGTGGAGTATTCAGGTAATTCTCGAGATTTATGATTTTCTCGTAAAATTTAATGGGATTTAATTAGGAATAACTTGAAAACGACGCGTTTTATTGAAAAAACTTAGGAATAATTTTATGTTCTAAACCTATTGCTTTTTTCGAAAATAGGAACCATTCTTCTTTTTCGCGTGGTTTTATAGTATTTTTGTGTGGATTTATAAGTTGGCTACGCTGTAACTTCCATACCGGGAGGAATATTGAATAAGTTTTGATTTGAGAATATGCACCATGAATAGAGTAAAAACTTAACCAAAATTCAGTTCATTCGAAATAACGGTTCCGAAGATATGAACAGAAAAGTGTTTTTTTCATGGATTTTTGACACCCTGTATCTTTTAAACGGAACCGAATTTTGAAAAATGGTATAGGAAAAAAGTGTTTCGTTTGATGAGAGGAATCTACAGTCAAAATATATGTACAAGTCAAAGACTCACCCTGTATATAAATAAACTGTTCTCTCAGTGTATCACACCAATCGTCAGGTAGAATGACATCTTTATATTTGTGATTATGATGTTCCCTTGATGCCAAGAATATTTTGCACAGTTTAAGGATGTCACTTCCTCCTTTTTCATTTTAAAACCACGGATATTTTTAAAATATTTGCACAAAAAACACTACACCACTACTAAGAATATTATATCGGCAACAACTGAAATTGCCGAACTTTATTCGTCGGACAGCTGGATGATAGAATTCAGCACATCCTTCTCAAATGGTCCTTATAAAATCAAATGTTTATTTGTAACATGGGCAAAGTTATATCCGATAAATGCATATAGTCTATCCATAACCAAATTAGAGCAGTGAATTCTTCAATTTTTGAATGAACGCCACATTTTTTTTTTTGTCGGACAACTGGTGCCCTACCTACATTGTATTTTCAAGGTAGAGAGAGAATAAGAAAAAAAAGACATTATTCATAATTTTTTTATCCCAAAAAATCTTCGTTTTCCATTTGTCGGACAAGGAAATCGCCACTTTTTTTGTCGAACAATTGCATTTTCATACTTCATATGGTTCAACTGATTCTGAAAAATTCGGGAGGGTATTAATACTTTGAAAAAATGCGATTTTCAGTGATGTTTGTGTTGGTAGACAATCATGTTTTCTCATTTCTCCCAGATTGTTTTTATGATTGCATTTTACAAAAAAGACTATGTTGATTCAAGAAAAATGAAAATATGGTCGACTTACGACAGGTTTGCTCAAAAAAACCGCGACGACTCAAATGTTCACAGAGGAAAAATGTGGTAGACTCTATAGCTATACAGAAAGTAAGAAAACTTTATTAATAACAAGCAGGCCGTCCCAGCTACGCCCGGGTAGTTTTTATGAATTGGGTATTGATCCTCATCCAACCTAATACGTTATTTATCCCCAGTATTTAATTTAGAACGAAATTGCCCCTCACATCATACAATTACAACAAGTATATCAAAAGATATGGCAGGTTGAAGATGAAACCGCCGCGTGAAACAAATTTCTACACGGGCGAAGCTGGGACGGCCTGCTTGTACATTGTATTCACGTAAGTCTTACGGTTTTTGCAGCGCACGTGGAAAGAGCTGATTATGTCTGATTTTTCTGTAATTATTGAAGTTATAGTAAGTATCCTAATTTTTTTCGGGTGAAAAGTATAGCCTATGTCACTCAGGGATAATGTAGCTTTCCAAGGGTGAAAAAATTTCTGAAATCGGTCCAGTAGTTTTTGAGCCTATTCGTATCAAACAAACAAAAATACAAATCTTTCCTCTTTATAATATTAGTATAGATAAACATTTGCAATTTGTCCCATCGGCACCCAGAAGACTATGACAGGGCCGTGTCGGCAGTGAGCACATCGCGCATATCTGCTAGGAAACGGAGTATTCCATTCCGTTTCCTATACGGTGAGAGCGACCTGTCGCGCTGACTCTGTAGGGAACGGAAAAATGCGTCCGGGAAGTAGCCACTTCTCGTACGCTTTTTCTTTGCGAAATTTGCATTTCCCGGCCTAGTCCGGAAAGTACGTACTTTCCGGTCTAGGCTGGAAAAAATCACGTCGCTGTTGTCATTGTTATGATCATCACAATAGCAACGAAATAACGGATGACAGTTCTGTTCTGTTCAACTCAAATAATAATCAAAATGTATAATAAAGAAATGTGTCGTCTCATTGATTTGTAATTCTACACGGTTGCCTAAAAAATATTGTACGCCACACGCCCGAAAATAGTTTTTTTGGACTCACAGACTTCCAGGACTCGCCTCCGGCTCGTCCTAGAATTTTGTCTATTCGTCCAAAAAACCCTATTTTCCGGACTTGTTACTATTTCAGTATAATTCCGAATTTCAAGTCGGAATTGGTGCTAATTCCGAGTTCATAGTCGGTATTAAATCTATTTTCAGAGCCGAACCAAGATTTTCAGAATTATGAATGAGTTGGTTCCTGAACGAACCCTACCTAATGCATTATTTTCTGCAAATTTCAATTATTTCAAGATATACGTTCAAAAGTAATGACGAATCGAAATATTCGGTGAAAACCAAAATTCTCTTTAAAAATCTTGAAGAGGAGAATGCACTTTTAAATGGTCATTTGAGTAGTCTCTATTCGTGCAGGCAGAAATATGTGCTGTTCCTCATGACTCACCCTGCACAGGTACGCCCATTCACATGATTTTTGATTGATCGAATACAAACAAAGCAGTCAGTTTCGAGAGATCTCTTTATTGGGATACCTAAGGTTTTGATTAAAACGTCGTATCATATGGATGAATGCTTCGATTCGATTAGAATATGAATGGGACCAAATTTTATCGTGCTTGTCGTCTAAACGTCAAACAAAACATGTGGAAAATTTGTATAATCTTACTGGCAATGCGAAATATCCCTCACACCACTAGGCAATGGACCGTTTTGGCTGAAGCAAGCTGTCTCTGGATATTTTACTCCATTATCAAACAATTTCTCCGTTGCTACGTACAAATTTCCTTCAATACCATTAGATGAACGTGATCCACGCCGCTCCAAAGTGAGTAAGCTGCAAAAAATTAAAGTTAATTCTTCAGATAATTCAGGCTTTCAAGAAGCTGTCAAAGAAATCGACAATGATCCACGATCTGTCGTGATAGAAATATTGTACTTCGCTTATAGCATAAATTATAAACTTAGGGACCACAGTGGCACTTTTAATACCGATGCAAAAATTTTGTATTCGCTGAGGGGTAAAAGAACTTTATCTACTTCCATAGACTAATATATCAATTATTCCACTGATTTTGATCTGTAATCTATTATACATATAAAATTCTCCTGTTTGCGCTTTGTGACCGAACTCCTCGAAACGGCTAGACCGATTTTCGTGAAATTTTGTGTGCATATCGGGTACGACCGGGAATCGGCCAACATCTATTTTTCATCCCCCTAAATGTTGAGGTTGGTCCACCCCTAACTTTTATTTCGATTTGGCTGGACCGATTTTCGTGAAATTTTGTGTGCATATTAGGTAGGACTGGGAATCGGCCAACATCTATTTTTCATCCTTCTAAATGTTAAGGGTGGTCCACCCCAAAATTTTATTTTGATTTTTCTGAACGAAATTTCTTATTTCAATTTTTTTATGATACAGCACACAAAAATACATACAACCCTAAATTTTTACCCCTCTACCTAACCTAACAGGAACGTGGTATAACAAAAACTGCATATTTATTGTGAGAAAAATTTACAAGAATTCGCGGGGTCAGCTAGTCTAATATATAGAGTGTCCCACTAGTGCCGCAGCGGACGATATACGCGTTACGGTCTGAGTTTAGCAAAATCTTTGGCAGGCAGGAAGACCTCGGTCGATAGCCCTTTGAAAATTTGTTTTTTCAATAAAGTTCTCTCTTTTGATGCAGACTTGCTATACTCCAAGAAGAGCACAACCTAAAAATATTTTCGAATATATCGGGTGGCCGACCAAAGAGGAATAGAGGGTGACATTGTTTTTTCAAATGGGACACCCTATATTCAATAGTGTTTTTCAATTCTCTGAAACTTCCTGCATGCTTTCGTATACTTTTCACATATTTTTATTTGACAGTTTTCGAAATATTGGTCATTTTGACAAAAAAATAATACTTGTAGAGGCTATGTTATCCAATTCTATTTCACGAACCCTTGCATATACCAATAACAGCTTTATATGGATTCAAAGACAAGACTTCAAAGTATCCTAGGCAGCTATAGTAAAGCATCTCCAGCATATGGAGTGTCTACAAAAAGACTATGAACATGACGAATTTCAAATCGATTTTTCCTCATTTTTTCAAATGCAATGCAAATAATTTTTTTTCATCATTGTAATCACCATTCATTTTACTTCATTTTTTTCGAATGCATGATATGCATATTTTCAACAGAATAGGATTTTTAAGAGCTTTTTCGAATTGTTTCCCTAAAATTTACATATATAGTCCATCCAAGAATTATTGACATCTCGGGCAGCTTTGGAAAATCGAAATTAGGTTGGTATTGCCGTTCAGTGATATTTTGAGTTGCAGAATTCAGGTTGTGTTGCAAATTACACTGGCGTTTTGTTCTGTCATTAATATTCGAATAAATTTGGCTAATAATCGCGGAAGTGAAAAATCTTTGGGAGGAGGCTCTTGAATAATGTGGGTACAGCTAATTAATGGAAAGCCTGCACAGAGGACGAAGAAAAAGAAATAAGATGAGATTAGTCAAAATATATGCAATGTTATGATATTGCTGAAATAAAACCTTCAATTATGAACATGACGATGACTTCTGCCCAGATGAGGAAATAATAACAGCGGTTGTAATAGGAATATTTACATTTTTAATATTAAATATTTTACTCCTTCTTTGTTCGCCAATATTGAAAGTTACAATGTCATGACAAAATTCTTCATATTGTAATGATCCAGAATTTCTAGGCACAAATAATTCATTGGAATATCTACTAATAGCTCAAGGCGGTCCTGCCTCACAAGCCATGAACTCGACCCTCTCTAGGATAATAAAATACTGCGTTGCCACTCTCTTCAACATCGGCTACGTCGCTTCCCAAAATGGTTGCCCTTTCTATTATAATCTTATTCGATTCTAAAGGAAATTCTATTATGCCGTTGGAGCAATTCATATCATGGATAGCATTATAATTTAACAACAATGTCTTTATCTTATAACAGATAACTAGCGATCTATGGTTATTGTATAGATGCATAGAACACCTGGTGTAACGGCTCCCTACTAAAAATCGTGACAAAAATTTGTAGATCAAAACGGTATCCTAGATTTCAGATTTTGGACTAGTTCCGGAATAAATCCGCAATATTTATCGGTCGTGGCGCTACTGCGGCAACGACAAAAAACGCGACCCCTTTCGGGAGAAATGAAAAGCTGCACAAAATATCACGTTTTCGATCGACAAGAAAGTCTTAAACAAAACCTAATCAGTGCCAACACCAGGTATTTCTATGCATCTATGTTATTGTTTATTTTGAATATTCGATGGTGTTAAAAAGGAGGTTACAAATGGACGAAACAGAAAGAGTTCTCTTCTCTTGGAATGTCGGCTCTCAACGGTTAGCTTCAAATACAGTTCCTAGAATGGTTTTTTCTTGAGAAAATATCTTCTTTTAGTCGCCATTTTGTCTACCTAAAGTGTTCTGTGTCCAATCGTAAGTTTGATCATTATTATTGATTCTATTTGATATCTTCTATTGGTGCTTTCAGAACTAAGCAATGGTTTCCCATTTATTCTGTTTGATGATGTCGATTGGTTCACGAATCTCTGCTATTTGATAACTAGATATGAGTTCACTCATTTTTGTTCCAGCATCATGTAATTTCTGAACTCGCCAATCTGGTGAATGAAAGTTATATCCAATGGAAATGTTTATTTCATCTGACTGGTCTATTCTATCGATTAATACACCTCATTGTATCCAATCACTGAAAGCCATACTCATTTCTATATTCTTTTGATGAAACATCGAACGAGCAGAAACATGGTTACGGTGATTACTGTACAATTACTTATATTCAGAACCAAGTGAGAGCATTTGAGATTATTGAATTTATCATCCTGTTATTTTTATGTTGCTTTAAATATCCTCGTATGTGAATGTATTCTATGAAATTGGATTGAATGATTTATACAGATCCAGGCCACCCTTATTTATCTGATGACTATTTATTTATTTATTATGGACTGTAACCTCTGCAAACAAGTTACCTCCAGGGCGAATATTCCCCCACACATGAACCTATGCACAACTGAATTGATAATATTGATATATGAACACTGCCATAACTTTCCCTTTCAGCGGCCTGAATTTGGAAGATCATTTCTTTCCATCGTGTAGATTGTTTTAACGTTACATTGAAATTATTATGCTCAACTAATCTTGTATTCATAATACCAGAGAACCATAAAGGAGATACATTCAATCATGTTCTTTACATTTGATACACTCTATCTAGTTAGATAAGAGTTCTTTGCATTGATTGACAACTGTGCCATGTCCAAAGATATAACTGTACATGTAACTACTGTAGTTATTGCAACTGTTAGTTCACACTTGTCTTGATCTGTGCATTATGTACTTTCTACTGGAATTAAAGTACCTATCTATCTGTCTGAATCAAAGCCATGTAAATGTGATATTTATACAATCATCTGCAACTGTTATTATTGATGTACTGACATCCCATATATGTTTTGTGTAATATCCAACTGTAAAGCTGAGGGTTTTTGCTTTTAGAAGAACTGTTGGGTTCTTCTTTTCGTTTTCCCTCTTTAAGTGGCTCGAAAACTCCTGCCACCTGGACCAATAAAGGCCTGTTCCCCTTTCTGTCCAATCAAGTGTTTTATTTAGTTCTTTTGTTCTCATTCATGATTTCCTATCCTAGTCTCATAAGTAACGAGTTATCCTGAACTTGGTTCACTACAATCACACAACGTAGGATCCTAACCAACTAGAAGATCACAGCCTGGCCCAACGTTA
This sequence comes from Adalia decempunctata, assembly GCA_951802165.1. Lineage (NCBI taxonomy): Eukaryota > Metazoa > Arthropoda > Insecta > Coleoptera > Coccinellidae > Adalia > Adalia decempunctata. The sequence continues at coordinate 37,127,486 of OX637701.1, read as the reverse complement.
AGGTAGAGTATGTAAGTCAAAGGTGGTAGATCATCCGATCGTAAGTGTTCCTGCTTGGTAAGCTATCAAGAGGAGGGATCGGCCACCCAAAGAAAAGGAAAGGTTTCTATGATTCAAGGAGCAGTACCTCTCTATTCTATTTCCTCTCCTTCTACAATTTTAATACAGGGATGTCTTGCCCCATTTATCTTCCCCTTCAAAATAATATTTGCCCACTCGGGGGGGAAATGTTACAATATATTAAATAGATCCATCCGTTAAGTTTTGTTTCTGTCTTGATATCTACTACAATTTTTCGAATCCATCCAGTTTGCAGATACACGTTTCAAATTATCAACTAGATTTTTCTGGTTTAGCGAATATTCATATTGAACTATGGAGAGGAGCATGCTTTTTTATCATCAACGATATTTTTCGTTATCGGATCAGAATTTCCATACTGTATGCATGCTCCTATAATTGATCGTTCGAAAATGTATCAATACAAGATGAAAATAATATACTGCTGGTTAGCAGATTCACACGATGGTAATTAAATGCGATAATTGAGGACCTTTTCATGTTCAAAGTGCCTTATTTTGAAAAATTCCATTTAATTTCAAGGTTATATTTATTCCTATGATGAAAGCACAGAAAATTTTTAGTGACTTTTTTGTAACTAGAAATAAAGCTGCGACTGGACTTCCAAGACCTAGCTGCTTTGATGTCAATAATTCTTGGATGGACCATACTTTCGAATTCAAATAGCAGATTTGGCTTTTCTGTGATTAATGAGAACTGTCAAATTATTCCACTCAGAATAAGCATCATTGAAGCTTCAATTCATATTATCACATTATGGCGAAATGAGGAACTAGAAAGTTTTGATGTATCTACTCAAAAATGTGATGAAATCAGTTGCTGAAGACAGAACCTTGCTTTCTGTACGAATTTTTCAAAATACATTTTTGACAATTTTCTATGTTTATAATTGAAGATCTTGCAAAAATTTCAAACAAGCTTCAAGCTTGGGAGCTTGAAGATCTGCGTGCGTGCCTTTGAAATTTATGAATATCATTTTTCGAAGAAAGTTGTATAAGGATAAGAGCAGGCACTTTTTTGTATCCTAAAGTTTCGAAACTCGTTTTTTTGTAGCATTCATAACTTGTACATTCAAACTCTTTGGTATGTTTTGAATTTTTACATCATTTTGTGAGTATTCATCCAATCCGTAAAAACTATGATGATAGATATGAATTGAAGCTGCAATGATGTTAATTCTAAATAGAATAATTTGACAGTTCTCAATAACCACAGAAAAGCCAAATCTGCTTTTTCAATTCCGAAGTAAATGTGAATTTGAGGGAAAAACTCTAAAAAAATCCTATTCTGTTGAAAATATGCATATCATGTATTCGACAAAAAAATGAAGTTTAATGAATGGTGATTACAATGATGAAAAAAATATATGCATTGCATTTTGAAAAATGAAGAAAAATCGATTTGAAATTCGTCATGTTCATAGTCTGTAGACACTCCATAAGCTGGAGATGCTTCATTATAGCTGGCTAGGATACTTTGAAGTCTTGTCTTTCAATCCATATAAAGCTGTTATTGGTATGTGCAAGGGTTCGTGAAATATAATCGGATAAGTATCATTTTTTTGTCGAAATGGGCAATATTTCGAAAACTTTGGAATAAAAATATGTAAAAAGTATACGAAAACATGCAGGAAGTTTCAGAGAATTGGAAAACACTACTGAATATAGGGTGTCCCCTACGGGTGTAGGGATAAGGGCGTCGAAAAGTAGAAGAACGGAGGCACGCGCGTGTGTTTAGGATTTTTTTTTGGGCCCCGGGAATTATTTTGAAAAAATTCGCGAAAGTGGTCGGAATCGCCCGATTGGGCAGCCTTTTTTTTGCGCAGGATAAGGCTTTTTTCCAGGGGCCCCTGGACGATCGGGGATTTTTTTAAAAGAAGCCCCATATCCCCGTTCAACTTAGTAGGTACGCAAAGCCGATGTACTGCTCAACATCAAATCGAGGTTAACGTCTTTCTTCCCGACGTCGTCTAATCCTTCTTCGGCGATCATGTGCACCCCAAGAGAATCGAGATTCATCAGAAAAGACGACCTAATGACATTCCACATTCCAATGTTGACGTTCACTGCACCACTGTACTCGTTTTCTTCGATGCTCAACCATCAGAGGTAACACAAGATGCCAGATGGGGTCGATAATGCTGCAGTCCAAAAGACCTAATCCGGCGGTAAACCGTTTGGACAGTTACTGGATGGCCTTCTGTTCTTATAATCCCTCATCAGCCAAAAATCGAGTTTTGGAAAATCGATCTCCAATGGCCATAAGTCTTAGACGTCGATTTGAAGTTCATTTGTGCCAATTCGACGTCCGGTGCCTACTCTTCTTCGATTTAGGGCATTATCAAACCACGCTTGACAATACAAGTAGAGTAGTTGGATTTCTGTTCTTACTGAGAGCGATTTATCGAAATGACAACCCCGCCTCCCGTAGACCAATAATTCGACTTCTTCCAAATTCCGTCAGCTGCCGATAAATTCTGCGTACACGTGCTCTAGGCATTTTAACAACAACTGAACATCGACTGCGGATCTCCTCGAACAGCTTCTTCTGGGTGTTGCAGTTTCTTTGTCATCCAGTATATAATCGCCGGTTGCCGGAAACGCATATCTAGGCGGACACAATAAGTGGCAAAAATTGTTCACCAGCAGTTAGCTCTTAGGCATGGTTTTTTGGATACTTGTCCACCATATTATAAGTATCAACCTGCATCAGTGTTGGAAACGGACGCAGTAGTTCTCTATTGAAACATGCCCATAGCAACAGTTATAACCGGGGGCTACAATAGACCGGAACTCGGGTTCACTGGGAAAGATCAGAAGTATGGGGTGATAATTCAGGTGGCAGTGATATGAAGTCAGACTCGTTAGTAGCTGGTCGTCGATAGATAGGGAGAATTGAGAAAAATGTTGTCAGTTCAGTTATTCATATCGACTGTTGAATATAAATTGAAAAATCAGAGTTAGATTGTCATAACCATAATTTGTCTGCATCTGTGTCCAGTGGCGGCTTGTCCTATGAGGCAGGTGAGGCAGTGCCTCACCAATAGACGTCGAAAATTACACGTATAAATATCATGTATTTATCAATTATTTATTCAATCAATTAAAATTTTTTTCATTATCTTCTTCCATACGCATTTATATCGAAATTTCTCTTCATTATATAGCAATAAAATGCGTCTCCGGTTGGGTCTAAGTTTCCGTATCTCACGATTTCTAGGTATCCAACTCCCAGTAAACGGCAGAGGCAGGCCTCACACTACCTTTCGTTACGCGTCATTTTACATCATAGGGAACGGACGACAGGCGAGAAAACCGCACCCCTAAACGACAAACATTACGTTGAGTTCAGGCTAGCCTCTTGATATCCTCTCGCGAAGGGCAAACTGTAATTTTTCTGCAATATTCGGGAACTAGTTCTTTAATCTATGAACTCGGGTCAGTTTTCAAATTGGGTTCGATTTGTAAAAATAGTTTTATCTGTTTTTCGTGTAGATTTAGGTTTGTCTCAGTGTTCATATGATGTCTTTCAATCTTATTACTGAATTCAATTTCCATCGGAGACCCGAAGGCGAAATGTATTTAACGGGACCGATGGGAGGTGACGAATTCCCCAGTTAGATGTAAACGCTCGAAAGACTTGTGATTTTTTTGATTTTTCAGCTAATCAGCAAAGTTTTTGGCGTAATTCTTATGAGGATAAATCATATATTCACCATTTCCAAGTGTATTTCAGAAGGCGTCAATTGTATTTCAGAAAAAATCAAATGTATTTCAGATTACTCAATTGCGTTTCAGAAAACACCAAATGTATTTCAGATTAGTCAATTGTATTTCAGAAAGCGTCAATTGTATTTCAGAAATCATCAATTGCATTTGAGAAAACATCACTTGTAATCCAGATCAGTCAATTTCATTTCAGAAATCGTCAATTGTATTTGGAAATGGTCATTTGTGTCCCGAGACTGAAAACGAGATGACTGTGATATTTGGAAATTCGATTTAATGTGGCACAAAAAAGAAACTTAATTCTTGAAAACTTTTATTCGAGCATTTTTCAAATATTCGCCACAACTGTTTTCTGGAAGACTTTGGGGTTCGTGGATGATTCATGGAGAATAGGGGGATTGTCTCGATATTACCTATACGTTGGTCAAATTCGATGCAGTCGTGGAGAAATGATATTCCTACTTTCTGATTTACAAATGACGGTTTCTGAAATACAACTGACGCTTTCTGAAATTCAATTCACTAATCTGAAATACATTTGATGTTTTCTGAAATACAAATGACTGATCTGAAATACAATTGACTGTTTCTGAAATTAAATTGACTAATCTGAAATACAATTGACGCTTTCTGAATTTCAATTTACTATTCTGAAATACAATTGACGCTTTCTGAAATACACTTGGAAATGGTGTAGTTCAAGAAGTAAAGCTATTCCAGATTTGAGTGAATGTCTTGAGAATATTACGCAACTGACAAAGAAGAGAGTTCACTAGAATTAGTTATTTATAGGTATATGTACATATACAGAGTGTCCCATTAGTGCAATGAAGTTGATAATCTCATTACTTACGTCAGTTACGGAATAATTTTACTGCAAAAATGGTTGCTCTTGCACTGATATATCAGCCTAAAATAATAGTACCGGCCACAGGGTGTTCGTTTGAAGCGGTATTACTGGTATCAGAATTAGGTCGGTTTGTTCTAATGGTAACCACTTCATATTATTTCATCTCTTAGTGCCAAATTAGTATTTCTATTCATTGGCATCAACATTTTTTTTAATTTATCCGGCGTGGCTGACATATAACGAAAGAATTATGGGAAAGTGAAAGATTTTACTTCATTATCAGAGTGACATAAACTTCAATATTCTCAATGTTCTAGTTAATGGGTGTTTCAAATCTGATGATATGATGAAAAGCAACTTGCTTGTAGAGGATGTTCTCAACAAGGTCCAAAATTGAAGAATTTCAATAAGGATGCTCATTTTCTTCAACTGGCTTCAAATTACTTTTCATACACACCCTTTAAAATGTTTAGTTTTCGAGTAAGATGATTCTTCATCGCTAGGAGTGAATATTTTACGAAGCTTAATGTTTTTCGAAAAAGATGACCTTGAGTATGCTAGCGATAAAGAATTATTCTAATCATCAGTTTTGCAATAGCCTTTTTCACGGCAACGCCACGGCAGGGAATCTTTTTTCTTCGATGTGCCTCACCACCTTAAACTGTCACGAGCCGCCACTGTCTGTGTCTTAGGTTTATTCAATTTTCAACTCCATGTCTCTACCGCGTGTCACGATTGAATTCGATTATATTACTAGTGAATGGAAATAAAATCAAACTAGAACGAACCTGCAAACATCTGGAACGAATATTGAAACTTGTTCACTATTCTTTACAGGAAACCATACTTCGCCAGTACTTCCATCAATTCTTCCACATTCACCCTCAAAAGCTTTAGAACGATCACTGCCATTCCAAAGTGTAACTATGCCAGTTTTCTGAATATCATCTTCTCCAGTCCACATTGTGTAGTTACCATCATAGTAAACTGAACCATTACGCTAAAAAATACAAGTAGAAACAAAATGCACTGTTGAAGGTTGCAAAAAACTAACAGAATAAAAGAAACCAAACTTATCGAACGGAATCTGGAACGTCTTCAACTTCAACTTGACGGCTAAATCCATCATGGGATCATCTATCCCATCGAATAAAAACTCTTGTGCTGTTTTCGTTTCCTTTAAAGTCATATCATATTCTTCTAAGAAATGGCTGATGGCTCTCTTTATTATATAGTGCTCATTTCGAGCTACATTTATCATGGACTGAAAAAAAATTATAATTACTTTATAGCACTCGACAGGGAGTTTCAATCAGGAAATGGGCGATAAGAATATAGTTATTACCATTTCGAGTGATTCAAAAATAATTTTATTATCATGTTCATCTTCTGAAGAAATTTCATAAAGGATGAGACCTTGCCTTGTTAATTTCTTAGATTCTTGCGGTCTGAAATACCCGAATTCGGTTTTGTTAAAAAAATAGAGTTAAAAAAAATGGACAAGTAGGTACGTGTAAGACGCGATTTTTTTAAATGGAGGAGAAAATCTCAAATTTAATATTTCAGCTATTGTTCAATGTCATTTGTTCTTTTTTTCGAGCATTTCGATCATCATTCCTTTTTCTCGACGTTTCACCATTTCCAGTGTCTGGCATCTCCAGGAATTGCTCTATCCGCCTGTAATGACGAGGACTTAGTCTAAAGTACCTCTTACGTGTGCTGGGTGTTCAGGACACGTGCCAGCGTCTGCTTGGCTGATTCCTGGATTTGTACTCGTGTCGTTGTCTGATTGATTGATATATGGTATTGGAACTTCATTCCCATCATCGACCCGGTTATAGTTATAGTTATAGTGAAAAGGGGTTACAGTCCACTGCGACCTTAAGGTCTATTGTGCCCCCTGACAGAGCTGTCATCATCGCGCCTCCTACAGCTCGCCCTCCAGTTCCAGAGATTTGATGAAATCCAGTATCTGGGACGGCTTCAAGGAGGATAACTCCCCACTTCTACAAGTTTCTTGTCCAAAGCTATCTTTCCTTTGGCTTACAATGGCATAGCATTCCGTAACCAGGTGAATTCTTCCTCCTCCCCACAGAATCTACACTCATCAGTGTCCGATAAACCCATTCTCAACAGATGCTTCTTTAGGCGACAATGTCCTGTGAGAAAGCCAGTGAGTAGGTGAAGTTGGTTTTTACTGAGATCCAGATATTTTTTGGATCTAGCAGTTTCAAAGTTCCGGAGGAACTTTTTGGAGTGATCCATTCCTGGGAGATTCCGCCAGAGTTTTTCTCTTTCGGTTTTGACCTTCAGCATAAATTCCTTCTTAAAGGTGCATTTTCCTATACCACAGAAGGGTTCTGGGCCAGTGAGTGGCGTCTGTGCGCCCTTTCTGGCCAGTTTATTGGCCTCTTCGTTTCCTACGATTCCCGAATGACCGGGAACCCAGATTAAAAAGACCTTATTCTTCTTGCCTACCTCATTGAGTTTGTTTCGGCACTCCCAAATCAGCTTTGAGTCAATGACGATCGACCCGGTTACTATTGTAGTTTTTTATAATTTATAGTTGAAAGGATTTACAGTCCACTGCGACCTTAAGGTTTATTGTGCCCCCTAAGACGCCCCGCCCCATACACTATCAGTTTCACAAGGTAATCGTAAGGCTGCTGATCGAAGTTGCCCACACATTTATGAGAGTTAATCTGAAGATTTTGGACTGCAGGTCGCGTGGACTGAAGGCGAGTTGCCGCCGTAGCGGCCTGTAGTAGGCGACGAACGGACGGCAGATCGGCAACCGGCACAGGCCTGTCAGTTGGCATGAAGGCAAAAAATGCTCCGAGCGCACTCCACGTCTTCTTTAGAGTTTTATTTCTCAAAAATAAATTCGAATTTCTGTCACAATACAATTCTTCCGTTAGGTTAAGTTAGTAAGCTTTGACTTCACCGTGTTCGATTTGACAAAAGTGCTCGGGAGCTCCTCTTTCTACTATGTTCACTATTTTACTCGCTCCGCCGATCGTCAACTCAAACGCACCTCGTATTAAGTCCAAATCTACTGTTTTCGGCAGTTTTACGTCAGGCCATTTCAAACCCTGCAGTGATGGTACGCGAGTGGACTGACAAGCAAAAATGGATTGTAAACCACCATTTCTTTCCGGGTTTATTGAACTTTACCGAGCCCACCCTTCTTTGTGGAAGATAAAAGATGAAAATTATGCAAACAAAAGATTACGCGATGAAGCATACAACATGCTGCTGAAGTTTGCTGGTATGATTTTCCCAAGCGCTTGAGGTGAAATTCGAGTCGAAAACTTCAAATCTTCGAAGCTTTGGCTCGTTGCTAAAAATCTCAAAGCTGTAGTCAATCTTTCCTCAGCACTGATTGCCCGGCGTAAATTGGTGCTCACTTTACTGTTTCCTGGTGAAACCAACTCTAGGAGTTTTTGAGAATTATCAATACATAGTATAAAACAAAGTCGCTGTCGCTGTCTGCCCTATGTATCCCTAAATCTTCAAAACTATGCAACGCATTTGGAAACGCTTTTTTCAATAGATAAAGTGATTCAAGAGGAAGGTTTATATGTATGATACTTGCAACACTGATGAATTTCCAGGTTTCTAATGTGATGTCGTAAATAAACACATTTTTTGCGCTTACATTGCAACCCCACGAGATAAATCAAAATAATGTACTCGCTATTGTACACCTAAAAAATGTCAACAAAAAAGTCCGCGGTGGTATATGTCAATCTCTTAAGGATTACCATTTTTTATCCTTCACATTTTACGGGAAAAAATTGCTTATTTGGGAAGTTATTTTAAGCAATACAGCATTAATCCTTATCCAATTAAGTACATTGTCTATTCAGTACAGATCAATATGTCCCTTTACAGCATGTTGTTTAAATGAATTTTCCCGAAGACATTACAGTTTTAAAATACAGGTACATAGCGGTGCGCAGGGTCAAACTTTCCACGTTGCGGGCTTATATTTGAGCGTTGATTGTTTTTCTCATGGTCAATTATATGTCGCTCTTTCAAGAGAAACTTCTAAACAAAATATGTTTGTATTGTCCAAAGACAAAAAAGCTGTAAACGTTGTTTATAAGGACATTCTGTGATTCTGTAGTAGGTAGTAGGTATATCAGCATTGCATCCGTGCGAAGCCGGGGCGGGTCGCTAGTTTTCGCTCATTCGCAAATAATTCATTAGATGATGAGATTGTTCCAGTTCACGAAGCAATTGCATGTGAGGACTAGTGTCTCTATCCTGAAGCCACTTTTTCACCCAAAACCTTCTTCGAGGTGGATGTCCAAAAATTGAAAGAAGATATATCGCGCAACATTTTCGACGAAGCATGATGGAAACTGCGGTTCGCCTGAAGTCCTGATTTGCGATCGACAATTCGCCTTCAGGCACTTGACGGATGATGTATGCTATCATCAGGCAAGGATCTGCAGTTCTGTACGTCCACTTGAAGGTGGTGGACTGATATTGTATGTTACTCTACGATGTTGGCCTCATAAGTTTCTTATTGAGGCAACGGCACTAAGGCAATCGCATAGTGTATGGGCCCATAACAGAGCTGTTATCATCGCGCCTCCTACAGCTCGCCTTCCAAATCCAGAGATTTGATGAAATCCAGAATCTGGGACTGCTTCAACGAGGATAACTCCTCACTCATACAGATTTCTTGTCCAAAGCACATTTTCCTTTGGCTTGCAATGCCATAGCATTCCATAACCAAGTGAAAAGGAGTTTCTTCCTCCTCCACACAGAATCTACACTCGTCAGTGTCCGATAAACCCATTCTCAACAGATGCTTCTTTAGGTTACAATGTCCTGTGAGGAAGCCAGTGATAAGGTGTAGTTGGTTCTTACTGAGATCCAGATATTTTTTGGAGGAACTTTCTGGTGTGACCCATCCCTGGGAGATTCCCTCAGAGTTTCTCCCTTTCGGTTTTCTCCTTCGCCATAAACTCCTCCTTATAGCTGCATTTTCCTATACCGCAGAAGGGTTCTGGGCCAATGAGTGGCGTTTGTGCGCCCTTTCTGGAAAGTGTATTGGCCTCTTCGTTTCCTTCGATTCCCGAATGACCATGAACCCAGATTTAAAAGACCTTATTCTTCTTGCGAACCTCATTGAGTTTGTCCTGGCACTTCCAAATCGGCTTCGAATCGATGACATAGGAGCTCAGTGCTTTAACGGCAGCTTGACTATCTGTATGGAAAGCTTTATCGCATTCCGGTTAGTTTCTTTCTAGATTTATATTCAGAAATCTTCCGATGGCAAGTATTTCCGTTTGAAGGAAGCTGTCCCATGAATCCCAGCTCCAGCTCCTGTAGCGGTTTCAGAGCCGTCTGTACACCATTTCATTGTATTTTCTTTGAGATTATAGTCGGTGTATTCCCGTTCCCAGTTCTCCATTTTGCTCAGCATTGTACTGTTTTTCGCAATGCTTAGTTTCTTGAGCATTACATCACTAGGAAGGTTTGCAGATGTAGTCATTCAGAGAGAACAAAACTCTCTGATTCCAGATTCTGTCATTGCTTGTTCCTTCTTTGGATATTCTGAGAATGCCCTCATGGGCTACCCTATCTATCACTAGATGTAGAGGTGTGAGGTCTATGATGATCTCAAGCTCCCTAGCTGGGCACGATCTCATAACTCTCATGATGCAGAAACAGGCAAGCCTTCGTACTTTGTCGAGCATTTTTCTCGTATTTACCTGACTTGCTTTAGCAAACCAGTCTACTGCACCATATGTGATATAGGTGTTAGAATCAAGAGGTACATCCATCAACGAAATATTTTTGGGTTACAACCCCAATTCCTACCGCATAGACGCCTGCACGCCATCAAAGCCCTTGTAGCTCTGCCAGTAGCATATTATCAACATGCTTGTTCTACAGAAGATATTTCCGTTCAATGTTAACGTCTTCATGGCTTGAAGTTTCCTTTTCTGAGTGAACGGAATTAATGTGGTCTTGGTTGTGTTGATGTTCAGCCCCTCTGACAAGAACCACTCTCGTGTAGGGGAGGGTTTGTGTATTATTGAGCACACTCTGAAAAACACGATTCATGCAAGAGAATTCGACCAAAGCCAAGTGTTCTGTACCCCACCGCCTATTATCCCAGGCTTTATAGGAAAGCAATAGAAATTGACACCAAGAGGAATTGAATAAATTCGAAGATACCCTTAAAATCAACAGAATATGAGTACCATTGCTCAAAATCAGAAAACACTTCCCTACAAGTTTTGCCATGAAAAATTTTGTTACATGTCTACAGTGAAAATCGATTTCATCCAAAATTGTTGGCATCTTTCAAGGTTTAATTATTTTCTTTGTAAATGCTGATGTGGAAACAGATTTAAAAAATATTCATTAGTTTTTTTTGTAGCCTTCCAAAGGTTTCGCTCGCTTTCGTTATTCTCATTATAAAATACCGGTGTCCTTACGAAGGCCAAAATTGTGGTAAGGGGCTGACAGAATGTAAATTTTTCGAATAACTTCGATGAGAATCTCTTCACTTTCGGACAACCATACGTCTCCCAAGTATGAATTGGATTCATTGAATTTTTAATAGTCGAAACTAGGTCCAGAGGTAAAAACAAGCTTTTATAAAAAAACATTTGAAGGGTACGGGGGAAAAACCGGCAAGTCACTTTCGATCTAGAGCTATTTTTATGTTTATATAATCACTGTTGTGAGGGCATGTTCCAGATAATGGATCAACTATGAATGGGAATTGATTTGTTGAGTTGAAACTCGAAAGTGCCAATGTCGGGGACTTAGCCGATTATTTCCCTGTACCACATGAACTTAGCCTGGTTTTTCTCTGCATATGATATTTTTTATTGTTTGCCATAGCTTACTTAACCGATTTTCTCTATGTTTGATATAGTGGAAAGAAAGATCCCTTGATTGGCTATAATTTGCGCGCCTTATCCCAGATCTGGCCAATGAATGACTTATCAGGTTTTTCCCCTGTACCCTTCATTTTTAAAGGCAAGCTTTTATAACACCCATCCGCCATTTTGAAGCCGCCATTTTGAATTCCTCAATTTTGGAGAATCGTAATTTTCGACCCAGAAAACCACCAGGTACCAATTTTGAATGAAATTGGATGATAATTACAAAACTCGTCCGCCATATTGTAGCCGCCATTTTGAATTTTGTTCGACAGAAGAATCATCATTGCCAAACCCAAAAATCCCCAAATACTAATTTTGAATGGAACCATATCATAATTATTGCAAAACTCATCCGCCATTTTGGAGCCGCAATTTTTTTTGTCTATAACCAATATTTCATGATGCATTGTCACCAGTATTATGTACACCTGCCAAATTTCAAATCAATCAATGACGATTAGAAGTGTGTCATATTTAACTGGCAAGATTTGATTGGAGACAGGCAGACAGACAGACGGACAGACAGACATACACACACCGGGACAGATGAAACTAAATAAAAGCTTGTAAGAAGGATTCGATTCCCACCAAAGTTTCTTTGAACTTCTGTTTGTTTATAAATTCATTATTCTATCGGGGTCAATCTCGAGCCTCTTTGGCCTTCGTGAAGCTTCCAGTATTATAGATAATAATTATGTGAGCAGTATTTACAATGAAATATAGTTCAACAATTTTGGATGATTTTTTTTCCGTCAAAAACGGAGTTTATTGATATAATGCCAATCAATTCGGCAACCATGAATGAAAAATTCTAACTTCGAAGTTATTCCGCCACAATAGAATTGAGCACTAAAACTTCTAAAGCCGGGTTTCCACCAAGAGGACAAGACAAAAACAAAACACGAACTGGTCCGTTTGTGACAGTCCGCGAACTGTGTGCGAACTGTTCTAGAACTTGTGGATTGTTTTCCGGACTCGAGAGTCCGCGAATTGCGTTTTTACGGACACAAATAGAGTCCCATCCAATGTCGGTAGACTTCAAAGGATTTACGAGTTCGGGGACAGTTTGTCAGATTGGTGTAAACGCCCAGTTTGTTTTATTTACGTTGTTGCGATCTAGTGGTAGTTTGATTCGGTGCGTGAAATGAAGAAGTCGTAATGTCTGAGGTAAGTAATCTATTTTAGTATATCAAAATACACCAACGAACAGGTATATGCACTTCTAGAATACTTCTAAAAAATCATGGACAACGGAAGAAACTTCCAACCTAATTGAAGGCTACAGAAATTGTAGGTGCTTATGGGATGCCAAACACGCCGACTACAAGAACAGAATAAAGAAAAAGGATGCTTTTATGGAAAAAGGAAAAATGTGTAAAATGTCCACCGCTGAAATTGAGCGAAATTCAGCCAATATAAATTCGCAGTACCGAAAAGAGACGTAATTATAAAAAATACAACAATTCTTGATATAGATGGTACCGAAACTTGATAGGGCCAATTAAACATAGCAGATTTTTCCAAATTTTTGCTCGACATTCGCAAAAAGTTCTTAAAACTTGATCGAAGTTCACCTCCTATACTCATATCATCTCCTCTGAGATCTTGTAACAGTTAGTCACATTTCCTCCTCTTTGCCTTAAGGATGGCCTAATCCAGTGGCGCACCGAGGGGGGGGGCTGTCGGGCTGCAGCCCCCCCCCGAGCTGTGACAAAAAAAGTAATTCAAATATTTTCATGTTATTATTTTTCTAAAAGTAATAATAATTATTTTAGAACAGAATGGAAACTTAAACATTTCTTTTAGAGATAGAAATAGGGATTGATATTTTTACGCGCATCCTATTCGATATGCAAAACTATGTGTTTAGGCCTTAAACATCGTGTCACTGCTTGTCGCTGCGTTGCGGCCATTGCGAAAGGCTGTTCTTGAAAGTAGAAGACAAATGTAAAGAATATGAAGTTCCACTGATAAAGCCTCGAATTGCAAAAAGACAAACAAAACGATGTAATGTAGAATGCGAAAATGCAGAAACTTACTTTCGAATTTCAATATTTATCCCATTTCTTGACAATTTTATAGCACAAATTCACAATCGATTCTTAAAACACAAAGATGTTTTGTCGTCATTTATGTGCAGCTTATTGCCAACGAACACTATTGATGAGTCTTACACTGATGATCTAAAAAAAATTTTCTTATTTTACGAACAGGACCTTTCTTCCGAAAACGATGCGTTTTCGAATGACTATTTCACTCTTTCCGTTTTTAGTGAGGAAATTTCAGTAGCAACGATCGTTTCATCTCGATAAAACTCTCAAGCCGGCAAAACCAACAAGTTGGTTTTCCAGCGATAAAATTTTTGACGTTTCACAATTCATAAATAGCTTCGGAAATGAATATCATAGAAAAAACATACAACGTTTATTTAATCTATGAATTCTAATTAGCCAAATAGCGCAATCCGTGTCAAATGTGACTATATTACTTAATGTTAGACATTTTCTCGAGAAATAGTCATGCCGAATATACTCGCGATGAAATTTTACGTGCTTAAATTTCATCTCGAGTGTATTCGACGGCGAAATTCCATCTCTAGTGGTGTTACATATGACTATTCCACTCATTCCATTTTTAGTGAGGAAGTTTCCGTAGCAACGATCGTTTCATCTCGATAAAAGTTTCAAACCGTCAAAACCAACAAGTTGGTTTTGACGTTTTTGACGTTTCTCCAATTCATAAATAGCTTCGGAAATGAAACAAACAGCGTTTAGTTAATCTATGAATTGTTATTTGCCAAATAGCGCCATCCGTGTCAAATGTGACCATGTTAGACATTTTCTTTTGGAATAGTCATGCCGAATACCACTCGAGATGAAATTTAAGCAAGTAAAATTTCTCTCTTGTAATATTCAAGTTTGTTGCTTTTCGGAAATTTCGCTCATGACATTTTTTATTTCTGTAGAATGATTAATCAAGTTTTAGGCGCGTCCTCTTACCCCCTTCACTCAGTATTTGTGAAAAAAATAAAATATGCATTTTTAAAGCAAGCTTTTTTATAATGTCTTCTGTCTTCCCAAAATAACGAATGCGATATATCCATTACTTAAGAAGGTTTTCGCTTGCGGCGCATTTTTTAAATTATATAACTTACAAAAACCTGATTACTCTCGAGCAGCCCCCCCCGAATAAAATTTCTGGGTGCGCCACTGGCCTAATCCAAAACCGACGTTTAGTTTTGTTCTTTTTAATAATGTAAAATGTAACTGCCAGCAAAAATAAATCCTCGTCGTCTCTATGTAAACTGAATGAAACTTAAACAAAACACGAACAGTTTTCATTCATTTCTGTCCGTGACTGGTGTAAACAGAAAGTCCGTTGGGAACCCCAACAGTATTCGACCATTTTCCGAACAAAACTGTGTAGCTAGTCGATGTAAAACATCCCTACATAAATAAGGACTGTAATCAGGTGTTGGGTTTTATATTTTTATTTCGAAGGACCAGAATAGTTTTCAGACGTTTTCATTGACGAAAGTCTCAATACACAGTTTATACACTTTTCACACCAGTTCAATTACACAGTTGATCGAAAACTACGAATCAGTAGGTACGCACTTTACTATAATTATCGACGAGGGTAGTTTCGATGTTTAACTACGAACAATAACTACAACCGACTAGGGTTGATTCGTGACTTTAGAAAAATGGCCGACTATAGGACCTCTACAACAAGTGCTCTCTACTCGGTACGACGACAAAACAGAAAAAGGAATGAGTTTTTGAATATAGCGTTGTCATGCGTCCAATTCATACCCCTTCCACTTCTATCCGAACCACAGAAAATGCTATACGAATTAATGCAATGCGCAGTGGGCGGAATTATCTGAAACTAACTTTAGGGGTAAACATTTAGGCGCTCTCATATAGAGGGCGTTACTGAACATACTCCCCGGGCTGAACCTTAAGGTTAAGAATAAAAGTGAGTGAAAAATGCAAAAAAATAATGATAAATGAAATAACAAGAAAAATGCAATAATAGCGAAAGAAAGAAGCAAAGTTGACATCATATTGATAATCAGTCTTGATTTCCGATGTTTTCCTTGCAGAATGGAAGTGGACATATCTTAGTGATAGTTCTAGTGAATGTTCCTCTTTGAGTTTTAACACGAACAATGCGAACACGCGAATCTTTCCCAGGTATCACTTCAATTACACGGGCTAAAGGCCATTTGAGTGGGGGTGTTTGTTCGTCTTTCAATAAGACAAGATCGTTAACTTGAACGTTATTGTAAGGAATGAACCATTTGGGTCTATTTTGTAGCCTATTTAGGTAATCAGTTTTCCAATGTTCCCAGAATTGTTGTTGAATCTGACTGCATTTTTTCCAAAGGGATAAACGATTGATAGGAGTGGATGCAACATCTTTCTCAGGATATGTTGTTAAACTAGATCCTATCAGAAAATGTCCAGGTGTTAAACAGGTGAAATCTGAAGGGCTGTTTGACATTTCGCATATTGGACGTGAGTTCAATACTGCCTCGATTTGAGATAGTACAGTACTGAATTCCTCATAAGTGAATACATAATTTCCCATGATTCTGATTATATGGTATTTTGCGCTTTTGATAGCTGCTTCCCATAGCCCACCATGATGTGGTGAACGGGGTGGTATAAATTTCCACTGAATATTATTTTGTATTGCGTAGTTTTGTATGCTTTCCGAAGTTCCAGGTCTTAGAAAGAATTCTTTTAATTCTTTCAACTGGTTTCTAGCACCTAAAAAATTAGTGGCATTGTCACTGAATATTGTAGAAGGAATTCCTCGACGGGCAATGAATCTTTTTAAAGTGAGTAGGAATGACTCTGTACTCAAACATGAAACTAGTTCGATGTGAACTGCTCGAGTTGTCATACACACAAAAACTGCGATATAGCATTTTAAGATTGGAGCTCTTCTTAAGAGAGAAGATTTAATTGAATAAGGGCCTCCAAAGTCGACAGAGGTGTTAGTGAATGGACGTGACACATGAAGTCTTTCCTTTGGAAGATTACCCATTAGTTGTGTGCAGAATTGTGGTTTGAACCTATAGCATGTGTAACAATTGTTCATAATCCGTTTTATCTCTCTAAGCCCATCTAGCGGCCAATATTTCAGTCGAACGTTTGAAAGTGTGTTCTGAGGACCAGCATGCAAGAGCCTCAAATGCTCTGATTTTAGAATAAGTGTTGAAGTATGATTTCTGGATGGAAGTAACATAGGAAACTTTTGATTGTATGGTATATTAGCATTCGAGAGTCTACCACCAACTCTCAGGAGTCCAGATGAGTCAAGAAAGGGATTGAG
This sequence comes from Adalia decempunctata, assembly GCA_951802165.1. Classification (NCBI taxonomy): domain Eukaryota; kingdom Metazoa; phylum Arthropoda; class Insecta; order Coleoptera; family Coccinellidae; genus Adalia; species Adalia decempunctata. Next base: position 37,110,564 of record OX637701.1, on the reverse strand, counting down.
TTTTTGAACGGTTTTGTTTTTTAGAATTTTCTCTTTTTGAATGTTTTCAACTTCACCGAAAAAATATTTTTGTTGACAAATTTGAACAATTTTATTTTCTGCCGAATCCAATTCAGAAACAGAAAGCGAACCAATTAATTTTTCAGAACCCTTTTTTGAGTTGTTAATGAATCGCAAACAATATGCTATCACCCTTTTAAGGCGAAACAAATCAGAAAATTTCGTGAATACATGATAAATATCTGTTTCATTTCGAATAAGATGGACAGTTTTTCTTTGTTCAGGGAGATTTGCAACGATTTTTTCGAATTCAAATTGTGTCAGATTTAGATTTGATTGAAGAAGAAAATCGGGACCATTCCACCATAAATCTGAGCCGAGTAATTGTGATGGCAATGAACCTCTAGAAAGTATATCCGCTGGATTCAGCTTCGATCGAATATGTCGCCAAGTAGCATCTTTGGATTTGTCCTGAATTTGAACTATTCTATTTGAAACAAATACAGACCAACGTGATGGGTGAGATCGAATCCACGCTAACACTATTTCCGAATCAGACCATAGATTTATGGAATTAATATTTCGTAAGTGAGCTGGCAATAAAGTTGATATTTTTGAAACAAGGTTTGCTAGAAGTAGTGCGCCCATTAGTTCGAGTTTGGGTATAGTCAAAATTTTCAAGGGTGCAACACGACTCTTAGCCGTAATCAGATGTGAAGTGACTGAATTATCTGCGTAGAGTGTACGTAAATAAACACAAGCTGCATACGCCTGAGAACTGGCATCGCAGAATCCATGAATTTCATATTGAGTGACATCAGAATGAAACTGTAGAATAGTTCTAGGAATTTCTAATTTAGAAAGCAATGAAAGATTTTTCAAGAATGTTGTCCATTCAGAAAGAATTTCGGAGTCTATTCTTTCGTCCCAACCAGTTTTTGCAATCCAAATTTTCTGCATAAGGATCTTTACACTTACGATAATGGGATTGATTAATCCTATAGGGTCATAAATGGATGCGATTATTGAAAGAACCTCTCTTTTACTATAAGACTCTTTTATCGAAAAAGTAGGTAATGAAATAACGAATTTATCAGAATGAGAGTTCCATATCAAACCTAGAATTTTATTGGACGAATTTTCAGAATTTAGAACATAATTGTCGTGTTGAGAATTAAACGAAATACTCTTTAAGAATTCTTGAGAGTTGGATCCCCATTTATGGAGAGATATACAGGCTGATTGTAAGCATTGTGTGAGCTGATTATGTGCTTCAAACAGACTATCGATATCATGACAACCATAAAGGATATCATCCACGTAGCAAGCCTGCAGAAGTGCTTCACTTGCCAGAGGAAATGCGACTTTATTATGAATTGCCAATTCTTTGAGACATCTTGTACTTAGGAAAGGAGCAGAATTTGTGCCATAACTAACTGTTTGTAATTCTATGCACTTCAGTTCGTCTTGAGGATTATCACGCCACAAAATGTTTTGCAAAAATGTGTGATTCGAATTTATCTGGATTTGTCTGAACATTTTTTGAATGTCAGCAATTAGGACATATTTGAACGCACGGAAACGAATCAAAATGTCGAACAAGTCAGGTTGTACTGTATAACCTTTGAGCATAATATCATTGATTGAAAAACCAGATGAAGATTTCATTGAACCATCGAAAACTACTCGAAGTTGGGTTGTAAGGCTTTGCTCACGCATTATACAGTGATGAGGGAAAAAATACTTGTTTTGGGATAATTCATTTTTTAATGCTAAAGGTACATATTTTGCATGTCCTAGGGATATATAATTTTTTATAAAATCCGAATACTGATGTTTTAGTTCCTGAGAATTTTGAAGTCTTCTTTCGAGATTCAAGAATCTTTTCTTCGCTTGCGAATATGAATCACCCAATTTCCATGGCCCGTTGGGAGTTTTGAACGGTAGGTCAACTTGAAATCTACCAGATGGTAACCGAATGGTTGTGTTTTTGAATATTTCTTCAGCTTGTTCTTCTGCTGAAGATAGAATGGGTTCAGATTGATTTGGAATCTCTTCAATCTCCCAGAACTTAGTTAGAATATTATTTAATGTATCTTCTTGATTTGCAACTGACTTTGAATATTCAAGCGAATTATGAGAAGATTGTGCAATTGCTAAATGAGTTACGCGAGACATGTGAGCTGACTGTGGAATTTTTCCTGCAATTAGATATCCTAAGTGAGAGTTTTGGAGAACAGGTCGTCCAGGACCCAATTTAATGATACCATCGGTAATTATTTCGAAATAAATATCTGCACCTAGGAGAATATCAATGTTGGAAGGAATATTGAACTTAAAATCTGCTAATATGATATCAGTAGGAATTGGAAGAGAACACAAGTTTATAGGTGATTGTGGTTGTTTGCAAGTTATATTTTTGAGGATAGCACAGGAAACCTTAAACTTTCTATCAGGGTATACTAACGAGTGAATTGTTAGATCAATCATTCTATTTGACATAGAACAACTTTGTGAAATGCCAGAAATTTGTATCGTTTGATTGTAAGGTTTGAGATTCAGTCTGTTTACAAGATCTTCGCTTATGAAAGATGTTTGACTTGCAGAATCCGTCAAACAACGAACTACGACTTGCTTGTTATACGAATCATACAATTTGACACAAGCAGTAGCTAGAAGAACTTCATTATTAGAAGATGAAGCTGAAAGGGTAGACACGTTTTGAACTGAACTAATATTTTCATTACGATTTGGAATGAATGGTTGAGCACTAGAGGACAAATTAGGAGGTGTTCGCGATTGATTCAGAACTTGTGAATGATTATTTGATCTGGACGAATCATTATCAGATCGTGAACTTGGAACTGTATTAGAATAATTGCGAGTTGAACTCCTATTGAAATGGAGCAGACTATGATGCATTCTATGGCAATTGGAACATGTACGTTGACTTGAACACGACTGTACATTGTGACCTAAAGCAAGGCAATTCAAACAAGCATTTCTTTCCTTCACTACAGTGTGGCGATCGTTTGGAGTCAAATTCAAGAATTTTCTGCACGAATATATCTTATGCTCATCAGTGTTACACATAAAACATTTGCAGAATTTACTTTTGTTCGAAGTGTTAGCATAATGAGAACTAGTATGAGTATATTTTGGGGAAGTTTTGAATTTTGAATGCCCTGTTTGTTCGGTTGAACTCAAATTTTCGAGTACTTTATACTTCTTTTCCAAAAAATCAATAAATTCTTGGAGCGTTGGAAATCCTGATGTATTCCTTTCTTCTTCAAAATCTTTTTTGAGAGCAAAATCCAATTTCTGGGTGAAAATTTGAATAAGAATTAAATCGGTTAGTATCGATAAATTATAAGTTTTCAAGGCTGCAATATTTGTCTTGATTTGCGTAATGAAATCTCTTAACGCGTGCTCGTTGCTTTTCGTCAAGGATGGAACATTCAATAGTTTGCGAATATATGCATTGACAATAAGATATGGGTTATCATATCTATCTTTTAAAGTATTGATTGCAATAGGAAAATTTAAACCGACAACTTCCAAATTTTCAACTAAGTGTAACGGTTCTTTGGATAAAGCTGATTTTAAGTACATCAATTTTTGAATATCAGATAATTTTTCATTATCTGTTATGAGAGCATTGAATAGTTCAAGGAAGCTGGGCCATTGTTTGATATCGCCCGAGAAATTAGGAATTGAAATTTCCGGTAACTTAATGCTAGAATGTGATATTGTGGATTTATTAGGTTTTTGTGCGTCTTCGAACTGATTCATAATGTTCGTAGCAACAGAAATTACATTATAATAGTTAGTTTCAACAATATCTCTGTCTTCTCCATACAATTCAAAATCGAATAACTCCAACTGAGTTTGAAAATCATCATAATCTTTGAAGATTTGTACTAATTGAACCTTACGAAGTTTAACTTGTTCGAAATCTTTGGGTTCATCTTGACCGAACCAATTGGCCATTCTAGTTAATTTACCCTTAACTATAGTTCTATGTTTGACCAAATTTTAAACATCGTCTTCAGACATGTTGATTACAAAAAAGAACTAAGAAAATAAAAAATAGAAAAAATTAATTCTTCGGAGTATCGGAGTTAACTTATCAGTGTGTACAAATCCTGCGATGTTCTCCAAGACCTCTTCTTCGATGTGAAGCGTCGACAGTGTCGACAGCGGACTCCCCTTCCAAATGGACTCTTCCAAGCTTTGAGTACGTACTCGGAGTGCAAGCGTCCAATATGTCCGCTTCAGACCACGTGGATTTGTAGATGCTGTTGTGCTGTTGATGACGATGACTTCTTCAAGGATATCTCCAATCTATATCACACTTTATGTAATTTGTATCCGGCTCGAAGGACCATTTTATGTAGCTAGTCGATGTAAAACATCCCTACATAAATAAGGACTGTAATCAGGTGTTGGGTTTTATATTTTTATTTCGAAGGACCAGAATAGTTTTCAGACGTTTTCATTGACGAAAGTCTCAATACACAGTTTATACACTTTTCACACCAGTTCAATTACACAGTTGATCGAAAACTACGAATCAGTAGGTACGCACTTTACTATAATTATCGACGAGGGTAGTTTCGATGTTTAACTACGAACAATAACTACAACCGACTAGGGTTGATTCGTGACTTTAGAAAAATGGCCGACTATAGGACCTCTACAACAAGTGCTCTCTACTCGGTACGACGACAAAACAGAAAAAGGAATGAGTTTTTGAATATAGCGTTGTCATGCGTCCAATTCATACCCCTTCCACTTCTATCCGAACCACAGAAAATGCTATACGAATTAATGCAATGCGCAGTGGGCGGAATTATCTGAAACTAATTTTAGGGGTAAACATTTAGGCGCTCTCATATAGAGGGCGTTACTGAACAAAACTGTTTGAAATTTCTGTTCGAACAGACAGTTCGTGTTTTGATTTGACCTGTCCGCTTGGTGGAAACCCGACATAAGATGTGACCGCAGAGGCGCCTCCCCAAGGCGAGCCAGCAGGCCGCGGTACCATTGCCTTCATAGACCAGTCATGTTTTCTACCCGATATCCTACTTCGTTTCGAGCAGGACAACTTTATCAAATACGTCATTGGCAGGCTGCGCTTCCAATAGCCAATATGATGAATCTACCCGAGCCAATCTGGGAAGAAACCCTGCACACATGATAGCAAAGCGCCACAAATTATTAGGAACCCAAAATACGTGACAATATCCTCCATATTCTATTGATCTCAAAATGATACTCACCAAAACTATTGGATTCATAATTATTACCATATCATCCATCGATCCATTGGACTTTTCTGGAAGGAATCTCCAGTTTCGAATGCTATTGAAACTCACTGTTTTATTTTTGTTGAAAACGACATTAGCGCGATTATGCCTCTCCGCAAATACATAAGGTCCCAGCTGTTCGAAATGAGGTTTGAATTCTTTTTTATTTACGTCATCGCTATTCGTCCAATTGAAGAGATATATTTCGGTGTGTATATCGAAGGGAGTTTCTAACCAATATGTGTATTGATATGTGTCTGGTCCTAGTATCAGTTGCTGAAAACAATCATATTGTATAAGTATGATGCCTTTGAAAAAAATATGAGGGTATGTAGAACTATAACTCGGTTTTCAGACTGGCAGGAAGAGGCAAACCAAATCTTTCCAGTGCCCACACCATATATAAATTTCATGCCGTTTGAGAATGAAGTGATAAAAATTAACTATTTCGAATCAAATCGAATAGAATTTAATTGTATCGAATCGAATTCATTCCTCCCTCGAAAATAACTTTTTTCGGCAACCGTCCGGGAAGTACCCACTTCCCAGACGCTTTTTCTATGAGAAAGTAACATTTCCCGGCCTAATCCGGAAAGTACGTACTTTCCGGACTAGGCCGGAAAAACTCACGTCGTTGTTGTCATTGTGATGATCATCACAATAGCAACGAAATAACGGATGACAGTTCTGTTCTGTTCAATTCAAATAATAATCAAAATGTATAATAAAGAAATGTGTCGTCTCATTGATTTGTAATTCTACACGGTTGCCGAAAAAATATTGTACGCCACACGCCCGAAAATAATTTTTTTGGACTCACAGACTTCCGGGACTCGCCTCCGGCTCGTCCTAGAATTTTGTCTATTCGTCCAAAAAAACCCTATTATCCGGACTTGTTACGTAATTTACTATTTCCTCCGATCATCAAAAGATGTTGACATTTTTGTACTATTTTCGGGTGCAAAAGCCATCAATTAACTTACCGTACAAAAATGTGCTCGTTGCTTAGCAACACTTTTGATCCTAGGTCCCTAGGATTAAAAACGCTACTTTTGATCCTAGGACTAAAAGTAATTGCATTTGAGCTCTCTAATTGAAATTTGAGTGAACAAACATTGTCTCTAACAAACTAAGTAAAATAAACTTGGTAATTGGGCAACTGCATATAGGTATTTATTTGTTACTTGTAGTGATATTGAATGTACAATTGGAACAATTATTGACAAAACTCAAAGCACCGCTGAAATTATCACTAACAATTTTCGAACAATTCAAAAGATTTTCATTAATGAGAATAGTTTAACGTCTGTAAATATAATTAAGGAAAGAAATAACGGCATGCAGACAATTGAATATTTTTGAAATTCCGGAAAAAGTCACACACCGTGCAGGAAACGAACCTACGTCTCCCTACTTTCCGGGCATGGGGCCTTGACCACTGGGCTAACGATGCATATGATACTTTTCCCGGAATTCAATATCCTGAGGTTCACCTCATATGTTGGTGAGAGGGGGGATCCTAGTTGGGGAGCAATGATTCACCATCATTGGTCAGGGGATTCCACATATCCTTCACTCCACGTCATCGAATTTTTCGATTTCAGTTTTAAGATCGGATTTCGGATTCCGACCAATGATGTTATTTTAATAAGCCGAGAATTTTCATTAATGTTAGAACAACTCAAAATATTCTCCGTAACTGTTGATGAAACATTCGAGGAAATATCTGGACAGGTACTCGTACCTTCTTTGTCAGGTTGCAATATTTTTCTGGCAGTATTCTCTTCGTTGATACATGATTCTTCAATATATCATTCTGCTACCGTATACTCGATTTCCAACCACCATGTCTTTTAAGACAAGTGAGGTCACCGCCAGCATCATTAAGAAGTGAAGCAGGTGTTCTTCTTAGCGAATATCCAGTTTACTCCTTCCAATTTTCTAACTTCAAAAATTTTGCAATTTCTTTCGACACGGCACTGATTTTGTGAATACCAACAACCATTATTTGACACTTCCCATTAACATACTTCAAAAATAAACGACTTTCCTTCATAGTTGATGTAGTGCAACATATTTTTGAAATAAACGCAAATAATTATCGCCCATAATGGTGAACAAACGAGGTTTCTTGTTATTTGTCTGCAAAATTTTTACGACCAGGACCGAGTCCATATCTTCAATGTCATCAATTTTCAAATGAACTAGTTCGTCACAACGCATAGCACCTCCAATTCCTAATACTAGAACAACCTTTATCATCAAATATACATACAGGTGCCATATCCAGGAACCGATCCACTTTCTCCTTTGTAAAAACGCTAGACTTTTTAGGTATACCTATATCCATCACTTTGCCTTTTTAACAATGCCCGTAATTTTGAATATTTACTAATATCCACACCATTTTTGATATCCAGTGTGGATCGCAATATTGAATACTGTGACCAAAGAGTGGATGGCTTGACGGTCTTCGTTGAATTTGAGAAACCACCATAAGAACACTCTCCGCATAGTTCTGCACATTTTTTTCTTTACACCAATCCAGGAAGCTCTGATTATGCAAGTTCATAAACTTGGCGAGATTTGGGTGGCAAAAGATTTAGACATACTGCTTCGGCACTTTCCAATATATCCGCAGGTATATTTTCATCGTGTTCGGGATTCATTTTGAAAGCAGCGTAAAAACTACTAAAATAGTATATTTCATTACTAGTCCAGAAAGTAAGCTTTTTCCGTGCGCTCGCGAAGAGTTCCCGTGTGCGGCGGAGCCGAACATGGGAATTCGTGCAAGTACGGTACGGTTTCAAATGTCCCATAATGGTATCCCAGTGGGCACACACACGTTGAATAAATGTTTTTTTAACGTTGATTGGTAGAAAAATACGTTATCGGTTGATTTTTTATCGTTGTCATTTCAGTTATAATTTATAACGTTAATTCAATACGTTTCAATAACATATATCAAACGTAATTTTACAATAATAAGTTATAAAATTGAGTGCTAATACGTTTCCTCCCGAAATTATTATAACGTTTATGAAAGATGTTATTTTATTGTTCTTATGTAACGATTCCACAACATCTAGTTCATTAGAATCGTTTCAAATACGTCTCCAGTCAAAAATACGAATACGTTTATGGCAAATGTTATTTAAACGTTATCTGATGACAATTCCACAATTTCTCATTAATTTTTATCGTTTAAAATATGTATCCAATCAACAATATGGATACGTTAATGATTTACGTATGTTCAACGTACTTTTCTCACTTCCAGAAGAATAGTTCATCTGAAAATACGTTATTCTGAAATCGAATTTTAACGTGTGTTCTGAACGTTTTTTAAACGTCCATTTTTCAACTACTATAGTCTATTTAAATCGTTGAAAATACGTATCCTGTTAACAATACGAATACGTTTATGGAAAATGTTATTCAAACGTTATCTAAAAACAATTCCACTATTTTTCATCAATTTGAATCGTTTAAAATACGTATCCAGTAAACAATATGAATACGTTAATGTTTTACGTATGTTTAACGTACTTTTCTTACTTCCAGAAGAATAGTTCATCTGAAAATACGTTATTCTGGAATCGAATTTTAACGTGTGTTCTGAACGTTTTTTTAACGTCCATTCTTCAATTTTCTAGTCTTTGAATTGTTGAGAATATCCAGTCAACAATTCGAATACGTTTATGGAAAATGTTATTTGAACGTTATCTTAATGATATGATATATTGTTTATCCTGACTACTCCTAAGAACTATTCCAAAATTTCTCATTGATTTGATGGAAGGGTCATAAAAGTTGACAATACTTAAGATGAAAAACAATATAAGGTGCAATTGAATTAAATGTATTTTTCCTTTACATTTCATTTCACGCTACTGAGGTAAAATTCAAAGAGGTGAAAAAAATTTCAATAGATTGATTTACACAAAAGAAAAGCTGACATGTTTTAACAACTGGGCCAATAAATATTGACACTAATAATTTATTTTCAAATGGAATTCGTGAATTAGCACAAATTTGTCGAATTTCATCAGAAAATGAGGTGGCGCTTCCTTCCAATGAATCACCAATAGAAATTACTCTTCCAATTTCCAATTCCTCAACGCAATAATAATTCATATTCCTTTTCTACATTACAATCCACTTTCAGGGAACGGATGTGCACAATCTGGCAACAAAATCAGCTTTCGACACTGTTCGCGGCATGCGCAACTCGTCTGTGACGGGTGCATCATTCGTGAATGCGCGGGAACTGCTTCTCTCTGATTGGCTTGTGACATTGCGTCTTGCGTCTACTTCTGCGCCTACTGCTGAGAGCTTGAGTGGTCGCAAATGCGCCATCCGGCCATCGACCTCAACATTCGACAACAGTCAAGCAAGTCTCGTTGATGCCGTTGATGGTTCAGTGTGTTGAGTTTCAGAGTTTCGGTTATATTGTTTCAATTATTATAATAGTGTTGTTAATTACATGTGAGTTGGTGAGTACTATAATAATCATTGAAGCACCTATGATGCAAATGCTTGGAAATTTCAGTTCAATCACTTTATACTTCTGAGTGTACCCGCTCTACCTCCATTTTCCACCAATTTGATTTTGCCAAGCGTCGGTTTTATTTCAGGTGAGTATTCTGTTTCAATTCGCTTTTTTTCTCAAGTTGTATTTTATTGATTGGCAATTATAAAATATATTGGTTAATATCTGCATTTTGGATATCGATAATAATCTTGACATTTTCATGAAAATTGAATTATTTTCGAATGATTCTTTTCTGCTTTATTCGAAGCAATTCCAATAATAGATCGTGACAATAGCAATTACTATGAAAATGCTAGTTTTCTATAATACTTTTCTTGAAAAAAAAATAAAATCTATTAGATGTAGATGTGTTAACCAGAAAAAAATTTTCATATAAATTTCAGAATAGAATGCTCGTGTCTGATTTTTTTTTCATATTTATAGAGGCTGTTAAGATTTCCTTCCCAACCAAAGAAATAGATGAGTTTCGACTTTGAACAGTCATGAAAGAATGGCTGAAGTTTGCCACGGCGAGGTTGAAGAAAGCAAAATAGACGAACTATTATTTTATTTTTGTTTCTTGGATATGTTATAGTGAATGTCTCATTTTATAATATATTTTATATAATAATCAGAAATGTTTTTTTTCTTGAGGTTTACCAATGAAAACACAAGGTAACTTTCGATTCAATTATGATTTATTCGTACCTATTTGTGAAAACTCAAATATAGAATCCATATATTCTTTTTAGGTTATCGTATATACCTACCTATACGTTTTAGTTCAACAATTGAATAATTTATGCAAGATTCATATTTTTCCATTGAAAAATGTTTATCATAGTAATGACTTCTTTATTCAAGGAACATTATACATTATTATACGAAATTTGTGTAATATAGGTAAACGTTTCAATACAATGTTCAGATTATGCTCAAAATATATTGAATCATTACGTTGAAAGACAACGGTTAATGAGGATAAAAATTTTGGTGAAAATAAACATTATTAATATGTTAATGATTGAACATATAATTTCGTAGGGTAATATAATATATATACACGTTATAAATTAACTTTCAGACTGAGCACAAGGTATATTATAATAATACTTTGAAAGACAACGTTTATGTATAGGTATATGATATGGTGGAAATAAACGTTATTTATACGTTATCGGTTAGACAGCAAACTTGTATGGTAGAATAATATACATACACGTTATAAATTAACGTTAATATTGCGCCCAATTTATATTTAATCAATACGTTGAAAGACAACGTTTATGAAGTATATATGATATGGTATAAATAAACGTTATTTATACGTTATCGGTTAGACAGTGAACTTGTATGGTAGAATAATATACATACACGTTATAAATTAACGTTAATATTGCGTCCAATTTATTTTTAATCAATACGTTGAGAGACAACGTTTATTAATAACTAAATTATCGATGCAAGAAAACGTTTTTTCCCGCGACATTTTTACTTTTTTTCAACGTTTGGTTATGTAACTTGTTTTCAACGTATTTTCTAGGTGCGCGTGCCCACTGGGATTCGTTTCGGAGATATAGGGTGATTTATGAAAAAATGCTAAATCTATGAACTCCCATATCTTCGTTAATATGATATGTTTTTCGCTGATATTTTACATACCTATTTGTTCATACAGGCATTCTCTGTCAGCATAAGAAAAAAAATTGAAAAAATTGCTGGCCCGTACTCAAAAATTTCAATTTACATGTCAAGTGAGAAATATCACACGGTATATGAGATAAAATAAAATCAAATAGAAATTTGGAAAGAGGAAAAAAAACTGATGAAATATCTGTTTTTTGTTTGAATGGCACAAATTTTCTTTCGTTTCTATGATATGTTGAAGTACAATATTTTTATATTCAAATCATGAAAATTAGTACTACTGATAGAAAAAACCTTGCATTCGAGGCACTAGAATGAGCCTGGCATCAAAATATTCCTTCAAATCTTGAAATCTTGCGACTTTTTCTATTTTTGTGTTTGAGTATCCAACTCTTTCATCACCCCATCTACAACAAATTTTATTTTGAAATTTTATATGGCGTCGAAATATTAATTGATAAAAATAGATTCCAAGATTTGAAGGAATATTTTGATGCCAGGCTCATTCTAGCGCCTCGAATTCAAGGTTTTTTCTATCAGTAGTACTAATTTTCATGATTTGAATATAAAAATATTGTAATATTCTCACTTCAACATATCATAGAAACGAAAGAAAATTTGTGCCATTCAAACAAAAAACAGATATTTCATCAGTTTTTTTTCCTCTTTCCAAATTTCCATTTGATTTTATTTTATCTCATATACCGTGTGGTATTTCTCACTCGACATGTAAATTGAAATTTTTGAGTACGGGCCAGCAATTTTTTCATTTTTTTTCTTATGCTGACAGAGAATGCCTGTATGAACAAACATGTAAAATATCAGCGAAAAATATACCATATTAACGAAGATATGGGAGTTCATAGATTTAGCATTTTTTCATAAATCACCCTATATCTCCGAAACGAATACATTTGAATGACATTTGAAACCCACCCAGTGGGCACGCGCACGTAGAAAATACGTTGAAAACATGTTACATAACCAAACGTTGAAAAACAGTAAAAATGTCGCGGGAAAAAACGTTTTCTTGTATCGAGAATTCAGTTATAAATAAACGTTGTCTCTCAACGTATTGATTAAAAATAAATTGGACGCAATATTAACGTTGATTTATAACGTGTATGTATATTATTCTACCATACAAGTTTACTGTCTAACCGATAACGTATAAATAACGTTTATTTATACCATATCATATATACTTAATTTGTCTTTCAACGTATTGATTAAATATAAATTGGGCGCAATATTAACGTTAATTTATAACGTGTATGTATATTATTCTACCATACAAGTTTGCTGTCTAACCGATAACGTATAAATAACGTTTATTTCCACCATATCATATATCTATACATAAACGTTATCTTTCAAAGTATTATTATAATATACCTTATGCACAGTCTGAAAGTTAATTTATAACGTGTATATATATTATATTACCCTACGAGTTTATATGTTCAATCATTAACATATTAATAATGTTTATTTTCACCAACATTTTTATCCTCATTAACGTTATCTTTCAACGTAATGATTCAATATATTTTGAGCATAATCTGAACATTGTATTGAAACGTTTACCTATATCACACAAATTTCGTATAATAATGTATAATGTTCCTTGAACAAGAAGTCATTACTATGATAAACATTTTTCAATGGAAAAATATAAATCTTGCATAAATTATTCAATTGTTGAATTAAAACGTATAGGTAGGTATATACGATAACCTAAAAAGAATATATGGATTCTATATTTGAGTTTTCACAAATAGGTACGAATAAATCATAATTGAATCGAAAGTTACCTTGTGTTTTCATTGGTGAACCTCAAGAAAAGAAACATTTCTGATTATTAGAAAAAATATATTATAAAATGAGACATTCACTATAACATATCCAAGAAACAAAAATAAAATAATAGTTCGTCTATTTTGCTTTCTTCAACCTCGCCGAGGCAAATTTCAGCCATTCTTTTATGACTGTGCAATGTCGAAACTCATCTATTTCTTTGGTTGGGAAGGAAATCTTAACAGCCTCTATAAATATGAAAAAAAAATCAGACACGAGCATTCTATTCTGAAATTTATATGAAATTTTTTTTCTGGTTAACACATCTACATCTAATAGATTTTATTTATTTTTTTCAAGAAAAGTATTATAGAAAACTAGCATTTTCATAGAAATTGCTATTGTCACGATCTATTATTGGAATTGCTTCGAATAAAGCAGAAAAGAATCATTCGAAAATAATTCAATTTTCATGAAAATGTCAAGATTATTATCGATATCCAAAATGCAGATGCAAATATTAACCAATATATTTTATAATTGCCAATCAATAAAATACAACTTGAGAAAAAAAGCGAATTGAAACAGAATACTCACCTGAAATAAAACCGACGCTTGGCAAAATCAGATTGGTGGAAAATGGAGGTAGAGCGGGTACACTCAGAAGTATAAAGTGATTGAACTGAAATTTCCAAGCATTTGCATCATAGGTGCTTCAATGATTATTATAGTACTCACCAACTCACATGTAATTAACAACACTATTATAATAATTGAAAATTGAAACAATATAACCGAAACTCTGAAATTCAATACACTGAACCATCAACGGCATCAACGAGACTTGCTAGTTGCTTCCTGTTGTGTTGTCGAATTGTCGATGGCCGGCGCCGGATGGCGGTTGCATTTGCGACCACTCAAGCTCTCAGCAGTAGGCGCAGAAGTGGACGCAAGGCGCAATGTCACAAGCCAATCAGAGAGAAGCAGTTCCCGCGCATTCACGAATGATGCGACCGTCACAGACGAGTTGCGCATGCCGCGAACAGTGTCGAAAGCTGATTTTGTTGCCAGATTGTGCAAATCCGTTCCTTGAAAGTGGATTGAAATGTAGAAAAGGAATATGAATTATTATTGCGTTGAGGAATTGGAAGAGTAATTTTTATTGGTGATTCATTGGGAGGAAGCGCCACCTGAAAATATCTTCCTCATTTTCTGATGAAATTCGACAAATTTGTGCTAATTCACGAATTCCATTTGAAAATAAATTATTAGTGTCAATATTTATTGGCCCAGTTGTTAAAACATGTCAGCTTTTCTTTTGTGTAAATCAATCTATTGAAATTTTTTTCACCTCTTTGAATTTTACCTCAGTAGCGTGAAATGAAATGTAAAGGAAAAATACATTTAATTCAATTGCACCTTATATTGTTTTTCATCTTAAGTATTGTCAACTTTTATGACCCTTCCATAAAATCAATGAGAAATTTTGGAATACTTCTTAGATAACGTTTAAATAACATTTTCCATAAACGTATTCGAATTGTTGACTGGATATTCTCAACAATTCAAATAGACTAGAAAATTGAAGAATGCTGAATGGACGTTAAAAAAACGTTCAGAACACACGTTAAAATTCGATTTCAGAATAACGTATTTTCAGATGAACTATTCTTCGGGAGGTAAGAAAAGTACGTTAAACATACGTAAAACATTAACGTATTCATATTGTTTACTGGATACGTATTTTAAACCATTCAAATTGATGAAAAATAGTGGAATTGTTTTTAGATAACGTTTGAATAACATTTTCCATAAACGTATTCGTATTGTTAACAGGATACGTATTTTCAACGATTTAAATAGACTAGTAGTTGAAAAATTGACGTTAAAAAAACGTTCAGAACACACGTTGAAATTCGATTTCAGAATAACGTATTTTCAGATGAACTATTCTTCTGGAAGTGAGAAAAGTACGTTGAACATACGTAAATGATTAACGTATCCATATTGTTGATTGGATACGTATTTTAAACGATAAAAATCAATGAGAAATTGTGGAATTGTCATAAGATAACGTTTAAATAACATTTGCCATAAACGTATTCGTATTGTTGACTGGAGACGTATTTGAAACGATTCTAATGAACTAGAAGTTGTGGAATCGTTACATAAGAACGTTAAAATAACATCTTTCATAAACGTTATAATAATTTCGGGAGGAAACGTATTAGCACTCAATTTTATAACTGATTATTGTAAAATAACGTTTGATATATGTTATTGAAACGTATTGAATTAACGTTATAAATCATAACCGAAATGACAACGTTGAAAAATCAACCGATAACGTATTTTTCTACAAATCAACGTTAAAAAAACATTTATTTAACGTGTGTGTGCCCACTGGGCAAATTCTCATTCAGTTTGAGGTCCTCGATCTCCACTTAGCCGTTATCCCTCACGTCACCAGTCACCCTGTATAATATACTATTTCCAAAGATTTGTCCTGTAATGATGTCCCCTTCGTGAGAGAATGGACGCACTTAAGTAAATGTACCTGTGTTGTGATTTCCACCCATCATTCAGGATTTTCAAAGATAGATATCAAAAATCGAAGACAGCAGTTCAAAGTTCACAACAACACATATGCATACATACAAGAAAGGGAAACTGCCAAATATCACTTCTACGTCTACCTTACAGGAACAGAGATGAGAATTTCGGTATTCAGCATAATAAATGCTCTAATTGATTCGATGACTTCATTAAATTCAGAATTATTTTTTGTACTAATTGGTAGGAGAATATTCTATGACCATGGTAGAAAAAACACCTCTGTTCTTTCGGTGGGTTCAAGGATGAATTTGTCACGAATGTCTGATTTTCAAAGTTTAAATCATCTGTGTTTTCTGGCATCTGTAGAAACTGGCAAAGCCATATTGTGGAGTAACAATTGTTGTCTAACATGCTCATTTACATAAGGAGTCTCTGCGAAAGCCAATCAACAAACATCCACTGCAGACCTGTTCATAAATATACTCAGTTCAGACCAGTATAGCCGGAATGATCGTCTCGAATTCTACCTTATGTTAACCGTATGTTCTACCGTATGTTTACATACGGACAGTAAGAAATTTTGTATGTTCCGGTCTGACCATATGGCTGCGGAGCTTAAAATTGAGAATCACTCGCAAAAGTAAAAGATTTCTGACAAGCTTTTGAACAAGCTTATTGATTCTCATCGGACTATTCGAAAGTTCGATCCTGTTGAATCGTTCTGCTCACAATGCCGATGGAGTATTTCTTCCCTTCGAGCGCCAAACTTGGATATGTGCCTGACCCATATGAAAAGTCACTTTCTGAAATTATTTTCGATCAACCTTCCATATTCAACAAGACGCCATTGTATCACACAAACTCGAGAATTTTTATCAACAACAAACCACACATCATAAAATAGGATAGTTTTCATATTCACCTGATGTACTAATGAATTGAAAAAACTAGACCAAAACAAAACCAGCATCATACCACTAACGAACAGTACAGCAAAAGAACCGAAAGCAGTCCATTTCTGAACATTTTGCGAGCAAACCATCTTTAGAATTTCTAAACTCAACTGACGCGTTCATATTGAAGGCCTCGGAGACAAATAGATATTTCTGATTTTTATCAGATAACTGACCCTCTTTGAGGCTTAGAATGGTTCTAATGATGAGATGCAGTTTCCCTTTTCCTCTTTTTACCGATAAATTCCAGGTCCAGATGTCCACTTCAAATATTTATCTCAAAGTATCTTTATCTATTTTTCAATGGCTCTCAAAAGTATATCGTTTCTTTATATTATACCAATTTGCAATTTCTCGGCAATACTAAATAAGTTGAAGGGCCGCCAATCTCATTTCATTTGGAATAGAAAATCTAAGTGTTTTGACTATATTCAATTTGTGTATGAACTCTGAGATTGAACAAGCCAAAATATATAATCCCCACCATCGCTTGGCAACGACTGAATAAAATGGGGACTATACATTGATAAAATTTTTCAATCTGTTACCTAGATGTTTTCAACTATTGACGGATCACAGAGAATATAAACATAGATTGTTAACATTCTTAGTGAATTGTGAACCGTATGATATAAAAGAGTATACATATTGCGTAAATAATAGAAACTTAGAATGTACTAATTGTCCAACACGGATAAAGGTTTTTGACATGTTCTCGTTTTATTCTTGCTGATTCAACTTTGTTATTGGTTTCCGATCATTCTGAGAATAAAGGTTATTATTTTTTTTTCAACGTCCGTGTGAGGGAAAACCCTTTATGGGCACCGAGAGGGTTAGCACTCTCGGTAGTGTGAGACCCCAAGATCTTGTTTGGTTAGTCACTAAAAACCCCTCACTCATTCAATGGAGGAGTTCTTCATCCTGCCCTCGTAGCATCCCTTAATGAAAGAGATGAGCTGCAAGTGGCTTCTACAGTTCATGAGACCTGATGATATGAAGTGACTCTCAACCGATGTCGGACAGATATAAACTAAGGCTCGGAAAACAGTCGCTGCCAAGGGATCGTCAGGGCGCTTCTGGAGCTGGTGCTGGACGTGACAGCATGCGGGACACCAACGGCAGGATGCGGAGAAGGCAGGCGCCTGCCGTACAAGAAGCTATGCCTATAGACGAGAACACGGTGAAGATCAGGTGACAGATGCTCCAAACCAACAACACCAAGCAATAGTCCTGGGGGCAAGGCCAAGAGTGGAACAATTGATGTTCCAGAAAAAAAACACGGTGAAGAGCAGGTGACAGATGCTCCAAACCAACAACACCAAGTAAAAGCCCTGAGGGCAAGGCCAAGAGCGGAACAAGTGAGAGATGTTCCAGAAATAGAACACGCTGAAGAGCAGGTGACAGATGCTCCAGATTAACAGCAACAGAGGCCAAGAACGGTGAGAGATGTTCCGAAGTTAATCGTCAATACAAGGGAAGCATTTGAGGCTGCCGTTAGAAATCCACTGGTCAAGGCCACCCGAATAAAAACAAGACATAAGGCTGAAGATCTAGCCGTATTGGATAAAATAATTCAAGATCATCTTAACGAGACCTGATCACTAGAAGATGTGGTGGCTGCAGTGAAAGCGGTCGATTCATTTCTATGTCCACCGAAAAGTACAGCTACGAAGAACGATAAACATAGGTTAAGACTCAGTCGGCTTGACATCAAAATAAAATCAATGAGGCAGCAGGCATCGTGGTACGAATGTATCATAGATGTTCTGAGAGGCGAAATTGAAGGTTATTATTATTATTATTATACAGGGTGAGTCTTTGACTTGTACATACATATACTTTAACTGTAGATTCCTCTCATCAAACGAAACACTTTTTTTCCATACCATTTTTCAAAATTTGGTTTGGTTTGGGAGATACAGGGTGTCGAAAATCCATGAAAAAAACACTTTTTTCTACGAACATCAAAAAATGACAAGGTTCGCGCATAGACAACAATATGCGAAGTGACCCTTTTTTTCATTTTCCTTCGTTACTATGACACCGTGCGCGAAGTAGTGTGCGAAATACTTACTTCGCACACTGCATGTAAACTATATGGGATTTTTATATTTTAAACCTTTTTGTTCCTCAATCAAGCAAAAATCCAAGAAATCATTTATTTATTAATGTATAACAATGATTAAGGCTTTTGAATTGTAAGAAAATTTAACACAATCTGGTTTTATTTGTTATTTACAATGTTAACATCAATGGTACAGTCATTGACGTTTGTAGAAAAAAATTTGTTTGCATCTCATGCGCGAAATACTTTGGTGATCTCGACTATTTTTTTAACTCGGCTGCGCCTCGTTAAAAAAAATCAGTTCTCGCTCACCAAAGTAGCATTTCGCGCACTAGATACAAAAATAACTATTCTGTTTATATCTTCGGAACCGTTATTCCGAATGAACTGGATTTTGGTTGAGTTTTTACTCTATTCATGGTGCATATTCCTCAATCGAAAACTATTCAATATATTCACTAGTATGTGTTACAGGGAAGTCGACTCATCAATACGCGCTAAAACACCATAAAACCACTTTAAAAAGATAAACGGTTCATATTTTCGAAAGAATCAATCATTTAAGAAACTTAAAGTATTCCTATTTTTTTCAATAAAACGCGTCGTTTTCGAGTTATTTCCAATTTTACCCGCAGAAATTTGACGAAAAAATCATTAATTTCAAGAATAATCTGAATGCGTCTCTGAATTAAATATCATCGAATATTATTCCTTCTCTGGTCTTTAAACGAGTTTACAATGTTGTCACAATATTTATCAACTTTGTCGAGATATTTTTTATAATAAAATCCCCCAAATGTGGGGGATAAAATTGAACACCAAGGAGGATTTAACACGCACAGTTTCTATTGAAAATTTATAGTTACCGGTCCATATTGAAGTTAAATGTCGATTAAATACAAAATTCGGATATGAATGATGAATCTCAACACAAACTACTCATTAAATTGAAATTAATGAAACGATACCTGATAATCTGTGGCGATGTTTCTATCTAAACAACATCCTCTTGGAATTTTATAAACTCGACACGGTTGAAATTATATTAATTCACTTCACGTAATAATCACATTAGAACAATAATCCACTGAATGTAATGAATGTATTCAGAACTTCACAATCTTCACATAATGTTTACAGTTTGTTCCGACTGTTCGGAGACTGCTTTGTTATTGTTTATAGCTCCAGATGAACAATATCTCGGTTTTCGCTCTAAGCATGCGTGGTAAAATTTGGCGGCAAGGTCAATTCATGATGGAAACGGCAGAATTCATAGATATTCATACCACGGTACACAAATGTATCGTGATTTATACTATGTTTCGTAAAAAATCCTTAACCTCAATGAAAATATCAGCAAGGCCAAGCTGATAACATCTTCTTGACATTTCTGTGCAAAAATTCACAGAATCGATACAAATTAGATTAGGTTAGGTTGTTTTATTAAATCTGAATGAAAGTGTTTCTTCATGATATTGTTTGAGAATTTCGAGGAAAATACGAACAAGTTTTTAGTGTTTACAAACTAATCTGCAGAAAAATCGAAGAAGGAACTCCTTCTGTTGGAATAAATGTGGCTTTTTAGTTGCAGATATAATCCGATGAAACTAACTGTTTTTGTTGAAATGATCGTGTTTGCAACATTTTCATTCCAATAAGGTTAGTACTTGACTACTTGAGTATTCCCTAAATCGGGCCTAAATGTATAAACTCAATTTCTATCGAGAAATAAGAACTTTTAATCAATTCCACAGTATCATTTCAGGGACGTATTTAGCCCAATGTTTTTTTTCAAATGGCTATATCTTTTTAACAGAGCCGAATTCGGAAAAGTGGAAAATGAAAAAAAGGTTTTTTTTGCCTCAAGAGTCTTCAGTTAAAATATATGTACAAGTCAAAGACTCACCCTGTATATAAAGGGTATATCTGAATAACACCGAAAAAATGAAAGGTTTGATTCTTTGCAGAAAATTAAAGTTGGTATTTGGAACGAAATTTCTTGAAAAACCTCTTCCCGGAAAAGCTACACCCCTCCGAAGAATAACCAAAAAAAATTGTTTTTCTCTTTTATTTTCCCTCTACCTATATTAAGCTTAATAAGGCCACGAAACTTGGTAATCATCATTTTTCTTTAGATAGATAGATTTTTCTCATGCCTTTTTTTTGTTGAAAAGGAACCCGCACTTTACTTAAGGCGAATGGCGTTACGTCAAATATTCCAATATTTTGGTATAAGGTAGTACTTGGCTTACTGATCGAATGTGTCAATGGCTCCAACTCAATCCTACAACTTGATTTTGAGATAGAGTGCGTTGAAGTTGCGAATTGGATTTACCCACTTTTACTACGCGTGTATCTCGAAACAGAATCTCATGAACTTCAATTTTTCTCAAGAAACATTTCATTCCATCCCCAAGGAGCAACCATATAGCAGAATATGACCGAAAATCGGAATACAGGGTTATCCATATAATTGAATGCATGCCCGATTTTGAAAGTATAAAATATGTCAGTTGCAGAGCGAGAACGTTCGCAAAATGAACTATTTCACTAGAGCAATGAGGATAGGGTTATCGGTCTCAAGGAACAATGTGAGGTTCAACTATTTATTCTTTAAGCGACGTTTCGGCCAATTTGTGGCCTTTTTCAAGCTGAAAAACAAAAACAGAAATGAGTTTCCAATCGCTACTTTCAGATCTAAGACTACACATGATATATGGAAACAGTACAACACTAAAAATCTACAAATCACAATCTGAACGATAAAAGCTTTAAAGTACACGTTATATAAAAAATTTCTTATTT
Source organism: Adalia decempunctata (assembly GCA_951802165.1). Lineage (NCBI taxonomy): Eukaryota > Metazoa > Arthropoda > Insecta > Coleoptera > Coccinellidae > Adalia > Adalia decempunctata. The sequence continues at coordinate 37,088,898 of OX637701.1, read as the reverse complement.
CATGGGTCACACGTCAAATAATAGAGTAGGTAGGTACTACCACACAATGAAAATACACAAAAATTAAAAACAATGAAAACACGATGCATGAACTCACCTCAGAATTATAATGTTGATGGAATATTTCACTAGATATGTTGTTACATCAGTAAAACCTGAAATACCCAGAATTCATACTGGATGATCCATTATTATAGAAACTATTCACAATGAAGGTTAAGTGGACACCCTGTATTTTTGGGTTGATTTAAGGTGTTTGTTTGATTTTTTCAGAACATAACATCATTGACTTCGAAGAATACAGTGTGATTCAGTCATGAAATAAATCAATTACTTCGAACAGGTTTTTTGTTTTTATTTTCCCTGTTAATGTGTATTCATCAACTAAGATTCAACGCATCATTCAAACTCGTAAAAGAATTGCATCGTTCATAAAATCAAAATTGTATTGGTTACTTTTGAGTAGGAATTATAAAATATAATTAGTAAAAGGAAGATTTTAGTGGCATGCAGACAATTTTTGAAATTCCGGAAAAAGTCACACACCGTGCAGGAATTGAACCTGCGTCTCCTACTTTCCGGGTCGGTGCTCTTATCAACTGAGCTTACAGTGTGTATGATACTTTTCCCGGAATTCAATATCATGAGGTTCACCTCATATGTGGTGAGAGAGGGGGGTTCCTAGGTGGGGAGCACTGATTCGTGATAATTAGTAAAAGCGTGTACTCCACGTACAGTAATTCCACGAGCCGTTAGGCAAGTGGGTTAATTCATCAAGTGTGTTATGACCATTACCGCGAATTGAACACTATACTTTATCTTCGACTTCTTCAGTAAAATTCGAACTAATCTTCATTTTCAAAATTGACAACAGTTGTCAAAAGCGATCCCTGTGGTCGAAAATCGAATCGATATCGAATCCCGTAACTACTAAATTTTCATTCAAACAACCCAATCCACCATAAGATGAGCATAAATAAGGGACTACTGTACAGAATGGTAAACTTGAGTCATGTTTCCTATCACGATGCCAACCTGAGACGAATGAGAACCATCTTGAGCAACAACAACTACCCTAAAAGTTTTGTCAAGCAGTGTATACACTCTTTTTTCACAAACCATAGCCGTACAAGTCTTCAAGAGACTACATCAGATAGCCGATTCTTCAGATTTCCTTTCATACAGGGCCTTCCACAAGCAATTAATGGTGCCCTCAATAACAACATCCAGTAAGCATACTATAATGTACAAACCACCAATTGCCTGTTTACACGGTTGAAAGATCCTACACCGTTGGACATATTGTCAAATATGATTTACAGAATACCTTGTTCGTATGGAAAATCATACATATAGTCCATCCAAGAATCATTGACATCAGAGCAAGCCTTGGAAGTCCAGTCGCAGCTTTATTTCTAGTTACAAAAAAGTAACTAAAAGTTTTCTGTGCTTTCATCATAGCAATAAAAAATATAGAAATAACCTGAAAATTAAATGGTATTTTTTCAAAGTAAGGCAATCTGAACATACTTATCACATACGATTACCTGCAAACTGAATGGATTGGGAAAATTGTAATAGATATCAAGACAGAAACAAAACTCAACGAATGGATTTATTCAATATAATATGAAGAATTTTTTCATGACGTTGTAACTTTCAATACTTGTGAACAATGAAGGTGTAAAATATGAAATGTAAATATTCCTACTATTTAAATTAAAGTACTTATCAGAAACGTGGACAGTTTATTTCTCTAATTAAATCTACAGAGCCAACGTTTCGGAGACAATATTTTCTCCTTCTTCAGGGCTACAAAAACAAACGGAAAACATCAGCAAAACAAACAAACACAAAAGATGTGACAAGAACTAACCTTAAGATTATTAATTTTTCAGAGATTTAACATTTAGGTATCTGTAAGATCTACAATTCATAATACTCTAAAATTCAAAACACTTTCTAGCAACCAACAACGACGTAAAAAATCTTATGAAATTAATTAAGACGGAAAACAGACATGTCAAGTTAATGTCAAATTTGTAAAACCATCAATTCTTATTCTTTTCCGAAAACATGATCTAAGTGAACTATGCTAAGTTATGTCAAGTAAAAAATCATTTTTCACGTCCTCTCTAAAATTCACCGTGTCGTTTCTTCTGATGAAAATCATCTCGCTTATATACCTTTTGTAACCATTGGACTCTATATCTAGTACACTAACCTCTTCGAAGTTGAAGTTGTGTCCCTCTTTGAAGGTATGATATGTCAGAGCAGTCTTATCTTTATTGCTGATGTTTTTAATGTCATATCTGTGTTGTCTAATTATATCTCTTAAATATTGTTTTGTCTGTCCTATGCATAGAAATCATAATATATATACTTACTCTAGAATGCTAATTCCTTCAAGTTCCGCAGCGAAAAACGTGCCGCATAGGCAACTGATTCACAATGTGCGCATACTCACCAATAGGAAATTTCAGGTAGAACGATGCCAAGTCCCTAAATGTTTTGTCGGTTCTATTTTAAGTTCAATATAATTAAACATTAAAAATATTCCATTGAGTAACAAACTTATTTTATAGCTCATGCGCGACTTCCTACGACTATTAGACACATTAATATCATAAGTGAATTGCAATATTTGTGGAATTGGTGAGAAAAGTAGAGTAGTTATGTAGTAGGTTTCACTAAATAGATATAGACCGCGCAACACCGCTTTTTCTGTCTCATGGCAAATGACTTTGAAATGACCTTAGTGAAAGAATAGGCAGGAGCGGGTCCAGTGTCAGTCTGCAGTCACAGTTTAGTTTACTGCATAGACAAACTAGTTCACTGGTGCTTAACTGTTATTTTCGTGTTTGATATTCTTCGTGTGCATTTTGCTTTGTTGTGTGTTGTGTTCGATTTGGATTTTTTCGTATCCGACAAACAATGAACTGTATAGTGTTGTGGTGTCCTTGTCTTGACCTGTTCATTTCCCACTTAAGTATGTGAACTATGTGCACCTTTTCATTCATATAACTGTTAAAAATTTATGATTTACGCTTTGCTTTTCATTCGATTGACACATATCTATCCACTCGCACCATGAGATTGTTTTTTATATAGCAAAAGAACGCAATTCATTATGAAAAATCATGAATTCTTGTGAGTAAACCATCTTTTAATGGATAATTCGAACTCGAAAATAAAATATGTTGAAGTAAAACTTTGCAGTTTCATTCAGATAACAGATTGATTTTGGAATATACTCGGAATTCAAAAAGAAAAATGACTTGAAGAATGAATGTAGGTATCAGAATTCACTCATGAAACGATGCAGAGTAACGCATTGGCAGATGTACAAATGTACAATACATTTTCATGTTTCCACTATTTTCAGGAACACCAAAGAATAGAACTGTCTTTAAGGGATATATTAGTATATTTTGCTCATTTGATTTTTTTTCTGTACTTTACCAAAAGATTCGTTGTTAACCAGAATTTGTCTTCCTTGATCCTTGAATTAATTTTTATACCGAAACCGGGTTTTTTCAACGCCTGAAGAGGTTTTGGAATAATAAAAGATTTTCAGCTTATCTTCCAGTCGCTGATGATTCCAAATTTACCATTCAAATAGCTGTTGAAAATTATCAGTATGTTCAAAACAACTAGTACCTAAGTGTCGAATACTAATTATGAATTGATTAAATCCAACTGCAACAATAACAGCATAAAATTTTATTGAAGCCGACCCTGTTCAGAAACAACCTGATGGCACGTATGCGCATTGTGGACCACACTGAAATTTTTGCAACACTTCGGCCAATTGATTTAGCATTCTAGAGTAAGTATATATATATTATGATTTCTATGGTCCTATGTAGCTACTGTTACAATTTGTGCAAGGTATCTTATAAACTACTGAGGATAATAGTTCTTTTTTTGTGGCTTCTTTCAGGTTAGTGAAAAATTTTTTGGTGGTGAGGATGTTATAAAAGGCACAAACGCAGTTCAACTTTTTCAAAATCTTCTGTATCCTGTAAGATAACCCTTCAATAAAAGGAAATCTATGGTATGTTTGCAGAACATCAGAGGCAGGTTGTGATACTATTGTTATTTCTTCTCTTTTATTTTGTTAATACATCTATCTATAAGGTACCTAGGATAATTGTTCTGTGTTAGGATATTTCACGCAATTTGTAAATTCCTTTCATGGTATTCTACATCACTTAACTTCAATGCTCTGTTTATCAAGTTGTTAATAATATTTACTTTTTGTTTAGCACTATGGTTGCTATGATAATTTAACAGTCTGTTAGAGCTACTCGGTTTGTAATACCAGCATGTTTTAAGTGTATGATTTTCATTTCTTATTATTAAATCTAGGAACGGAATTGAGTTGTCTTTATGTACCTCCATGGTGAATTGAAGAATTGAATAAATCGAGTAGCAATTGGTGGCTGTTATTAGGTACCACTAAAAAGGTATCGTCGACATAAAGCTTTATCATCGGGATGTTGAAATTAATCTTTGCCAAAACACAAGCAAACATATCATCCATAACAAGGTTTGCAAAAGAGGGACTGGATGGAGCACCCATAGCTGAGCCAAAGATCTGCTTGTAGTATTTTCCATCAAACACGAAATAGTTATATTTAAAACAGATGTCAACCAACCTTAAAAAGCTCTCTCTGTCCAAAACTGTGAAGTTTTTTATGTAGTTCCATCGTTTTTTAATGACAGTTGTAACCAATTCATTGGATATATACGTAAACAACGATACCACGTCTAACGATATTAGATTGTAACCATCCGGAACATAGACATCCTCTAGATCCTTCTTGAGATCAAATGAATTCTTCACATCCTACTATTGTTTCAACAACGACATTTGTTTCCTCATCTGGGTAGATCTTATCATGTTCGTAATGAAAGATGTTAGCAATCAGCAACATCCAACATCCCATATATTTCGACTAATGTTCTCTTATTTTTTTTATATGTGCTATGGAAATCCTTTCCATTTATTAGCTATACGCTCTTCAAGAGCCTCATTCTAAAGATATTCATTTCATTTGCTCAATAATTTGCCAAATTTATTCGAAACATTAATGACAGAACAAAATGTCAGTGTTATTTCCAACACCAACCTGAATTCTGCAATTCAAAATATCACTGAACGTGCATTACCAACGTGATTTCGATTTTCCAAAGCTGCCCAAGATGTCAATAATTCTTGGATGGACTATAGGTCAGACTAAACAGTATTTGAAGTTGAGAATAGGACAGCACAAAAATGATTGTAAAAATCACAATCAGGCCAAAGCAAACAAAACAGCTTTGGCTTTACATCACTTTAATACTGGACACCATTTTAAGTTTGAAGAGACAACAGTTTCGGATAGGGAGTCCAATTGGTTTAGGCGGAATATGGTGGAGATGGTGCAAATTCAATTGATCGAAAACATTAATCTTAGAACTGATTGTTAGGGTCTAAGCGCTATATACCATAACATCCTAAATTTATTTACCCGACACAGAATTTAAATGTTTGTGATTATATTTTGATTTTACTTGTATCATTTGTTTGTGAGTCTATGTTTGCTTGTGGGGGTAGGAGCGTCCCGTCATTGCAGTTTCTTCGACCATTATCAAAAACTAGTTTTTATACATCTGTACGCAAGCGTAGCAATACGTTGACCTATGCGATTATTTATTGAATGAAATTTCAATTTTCACAAAGTTTGAATGAAGGATTGACGGACGTTTTTTGCTTCCGAGGTATTATGATGTTACATTCTTCATTGTTAATGTAGATATTCATCTATGTGTTGCTTTGTAGAGCTTTGAAGAAGCAACAATAAAGTTGCGAAACATCGCTTAAAGAAATGACTTAACGTCTCTCATTTTAAACTTATTCCACTCCCAAGACAATTTATCCATATTCTTACCTAATATTGGAACAAGTTCTGTTGAAATAGGAGTTAACAATGATAGGTAGGCCTTGAAGAAAATGGAATAAAGCGACTGAAGCATTTCATATGAAATTGTTAGGTTATGATCGAAAGTATTCACATGAAATTATGAATGACATACGTTTCACGACAAAATACGATGTTTCAGAGAGATGCAGAATTAGATAATTATTTTTATTATTAATATTACTGCACAAGCTCAGATCTGGATTCTTACCAAAGTCCGTCTTCAATTTACATTGGCCAATTCCCCATATTGGAATTATTAGATATATAATTCGCATAATGTTGGCTCTATCGTTATCATTTTTATGATTAAAAACATCGACTATTTTTTTTCTACAACCGGGACTAACTAAGTACTTTCTCGCATTGTTTTAGATTCGGAAAGTGTCAGTTTCCCGCCCTAGTGCGGGAAAGTAAATATGTGTTGAATTTGGGTATAATAATACCTTTAACATGAAATGTCTTAATCTACTTACTTATATATTTAGTTGAATATTTCAAATTTTGCAGTTTCATCCATGTCGAACTAATAATGCAGATTTCCGTTTGAAAATTATTCCATTTTCAAAGTGAACTTGACATCCTTCAAAAATTGACATACATGGATCTGTGTATTTATTTCTATGTCATGGTCTATGATTTCCATAGAATCCCAACTTCGTTAATCAATGTGTCAAAACGAATTTTCGCCAAAGTTGTGTAAAGTTATGTAGAAGTTTTTTTTCATTTTATAATACGGTTGTAGAAAAAACATTGTTCCTATCTTGAGCGGAAAGTACTTTCCGCCCTAGATAGGAAAATGACTATCACGAGTATGTAATCTTTTGTTTTTGGTTTCTATTCGTTCAGGTTAAATCACAAGATATTGAATACATTTTTATTTTTCGATTTTGTGGTCTGATATGAACTTTGTTGAAAATATTTTATTTCCAACGCATACGCACAGTGCCATTTTGCCAGGTTTCGTAGGAAAATAACTAATGGTAAACATTTTGTATACATAGAAGTTTATTGAATTTTCATTGGCTTTGCAAGTCATCTAGTTGAAGCAGAATAACAGCATAAGTTGTAATGGCACCTACTGCCTTATAAAGTAATTCTCCGTTCAGCTGTAGTGATCTTTTCATTTCCAGGAGTGGTGGCTCATGGTTCAGTTCCAGAAGATACCATTTGACCTAGAAAATTAATTTTCGTCAAAAACATACATTTCGTTTCAATTGAATTCGATATAGAAGCAGTTCGTGAGAGAACTCCATCCACTGGCGGATTTGGGGGGGAATGGGTGATGACCCCCCCCCCACCTTGATTTTTGTTCAACAAACTCCTGATATTCCAATTTCATATTACATATTATTCAAATAATTATTTTCCTATTATCTGCAAATCACCGAACTCGAATAAAACGAAATACATAATTCAATACAGATCCGACTTTTTCAAGCTGCAAGGCTCAACAAAATCATAAATGTAGATGAAGGTGTCGAAATGCACTTCATGTTGTACAGGTACTACCCGATCACTGAAATGGCTATAAATAATAAATATATCGTTAAACAAGCTTTTATAAAAAAAACATTCTCAAAGACAAGCTTTTATAACAACAACGCTCATCCGCCATTTTGAAGCCCCCATTTTGAATTTCTCAAATTTTGAAGAATCGTAATTTTCAACCCAGAAAAGCCCCAGATTCCAATTTTTAATAGAATCGGATTAAATTTACCAAACTCTTCCGCCATATTATAGCGTCCATCTTGGAGCCGCCATTTTGTTTTTAACTATAACAAATATTTCATGATGCATTGTAACCATAATGTGTCATATTTAACTTGCAAGATTTGATTAGAGACAGGCAGACAGACAAATGGACATCGGGATAGGTGAAAGTAAATAAAAGCTGGTAAAAAATAAGCTGATACGCGCTGCTTAGATAACTGATGTCCGTGTCTGGAGACTGGAAGTTAATTTGCATCGTGAAAACGAAATGTTCGAGTTATGAGGTGTTTTCCGCAAATGAGCATTGGAAAAGTTTGTATGACTTTTTCCTTGTTAAACCAAAACCTAAAGCAGTTTTTCTGCGTAGAATTCAATGTGTGAGTAGTTTTTTCAAAAAACCTCTCATATAGTTAGATATTATTTTATAAACAAAATTTGCCGGCAAGCAAGTGTCGTATGGGGAGTGAAATATTTGAAGTAAAATGGCATCATTCATACGGGAAACACATACATAACTTCTGTCTTATTTGGAAGGGTCATCTTTAATATGTATATCAGTTGAGCTTGAAAATCCGATTCAAAAATTATGCCATACGTGGTATTATATTGAAATCATCTTTGAAAGTTGGAGATCACATGTTTCCACACGCAGAATTTGTCAGGAAAAATGCACATTTACAAACAAACACCGTCTTACATTGACACGATGAGACACGCACATCGGATTTTGTTTAATTACATAGTTTGTCAACAAGACTTTCCATTCAAATGCTCACTCTGTAGTCTTGGTGCAAACTTTCATTATACAGGGTGTTTCTAAATTCATGCGAAAAAATTCTGGAGGTGATTGCTCGTTTGAAATTAAGATAGGTCTATCCTATAACAAAATTTCCTCAGCCCTGCATAGGTGAATGACTGATTTCGAAAAAAGCCCGATTTTAGTTCAGATAAGTAAATGTGAATATTTACATTATCTAAAAACTACGAACCGTTGTGTAGATAATATTGATAACAAAATAAATTCATCTGCATAAATATTACTCCTAGTTGTCTCAAAGTCAATTTAGGTACTCTTGAGAGTGAAATGAACAAAATCGTTGAATTATTTAGTCTTTTTCATTGTCATATAAGTATAACTTGATTCAGCTTCTTTTAGGAAAAAATACCGACAACATAGAATGGTACAAAAAAAAGTTCTACAGAACAGTGGCGGCTAGTCCTAAAAGGCAGGTGAGGCGGTGTCTCACCAAAAAATGTCGAAAATTACACGTAGATATTTTAGTGTCCCCGAATTTCTAGACACAAATAATTCATATAAATACCACGTATAGCTGAATGGAACCCTTTACATAGAAGAAATAAAATACGACGCTGCCATGTTGTATTTCACAGAGGGTAGTCCGGCTACGGACTAAAATTGATTAAAGTGGTGATGTCGAAGAAGTTTTAGAGATGGGACAAATTTAAGTTAATGATGAAGAAGTAATGTGAATCTTAGTACAAAATACGTACATTAAATATTCACATAGAAAAGTGAAACATTAATTTGTCAATTCCGATTGACATTGCTAAATGCAGTTGCCTAGATTGTAGAATGAATAATTTGTAATACACCTGTTCTTATTCGAAATAAAGATATTTATATTTTCATATTGAATTTTTTCATAATTCTTATATTAATTGAAGTGAAAATAATATGAAAAAATTAAATTAATCCAAAGAATATTGTAGCGGACGAAGTCCGCCTGAATACATATGGTACAACGTACAAAATTCCAAGTATTTGAAAATTAATAAGAATTTGGTAATTTTTTCTTCAGGGGAAGGTTATAAAATTATTGTGGAATGGAATCGTCGACATCTGTCAAACTGTCATAGAATATTTGTGGCCGCCATTTGTCACTTATTTATGTAGTCTATGACCGCCGCAGAAACGTCACTGCCGTTGCCAAAGATTAGTGGGCAGGTTGCACTTCTTCTATTATATGTTTTGTGGTCGCCATTATAGAAATCCAAACGGCATTTTTGTTCAACGTGTAAGTACATCCTCCATTTATATTGGCTAATCAGTCTTATTTCTAGGTTCCTAATTCATTGTGTTTAGACCAGCACGAACCAATGAGAATCATTACATACTGTGTATTTAATTATATTCCACACATCGTTCCAGTAAGCATTATCCAATAATTATCTATAACATCCACGATTTACATTGGCCGGATCTGTTTATATTTGTCCAAGCTTCCTGATTGGAACATTGGAAGTACCCCTCTTTGAACGAAGAGGCAATCTAATCTCCATCTTATTATATTTTATTATTCTGAATATTTCATTATCCAATGGTTCGAGTGGCTTTATACAAATCACAGGGTTACAGGTAATATTTATGTTCTCATCATTAATCCCACCTTCTCTTTCAGCAACCTGTGATTTGAAAGGCTATTTCGTTTCCATCTGTATTATTGTTTTGAACTGTAACGCCTACCATCCAATGATATTCAAATGCAAGTAACGTTCATCCTTATTTATATACCACATGTAGTACATGGAGTTCAGTTATCAAGGATCGGGATTATAGATTGGTGAGAAATAATTCGACTATTTCGTATTCCTCATTCTTTTCTTCCAAAATTTTATTCCACTCCCACGAACGTTCACATATCAATTGGTGAGAAAGTCACTATGTAAACTACCGAAGGAAGTTGTGTAGAGTTGAAGCTGCTATCTGATGGATTTCAGTGCTTGTCCGTCGGCAGCTGGGGAGGATACTGTGACACTCAATTGCACCACCTCTGTAAATAGTTTACCTTGTACCGACCGTTACATAGGATTGTCATTGTGGGTCTGTAGCTGCTATCTGTTGGAGCTCAGTGCTTGGCCGTCGACAGCTAGTAGGATACTGTTTACTCGCTCGTATACATTGACTCTCGAGTAAACTCTTTGAGAACTGCACGAAGAGATTTACTGAAGTATGCACCATCTTATTCTATCTACGCTCATGCCTTCTATGTTCTTTATAATATTCGACCAATGAATTCTGATTCTTGCTACATGTAATTCTATTCAACTGTAAAGCTGAGGGTTTTTGCTTTTAGATGAACTAATTCCATGATTGGTTCATCTTTTTGTTTTCCCTCGTAAGTGGCTCGAAAACTCCTGCCGCCTGGACCAATAAAGGCCTGTTTCACCTTTGTGTCCAATCAAGTGTTTTATCTATTAACCTCATTATTTCCCATCCATTATTTCACGGACTTGAATTATCACGAAACTGAATAACCACGACATAACATAGAGTTCTACCAAACTAGATGATCACAAGCCAAGTTAAAAGTATAAAACCCCCTTTGGTGCAAAATACCCCTTAAAGCTACTGCGAAGGATTTGCTCTTTTATCTCCCCTTAGAAAATATCTCAAGCTCAAAAACCTTGAAATATTACAATATGAATGTCATATACCCCACGATTTATGTACCATAATTTTCTCTCCTTCCATCGTTGAACATCATCTTTTCGCTCTCAACTCTCGCTCTTCGGCCGGTGCTGATGGACTTTCTGCAAGGTTGCTCAAAGAATGTGCTCATTCTCTTTCGCTTCCCTTTTCCATTATTTTTTCTGCAGCATTCGAGACTTCCTCCCTCCCTTCCTGTTGGCGAAATGCACGTGTAACGCCTATTTTCATGAAGGGGGACCAAGAGGAGCGCTGCTAACTATCGTCTTATCAGTCTGACCCCGATTGCAGCAAAGATTTGTGAGAAGATTTTACTGGATGGTATTCTTCATTTTGCATTGAGCCACGGTTTAATCCCTCAATGTCAGCACGGTTTTCGCCCAGGGCGCTCGGTCATTACCAACCTCCTCGAATGCGTCAACTTCTGGTCAGTTTCCCTCGACAAGGGTGTACCAGTCGATGTTGTTTATCTGGATTTCTCTCGTGCTTTTGACCGTGTGCCCCATAAGCGCCTTCTACGCAAATTGGAACATCTTGGCATTCGTGGTCGCCTTCTTTCATGGATCGAGGCATTTCTTTCGGATCGCACTTTTCAAGTTCGCGTTGGGGAGTCTCTGTCTTCACCCAAGCCAGTTGTGAGTGGGGTTCCCCAGGGATCTGTACTAGGCCCTATACTATTTCTAATCTTCATCTCGGATTGGCCGTCTCATGTTCACTCCCACTGTTCTCAATTTGCCGACGACACAAAAATTTTTGGTAACCCCACTAGCCTCGATACGATTCAGATGGACCTCGACTCTATCTCGCAGTGGTGTCGAGACTGACAGTTGCCTCTCAACATCGAGAAGTGCGTCGTTATACACATGGGTGCCCGCAATCCACGACGGCCATACTACCTTGATGGGAGCCCCATCCCAGTTTCAGGTAGTCACTGCGATCTGGGGGTGATCATAACTGATAGCCTGACTTGGTCGGATCATATCCTCCACACTGTCAATAAAGCCAAGAGATCCTTATTCCTGATTCAAAAGGCGTTTGGCAGGTGTGACCCATCAACGACCGCAGCTGTCTACCGGATGTATGTCCGCCCCATCCTGGAGTTCGCTGGTCCCGTTTGGAGTCCAGTTTTGAGACGTGATTTGTCGCTGCTTGAGGGCCTTCAGCGTCGCGCAACTCGTCTACCTTATGGTGTTTCGCGCCCTTCCTACAACGAGAGACTTTCAATAATGAACTTATCAACGTTCGCGGACCGGAGGACTCGTGGTGACCTTATCATTTCCTTTCGCGCTCTTCATGACATGTTTGGTGTTAGTTTGCGGAACTTATTTGTTGTCAATTCGGACGACCGTTTGCGTGGTCATCCCTACAAGTTAAAGAAGGAAAATTTTAAATCAGTGCAGAGACAACACTTTTTGGCAAATCGTGTATTTGATGCATGGAACGCTCTACCTTCAGCCGTGGTGAGTTCAGTGTCGGTGAACACCTTCAAGAATGGCTACGACAGCTGGATTCGTCGTGTGTGACGGGATGTGATGGTTGGGAACTTTAAACTTTGGGTTATTTTAGCTCTTCAGGCACTTTTCTTTTCGTTCGCATGTATCTTGATTATATTGTATTTTTTTTTGTGAGTTTATAGGCACTGCCTAAACTCTTTTCAATTTTGTAATAATAATAATAATAATATTTCATTGATTATTTATTTCATCATTTCACATTTTTTGTATTATCTGCAACGATATGCATTTATATCGTAATTTCTCTTCATTATTTAGCAATAAAATACTACCCTGGATCTGCGTTTCCATAACTCACGATTTCTGTGAATCCATCTCACTTCCTCATCTCCCAGTGAACCGGCAGAGGCAGGCCTCGCACTTCCTCGTCTAGCCGGTCTAGCGCAATATTCTACATCATAGGAACCCGACATGACCCCAAGAAAACGCTCGCCTCAATGCCAAATGTCGAATCTGTTGAATGTTAAGCCTGAGGCTAGCCTCTCGAATCTAGATGTTTCCCCGCGAAGGACAAACTGAAATAAATCTGCACTATTCAGATTGATGAGTAACTCTGTTCAGTTTTCAAAGGTGGGATTTGTAAAAAGATTTTTAACTGTTCTTCGTGCAGGTTTAGGTTTGCCTCAGTGTTCGTTTGATATCTTTCGAAAAGTCTTTTAATTTTGCTAGTAGATTCAATTACTCTCAGAGTCCTGAAGGCGAAATGGATTTGTAGAGTGTAGAGACTAAGTGGAACATCTCAAATTGCCCAGTTAAATGTGAACACTCGAAATACTTCTGATTTTTTAAATTTTTCAGCTGATCAGCAATGTTTTTCGGACATTCTCATGAGGATAAATAATGTGAAGCAATCCGTTCCAAATCGAGGATTTGAAAATACATGGTATGAAACTGGCTTACAGGTAGTATAACATTGAATGAATTATTTTGTTGGCCATGCATGTCATTCGTAGCAATTAATGCTAATACCGACAGAGTTTGGTCGAAAAGTGGTTATAGCGATTTGAGAAACTTTAGTCGCAATTTATTGTTACACGATGAAAGAGCTCAATGCCCATAAAGTAGATATAAAACTGTTTGATGCTAGAGTGAAAAAACATCGTCCGAAAACCGAATTTTTTTTCAGGTGTGCCCCACCACGTTATACTTCCTCCAGCCGCCACTGCTATAACATTATAACATTCAAACGTGCCTAATTCGGCTCACTCTGTACTCTTGGTTGAAAATGTCCATGTCCCACCCCTCTGACAAACTCCCTAGATCCTCTAGTCACTAGTGAATCCATGTCCAGGTGAGATAATTTTCGGCGAAAATCGACCCAGATATCACAGATCTTGAAAATTAAGATTTCAGTTCGGTGAAACGAAAATTTGTTTGGAAAGAACGCTGATACCGCGGTTGTGAAAACTAAGTGCGTTGTTGTCACTTGAAATTACAAGAAATCTGATACGGAGATGGTTTAAACTACAACAATTCAGTCAAGGTGATCTTTGAACTTTGAGGAATTGCGATGTAGCCAAGTTATTTTAGGAGAAAATAATCGAGATACAAGTTTCGAAACAAATTTCACAAATGCGGTTTTGCCAAGGTTACTGGAAATCTGACATTGAGGATGGATCGAAGTGAATCAAATACTATTCAAACAAGTAAATTTTGATATTGAAATTTAATGTTTCTTCCTTCAATTGATTTAATTATGTTTGTTAACCCGTCCTTGGATATTATCGAACACGGTGAGTTTTCGACCTGTACAATCACATTGAATGTAGATTCTTTGAGTTGTAAGGAACCTTTTCATCTCAATTTTTTTCCTGAATGAATGGAGTAGTGCGTATCTCACATTTATACAAATGGTAGGAATTTGACTCAGAGCCATTCTTCCACTCCACCAACCACTAAAAGTAAGACAAGTAAATTATCTATTTTCAATGTAATTCTCAATTTTAGTCTCCACAATTCAAATGTTCACCGAGTAGCCGCTGATTCGATGTGCTCTCGGATCTTTCTATGTTTCACTCACCTCATTTTTGTCCTGGGCTGACATTTTGGGTGTGGTAGATTTCAGGTAATCAAGCATCTGGTTTATCTGGAAAAAATCAACTTTCACATTAAATGTAAAATAAAATAACTTGAGGCCGGATTCGATGCATTTGCATGTTAAGCCTTTTTTCACGGGTAATTGCATCTTTTCCTCTCAATCCAGTAGATAAGTACACTAATTGTCGATTATCCATCAAAACTCAAAATTTTCCTCCCTTTAAATACGGTCAAAACGTTTTACTATAAGTTTCTTTTTGGACAGTGCGATAATTTTGTTCGGCCTGATTTAGAATTCTTGATGCATATGCGACAGGTCAGTCATTTGAATTTATTAGACAGTATGGCCGCCAAAATTTTTTTGAGTAATTCGAATGAATTTTCACATAGAGGTGTTCATTAAAAAAAAATAATCTTTTTCGGCAACCGTCCGGGAAGTGGGTACTTCCCGGACTACTGCTTTTTCTATGAGAAAGTAACATTTCCCGGCCTAGTCTCTGGACTAGGACTAGGACTAGGAAAGTACGTACTTTCCGGACTAGGCCGAAAAAACTCGCGTCGTTGTTGTCATTGTGATGATCATCACAATAGCAACGAAATAACGGATGACAGTTCTGTTCTGTTCAATTCAAATAATTAGCAAAATGTATAATAAAGAAATATGTCCAGAGAGAATTTCAGCCCCTAGAACACGTAGACAAACCACGTTCACGAACCAAGGTTTCATGTAACTCATACTCGTAATTGTAAATAGTAGTGTAAATAAAAACCAGTCAAAAAATCTCCGTGCATCACATTTTTCCCGAAAGGGTGGTCCTTCGAAGCAAAATCAAAACGTTCATGGTTTGTGATTCTACACGGTTGCCGAAAAAATATTGTACGCAACACGCCCGAAAATAGTTTTTTTGGACTCACAGACTTCCAGGACTCGCCTCCGGCTCGTCCTAGAATTTTGTCTATTCGTCCAAAAAAAACCCTATTTTCCGGACTTGTTACGTAAATTACTATTTTTCGATAGTTATAATCCTAATATGGAGGTCCTGAAATCTTTAAGCAAAAAACAAAATGAACAGGAAAGAGAAGATTCCCATTGTTCATAGTGCGTTGATGCCTGTGATCTGTAATGCTGAAACTGAATCTGTCCGAAGCGGAGGGGAAGAACCGACCGACCACACTGGCGTTGGAGCTACGGCTATATACAGGTCTCAAGTTCGAGTGCCTATTAGACGTTTCTGGAGAACTGGACATATTTGAAATCTGAAAATTGGGATTATGATATTGTTCGAAGTTCTCTACAGACCTAAAATATTTTTGTAGCCTTAGCACTTCTGGTTATACAGGGAGTGAAAATAAACTTGTTCAAAATTTTTTTTTCAATTTTTCCTTTCTGATATGATTGAGTATTCAATGCTGAATACATTTCTCTTAAAACCATTGTATTTGATCAAATAGTTTTCGAAATATCGAAAAAAAACTGAAAAAAAGTCAAATATTCAGTCAGTATTATGTTTATTTTTCTCCTTCTGGACATCCCGAGTGCGAACTGTTCTCACAACATGAAAGTAGAAGAATGTGGAAAGGTCATGCTTATTTTTAATTTCATAAATACCATCACAGGGTGTATCAAATTTTGTGTCGAAAACTATGACCGAAAAATGTCAGTGAATTCTTCAAGATGCAACGCTGTGGTTTGGGTTCAAGAGGTGATATCGATCAAGAAATTGAAAATTTGACACCAGAAAATAACTGAAACATAATTATATTTGGAAGCAGTTTAGTGTTTAGTGAATATCGAAATTACATCCTTTTTTTTCTGCAATTTTCTTGGTATAGTCTTCTTTTTTCGAGAGAAGAATATAAGTGCAACTGATACTTTAGCACATCATCCTTTTGAACACATCTTCAGTTCTGGTGATGCCTTCATATTGGAGAAGTGAATAATGAAAAAATGTATATGAGTGAGATGATACAAATAAGTTTACATCGAACTATCAACAACAGGGTAGATACATAAAAGCGGCCCACACACGAACACTCCGGAGCGCACAATAAGCATTTGGCGTTCCGGAACGTCACTCTTGATCGATACACGCCAGAGTGTCGCTTGCCCACTAACGTACACAAAATATCTTGCTTCTGTTGTGACAGTATTGAATGTCGCGTTCAAAAGTGATGGTTAGTGGGGTAGAAGTTTCCAAAATTGAAAGGTTTGGAGTGGCTCGTTGAGTTTTAGAAATTTTAAAACTTTTTAGCGCCACGCCAGAGCGCCACGTAAGAGCGTCACGCCAGAGCGACACGCCAAAGTGAAACGCCTAACCTAAGAGCGTTGATCGAACTAACCAAAACTTTTGCACGGAAGTTTGGAACGGCGCGCATCAAACCTTCGTTCCGGAGTGTTCGTGTGTGGGCCGCTATTGACTTAGCTCATTGTACAGTAGTCCGATTAATATTCATAAGTCTTACAAATGTGGTCGATAACCTGAAAAGCGCTAGACCAGATTACAGTGGCTTTATACAAGACAGTGACGACAATAGGGTCATAGAACACGTTTTTGCCCAAAACATGGCGGATATTTGTTTACATTTGAGTGTCGTGCTGTTTGACATTTGACTCGATCTTGTTCTTTTTGTACAACAAAACAATGAAAGTCCGCCATTAGTGGTCGAAAACAGTCCGACCAATCAAAACGTGAACGTCTATTGTCGCCATTGTCCTGTATAAAGCCACTGTAGACCAGATCTACTGTTCATTGTGTTTGTGTTTGTTCTTATCTATGTTTTCATTCATTCTGAATTGACATTTGTGAAATGTATCTATTGTTTGTCGATTTATCGTAAAGATTGTGTCTCCAACTATATGTTTATTTTCTCTACTTTTTCCAATTTAGAGTGACTCTAAAAAAGCATTGTGTAATTCTGAGAATGCAGACGAAACGTCGACGAATTTTCAGTTTTTCATCTCTTGATATCAACTACAATACTTGATTAGTAGTAGGAACGTCAAATTTCTGAGTTCATTAAAACCCTTTTTGCGCTTTTTTTTGTAACTCGCTTAATCGCATCTTACCGTCCGCCCTCATGTTCTATATTCATGTAAAACATGAGATGTTAATTGAAACTTTTGAAAGGTCCAATGGCGTGATGGTATTAACGGAATTGAAGAATGGAAATAAAATTACAAGTGAGTGAACTCTTTTTGACCAATTCATACAATGTTCCGAACATTGAAACCAGATTTTGAGTTAGGTGAACAGAGTTAGCTGAACTCAGCAGGCGCGTATTCAGGGGGGGGGTATTGGGGCTCTAGCCCGCCCCCCATGCTTCTGCCAGACGTCCCTCATCTCATTTACCACAAAGAACTTTAAAGAATTGTTCAAGTAATAAAGGGTTTTCCAATAAGGACTTGACAACTTTTTTTCGAAATAAAAAGCCAACCATTTGAGATATATCAAAAACTTTATTATCGGGTTGAAGTACAATCAAAACATTTATGAATGGAACTCGACTTCCTTCATATGGCCACCGCGGGCACGTTTGCAGCGGTCGATTCGTTGGACCCAATTTCCGATGACTCTGCCACACATTTCGGCCGAAACGGCAGCTATTTCGCGTTCAATGTTGGCTCTGAGCTCTACCAACGTCGTCGGCTTGTTGGCATAGACCAATGACTTCACGTGGCCCCAAAGAAAGAAGTCTAGAGGCGTTAAATCGCACGAACGAGGCGGCCAATCGACTGGTCCATTTCTGGAGATGACACGCTCATTAAACTTACTCTTCAATAAATCGATTGTAACGTGTGCTGTGTGGCTTGTTGCACCGTCCTGTTGAAACCACATGTTGTCCAAGTCCATATCTTCCAATTCGGGCCAAAAATAATCGGTTATCATGGTGCGATAACGATTACCATTCACAGTAACGTGACGATCATTATCGTCGACGAAAAAATATGGCCCTATGACGCCGCCGGCATGCAAACCGCACCAAACAGTTAGTTTTTGTGGATGAAGTGGTGTTTCATGAAGCACATGTGGATTTTCACCCGACCAATAACGCATATTTTGCTTATTGACGAACCCATTTAGCCAAAAATGAGCTTCGTCACTGAAGATGATTTTGCGATGAAATTGATCATCTTGGCGCATCTTTTCCAGGGCCCAATCGGAGAACGTACGTGCTTCAAATGGTCCATCGGCTTCAATTCTTGAGTCAGCTTAATCTTGTATGGGTGTAAACCAAGATCCTTACGCAAAATTCGCCATAAAGTGGTCTGGGCGATGCCCAACTCTTGAGAACGCCGTGGAATTGACTGATTTGGATCATTTGCTGCGGACGTAACAACGGCAGCGATATTTTCGACACTTCGACCAACCCGTTGTCTCACTGGCACGGCAACATCATACAACGAATATGTAGACTCAAATTTTTGCACTAAACTTGTTAGTGCCTGTCTACTAGGGCGAGAATTACGACCGAAAATCGGAGTTAACGCTCTTAAAGTAGCGGTCACCGACTCCGAATTTCTGAAGTAAATTTTTATAATTTGCAGACGTTGTTCGTTCGTGTACTTTACCATGATGAAAATGTTGAGTTTACTGTGCAAATTGACAATGACAGTTCGATTATTAGTGAAAGGGTGCGTTCACAAATTGAATTCAAAGTTGTCAAGTCCCTATTGGAAAACCCTATATAAGAAAAGCCCACTACCGTACATGCATTTATTGAATGTCAAGGTTATACACAAGATTTTTATTTGTGCTGCCATCTAGTGCTTCTTTCGGCCATTGGGGTCCAGACATAATCTACAACATTTAGAATTTGTATTGAATGCCTAAAAAGTTCGAACGTGTTTCCGGTTTTAGTGTTTTCACCAACAATTCATTGGTTTTCACGGAAAAACAAGTAGAGTCTAGTCTTCTGTTTTCTTGTGATAAACTGATGAAGCAAAGTAAGTATTTCTTTGTTTGTACAAAATGTTAAAATTGTAATTATCCCTATTCCCTCTGTCTACAGTTCATATTGCTGTCATGGAAAAATATATATATATATATATATATATATCATATGATTGAGTGAAATTTTCTTCGTCAGTGATACTTCAGGTCTTCAGGATACTTTTTGATATTAGAAATCATAAAAACTCTATATGAAGAGGAGATGCACCTTTCAATAATAAATAGTGATGCCCGTTTTCAAAATCATCAGAACTGAACCGATTAACTGTACTACTACGGAATCAAAATGTAGTAGACATTTTTGCAACGTTGTGAAGTTCGTTTGATTTTCTAATAACTAAATAAAAGTCCCAATCAAGAAGAAAGATTGAATTTCATTTGTGCGTGAATATCAGAAATGAGAATTTGATTCTTCAAATATTGTGAATCCTCACATTACATATATTAAAGTATCGGAATGTTAGCGAAACGGCTCGGCCATTTTTGCTTCAGATAATGAATGAGCACGTTATGGCAGCACCGTTTTCTCAATCTGTGGCCAATTCATTCATTATTAACTATTCTATTTTTATATCTTAAGAAAAAAGCTCAAACAGGTCAATTTTTATATTAAACGTAGTATGTTATGACATAAAAGTTACGAACCTGACATAATCCCTCTTTATGGGGGTGTCACCCCTTCGATTTTTTTAAATGAGAAAGTGCGTCATGCGACACCTCATTTGAAACCTATTCAAACACTGATTTCAAAAATGTATAATACTTTGATTTCAAATGAGGTGTCGCATGATGCACTTTCCCATTTAAAAAAATCCAAAGCGTGACACCCCCATGAAGAGGGATTATGTCAGGCTCGAAACTTTTATGTCATAACATACTATGTTTAATATAAAAATTGATCTGTTTGAGCTTTTTTCTCAAGATATAAAAATAGAGTAGTTAATAGGGGGGGGGGGGAGGGGTAACACTTATTCCACAGCACTGTATGGCTCTCTCGTAGTTTATGTCCATCAGTTCATCAAGCGGTTTTCTGCCATAGTGCTTCTGAGCTAGGTCTCTGGGTGTCCTTTCTTGTTTTTATTGTAATTAGGGAATCCAACCACCTGTCAAATATTTTTTTGAGGTTAGCTGGTGGTCAAACAAACCAAATTTAGCTTTGTTCATGTAGACATTAAAACCGTTTATTGGCTTGAGAAATTGGTTTATGTGGACATATTTTTGATATTTCTAGTCAATCTTACTCTTAGGAATATCAGACCAGTGAAAATTATTTAAATTAAGTGCATTTTCAATAAAAAATGCCATAAATGTGTGCCAAAGTTGGATGTGCAAGTCGTTCAAATTATGAGGATTTTCTTGAATATTTTGGAACACCCAGTGTATGTAACTTGGTGTATTATACACATATTAAGTGACTTATCAGGAAACAAAAGGAAATTGGGTCAGCAGTCATCAAGACTTGACAATATCGAAGATAAGAAACTAAAGTGAATGTGTCTTCGTAGACACGTAGCAGTATTCAGTTCATGTAAAATGTAAAACTGATTAATATTTAAATTCATATCATATAAAAGGATAAAGAAGTTACAGGGACAGAGCTCTGATTAATATTCCTTCTCCAATACTTTCTCTTCAATCTCTTCGGGCTCCCAATACTAAAAGTTGTAATCATATGATTGAGTGAAATTTTCTTCGTCAGTGATACTTCAGGTCTTCAGGATACTTTTTGATATTAGAAATCATAAAAACTCACTCGTTCACTCATGAAATGCATCTAAGATAATAAAATTCCTCATATTTACTGCAAGCCAGCGACCTGTCAGAAAATTTATAGGTTATCTGGAGGCAGGGCGCCACGTGGTTTAGATTGCCTAAATTAGGCAATCCAAACCACCAGTATCCTGAAGACCTGAAGTATCACTGACGAAGAAAATTTCACTCAATCATATGATTACAACTTTTAGTATTGGGAGCCCGAAGAGATTGAAGAGAAAGTATTGGATAAGGAATATTAATCAGAGCTCTGTCCCTGTAACTTCTTTATCCTTTTATATGATATAAATTTAAATATTCATCAGTTTTACATTTTACATGAACTGAATACTGCTACGTGTCTACGAAGACACATTCACTTTAGTTTCTTATCTTCGATATTGTCAAGTCTTGATGACTGCTGACCCAATTTCCTTTTGTTTCCTGATAAGTCACTTAATATGTGTATAATACACCAAGTTACATACACTGGGTGTTCCAAAATATTCAAGAAAATCCTCATAATTTGAACGACTTGCACATCCAACTTTGGCACACATTTATGGCATTTTTTATTGAAAATGCACTTAATTTAAATAATTTTCACTGGTCTGATATTCCTAAGAGTAAGATTGACTAGAAATATCAAAAAAATGTCCACATAAAACAATTTCTCAAGCCAATAAACGGTTTTAATGTCTACATGAACAAAGCTAAATTTGGTTTGTTTGACCACCAGCTAACCTCAAAAAAATATTTGACAGGTGGTTGGATTCCCTAATTACAATAAAAACAAGAAAGGACACCCAGAGACCTAGCTCAGAAGCACTATGGCAGAAAACCGCTTGATGAACTGATGGACATAAACTACGAGAGAGCCATACAGTGCTGTGGAATAAGTGTTACCCCTCCCCCCCCCCCCTATTAACTACTCTATTTTCATATCTTGAGAAAAAAGCTCAAACAGATCAATTTTTATATTAAACATAGTATGTTATGACATAAAAGTTTCGAGCCTGACATAATCCCTCTTCATGGGGGTGTCACGCTTTGGATTTTTTTAAATGGGAAAGTGCATCATGCGACACCTCATTTGAAACCAAAGTATTATACATTTTTGAAATCAGTGTTTGAATAGGTTTCAAATGAGGTGTCGCATGACGCACTTTCTCATTTAAAATAATCGAAGGGGTGACACCCCCATAAAGAGAGATTATGTCAGGTTTGTAACTTTTATGTCATAACATACTACGTTTAATATAAAAATTGACCTGTTTGAGCTTTTTTCTTAAGATATAAAAATAGAATAGTTAATAATGAATGAATTGGCCACAGATTGAGAAAACGGTGCTGCCATAACGTGCTCATTCATTATCTGAAGCAAAAATGGCCGAGCCGTTTCGCTAACATTCCGATACTCTAATATATGTAATGTGAGGATTCACAATATTTGAAGAATCAAATTCTCATTTCTGATATTCACGCACAAATGAAATTCAATCTTTCTTCTTGATTGGGACTTTTATTTAGTTATTAGAAAATCAAACGAACTTCACAACGTTGCAAAAATGTCTACTACATTTTGATTCCGTAGTAGTACAGTTAATCGGTTCAGTTCTGATGATTTTGAAAACGGGCATCACTATTTATTATTGAAAGGTGCGTCTCCTCTTCATATAGTCTAAGGTTTGCGCACAACCTGCAACTCCTTGAATATCTATTTTATGTGCAATGTTTACAATGGACCTGTTAATCACACCTTAAATACGAAATGTATGCTAAATCGCGTATCGATTAATATTTCTGAATGATCAGATCAGAATCTAACGCTTACGTAATTCAATGCATTCATACTGTAAGCTCAACCTCTGCTTGTTTTGTTTGATACTATCTTGAAAAAATGGGGTATCTGATTTTTATTGTTGGTCAATTTTAATATTCTCATTATCTCTACTAAGACAATAGTATATACTTTATCAATTCGAATTTCACCGAGTGTCGCGGTTTTAAGGATAACCTTGAGTTCTATTCTGATTGAGTTAGTAGTTTCGTCGAAGTATAAAGGTGGATTTACATCAGACGAGCGAATGCTTATCCTAGCCCCATTCTATCGAATTCTTCTAGTAAACATACGTGGAGTATTCTTTAGTCATTCTATCAGAACTAAAACTACTAAAAGATCAACAGAGAATGTTCTTGTTCTAGCTCTTGCTCTTTGTTCGTTTGGTTAAACCCACCTTTAAAGGAATATTAGATTGTGAATTTCTATAATTTGATAGTTTTCTATTAAGATGGCCAGCTTGAAAAAAAAGGTCGGAATTTTGCATCGTGGTATAATTTTTTTGACTTGGAACTGAACGTTTTGAAATCTGTCATAATTTCTTGCTCTTAATCTTAGAGCGTGAGGGTTCACGCCCGTAGCGAATGAATAAATGGTAAACTTTTCATGAATACAAAGCAAAATTGCAATACGAAGGTTCATCAATCTTCGAAAATAAATGAAAATTCAAGTTTTTTTAAGAGACCTCTGGGATGAAGCGTAGACATTTGCCCGCTAGGTGGAACACTGTACATTAATTGTACTCGATTGTTCCTGCTAGGGAGTAATATAAGTTCTGCCGTTTCAATTGTTTGCCGCCGCAGCATTGGATTATATGGCACTGATGACAGCTAACAAGCCAGAAACCGGTATAATCCTGCTGCCGTGGTGCCACCCAGTGCGGTGGTATACTTTGCAAATTAGATGTCAATGATTATTCTATGTCCTATGGACGTTATCCTCTATTTTTTGATAATTTATAATTTAGCTTGAAACCTTGCGGCGCATCGAATGGCATAGCACATAAATTTTTATGTAAGACCAAATAAATAAAAATATTGGGATTGAAGCAGAATTCGTGATTCCATCGCAAAATTTTTACCGAACGCAATAGTGTACCCTGGATAATAGCATTGAGTTTGAATATACATGAGGGAAACAACTCAGTTGAACGATTCGATGCGAAAATTTTTGGCAGTTTATTGCCAACTTTAGTGGCGGCACATATTAGCTACTAAAGGAATTCTAATCTGCCGATCCATTTCGTTAGCTGTTCATTTACAAAAATCCGTTTGGTGTTTATTTTCCTCTAGTTCTATGAATCATGGGCTGGGTCGGATTCGTCCATATTATATATCTACGTTACAAACGGTGTGAGAGGAAAATCATGTAGATAAATTGAGTAAATAAAATGAATGAATATATTGATGAAGTATTAGCGATGAATTTCTCCAGAAGAATGTTCTCAGGTAGGAAATTGGAGGTGAAAATGTACCTACCATAAATTGTGTGGTCAGTCTCCAAACAGGGAATTTCGGCGCGAAGAGTATTTTTATTGATTCAAACAGTGATTTTCGAAAAATAATTTTTGGATTTGTTTATACCACTTTGTCATACACATATTGTTGATTTGTTCATTCCGTTTTCATTCTAGCTTGAGGAAGACGAAATTTAATGCCGAAACGTCGCTTTAGAGTCAAAAGAGTTTCATTCAGCTCCTTAAACCGAGATCCTTTGTCGTTCATGAAGAAATAAATCACGAAAGATTAGGTTTTCACCAGTTGTTTAGTGATGAATGAACTGTACACCCCTGGAAACTGTTGGACATTCCTACGTGACGCCAGAGAGCGCTGCCAATTGACCATATTCACCGTCGCCATATTGTTGTGCGACAATACCAACTACCCAGGGTCCTCAACATCGAATAACGAAAGTTACTAATTTCTTAGGACCGCGAAAGTTTAAATGGACATATTTTGGTGTCAGTTCTTTAATTTTTAGATCTATTTCTTGCCAGTGGCGCACCCAGAAATTTTATTCGGGGGGGGCTGCTCAAGAGTAATCAGGTTTTTGTAAGTTATATAATTTAAAAAATGCGCCGCAAGCGAAAACCTTCTTAAGTGATGGATATATCGCATTCGTTATTATACAGGGCGTTTCATTGGTAAATGAACATACGGTAACCTGAGCTAGAGCTACCCTAGGCGAGTCCAAAAAACCGATATACGATAGGTCTCATCAATTCCATAACCGAGATACAGGGTGCTTTATGTATTCACCAAAAATTTCAATTCCTCATAACTTTTTAACCAACCAGTATAGTCGGTTGATATTCGGAACGTATGATTCACTTCTACAGGTCGATCGAATTACTTTTGAGTTCCCAAAAAATTCCATGTCCGTATTTGAAAAATATGGGACTTCTTCCAAGCTGAGATTCAACACCCTGTATATTGAAATTTTACGATTTGATTGAGATATTTGAAAAGAGAAGAAAATTTTCAATGGAGTTCAGTATGTTTCATTGTCCCGCACGTCATTTCCAATTGAATATTGGAGTTCCACAAAATTCTCAGAAAAATCGTACATTATGATCAAATTGAATTTTTTTTGTCCCACTAATTGCACGTTCGAATTTCATAATATTCTGTGGAATCATTTGGAGTTATTTCCGGAAAAACATTATTCATCGAGAAAAATTCATTTGAAGTCAACAAAGATGAAAATAAATAACTGAAGAAACATAAAAACTCAACGTGAAATACAGAAGGTGCTCGAAAGTACCATCATTTTGTTCAATACACATTCTTGCACTCTTCAAAAAATATGTCTGATACTTTTTTTGATCATGTCTGGATTATTACGTATTTCATTGCATAATAAAATTCTGTTGACCATTCTTTCATTTCGTAAAATCCAGCTACTAAAGTTAGTTCTTCTACTTTCATCACCTGGATCCAATCGTTGTACCTTCTGGCGATCAATTTGATCATAATGTACGATTTTTCTGAGAATTTCGTGGAATTCCAATATTCAATTGGATCTTTCCCTTAAGCTCTCTTTGAGCAAAATGACGTGCGGGACAATGAAATCTACTGAACCCCATTGAAAATTTTCTTCTCTTTTCAAATATCTCAATAAAATCCCAAAATTTCAATATACAGGGTGAATCTCAGCTTGGAAGAAGTCCCATATTTTTCAAATACGGACCTGAAATTCTTTGTAAATTCAAAAGTAAATCGATCGACCTGTAGAAGTGAATCATACGTTCCAAATATCAACCAGCTTTACTAGTTGGTTAGGAAGTTATGAGGAATTGAAATTTTTGCTGAATACATAAACCACTCTGTATCTCGGTTGTGGAATTGATTAGACCTATCATATATCGGTTTTTTGGACTCGCCTAGCTCTAGCTCAGGTTAACGTATGTTCATTCACCAATGAAACACCCTATATATGTATATCAATCCCTATTTCTATCTGTAAAGGAAATGTTTAAGTTTCCATTCTGTTCTAAAATAATTATTATTACTTTTAGAAAAACAATAAGATGGAAATATTTATATTACTTTTCTTTGTCACAGCTCGGGGGGGGCTGCAGCCCGACAGCCCCCCCCCTCGGTGCGCCACTGTTTCTTGCCGAACAATTACTGACACAACAACCATGGCCTACACTATACTGATATCTACCCATATTTCCTGGGTTTTATCACAAAATACTTAACCAAAGTTTACCACCAATTTTATATAACCTCTCAAACCACAGACTGTGCTAATAATCTGACAGTACTTTTGATAAACTCAATATTTCTCCGTTGGGAACACTTGGTAGTTGGTATTGTCGCACAACAATATGGCGACGGTGAATATGTATGGCGATTCTAATAAGTATATAGTTCATTTTGAGCTTAATACCGTAACCTATGGAACCGCTTCTGCCAGTTTTTTGTCTACTCGGTGCTTGAAGCAAATAGCCATAGAAAATCAGCACAATTTTTCCATCGAAGCAGAGATAATCTCAAATGAATTTTATGTAGATGATGTAATCACGGGTGCAAATACTGCACAAGATCTTATTTCAATTAGGAAAAACTTAGTGAGCATGCTCCAAGATGCTGGATTTCAACTGAGAAAATTCAGTTCTAATGAACCCATGGTCTTAGCCGATCTCCGCGATACAAATGACCATTCCATCAAACATCTCGTCAATGAGTCTCAGAAAACAAAGACCCTAGGTATTTCTTGGGATTCCCAATCAGATTGCTTCGTATATAGTTCACAATTATCACTGAATTCGCCAAACCTCGTCACAAAGAAAAGCATTCTCTCCACTATCTCCCAGATTTTTGACCCTCTGGGTCTCCTTGGTCCTTTGACCATGCAAGCAAAGCTTATTCTACAACAACTTTGGATTGCTAATAACAATTGGGACGATCCAATTCCCACAAGCCTCTACAAAGCTTGGATTCATTTTTGCGGCCAACTCCAAAGTTCCCATGTCATAAAAATCCCTCGACACGCCATCCAAAGGAACGCTTCAAGTATACAAATTCACGGATTCTGTGATGCCTCAATTCAGGCCTATGGCGCATGCATATACCTGAGATCACAAGATTCTGATGGTGTTGTTCAAACAAATTTATTATGCGCAAAATCACGCGTTGCCCCCCTCAAAGCCATTTCACTCCCCAGACTTGAATTATCTATCAGGTGCCCTTCTCTTAGCAGGACTTCTAAAAAGGGTTAAGGAAGCTTTAAACCTAAATTCAGAAACTGTGTTCTATTGGACAGACTCAACAATTGTGTTGTCATGGCTAAGTGTTGAACCTCGAACATGGAAAACATTTGTTTGTAATAGAATTTCCGAAATCCAAACGCTTTCTAACATCAACGATTGGTATCATATAACTTCAAAGGAAAATCCTGCTGATATTTTATCTAGAGGAATCAACCCTACCGATCTTGAAGGTGCCGATCTGTGGTGGCATGGACCACAGTTTCTCTCTGAAACCCAATCTAAATGGCCACAAAATTGTAACATTTCAAACTATTCACGGACACCATCACACCTCGATGAACACAACCCAAATCATCTTTGTCTATCAACATGTCAAGACAACATTTTTGAAAAGTTCTCTAGCTACCCCAAATTAATACGTGTTGTATCTTATTGTTTGAGATTTGCAAAGGGAAGAAAAATCAAAGAAAATTTCGATACAACTTCCTCAAAAATAACACTCTCCGAATGGCAAAATACAGAGCATTTTTTAGTCAAACTGATTCAAGCTGAGTGTTTCAATGATGACGTACGGAGCCTATTAGCTACAAATTCAGTAAAATTCAATAGTAATCTACGATCTTTGAACCCTTTTCTTCAGGCAAACGGCATAATCCGGGTAGGCGGAAGATTAGAACATGCAAACGTTAGCTCGGATATCAAACACCCTATATTGATACCCAAAAAACACCACTTCACAACCTTATTGATAAGGTACACTCATGAAAGCAACTTCCATGCGGGATGTCAAGCAACTCTCCCTTTTATTAGAAGAAGATTCTGGCCCTTGAATGGTCGTGAAGCTGTAAGAAACGTTATTCGAAAATGCATACGTTGTTTCAGAGCCAAGCCAACCCCCTTGTTGAATCAAATGGGCAACCTTCCCGCACCACGTGTGAACCCTTCTCGAGTTTTTTCAAATTCAGGCTTAGATTATGCTGGACCGTTCGTTCTCAAGGACGGAAAATATAGAAACCGAAAATTATTAAAATGTTATGCATGCATATTCGTGTGCCTTGCCACGAAGGCAGTTCATATAGAACTTGCTAGTGAACTTACTACAGAAGCGTTCATAGCAGCATTCAAACGTTTTGTCGCCAGGCGAGGCATGTGCTCGAATCTCTATTCTGACAATGGAACCAATTTTATTGGCGCCCACAATAAATTCAAGGAAATTTATGAAGTATTATCAAGCAAACCTTTACAAAATTATTTCAACGACAGCCAGATGCAATGGCATTTTATAGCTGCACGGTCAGCTCATTTTGGAGGTCTCTGGGAGGCTGCTGTTAAATCTGAAACGCATTTTATCAACTGACCCCTATACATTTGAAGAATTCATAACTATTCTAGCTCAAATTGAGGCGACTTTGAACTCCCGTCCTTTAGTTCCTCTATCCTCAGACCCTAATGACCTTGAGGCAATAACACCAGGACATTTCGTCATTGGTCAGCCATTAAATGCAGTCCCTCAACTTCTCATCGAAGACACGTCTGTCACCCACCATAGGCGTTTCGAACATCTGCAGAGGCTAGTTCAAACCTTTTGGACTAGATGGAAGAAAGATTATCTTCAAACTCTCCATCAAAGGAACGAGTGACAATTCAAGAAAGAAACCCAGAAGCTCATAGGAAGCTTAGCCCTTCTCCATGACGACAGAACTCCCCCACAGCAGTGGACACTAGGACGAATTACAGCAGTGCATCCTGGGTCAGACGATATTATTCGGGTTGTAAGTGTTTACACCAAAAGCGGCATCACAAAACGTGCCATATCAAAGATAAGTGCTCTACCCATGAACTCATCAACTTTTGTGTAGTTCTTGTTGACAGACGGTGCTTTCAAGGCCGCCGGTATGTTTAGTGATGAATGAACTGTACACCCCTGGAAACTGTTGGACATTCCTACGTGACGCCAGAGAGCGCTGCCAATTCGCGAAAGTTCTCGCCCCTAAGAAGCGACAGTCGACGCAGTCGTAGAAGAGTACACTCATGACAGTACACACATGTTGTAACCTTTGTTAAGTTCACGATACAGTCCACTATTGTAAAGTAAAATAAAGTGTAAAATTCATAAAATTAGAATTTTGTAATACACAACCATCCACCAGTTCATCATGAAAACTGAAATGATATTCCAAGAAATATATCATTCTAATACAGGTCTCTGCGGCTACTCGACGAGGCATTGATGAGACCACTTGCAGGTGGATACGCTCAATGCTTCACAACATACTGGTCCAGGCCAACATGCTCGAGGGAAAACTGCGGGTCGAAATTGCCAGAGGTACCCCACAGGAGGGCATACTATCCCCTCTTCTGTGGGACATGGTGGTGGACGAACTGCTAACCTCCCTGAATAAACAAGGATATTATTCTCAAGGATACGCAGACGTCAAGGGAAAATACACCGGAATAACCTCAGAACTTATGCGAAACGCACTGAGGACTGTAGAGGAATGGTGCAACAGAGAGAGCCTAATGGCAAATCCGAACAAAACAGCACTAGAATATATAATATAAAATTGGAGTCACGAAGGGTAATTGAGGATAGATTGGAGATTGCAGAGTGCTTCAATGGATATTATGGTACATTGGGAGAAAAATATGCTGAAAGTTGTGGAGTACATGAGAAAAAGGTAGCGGAAACGATGTATCTATTCCCTTCAAATAAGCAAGAGGTAGAACAAATAATAGACAGTTTAAAGGACGGGAAATCACCAGGAAAAGATCAAATAAGGAGCGAAACCCTAAAACAGATGAAACAAAACATCCTAATTGTACTAACATATTTAATAATTAAGGTAATAGATACTGGGTGCTTTCCCACATGTCTGAAAACTGGAGTAATAAGGCCCCTGTACAAGGGAGGTGACAGAACGAAGATAAGCAACTACAGACCAATATCTATGATTTCGGCTTTATCGAAGATCTTGGAAAAAATAATTAAGTCAAGAATGGTTTCATTCTTGGAAAAGTTCAACATCCTTTTAGAGAGACAATATGGTTTCAGGGCGGGACGGTCTACTGAGGATGCCATATGTGACCTAACGAATTCTATATACGAAGCCTTGGATGAGAAGAAACCAATATTGTGTCTTTTCATGGATCTTGCGAAAGCATTTGACACGGTTCATCATGGCACACTGTTGGAAAAACTAAGTGCATATGGATTCAGGGGTAGAATTTGGGAGTTGCTGAGATCATACTTAAGTAATAGAGTCCAATATGTCCAACTTTATGATGTAATTAGTTCCCCTCAAAGCGTCCAATACGGAGTGCCCCAGGGTACAGTACTGGGTCCTCTCTTATTTCTTGTACATTAGAATTTGATGGTATATTTGATTTTGTTAATGTTTAATTCAATGTGTAAATCTTCAAAATTTTTATTTTTTTGTTTTTTAAATGATGTTGTCTCTATTTTAGCCCTGAAGAAGCAAAAATATATTTGCGAAACGTCGGCATTAGCTGAGGTCTGTTAATTCATTCCCGATTCCTAGTTCCTGTCAACTACACTTTGAATATTGTACTAGTGTTTACGTTTATTCGAACAATGAACTTGTTCATATGCTTTCAATTTATGGTGAATCGAAAAAAAATGCCAGTTCAGCGTATAAGTGGTACAGAACAAGATTTCCTCTAAGAAATCACCCATCTTCGCGAATGTTCATGAACCTGGGGCAGAGATATGATGCAGGCCAAAGTGGGATTAAGGTATTGATGCCCAAAATTTTTCTTGGGGTGCCCACAAAATGTGAGAATGTCTGCAGAAGCCTCCACCAGAATAACACTGCTATATATAATATAATAATATAATATAATAATATAGTGTTCTCTACAGTCACGGTGATGAGTCCTAAACAGGACGAAACTGCATTCGGTGTGATTCTCAGTTGACGTTGGACCGTTCGGTCTGATGGGGTGAACGGTGTGGGAGACCTAGTTCATATTGAAATTTCATCTTTACTTTTATATCTATACTAATATTATAAGGAGGAAGGATTTGTATTTTGTGTGTTTGATACGGCTTGATTCAGGTAGGCATACCTCTTAAATATGTCTATAAAAAAATCGGCGATAGCATTTATCATTCGCTCAACATTAACTTGCTATTACCTGTTTATGGTAATCAGATGTTTTCCAAAATTATGCACTATTTGGGAGTGTGTTTTCATGAATATGGTATTGATTCTCATCCAACTTAATACGTTATTCATCTCAAGTATTCAATTCAGAACGAAATTGCCCTTCACCTCATACAGTTACAACGAGTACATCAAAAGATATGACAGGTTGACTTGCCATACATAATACCACAAATTCCGATTCAGTGCTTGAAACAGTAGCAATTGATTGCTTCTTTGAAGCCCAAGACACTAAATTATCAAACAGTTTCATACAAAACCACTTATGGACTTTCTATCCTCAGAATCGTTATCCAATCAGCGTCCGGCATACACTTTCAACTTGCTATTTGATTTATGAAATTTCAATTTATAGTTCATAGTGAACTTCAAATATTTCAGAACTCTCAATAAATTATTGAAATGATAATTTGTTGCATTATCTTGAAAAAAAAAGCCATGTTGACTCACATAAAACCTGATTTTCTCTAAACCACAATTTTGCAGATAGGACCTTTCATGTTAGGGCGGCAGAATAATAAATAAATAAATAAATAAATAAACCTTTATTTCTCAAAGCAAAAACCTTACATGTACTCATACAATCATAAGGATATGCAAAAGAATGACGTCCAAAAGAAAACAAAACATATTTCTACCTGTTTCTGATGAAATATTCATTTAGAGAATAGGGTTCTAATTCTACCAAAAATTTTCTTATTTTTTTTACATATATTTTGTACGATTCGAGGACCTTCAAATGTGGTGGTAAATTATTGAAAAGTCTTCTACACATATAGTCTGGGTGTTTTTCTGTAAGTGTTAGACGATGTTGTGGATATTGAATATTCATGGACCTTGTAGGATATCTATCATTTGTATAGCTTTCAAAACGAGAACTATTTTTGTACAAGAACTTCAAACAATCAAGTATGTATAAACCAGTCAAGGTTAATATTC
The DNA here is from genome assembly GCA_951802165.1 of Adalia decempunctata. NCBI lineage: Eukaryota > Metazoa > Arthropoda > Insecta > Coleoptera > Coccinellidae > Adalia > Adalia decempunctata. Next base: position 37,055,836 of record OX637701.1, on the reverse strand, counting down.
CATTCCTCCTGAAAACCCCTCTACATGACTCTAAAGCCGGTCCCAGACAATGCGTGTATTTGACGAATGTGCCTTCGTAGTTCGCCTTCGGGTACCCTCCCACACACTGCGGCAAACGCGAAATGTTCGACATTCGTTTCTCTGTTGACAAACGTTCGCCGCACGGCCTCAATATAGAACAGTAGCAGAGCTGACTGAGGACAGAATAGGCAATCTACTACGTGTAGTTAAGCACACTGTCTGGGAGCTAACGCGAATGTACTTCGTTTTCCTTTGATTCGTGCCGTTTTACCGACAAGACTTCGGATAGCAGGCGAATGCCGAACGATACCCGCAGTTGAGCTCCCACACAGTACGCGGAGCACCGCGAATGCCAAACATTCGTCAAATACACGCATTGTCTGGGACCGGCTTAAGTATGACATTCTGAAAATAATCCTGATAATTCTTTTTTGTATAAGAAATATGTCATTAACGCCTGAGCTGGCTCCCCAGAATATAATTCCATATCTTGCTATTGATTCAAAATTTGCAAAATATATGCATTTGCAACATTCCTTGTTTAGGAAATTAGCCATGACCCTTACTCCAAAACATATACTGCTCAATTTCCTACTGAGCCAATCTATATGGTGAGACCATTTGAGAAATTCATCTATGTATAGTCCTAAGAACTTTGTGGAGTGTTCTAAAGCAATGTTCTGGTTTTCAATGTTCAGCTCATCAATCTTCTCTTTTTTGGATCTTTCTGTTGTGAACAATATTCCTGTAGTTTTCTTCTCATTAATGATGAGTTTATTCATGGTTAGCCAATGTTTAATTATTGTGTACATGGTAGACGCACTACCAGCAATTTCCTGACCTGTCTTTCCACCAATTATTACATTGGTTTCATCAACGTAACCTGTCATTGATACTCCATCTAGTACCAAGTAATCATAGAGATCATTAATAAAGATCCAAAACAATAAAGGGCCCAATATGCTACCCTGTGGTACCCCATGATCACAAATACGTAACGAAGATTTGACCTTTTGACCATCTTTCTTAATGACTACTTTTTGTTTTCTGTTTGTTAGATATGACTCAAGCCAACTATAGATATTGCCCCCTATTCCAAACCTTCTAAGCTTTGCTAAAATTAGTGATCTGGACAAACAGTCATATGCCTTTGTTAAATCTATAAAGAGTCCTAGTGCCATATTATCCTGCTCTATAAGTTCAATGATTGTCCTTGTGAATTCATGAATTGCTGTTTCCACAGATCGACCTTGCAGGTAACCATGTTGAGATCTTGAAAAAAGGCCGCAGTCATTAATGAAAACTGTCAATCTTCTACACATACAATGTTCAAAGATCTTAGAGAAAGTTGGTAATACACTGACCGGGCGATAATTGTCAAATATTTCCTTATCTCCTTTTTTATAGATGGGATGAATCAATCCTATTTTCAGCTGGTCTGGAAATATGCCATACTTGAAAGAATTATTTATTATGTAGGAAAGAATACCTTTCACCTCCTCTTTGCATTCTTTGATGATTCTTGTTGGTATTTCATCATCTCCACATGAATATTTATTTTTCAATTTTTGAATTATCCCGGATATTTCTTCTTCAGTTGTTGGTTGAAGCCACATTGACCTGTCATTTTCTTGCATCTTGCACTCAAAGTTCACATCTGGTATATTCTCAAGAAGTCTTGGAATCATGTCTGATATATAGGTGTTGTATTTGTCTGCCAGTTCTAAAGGATCACCATTCATGGGAAAATCTGCTGTGCTCGTTTTTTGTCCTCTTATCTCATTACATATAGCCCACATCGTCCTTTGTTTGTTGTCAGAGTTTACAATTCTATTTTCGTATGAAATAGATTTTGCTCTCATTAGTAGATTGTCATACTTCTTTTTCTCTGTGTTATACTGGTCCTTGTATTTTCCAATGTACTGCTTCAATGTTAGCAAAATATCAAGTCTCCTCTTGCATTCTTCTAGCTCCTCTTCAATGAAAGGGACATATGTTTTGTTAGGTGTTCGTAACAACTTTCTTGGAAAACATTCATTGAAAAGAAGTCCAAAAGCAGCCATAAATTCTCTCCATTGGCCATTTACATCCTGTGCTGCTGTATTATATACCGCTTGCCATTTCTCCTGTTCAAATTTGGTTTTGAAAACTTCGATTGATTTCTTGTCAAAAAATCTGGTATATGATGTTTTGACTTTCCTGGCCTCATTTATATGGAACATAAACTTTTGAGTGGTGTGATCTGATATGTTGATGTTCACTATTTCTGCTTTGTAATCCGTCATATTTGTTATTATATTGTCTATACAACTTCTGTGCTCTGGTGTTATTCTCGTAGGTTCCAGTATTGTGGGTTTCAGGTTATATGACTGAAGCAATGTGAGGAATTCAGTTTTTGGTTTATTCTCATCTCTGAGTAAAAGGTTTATGTTGAAGTCCCCTGCGATGACCACTGTTTTATCTTCAAGGAAGAGGCTTGAGAGAACTTTATCCAACTGTTCAAAATACAGTGTGAAATTATGTGATGTACTTGGTCTATAGATAGTTATTACCAGAATATTCTCATTTCCTATTTGGCACTCTACTGCTGCAACTTCAAATTCTCTTGGCAAAGACAATGCGTTCATGTCTTTACGTTCTTTATATTTAATCCCAGGCTTAACATATATGGCTACTCCTCCGTGTTCACCTTTTCCTCTGCGAAAGGATGCCGCCAGCCTCATGTTGTAGATACTGAGGCTTAATTCTGCTTCTGACTTCCAGTGTTCTGTCAGGCACAAAATATCACAGCTCCCTAGTTTTTGTATGAAGTGTTCAAGTCGATCCTTTTTATTAGTCTGCTTTGAATTGCTCAAACCTTGTATATTTTGATGAATAAGTGTATAATGATTTATAAAAAATCATTAGAAGATTTATTTTTGTTGTATGCTTCAAAATTGAATCTCTTAATTCCAACATTTCTCGGCCAGAAATTTGTATCATACAGTTCGTCTTTTCGACTTAAAGGAACTTTGACTAAAAAGCTCTTGAGATCATTATTCTTTCTCTGGAAATGCAATTCTTTGACTTCCTGTTTCCTGCTCAAAAAGTGGTTTCGATTTGATATATCCCATTATATTTTCTTCGGTTACGTGCGAGTTGATTCTATTGATGAAGAACCATGCCTTCCGTTCTCTCGCCGTGAAACTATTTTCGATGTTTCCAGTACCTAATCTTAGGCTTCTTCGTTTTCTTGTCACTACTGTTGACCATTGTTCTTCGATTGAATTGTTTGTGTTTTGTCCCCTGTTTTCATTCTTGGTTATGTCAGCATCAAAACCAGAGACGCCCTCTGCATCTTTCATTCGATTGACGTTTGTTTGTCTCTTAGCCATGACATTTTCACTTCGTTCTATGGTTTGTTTTTGATTGGCATCTGACATTGGTAGTTCCTTAGACTATTATCTAAGGGTATCTTATCTAAGGGTAGTTCCGTTGCTCTCTCCGGACCGTCTTTAACGCCCTCTGTTGATGTTACGCGTTTCTGTTTTCTTGCCTGTTCTGTTCCGTTGTTTACCTTTTTTGTTGTGATATCATTTCCTTGTTTGTTGATGTTTTTGTCTCCGTATTTTTCCAGGAACTTGATTCTCTCTACTAAATATCCATTATTTTCCATGAGGATCCTGTTTTTCTCCCTGATCTCGAATAACAACTCCTTCAGGTACGCGTTTTCGACACCTAACACCTTGAGTTGAATATCTTGATCAGATTCCTCACCCTTTCGAAGTTTCTCGTTCTTGCTCTCATGTTTACATTTCGTTGATTTAATTGAAGCATATATCAGGTTTACTACCCATCATGATATACATCAAAGAACCCAATAATTCTTCATAAGGCAAAGGACCCCGCACAAATCAAATGGGAAATGTATCCCATCAGTCGAATTGGTTGAAATTTGGATATATTGCTGTTTATGTCTTTCTGATCAATAGTCTCCATGGGTCCGAGACCTAAAAATGGACCGTTTTTTCGGTATCGCAGATCGAAAGTTGTAACTAGTGTACGCAGTCATAAATTAATTCCCATCTATTTCTTTTTGGGCGACGGCATGCACGTGTGCATGTGCATTTGTGTGTATGTGAGTGTGGTAGAGTGGTGTTGCTATGTACAAGATAAGTTACAAAGAGAACAAGAAGAAGAATTTCAAGTTGAGATGTTGAGAGAACAGATTGCCACGACCAGGACTGATGAAAATAAGGGTATATTTTTAAATTGTTCTTTTGTTTCAACAAGTTAGTTTAGAAAATGTTTGTGATAGACAAAAATCGTACATATTTTATATTTTTTGACGAATTCCGCAATGTTTATTGTGCTGAATTAAATCGTTTTTTCATCTTTTATGTTAATTGACTGTGTACTGTTAATATTATATTTTGATGAAATAAACGTATTGAGTATTGAGTATATTCAAGATTCCGTAACGCTGCTAAATATCAATTTTGGATCTCATATCGATCGATCAATGATAATGAGGACAACGAAGAAGATGAGCAACATACACTAATTCAAGGTTATTATTGTACTTGTAAATCTGGTACTCGGACTGTTGGCTCTTGCGCACATGTGGCCAGTGTTTTATAGTTTATGGGATACGCACGTTATCAGGCTTTTCGCTACCCTTCAACTATACTAATTCAAACAATGCTAGATATTTTAATTTAAAAAAAAATATAAAAAAATAATCATCTTTTTCATTTCTCGAAATAGTTCAACTACTTCTGAAAGATGGGGTGTGGTACAATATACATAACTCCTCCCCCACCACAATCACTTTCCTCCCTCCACCAACACCACTCTCTACCATCACAGTATAGACACTATACGTCTATAGTGTCTATACTGTGCTACCATCACAGTAACACACTCATACACACAAAATACATGCACATGCTCACGTATGCATGCCGTCACCCAAAGTTATAGATGGGAATTCATTTTTGATTGCATGCACTAGTTGCAACTTTCGACCTGCGATACCGAAAAAACTGTCCATTTTTAGGTCTCGAACCCATGGAGATTATTGATGAGAAAGACATAAACTGTAACATATCCAAATTTCAGCCAATTCGACTGGGATCCATTTCCCATTTGATTTGTGCGGGGTCCTTTGTTTTGAACTAAATATCACAAATACTTTCCAAATTCATATTTTTTCAATAGAGGTTCATCTGACAATTTTTAACATTAAACCTTCCAACTATATTTCTGATTGCTCAACTTTGATCAATAGTAATAAATTTTTCATGAAAAACTCTCTCCACATGAATACCTAAAAAATCCTCGACCTCACCCAAATCTTTCATTCTAAAATTATCACAAAGTTTAGTTTTTACATAAGTAAGAAAATTTTTTTCATTGCATGCCAATAAAATATCATCTACGTAGATCAAAGACAGCATCGAATGTTTTGCTCAATAAATGTGAATAAGCAAAAATCTGATTTAGAGCGTTTGAAACCCAATGTTGCCATAGTTCCGATGAAGAAGTAATTCCATTCCTTTAATGCCTGTTTCAAACCATTAATTTACTCGTTCATGAAACAAACTTTCTTTTCATTAATCTTATCAACGGTTAGGCCTTCTGGCATTAACATATATACTTTCTCAGATAATGAACCATTCAAAAAAGCATTTTAAACATCTAGCTGATGCCAATATAAATAATAATCAACACAAATCAACAATAGTATTCTAAAAGTAGATAACTTAGCCACTGGGGTATGCGTATATAAATCTTCGATTTCTTGTTCGAAACCTCGAGCTTCTAATCCAGCTTTATATAATAGTGCCAAACACCCATAATCAATTTCATAATCTTGAAGTGAGATGGTAATTGCCTTTTTCTGCTCGGTCTTCTTCCTATCTCTTCCTCTGGATCATCCGATTCTTTTAGTTCATCTGCATTATCTCCATCCACCTCATTTTCTTCATTCAAATTTGATTCATAATCATTCTCAGACTCAGAATATTTTGGTCTGTCTACCTACATCACAAAATTTTCTCTCATTAAATATTTAACATTTCTACTATGCAAAATTCTTACATTCATTCCACAACCTACAACCATTTTCAGCGTAACCCAGAAATTTACATTTAACGCCTTTTTATCTAATTTTGTTCTCAAACTATCAGGGACTCTAGCAAACACACCAAAAAATTCGCATAATAGATATATTAGATTTTCTTCCTAACTATTACGCAGAAGGAGTTTTGTCTTCGAAATGATTAGACTGAGTTCTCTTAGTAATATATGCCGCAGTTAAAACTGCTTGTTCCCAAAAAATCTTATCCATTTTCGATTGCGTAATCATAATAATAATAATAATGATCTGAAGATTATCCCGGTCTGCAGATCACTGGCCGAGGTATTGGCGCACAGAATGCAGAAAGCAGTGTTGCTCGGGTCACTCCATATCAGTGGCGGCTCGTCAGGGACGGCAGGGTCGGCAGTGCCGACCCTATATATTTTATGTCCAGCCAAAATTTGAATTACTCTTTCTTCTGTTTGATTACCAAATTTATTATAATTATTGTATTTCCAAGACCTGTGTGAATAAAATTCTATAAATCATATTTGTATATCACTGATATATTTCAACTTCTTGGAAATACGCTCTTCCAATCTCAACGCAGCGCCGTTTCGTCAACCCAAATCAGTCCGAGAATTGAAATGTGTGTAACTGCGCGAAGACGAGAGCGCCAACTGCCAAGCATCGAACGTTTTCTGGGGACCGACCAGGTACGGCATGCCGTACCTGGCCGTACTGCATCAATGAAAGGCGAATACGAATGAGGCGAAACAATTTTAACTCGACTGTTTTCTGTTGCAATTTCATTCAGATAATGATAATTATTATATTCGCCTTTTAGTTAATGCTTTTTCAAAATCGAAAATGCGATGTTTTCGTTCCACCTCACCAATTTTAAGAGACCAATGTTGCTCAAAACGAATTTTTGTCGTATTTCGTACTTTTATAGACGAGGATTCTGAACATGATAGTACTCATACGAATGCCTGCCCATTTCCACTATTTCCAGAAATTTTTAGCCGAGAAAAAAAATGCTGAACAGTAGCCGCTAAACTCATATAGCAGGCTCAATATATCGCAGGGTCGGCAAATGGGATTATGCCGTACTAGAAATGCCTCGACTCGTATACACGAGGAACCATCGGATCGGGGTGCCTCGATTGTTTTCGTTCGGGATGCGGCCCGCTAAGGAGCCTTCAGTTCAGTGTTAGTTTGTTTGGTTTTGGTTCTTAAAGGGGGGAGTGGTTGGATCGTTTCTTCCAGGAAATTAATTATTTTACGCGAACAAAATGGCCAATAATCAGGTTAGATAATTTGTAGCTTCTTGTGAACATCCAGACGTCGTAAATTTTATAGTTGATGCGATGAAAAATTTATCTCACGATGATAGGATATTTTTGAAGAACATGCCAAGACCCTGCCCGAAGATGAGTAGTTTGGTTCAAACGGGATCGCGAAATCAATCGAATAGGTCATTTAATGAAATTTGGTTTTCTAAATTTGGATGGTTAACTGGCAGTACAACTAGAAATAAAAAAAAAATATATATATATATATCTGCCGACCCAAGATAAAATTTTACGAGCCGCCACTGCTCCATATCATCAGGTCCTATGAACTCTAGAAGCCACTTGCAGCTCATCTCTTTTGTTAAGGGACTCTGCGAGGGCAGGATGAAGAACTCCTCCATTGAAGTGTGAGGGGTTTTTAGTGAGTAACCCCACAAGATCCTGGATTCTCACACTACCGAGAGTGCGGACCCTCTCGGTGCCCATAAAGGGTTTTCCCCTTACACGGACGTTGAAAAAAAATAACAATAATAATAATGAGGAAATTGAACTAGCAGAGATCATTTTCCAAAGTGCACCACCGGTGGAACCACCACAACAGGATAATGGCATGCCGGTTTCTTGCTTATTAGCCTTCTTCAGTGCAACATAACCCTTATCGTGGTAGTATCCTACTGAAACAATAGAACTTATACTAAGCGCGTTCGGCAATAGCATCCGAGAGCGAACGGATTCTTTAGTCACGTGATAACCAATTGTACAGATTTGTCAGATTTTTCTGTAATAAAATTTTCTGTTCTACGTATGTAACGCCTTACCCGAGCCAGATAATGAATTAGAGCTTAAAGGTCTATTCGTCCGTAGAGGTAGTCTGGGTACTATTTTTTTTTGTTATAGTTTTCAACATTTCTACCCCTCGGTTGAGATGATTCAATATTTTGAATCTTTATTTTTTTTATCTAACGACATTTTTTTATTCATTACTACACAACAAATAACATAAAACACGAAATTTCAACATACTGTTCAAGAATATTCGAAGCGGGATGAAAAATTCATTGACAAAGGCCGAAAAGTAATTTCTGTTTCTGTTCTGTGGAAAAAATCCGTTTCCTCCGTCGAAATACACCGAGCCAAAAGATCTACATCCGATTGATCAGATTTTTTTGCCGAACGGTCCAGATGTGTACTCCCCTCAATCTGGATGTAATAAACGAAAGGTTCAGATCAATCCGAGCAGTTATATGTAATTGCCGAACGCGCTTATCATATCCTAGTTTAGGAACATCTGAGTACAGGTTAAAATGTACAATGTCACAAATAGCGGATAAATGTCTACGCTTCATCCAGAGGTATCTTCGAAAAACTAGATCTTTACGTACGTTCATTTTTACCTACGGTGTTTCGCAAGTTCTCCATTTCGGAGTTTCATGCAGTTCACCGGGGGAGGTTGAACACTCCCGTTAGTAGGGTTAGAACCCCGCAGGCAATAATACAACGAAGAGGATAGCGTCCTAGGACTAGCATAATAATGAGGAAATTGGACTAGCAGAGATCTAATTTACATCAAAGTACACCACTGGTGTAACCACCACAACGGGATAATGACAGACCGGTTTCTGGCTTATAAGCCTTCTTCAGTGCCACATAACCCTTATCGTGGTAGTCCTTATACCTGCTAGTCCAATTTCCTCATTATTATGCTAGTCCTAAGACGTTATCCTCTTCGTTTTAATAATAATAATATTTCCAGACACTACAAGCGCGACCTACCCACATCATGGTTGGACTGCGCGGAAGCATATGACACCTCGCCGCACTAACTGATAGTACGGTTATTAAAAATGCTGAAAGTCCACCCTAACATCATCCACGCGATAGAAAACATTATAGCGCTGTGGAAAACGAAGTTTGCCATCCGAGCAGAGGGTCGAACCGTCTATACGGGATGGGTGAGATACAGGAGAGGAGATTTACAGGGAGATTCGCTAAGCCCGTTATTATTCTGCATAACTCTTATACCACTAACAATTGAGTTAAGGAAGAGCAAGATAGGATACAAGGCCAGACCACCAGGAAGAAGGAACAACCTGATCTCGCATCTCTGGTTCGTGGACGACTTAAAGCTCTACGCTCCCTCCGAGTCCGCACTACGGCAACTGCTGAATATCGTTTCAGACTGCACCTCAGCAATGGGAATGTCATTCGGTTTGGACAAATGCGCTGTTTTTCATCTGCGCAGGGGAAAAGCTGAAGACGCAGAAGAAGATATTCGACTGGAAGATGGAAGACGGAGAAACTAAGTTTCTTGGGATGAAACAGAAGGGTGTACTGGAGACAACCCAGATAAAGGATGCCTTAACAGCCATCTACAAAAAGAAGCTGAGAGACATTTGGAAATCGCAGCTATCGGGAAAGAACAAAGTATCTGCTACAAATATTCTAGCCATCCCGATTTTCACCTACTCTTTCGGGGTGGTGAACTGGACGGCAAACGAACTCCTCGATCTTGATAGGTCAACAAGGAAAACGATGAACATGAATCGTAGCCTACATCCCAACAGTTCAATACAGAGGATATACCTTCCCCGAAGCCAGGGGGTAGAGGACTGTAATGTTTGGAATATCAACACAGAACACTATCAACAAACATTGGAAATGGCAGTAAGGATTCTAAGAAGTGAAGATCCGCTTCTGGAATTTGTTGCTCAGCATGAAATTGCGAACCATGGGGCCTTCCTATTCCGAGCTGCACAAAGGGCCGTGGAGAAAGAAGCTCAGCATAACCGGCGTATCGATCAATCCTGAGCTTGCTGGAACACCGATCACTCAGGCGGACCAAAGAAGTCTAGCGAGACTGATCCGAAAGTCTCAGTCAGATACATTACTCGAACATCATATGAGTAAGAATTTGCAGTCCATATATTTCAGGAGTTCAAAAGACCGGGACCTGTCTGAGGAATTGTATTTCTAAGGTCCGCTAGCCTTAAGTCAGAGACGGAGGTATTTGTGATGGCGTGTCAAGATGGAGTACTAAATACGAGATGGTATAAAAAGAACATCATGAAAATGGACACCCCAACAAATTGCAGGGCTTGCCATAGGCAACAGGAAACGATTATGCACATCCTTTCCGCCTGCAGAGTCCATGCTCCATCAGGGTATGTGGAGAGACACAACGCGGCTCTCGGAATTCTATACTTCCATCTGAGAGCCGCGTATGAGATAGACAAGGAACCGGTGCTACCATATGTGCCTCTGGAGATTGAAGCGGTGGTCCAGAACGAAAGTGCTCGCATATGCTGGAACTATCCTGTCTCAACAACACGACAGATCAATGCTGTTAAGCCAGACATACTTCTTCTGGACAAGGATCTGAAGGAGTTATTTGTCGTGGAATTCTCCTCGCCTGCTGAAAATAATGTTGTGATGAAAGAAGAACAGAAGAGAAAAAATACAAAGATCTTATGTTCGAGCTTGGAACTGTATACCCAGGTCATAAAATTAGGATGGTCGTACTGATCATAGGATGTCTCGGTGGAATGAGAGCCAACTACGTAGATGAACTTAAGATTATCCCGGCCTGTAGAAGACTGGCCGAGGTATTGGCGCACAGAATGCAAAAAGCAGTGTTGCTCGTGTCACTTCATATCATCAAGTCTCATGAACTCTAGAATCCACTTGCAGCTCATCTCTTTTGTTAAGGGACGCTACGAGGGCAGGATGAAGAACTCCTCCATTTAAGTGTGAGGGGTTTTTAGTGAGTAACCAAACAAGATCTTGGATTCTCACACTACCGAGAGTGCGGACCCTATCGGTGCCCATAAAGGGTTTTCCCCTCACACGGACGTTTAAAAAAAAAAATAATAATAATAATGAGCAAATTGGACTAGCAGAGATCTTATTTCCAATGTACACCACTGGTGGAACCATCACAACAGGATAATGACAGACCGGTTTCTGGCTTATTAGCCTTCTTCAGTGCCACCTAATCCTTATCGTGGTAGTATCCTACTGAAACAGTAAAACTTATATTAAGCGCGTTCGGCAATAGCATCCGAGAGCGAACGGATTTTTTAGTCACGTGATAACCGATTGTACAGATTTGTCAGATTTTTCTGTAATAAAATTTTCTGTTTGACGTATGTAACGCCTTACCCGAACCAGATAATAAATTAGAGCTTAAAGGTCTATTCGTCCGTAGAGGTAATCTGGGCACTATTTTAATTTTTTGTTATAATTCTCAACATTTCCACCCCTTGGTTGAGATGTTTCAATATTTTGAATCATTATTTTTTTTATTTAACGACATTTTTTTATTTATAACTATACACAACAAATAACATAAGACACGAAATTTCAACAGACTGTTCAATAATATTCGAAGAGAGATAAAAAATCCATTGACAAAGGCCGAAAAGTAATTTCTGTTTCTGTTCTATGGAAAAAATCCGTTTCCTCCGTCGAAATACACCGAACAAAAAGATCTACATCCGATTGATCTGATTTTCTTGCCGAACGGTCCAGATGTGTACTCCCCTCAATCTGGATGTAATAAAATGTACAGTGTCACAACTAGCGGATAAATGTATACGCTTCAGCCAGAGGTATCTTCGAAAAACTAGATCTTTACGTACGTTGATTTTCTCCATTTCGGAGTCTCATGCAGTTCACCGTGGGCGGTTGAACACGCCCGTTAGTACGGTTATAACCCCGCAGGCAATAATTCAACGAAGAGGATAATGTCCTAGGACTAGCGTAATAATGAGGAAGTTGGACTAGCAGATATCTAATTTCCAAAGTACACCACTGGTGAAACCACCACAACAGGATAATGACAGACCGGTTTCTGGCTTATTAGCCTTCTTCAGTGCCACATAACCCTTATCGTGGTAGTCCTTATCTCTTCTAGTCCAATTTCCTCATGATTATGCTAGTCATAGGACGTTATCCTCTTCGTTGTAATAATAATAATAATATTTCCAGACACTACAAGCGCGACCTACCCACATCATGGTTGGACTACGCGAAAGCATATGACACCTCGCCGCACGAACTGATAGTACGGTTATTAAAAATGCTGAAAGTCCACGCGATAGAAAACATTATAGCGCTGTGGAAAAAAAAGTTTGCCATCCGAGCAGAGGGTCGAACCGTCTCTACGGGATGGGTGAGATACACTAGAGGAGTTTTCCAGGGAGATTCGCTAAGCCCGTTATTATTCTGCATAACTCTTAAACCACTAACAATCGAGTTAAGGAAGAGCAAGATAGGATACAAGGCCAGACCACCAGGAAGAAGGTACAACCTGATCTCGCATCTCTTGTACGTGGTCGACTTAAAGCTCTACGCTCCCTCCGAGTCCGCACTACGGCAACTGCTGAATATCGTTTCAGACTGCACCTCAGCAATGGGAAGGTCATTCGGTTTGGACAAGTGCGCTGTTCTTCATCTGCGCAGGGGAAAAGCTGAAGACGCAGAAGAAGATATTCGACTGAAAGATGGAATGACTTTTCGACAACTCGAAGACGAAGAAACTTACAAGTTTCTTGGGATGAAACAGAGGGGTGTACTGGAGACAACCCAGATAAAGGATGCCTTAACAGCCAGCTACAAAAAAAAGCTGAGAGACATTTGGAAATCGCAGCTATCGGGAAAGAACAAAGTATCTGCTACAAATATGCTAGCCATCCCGATTTTCACCTACTCTTTCGGGGTGGTGAACTGGACGGTAAACGAACTCCTCGATCTTGATAGGCCAACAAGGAAAACGATGAACATGAATCGTAGCCTACATCCCAACAGTTCAATACAGAGGATATACCTTCCCCGAAGCCAGGGGGGTAGAGGATTGCAATGTTTGGAATATCAACACTATCAACAAACATTGGAAATGGCAGTAAGGATTCTGAGAAGTGAAGATCCGCTTCTGAAATTTATTGCTCAGCATGAAATTGCCAACCATGGGGCCTTCCTATTCCGAGCTGCACAAAGGGCCGTGGAGAAGCTCAGCATAACCGGCGTATCGATCAATCCTGAGCTCGCTGGAACACCGATCACTCAGGCAGATCTAAGAAGCCTAAGCGAGACTGATCCGAAAGCCTCAGTCGGATACATTACTCGAACATCGTATGAGTAAGAACTTGCAGTCCATATATTTCAGGAGTTCAAAAGACCAGGACCTGTCTGAGGAATTGTCTTTCTAAGGTCCGCTAGCCTTAAGTCAGAGACGGAGGGATTTGTGAATGGCGTGTCAAGATGGAGTACTAAATACGAGATGGTATAAAAAGAACCTCATGAAAATGGACACCCCAACAACTTGCAGGGCCTGCCATGGACAACAGGAAACGATTATGCACATCCTTTCCGCCTGCAGAGTCCATGCTCCATCAGGGTATGTAGAGAGACACAACGCGGCACTCCGAATTCTATACTTCCATCTGAGAGCCGCGTATGGGATAGACAAAGAACCGGTGCTACCATATGTGCCTCTGAAGTTTGAAGCGGTGGTCCAGAACGAAAGAGCTCGCATATGCTGGAACTATCCTGACTCAACAACACGGCAGATCAATGCTGTTAAGACAGGCATACTTCTGCTGGACATAAAGCTGAAGGAGTTATTTGTCGTGGAATTCTCCTCCCCTGCTGAAAATAATGTTGTGATGAAAGAAGAACAGAAGAGGCAAAAATACAAAGACCTTATGTTCGAGCTTGTAACCTTATTCCCAGGTCCTAAAATCAGGATGGTCGTACTAATCATAGGATGTCTCGGTGGAATGAGAGCTAACTACGTGGATGAACTGAAGATTATCCCGGTATGTAGATCACTCGCACAGAATACAGAAAGCAGTGTTGCTCGGGTCACTTCATATCATCAGGTCGCATGAAGTCTAGAAGCCACTTGCAGCTCATCTCTTTTGTTAAGGGACGCTACGAGGGCATTATGAAGAACTCCTCCATTGGATGCTGACTACATATAACAATAAGTTTTGTAGCAGGTCATTCAACAATACATATACAATAAAATTTCCACACATGCCTACAACCAACACATCAAAATTTAAAATTCAAAAATTTTTCCTCCGAGTAAAAGCACTCCTGTTGAATTTTTACCTTCATTTCATGTTTAAACCTATTCATCGTCAAATTACGGATACCTTCCGGCAAAACATAGTTCAGAGAATGGCGATTTGTCGAGCTGTACCGATGTAGGGGAACAACGATATTCTGCCTCATTCGCGTCTCATAACTATGAACTCCCTGATGTTCAATCAAAGCCGACCGCTTACCATGAATCTCAAAAATAGGAGGAAGGGGCATTATGCCCGATTTTTGGAAATGTGGCTGACAATGCTCCATGCTCCCTAATTCCCAAACCCAACATCAAGCGTATGCACCTCTTCTGCAGCCGAAAGACTCGCAGCGCGGACGATGAGCCCCCCACAGAGTAACACCATAACAAATCCTTGAATGGAACAACGCGAAATAGACACCACGAAGAACATCCACTGTCGCAAAATTGGTCAAATTTCTGATGACAAACAGAACGGTACTCAGAGACATAGAGAGTCCATCATTATGTTCCGAACATGTCAGTCTATCATTCAAAGTTTTACCCAACAGATTTGCAGTCGCGCCCCTTGAAATATTTCTATTTGTCGAAAATATCAAAGATTTTGTCTTTTCTTTATTCAGCTTCAACTGCGCAGAACGAAACCTTCTTTCAAGGTCATTGTCTAACCTATTGCACCACCCAGATCTTCCACCGTTCTGCTCTCGATCAAGAAGCTGCTGTCATCGGCGTGCAGAAATGATTTTATCGGTAACATGAACTCCGCTATGTCATTAATGTATATCAAAAACTTGACTGGGCCCAGTATTGAGCCCTGGACAACGCCCCTGACTACGGTTCTCAATTCTGAACGCGTTCCACCTACCTCCACGCACCGGTAGCGGCAATCAAGATAGGACCGAAAAAAAGACAGCGCCAATCCCCTAACACCAATCTTCTCCATCCTTTCCAACAAAAGATTATGCGACAAGCAGTCGAATGTCTTCGAGACATCACACATCATCAAGAGACTCATAACATGTCACCCATCAAGTCCGTCAAGAATATACTCCAATAGAGACATCACAGCTTTAACAGCAGAACCCCCAGACCTGAAGCCAAATTGTTTTGGGCGCAAGATGTTGTTATTCTCCAAATATTTAACTAATCTAATCTTGAACGCACTTTCAAAGACCTTCGAAAAAATTGGTTTTATACCATAGGCCTGTAATTCTTTGAATCTTCGGAGAAACCACTCCCCTCACGAACCGGTATAACCTTTGAAACCTTAAAGCTAGATGGAAAATAGCCCTCCTCAATTCATCTATTGAACAAATCTGCAACAGGTGCAGCGATAACCGATGACGTCACTCGCAAAAGTCCAGCACTCAATTCGTATGCCGGGTTTCCACCAAGCGGACAGAACAAAAACAAAACACGAACTCGGTCCGTTTGTGACAGTCCGCGAACTGTTTGCAAACTGTTCTAGAACTTGTGGATTGTTTTCCGGACTCGAAAGTCCGCGAATTGCTTTTTTACGGACACAAACAGAGTCCCATCCAATGTCGGTAAACTTCAAAGGATTTACGAGTTCTATGACTGTTTGTCAGCTTGGTGTAAACGCCAGGATGGCCTAATCCAAAACCGGCGTTTAGTTTTGTTCTTTTTAATAATGTAAAATGTAACTGCCAGCAAAAATAAATCCTCGTCGTCTTGTTCTCTCAAGTTTGCAGCGCGCCACATTCTCACAACTACATGTCCGGTGTCTCTATGTAAACTGAATGAAACTTAAACAAAACACGAACAGTTTTCATTCATTTCTGTCTGCGACTGGTGTAAACAGAAAGTCCGTTGGGAACCTCAACAGTCCTCGAACATTTTCCAAACAAAAGTGTTCGAAATTTCTGTCGGAACGGACAGTTCGTGTTTTGTTTTGACCTGTCCGCTTGGTGAAAACCCGGCAGTAGACATCCACGCAGGTGGAGCAGTCAAATTCAAAATAATATTTTCCATTTCCCCCGCCGTCACCGGCGCAGTGGCGTAGCGGAGGCCCCCGCAGACCCCGCGGTGCGGGGGGCGGTATTAAAGGAGCCCCCGAGCCAAACAACTCAGATCTATAAAGGGGGCCCCCTACTGAAATTTTGCGGGGGCCTCCGAATTTTGCGCTACGCCACTGCACCGGCGATATGAAGAATGACGTTGACGACTTAATATGCGACTTCGACAACACATCATGAGATGACCCCGTCCGCGCATCATCCAGCGAGCCAACAATCCGATCTACAGAGTCCACAAAATAATCGCCGAAATCGGCAGCTGTTAAATTCGAAACAATCCTATTAGTTCCCGACTCATTTCTCAAGTCATTTACAATTTTCCACACAACACGAGATGTGTTAGTGGAATCTCTAAATATGTTATTGAATGCAATTTTTTTTGAGAGTCTTACAGATGACTCATAATATTCTTTGAGGGATTTATAGGAACTCCACAACTCAGGATCGTGAGGTCTGGCATTTGCTATGAGTTTTGTAGCCTGAAGTTTATTCCTCAAGGACTTCAGATCACCAAACCAACAACGATTAAATCCGCGTCCAGGGGGTGCTTTCCTCAGCGGAACAAATTTATTCATAGCATAAACATACACGTCAATCAAATTTTCTGCTAATTGATCTATGCTCAAATCAAACTTCCATCACAAAAAGAACTCCAATCGAGAGAACTTATGTAGTTGTTAAACCTAGAAAGATTTCTCTCGCAAAATGATCTATGATAGGTCGGCTCCGAAACCTTAGGGTCCCCGACCTCAACACTCAAATCGATACTGTGAGATGATCTGATATGCAGAAATCTATCACTTTCGCTTCCCTTAGGGTTAGTTCACTACTATAGAAAACGTTATCAATGCATGTTGATGAGCCATTGAAAATACTTGTTGCTTCTTTAAACGTTTGATTGAACCCAAAAGATTCGGTAATCTCCAAAAAACTACTTATCTAGTTTGACTTCCGCTCGAAATGAATGTTGAAATCGCCGACCAAAACAAATTTGTAGCGCTCATACGTCACAAAAAGGGTACGGAGCATATCCTCCAGAGCATCGATCATTATGTCTGACTTTACCAAACAGGATCTATAAACAGCTAAAATTATCAATTTGACAATAGTATATTCTAAAACTAGTTGCAGAATGGGCTCCTATTCCAATACGAATGCGAAATTCGAAAACGAGCAACGAAGGAGCGAGTTTTCGAACGCATGAGTATTGGAATTGCATTCTGCAACGGGTATTATACGGTATTTTCTCTATTTCACTCAAATTTTGTTAAATTCAATGAAAAAATTCAAATTGTAGGTCCTAGTGACTTTCATATTGTATCTTGGCAGTTGGTGTGAATGTTAGGAAATACGAAAATGGACATTTCCAAATTGACGTCTGCTGAAATTCAAAAGGATCGGAAGTCATTGCTGACAACCACAAAACAAAAAATATAACTGAAAACGATGCTGTAATGAATTCATTACAGCACTGTTTTCAGTATTGTAATGTTACGATACTGAAATGGAGAAACGGAATTACAATTCCGCTCAATTCAAAATACAGTTCAGTACAATACCCCGTGAGATCTAAAGACCTACACGAATACCCTCCCTTACAAAAATAGCTACCCCTCCATGTATTCTAGTGGATCTACAAAAAGCAGAAACCAGATCAAAATTCAACAATTTAAATGACCTCAGACAGTCGAGGGATGTTATGAAATTTTCTGCAACACAAAATACATCACAATTTGAAGTTTCGAAATATGAATTTAGAGTATCAATTTTATTGAAAGTCAAACCCTGTATATTCAGGAAAAGAAGAGTTCTTCAGTATTCGGACCTGGTATCGCCATCATCAGGGGAGCTCTTGATTTGTTCATTAACATTTGATTCATGCATTCTGCGACTCCATTAGTTTGAGGATAATAAGGTGGAGTATAAAGTACAGGGTGTCCCAAATAAGAGTGACTGATTTTAAACATAAAGGCCCAGCTTATTAATTGCTCCAAAGAGATGGGGTTTTCACTAGTTTCACTAGTTTATCAAAGAGATTTTTCAGGCTTGGCTAGCATTTCATCTCATCAACACAGGGTGTTTTACTAATGTTGGTCAAATTCAAAGGGGAAAATATGTATTATTTTAAATGGAACACCCTATAATTTTTGATCTCATTCGAAAAAGCAATTATTCTTCTTTCCAAAAATGTATAGTTTTCTATCTTTTGGTTCATTAACAACAAAGATATTCGATGTTTCACGTAGTAGTACATTTTCAATTAGTAGTTTCATATGAACGTATTTTGATGCCTGAAATCAGCTCATGCTGTGACGTTTGACGCATAACAACAAAATCAGCAATTTTGACAATAGTAATTTTGACAATAGTAATTTTGAGCTGATTTTAGGCGTCAAAATACGTTCATATGAAACTACTAATTGAGAATGTACTACTACGTGAAACATCGAATATCTTTGTTGTTAATGAACCAAAAGATAGAAAACTATACATTTTTGGAAAGGAGAATTAATGAATGCTCTTTCGAATGAGATAAAAAATTATAGGGTGTTCCATTCGAAATAAATAAAATGATACATATTTTCCCACTCTTATTTGAGACACCCTGTATTTCTTTACCTTTCTTTTCACGAAATTTTTTGAATGAATTTTGAGTCTATTTACCTCCGTTATCACACCTAACCCTTGCTATTCTTTTGCCACCAAACAATGATGCTATATTTGATTAAAATTTCTTAAGGTGGGCGTTCAATGTAGTGTGTTTTTATTTCAAGTTGATTTCGAAAACGGTTCCACTTTGAGAACTGAAATTTTGTGGGTGAACTCAGAAAGGATTAGGGTTCTTGTTGAAATAATTTTGATCGATTTCATTCCGACAGTTAATTTTTTTTCTTTCAAAAATGGAAGAAAATGAGCCAACCCA
This sequence comes from Adalia decempunctata, assembly GCA_951802165.1. NCBI lineage: Eukaryota > Metazoa > Arthropoda > Insecta > Coleoptera > Coccinellidae > Adalia > Adalia decempunctata. The sequence continues at coordinate 37,036,428 of OX637701.1, read as the reverse complement.
TGCTTCTGTTTTATTTCAACAGAAAGACCCATGAAAATAGTTCAACTTCCGATTAACCCATTAATGCCTGAGCAATTTTTTTTTGCAAAATTCATAATTCTGTTGAAAACATTGTCTAAAATACATGAGAAATGAAATAAAATTGATGAAGAAGAAAATGATGTTTGATATCACTCTCAATTTGATCATATGATATTTCATATCATAGGCATCGCAGTTGAAATATAAAGAAACAAAGTATATGAAAGGTACAAAAGTATAGGTAAATAAAACATGAGATCATGAGTGATTTATTGTATATTCAGTTCCTTCATACTGAAAAGTTTATTTGAAAGGTGTATGGTATGATTGCAAACAATTCTAAGGATGGAGTCCCACGTTGCATTTGGAGTATCTGTCTGACATTAGCAGAAACTAAGTGGTCTACTTTTTCAAATCTCATTTCCGAAAGAATATTTTGACTGCATTTTGGTTTTGGGCCCATGAGGTGCTCGAGTTTCAATAACTCTATGGGTGCTAATGCGGCGTCCTTTATGTTATCTGTGATATTTGGCAGAGGACTCCTGGAAATTTTAGGTTTTTCTGCAATTGGGTTCAGTAATTTTGTTTGCCACCTTCTGTTCTTTCTTTTAATTGATTCCTTATGATCATTCTTGCTGCTAGGTACCCATATTGCTCAAACCATCTTCTTCCATTCTTTTAGCTAAAAGAGCCAGTGGTATATCGTCTTCATCTGTGTAATCACAGGTGAATGTCGAACTTTTAAAGCCCAGCTTATTTTCAATTTTCCCTTCATTTCCATTTTGATCAGCATAAAGTTCAACCGGGGTAATAACGACCATGTGGGAGGGGTAATAACGACTGAAAACCATTGAATCGAGTACACAGTGTATGAAATATTTGATGTGCACCCCTTTTTCCTCAGGTCTTCGATACTCATGGGTGGGGGGTAGTTACCCTCCGTAAATCCGCCCTTGCATAAAGTATCATAATTTTCATCAATATCAGATATTTCATTGATCAAACTGTTCAGATCTTCAGCGTCCTGTGGGTTTTATCAGGATTATAAAATTTCTTCCTGGAACAAGAATATATGTTGTAGTGCCTATGATATGATATTTCATATTCTGAAGAGATATTCAACTATTCAAAAAACTGCCGAGGAAATTTGAGTTATTCTGTTTTATTTCTGCAGTGGAGGGTATTGACAAAAAAAATCTCATCATGACTTGGCAAAAGAATGCTTCTCAACAAAATAAAATAAAACATATTCTTACCTTAGTGGCATGACACCTCGAAATATTTCTAACGTGAATTCCAACGGTAACTGTGCAAATCTGTTCGTAGATTTGGCGACTCTTATAGCACTAACACACACATACACTCATAATGAATGATCGAGAGGAAATAAATCATCAATTTTAAGAGACCCCTCGACGTGTCACGACTTGAAGATGTCGTCGTTCTTGTATATGAAATATCATATCATAGGCAGTATTGGGTTAAAAGTGAATCTACTGATAATTTCGTTCAGAAGATCAACTTGAAATACGGAATTGGCAGAAAATGGCCAAATTCAAATTTTGGCGGGAAAAAATTCCTGCTTTACCCACAAATCCACGAATTTCATAGTTCGGCGATTTTTGGATAGAGAGCGCCATTGTACATTTCATTCATGATTAGAGAGATACTCATAGAACTTATTGTGATAATGAAAGTTCTATGGAGATATTCCTTCAAATGGATGGTGGCGCCTCTATCGGCTGATCTTTCCTACTCGGTTTAAATGCCGACCTTAAACAGTTAAATACCTCCACTTTACTTTTAATAACTTACAGGGTGGCCATTTGAAAACGAAACAGACGAGATTACAGACGAAATAAATTTTTTCGATAGAAATGCTTGGACAGGTCGATTTTTGTTTCGAGGGGGACAACTTAAGATGTAGGTTACGGACGCATAGCGCTTCAACCCTTGCTACTACAACCCTCATCCCCAATTTTTGAATAGGGAAGATGGGGTGAGTGATACCTCATTTGAAAGGTATTTTTATACTGATTTCAGCACAGTAATTGTTTTTTCATTTTATGCATTAGTTCTCGAAATATTCTTAACTAAGTATTTGAAAATGACTTGGTGTTTTCATGGCACTTGTAGTGTTTTTTTGAGAATTTGAAAATGGTTTCACTTTGAAAACTGAAATTTTGTGGGTAAACTCAAAAAGGATTGGAGTTGTTAATGCAATAATTCAAATCGATTTCATTTCGAAAGTTCATTTTTTTTTTCAAAAATAGAAGAAAATGAGCTAACTCATGTGTTGGATATTCAACCAATTACCCACTTGATTGTTTAAATAAAAACACTAGTACTTGAACTTTCTCTACTTTATTCTAATAAGCAGACCATCAACAATTAACAATGACTAGCGTCTTTTACCAACTTGCATTACAATTACAATCACAAAGAATGCTATTCTAAGGGATATGAGTCTACCTCGAAGAACGTTCGGCACTTCTCGTACGATGAGGTTGAGTCCGATCACCCGGGTTGCGCAATTGTGTCTTTTTCCGGGATGCAACATCATGCTCATCTGTTTTATTTCAAACGAAAGATTCATGGAAATAGTTCAACTGCCGATTGAAAGTGAATCTACAGATAATTTCTTTCAGAAAAACAACTTGAAATACGGAATTGGCAGAGAATGGCCAAATTCAAATATATGGCGGGAAACAGTTCCTGCTTTACCCACAAATTCACTGATTTTATAGTTCAGCGATTTTCGGATAGAGAGCGCCATTGTACATTCCATTCATGAGGATAGAGATATTCATAGAACTTGATAGTGATAATGTATGTTTCATGGAGATATTCCATAAAATGGACGGTGGTGCCTCTATCAGATGAGTTTTCCTACGCGCTCCGAACGGCGACCTTAACCTACTGTCTGTAATTACCCAGACCACAGAATCAGATGATGAGGACTTTGACGACTAACATAATATTTAACCGGTACGGCTTCGAAGGTGGGCTGTTCAACCTGAAATGGATGATACGAAAACAAGAACGGAATTCCTTACCGACCTTCCAGTATGCGGCTTTACTTTGAACTCCGCCGATAGCCAGCAAGAAATTTTAGAAACATTCACTGGGCATATAGAGCGCTTAGGCTGATTATTCATATGGCTAAAACTAAGATTATGTGTACCCCTCACAACCCTGAAAGTGCCACGGTGAAGATCGGGGACGAAGAGTTAAGCCGGTCCCAGACAATGCGTGTATTTGACGAATGTGCCTTCGTAGTGCACCTTCGGGTAACCTCCCACACACTGCGGCAAAAGCGAAATGTTCGACATTCGTTTCTCTGTTGACAAACGTTCGCCGTACGGTTTGGCGCGACTCTGACTGAAGACAGAATAGGAAATCTACTACGCGTACTTAAGCACACTGTCTGGGTGCTAACGCGAATGAGCGCGAATGTACTTCGTCTTCCTTTGATTCGTGCCGTTTTACCGACAAGACTTCGGATAGCAGGCGAATGCCGAACGATACCCGCAGTTGAGCTCCCACACAGTACGCGGAGCACCGCGAATGCCAAACATTCGTCAAATACACGCATTGTCTGGGACCGGCTTTAGAATAGGTAGAATATTTTAATTGTCTTGATGCGACGAATCGACGACGAAATTCAAAACACAGTCGCTGCGGCTTTTAGAGCTTACTGGAGCAAAAGAGGAAGAGTATTGATAATCACGACCTGTCAATCAGAACAGGGTTGCAACTTATCTAGCTATAGTAATTCCGACCCTGACAAATTCGTGCGAAACGAGTCCACCAGCTACCAGAGCTAGTTGGACGAACGCAGTTCAGATGAAAAGAGACTTCCTGAATGCGTCTAAAGGTGCAGACATATTGTCATCACGTCACGTCACAGCACGTCATCTTCCCAAAATGTGCAACCACGATTAATGCATAGAACTTAGACCATAGGAAGAGAGACACACCTCAATAATAAATAGTGAAGCCAAATCATCAGAACTAAACTGGGTGATTATACTACTACGGAATCAAAATGTAGTAAAAATTTCTGCGACATTGTATCTGCTGTCACATTATAGCACTGAAAGCACGCAAGATCTATATTCCGCAAATTTACATTTTCTGAATGCACGTGACATCACGTCTGATATTTAGTGAAATGTCATTCTGACATACATTTGAAACCGATCTGGGTGCTCATTCAATAATTCTTGAATTAATTTATGGAATTCCCCCACTTCTTCTGTTCGTTGATTTATTTGGTAAATCGAATAGCTTCTACGAGAATCACCAGCAACTGTAAAAGCAGCTATATTCTCCATATCTTCTTTCCATTTCCTCGCGTGAGCTCTCGTGACGTGACAACAATGTGTCTGCACCTTTACGTACGTTGAACTGGCGTACGGACTAGGAAGTCAAGGCGAGTAGCTGAAGAGATATAAAGACTCCTGGTAAGCTTGAACTCTTACATGTACAGAACGACTGGAAAGGTCTGACAGAGGTAGAGGATATGTCAAAGTGGAGACGTGTTGTGAATAGCTACAACGCAGATTCGAACAGACATCGAAACCCATCAGCACAAAGAAATTTCGAATGTCCCGAGTGTGGCAGAGTGATAACCTCACGAAAAGGTCTTTTTTATCATCGGAGGGCCCACAGAAGAAAGTGGTAACTAGACTACTGACTGTGAGGTGGAATTTTGTAGCAATTAATTATAATTTTATGTTATTGTTATAAGAGGACCTTCGTTCCACTCCAATTTTCATCGAAGTAGGGTTATGTTTTTCTGAAGAGATCAAAACAAGATCGAAACCTAGGACAACTTCTACCCGCTTCGATATCAGTGTGAACTTGGCGGCCACTTTCTATCGGCCATTCTCGGATCCATCGGCCAGTTCACCAGTGGCGTCGGGTATTAATGTAAATCGCGATTAAAATTATTTGAACGGCGAGAATTCGGAATTTTTGCCTGAAACGACTTCTTTGATTCTCTGTTGATAATTAAACAACAAAATTTCCATTTATTTTGATGATTAGAAAAAGTTATAATGAATTATTATGTGTCGGAGAAATATGATTTCGAGTATATTGAAGAGAAATACTTGAAAAATGATTAGCCTGAATGAAATTTGATAGGGATGTTCCTAGTGGGGTCTGAAATCTTAATCCGAGAGGATTTTCATTTGCAGGACTTCTGAGGGTAGTTTTCACCCCTAACCTCCAAGAGTCAACAAAACATCGCGTGTGGGTCTGAAAAATGATAAGCCTGAATGAAATTTGATAAGAATGTTGCTAGTGTGGTCTAGAATCTTATTGCTAGAGGTTTTTCATTTGCAGGACTTTGGAGGGTAGTTTTCACCCTTATCCCCCAAGTGTCGCTAAAACATCGCGCGTGGGTCTACAAAATGATACGCCTGAATGAAATTTGGTGAGAATGTTGCTAGTGTGGTCTAGAATCTTATTCCAAGAGGTTTTTCATTTGCAAGATTTTGGAGGGTAGTTTTTACCCCTATCCTCCAAGAGTCGACAAAACATCGCGAGTGGGTCTAAAAAATGATTAGCCTGAATGAAATTTGGTGAGAATGTTGCTAGTGAGGTCTAGAATCTTATTCCAGGAGGTTTTTCATTTGCAAGATTTTGGAGGGTAGTTTTTACCCCTATCCTCCAAGAGTCGACAAAACATCGCGAGTGGGTCTAAAAAATGATAAGCCTGAATGAAATTTGGTGAGAATGTTGCTAGTGTGGTCTAGAATCTTATTCCAAGAGGTTTTTCATTTGCAAGATTTTGGAGGGTAGTTTTTACCCCTATCCTCCAAGAGTCGACAAAACATCGCGAGTGGGTCTAAAAAATGATTAGCCTGAATGAAATTTGGTGAGAATGTTGCTAGTGTGGTCTAGAATCTTATTCCAAGAGGTTTTTCATTTGCAAGATTTTGGAGGGTAGTTTTTACCCCTATCCTCCAAGAGTCGACAAAACATCGCGAGTGGGTCTAAAAAATGATAAGCCTGAGTGAAATTTGGTGAGAATGTTGCTAGTGTGGTCTAGAATCTTATTCCAAGAGGTTTTTCATTTGCAAGATTTTGGAGGGTAGTTTTTACCCCTATCCTCCAAGAGTCGACAAAACATCGCGAGTGGGTCTAAAAAATGATTAGCCTGAATGAAATTTGGTGAGAATGTTGCTAGTGTGGTCTAGAATCTTATTCCAAGAGGTTTTTCATTTGCAAGATTTTGGAGGGTAGTTTTTACCCCTATCCTCCAAGAGTCGACAAAACATCGCGAGTGGGTCTAAAAAATGATAAGCCTGAGTGAAATTTGGTGAGAATGTTGCTAGTGTGGTCTAGAATCTTATTCCAAGAGGTTTTTCATTTGCAAGACTTTGGAGGGTAGTTTTCACCCCTATCCTCCAAGTGTCGCTAAAACATAGCAAGTGGGTCTAAAAAATGATTAGCCTGAATGAAATTTTATAGGGACGTTCCTAGTGCGGTCTAAAATCTCAATCCGAGAGGATTTTCATTTGCAGGACTTCTGAGGATAGTTTTCACCCCTAACCTCCAAGAGTCGACAAAACATCGCAAGTGGGTCTAAAAAATAATTAGCCTGAACGAAATTTTGTAGAAATGTTGCTAGTGTGGTCTAGAATCTTATTCCGAGAGGGTTTTCATTTGCAGGACTTTGGAGGGTAGTTTTCACCCCTATCCTCCAAGTGTCGCTAAAACATCGCGAGTGGGTCTAAAAAATGATTAGCCTGAATGAAATTTGGTAGGAATGTTGCTAGTGTGGTCTAGAATCTTGTTCCGAAAGGTTTTTCATTTGCAGGACTTTGAAGGGTAGTTTTCACCCTTATCCTCCAAGGGTCGACAAAACATCGCAAGTGCGTCCAAAAAATGATTAGCCTGAATGAAATTTGGTAGGAATGTTGCTAGTGTGGTCTAGAATCTTATTCCGAGAGGTTTTTCATTTGCAGGACTTCGGGGGGGAGTTTTTACCCCTATCCTCCAAGGGTCGACAAAACATCGCGAGTGGGTCTAAAAAATGATAAGCCTGAACGAAATTTGGTAAGATTGTTGCTAGTTTGGTGTAGAATCTTGTTCCGACGGGTTTTCAATTTGCAGGACTTCTGGGGGGAGTTTTCACCCCTTTCTTTCAAGGGTGGACAAAACATCGCGAGTGGGTCTAAAAACTAGCCTGGACGAAATTTGGTAAGATTGCTGCTAGTGGGGTTCAAAATGATGTTACGAAGATTGATTTCTCAGACGCATTGAAATATGGTTTTCTATAATTGAATGACATTCGTTGTGGAGGAATTAATTTCTTTTTTGTGTATTTATATTCAGTAAGAACACCATTCGCAACCTAAATGAACAAATTTATCAATATGTATGCAAATTATGTCCAAGTATAGAAGTGCAAACTGATAGTTTGCCCTGAACAGTTTCTGCGTTTCTATAAAATAGAATCAAATTTGTCAGTAACGAAATTCTCAAAAAAATATTGCAAAACGGATATAGTCTCCGTAACGTTAATCAAAAGATTTCATTATGTTGCTTTTTTCTGATATAATTGCTCGATTTTCACAAAAATACGAATAGTTAGTTACAAGTTTGTGTTTAATCCGCAAACGTAGTAACTTCTTGGGGTAAACTGTTTCTTTGCCCCTTTGCACAATATATTTTTTATTGACAAATTTTGTTGATTCAAGTCATGAAAGGCGATTTTCTCAAGAATGGACCAAGAAAATATGCGTTTTGGATCTATAAAATGGATCAGAATTGCAATCTCAAATGGAGGATGTCTGTGGATTTATGCAATGAGTTGAAAGCAACTGAAGACAAGTGTAATTTATTTATTGAACAATAAATTAATTAGAGTAATGATTGAAATGATAATTCAAGTAGGAACATATTATCATTATTTTCATTACAAACAACGATGGAAAATGTGCGGATAAAACCATAGACAAATTTCATTCAGGCTAATCATTTTTCAGACCCACCTGCGATGTTTTAGCGACACTTGGAGGATAGGGGTGAAAACTACCCTCCAAAGTCCTGCAAATGAAAAACCCTTCGGAATAAGATTCTAGACCACACTAGCAACATTCCTACCAAATTTCATTCAGGCTTATCATTTTTTGGACCCACTTGCGATGTATTGTCGACCCTTGGAGGATAGGGGTGAAAACTCCCCCCGAAGTCCTGCAAATGAAAAACCTCTCGGAATAAGATTCTAGACCACACAAGCAACATTCCTACCAAATTTCATTCAGGCTAATCATTTTTTGGACCCACTTGCGATGTTTTGTCGACCCTTGGAGGATAGGGGTGAAAACTCCCCCCCGAAGTCCTGCAAATGGAAAACCTATCGGAATAAGATTCTAACACCACACTAGCAACATTCCTACCAAATTTCATTCAGGCTTATCATTTTTTGGACCCACTTGCGATGTTTTGTCGACCCTTGGAGGATAAGGGTGAAAACTACCCTTCAAAGTCCCGCAAATGAAAAACTTTTCGGAACAAGATTCTAGACCACACTAGCAACATTCCTACCAAATTTCATTCAGGCTTATCATTTTTTGGACCCACTTGCGATGTTTTGTCGACCCTTGGAGGATAGGGGTGAAAACTCCCCCCCGAAGTCCTGCAAATGGAAAACCTATCGGAATAAGATTCTAACACCACACTAGCAACATTCCTACCAAATTTCATTCAGGCTTATCATTTTTTGGACCCACTTGCGATGTTTTGTCGACCCTTGGAGGATAAGGGTGAAAACTACCCTTCAAAGTCCCGCAAATGAAAAACTTTTCGGAACAAGATTCTAGACCACACTAGCAACATTCCTACCAAATTTCATTCAGGCTTATCATTTTTTGGACCCACTTGCGATGTATTGTCGACCCTTGGAGGATAGGGGTGAAAACTCCCCCCCGAAGTCCTGCAAATGAAAAACTTTGAATAAGATTCTAGACCACACAAGCAACATTCCTACCAAATTTCATTCAGGCTAATCATTTTTTGGACCCACTTGCGATGTTTTGTCGACTCTTGGAGGATAAGGGTGAAAACTACCCTTCAAAGTCCTGCAAATGAAAAACCTTTCGGAACAAGATTCTAGACCACACTAGCAACATTCCTACCAAATTTCATTCAGGCTTATCATTTTTTGGACCCACTTGCGATGTATTGTCGACCCTTGGAGGATAGGGGTGAAAACTCCCCCCCGAAGTCCTGCAAATGAAAAACCTCTCGGAATAAGATTCTAGACCACACAAGCAACATTCCTACCAAATTTCATTCAGGCTAATCATTTTTTGGACCCACTTGCGATGTTTTGTCGACCCTTGGAGGATAGGGGTGAAAACTCCCCCCCGAAGTCCTGCAAATGGAAAACCTATCGGAATAAGATTCTAGACCACACTAGCAACATTCCTACCAAATTTCATTCAGGCTTATCATTTTTTGGACCCACTTGCGATGTTTTGTCGACCCTTGGAGGATAAGGGTGAAAACTACCCTTCAAAGTCCCGCAAATGAAAAACTTTTCGGAACAAGATTCTAGACCACACTAGCAACATTCCTACCAAATTTCATTCAGGCTTATCATTTTTTGGACCCACTTGCGATGTTTTGTCGACCCTTGGAGGATAGGGGTGAAAACTCCCCCCCGAAGTCCTGCAAATGAAAAACTTTGAATAAGATTCTAGACCACACAAGCAACATTCCTACCAAATTTCATTCAGGCTAATCATTTTTTGGACCCACTTGCGATGTTTTGTCGACTCTTGGAGGATAAGGGTGAAAACTACCCTTCAAAGTCCTGCAAATGAAAAACCTTTCGGAACAAGATTCTAGACCACACTAGCAACATTCCTACCAAATTTCATTCAGGCTTATTATTTTTTAGACCCACTTGCGATGTTTTGTCGACCCTTGGAGGATAGGGGTGAAAACTCCCCCCCGAAGTCCTGCAAATGAAAAACCTTGGAATAAGATTCTAGACCACACAAGCAACATTCCTACCAAATTTCATTCAGGCTAATCATTTTTTGGACCCACTTGCGATGTTTTGTCGACTCTTGGAGGATAAGGGTGAAAACTACCCTTCAAAGTCCTGCAAATGAAAAACCTTTCGGAACAAGATTCTAGACCACACTAGCAACATTCCTACCAAATTTCATTCAGGCTTATTATTTTTTAGACCCACTTGCGATGTTTTGTCGACCCTTGGAGGATAGGGGTGAAAACTCCCCCCCGAAGTCCTGCAAATGAAAAACCTCTCGGAATAAGATTCTAGACCACACTAGCAACATTTCCACTAAATTTCACTCAGGCTAATCATTTTTTAAGTATATCCCTTCAATACACTCGAAATCAGATTTCTCCGACACATAATAATTCATTATAACTTTTTGTAATCATTAAAATAAATAGAAATTTTGGTGGTTAATTATCAACAGAGAATCAAAGAACTCATTTCAGGCAAAAATCCTGAACTTTTCGTCTCCCAAATAATTTTAAACGCGATTTTCATAAATACCCGACGCCACTGGTGAACTGGCCGATGGATCCGAGAATGGCCGATGGAAAGTGGCCGCTAACTTCACAGCCCTCGCTTCGATGAGGTTGGAACTTTCGCTAGTTCCCTGGATGATGATTTGAGACAAGTTCGAGTCGGATCCATGGCGTTTTTGATATCAATGAACGCGTATCTGATAAACAAACGATGTTGTATAGTTTTATAGTCTACTTTGTAAATATTTGATGGATTCGGTCTTTACTTGATGGAAATTCATGTTTAATAACAGGTAAATAAAATTCAATTTCCACAAACAATTGTTTGTGTGTGTTACTTTGTAAATGATCCCTGTATTTTTCAAACCAAGCTGAATTTGGAAAAATGATGAGGAAAAAAGTGTTAATTCGATCAAAAGAATCTACAGTTGAGAAAATTGTACAAGTCAAAGCCTCACCCTGTATATTGTTTTAATTGGAGGGGTGATGATGTTGGGATGCAATCACCGGCATCAAGATAGATCCACATATGAGAAAATAGATAACCTGTTGAGAAATGACTACCATCTCGAATCGAATCTTTAGTTGGAGCAATCAATACATCTTTTGAAATAATAATGATTATATCAAATGTTGTGTGGAAAATATTTATTGAAATGTGTTCGAGACAAAAAAAATGCAGCACCAGAATGTACTCATCTATATCTACGAAGGGATTATTGCAAACCGTCTAAGAAATTTCGAAGAATTCGAATCCAAAAATTGTCTCAGAGAAGCAAATTCAAATTTAAAAAATTTCAAAAGCGACAAACTCAGACGATTGTAGGAATTAATAATACTGTACATGAAACTTTCCGAAAGGTGGTTCTGAAACGAGGAGTCACAAGAATGAGTGCAGAGAGTTTCGGTTACTGAATGTAGAAAAAATAGTTTCGGCTTTCAACTGCAGTTTCAAGTAAATCATTTGTTACATGTTATTATTTGTTTGTTTACGAAATATATGAAGTATATGTAGAGGTTAGGTCACAGCCGACAACGTCGCCGGAGGGGATCATTTTGCGTTTCATACTGTATTTAGGGTTATGTCAATAGATGCATAGAACACCTGGTGTAACGACTCCCTACTAAAAATCGTGACCAAAATTTGTAGATCAAAACGGCATCCTAGATTCCAGATTTTGGTCTAGTTCCGGAATAAATCCGCAATATTTATCGGTCGTGGCGCTACTGCGGCAACGACAAAAAACGCGACCCTTTTCGGGAGAAATGAAAAGCTGCACAAAATATCACGTTTTCGATCGACAAGAAAGTCTTAAACAAAATCTAATCAGTGCCAACACCAGGTATTTCTATGCATCTATGTTATGTCATTATCGCAGTTCTATGTCTCTTAAGCCGGCCATAGACATCGTTATTTTTCATCCGTCTGTCAAGATTTCGGAGGAAACCGGAAAAAAGCGTGAAGGTTATCGAAATCGAGAAGATGAATGTGCGAATGTGGACATATAATTCCATAACTATAATTTGATCCTTGAAATTGAAGGTGAAGCCTCTAGACTCTAGACTCAAGAGGGCTGTGCCTAGGGTCAGTGAGACTATTGAGCATGTGCGATAACGGAGAGTGGGAAAATAGGAGAGTGGGAAAATAGGGGCATCGTAGCGATCAGCGGATGCAGTTTTGTTATTTGTCTCTGTTTGTATTGAGCCACATATGGTATCCATGGATACATAATTTACATGTCTCTTCTCTTCTCCCTAGGCATGCGTGTAGCAACAACTGACCCTGGATTTAAGGGGAACGAGAGCTACACTTTTGTATACTTATTAGCCACTGCTCTCAAATTGTATATTTATAATTCTATGAATGTGGTTACGGATTTTGTCAGTTGATAAATGATTTATGAAATCATCCTTAGAGGATTATACATAATTGGAAAATCGTGAGAAAGTGGAACTGAATATAGGTTGTTGGGTAGTTTGTCAGTATCACACTCGAAAGAGGATTTCTACACATTACCTCGAGGTGTGAATTGGAGTTTTTCATCAGGATTTGTATCATTCGTGTATTCCTGGGTGATTTCCACACAAGACGATAATGTGAAATAAACCCAAAAAATCAGGGGTTTTTGGGATAGGCCTTCATATAAATGTATCCAATCTGATCATTGGACACCGTATACCGACTTCATTGGAGGAAGTTGTTGAATTGGAGACGGAAGGTGAAGGATTACAAGGCAGCCAGCGTATACTAGACAGCCGAAGTATACAGATTCCCTGGACGGAGTTGTTGGAGATTAAGAGATCGAAAGAGCGAAGTGGGTGGTGCACGAGACAGCTAACGTACACCAGATTCCAATTTACAGGAGGGACGTAAGAGAAAAACCGAATTGTAGCGTTGTATATGACAAATTTATATAACTTGATATATTCAATATCTTAAGTGATAAGTGGATAGGGTTTCTAGATTTTAGGAATATTGTTCGCTTGAAATTGAATGTTTATTCTCTCAGTGTCAATTGGAATATAGTACTACATAACGTGCTGCGCTTGAGCTCATGCGACCCGTCTCTTTCTCTCACAATAACATTATCCGGTTCAATTTCCACTTTTGAACACTACTGTTAGCATTTTCACCACCATACTATATTTATACGTCCTGAATATAAGGACTGAACGAGAATAAATTCGCTATCACAAAAACGCTTATATCTTTTGAACCACTGGACCGATTTCGAAAATCAAACTCATTTTCGAATCATCTTCTAATTCTAATGAAAACTGTTTTTACAATAAAAAAACCAAAACTATTTTTTAGAAAATTCATGGGTTTTTTCTGGAATTCTTCCCTTCATGCTTCTTATAGTGTTCTCAGTCACTTTCTGGGATGCTGTCTTCCACTTTTGCTTGAATTCCGCTAATGTTTTCGTTGATTTCTTAGTCTTCTTCAATTCTCTTTTTGCCAGGGCCCAATATCTTTCGATTGGCCTGAGTTCTGGGCAATTTGGTGGATTGGCCTCTTTGGGGACAAAAACCACTTCATTAGCTTCGTAGCATTCCTTGCTGGCCTTGCTATAGTGGTATAAAGCTAAATCTGGCCAAAAGATTGTTGACTCATCGTGCTCACGTAAAATTGGTAAAAGTCTCTTCTTCAAGCATTCCTCGATGTATATCTTCGAGTCAACAGAGCCTTGGCCAACGAAAAATTTGCTCCTTTTCCCACAAGTGCAAATTGCTTGCCAAACCATGAATTTTTTAGCAAACTTTGCTTGTTTCTTCACGTGAAATTATTCGTCAACATATCCACGAGAATCTGCGGTATAAAATTCCTGACCAGCAAGTTGCGAGAAATCAGCCAAGACATAGGTTTCGTCGTCCATCACGCAACAGGAAAAATTATTCAAGAAATAATAATAATAATAATAATAATAACCGCACGGGTGTGGTTTGGTTTCTGCCACGCCACATGGGGGGTGACGTCCCCACGGCCCGAGTTACCTGGGCCACCAAGGGTTAATGGTGGCAAACCCATGAACGAGAAGTGGGAACCGATACCATGGCAGAAAAACGAGATGCCACTCCACCTGCTGGCTCGACCACCGTGAGGAGGACTGCCCGCAGGGGAGCTCGCAACGCACGTATCCAGTGGAGCCGCGAAATGAATATTGAAGTAATGCGAGCATTTCATTACGTGAACAATTGAGAGGACAGACCACTTCCTGGATGGAGAAGAGAAATCTTCATGGGATCGAATTATCCCAGAAGATCGCGGGATGTGCACAGTAGGCTGTGGATTTGCAAACCTATCACATCGTGCGGAAATTTCTGAACTAGTGGGAGGAACTGAAATGTTTTTTCACTGGTTCATAGAAGAATTACCAGCTCAAGCTGAGAACGGGAGACCGATGAAGAATAATAATAGGCAAACATCAACTCACCATAGACGCTGTAGTGTTAAAGCAAGCCCAAGCGAGAAGAAGGAATTTAAGTCTATGTTATATCGATTATCAGAAGGCCTTCGATACGGTGCCCCACGATTGGCTTGTGAAAGTACTGGAGATTTATAAGATCTGCCCGAAAATAAGAGGCGTGCTACAACATCTAATGAGTACATGGAAAACAAATATTCTTATAAACAACATCAATGCTGGAACCGTAAAAATATCGAGGGGGATATTTCAGGGAGATGCCCTGTCGCCGATGTGGTTTTGTATAGCACTGAATCCTCTATCTACTCTTTTGAAAAACACCAACATGGGGTACAGACCAGCAATGAGGAATCCGCGAAAACTCACCCATTTATTGTATATGGATGATCTGAAACTATTCGGCGAGAACCAAAATCAACTTCACTCGCTGATAGATATAGTGCGCTCCTTCAGCAAAGACATTGACATGTCTTTCGGTCTCGACAAATGCGCTATAGTCAACATCAGGAAGGGTAAAATGGAGAACACTCAGGAGCAATTTCAGGACATCAACAGTATGTTGCCAGAAGAGACCTACAAGTATCTGGGCATTCCTCAAAATCAACGGATTGACCACACCCGTTTGAAAGCTGAGTTCACTGCGAAATATAAGAACAGGGTAACCAAAGTGCTCAACACCAAGCTGTCTGCTAGAAACCAGATCGATGCCTTGAACTCTTGGGCTACGCCTGCTCTGACCTACACTTTCGGAGTCTTGAAGTGGTCAGATGCTGATCTGAATGAGTTGGACCGACTCACCCGTCGCCTAATGACAAAGTTCCGATGTCTGCACACCAATGCATCGGTGAAAAGGCTTTATCTACCCAGAAGAGATGGCGGACGAGGTCTGTTGAACATCTATAAACTCTGCAGAACCCAGGAGAAAAACTTGAGGCAGCGACTGCTCGAGTCTGAAGATAGCCTGATGAAATTGGTGACAACAGAGGATAAGGGATACACACCTCTGAACCTACAACACAGAGAACTGACATTCGATATCACCACGAGAAGCGAAGATATAAGTATATGGCGGGAACAAGCTCTGCACGGCAGATTTCCCAAACACCTTGAGGGGGAAAATGTCGACAAGTTGGCTTCTTTGTCGTGGTTGAATGCGGGACAATTGTATCCAGAAACTGAGGGCTTCCTGACGGCTATCCAAGACCGAGTCATAAGAACTCGCAACTATGAGAAGCACTGTTTGAAGCTGAACGTGGAGGACAAATGCAGGAAGTGCGGCGCAGTTGGCGAGTCTATCGAACATATAATAGCAGGCTGTCAAGTTCTTGCCGACAACGCATATCTGGGCCGACATAACCAAGTGGCAAAAATTGTTTACCAGCAGTTAGCTCTTAGACATGGTTTTTTGGATACTTGTCCGCCATACTATAAGTATCAACCTGCAGCAGTGTTGGAAACGGACACAGCGGTTCTCTATTGGGACATACCCATAACAACAGATAGATCAGTGGACTACAATAGACCGGACCTTGTATTCATTGAGAAGGATCAGAAGTATGGGGTGATAATTGATGTGGCAGTACCATTGACTCATAACATCGGAAGAACGGAGTCGGAAAAATAACGAAGTACGAGAACTTGGCAATAGAGCTGAAGAATATGTGGCAACTATCGAAAGTCACTATTATACCGTTGGTGATTTCGGCTGAGGGAGTCATGTCCAAATCATTCGAGAAAAACCTTCAAAAGATCGAGATATCCCAGAGGATCGCGGGATATGCACAGCAGGCTGTAGCTTTGCAAACCGGTCACATCGTGCGGAAATTTCTGAACTAGTGGGAGGAACTGAAATGTTTTTTCACTGGTTCATAGAAGTAATACCAGCTCGAGCTGAGACCGGGAGACCGATGATGAAGAATAATAATAGGATGTCTCGGTGGAATGAGAGCTAACTACGTGGATGAACTGAAGATTATCCCGGTCTGCAGATCACTGGCCGAGGTATTGGCGCACAGAATGCAGAAAGCAGTGTTGCTCGAGTCACTCCATATCATCAGGTCCCATGAACTCTAGAAGCCACTTGCAGCTCATCTCTTTTGTTAAGGGACGCTGCGAGGGCAGGATGAAGAACTCCTCCATTGAAGTGTGAGGGGTTTTTAGTGAGTAACCACACAAGATCCTGGATTCTCACACTACCGAGAGTGCGGACCCTCTCGGTGCCCATAAAGGGTTTTCCCCTCACACGGACGTTAAAAAAAAAAATAATGGAAGGAATTTATTGCAGAAGCAAAAGGCCATCGACCTAAGGTCCTTCAGCCCATTCGTAATTACAAAAATTTAACATTTCAAAAAAAAATATATATATATATACAACTGATATATTACAAAAATATGATTTGCTTCATCAGCTGCTACCCTGTTCATCCAATGTCTGTATCAGTGATTTTGGTGGATACTTTCTGGCTGCTTGGGCGATCGGTTCGCGATGGAAGTATAGTGTATAGAAATGTTTGTTCAGTTTCTTTAGTCTTTCTTGTATCGGTTGAACTTCTGTTATTTCGTACAATAATTCATTAGTTGGATTGTGGAGTCTGTTTCGCGGGTGCCTAATTCTTGTAATTGTACGAAGGGAAGTAGTTTCTGCTGTTTTTAAATTATAAAGTGCGGGATGTCGACAATTAATGAATATTGGATGTGCATACTCCAGGACAGGTCTGCATATTGTGGTGTATATTCTGACTGCCCAAACAACACACAAACATCTTTTGAACATTTTATAGACGACATGAAATAGATTATTAGATTATCTATAAAACATCAAAATGTATTGAATTTCTAACCTAGATTCGACGTAAATATGTCCGCGAGATTTACGTTGAAAAATATTACTTTTTCAGACGTCTATTTTACGTAAAAAGAAGTCTTTCTATAACAAGTGAAATTTCTGTCTTTTTTTAGTTTATCCTAACTTAGTATCACGTTTGACATGTATTAGACGTTTGAGGATTTATGTTATTGTTATGACTCGCTTATGTCTATATATCATTAGATTTGTGTCGTTTTTTTTATCAACAATCTGATAATATATAGATGATCCGAAAAACATCCACACTCATGACCTCTAAAATATATAACATCATAGATCTTTTTTGGAGCGTTGTCGTCATGATCGAAATTAGACGTCTATTAGACGGAATATTATTGATGAAAATAGTTGGTCATATTGTACACGTTTATTAGATGACATAAGATGAACGTTTGTTCAATGTCCCTAAAAAGTCTTTGTATTGTATAGTTTTTGACATCTAATTATTGTCAATTCCAAAACAATATTGATGTAATGATTTGAAAAACATCATATTAATGACCTACTGATTAATTCCATCAGATTTTTCGAAGAAGGGAGTTATATGGTCTAAAATTTCAAAGAAAATTGACATTTGATCGTTTCAAGATCATGGTTACCCTGAGGAGATTTGGTGAGAGACTTCAAAAGTATGCAGATATAGATTTAAATTTCATAACTTCTGAATATTTTCAAATATTATTGCATTTCCATCAGATCACATTGTGAGTATGAAAAGGGTTTCATGTATTTTGTTTCTCGTTTCATGTTTCTGTGGTGTGCGGTCCGGCTAATTATCAGATATAATATATTATTATCTACACAGTTGAAATCTCTCTTATCAGTTAGGAAAGCAAAAACAAGTTCTGATATGAAAAAATAAAAAGGTATATTCATAATAATAAAAAAATAAATAAACATAATTCAAATGTATCAAAAATATAAATTGTGTCAGTGACCAATGTAGTCGAGACAATTTGTTTAAATAAAAAAATATATAACTGTGTCGTAGGCACTGGCACTTCGTGAGGATTTGCTCTTCGTTGTCTCATATTCGTATCGTTGGTTTGCAAGGCGTAACTAGTCTTGAATTTCCTTTGTTATGGTCGTGTCGTTGAGATCTGCCGTGTTTCACTCTCGAACAGATTATAAACATCAGCCTCTGGAACCAACACACAAATCAAAATAAGTGATTTTTTTTGCAATTAAGTACAACTTTTCAAAACAATCACAACAAATGCTATATATTAGAATAAAAGAATATCAAATTTTTGCAGAAAATTATTTTAGTTTTTTTTCAAACGATATTGCGTTCAGTTTGTTATAAGAAATAGAAAGAATTGAAAGTTTATGAATACAGAGTGTATTTTTTTGAGATTTCGACCTATTCGTAATAATTTGACCTTCGAATACAACATCAGAAAAATAATAAATGATATTTTGAATTCAAGATGATCAAGAAATGTCAAAAAGTGAATGTGAATAATCTGATAATTCCAAAATCGATAAAATTGCAATATTGTTTATTAAATCTATCTTTCATATGAATGCTTCATTTTTTGACATTGTATATTGAGTACTTATATCCAATAAATATCCAATTTTGAAACGATATATGAAAAAGGGCAACATTCTACACATAAATGGAAAACGCTTATACCTACTACTATAATTGGGGTTCTAATGGTTCAATTATTCATACAAAAGTTTTAATTCGAACATCGAGTTACGAATTACATTTGGAGTCTAAAATGATCTGAAAAACATCTAAACATTTCTTCGAAGATTTCAAACTCTGGAAATTCAATTATTCTTCAAATCCTGATTGAATCTATTTTGTGCTCGACTTTTTGACTAAAGTGTCATGGTAATATTTTTCAGCAAGTTTTTCAAGTCGAGTGGTTGAGTATTATTTCTTACTCAACCAATATATCAAAGAGGTCTATCAATAGATTTCTTAGATAATATTCTTACCAAGTTATTTATTCAGAAAAATATTACCACTATGATAGGGACTGTTATAATTTCAGCCCTACGAAATCTCCAACGCAAATTATGAAATTCTATAATTTGAAATTTCAGATGATCTTGAAATATTTATCCTAAACTATTCGAAAAAGATTTCGAAACCGATCATCGTGTAAACTATAAACATATTTTCAGAAAGAGTGGATTCAGGTATTATATTCCTGGGATAATATCTGAATAAACAGGGTATTCAAAATAGTGATAACAGACATAACAATTCAATGGAACGGTTATTCAAAAGATATCATTCAATAGACTCTTTCAGATGATCATTCTATGAAAGGTTTCAAATTTCTTATCACAATTTACCTACCTAATTCCTAATAATTAATCATTAATTAATCAATATATTCTCCAGTAGAACACATGTTATAGGTATAATTTACAGGGCTAATCAAAAGTTATTCACTAGTGAACGGTTTATCTGAAAGATATCATTCAATCGACTTTTCTAGATCATCGGACCATGAAAGAAAACAAATCTCCAATTTTATAATAATTAGCATATCTCAGTGCTACCACATTATTCGGAGGAACACATTTTAGGTACTACACCGGGAATAATAGGTTCCTATATAATTCAACATTACATTACATTACACTTTTGAACGGTTATCTAAAAAACATCATTCAATAGATCTTAATAGATGATCCATTTATGGAAGATATTTTCATTCAAGATCTACCATAATACCTATTTTGCTTGTATCCAAAAATGCAGGTTAGTTTTTGAAAATTATAAATAAATCTCATTTTTATAATAGTGAGCCCAGACCTCAACCCGCTACATTTCAAGAGCTAAATGATGAAGAAATTATACTTACTGGAACTAGGTACCATAAGCAACATTTGCACTCATCTTCTTCAATTGTGACAGCACTCATCACTAAATACTATATTCACTAAACTACGGCGAAAGGGAAAACAATCACTATTCGACTTGACCTTTTGACGAAGCAGTGTTCTAACGAAATGACCAAGTTCAAATGTCTTCCTATCTATAACCCTGTCCGGCATCCGCAATCCCTGTATGAACTTTAACATTCGGCGGTACGGTGGTTCGTTACCACGTGATCGAGGCCGATATAGGTGTTCACATATCGCTCTCTTTTCTCATCGTGATTTTATATTTTAACGGAATATGGAAACACGCTCACATTAGAATAGGTGCTATTGAAGTTATCGATTTCTTTTTTTTAAATTTAACTAAGATACCGAAATATTAGAATTTATATTTATATTTTATTTCCAGAGCACAATATGAGTCATCTGACATGTTGCCAGATATAGAGTATTATCTCTTGATGATTATTAATGCGATTCTGATGTATTATGTATCGAATTAAGCAGACAAAAACGGCTTTTCTAATAATACTCTGTTTCCAATGCATTTACATCTGAAGAAAAAGATTAACATTCCGAAAATATTGAAGGCTGAAAAAACTGGGAATTTTTTTGGGAGGGGGGTCAATTTTTCCCTGATGTTGGAATGAAAATTCAACGATGACATTTTCACTAATTTAGGACGAAACTGAAATAATTAAAAAAAAATCACATAATATAATATGTTAACAAGTGACACAAATTTATACTAAAATTGATATTTACAATAAAAATGTGAAAAAATATACCTAGTGCGCCATTTGAAAAAAAAAAAACATAATGAATGCTGAATGCTGGAAATGACAACCTCCAGCCAAAATATGTGAACGTAGTTTACATGTCATGGATTGCCGTGCACGTTCAAGGATTTTTTTTTAGTCACCACCTTTCAGGGGTGATATCTCGAAAAGGGATGGTCTGAGACATACAACCTGTATGTCTATGCGTATCTGCTTGTCGAATTCATACCTAAATAAATTTTTATTTTCAATATGATATTATTGAAATTGTAGCATAGCATATCTGAAAAACATCAACAAATGGCTCATTTCTCTATCGCATCAAATGGATATTCTACTCGTATAAACATTTTAAAAACGTATGGTCGAAATGCAATATTTCCATCAACATCTTAAAAACATTCATAATCATTGGTTCAGAGACTTTATAAAAATAATACTTCTTAAAGATGTTAATCAATTCACAATTCTCTGACCTTTGAAGTTAGATATTTTATTTATGTATTCTAGATGACTAAATTATGTCGAATAATGATGTCTAAAATCGATGTGGCATGGCATATCTATTACACGTCAAAAAGTTATTCCTTTTTCGATAGTATCAATCAGATATCTTATAAACGTTTAAAAAACGTGTGGTCGAATTGAAATACAATTATCGACATATTTGAGACATACAAAACCGTACGTTTAAAGACAATATATACAGTATATATTTAAAAAATTTCAATCAATCTACTGTTTTATGACCATATGAGTTAGATGTTTTATCGATGTATTTTAGATGACAAAAAAGAGCCAAATCTGGATATCTAACATACGTAAAACAAAAGATGTCCATTGAACGTTTAATAAAATACCCCCTCCACGATTTTAAAAATTTGATATTTAATATACGGCTTTTAAACGTGTAATCAAAAAGCTATACATTTTTGGATATCTGCAGGATATCAAAATTTTTTCAGGTCTTCGATAATGCATCTAAAGGATGTCTTCTAGACATCATGTATAGAAAACATCTTATTTAGATAATCTAATTTCAATCAGAATTTAGAGCAAGATGGCTTTAGATCACTTTTGATATCGATTAGATGTCATTTAGATGTGTGTGTGTTGTTTGGGTGCGTTCTTCGTGCTTATTCCTCTATTTCCGACAGTAAGTTTGGTAAAAGTTCTGGCTCTTGATATAGTCCTCTTCTTAACTAATTTCGAATATTTGTTGAAGTTCATTTTGCTGTCCACTTCAACTCCAAGATATTTAATTTCCGCAGCAGGTTTTTTCGCTATTCCTTTTATTGATATGGTAGGCGAAGTTGAACATATTTTATGATGGAAAATAATATATTGTGATTTCCTGGGATTAGGTTTCAAACGCCATTTGCTGAGCCACATTTCTAATTGATTCATCATACTTTGCAGTCCATTCAAGCAGTTTGGCAGTGACCTATCGTGCGATATGATGAAGGTGTCATCTGCGAACTGTAGTAAATATTGTTGATTGTTTTCTTCCTTTGGGATGTCATAGCAGTACAGTATATAGAAGAGTGGAGACAGACTTGATCCTTGTGGGGTTCCTTGTTTGGGAGAAAATGGTTCTGACAATATATTTTTAATTCTCACTATCAGCTTTCTTTCATTCAAAAAATCTTGTATTATAAGTATGAGGTACCAAGGTACCTTCATTTTGGCTAATTTATAGATGAGACCTTTATGCCATATACTATCAAAAGCTTTTTCAATGTCGAGACTTATAGCAGCTGTCTTATAATTTTTTAATTTGGCGTTTTGTGTGTTGGATACCAAAATGGCCAGTGGGTGTGTGGTTGACCTTTTATTCCTGAATCCAAACTGAAAAGTGGGTATAATGTTGGCAATATGTTTTTCCATCTTGAGTTTTATTATTTTCTCGAAGAGCTTTCCCAGGACCGGTAAGAGCGTAATAGGTCTGTAGTTTTTTACTGACTTATGATTCGAGTTAGCTTTAGGGATTGTTATTATACATCCTGACTTCCAAATGGATGGAAATAAATGTTTTCTGAGACAAGTTTCAAAAATTTTCATTATATGTGAATGAATCCCCCCATCAAACTGTTTCAATATTTTCCACGAAATGCCGTCTACGCCTGGTGCACTGTTTTTGGTTGCATGCAGTAGTTGGTAATAGTCACATTCATCTATTTTCACATCTTCCTCTGAATTTGTAAATTCGTCATCTATAGATTCATCGTGCCATCTGTTGATATTGTCCTCTGTTATTTGGCAGAAATTTTGATTATTATCATATGCAAATGAAGATTCGTAATAATTTCTGAATAGTTCAACTTTGTCCTTGTCAGTTACATACCATTTTCCATTTTCCTCGAGGGCAGGTATCGAGAATGTTTGTTTGTATCTCGATAGTTTTTTCAAGAAATATTTTTTTAATTTCTTTGCTCTTGATTCCGCTGCTTGATTCTTCACAGCGTTCCTGTCTTTTACTTTCTGCACTTTGTATGTTCTAAGCCGACAACTCGACTTGATTTTCTGCGGTTGACTGCGAACAACCCACTATTTGGGCCACTTTCCGTCCTGAAAGGTTAGGATTTTTTGAAAAAGGCTGATGGCTTTCTTCACTTCTTTTTGGGCTATGAAACCCCTTTTTCCTCCCGGTTCCATCCATGCGATTAATTGTAAGATCTTCGTTGAAGCGCTTAAGGTGGGCGTTCAATGTAGTGTGTTTTTATTTCAAGTTGATTTCGAAAACGGTTTCACTTTGAGAACTGAAATTTTGTGGGTGAACTCAGAATGGATTAGGGTTCTTGTTGAAATAATTTTAATCGATTTCATTCCGACAGTTAATTTTTTTTCTCTCAAAAATAGAAGAAAATGAGCCAACCCATGCTTCTGTTTTATTTCAACAGAAAGACCCATGAAAATAGTTCAACTTCCGATTAAAAGTGAATCTACTGATAATTTCGTTCAGAAGATCAACTTGAAATACGGAATTGGCAGAAAATGGCCAAATTTAAATTTTGGCGGGAAAAAATTCCTGCTTTACCCACAAATTGACGTTTTTCATAGTTCGGCGATTTTCGGATAGAGAGCGCCATTGTACATTTCATTCATGATTAGAGAGATATTCATAGAACTTGATAGTGATAGTGCATGTTCTATGGCAGTGGCGCACCCAGAAATTTTATTCGGGGGGGGCTGCTCAAGAGTAATCAGGTTTTTGTAAGTTATATAATTTAAAAAATGCGCCGCAAGCGAAAACCTTCTTAAGATTGATATTATCGCATTCGTCATTATACAGGGTGTTTCATTGGTAAATGAACATACAGTAACCTGAGCTAGAGCTACCCTAGGCGAGTCCAAAAAACCGATATATGATAGGTCTTATCAATTCCATAACCGAGATACAGGGTGCTTTATGTATTCACCAAAAATTTCAATTCCTCATAACTTTTTAACCAACCAGTATAGTCGGTTGATATTTGGAACGTATGATTCACTTCTACAGGTCGATCGATTTACTTTTGAATTTCCGAAAAATTCCAGGTCCGTATTTGAAAATATGGGATTTCTTCCAAGCTGAGATTCAATTTATATTGAAATTTTGGGATTTGATTGTGATAGTTGGAAAGAGCAAAAAATTTTCAATGGGGTTCAGTAGATTTCATTGTCCCGCACGTCATTTTGCTCAAAGATAGCTTCAGGGAAAGATCCAATTGGATATTGGAATTCCACAAAATTCTCAGAAAAATCGTACATTATAATCAAATTGAATTTTTTTGTCCCACTAATTGCACATTCGAATTTCGTAATATTCTGTGGAATCATTCGGAGTTATTTCCGGAAAAACATCGAGAAAAATTTAGTTGAAGTCAACAAAGATGAATAAATAACTGAAGAAACATAAAAACTTAACGTGAATTACAGAAGGTGCTCGAAAGTACCACCATTTTGTTCAATACACATTCTTGCCCTCTTCAGAATATGTCAGATACTTTTTTTGATCATGTCTGGATTATTACGTATTTCAT
Source organism: Adalia decempunctata (assembly GCA_951802165.1). Classification (NCBI taxonomy): domain Eukaryota; kingdom Metazoa; phylum Arthropoda; class Insecta; order Coleoptera; family Coccinellidae; genus Adalia; species Adalia decempunctata. The sequence continues at coordinate 37,011,434 of OX637701.1, read as the reverse complement.
TTCACGCGACTTCGATACATCGCCACTTCCTATTTCAGATGAATTTACTGAACATTTCAAATAACCCCAAATGAAATAATCAACAGGATTGAAATCTGGTGACCTAGCGGGCCAGGCATGCGGTCCACCTGTGCGCCTATCCACATATTTGGAAAGTTCTGATCTAAAAATTGTCTGATCATTACGCTAAAATGGGGTGGAGCTCCATCATGCTGAAAATGCATTCCTACAATGTCCGTACCTTCGAGTAATACAGAAAGATGATGTTGGAGGAAATCTAAGTAAAGATTTTCTTTAAGCTGTCTTGGTATGACCTGTGGTCTAATCAATCGATTTTATTAAACGCCACACCATACGTTTCTTGAAAATTTGTATAAGGATTTCGTATGCCTGACTGCATGCGGATTCTCTTCAGCCCATTCATGCGAATTCCTCATATTGAAGACAACATCCCTCGTGAATATGGCTTCATCGGTAAATAAAATTCTGTTGACCATTCTTTCATTTCGTGAAATACAGCTACTAAGTTAGTTCTTCCAATTTCATCACCTGGATCCAATCGTTGTACCTTCTGGAGATCAATTTGATCATAATGTACGATTTTTCTGAGAATTTTGTGGAATTCCAATATTCAATTGGATCTTTCCCTGAAGCTCTCTTTGAGCAAAATGACGTGCGGGACAATGAAATCTACTCAACCCCATTGAAAATTTTCTTCTCTTTTCAAATATCTCAATCAAATCCCAAAATTTCAACATACAGGGTGTTGATTCTCATATTTTTCAAATACGGACCTGAAATTTTTTGGAAATTCAAGAGTAAATCGGTCGAACTGTAGAAGTGAATCATATGTTCCAAATATCAACCAACTATACTAGTTGGTTCAAAAGTTATGAGGAATTGAAATTTTTGGTGAATACATAAACCACTCTGTATCTCGGTTATGGAATCGATTAGACCTATCATATATCGGTTTTTTTGGACTCGCCTAGGTTAGCTCTAGCTCAGGTTAACGTATGTTCATTCACCAATGAAACACCCTGTATATGTATGTCAATCCCTATTTCTATCTGTAAAGGAAATGTTTGTTTCCATTCTGTTCTAATATAATTATTATTACTTTTAGAAAAATAATAAGATGGAAATATTTGAATTACTTTTTTTTGTCACAGCTCGGGGGGGGCTGCAGCCCGACAGCCCCCCCCCCTCGGTGCGCCACTGTTCTATGGAGATGTTCCGGAAAATGGACGGTGGCGCCTCTATCGGCTGAGCTTTCCCACTCGCTTCAAACGCCCACCTTAAAAACTCTTGATACCGTTTCCGGACGAACGCGAGCTTTTTTTGCAATTCTTTTGAAGCTCCATTTTTGATTATTTTGAAAAAGTTTCACTATAAATTCTCGTGTTTTCACTTCGCTTGACATTTTGCGACAGAGAATTGGAATATCTATGAAGTAAATGTTCCACATCTTTCTGACGTTCATAACAAAGCTAGCTATGATCAAATTTTGATTTTTTCTCAATTGGTTCAAGAGATATAGGCGTTTTTGTGATAGCGAATTTATTCTCGTTCAGTCCTTATCATCTGTTGGGATTCTTGTACGTTTGAAATATTATACTTCTACTGGACAAAGATGTGTGTTTTATGTGATTGTCTTTTTGTAAATTTGAGGACTTACAATGTAAGGGTTTGTTTGATCCGGGACAAATTTACCTGGCGCCCATAGATCAGTAAAATTTAGTGAGAACCCCACCCATACCCCTGTAGCTAGGAATGGTAACCCTGCATAGAGCAGTAGATGGAAGATAATGCGTTCAATAAAATAATTGAAGGTAATACATTCATTCACAACCATGATACAAAAATAATTCCTTGCATGTGTCATCGGTAACAACCATTTCTTACATCCGAATCTGATTCAAATAACGCTTTTATTGGAAACATTCACTTAATCTAATTTTTCTTGTTCCTCACTTTTTTCATCAAAAAAATCATTTCCGACTATGAAAAGATGCTTTGTGGTCAATATTACCCTACAAGCTGAACGAGAAAGATATGTGTCCATGTTTATATTAGCTACTCACCACATAGGAAAATGCACAACATCCCAAAATTATTTTGAAGAGTCTGAAAATCGAAATGCCAATCCAATAATATTTCAACTTCCCATCAATCGATTTTCCAGCCAATTCTATTTTCAGAGATAAAATCAGGTAGGTCATCATGAAAAAGTACTGGAACATCGAGAACATAAGAATATTCGAAAAATGTTTAAGAAACATTTTGCCACATGAAGAAATGTCCTTTCTGAGTTTGATATACAATATTATATTTTTATTGTCATTTCCATTATTTCGAAATTCCTCATCGAGTATTCTAGCCAACTTAGCCAATGTAAAAAGGGAAAAACTAAATTCACAGATATTGAGACTGAGAACAATATCTGAATGTATGAAAATTAATGTCTGTAAATACAATACCAAGTCCGGTTTGCAAAAACCGTCACTTAGTTTCCAGACTAGTATAATTTCTTCCATCAAGAATTCAAGTAATATGTACCACCTCATCTCAAAGAAAATTCTTGTGTCTTCAAACTCGTCCGTCATCCTAAATATTTCGTTGCATTTGCCAAGATGAGACGTCGAATTGGAAAACATTGCAACACTCACAGTAAAAATATTCATCAAATGAATAGAGAAACTGATGTATTTCTCCATGGTTCTTGGATGCAACTTCTCCAACAAGGGAAGAATGGAATGAAACAGGTACAATCCCAGTATGATCACGAAAAACTTCCATGAAAATGCGAGATATGTTAAGTACCTATATGATTTCACCGATGTGATGTCGAATGTTACAATTGCTTTCAAAATCAAAATGAATTTCAAAATGTTTTCGAAACTCAAATCTTCTCTCTTCGTTCTGAACATTTTTTCTCAGATATCGACACTCCAGTTATTCCATAGACTTATGGTATAAATGCAATTACTAGTTTTATCCAATTCGCTCTTCATAACATCTAATGGCGCTTTGTCTTCATTAAATATTCTGTTAATTCATATAATACATTAAGGACATATTAAAGTAATTATGGACAGTGGCGGCTCGTCAGGATATGCAGGCTTCGCCAGATCGACCCAAAATTATTCGAGAAAATGATAGAGAAATAAAAAATTATAATAGGAATTTTAGTACCTTATTCTGAATTATCAATTTCAAAATTCAAATCTAGACGATTGCCCTCGAAATCTTGTATTTCCAAACAGAACAGGAAAAGTTCTCTTCTCATTTTGTACTATTTGTATACCGAGCGCTTCAGAATATGGTTTTGATGACTCACGCAGTTCCTTCAAATAGAATGGTACAAAACTTGTATATTCGGTCGCTGTTTATATACAAGGTCGACCAGCCGACAGAGCTTTTACCCTGGTTATAAATTACACAACTTCTTATTGTTTATTCCAAATATGGAATGAATAGTTAATAGATAATTACTAAATGTTATGCCCATCTCAGAAAAAACGTTTCGAGGGATTTTTTTGACATTGAAAATATAAAATATTTCTAATTCCCAGTAAATTCCAAATTCCTACAATAGGCGCTAGGACGGCCAGCCGACCCTAGGGTAGATATAGTTGAAACGCATATTAGGAATTGAATTCGATCAGCTCCATGAAGTAAGAGAAAGCGGTGTTTACTCCATTCACTTTTATAAAGTATCTTGGTGGGCCATGGTTTAGGTTTATCAAGTTCTTTTACTTGAAACGGACGCAGGTTGGCACTCGTGAAAATCAAGCGACATTACCAAGTCTACTTTCTAATTACTCTTTTTTAACTGTGACACAAGATTCGTAGTATCAATACATTTTCATACAGGAGTATTTCAAGTTGCGCAAAGAGGTATTTAATTGTCCTCTTTAGGCTTATTTCTTGAGAATTTTGAAATGTGGGGATTTCCATACGTCCGTCTGTTCTGTTCGTCTAAAAGTTTTTCTATCGAGTTAATGAACTATCACAAAGTAATGGACTATTCTGTCCATTATTTTTCAGTAAAATTTCAACACTCGGTTCTTGATTTCCGTACAAGAAAATAGCATAACTGAATCTTCCAATTATGTTTATACTCGTACACGTGAAATATTTCCAGTATTAACAGAAAAAAAGTTTCTTCAATATTCGTCAGATCTTTGGAATTATTGAATTCACATAATATTTCCTCAAATTTATTGTTTTCCCAAAGTAAATAAACATTTTGATAAATACGTAATTTCTACGATTTATATGTAGAAACGGCAACGTTGCGTCCATATCTGACAGAAGAATGAGTATAACCTAACATTTTCAAAATATACGCGGTGAAATGTGTCAGAATTCCAGAGCCAACCGGGCTACTTTATAAAAGTGAATGGAGTATATGTATTTTTTTTTAGTTTTAAGCTCATTTCGTAAATTTTGTTGGCAAATTTAAGGGAAGTAGAATGCAATAACGAATCCGGTTATAATAGGGCTATAGGCGAGGATTCCTAATTCAAAAGAAAGGGTTTTGAGGAATACACAACGTAGTAGGCATTTCGATGATTTTAGGACTGCATAAAATCCGTTAGGTATTCCTTTCCACAACTCCCCCGATGATCAAATCTCACTGCAACCACATTTGAAATGAGATAATGATGAGATAAATTAGTAGTGAATCTACTCTATGGGGGTCCAGGGTTCAAGGTAAGTTTCGTGCCTTCATGTTGCGCCGATAACTTAAGCATGAGGTAGGTACTTAAGGGGAAGTATCACCTTTTGCATCGTGGTAAATATCCATTCAAAAAGTGGTCTCTTTATTTCACGAGTAACTACCCTAATTTACGACGTAGAGAGTTGATTTTTTTTCAATTGAAGTTGAAGAACGTCCCAAGGACAAATAGTTTCCTTTTTTTTTCGATTTAATTAGTTTTTCAATTAAAAAAAAACAGGTTGAACTTCAGCGTTTTATAAACTAAACTTAATGATTTTTTTCGACGGTTATTCATCATTTTTTGGAAAAAATTGCAACTACTCGCCCTCGGCAATTCAATCTTCTATAAAATACTAAAATTTTCATGATGAGTAGTTCAAAAATATAACTTGTACTCATGAAAAACGAAAAACATATTCAATAACCCAAATATTGCAGAGATCTAACGATTACCCTGGTTTTTTTAATTGAAAAACTGATTAAATCGAAAAAAAGAAAACTTTTTTTTGCCATCGGGACGTTCTTCAACTTCAATTTTAAAAACATCAAGTTTCTACGTCGTAAATTAGGGTAGTTACCCGTGAAATAAAGAGACCACTTTTTGAATGGAGATTTACCACGATTCAAAAGGCAATACTTCCCCTTAATTTATGGATGTTATCAGAAAAGGGCTAGTCTTTCTTGGAATAATAGAGCGGAAATCATAACTAGATTCCTATGACCAGATTTTTTTTATGAAATATGAAAATTATTTATTTATGTTATTCTATTCTTATTCCAGCATAAAAAAAAATTGGTCATAGGAAGTGGATAAAAACTCTCAGCCGTATTGATGTTTTTATATCAAGTACAGTGGTGAAAGAAAACTCCCACCTTAACGCAGTTAATCTTGAAATAAAGGGTGATGAAAAAAAAGGTGGTTTTTGGGTATTTTCGTGAGGTTCACAGTTTATTTCATGACTGAATCACCCTGTATTCTTTGAAGTCCATGGTGATATGTTCTGAAGCAACCAAACAAACAACCCAAAAATACAGGGTGTCCACTTAACCTTTATTGTGAATAGTTTCTATAAAAATGGATCACCCAGTATGAATTCTGGGTATTTCAGGTTTTTTCGATGTAACAACAACATATCGAGTGAAATAGTTCATTTTGCGAATTCGTTCTCGCTCTGGGGCTGACATATTTTATACTTTCAAAATCGGGCATGCATTCACTTTTGGATAACCCTGTATTCGTAACCATATTCGGTCATATTCCCCAATATAGTTGTTCCCTGGGGATGGAATGAAAATAATGTTTCTTGAGAAAAATTTAAGTTCATTCGAGAATCGAGATACGAGATACGAGCGTAGTAAAAGTGGGTAATTCTCAACTTCAACGCCCTGTATCTCAAAAACTAGTCATAGGATTGAGTTGGGGCCATGGAAACTTTTGATCAGTAGGTCGAGTACTACATTATACCAAAATTTTAGAACATTTGACGGAACGCCATTTCCCATAAGGAAAGTGCGGGGTCCTTCAGTTGAAATACATTATTGAAATTATGATATTCCGATGAGAGACATCTCCATCAAAAATATATAATTGTTTTTCTTAATGCGAAGCGATGTCTCAACAATAACCGTCACAGAAGTAAAGTTATCATCGCTGCACTCCAAAACAAACGTCGTCGTTGATTACAGTAAATAAATAAATGTCGAAATGAGCCGAAGGTCAAACGATAAAAATGTATTCGAGGCATAAGACGGGCGACAGCGTTCCCACTCGTAGGTTGTAGGTAAAGTAGTTAAGTTTCGTTTGTTTCCTGAAGATTGACTAAAATGTTTGCGTTCAACCGGTTAACTTGTGGTCTGACAAGGACTAGTGCTAGTGTATTGGAAAATGCCTGTATGGGTATCCTTTTAATGATCGAGTTATGCATTTTACTATAGGCAAAGTGAATTTTCCTTGATTCGAGAATAGCTGGAACCTTTTCTATACGGTCTAAAGGTATGTCAACCTTGCAAATATTTTTTCGAGATCACTCTTCATGAATAAAGAAATAGAAGATGTGAACAAAAAATTCTACTATTGCTGTAGACGGCGCATTTGAAAAGAATGGATTGGTAATGTAGAGTTGTCACGAAGGTAGGCTTCCACTCTGTCATCAAATAAAACACCTTCGGAAAAAAGTTTCTAGCTTAACTATTTTGCTTTGTCCATAAACTGAAACTGAAAATTTCAAGTCTTTGAGTTCAAACGTTCTAGGGTTATCGTGTTTACAGACCGCCAGACTGTGAGTTTTACTTAGTCCATTCCCACACAGCACATGTACGTACAATGGACGAACAATGGATGTTTATTATGGATGTTCGAGACATCCATCGGATGTCCAGAATTGGTACATAGTACATCCAATGGACGTTCATGGGACGTCCAGGACACCACTTTGGACGTACAATTCAAGCCCAGATAACGTCCAATGGATGTACATTGTGCCTATCTTGGACATCCATTGTACGTACATTGGATGCACATGTACGTACATTGGATGATCAATGGACGTTAATTATGGATGTTCGAGACATCCATTGGATGTCCAGAATTGGTACATTATTTATCCAATGGACGTACAATTCAAGTCCAATGGATGTTTATTGTACGTAACCTGCAAATATCGGTCTATGCTTCACTTTCAAAAACTGTTAATATCATCCACCACAAGATAAGGAATGCATTATTATTAATAATATAAACAAATCTTCAACTTGATTCAAATCCATGAAATTTATTCAGTAACACTGAGATTCATCAGATTCAGATACGGCGTTACTAGTAGGGCTGTGTCGATCACGATTGATCGAATGATTTTGACTCGATCACAACCCATGCAGACGTGATCGGGTCACGGATCTCGAAAAGACCCGATCATTTCGATCATTCGGGTCATATGCGACTCGCTCCGCTCTCTGGACACGAATGCAGGTAGTGCAGGTACACAAGCTTTAAAATATAATGAAAAGACTGGAATAGCATTATTTTAGTATATTTCTCGCATGTTTGTGGAACTTTTAAGACAAAATATATAGTAAGTAAAATCCTTACAGATATAATTGTTTTGCGATTTATTGTGTTTTGTGTTGATGATCGAATGAGTCAGGATTGAACCCAAAGAACTATTGGGTCTTTGTGTTCGTTCATTTCATGTCTTCACGGAAATTGAAATTTTTTGGGATCTTTCTTTTTTGGAATACACCCCCTTTGATAATTGGCTAGAAACGCCCCTGTCTTGCATAATACTTTTTGGGGGTTGAATATTTCAAGTGGAACGTTGTTATGTTTCAATTTTTACTATAGAGCAAGCGATCAATCCATTAAAAACAGAACAATAAATAATATTTTTGAAAAAATAGAAGTTTGTGAAAGTATTCATCGATATATTTGAAGAAACAGGCCCGGTAGTCGGTAAATCGATCGATGAAGCCGAACCGAAACCCGTGATCGAAATGATCGAATCTTTTTGACTCGATCACGACGCATATGGGTCGTGATCGACCCGGGTCTCGAAAAACCCGTGATCGACCCAGCCCTAGTTACTAGATATACCTATAACATAACAATGGGATCTGACTCAATCTTGTCAGCTCAGTGGCGCACCCAGAAATTTTTTTCGGGGGGGGCTGCTCAAGAGTAATCAGGTTTTTGTATGTTATATAATTTAAAAAATGCGCCGCAAGCGACAACCTTCTTAAGTAATGGATATATCGCATTCGTTTTTTTGGTAAGACAATATAAAATTGCTTTAAAAAATGCATATTTTATTTTTTTCACAAATACTAAGTGAAGGGGGTAAGAGGACGCGCCTAAAACTTGATTAATCATTCTACAGAAATAAAAAATGTCATGAGCGAAATTTCCGAAAAGCAACTAACTCGAATATTACAAGAGAGAAATTTTACATGCTTAAATTTCATCTCGAGTGGTATTCGGCATGACTATTCCACGAGAAACTGTCTAACATGGTCACATTTGACACGGATTGCGCTATTTGTCGAATTACAATTCATAGATTAACTAAACGTTGTTTGTTTTCTCTATGATATTCATTTCCGAAGCTATTTATGAATTGTAGAAACGTCAAAAATTTTATCGCTGGAAAACCAACTTGTTGGTTTTCCCGGCTTGAAAGTGTTATCGAGATGAAACGATCGTTGCTACGGAAATTTCCTCACTAAAAACGGAAAGAGTGAAATAGTCATTCAAAAACGCATTGTTTTCGGAAGAAAGGTCCTGTTCGTAAAATAAGAAAAAATTTTTTAGATCATCAGTGAAAGCCTCATCAATAGTGTTCGTTGGCAATAAGCTGCACATAAATGACGACAAAACATCTTTGTGTTTTAAGAATCGATTGTGAATTTGTGCTATAGAATTGTCAAGAAATGGGATAAATATTGAAATTCGAAAGTAAGTCTCTGCATTTTCGCATTCTACATTACATCGTTTTGTTTGTCTTTTTGCAATTCGAGGCTTTATCAGTGGAACTTCATATTCTTTACATTTGTCTTCTACTTTCAAGAACAGCCTTTTGCAATGGCCGCAACGCAGCGACAAACAAGACACGATGTTTAAGGCCAAAACACACAGTTTTGCATATCGACTAGGATGCGCGTAAAAATATCAATCCCTATTTCTATCTCTAAAGGAAATGTTTAAGTTTCCATTCTGTTCTGAAATAATTATTATTACTTTTAGAAAAATAATAAGATGAAAATATTTGAATTAGTTTTTTTGTCACAGCTCGGGGGGGGCTGCAGCCCGACAGCCCCCCCCCTCGGTGCGCCACTGAATAATGTATCTGAATTGGACGTACAATGAATGTTCACTTTTGGATGTACAATTGAAGTCCAGAAATGTACATTAACTGGACCAACAAAATATGCACCATTAATAATGTATCTGAATTGGACGTACAATGAATGTTCACTGTTGGATGTACAATGGACGTCCAGAAATGTACATTAACTGGACGAACAAAATGCACCATTCATCAAATTTCATTTCAAGATTGTGTTTGGAAATACTATTGATTTTCATTTGGAACAGAGAAAAAATATGAGATTCAAACAGATAATTCATATATATTTTTGGACATTATATGTATGTACAATGGACGTACGTTCGTAACAACCAATGGACGTCAATAATTGTAAGTACAATGGACATCCATTCAACGTCCATGGACGTTTGGACTTGATATGGTCGTAAAATGGACGTCCAATGGATGTCGTGTGCTGTATGGGTTGGGACTAATCCTGATCCAATATTCGATAAATACAGACATTGTGACCAAATGATAGTCCTCGATCGAAAAAGGTTAGGCGATTTTGAGCGATCGTTGACAGACCTTGCAGATCAATCTATATTAGCCAGTTCAAGACATCAATAATTGCAAAAAATGTCGACACCTGTGAAAAAAATGTTGGACGATAAAATTGAATTTCAACCCGGTACGATCTGTTGTTTTTCGATAATTAGTTAGGATTTTATATGATTTTGTCCACAAAATCCGGACACAAGTCCGCAATTACCAGCAAAACGAAATTTCAAATGGTCAAATCTATGTTATACCTTGTCAAATTTTTTCCATTAGAAAAACTTGACCTGAAAATGAAAATTATATTTTCCTTCGGCAGTTATCGTGTTTACGAAGGTACAAAATTACATTTGACTGAATATTCGTTGTCACTGTTATCAGTAAGACGAACCTCAGCGTTTGAGACCATTCCCTGCTGCTCAGGATTATATCAACATCGTGACGAAATGATATAGTCCCCGTTTGAATATAGAATAAGCGGTAAAAAAAAATCTTCCAACGGGAATAAATCGGTGACAATTTATATTTTCGACATGATTTTCGAAATTCATCAGAAATTTCTTATTAGGATTTTCTTTCCGGGTTTCCACCAAGCGAACAGGTCAAAAACAAAACACGAACTGTCCATTTGAACAGAAATTTGTCTTGAAAGTGGTCAAGACTGTTGGGTTCCCAATAGACTTTATGTTTACACCAGTCATGAACAGAAATCAATGATAGTATACTCCATTCACTTTTATTAAGTAGCCCGGGTGGCGCTGGAATTCTGACACATTTCACCGCGTATATTTTGAAAATGTTAGGTTATGTATGTATGTATATTCTCAAAACGGCATGGCCCCAGCCAGCAAAGCCCCTGACATGAGGACAGCCAAGATATGGGCTCAGCAACTACAGGCTATGTACCCAGGCTCGGTGTATTAAAAAATAACTTTGATGCTGGGTCCCGGGGGCGTCAGGAGTCTTGGAAGTCCAATCCCAGCATCAGTTTTAACTATAATTAATCTTCGTCGTTGAAATACAGCAAACACTCGTTACTATCACAATGTACGAACACAATCACTATATTTTAATGCTTTTTTTTAACAATTTGATGTGATTAAAAAAGATTGGGAGTTCCAAACCAGGACGCGAGGAAAAGTAGTCATCTCGCCGTAACGACCATTTTGGAACCCCAATGTTTCTACATATAAATCGTAGAAATTACTTATTTATCAAAATGTTTATTCACTTTGGGAAAACAATGAATTTGAGGAAATATTATGTGAATTAAATAATTCCAAAGATCTGACGAATATTGAGGAAACTTTTTTTTCTGTTAATACTGGGAATTTTTCACGTGTACGAGTATAAACATGATTGGAAGATTCAGTTATGCTATTTTCTTGTATGGAAATCAAGAACCGAGTGTTGAAATTTTACTGAAAAATAATGGATAGAATAGTCCGTTACTTTGTGATAGTTCATTAACCCGATAGAAAAACTTTTAGACGAACAGAAGAGACGGACGTATGGAAATCCACACTTTTCAAAATTCTCAAGAAAGAAGCCTACAGAGGACAATTAAATACCTCTTTGCGCAACTTGAAATACTCCAGTATAAAAATGTATTGATACTACGAATCTTGTGTCACAACTCACAGTCAAAGCTTAAAAGAACTAACTCCATTCACAAAGTTAAAAAAGAGTAATTAGAAAGTAGACTTGGCAATGTCGCTTGATTTTCACGAGTGCCAACCTGCGTCCGTTTTAAGTAAAAGAACTTGATAAACCTAAACCATGGCCCACCAAGATACTTTATAAAAGTGAATGGAGTATATATTGTTCAATGAGCGGTAATGTAAGTCATAACACACTCAGATGAATTTTGCAGCCCGAGCCGTCAGGCGAGGGGTGTGAATCATCAAGTGTGTTATGACTTATTACCGCGAATTGAACACTTTACTTAATCTTCGACTTCTTCATTAAAATTCGAATGAATCTGTATTTTCGAAATCGACAACAGTTGTCAAAAGCGATTTCTGTGGTCGAAAATCGAATCGACATTGAATCCCGTAGAAAACGTCAAAAATTCACGTTTTTCAAATGCATTTTTTGGATATTCAGACCCAAGAAAATGTAGAAATAGATAGCGAGAACGTTACCTTGATGTCTGAAATAGAGTTCCAAAACGATTCGACTTTCTTATTCATTTCGTAAGTAATTTAATTTTTCCCATTTGTATTAGAGTGAGTTATAGGCGTGAGTTATTATTATACTCAACCTATTGGGTTATGGAGACTATCACAGATCCAAATCAGTTGAATAATGGATATATTATTCTATGGGAGTAGATAAAGAGAATAAAACATTGACGCCACCTAAGAGGAGAGCCCAGTCGTTAAAAATAATCGATTCGGTTGACGATTTCGATATGAACCTTATCACCTTACGGCTAATGACCAAAGCAGTCGATGCCGAGTAAAAAAAAAGAACAAACGTAAACGTCGGTTTTGGATGAGGTCATCTTCAAGGCAAAAAAGAGGAAAGATCTTAGAGGAGATGATATAAGTATAGGAGGTGAACTTCGATGAAGTTCTAAGAACTTCTTAAGAATGTGAAGCACAGATTTTGAAAATCTGTTATGTTCAATTGGCCCTTTCATTAGCAAGAACAACACCAACTACAAAGGCTCTATCCCAGCACAGGAACGTTTTGCCATCACACTGAGGTTCCTGGCAACAGGAGATTCGTGCCTCAGTTTTATGTATTCATTCAAAGTTTCGGTACCATCTAAATCAAGAATTGTGCCAGAAGTATGTAACGCACTTATCGAAGTTTTATAGTGTACTACCACTGAATCACAACCACGGAAATAAAAACAAACTGGTTGGTTCCAGGACGTTCTAGAACACATGAAGTTACCTCTATTCGCAGACTAACAAGTTTAGAAAATAATCCAAAGGTTCTATAACAGTTCGCGGACTGTCACAAACGCACCGAGTTCGTATTTTGTTTGTGTCCTGTCCGCTTGGTGGAAACCCGGCATAATGCTTGGATTGTTATATTTTCTTTCAAAACTGAGGATCTGAATATGATCATTCATGAAAATCAGTATTATACCTTTTGTCAGTAAATAAATACCAGGAAAAGAGATATTCAAGTGTAATAATGTATGTGTCTATTTTTAAATTAATCCTAATGTTGGCTCATGTTTTATAGAAAATTTTCTGACAGTTCTAACAACAAATCCAATTTTATGATTTTGTATCATATGGAACCATTTCAGCCAATCATGTCAACATTACATCGAAAACTACATCCAATGCAATTTTCAATCCCAATGATAACACGATAGAGTCTTATAAAATTATATAATAGTTCCATGGCAACATCATTCCAAACAAATTTCAAAATGTCACGTTTTGGTAATGTTAATAGTTATTTATGTACCAAGTGCGTTATATGGATCCTAACGCCCGGAGGGAAACATTCATCCCGAGGGCCTTTGGCCCGAGGGATGAATGTTGCTCGATGGGCGTTAGGATCTAATATCGCTCGTGGTGCATACAAGATTTTATTTTTCACGAATATATCATTTAATTACAATAAAATTCGATTGCTCCTATGATTTTTTTTCCATTTAACTTTCAGTAGTAACCATGGCACTTGTTAATATTTTGAAGTTCGTTATTGCTGTCATCATTTTATTGAGTGAATGTCATTACTGTTTTCGTTGTGCAGATTTAAAGAAATAACAGAAATGAATAGCAATTTGCCAAATAATATAATTAAAAATGCAGCCAAAGCTGCAAATAATCTATTACCAGAAAAATCCAGACTCGTCTACGACAAGGATTATGAAACATTCCATCAATGGAAGTTGAAAAATGAAATAATTGCTATAGATGAAACAGTGTTATCGGCGTACTTTCAAGAATTGGTATGCTATTTTATTTTTCATTTTGTTCATGTGTGGGTAATTTTTTTTTTATTTCAGTCTGAAAAATTTTGTCCTGCGTCATTGTGGACGAAATATTCTATTTTGAAATTTACACTGATTGTCAATGAAAATATCAATATTTCACAATTCTCCCGGCTAGTAGCGTTTTCAAAAATGAAATCTAAAGGATATATTCCGAAGAGATCCAAAGTTTTGACAGCAGAACAAGTTCATACATTCATCAATGAGGCTCCTGATGAAATTCATCTTCTTCATAAAGTAGTTCTAATAATGGGTGTTTTTGGAGGACTAAGGAGAGATGAATTAGTGAAAATGTCTATCAAAGATATAGAAAATAAGGGTAGCTGTTTACTTGTTAAAATACCCGAAACTAAAACCGGTATATCAAAAGGATTTAGCATTGTAGAGGAAGAAAAAATAGGAGCTTTGGGGCTGGTCAGAAAATATATATCCTTGAGACCCAGTGGAGTGAAGAATCCTAGATTTTTCCTCACGTTCCGAAATGGTTGGTGCACCATCCAACCTGTTGGCAAAAATACCATAGGAAGTGTGCCTTCGATGATTGCCAAATACTTAAAATTGGATAATGCAAATGAATATACAGGACATTGTTTGAGACGGACTTCAGCAACTCTTTTAACTGATGCTGGTGCATCATATGAAACGTTAAAAATGCACGGAAGATGGAAGAGTGCATCTGTGGCGGAAGGTTACATAGAGCAGAGCATTTTTTCCAAAAACAAAGTATCGACGATGATTGTGAATTCTCTCTAGTGGTTCTCTTGTGAACGAACTTCCAAGTACTTGTGGTCAAGTTTTCGCTCCTCAGGTTTCGAAAACATCCCAAGATTCACGATTGAAGAATTTTTCTGGGAAATTCGAAAACTGCACTTTTAATTTCAATTAAGAAAGACTTTGTTTTCGTTTGTTGAGTTGTCGTTGTTTTAGTATTAAAATTCTGCGAAATAAATAATTTCTTTCTAGCTTATTTTGCTTCTCGCACAACGAGCGGGCGTTATGATCCATAATGCCCGCTAAAATTCCCACGGGCATAATGAGTGTATTTATAGCAACCGTTTCTAAGGTAAAATAAACATATAATGTACAAGTGAAAAATATAAATATAAATGAGCTTATCAAAGAAAACGTTCCCAGAAATACTTCCAATAGCCACAAATATATTTGGGGAATATTTATGGAATTTTGCTACGAACGATCATACGAATTGAATGAACGCGGAAGCTTGGAAGAATTGGCGTTTATACTCAAAGATTGGGCTGTCAATATGAGAAAAAAAGACTGAACAGAATTCAAAGAAGCAACGGTAGAGACAATGTGGAATTTTTCGAGCAAACTCTTACAAGAAAAGTATTATAAGGACTACAACATTATTATTGACCCTTTTAATAATATAATATTTAAACCAGCCCGAGATGCCCGCGATGCAATCAGAAAAAAATTGCAAGCAGACCCAAGTAAACGTAAATCCAGTTCAGTTTCGTTAAATTTGTCTGAAGTTAACAGAATAATATTGCTATGGGATGAAAATACTCCTGAAGGTCTTATGCGTAAATTTTATCATATTGCTGCAGTAGAACTAGCGTGGCGAGGAGGAGAGGCAGTTGATATTTGGTGAATTTTTTTCAAATCGAGAAGAATAACGATGGTATTCAGCTTGCCTTGGGCGCCAGCTTAAGGGGGCGCCAAAATTAACCAGAGGTAAAAATAGTTTTTATTTTCTCGGAAAAAAATATTATTAAATATGAACCTCCTCCGAAGTGCCATCTTGACCACCATGAAAAAAAGGACATCCTATCTGCCCAAAACTATACAAAATGAAATTATCGATTTGATGGCCAGCAAAGTTCGGAATAACATTTTCAATGGGATCAAGGAGGCTGACTTCTTCACTATTATGTTCGACTGCACCCCAGATGTATCTCACACAGAACAAATGAGCCAGGTTATACGATATTTAAAGAAACAGAGTCTGGATATGAGCTAAATAAAAGTTTTATTGAATGCCTAGAAGTTGATGGAAAGACTGGAGAATAATATCACAGCGAATTCTAGATAAACTGCAAGCTGATGATTTAGATGTTAAAAAATGTTGTGGACAATCCTGCGACAACGGATTTAATATGGCTGGCATGAATAAAGGAGTCCAATCCAGAATTCTACAGATGAACGAGCTGGCAGTATTTGTTCCATGCCTAACACACCCTTTGAATCTTGTGGGTGTCACATCTTCATGTTTAGAAGCAGTGAATTGATTTCTTGTTGTACAAAAACTGTATTCATTTTTTGCTGGTTCAACATGATGGTCAATTATGAAAAAGTGCAAATATGGTCGGCTAAACATCAAGCTGTTAATGCCTTGCTGGAAGAAATCAAAGAATCCCCAAAAGTCGCAGAATCCATGTATGAAGCTGGTCATTTGCTTCATGCTAGATTTTAGATTCATCCTGAACCTAACAATTTGGGATAATATTCTGCGAGAGGGTAAATAGGATCAACGTGGAAATTCAGAAAGGGGTTATAATTATTTCACGTTCATTATCGTTGTTGCAACGTCTTGTGAAGATCTAGCAACGAATGGGAGAAAAACCTATTGGAAAACTGGATCTCGGAAGCTACACTTCTTTCAGAAGAATTGGATGTGAAGCCAGTTCTTAGAAATGAACTTGTTTCCAAGAAGAAAAAGCAGGCCGACGAAATGTGCGGGGATTAGTCAAGAAAGCTAGATCTAGTTGGTTTATTCTCGAAGGAAATTAAAGTTGATTAGAAAGCGCAGAGAGTCTGCATACGTATTTCGCATTCCACAATGGCCATGCTCTTATAAACATGCAAAAAGAGGATCTACAGGAAAATGGGACCCTTTTAGCTCGAAAAAAATTCAAGAGACTTGAATGCAGTGGATTTCTGTCAGGAACTAGCGGTTTTCAAAGAGGTGATTCCTGAAAATAGTGAAAGATCGACTGCATAAGACCTGCTACAAATTCTTCACAGGCGAGATCTGCAAGATGCTTTCACTGGTGTCTTCAAAAATATACTGCCATTACCTACCCGGTCTACAAGCTGTGAACGCACTTTCAGTAAATTAAAAATAATAAAAAAATATTTGCGTTCCCCAATGAGTCAGAAACGTCTCTTTGGTCTCACGATCCTGGCTATAGAAAACAAAACTGCTTCCGAAACAGGTTTCGAGGAGCTCATAAATATGCGTTCGCGAGAAGAAAACCTAGCCGCGTGAAGTTGTGAAGAAAAAAATCTAATTTTACATTTTACATATTTTTTTTCATTATTCATTTGTATTATTTATTTTTAATGAATTCATATATGAGTAAATTTAACTAGCAGAGATCTAATTTCCAAAGTACACCACTGGTGGAACCACCACAACAATAAGGGTTATGAGGTACTGAAGAAGGCTAATAAGCCAGAAACCGGTCTGTCATTATCCTGTTGTGGTGGTTTCACCAGTGGTGTACTTTGGAAATTAGATCTCTGCTAGTCCAATTTCCTCATTATTATGCTAGTCCTAGGACGTAATCCTCTTCGTTGAATTCATATATGTATACACAAATGGGAAAATTATGGGGGGGGGCGCCATTACGAATTTTGCCCCTGTCAGAAAAAATCGTAGATCCGTGCCTGTTCTTGCCTTCGAAATTTTTTGAACGCAACCGTCTCCTCATGGTACTGGTTGAGACTATCCTCAAAAAATTACTTCGAAGGGTTGTTACAGATACCGCTCGATTCGTTCGAGTGAAATTTGCGATATAATGGTCCTCTCTTGCAGATATTACTCTTGGTCGACCAGGCACCGGTCTCCGGGCAACGCTGACGGTTTCCCTTAAATTATCGATTACCAAAGAAATGTGTGAATGAAAGATATCTATATGCATCAATAATCAACAGACAAATTCTGAAGAAGGGTTTTATCTGCAATCTCTTTTTTAATATTCTTCGGTACCTAATTGAAAATAAAATCACAATGTATAAGTTCAATCTGTATGTATTTTCTCTATAGTCTGAGTTAAATGAATTCTTTCAGTTACATTCAACTGGGAGGATCCACTCAATTTGGAATCACAGCTCACGCAAGATGAGAAAATCATCAGGGACTCTTTCAGATCATATTGCCAAGAAAAACTGTTACCCAGAGTTGTTCAAGCGAATAGGAATGAAGGTAAGAATGATAATAACATATTACCATATTTCTGCATCCTATATGCAAGAAAAGCTTAAGAAAATGTCATCTTATTTCTTTCAAGAAGTTCCTTAATTGAGTAATCCATCAGATTATTAGATGTGAGAAAATGATTATCGGTATTCAGACGGACTTTTCGAACTCCGGAAAAAGTTTTCACTTTCCGGAGTTCGAAAAATCCGTCTGAATACCGATAATCATTTTCTCTTATATTTTCACAGACGTTAATTTCCCAACTAATGATTATAAGATGTGTTATCCATCTTATTCATTGGAGGTTCTTTGATATACAGGGTGTCCCAGAAGTACCGCACTTCCTTGAGGGGATCGAAAGTGAAAAATATTCTAAGCCCAAATATCCATGTTTGAAATTTTTTGATAACGTAGTTCATTAGTTATTAATTAATGAAAGTGACCAATCAGGAGCGCGCTACAGAAGATTGAGTAAGCAGTGGGAACGCCGAAGTGAGACGCCAGTCTCGGTTTACTGCGTGAAAAGCCGGCAGCAGCTCTGGCGTCTCTCTCTCGCGTCCCCAACTACTAACTCATTCTTCTATAGCGCGCTCCTGATTGGTCACTTTCATTAATTAATTACTGATTAAATACTTCATCAAAAAATTCCAAACATGGATATTTGGGCTTAGAATATTTTTCACTTTCGATCCCCTCAAAGAAGTGCGGGACTTCTGGGACACCCTGTATATATATGCCTGAAGATGACCCTATTTTTGAGAGGGTCGAAACATATGTAGCAGTTCTATTAAAACTTTTTGGAGCAGACACGAAAGTGTCCATCAGATATTTGCACATTCTGCAATTATACAGACTTATTCAACTCAGCAATCTCAAGAAGTGTGAATGTTAAATATTAAAAAATGATTTAATTACTTGCGTTCGGCTTTTACATATCCGTCCAATACATTCTCTCCACTTGTTTCGTTAGCGGTTGATGATTTGATCTATCCTGTCCGCCTTCCTCATACTCATTCGTTATTTGCAAACTGCGAGGTTGGATCGATTACCCCCATTGTTCAGTGAAAAGACGCTTTATTCCTATCCCTTTCTATCAAAATTTAAACCAAAAATTCGTTCAGATCATGGATAAATACAATTATAGCATAGTAAATCGACGACACAGGACTTTAGACAATTTTCTGATCAATAACAAGTCAAAAACTGAAAAAGACCAACATAGTGGAATTTACAAGATAACATGTTCAAACTGCCCCCCTGCTTCTACATTGGCATGACCACAAGAACTATGAAGAAAAGACTTAGCGAACGTCAAAAGAATCGACCAAATTCGGCATTAGGAAGTCATCTGTCGGAAGAACACCACAAGACAACACTAGATAACCTGGAGATACTACACAAGGGAAACAACTTCAGAAGGTTGACGTTACTCGAACAATACGAAATAATCAAACATAGGGACAGCCAACATTTACTAAACGACCTCTCAGATTTCAACGGGAACATGAACATTTTTAAGATGATAGATACACCTTCGATTAATTCAAACTTCCCGCCTTCTACATGACAACGACATACCAACTGCCACTTCCCCTACTTCCATATTTTCTTCCCCGACATTCCTCCTGATCTGTTACAACACATGTACACTAGCGAAAAACGAGAATATAAATTGCGACTTGAAAACAAATAAAAAAACTTACAGAGTTTGGACAATTGTGGATTAATTTCAAAGAAAAATTTTAAGAAAACTACCATCTAATTCATATATATGAACTGTTATAGACGGTTATACAAGGACGGTAAGCATACCTCTAACCTAACCTTAAAAAGTAAATTGAAAGAAAATTGAGAATATCCTCATCCAGATAATTAATTATTTTATTTATTAACCTGTTCAGTTTATGTTAGTGATGCTCTGTTGAAACCTTTTCTTGTATGTAAACGTTTTTTGTATTTTCAGCTGACCTGATGATGGCATAACGCCGAAATCGATAGCCAATAGAGTAAAAACATTTTATAGTGTGTTTTATTAGAATACCCCTATTTAATATGAAGATGAACACACTCATGGAGAAATTCATCGCCAAAGTACTATAATAATATTGTTCGTTCGTTTTCTTTCCAACTGCCAACCGCCCTTCCATTATAGTTATTTATGTAATAAGGATCATAAAGACGATCATTATGGTACAAGTCGTGAATGTTATCGGGCGAGGCGTAGCCGAGTCCGATAACACGGCGTGTGCCATAATGATTGTTTATGATTCGTATTACATACACAATTTTATCTGATGGCATTTATATCAATACATTTTCGAAAAATTAAAAACTGCATTTTCGACATGTCACAATGACTATTTTTAAAGGAGTATGTCACTCAATTTTGATGACATAAGGAAGCTCATTATGGTACTTAGTACCATAATGAATTCATTATGGTACTTAGTCCCATAATGAGCTTCCTTATGTCATCAAAATTGAGTGACATAACGTTGTCATTATGACATGCCATCAGATGAAAATATTTATGACATCATTGATTTTTGACGATGACCATGGTTTTTTCGATTTCTTATCTGAAAATTGATTGAATAATTTGTCACAACATAGATGCATAGAAATACCTGGTGTTGGCACTGATTAGATTTTGTTTAAGACTTTCTTGTCGATCGAAAATGTGATATTTTGTACAGCTTTTCATTTCTCCCGAGAGGGGTCGCGTTTTTTGTCGTTGCCGCAGTAGCACCACGACCGATAAATATTGCTGATTTATTCCGGAACTAGTCCAAAATCTGAAATCTAGGATGCCGTTTTGATCTACAAATTTTGGTCACGATTTTTAGTAGGGAGTCGTTACACCAGGTGTTCTATGCATCTATGTCACAACGAATTAATGACAACAAATTATCTGCTATCGAGTGCAATTTATTTTTTTTAAGTTCATGAGCAGTTGATCTGTTCTTCTATTTTCTACAGTAGATTTTAATCGAATGTATCAAAAAAAAACAATGACTCAATTCTTTGAACATATTCTGACTGTCAAAAAACTGAATTCTTAGTAGAAGTTTTGGAGAATCATTGGAAATTTGTGTAGGGTTTTCTGAATTAAATTTATCCATTTTTGTTGAAAACTATCATAGGAAACCAAGTCAAGGAAGCCAAGGAATTCCTAGTTTGCGTGAATTTTTGAAATCTGTATTTTTCTATGCAATCTCCATTCTCATTAAGTTGTAGTCCGAAATGAAAATCGATCAATACCCGATAATTGATTAGGAGACTTGGATTTTCGGAAATCTGAAACTCATGTCTCAGACTCTAAGGCTTAGAGCACTAAGTAGCTGGCCAGTGACCCATGAAAAGACCTGCTTTTGTGATTTCGGGAATTTCTGAAATAATCCCGGTATAATTTCGATACCGATTGATTTGCTATTCTAAACAGCATCATTTAAAAATCTAAAAAACTGAATAATAATATCAATCACTGTCCAGGTATTAATTTTTATATGAGAAAATTGGAGAATCTAAAAAACCACATATTTATGAGTAAATTATTACGCCGAGAAGCGATTCCACCAAAAATTAAGTTTCCATAATACCTATTTGTGACAAGAACCGTTCTGCTTTTTTACTAGAAGTAATTTTCTCTGTATTTTATATCAATCAATAAATTATCAAAGGACATGTTCAAATGAACTTCAGAGAAGAACAAATGAGCAATAACAAATTCATTCGCAAATCCCTATTATAGGTTATAGGTTACTCACCAGAATAGTAATTCTCTAGTTCGTGATAAAAAATATCCTTCCCCACGGGTTTCTCTAAATTTTCCATATTGAAAGATTTGAATCTGTCGTAATTTATAAAATTGCGTGAACGTCACCAATTGCACTTCGTTCAAAAACACATAAAACTGAAGTTGTTTCAGGTGGAACGTTTTAAATTTAAAGGGTGTAGGATATGACAATCCGTCGGATACGTTATACGCGGTTTACAAACCGACTGAAAATTTCAGGCCGATTGTAAAACGATCTGTATCTTGAAAGCGTTTTAGAAAACGTTCGTCAGTTTACAAAATGACTAGTCATTTTGCAAAATGACGGATTTTAGAATCCGACTACGACATATATAATTGGTAATCACATTTGTGGCCTGTGCTGTAATCACATTTCGAATATTACCACCAAGCCTGTGTATGATGAAATCTACATCTGCTAAGAACGATTTTAAATCCACTTTAGTTGGATCATCAAACGCGAATTTGGGACCCAGTGACAATATCTTCATGACGTTATGAGGAACCTCCAAACCAGTTAAGTTCCTAAACCAACCCTCCTCAACTTGAGCATCCAATTCATATCTTCGCTCATTCACCATTCGTTCAAACCAGATTGTCTGCTTTTTATGACCTCAAATTGCCTTCTGTAACGTTGGTTCATCTTACATTTAAATACATTTAAAATTTCAACAGGCATCAACGTGATAACAACTACCTCTAGTTGTCTCAACTGTCTTTCAAGAAAAGTTATGTTATCATTAGAAATTTTTATCTCAATATTCAAAAATTTAAGATCCAACCTTCTTTCCATGCTCGTCATTGCTTGATGGTGTCTTCCCAAGTTGTACATAGCTTTTTTTGAAAGACAGTTGAGACAACTAGAGGTAGTAGTAACTACGGAAAATTTAAAACAATTCTTAGAACAAGCCCCGGATGAAATCTATTTAGCAACAAAGGTAGAATGAAAATATAAGTTAATAGTTATTGGCAATTCGTTGAACAAATGTATTTTCAGGTTGCTCTTATCATTGGTGTCATGGGAGCATGTAGAAAAATTGAACTTTATAATTTGACAATTACAGAAGTCGAAGATTTAGATTCAGCATTTCTAATATCAATTCCGAACACGAAAACTAATAAACTGAGAAAATTCACAATTACTGAGAACGTCTACAACATTGTGAAAAAACAATCGAAATCTTCTTCTCGGGAAATAGGACAAAATAAAAACAAATGGTGTTATGGTTTCTTTACATCAACCGTGGCGACGTTTCGCAGAAGTTGCCTTCTGCTTCCTCAAGCCTACAATTTATTCAAAACAATAGATACACTCAAATTCACAGATCTCCAAGTACAATCAAACTCACCAAAGAAGCGTGATAAAACAACCTACATAAGAACTAACATCAAAACAAGTACAACAATTCATGAACATCTACAAGTTCAACAGTCTAATTTCCTTAAGCAATAAAAGAGCACCAGCGGTGTTAACAACTGAGCAAATCAAAAAATTGACACATTATCAAGTAATAACATACGTCTGAAAATAGATGCATAGAAATACCTGGTGTTGGCACTGATTAGATTTTGTCTAAGACTTGCTTGTCGATCGAAACGTGATATTTTGTGCAGCTTTTCATTTCTCCCGAAAGGGGTCGCGTTTTTTGTCGTCGTTGTTGGCCGCAGTAGCGCCACGACCGACAAATATTGCGGATTTATTCGGGAACTAGTCCAAAATCTGAAATCTAGGGTGCCGTTTTGATCTACAAATTTTGGTCACGATTTTTAGTAGGGAGTCGTTACACCAGGTGTTCTATGCATCTATGTCTGAAATTACCGGTCGAACACAGAAACAAAACATGAACTTATTTATTCCATTCTACAATCTTGTGTGGAATTCATCCTTAAAATACATAAATTACAAAATATCAAATGAAATATCCATATCCTTTCTTTCCCTAATTTTTTTTTCAATTACTTATTTTCTGCTCTGTTTCAACTGTCATTAATTTTTAATTTTCTCCTTTTTTTTCCTCCTTTATTATCAGTGTGTTATATTTTACTTTGTTATTATTCTATGTCAAATTTACAATATTTTTATATTTAGAAAAAATGGAATTATAATGTCCAGCTAGGTGCTCCGTATCAGTTCTAAAATTCATGGTATCAAACAAACTAATATAAATCATCTCTAAAATATTTCTCTTCTTGAAGTTTTTCTCCCTGTCACAAATTACGACACTT
This sequence comes from Adalia decempunctata, assembly GCA_951802165.1. Lineage (NCBI taxonomy): Eukaryota > Metazoa > Arthropoda > Insecta > Coleoptera > Coccinellidae > Adalia > Adalia decempunctata. The sequence goes on along the minus strand of OX637701.1, from coordinate 36,987,200 downwards.
TCAAAATCAATGATATGATCCTCATTAAAGTAATGGGTACAGAGGGCTGTTTTTTCTTCGTTTCTTACGTCTTTCAAATCATATTTGTGTTGTTTCATTCGACTACTTAAATACTGTTTGGTTTGACCAATATATGATTTGTAACATTTAGAACAAGGGATTTTGTATATTAGACCAGAGAGTTGGCCCCTATCGACTTTATCATTTAAATTACTATATATCACCTTTCCTATCGTTTTCAGGTTGTAAAATACTATTTTAGAATTCTCATTAAACAAACAGCGTCTCATCTGTTCCGACAGATGAGGAATGTAGGGTATTTTGTAATAAACATATGGTACATCGGTTCATGGTCTCATGAAGAAGTGGAAGGAAGCAAGTAGGAAACTGGCATCATTGTACTATAGGAGAATTTTTCTATTGCGGTGTAGAGTAGAAGGAATATTTCCTAATCATATAATTAACAACCTTAAATCCATTTATACTTTGAAAATTGATGAAAATGCTTTCAAAAAAAGGGTTGATGGAATACTGTTGAAGTTCAGAAGATCAGTTCTTAGTTTAGAAATTAAGGTGACTATATGGAAGATTAGGAGATTACATAAAACTATAAGAAACTTTGAAGAAAGCTCAAAGAGTTCACTTTCAGTTTCACATTTTGATAGGGTTAGCGCCATTATTATTGATAATTATGAGTACACATTTAATAGGATTAACGCCAAAAATATTTTGAATCTTGACAAGTTGAAGAGAAAGTATTCAGTTGAAGGGGAAATATTTCCTGGTGGTGATGATGTTGGCTTCTTATATAACTATACTGATGTGGCTTTGCCACCTCAAGTCAATATCTCTTTCAAAGCTAATGAAATCCCAATACCGAGATTTTTAACTGAGGTAGAATATTTCATTTAATCTCAAATTATAACTGATACTGAAAAAGATTTACTTAGATGTAATTTTGTTAATATTCTCACCAATTATTTGAACACACTAGGTAACAGCCCTTCTACAAGGAGCTCTATTGTTAAAAAGTTTGATTTTACTAGGAGGTTTTTTGTCTCTCACAAAGAGTTACTTGTCATGATGTCTGACAAGGGCGGATCTACTGTTATAATGTTTCGAAGTGAATATATATCAGAAGTTGATAGAATGCTTCAAGATGATAATACTTATAGAGTATTAAAAAAAGATCCGACCTCTAAGTTCCAAACGAAAGCTAATCAATTGGTAGATGATTTGTTTGAGAGTGACTACATTACCGGTGAACAAAGAAGACGAATGAAAAAACACAATTCGGTTTCACCGCGTTTATATTGTTTAAGAAAAACTCACAAGCAGGGCCTGCACTTGAGACCGATTGTAAATGGAATTAACTCTCCATCTTGCAACATTGCACAGCTCATTCATGATGTTCTAAAAAATGTCGTAAGTACCTACTTTTGAGTACCAAATAAAAAATTCCTTTGAATTTGTAGAACTCACAGATGGTTTGATACTTCCTCCGGACTATGTGTTGGTCTCATTTGATGCGGTGTCGCTTTTCACAAATGTTACTCATGAAATGGTTGTTCAAACTGTTAAGAAAAGATGGCACATTATATCTGCTTATACGGAAATAGATAAAGCAACTTTTTTAGGATTGATTGACTTCTTGTTTCAGTCCAACTATTTTAAATCCAATGGACAATTCTTTTCCCAAATAGATGGCACAACTATGGGAGGTATTGCCAGCACCTCTCTCAGCATACTAGTCATGTATGATGTTATAGTGACAGAACTTGAAAGTTTAGACTTTGTTTTGCCTCTTGTTAAATTTTATGTTGATGACACCATCTTGTCGATACCTGAAAATAAAGAGTCTGAATTTTTGGCTCTGATGACGGCTAATAAGCCAGAAACCGGTAAGTCATTGTCTTCCTGTGGTGGTGCCACCTGGTGGTGTACTTCGGAAACTAGATCTCTACTATTCTATTCCTCACATGTATTTAGTTTGTTCCACCTTAGAGAAATTATCCTCCTTTTTCATTGTGGAAAAATATTCACTTTTAAGACCGCCAAATATTACTCTGGATAACTTTTTCGTTAATTTTCGAGGAGGGAGATGTACGAAGCAAGTAATCGGGATCAACAAATTGGGAAATATGCCCGAACAAATAGCTAATTATTTAAATCTTGAATACCCTGACCTATCCACTGGACATTATTGCTACCGGCGTACATCAGCTACAGTGTTAGGGCGGTTTTATAAAGGGCACGTTCAATCCGAGGTTACTCAAACGAGGATTGGATTTCAACTCTCGGTTGAAAAAAGTTCGGTATTATAAACCTCTTTGCAGCCTCGGTTGAACAACCCCGGATTGAGATCGCTTTTTTTGGGTTGGCTAACCTGAATCTTATTTCTTGAAGTATTTTAACACGTTTTTTTTATACCATGTTAGGATAAATTCAATACTCGCAGTCTAATGAAAAAACAAGAAGCTAATTCGAAAATATTCTCGTGTTTTGTCACCATCACGGCGGAGAATTTGAATCTGGTTTCCTACATCAAAAGAAATCAATAAAAATATTTCGAAATTAGGACCTACTTCGTAGGAATTTTTTAATACTTTTCCACTCGAAGCTATTGGAAAATACGCTGTAGTTATTATCACTTTTGTCAACTTAAGACTATAATGATCTAAGTTTGTACTAACTATATTTTGATATTCTGGAAAGTCTTATCACTCTTATCTCAAACCCTTATGCCAAGTAACCAAATAAAATCAAGGTCAATACAACATCCAATGAAATTGCATAAACATTTATTCATACAAGAATGTAATTATATTTAGGATAAGTACAAATTATTCTTCATCTTGTTCGATTGAGTACCTACATGAAGTACACATTAAATTGAAAGATCACATTTATTTCTTGATTAACTTCATCTTTATTCAGGTTCAGAGTCATGAATAGTATCAGTTTACTTCATTTCTATAGTAATATCATTGAGTTTAAATATATATTTAAACTCAATGGTAATATCAGAGATAATCTCTGGTAATATCATGCAGGACTTCTCAAGCCATAAAAATATTAGTCGTTTTCAAATATAGTCAAATCCCGAATAAAAGAATGGAGAATGTTCTTTTACATGCCAGAGAGTCTTTAAATTCAATTCATGGTTCATACACGAGCTTTATTGAAAAATTTACCATACATTGATCTGCGAGATGGGATCGGTGTCCTCAATACTGTCTTTAGAGTATATTTAAAACTAGAATTACAAAATTTCTAAGCTTAGCAACTTGGAAATTTGAAGAAAAGTAATCCTTTTCACATCTGAAGCATTCAGCATTTTAACAACCCATTAAAATAAACATACACTTGTACTATGTAGTAAAAATCAAGAAATCCTACTAGAATGGTGAGTGTGTTCTGGACATTTCACAACTTTCTGATGTTGATTTATCAATACCACGAAAAACTTCGAATATGTTAACAACTCTGGAATGATCCAGCTAATTCAGACTTCAGAGTAATTTCATCCACTCGATAAAAGAGTTTTTATTTGATTGAATTCTCTTCTTCGTGCCATCTTTGAAGTGGTCGAAAGGAAATGTGAAATCATTCGATTGGTAACTCTCTTATTCACTTTCGTTACTATCTTTTGAATGCCTTGCAGTTATTTCATTATTATTTCAACCAGAGTCATTTCCGATCTTATATTCACACCTGGCACTCCTATCCCTCAAGGATAAGGCACAAAAATTTAGGAATATCTTTCCAAATACCAAAGATGAATTATTAATACATAGCCACCCTACAAAAAGACTGTTTAATATCAGGCATCCTATACCTTATATGATATATTCCTTCCAATCCAAGTTACATCAATGTGCCAAAGCGAAATGTTTTATCTTGTTTTGCCACGTAAAGTGAGGTTAGTTATCAGCCTTCTAGAAACGTCAAACGTTTCAATCCTCGATTCAAAGCTTAAACCGAGCTATTTTCAGCGGTTGAGCCAATCTCGGGTTGAACCCGAGGTTGAATGTTTATAATACGGAAATCGACAGTCAACCCCGGATTCGGGCGTAACCGAGGTTTGAATTTGTTTTATAAAACCGGCCCTTAGTTGATGCAGGAGCCGATCTGACAACTCTCAAAAGACACGGGGGATGGAAATCATCAGAAGTTGCTGAAAGATACATTGAAAATTCAATGAAGAATCGAATGAACATAGCGAATAAGTTAGTCTCTTCCATAACTGGCTCTAGCTCTGCATTGAAGATGCCCTCAACAAGTGCTACGCATAGAAATATTACATCTTCTGAAAAACATGTAATAGAGAATTCCTCACAGAGTACCTCAGCTCCTATTTTCAATTTTAATAATTGTCATAATACAATAAATATAAATGTCATTTCGAAATAGATTTTGACATTTGAGATTTTGAGTACAATATTTTTGTTGATTCTTAATAAAATAGACCTTTTTTTTTTCTTTCATTTCAACAGTCGTGGAGAAAGAATAGTCTGTTACTCGGTTAGAATGAAAATCCGATACTCGTGATTCCTCAGGCTCGCCTCCGGCTCGCCCTCGGAATGATTCACTCGTATCGGGTTTTCATTCATACAGAATATACTATTCTGCCTTATGAAATATACCCCGTTTCCGAAGCATAAGCGAGATACGGGTTGTTCAATGTACATTTTGATCAAAATTCTGTGATAGGTACGTTATGCTTGAATTTTGAAACAACAGCTTCAGCCCACATTTTAGTATTTTCTAGTGCTCAATTCAATTGTGGTGTAGAATTCTGAAAAAAAGGCGGAAAACCTGCGAAGTTAAAATTGTTTATTTTCGATTGCCGAATTGGATAGCATTCTTTCAAGATTTTATTCAAAAAACATTTCCACAATTCGAACTCAACTTTTTTTCAAATGTCTTCAGTGAAAAAAAAATACCAGAATTGTTGGTATCTTTCAAGGTTGAACTATCTTTCATTCTCAATACTTACCTATGTGGATACAGAATTAAAAAATATGCATTAGTGTTCAAAATTCCTATTTTTTTGCCACGAAGTTAACACTGTGAATGGACTCTTTGACTTTAACCACTATCTCTGTGGTTCTACCAGGACTCTGTTCTGTTCTGTTAAATTAAACTTTTGCGACATGCCTATCAACGGCCACAAAACGGCTTTCAGTTCGCCACCCTAAAGCCGGTCCCAGACAATGCGTGTATTTGACGAATGTGCCTTCGTAGTTCGCCTTCGGGTACCCTCCCACACACTGCGGCAAACGCGAAATGTTCGACATTCGTTTCTCTGTTGACAAACGTTCGCCGCACGGTTTGGCGCGACTCTGACTGAAGACAGAATAGGCAATCTACTACCCGTAGTTAAGCACACTGTCTGGGAGCTAACGCGAATGAGCGCGAATGTACTTCGTCTTCCTTTGATTCGTGCCGTTTTACCGACAAGACTTCGGATAGCAGGCGAATACCGAACGATACCCGCAGTTTGGCTCCCACACAGTACGCGGAGCACCGCGAATGCCAAACATTCGTCAAATACACGCATTGTCTGGGACCGGCTTACCAGTTTCACCTCGTATTCTTCCCCACGTCGGAATTCGTTATATTCGCACCTAATATATTGAATTCGTTAAACACCATGTATTATATCCACTGTCTCGTAATTTCCCAAAAAAAACAGAAGTTGAAAGAGTACGAGTATGTTTTCGAAGATAAACAAGGCGAAGAATTGAGGTTAATTTAATTTCATAGAAACTTCAAACATCATTTATCAATCCGCTCCGTATCCATTCGGCAACTAACGTGCTCGCTCCGCAGTCACGTGATCGAATATCGTTCATTTCCTATCCATTCGCTCCGCCCTGGATATAGGAAATACTGAACAGATAACAGATATCGTTGAAGAATTACTGTTTTTGTTTATGTTATTCAGGGTTATAACCCAAATCCTAAATGAATCTTAACTTATTTTACTTATTCACGTTCTATTTTGAATTTACAATTTGTATTGGTGGTTCTTCTATTACTTTCACTTAGTTTTTTATATATTATTACGCAATAGTTAAGGTAGCATTCCTTAATAGAAATACGATATAGCTTTTAGTCAGCATTTTCCATTAGATGGACAGTTCGCTTCGCATTAGAATAATAATTCAATTCATTGTTAACTAGACTTCGAAAGAATAAACTTGCTTCAAAGATTCCTTTGTTTTTTTTTAAAAAGTGATTTAAGAGAGGAACGAAATAATTGGCGACGAGGATGGGATGTTGCTAGTGTGTTAAGGCAAGATCAGAAAGACGTTAAATTCTTAAGAAGAAAAAACCGATCCAGATCCAAGAGGCACACGTGGAATTCATTCCTTTGAGTAACAACCGAAGAAGAGAAGCACAGGTACGACGTGAACCAAAGGAAACACCGAGCACCCGATTCAAACAAATGCAGTGATCGACCAGCCAAGAAGAGTTGTTGAATCCCAGACCGAAGAGGTAGAGGACCAACCCCGACTGGAGCGACGCGAGCATCCCCTCACGAATCACCCTGTGGAGTTTGGACGTAGCACCCCAAGCACCAGGTTCAAACAAAAGGTCAAAAAACAGAGTAAGTGGAGAATCTCGTTTAACAATCCCAGTTTTTCCTATCCCTGGCCCAAAAGATAGAGAAAGAAGTGAAAATCACAAGAAAATTTAAAAATTAAATTTAAATTAATTCTTTTTCAATTTTAAAGAAAAAATTGATTCCTTAATAAATAAATTCGATTCTTTGAAAATCGATTTCCCGAAAAAGTCAAAGAAAATGGCAACCCAAGGTAATTCAAATACAACCCAAGGTAATTCATCAAATTCTAACACAATAATTGTAGATTTGAATACAGTAAAGTATTTTGGAGAATTACTCCCTAGATTTAACGGTAATTCTCATGAATTACAGACCTTTTTAATAGAAGTTGATACTTTCATGAACCAATTCGGAAGTACAAATAATGTATTGATAAATCAATATTGCTTCGCCATGGTAAAATCAAAATTAATAGATCATGCAAGAACCGTTGTATATTCTGGACCAAGTTGCAGTAATTGGTCTGATTTAAAACAATTATTGAATAATAAATTTGGTTTCAAAATTAATTTTGATGTATTGCAAAGCGAATATCAATATATGAGAAAACGTGCTAAAGAATCGTTATCTGAATTTATTGACAGAGTTAAACAGACCAAATTACAATACGATTACCAAATTCAACTGATAGGACTGAGTCCCACAGAATTAAGAGTTTATAGAGATTTATCAGATAAAATCGGTAACACGGTCTTATATAATAATGTTGATGAAAATTCTCGAAATCTCTTGGATTTACAACCCCAACCGTTTGACGAAACATGTAAATTATTAGAAAATCGCGAAATTAAGAGACAGCAATTATATTTGCAGCCATTTCCGAGAATAACACCTACAATTCAAATTCAAAATAATGTACCACATACGTTTACTAAAAATGAAATGCCCTCTACCAGTCAAATCAATAATTTTCCGTCACAACCTATTCAATTAAAATTCAATCCCAAAAAGCAGGAAACAAAATTCACTACCAATAGTCAAGTGTTTGGTAAACCAAAAGATGTTTTCAAGCCAAGGCCCAATGCGCAAATGAATTACCCAAAACCCGAACCAATGTCGATAAGAACTAGAAATTATCCGGTTAAAAGACCTGCAAGTACCCAATTTAGACAGGAACCGCCGAACAATCGGCATTTTTTCAAAAGAACAGGTCCCCCTGATTTTTATTCAGAAGAACTTACAAACACGGAAGAAGTTCAAGTTGAAAATGATGAACAGAATGAGGAATTTGAATTTAATTATAGCGAAGACCCAGAAAATGAAGATTTTAGCCCATTTGAGAATGAAACGGAAAATTTTCCAACAGAAGCCCTTCAAAATTACAAGACCTAAATTTCAATATGGATCATTTAGCCACTTTACCATATTTAGAATTAAATGACCCTCCTATAAAATTATTGATAGATTCCGGAAGTTCCATGTGCATTATCGATCCAGCAGTAGCTTTCAATTTATTTCCCGAAAACATTTATGAAGAACGAACAGATTTCAAGACAGCTATCGGAAAAGATTTCAGCCGATATAAGGTAGAATTTCCCCTTACATCTTTCGGATTTGATAACACCTATCCATTTGTAATCTATAAATTTCACACTCAGTACGATGGTGTTATAGGCGCAAATTTGTTGAAAGACTTAGAGCTAAATTTTGATTGGCAAAATCAGGAATTGAGTAACAATGTCAAAACTCAGAAATTTTATTTTCAACAAACTCATCCTAACGTAAAACTTCCCGTCAAGTTAGATCATCTTGACCAGAATCTTAAAAATCAACTCACTAAAATTTTACAAAGTAATAAAGAGGCTTTACAACTTCCAGATCAACCCTTAAATTTCACGAATAGAATCAAGCATAATATCAGAACAATGGACGATAACCCCGTATATGTCAGACGCTACAGATATCCAGAGGTTCATAAACAAGAGGTGAAAAATCAAGTGCAAGATTTATTGAACAAAAATATCATAAGACCTAGTAACTCTCCATGGTCTTTTCCAATAGTTATGGTTCCCAAAAAATCAGATCAATCTGGAAAACAAAAATGGCGAATGGCCATTGACTTTCGAAAATTAAATGAAAAAACCATTGATGACAAATTTCCGATACCAAATATCGATGAACTTTTAGATCAATTAAAAAACGCGAAATATTTCAGTGCATTAGATTTAGCCAGCGGTTTCCATCAGATAGAGTTAGACCAAGATTCAATCGAAAAGACAGCATTCGCAACAGACGAAGGTCATTTCGAATTTCTAAGAATGCCGTTCGGACTGAAAAACGCTCCGTCGACTTTCCAACGGGTAATGAACCAAATTCTCAGACCAGTAATAAACAGAATTTGCGTTGTGTACATTGATGATATTTTAATTTTTTCAGACACACCCGAAAAACATCTTGCAGATATTCAAACCGTTTTACAGCTTTTGAGAAAGGAAAACTTGAAGATTCAATTAGATAAGTCATACTTTTTCAAGAAAGAAGTCGTGTTCTTAGGATTCAAAATATCGGAAAGAGGTGTAGAACCGAATCCCGAAAAAATTGACGTAATCAAAAATTTTCCTCTTCCAAAATCAGTCAAAGAAATTAAGTCATATTTAGGTATGATCGGATATTACCGAAAATTCATACAAAACTTTTCCAAATTAACAAAACCAATGACTAAATATTTGAAAAAGGACAACAAATTAGATATTAATGATACGGAATATATTGAGGCATTTAATTGCACCAAAAATATGTTAATTAATTATCCAATATTACAATATCCTGACTTCGAAAAACCATTTGTATTAACGACAGATGCTTCTCAATACGCTATAGGAGCAATATTATCACAAGGAACACCCCCTAATGACCTGCCAATAGCATACGCAAGCAGAACATTGTCAGAGGCAGAAATAAAATATTCTACAATCGAAAAAGAGTTACTCGCAGTAGTGTGGGCTACGAAACATTTTAGGCCTTATTTGTTTGGTAGAAAATTTACAATTTTCACAGACCATAGACCTCTTACATGGCTTTTCTCATTAAAAGATGCATCATCACGTCTCATGCGATGGAGAATTAAATTAGAAGAATTCAATTTCGAAATTAAATACAGAAAAGGCGCAAATAACAATGCGGATGCTATATCACGAATTAAATTAGAAGAATTAAATATAAACGAAGATTCCGACGACGATTTACAATCAATCATACCACAAATATCACATGAAGAGCTGAAATTAACCCAAAAAGAACTTGAAGATTTAACTCAATCATGTTTACCAGATCGAGATACAGAATCTACAGTTCACAGTAATATAGAAGATCCTATTTTAGAAATTCCCTACTCAGAACGTACACTAAATACGAATATGAATCAAATCGTTTTTCAAAAAGCCAACAATTTCAAAGTAGAAAGATTGAAACTACATAAAAACAGTCATTTGAGAATTATTGTTTCAATCAACGACCCGGAAGATTTTTCCAAATTCCTGAAAGAATACATCAAACCGAAATGTCAATACGGTATCCATTTTAAACAAAAAGAATTAGAGTCACCATTTATAACGTTCGCGCAAAATTTGTTCAAAGCTAAAGCGTTTTTATTCAAAATTCATAATATATTCGTAGAAGATATAGAAGCAGAGGAAGATCAACAAGAGAAGATCAAACTCTTTCATGAAACTAAAACGAAACACCGAGGTTTTCACGAAAATATAGAAAGCTTGAAGAAAAGGTTTTATTGGCCAAAAATGGACAAAGATGTACAAGCATACATAAATTCGTGCGAAATATGTCAGACACAAAAATACGAAAGACAACCGAACAAACTCATTTTCAAAAGTAACCCGGTTGGCGAACGACCTTTCTCACATTTATACATCGATACAATCGTTATGGAAAGAACACCTTGCTTAACAATCATAGATTCTTTCTCTAGACACGGTCAATGTTATGTTTTGAAAACAAAAACTGCCATAGAAATTGCGAATCAACTAACTCAGTATTTTTCAAATCATGGAATCCCAGAAAAAATAACGTTTGATAACGGCACAGAATTCAAAAATCAAATTATTCAAGATTTGGGAGAAACCCACAAAATTGCCCTTCATTATATAACAAATTATAACCCCACATCTAACGCATTAGTTGAAAGATTTCACTCAACTTTAATTGAGCAAATAAGAGTAATAGTCGACCAGAATATTTCTTTGGGAGAAAAATTGAATAGGGCTCTCCTGAGCTACAATAATTCTATACATTCATCGACTTCATTTACCCCATTACAAATTATTAAATCAGATATAAATTATAGTGTCCCAGTCGAACGCACCACTCAAGAAAAGATTTCAAATTACATTCAGCAATACCGTGAAAATATGAAGGAAATTTCAGAGCACCTAGGCTCACAGAAAAAGAAACAGGAAGGAAAACTTGACAAAATTAATCCGAATAGAGAACCCGATAAGGAATTAGACGAATCAAAAGCAGCTTATTTGGCTATTCCTAAAGGAGCAAAACTTAACCCAAAATTCAAGAAAACCCAGATTAAAATCATTGATAACGTTTTGATCAAAAATCCTGATACAGGAAAAGTTTATCATAAGAACAAAATAAAACAGAGAAAGTAATAAATTCTTCTTTTCTCTTGCAGGAAAATGCGACCCTGCCTTCCAATTCTAATAATACTATCAATGTTATTTATTCATTCTTCCGTTCAATTGAAATTCATGGAAATCAAACATAATATTCTTCCATTTTACGTAGGAAAAACGTATATAAGCCAATCGAAGCATATGTTGATGTATCATTATAACTTAACAAATTTCAGAGAAATATTACAAGTTCATTCAGTTCTAATTGACCAGATAAATGCAGTCAGTTCAAGTAAAATTTTGAAAACTTATGTGGAAAATGTAAAGCATCAACTTCAGCAAAATCATATAATTTTGGATAACCTGTCAGTTACTAGAAGTAAAAGAGGTTTAATTAACGTAGGTGGACATGTAGCAAAAGTATTATTTGGCACTTTAGATAGTGAAGATGAATCCCTTTATTTGAACTACTTTCAAACCATCCAGAAAGATCTTCAAATTATGAAAACCAATCAAGACAAAGTAATTAATATTATCAGATCCATGACTAACCAATACTCTAATGTAACTAATCAGATCATTAAGAATTACAATCAATATCGATTGGTGCAAAATGATATCAATCGAATAATTTTAATTCAGTTTGAACAAATCACCATTAATCGAATCTTAAGTGAAATAAATACGGCAGTTACCTTTGCCAGATTACATGTTTTACATGAAAGTATTCTTCCTATGAAGACATTCCAAGAATTTGTGAAATCAGTAGATATTATGAATCATTTACAATTTTTAAAAGATTTCTATTCTATCTGTTATACTTCGACAAAATTTCATAACGGAAATGTGATTTTCATCATTGAAATACCTATCATTTCTCCAAACCCGCTAGATACCTACCATCTTCATTATATCCCCTATAAAAATGTGACCCTAATCGAGAAGTCTCCATATCTGTTGACTGAAAATGAACATGCCCGATGGTCCATAACAAAAGAATGTCCAAAAATCGAGGATTGGTGGATTTGTCCTCAGAATGCTCTACGACCAGTTCCTGTTTGTATGAAAAACCTCATTTCCCACAAGTACGAGAACTGCCCGAGAAAACATACCCAAACCAGTGACGATCTCCTGATGTTATCACCAGGAAAGTTTTTATCAGTGAACAATGTCGAAATAAGTGAAATGTGCAGTGAACATACTGAGTATTATAAACTAACAGGGATATATTATATTGAAACACCCTGTAATATAACTAATAGTTTTAAGTATTTTTATAACGATAAAATTTCGACGATATTTTATCATGTAATGCTCCCAAATATGAAGACCGAAAATATTGATAATTTAACAATGCCTAATTTATCATTTGATAATTTTACTACACAAGAATTAATTTTCAATTGGAAAATGCATCCAAATCATATATCATCGATTTATTTCATAATAACCATTGTATTGATTCTCATAGTAATCTTAGCATTATATAAAACTTTTTTGTTCAGATTTTCAAAAATTGTGGAAAAACATAAAAATAATTCAGCCCCAAACGCTGAACTCATTTCTTTAAAAGGGGGAGGTATTACGCAATAGTTAAGGTAGCATTCCTTAATAGAAATACGATATAGCTTTTAGTCAGCATTTTCCATTAGATGGACAGTTCGCTTCGCATTAGAATAATAATTCAATTCATTGTTAACTAGACTTCGAAAGAATAAACTTGCTTCAAAGATTCCTTTGTTTTTTTTAAAAAAGTGATTTAAGAGAGGAACAAAATAATTATATGCATCATTCAACTAAAGGTGCAGACACATTGTTATCACGTCACGTCACATCACATCACGTCATCTTCCCAAAATGTGCAACCACGATAATGCATGGAACTTAGAACATAGGAAGAGAGACACACCTTTCAATAATAAATAGTGAAGCCAAATCATCAGAACTAAACTGGGTGATTGATTGTACTACTACGGAATCAAAATGTAGTAATAGTATATTACACACCGAGGTGGGAAGAGATTCATTCCTGTCGCGAGACGCGAAGCGTCGAGGTTAGCTATGATCTCGAGACAGGAATGAAACTTCCTACCAAGGTTTGTATACTATTTTATTTACAACCATCATGTTTCAATGAAAATAAATAAATTTGTGTTTAACGACAAATCACCAAGAACGCGGTGATCTCAGAATAATCAAGTAGATCTATATTGTTACCGTGACTACGGGGTATACAATTGTCACCAATATAAATAAATGTCAGATAAAGTCGAATAATAAATTGAAAATCATGTCTTCCGACGATGAATTTATGGATTGTACTCCACCAGGGCCTCTATTCTTGAAAACCAGGGAGTAGAACGATCGAGAGAACGGTGACGTGGCCCTACTAATCAGTAGGGCCACGTCGCCGTTCTCTCGATCGTTTTACTCCCTGGTTTTCAAGAATAAAGGCCCATAAGTTCTGCAGGCTGCTCACGCAGCAGTTCAGGGTTCGGTGCCAGAGAAAAGTAAGCATAGGCTGCATAGGTATCTAAAAGCCTTCGGATTATACAGGGTCTTTCACGAGGAACCTCACCCATTTTTATACGGGAAACTACTGAACGTATTTTCATCAAATTCAGCACTTATAAGTATTTCACGATGCTGATGAAATCTAAAATATTTTCAAGGCATGAGCACCTCCGGTTTTTCCGGAAATTACGTCAACTTCCGTTTTTCAAATTAGAACACCATTTTTTTATTGCAGAAATAGATTCCTTAGAAAATTAATTAATCATTAATCAAGTTATTTTGATGTGACATTTTTCAGTTTTGGTTGGAAAATTCTATCTGAGCGGGAAAATTCGAAAAAAAAATCGAAAATAGAGCTCCGCTGAAACAAGAATAACTTCGAGGTTTTGGATGGAAAATTTTCATTTTTGGGATTTTTCAAGATGTAAGATTGATGTATCCACTTTAAAAATCGAAATCGCGATTCATGATACAGGGGGTGAAAAAATCGCTTTCAAAGTAAGGGATGACAAAATCGTGAAAAATCAATTTTTTCAAATTAGAACCCCATTTTTTTATGGCAGATATTGAATCTACGTTGAAAAATAATGTGAGTGTATGCATCAGACCCTTGCCCTAAAGTGGATATTTTTTGAGTTATTCACAAAAAACTGTTTTTCGTCTTGAATTTTCAGCTATTTCTTTTCCCTTCACGCCAAAAAGATGAAATTTTCAGGAACTGTTACTTAAACCATGTTTTAGATTTTACTACCCTAATATGCAAGAGAAAAAAGTTACAGGTTGTTCCTAAATAGATGGCGAATTTGGATTCGAATTTGTATCGGAAACCTCTTTATTTCAACTAATCGGCCATCGGTTTTCTCTCCAGTGATAAATAAATAATTCCTTATGAACCATATGCAAAAAGTTACCATGTTTTACATTCTTTTTTTTATGATAGATATCATTAATTACATCTGCCAAATTCCTCTTTATTCAGTGGCATTTTGAAACTCAATTTGGTTTTTGAACACTTTTGCAGATCTCTTCCTCCCGATGAAATAAGAAGAGCAACGCACGAAGCATTCCTGAGACGTATAAATAAATGTCTAGAAATTAACGGTCAAAACTTTGAGCATCTTCTCTAGTTATAACTGCGAGAGTTTGCCATGGTTCTCCTAATAGTAACTTGAAGTCGGTTTCAAGAAGGGGTGAAAAATCTACAGCATGGTTCAAATAACAGTTCCTGAAAATTTCATCTTTTTGGCGTGAAGGGAAAAGAAATAGCTGAAAATTGAAGACGAAAAACAGTTTTTTGTGAATAACTCAGCAAATATCCACTTTAGGGTGAGGGTGTGATGCATACACTAACATTATTTTTTAACGTAGATTCAATATCTGCCATAAAAATGGGGTTCTAATTTGAAAAAATTGATTTTTCACGATTTTGTCATCCCTAACTTTGAAAGCGATTTTTTTACCCCCTGTATCATGAATCGCGATTTCGATTTTTAAAGTGGATACATCAATCTCACATCTTGAAAAATCCCAAAAATGAAAATTTTCCATCCAAAAACCTCGTAGTTATTCTTGTTTCAGCGGAGCTCTATTTTCGATTTTCTTTTCGAATTTTCCCGCTCAGAGAGAATTTTCCAACCAAAACTGAAAAATGTTACATCAAAATAACTTGAAATTTTCTAAGAAATCTATTTCTGCAATAAAAAAATGGTGTTCTAATTTGAAAAACGGAAGTTGACGTCATTTCCGGAAAAACCGGAGGTGCTCATGCCTTGAAAATATTTTAGATTTCATCAGCATCGTGAAATACGTATAAGTGCTGAATTTCATGAAAATACGTTCAGTAGTTTTCCGTATAAATATGGGTGAGGTTCCTCGTGAAAGACCCTGTATAGGAAATGGTGCGAAGAATAAAAGGTTAAAGGTTAAACATATCGCTTCAGAAAGTGTACCCTTGGCATATTTTGGGGAACATAGCAGACAGAAGAAGCCGTCTACTTTGTGGGCAATGAACAGTATGATACGAACGAAGCTAGATTGAAGAAAAAACTGATATCTCGAAACATAGGAAACTGCTACTCTTCCTAAAACGACAAAATGTTGGCTTTAGGCCCAAGAAATCGAACGTATTTTCGAGAAAGAATATAGGGGATTTTTTAAATAAAGCTCCAAAGAATGAAAAATATTCATGTAGAATAGATGAAATGGGGGTGGGAAATGAGGGCGGGAAGTGAGGGCAGGAAGTGAGGTTGGGAAGTAGAGGTGTGTAATGTGACATTTCCCAACCTTCAATGACGTTAATAATGACAGCATTACATATATGGTTGTAAATAAACATTTTTATTTGTTTCTCATGTGTATACGTCAGTTTCCAAAAACACAATATGAATCAAGAAAGTTTATTTTATCAAGTCACTAACTTGTAAAACTGACAGTTAACTTGCAAAATTTTTACAAGTTGGTAGTATTATTTACATTAGAAAATTTTGTTTTATCGTCATATATGTTGAAAATCATGGTACAATTGTTATTTCCAGTAACACAGATTTTTTATGATGAAAGAGTTGATACTGATGATGATTAACCATCTGTTGACTCAGAAACTGCTGAACTCGAGGACTGCAAAACATTTGTACTCTCCTTACTACCAAATAATTTGCTAGACATTTCGATTTTTTTGTTGACCGAATCATCGATATAACTCATCGCAATTTCGGTGCTCTTCCACCCTCCTGTACGCTTTAGTGCTAAAATATCTCCACCCGAATCCTCAACCATAGTGGCTCCAGTTCTGCGAAAAGAGTGGCCGGTGTATAACTCTGGGTCTTTTAAACCTAAATAATTCGCTATTTGCTTTGGGACACCACCAATAGTGTGCTGGCCAGCATTAAGGGAAATGCACTTTCCATGTCGGTATGTCAAAAAAAAATCCTAGGCTTTCTGTTCCAGGAGGCCGAAGATTTACATATATTCTGTATAACATGCAGGGCTTGAAGCTGCAGCCATCATAGGTTATGGTGAATCTTCTTGTTGTTAAATTTTTTGTTTGCCGCAATGTCACAATAACGTATTTCCCATATCTTCTACATCATTCATGTTTAAGAGTCTTTCGCCTTCAAAATAAGAAACATTTACCGCCAGATGGCAGTGCGAGTTCGCCGATCCTAACTCCGCCCGTTTTATACCTTGACCAGAGACAGAGACAAACTTGTCTCTGGCTTGACCATCACACTGCTGTCAGCCCACTGTACAGGACCGAATCGGTGCTTGTTCTCCCAAATTACAAACGAAATCTAATAAACCACGTCGGCCGAAATGCTCGAAACAAGATCAGATGTCATCAAAGGAATATTTGTTGAACGATTATTTGGGCTGTTTCCATTATCTGTAGATAATGTGAACTATGCCATCCTGTATTGTTGAGATTTTCTTGTACACAGTTGAGTTATTCCCGTTGTTCCCGTAATTTCTATAATTCCTGTTATTCCCATTGTTCTCGTTATTTCCGATAATCCGATGTTCCTATTATTCCCGTTATTCCTGTTGTTCCCGTTGCCAAAAAAACTTATTCCGTCATCTTAATGATGATAATGAGGATGATGAAGATAAAAATACAAAGAAATAGAAACAAACATTAAAACATTAATTTTTATACATATATTGGATTATTCAGCTTCATCGAACAAATATTGGGGCGCAGGGAATATAACAAGAAATGAAGAAATCCGACCCTGAACTATATATCTCACACTAGCTGTATAAATGCTCTCTCTTTCATTCACCAGTCAACTGGGAGGAGCTACCTGCGGGGCGTGTCATTTAAAAGAAATTCAATTCCATCTTGAAATCCATAATTGTTATTAACAATTGATTTTCACTAATCGACGGCTAAAACAAACCTTAATGACTTGTCTTTGAGAAAAATGGATATTTATCATTCCGAATAGAAAAATTCGAGGAAATAAATTTCGCGAAGACAACACATTTTTGTAATATCATTTACAAAAAAAAACGGCTAATTATAAAAGAAAAATGAGATAGACATGTCATTAACTAAATGATATAGACCAGGGCCGATAATTTTTGAAACAAAAAAAAATTACAGTAGGATGAAACCCATTAGAAATGGAGGGGAATATGATCAAAATGAAAGGAAAAATAAATTACGGTCGATCCGAGTTCGGGAAGTGGAAGGGGGTGAGTTTTTAAGGGTAAAAAATGGTTTTCCTTGATTTCCGGCAAAACTACAAGTCCTATGGAAAAAAGTTAAAGGGCAAAGTTGTAGGTAATAAAAAGAGCTACAACTTTTGTATTTGTAATTTTTTCACATAATCTCAAAATTTATATGAAAATTTCAAAAAACCAAGTTTTAGGTTTTTTATTTAAATCTTTTTCAAAAAAAAATTTTTTTCTACGAAATTTGGTGAAAACTTACCTTATTATATCCCGAATACACTGTAATTTATTTGATTTAAAATATTCATGTTTTCGTCTTATTTTCACTTAATATCAAAAAAGCACCCTAATTTTCAATCGAAAATTCTGACGTCAAAATATCAGCTTTTTTCAAAAAGTTTGGAAGCTTTTTGTTCGTTGAAATATCTACTCTCTGATGGTGTGAAAAAAATATACATTACTATAAGGAGTGTTTTCAGAAAATGCGAAAAATTGAAAAAACTCAAATTCGAAAATTTTTTTTAATCACTATGTACAATTTCATAAAAAAAATGTGATTGCTGCATTTTTTTTAGGATAAAGAGTTTATTTATTTAATTCGAATTACATTCATGTCATAGAAAATCTTATACAATATGAATATACAGGTAAATCGTACTATTGAATTTAGATACTTAATTCTGATTACGCATTTTATTTTTTTTTTCAAAAACGTTAATCTTGTTATTCATAAATACCTTATCTGAAATTCTAATCAGTTATTCATTAGTTTTTGTCTCTTCGAAGGCATTTCTTCATCGTCAGATTCGAAAAACCTTTCCAACTCTAGTTGATCGTCGAAATCTTCAAGACCATCATTTTCGTCTCCAATGTTATTTCCAGTCTGCATTGTTTCTTCTTCCACAATTTCATCTGAATCATTTACTTCCTCATAGATTTTTTCTTCTATATTGGAGCAAGTTTCAGAACCATGACAATTAGTGCATAAATTTGTGCATTTTAAACCATGTTTTCGGCAGCCACATTTTAAACTGTTACATCCAGTTTCACAGCTGCAGCAAATAGTTTTGAGCAATACTTCCGGAATTAAATCCTTTTCTGTAAATTTGGGCATAATGCCACGCTGATGTTGCTTCCAGCCCCAATCTGTTGCTGTCAATTCATTACCCAACCAAGTTTGAAGTTGATAATATGCTCTGTAACAATGTTGTTCCGCTGCTCCTTCTGTGGGTGGGAGGTTTGCCAAAGTGAAAGATGAGTTAGTTTTTGCCAATTGATATTTTTGAAACCTCAATTGATTTAGTGTTATTTTTTCTTTTTTACATTTATAAATAGATTTTATTAATCAACGATTTATGAAACCCACCATTAGAGTAACTCAGTCCCCACTTCTCCATGAAATAACTTACAATGGGTTAAAAATTAACCAAAGGTCACTCAGGTATATGAATTATCTCAAAACAGCAATAAATAGTCATCTAAAAATATTATTTAAACAAGATTCTACAACTTTTTCAAAATATTGTAGATGTCTTATTAAATATTAACTTTAATAACTTATTTTTTTGTTAATTTGCATTTTTTTCGTTTATAAATGAAACAGGAAATCTTACGTTTTTTGAGTAATTAAAGAGTAAATTTTAATAAATACCTCAAAATTGTACATAATGATTAAAAAAAAATTTCGAATTTGAGTTTTTTCAATTTTTTGCATTTTCTGAGAACATTTCCTAAAGTGATGTATATTTTTTTTACACCATCAGAAAGTAGATATTTCAACGAACAAAAAGCCCCTAAACTTTTTGAAAAAAGCTGATATTTTGACGTCAGAATTTACGATTGAAAATTAGGGGGCTTTTTTGATATTGAATTAAAATAAGGCGAAAACATGAATATTTTGAATCTAATAAATTACAGTGTATTTGGGACATAATAAGGTAAGTTTTCACAAAATTTGGTAGAAAAAAATTTTTTTTTGAAAAAGATATAAATAAATAACCAAAAACTTGGTTTTTTGAAATTTTCACCTAAATTTTGAGGTTATGTGAAAAAATTGCACATACAAAAGTTGTAGATCTTTTCATTTCCTACAACTTTGCCATTTAACTTTTTTCCATAGGACTTGTAGTTTTGCCGGAAATCATGAAAAACCATTTTTCACATATTCCCCTCCTTTTCTAATGGGTTTCATCCTACTGTAATTTTTTTTCATTTTTTACCATTTTTGAAGGTTTCGGCCCTGGTCTAATAGACTTCAATACTGCAATGAAAAAACACAAAAATATTAGTTCGTTTTGATGGTGGAAATGTTGAAAAATAACCAAAAATGATGTTGAATAAGCTTTTTATTCATTCAATACTCATAAAATATTTTTTTTATTATTTTTACCTTTATACACACATACATTCCTTGATCAGTCAGAAAAATTAATCGTTTCTGACTCCCTTTTTTTCAGGGATGTAGACCCTTAAGGAGAGAATTTCGTCACATCGACAACATCCAAAAATCCCAAATATTGTTACAATTTTCGCCAGCAACCACTGCTCATCAGGAGCATGTAAAAGAAATTGTTCAGCCTCTTCTATACTTAATACCTTGGCCTTTTTTGGCGTATAACGCTCATTTTTTCGTTTCCGAAACGCTATTACCTTTTGAAATCTGCAAATGACAACTAAACGTCATAGTTTTCAATAAAGTTTTTAAGGAAAACAAACCTGCTAACAGGGGCATTTTCTTTCATTTCCAAGCAGCTTTTCAGCATAGACCATTTTGCCCATAAAGTATTAGGGCTGAATCTAGCTGATGGTTGATTCAAGTAGACCAACAAAACATCTTCAGTTACCCCAATCACACTATTTTTGTTTTGCCACTTTTTGAAGTCGTCGTATTCTCGCTCGTACCTTGAAGCTGATTTTGCAGGTAATAAACTTGAAGCTACACCGCCTCAATAATTTCTTTTGGTACATTCATTTTCGCTTTCACCAAAACAAATGTAAAGAAAAATAAACAGACATGTTCATGGCAACGCTTCCATAGCTTACGACATTTGCGACAAATTATTGAGATCTTTTTGGAATTTATCTAACCTTTTTGCAAATGAGAAACAAATAAAATATAAAACAATACACGCAAGGTAACGGGTTTTACTGACTCAAGGAGGTAATTGACTCGCCTGCGGCTCGTCAGTTATATCCTCCATTCGCCAGTAAAAACCCTCTTACCTTGCTAGTAATGTTATATACTATCGCAACATTGTATCTGCTATCACGTTATAGCACTGATAGCACGCAAGATCTATATTCCACAAATTTACATTTTCTGAATGCACGTGATACCACGTCTGATATTTTGTGAAATGTCATTCTGACATACATTTGAAACCGATCTGGGTGCTCAATCAATAATTCTTGAATTAATTGATGGAATTCCCCCACTGCCTCTGTTCGTTGATTCATTTGGTAAATCGAATCCCTTCTATGAGAATCACCAGCAACTGTAAAAGCAGCTATATTTTCCATATCTTCTTCCCAATTTCTCGCGTGAGCTCACATGACGTGACAACAATTTGTATGCACCTTGACACTTACGAATTTTGAAATGCAAAAATGTGATATTCGGAGGTAATATCCCGAGACTATGTCAAATAGCCGACTATTATTTTCGACCTAATTCTACGAGAGCGTCTTGTATTTCGACAATTTGCTGAGACCATATGAACATTAATAATCTGAATAACTCCCGAGAGCTCTAGCTCGAGGGAGTTATTCTTTGATTATTAATGTTCATTTGGTCGAATTGAATTGTCCAAATACAAGTTGCTCGAGATGAATTAAAGAAAATAATAGTCGCTTTTTGTCAAAGTCGAGTGATATTATGGAAATTTCATGAACACGCTCCGAACGCTCGATTCCGCGGTCTTTTGTATTTTAGACCGAGCTTATTTATAATTATTTCGCAAAAAAACTGCTATCCCAACCAAGTTTTGAACTCGGGACCCTCCGTACATTTTCAATTCTGAATTAATGTTATGCCAAATTTTGACACTTTCAAATAGCCGCTAATATTTCTTTGTTTACCTAAATAGTCGATAATATTGCATATCGCGTGACTGAATTCGTGACTCCTCATTGGCGGAGCCATGTGCGAATGAAATAATCCGCTATAT
Source organism: Adalia decempunctata (assembly GCA_951802165.1). Lineage (NCBI taxonomy): Eukaryota > Metazoa > Arthropoda > Insecta > Coleoptera > Coccinellidae > Adalia > Adalia decempunctata. The sequence continues at coordinate 36,965,133 of OX637701.1, read as the reverse complement.
CCAACTGTCATTTCTTATATCAAAGCAAACTAGTTTATGCAGGCAAAAGCGTGTTTAAGCTTGAGCGTATAAAATCAAGAGGAAACTTAGTAATTTGAGTCCTTGGTATATGTATACACACCTTATCTGTTCAATATTATCCACAGTTTTCGACAAAGATACCTTGAAGGAACTTGGAGAATTGGGAGCACTAGGATGCACAATAAAGGGATATGGTTGTGCTGGAATTTCGAACGTTGCCTATGGACTTCTGGCCAGAGAGATAGAAGCTATTGACAGTAGTTACCGTTCATCTTTAAGTGTACAATCTTCATTAGTCATGTCCGCAATAGATCAATTCGGTTCAGAAGAACAGAAGCAAAAGTATCTTCCGAGACTAGGTGAGAAAACATCAGTACCTATAATAAATGAAGCCAGGATAACGCTTCATTCTTTACTTTCTATCGTTTTCGAAATTCACATAATTTACATTTCATCTATTTTCTTCGCGCTGAAAATGAGATTATGTCATTCACTTTCATAAACTCAGGAAATATCGGCAATGTCGAAATAATACTCAGAGACGTTGCCAATGCTAATTTCTACTCAATAGTCTCAATCTCAATATAATCATCACGCTTGGAAACTAAAAATGCCGAAGGTAGTTTTGAAGAAGCAGAGACAAAGTGTCAGGAAATGAATTGAAATCTGCTTATTCTGATAGCAAGCAATAATTTATCACCAGCTATCCACCATTTTCGACGTATGTCAGTGAAAACCAAGATATTATATTTTATATGAATAGATATTTATTTTTTAGCCCAAAAAGATACTGACTGAAGACTATTTTGAAGTCAGAAAACTATGCTCCATTCACTTTTGTAAAGTATCTTGGTGGGCCATGGTTTAGGTTTATCAAGTTCTTATACTTAAAACGGACGCAGGTTGGCAATCGTGAAAATCAAGCGACATTGCCAAGTCTACTTTCTAATTACTCTTTTTTAACTCTGTGAATGGAGTTAGTTCTTTTAAGGTTTAACTGTGACTGTGACACAAGATTCGTAGTACCACTACATTTTCATACTGGAGTATTTCAAGTTGCGCATAGAGGTATTTAATTGTCGTCTGTAGGCTTATATCTTGAGAATTTTGAAAAGTGGGGAGTGAGGATTTCCATACGTCCCTCTGTTCTGTTCATTTAAAGGTTTTTCTGTCAGGTAAATGATCACAAAGTAACGGAATATTCTGTCCATTATTTTTCAGTAAAATTTCAACACACGGTTCTTGATTTCCGTACAAGAAAATAGCATAACTGAATCTTCCAACCATGTTTATATACGTGAAATATATCCAGTATTGGCAGAGAAAATGTTTCTTCAACATTCGCCAGGCCTTTGGAATCATTGAATTCACATAATATTTTATCAAATTCATCACTTTCCCAAAGCAAATAAACATTTTTGATAAATACGTAATTTCTACGATTTATATGTAGAAACGGCAATGTTGCGTTCATATCTGACAGAAGAATGACTATAACCTAACATTTTCAAAATATACGCGGTGAAATGTGTCAGAATTCCAGGGCCAACCGGGCTACTTTATAAAAGTGAATGGAGTATACGTTGCGTAGTTATCTGACAGGAAAATGACTATAACATGACATTTTCAAAATATGCACTTTGAAATGTGTCAGAATGTCATGGCCAACCGGGATACTTTATGAGTGAATGGAGTATATGTGTGATTTTTCATTATCTTGGTGGTTTTTCTCTACATCTTCGGATCTCTTGATCCAAAAATCAATAGAAAATTGTTTTTTGGAGAAATCGCTCCTGCGTATATCTAAGCTGTAATACTCTACTGGTCAGGAACAACGTTCTAAAGACAATGTTGAATATCAAACAAAACTAGAACAATACGAATGAAGATCGAATCCACTTTGTATGGAAATTTCCAAGTTCTACCTCTTCTTTTAATAAATTTATGCTAACATGGTCTATACCTATTGATGAGTTCGCAGAATTGCTTCTTCTTCAATTCATATTAAATATCATCAGAATCCTCAGATTATTCCAATCCATCATGTGATCACCATTTTTTGAACATACATGTTATTCGAGATCTGCTAAGTCTGTAAGCAGTTCTTATGTGCAGACTTTTTCACTTCTAATGGTCGTGATGCTTCTGCTGTATAGGTTTTACCATAAATACAAGAATATCACATTATTATTAGGGGTGCAAACGAAACAGAATCGAAATCCTACTTATACCGGTCTTCTATAAAGTTCCTATTTATATCACATCATTAAAAGATGCAATTTGTGTATTTTCTCCGAAAGTACAACGATTTGAACATTTGATGGGAATATTATTTTTTTCAAATTAACCGAAATTTTTTTTTATGAGCGTTTTTTACATTGTATATTTGTTGTTTGTTTGCTCATTTTTCATTTGTATTGTTGTGGAACGGGTTTTGACTGATTGACATTTCATTAAGACTAGACAAAGTGTTCTATCTCCATTTCTTGTGTTAGCATTCACACTTATTTTAAACAACTTATGTACCTAGGAACTCTATAATGTGAGAAGTCTGTTTTGTACTCAAAACTTTTCATTTTTTTTCACAGCAAAAGGAGAAATTATAGGAAGTTTTGGCCTAACAGAACCTGATCATGGAAGTGACGCTGGAGCTATGGAAACAAAGGCGGTTTTCGATTCTAAATCTAAAACCTATTTATTGTCTGGAAGTAAAACATGGTAATAAACAAATTTTTACATAATATATTATTATGTATATCCATACTGCAAAGAATTTATGTCGCTCTTCATGAGGCAGACTATTTCATGGTCGAAGGCAGTTTGGACCTTTACAGAGAATGAGACTTAAAATTATTTTTATTATTGGCTTCCCCCAAAAATCCGTTCTGCTTTATCGATTCGAAATATTTCAGCATATTTCCGCTTCTATTGGGAAGTGGAAACCATTTTCTTATTTCAATTGATAAACACTTTGTTTTGATTGCATTTATCGCTTCGATAATGCTTTCCAATTTTTTTCAATACTGCTATAGCGCCAGCCTACTTATAATTCAACAGTGATACGAAAAGCAAGAAAAATGTATTGAATTTTTTCCTCATGTAGAATTCATATTGTGAATAGCGGCATATGATACATTTTTGAAATCAGCAACAAAATTTTAACAAGATAAGAGAACTTTGGACTAAAGTTTACATTCGTGAAATCCTATATTCTTCTCATTTCTCGAAAATAGCTTGATTAAATATTTCAATCATTTTCTATTTGAATTACTCCAAAAGTTATCCAGCATTATTTAAATTGATAATTTCACAATTTTCGTTCATAACTGAAACGAATAGTATGGATCTGTTTTCAGAGTCAGGTTAGTCAGAAAAAAGGAACTAGAGAATGTGTTTTCAGTTTTCCTCTAGCTTCTATAGTTCTCAAGATCCCTTTAGTAGGCAGCGTGTGTACAGGGTGTCCCAAATTCGATGATCACTGAGAGCATCTCGAGAACCATAAGGGTTAGAACAAAAATGTTCAAGGACTCCCAATTTCTTTTTTCAAAATACTCAATTGCCAGCAAACAGATCCCAGATATCTGAATTGGTTCTCGAGTGGCAGGGCGTTTCTGAAAAATTGCTGTTTCAAATATTTCGCTATATCTCGTTTTCTGTTGGAGATATCACGAAAATTCAAAAAAGTTGTTTTTGTAATTCCTATTGCCTATACGCTGCTTCCATCTGATCCGAAAAATTATTCGCCGTTCAAGTGCTAGAGAGAAAACTTTGTGTTTTTTGAATATTTTTCATCATTGCTTCATAGCCGCAGATTCACCGAGTATCATCCTGTAACCGGTTTTTCGAAAATCTAATCTGTTTCAAAGCTATTGAATTTTTCGTCTTCACTTGAATTGGGACAGCCTGTATATAAAGATTTTTTTTTATAATAATATTAATATAAATATACAGTTCGATGTATTATTGAAACCTTTGATTCAATATTTTTCCAGTGAAATCGTATTTATTTGTATGAGAATTTCTTGTCCAAGTTGAACCATCCAAATTCATTTCGGAATGTTTTTATTTCACCCCGGATATCTCAAAAAAAAAGTACATCATAAAAGTGAAAGTTTTTAATTTTATCCTATGTTTTGCAGTAGAAAACTGCGTCGAAAGATTCTAACCTACACGTTGAACCGTGAAATTAAAACTGAAACAGTTAGGCCCTGTTGTCCGAGTTTAAGCCGAGTTCGAGACTGAGCCCTATACTCAAACTAGAAACATCTGTTGTACAAGCAGGCCGTCCCTGCTTCGTCCGGGTAGAAATTTGTTTCACGCGGCGGTTTCATCTTCAACATTTCAAACCGGCCATATCTTTGATGTACTCGTTGTAATTGTATGATGTGAAGGGCAATTTCGTTCTAAATTAAATACTGGGGATAAATAACCTATTAGGTTGGATGAGGATCAATACCCAATTCATAAAAACACACTCCCAAGTAGTGCATCATTTTGGAAAACATCTGATTACCATAAACAGGTTATAGTAAGTCAATCTTGAGAGATAGATATATGCTATCGCGGACTTTTTTGTAGAACTGTTTAAGAGGTACATTTCCGTCATACCTACATTGTATCCACGTAAAGGTGCATACAGATTGTTGTCACGTCACGTGAGCTCACGCGAAGAAATGGAAAGAAGATATGGAGAATATAGCCACTTTTACAGTTGCTGGTGATTCTCATAGAAAGTATTCGATTTACCAAATGAATCAACGAACAGAGGAAGTGGGGGAATTCCATCAATTAATTCAAGAATTATTGAATGAGCACCCAGATCGGTTTCAAATGTATGTCAGAATGACATTTCACAAAATATCAGACGTAACATCACGTGCATTCAGAAAATGTAAATTTGCGGAATATAGATCTTGCGTGCTTTCAGTGCTATAACGTGACAGCAGATACAATGTTGCAAAAATTTTCACTACATTTTGATTCCGTAGTAGTATAATCACCCAGTTTAGTTCTGATGATATGGCTTCACTATTTATTATTGAAAGGTGTATCTCTCTTCCTATGCCCTAAGTTCCATGCATTATCGTGGTTGCAGATTTTGGGAAGATGACGTGATGTGACGTGACGTGATAACACCTTAAAGGTGCATACAAATTGTTGTCACGTCATGTGAGCTCACGCGAGGAAATGGGAAGGAGATTATGGAAAATAAAGCTGCTTTTACAGTTGCTGGTGATTCTCATAGAAGGGATTCGATTTACCAAATGAATCAACGAACAGAGGAAGTGGGGGAATTCTATCAATTAATTCAAGAATTATTGAATGAGCACCCAGCTCGGTTTCAAATGTATGTCAGAATGACATTTCACAAAATATCAGACGTGATATCACGTGCATTCAGAAAATGTAAATTTGCGGAATATAGATCTTACGTGCTATCAGTGCGATAACGTGACAGCAGATACAATGTTGCAAAAATTCTTACTACATTTTGATTCCGTAGTAGTACAATAACCCAGTTTAGTTCTGATGATTTGGCTTCACTATTTATTCTTGAAAGGTGTGTCTCTCTTCCTATGCTCTAAGTTCCATGCATTATCGTGGTTGCACATTTTGGGAAGATGACGTGATGTGACGTGACGTGATAACAATGTGTCTGCACCGTTAGTCTTACGTTTTCTGCAGCGCACGTGAAAATAGCTGATTATGGCTGATTTTTTTGTGATTATTGAAGTTATAGTAGGTATCCCTATTTTTTTCGGGTAAAAAGTAGGGGAAGGTGGGGACCCTTCGTACGATTTCCACATTTTATTTTTTCAATTTTTTGTTTTTTCATTAATCAATCATCTGACAGCTTGAATGTATAGTCTAACTATCTGAGATTCATATAAAAAAATTACAGATGATTTCATCTGATGTTTTAACCATAATTATGATTTAAAACTAAATCTGGAATATGTACGAACCTGCCCCAACAACGGGGCACCTACATACAGTCAGTATAAATACGTGATTTTCTTGGCCGTCGTCCTTTGTTTGTTTTATTACTTCTCACAACAATCGGATAGGGTCGAATTGCCTCTAGTGTCAAAACTGTCTTCAAAGGAGCTACTATTATTTGATGGTTTGGTGAATTATTCAAAGGATCTAAATTAAACCTTTGTAGTTCATCAAAAGTTATCAATGGTGGGTTAATAGTTTGTTCTCGCGGAACGGCGGAACCTCCAAGAAAGAAGTTAATGCAAAAATTAGCAATTAGTACACTAACCGAATGTGCCCCATCTAGTTCTGTACGAAAGTACCCCACTTACTAAATAACAGCAAAATATATCCTCTTTCAATATTGATAGGAAAACGTCATAAATTTATTATTGAAAACGTATCTTAAGGATATTTTGCTAGTTACTGATAGAATTCTCTAAACGAAAACCTATCTTATCTACGGTAACAATAGACAAAAACATTGATCAAAAAATTACTTAGAGAGCGCGGAAAACACGTTCGTGCCTGACACTTCGCTCTCACCAGTGCGAATGGCGCGATAGTACGTTGACGTAAAGTTGGTACCTCCACTCAAGCTCACATACAAAAGCAAGGCCGTACGTCGTTTCGTTCAAGTTTTATTTTGACTGTATGAATGTGCCCCGCGTACGAAGGGTAACGATCTCCCCCTATAGCCTATGTCACTCAGGGATAATGCAGCTTTCCAAGGGTGAAAGAATTTCTGAAATCGGTTCAGTAGTTTTTGAGCCTATTCGTATCAAACAAACAAAAATACAAATCTTTCCTCTTTATAATATTAGTATAGATATAGATAGCGCGAGTTCAAGCCAGAGCTTCGCTCAACTCGACCATCAAGTTGAGCTACCGAATTCGGGCGCTCAAGCCTGGTTCAGCTGAAATGTCACTTCAAATTAGGCAATCCAAACCACGTAGCGCCCTGCCTCCAGATAACCTATAAATTTTCTGACAGGTCGCTGGCTTGCAGTAAATATGAGGAATTTTATTATCTTATATGCATTTCATGAGTGAACGAGTGAGTTTTTATGATTTCTAATATCAAAAAGTATCCTGAAGTATCACTGACGAAGAAAATTTCACTCAATCATATGATCACAACTTTTAGTATTGGGAATCCGAAGAGATTGAAGAGAAAGTATTGGAGAAGGAATATTAATGAGAGCTCTGTCCCTGTAGCTTCTTTATCCTGTTATATGATATAAATTTAAATATTCATCAGTTTTACATTTTACATGAACTGAATACTGCTTATTTCAGTGTCTACGAAGTCACATTCACTTTAGATTCTTATCTTCGATATTGTCAAGTCTTGATGACTGCTGACCCAATTTCCTTTTGTTTCCTGATAAGTCACTTGATATGTGTATAATACACCAAGTTACACACACTGGGTGTTCCAAAATATTCAAGAAAATCCTCATAATTTGAACGACTTGCACATCCAACTTTGGCACACATTTATGCCATTTTTTATTGAAAATGCACTTAATTTAAATAATTTTCACTGGTCTGATATTCCTAAGAGTAAGATTGACTAGAAATATCGAAAAAATTTCCACATAAAACAATTTTTCAAGCAAATAAACGGTTTTAATGTCTTCATGAACAAAGCTAAACTTGGTTTGTTTGACCACCAGTTAACCTCAAAAAAATATTTGACAGGTCGTTGGATTCCCTAATTAACAATTTGTAGGTTGAGACCTCCGCTTTCGCTTGTTGGTATTAATTATTTTTTGAATGAGTTGTATTTCACTCAAAAATAGATTTTTGTACAAATTGATAGAAATGGATTTTCAACTCGGCAATATCTTGCGGAAATGACCGATGATCATGATTTTGTGGAAGCTATGAATTTTGCAATGACCGAGACGAATGCCAAAGAAATATAAGTAGGAAGAGAATAAATCATTTTGAGGTGTGTGAAACTGAATTTCTGCAAAGATTCCGTTTATCGAAAGATGGAGTACGTTTCATCCCAGATTCAGGAGGAGATCACGAACAGATTACATATTACATTGCTGTATTATTTCTTTGAATGTTCTCTTCGGAATACTTCGCTTCACGTCCATCATGATTCCCGACAGTTTGAACAATTTTAAATTACAACCAAAAGAGACCCCTCCAACTAATCTTGTTTAAAATGAAACAATCCAAATTTTGAATATTATATTCGCGCTCTTGTCATTGAAGAATGTTTATGCTTTTTCTTATTCTTCTTTCCATTTGTCCATAATCTGTCAAAATTCGTCTCGAAAACGCATCTCTCAAGGAAAGTTTAGTGGGCGTTCAATGTAGTGTGTTTTTATTTCAAGTTGCATTTGGAAATGGATTTACTTTGGAAACTGAAATTTTGTGGGTGAAATCAGAAAGGATTGGAGTTCTTGATGAAATTATTTTAGTCGATTTCATTCCGAAAGTTAATTTTTTTCTTTCGAAAATAGAAGAAAATGAGCCAACTCATGCTTCTGTTTTATTTCAACAGAAAGACCCATGAAAATAGTTCAACATCCGATTAAAAGTGAATCTACTGATAATTTCGTTCAGAAAAACAACTTGAAAGACGGAATTGGCAGAGAATGGCCAAATTCAAATTTTGGGCGGGAAAAAATTCCTGCTTTACCCACAAATTGACTTATTTCATGGTTCGGCGATTTTCGGATAGAGAGCGCCATTGTACATTTCATTCATGATTAGAGAGATATTCATAGAACTTGATAGTGATAGTGCATGTTCTATGGAGATATTCCATAAAATGGACGGTGGCGCCTCTATCGGCTGAGCTTTCCTACTCGCTTTGAACGCCAACTTTAAGCTCGACTCAAACATTAACTGTACAACCGAATGACATATATGAACCTGGATCAAGGTCGAGCCGGGCTCAGTTGAGCGTGGAACTGAGCTTGCACTGTACAACCGGGCCTTAGTGGGTTCTTCCGAACTCCCGTGAGAACTAGTTATTGCTCATGTACGATAAAGAAAAAGTGACTATAATCCGTTCAAATATAAGAAGGAGCTTTGTAAACAAACAGAATCGTCTGGTTTGCGCACAATAAAGCTCTTATTGGTAAAACTTTCATAACAACGTCCTCTTAGACCGCCCTAAGAGACTGCCAGGATCGTACTCGGAACGGACTATGGATGGTAGTGGATAGAAATGATTCAATAATTTGAGTGAGCAATTCCCACATTAGAATTTTTTTCCTTAGAATCTCTAGTGCAAAATTTCTGTTATGATTTGCAACTGTCATAAACATATTATATTCAACCTACCCTATTTTTTTATTTTGTTTTGTTTTATATTATTATCTACTAAATAATTTCTTTTACGGATGCTCGAGATTGCGGCAAGGTAATTCCAGGAAACACCAGAGTTTCAGAGATTTGGGTCAGAGAATATAATAGTATATTGTTCAATGAGCGGTATTGTAAGTCATAACACACGCAGATGAATTTTGCAGCCCGAGCCGTCAGGCGAGGGGTGTAATTCATCAAGTGTGTTATGGCCATTACTGCAAATTGAACACTATACTTTATGTGAGTATTGGACTAGTAGAGATCTAGTTTCCGAAGTACACCACCACCACCCCTAGGTGGAACTACTGTACAAAACTGTACTCACTAGTTCTTGCTAGGGAGTAATATAAAATCTGCCGTTTCAGTTGGTTCTCATCTCAGGATAAGGCTATATGTATCTGATGACGGCTAATAAGCCAGAAACCGGTAATGCATTGTCTTCCTGTGGTGGTGCCACCTGGTGGTGTACTTCGGAAACTGGATCTCTACTAGTCCAATACTCACATGTATTTTAGTTTGTTCCAACTTAGGGACATTATCCTCCTTTTTCACTATACTTTATCTTCGACTTCTTCAGTAAAATTCGAATTAATCTGCATTTTCAAAATTGACAACAGTTGTCAAGTGATTTCTGTGGTCGAAAATCGAATCGATATCGAATCCCGTAGAAAACTTCAAAAATTCACGTTTTCCGAATGCAATTGTTGGATATTCAGGCCTAAGAAAATGTAGAAATAGATGGCGAGAACGTTACCTTAAAGTCTGAAATAGAGTTCTCCATTGGCCCGACTTTTTTATTCATTTCGCAAGCTACATTTTTCCCATTTGTTTCAGGGTGAGTTATTATTACCTCACACTGGTGGTTTAAAGAGACTATTACAGATCAAAATCAGTTGAATAATGGATATACATATTATTCTATGGGAGTAGATGAAGAGAATAAAACATGGACGCCACCTAAGAAGAGGGCCCATCCGTTAAAAATAATCGATTCGGTTGACGATTTCGATATATTTTTTTTTTATTTTTTTTTAACGTCCGTGTGAGGGGAAAACCCTTTATGGGCACCGAGAGGGTCCGCACTCTCGGCGGTGTGAGAATCCAGGATCTTGTGTGGTTACTCACTAAAAACCCCTCACACTTCAATGGAGGAGTTCTTCATCCTGCCCTCGCAGCGTCCCTTAACAAAAGAGATGAGCTGCAAGTGGCTTCTAGAGTTAATGGGACCTGATGATATGGAGTGACCCGAGCAACACTGCTTTCTGCATTCTGTGCGCCAATACCTCGGCCAGTGATCTGCAGACCGGGATAATCTTCAGTTCATCCACGTAGTTAGCTCTCATTTCACCGAGACATCCTATGATAAGTACAACCATCCTAATTTTATGACCTGGGTATAAAGTTCCAAGCTCAAACATAAGGTCTTTGTATTTTTGCCTCTTCTGTTCTTCCTTCATCACAACATTATTTTCAGCCGGGGAGGAGAATTCCACGACAAATAACTCCTTCAACTCCGGGTCCAGCAGAAGTATGTCTGGCTTAACAGCATTGATCTGCCGTGTTGTTGAGACAGGATAGTTCCAGCATATGCGAGCTCTTTCGTTCTGAACCACCGCTTCAATCTCCAGAGGCACATATGGTAGCACCGGTTCTTTGTCTATCTCATACGCGGCTCTCAGATGGAAGTATAGGATTCGGAGTGCCGCGTTGTGTCTCTCTACATACCCTGATGGAGCATGGACTCTGCAGGCGAAAGGATGTGCATAATCGTTTCCTGTTGCCCATGGCAAGCCCTGCAAGTTGTTGGGGTGTCCATTTTCATGATTTTCTTTTTATACCATCTCGTATTCAGTACTCCATCTTGACACTCCATCACAAATCCTTCTGTCTCTGACTTAAGGCTAGCTGACTTTAGAAAGGCGAAAGACAATTCTTCAGACAGATCCTGGTCTTTTAAACTCCTGAAATATATGGAGTGCAAGGTCTTAAGGTGAATACAGACTATTCTGACGTGACGTGATTCCACGTCACGTCAGACGCGTACTGTGCTCCCATTGGCCTAATATGAACGTGAACGTCAAAATGTGAGTGATATAAAAATGCAACACATCGTTCTGTGCGTTCACGTTCATATCAGGCCAATGGGAGCACAGTACGCGTCTGACGTGACGTGGAATCACGTCACGTCAGAACAGTCTGTATTCACCTTAACTCATATGATGTTCGAGTAATGTATCTGACTGAGACTTTCGGATCAGTCTTGCTAGGCTTCTTTGGTCCGCTTGAGTGATCGGTGTTCCAGCGAGCTCAGGATTGATTGATACGCCGATTATGCTGAGCATCTCCATGGCCCTTTGTGCAGCTCAGAATAGGAAGGCTCCATGGTTCGCAATTTCATGCTGAGCGACAAATTTCAGAAGCGGATCTTCACTTCTTAGAATCCTTACTGCCATTTCCAATGTTTGTTGATAGTGTTGATATTCCAAACATTGCAATCCTCTACCCCCCTGGCTTCGAGAAAGGTATATCCTCTGTATTGAACTGTTGGGATGTAGGCTACGATTCATGTTCATCGTTTTCCTTGTTGACCTATCAAGATCGAGGAGTTCGTTTACCGTCCAGGTCACCACCCCGAAAGAGTAGGTGAGAATCGGGATGGCTAGCATATTTGTAGCAGATACTTTGTTCTTTCCCGACAGCTGCGATTTTCATATGTCTCTCAGCTTCTTTTTGTAGCTGGCTGTTAGGGCATCCTTCATCTGGGTTGTCTCCAGTACACCCCTCTGTTTCACTCCAAGAAACTTGTAAGTTTCTCCGTCTTCGAGGTGTCGAAAAGTCATTCCATCTTCCAGTCGAATATCTTCTCCTGCGTCTTCAGCTTTTCCCCTGCGCAGATGAAAAACAGCGCACTTGTCCAAACCGAATGACATTCCCATTGTTGAAACATTATTTGGGCTGTTTCCATTATCTATGCGGTTTGTTGTTTCCGACGTTTCGGCAAGCATTCGCCTGCCGTCTTCAGGGTGTGGGTCCTGAGAAGGACCGGTTTTTGCCAAACTTGATCTGTCTGGACTTGTACGCACCATACTTTTTCGATTATTGAATTACAGTGTTGGGATTCGAACGCGGGTTATAAGGTTGCAATTTCGAAATTCCAGTCACTCTAACCACTAGTCTACCGGAGCAGGTAATTATTATACTATTCAAGTTATATATGAAGTATTATTTCCTGGTAGAGGTCACCTTGACCCGATCAGATGCGCAGTTGATATGCGCAGTAGATTAAGTTCGGTCAGGTTAGGTTAGGTTAGGTTAGGTTGGGTTAGTGTTAATTGCCACCCTGAGCCGAGTTCATCCTTCTCAATTCAGATCTTATAATTGGTGCCCAGACATCCTTTATTTCCACAGAGGGTGTACTGATTGGGTTGGGAGTTATGGCCATGAAGGCTGCTTCTTTCAATTTCCTCCTTCTCCATCCTTCTTCCTTTGATATTATGGAAGCTTCATCCCATCTGATGTTGTGGTCCTCGTTCCAAGCATGTTGGGCTAGCTTAGATTTTTCGGTTTCTCCCAGTCGAGCTAGTTTTTGGTGCTCTTTGATTCGCACCTCAAGGGGGCGTTTAGTCTCTCCAATGTAGGACCTGCCGCATTCACACGGAATTTCGTATACGCAATTTTTGGTTGTTTGATTTTTGTTATCAGGTTTCACCTTCGTGAGCTTACTCCTGACCGTATTTCTGGTCTTGAATGCTGTTCTCACATTGTATCTGTTGCCAATCCTTCTTATCTTCTCGGATAGCCCCTTCACATATGGTATGACAGAGGTGATCGTGTCGGTAGCATCATTGTCTGTTTGTTGAGGCTCTGTTCTTGTTTCTCCTGGTACTCTGGCAACCTCGAATATCCTCCTAGGGTAGCCATTTTTCTTGAGGGTTTCTGTGATGTTGTTGAATTCCTCATTACGATCTTCTGGATTAGAGCATATCCTGGTTGCTCTGTCGTATAGGCATCTGGCTACTCCCAATTTGGTGCTGAGGTTATGGTTAGACTCGTAGTGGAGATATTGGCCTGTGTTCGTTGGCTTCCTGTAGACTGTGGTCCTGGGATTTCCATTCTGCTTATGAATCAGTACATCGAGGAATGGTAGTTGGTTATTTTCCTCGATTTCCATCGTGAACTTGATTGATTCCTCTACGCTGTTCAGGTGTTCTAGGAATTTGTCTAGGTTTTCTCTCCCATGTTGCCATATGACAAATGTGTCGTCTACATATCTGAGCCATAGTTTCGGTTTGAACACATATTGTTCCAATGCTCTCTTCTCGAAATCTTCCATGTATGCATCAGCCAGAGGTGGAGAAAGTGGAGAACCCATCGCCATACCGAATTCTTGTTGGTAGAAGTTATTGTCTACTCGGAAGTAAGTGGAGTTGATACATGTTCCGAGCATTTCCATTATTGCGTTTATACTCAGAGTGGTTCTCTCAGCCAATTCAGTGTCCTCCTCGAGTTTTTTCCTCACAATTTCGAGGGTTTGGTTGGTAGGAACATTAGTGAACAGACTCTTGATGTCGAAACTGACCATGATGTCCGTATCGGATATATGCTGTTGGCGCATGGTCTCTATGAAGTGATCTGTGTTTTTGACCATTGATGTTGTGTGTCCTCTGAGTGGAGACACTATCTTCAGGAGGTATTTGGCCAAGGGATGACATGGGGAATTACGTGAACTGACGATTGGTCTTAACGGGATATTGTCTTTGTGTATTTTTGGAAGACCATACAGATGTGGAGGTTTGCTGAAGTGTGGTGTCAGTTTTGTTCTTGTGAGGCTGTCAGGGAACTGATCTTTGTACTTATGCAGGACTTTGTAGACCTTGTTCTCTACTGAGGTAGTAGGGTCTTTCTTCAATTTCTTGTATTCTCCTGCTTCTAGAACCTCTTGGATTTTATCATTATATGTCTCCACATCCAGAATAACCGTCGCATTCCCTTTGTCTGCTGGGAGTACCTTTATGGAATGATCTGTTTGGAGTTCTTTCAAAGCTCTCTGTTCCGCTCTGTTGATGTTGTATTCTGGTCTCTTTGTTGTGGAATCCAGTATTGTTCCACAACAAAGAGACCAGAATACAACATCAACAGAGCGGAACAGAGAGCTTTGAAAGAACTCCAAACAGATCATTCCATAAAGGTACTCCCAGCAGACAAAGGGAATGCGACGGTTATTCTGGATGTGGAGACATATAATGATAAAATCCAAGAGGTTCTAGAAGCAGGAGAATACAAGAAATTGAAGAAAGACCCTACTACCTCAGTAGAGAACAAGGTCTACAAAGTCCTGCATAAGTACAAAGATCAGTTCCCTGACAGCCTCACAAGAACAAAACTGACACCACACTTCAGCAAACCTCCACATCTGTATGGTCTTCCAAAAATACACAAAGACAATATCCCGTTAAGACCAATCGTCAGTTCACGTAATTCCCCATGTCATCCCTTGGCCAAATACCTCCTGAAGATAGTGTCTCCACTCAGAGGACACACAACATCAATGGTCAAAAACACAGATCACTTCATAGAGACCATGCGCCAACAGCATATATCCGATACGGACATCATGGTCAGTTTCGACATCAAGAGTCTGTTCACTAATGTTCCTACCAACCAAACCCTCGAAATTGTGAGGAAAAAACTCGAGGAGGACACTGAATTGGCTGAGAGAACCACTCTGAGTATAAACGCAATAATGGAAATGCTCGGAACATGTATCAACTCCACTTACTTCCGAGTAGACAATAACTTCTACCAACAAGAATTCGGTATGGCGATGGGTTCTCCACTTTCTCCACCTCTGGCTGATGCATACATGGAAGATTTCGAGAAGAGAGCATTGGAACAATATGTGTTCAAACCGAAACTATGGCTCAGATATGTAGACGACACATTTGTCATATGGCAACATGGGAGAGAAAACCTAGACAAATTCCTAGAACACCTGAACAGCGTAGAGGAATCAATCAAGTTCACGATGGAAATCGAGGAAAATAACCAACTACCATTCCTCGATGTACTGATTCATAAGCAGAATGGAAATCCCAGGACCACAGTCTACAGGAAGCCAACGAACACAGGCCAATATCTCCACTACGAGTCTAACCATAACCTCAGCACCAAATTGGGAGTAGCCAGATGCCTATACGACAGAGCAACCAGGATATGCTCTAATCCAGAAGATCGTAATGAGGAATTCAACAACATCACAGAAACCCTCAAGAAAAATGGCTACCCTAGGAGGATATTCGAGGTTGCCAGAGTACCAGGAGAAACAAGAACAGAGCCTCAACAAACAGACAATGATGCTACCGACACGATCACCTCTGTCATACCATATGTGAAGGGGCTATCCGAGAAGATAAGAAGGATTGGCAACAGATACAATGTGAGAACAGCATTCAAGACCAGAAATACGGTCAGGAGTAAGCTCACGAAGGTGAAACCTGATAACAAAAATCAAACAACCAAAAATTGCGTATACGAAATTCCGTGTGAATGCGGCAGGTCCTACATTGGAGAGACTAAACGCCCCCTTGAGGTGCGAATCAAAGAGCACCAAAAACTAGCTCGACTGGGAGAAACCGAAAAATCTAAGCTAGCCCAACATGCTTGGAACGAGGACCACAACATCAGATGGGATGAAGCTTCCATAATATCAAAGGAAGAAGGATGGAGAAGGAGGAAATTGAAAGAAGCAGCCTTCATGGCCATAACTCCCAACCCAATCAGTACACCCTCTGTGGAAATAAAGGATGTCTGGGCACCAATTATAAGATCTGAATTGAGAAGGATGAACTCGGCTCAGGGTGGCAATTAACACTAACCCAACCTAACCTAACCTAACCTAACCTGACCGAACTTAACCTACTGCGCATATCAACTGCGCATCTGATCGGGTCAAGGTGACCTCTACCAGGAAATAATACTTCATATATAACTTGAATAGTATAATAATTACCTGCTCCGGTAGACTAGTGGTTAGAGTGACTGGAATTTCGAAATTGCAACCTTATAACCCGCGTTCGAATCCCAACACTGTAATTCAATAATCGAAAAAGTATGGTGCGTACAAGTCCAGACAGATCAAGTTTGGCAAAAACCGGTCCTTCTCAGGACCCACACCCTGAAGACGGCAGGCGTGCTTGCCGAAACGTCGGAAACAACAAACCGCATAGATAATGGAAACAGCCCAAATAATGTTTCAACAAATATCCCATTATCAAGAATATCTCGATCACAATTAGACATTCCCATTGCTGAAGTGTAGTCTGAAACGATATTCAGTAGTTGCCGCAGTGCGGCCTCGGAGGGAGCGTAGAGCTTCAAGTCGTCCACGTACAAGAGATGCGAGATCAGGTGGTTCCTTCTGCCTGGTGGTCCGGCCTGGTATCCTATCTTGCTCTCCCTTAACTCAGTTGTAAGTGGTATAAGAGTTATGCAGAATAATAACGGGCTTAGCGAATCTCCCTGGAAAACTCCTCTCCTGTATCTCACTCAACGGTTCGACCCTCTGCTCGGATGGCAAACTTCGTTTTCCACAGCGCTATGATGTTTTCTATCGCGTGGATGATGTTGGGGTGGACTTTCAGCATTTTCAATAGCCGTATTATCAGTTCGTGCGGCGAGGTGTCATATGCTTTCGCGTAGTCTAACCATGATGTGTGTAGGTCGCGCTTGTAGTGTCTGGCGTCTAGACATACGCTTTTGTCTATACTCCATTCACTTTTATAAAGTATCTTGGTGGGCCATGGTTTAGGTTTATCAAGTTCTTTTACTTAAAACGGACGCAGGTTGGTAATCGTGAAAATCAAGCGACATTGCCAAGTCTACTTTCTATTTACTCTTTTTCAACTTTGTGAATTGAGTTAGTTCTTATAAGGTTTATCCTGTGACACAAGATTCGTAGTACCACTACATTTTCATACTGGAGTATTTCAAGTTGCGCAAAGAGGTATTTAATTGTCGTCTGTAGGCTTATTTCTTGAGAATTTTGAAAAGTGTGGATTTCCATACGTCCGTCTGTTCTGTTCTTCTGAAAGTTTTTCTGTCGGGTTGATGAACTATCACAAAGTAACGGACTATTCTGTCCATTATTTTTCAGTGAAATTTCAAGACTTGGTTCTTGATTTCCGTACAAGAAAATAGCATAACTGAATCTTCCAATCATGTTTATACTCGTACACGTGAAATTTTTCCAGTATTAACAGAGAAAAAAGTTTTTCAATATTCGTCAGATCTTTGGAATTATTGAATTCACCTAATATTTCCTCAAATTCATTGTTTTCCCAATGTAAATAAACATTTTGTTAAATACGTAATTTCTACGATTTATATGTAGAAACGGCAACGTTGCGTTCATATCTGACAGAAGAATGACTATAACCTAAAATTTTCAAAATATACGCGGTGAAATGTGTCAGAATTCCAGGGCCTCCCGGGCTACTTTATAAAAGTGAATGGAGTATATGAGCAAGTTGTCCTTGCATCCTTGCACTCCTTTCTTTGCTCCCCTCTGTTCGTAGATACTGTTCCACACTGGTCCAATAACCCTCAGTATTTGATCTTGAATTACACTTGTGAGCATCTTATACAGTGTATTGAGGCAAGTGATTGGGCGATAGTTCTTGGGTTGCCCTAAATCACCTGATTTTGTTATCAGCACTGTTCTACCCTCCACTAACCATGACGGAATGGGCTCATGGTGAGTCAGCATCCCGCTGAATAATCTTGCCAGGTGTTGATGTGTAGCTGGAAATCTCTTCCACCAGTAGTTTTGAATACCGTCCAGTCCAGGTGCTGTAAAATCACGCTTGTTCTTAAGGGCTTTTTTAATATCTTCGGTTGATATTTCAGAAAGTTCATCGTTCTGCTGTTGGTTTTGATCACACATCTGCTGGAATCTGAGTAGTGCTGGAGTATCCCTGGTTTCTGCTTGTTGTTCATACAGGCTTTTCCAAAATTTTTCGACCTCTTGAGGTGATGGTGGGTTCTGTGCCTTTTGTTGTTGGGACTGAAATAATTTCGATGGTTCTGCGGTGAAGCTATTGTTATCTTCAATCCATTGCCTTTTTATCAGTTTCTTTCGCGCTGCAGCAAGTGATCTTATTTTATCTACAGCTTTCTGCTTCAGTAGATGGACTGTGGGCAAATCTACTACGATATTATTATATACAGGGTGACTGGTGACGTAAGGGACAACGGATAAGTGGAGATAGAGGACCTCAAACTGAATGAGAATTTGGGTTTCAAATGTCCCATGAGGGTATTCGTTTCGGAGATATAGGGTGATTTATGAAAAAATGCTAAATCTATGAACTCCCATATCTTCGTTAATATGATATGTTTTTCGCTGATATTTTATATTTTTGTTCATACAGGCATTCTCTGTCAGCATAAGAAAAAAAAATTGAAAAATTTGCTGGCCCGTACTCAAAAATTTCAATTTACATGTCAAGTGAGAAATATCACACGGTATATGTGATAAAATAAAATCAAATAGAAATTTGGAAAGAGGGAAAAAAACTGATGAAATATCTGTTTTTTGTTTGAATGGCACAAATTTTCTTTCGTTTCTATGATATGTTGAAGTAAGAATATCACAACATTTTTATATTCCCATCACGAATGTTGTGCCTGGTCTTTCAGAAAATATTAATCAGAGAGGTATGATTTTTCAACATGATGGTGCACCTCCTCATTTTGCAAATGAAATAAAGAATTTTCTGAATAGGGAGTTTCCTGACAGGTGGATTGGTCGGGGAGGTTCTAGGAATTGGCCTGCTAGATCACCCGATCTAACTCCTCTGGATTATTTCCTATGGGGTCATCTTAAGGATACGGTGTATAAAGAAACAATAACAAGCCGTGAACATTTGAAGAGAAGAACAACTGAAGCATGCGAAGATATTAAAACAAATATTCCTCTGATTAGAAAAGCTGTGCTTCATTTGTTCAAGAGAGCCAATAAATGTATGGAGGTGAACGGCTCTCATTTGCTTACTTGATTTTTTTATGAATTATATTTGCGACTTTTTCTATTTTTGAGTTTGTGTATCCAACTCTTTCATCACCCCATCTACAACAAATTTTATTTTGAAATTTATATGGCATCGAAATATTGATTGATAAAAATAGATTTCAAGATTTGAAGGAATATTTTGATGCCAGGCTCACTCTAGCGCCTCGAATTCAAGGTTTTTTCTATCAGTAGTACTAATTTTCATGATTTGAATATAAAAATATTGTGATATTCTTACTTCAACATATCATAGAAACGAAAGAAAATTTGTGCCATTCAAACAAAAAACAGATATTTCATCAGTTTTTTTCCCTCTTTCCAAATTTCTATTTGATTTTATTTTATCTCATATACCGTGTGATATTTCTCACTTGACATGTAAATTGAAATTTTTGAGTACGGGCCAGCAATTTTTTCAATTTTTTTTTTCTTAGGCTGACAGAGAATGCCTGTATGAACAAACATGTAAAATATCAGCGAAAAACATATCATATTAACGAAGATATGGGAGTTCATAGATTTAGCATTTTTTCATAAATCACCCTATATCTCCGAAATGAATACCCTTATGGGACATTTAAAACCCAAATTCTCATTCAGTTTGAGGTCCTCTATCTCCACTTAGCCGTTGTCCCTTACGTCACCAGTCACCCTGTATATATATACAGGGTCTTTCACGAGGAACCTCACCCATATTTATACGGGAAACTACTGAACGTATTTTCATGAAATTCAGCACTCATAAGTATTTCACGATGCTGATGAAATTTAAAATCTTTTCAAGGCATGAGCACCTCCGGTTTTTCCGGAAATGACGTCAACTTCCGTTTTTCAAATTAGAACACCATTTTTTTATTGCAGAAATAGATTCCTTAGAAAATTTCAAGTTATTTTGATGTAACATTTTTCAGTTTTGGTTGGAAAATTCTCTCTGAGCGGGAAAATTCGAAAAAAAATCGAAAATAGAGCTCCGCTGAAACAAGAATAACTTCGAGGTTTTTGGATGGAAAATTTTCATTTTTGGGATTATTCAAGATGTAAGATTGATGTATCCACTTTAAAAATCGAAATCGCGATTCATGATACAGGGGGTGAAAAAATCGCTTTCAAAGTTAGGGATGACAAAATCGTGAAAAATCAATTTTTTCAAATTAGAACCCCATTTTTTTATGGCAGATATTGAATCTACATTAAAAAATAATGTGAGTGTATGCATCACACCCTTGCCCTAAAGTGGATATTTTCTGAGTTATTCACAAAAAACTGTTTTTCGTCTTGAATTTTCAGCTATTTCTTTTCCCTTCACGCCAAAAAGATGAAATTTTCAGGAACTGTTACTTAAACCATGTTTTAGATTTTACTACCCTAATATGCAAGAGAAAAATGTTACAGGTTGTTCCTAAATAGATGGCGAATTTGGATTCGAATTTGTATCGGAAACCTCTTTATTTCAACTAATCGGCCATCGGTTTTCTCTCCAGTGATAAATAAATAATTCCTTATGAACCATATGCAAAAACTTACCATGTTTTACATTCTTTTTTTTAATGATAGATATCATTAATTACATCTACTGAATAAAGAGGAATTTGGCAGATGTAATTACTGATATCTATCATTAAAAAAAAAGAATGTAAAACATGGTAAGTTTTTGCATATGGTTCATAAGGAATTATTTATTTATCACTGGAGAGAAAACCGATGGCCGATTAGTTGAAATAAAGAGGTTTCCGATACAAATTCGAATCCAAATTCGCCATCCATTTAGGAACAACCTGTAACATTTTTCTCTTGCATATTAGGGTAGTAAAATCTAAAACATGGTTTAAGTAACAGTTCCTGAAAATTTCATCTTTTTGGCGTGAAGGGAAAAGAAATAGCTGAAAATTCAAGACGAAAAACAGTTTTTTGTGAATAACTCAGAAAATATCCACTTTAGGGCAAGGGTGTGATGCATACACTCACATTATTTTTTAATGTAGATTCAATATCTGCCATAAAAAAATGGGGTTCTAATTTGAAAAAATTGATTTTTCACGATTTTGTCATCCCTAACTTTGAAAGCGATTTGTTCACCCCCTGTATCATGAATCGCGATTTCGATTTTTAAAGTGGATACATCAATCTTACATCTTGAATAATCCCAAAAATGAAAATTTTCCATCCAAAAACCTCGAAGTTATTCTTGTTTCAGCGGAGCTCTATTTTCGATTTTTTTTTCGAATTTTCCCGCCCAGAGAGAATTTTCCAACCAAAACTGAAAAATGTTACATCAAAATAACTTGAAATTTTCTAAGGAATCTATTGCTGCAATAAAAAAATGGTGTTCTAATTTGAAAAACGGAAGTTGACGTCATTTCCGGAAAAACCGGAGGTGCTCGTGCCTTGAAAATATTTTAGATTTCATCAGCATCGTGAAATACTTATAAGTGCTGAATTTCATGAAAATAGGTTCAGTAGTTTCCCGTATAAATATGGGTGAGGTTCCTCGTGAAAGACCCTGTATATATACAACAAATATGATACGCCTTATTTCAATTTACAATTTCCTGAATACGAAATTAATGTTAAGACTATTTTAGAAATATTGATGGGTAAAATCATATTTGGCTGGACCTTGTTTCTGTTATGTTATGTTCCCATAATGAACAATGGGAAGATAACATTCAGTTCATGCAGTAAAGGAAGGCTCCATCTTGCGGTAGAATATCTTTGGTGGATACATTGATATATAATGACACATCCCTCCTCTTCTTCGCGAAAGTTCACGGCGCAAGCGTATAGCAACAACGGGAACAGGATATAGGAAGAACGATGCTTATACTTTGATATACTTATTTGCCACAACGCTCAAATTCTATATTTATAATACCATGAGATATATAAATTACGTAGATACCTGTCAATTGAATGCAAGCGTGTTATAAAAACGGACCTCTATAGGAAAGCGCAGCTAGAATGAGGCACCAAACTCAAAAGTGCCGCATTTGGTGGCACTAACCGGAGTAATTTCGAAGGCGTGAAGGTTCGTTAACCTTGCTGGCGATGGCCGCAGTTGCTATCTCAACAGGCCAGTAGCTTCTGGACGTACCAGGAAGCATTAATTTGATTCTAAGGTAATTTGTTGCTTATAACGAAACCAGGGAAAGTAACAGGAACTTATAATGATACAACGCATTACGCATACGGTGTTTAAGCTCCTGTTCGTTTCCCTGGTTCCCTTATAAGTAACGAATGCTGCATTGCGTGTAAACTTTGTGTGCAGGACGCCTTGAGTTACAAAATGTCCGAGAGTCCTGTTCATTTTAAATTTATTTTAGATTAGTTAATGCAAACATGTAATTTTCAAACAAATCATTATTTCCACCAAACAATAAAAAAATCGTTCTTTCAGGATTTCACACTCCCCAGTTGCAGACGTTTTCATTATTTGGGCCAAGTATGATGGTAAAGTCCATGGTTTTATCCTCGATAGATTGGACCAGAACGAAGACAGTCTAAAAACTCCTAAAATTGAGGGAAAACTATCATTACGCATATCATCCACAGGGATGGTACTGATGAATAACGCCATCTGTCCCGAAGAGAATAAATTACCTAACGTTGTAGGTATGAAAGGACCCCTAAGTTGTTTGACGAATGCTAGGTATGGAATCGCCTGGGGAGCTTTAGGGGCAGCAGAATCTTGTTTGAGGTTAGCAAGAGAATACACTCTGGAAAGGAAGCAATTCAACAGACCTCTGGCAGCAAACCAACTTATGCAGAAAAAAATGGCAGATATGATGACTGAAATAGCATTAGGATTGCAAGCTTGTTTGCATGTTGGAAGACTGAAGGACCAAAACTTGTAAGTCAATAAAAACGATAGCAGGAATATTCGGAATTGCTTGGCAATTGCGTGCTTATGTGACAAAATGAGAACATTTATGGACACTGCAACTTGTTGCGATTTTTATAGTTATCCGAAGATACTTGAATTTCCTTCCTCACATTCATCTGAGGATTGCTCTTTTTCTATTTCATGTTCATCATTAAGAAACTTCTATACTTTATGTTTCAATAAGGCGCCAGACTTGAATTATGCTCCATGTTTGGCAGTCATATTATCAAATGATTATGGCGTGACGGATCGAAAGTTGACAGATGTGAATTGATCAACATGGATTTGCACACGTAGAACAACGCTTCCAGGTTGCCAAAATTATTATCATGGTGAATGGCGTACGTTATCCTGCTATGATGGCACAGTTTCTTGTTCATCATTCGGAAACTATTAATCTTGACGACATGTGCTTTCAACAGGACGGTGCCACATGTCAAACCGCCCGTACAACATCTTGCACTAGTTTGCTCCTGGACGTTTCATTTTCCCGACTTCTGGCTGTGGGGTTATAGATGCATGGAATGCAGAAATTAGACGCTGTATCAATGAAATACCACCACATGTATCCAATAACATTATTGAACATTTCGTCAAAAGGGTACGCATATGCCAGCAGAGCGATACTGTCCATTTACAAGATATTTTGTTTCATACATATACTCCATTCACTTTTATAATGTATCCCGCTTGGCCATGATTTAGGTTTATCAAGTTTTTTTTACTTAAAACTGGCGCAGATTGGTACTCGCTTAATGTCAAATGACTCTCAGAGACGATGCCAATGCCGATTTCTATTTACTCTTTTTTAACTTTGTGAATGGAGGTTTTCCATAGGCCCGTCTATTACTCTGTTCGTTTAGAAGTTTTCCTGTCGGGTTATTGGAGTACTCCCATTCTTTCCACAAAGTAACGGACTATTCTGTCCATTATTTTTCAGTAAAATTTCAACACTCTATTCCTGATTTCCTTAAAAGAGAATATCATAACTGAATCTTCCAACCATGTTTATCTACGTGAAATATTTCCAGTATTAACAGAGAAAAAAGTTTCTTCAACATTCGCCAGGTCTTTGGAATCATTAAATTAACACAATATTATCACAAATTCATTATTTTTCTAAAATATACACGGTGAAATGTGTCAGAATTTCATGGCCAACCGGGATACATTAACATTACAAAAGTGAATACTCCTTTCACTCTTGTAATGTTAATGTATAAGGGTGCATAAGGGCGCACCTACTATTGCCTTATAGTTCCATAGTACCATTTCTGGGTTTGGCCACCAATTATTTCCATAGATCCTTATGCATGCCAACATGTCCTTTGTGGGCTTGGGAGGAAGTTTATCGAGGAGTTGTTTCCAGTTGAGTTTACTATCTAGTGTGACACCTGACACCTATAATCCATTCACATTTATAAAGTATCCGGTTGGCCATGATTAAGGTTTATCAAGTTCTTTTACTTGAAACTGACGCAGGTTGGCACTCGTGAAAGTCAAATAATTCTGATAGACGTTGCCAATGCTAAATTTTATTTACTCTTTTTTAACTTTGTAAATGGAGTTAGTTCTTGTAAGTCTAAACTGTGACACAGGTTTCGTAGTACTGGGTACTACATTTCCATACTGGAGTATTTCAAGTTGTGCAAAAATGTATTTAAATGTCTTCTATAGGCTTATTTCTTGAGAATTTTGAAATGTGGGGAATTCCATAGGTCCGTTTGTTCTGTTCGTTTTTAAGATTTTCTGGGTTATTCGAGTAGGTACTTTTATTTTTTCCGAATGAACTATCACAAAGTAACGGACTATTGTGTCCATTATTATTCTGTTACATTTCAAGACTGGATTCTTGATTTTCGTGCAAGAAAATAGCATAGCTGAACCTTCCAACATTATGCTTATACAGGGTGATTCACGGTGGATGGCACATTAGACGTTTCTGGTGAACCAGAAATCAGATGGGTTTGAAAATTTGCATGAGTGTATTATCGGATATTCTCTACCCAACTAAAATATTTTCGTCAATGTTGTGTTGCCACTTCCATTAGAAAGTCGTAGCAACTTTGCTTTTTCAAATGGAACACCTGGTATATTATATTATTTTTGGAATCTCCAACAACTATTCAACACTTTTCTTAACATTTCCCTATACCTATCTGTTGCCGTTTTCGAAATATAAATTAATTTCCATTTTTTTCACCGAAAATCATGACCTCTAAAAATGCTGATAACTTAGGGTTGAGAGACACTATGGCACTGAAATTTGGTTTGGAGTTAGGTGATACATGAATGCTTCCAACACATCAGCCTGATCTACGTTACTTCATTCAATACAGTGTGGTAAAAAATACAGTCTCTTCGTTTGCTTGAAAAAGTGACTGAAACTTGTTTATTTCACATGGAACGCTCTGTATGTTATTGGAAATTCAGAAAGCTGATAAAATTCGGTTTTATTCTACGTATATCATGCCTATACCTAACTAGTCAAATTTCGGACTTATAAGCATTTATTTGTCGAAATGTCCCTTCAGAATGGTATTCCCATTCGGTATTTGGTATTTGATTACTATTCCACTGTACCTTGTGACATTTTCCTAATAATAAAGGCACCAAGAAACTTGAATTTCGACATTTTCGTAATTTCAGAAGTTGCTTATACCCTCGAAACGATGGAAGAAAACTATTCAAACGAAGTGCTCATGGATTTGTTTATTATTAATAACTGGAGAGACTTTTTGACGATCGGTGGATAAGGCGCTTGGGACCATGGAATCGGCCAGCAAGATTACCCGATCTTAGTCCGTCAGATTTTTATCTGTGGGGGATGTTGGAAGAAAAAGTTCACAAAACACCCGTGCATTCGAAAGATGAATTGTTGGAAAGGATTGCCCAAGCATTTAAAGATTTGGATTTCAAAAAAATACGATATGCCACGACGAAAGCCGTCAACACCCGCATTTTGAAGTGCTTGGAACGGCCAGCGACTCGAACATACTTTGAAGTATTCGACATGATTGTTCTACTTTTTAATAATTATTCATATAAATAGTTTGACTTTCAAGTTATTTGGTGCATTTATTTTAAGGAGAATGTCACAAGGTACCATCAAATAGTAATCATGATCTGCCTACCAAATACCAAATGGAAATACCATTCTGAAGGGACATTTTGAGTAATAAATGCTCATATGTCCGAAATTTGACTGGTTAGGTATAGGCATGATAGACATACAATATGAAAGCAAATTTCATCAGCTTTCTGAATATCTAATAACATACAGGGCGTTCCATTTGAAACAAACAACTTTTCGTCACTTTTTCAAGCAAACGAAAAGACTGTATTTTTTACCACCCTTTATTCAAGAAACGTATAGATCAGGCTGATTTGTTGGAAGCATTCATGTATCACCTAACTCCATACCAAATTTCAATGCCATAGTGGCTCTCAAATCGAAGTTATCAGCAATTTCAGAGGTAGAATTTAATAAAAATATAGCTGCAGCAATTATATTTTCATATTTATTCGTTTTTTAGGTCAATAAGGTTTATTTTACAAACAAAATTATACTAGAAAAATCATTCATACGCGATTATTAGCGATGAAAGCAATTCATCTCATTCAAAAGTTTAAATCGTTGGCTAATTTGACGTCATCACATGCTTGCGAGAATGCACCCCCCCTCCCCCCCAAACCATATAATCAAAAGAAAGAAATTGCAAAAATATTCTGTAAAATAAAAGAGGTTCCCACGTAGTTCAAAATACATTTTCTCCATATGCAATATT
This sequence comes from Adalia decempunctata, assembly GCA_951802165.1. Classification (NCBI taxonomy): domain Eukaryota; kingdom Metazoa; phylum Arthropoda; class Insecta; order Coleoptera; family Coccinellidae; genus Adalia; species Adalia decempunctata. The sequence goes on along the minus strand of OX637701.1, from coordinate 36,938,060 downwards.
TTGCAGTTGATTTCACCTTGATTATTCGTCAACTTCCGTCAACACCATTTTTTTATTGCAGAAATAGATTCCTTAGAAAATTTCAAGTTATTTTGATGTAACATTTTTCAGTTTTGGTTGGAAAATTCTCTCTGAGCGGGAAAATTCTAAAAAAAAATCGAAAATAGAGCTCCGCTGAAACAAGAATAACTTCGAGGTTTTTGGATGGAAATTTTTCATTTTTGGGATTTTTCAAGATGTAAGATTGATGTATCCACTTTAAAAATCGAAATCGCGATTCATGATACAGGGGGTGAAAAAATCGCTTTCAAAGTTAGGGATGAAAAAATCGTGAAAAATCAATTTTTTCAAATTAGAACCCCATTGTTTTATGGCAGATATTGAATCTAAAAATATAATGTGAGTGTATGCATCACACCCTTGCCCTAAAATGAATATTTTTTGAGTTATTCACAAAAACTGTTTTTCGTCTTGAATTTTCAGCTATTTCTTTTCCCTTCTCGCCAAAAGATGAAATTTTCAGGAAATGTTATTTGAACCATGCTGTAGATATTTCACCCCTTCTGAAACCGACTTCAAGTTACTATTAGGAGAACCATGGCAAACTCTCGCAGTTATAACTAGAGAAGATGCTCAAAGTTTTGACCGTTAATTTCTAGACATTTATTTATACGTCTCAGGAATGCTTCGTGCGTTGCTCTTCTTATTTAATCGGGAGGAAGACAATATTTTTTATCCTACCCCAAACATAATAGTCTAAAGGAGTTAAATCGGGAGAACGTGGTGGCCAAAGATGTGGACCATTGTTCGCCAACCATCGATCTTCAAATAGCCTGTAGAGGATATTTGACACATTGAGTGATTTGTGTGGAGGCGCGCCATCTTGTTGATACCATAAGTCATTATGGTTCTGTACTAGCGGCTCAATTATCTGAGTCAATATGTCAGAATATCTATCTCCTAAGGGAGAACATTCTTTAAATAATGCAAACATGTGTAGTGTTCTATCTTACCAGTTAAAGTCCCATCATAAATGTGAACATCGAGAATTGCATTATTTTTGATGGCGCAAAAAACATTGAAACTCCAGGTCTCTTGAAAGTTCCATTGTCTGAAGTGGTGGTTGTTCTCTTCATCCCAATAATGACTGTTATGCCTATTGAAAGAACCATTCTTTGTGAATTTAGATTCATCTGTCCAAATTATACAGTCCAAAAAGTTTTCATTCTCTTGAAATCGAATCATCATAGCTTCGCAAAACTCTGTTCTCCTGACGAAATCAGTTTCCTTCAAATGCTGTACCCTATTGAATTTATATGGGTGCATTTTATGTTTTTTTAATATTCTCCAAACACTCGATTGAGATAATCCCAGATCAATCTCGGCATCTTTGAGAGAATTTTGAGGATTCACACGAAAATATGCAAGAACTGTAATTTCGTTGTTCTCATCTTCTACTACACTTTTTTCTCTGTGTATAGTTTTCTTAACGAAAGATCCGACATTTCTCAAGTTTGTCATGGTTCTGTTAATGGTATCTCTCGTTGGTCTGGGTCGGTCAGGAAACCTCTCAATGAACAGTCGAATCGTTCTATCTACAACTTTATTACATTCTCCATGAAGTAGAATGAGATTTAAATAATCTTCATTGGTGAAATTAGGCATAGTGATCGATTTTATAACTTAATACAAATTATCACCAAATTAATAGTAAACACAAAATGCTACTGAATAAAGAGGAATTTGACAGATGTAATTAATGATATCTATCATTAAAAAAAAGAATGTAAAACATGGTAAGTTTTTGCATATGGTTCATAAGGAATTATTTATTTATCACTGGAGAGAAAACCGATGGCCGATTAGTTGAAATAAAGAGGTTTCCGAAACAATTTCGAATCCAAATTCGCCATCTTTTTAGGAACAACCTGTAACTTTTTTCTCTTGCATATTAGGGTATTAAAATCTAAGACATGGTTTAAGTAACAGTTCCTGAAAATTTCATCTTTTTGGCGTGAAGAGAAAAGAAATAGCTGAAAATTCAAGACGAAAAACAGTTTTTTGTGAATAACTCAGAAAATATCCACTTAAGGGCAAGGGTGTGATGCATACACTCACATTATTTTTTAACGTAGATTCATTATCTGCCATAAAAAAATGGGGTTCTAATTTGAAAAAAATGATTTCTCACGATTTTGTCATCCCTAACTTTGAAAGCGATTTTTTCACCCCCTGTATCATGAATCGCGATTTCGATTTTTAAAGTGGATACATCAATCTTACATCTTGAAAAATCCCAAAAATGAAAATTTTCGATCCAAAAACCTCGAAGTTATTCTTGTTTCAGCGGAGCTCTATTTTCGATTTTTTTTTTTCGAATTTTCCCGCTCAGAGAGAATTTTCCAACCAAAACTGAAAAATGTTACATCAAAATAACTTGAAATTTTCTAAGGAATCTATTTCTGCAATAAAAAAATGGTGTTGACGGAAGTTGACGTCATTTCCGGAAAAACCGGAGGTGCTCATGCCTTGAAAATATTTTAGATTTCATCAGCATCGTGAAATACTTATAAGTGCTGAATTTCATGAAAATACGTTCAGTATTTTCCCGTATAAATATGGGTGAGGTTCCTCGTGAAAGACCCTGTATAAATTACGTAGATATCTGTCAAGTGAATGCAAGCGTGTTAATGATTGTTCTACTTTTTAATAATTATTCATATAAATAGTTTGACTTTCAAGTTATTTGGTGCATTTATTTTTAGGAGAATGTCACAAGGTACCATCAAATAGTAATCATGATCTGCCTACCAAATACCGAATGGAAATACCATTCTGAAGGGAGATTTTGACTAATAAATGCTCATATGTCCGAAATTTGACTAGTTAGGTATAGGCATGATAGACATACAATGAAAGCAAATTTCATCAGCTTCCTGAATTTCTAATAACATACAGGGCGTTCCATTTGAAACAAACAACTTTCCGTCACTTTTTCAAGCAAACGAAGAGACTGTATTTTTTACCACCCTTGATTCAAGAATCGTATAGATCAGGATGATTTGTTGGAAGCATTCATGTATCACCTAACTCCATACCAAATTTCAATGCCATAGTGGTCTCTCAAATCGAAGTTATCAGCATTTTCAGAGGTCATGATTTTCGGCGAAAAAAATTGAAATCTATATCTATATATATAAAAGAAAGATGTTGGTTACACCATTTATAACTCGAGATCGGATGGAGTGTTTGTTATGAAACTTCATATATGGTTTCGTCTACGGTCTGGTTATTATAAAATGCAATAAAACTTCGAAAAAATCGATTAAAATTTCACTTATACAGGAAATGCTTTTCCTCCTTTTGAGCGAGGCCACTAGGTGTCGCTACAGTTACAGTTACGCTACCGCTTATTCGTAGATACTTCTCTCCGTTAGATGGGGTGTACAGTGACTATATTACCACTATAGTCACTGTAATAGTGTGTAATTTGAGTTGTCTACAACTTTGCGCCGTTGGCCAACACCAAAAAATCTTAGCGTAGGAGTACAGATGTCTAAAATGATTAGATTTCGTACCACTTCAGATGGCGCTATTCACACATTATGACTGATTATTAGTTATTTTTATAGTTTTATTTATTCAAAATAACGTTATCGTGAAGTAGGATGTCTAGAATAATGGTGTAGGCACTGATTAGATTTTGTTGTGACCAAATTGATTATATTAGCAATGTTTCGTTCTTTCCACTTCAGGTGGCGCTATTCACAAATTATGACTGATTTTTATCAGTTATTTCAAATACTTGAATTTATTCTGGCGAACGTGGCGTGTTAATTGTAGATAATTTTGCCAAGCAATAATGTGTGTTTATATTCCTGACATTCTGATGTATATTAGTTCTTAGGAAAAGTAGAAAACTTTCATTATAAAAAGATGCCATTCTGCTGTCATGTCATAATTGACTTTAGCAAATCAGCTGTTGATACATCCATCAAATTGACAACGGAAAATACACTGAAATTATATTGCGGCGCCGCCACGTTGCTAATATTTTCGATTTGGTCGAACGTCATTCCATTCAAAAATTGACGGGTGCCTACACCATTATTCTAGACATCTTATCGTGAAGGTACTATATTTGACATCAGCACCTTTAGATGGCGATGAATTTGTTGAGGCTTTCGCGACCATCAATTTATGTCATCTGTTTTTTTTTTCGAGAATTTCGTTCGTCGTTGTTTGAAATGGTCGAAAAAAGAACATATGACATCAATTACTGTGTAATTTGCATAGGACTTATAGTACCATGAAGGTCTATTAACAGATCAAGAAGCGCGTGAATATCACAGTGAATTTTTATCGAAATGTCAAGTATATACGATTTTGGCGATCAGTTTCGATCGTGATATGTCCATTCTAATCTTTTCTCATAATTTTTAAAATGTTTTTGAATTTCTGTTTGTGTAATAAATATATTTGCGGAAATCACTAAATCCAAAATTGCTATAATTGGTAATTGACATATTATTTTTATGTATCTGTTCTGTGTGACAGCTCATATCCATCGAAACATTTGACAGTTCAAAAATCAGAGAACCAAGCTGTTGATCTCCTATCACCGGTGATTACGATTTGTGATATCCACCGTAAGTATCATTTAGGCGGAACAAAGTTCGCCGGGCCAGCTAGTATCTATATATATATATAAAAGAAAGATGTTGGTTACACCATTTATAACTCGAGATCGGATGGACTGTTTGTTATGAAACTTCATATATGGATTCGTATGCGGTCTGGTTATTATAAAATACAATAAAACTTTGAAAAAATCGATGAAAATTTTACTTATACAGGAAATGCTTTTCCTCCTTTTGAGTAAGGCCACTAGATGTCGCTACAGTTACAGTTACGCTACCGCTCATTCGTTTGTACTTCATTTGATATTCTCCGAGTTAGATGGCGATAAGAACAAATAGTGTGTACAGGGTGGGCAAAATTGGTGCTACATGAACTAAAACTTTTTAACCCGAGGAGATAGAGAAAAATGAATGACACCTTATAGTCTCCTTTTCTCGAGAAACTGAAAATGCCATCAACTGCATTCCTCTATCTTCTTTCGTTTCCGAGTTATAGGGCAAAATTGAAATTGGGGCGATTTCAACTTTCGTCATTATCTCCGTTTCTGTTTATACTAGGATGTTGAAATAAGAACATTATACAGGCACTTTTCTGATAGCAATCCAGTGGCGTACTCTGATTTTTTCTAAGAGGTTTATTTGCTGAGTTATAACATAAAGTTGTGTTTTTTCTAATGGAAACAGTAGTTTGAAATGACTCAGAAAGAATCGCCATTTTTTTTCCGTTTCAGAAATGTATCATATGTCATACGTATACATGTAGCACCAATTTTGCCCACCCTGTACAGTTACTATATTCCCTCTATAGTCACTGTAATAGTGTAAAATTTGAGTTGCCTACAACTCTGCGCTGTTGGGCAAAACCAAAATGTCTTAGCGTAGGAGTACAGATGTCTAAAATGATTAGATTTCGTTGATATATGAGAAAAGTTTCGTTCTTACCACTTCAGATGGCGCTATCACACATTATGACTGATGATTATTATATATTTTTATATTTTTATTTATTTCAAATAACGTAATCGTGAGGGTTCTAGATTTGACATTATCACAATTGTTACGGACTTAATCTATATTTATTTTTAATAATCACACCTGATCGAGGGTGTCACGGAAATATGGAAAATGGCGAATATTAGGTGAACGGGAATCAAGGATGTATCACTTACCCCGGCCTGGTTGATGATGGTGGCAACGACTGGTTCGCTGCTTTCTTGGCGTTCTTTCCAAAAAAGTGCTCTCCTCCAAAAATATATCACAAAATCCCCAATCAACAATAATTAATCAATAAAATGTCTTTCGTTCGATATCGTTCGTTCCGGTCGTTCCCTTCTTATACGTGTGATACATATAGGTTAAGGGAAATCCAAACAAGTGGTAGGGAAATCGATCAGGCGCAATTCGCAAAAGATCAAAACACCGGAAAAGTTATTTCAATTCAAACATGATCTCAAACATACCCCCCACCCAAATAGTACCTATATTTGACCCAAAAAAAAGAAAAAAAAATCCATCCATTATGGCCAAAATAATTTCCATGCTTAAGGCACGGACAAAACAAAAAAAAATAATTTTTCAACCTTTAAACGTTGGATGAAATTGGCAACAAAACAAAAAAAAATATAAATTCATAATATCGAAAATTTTGAACAAACAACAAAAAAAATTATTAATTTCCGATATTTAAATTTACGGTGGTGGCAATGGCGATACTTTATTCAAAGTTCGTTTAATTTCGCCAGTTGCTGTACGAATCTTCACAACTCTAACAATGCCATCAGCTGGTATTAATTTAGAAATTTTGCCAATAGGCCAATGTGTGGGTGGAGCGTCAGGGGAATACCACAATACAAGATCGCCTTCCTTAACTTGTGCTGAAGGTTTTGTCCATTTTGGTCTTTTTTGCAAAGAATGAATATATTCATTCGACCAACGTTTCCAAAACGACTGTGTTAATTGTTGGCATAATTGCCACCGCGTTAAACGATTTTGGGGAATATTCATCAAGTCAACTTCTACACGAGCCAGCAATGGAGCTCCAACCAAAACATGACCCGGAGTTAATGGATCCAAATCATCATCCGGTGATGATGACTCGTTACAAAATGGTCTCGAATTCAAAATCGCTTCTATGCGAGTTACGATCGTTATAAATTGCTCGAAATGCAACTTAGTGTTGCCAATTATACGTTTCAAATGATATTTGAAGGACTTAACTCCTGCCTCCCATAAACCCCCCATGTGAGGTGCATACGGTGGATTGTGACTCCAGGTTATGTTACGAACCGACAAATAGTGAAATATCTCAGAACTTTGATCCTTGAAAAATTTCGTAATTTCGCTAATTTCTCTTGCAGCACCCCTGAAATTGGTGCCTTGGTCGCTATAAATGTTACTAGGCAACCCCCGTCTCGAAATAAATCTATCAAGCGCTGCTAAACATGCGTCGGTGGTCAGCGACGTAACAACCTCCAAATGTACAGCTCTCGAAACCATACAAATAAATAATGCCACATAACATTTTTGATATCGGTCGTTTCGAAGCTGAGAAACTTTAACTTCAAATGGACCAGCGTAGTCCAATCCAGTATGCGAAAAACATTTTCCCGGGTCTAGACGATAAGAAGGGAGATCGCCCATTGGTGGTTGAACCGGTTTTGCGCTAAATCTGTAACATCTCAAACAACGAAATATTCTACTGCGCAACAATCTGCGCAAGTTAGGTATCCAATAATACCTGTTAATTAAAGATTGAACCAAACGTGGACCTCCATGTCCAGATATCAAATGATAATGATCGCAAATCAACGTTGCCAATCTACTTTCCTTCGGAATCAAATACGGATGTTTCTGCCTAAAAGATAATTGAGAGTGACGTAAACGTCCCCCCACCATCAACAAACCCGATTCTGAAATAAATGGCGAAAGAAATCTAATTTTCTTTGAATTTATCATTCCCCGCTTGATAGAATTCATTTCATCGAAGAAATATTTAGCCTGTGTAAGACGTATCGCCAAAAGTAACCCTTGTTCATATTCGTTAGCCGTTAATGGACCGTTTATTCTAATTTCTTTCGATGTACCCCCTTTTCGAATCCTACAATTAGTGCAAAACCTAAAAATATACGCAAAAATACGTTGAATTTTTAAAAACGAAGAGAAGTTTTCCAGAACATCAAACAATTCATCACAATTGAAATTATTCACCAATAGTGAAATCGGTCTCGATAATTTGAAACTCAAGGGACCAACGAAAAAGTTCAAATTACCGAGAGTTCAAAATATTAAGAGTTCAAATAAACAAGAGGGAGTAAGGATGAAATTCAAATAAACAAGAGTGTGATTAGAAGTATGTAATAAAGATATTGGATATGTTTGCTCTACATGCATGATCTTTATATTCTTTATATATGATTACACACATATGAAACATGGCCGGGTTAACTTTCATTTTGAAAAGAAGTCCGTAATTTTCTTCTGGGTTAGTGACTTCCATCTAGCATTGTCCAGGGAGTTTTCTATGGTATTGAGAGCCGAGAAAAAATCATCGTTTGTTTCCGCCCTGAGGGCGTAGGAGCGTAGAGTGTTCAGAGAAGATCTTGCCTCGCTCAATGTGACCAGAGTTGGTGGTTGCTCTTCATCTGTTTCTTCCTCTTCCTCATCTTGACAGGCCAAAAGTTCAGCATCGGTTAGGATACCGTGGACATCTATATCTTCATCAACTTGAACATAATCCTCAAATGTTGACTCTTCACAGTTAGGTAGGAGGCTCCATTCTGAGTCTGACGGAAGAGAATTCATAACTTCGGACGACTGTGATGGCTGTTCAACGTTTTCTCCTCGCTTTACAAATCCACACTTTCTGAAGCAGTTATGAAGGGTAGTAGGGTGGACATTTCGCCAGGCCTTATCAATTTTGTTTATGGCAGTCAAAACTGTAATGTTCACCGTTTCACGCTTTTCAATGCTGTCTAGAACAAGTGAAACAATTTCTCTGCGGTAAAGAGTTTTAAAATTATGAATAATGCCTTGGTCTAATGGTTGTAATTTTGATGTCGTGTTGGGAGGAAAGAAAGTCAATTTGATGTGGTCTAATGGTGGTGGATTATTATGTACAGTGCAGTTGTCCAAAAACAATAATATTTTGCGTTTTTCCTTTTTCATGTCACTGTTAACCGAGGTCAGCCATTCATTGAACAACTCTGTCGTCATCCATGATTTTTTGTTCGAACGATAAGTTGTTGGGAGAGAATTTATTCCTTTGAAGCAGCGTGGTTTCGCTGATTTTCCGACGATAAGTGGTTTCAATTTTTCAGATCCGTCCATATTACAGGCTAGAAGTACAGTTATTCTATCCTTGCTTAGTTTACCACCATGACACTTTTCGTCTTTGAAGGTCAGAGTGCGATCAGGAAGACATTTATAAAAAAGGCCCGTCTCGTCTACGTTGAATATGTTCCTTGGTTCATATCCGTTCAAAAATTGATTTAGTTTATCAATCCATTCGGAACAAAGGGAGCTATCCACACTAGCGCTTTCTCCGCAGATTTTTTTGAACGTGATGGCGTGCCGGTTTTTGAAATTTGAGAGCCAGCCCTCACTTGCTGCAAATTCTTCAATTCCGAGAGCCTGAGCGAAAGATTTGGCTTTTTCCTTTAAAATGAAACCGCCAATGGAAATATTGTTTTCCCTACACTGACGAAACCACTGAAGTAACGACTCCTCCAGACGAGGAAATTCTGCTTGGCGAAGCCTTTTTCTTCCTACACTTGAGACACTTCCGGTGAGTCGTTCCTTATTCTTTAAAATCATGGACAACGTAGATGGTAAAATGTCGAACTGTTTCGCAACATCTTTTTTCAATGTTCCATTTTCGACTGCTTCGATAACACGTCTTTTCTCATCAATTGAAAGGCACTTATTCTTTCGTCCACTCATTTTTGTTCCGAAGATTCGAAAAACCGGTTTTATTTAACGCAATTCTAAGGAAGACTGCGCAAACTCGATTAGGACAAGTCAGTGCAAGATGAAACGGATCACGGAAGGGGGGGGGACTTCAAATTATAGAGTGTTTGGGTGTTCTGACTTCAAATTATAGAGTGTTCATGAGCAAGATGCCAGAGCTACAACTTCAAATTATCGAGGGGGCCAGAACACGTTGATTTTTTTCAATTTATCAAGTGTTATTCAAGGGACCTGGAAAGAACTTCAAATTATCGAGAGATTCAATTTATCGAATGTCAAATTATCGAGAGTCGACTGTACTTTCTTTATTTCCGGTAATCTAGATGGAATTTCATATTCGAATTTCCATTGACTTTCATGTTTCAAAAGGAAATCTGGACCATTCCACCAAATATCACAATCCACCAAATCTTTTGGGGTGAGGCCTCGACTTGCGGGATCTGCTGGATTGAGTTTTCCTGGTACATAACACCAACGAACATCGGGACAATTTTCATGAATTTGAACGATTCGATTTGCTGCAAATGTTTTTAATTTATATGCTGGCGTTTTTATCCACCCCAACACCGTAGTTGAATCTACGAAACAATATAAATTCATGATTGGAACTATAGGTTCACAAGCCGCTAACGTTGAACGCATTAATTTCGACAAAAGGCATGCAGCCCCCAGTTCCAATTTCGGAATAGTCCAAGATTTTAAAGGGGCCACTCGAGTTTTAGCAGCTAATAAATTTAATACATATCGACCGTTCAATTCAGTACGTAAATATATAACTGCGGCCATACCCAAAATACTCGCGTCCGAAAAACCAACTAAAGTACAAGACGTTTTCTCTCTATAAATGCATCTTGGAATTTTTATATTCTCAAGTAGAGTCAATTCACCCTTTATGATGATCCATTTGTTCATAATATCGTTCGGTAATGGATCATCCCATCCACCTTTCAACAGCCATAATCGTTGAATTAAAGATTTAAGAAGGAATGTAAAAGGACTCAAATATCCGTTAATATCATAAGTTCGTGCTACCCTTGATAACATACCACGTTTCGTTGAAGGCTCGTTAACATCGCATATTTTATATTGAAAAATATCGTCTTTTGTATCCCAAAAAATGCCCAATACTTTTATTAAAGATTGACAATTTCCTATCGGTAATTCTACAGAATCTTCTGTATTTTTAATTATATCAAGATCTGACGAGGACCACTTTCCCAAATCAAATCCACCAGCCTTCAACATATTAATAAGTTGTCGTTTAAGCTCAAGAGCTTCTTCTATAGAATCAGCGCCCGTTAATACATCGTCAACAAATGTCTGAAAAGAAAGAGCCTTAGCTGCAAGAGGATAATTTTCTCCCTCATCGTTAACAAGTTGCTGTAAAGTGCGATTAGCTAAAAATGGTGATGATGTGGCACCAAATATGACCCTTGTATGTTCAAATTCTATTATTGGTTCATTCGTATTGAACCGCCAAAATATATGAAAATATTTTCTATCTTCCGGATTCACAATGATACATCTGAACATCTGACATATGTCACACGCTAAAGCTACCGGTCTGAGTCTGAATCGCGTTATAATAATGGAAATATCCTGATGCAACTTAGGACCCGGTAATAAGGAATCGTTCAATGTATCTCGTTCAGTAGGATTAAAAACTACCCGTACTTTAATGTCATTAGCAGTACGTTTGACAACTCCATGATGAGTCATAATATATGAAGATTTTTTCAAAGCTGGAACTAAGTGACCTCGCTGTATGTAATCCTGAATATTTTCTGAATAATGTTTATAATAATTTGGGTCTTTCTTAAATCGCGATTCCAATTTGTAAAATCTATTGAGAGCAAAGTCTCTATTATCATTCAATTTTACTATTGATTTTTGAAGTGGAAAACGTACAATGTATTGTCCATCTTCATTACGTTGAGTATTCTTTCGATAATGTGATTCGCAAAATTGTTCTTCGGGTGAAATAGGTTTCGGTAAAATTATTTCTTCTGATTCCCAAAAGGCGCGCAAAATTTCGTTAAGTGAATTCTCGTTTTCGATTGAAATATTAGAAACCATTTTTCCGACCGAAGGGATCGGTGATTCTACATTTCCCAAAATAACCCAACCCAGTGAGGTTAAATAAGCGCTTGGACATCCCTTGATTATAGATGGGGGTGTTGGTGTCAAATCTAAGACGGCTTGAATAGACGAGTCCCTTCATGCTGGCCAACTGTTTAAAATTGCCTGAAAATCACTTCCCTTTTTTTCGCAATGATTCAACTCTTACCTGAAAGTTTTAATCCTAATGAGTGTATCCTGAAAATATTAGATGTCACGAAGGTCTTCATCAAAAGCTATAAATTTTTGTTTTCTTAGGGTTTCATCAATGGAAAATAAATATCCCCAACAAAATGTTTGAATGGAGAATTTGAATTTTTCGAATCAAATGAGGATTTCGCTTGAGTTTGTTCTTTATAATAACTTTTCTGATGAATGAGATGTTTCTATTAACTGTGTAAAAATGATTCAAGATACTGCAGAAATATCAAATCCAAATTTCATTAATTTCCGAAGAAGGAGCACTCGTATAAAGAACTGTTGCAAGATGTAAAACTTATGATTATAGGTGTTTTCTTTGGATTCGTAGAGATCATAGGAAGACTTTCAGTGAATTAATGTTTTATTAACCCTATATTGTGGAGTTTATTAAATATAGGTGCATAATTGGGTTTTCGCTTCTAATTGGATAGAAATTCTACAAGGAATTCAAAGGAAATTAGGGAAATAAATGATTGTTTTTAATGTTCTTTATTTGCATGGAAACTTACTACAGAATAACAACCCAAAAGTATTTACAACTGCCATAGACTATGATCTGGATGTGACTAAGTTCTGATGCCGCATGAGAAATTAGGATCATTGTACTGGAAAATCATTATAATGAAGTATCACTTTGAAATCATAGTATATTCTTAATATGTAAAGTGGTAAATTCATCAATTCAACATCAGAACTTGGCCAGTGTATACCACATCTCAAAATAATAAATACAGACAATATATTTACTAAAAATATTGTTCGCAGTTGATTGAGAAACTCCCTTAAAAATGGCTACTTCACAAACAGTTTCAGTTTTATTAATACTAGAACTAATCTCTCTGGAGCAATTTATTTATGGATTTTTCAATCTGGATATAAATCTGAAATTAACTTGACATAATCGTCCACGTGAAGGGAACAAACACATATATTCTTTGCGGTAAGGTTCCCATCCATAGTTTGTCTATCCATGCTTTTCTCCAGTCCAATTTATGCAATATGCCAAAGGCATTAGTGATATTCGGTGTTGAGGCATTCTTTCTCAGGAAATTTATATCAAAACGAACAGCTGTGTTTTTACTTTTCCAATTGAGAACAGTTTTTTCCAGTACTAGTACTTTGCTTAAATTGTTATATAATCATCTACTGGCCTAAAATTCAAATATATCATGAGGATTGAAACATAAAAATCTTTTCGTGCAGGTACCTACTTCACCTTTTCTGATTTCCATCTTACAGAGAGATGAAGTCACAGCTCAGTACCTCGAATTACGAGGATCATATCCCTCAAGAATACCTGAAACAGCCATTGATTTAGAATAGATATTCTAATTATCTAATTTCTAAGTCAATGAAAACAGCTTAGGAGCAAGTAAAAATATAAACAAGTCGTTTTCTAGGTTGGAAAGTCATAGATTTCCATTAATGAAAACATAAGAAAACAAAAATTTATAGCTTTTGATGAAGACCTTCGTGACATCTAATATTTTCAGGATACACTCATTGGGATTAAAGCTTTCAGGTAAGAGTTGAATCATTGCGAAAAAAAGGGAAGTGATTTTCAGGTATTTTTAAACAGTTGGCCAGCATGAAGGGACTCGTCTATTCCCAATAACACATCTATAGGAGACGAAATATTAAACTCACGATCAGCCAACTCTAAGGACTCGAAACCACTTTTGACACTATCGGATAAACTCGTTGTCGGTAAATTTGCAGTAATACGCGATAAAACCACTGCCTCGAAATTCAAAACAAAGTCCGAGTTATAAAGAGAAGTAATTTCGCAATCCAATATACCATGTGGCTTGAGAGGATTTACTTCACCTATTCCCGATATTTCATATAAACATCGTTTTCGTTTTTTACCTAAACAATTCGCTAATCTTTCGGTAATAAAATTAACTTGAGATCCCGAGTCCAATACGATACGACAAGGGCACCATTCACCGGTATTAATTCGAATAAGCGCCTTAGCCGTTCCCAAAAGACTATCACATTTTTTCGTTTCCAAACAAGACAATGCTACCGAATTCGATGCACCAAGTTGAGATTCTGAAAATTGATTTTTATCTGCAAATTCCCGTTGATGTAGTAAAGTATTATGCCGAGTGCTAGAACATAATTTACAATTAATCTTCATTCTACAATCTGCAATTCGATGAGGATATAAACAAGCATAACATAACCCTTTACTTCTCACGAAATCATGACGTTCGACAGGTGACAATGCAATAAATTCAGGGCATTTCGTCAACCTGAAATGATCCTTCTGACAACAAAACATGCAATTATAAGATTTTTCTTTAGTTTTATCCACATTGCCGAATTCCTGAGAAAACATCGTCACCTTTCGTTTGTAACTACCGTTCATGCCTTTGTTTTTCATGTAATCCGCATGAGGTGTACGCACCATCGTACTTGAACTCGAGCTCTCGCCAACCAACTGTGAAACAGAACATTTATTTCGCAAAAATTTTATTAAATTATTAAATGTGGGGAATTCAGTATCCAAATAGTTCTTTTCAAATTCTTCCTTCGATTTATCATCCAATAATTTCAAGGAAAATTGAACAAATATGTAATCCGTTAAATTTGGTATTTTCATATCACCCAAGGCCGTTACGTTCGTTTGCAAAACTTCACACAATTCAGATATTCCCTCGAAAGAATCGTTATTTATTGGCTTCAAACCAAAAATCGTTCGCAAATAGTGATTTGCTATAATTCGTTTATTTGTATATCGTTGTATCAATTGATTATAAATCACGTTATAATTCTCAGGAGAGAAACGTACAGTTTGCGCAAACTTCAAAGCTGAATTTTCCAAATGGTTGATCAAAATTGTGAATTTCTCGATATCGGAATAACCTGTATTATGAACTAAAGCATCATACATGGCTCTAAATGCTGGAAACTTTTCAGGGCTTCCATCAAACTTCGTTAAATTAACATCACGCAAAGACAATTCCCTTTTCCCACTCAAATTGATAATTGATTGGGGTTCGTTTATCGGTTCACTATATTGTCCAGCGCATGCCAATATTTCAAAATAAAGATCGTCGAAACTCGATTCTAATTGAACAACATCGGTGGAAAATTCTTCTCGTTTATCAGACAGCATATGTAAACTATCTAGAGTTTTACCAAATTCATTCCGTACTTTATGCAATTGTTCAACTCTCAATTTAAACTGAGATAATTTCTGAGGCAACTGACTTGTCAACTCGTAACAGTCCTGCAGTCTGCGCCACAAACGTTCTTTATAACCTGTTAATTTCTTAAACAGATTTTTATCATCTTCACTCATTTTTATAACGATCGTTAATAATACTGAAAAATATAATCAAAATATATCATACGTAAGGAAGTCGTTCGTTTCGTTAAACACCTGCTGAAATAATAATCTGCAAATAATATTTCAAGGTCAAACGGCAGACGTTTCGTTTTATTCTCAAAATTGAGAATCGATAAATGAGAAACAATATGTATAAAAACTGAAATAACGTTGAATGAAATAATAATTTCTACATTGGACCTCGATAATTATTTCGTTTTCGATACGTTTTGCTGCCACTTAATCATCAAACGTTCACCTTCGGTTTTTTCGGAATTTTCAAATATAGAAATCCGTTTTTCTAATGATTTTACATAATCATTCCCTAAATAAGGGGTGAAACCACGCTCTGCTACCAGTTTTTTTATGTTACGGACTTAATCTATATTTATTTTTAATAATCACACCTGATCGAGGGTGTCACGGAAATATGGAAAATGGCGAATATTAGGTGAACGGGAATCAAGGATGTATCACTTACCCCGGCCTGGTTGATGATGGTGGCAACGACTGGTTCGCTGCTTCCTTGGCGTTCTTTCCAAAAAAGTGCTCTCCTCCAAAAATATATCACAAAATCCCCAATCAACAATAATTAATCAATAAAATGTCTTTCGTTCGATATCGTTCGTTCCGGTCGTTCCCTTCTTATACGTGTGATACATATAGGTTAAGGGAAATCCAAACAAGTGGTAGGGAAATCGATCAGGCGCAATTCGCAAAAGATCAAAACACCGGAAAAGTTATTTCAATTCAAACATGATCTCAAACACAATTGAATGGCGATGAATTTGTTGAGTTGAGGCTTTCGCGGCCATCCATTGATGTCATCTGTTCTTTTTTCGAGCATTTCGGTCGTCGTGGTTTGAAATGGTCGAAAAAAGAACATATGACACAATTACTGTGTAGTGTGTAATTTACAAAGGCTATTAACAGATTCAGAAGCGGGTGAATATCACAGTGAATTTTTATCGAAATGTAAAGTAAATCGGATTTTGGAGATGAGTTCCAATCGTGAGATTCTTATAATTTTTAAAATGTTTTTGAATTTCTGTTTGGGTAATAAATATATTTGCGGAAATAACTGAATCCAAAATTGCCATTATTAGTGATTGACAAATTATGACATATTATTTTTGTGTATCTGTTCTGTGTGATAGCTCATATCCATGGAAATATTTGACAGTTCAAAAATCAGAGAACCAATCCGTTGATCTCCGATCACCGGTGATTACGATTTGTGAAATCCACCGCAAGTATCATTTAGGCGGAACAAAGTTCGCCGGGCCAGCTAGTTAATTTATATTTCGAAAACGGTAACAACAGCAATAGGTATAGATAGGTAAAGGGAAATGTTAAGAAAAGTTGTCGAGAAGTTGTTGGAGATTTCAAAAATAATACAATATTCAAGGTATTCCAATTGAAAAAGCAAAGTTGCTACTACTTTCTAATGTGGCAACATCGCATTGACGGAAATATTTTAGTTGTGTAGAGAATGTCCGATATTGCACTCATGCGAATTCTCAAACCGATCCGATAGCTGGTTCACCAGAAACGACTGATGTGCCATCCACCGTGAATCGCCCTGTATACGTGAAATATTTCCAGTATTATCAGAGGAAAAGTTTCTTCAACATTCGCCAGGTCTTTTGAGTTCATAATATTTTCTCAAATTCATTGTCCCAAAGTCAATAAACAGTTCGATAAATACGTAATTTCTACGGCTTCTATGTAGAAATGACATCGTTGCTCATTCATCTGGCAGGAAGATGACTATAACCTAACATTTTCAAAATACTCACGGTGAAATGTGTCAACCAGAATACTTTATAAAAGTGAATGGAGTATAGGTGTGTATTGGACATTTCGAACAGATAATGTATTCATAATAATGAATTATGCGCATTCTTTCGACGTGTTTCGTTTTCCATGAACTTCTCCAATTGTGTTCTTGGATTTTACTTTTTTATTGAATTAATGAATGTTTTTAATCTTTAATCAAAACCTACGACCGGAAAGCTTATTGGGTGAATGAATTAGGTATTCGAAAAATATGCACCTATTGAAGAATCGACAGTTTTTTTTAAATATCAAAAATAATGCAGCAACCATGAAAAATCATTCCATAGTATTGTTCGTGTTGGCGCTTTACCGTATAGAATACGTAGAGCTAGTTTGGTCTGTATTTCTTAATTTGGATAATGAGAAAGCAAGCACAATAACAGATTCCGGGTCAGTAAGAGACTGCGGGCCGGTATAATAAAGGGAAACCGACGGTCCAACCGTTGCGTCAACCAAATTCCTCACTGAAAACACGGAATCTGGTTGGTAACGCATGGTTCAACCGTCGGTTCTCCTTTATAATACCGGCCCTGAATCTAAAACCGGTAGCCAGTGATGTCGCAGGCTTGGGAGGCTCCCTCAAAGTAAGCAAGGCACTTTCCATACACTTCGTCTCATTCTCACACCGCAATTGAAGTCAATTAATTTGGATATTGTCTAGAGACGAATTAACTGATAGACAGTTAATTTGTTTCAAAAAATATGAGCTTGAAACAAAACTAAGCGGAAATAACAAGTACTTTGGCGATTGTCACCATTGCTAAAATAGAATAGAATATTTAAAATTGCAGTTATATTTCGTGATGGACACTTCATGAAGTTTCAAAGCGAATTATTCTTCTTCATACAAAAAAGGTCCTGCCATATGGGCGCGTCAGTGGCGTATTCAGGGGGGGGCACCCCCCCCCCAAACCATATAATCACAAGAAAGAAATTGCCAAAATATTCTGTAAAATAAAAGAGGTTCCCGCGTAGTTCAAAATACATTTTCTCCATATGCAATATTTTGCAGTTGATTTCACCTTGATAATTACTCTCAGACGTACTGAAGAAGTCATTAGCTCGGAAACTAGTTATAAAACCATGAAAAATATATTATAAATCATAAAACCCACAAAAAAATACAAAAATTATATACACGATCATAAAATGGTGAATATATATTAGAAATACCTTACATTCGTGTAAAGTAGTTCTCCTTGAGAGTCTGAAGGCTTAGGATAGTTAATTAAAATTAAATTTTCCTCATATGGGAAATCTGGGTCCCCCAACCTGAAATCCTGGATACGTCACTGGGGCGCGTATTTTACAGAAAGTTGAGACATCTTACAGTTACAGCAACCCACATTGCAAGAATCTGCATTGTGTGTTGCCGGCACAACAATACAACATTTCGTTTGATTTGAAATGGAACTTTATAGCCAACTTCTATTTGATTAATGATTCAGTCGTCATAATCTACTTTTTTCAGGCATTGTCCCGAAATGATATCTCTACTCAAGAGGAACAATGCTGGGAAAGCTTTAGAAATCGCCCGCGTGGCCAGAGACATGCTTGGAGGTAATGGAATTCACGACGAATATCACATTATGAGGCATATGATAAATTTGGAAACTGTTAATACTTATGAAGGTAAGTACCCACCTGTCGATATAAATACAGATTTAATAACAAATCGAGCATCATGTTTTGTTCCATTCAAGTGTTCAATTTGACAAACTAACTGCGGCATTTATTTGCGGATCCAGGGTTGAATGAGGTTATTTTCGAGAAATTTTGTTCCTGCGATGGAGGTATTGACTATTGAGATTAGTTACTTGGATGATGTCAAGAATGAGAGTCCCAAAATCTATGCTCACTAACTTGTGTTTTGTGTTGGAGTTGTAAGTTTTTCGAATATAACCAGCTGTGGAATCCGATTCCTGAGAATAGGGATGGTGAGTTTAGGTGGAATTCAGTTATTCACTTGGAATTTCACCGCAAAATTACGTTCCTATTTTCAAGAATCGCAATCTTATCACATGGGCTAAAAAGTCCCGGGCCAAACACATAGATGGCGCTAGTTTAATTGCAGTCACCTTTTTTCCGTTAATACTAACCTAGGAGCATAGAATAACTGAAGAGAAGGCTCCGCTACAAAAATGAACTGCCAAAAACGTCCGAACTTGTCAGTTCGCCGCAAGGTCACGAGATGGCGACAACGTCGTTCGTTGCTACAACATGGCTATCCTTAATAAAATTATCATTAATGATTATTAGTTGTTATTACTTCTTAGGTACCATTTGTTACTATATCATAATATATATTCTCTTGAAAGAAAGCAATACATACTTTTTTTCGCAAATCCGACAATATAATGCATTTAGCACGTGTAAAGAAATGGCTTCAAGGAACAGATTGAATATATATAGGAAGAAAAATCTGTTTCCCGCTCCGAATCTAAGTTTTAGCAGAGGTAATGTAAACGGGGTACCATACAATTCTGCGTATGATACACGAGAACAGATAAGACCCCAGTCTTCCCGTATAATAATAATAATAATACTTACCTGAATATTCGCTTTTTCCGGTAAGGATATTGTTTTGACAAATTTATTGCCGATCATCACAGACTTCCCATATACATAATTGCGCATAAAAAGTTGATTGGAATAAAGTGATGATATGTCATCAATATTGTCTATGTTATGATTTATGGCCATTTTCAATTAAAAAGAAGCATAAATGTATCAATAACAATGACAGCCACATTATATTCTTTGCAATTTTAGCGCCACAGAACAAGATATGTGTTATAAACGATCCGAGCATTATCCATCGGGCGTCACACGAAACTCTAACCTCCGCCGTCATTGGCAGTTCAAAATGATCGGTCGATCGTATGAAGCCTTCTAGCCTTCCCTCCAGTTATTCTATGCTCCTAGCACTAACATTCAAAAGATAGCTGTTAAAATTTAATGACATTCTAAATATATTCATTAGTTTGTGAGTTATTGTGCTGAGAGTTTTATCCATTTTTATTTTAAAAACAATGGGTCAAAAACAGTTTCGTGTTTTAATTTTACACTGCTTCTTGATGGGAAAAAATACCGTTCAAGCGAAGCAATGGCTTGAAAAGTGTTATGGGGACTCCGCTCCATCAGAAACAACAATGAAACGTTGTTATGCTGAATTCAAACGTGGTCGTAGAGACACCGATGATACAGAACGCAGTGGACGTCCAAATGAGGCCCGGTAACACCAGAAAACATAAAAAAATCCACAAAATCGTTTCGAATGATCGAAAAGTGAAGTTGCGTGAGTTAACTGACGCAGTGTTTGGCCATGTTTAAACGTAACAAACCGGAATTTTTGCGTCGATATATGGCAGTGGATGAAACATGGATCCATCACTTCACTCCGGAACCGAAACGATCGTCATCTGAGTGGACAGCAACTGGTGAACCTCGTCCAAAGCGCCCGAAAGCACAACAATCGGCTGGAAAGGTTATGGCCTCGGTATTTTTGGATGTGCGTGGTGTAATATTTATCGACTATCTTGAGAAAGGAAATACCATCAACACTCAACAGTGAATATCATATAGCGTTATTGGAGCGTTTGAAGGCCGACATTGCAAAGAAATGACCGCATATGGCAAAGAAAAAAGTTTGTTTCATCAAGACAACGCTCCGTGTCACAAGTCAATCGGAACAATGGCAAAACTACATTAATTGAACTTCGAATTGCTCCTACATCCATTGTATTCGCCAGATTTGGCTCCCAGCGACTACTGGCTGTTCACAGACCTGAAAAAAATGCTCGCTGGTAAGAAATTTCGCACGAATGAAGAAGTTATCGCTGAAACTGAGGCCTATTTTGAGGCAAAAGATAAATCGTTCTACAAAAGTGGTACCTATTGAAATGTTAGAGCGGCGCTGGAATGATCGCGTTGCTCTTGATGGAGATTAAGTTGATGAATAAAGCTAATTTTGAACCAAAAAACCTTGTTTTCTTTGTAAGGCCCGGGACTTTTCATTCCATGTGTTATATGACATTCGGAATTTATCACCGTGTGTCCTGCGTGGCCGCGCGCGCAATCACGCCCTCGATTTACTCATTCAAACAATACTTAATACGCAAAAGTGGTGTCCGAATCGTAGTACTTTTGCGTATATTGCGTTTTCTGAATGCCTAGATCGCGCGCCCGTTGCCACGCAGAACACTCCCTTAGACAGTCCAATAACCGCCAATTTTTTTTAGAGGTCAGTGCATTTTTGGCATGTATTTCCTAAAGGCAATTAAAACATCTGTCCCCTCTCTAAAATCATAACAAAACCTTATTTCACACAAAAAAATTGCACCAAAACTGTGAAATATTGCGGATAATTCCGGATCTAGAGGACTCGGAACTACAATCAAAGGTGCCGATTTGATCTACAATTTTTGGTCACGATTTTTATTAACGAGTCTTTACATAAGGATTTCTATGCATCTACATATGATTTCTTTAAGTGTTTCAATAGAATTATTGAAAGAAAGGATTTTGATACGAAATCAAGATTATGTATTCTTGTTTTAGAGTACCTGCATGAACTCGAATCTTCTATATATAAAAGAAAGATGTTGGTTACACCATTTATAACTCGAGATCGGATGGACTGTTTGTTATGAAACTTCATATATGGATTCGTCTACGGTCTGGTTATTATAAAATACACTAAAAACTTTGAAAAAATCGATGAAAATTTTACTTATACAGGAAATGCTTTTCCTTCTTTTGAGTAAGGCCACTAGATGTCGCTACAGTTACAGTTACGCTACCGCTTATTCGTTGGTACTCCATTTGATATTCTCCGAGATAGATGGCGATATAAACAAATAGTGTGTACAGTGACTATATTCCCTCTATAGCCACTGTAATAGTGTGTAATTTGAGTTGCCTACAACCCTGCGCTGTTGGGCAAAACCAAAATGTCTTAGCGTAGGAGTACAGATGTCTAAAATGATTAGATTTCGTTGAGATATGAGAAAAGTTTCGATCTTACCACTTCAGATGGCGCTATTCACACATTATGACTGATGATTATTAGTTATTTTTATAGTTTTATTTATTCCAAATAACGTAATCGTGAAGGTACTATATTTGACATTATCACAATTAAATGACGATGAATTTGTTGAGGCTTTCGCGGCCATCGATTGATGTCATCTGTTCTTTTTTCGAGCATTCGGTCGTCGTGATTTGAAATGGTCGAAAAAAGAACATATGACATCAATTTCCGTGTGATTTACATAGGGCTTATAGTACCATGATTAACAGATCAAAAAAAGGTTGAATATCACAGTGAATTTTTATCGATATTTCAAGTAAATCGGATTTTGGCGATCAGTTTCAATCGTGAATTGTCCGTTCTCATCTTTCCTCATAATTTTCGAAACGTTTTTGAATTTCTGTTTGGGTAATAAATATATTTGCGGAAATAACTGAATCCAAAATTGCCATAATTAGTGATTGACATATTATGACATATTATTTTTGTGTATCTGTTGACAGTTCAAAAATCAGAGTGGATTTGTGAAATCCACCGTAAGTATCATTAGGGCGGAACAAAGTTCGCCGGGCCAGCTAGTTGTAATATATTTCCAATCGGAATCTGCTTCCGGTTCTACCGGAAACGAATGTGAACGTTATTTCAAATGACACCCTGCATATTTATACATATTTGAATTGTTCGTTCAATTCTGCCCTGATTTGATGTGTGATATGCGCAACCACTTCAAGCGATTGTTGAGTTAGAGCCAGATTGTCAAATTTGTTGACAGAAAGATTGTCTCCAATCCAAAATCTCTCATTGTAGGAAGTAGTAGTACTGCTTTCCTCCATGTATAAATAAATTATGAGGAAATATCATACAGGGTGTCTGAAACAGGGCTTCGAAGTGAGCCTCAATATAACTATAAAATCTCATTTTTTTCAAATGGGAACCATATAATTTTGTAATTCCGATCGATTGCTCGTCAAAAACTAGTTTGAGTCTTTCATGCCTTTAAAATCAGTAGTTTTGCCGTTATTGAATAAAATTCGAATCTCACAGTAAAATCCAGGTTTCTTTGTCTAATCATCAGGTTTATTGAGATAATTTTCAAGTAGGCTATATCAATAGTGAGAATATGTCAGTTTCAAACTAAATTTTTTTTATTCAGTCATCATTTGTTTGTTTGTCACATTTGCCGCAAACAAAGAACAGACTTTTCACATATCATTCTACAGTAGCTTATTATTATTGCTTGTTTTGCATAGTGCTTGATTAATAAAAATTAGTGAGAATGACTTTTCCTAACATAGCCTACTTTGAAATAGACGAGCATACCCCAGAATTTGACTGAAGCAAACCTGGCTTCAGTCGAGAAATTCGAATTTTGTTCGACATGAAATATTTGCCACACTCGAACCAGTTTTTGAAGAGCAATCGATCGAAAATACAAAATATATGGTTACCATTTGAAAAAAATGAAATTTCATAGTTTTATTGAATATTACTTGGAAGCCCTGTTTCATAATTTATACAAGAAGCAGTAGCACCGTACTTTCTTTTGTTCCACACTGTTGCGAAAAAATTTCTTACAATGGGAGATTTTGGAGATATAACATATGACACATTTTCTGCAACAAATTTGTCATCAAATTTGTGCAGAATTAAATGAAGAATTCGAATATGTTTAAATATACAGGGTGATACATTTGAAATGAGGAAGTTCACATTCGTTTCCGGTAGAACCGGACGTAGATTCTGCTTGAAAATATTTAACAATTCAAGTTCATGTACCAACTATGAAACAAAAATACAGAATCTTTAAATCGTATCCTCGAATACGTCTAATGAAACACTTAAAAAATAACCCTGTATGTTCGAATTATTCAATCGTCAGAATATTTCCTGATCGTGGAATGCCGCCGTTAGATTGAACAATGTACATGAGAAACAATAATAAATATATCATATTTTAATTGTTTCAGGTACTCATGATGTGCATGCCTTGATACTAGGAAAGGCTATAACTGGAATAGCTGCATTTTGAATCAATGTAAACCGGCAAACCTATTGGACGAATAAAATTAATTTGAAGAAACTGTTTGTAAAGAGGACTGAGATCAGTTGATATACGAAGGAAACTGGAGCTAACTACTAGTTTACATCATACTTTCCATTTGTGATCTCTTTTGGTATGATATATCCTGTTTGTATGCCTCCCTGATAATCAATAAAGTGAACAAATCAATGCGGCATTTATACCTATACTTTTATTATTTTAAATTTTAACAACCGAACCAAACAACAAGCCACTCTGGAAATGTTAAAAATTGTAGAAGCAAATACCCACATTTTATAGATGCTGTTCATAAATTGAAGGTACAAACGTATTGGGTTACCTATATTTCTTACTTAATTTTAAGCAAAAATTCAACTGAAATTTAGCATAGATATGTTTTTTCGTGAGCCATTGTGAAGGAAGCTTTGTTGTTATTATAAGTTATAAATGGGCCCTTGTAGTTTTGTCTTATCTGCTACCGATTTCGAGAAAATCCGGAAGAATCCAGTTTTAAGGTTGTGAAGAATTCATTGTGAGTTATGTGACATCAAATTGAACTCCTTCAGGTGGAGCTTGATCTTATTCCTTTAAGGCACAGCAACTCCATGTCTTGTTTGAGTTATTCCTTTTTCCCGCTTTGTGGAATAATAATAATGATAACAATTTATTGCACTTATCTTCTTCTTCTTCAGGTGCCGTCTTCTAGCGAAGGTTGGCGATGACTTCTGCAAACGTTTCTCTAGACTCTGCCCTCCTTATCAACGATTGGAAATCAAGGCCAGTCCACTCCTTTATATTCTTTAGCCATGTCATCTGCCGTCTACCAGGACCTCGTTTGCCCTCAATCTTTCCTTCCATTATGAGCTGTAGGAAGTTATATTTTTCGTGCCTAAGCACGTGCCCAAGGTATGATGTTTTTCGCCTCTTTATCATTCCCAGCAGTTCCCGATCCACGTTCATTCTTCTCAGAACTTCCTCATTTCTAATATAATCCGTCCAAGGAATCCTCAACATACGGCGAAATATCCACATCTCAAAGCTCTCCAGTCGGCGTAAAGTACTCACCTTCAATGTCCACGCCTCCATGCCATACAACAGTATACTATACACGTAACACTTCACCATGCGGTAGCGGAGGGCAAGGCTCAAGTTTCTCGATGTGAAAAATGGTCTCATTTTCAAAAATACGTTTCTGGCCTGTTCAATTCTGCTCTTAATTTCCTGATCTGGGTCCAGTCGATCATTCATCATGCATCCAAGGTATCTGAATTTTTCTACTTGCTCAATATGTTGCAGGCCAATGGATATATTCGTTCTGGGGGTATTGTGTTTGGAGACCACCATCACTTTAGTTTTCTTAGTGTTTATTTTAATACCGTATATCTCTCCTTCATGTGCAATCTTGGCCAGTAAATTTTGTAGATCTTCTTCACTATCGGCCATCAGTACGGTATCATCAGCATATCGAATGTTGCTGACTATTCTTCCATTGACCCTGATGCCTTCCTTTGCGTCCTGAAGAGCGCTTGCAAAAATTTCCTCGGAATATAGGTTGAACAATAATGGGGATAGAACACATCCCTGTCTTACGCCCTTTTGGATATTTATGACTTCAGTATCGCCGACCTGTGTGCGCACAAAAGCTTCTTGGTTCCAGTACAAATTCTTTATTATTCTGATGTCATTTGAATCCAGACCTCTCCTTTGTAAGCACTCCAACAATTTATTGTGATTCACTCTGTCGAAGGCTTTCTCATAATCGATGAAGCACATGTAGACATCTTTTTGCTGGTCGCGGCACTTCTGCAGTAGAACAGTCAAACTGAACAATGCCTCACGTGTACCAAGGCCATTTCGGAAACCAAACTGTTCAGGTCCAATGTCTTCCTCACATTTCTTATAGATCCGGTTATGTACGATCTTTAGGAACAATTTCAGCACATGCGACATTAGGCTAACAAGTCGAAATTCCGAGCATTTTTTGGCGTTTGTAGTTTTAGGTAGGGGAACAAAAGCAGACTTCAACCATTCTCGAGGAATTTTGCCTGTTGCATATATGTTGTTGAAGATGTGAGCGAGCAGATTCAGATTGTCTTCTTCGATAAGTTTTATAATTTCTGTATGTACACCATCGGGACCAGGAGCTCTACCAGTCTTCATGTTTCGTACTGCATATTTTATCTCGGATTTCAAGATAGGAAGATCAGTTTCATGTGACCTACTTTGGGTGGTGTTTTCCGTCCTGTTGTCTTCAAAAAGTTCTCGTATGTATTTCTCCCATTCTTCCTTTATTTCTCCGGATGAAGTTATAATTTTGTTGTTCGTGCTCGTTAATACATTGATATTTTGACTGTTTTTAACTCCCGCTATCTCTCTAATCTTTCTATGAATCATCCTGTCATCATGCCTTTCCTGTAGTTCCTCAAGCTCACCGCACAGTCCTCTCATCCAGTCCTCCTTAGCCTCCACTATTTTCCTCTTTATCAGTCTATGTATTTCCCTATATTTGTTCTCATCTTTACCCTTAAACAATCTTCTCGAGTCCATCAGTTCTAAAATTTCCTTTGTCATCCAGGGTTTATTTGCTACTTGTGGTGTTCCTTTTAGATGTTCCTCTGACTTCTTCAATATAAGTTTCAAGCTGTTCGCCAGCTCATCCACATTCTCCACTTCCATCTCCCCCGCAGTCCGTTCTCTCATTATCCGTAAACTTTCATTCAGTTCTTGTTGGATCTTCTGCCTTGTCTCGCTTTCCTTCAGTGAGTTCAAGTCTATTCTCTGTTTTTCTCGATTTTTCTTTATTGCCTTTAGTGATACTCTGAATTTAGCAGATAGCAGAATGTGGTCAGAGGGAACATCCGCGCCTGGGTAAGTCTTGGCGCATCTGATACTATTTTTGAACCTCCTGTTGATCATGATATAATCAATTTGATTCCTCACACAGTGTTCTGAATTGTCTTGGGGTGATTTCCATGTATATAAGCGGCGAGCCGGCAGCTTGAACCATGTATTCATTATGGTCATACCCTTTTCTTGACAAAATTGCACCAATCTATCACCTCTGTCATTACGCTGGCCCAGACCATACTCGCCAACAATATCATCGACTCTTCCCTCACCCACCTTTGCGTTAAAGTCTCCCAAAATGATTGTGATCTCATTTTTCTTCGTGAGTTGTAGTAAACGGTGTAAATCTCCATAAAAATGTTCGACCTCATCATCAGGTTTGTCCGCTGTAGGGGCGTATACTTGAATTATATTTATAATAATCGGATGTCCTTCGAGTTGTATCAGAAGCATACGGTCAGAGAAGGGAATAAAACCGATGACAGATTTTTCGATTTTTTCTGCCAAAATCATTCCTACTCCATTCCAATGTTGTTTTTGGTTGTTGCCCGAATAGTACACCGTTTTGTTTCCGATTTTCATCTTCCCCGACTGGGGCCATCTCATCTCGCTTACACCGAGGACACAAACTTCAAGTCGGTCCATTTCTTGAATAGTGTTGTGTATTTTTCCTGCTTCAAACATGCTATTCACATTCCAAGTTGCGATGTTAATCATGGATTGGTTTCTGCTTTTATTTTTATTTTCCACTTTCGGGTGGGTCCTAGCTAACGCGGGGATTCTTAGCACCCCTTGACCATTTAAGGTCTGCCGCGGACTAGGGGCCATTATTCTAGTGTTTACTTGCATAGTCATATACTAGGGATGTTCCTCTGAACCTTTAATGCAGTGGTTTCCCCTTGCCTTCTGCATCCATATGCCGTTGACCATTTCTGGTTCTTCCGCCTTTTGAGAGACTTCTCAAGGGCAAATGAGTGCCCTGAGTCAGTTTTGGTCCACCCCAGGTATTTAATTTCCCTGGTACCACCCATATCTGGGAGGCATCCCCCTATTGCACTTATAGCATTATAAAAAATGTACAAGCCATTCACAAAAAGTAAAGAATGAATTGACTAAATATCTACGCCTTGCTATGGTGCTGGCCAAATTATCACCAATTGAGTATTGCTCAAGCTCACAAAGTAGTTTGATGAGTGGTTTCTTTACTGTACAGAAAGAAGTCTGGGATCGATTTTAAATTGGGATTGCTAATTCTTTAGATATTGTCCCATATCAACACTCTAATGTACAAGAAAAAGCATAACTGAATGTTCCAACCATGTTTATATACGCGAAATATTTCCAGTATTAACAGAGAACAAAATTTCTTCAACATTCGCCGGGTCTTTGGAATTATTGAATTCACATAATATTTTCTCAAATTCATTATTTGCCAATAAACATTTCGATAATCACGTTACTACGACCTCTATGTAGAAAGGGCAACGCGGCGTTTGTATCTGACACGAAAATGACTATAACGTCACATTTTTAAAATATACACGGTTAAATGTGTCAGAATTTCATGGCCAACCGGGATATATTGAGAAAGTGAATGAAGTAAAGGTAGAATTTCCTTCCTAATCGGGTTTTCCATTCTTAGAATTGGAACCCGTCTGTGGTGGTCATCAATAGTGAGAGGGTCAATTCATTTAAGGACAAATTGGACCGATGGTCATTGTCAGTTTTGAGTTTATGAAACTTTGCATCCTGTGTGTCTGTCTTGTTATTCTGAGCCTTTTAGATTTCTTTTGAGCCCTTATAGATTTGGCTCTTGATATAAAGAAATAATAAAATAATAATTCCGGATTTTCTAGCCGTGGTCCAATAGCAATTTCACCTAACGTTGCGCCTACAACTCCGACCGAGAAACATCTGAAAGATATTGATGCAACAACTTTCAGAAAATGGTCGTTATTTTTCACTTTGCCATAGAATAATATATCGATCTATTGGTCTGAATATCCAAAAATTGCATTTGGAAGACGTGAATATTTGACCACAGAGATGGCTTTTGACAACTGTTCTCAATTTTGAAAATGCAGGAATTCGAGTTTTACTGAAGATGTCGTAGATGAAGTATAGTTATCCATCCAAGAATTATTAACATTTCGGGCGGCTTTGGGAAATCGAAATTAGGTTGGTAATGCCCTTTCAGTGATATTTTGAGTTGTAGAATTCAGGTTGGTGTTGGAAATAACACTGACAATTTGTTCTGTCATTGAAGGTGGCCCATTAATTTTTGATTTTCGAAAAAAAAAAATTTCTGCCGGATTGTGCTAGGTTTGTGCTGCTTTGTGCCGTTGAAATTTCCTTTTTATTCCATTTGGTTCTCAAGATAGTGAAAGCTCTCATAAGCGGACACTCACGGGACCAAAATTTTTGTCCGGTCATGGGAGATGTCCGGTTGAGGGATAGTCCCAATAAATTTACTGTTTTTTCAATTGGTTCATGTACTTCCAATTTGGTTATGTAAAATCCTCTTTGAACAGTATATACGAAATACATATATAAAAGCCATTATTGATAAAATAAAAAAGGTGCATAGATATGAATTCTCATGAAAGACTGAATTGAATTTGAATATCTACCTACTCAGTTACTATATTCACTCAATAACAAATTAAAACGGTCAAAGTTTGCTTGTTCAATGTGAACACTTACCTCTATACACATAGGATGTATGTATGTAAAGATTATTATCAACAAAGTGGAATCATTTCATTTGAGCCTTCATTCATTATTGACTGAAACAAAATTCATAATGCTAGTTTGTCTTAATCTAGCATTATTCCTCTGCAAGAGACAGTTTTGAAAATGACTCTCTAAATTCTTCACGTGCTCAAATGCAGTGAAATCATCTCTAGCGAAAACTTTCAAGAGATGGATTTGTTTCAAGGTTTCCTCATAAGAATTTATTCTAATAAAATTTTCATCTTCATCAGTATCAGTCACCACTACTTCTTCACTGTGTTCGTCTTCGCTCAAATTTTCAGTGTTAATAATGGATTGGATGTCTACATTCTCATCTTCTGTCGATAAATGCTCGTCCATTGTTATGAAGTCCTCCGAACCCAGTTCACCTCCAGGTCCTAACTGTTGAATACCTCTCAACAAATTCGCGAGTTCCGATAAGGGTAATTCATCTTCCTGGTCAAAATGATCTTCGCTCAATTCGGATTTCTTGAATCCAGCTTTTCGAAAACAGTTTTTGATTGTTGTATAATTCACCATATTCCATGATGCCTTTATAAAATACAAAGCTTCTAACTGATCAATGGATTTTGCAAGTCCTGATGCTGATTCAACACCTCCCATTTTGGACAAAATATGTTTGAGAATCTGTTGCCTATAATGAAATTTGAAATTTTTGATTACTCCCAAGTCTAGCGGTTGGCACACAGAAGTCAAATTTGGGGGTAAGAATAGTATATTCTAAAACTAGTTGCAGATTGGGCTCCTATTCCAATACGAATGCGAAATTCGAGTTTTCGAATGCATGAGTATTGGAATTGCATTCTGCAACGAGTATTAGACGATATTTTCTCTATTTCAGTCAAATTTTGTGAAATTAAATGAAAAAACTCAAATTGTAGGTCCTAGTGACGTTCATATTGTATTTTGGCAGTTGGTGTGAATGTAAGGAAATACGAAAATTGAGATTTCCAAATTGACGTCTGCTGAAATTTAAAAGGATCGGAAGTCATTGCTGACAACCATAAAACGAAAAATGTTACTGAAAACGATGCTGTAATGAATTCATTACAGCACTGTTTTTAGTACTGTAATGAACTCATTACGATACTGAAATAGAGAAAATGATTTTGATATTTCTCAAATTCAAATCTCGTGAATGGGATGCTGCATTATCTAAAAATAAAATTATTTTTCTCTTCTGGACGCCAATTTTTCTGTCCAGCTGCAACAACCGTTCAGTCATAATATCCCGTGTCATCCAGGCTTTTCTGCTTGATTTCCAACTGGATGGTAAATCATCAACAGACACATTTCTGAAGGCTCTGGGTCGTTTTGCCTTTCCGATAACTAGCAGCTCTTCTTGATGTCCTGCCATACTCACACAAAATAAGATTGTTAGCCGTTCTTTGGATAATTTTCCACCAGAACACTTTTCAGCTTTGGAAGCTAAAGTTTTATTAGGTAGTGCACGAAAGAAAAGTCCACTTTCATCTGCATTGTAGATGTCTTCAGGTTGATATCCAAGTAACAAACTAGGGAGTTTTTCCATAAATTGACCAGCATCTTCTTGATTCGCATCAGCTGCTTCTCCAGAAATGCACTTTGTTTCACACACTAATAAGACTTTTATACTATACTTAAAACTTCGTCTTATAGGCGTTGAACGGTTTTGGGAATAAAAATTACTCGGCACTTTGCACAATAATCCTTTATTCCCCCTAACTAAATGGAAAACAATACACTTGGATCAACTTTGCGATTTACAACTCACACAGTGGAGAATAATGTAACACTTTACAACGTGTAATGAAAAATTCCTAATGAAATGGATTCTGAAAACTAATGCATACATTCATGCTCGAATATCTAGTTGGGACTGTTTTTCCCTTGGTTCCCCTTATTCCTTGTCGACGGGCTTCAAGAGCTTTTTGTCGAGTCGGAATTATCCGTTGACGGATTTATGATAAACAACGAGCGGACATTCTCGCGTGTATCTTGAGTTGCCTAATCTATGTCTCTGACATACTCCCACCTGAGGAATATTTGACCAAACAATGATTCCTCAAAAAAAGAAGAGACATAATAAAGAGAGACAACAAAACAAAAATTAAAATAGTCCTTAACAAAATAAGAGTTCCTTAGAACTAACACTCATCATAGGTTATAACGCGAAGGCACTTTGCATTCCCGACCCGAACGAGTCATTTTCACTTTGCAGACCTTCTGCGCCCGACAAGGTCCTTTCGCACTCACGCACGATCCTGAATCACCGAACGTCTGTTTCTCGGGCTCGGTAGGCTTCTCACAGGAACTTGAAGGCTTCTCATCTTGGAACTCCGGTAAGTCGAAACATTCTAAAGGGTACAGCCGTTGAATAGGCCTTAGCATCGACCCTTTGCTGGTTTCGATCCGGACCAATCGGATTTCACCATCTTTACCTGGAAGTACTTCAATTACTCGCGCGACGGGCCAATCTAGACGTTTACTATTGTCGTTACCGACGAGTACCAAATCTCCGACGACAACCGGACGCGCGTTTTTCTTCTCAGATAGAAGCTTCAATTGTCCAAGATACTCAGCGCGGAAACGACCGCGTAA
The DNA here is from genome assembly GCA_951802165.1 of Adalia decempunctata. NCBI lineage: Eukaryota > Metazoa > Arthropoda > Insecta > Coleoptera > Coccinellidae > Adalia > Adalia decempunctata. The sequence goes on along the minus strand of OX637701.1, from coordinate 36,905,706 downwards.
ATTCTCCCGTAGAGTTTGAATTTGGCGCGCTTTTCGACTCAACGACGCACTGTCGATCATATCGAGGTCCGGTAAACCGCACTCGGCTTTATCGCGGAGGAACATAGAGGGACTTAACGCCACTAAGTCGCTAGGGTCATCCGACAAATATGTCAGCGGTCTCTCGTTGACCACAGCTTCGCACTCGCATAAAAGTGTCACTAATTGTTCGTAGTTCAACGACGCGCGCCCTAGCGATTTTCTCAAGAGTCTCTTCAGAACACCAATCAGTCTTTCCCAAAAACCGCCCCACCACGACGCCGTAGGTGGATTAAAACGCCACTGAATTCGTTCCACAGAAGTCTCTCGCACAATTGTGTCCCAATCAACCGCGGCCAATGCGTTTTCGGCACCTATAAAATTAGTTCCATTGTCACTGTAAACTGTTTTTGGCCTTCCTCGTCGCGAAACGAAACGACGAAACGCTTGAAAAAAGTTCGACGTCGATAACGATGTACAAAGTTCCAAATGTACAGCACGGTAAATAGCACAAGTGAACAGGCAAATCCACGCTTTATCTCCATTTCTCAAAAAAAGTGGTCCGGCAAAGTCAACCCCGGTCACTTCGAAAGCTACCGCATCCCGGACTCGATCTATTGGGAGCGGCGGTGAAATAACCTCCATAGGTTTCGCGTCATATCTTTTACAAACTACACACTTCGATACAACCGATCTGACTGTTCTTCGCCCTCCAAGGATCCAAAATCTCTCTCTAAGTAAACTCAGTAGTCCCTGTGTAACGACATGATGCGATCTCAGGTGAACACTCATAATCAGCCGCTCTACCAATTGGTTTTTACTCGGTAACACAATAGGAAATCTGAAGTTATCAGTATCTTCCCGGTTAACCACTCGAGACTTCAACCGAATCAGTCCCCTCTCATCCAGGAATGGATTCAAACCAATTATCTTCTGATCATCCACTCCCGAGAATGCTCCTGACTGTATGAGTTTTAAGATGAATACTTCCGCTCTATCCAATTCATCAACAGATAAATCATCGAAACGTCGTTTGCAGGACTTCTTACAATGGCGAACGAAGCGGAATATCCATGCCATCATCCTTATGGTTTTATCGTACTTAAAAAAGTAGTCCAAATGCCAAATACTGGCGAGGTTTACATCCAGCAATGTTGTCACAAGTTTCTTCTTCCTTTCAGCGTTTACTTCCCTTTCGTTACTAGGCGGTATTCCTGCGGGCCAGGTGTTCGGAGGTCCGTACAACCATTCCGGACCCTCCCACCATCTTGACTCAAGAAGATGCTTTGGAGAACATCCCCTTGAGGGTAAATCCGCTGGATTCAGTTTACCTGGTAAATGTCGCCAATCACTTTCTGAGGTCAAAGTTCGAATTTCCGAAACTCGGTTCCACACAAACACACCCCATTCTTCCTTTCGTTGAATCCATGAGATGACGGTAGATGAATCACTCCAGAAAAAACAAGGAAGGTCATAATCCAAATTTTCTCGGACATGGGTGAACATCCTTGCTCCGATTGTAGCCGCTAACAACTCCAGACGAGGAATAGTCATCTTTGAATTAGATTTCTTAATCGGAGCTACTCTAGCCTTGGCTGCCAGAAGAAAGACCTGAACTTTTTCACGTGATTCACAACGTAAAAATATTGCACATGCATAAGCGTCTTGACTGGCATCGCAAAAGGTGTGTATACTTCTCTTTTCTATATTCGGATTTCCTATTAATATCCAGCGAGGGATCTCTATACATTTTAGGTAATGTAGGTTTCGCACCCACATCTTGAATGTATTCGCCTTGACCTCCTCAATCGGCTGATCCCAAGATAACTTATCTTTCCATAAAGTTTGCAGTATTAACTTGGGGAGCAACAAGGCAGGGCTCAAGAAACCGATTGGATCAAAAACCCTCTGAGTCATTGAGAGTATTATTCTCTTCGTTATTTCAAAATTCTCGCAATCCACGTCCTTTTCAAAAAAGGTAGGATTAACAGTAAAAACATCTCGTTGTGGATACCATCTCAATCCAAGAACGGAACAGGGCTCTTCCTTCTCTTCTCGTGTCGTATACCTCGTGTGTTCCCATCCTCTGAGGTCAAATTGACCTTCGGCCATGACAGTAACAGCCTCCCCAATGAAATTCTCGACTGTTTGTTCGTCTGGTAAACTAGTGACACAGTTGTCAACATAGAAGCTCCTACTCAACCTTTTCACTGTGTCCTTCGAATAATCGTTGGAAGTATCACACTTTTGAAGGCACCTTGTGAGATGATACTCCAACGTCATGGCTAACAGAAAGGGGCTACTGTTTAGACCAAACACAACACGTCCATGTCGTAAAATAGTCTCTTTTCCTTCAGAGTCTAGCCATATAAATCTAAGAAAGTCTCGATCCTTTTCATGTACACTTATTTGCAAAAATGCTTTACGAATATCGGATATAACGCCAAATTTATGTTCTCGAAACCTAAGTAGGAGCGAAGGTATCAACTCTATCATATTAGGGCCCTTTTCGAGACAATGGTTGAGAGATGGTTTTTCCTTTTCATGAGCTGAAGCGTCAAATACCGGTCGGATTTTCGTCGTACTCTCTATTTTAACTACAGGTCGATGAGGTAAGTAATGACATCGAGACTCGACCATACTATCGTCTTTTACTACCTCGATTATACCTTCATTTCGCCATTCTTCGAAAACCCCTTCATATCCTTCGTAAATATTATCCCTCTTCAATTTTTTCACAACTGAAGTCAACCTTTTCTGAGCTAGGGCATAATTCGAGTCCATAGGAGGGTGGTCTTCTAACCAAGGAAGTCGGACTTCATATCGCCCCCCATCACTGATCCTCACGTTTCGCAAAAAGAAATCTTTTGCCTCTAGTGCCATTTCACATTTAGAGTTTTTGTCAGACGGTTCCTTTATACCAATTGCCTCCAAGTCCCATAAGTCGGATATCGTAGCATCGTTAAATAAAAGATTCATCGTTGTAAGAGCTACATTACAACTAACCTTGGTAGGCGTCTTGCCCATTAGAGTCCACCCAAAATGAGTACCATATGCCGTCAGCCCACAAGAGAGCTCTAGTCGTTTTCCCGTGTACAAATCTCCAGCAATATCTGCACCAACTAAGAGCTCTATAGGACCGGCATCACCAACATCCGAAACGTCAATACCTACAGTATTCAACTCATCAATCCAAGGTCCCCTCATAACTGGAGCTACATCATTGCAGATTCTCAATTGATCTAGCACTTCGAAAGTGAAGGACTTTTCACCACCATAACATGTGACGTCATAGCAACAATGTTGGTTCCTCACCTCAGATCCGCCAAATAAGCAGTGTATGAGGTTTTCCTGCCGTTTCGGTTTCAAACCCAATTCCCCTGCAGTTCCCCTGAGAATGTAGGACCGTTGTGATCCGGTATCAATTAACGCCCTCACAACCTTAATTCCATTCATTCCCCTCAACTTTATTTTCAAAGTCTGCAGGAAAACATGCGTTGCCGTCTGATTCGTCAAAACTTGGTCTTTGACTTCGTCACTTCCACCATTTCCTTGTGGGCTACTTTTAGGATCCGATTGGTTCAATGTCAAGTTTGGACACATCAATCTCGAGTGAGAACGACTACACAGAACACATCGCAGATGTCCTTTGCATCGATTTCCCTGATGTCCGATCCTCAAACATTTGAAACAGGCCTTCTTTCTGTACAGCACGTCCCTTTTTTGTGATAAGCTCATTTTCTGAGCCTTAAAACATTTATCACTTTCGTGGGACCCATTGCAGAATATACAGCCAGCCGTTCCAACATTAACCAGTCCTTGAGCCGTAGGACAATCTGCAGCCTTCTTTTGCGAATATTTGCCCTTTTCCTCATTCACACTCATTGCGGCATATTTTTCAGTCAAACCGAAACCTTCCGCCGCCATATTGATCCGTTGCTCATTATCTACTTCCTTTTGTAAGAAACTCATCAAATTTTTCAACTGTTCCTCCAAACTAGCTGTCGCATTATGAAATGAGGAACGCTGCCATACCCTCATCAATTCGTTAGGAAGACATGACTCAATTAGCGGATACAAAATTGCAGCACACCTGTCTGAGGTAATACCCAAAGTCTCCAACGCTCGCAATTGAGTCTCTATTCGGTCATACAGAAAAGAAACATCTATCTTTTTGGCCGAGGAGTTATTCAGAAGAAGTTTCAGTAACTCCCTGACATAAACTTCTATTTGTAGATCCTCTCTACCAAATCTACTCTGCATGCTTTCTATAATTTTCGGATAATTTTCAGCCATGACGGGGTAGCTTTCGACTAACCTACGAGCTCTACTATTTGGAATGGTGGCTTGTTTCAAATATTCAATCTTATCACAGTCTTCAATAAAACTGTCTTCATGAATTCTTTTAAACTGAGCCCAAAAAGGTAACCAATCCTTTATACCTCCGTCATACTGTTTGAATTCGATCGTTGGTAATCTAAATTTACGCATACCTGTGTTATCCTCCAAACATGGACCATCTGTACGACGACTTGTTACACTCTTCGCAGACGCTGTTTCCTCTGTGATTCCTTCATACCGAACTTTAATCTGCGTGAACCTCTTAGCATAATCATCCCAACTCTGCAATTCAGTCTCCAATTCCTCGTCCGTAGCACTGTCCAGCCAAAGCTCATAAATTTGATTGTTCACTACACACAAACTGTCGAATTTTGTCGATAAAAGTTCAAACACTGCTCTAATGTCACTCAGAAAGTTTTTATCGCGCCTTTCCGTACCAGTCAGCGTATCAAATTCCTTGGCTGTTCTTGTGAACGCACTACGGAGTGCTTTCCGGCTTTTCTTTTTAATTTCCAATTCACTCGACATTTTAAACTCGGTTCAAAACCACCAAACGTTTCAACAAATTAACGAAGATTGAAAACGCGGATTAAGTTTACTAACTGGAAAATAATCTACCGAAACTGTTTTTCAACTACACTATTCCACTCGGTTTACGAAAAGTTAATCACACACGAAAACCGAAAACTTTTCCAAATAGTCAGGTCCTGTCACGGTCGCCAGATGTTTCACACACTAATAAGACTTTTATACTATACTTAAAACTTCGTCTTATAGGCGTTGAACGGTTTTGGGAATAAAAATTACTCGGCACTTTGCACAATAATCCTTTATTCCCCCTAACTAAATGGAAAACAATACACTTGGATCAACTTTGCGATTTACAACTCACACAGTGGAGAATAATGTAACACTTTACAACGTGTAATGAAAAATTCCTAATGAAATGGATTCTGAAAACTAATGCATACATTCATGCTCGAATATCTAGTTGGGACTGTTTTTCCCTTGGTTCCCCTTATTCCTTGTCGACGGGCTTCAAGAGCTTTTTGTCGAGTCGGAATTATCCGTTGACGGATTTATGATAAACAACGAGCGGACATTCTCGCGTGTATCTTGAGTTGCCTAATCTATGTCTCTGACACACTTAAAAGAAATATTATGTCTTCTACGCCATTTTTGAAGCCATCCATCAGATGCAGTAAAATTGCTGTAGCCAGATTACGGAGCTTCGTGTCCGCTTTCAAGAGATTTCAGATACAGTGGACATATGGAAATACGAAAAATTCATTTCATTACATCCGTTTATTAGAGCTAAGAGTCCGCTTATGGGAGATTTGGGTAAGAAATATATGAAGATATAGTGTCCGCGTCCGGTTAGGAGAGCGTCCGCTTGTTGGAATGTACTTAATAGGGCAAATATACACAAAATATTGGTTCATAGAAAATTGGCCGCTTATGAGAGATGTCCGCTTATTGGAGCTGTCCGCAAGTAGAGCTTTCACTGTATTTCAAAAATCGAAAAAATGGGCTAGCCCAGCACTTTTCGAAAAATGACTAAAATAGATTGTGCTGTACATGCACTGAGTTGTGCCGTTCGAATTTTCCCGAAAGTCCCACTAATTTCGCAGAAAATCGAAAAGTTGAAAAAAAAATTAGCCCAGCACTTTTGTTTTTCTTTCTCACAATTGAGTGAAAAAACTTGGGCTACATTTGTGCTGTCTTGTGCCGTACATATTTTCACGAAAATTTTTCGAATTTTCTGTGAAATGGCAAAAATGAAAAATGAAGTCAGCCCAGCACTTTCAAATTTTTCTATTGGAAACATGCTCAAAAAATTGTGCTACAAGTAGTAAATAACAGGGTAAACAAACACACTTGACGATAAGTTTCACAATTTTTATAGAAATAAATTACACAGTTGACATGCATGTTTCGGGTTTCAACCCATTCTCAAAACTGAAAACAAAATATATAGACACAACTGGTACACTTCAAGTGACAGATGTCAACACCGGAGATAAACGGAAATCTAATTGATCATTTACGATTGGAAGTTTATGTTTAAATGCTGATGATATTTCTATAATTTCTAGGAGATCTAATCTTTTACTTTTTTCACCTTTGTGTAGAATTTTTGTTTTACCAAAATCTATGAAATGATTGCAAGTGATGCAATGGTTGGAGAAGCCAGTTGTGGGCTTATTTCCAAGAATGAATTTTTTGTGTTCTTCAATTCTTAGCAGTAAATGTTGTGCCGTTGAAATTTTCACGAATATCCTGCTAATTTTCGAAAAAATTAAGAAATAAAAGAAAAGTTAGCCCCGCACCTTCGTTTTTTACGACGAAAATGTTTTCATCTAATTGAACTGCATTTGTGCTGGTGATATATTTCAGGAAAAACTTTCAGTTTTCCCTATAAAAGGAGAAAATAAGGAAATTAAGTAGATTGTTTGAAAACTTGCAATGGGTGGCAGCAATGTGCGTAAAGTTGGCCCAGCACTTCTTGATTTTCGAAAAAAAAATTCTCGTACTCAATTAGGCTAGGTTTGTGCTGCTTTGTGCCGTCAACATTTTTCTTTTATTCCATTCGGTTCTCAAGATATCGCACAAAATGTGTAGAACCGGCCAGCTCAGCACTTTTCGGAAAATTTTTTTGAAACAACTGAAATAGATTGTGGTGATATCTGGGATCTTTTTGCTGGTAATCGATTATTTCGAAAAAGGGTGTCATTAAACATTTTTTTTAACCCTTATGGTCCTCGAGATGTTCTCAGTGATCATCGAATTTGGGATACCCTGTACAAACTGTACAAGTCAGCACGAATGCAGCACAAACTGTTTTCCCTAATTTGGGAGGAGAAAAAGTATGATTGCTGGTACAAAATTGTTTTAATTCAATTTTCTGGAAAATAGGAGGGCATTTCGGAAAAGTTCGAACGGCACAACTCAATGCATATGTTATTCGCAATAGCCGAAAGCGGCCACTGTCCGAAATTTTTGCTCACAACGCGTTATGGCTATCCAAATTTACCCACGATGCGAATAGATGTTTCTTTTTCGAGCACTGAGTAAAGCGGAATACCCAGAACGCGTTGTGGGTAAATCAGATAATCCACAATGCGAATCGAATTTTAGCGAGCTTCCATTATACGTTGTGGACAATTCATTTTACCCACGTCGCATTTTGGGTATTGCACTTTACCCAGAAAGCGATGAACCAGAATTTGTCGTCGAAGTCAGTCTGCTGTAGGTTTTGTACTGGCAGGTACGAGTAGCATGAATATATTACATTCCACAGTGCCTAGATACGTTGTGATTTTTTGAAATTGGTTTGACTTCTTTGTTTCGGTTTCAGTGCGTGAGTTCGAAAATATTTCAATATAATAGCTGAATTCGAACAAAAATTAAGTGAACAGGTCGTTGTTATTATCAGACGAAGGTTATTTAGAGATTATGTATGAAACCAAAGTTACACTACAAAGAAAACGGGATGGACTTGAATAATCATTCAAAAAATATCGTAGATTGAAACGGTTTGATCCATTATCAGTTGAAGAAAAGGATAAACTCGTTATCATAGAACGTTCAGCAAACCAATCTGGCCTAATTTTCTAATGTGCAGCAAGTGAAATGTATGATGTAATACAGACAACTCATTGAAAAATTGGACACAAAAGAGAAAAAGTTATCTGTCCATTTCGCTTCACCCAAAAAAAGGTTACAAGTAAAACAATGAATACAAAAAACCTTCCATTGAAGGTTCATAAAGGTAAAACAAAACGATATATATTAACAACTTATTAGAACTAAAAACAAATATTATTTATTTTTACAACTGGTACTTCTATAACATCTTGAATTACATTTTAAATTCAATTTCACACATGCACAAGCCTGAGTTTGACATCCTTTCAAACAATTCCTTGCTTCGATCTGGATGGCAACATGGCTTCTTGGCGGATATTCACAGGAGAACCTGTAGCGACCTCAGAGAGGGATGGAATTTGTGTTCATTTCTGCTGTACAAACTGTACGTAACCTATTCACGCTAGTCGTAATACTCGTACCCGTCTGTACGCACCACATACGTTCTACAGCAGACTGATTAGATTACTTCGAAGACAAATTCTGGTTCATCGCTTTCTGTGCAATACCCACAACGCGACGTGGGTGAAATGAATTGTCCTCAACGCAGATGAAAAGCTCGATAAAATTGGATTCGCATTGTGGATTATCTAATTTACCCACAACGCGTTCTGGGTATTGCGATTTACTCAATGCTCGAGAAAAAAACCACCTGTTCGCATCGTGGGTACATTGTAATATTTCACCCCGAGTGGGCAAATATTATTTTGAAGGGGAAGATAAATGAGGCAAGACATCCCTGTATTAAAATTGTAGAAGGAGAGGAAATAGAATAGAGAGGTACTGCTCCTTGAATCATAGAAACCTTTCCTTTTCTTTGGGTGGCCGATCCCTCCTCTTGATAGCTTACCAAGCAGGAACACTTACGATCGGATGATCTACCACCTTTGACTTACGTACTCTACCTTAACGTTGGGCCAGGCTGTGATCTTCTAGTTGGTTAGGATCCTACGTTGTGTGATTGTAGTGAACCAAGTTCAGGATAACTCGTTACTTATGAGACTAGGATAGGAAATCATGAATGAGAACAAAAGAACTAAATAAAACACTTGATTGGACAGAAGGTGGAAATCAGGCCTTTATTGGTCCGTGGAAGTAGTTCGTGAGTACTACCGCCATTTGAAAGGGTAAAAACGAACGAGTTCCAATTCATCATTGAAACTCAAAGCAAAAAACCCTTTGGCATTACAATTGGATATCACACAAAACATATATGGGATGTCAGTACATCAATAATAACAGTTGCAGATGATTGTATAAATATCACCTTTACATGGCTTTGATTCAGACAGATAGATAGGTACTTCAATTCCAGTAGAAAGTACATAATGCACAGATCAAGACAAGTGTGAACTAACAGTTGCAATAACTACAGTAGTTACGTGTACAGTCATATCTTTGGACATGGCACAGTTGTCAATCAATGCAAAGAACTCTTATCTAACTAGATAGAGTATATCAAATGTAAAGAACATGATTGAATGTATCTCCTTTATGGTTCTCTGGTATTATGAATACAAGATTAGTTGAGCATAATAATTTCAATGTAACGTTAAAACAATCTACACGATGGAAAGAAATGATCTTCCAAATTCAGGCCGCTGAAAGGGAAAGTTATGGCAGTGTTCATATATCAATTCAGTTGTGCATAGGTTCATGTGTGGGGGAATATTCGCCCTGGAGGTAACTTGTTTGCAGAGGTTACAGTCCATAATAAATAAATAAATAGTCATCAGATAAATAAGGGTGGCCTGGATCTGTATAAATCATTCAATCCAATTTCATAGAATATATTCACATACGAGGATATTTAAAGCAACATAAAAATAACAGGATGATAAATTCAATAATCTCAAATGCTCTCACTCGGTTCTGAATATAAGTAATTGTACAGTAATCACCGTAACCATGTTTCTGCTCGTTCGAAAGATGTTTCATCAAAAGAATATAGAAATGAGTATGGCTTTCAGTGATTGGATACAATGAGGTGTATCAATCGATAGAATAGACCAGTCAGATGAAATAAACATTTCCATTGGATATAACTTCCATTCACCAGATTGGCGAGTTCAGAAATTACATGATGCTGGAACAAAATGAGTGAACTCATATCTAGTTATCAAATAGCAGAGATTCGTGAACCAATCGACATCATCAAACAGAATGAACGGGGAAACCATTGCTTAGTTCTGAAAGCACCAATAGAAGATATCAAATAGAATCGATAATAATGATCAAACTTACGATTGGACACAGAACACTTTGGATGACAAAATGGCGACTAAAAGAAGATATTTTCTCAAGAAACCACCATTCTAGGAACTGTATTTGAAGCTAGCCGTTGAGAGCCAAAAATTCCAAGAGAAGCGAAACCCCCTTTCTGTTCGTCCATCTGTAACCTCTTTTTAACACCATCGAATATTCAAAATAAACAATAACCATAGATCGCTAGTTATCTGTTATAAGATAAAGACATTGTTGTTGTTAAATTATAATGCTATCCATGATATGAATTGCTCCAACGGCATACTAGAATTTCCTTTATATTCGAATAAGATTATAATAGAAAGGGCAACCATTTTGGGAAGCGACGTAGCCGATGTTAAAGAGAGTGGCAACGCCGTATTTTATTGTCCTAGAGAGGGTCGGGTTCATGGCTTGTGAGGCAGGACCGCCTTGAGCTATTAGTAGATATTCCAATGAATTATTTGTGCCTAGAAATTCTGGATCATTACAACATATGGATACCCATAACGCGTTGTGAGCAAAATTTTCGGACAGTGGCCGATTTCGGCTATTGCGAATAACACATATACACCACAATCTATTTCAGTGCTGAGCTGGCCGGTTCTACACATTTTGTGCGATATCTTGAGAACCGAATGGAATAAAAGAAAAATGTTGACGGCACAAAGCAGCACATACCTAGTAAGAGAATTTTTTTTTCGTAAATCAAAAAGTGTTGGGACAACACACACACATAAATAATTGAGCAAGTGAAATAAATTCAGAACGAGTCTCTTGAAGAGTGTACAGCTAATAAATGGAAAGGCTTTCCATAGCACATATAAAAAGAAATAAGAGAAGATTAGTCGAAATATGTGGGATGTTGCTGACACAAAATCTTTCATTATGAACATGATGAGGTTTGCCCAGATGAGGAAATAACAGTTGTGGTTGTTGAAACAACAGTAGGAATATTTACATTCCATATTTTACACCTTCATTGTTCACAAATATTGAAAGTTACAATGTCATACAAAATTCTTCATACATTAAATAAATCCATTCGTTAAGTTTTGTTTCTGTCTTGATATCAATTTCAATTTTCCCAATCCATTAAGTTTGCAGGTAATCGTATGTGATAATTGGAAACATTTTCATGTTCAGATTGCCGTACTTTGAAAAAATACCATTTAATTTTCAAGTTATTTCTATATTTTTTTATTGCTATGATGAAAGCACAGAAAACTATTTCTTACTTTTTTGTACCTAGAAATAAAGCTGCAACTGGACTTCCAAGGCTTGCTCTGATGTCAATAATTCGTGGATGGTTGTATTCAATTCGCGGTAATGGCCATAACACACATGATGCGTGTGATATGACCTTTGACTATACCCGTCAACCCGTCAGACTATACTAATAGTCTAAGGTTATGACCTACATTACCACTCGTTGAATAATATACTATTTTACGTACCTACTATAATAACGGAGCTTTTTGATCGACACTACAGGAAGTTTTTGATATTTTGGGTATGTCCTGACCATGGAGGTCAGGTTTCATCACGTTACAAATTTTTTTTCGTATTTTCTTGTCGACTTCAATTACATGTCCAGTTTTTCATAAATTCGTTTTTGTATAGTTGATGACGTGTTATAATTGTATGATTATGATTATACTGATATGTAACTCTTAGGTCTCCCTTATTTCAGGACTCATTTCATTGTAGCCCGAGGAAGGCGATGGAATTGCATGCCAAAAAGTTGCCTATTAGATCATTAATAGTTTTTATTCTGTTCCTTATGCCGAAAACCATTTCCACAATCAAGTTGTTTGTTTATCTACCTATTCGTGTTAGTAAATATACAAAGCAACTGCAACATCACCCAGAAGGAGCTATTTGAATCAAAATTGTTTTTTTGTCAAACATGGATGGTACTTATAGCAAGAACTAATGATGGAAGTCGTACTAAGGCCAAAATTGTGCTAATGGGGCGCCAGAATGACCCGGATAGATATATAAATTTCTAAACCATAAAAATTGTCAAAAAACTTTGGTGGGAATCGAACTCTCCACGGATATGAATAGGATTCATTCTAATCTTTTAAATTTCCGTTACCACAGCAACGCTAGTTAATCGAAAGTGGAGGGTTCGATTCCCACCAAAGTTATTTGAAAATTTTTTTATGGTTTATAAATTCATATTTCTATCCGGGTCATTCTGGCACTCCATTAGCACAATTTTGGCCTTGGTATGACTTCCAGTTTTGCCAATAAAAATTATGAAACTACTTCTAACGTTATCTTTGGAAGGCTACAAAAAGACGACCAATGGGTATTTTTATATTCTGTTTTCACCTCAGTATTCAGAATGGAAACCATAAAAAATTCCAACAATTTTGGATGGAATTTTTGTTTCACTGAAGACATGTAAAAAAAAGTTAGAATTTTGGAAAAATGTTTTCACGTAAAATCTTAGAAAATCTAGTACGTTGAAATAATGCTTTTCAAATTGGCGACCGAGAAAAAAATCCAACTTTGCAGGTTTTCCGTCATTTTGAATTTTTTTCTTCCTCGGTGTCATCTACTCGGCTATATATGTTTGTCCAGTTTATGGTGAAACCCTGTATACACATAGTTAATAATTACTTTTCGAGTTATATCGATGAATCCCGCATTTGAAGTTAGAAACTTGCTTATCTACAAAATGAGTTAACAAGCGTCTAAACAGACAGGAATATCTGTTAATTTGAGATATAATCTCGAATAAACTGAAGTCTGCACAAACAACATCAGTCATACGAGGATTTCTATTTCCGACCAACAGTGTGCGCAATCAATTTAACATGTCGCACTTCTTGACCAAAATACACATATTTTCTCGTAGGAATAACATCTCAAACACCAGTGATCTTTCGTTACTGTAGACTACGACATTTACATGCAGGATTAAAACAATGTACCATTATTTTTATCTTCCTCCGCAAGCGATGGCTTCGTTAGGATGGGGCTCAGAGGACTTTAACTCGGGACAATAATAGGGCGATAATTGTTGCAAAATATTTGTTTTATTTGGACAGGAATATGAATTCTATCGAAGAAATATAATGAATTCGAGTAGGGGAGCGAGGGGCTTGTTGTAACAGGGGCAAGTAGTAACAGGCTCTTTTCAATAGGATCTTAAACTTTATTGGCGTATTTCTTTGACTCGATTTTACCAATAAACCACGCCGCATAATGTTGCCATATCAACTATCCTGTCAGCCTGCGAATGTGTGATCGGGCTTCATTTTTGCCAGGTAATATAAAATTGTAGTGTCGTAAAATTTTGGTTTGCATTAATATTATCGTCTAATTTCAAACTTTCTGTATCCTATTTGCACTCTAATTTATCCATCTCTGATAATGTGTAACAGTTTTTAAGATTGCTAAATTGTGTAAATAGTTATCTTGATGAATGTTAAAAATCATACCATGGGGTTAGTTGTAACAAAATCCCGGGGCTTGTTGTAACGTGTTACAACATGCCCCAAGTTATTATGAGGGTGTATAAAGTGGAAAAAGATGACAAAATCAAACGAAAAGGTAAATGAAAGGGAACAGGCAAAGGTAAATCAACAACAAGAAAACCGGAGTAGACAGAGCTAAAAAAAAAGATTTTATGTTCAGATTCAGAATCTGAATCAGAAGTGTGCTGTTGTCTTGTATGTATGTGGTGAAGCTCACACAGATTCAAATAAGGAAGATTGGTCGAGTGTATTATTTGTAAGATGTGGGCATAATTGAGATGTGTTACAGGAGACACAATATCTTTTATTCGTATTAAATGTAGCTCCGATGAAGAGTGAATTGAATTATGATGATTCCCCGCCGAATGTTGATTCTTGTATGTGCAATACTTTGTTTGATAGATTTCAAAAGGAGATAATTACGGAGCATACATCAGTTATAAATAATTTCATTACTTTTTCTGTGATTTAAAAGTGCCATGATGATTATAAGGAGTGTTCATCTGAATGAAACTGTTAATTACTGAATTTTTAAGTGTTGATGACTAAAAAAGTGTATTCAAGTTGATTTTTGATAAGAATTACATAATACTTTAGAAAGATGTTAATTTCGTTAAAAATAAACAAAAAATATATTATCAGACGTATAATTGTTGTCTTTTTTAGTCGTTACTACTTGCCCCGGTAGATGTTACAACTTGCCCCAAGCACGAGGTAAGTTGTAACACCGCACTTCTTCTAGAAAATAATTGATTATGAAATAATGAACAATAGTTTTGGTATTATTTTCACTTGATTTGGTAGAGGAAGGGTTACAGCATCCATCCATCTTCATTAGGTAGCAATTCGATCAATGGATCTCAAGATATATTAGTTTTCATGAAAACTGTTACAACAAGCCCCTCGCTCCCCTACCTACCTATTTCATATACAGGGTGACTGGTGACGTAAGGGACAACGGCTAAGTGGAGATAGAGGACCTATCAAACTGAATGAGAATTTGGGTTTCAAATGTCCCATGAGGGTATTCGTTTCGGAGATATAGGGTGATTTATGAAAAAATGCTAAATCTATGAACTCCCACATCTTCGTTAATATGATATGTTTTTCGCTGATATTTTACATGTTTGTTTATACAGGCATTCTCTGTCAGCATAAGAAAAAAATTGAAAAAATTGCTGGCCCGTACTCAAAAATTTCAATTTACATGTCAAGTGAGAAATATCACACAGTATATGAGATAAAATAAAATTAAATAGAAATTTGGAAAGAGGGAAAAACAGATGAAATATCTTTTTTTGTTTGAATGGCACAAATTTTCTTTCGTTTCTATGATATGTTGAAGTAAGAATATAACAATATTTTTATATTCCCATCACGAAAAATAATATTCTTGGGAAAACAAAAACAGAGCTGTTCTCACCACGCCCTGCACATGTCGCCAAAGATAAATAAAATGCAAACAACTCCATAAAGTAGGCATGTTTCAAAAAATGACAGGTGGATTGGTCGGGGAGGTTCTAGGAATTGGCCTGCTAGATCACCCGATCTAACTCCTCTGGATTATTTCCTATGGGGTCATCTTAAGGATACGGTGTATAAAGAAACAATAACAAGCCGTGAACATTTGAAGAGCAGAATAACTGAAGCATGCGAAGAAATTAAAACAAATATTCCTCTGATTAGAAAAGCTGTGCTTCATTTGTTCAAGAGAGCCAATAAATGTATGGACGTGAACGGCTCTCATTTCGAACATTTGCTTACTTGATTTTTTTTTAAATTATATTTCCGACTTTTTTTATTTTTGTGTTTGAGTATCCAACTCTTTCATCACCCCATCTACAACAAATTTTATTTTGAAATTTTATATGGCATCGAAATATTAATTGATAAAAATAGATTTCAAGATTTGAAGGAATATTTTGATGCCAGGCTCATTCTAGCGCCTCGAATTCAAGGTTTTTTCTATCAGTAGTACTAATTTTCATGATTTGAATATAAAATTATTGTAATATTCTTACTTCAACATATCATAGAAACGAAAGAAAATTTGTGCCATTCAAACAAAAAACAGATATTTCATCAGTTTTTTTCCCTCTTTCCAAATTTCTATTTGATTTTATTTTATCTCATATACCGTGTGATATTTCTCACTTGACATGTGAATTGAAATTTTTGAGTGCGGGCCAGCAATTTTTTCAATTTTTTTTCTTATGCTGACAGAGAATGCCTGTATGAACAAACATGTAAAATATCAGCGAAAACATATCATATTAACGAAGATATGGGAGTTCATAGATTTAGCATTTTTTCATAAATCACCCTATATCTCCGAAACGAATACCCTTATGGGACATTTGCAACCCAAATTCTCATTCAGTTTGAGGTCTCTATCTCCACTTAGCCGTTGTCCCTTACGTCACCAGTCACCCTGTATAATTAGAGCCATGGCTCTAATTATTCTGATAACTCTTAGGTCTTCCGAGGAGATCTCTCAGAAACAACAAGCATCTGAGCTGGTAGCTTGTACGAGTTAAAAGAATCAGTTGTGTTACTATGTCCTTACTCCACCTTAGGCACAGCACTGCTAATTTTTGACCCAATGGTGGCTACCGTCTGACTAAAAAATTTCTTTCCTAGACTCGGGATTGAACTCGGAACTACCGGTTCCTAGGGCTACGCCCTAACCACGGAGCCAGGAGAATTATAAAATGAGTCATGTATTGGCTCTGATCATTAAATGAGCGCTCTGAGGGGTGACGAAGTATCCTGTGAAGCTCATTCCTATCTTAGGAAAAAATGGGTCATCTAAATACTAAAGCACTGACGTGTAGTCACGACCGAGCTTTAAAGCGCTCGTCCGCTCGTTCATCCATATTGTAAGTAGATCCATCTTGTAGGTTGATCCATCTCACATGGCAAATTCGAATTCAAGAATTAAAGGAATTTTTTTTTTCTAATTTTGACATATAAAGTGACACTTTTCAAAACTCATCGACGCGACGTTTTGAAACGTCTTACTTGTTACGAAAAGTAAAATGTTTCGCCACTGTTGATGTAAAAGTTTATTCTAAAACTAGTTGCAGAATGGGCTCCTATTCCAATACGAAAGCGAAATTCGAAAACGAGCGACGAAGGAGCGAGTTTTCGAACGCATGAGTATTGGAATTGCATTCTGCAACGAGTATTAGACGATATTTTCTCTATTTCACTCAAATTTTGTGAAATTCAATGAAAAAATTCAAATTATAGGTCCTAGTGACTTTCATATTGTATCTTGGCAGTTGGTGTGAATGTTAGGAAGCACGAAAATCGACATTTCCAAATTGACGTCTGCTGAAATTTAAAAGGATCGGAAGCCATTGCTGACAACCACAAAACGAAAAATGTTACTGAAAACGTTGCTGTAATGAATTCATTACAGCACTGTTTTTAGTACTGTAATGAACACATTATGATACTGAAATAGAGAAAGTAAATTTCGCCATTAATTGTGAAAAATGCAGAATCATTGTAAGACTAAACTACTCGAAACATGAACCTCTTTACCTATATATTGTTAAATTCGAAGAACTACATATTAGTATCTCCTATATCTCCATAGAAATAAAACACAATTCCTCAGAAATAATACTAACTTTGCCTATAATACAAGAACAGCCAATATAACTTATCCATCACACAAATTATCTTTAAGTAAGAAAAATCCATCGTATATGTGCATCAAAATCTTTAATAACCTACCTAATACAATAAAAACAATTGAAAATTATAAAATATTCAAAATAAAAACCAAAAAAATATTAATAAACTTAGAACCATATTGTGTTGGCGATTACCTTAGCTCAAAATTGTAATTAAGATTTATTGACACTATTTCCTTTTATGTTCTCTGTATGAAACTTCATTGGAAATAAAGAATTTATCTATCTATACAGGGTCTTTCACGAGGAACCTCACCCATATTTATACGGGAAACTACTGAACGTATTTTCATGAAATTCAGCACTTATAAGTATTTCACGATGCTGATGAAATCTAGAATATTTTCAAGGCATGAGCACCTCCGGTTTTTCCGGAAATGACGTCAACTTCCGTTTTTCAAATTAGAACACCATTTTTTATTGCAGAAATAGATTCCTTAGAAAATTTCAAGTTATTTTGATGTAACATTTTTCAGTTTTGGTTGGAAAATTCTCTCTGAGCGGGAAAATTCGAAAAAAAAATCGAAAATAGAGCTCCGCTGAAACAAGAATAACTTCGAGGTTTTTGGATGGAAAATTTTCATTTTTGGGATTTTTCAAGATGTAAGATTGATGTATCCACTTTGAAATTCGAAATCGCGATTCATGATACAGGGGGTGAAAAAATCGCTTTCAAAGTTAGGGATGACAAAATCGTGAAAAATCAATTTTTTCAAATTAGAACCCCATTTTTTTATGGCAGATATTGAATCTACGTTAAAAAATAATGTGAGTGTATGCATCACACCTTTGCCCTTAAGTGGATATTTTCTGAGTTATTCACAAAAAACTGTTTTTCGTCTTGAATTTTCAGCTGTTTCTTTTCCTTTCACGCCAAGAAAAAAGAAATTTTCAGGAACTGTTACTCAAACCATGTTTTAGATTTTAATACCCTAATATGCAAGAGAAAAAAGTTACAGGTTGTTCCTAAATAGATGGCGAATTTGGATTCGAATTTGTATCGGAAACCTCTTTATTTCAACTAATCGGCCATCGGTTTTCTCTCCAGTGATAAATAAATAATTCCTTATGAACCATATGCAAAAACTTACCATGTTTTACATTCTTTTTTTTTAATGATAGATATCATTAATTACATCTGCCAAATTCCTCTTTATTCAGTAGCATTTTGTGTTTACTATTAATTTGGTGATAATTCGTATTAAGTTATAAAATCGATCACTATGCCTAATTTTACCAATGAAGATTATTTAAATCTCATTCTACTTCATGGAGAATGTAATAAAGTTGTAGATAGAACGATTCGACTATTCATTGAGAGGTTTCCTGACCGACCCAGACCAACGAGAGATACCATGACAAACTTGAGAAATGTCGGATCTTTCGTTAAGAAAACTTTACACAGAGAAAAAAGTGTAGTAGAAGATGAGAACAACGAAATTACAGTTCTTGCATATTTTCGTGTGAATCCTCAAAATTCTCTCAAAGATGCCGAGATTGATCTGGGATTATCTCAATCGAGTGTTTGGAGAATATTAAAAAAACATAAAATGCACCCATATAAATTCAATAGGGTACAGCATTCGAAGGAAACTGATTTCGTCAGGAGAACAGAGTTTTGCTAAGCTATGATGATTCGATTTCAAGAGAATGAAAACTTTTTGGACTGTATAATTTGGACAGATGAATCTAAATTAACAAAGAATGGTTCTTTCAATAGGCATAACAGTCATTATTGGGATGAAGAGAACAACCACCACTTCAGACAATGGAACTTTCAAGAGACCTGGAGTTTCAATGTTTTTTGCGCCATCAAAAATAATGCAATTCTCGATGTTCACATTTATGATGGGACTTTAACTGGTAAGATAGAACACTACACATGTTTGCATTATTTAAAGAATGTTCTCCCTTAGGAGATGGATATTCTGACATATTGACTCAAATAATTGAGCCGCTAGTACAGAACCATAATGACTTATGGTATCAACAGGATGGCGCGCCTCCACACAATTCACTCAATGTGCCAAATATCCTCTACAGGCTCTTTGAAGATCGATGGTTGGCGAACAATGGTCCACATCTTTGGCCACCACGTTCTCCCGATTTAACTCCTTTAGACTATTATGTTTGGGGTAGGATAAAAAATATTGTCTACTCAACTCCCCTTACTGATAAAGAGGACTGCATAGAACGAGTCAGAAATGCGTTCAGGTTTGTTTAGATTTTTAGATTCATAGTTTTGAGACTCAATTCGGTTTTTAAACACTTTTGCAGATCTCTTCCTCCCGATGAAATAAGAAGAGCAACGCACGAAGCATTCCTGAGACGTATAAATAAATGTCTAGAAATTAATGGTCAAAACTTTGAGCATCTTCTCTAGTTATAACTGCGAGATTTTGCCATGGTTCTCCTAATAGTAACTTGAAATCGGTTTCAAGAAGGGGTGAAAAATCTACAGCATGGTTCAAATAACAGTTCCTGAAAATTTCATCTTTTTGGCGTGAAGGGAAAAGAAATAGCTGAAAAACAGTTTTTTGTGAATAACTCAGAAAATATCCATTTTAGGGCAAGGGTGTGATGCACACACTCACATTATTTTTTAACGTAGATTCAATATCTGCCATAAAAAAATGGGGTTCTAATTTGAAAAAATTGATTTTTCACGATTTTGTCATCCCTAACTTTGAAAGCGATTTTTTCACCCCCTGTATCATGAATCGCGATTTCGAATTTCAAAGTGGATACATCAATCTTACATCTTGAAAAATCCCAAAAATGAAAATTTTCCATCCAAAAACCTCGAAGTTATTCTTGTTTCAGCGGAGCTCTATTTTCGATTTTTTTTTTCGAATTTTTCCGCTCAGAGAGAATTTTCCAACCAAAACTGAAAAATGTTACATCAAAATAACTTGAAATTTTCTGAGGAATCTATTTCTGCAATAAAAAAATGGTGTTCTAATTTGAAAAACGGAAGTTGACGTCATTTCCGGAAAAACCGGAGGTGCTCATGCCTTGAAAGTATTTTAGATTTCATCAGCATCGTGAAATACATATAAGTGCTGAATTTCATGAAAATACGTTCAGTAGTTTCCCGTATAAATATGGGTGAGGTTCCTCGTGAAAGACCCTGTATATCTATCTATCTATTATGAAGATCAATAAGTTTATTAGTCAGATAACTTTAACATGTTGAATGGAAAAATTATTTATAAATATTAATAACACAATTTGAGCAATTAGTGATATTGACCCCAGCTGACAACGTGGTTTTCTGTGTAGCATTAATTTGCGTATTATCCATATAATTTTCTCCTAGGATGTTTGTCGCAATCTTCTGTTCATTAATAACGGAATTCTCCACGTATCCTTCAGCAACCGTATTAGACTTCCATCCACCATGTTGTTTGATTCTCAGCAAATCAGCTCCAGAATCCGCAAGGAGAGTGGTCGATGACCGCCGAAAACAGTGACCAGTGTGCAAACAAGGATTTGGCAAGTTTAAAAACTGAGCGATCATTCTCGGCAAACTTCCAAATGTGTTATACCTACAGGTTGCACTCCACATCTCCCATCCAAATATTTGACAAAAAATCTGTAATGCTTAACATTTGATGGCCTTAGCATAACATATTTCTTCACCATTCCGATGCAATATATACCGTCAAAAGCTCCAGCGGTTATAGCAAAATTCTCGACATACTTTCGTCTTCGTGTTGGGAATTGTTACTTTAGCAAATTCCTCCTGAAATACTTTATCTTCTAAGCGAAGAAAAGTTAATTCACCTTTTCGGCAAGCTCCAGCAACTCCAACGATCAATGCTACCTTATTCATTAAATGTTGCTCATCAGAAGCTTCTTTCAGAAAATGGGCAATGTTTTCCTTACTTTGTGGGCTGGTAACCTTCAGAATATCTTTTCAAAAACGACAGTAAATTTGTATACTTCTTGATGTCAATATTTCTTTTCAAGCACAATTCGGTTCTTAACATCGAATATAAGCTCCACAAGGTTGAATTCTTCCAGTGGCGCAACCAAGGGGGGGCTTTGGGGCTGCAAATAGTGGTCGAATACCATCAGGATGATCATAAAAGATTGTCGAGTAATTTTCGATGTTCAAATAAAGTAGAAAACACAAAAAATTCAATCTTTCCACCAATTTCCACTCCGTTTTCCGCGATTTCCCTATATTTCTGAAAATGTCGAATTTTTGGCAACAGCGCATTCGTTTTTGACTTTTTTCTATTGCATTAATTGTCGAATACCTGTCCCGAATTTGTCGTGAAAGAAAAAAACTTGTCGCGTCCTTAATTTTTTTTCTACGGGGTGGCTTTGCTAACTTAACGTTAAGTTAGCAGAACCACTTTCTCAATATCTGCCAAATATCATAAAAATGGTTATAAATAATTGTCGAGCAATTGTCGAAGTCCATATGAAGTAAAAAAAAAAATTCATTCCTTCTTGTTTATTTTACGTCTTTTTCCCGGGCGTATGAGATATTTCTGGAATGATCGCATTTTTGACAACAGCGCATTCGTAATTGACTTTTTTCTATTGAATTAATTGTCGAATACCTGCCTTGAATTTGTCGTGAAAGAAAAAAATTTGTCGCGACCTTCGTTTTTTTTTCTACTAGGTGGCTTTGCTAACTTTATATTAGGTAATTTAGCAAATAGTGGTCCAATATCATCCCGATGATCATGAATGAAATTATTGTCGATTAATTGTTGATGTTCAAATAAAGAAAAAAACACAGAAAAATTTAATATTTCTAGCAATTTCCACTCCATTGCCTCACGATATCCATATATTTCTGAAAATATCTCATTTTTGGCAACAGCGATTGCATCAATTGTCGGACACCTGTCCCGAATCTGTCGTGAAAGAAAAAAAATTGTCGCGTCCTTAATTTTTTGTCTAAGGGATGGCTTTGCTAACTTAACGTAAAGTAAGCAGAACCACTTTCTCAATATCGACCAAATATCATGAAAATGGTTATAAATAATTGTCGAAGTCAATAACTCTATATGAAGTAAAAAAAAACACAAAAAATCCATTCCATTCAGTTTATATCAAGCGATTGCTGCAATCGAATTAAAGTCAATAACGAATGCGCTGTTGCCAAAAATGCGATACTTTCAGAAATATAGGGAAATCGCGATAAAATGGAGTGGAAATTGCTAGAAAGATTAAATTTTTTGTGTGTTTTCTACTATAAATAATTGTCGAGTAATTATCGATGCTCCAATAATGGAGCATCGATAATTACTCGACAATTATTTATGATCATCGTGATGATATTCGACCACTATTTGCTAAATTAATATAAAGTTAGCAAAGCCACCAAGTAGAATAAAAACGAAGGTCGCGACAATTTTTATTCTTTCACGCCAAATTCGAGGCAGGTATTCGACAATTAATGCAATAGAAAAAAAGTCAATTACGAATGCGCTGTTGCCAAAAATGCGATAATTCCAGAAATATCTCAAACGCGCGGGAAAAAGACGTAAAATAAACAAGAAGGAATGGATTTTTTTGTGTTTTGTTTTACTTCATATGGACTTCGACGATAACTCGACAATTATTTATAACTATTTTCATGATATTTGGTAGATATTGAGAAAGTGGTTCTGCTAACTTAACGTTAAGTTAGCAAAGCCACCACGTAAAAAAAAAATTGAGGACGCGACAATTTTTTTCTTTCACGACAAATTCGGGACAGGTATTCGACAATTAATGCAATAGAAAAAAGTCAAAAACGAATGCGCTGTTGTCAAAAATGCGACATTTTCAGAAATATAGGGAAATCGCGAGAAAATGGAGTGGAAATTGCTAGAAAGATTGAATTTTTTGTGTTTTCTACTTCATTTGAACATCGACAATTACTCGACAATCTTTTATCATCATCCTGATGATATTCGACCACTATTTGCTAAATTAATATAAAGTTAGCAAAGCCACCTAGTAGAAAAAAAACGAAGGTCATGACAAATTTTTTTCTTTCACGACAAATTCGAGGCAGATATTCGACAATTAATGCAATAGAAAAAAAGTCATTTACGATTGCGCTGTTGCCAAAAATGCGATAATTCCAGAAATATCTCAAACTCGCGGGAAAAAGACGTAAAATAAGCAAGAAGGGATGGATTTTTTTGTGTTTTTTTCTACTTCATATGGACTACGACAATTACTCGACAATTATTTATAACCATTTTCATGATATTTGGTAGATATTGAGAAAGTGGTTCTGCTAACTTAACGTTAAGTTAGCAAAGCCACCCCGTAGAAAAAACTAGGGACGCGACAAATTTTTTTCTTTCACGACAAATTCTCGACAATTATTCGACAATTAATGCAATAGGTTTTATTGATTTTATCGCAAGTGGCACTGCTAACTTCATAGACATTCGAAATATATGGATTGGCAGAGGTGGACCGCATGCCTGGCCCGCTGGATCACCAGATTTCAATCCTGTTGATTATTTCATTTGAAGTTATTTGAAATGTTAAGTACATCCATCTGAAATAAAAAGTGAGGAGATCCTCAAGCAACGTATCGAAATCGCTTGCAATGAAATACGTAAATAATAATAATAATTTTTATTGGTTTAACCAAAGGGCTATCGACCGAAGTCTTTCTGCCCGTTTACACTATTCTACATTACATGTATTTAATAATTCTATATAAAGAGGGAAAAGTAAAGTTTATAGAAAAAAAATTTAATAAATATTTAAATAAATTTATGTTCTGAGTTCCTCCAATTCCGAAATTAGAATTTTAGCTGGATATATTCTTCTGTTGCCTTGGGCGTGGTTGTTTGTCGTCACCGGTTGAAGGATCTCCATGTTGCTACGGTTGTTTGCGAATATTATATTCAATTTGTGTTATTGGTTCAATTTGGGTTTTTTCGTAAAGCATAGTATTCGATGGATTATGTAGTGGGTTTCTAGGGTGCCTCCATATATCTAATAACATCAATATGGATTATACCCCTGCTTTTCACAGTTTCAAGTGAAGTCAAATATTTGGTAACGATTGAGTTGTACTCTTGCGTCAACTGGAAATGCATAAATTGCGAGAAATTTAGAGGTTATGTTTATTCTGAAAGACAACAAGAAATCGAGAATGAAAATATGTCACTTAAATACTTTCAGTTCACTTTTAGAATATGAATAAGAGTTAACAATGATATTTGGGACTTGGAGAAAACAGAATAGAGCGATTGGAACCTTTCACATGAAATTGTGAGGTTATGATCAAATCTATTCACATGAAGTTAAGAATGACATACGTTTCACGACATAATACGATGTGTCGGAGAGAGACAGAATTAAAAAAATATTTTAATTCTCAATATTGCCGCACAAGCGCAGATCTTGATTGCTACCAAATCCCAGCTTCAGTTTTTATTGGCTCATGGCCCATATAGGAATTAGTAGATATATGGGTGCCTCATTTTCGTTATTATTCTTAAACTGCTTCTTTCTGCCAATTTTTCAATGTAGGGTTTCTTGCGTTTATCCATAGTTGGTGTCCATATTCTATGATTGGTCTGCATATCATTTTGTAGATGTTTGTTAATGTCTTATAGTTGATTCCTTTCCGTTTGTACGTGAGTGCTGTGAAGTGTCTGGATCTTGTGACAATCTTTTTCTTCATGATTTGTGTGTGATGCTTGAAGTTGAGTTTGTTGTCAAGTGATATTCCTAGGTATTTAACTGTCGGTGTAGGTGTGATGTAACATGTTTATTATTGGTGATGAGGCTGTTATTTTATGTCCAAATTCAATAACTTGAGTTTTGTTAGGATTGGGAGAGATGCGCCATTTTTTCATCCAAGTTACGATTTTGTCAGATAATCTTTGAAGACCTTCAATCGTTTTACTCAGGGTTCTGTTGTGTGAGGAAAGAGCAGTATAGTCACAGATGACAGAATTGAAGTGTATATAAATGTGGATTTACTTTTTTGTTGTTGTTGAGGTCGTGGTTGTACATGTCATGACAAAAAATGTTGTAAAGTATGGGGGATAGTGGTGAGCCCTGGGGTAGACCTTGCTGTGGTGTGAACATATCCGATAGAGAAGAATTTATCTTGATTTGCAACCTCCTATCTTTCAAGAACCCTTGTATTATTTTTATGAGATAGTCTGATGTTTTACATTTAATCAATTTATATAACAATCCTTTGTGCCAAACACTATCAAAGGCTTGGGTAATGTCCATAAATACTGCAGCAGATTTGTTCCCTTTTTTCATACTATTTTGTATATTTGAAGTGAGTGCTATAAGTGGGTATATTGTGGAGTTTTTACTTTTGAATCCGAATTGGTATGTGGGTATCACGTGTTTGAGTTTTTCTTCTAAACGTCTAGCTATTATTTTTTCGAATAGTTTGCCCGCAACTGGTAAGAGAGTTATTGGCCGATAGTTTGAAGTGAGTTGATGGTTCTGGTTTGGTTTTGGAATCGGAAATATTAGACCTCTTGTCCATTATGCTGGGAAGTACCCATTTTCTAGACAGTAATTGAAAATTTTCTTTAAGTAGTCGTGTATCAGTGGGTCAAGTTCTTTAAGTATTTTTCTGGATATATTATCATATCCGCCAGCTGTATTTTTTCCAGAGAAAAGGGCCTCGGTATATTCTTCGTCTGTAATCTCAGGCATCTTGAAGCTTGGTCTTTTAAAGTTTCGGTAAGGTAGTGTTTTACTTCATTTCTAAATTCTTGGTCGAAGTTGTCTATACGGTCCTCCCTGTATATATCCTTGAACTGACATTTGAAGGCCTATGCAATTTCTGGCTCTGCATCGATGGAAACATTATTTACTATCAAATTTGAAATTCTTCTTGTTGGTTTGTATTTGGAAGGTTTTTTTTTTAATTCTTGCCAATAGTTGCGACCTCTTTTGTCATTAATGTTTTTGCATGTTGCAATCCATTGATGCGATCTATATTCCTGAATCAATGAATGCATGTCCTTGTTGAACTTCTGTTTGAGATTTATGTCAGCGTTCTGTTTCATTTCTCTATATATTTGCTTGTTTGTCTTGATTAATTTAAGTATGTATTGAGGAAGCGTGTGTAAGTAGTATTTATGTTTTCTTGTTGGACTATTAATCTCGATAGATTGTGATAGTGTTTTCATGAATTCAGATATGGTGATGGCAGTAATTGGTTCTTTTTGATGGACGTGTCGGATAAGTTCTTGATTGACTTTTTCAGTGTCACATCGATTAAAGTTCTTTATATTTGGTTCTGAAATGGAATTAACTGGTGTTGTCATGCCTATGATTAGTACGATTGCTAAATGATCGGACGTCAGAACTGGAATGACCGTAGCTCTTATATGGTTCTTCAAATTGTTCGTGCATAAAACTATATCTGGGGTTGAATCAGGGTTATTTTTCATAAGGACGGTTGGTGGCGTGGTAATCTATATAAAATTGCTGTTTTCGGTGAATTGTCGGAGTTATTTCTTTTTTCTACTTGTACTGGCATTGAAATCTCCTATTATAAGAGCATATTCGTATTGAACAGCTTTGACAAAAATGTTTTCTTCAATCGTGGAGTTTGGATGGATGAATGCTAAAAAAACATGCAATTTATCGTTTAAGAATGGAAATGTGCAATGAAGGGCTTCATTTAGTGGGTTATTTATGGAAGGTGGGTTTGCTTTGCCTAGATTCAGTTCCCTGCTAGCTTGAATCAAGCTTCCTCCCCTAGTGTTGTTGTCTGTAATATTTCCATATTTGTTTAGTATTGTCCAGTTTCTGAATCCTAACGGCTGATTGGGCTAGCATGGCTTTGGTTTTCACGGAGAGCGTACAGTTCACGTTATTTTTTTCAATGTAGTGATTTATGAGATGGCGTCTTCGATTATAGCTATTGATGTTTGATGGAGCTATCCATTGCATTGAATTTGGATGCCTTCTTTTGGTTCAGTTGGTGTGTTTGCGTTTTCTTTGAATAAGTCGACATAAGGATGTAAACATTGTTTCCTGAGAAGACAGCCGTGGTATCGAGGTTGTGACTTTCGATGAACCTTTTTTTGAGTTTTGATACTAGTGTCTGCCTATCAGTATTATTTGGGTTATTTAATTTGTTGACGTGTCAACGATAAAGTCGTGGATTGTCATTGAATTGTGAATTCTACTATTCGGAATCCCTGCAATTGGACGTGTTGGTCGGTTTGGGCATTTCATTGACTAGGCTTCATGTTCTTCAGAGCCGCAAGATTTACATTTAGGTGGTAGTGGAAATGTACAGTTACTGGTTTTGTGGGCTCCTTTGCATTTATCACATTGAACGGGTGTGTTGCAATTGTCTGTTGTATGGGTAAATAAGTAGCACTTGGAGCAAGGAATTAGTACCGGCTGTGGGGGCAGGCTGGAGTATATAGGGTAGTGTCTGCATTTATAGTAGAATCCTTCTTTG
Source organism: Adalia decempunctata (assembly GCA_951802165.1). NCBI lineage: Eukaryota > Metazoa > Arthropoda > Insecta > Coleoptera > Coccinellidae > Adalia > Adalia decempunctata. The sequence continues at coordinate 36,877,828 of OX637701.1, read as the reverse complement.
AGGAGATATTCGAAAACTGTTACGTTACCTGTTATTATTCTAATTAGGGATGTCGATTTCCCGGTGGGTCTGGAAGTAATACGCTTGCAGAATCGGTGTTCTAGATCATTTTTGTTGAGTTCTACGCTGATTTTTTGGTCTGTAATGTCTTGATCAACTAGTCCGATAACAACTGAGTAAGTGTTGGAATAGTTTTTAGTGGTAGGGGGTTTAATGGACTCTCTAGTTTCTTCATAACTTTCGATTACTTCTTCCGTTTTCAATGTTGTTAACGTTTCTGATAGGGTAGTTTTATCGTTGTCGCTTTTTATGATAAATCCTCTTGATGTTTTTATTATGATGTCTTTATTTTGTGGGTAGTAATTTGTCCAGAGATCGGCCATGCCTATTCTCGATATATCTTTTTTGTTGTTAAATAGAATACGTGTTGAAATGATTCGTTTATTTTGCTAAGCAGCTGATGGGAAAAGTTGTTTTGTTTATGTGGTGTATTCGTATTCGACATCCGTGGAGTGGCCGTCGTATGTTGATTATGATAAGAGACGGGATTCCGTCCAGATGACTGATAATTTGTGGAATTACCCAGCTGTAGTTGTTGTATGGAATGTGGGGAAGTTGTTAATGTTTGAGAATATTCACCTGCAGATGGGAATCGTTTTTTGTTTGGGTTTAGATTTTTCGGGGAATTCGGATCTTTGATTCTCTTCCTTTTATATCTTGCCTTCTTCCATTGTCCGTCATCTTCAATTTCCATTTCTGTGTATTCTCCGTCGCTTGACGAATTCATGTTGCGTATAGCTAATATTGATATCTATATTTCGCTTCTAGAAATTATTGAATTCACTTAGTAGAACGTCGCAGATGATAACCGATCTCGGCTGATGCTACACGTCACTGTGAAATACGTAATAATCCAGACATGATAAAAAAGTATCAGACATATTTTGAAGAGGGCAAGAATGTGTATTGAGCAAAATGGTGGTACTTTCGAGCACCTTCTGTAATTCACGTCAAGTTTTTATGTTTGTTAATTAATTTATTCATCTTTGTCGGCTACACATAATTTTTTCTCAATCGATAATGGGTTTTCGGAAATAACTTGATTCCTCAGAATACTATGAAATTCGAATGTGTGATTAGTGGAGCAAAAAAAAAATCAATTTGATCACAATGTAGGTACGATTCTTCTGAGAATTTAGTGGAATGCCAATTTTCAATTGGAACTTTCCCTGAAGCTTTCTTTGAGCAAAATGACGTGCGGGACAATGAAAATCTACCGAACCTCATTGACAATTTTTTGCTTTCTTCAAATATCTCAATCAAATCCCAAAATTTTAATATACAGGGTGTTGAATCTCAGCTTGGAAGAAGTTCCATATTTTTCAAATACAGATCTGGAATTTATGGGAAATTCAAAAGTAAATCGATCGATATGTCGAAGTGGATCATACGTTCCAAATATCAACCGACTATACTTGTTGGTTCAAAAGTTATGAGAAATTTTAATTTTTGGTGAATACATAAACCATCCTCTATCCCGGTTATGGATTGGATTATACGTATCATATATAGGTTTTTTGGACTCGTCTAGGGTAGCTCTAGCTCAGGTTACCGTATATTCATTCACCAATGCAACTCCCTGTATATAACAAGAACAATTCTTCAATTCAGTTCAGCCCCCCCATAACTAAATCCTGGGTGCGCCACTGACTTCTTCATTCCCTTCTTTTCATGAAAATATGCAAGCAATACTTTTTCGTTCAAATGGGTAATCCTTCTGTGTTCACACCATAAACTAAATTTGGCGTAGGACAAATCATACTTGCTTCTCGATTTATTAGGAATAATTGTAGATAACGCAAATTGAGCTGCTTCCTCAATGTCGCCCGGTACGTCGTTCTCTAATGAATCGGACATTGCAGTATAGTCTACTTCAAGGAATCGTTTGCGAAAAAAGGACGATTTTTATTTTCCACTTTTTTGACAATCAAAATCAAAGACAAACTCTATCGAAATTACGAAATATGACACTAACGATACTTCCATAGCTACGAAAAGAAATATGTAGTTATTTAATCAATTAGTTTATTAATCGCTAGATTAATAAACGAGTTGATCACAAGATTTTTCCGTCGACCTCATCATGAATTGAAAATAAACTCTGGATTCAAAGATTTTTTTCTACAAGCGTGCACTTTCATTCTCTTTCCCGCACGTATTTCAATTCGTAAAGAGTCACATTGCCAAACAGTGTGGGAAAAACCCCTGCTATTCCATTACCGCACGCAAATGCGTGTGGTAATGGATTAGCAAGGGCTTTTCTCGCACGCTTTTTCTAAAGAATAAACTGAATAATGATATATCTCTATGCCACCGACGACGTTACTATGGAAACGGCATGTGAATAAGAATTAATACCATATATCTAATAATTCCAATATGGGCCATGAGCCAATCAAAACTGAAGCTGGGATTTGGTAACAATCCAGATCTGCGCTTGTGCGGCAATGTTGAAAATAAAAATATTTTTTTAATTATGTCTCTCTCCGACACATCGTATTATGTCGTGAAACGTATGTCATTCATAACTTCATGTGAATAGTTTCGATCATAACCTCACAATTTCATGTGAAATGTTTCAATCGCTTTATTCCGTTTTCTTCAAGTCCTAAATATCATTGCTAACTCCTATTCATATTCTAAAATGGAACTGAAAGTATTCAAGTGACATATTTTCATTCTCGATATCTATTTTCTTCTTGTATTTCGGAATAAACATAACCTCTTAATTTCTCGCAATTTTTGAATTTCCAGTTGACGCAAGCGTACAACTCAAGCTTTACCAAAGATTTGGCTTCACTTTGAGACTGTGAAAAGCAGGGGTATAATCCATATTGATGTTATTAGATATATGATTAATACATTGTCATTATATTATGAAATTGTGTTTAAATATAAATAATATCAACTCGAATTCAATCAGTACGCTCCGGTAAAATGGATACTTCGGGATCTGATGATGGCCTGCCCGAAGAAATATTAGCAGCTTCTTATGAAGCGAGTTTAAATTTGTTACCTGCCAAGTCGAAGATAAAATATGAGAAGCAATATTAAGAATTCATTGATTGGTGTAATTCTAAAAAGGTTCAACCGAGGAAGGAGGAAGTGTTTTCGGCGTATTTTTTGGAAATGTCCAAAATTTGGAGACCAAACACATTATGGTCCCGATATTCAATGATAAAGAGTGTTTGTAAACTGAAACAGGATTTGGATATTGGAAAATTCCATAAATTAACTGCCTTCATCAAACGACAGAATATAGGATTTCGTCCAAAAAAGGCCAAAACTTTTAATGAAGAGGAAATAACAAAATTCATGAGTGAGGCATCTGATGAAATTTACTTGATGATGAAGTTGGTAACAATTTTTGGATTAGCTGGTGCCTGCAGACGAGAGGAACTTACAAAACTCACCATCGACGATATAGATGATAAAGGAGACTTGATCATCGTCAATATTAAGGACTCCAAAAATCATTCACCAAGATCGTTTGTTATATCCCAAGACACCAATAATGGATATTTTCTGAACATATACAGAAAATATATGAATTTACGTCCAAAGGAAATACCTCATCGCCGAATTTTCATAAAGTATAATCGGGGAAAATGTAAGATTCAACCTGTCGGAATCAATACAATAGGAAAAATACCGTCCGAAATTGCAGCTTACTTACGCCTACAAAATCCGGAATTATACACAGGACACAGGCGCTCCTCGGCTACTTTCCTAGCCAATTGTTGAGAAGGTATCACAAATATTAAACGTTTAGGAGGATGGAAGTCAACTGCTGTTGCTGAGGGATACTTGGAAGAATCTATTAACCAGAAAAAAAAAATGTCCACTAAAATTCTTAATTTGAATGGTTCTTCCTCTTCAAACTGTAATACAGAATCATTATCTTCCAAGGAGCAGCTGACTTCGACCAATATGATGGCTTCTGCTATAAATTTGCATAACGCGACCAACTGCACGTTTACAATAAATATAACTAATAACTGAATATTTCTAATGAATATATTGATAATAATGGGAAGAAACAGAATGTACATAGATTCCTTATCAAAATTCATTTTTATGTGCTGTTAGTCTAGTTTTCTTTTCAATTAATAAAGAATTTATGAATATTATTACAGTTTAAATTTATTTCATAGGCTTGTAGTCTCTATGGACCGAAGGTCAACGATGAGAGTACAATGGTAACGACTTGTCAGACTTTTGTCATTCATGTGTATTTAGAATGATCAATTCACATTTGATCTGTGTGTTGAAATCGATCTCGTATAAGCGCTTGTAGAAAAAATATTGTTCCTAACTCGTGCGGAAAGTGTTTTTCCCGCACTCAACTGCTTACCCGAACTCCGCTTCGCGTCGTTCGGGTAACGGCAGTTTTGTGCGGAAAAATATCACTTTCCGCACTTGTTAGGAAAATAACTATTATTTTGCGTAATAGACAAATTTGACATAATGTAAATTTCTGTGTTCATTTCTATATATTAATATTTATGCTCCCTATAGAAGTTTTCGAAAAATTCATGGATGGAATATAGGACATATTGTGAAATTCTGAATGGTTTACATTTTTTTCATGAGAATAAGTTGGATTAACGATTCAATTGAGTTTTATTTTTACCTTAGACATGAACAAAATACTACTAGGAGCATTCGCCATGAACTCATCCACATGTTCTGTTTCGATTTTTCGATCAACAGTTTATATCAATGTTGTCTTCAGCATCGAATGCTTTGACCATAAATTTGCTTAATGCCCCTTTTCTACAATACACGTAAAGTATGCCAACAAAACCGTTACCGAAAATTTCAGAACGTCCTTCTCCTTGCACCAAGATCGAAATTCTTCCTATGTTTTCTCATAAATGCCGGCTCTTTCCAGGTAGCAAACTCAAAGTTGCTGCTTCAGCAGTTTTTCCCACATCTAGCGGTGTCGAAGGAATATTTTCTTCGATATTCATTAAGATGAAGTGGGGTAAATGTGATATAGTATTTGAATAGTTCATAACCAAAGCGTTATAAGTAACACTTTAAATAAAGCTAAACGTTCAAAAAAATTCATGCATGATCACAATATACATAGTTCTCAATTGATTGTATGATAGTCACTCTTTGAAATCTTTTCTGAGAAATGTTGGTTTATTTAAAAAAAAATTATGTGGGTATATCACTATTGCCCCAGAATTTGGGGTAGATGTGTTAATAATTTTTAGCTACCTATGACTAAGTTTTTTGGAAAGGACTGGGGTAAATGTATAAAAAACTTCTTTTTTTGAATATTTTGTTTTTTACAAAATTAAAATATTTCAGTTATTAATTTCGTTCGGTCTAGTGTTTTGGTGGTTCGCTTGAAAGTTTGAACACTTGTTAGATAGATGGCAGCAGTATTTATAAATTTGATCTGAATATACAGGGTAATTTTTTTAAGTGTTTCATTAGACGTTTTCGAGGAAGGAATTGCGATACAAATTCAAAATTTTGTATTTTTGTTTAAGAGTACAAGAAATCAATTTCTAAAATATTTTCAAGCCGAATCTACTTCCGGTTCTACCGGAAACGATGTGAACTTTGTTATTTCAAATGCAACACCCTGTATATTTATACATATTTGAATTCTTTGTTCAATTCTGCAATGATTTGATGTATGACATGCGCAACCACATCAAGCGATTATTGAGTTATACACGATTCTCAATGTTTTTGACAGAAAGGTTGTCACAAATCAGTATTCATATCTTCAAAATCCCTCATTGTAAGAACTTTTTTGCAACAGTGAAACAAAAGAAAATACGCTGATACTGCTTCTTGTATAAATTATGACGAAATATTTTACAGGGTGCCTGAAACAGGTCTTCAAAGTGAGCCTCAATAAAACTATAAAATGTCATTATTTTCAAATGGGAACCATATAATTTTGTAATTCCGATCGATTGCTCGTCAAAAACTAGCTAGAGTGTGCCAAACATTTCATGTTTTTAAAATCAGTAGTTTTGCCGTTATCGAATAAAATTCGAATTTCACGACTAAATCCAGGTTTCGCTCAGTCAAATTCATTGGTATGCTTGTCTTTTTCAAAGTAGACTATGTTAGGAATTGTCATTCCTAATTATTTTCATGGATCGAGCACTATGCAGAACATGCAATAAAAATTAGGTACACTAGAATGATTCATCAAAAGTCTGTTCTCTATTTGCGGCGAATGTGACAAATAAAAAAAAAACAGATAATGAACGATGACCAAATAGGGCTCGATTAATGATAATAAATAAGAATAACAATTCCTAACATAGTCTACTTTGAAAAAGACATGCAAACCAATGAATTTGACTGAGCGAAACCTGCGGGTTTGGTCGTGAAATTCGAATTTTATTCGATAACGGCAAAACTACTGATTTTAAAGACATGAAATGTTTGGCACACTCTAGCTAGTTTTTGACGAGCAATCGATCGGAATTACAAATTAGAACAAATACAAATATCTGGATAAAATTGCACATTTCGAAAAGCCATATTCACAGAACTACTGATCGAATTTTGCCCATTAACGATCTTGACCGCGACATTCGAGTTCCGAACCTACCCAGAAAATTTCAAGATTCTATATTCATCGAGAGTTACCGTGTTTACGCCTAGACAACCAACCGGATGGTGATAAGTGAATCCAAGTCGATTGAGACCATTCCTGGCTCAAAATTCTAAAAATACAGACCTCGTGACGAAATGAAATAGCCCTCGTTTAATTAGAAAGGGCCCTCAAAAATGGAATGCATTTATGAAATATGTACAATATAAGAGAAAATCATTGGTATTCAGAGACGGATATTTCCCAAATAATATTTACAAATTTTCGGATGTTAAAAAATGTCGATGACCCATGGGCAAAAGATAAAGAGGGGATCCTTCGACCGATGATAGCGAATGAGTTTCCCCCACCCATTAACTTTATCTCACCACGCAGGAATAAAGAGTAACTTCGATGGTGTAGTTGGTTAGCATATCGGACTGCAAAATTCGAAGACGCGGGTTCGACCCCCGCAGGACGTGAAAACTTTTTCCGGAATTCGAATAATCCGTTTGAATACCGATAATGATTTTCGGCCATATATTTCACAGACTCTAATTTCCCAACTAATATGTACAATACTTTACTCCAATACTGGAAGACTTCTCAGACCTATTTCGAATTTTGAGCCAAGAATGGTCTCAATCAACTCATTGATCACGAATCCGAAAAAGATAACTTCCGAACGGATGAACCTAGAGACTGGAAATTTTTAAGGTTGGGTTCTCGGATACCGCGGTTGGAGGTTCCGTAAATATGGCAGTTCGAAAATTTGAATTTCTGATAATTTCAAAACTTCCATCAAGATGAAATTTTGCAGGTAGATGGAGAACATTCAAGCTACACCTACGTGCAAAATTTTGCGAAATTTTATGCAGATCCCGTCGACAAAACTACAGGGTGAGTCTTCGACTTGTACATATATTTTAACTGTAGATTCTTGAGGCCAGAAAAACCCTTTTTTTCATTTTCCATTTTTCCGAATTCGGCTCTGTTGAAGAGATATGGCCATTTGAAAAAGAATTGGGCCAAATACGGACCTGAAACAATTCTCTGCAAACACCTCAAAGTTCAAATTTTTTTATTGAAATTGAGGTGATTATTAGATGTTCTGGGTGAGTGGGTGATACAATTGGAAAATACTCAAGCACTAACCTTATTCGAATAAGAATGTAACAAACACGATATTTCCCAACAAAAACACTTAGTTTCGTCCGATTATTTCTGCAATTGAAAAGCCATATTTCTCACACCAAAATATGTTCCTTCTTCGATTTTCCTGAAGATTAGTTCGTAAACACTAATAATTTGTTCAAATTTTCCTCGATATTCTAAAACGATCTCATAAAACTTGTTTTCTCACTAACCTATCCTAACTCCATTAACCTAGGTTATAGGATTCTAGGTCAATGACCTAATCCATCTTCTGTGATATTTCACAGAACTTTTTAGAAGACGATACCAGATTGCCGATTTTCTCTTCAAACAATGGTATAGGCGAAAACGAGGAAGCAGTACGTCCCCTATCGTTAACGGATGAACTATCGCAACATTCGCAACGGCACTAGTTTTGTTTACTTTTCGCTAATGGCGTCTAGGCGTTGCTCTTTGGAAACGCCAAACGAGTAGTTCTGATTTTCGCCGATATAGCGCTACGATCTTGATTTCAGTCGCCTATAACGGTGCGCTGCCATGAACGACGCTTACGCGATAACCTGCCCCATGGACTTCATTTTATTTTATTTATTTACAGAGAATGAAGCAAACAGGTTATGGTTGCGATGTGAAGACTTTCAGTGAATTCATGTGATGAAAATCGTGTAGTGTTGATGTCGACTTAAAAATCGATGAAGATATTATTTAGATAGATATATTCCTGAAGGACCGGTAACGATAAATTTTTTATAGAAGCTGTGCTTATGAAATGTGTAATTTCATGCTTTTCAGAATTCAATTTTATCTCCCACGTTTGTGGGATTTTATCATTACATATCTCTACATCAAACGTTTTCCCATCATAGAGATTTTACTCTTGACGAAGTTGATAGACATTCTGACAACATTGTTAACTTGTTAAGAGACCAGAGAAGAAATAATATTCGATGATATTTAAGGCAGGAGCAGGAAAGCTTTCACATTTTTCTTGAAATTCATGATTTTTTCCTCAAATTTCATCGTACACAATTAGGAATAACTCGAAAACGACGCGTTTTAATAAAAAAAACATGCTTTTATTTTATAAAATGGTTGATTTTTTCGAACATATGAACCGTTTATCTTTTTCAAGTTTTAATTGAGGAATATGCACCATGAATAGAGTAAACAATCAACCAAAATTCAGTTCATTCAAAATATCGGTCCCGAATATATGGAAGGAATACATATAGTGTTAATTTCATGGATTTTCGACACCCTGTATCTTCCAAATGGAAACGAATTTTTAAAAATGGTATGGGAAAAAAGTGTTCCGTTTGAGGAGAGGAATCTACAGTTAAAATATATGTACAAGTCAAAGACTCACCCTGTATATATCATGTATACAGGGTGTTTGACTTTTTTCAGGTTTTTTTTCGATATTTTGAAAACCATTCGAATGAACACAATGGTTTTAACAGAAATGTATTCAGCATTGAATACTCAATCTTATCAGGAAAGAATAAATTGAAAAAAATTTGGAGCAAATTTATTTTCACACCCTCAGGCTCCAAAAATATTTTAGGTCTGTAGAGAATTTCGAACAATATCATAATCCCAATTTTCAGATTTCAAATATGTCCAGTTCTCCAGAATCGTCTAAAGCCGGTCCCAGACAATGCGTGTATTTGACGAATGTTTGGCATTCGCGGTGCTCCGCGTACTGTGTGGGAGCCCAACTGCGGGTATCGTTCGGCATTCGCCTGCTATCCGAAGTCTTGTCGGTACAACGGCACGAATCAAAGGAAGACGAAGTACATTCGAGCTCATTCGCGTTAGCTCCCAGACAGTGTGCTTAACTACGCGTAGTAGATTGCCAATTCTGTCTTCAGTCAGCTCCTCTACTGTTCCATACTGAGGCCGTGCGGCGAACGTTTGTCAACGGAGAAACGAATGTCGAACATTTCCCGTTTGCCGCAGTGTGTGGGAGGGTACCCGAAGGCGAACTACGAAGGCACATTCGTCAAATACACGCATTGTCTGGGACCGGCTTAATAGGCACTCGAACTTGGGACACCTGTATAATTGGATTCGGTGAAAGTTTTTTCCAAAAATTTACATATATAATGAACTCGAAAGTAGTATATCCAGGGTCGCACCTCGCACCCAGGGGAGGGGGGGCTTTGAGGCTGCAGGCAAAAATACCAACATTTTCAATTTTTCTCTGTTCATTTTCAAAATCAAACAGTCTTTTTCTGGTTGCTTTCAGATTCACCTAATTTGAATGTCGACGAAAATGAATTTATTGCCTCTTTTGCTGTGTCGGTTCTTCGCCACATGCTGCTGTCTTATACGAGTATACATACCTACATTTTTCAATTTTTTCATATATGCAGGGTGATTTTTTTTAATTGTTTCATTAGGCATATTCGAGGAAGGAACTTTGATACGAATTCAGGATTCTGTATTTTTGTTTTAGAATACATGAACTTGAAGTGTAAAATAATTTCAAGCGGAATCTACTTCCGGTTCTACCGGAAACTTATTTAAAATGTAACAACCTGTACCTATATTTATACATATTTGAATTTTTGTTTAATTCTGCACTGATTTGATGTATGATATGCTCAACCACTCCAAGCGATTGCTGAGTTATAGCCTGATTGTCAAATTTGGTGATAGAGTGTCACAAATGAGTGTTTATATCTTCGAAATCCCTCGTTGTAAAAATTTCTTTTTGCAACAGACGAACAAAACAAAGTGCGCTGATACTGCTTCTTGTATAAATTATGAGGAAATATTATACAGGGGGGCTGAAACAGGACTTCAAAGTGAGCCCCAATTTAACTATGAAATCTCATTTTTTTTAAATGGTAACCATATAATTTTGTGATTCCGATTGATTGCTCGTCAAAAATCAGGTAGGGTAAAGTGTGCCAAACATTTCATGTCTTTCAAATCAGTAGTTTTGCCGATATTGAATAAAATTCGAATTTAACGACTAAAGCCAGGTTTTTTCGTCTAATCACAGGTGTCAGGTTTATTGAGATAATTTTCAAGTAGGCTATGTCAATGATTTGAATATTTCAGTTTTAAACTAAGATTTTTTATTTAGTCATCATTCATTATCTGATTTGTTTAATTGTCACATTCACCGCAAACAAAGAACAGACTTTCGATATATCATTGTAGTATCCCTAATTATTATTGCATGTTTTGTATAGTGCTTGATCAATGAATATAAGTAAGAATGACAATTCCTAACATAGCCCTGCACTTTAAAAAAGACGAGCATACCAATGAATTTGACTGAGCCAAACCTGGCTTTAGTTACGTGAAACGACAAAACTACTGATTTCAAAGACATGAAATGTTTGACACACTCTAACTAGTTTTCGACGAGCAATCGATCGGAATTACAAAATTTTATGGTATACCTGTTGGTATATAAGGTACATTCATATTGGCAACACCAACTACTCGAGTCATACGACTCTATGCTCTCTGTCAATATGTTTTCCGACAGACAGCTAGAATGACACAATGTGATTCCCCCGCTAGACTAAAGAGAACAATGAATGTTGTTAAGTTGTAAGGTATTTCTCTAAATAAAACTACAAAAAGTAAATCAGTAAATCGATCCATAAAATCGTCTTAACAGTACCATTTGAAAAAATTATTCTTTAGTTCAGTTCAGCCCCCCTCCATAACAAAATCCTGGGTGCGCCACTGGGTATATCATGATATATATTTTTGAAATCGTTGAATAAAGATCCATTTTATATCATTTCTCATAGTGGTTTCCATTTCAAAAAAATATTTTTTTTTATTTCTCCAAAATTTGAGGAGAAGAAAAAATCCAATAGTACCTCAGTAAAAAAAGACCTATAAGATGTGTTCATTTCGAGAGTTATAGTCAATTATAATAATGGACCAAATATCAAGATCGCCCTGTAGCTCGGAAACTAGTTGACGTAGCAACTTGGGGTTTTCGGCAATTTATATTTCTATAATGATATGTATATTACTTTTTCTTTTTCTGTATCTCTTATAGTTTAGGAGTTGTAGTGGCCACATTTCAGTTATATTCAATTAATCGAACAAGTACAAGCGGACAGGAATATACAATATGACATGATATAAAATATAATAATAATAAAAATCCTCTCGTTTAAAATCAACAAGCGGCCAAAGAGTCGGTTGAAAAAGAATTGTAAACTGCATGGCGCTCGTCAGACTGTCTAATGCCTCTAATGGTTCCATGTAAACGTGTGACACAATCGAGACATTCTAGGTAGGTCCTACCCTGGATATTTTGAGTCCCCAGGTTCATCCGTTCGAGAGTTATCGTGTTCACGGTCGGACAGAATTGGATTTGACCACGGATTCCTGATCAGCGGGCCCCACCTAGTCCATTGAGACTATCACCGGCTCAAAACAAAGAGACAGCCTGACTAAATGAGAGAGTCCTCGAGCAGAAATTATAGATTAAATTGTTAACAAAGGGAGCCTTGAACAAACACATATACCTAATACCTATACTCCATTCACTTCTATAAAGTATCGCAGTTTGCCATGGAATTCTGACACATTTAACCGCGTATATTTTGAAAATGTTAGGTTATGGTCATTCCTCTGTCAGATACGCCAGCAACGTTGTCGTTTCTGCATTAAAATCGTAGTAATTACGTATTCATCAAAATGTTAATTTACTTTGAGAAAATAATGAATTTGAGAAAATATTATGTGAATTCAATAATTTCAAAGACCTGGCGAATGCTGAAGAATTTTTTCTCTGTTAATATTTCACGTGTATAAAAATGGTTGGAAGATTCAGTTATGCCACCTACACTTTTCAAAATTCTCAAGAAATACCTACAGAAGAAATTTAAACAACTTTTTGCGCAACTTGAAATACTCCAATTAATAAAATGTAGTAGTGCTACGAAACCTGTGTCACATCTAAACCTTAAAAGAACTAACTCCATTTACAAAGTTAAAAAAGAGTAAATTGAAAGTAATCTTGGCAATGTCGCTTGATTTACAAGAGTGCCAACCTGCGTCAGTTTTAAGTGGAAGAACTTGATAAACTTAAATCATGGCTAACCTCGATACTTTATAAAAGTGAATGAAGTATATGCACACCATCTGTACGCGATTGCGATATTTATTTACGTATGTATTTGTATACCAATTATAGTGGATAATAGTCAATGGGTAGGAAAAAAGTTCATTCAGAAAATGAAATGCTCATAAAAAAAACGGAAATCTGGGATACATCCTCAGAAAATGAAAAAAATATAGATTTGAATATTAGGAAGACGTAGCTCAGATCTGAATATTGTTGGAAGATTTCAAGAATCTTTTTCAATGACAACAGCAAGAAGCGAGTAAGTTTGCATATTCACAGGGCCGATCCTAGCAGGTGTGCAGCGCGTGCCCCGCACGCGGGCGGCCAAACACAAGGGGCGGCCGCAGGCCGCCACATTTTTTTGTCAGTTTGTAAAAAATATGATTTTCAACAAATTTTAAAAAGATAATTATTTTCGATTATTGATTATTACTTTCCAACTCTAAACATCCAAATTTTGAATGAGACGAGAAAAAAATTAAATGAACTATTTGCCCTCGGCAATTCAATCTTCTATAAACTACAAAAATTTTCATGATTATTATTTCAAAAATATAGCTTGTACTCATGAAAAACGAAAAACATATTTATTTTTCACTTGTACATTATATGTTCATTTTACCTTAGAAACGGTTGCTATAAATACACTCATTATGCCCGTGGGCATTTTAGCGGGCATTATGGATCATAACGCCCGCTCGTTGTGCGAGAAGCAAATTAAGCTAGAAAGAAATTATTTATTTCGCAGAATTTTAATACTAAATCAACGACAACTCAACAAACGAAAACAAAGTCTTTCTTAATTAAAATTAAAAGTGCAGTTTTCGAATTTCCTGGAAAAATTCTTCAATCGTGAATCTTGGGATGTTTTCGAAACCTGAGGAGCGAAAACTTGACCACAAGTACTTGGAAGTTCGTTCACAAGAGAACCACTAGAGAATTCATGAGAATCTGTTACCGAATTCACAATCATCGTCGATACTTTGTTTTTGGAAAAAATGCTCTGCTCTATGTAACCTTCCGCCACAGATGCACTCTTCCATCTTCCGTGAATTTTTAACGTTTCATATGATGCACCAGTCTCAGAAGAGTTGCTGATTGCTGAAGTCCGTCTCAAACAATGTCCTGTATATTCATTTGCATTATCCAATTTCAAGTATTTGGCAATCATCGAAGGCACACTTCCTATGGTATTTTTGCCAACAGGTTGGATGGTGCACCGACCATTTCGGAACGTGAGGAAAAATCTAGGATTCTTCACTCCACTGGGTCTCACGGATATATATTTTCTGACCAGCCCCAAAGCTCCTATTTTTTCTTCCTCTACAATGCTAAATCCTTTTGACATACCGGTTTTAGTTTCGGGTATTTTAACAAGTAAACAGCTATCCTTATCTTCTATATCTTTGATAGACATTTTCACTAATTCATCTCTCCTTAGTCCTCCAAAAACACCCATTATTAGAACTACTTTATGAAGAAGATGAATTTCATCAGGAGCTTCATTGATGAATGTATGAACTTGTTCTGCTGTCAAAACTTTGGATTTCTTCGGAATATATCCTTTAGATTTCATTTTTAAAAACGCTACTAGCCGGGAGAATTGTGAAATATTGATATTTTCATTGACAATCAGTGTAGATTTCAAAATAGAATATTTCGTCCACAATGACGCAGGACAAAATTTTTCAGACTGAAATAAAAAAAAATTACCCACACATGAACAAAATGAAAAATAAAATAGCATACCAATTCTTGAAAGTACGCCAATAACACTGTTTCATCTAAGTATAGCAATTATTTCATTTTTCAACTTCCATTGATGGAATGTTTCATAATCCTTGTCGTAGACGAGTCTGGATTTTTCTGGTAATAGATTATTTGCAGCTTTGGCTGCATTTTCAATTATATTATTTGGCAAATTGCTATTCATTTCTGTTATTTCTTTAAATCTTCACAACGAAAACAGTAATGACATTCACTTAATAAAATGATGACAGCAATAACGAATATCAAAATATTAACAAGTGCCATGGTTACCTAGCTACTACTGAAATTTAAATGGAAAAAAAATCATAGGAGCAATCGAATTTTATTGTAATTAAATGATATATTCGTGAAAAATAAAATCTTGTATGCACCACGAGCGTTATTAGATCCTAACGCCCATCGGGCAACATTCATCCCTCGGGCCAAAGGCCCTCGGGCCGAATGTTTCCCTCCGGGCGTTAGGATCCATATAACGCACTTGGTACATAAATAACTATTAATAACCCCAGATCTAACTATTATCCTGTTTTTTTTAATTGAAAACCTAATTAAATCGAAAAAAAAACGATTTGCCCTCGGGACGTTCTTCAACTTCAATTAAAAAAAATCAAGTCTCTACGTTGTAAATTAGGGTATACTTACTCGTGAAATAAAGAGGCCACTTTTGAATGGAGATTTACCACGATTCAAAAGGTGATACTGCCCCTTAAGGCTGAGTTTTATTATACAATTCTGGATCACGCTACATCCTCAGTATACAGGAAAGATTTACTTTACTGTCTGAATGTAGGTATAATCAATTTTCTTTCTATGAGTTCGAAAATTTTTCTAATGATGATCTTATGAAAGCCTCCATGGACTTAGATATTAGGTACAGGTAAATTCGGAAGGAAATATTGTTAAGGATTCAGATGGCGTACAACTTTTCAACGAAATCAATTTCATTTAAACATATTCTCCCGGATAAAGATCGACCTAAAGAAATATTAGAAATTATTGGTAAAAATGATTTGATTTCTTGTTTTTCCAATTTCACAATAGCCATTAGAATTTTATTAACATTGCTTTTCTCTATTGCTTCAGGAGAAAGGAGTTTCAGTTAATTAAAAATAATTGAAGATTACTTGAGGACCAATATGCCACAGGAGAGACTCTCGAATTTGGCCATTATCTCTATTGAATCTGAAATATTGGAAAGAATTGATGTGAGCGAAATTATTGATTTATTTGCTTCTCAAAAAGGTAGGAAAGTAATTTTATAGGTACCTGTTTATACATATACTAGTCATTAGAGACTGAATAAAAGACTGCTTGTTCGTATTTATACTTTTTGTTAAATATCAGTTTGTTTGTTTGTGTTTTTTCTTCAAGTATTTAGTAGTAAAGAGGTTATACTGTATGTGCAGTTTTTTCCTAACAATAAAAGGAGGTCCATTAAAGATTATTATATATGTCAAAAAAAGATATATTTTTTTCTGTCTTTGGGGGGGCACATAAATGATTCTGCACGCTGGCTGCCAACACCCTAGGATCGGCCTGCATATTCATCAACGGATTGATCGTCGATAATGTTCTCGCGCCTCATATTTTCATCTAAGGTCTTTGGGGTTTGAAATACAGGATGATGAGTGAATTTTAAAAGTTCAATGAATGTTGAACAAATCATTGAGCAGATTTCCCATATAACTTTTCGAATAAAGAATTCTCATATTAATGAGAATTCCCAATATAAGAATTTCGAAATACGGAAAAAGTTTTGACTTCGTTCGGGAATCGGACGGTCCTCGTACAAAGCGACAACAGTGTCAGGCTCCAAATCCATAGCGTCAATGTCAAATGGTCTTTGATAGCGGCGACTGACGATACGCATCCATGTGATTATGTGAAAACAAAAACCGCCGACTGATGATCAGTTCGACCGACCATCAGTCCCATGTGAAACGACTGTAATGGGCGTTTCCAGTACATTAAAAAATCCATTTTTTCTACATAAATATATTAAGAGTAGTCCAAAACATAATCCTAACCAATTTTTCACTTTCAATTTTGCGCATTTTTTCTATTATTATCATTAATAAAATATTGAAATTCGAATTAGCGCCATGATGACGTAGCTATCCTCGGAACCTCATTGGATACTGCCGTGATGACGTGCACATCCATGACCAATCTAATTTGTGATGAAAGCTATCCAGAAGGCGTTGTTGCCGCTAACTCTATTTTGTCGTCTGAAATGGGAGAAATAAAACCACAGAAACTTATGAAGCATACATGGCTTCTTGATAAATTCGATGGGTATCACCATAACCTCTTCAATCCAACAGCCATCGAAGAATTAGAACCATGATAAGAACGAATCTTCCGTGATAGAGAAGAACGGATAGTTAGGAGGATGGCGACCTGGCAACGCTGTACTGTTCCAACCAATCAAATTATGATTGCCGCCATTTATACTCGTTTGAATTTGACGTTCGTTTTGGTATTTTCAATAATTTTTTTCTCGAAAAATAGACAACAGAAAAAAAAAGAAAAATTTATACGAGATTCTAAGAGTCAAATATTACCGAAATTATTTTTCTGAAAATCACTGGAAACGTCCATTTCTAATGGTTCCCACGGTCCTCACCGACAAATTTTTAGTTAAATCTCTGTGTAGAGAGTAGTATAATTCTTAATGCAAAGAAGACAGAAATTGCATACTTACCTGGGTTCATTGCTTTTGAATCTATTATTACTGGTACATGTCAGTAGTATGTGTGACACTGGATCAATTTAATGTTTCGAAAAGTATATATTATATGCATAAAAGTATGCATATTTCTCGCAAGAGGTTACTTAGCACGAAGCTCTTTCTTAAAATAATTTGCAGTACATTGCTTTCGCACAAAACTGCTCTGAGCATTAGCGCTCAGCTCATCCACCAAGGTATACCGCAAATAGTGGTGACATACAAATAAAGAGCGAGTCCATAGGGCTCGATAACTCATGGATATTTTGGGTTAGAAGAATGATTCAAATATTGACGGAATCGACTCTTTACCAGCCCATAAGCTTAAATTATTTTTGACCCTACAGGTGGCCGAAAATGTTGGAAGATGATAACACTCGATTTTCTTAAATGAGAATGCTCAATTTTTATATCATACCTGGAATCTGATTTCGAAATACCCCACGTGTCATCATTTATCTGTGGTACTTTTTGACGTAGGCCACTTTTTTCGACAAATTTCATTGTTATAATAGTTTGAACTAGAAAAACGCCCCAGATAATTGTACGATTTTTTTTCATCAAATTGCCGAAAAGTATTCTCATCTTGTGCAAATTTATGAATCACTCTTTAGGTGGTCCGAAAAACACTGAGAGTTTTATAAAATACCCTTAAAAAATGTCAATAAGTTCATTCATTTAATAGCAAGCCTGATTTTATTGTCTGACAGATACCGTAGTGGGAAGTCCTTATTTTTTGTTAAGAAATGTGCCTGAAGTTAATAGTTTTTTGAATGATTCGCATTTCATATTTGTGCCTAACGGTATAAGTTCCACGCATTCAGTGTCAATGGAATCAAAAATCACACAATTATCCATTTCAACTTCACATTGTACCAGAAACTAAAATAAGTACCCTGCATAACATTAGAAATGCTTTTCGAGGATTATCATGGAACGTTTCCATGCAGTTCCTTTCCAAATATTTTTTGATGATTTCTTTGAATTGGTTTATCCATTTGAAACTGTATGGGTGGAAAATATTCTGCCAGCCTCCATATAAAACATGAAATGCAAAGTATTTTGGAAGCTACATATTTATTTTAGTCATAACATGTCTTAAACAAGACTCACCCAATATGGTATTCGCCATAAAATATAGAGCTCGCTTTTCGAACGATAGGACATATTGACATTTTTTTTAAGGTCATTTCCTAAAAATCTTTTGGATTGATCCGTGAAAATTTCTCGGGAATTCAATATAAAAATACTTAATACAATTATTAGAGAAAGAGTTAAAGGCAAGCAATTTTTTGAAAATTCCAGAAATAGTTTAACAATGAGCAGGAATCGAACTTTTTCCGGAATTTTAAAAAAATTTTCTGCATGCTATTAACTCTTTATCTAATTATTATCACTGACATTAAACCCATTTATATCATGAAATTATCTCGAACGGTTTCCAAGATATAATCTCAAGTTTAAACCATTACAACCATGAAATTTGTCGAAAAATTTGGCCCACGTCAAAAAGTAACAGAGATAAATGATGACAAGTGGGGTATCTTGAAATCAGAATTTCATGAAGATATGAGTATGATATGAAAAAAATTCAAGCTTATGCTGCGAGTACTGTTGAATCTGTCAAAATTTCAACCATTCTCTTTTTCAAAAGTTATCGACCAATTGCGCACCAATAACACACCCTGTTTAAAAAAAATATTATTTGCTCATTTTAAATTGCAACATAATAAAAGAACTAGATGGAAGTTTTTCAAAATTGTAGAAATTTTTTCTACAAAAATCAGATGTACAGGAGAAGGTATTAAATGATCTGAGTTGTTACAAATAATAAGTATCATCCTGTGGTATCAAATACGAATAAATAAATATTTTCATTCTGTTGGTCACAAAAATCAATTTTTTCCATTCACTACTGGAGAAGCATGTACACTTCATCCAAAATCAGGCATTATTTATAAAGCATTTCAAATGCTTGTAGAAGACAAAAATATTAGAAATCTGAATAAGCAACTGAATTAGATGAGGAAAATCCAAAACCATTTGTAAAATATTGAATTTCAACTAAAAAGTTGCTTGAAAACCTTCAAGTTCATCTTCAACATCAAAATATAACGCTAGCAAAAAACAACTCTTCTATACCATTTTGTTTTTCAACAATGCAGAACAGTCTTAAAATATGACTTGATACCTCATGCTGAGCTCGATCCAATCCAATACATAATAATTAGCATCTGAAGAAACCTTATTTTTGGAAAGTGATGCAATCCTGTATTTCAATAGATTGAGGTACACATTTTTTAGGTAGAATAGACTGAATTTGAATGAAAAAAAGTATATATTATTGAAAACAACTTTAAGAACAATTTTAACAATAAATAAAATTACATACCATTCTTCAAAGATTCATGATCAATGACTATAATAACTATTCTATTTGAGAGGGATATACATACATGTAATAAGTTTACAAATAAATTCAAGTGAATAATACCTTGAAATGTAAAATTTTGATGACAAACATTCTCAGGGACGTCATAATTTGACTGGGATCAGTTCTAATGTTAAAATATTGTTCTACTGGTCCAGTGGAATAAAACGGAACAGATGTTGCCCTTCACCACCTCAAGGTTGAGATATTCTATCTTTTAAAGCTACAAGGATATTTCCACAAACATTAATATCGTACCAAATTGTAACTCTAGGTTTCAAAATCAATCCTGAACATGAAGCAAAAAGATAAAATCTGAGATGAATTGATGTCAAAAACAAAAGCTGTATTTTTGACCACTATTTAATGTAAATAGTGCAACCTATACTATGTTACAATATGTACAATAATAGTCAAATCAAAGATATAATGCACAGAATCTATTCCTAACTTCTAATACTTGAAACCTACCTAGCCAATAATTCATATTTATATTAGCCACATCAACTGGAACAAAAGGTACAGAGTGCATTGTGTCTGGAGAAGCAATATGGCATTGCTGAAACAACAGCCTTAGGAAATTACACAACTACTTACATAAGTAAAATGATATTCTCTTTAAAATTCAGCGAATTCTTTAGCACATTTCTCTGTTGATGAAATACGTAGTTGCTCCTCTTCATAATCATCAAAGTTGCTAGTGTCCCCTGGTCCCTTGCAGCGGGGTATAAAGGGTGCTTCAATTTTTCTCTGAAAAATGGAGATCCAGTCCGTAGAGGCAAACCATTTATGTCCTTTGATATCATTAACTCCAGCTTTGAGATTACCATATCGTTTTGTAAGATCTACCTGTAGTAAATTCCGGAGAAGGTCTTTCAAATCAGATCCAAAATGAGAAGGAAAACGAACTTTTCCCGACACGATTTTCTCGTAAATTTGTATGGGTTGATCGGCAAAAAAAGGTGGATATCCCGCAGCCATCTCATATACCAATACACCCAAAGCCCACCAGTCGACAGCTTTGTTGTAACCTTTACTGAGAATTATTTCTGGAGCCAGATATTCTGGAGTTCCACAGAGAGTCCAAGTGCGACCTTTAACCCTCTTTGCAAAACCAAAATCTGTCACTTTTAAATAACCCTGAGAATCAATCAGAAGATTCTCAGGTTTCAGATCTCTGTATATCAGATCCAAGTAATGGAGATATTCGAAAGCAAGTACTATCTGTGCAGCATAAAATCGCGAGTGAGGCTCTGAAAATCTGCCAACTTTTCTTAAATGAGAAAACATCTCTCCTCCAGGTACATATTCCAGTACCATGTACAAATTAGAATTATCTTTAAAGTGAAACCTCAAGCTGACAAGAAATGGGAAATTGATGGCTTGTAAAATTCGCTTCTCGTTGAGAGTATGTTCAACTTGCTTCAGTTTCACTACTTTTTGTTTATCAAGAATTTTCATGGCATAGTATTCCTTGGTGGGTTTATGTTGTACAATCATAACTCTGCCAAAGGAACCTGTACCTAGAGTTTTTATTCGATCGAAGTCATCAAGGCTGGCAGTGTTCGTAGGATTTTTTTTCCATTTTTCCTCAAAATCTTCCTTTGCTTGGTCGAGAAATTCCTTGACACTTTCAGCTGAATCGACTTTTTTGTTCGCAGTAGCGGCATTGTTGCCCATGGTTTGAACTTTAATTCCTTCCAGGGCTTCTCGGTAATCAAAAAACCCCGTCTACGCCACCAAGGATATTAGATATTCTCGGTTGGAAGGGCGGAAAATAAAGATGTCACAATGGATCCGTTGAAATGGCTTCGCCCAAATTAACTTATTTCATACATCATTTCTTTCCCTATACACTCCTCCAATATGGATAGAACACACATCAACGACAAAAACAACACCTAAACTTTGTATTTTCTAGAATAAAGTAGTTTTTCAACGATACTAATTGGATGCATAAAATGGCTGCGAACTCAAGGTTTTTGTCAAGTTACTGCTTCCAATTTCCAAATAATTACCCATGAGAAGCAGTTTTTAGCAGGTCAGGATTTCTTCGGTAGGAACCGATCGAATATACGTAACTGTAAATCTGATTCTGCGCTTTGAACTATTTTTTATTTCAAGAAAACGGAATACATGAATTATGTCTCCCCAAAAATAGTATTCACATGTCTCAGATAATACTTCTGAATATAAAAATTTCAGATCGCATTCGAATTTGAAAATTTACCTTATAGCAAGCCGTGAATAATGGTCAACAAGGCAACGCTGCAAGGGTTTTAGGTAGAGTTTATTTTTTGATAGATTCATGTGTGTTGTGTTGCGCGACTCTGCAAATATTTTTCGCTTTGAAGCACTTTGTTTTTAATTTTTTATGTGTGTACACTCAACATGCTGTATATGAATACTTGATCAGGTGAGTTCCGCTTTGCACATATCGCCAATATGGCAATATGAGAACGAGAGATATGTCGAAGTTTGTCACATGATGAATCGATGAATGAGATAATATACTCCATTCACTTTTATAATGTATTCCCGTTCACCATGACGTCCATGGACCATGACATTCTGACACATTTCGACCTTCGACGTGTATATTTTGAAAATATTAGGTTATACCTTTGTCTAAGGGTTATAGTCATTTACCTGTCAGATAAATAAGCAACGTTTTCCTCTTTACAATTTACATAGAGGTCGTCGTAATTACGTATAGGTATCAAAATGTTAATTTGCTTTAGAAAAAAATGAATTTGTGATAATAGAGTTGAAGTGCTGCCATGAACGTTAACGCAAGAATTGACATCTACGCACGCGCATTCGTCAGGTATTAACGTTAACGTTGAAAATGAGTTTACGGGCGTACGTAACGTAACGTTCTCTCACGGATACCTTATAAATGAACGTACGTAAACCGAACAATATACGAATGATACCCATAAGCTCCGAATGGCCGAATTTTGAATTCGAAGTAGATATCCATAAGCTGGAAAATTAATGAAGAAGTTACTAAATATTTGTTTTTGTTTCATTTCAGAATATGTAGTTTTTTTATTTATTTTATATTCAAGAAATGACTGAAAGCTACTAACTGTGATTATTATGTTTGTGGTAATACGACTGTGATTATAATTGATCTCATATTAATGGTAGTGATGTGTACCCGGACTTTCACTTTTTTTTAATATATATTTGTTATTAGATTACATTCAGTTGGAAAATTGATGAAGAAATTACTAAATATTTGTTTTTGTTTAATTCCAGATTAGTTTTTTTATTTATTTTATATTTAAGAAATGACTGAAACGTTACTGTGATTATGTTTGTGGTAATACTACTGTGATTATAATTGATCTCATATTAAAGGTAGTGATGTGTAGGTACTAGGACTTTTACTTTTTTTTAATACATTTTTGTTATTAGATTATATTCAGTTCGAAAATTCATAAAGAAGTTACTAAATATTTGTTTTTGTTTTATTCCAGATTAGTTTTTTATTTATTTAATATGTAAAGACGAAAAAAACTCTTCTAGTAGTTTAAACTTTTTTTATTAGGTATATAAGTATCATCAGAACATTCAATTCCCTAAATAATGTTCCAGCTGTGGAGGTTCACTGTTGAAGTATGTACTGGTCTGGCTTCCATATAAACAGATATGGCAATTAGTCAAAATCATGCATTTTTTGTACATGGTGCCAATTTCCTGCAGTAAAAGCTTCTGATTCTTCTTGAAATCCTCAAAAGCAAATTCCTGTACTATTTTTTGGAATCTACATTCTACAGCAATTCTCAAACTACTCATGGTTGTATTGAAAATTTGAAGGTCTGGGTGTCCTACTATTTCCAGTTCTGTAAATGGCCTCAATAGTAATTCCCTCAAGCCATAGCCTTTGTCTCCATAAATGACATAATTCTGATTTCCAAATATCGTGTACGGGAGAAGTTCTTCATAAGTCTTGACTCCCTTAGCATTCCTGCATCATGTCGGTGACCAGGATAAGCACCTTTCAGACTAATAACAATTCCATCAGGGCATAATACTGGTATTTCACACAATGCACTTTTTTGTATCCAGAGTAATACTCCTCTTGATTATCTGTTGGCCTACAAATCGGTCTGATAGTGCCATCTATGAAGCCCCAACAATTGTTCATGGGAGCACCTTTTTCCATTATTGCCTGAAAGTGATGAGAATATCAAATTATATAATATATAAATTTATAAACTGATAATTTTTTTATAATTTGCTAAAATAATTAGAAATAGAATGGGTCTTGGCTTCAAATTAATGCTATATGGCTATTTTTTGGTTCATAACACATTCAGGTTTTCTGTTTGTTTTATTTAACGTTTCTTTATACATCGTTTCGATTAAAATAAATATATTTTTAGAATGTGAATTCACAAGCACCTATAAATGATCTAAAGGACCTAGACATGACAATATCATTTTTATAAGTATATCACATACCTCTGAATATGCTCTCAACTTGGCTTCATTCAACCATGGCATATTTCCAAGGTTTTCCAATAAATGGCTTTTATTATTGCATATGACCATCATGACAGTGTTAATAATGCTGGAGATACTTTTGTAACTATAACCAAATATACATTCCAAATCTATGAGGCGATATTAGGATGTGCATACCTTCCACACCTAGAAAATAATAAGGATGTTAAAACATTGTTATTAAACCTATAAAAAGAACATTCTATTCAATGCAATGTTGTTTTCCGTCGTTATAGTTTCCGGAAGGCCTAATGCAATTGCAAGGCGAGGAATATGACATTTTTCAAAGCGAAACCAATTTTTTACCTCGGTATTGGATACATTGTCCAGAGTGAATCGTCCATAAAGCACTGCTCGATTCCCAACAGGATCATTGTTAAATTATGTAACAAGATTGCCTCATCCATTTCATCCTCAAGTTGCGCTGCATCAAGAATACCAGCTTCCATCTGGAATTAAATTTTCTGAAATAGAGCCTAATTGAACATGTATAACGACGTGCTTACCACAAAATGTAGCTTCTATTTTCAGTAGAATTTCAACAAATCCAATTCTAAAATTTTATTATTTTGTTGACAGAAAACAAAATACACTCAAATTTATAGGTTAGGGTTGTTAACGTTTGACATACACGTTAACGTTCATCAACCACGCATGCACATGAACACTTCAACTCAAATTTCATTCAATCCGTAAACCAGACGTAAACGTTATATTTCGTACGTTAACGTTTACGTAAAGCTTCACGTACTGTACTTACTTCAACTCTCTAATATTGTGTGAATTCAATAATTCCAAAAACCTGGCGAATGTTGTCGAAACTAATAAAAGGAAAATTTGTTGTGGGAATAGGACAGTTTAGAATATGTCAGATTCTTCAATACATATATTTGGCGACGTTTCGCAAATTCACATTTGCTTCCTCAGGCCTCAATACGTTAAAGGTGACAATTTCTGACCATATAAAATAAACATATAAAAATATAAATATACGAGTTAAAATATAAAATCCGGCAGGAATGAATAATGTACATCAGATCTCAATAGGGCGCGGGCACATGACGTCACACGCCAACTGTCATTCAGCCTGCTGGACAAACAAACCGTATTTCAATAAACAACAATGGTAATTTAATGGGATTAAAATTGCAATTCTGAGAAGATTATGGGTTTATCCTTAGACTATAAAGGGTATAGTCACAGTATAAGGTACTTTACCTTATACTGGGGTATAGTCAATGGGTTTATCCCATAAAACTTATAGTAACTATAAGATCTATAGTTTATCCTGAAAGAGGGGAACGTAACTGTAAATAACAATAAACTGTTTTATATCATCATTTCAATAATTTAATTAAATATTTTGTATATAGGCTCATTAGTACATATTGACTGAAAAATTGAATAATGCATAAAGGAAATTATATAAACGATAAATCAATAAAATCAGTAAAACAAATATTTCAATTTAATTTTTGATGAAAATACATATCTAACACTGTATAAATATATCAACTCTCATATCAATAAGGTACTATAGTGGACATGAATTTATGAATGCACAGCAAACTGTCAAATTTGATCGATCACAGGAACATTATTCTGCTTGAACTTGATCATATGCATGGGTAAGGTTGAAGATGTTATTTTATATTTGTTTCTCATGGAACCAATAACACGCTCAACTTGTATTCTAACATTTGCAAGTCTTCTAGTTTCTTCTGCTTCTTCCATTGTGAATGTATAACTCTGCAAAGTTTCCCTGAGATGATGGATTTCACTATAACAATTCTGTAACTCGAAATTGATATCAGGAAATTGGTGTTCACCAATTTTGTGCATGTTCCACTTCTTCAACAGGTTCACTTTCTTCTTTATCAATAATATCCAAGCTTTGAACAGCTGGATTATTCAAGTCTCCACACAAAGGGTCATTGTCAATATGATCCATAATTCTATCCACATAAACTGGAATATTTGGGTTTGGTATCTTATTTTTATCTCTCTGCTTCCTACGATTCAATCTCTGGATGCTTTGAACTGCATTGATATTTGTTTTGTAGCCAAGTGATTGATTTGGTACCCAGTCTATATTGTCAACATCTTTCAATGCACTTGGCTTGCCTAAAATGACGAAAAATAATAATTTTTTATATGCCTATGTTTCCTTGATTCTTTGAACATACCTCCTACAAAATGTTTCGAACATACAGTTGCCCATTTCAACTTCTCAGTAGTTAAATCTGCTCTTCTAGTTGCCTTAATCCACAATTCACGTCTCTTTTCAGCAAGAGGATTAATATGTTTTCTATTGTCGAAAATAGAAGGGAATCGGTGGAATGAAACCTTATCTCTTCCGCTTCAACTTCCACATTTCACATTCGCGCAAAATTGAGGCATTATCGAGAAAAAAACAATTTAAATATGATATAAACACACAATAAGCATTTGTAGATCCGTTTGTTTGTCCAGCAGGCTGATTTGACAACTGTAATTTGCTGTCGTCTGTCAGATGTGCCCGCGCCCTATACGTTGTCGAAACTTTTTTCTCTGTTAATACTGGAAATATTTCGCGTATATAAACCATGGTTTTCACTCACATACGTCGAAAATGTTGGAAAGCTGGTGATAAATTATTGATTCCAAATTATCAGGGTTACTGTCTGAATAAGCATATTTCAATTTTACCTATGTATAGGTGCAAATCGAGGTCCTCGATTGTGTCCAAATATGCCCATGCTGAACGTGGAAATCGTTGCGATCGAGAAAAGGAGTAATATTACCATGGACATTACCATTGTTTTTGTTTATAAACACTGACAATACGGACGCCATTCACGAGCAAATTTTTAACGGTTGGTTTCACAAAGTACTGTCAACTCTGAAATCAGTTGATTGCCAGTCAAATGTGAATTTTGAACGGTCAAACCCGTGATTTTCTGATTGCGCTTTGTGAAACCCACTACAAAAAATATGAGCTAATCGACGTCATAGATCTATTCTGAAATCTATTAATGTTAACTTAAATGCGGCGTTGACAAGTTTAGGTTCAGGGATTGTACCAACAAAGCATGAACACAGACTTCCCATATGTTAGTTTCTATGCATACACCAAACTTCTGCTTTCATCTGTCATTGTCAACAGTCAACTTGTTTACAATACAACGATACCCCGCTTCCTTGCTGCATGTTTAGTTTGTTTGAATTCATAATAAAAGCTTTTTTATCCTTTCTGGAAATCGAAAGATTTAATCACTCGAGTTATTAATTTAGATCCACATTTCATTCAAGTTGAGCCAATATATTGATTCAGAAGCTATCATCACACAAGTTTGAAGAACACTCCTATTGAGGGAATCATTTGTATGGAGTTTTTTGATTTCGAATATTGGGAATTCGTATTGTTCTTTCAGAGGAAGTAAATCCGAATCCATCAAAATGAAGTAGTATTGATGGACCAAATATGGCTGAGGTAGGTTCAGCGAAAAGAGATGGCCGAACTAAAAACTGCACACATGATGACAAATTATTCGACCCTTCTATTGAAATGCTCCTCAGTGAATTCGATGACGAAAGAACATTAGAAGAAGAGGAAGCATTAGCTGCTCAAGAACCTGTGGATGCATCAGTAGAGTTATCAATACTCCAGCGTGAGAGTGATATGCCTATTGAAGAACTGTTAGCTTTGTATGGATATAGAGGCGAACAACAAGAAGGAGGAGATATATCTAAAAGTGATTTGGAGTTGTCTAAAGATTATGAAAGTGAAGTTGATCAGCATCAGACTTCAAAACTAGAGGAAATATACAAAACTATACCTGAAATGAACCAAGATGCTTCGCGTTTACTCCGCTCTGTTTCCAGAGTTGGAGAGGAGGAGGACGAGGATTATGATTATAGTCCAGATGAAGAAGATTTGCACAAAACTAATAAAACTATTATGGTTGGAAGTGATTACCAAGCCCAGATTCCTGAAGGTCTTTGTCACTATGGTGATGCCTTACCTTATGAAAACGATGATAAACTCTTGTGGAATCCAATGTTGATTAAGCTGGAAGATGTGGAAAATTATTTGAAGAAAGCAGCTTCCATTTATAAACCTTCAATCCCAGTTGGGAATCAATTGAAGGATGATGAACAAGCCCTGTATTTATTACAACAATGTGGTCATAATATTGATGAAGCTCTTAGACGACTTCGAATGAATGTTATTTCAAACACTGATTCAATGAGTCTTTGGTCTGAAGAAGAATGTAGAAATTTTGAATCTGGTATAAGAAGCTATGGTAAGAATTTTCATATCATTCAACAGAATAAAGTCAGAACTAGGTCTGTTGGGGAACTTGTTCAGTTTTACTATCTATGGAAAAAATCTGAAAGACATGATATTTTTGCCAGTAAAACAAGATTGGAGAAGAAAAAATATACACTCCATCCAGGGGTTACAGATTTTATGGACAGATTTCTTGAGGATCAAGATGGAAGAGATAGGAGCTCTTCTCCTAATGTACAGAATGTGGTGGAAAATAAGGTGGTAGAGAGACATCGTTCTTCCTGAATGTTATTTTATTGAATTTTTTTATGTATTTTGTATATAATTAAGAATATCATATCTTTAATATGACAGTGTTCATTATATTTCAGTTTTTTACCTAAACACCTAATTTTCTAGTTGCTTGATTTTCCCCAATTTATTTCCCTCTCATAGAGAAAGTTTCTCAATATTTTATAATCAATTAAAGTTCAAAGGATTTCTGCAGTATTTATAGGAATACTTTCACCATAGGTTCACATGAAAATTGGGTGTAAGTCGATTCAGCTGAAAATTTAGTTTAATGTAGTTTAATACATCAATATCAAAAGTCTCCATGTTCTAATGGAAAGTTATTGAGAAACATAGGTTTTTACTGACCTTTAGACAATCAATACTCTGGCAATTATTACTATACAATCTTAATAATACGTTGACATTAGTTGTAGTAAGAAACTGTTAGGTATACAGAGATTTTCTGCTTCTACTAGCCACCGTTAAGGTTTTTATGTTGTTAATTGAACAAATTCAAACTTAAAAACTCATAGACTTGCAGAATAAGTAAATGTAGTTTCATTTTAACTACTTTTGCATTAAAACCTCATGATTTCACTTCAGTGCTACTCGATTTATAATAACTGGTACTGCTTCTCACATTTATTAGTTTACCACGGTCTCAAATGAAAAATTGCTCAAACAATACTTCAATGCTTATGCTTGCAAGAAAATTTAGAGAAAACGATTTTTTTTGTATTTCGAAAACAAGTCCAGATAAGTCCATGTATTGAATTTGAAAAAATAAATATTAGAGGGATTCACTAGATTTGAATTCAAAAATTTGAGTTATCTTTACTCAACCATCAGTACTACCACCCTGAATGCGAAATTCACATCAACTTCTAAAACAATATGGAATTGGCCGGTGCTGAATTCTAATAGACAAAATAATAGCAATATTATATTCAAGTAATTCGCAATGAATAAAATGTGCATCGATTATCATTTTCCAACCGATGATATTCGGTTGCCTTTGCTTTTTTCACTAAAAATCTGACATTTCATGACGTTTCCATCGACTGTGTGGTTACTGGGAGCAGTGATGCCAGGTCTCATACCTTTACATGAGATCTCCCGTTTTCGAATCCGATCTCATGCTTTATTCATAAAAAATCTCATGCATTCTTGCCTAGAAGTTGAAATTGATGGAAACCCGTTAAAAATCGAAACATTAAAATGCTGATTTCCTATTTTAGATGAATTGTATTGACTTTCGGCATTATATATCGGTAAATTATATATCCGAAATGAATTAACGAAAGTATGTTATAATTATCATGGGCGTCCCCAGCCTTTGAGCTACAGGACTGTACAGGGTATTTCTAAATAGATGTATCAACGGTCAAATTCTTTTTTTATCTCCCATTTTCTCTCCGGGTCTTCGTTTCCGAGATACAGGGTGTCAAAAATTTATATGTTCTTCAGTTTTTTACTAACCGTTTGAACTACATAATTGAGTTTTTGTACATAATTCGTCACTAATAATAGCTACTTTCTTGCTCTTAACTCAGTGTTGTTATTAGACGTGCCAATAGCGGAGATATTGAATTTGCACAAAGGTTTTACCTACCCCCCAACTTTTACACCACAGGACAAATTAGTATTTGAACAATTCACAGCAAATTTGATGCGCCAATGTGTTTTACATAGAAAAGTTAGGTACTCCTAATTCATTAGTCTAAAGTGAACCGTGAACAATTGGCTGACGCATTGTAAATTTCTTGTATTTCAAAAAATGAGTCGTGAAAATTAACAATATAAGTTCATTAATTTCAAGAAAAATTGCCAACTAGGTTTTTAAGTTCGAATAGCAAAGTTATTTCTTTTATCTCTACACTTTATCGATCATAGTTAATTATCACTACTCAAGAAGTTTACAATACGTTCGTAAACTGTTTTTGATCATAAAATGCCAGTTTTCTCGAAAAGAGTTCACTTCAGAGCAATGAACCAGGAGCACCTTCTTTAAATAAAACACGTTGGCGCCTAAGAAATTTCTGTGCAAATGCAAATTTGTCCAGTGGGGTCAGCGTTGGGGGGTAAAACCTTTTTTCAAATTCAAAATTTCAAAACCAGCCTTTGAGCTCGGAGGGGGGGGTAATTAGGAACTTCTCATATGTATTTTGTTGAATAAAAGTTTAGCAAACATATAATTTTAAAAGGATGAATCTGTTCGAGTGAGGTGACAGGTGACAGACATATGACCACTTTGAAACAAAAAGGAAAAATGAAATGTATCCCGGTTTACCATGATTCAGGTTTATCAATTTTTTTACTTAAAACTGTCGCAGGTTGATACTCGTTAACGTTAAATGTGAAATGATTCTCAAGGCGTTGCCAATGCTAACTTCTATTAACTCTTTTTTCTTTCTAAATGGAGTTATAGTTCTTTTGAGGTTCAACTGTGGCACAGGTTTCGTAGTACTACTACATTTTTCGAATGAACTATCACAAAGTAACGGACTATTGTGTGCATTCTTCAATAAAATTTCAACACTTGATTCTTGATTTCGTGCAAGAAAATAGCATAACTGAATCTTCCAACCATGCTCATTTACGTGAAATATTTTCAGTATTAAGAGAGAAAAAAAAGTTTCATCAACATTCTTTGGAATTATTCAATTCACATAATATTTTCGCACATTCGTTTTTTTCCCAAAGTGAATAAAGATTTCGATAAATACGACCTCTATGTAGAAAGGACAACCTTGCTTGTTCATCTGACAGGAAAATGACTATAACCTAACATTTTCAAAATATACACTGTGAAATATGTCAGAATTTCATGGTCAACCGGGATACATTATAACAGTGAATGGAGTATATATCCAATCATCAAATTCAACATTCAACGATTCAACAGTTACCCACTCCAATGCTTCTTCTGTAATATTTCTCATGTTAAATTAATTTGAGACCTGGCAACATTGCTGTTGAGTGGTTCATTCATACTTCATGGTTAGTCTATGACTCGTCTACAAATTGCAAAATTCTATGGCTACCTGTCATCGATTTATTTTAGCAATAGAAATCTAGTGTTGATAATTGTGTAACCTTAATCAGCTGTTTGACTGTATATTCCGTTGGTTCTAAAAATGTTCGCAGTATTACCAAAGACTTTATTGTGAGTATAATATGCTTTTACATTGGATAACTAGATGATTTATCCATTTGCTTGGAATTGGGCAGGATTTCGTGTTTGTCCAGTATCGAATCGATAATTGCAATTTGCAACCGGAGGAGTTACCTGAATTCGCGAATGCTAACCTCTTATACAATAGGTGTCTGATAGACTTCAGTCTAAAAATAATATTTTCTAAAAATAAGAATTATGCAATGTTCAATTCATTATCGAGAAACATCAGCTGTTCTGAACAGAATCAATTTTTCCTGTTATGATTAATTTGTATGCCGGCGAATTATCTCCTTTTCTCCCCGATAAATAAATATCTCTCTTGGATCTAAACACTCTAAAAATTACAAAACTACTAGACCCATTCCTACATGATAGAATTTGATAGTAACTGTTGTGATATGTTTATTATATTCATCTTATGAATATTATGAACAATTGATTAAAAAAGCATGCTCCGCGTTCAAGATGAAAGTAGGTATTTCTGTAATTATTGTAAATTGCCGCATACATAACATAATTATAATGTCTTCACTCAATATCTTTCGAATAAATATAAAATATATGAACGCATATTATTCAAACTAACAAGAAACCAGAATAATGCTTCTGCATTTTGGATTTTCAATTCAATATAATTTATTTAACTTGCCTTTGGTGACTGGATTCATTCAACTACCAACTTCATATAGGTATTTTACTTTGGAATGAGGATGAAAATTTGTGTACTCAACCGATGTGTGAATGCATTTCGAAAAAATATTTTAGCTTTTACTCTCTCAAATTAGTTGCATGAAATAAAAATCTAGGACTAACTCGTTCAATTACCTTGTTATCATGTCAAGTATAATTCGAAAAATCAATACATATACATATCATATATAGGGTGCTTCATCATCAACTAGCCAAACAGTGGCGGCTCGTGAACTTTTATCTTGGGTCGGCAGATATACAGGGTGTCCCAAGTTCGAGTGCCTATTAGACGTTTCTGGTGAACTGGACATATGTACTTGAAATTTCTTGAAATGTGGAAATTGGGATTATGATATTGTTCGAAATTCTCTACAGACCTAAAATATTTTTGGATCCTAAGCACTTCCGTTTATAGAAGGAGTGAAAATGAATTCGTTAAAAAAATTTTTTTTTTAATTTTTTCGTTTTTGATATTTTCCGGTTTTTCTTCGATCTTTCGAAAACTATTCGAATGAATACAATGGTTTTGAAGAAATGTATTGAGCATTGCATACTCAATCATATAAAGGCCTCTTGCAACGACAGAGAATTCTCGCGAGAATTTTCTGTCAAATTCACTGACCGAGAATTCTCGGCCGTGGCATACGATGGAACAATGGAATTCCACAGAGAATTCTACCGAAAGTAGTATGCAACGGCAGAGAATTTTCGGTCAGTGAATTTGACAGAAAATTCTCGCGAGAATTCTCTGTCGTTGCAAGAGGCCTTAAGAAACGA
Source organism: Adalia decempunctata (assembly GCA_951802165.1). Taxonomy (NCBI): domain Eukaryota; kingdom Metazoa; phylum Arthropoda; class Insecta; order Coleoptera; family Coccinellidae; genus Adalia; species Adalia decempunctata. Next base: position 36,844,294 of record OX637701.1, on the reverse strand, counting down.
AAAAAAGGAAAGAAATTCTCGAACAAAGTTATTTTCACTCCTTGTATAACCGGAAGTGCTCAGGCTCCAAAAATATTTCAGGTCTGTAGAGAATTTCGAACAATATCATAATCCCAATGTTCAGATTTCAAATATGTCTAGTTCTCCAGAAACGTTTAATAGGATTTCGAACTTGGGACACCCTGTATATAATAAACAACTGAAGCCTGTAGCCGCATCTCGCAATACAAACGCAAACAATCGAGGTACCCCGATCCGATTGTTCCTCGTGTTTACGTGTATACACTCCATTCACTTTTATTAAGGGAAAGTATCACCTGAATCTGAATCGTGGTAAATCTCCATTCAAAAAGTGGTCTCTTTATTTCACGAGTAACTACCCTAATTTACGACGATTTTTTTTTAAATTGAAGTTGAAGAACGTCCCGTGAGCAAATAGTTTTCTTTTTTTTTCGATTTGATTAGTTTTTCAATTAAAAAAACCAGGGTAATCGTTAGATCTCTGCAATATTCAGGTTATTGAATATGTGTTTCGTTTTTCATGAGTACAAGCTATATTTTTGAACTAATCATCATGAAAATTTTTTTAGTTTATAGAAGATTGAATTGCCGAGGGCAAATAGTTGCGATTTTTTCCGAAAAATGATGAATAACCAAAACGCTGAAGTTCAACCTGTTTTTTTTAATTGAAAAACTAATTAAACCGGAAAAAAGAGAAAACTATTTGCCCTCGGTTAGATCTTCAACTTCAATTTAAAAAAAATAAAGTCTCTACGTCGTAAATTAGGGTTATTACTCGTGAAATAAAGAGACCACTTTTTGAATGGAGATTTACCACGATTCAAAAGGTGATACTTCCCCTTAAGTAGGCCGGTTGGCCCAAGGACTATACAGTATGGTGCAAATGAAAGGAATAAATTCGTTATTTCGTAAACCGGCGAATTTAAGGAAAACTCCTGAAACACGTCGATTTTTATTTTAAAACGGGCTCTTCGTAAGGATGCCTTTTTATTTTTGACGTCATCGCTAAAATTTTTAAATGGAAATGTGCGTGTTGTGATACATTATTTGAAAGGTCTTTTAAATACCTATTCAGCCATACTAATACGTACAGTAATTGATTTGCGTATTGTCACAAATATTATTGATGACATTTCAACAGGTTTCTTAATAAAATGTATTAAGTATTGGTATGATGTATTTATTGATACACAAAAATAAATTTTGTGAAGGCCTTCATTGTATTTTAGCTGAAGGTAAACAATTTAAGCACTCAATTTAGTTTTCGTTGTATTTAATGAGTAATACATATTAAATATTCATTGCAATAATAAAATTGTATTAATTTTTTAAACAAATACAAAAATCAATTACTGTAAATTATTGATATGACTGAATAGGTATCTAAACGACCTTTCAAATAATGTATTACAACACCCACATTTCCATTTGAAAATTTTAGCGATAACGTCATCACGCTCACATAGATGACTTCAAAAGTAAAAAGGTATTCTTACGAATAGCCCGTTTTAAATAAAAATCGACGGGTTTCAGGATTTTTCCTTAAAGTCGCCGGTTTAAGAAATAACGAATTTATTCCTTTCATTTGCACCATACTGTATAATTAGGCCTTGCGGTTGGCCCTGGAATTCGGACACATTTCACCGCGTATATTTCGAAAATGTTAGGTTATAGTCATTCTTCGCAACGCAACGTTGCCGTTTCTACATATAAATTGTAGAAATTACGTATTTATCAAAATGTTTATCTACTTTGGGAAAACAATGAATTTGAGGAAATATTATGTGAAGGGCTGAAGGACCTCAGGTCGATGGCCTTTAATAAACTTTTCTCTCTCTCTATATTAAGTGAATTCAATAATTCCAAAGACCTGACGAATATTGAAGAAACCTTTTTCTCTGTTAATACTGGAAATATTTCACGTATACGAATATAAATATGATTGGAAGATTCAGTTATGCTATTTTCTTGTACGGAAATCAATAACCGAGTGTTGAAATTTTACTGAAAAATAATGGACAGAATAGTCAGTTATTTTGTGATAGTTATTTTACTTTCACAGTTGCCAACCTGCGTCCGTTTTAAATAAAAAAACTTGATAAACCTAAAGCATGGCCAACCAAGATACTTTATAGAAGTGAATGGAGTATACATATACAGTATGGTGCAAATGAGAGGAATAAATTCGTTATTTCGTAAACCGGCGACTTTGAGGAAAATTCTTGAAACCCGTCGATTTTTATTTTAAAACGGGCTATTCGTAAGGATACCTTTTTATTTCTGACGTCATCTATATGAGCGTGATGACGTCATCGCTAAAATTTTTAAATGCAAATGTGGGTGTTGCAATACATTATTTGAAAGGTCTTTTAGATACCTATTCAGTCATATCGATAATTTACAGTAATTGATTTTTGTATTCGTTTAAAAAATTAATAAAATTTTATTATTGCAATGAATATTTAATATGTATTACTCCCTTGGTTCAGTGGTAGAGCGTTGGAATTCGGACCCAAAGGTCCGGAGTTCAATCCCGAGCTAGGAAAGAAATTTTCTAGTCTCGGTAGGGGCCACCATTCTCACTGTTGGGTCAAAAATTAACAGTGCTGTTCCTAAGGTGGCGTAAGGACACAGTAACAAAGCCTACACAGAACACAACTGCTTACTCTGAACTCGGCACAAGTTACAAGCTTCGAAGCTTGTAGTTTCAGAGGGGTCTCCTCAGGAGACCTAGGAGTAGTCAGGATAAACAATATATCATTAAATATAACTGAACCTAAATTAAGTGCTTAAATTGTTTACTTTCAGCTAAAATACAAAATTCACTTTTGTGTGTCAATAAATACATCATACCATTCATACCAATACTTAATACATTTTATCAAGAAACCTGTTGAAATTTCATCAATAATATTTGTGACAATAATACTGTCATATTGGTATGGCTGAGTAGGTATTTGAAAGACCTTCCAAATGATGTATCACAACGCCCACATTTCCATTTGAAAAATTTAGCGATGACGTCATCACGTTCATATAGATGACGTCAAAAATAAAAAGATATCCTTACGAGTAGCCTGTTTTAAAATAAAAATCGACGTGTTTCAGGATTTTTCCTTAAATTCACCGGTTCACAAAAAACGAATTAATTCCTTTCATTTGCACCATACTGTATACGAATCGAGGCATTTCCATTGAGCCTGCAATAAGAGTTTAACGGCTACTGTTCAGCAGTTTTTTCTCGACTAAAAATTTCTGGAAAAAGACGGAAATTCATATAAGTACTATCATATTCAGCATTCACGTCTATAAAAGTACGAAGAAATACGACAAAAATTCGTTTTAAGCAACATTTATCTTTTAGAATTTGTGAGATTGAACGAAATCATAGCATTTTTGATTATGAGAAAGCATTCATTAACTAAAAGGCGATTATAATATTTATCATTATCTGAATAAAATTCCAACATAATTCAGTCGAGTTAGAATTGTTTCGTCTCATTCGTATTCGCATTTCATTGATACGTCGAGTCTACACCATTTCCAAGGGTATTTCAGAAGGCGTCAATTGTATTTCAGAAAACATCACTTGTATTTCAGATTAGTCAATTGTATTTCAGAAAACATCAAATGTATTTCAGATTAGTCAATTGCATTTCAGAAAACATCAAATGTATTTCAGATTAGTTAATTGAATTTCAGAAAGCGTCAATTGTATTTCAGAAACCGTCATTTGTAATTCAGAAAGTAGGAATATCATTTCTCCACGACTGCATCGAATCTGACCAACGTATGGTCCATGCTCCATGAACCCCAAAGTCTTCCAGGAAACAGTTGTGGCGAATATTTGAAAAATGCTCGAATAAGAGTTTTCAAGAATTACAGTTTCTGTTTTTTTTCATTTCCCAAATACAATTGACGATTTCTGAAATTAAATTGACTGATCTGAATTACAAGTGATGTTTTCTCAAATGCAATTGATGATTTCTGAAATACAATTGACGCTTTCTGAAATACAATTGACTAATCTGAAATACATTTGATGTTTTCTGAAATACAATTGACTAATCTGAAATACAAGTGATGTTTTCTGAAATAAAATTGACGCCTTCTGAAATACACTTGGAAATGGTGTAGTACAGCATGCCGTACCGGCTTGAACGTCGGTCCCCAGAAAGCGTTCGATGCTTGGCGCTCTCGTCTTCCCGTAGGACACAAAATATATAGGGTTGGCAGGGTCGACACTGCCGTCCCTGACGAGCTGTCGTTTAAAATAAGACAGATATCAATCAATTTTGAAGAAATCGCGAATTATTTTATTAATAAATAAATGGTGCATTGAAATTAGTAATGAAATCGGTTACGTTACTATGGAAACGTATTCATGTTAATTGTCAAACTTGACTCATATTAATTTGATTTTAGATTGATAGTGTTTTTCCTAAAATAAAACAGTGTAAAATGATGAAGTGATGACTGATGATGACTCAAATATACGCTTTAAAATGTAACTCTTCCCAATACGAAACGTAATATTTCAGTTAACGCAGGTCTTACGTGCATGCGTAAGTGAAACGTATGGTTACTTCATGTCAACTACACGTTGTTCTTACGAAAAATATCTTGTGATATTATTATGGTTTTTGGTGTTCAATAATTTCATCCTGATAATAGAATTTGTCGAATTTTTGCTGATATTTTTAAGCTCATTATGCTTATAAAAGTAATCAACATCCGTTTCAACGAAACTATTTGGCAATCCATACCACGGGATAATTCCACCCAGTGTTGACCTCAAAACTTTCTCGACAGCTTATCGGTCAGCGGTAAATATGAGGAATTTTATGCATGTATCTAATAAAACCATACGTTGGCTATTCGAAGTCACAAAGTGAAGCCAAATCTTTGTTAAGAATTGAGATGCAGGCATGCGTCAATTTAAAATATAGCGAGATGCGTAGAGTTTATGTATATTCCGAGTGTTAAAGAAAATAGATATCGAGGATGACAATATGCCACTGAAATATTTTTAGTTCAGTTCTAAAATATGATTAGGAGCGACATTCAAGCTTGAAATAAACAGAATAAAGCGAATGGAAAATTTCACATGAAATTGTGAAGTTATGATAGAAATTATGCACATTAAATTGTGAGGTTATCATCGAGAATATCCACATGAATGAATAAAGTAAGGGTTGGTAATTTCACTGCATTATAATGCAACAGAATTATTGAAAAAATACCCGTGGTTAGTCCTTCGCGAGTGCAAGACAATCACAGAATTTCAAGTTTATAGCTTTACTGAAATTTTAGAACAAAAAATAAAATCTCAATTCTAGTCACCACCTATCAAGGGTGATATCTCGGAAAGGGGTGGGCTGAGGAAATTTCGTTATAGGAAAGAACCATCTTATATCATACGAGCAATCACCTGATTTTGTCGCATGAATTTAGAAACACCCTGTATGATTTTATGAGTAGACCCTTAGGTGTTCATGCTGGGAAAAATAAAAAAATAGCCTGAAGAAAAAATGATGGAGAAAATTTTACGCACAACTTTTAGTATTGGCAGCACGCAGATATTGTAGAAGTAGTAAAGGTTTTTCCAATAGGAGGTGTTATTTTGAATAACCCGCTATTTCGGCGGATGTCACGTTTGAAGTCGTCATTTTTCGACATTTGACAAGTAGAAACTAGGTACGTCATTAAAAAATGGGACGATACACGCTTCAACAATTCATTGAAATTCACTATAAAAATGGTGAAAATTTGGCAGAGACGGTTCGAAAACTCGGAACATTTTTCGCTCGTCGTGAAGCACCTTGTCGAACCGCACTACAGAAATTGGTGGAAAAATAGTTAGTGATGTGAACAATAAAAACCGTGCACGTCGCTCAAAAACAGCCGAGAATATTGCTGCTGTATCCGAAAGTGTTGAAGAAAACCCAGGTTTGTCCGTTCCTCATCGTTCTTTGGAATTTGGCATTCCACAAACGTCATGACACGGTATTTTGCAGACAGATTTGGGTCTTAAGGGGAAGTATCACCTTTTGAATCGTGGTAAATCTCCATTCAGAAAGTGGTCTCTTCATTTCACGAGTAACTACCCTAATTTACGACGTAGAGACTTGATTTTTGTTTAAACTGATGTTGAAGAACGTCCCGAGGGCAAATAGTTTTCTTTTTTTCGATTTAATGAGTTTTTCAATTGAAAAAACAGGTTCAACTTCAGCGTTTTGGAAACTACACTTAATGATTTTTTCGACGGTTTTTCATCATTTTTTGGAAAAAATGGCAACTATTTGCCCTCGGCAATTTAATCTTCTATAAACTACAAAAATTTTCATGATGATTAGTTCAAAAATATAGCTTGTACTCATGAAAAACGAAAAACATATTCAATAACCCAAATATTGCAGAGATCTAACGATTGCCCTGGTTTTTGTGTTTGAACATTCAACTTTAGATGGCGCGTAGATGTCGGTAATTTGAGAGGCTAGCGAGTTGAGCAGGTAGTATATACAACCTACCCTGGCCCCTTTCATATACATACATCTGGGTAGTAATAAATATCTCGAAGACCTAGGAATTCAAAACAAGACGAGCTCCCACATTATTTCCTTTTTCCTCGTATTATAGGAATCAGGCCCACAACACAAAAAATTGAAAATTGAAATTTCGGATTTTTATATTATACACATTTATTCTCATTGACGATTTCTTCCAGGAGTCGCAATAACTCATAATATACCGGTTTGACCGGAGGTGACTCTGACTTTCTTATTTCAGATAGCACCCCGTATATTTTGTGTATCACACTTTGTATTCTACATTTGTTTTGATGGAGAAAACGTCAATTGAAATTTCAAATTGGAACAATTTATTATTGAAGTTATCATTTTCTCGGTTATTCATTCTTGAATTTTAGTTTCTCTGACACGCACACATTTATTGAGAATTATTTACTGTCAAAGTTGCAAACTATTGTATATTCACATGTTTCCATGGGACACTAAGGTTTCATTTAAAAATAATCAATTCGTCCTGTCTACTACAATTTTATTTATTTTAAATTTGACGTTCTCTTCATCACCTCGAATGCAAAATTGTTCATGATTTAAAATTGCAAAAAATATACGGAGCTATTTTAAATAAAAAAGTTTGATTCATTTACGGTCAAACCGCAAGTGACTTTCAATTTTTGTTTTTCTCAGTTGGAGTTTCCTTGAACTTGAACGAATTGGAGAACATGAAATTCTCAAACTTTTATCTTTCGAAATGGCTGAGATAATCCATTGGAACAGGTATACTCGGACACCCGGTATAGGAGTTTTGTAGTCTGAAAATTATAATGGAAATAAATTAGTTTTCTAAACCGTTTGCATATGTCACTATAATTATAATTCATTTCAGTAACTCATAAAATATGTACAATGTTGAAATTATTGCATATGCGAATTCTAGTTTTCACGATTGAAATGAATATTATCATATTCAATGATCACCTATTTATTCAAGTTATAATCATGAAAATTTTATTCAACAATTGAAAATAAAATAATAAATTTAACCAACGTGGATTTGTGAACGTTTTTTTGAAGCTAATTGCATGTGAAAAAATTTTCAGAATAATTAATTTTTCATTAAACATTTGTTTAGTTTAATTTACAGTAGGAAATCAGATAATATGTTTTATGCTATATGGTGTTGTATACGGATATAGCGTTATTGGTACAACTATATATGTTTGCAATTTGAATGACAAGGTCTGCAACTAAAAGAACTAGTGAAAAGGCATTGCACATATTCAACATAGTTTATAAACTATAATGTTCCGGTTATTGAGAAAATATACAACGGAATAAAAGTTGTATTGTATTAAAAAACGTCAACACCATCAATTGTTCTTTTTTGACACACCCTGTATATTCGAAAATATTTTTAGGTGCACTTCCAGTACTAGTTCAAATCTGCAGACAAAAAAAATCGTTGGCCGAACACCCTGTATAATAAAAATATATATCTAGAAAATATGTAGTAAAACTTGAAGATCAAATCGTACCTATCAATTCATTATAAAGAGTGATGATTGATTTCTCTCCGTACCCAACTACCCAATCGATTATTGGTGTCGACCTAAAAGCGCAAGAAAGACCATATAAACTGAAATACCCTCATAAATATGTACCAACAATGTTCAAATGAAAATGGAATAGCCCGGGAGCCAGTGATACTTTATAGTCAGTCATTTTAACCCTGGCCATAATTTGTACGAGGTCTGGCTATTAAATAACGAGACTGCTCATAAAAAAGAGTTTTATTTTAAAAATTATTCTACAATCGAATGCTCCCCTTCAATATACTCCCCTTCCCTCGCCACACACCGTTCCATTCGTTTTTTCCATTGGTCAAAGCAATGCTGGAAGTCTTCTTTTGTAAGACCATTTAGGAGCTCCGCCGATTTTCGCTTTACCTCTTCCATCGACTCGAACCGGGTTCCTTTCAAGGCAGACTTGATCTTCGGAAATAGGAAAAAGTCACAGGGTGCTAAATCAGGCGAGTACGGCGCGTGTTCGAGCACTGGAGTGCCTCTAGCGGCTAAATAACGCTTCACAGACAGCGCGTTATGGGCAGGTGCGTTGTCCTGGTGCAAGATCCACGATTTGCTTTTCCACAACTCCGGCCGTTTCTTACGAACTCGCTCTCGCAGCGTTGCCAAAACTTTCAAATAGTAAGTTTGGTTTACAGTTTGACCCTCTGGAACCCATTCAGTCATCACGATACCGTTGATGTCGAAAAAAACGATTAGCATGGCTTTAAATTTTTTGGTCATCTTCGGTGCTCTCTCGGCCTTCAGAAAACCTTTTATACCATTCGAAAACACGCGCACGAGATAGAGAATTCTCACCATAGGCCTCTTTCAACAACTTATAGCACTCAGTCGGAGTTTTTTTTAATTTGACGAGAAATTTCACATTGATCCGTTGCTCGTGTTTTTCGTCACACATCGTTATCGGCACGAGAAGAAAACACGTTCGTTTCTAACCTCTACACAAAAAATACTACTACAGCGACGAAAACGTGTTTTCGTACTGGAATAGTAGACACTTCCAGCTATCCAATGCTGCATTCGTTTCCCACCCTACCCCTCTAGGACGCCTTCTGCGCGCGCAGTCTCGTTATTTAATAGCCAGACCTCGTATATAGCTTGATTTGGTTGTTTTCTTAGCCAAAGTGACCGTCAGCTGGCTCAACAGTGGTGGGTTCGCCAATGGGAGCAAAGCATTAATGTAAAAAAGATATTGAGTTTCAGCCTTTTTAACACTGCTGAAATTTACAGAGATGGTAGTTTGTATAATTAGTCGAATAAAAAAAATCGTCCGCTGGCTGTACGTTGGTGGAAAACCCGTCCGCTGGACATGAAAACCTGTAAAAAAAATTGAGTTTCAGTCATTTTAACCCTGCTGAAATTTACAGAGATGGTAGTTTATATAATTATTCGAATAAAAAAAATCGTCCGCTGGCTGTACGTGTGGAAAACCCGTCCGTATTATCGCGGTAATACCAACTGTCTCTGAATCATGATTGGTCTGACAACTTCGGTATTTTCAACGATTGAACCACAGACTAAACTGTGATTGAACTATGGATACGAACGGTTTGACAACTGATGAAAACAATTTATTGTAGACGTCAACATTATTATTACGTGTTTTTTATCGCTTCTCTCGAATATGAAGTTTCTGACCATTTATTTTGTTCATGAAATAGTCTTATAAAATATCACACGAGATTGAATTTACTTCATAAGTCTATCTTTTAATGAGTTGCTTTGTGGAAACACCACACGTCCTACGGACTTTTGTTTCCAAGCAACTCATTTTCGTTTGAGAATAAATCGATAGTCTTATCACGGGAATTCAATCTCTCGTGATATTACTACCAATAAGCAATTCAATCATTTTCGTGTTTTTCAATCCAAACATTAATTCGCCAATATCGTTGCTTGCCCGTTTTGACAGTTCCAGTTTTCACGATTTTCATCGAAACGACCATATTTCTCGGCTATGTTCAATGGTATTTTGAGTATTTTGTGAAGAATTTTGTAACAAAACATAAAACAAATCATTCAAGATATCATTATAGTCTAGACTCGATAACGGTATAAAATGAAGATTTCGGTATTTGAAGTGATTATGATTATACTGATATTTCCTAGGTCTCACGAGGAGATTGTAGCTTGTGCGAGTTCGGAGAACCAGTTGTGTTCTTTTAGGCTTTATTACTGTTCCCTTTAGCCACCTTAAGCACATCACTGTTAATTTTCAACCCAACAGTGAAATGGTGGCCCACTACAGTTTGACTAGAAAATATCTTTCCAAGCCTCGAGATTGAACTCTAACTTTCCGGGACAGAGACAACCGCCTTAACCACTGTTTGTAGTTGGGGCTTTTTTTCAGCAAACCTTTCGTAAGTCGACCATATTTTCAATTTTTTTAAATCATACATACTCTTTTTTTGTAAAATGCAATCATGAAAACAATCTGGGAGAAATTAGATAACATGATTGTCCGACAAAAATAGTGTGGCTTTGAGCGTGTCTACCAACATGAACATGACTGAAAATAGCATTTTTTAAAACTATTAATACCCTCCTGATACTTTCAGAATCGGTTGATATGACCATATGAAATATGAAAATGCAATTGTCCGACAAAAAAAATGTGGCGTTTTTCTTGTCCGACAAATGAAAATCGACGATTTTTTTGAGTTTTTAAATTCATTAATATTTGTCGGACAATAATGAATTTTTAATTTAGAGAGATTCGTTTCATAGAAAAAACAACTGTCCACCATATAAAATGCGGCAAATACTTAGTTAGTCGCACAAAAAAACTTCTTGAAAAATATTTTTTGTTTACGAATCATTCCTCGATTGTTATTGAAATGGAACTATTGATTTTGATTGAAAGTGTATAATTCGAATTGTTTACTGACATTTTTATGTTTCGTTCGATTCCTTTAGGCCCTGAGAAAACAAAGCTTATGAGCTTTTTCTCTGGACCTTTTTCATTAAACTGAAAGGATCGAAAGAATGTGAAAATAAATAGCATTATTTTTGGAAAAAGGGATTTCAGGGGAAAAACTTAGAAATTGCTTTCGCAGCACTCATGACAACTCGACCTCCTAGTGTGGAGTCCAAAAAAGCCATAACTGCGGCAGGAACAATTATAACAAAGATTAGGTAGCGGCTAAGTGATGACAGTATTGATATATCAATACAATAAGATTAGGTCTCCACACTAGTAGGCCGAGTTGTCATGAGTGCAGCGAAAGCCATTTCTAAGTATTTCCCCTGAATTCCCTCTGTCCAAAAATATTGCATTTCCTTTTCACACAGTTGGATATTTTACAATCTATTCCGTCCGCGCTGCCTGTGCATTACAGAAACAACGGAACAGCGCTGGCATTTTTTTACCGAAATTACCGGTGAAAGATGTCGGTTTCTTCGTCGGCAATTTGAAGAACATTAAGGGCGGTAAATCGGTAAACCGGTAATGCAATCCCTAGACTACTACAACTCCTAAACTAAAGGGTGTTTTTTTCGAGTTATAGAACTTTAAGTTGGCATTACTATTCAAGATGGCGACCGATTTAACAGCTGTCAAGTGATTTATTCTCAGTTTGGTTTGGCAATTCATAAAATAGACTCACGCCTGAACAACGCTTGCAAATAGTGCAATTTCATTTCGAAAATAATGGTTCTGTGTGGAATACGTCCATCAGAGCGATTAACCATGGAACGTTTTCGCACCACGTTCACTCTTATTGATAACTCGCATCCCCAGAGACGCCGTACGGTGCGTACAGAAGAAGCTATTGCTACTGTAGAACGTAGCATTGAGGAAGACCCGAATGAGTCCATCCGCCATCGAGCCCAGGAATTGAACAACCATGATATCCAGGAGCTGTGGTTCCAACAAGACGGCGCAACATGTCACACAGCTCGTGCCACAATCGATTTATTGAAACACACGTTTTGGACCTATGAATTGGCCTTCAAGATCTTGTGATTTAACACCGCTAGACTACTTTCTGTGGGGCTATGTAAAGTCATTGGTGCATGCGGATAAGCCACAAAAGCTTGACCATTTGGAAGGCAACATTAGCCGTGTTATTGCCGATATACGGCCACAAATGTTGGAAAAAGTCATCGAAAATTGGACGTCCAGATTGGACTACATCCGAGCCAGCCGTGGCGGTCATATGCCAGAAATCATATTTAAAGTGTAATGCCACAAGATTATCTTTCGGATAAAAAAAAATTCATGTCAATCGAATGAACCATCGTTGTTTTATTGCAACTTTAAGTTCTATACCTCTGAAAAACACCCTTTATAAGAGAAAAGTAAGATACACGTCATGTTCTCTTTTTCGAGAAACAGAAATTGCTGAAACCCCCAAGTTGCTACAGCGTCTTGTTTCCGAGCTACAGGGCGATTTTGTTATTTGTTCCATTATTATAATTGGTTATAACTTCCGTATTATGGGAACTACGTCCTCGAAATGAACACATTTTTAGAGCACTTTTTTTACTGCTTTTCATCGGTGCTACTGGAATTTCGAAGCTATAACAAAAATTTTTTTTTTCCAAATGGAAACCATATTTGAAAATGATATTTCCAAATTGATCTTTCTTCAACGATTTCAAAAATATATCATGATATACTTTCGAGTCCACTGTATATAAAAAATTGCGAAAGAACACTTTTCGATCAACAAAATCCTAGCAGGCTTTGATTCACTTCCTTCAAAACTGAGGCGGTCATAGAATTTCATGTCTTATTTATTTCCACTTGTCAAATTCAATTCAGTTTCATCATTGTTGTATCGTCTGGCGCTTCTAAATTTTTTATTTTATAACACATCATGCCTTACGAGAAATATTAAAAATATAATATGATAGAATGTTTTATACAAGCAGATTATGACGCTGATAATGCATCTGAAATATATTTTGATAGATATCCTGAAAGAACTCAGCCGCAGAAAAGTATATTCACAAGGCATAAGAATAATCTAATGGCTTTCGTTTCATCTAAGTATTTAAATACTAGAATCAACCAATCAACAAGTTTGGTCTGAGTAATAATAAAGCTAATAATGAAAAGGAGGATAATGTCCCTAAGTTGGAACAAACTAAATACATGTGAGAAATGGACTAGTTTCCGAAGTACACCACCAGGTGGCACCACCACAGGAAGACAATGCCTTACCGGTTTCTGGCTTATTAGCCGTCATCAGAGACATATAGCCTTATCCTGCGATGAGAACCAACTGAAACGGCAGAACTTAAATTACTCCCTAGCAAGAACTATTGAGTACAGTTTTGTACAGTAGTTCCACCTAGGGGGCAAATGTCTACGCTTCATCCCGGAGGTTCCCTCAAAAACTAGACCTCTTCGTACATTCATTTTTCCCATACGGAGTTTCGCAAGTACTTATATTAAGTCTCATGCATTTACCGAGGGAAGTCGAATACGCCCGGTTCATACGGTTTCGGAGCCCGCAATTATTAATAACGAAAAGGAGGATAATGTCCCTAAGTTGGAACAAACTAAATACATGTGAGAAATTGACTAGTAGAGATCTAGTTTCCGAAGTACACCACCAGGTGGCACCACCACAGGAAGACAATGCCTTACCGGTTTCTGGCTCATTAGCCGTCATCAGAGACATATAGCCTTATCCTGTGATGAGAACCAACTGAAACGGCAGAACTTATATTACTCCCTAGCAAGAACTATTGAGTACAGTTTTGTACAGTAGTTCCACCTAGGGGGCAAATGTCTACGCTCCATCCCGGAGCTTCCCTCAAAAACTACACCCCTGCGTACATTCATTTTTCCCATACGCAAGTACTTACATGAAGTCTCATGCATTTACCGAGGGAACCTCCGGGATGAAGCGTAGACATTTGCCCCCTAGGTGGAACTACTGTACAAAACTGTACTCAATAGTTCTTGCTAGGGAGTAATATAAGTTCTGCCGTTTCAGTTGGTTCTCATCGCAGGATAGGGCTATATGTCTCTCATGACGGCTAATAAGCCAGAAACCGGTAAGGCATTGTCTTCCTGTGGTGGTGCCACCTGGTGGTGTACTTCGGAAACTAGATCTCTATTCTCTACTAGTCCATTTCTCAATAAAGCTAATATTTCCTGAATCAATTTGGCTGCTCAATAATTGTGAGATATCGAATTCTATGACCTTATGAGAACTTTAGAAGCGCCAGACGATACAAAAATGATGAAAGTGAAAATAAATAAGACATGGCATTCTATGACCGCCTCAGTTTTGAAGGAAGAGAATCAAAGTCTGCTTGGATTTTGTTGAACGAAAACTGTTTTTTCGCAATTTTCGATATATAGTGAACTCGGAAGTATATCATGATATATATTTTTGAAATCGTTGAAGAAAGATCAACTTGGACATATCATTTCTGCCTATGGTTTCCATTTGGAAAAAGAAATTTGTTATAGCTCCGAAATTTGAGCAGATACAAAAAAATCCAATAGCACCGATGAAAAGCAGTGAAAAAGTGCCCCGAAGAAGTGTTCATTTCGAGGACGTAGTTCCTTTGATACGGAAGTTATAGCCAATTATAATAATGGACCAAATAACAAAATCGCCCTGTAGCTCGGAAACAAGACGCTGTAGCAACTTGGGGTTTTCAGCAATTTCTGAACATGACATGTATCTTACTTTTTCTCTATCTTTTATAGTTTAGGAGTTGTAGTAATAAATCATCGAAATCTGGCCACCCTGTACGTCTACAATATCATGTTTATAAAATTCTGGAGTGTAAATGGAGAAGGCTGTAAGTGCCAAATAATCGAATCCGAGTAAAAACGAAAAAAACTCAAATCTGAGCTAAACTCCGCTTCAAAAAATAAGAAAAAATACTAAGGCCATTCCTTATCCTCAGATCAGAATGTTCCTGCTAATTAATTCCAATAATGATTCATTTTTAAAAGTTCACATAGGAAACGTCGTATGTGCCAGCTCCTAACAAAATGGAAATCGATGAATTTGCCCTGCGTGATATGCGGTAATGCTGAATGTACCGAACATAAAAAACACTGAAAGTACCTTATATGTAAAAAACCGAAAGTGCCTTTTATGATGATTTGAGTTGAGTTTTCTGTGAATCTGCATATTTCCACATCCAAAATTCCTTCTGATTCATTTAAATCGATACATCCTTGTTTGAATATGAAAGTGTGGATATGCAAACTACTCTGCAATATTTTATTATCATGAAGCAACCACCTTATACGTTTCACCTATTTAGGTATGTTGGAAAAACACAATGGTACTTTTATTATTTTTTCCTTAAATTCATGCACTGGGCGAATTAATGCACTGAGCAGAATATTACTATCTGCACCGAAAACTTATCAAGCCGAAATATTTTTTAGTTATTGTAAAAAAATCTAATAGTCCGCTGGAGCCTCCTCCTCAACTTTTAACAGAAACACCCTTTGGGTATCTCCAAAACAGTTCATTTCATATCTGAATATTTGGTTGAGCTGTTCCGTGACACCATGTTCCCTAAAATAACGAAATTATGATCACATGATCAGCCAACAAACTCATTCCGATAAAAAATACACTGATAAAATAACAAGAACTTTTAATGGGTAGGTGCACTTAATTCTAAAAATCGAAAACTGAAACATCGAATAGCCATTTATAAATTTGAAACTGCGATATTATCATCAACTGTTTCTTCCTCAACGACCTCAACATTCCTGAAGAGAAGATCTTCATAAAATCTGCGGTCTTCATTTCTTAGATATTTTCGGCAAATCAGAATGGCAAGGGAGATTTTCCAGGCTGGCGTTTTACTTTAAAACATTTGTTTTCATCCAAACAGGGTTATCGATATCTCCAAATGCTAATGCAGTTCGTACTATATGTGGTTTTTTTTTTGTTATTCGAATCCATGTCGCTTTTGTGATTTGAAGTTTACTCGTATCTAAAAAAAGTTTGGCGAGAGCTGCAAAATCAACAAAGTCACATTCTGACATTGCTTCAACCATGAAGGGGTTGTTTATTCTTGCAGTACGTACTACTTCTTGCAAGTCATCAGGAACCATTGCCTTACATTTCTTTCTTCTTTTTTCTATGATCCCAAAATCGCGATCACATGAATTGAAGCTATGACCACTTACAAGGTATTTAACTTCGATGGAATCGTAATGTCCTTTTACCACTAGATATATAATTGACATCAATGGCATCTGATTTTTGTTTTGTGCTGTGCAGTTGTCACACCACAGTACTAAACGCTTCTTTGTGAATACATTGGAGCGTAGGACTTTATAAAAACAGGAAGATATTTCATTTCCACCTCTTCCAGCAACTCCCTCATGCCACATGCACATAAAACTGTTGCTAGTATCCCCTACATGAATGCATAGATTGTAGGTGGAAAGCTGTCGAGAATAAAACATTGAGCTATGTGTGAACATAGGAATAAACATCACTTGCTGAAGGTCCATACATACTGTTGAAAAATCAGCTGAAGGCATTTGTGAAATATTAAAGTCACTTTTCATTAGTGATTGTGCTTTTTCAGCTTTTCGCTAATGAAGTTCCAAGGAAAATTTCGCACCATCCTTCTCCGTTTTATCGAGGGAGTTTGATAAAATAGCATGAAGACGGTCACACTTTTTGCACGAATCTACACGTACTATATAAGAAAAAGTGCTTTGACGTCGACTCTCTGCAGGTTCTTCGTATGTGCCATGTCTTCTGCGAACTATGTTTTGTAATTGTATGCGGGCTAATAAATAGGAACCTTGTTCATTCTCAGTTAAATTATAAAATTCGCAAAAAAGTTTTTCTTTTTGTTCCCGGGATAATAATCCGCATTTATAAGAACAATTGCAAATCAAATCACTGTTCGGTTTGTTTTTTCCAGGTCTTTCTGATCCTGATGAAGTAGTATAAGGTTTTCCACTTCCTCGTGCGCTCCTTCGATATTTTTGTCCTTGGATTTTATTCAAATGTTGTTGAGTTTCCATTTTACACAACAATATGAATACGAGCAAAACTGACGTTTGTGTTGCTTTATTTGACACGAAATAGTCGGTGGCACTTACAACTTTTTCCATGATAAAACATAGAGACATTCAAAGTTTACGTAATCTATCGACGCCTGTCAGTCTGTGAATATTCTACCTAGGTATATTCTAGCTAGGTATATTCTGATATTTCCCTACTATTGGCGATATGTTTCAGTTCAGTTTCCAATAACAAATATTTTTTTTCTTTTTGGCACTTACAGCTTTTTCCATCTACATACTCCATTTCATAAGAATATATATATACAGGGTGTTTGGTAATTCGACGTGAACCTTGAAAAGAGATATACTAGACGTCATTTGCAGTGAATTGCGTCGAGTGAAGCATGGTCCGAAAATCTATGGTTACGAAGATATCGCGATTTTTCAACGTTTTTGATATTTTCTGCTTCGTTATCGAAGATAATTCATTTTGTGAAAACTACTCTAGTCTTAATATTCAATGAATATTTTTTTCAAAGCTGAGGAGATGGTCCTCATCTCTTGTGAAAAAGTATTCACTAAAAATTCAGATAACCCGAGATATACAGGGTCATAAATGGCTGCACCTGTTTTCCTCATAGAATCTTGATAAAACAATTGAGAATTACTTGAAAAAAGTATTATGAACTTGGTGTACAAATGTGAAGAAAAACTTCCCTGTTTCATCAGCTTTCCAAAAAGGTACGTATGTCAATAATTCCTTCACGCAATCTAAAAATATGGCCGGAAAACCAAGCAGACAACAGACTTTTTCGAGTCATTCAGATATTCTATTATCCTTCATTTACTCGGCGTGATTCGTAAGCCGTAAGCGGGCCATGGTTCGATCACAAAATGACTCGAAAAAGTCTGTTGTCTGCTTGGTTTTCCGGCCATATTTTTTGATTGCATGAAGGAATTATTGACATATGTACCTTTTTGGAAAGCTAATGAAACAGGGAAGTTTTTCCTTCCATTTGAACACCAAGTTCATAATACTTTTTTCGAGTAATTCTCAATTGTTTTATCAAGATTTTATGAGGAAAACAGGTGCAGCCATTTATAACCCTGTATATCTCAGGTTATCTGAATTTGTAGTGAATACTTTTTCGCAAGAAATAAGGACCATTTCCTCAGCTTCGAAAAAAAATATTCATCGACTATTTAGAGTCGAGTAGTTTTTACAAAATCAATTATTTTCGATAACGAAGCAGAAAATTTCAAAAAAGTTGAAAAATCGCCATATCTTCGTAACCATAAATTTTCGGACCATGCGTTACTCGACGCAATTCACTGCAAATGACGTCTAGTATATCCCTTTCCAAGGTTCACGTCGAATTACCAAACACCCTGTATATATCGTGTAATATTTAGCGATAGAAAATTACATGGAAACGGTAGCACGGTAGATCTAACGGTAGACCTGGCAACAGTGGCGGAGATGTCCCGTCGATTGGTACATCTCTGTTTTCAACTGTAGACCATAGAGTCGACGAAAGTGGATAAAACATAGATGTGCGGAGTCCATTCGATGTATAAACTTTCAGGTATCAATTGTGAACAAAGATGATGAATTTTGAACTTTTATCTTATTTGCTGTATAAACCAGCCTTAAGAAGCAAACAAGTATAAATCTGAAAATGTTCCCATGTTGCCTAACGAAGGAATCTGATCTAGACTCTGGAACGTTACCTTTACAAGTTCTTCATTCGTATTGTTCCAGTTTCGTTTGTTATTCAACATTTATTAAAAAAATTGTGTACAACAACTTTAACGCAAGAGCGATTTCTACAAGAAACAATTTTTTATTGAGTGTGGTTAAGATCCTAGAAGTGGAAGAAACTCTAAAAATCTTCAAAATGATAAAGAAAGAATTTGGCTATTCCCGCCAATTGTGAATATTTGTCAACTGCATGATACTAATATGCTTCGGGATTCGCTTTGTGGGTTCGCGGGTTTTTGAATTCAATGGAAATAGTTTTTAAGCTTTGGGTGCATGAAAAATTGTTATTTCCGTTATTTGTCATACAATCGGGTTCAATGGTCAGTAAAATATGATAAACGATATGTTTTTATTTTATTCGATTAACATCACAAGATTGATCAAATCCATTTTCCATAGCATTATATCACTAGTTTAAATTAGGTTGATATCATGGGGCAAATAGGTTAAATGAAAAATATAAAATGAATTCTCAAAATTTATTGAATTCTTGCAGCTTGCCTTGGAGAAGAAGACTAATCGGAAAAGGGAGATGAGAATAATATCCCTTTCCTAGTGAGGACTGATGAGTGTTGAATATGGAACTTAACGATAAAACTTCAGACAGAGCAAGCAACAGTGAACACACAGCTTGCATAGCGAGTTAATGCTCATAGCTGAACAATATTCATGGAAAATCAAGTCAAAAATCATTTGGCTCATATCCTTCCCCATTACCAACGATCACTGAAAGCATGAGTGTAGAGAGCGCGGAGAATGCAAAAAATTTGTTATTCAGGAATGTGTTGGACGATCGAACGAAAAGTCCCCGCCCTTGATCCATCCGTTTCAAGATGCTGGGAGAATTCTTTAGATTTTTAGATTCTTTAATAAATGTATGTTATTTGAAATCATGTCAAAAGTAGTACGTATATTATTAAACGAGACACCAGACAAGTATACAGGGTGAGTCTTTGACTTGTACATATATTTTAACTATAGATTCCTCCCATCAAAAGAAACACTTTTTTCCCATACCATTTTTCAAAATTCGGTTCCGTTTGGAAGATACAGGGTGTCAAAAATCCATGAAATTAACACTATTCTTTCCATATATGCGGAACCGATATTTCGAATGAACTGAATTTTGGTTAATAGTCTACTCTATTCATGGTGCATATTCCTCAATTGAAACTTATTTCATATTTCTCCTGGTAAAAAAGTTACAGTATAGTCGACTTATAAATTCACGCAAAAATACTATGAAACCACTTAAAAAAGATGAACGGTTCACGTTTTCGAAAGAATTGATTATTTTAGAAAACAAAAGTATTCTTATATTTTTTCAATAAAACGCGTCGTTCTCAAGTTATTCCTAATTGTATAAGATTGAATTAGAGGAAAAAATCATGAATTTCAAGAATTCTCTGAGTGCAGTCCTGGGTTAAATCTCATCGAAAATAATTTTTTTCTCTGGTCTCTCAACAAGTTACCAACGTTGTCAGGATGTTTATCAACTTTGTCAAGACTAAAATCTCTATGATGAAAAAACGTTTGATGTAGAGATATGTAATAATAAAATTCTACATTCGTGGGACATAAAATTGAATTCTAAGAAGCATGAAATTATTTTATAGGCACTAATAGGCAGTTTCTATTTAAAATTCATTGTTACCGGTCCTTCAGCAAAATATCTATCGAAACAATATAACTCGACACCAGAACGACACTATCACATCAATTCACTGAAAGTCATTTACATAATCATCACCTGTTTGCTTAGAATATTTGTTTTATATTCTAAGCCTGTTTGCTTCATTCTCTGTAAATAAATAAAGAGTGAACTTCGTCTATGGGATCACTGACTAAAGTTTTAGGTTGGACTGGTTGGAGCACAGAACAACGGTCTTGCGTCACGGCTACAATGGCTTCATCCACGCCGTGGATTCCACGGCCATCTGAAGGGAACGTAGCGCTTTCTTGAGTTCGCATTGTTTGAAGAGAAAATCGGCAATCTGGCATCGTCTTCTCTAGAGTTCTCTGGGTGAATTGAATATGTTCTGTGTTGAATATCACAGAGGATGGGTATAGTTAGGTCATTGACACCGAAACATATGACTTTGGTTAATGGAGTTGGGATAGGTTAGTGAGAAACCAATTTTTATGAGATCGTTTTAGAATATCGAGGAAATATGAACAAATTCTTAGTGTCTATAAACTAATCTTCAGGACAATCGAAGAAGGAACTTATTTTGGTGTGAGAAATATAGCTTTTCATACAGCCGAAATGATCGGACAGAACTAAGTGTTTTGTTAGGAAATATCGTGTTTATAACATTCTTATTCAAATAAGGTTGGTGCTTGAGTATTTTTCATATGTATCACCCAGAATATCTAATAATCACATCAATTTCAATCAAAAAATATGAACTTTGAAGTGTTTGCAGAGAATTGATCCAGGCACGCATTAAGCTCAACTTTTTTTTTCAAATGGCTATATCTTTTTAACAGAGCCGAATTCGGAAAAATGGAAAATGAAAAAAAGGTTTCCTTTGGCCTCAAGAATCTACAGTTAAAATATATGTACAAGTCAAAGACTCACCCTGTATTCATAAATTTACGAAAAAATACTACAAGTAAACTTTCAAACCGTGAACCTCGATTATTTTCAAAAGAAGCAATCATTTTGGAAAATAATGATGCCTAAGTGTTTTTATATTTTGCGAATTATTCCTTATTTTATCCGATGGGAAAAAAGTGCGAACTGGGTTTGCAACGAATGGCAGAATTACTACTTATGCTCTGAACGACCAACACGTTAGGAGTGTTGTCACTTTTGTTTTGAAACCCTAATGAAGATTAGGTGATTCTTCAGAATGTTTTTTCGAATTGTAGATATAAAAAAATCCCACTGGCGGATACCTGGGGGCGCTCTTTTTGGAACACCCTTCACAAGAATGAAAAATGTGGATACGAATAATATTGATCATATCAAAATAGTCTTTAAACCTACAGAAAACCTGAGGCAGGTGCTAAGGAATGTCAATGATCAAACTGATCGACTCTCTCAAGCTGGTGTTATAGAATATCTTGCGACTGCGGTTTACAACGGAACTACTAAAAGGATGAATTAGAGGTCATTTCAAACATTAACAGCGGGTTTCACAAAGCGTAATCACGGGTGATCAGAGGTTGATCTAGAATCAACCCGATTTGACAGTCGAAACGTCAGAGAGACGTTGATCTCCGATCACCGGTGATTACGCTTTGTGTAACCCACCCTGAGAGTTCTTATCTTAGGATAAAGAAGAATGCCATAGGATAGGAGAGACATAGTGCTTGGTTGCCAGCGATCTGCTATGCTAAAACTAAACCTGTCTGTAGCGGAGGGGATGAACCGACCGAATTCGGAGCAGTCGATCGTCGGGTCACAACCACCGATGGTTACACCTCTGAAGGTGCCTACAGCAGTTGTAGGCGAAACGTTGGGTGTAATGCCTATTATGAATTCGAAACTAAATAATCTGTCAATATTAATATTTTTGAATAATTTCTGGTGATGCTCGGCCAAAATGTGTAGACACAATGGGCTTTGCTAGTGTAAAATCTCTGAAGGAATTGTATTTAATCTGGGGTATTAAATCCGAAAAAATAGAAAACTTACTGCCTTCAAGCATGTTTCGGCGCAACTAAAGCCGATTTCAACCAAAAGGTCGAATATTTCAGCTTATTTCCACGAATAAACAAAATCACACTTCTAATAAGTAATAATGCATAGCAGAACTTCCAGGCGACATTTTCTCAAAACTCATGCGGATAAAATACAGCGCTATCATAGAAAGGTCAAACTAAACGAGAGGTATCTGACCGCATACAATTATAATAATGACTACTGTAATTGATATTGTTTATCCTGATTACTCCTAGGTCTCCTGAGGAGACCGCTCTGAAACTACAAGCTTCGAAGCTTGTAACTTGTGCCGAGTAAGCAGTTGTGTTCTGTGTAGGCTTTGTTACTGTGTCCTTACGCCACCTTAGGTACAGCACTGTTAATTTTAGACCCAACAGTGAGAATGGTGGCCCCTACCGAGACTATAAAATTTCTTTCCTAGCTCGGGATTGAACTTCGGACCTTTGGGTCCTAATTGCAATGCTCTACCACTGAGCCAAGGGCACTCGTGTACGTGTACGTAGTGGCCAAAAAGTATATGAAAGTCAAGGCCGTTTGAATTTTTGTGGCAAATACAAGGGCCATGTCATTATGTTCCATGGTTATCTTCTGTGGAATTTATTATTTCAGTTTTCTTCGTGCTGCCGTTCACCATATCTTCTTGATATCCTTCTTCACTCCACTGTGGGTGAAGAATAAATGCTCCGATTCCACTGATGTATTATTGAATACTGTTGGAAAGTGAGACTAGAATCTAAATGATGGAAAAACGTTTGATGCAGAAATATGCAATAATAAAATTCCACAAATGTCGGTGATTAAATTGAACACCAAGGATCATGAAATTACACATTTATTACGCATAGTATCAATTGAAAATTTATTGTTACCGGTCTATATTAGAAATAAATTTCAATGAAATACAAAATTCAGATATATGAATGTCAATACAAACAACTTATTGAATTGAAATTAATGAATACTGAAATTACTGAATAATCTGTGGCGATGTTTCTATCTTAACAATACCCTCTTGGAATTTTATAAACTCGATACTACACTGTTAATAATCACTTTCCCTTTTTATAACAACATAGCTCTAAAAATAATCTCCTTGATATTTGTTTACGCTCCTGCTACCTCGCAAGACACGTGTTATACCAATGTTTGAAGAGAACAATCTGGCATCGTCTTTTCAGAAGCTCTGTGAAATATTCAAAGAAGATGGGTTATGATAGGGTGATTTATCATAAATTGAGTGAAAATCAATTTTTCATAAGCTATTTTTGGGATATCGATGAAAATATGAACAAGTTATTAGAGTTTACAAACTGATCTTCAGGAAATTCGATGAAGGAACTCATTTTGGTGGGAGAAATATAGCCTTTCAATTGCAGATACAGAGTGTTCCTAAATGAGTATGTATATCAACGGTCAAGTGTGGAGTTCTTATAAAAAAATAATAAAAAATTTTCTCTTCGTTCCAGGGTTTTTTATATTTTTTTAGTTTTTTTGCTAATATCTCAGGAACCGTTTGAATTACAGAATTGAGTTTATGCACACACATTGTCACTAATAATAGCTACTTTCTTGCTCTTTACTCGGTTTTATTAGACGTGCCAGTGGCGGAGATATTAAATTTTTACCAATGTTTCACCTCCCCAGCTTTCACACCACTGGATAAATTTGCATTTGCACAGCAAACTGATGCACCAATGGGTTTTACATAAAAAAGGTACTTTTGGTTCATTACTCTAAAGTGAACCGTTTTCGAGAAAACTGGCATTTTATGATAAGAAACAATTTGCTAACGCATTGTAAATTTCTTGTAATTGGAAAAATTCTTGTAATCTTGTCAACTATGGTCGAAATTCATAAATAATAATTATCACTACTTATTTTACCAATTACAAGAAATTAACAATGCGTTAGCAAATTGTTTTCGATTATGAAATGCCAGTTTTCTCGGAAACTTTAAGAGTAATGAACCAATAGTATATACAAGGTGGTCCACGGGAACCTGACGTTTTTCAATTGGGTAGTACTCGGCAGGTAGGTGGAGTGGGGCCATCAGAAGGGTCCCATTTGAACCGTTGGAATGTGCCATTTAGTGTACATCATGACTGCGTGGGGTGTGAGGCATCGCATGTTCGCGTTTGAAGCTTTTATCAAAAATGGTGAATCAGTGGTGGCTACGCAGAGACTGTTTCGGCGTGAATTTAATATTGGCCGTCATGGAGCTGTCCCAAATCGTAACACGATTCTGAAGTGGGTCAACGATCTTCGAACAACTGGAAATGTGATGAAAAAGAAGCCACCAGGACCTACTCGCACGGCACGGACCCCCGAAAGTGTGGAGAGGGTGAGGCACGCGTTGCGAACAAGTCCATGCCGCTCAGTGCGAAAACAAGCGCAAGCATTAAGACTAAGTCGTTCCACAGTTCGCCGTATTGTCAAACATGACCTCAGATTCCACCCATACAAATTGGCAATTGTCCAGCAGCTGAAACCAACTGACTTTCCACAACGCAATGATTTCTGTTTGTCTATGCTCTCAATGCTTGAAGTGAACGAAGATGCTGTACTGTTTATGAGTGATGAAGCTCATTTCCATTTGAACGGTTTCGTCAATAGGCAAAATTGTCGTTATTATGCCAGTGAAAACCCTCAGCAAACCGAGAACGTTAGGCGAGCTGAAGGAAGCGATTCGAGCACAAGTCCACGCGATTGACACACCCTTATTGGAGCGCGTTCACCAAGGGTTTTTGAACAGACTTGCAACATGTTTCGAGCAAGATGGTCACCACTTGACAGATGTTATTTTTAAGGTTTGATTTCTTAAATGGCATAGTACTGGCTGTAAGTACATGAAAAAATAAATGTTATATGCTGAAAAACAAATGTGTACTACTCATTTAAAAACCGTCAGGTTCCCGTGGACCACCCTGTATATATTATATAGATTTATTCGGTTGCCGAATATATAAACAAAAAGATTAACATTATCAGAACGGAAACATTAAATTGTGGCTGTCACTGCCTTCTGTGACTGCGCATGTGGCTGAACAAGCTAATTCTTGAAGATATATTTCTTCCACACTCCGCACACTGGTAGTTTTCTTCAGAAAGATTTCGACGTGGCCTGTCTGGTTTATTATCGTTAAAGAGGGAAACGGTCCTTCTCCATGCGGTGCGATCTTGTGCAGTTTCTTCCCAACTGTTTTTAATATTCAGAGCCTTTAAGTCCGAGTGTAGCACCTCTTTGTAGCGCTTCAGCTGTTCTCCCTGCTTACGCCCACCGCTCTCCAACTCTCCATATAGTAACTTTTTCATGTAGAACCAGTGTTGCCAATGGCAATTCACCGGAAAGTCCGAAATATCTGTCAAAAGATCCGCAAAAGTCCGACGCTTCCGTAATTATGTCCGAAAAAGATACGCTCGTTCTTCGACCAATGTAGAAGACAAAAAACAAACTTTTCTACTATTCTATTTCAATATTTCAATTATTTTTTCAATGTGATGAATCTGCACTAGCTTTTTCTATTAATAACTCTATTAATTTCAATAGAGTCACTGTAGCTTTATCGAGCTGCGAATATGCTGCCCTCTAGTGGTAGTGGTAATGAGCCTTGTCCACTACTGAGAATTCATTTTCGACCGGTCACTGCATGAAAAAAGTCTTAAGTCTTTGTTTGGATTTTGCATTGGCCATTCACGTTTCTCTTGCAATTAACAAATACAAATGAATGAGAAACGCAAAACGCAACTACAAAGCTTTAATGAGCTTTCAACATCTGCTTCCCCAAAATACTTCAAGATCCGAAAAAGTCCGAAATATTTCAAGACCCGAAAAAGGTACGCGAGAGCCAAAAAGGTACGCAAATCGGACAAAAGTCCGCCGATTGGCAACACTGTGTAGAACACATTGGCGCATCAGCTTTTGCTGAGCGAATGCAAATTTGTCCAGTGGTGAAAAAGGTGGAGGGGGGGAGGAGGGGGTAAAACCATTGTGCAAATTAAATATCTTCGCCACTGGCACGTC
Organism: Adalia decempunctata; assembly: GCA_951802165.1. NCBI lineage: Eukaryota > Metazoa > Arthropoda > Insecta > Coleoptera > Coccinellidae > Adalia > Adalia decempunctata. The sequence goes on along the minus strand of OX637701.1, from coordinate 36,817,748 downwards.
TAATCAAACTGAGTAAAGTGCAAGAAAGTAGCTATTATCAGTGACAATGCTTGTACAAAAATTCAATTCTGTATTTCGAACGGATCCTGACATATTAGCAAAAAAAAAACTGAAAAAAATATAAATTTTTGATACCCTGTATCTCGGAAACGAAGACGCCGAGAAAAAAATATTGCTATTTTCTCATGAGAAATCTGCAGTTGATCGTTGATACTTGATTCAAGAGCACCCTGTATGCTCGGACAAAACGAAGTGTTTTTGTTAAGAAATATCCTGTTTTTAATATTCCTATTCAAATAAGGTCGGTATTTCTTGAATGTATTAACTTAATTTCAATCGACAAATACGAACGTTGACGGCTTTGCAGATAATCGTGTCACGTATTTGGCCCAATTTTTTTCCTTATGGCTATATCTTTTTATCAGTGCCGAAAATGAAAGAAAAAACTTTCTTTTGGCCTCAAGAATCTACAGTTGAAATATATGTACAACTCAAAGACCCACCCTGTATAATTGACGAGTGTCTCAAAAATGAATAGACCCGTCCTTAAATGGTCGGTGTGGTGCGGTCTCAAGTTTTAGTACAGACTGGTAATCCTGGTAGACAGTGATTACAGACGAATTAATATTCAAGTGACCTTTAAGAATGTTGAAGAAATGGATTGAAATTCCAATAAAACTCTATCTGATTTTCTGTGTTTTTTATTTTTTACACTCGTATAAATCTGTCAAAAAGCGAAGCAGCTAAGTTTGTAAACATCTTCCGAACAAGATTTTTGACTCAATCAAATTCAACAGCCATGCACACATTTTTTTCTTCATGAAACATGTGACCAGGAAAAAAGTTTCTGTTCACCAAATCTCCAAAAATTGCACCCTATCTATATTGCTCCATGGCATTATATAACTTTAAAATTCAGACGAAACAGATCTACGAATATCACACAATGGAAAACGTGACCACAACCTGAGTTCTAGTGCCATATGCTGGATATTTCCCGACCTGAAAACAATCGTGTTACAGAACCAAAGGAAACAAATTGCGACCCAAAACCGACATTCGCCGGAAGCTACGAGAGGTCGCCAAGGGTTTGGAAATTGAGATACATGACATTGCTGAATTGCAGTTTCCTTGGGTCAGAGTACCTATTCGAGAGTCTATCAATGAAAGCTGGAATTATCATTTCGTGACTCCCGTAAATGTCGACTGGAATCTGCACCATAACATTCAAAAAGAAATCGGAATAATTTGAAAATTGAGCCTAAAAGAACACAGGAGAATACTACCTACTCCAAAAGAATATTTTTACTTTGCACATTTCTCTATGAATTGCAACGCATTAGTTTGAATTGAAATGAAAAAAAAATTCTGTTTGTATTGAATACCATTTCTAATTTTTTCCTCTGAACGATTAGTTACTAACTGATAATTTATGGGTTACATTCAATTTGAACGTGATGCGGCATTGCTGTTTTTCAAGTTTCGCATAATTACACTACTTTTTATTGGTATTTAGTTTCCTTCACTAGGCTTAGGTCATTACAACTCATAGGTCATCATGAATATATTTGTATTAAGCAGGATATGAACAGCGACATGGTATCATATTATGTATCATTTGAGTCGGCATCATGAATGTTAATTATAGGTTGGTTCGGGTTCGTTGATTGCATCATGTATAAATACAGGGTACCAGATACCAGGAGGAAAACGACTAACTGGGAATTCGCTTTCATAACTTAATTGTTGAATAAAATATAAATGGCACACAAAACCGGGTGTCAAATTTCTACTATTCTTCATTGGAAGAATATGAGGGTGGATTTTGCACACCGGTTTCTCTGATCCTAACGTATTCTTAAACTCAATTTTTTGGAAAAAAAATTGTGAAAAGCACCCCCTTTGAGATTCGACGGAGGAGCGGTTTTACACCAATCAAGGGGTGTTATTACTTAAAGGAAAAAAAGATGTTATCAAAATTTCGATGATCTTTCTCGTTGAAGGGAGAAAGTGTGAGTTGGGCCCGTCGCACTAGGGACAGGACGTGTTTATTTATTCTCCAGGGAGAAGGGTGATGAATGAAATACCAGTGGTTAAATTTTTTAGTATATTAAAATCAAAATGAATTAAACAGTTTTACAGACACTATTTGGAATTCAGTCACGTCAAAAGACTTAATTATCAAAATACCAAAAAAATTACCAAAACGAATTCATATTATCAAAACAAATACCAAATTCCAAAGCAAAATTAAATAATCAATAACACCCAAATAGAAATTTTGTTTTCCTGATAATAGCAAAGTTACAGATTGGATCTAGACGAAATTTTGGATTTGTGCAGATCACTCAACCAGAACTTAGAATGACGGCAAATTATTGACAAAAAATTTTCAATATTTCTCTAATGACATTCCACGGTCATGGACTAATGCGTTTTTCGGCAGCTCTATAGGATAGATCAATTCAAAAAGTCTCTGAAAGATGCACCATTTTTTCATATATAATACCACTAAAGGTGAAATTCTGGCGCCAAAATTTCTGTATTGTGACATGCAACTTAGTGGTTTGGCAAATTCGCCAACGATTATTGTATCAAAATCATGAGCCGTTAGGCGAGTGATTTTGGAAAAATGTTCACCATATGGTACCCATATTGAAATTATTAGATATATGAGTCCTCTGTTTAATGAAGATAAATTTCTGATAGTAAACATCGTTATCGCAACTCCTGAACGAATAAACCTAAAAAATTAAAGTTTTCGGGGAAGGTTGAAATCAAAACTCGAATGGCTCGTTTATGTTTGTTATAAAGGACAAAAGTCGATAAGAAATGAATCCTTACTTTCAAAAGACTCCTCAGGGAACCGACCACTTTACATTAAGTCAGGTGAAAACGAACTCATGCTAGCCAACTGTTTAAAAATACCTAAAAATCACTTCCCTTTTTTTCGCAATGATTCAACCCTTACCTGAAAGCTTTAATCCTAATGAATATATCCTAAAAATATTAGATGTCACGAAAGTCTCCTTTAGGAGTCATGATTTTTTCTTTTCTTATATTTTCATCAATGCTTCTTTGCTATGAATCTATGAATAAGATATCCCCACCAGAAATTTTCTATGGAGAATTTGAATTTGAATTGGGATTACGACCCAAGCACGAAACAGGATTAAACTCTACAGGAAAAAACAACAGATGAGAATAGCATGCTGGAACATAAAAACGCTCTACTCGAAAGACCATGAGATCATTCCCGAAATGAATGACCACAAAAGAGATATATGCGCTCTTTCTGAAACCAAGAAGAAGGGGAGGGGAACAAAAAAGCTGAATAACTACATCTTGGTGTACTCAGGAGTGGCGGAAGACCAGAGAGCAACATCGGGTGTTGGCATACTAGTGATCGAAAAATATGAGCAAAACATAGAAAGCATACCTACAATATGTCAGCGATCGAGTACTGAGAGTGAAGATGATGTTCGACCAACCTCTACATATAATATCAGTATATGCACCCAACATCAGTAAACCCGAAGAAATGTCAGTTGACTTTATGAAAACCTACAATCAGAGTTGGATGAAATAGCACAACACGAAAGGATAATAATACTGGGAGACCAGAATGCACGCATAGGACGGGATAAAATAACGATACAATGAGGATCCAGTGATTAGAAATGGTGAAATGTTGACTGAATTTTGTGCACAGAACGAACTACGGATAAACAACACCTAATTTCCCCATAAAGAACAACACAAATACACTTTCCACGACCACAGAACCAACAAATCCATAATCGACTACATCATCACCTACCGAATGTTCCTACCCAAACAAATAATCGACATTAGAGTCCCCTCCTCGGCCAAAATCGGAACAGACCTCAACATGGTGCTTGGAAAATTACAGATGGCAATGCAGGCAAAACGGTGGAAGCCTACAATTGAAATAGAGAAGTTTAACATAGAGTCACTCTCAGCCAGGACAACAACTTTATTCTTTCCGATGCAGATAGCATATAGAGTGTAACACTATAAATCAAGACTACACTGCGGGAAAATATATGCAAAGGAGCTGAAGAAGCCTTGGGAACACGCAAGGTATCACAGGATAACAGGCCGAACAGCAAACCTTGGTTCACAACAGAAGTCAAGGTGCTCACAAGGCAGAAAAAGAGAGTATATTTACTGCACAAAGAATACCCGGAAAATCGGAGAATATATATAGAAATGAGGAACAAGGTGAACAACAGGGTCCGAGAAATTAAAGAAGAATACTGGCAGAGGTTCAGCAATGACATGCAGGCGGATATGTATGGAGCACAAAAGCGTATTTGGAGACTACTAAGGGGCATGAAACGCGGTACAAACGAAATAATACAGCTGAGAACAATTTCAGAAGAAACCTGGGAAAAGTATTTCAGAGATTTGTACTCGGACATTGAAAATCAACCCGAAGAACAAAATGAGACAGCACAAATCGAGCATGAAGAAAACATACAAATTATACAAAAACAGGTATCAGAGGCAATAGGAAAGCTCAAGAACAGAAAAACTCCCATCCAGGATAATATCCCGAATGAACTAATCAAATACGGAGGTTCAGACGTTATAGAGGAGTATACGAAGTTATTTAATGTGATATGGAAGTACGGAAAAATACCAAGAGACTGGAAAAACAGCAAAACAGTACCTACATATAAAAAAGGAGACAAAATAGACCCAGCAAACTATCGTGGAAAAACACTATTGAGTACTTGGTTGAAACTTCTTACCAAGATCATAGCAGACAAAATAGCGTCAATAATACCAATGAGACAAGAACAGCAGGGATTCCGAAGAAACCGGTCCACCACCGACGCCTTGTTCATACTCAAACAACTAGCTGAAAAGTCCCGCATACCTCTGCTTTGTGGATCTAACCAAGGCCTTTGACAGAGTCCGACTGAGAGACGTAACGACGATCTTGCAGAACAGAAACGTACCTGAGAAGTACGTAGAACTAGTCAAGGACCTAAACACAGATACAACAACACAAGTACGAACTAACTTCACTCTGACCCAGCGCCTACGAACAACGACAGGAATTCGCCGCCAAGGTGACAGTCTCAGCCCTCTCCTATTCAATCTGATAATGGACGAAATGATAAAAGCCGTGAAAAACACTGGATTAGGATATCGATTGGGAGAACACAAAATAAATATACTGTGCTTTGCTGACGATGCAGTACTTATTACCGAATCGGAAGACGACCCCCAAAGAATACTACAAGACTTCAACAGACAGGCATTATAAAAATGCTTATTTCCACCAAAAAGACCAAATGCATGACAATAGCAAAGGAGCCCCTGGGATGCAAACTAGCAATAGAAAACATCATCGAACAGGTCGTGTCATTCGATTATCTCGGGTGTAAAATTACAAGCGCAGGGTTCCTGGAAGACGAAGTGAAGAAGCAGGTCAACAAGGCTGCAGCAATATCAGGACATCTTAAATACCCTATTTGGAAGAACAGATACCTAAGTACTTCTTGCAAGTCAAGAATATATAAAACATGTGTAAGACCAGTAATGACATATGGAGCGGAGACCAGAGCCGAAAAGTCTATAACAAAGAGGATATTACAAACAACCGAAATGAAGACCCTAAAGCTGGCCCCAGACAATGCGTGTATTTGACGAATATTCGGCATTCGCGGTGCTCCGCGTACTGTGTGGGAGCTCAACTGCGGGTATCGTTCGGCATTCGCCTGCTATCCGAAGTCTTGTCGGAAAACGGCACGAATCAAAGGAAGACGAAGTACATTCGCGTTAGCTCCCAGACCCAGACAGTGTGCTTAAACTACGCGAAGTAGATTGCCTATTCTGCCAAACCGTGCGGCGAACGTTTGTCAACAGAGAAACGAATGTCGAACATTTCGCGTTTGCCGCAGTGTGTGGGAGGGTACCCGAAGGCGCACTACGAAGGCACATTCGTCAAATACACGCATTGTCTGGGGCCGGCTTAAGAACAATAACGGGATACTAACTGGCTGACAGGCAGAGAAATTCTGCTATTAGGGAAGAGTGCCAAGCGGAAGATGTGGTCAGATGGGTAAGGAAGAGGCGGAGAGAGTGGAACCAGCATGTGGACAGAACATAGAAATCATAATATATATACTTACTCTAGAATGCTAAATCAATTGGAAAAAGTGTTGTAAAAATCTCAGTGTGGTCCACAACGCGCATACGTGGTATCAGGTTGTTTCTGAACAGGGTCGGCTTCAATAAAATTTTATGCTGTTTTTGTTGCAGTTGGATTTAATCAATTCATAATTAGTATTCGACACTTACTAGTTGTTTTGAACATATTGATAATTTTCAACAGCTATTTGAATGGTAAATTTGGAATCATCAGCGACTGGAAGATAAGCTAAAAATCTTTCATTATTCCAAAACCTCTTCAGGCGTTGAAAAAACCCGGTTTCGGTATAAAAATTAATTCAAGGATCAAGGAAGACAAATTCTGGTTAACAAACAACGAATCTTTTGGTAAAGTACAGAAAAAAAATCAAATGAGCAAAATATACTAATATATCCCTTAAGGACAGTTCTATTCTTCGGTGTTCCTGAAAATAGTGGAAACATGAAAATGTATTGTACATCTGCCAATGCGTTACTCTGCATCGTTTCATGAGTGACTTCTGATACCTACATTCATTCTTCAAGTCATTTGTCTTTTTGAGTTCCGGGTATATTCCAAAATCAATCTGTAATCTGAATGAAACTGCAAAGTTTTACTTCAACATATTTTATTTTCGAGTTCGAATTATCCATTGAAAGATGGTTTACTCACAAGATTTCATGATTTTTCATAATGAATTGCGCTCTTTTGCTATATAAAGAACCAATCTCATGGTGCGAGTGGATAGATATGTGTCAATCGAATGAAAAGCAAAGCGTAAATCATAAATTTCTAACAGTTTATATGAATGAAAAGGTGCACATAGTTTACATACTCAAGTGGGAAATGAACGGGTCAAGACAAGGACACCACAACACTATACAGTTCGTTTATCGGATACGAAAAAATCCAAATCTAACACAACACACAACAAAAGCAAAATGCACACGAAGAATATCAAACACGAAAATAACAGTTACGCACCAGTAAACTAGTTTGTCTATGCAGTAAACTAAACTGTGGCTGCAGACTGACACTGAACACGGTCCTGCCTAAACTTTCACTAAGGTCATTTCAAAGTCATTTGCCATGAGACAGAAAAGGCGGTGTTGCGCGGTCTATATCTATTTAGTGAAACCTACTACATTACTGCTCTGATTTTCTCACCAATTCCACAAATATTGCAATTCACTTATGATATTAATGTGTCTAATAGTCGTAGGCAGTGGCGCATGAGCTATAAAATAAGTTTGTTACTCAATGGAGTATTTTTATTGTTTGATTATATTGAACTCAAAATAGAACCGACAAAACATTTTGGGACTTGGCATCGTTCTACGTGAAATGTGCTAATGGTGAACATGCGCACATTGTGAATGAGTTGCCTATGCGGCACGTTTTTCGCTGCGGAACTAGAAGGAATTAGCATTCTAGAGTGAGTAATATATTATGATTTCTATGGGACAGAATGGCAAAGATCACTAGGGAAGAAGACCCATCGGACGTCCACCAAAGCGATGGCGAAACAGCTGGCAATCCACGTCACAGAAGCCATAGACCGGAGAAAACAGCCTTGTCAAGAGGAATAAGAAGAAGAATTTGAATTTTACGATCCTTATGAGAATTTCGCTGGAGATTTTGCGTTGGCTTTGCCTTGAATATTGTGTAAATTGTCAAAAATGAGATGTTTTATTAGATAATTTAGATTTCGAAATGTCCACAATTTTGGTCGGGATATCTTATTCATAGATATAGATTCATAGCAAAGAAGCATTGATGGAAACATAAGAAAAAATGTCATGAGCGAAATTGCCGAAAAGCAACGAACTTGAATATTACAAGAGAGAAATTTTACCTGCTTAAATTTCATCTCGAGGATTCGTCGAGAAAATTTGATTATATAAACGTTGTTTGTTTTCTCAATGGTATACATCATTTTGAGTCACGTGACTTTGACAGAGCGGCCATTTTGTGTGTGGGGCATACAAGATCGTATCTGCCATAAGAATTTCTTTGTGATCTGCAGTTTTGAGTTGTTTAGTTCGAGTTTTCAGTGTGTATTGCATAATTTATTAACATGAATACTGGAAATTGCGTCCTCCATAATGAAACAATTGAAATCTTCTTCTCGGGAAATAGGACAAAATAAAAACAAATGGTGTTATGGTTTCTTTACATCTACCGTGGCGACGTTTCGCAGAAGTTGCCTTCTGCTTCCTCAGAGTTTGATTGTGCTTGAAGATCTGTGAATTTGAGTGTATCTATTGTTTTGAATAAATTCTAGGCCTGAGGAAGCAGAAGGCAACTTCTGCGAAACGTCGCCACGGTAGATGTAAAGAAACCATAGCACCATTTGTTTTAATTTTGTCCTATTTCCCGAGAAGAAGATTTCGATAATTTACTAACTTTTTCTACAATATGGCTTGGAGTGAATACTACCTACCTATTTCTTAAAGGAGACGTGAAATCGCGTTACGACTCTAAAATTGAAATTATAGACAATGTTGATATCCCTATTCTCTTGGTGCAAGTGAACTGACCAGCAATTTGAGTTTTTTGTCATCTGTGAGCACTATGGAAATGGTGGATTACCTAATTCTAACTCACAGTTTCTATACTGAACAACAGATGAAGGCCTACAGTCCATACAGGCTTACAAGTATCATCGAGTTTTAAGTGTGTGTTTTGCGTATTTTATTAACTTTTTCTACAATATTTACATTAATGTCAAAATAAATTGATTAAACGGATACAGAACACTTTTATTTGATAAGTAGGGAGCTACACTGTTAATTACTTGAAACATAAGTTCAGCTTTTGGGAAACCAGTGAAGTACAATATTTTAGAATCGTTCTTAACTGTCTCCTCTGTTAAATCTGATGCATTCAATTTTTCTTCGAAAGCATATATTTTCTGATTAGCAAAATTGAGATATCCAAAGAGCTTGTTTAAGTGGTCTATAGTCAAATCAGTTTGAATGTTAGCAGTCCTGTGACTTTCGTGTTCATTGCACAGTTCAGGAGTTCCTTTGGTTTCTGTAGATGGACCTGCTGTGGGTTCTATATTCAATGCAGTATTCCTAGCTTCATCCTGAAGAAAATGAAGAATTGATTGGGGATTACAACTTTTTTAAAGTAGTACTGACCATTTTAAAATGTTTCGTTTGATGTTTAACCAATCTGACATGCCCTTTTAAACTTTGGCCATCCTGTGTTTTGATGCTAATTAATGTATCCCATATTTACAGAAGGGACTCAATCGGGGCTATCTGTATCTTCCAGTTTGGCTGGTTCTCCCAAAAATTTCAACAAAAAACGTTTACTTTAACACCATATTCAACTATAAATTCAAACATTTTGGATCATAATTTTCGTATTTCTTATGTATTGATAATATTAACCTACCTGATACAAAATGACCTGCACAAATTCGTGCATTTTTAAGGAATGTATCGCTCAAATTGCCCTGTCTTAAAGACCTAACCCAACATTCTCGACGTTCTTTTGATAAGGCGTCCAGCATTTCTCCTCAGTTTTGTAAGGCTGTGGGATTCTAAAGAAACGAATTTGATCCCTTCCTGCTCTTTTAGAACACCCCACAACACAACAAAACGCCAGCATTTTAAATAATTCACACTTTGAAAATCGATCTTTTCTATTGTTTACAATGACAGGAACGTTATGTTTGCCCCACAGGCAATATGGCGGATCTGTCGTGACGTCACCTCAAAATGATCAATTAGGCAATCCAACGACCTGTCAAATATTTTTTGAGGTTAGTGGTGGTGGTAAAACAATGGGAATCCAGCTTTAATTATGTAGAAATTTCATCTTTTTGGCGTGAAGGGAAAAGAAATAGCTGAAAATTCAAGACGAAAAACAGTCTTTTTGTGAATAACTCAGAAAATATCCATTTTAGGGCAAGGGTGTGATGCATACACTCACATTATTTTTTAACGTAGATTCAATATCTGTCATAAAAAAATGGGGTTCTAATTTGAAAAAATTGATTTTTCACGATTTTGTCATCCCTAACTTTGAAAGCGATTTTTTCACCCCCTGTATCATGAATCGCGATTTCGATTTTTAAAGGGGATACATCAATCTTACATCTTGAAAAATCCCAAAAATGAAAATTTTCCATCCAAAAACCTCGAAGTTATTCTTGTTTCAGCGGAGCTCTATTTTCGATTTTTTTTTCGAATTTTCCCCCTCAGAGAGAATTTTCCAACCAAAACTGAAAAATGTTACATCAAAATAACTTGAAATTTTCTAAGGAATCTATTTCTGCAATAAAAAAAATGGTGTTCTAATTTGAAAAACGGAAGTTGACGTCATTTCCGGAAAAACCGGAGGTGCTCATGCCTTGAAAATATTTTACATCAGCATCGTGAAATACTTATAAGTGCTGAATTTCATGAAAATACGTTCAGTAGTTTCCCGTATAAATATGGGTGAGGTTCCTCGTGAAAGACCCTGTATATATGCCGGTTTAAAACGTCTTACGACGTTGTCCGACGCCTTGCCTCCATCCTCTCCTGTCTTCCCAGTCCATTTCTTGCAGGTTTCTAGAACTCATGGCTTTCAACACACCCTGTTTCCAACTGGTCTTGGGCCTTCCTCTCTTTCGACGTTCCGCCGGTTGCCAGTTCATTGCTTGCTTGGGGAGTCTCGTTTCTGACATACGTTGTATGTGTCCATACCACGTAAGTTGTCTTTTTTCGATGTCATCCATAATGGTTCCCTCAATACCGATCATCTCCTTTATGGTGTCATTCCGTACTCTATCTCTTCTTGAAATCCTAAGTGATCTCCTCATTGCATCCATTTCAACAGCCTCCAATCTCTTCTCATATTTTTCTGTTAGTCTCCAATTTTCGCATCCATACAATAGACTGGTTTTCACTAGAGTCTCATATATTCTAAATTTTCTACTTTTTGTAATGTTTTTATTCCATAGGATGCCATTGAGACATGATATTCCTTTTTTTGCTGTTGTTATCCTCCTTTCAATTTCCCTGTTGTCCGTTCCCGTAGAGTCAAAAATCACACCTAGATAGTTATAATCTTGACAATGTGTTATTGTTCTGCCATCATTCAATGCAAGATCACTAAGCTCCCCTCCTACACAAAGATATTTGGTTTTCTGAACGTTGACTTTCAACCCCCAGGATTCGTATTCTTCAATCAGCTTCCGCATCATGTATTCCAATTCCATATCATTGGAAATAACTGCCTGGTCATCGGCAAACTGCAAAGGGTCGTCTCACCAAGTTCTATTCCCATGCCGTGAACTTTTCTTTTCCATTGTTTCAAGGCGGCTGCCACATATATTTTGAATAATGGGGATGTTGGGGATATGCAGCATCCCTGCCTCAGACCCTTATTGACTATGAACTCATCAGTTATACACTTTCCTATCTTTATGCTTGATTTTGTCCCATGGTAAAGATCTTGTAGAGCCGCAATAAGAGTGTGATTGATGTTGGTACCCCTTAATACTTCCCAGAGTTTCATGGTTGGAATTGAATCATATGCTTTGTGTAAGTCTACAAATGTAATATGAGTCTCCCTGTTAGTTGCCGACTTTTTTTCAATTATCTGTTTGAGGCAAAATATATTGTCATTACACGTTCTTCCAGCTCGGAATCCACTCTGCTCTTCCTCTTCCCGATCCTTAATTTCCTCCTCTATAAGATTTCTTAGTACCCTTCCATATAGTCTGCTGAATGTGCTCGTAACTGACAATCCTCTGTAATTTTCACATCGTTTTCTATCGCCTTTTTATAGATGGATGTTATGAAGGCCGATTTCCACTCTCCAGGAACGGTATGCCCAAATACACAAATTGTACACGTAAGCTATCCTGTTGACGAATCTGTTCCATTCCTGAGAAATTCCGCGTATATACCTTCGGGTCCACAAGCAGTTCTATTCTTCAAGCCCTTTATGGCCATATCTCCGGTGATTTCAATGTTTTCACCCTGTACATCTATTTGTTCCGGAACGGATTCAATTAAATATTCTTGTCTGTCTTCTGTTAGTAATTTTTTGTAGTGTTCTATCCAATTTCCAGTATTTATTATAGGTAGGTGTGTTTTTTCTTTATGTGATGTTCGTACCGATTTTATGAACTTCCAAGCCTCTGCATTTCTTCGTCCTCCAATATAAGTATTAACATCCTGACATTTCTTATCCCAAAGGTCGTTTTTTTCTTTTAGTATTTTTTTTCTAGTTTCACGTTTAATTATTTTGTAATGTTCGAGATCGTTCAGATTTTTTGTGCTCAACCATTTCAGATATAAGGTTTTCTTTTGTTTTACAAGAACTTCTATTTCTTCATTCCACCATAGCTTATTACTCACACATTGTTGTCGTGTTCCTAATGATTCTCGAGCGGCTTCATGTATACTTGAGATGATATTATTATAAGTTTGTTCGAATGTGAGGTCTTGATAGTTTTGTGATAGCTTATTATCTAGTCTTTGTTGGTATAATTGTACTGTACTGTCATGTATGAAGCTATCAAGATTATATTCCTCATACGTCAATTCATGTAGGCCGATAGTTTGATTGTCTTTACTCTGTACGCTATATTTTTGTGGAAAAAATATTTTGGCACGTACTAGAAAATGATCTGATCCACCTCCGAAAGCTCCTCTTAGTGCTCTGACATCATTAATTCGAATTCTTGGTTTTTGTCGGACGATGAAATAATCTATTATTGATTTTAAATTTGGTGTTGGTTGCATCCAGGTGTATTGATGTATACTTTTATGATGGAAGAAGCCATTGGTGATTTTCAAGTTGTTAGTTTCACATAATTGTATAAATCTGTTTCCATTATCATTCATTTGTTCTTCTCCAAATGGACCTACAATATTATTGTTGGGCATTTTTCCTGTTCGGCTATTGAAGTCACCCATCATCACGATCTCTCGAGAATTACCAATTTTATTAATGACTTCATTGAGAGTGTCAAAAAAAGACTCCTTAACAGCTATTGGTTCGTCATCTGATGGGGCATACACTGCTATTAAAGTGATATTATGCTGATGCAGTTTGATATTAACTGTCAAGATGTTTTCGTTGATAGCCTCATAGTCCGTAATTTGGTTTTTTAGTGATGCCTTGATTAAAACAGATACTCCTCTCTTTGCTCGCTCTTCTTTTGGTACGCCGCTATATACATGAAGGTATTTGCCAACTCTTTCAGTACCACTGCCTTTTTTCTTTGTCTCGGTAAGAGTCACCACGTCCATCTCAAAATTTTCGATTTGCCCCACAATGATATCGATCTTTTGTTTTACGCCCTGTACATTCCAAGTTCCCATACTCATTAACCTTTTTCTTTGCTTTCGTCGTTTACCAGTAGATCCATCGGTGTTTCCGAGGCGATGTTTAGGCTTTTTAGCAAGTTGAATTTTTACGTATAGCAGGGAGCTAGCCTGCTGCTACAACCCTCCTCCTTTATCCGGGCTTGGGACCGGCAGTAGCACCATCGAGCTACTCAATCCACCCGACGATACCACTGGCGGAGTTGAAAATTGTTCTATGTGGAATTTTTTTTGATATTTCTTGTCAATCTTACTCTTAGGGATATCAGACCAGTGAAAAAATTTGAATTAAGTGCATTTTCAATAAAAAAAAAATTAATCATATAAAAGGATGAAGAAGTTACAGGTACAGTGCTCTGATGATATTTCTTCTCCAATACTTTCTCTTCGATCTCTTCGGGCTCCCAATACTAAAAGTTGTGATCATATGATTGAGTGGAATTTTCTTCGACAGTGTTGCTTCAGGATATTTTTTGATATTACGAATCATAAAAACTCACTTGTTCACTCATGAAATGCATAAGATAATAAAATTCCTCATATTTACTGCAAGCCAGTGACCTGTCAGAAACTTTTTGAGGTTGACAATGGTGGAAAAAACACGTGATTTGGATTGCCTAATTCATTTCCCAAGATATTTATGAATTTGAGAAATGTCAGAAGCGTATCGCTGGAAAACTAAATTGCTAAGTTTTTCCAGCTTGTATGTTTAATCGCTGTGGAACGAGAGTGGCTATGAAAACTTCCTCACTAAAAATGGAATGAGAGCGCACTTAATGCAAACTATAGTCGATTTCAAGCGGATAACCTGGTCCTAAGTGGTAATTACCAAAGACCAACTTTCACTTGACTCGCAGTCAAGTTTTTACTTAAGCGATGTTATCTACTACAAGCAGGCCGTCCCAGCTTCGCCCGAGTAGAAATTTGTTTCACGCGGCGGTTTCATCTTCCAAACTTCAACCTGCCATATCTTTTGATGTACTCGTTGTAATTGTATGATATGGAGGGCAATTTTGTTCTAAATTAACTCTTTGGGTTTAGGTGGTACACTATAAGTACCACCAATTTCGATCCTCTTCCGCGGCGGTGGTACAATTAGTGTACCACCTATTTCAAATACGCCGAACAGAAATCTATATCGATACAGAAGATTGGCCGGACTTGAAGAGGCCCTGTTAAGGCAAAAATACTGGGAAAATTTCGAAAAATTTACTGTTGATGGGCCGTTTATGTTTATATTTTGGTTGAGCTTTTTAAAAATTTTTTGAAAATTGGGAATAAATTTTTGTTTGTTCCACTTGGGTTTTATTTCTGATGATATATTTGCCGCTCAAAGAGTTAAATACTGGGGATAAATAACGTATTAGGTTGGGTTAGGATCAATACCCAATTCATAAAAACACACTCCCAAATGGTGCATAATTTTGGAAAACATCTGATTACCATAAACAGGTAATAGCAAGTCAATCTTGAGAGATAGATACATGCTATCGCGGACTTTTTTGTAGAAATATTCAAGAGGTACATTTCCGTCATACATTGTATCCACGTAAGTCTCACGGTCTTTGCAGCGCACATGAAAATAGCTGATTTTGGCTGATTTTTTTGTAATTATTGAAGTTATAGTAGGTATTCTTAATTTTTTTGGGTGAAAAGTATAGCCCATGTCACTCAGGGATAATGTAGCTTTCAAAGGGTGAAAGAATTTTTGAAATCGGTCCAGTAGTTTTTGAGCCTATTCGTATCAAACAAACAAAAATACAAATCTTTCCTCTTTATAATATTAGTATAGATATATCTGTGGGAAAGTATGTTTTCTTTCTGCATTGACCATTCATTATGTTAATTATTACTAAAGTTCTGTCAATAAAGTTATTATTATTATATTCAAGCGCTTTTGGTCCTTGTTGGTTATAAGTATGTGACGTCATGAATTAGCCCTTCAACGCCCTTCAACGTCATCGTTTGGACTGCAGATAACCGTACTCGAGAGCTGGGTTAAGATTCTGGTTATAAGAAGTGAGGTTAATAGGCTTGATTTTCGCGCGATTCAGATAACCACATTCAAGCGCAAGTTGGTTATACGTGGTCCTTCCTGAAGGGCTATAACCAAGGGCAGGACCAGAGATAACCGCGGTTATTAGAGGTTATCCGCTTGAAATCGATTAATGTGAGCATTTTGTTTGTTAAATGGAGTACCGAATGGAAGGCAGGAGCTTTTGAGTGATGGTTCATCATCCTTGTAACTAAATCCACTTTATAGGTAGATTCGCATTTTTTGGGCAGCCGTCAAAACAACTGCTATCAAGTAGATCTCATTTGTTGATGGTTGTGGTAACGCCATCTGAACAATTTTTTCATATACAGGGTGTTTCAGAATAAATTCGGGATCTTAATCCTCAGATGATTTTATGATATAAAGTTCCTATGGTCTATAGGTCCCTGACGCACTGTTTCTGAGATACGGGGTGTTGAAATTAAAAAAAAATAGTATATTCTAAAACTGGTTGCAGAATGGGTTCCTATTCCAATACGAATGCGAAATTCGAAAACGAGCGACGAAGGAGCGAGTTTTCGAACGCATGAGTGTTGGAATTGCATTCTGCAACGAGTATTAGACGATATTTTCTCTATTTGAGTCAAATTTCGTGAAATACTGTTGAAATTCAATGAAAAACTCGTCCTAGTGACTTTTGTATTGTATCTTTGCAGTTGGTGACTGTTAAGAAATTGACATTTTCAAATTGACGTGTGTTGAAAATTGATAGGAGCGAAAACCAGTGCTGACAACCAGAAAACGAAAAATATAACTGAAAACAATGCTGTAATGAGTTCATTACAGCACTATTTTTAGTACTGTAATGAACTAAATACGATCCTGAAATAGAGAAATTGGTTTTATGAAATTATTTTCTACACCGTACACGGTTTTTTTTTGAGTTTTGGTAGGTTATGAGAACGCATTAATACACATTTTTTCTATACAAAATGATATTCAATTTTCACCAGTGGCGTCCGTGCAGACTTTTATCCGAATAAATTTGGTGAAAAAATTGGTACGCCAATAATTTTTCTCGAATTTTAAATTATTTTCGTAATCACCATATAATTCCCAGGTTTCTTGAGTTTTTTACCTGCGACGAATATTTTCTGAAAAAAAAAAAAATAAATTGCAATTTCATCTAAGAGAGTTAAGAATTTCTTTGATTACTTCTAAAATCGTCTGGACACAGCTTAGTCGCCTTCATATTTGACGTTCGCAAAATTGATTTCGACTGCTGATTTCACAGAATATCTAGGATGGTGAATTTCACAAACAATGAATTTGCAGACATACATTACATGTATGGTCTTGCTGACGGAAATGCATCAAAAGCCAGACATGAAGAGCGTTTTCCTAATAGAGTAGTACCTGGAGCGAAAACATTTTACAGGGTTCATTTGAGACTATCAGAAAAAGGCAGCTTTGAACCAAATAATCATTTGAAAGGCGCAATAACAACTGCAAGAACTCCACAAACTGAGGAAGCTGTCTTTAATATGGTTGAAGAAGACCCCGAAATAAGTACAAGAAAAATAGCCAATAATTTAAATATTAACCACGTGCTAGTTTGGAGGATTCCACATGATTTTTTATTATATCCTCACCATATCCAACGAGTCCAGGCCCTGCTTCGGAGAGATTTTTCCTTGCGTACTAATTTTTACCCATGGTTTCTCAGAAAATTAGCTGCAGATCCTTTATTTGAAAGTAAAATTTTATTTTCTGATGAAGCTTCTTTTTCGAAAAATTCTATAAGGAATTTTCAGTAGTAATATAACAAGAGATTGAATTTCTGTGATAAGTCTATCGATTTGTTTTCGAACGAAAATGAGTTGCTTGGAAACATCACGAGTCCGGAGGACGAGTGGTGTTTCCTTGAAGCAACTGATTTGAGTTTGGAAATAAAAGATAGACTTATGAGGTAAATTCAATCTCGAGTGAAATTTTTGGGCAGAGGAAAATCCACACAAGATTAGTGAAACCCATTACCAGGACCAATTTTCTGTTAATGTATGGATTGGAATAATTGGTGACTATTTGATTGGGCCTTTCTTCCTACCAAGTAGGTTAAGGTGGGCGTTCAATGTAGTGTGTTTTTATTTCAAGTTGATTTCGAAAACGGTTTCACTTTGGGAACTGAAATTTCGTGGGTGAACTCAGAAAGGATTAGGGTTCTTGTTGAAATAATTTTGATCGATTTCATTCCGACAGTTAATTTTTTTTCTTTCAAAAATAGAAGAAAATGAGCCAACCCATGCTTCTGTTTCATTTCAACAGAAAGACCCATGAAAATAGTTCAACTTCCGATTAAAAGTGAATCTACTGATAATTTCGTTCAGAAGATCAACTTGAAATACGGAATTGGCAGAGAATGGCCAAATTCAAATTTTGGCGGGAAAAAGTTCCTGCTTTACCCACAAATTCGCATAATTCATAATTCGGCGATATTCGGATAGATAGCGCCATTGTACATTTCATTCATGATTAGAGAGATACTCATAGAACTTATTGTGATAATGAAAGTTCTATGGAGATATTCCTTTAAATGGACGGTGGCGCCTCTATCGGCTGATCTTTCCTACTCGGTTCAAACGCCGACCTTAAATGGAGATTCTTATCGCCTCTTTTTGGAAGAAAGTTTACCAATTTTGTTGAAAGATGTCGACATTCTGACAAGGAGCGCGATGTGGTTTATGCACGACGGTGCTCCCGCCCATGTTAGTGTTTTAGCACGTGGTTATTTGGACTAAAGTTATAATAATTGGTGGATAGGTCGTAGACGACCACGATAATGGCCACCTAGGTCTTCAGACCTAAACTGTTTGGATTTTTTTCTTTGGGGACATTTGAAGACATTGGTGCATAGGACTCCAATTCAATTTGTAGAGGAGTTGATAAACCGAATAATAACTTACTGCGAAGAGATACGAAATACTCCAGGAATTTTTCAAAGAGTACGTAAATCGGGTGAGGCTGAGGCATGCATTCTTGCTGGTGGTGGTCATTTTCAACAACTGATATAGTGATAAGTTCGGTTTGGTTCATTTTGTTAATTTTTGAAGATCTCTTATTGCTTCTTAAATTTAACAATTTTGCATTATTAGTTTTAGTGGTAGTAGGTAGGCAGTTCTATTTTCATAAGTGAATAGTTGCGTACCAATTTTTTCACCGAATTTATTCGGACAGAAGTCTGTACGGACGCCACTGGGGAAAATTGAACATCATTCTGTAAAGGAGAAAATGTGTCTTAATGCGTACTCATGACCTACCAAAACGCTAAAAAAAATCGTGTACGGTGTAGAAAATAATTTCATAAAACCAATTTTTTTTAAACTTCAACATCCCGTATCTCAGAAACAGTGCGTCAGGGACCTATAGTCCATAGGGACTTTATGTCATAAAATCATCTGAGAATTAAGTTCCCGAATTTACGGTCCCTTATTCTGAAACACCCTGTATGCAGGGTGACCAAGAGATTGACGTCAAAGAGGAAAAAACAGGTCTCTCGTGTCATGGGCTATTCGAATCACCCCCATGTATGTTATGCTATTTTTCACGGTTTTCGAGTTGTGAATTTTTTATGAACTTTGAGAATTTTGGACTTGACCATCTTAAAAAAGATATTAAAAAAAAGTACAAGATTTCTCTTTGAAATTCTTTTTGTAACTAAATCTCCATGAATTGTACTTTTATAAAATAACCAGATTCGTAACTTTGATAAAAATTATGGAAATGTTGGTCTCAAGTGAAAAAGTTACGTAAATTGGATTATGATCTGAATTTTCGAATCAAAATTAAAAAGGCTAATTCATGGTTGCTTAGTATGCTTAAAAACTGCGCTCAACAGTCAGATTTTAGAATCATTGATAAAAAATGGTACTTAACACAATTAGCCTTCAAAGTCATCGAGGTGAAAAAAATCAAAGAACTAGACATTTACTACAAAATTATATTTTGCCATTTTAAGATATTTCTGATCAAGCTATGATAGAAAATGCTGAAAATGAATGAAAATTAGCTTTAGATGTTGGTCAAGAGAAGTTCTAGGTGAAAAAGAGAGAAAGGTATGGCAATAAATCACACATCATAATGTGAATAAAAAGAAACGTATTTATAAAATTTACAGTAGGTTTTTAAAGTGGCCACCTCCAGCCTCAATACACATTCTACACCTTCTTAGAAAATCTTCTTTTAATCGCATAAAACCTGCCCTGTTCTTTCTTAGGACACGTTCGGCTTCTCTTATCTTCAGTCGCAGCTCGTCTTCACTCGAACATTCTCGGGCGTAAACAATTTCTTTGAAATAACCCCAAACGAAAAAATCGATGGAATTGAGGTCAGGTGAACGTGGGGGCCCCTTGATTGGTCGACTGCGTCCGATCCATCGGTTCGTGTATCGTGGTTAATGAAAAATTGTTCTCGAAAATAATAATCCCGATCGGTTTTTCATTGCTTTTTTATGTTTGAAAACGATGAAATGTGTTATAAATATTCGCGACTTTGCAGATAACCGCGTTTTTTGTAATGAAGGGCCGATAAGCCGGAATCAAGACGTTTTCATCGACGCGACTTCGTCTGAATTTTTGAACATATGAGCATTCCTTTTCACCTCCCCTCCGGAAAAATAAAACCAGATTTTCCCCTGACCATCAGTCAATTCTGATTCCGCCGATCGAGTGTCAAAAAGTGTTTGTACCGAATTTTCCAGTTTTCTAATTTTCACCTTAATTTTCTCAGTTTTTCTTTTGAATTGAATTTTTAGTTTTCCGAGTAAATTTTCAGTTTCCGAGTTAGTTTGTTTTCCTTGAAGTGTTAGAAAATGAGTTACACGTTAAGTGAATATGCTGAAATGCATTATTTTTACGGAGTTGCACGAGGGAACGGCCTTGAAGCAGCGAGACTATATCGTGAACATTTTCAAAGTCGTGGTGGGCCGCAACCTGAGCATTATCCAGACCATCGTGTTTTTATTAACACACACCAAACCTTAATTGCTGGCCGCATTCCTGGTCAACGTGGTGGTCGTGAAGGAATCCGTAGAATTGATCCGGATCGCTTGCAAAAGGTGCTCGAAGAAGTTCAGCGAAATCCATCTACCAGTACGAAGATTGGCTCGTGCTCTGGGCATCCCAAGAACTTCTATCCAAGGTATACTTCACGCAGTAGGATACCACGCATTCCACATTCAACGAGTCCAAGCTTCACTGCCTGCAGACCCCCAATTGCACGTTGAACTTAGAGAGAGTTTTGTGGACAGATGAGTCAAGATTTGTGCGATGTGGAATCTTCAATATTCACAACTACCACACGTGGGCGATTGAAAATCCTCATGATGGGAGAGCATCAAATTTCCAACAACGCTTTAGCGTTAACTTGTGGTCTGGTGTACTAATTGGTCCATATGAATTGCCGTCCAGACTTGATGGAGAAAGGTACAAAAATTTCCTCGAGCATGAACGACGGCGCAACTCAAGTCCGTAATCATTTGAATGAACGATACCCGAACAGATGGATCGGACGTAGCGAACCAATCAAGTGGCCCCCACGTTCACCTGACCTTAATCCCATCGATTTTTTCGTTTGGGGTTATTTCAAAGAAATTGTTCACGCCCGAGAATGTTCGAATGAAGACGAGCTGCGACTGAAGATGAGAAAAGCCGAACGTGTCCTAAGAGAGAACAGGGCAGGTTTTAAGCGATTGAAAGAAAATTTTCTAAGGTGTAGAATGTGTATCGAGGCTGGAGCTGGCCATTTGAAACACCTACTGTAAATTTTATAAATAAATTTCTTTTTATTAACATTATGATGTGTGATTTATTGCCATACCTTTTTCTTTTTTTATGTCGACTTTTTCTTGACCAACATCCAAAGCTAATTTTCATTGATTTTCAGCATTTTCTATCATAACTTGATCAGAAATATCTTAGAAATTCTAGCAAAAATAGAGTGTTAAGTACAATTTTTTATCAATGATTCTAAAAGCTGACTGTTGAGCGCAGTTTTTAAGCATACTAAGAAACCGTGAATTAGCCTTTTTAGATTTTTAATTTTGATTCGAAAATTCAGATCATAATCCAATCTACGTAACTTTTTCACTTGAGACCAACATTTCCATAATTTTTATCAAAGTTAAGAATCTGGTTATTTTATGTATAAAAGTACAATTCATGGAGATTAAGTTACAAAAAGAATTTCACAGAGAAGTCTTGTACTTTTTTTTTAAATATCTTTTTTAAGATGGTCAAGTCGAAAATTCTCAAAGTTCATAAAAAAATTCATAACTCGAAAACCGTGAAAAATAGCATGACATACATGGGGGTGATTCGAATAGCCTAGGACACGAGGGACCTGTTTTTTCCTTTTTGACGTCAATCTCTTGGCCTCCCTGTATTGAATTTGTCGATCTCCATTAAATTTTCATCTAGAAATCTCGAATCTGTACTTCTAAATTTATGGAAAATAAAATTTCGATTGTCCATATTTACGGAACGCCTAGTTGGATTTAGAATGAGGCATTTTGAACAGAACCTACCCTGAAAACTTATAGGTTTATCTACTCCCATACAATAATGTATCCATTATTCAACTGAATTTGATCTGTAATAGTCTCTAATGAACCGATAGCGTGAGGTAATAATAACTCACGCCTATAACTCACTCTAATACAAATAGGAAAAATGTAGCTTACGAAATGAATAAAAAAGTCGGGTCAATGGGGAACTCTATTTCAGACATCAAGGTAACGTTCTCGCCATCCATTTCTACATTTTCTTGGGTCTGAATATCCAAAAATTGCAATTGGAAAACGTGAATTTTTGACGTTTTCTACGGAATTCTATTTTCGACCACAGAAATCGCTTTTGACAACTTTTGTCAATTTTGAAAATGGAGATTAGTTCAAATTTTACTGAAGAATTTGTTGAGGCTTTCGCGGCCATCGTTTACTGAAGAAGTCGAAGATAAAGTACAGTGTTCAATTCGCGGTAATGGCCATAACACACTTGATGAATTATATATATAAATTCAGCTGGGTGTGTTATGACTTACATTACCGTTCATAGAACAATATACTATTATTCGTTCGACAGTCATCATGTTTACGGTCGAACGGACAGAATCGAAGTTAACCAGGGATTCTTGATCAGCGATTCTGACTCAGTCAATTGAGAAAGCACTCGGCTAAAAATTCAAGAAATACATACAATGTGATATGAAACCTCTCCTTTAGAACGAGAGGATATTTAAGACAAATGGGATTACAAACAGGTAGGACCCAATACAATCATACAAGATATTGGAATATTGAAAACAAAATTGAAGCTATGCTATTGCTATGACCTAAAAAAATTCAGAAATCTTTTCAATTCATGGAGTTGAACATTGAAAATATCGGCACCCCAAGAAAATGAATTGAATGTTGACAGCATTCTACAATTTTGGGTTATATTAATTCTACGGAATGAAACCGGAATGGAAAAGTTACACAGAATGCTGTAGGTGACAGCTTCGGTAATTTGTTTCCGCAAATGTTGAGTGATTTATGGGACTACCGCATAGAAGACATGAATCCCAAAACACTAAAATCTATCTATGTTTAATCAGGCGGTTGTGGTGGCCGTTGAATTGGCGTTGGTGGTCGGCCAATACAACGTTTGTAAAACATTATGACTTATCAATAAGGGCAGAAAGGAAAAGTCTCCTAGTGGGAAAAAGGACAATCCAAAAAAACTCTTAAATTATATTTGGCGACATTTCGCAGATTTTCATCTGCTTCATCAGGCCTGAAAACCAAAAATGAAACACATATACAAAGCATAATGGTACAAAAATTACCTCTATAAACTAGAGTTCTATAAAATCTAAAAAAGTGGACCGAAAGGCATCACCAGTCATCAATCCTAAAATACCGCTCACAACGTAATTTAAAATAAAAAAACATCTGACAGGAACTCGAAACTAAGAATAAACAGAAAGTAGAAAGTGTTACTTTGAAATAGGAAGCGCGGGTTCCAGCCCAGTAAAAGTTGAGCGAGCCCCTTCTTTGGCTAAGTTATCTTCTTTCATATTACCAGAGACAGAC
Organism: Adalia decempunctata; assembly: GCA_951802165.1. Taxonomy (NCBI): domain Eukaryota; kingdom Metazoa; phylum Arthropoda; class Insecta; order Coleoptera; family Coccinellidae; genus Adalia; species Adalia decempunctata. The sequence goes on along the minus strand of OX637701.1, from coordinate 36,794,121 downwards.
GCAGGCGCCGGGCACCAGACAACCTTGAGAGTGTTTTCTGGATCAAGCGTGCGCAGGGTCTTTCTGCATTCTTAGACCCAGTTTGAGGTAACTTTTATTTTAGAGAGGGATTTCAGTGTACCCTCACTGTCGCAACATATGTATATGTGTTTCCCCGAGTAGCCTCTCCAGATACTATCCACCGCACATACGAGGGAGGCATATAGCTCTGCTTGTTATTGAGCAGTCTTTTCCTAGAGGAATGAATCACTTCGTTTTTGGTCTAGCAATCCCAGCACCAGTGTATCAAACCGAGCTGTCGGTGTACCAAGTGGGACCTTCAGGTTTGAGTAACCTGTCTGGTTTACACCACTGATCTCTGTCAGGGACAACTACTTTGTAGGCCTCGTCGAAGCAGAAACGGGCGCCCGCACTGTACCCTCTGTGGAGGAGGGACGAGTTAATGTCCTCCACCATCTTGAGAGCCATGGCGTGCCCCCTGAATCCTTAGCGATCCCGCCATTGTCCCTGTTCCCAGATTCTGAGTGATGTTTTCATAACCACCTCTATGATGGCGAGGTGTAGAGGAATAATGTCCAACATGCACTCCAGCGATGCTCTGGGAGTGGATCTTAGAGCGCCTGTTATACTGAGTCAAGCTCTCCTTCGGCCTTTTCCATGGAAGTCCAGCATACCACTGATGCATAGGTGAGGGTGGGCCTCACGACCACAGTATACAGCCAGTGTATGATATGTGGTCTGAAGCCCCACCCTTTGTCGAGCACCTTCCATGTAGACCAAAATATTACATTGGCCTGATTCGCCTGAGCTTTGATGTGTTTGTTCCACATGAGTTTGCGGTCCGATATAACACCGAGATATCAGACCTGGTCGGATGAGGTGAGCCTCACTCCAAATGGACTAGGGAGTATTATGTCACAAGGTACCCTTCTCGTCGTCAAGAAAACCATTTCGGTTTTCTTAGTGTTTACTGATAGGTCGTATGTTGTGCACCACCTTTCGATTATCCGCAAGGCGTTTCACGTCAAATCAACGTTAACGCTGAGTATCTTACCTCTTATCAGCAGGACAAGATCATCCGCATAAGCCACTGCGACGTGGCCCGCATCCGCCAACTCGACCAGGAGCCCATCCAGGACGAGATCCCACAGTAGCGTTGATAGAACACCACCCTGCGGACAACCCCTCCCTGGTGTTCCCCCTATGGTCGAGGAGCCCAGCTTGGCCACGATATTGCGATTCCTGAGCAGCGATCTCGTCCAGCGACAGAGTGTAGGCGAGATTCCGTGTTTGACCACAGCATTGTTCATTGCTTTGAATGCAGTATTGTTGAAAGCTCCTTATATATCCAAAAATATAGCTAGAGTATATTCTTTGTACTGCAACCCGTTTTCAATGTAGTTTACAACTGAGTGAAGAAAGGTGTCTACAGATTTACAAAACACGTAGGCGTGTTGAGAGGGATGTAGTGGACAAGGTACTGGTGTATCCCTTATAAATTTTTCTACCAGTCTTTCCAGGGTGTTCACTAGGAAGTGAAGTCCTTTGCGTTTGTGTGCGAAGGCCTTCCGAGTTTGGGTAAAAATATAACCCGTACCTTTCTCTACAGGGGTATGTGTCCTAGAGCCAAACATGCTCGAAATACACGAAGCAGTGAGGAAGAGAGCAAATCCAACTCTCTTATAGGGAGAGCCGGAAATATGCCGTCGTCCCCAGCCGCTTTATATGGTTCGAATCCCTCTGATAGCCCAGCGGATTCGAGAGTGAGTTACCGCCTGAGACGCTGTCTGCCCAACCGCGCTAGATGCACGTCGGTGAGCCTCTTCACAGGTGTTTTTTGTTTCATTTAAGCCCGGAAAGTGGACTTCAAGAAGATGTCTTAGGCTGTCACCTTCCGAGCTGGTTTTGACACACGTGGGAAGAGTTAACCAATCAATCTGTGGGGGCCTTCGCTAGAGATAATCTTCCGAAGCCTATTGGCCTCAGATACCCTCTCTATGTCACTGCAGAAGCTCCTCCATGATTCTTTTTTGGACTTATAAGTCCTTTGTATATTTTCAGGATTTATATTCACCCTAGTCGTTTTCTAGGCCAGATCTCATAGCCTTGTTGAAGAGACGTCTACTTTTACGTCTTTCATCGCCTAGTTCCTTCGACCACCTGCATGAACAAACATGTGAAATATCAGCGAAAAACATATCATATTAACGAAGATATGGGAGTTCATAGTTTTAGCATTTTTTTATAAATCACCCTTTATCTCCGAAACGATTGAAAGATTGAAAGACAGCGAACCCCTAATGAGGAAGTCGGGGTTAGTTTACAAAATTGACTGTTCTGACTGTAGCGGCACATATATTGGACAGACGAAACAATATTTCGGTTCTAGACTCAGACAACACCAGGCTGATTGTAGAAAACGGTCCGAGTCAACCGCTCTTTCCCAACATGCAAAGAGCGAAGAACATAAATTTGACTTCGACAACGAAAGGATTTTAACAATGGAGGAAAATTGGTTTGAGCGAAATTTTAAAGAAATGCTATTCATAAAAAGTCACCCGAATTCTATTAATTCAAGGACCGATATAGGTTCTCTAAATATGACATATTCGGGTCTGATAAGGGAAATTCATGTTTAGTTTTTCAAACATACATATTTCGGTGTTGTGGAGTTTATTCCCTTGCTCCCTTCCATTTATAAACCAATATCTAATACCGATACGTCAGGAGAATTTGTGGGTCCCCATGATGTTTTTAACACCAATTTATGTTGACAAATTTGAATTGTTCAAGTTGCTGATTTAGTTGATTATTCATGAGGTGGGTTGGTGGAAATGTTCTTTCGATTGTGTATGATTTTTTGGTGGATTCGCTGTCAACAATTTGATAATTTATACTATTGTAATCCAAGTTTAATAGTTGTGTTTGTTCCATGTAGTAATTTTGTGTTTTGAATATTCATACCTGTATGTTATTTTTAGCCTAATGAAGAGATTAAAGTATCTCGAAACGTCGCTGTAGTGAATAAGTTTAATAAATTAGTTCCTTAAGACTGATATTATTTCTATAATAATTAATATTGCTCCTTATGAGCACACAGGCACGTGGATACGTTTGCCTTTGGTCATAAACCAGTATTGAGTCTTTGCATCCCAAGCCCAGGATTTGGCCTTCTTTGTTGATCCAAGGTTCCTGGATCAGAGCAATGCTCAATTGCAAACTCGCAAATAACCTTGCAGTCACGATTGAAGATCCCTTCGCGTGATGCAGTTTCGCTTGTACTACCTTCGAGAAGATGAAGTAATGTTATTTTAGGGGAGGGATGGTGGTTAACCTGTCCCTTTAAGCCCCAACCTTCATCTTCTCCTGTTCCTCCCCAGATTCCCTGTGGAATCTGAGTCAGTATCTTTGGCCACCAGGCAGCTCAGCCCATTTCCCCGGGTAGCAGAGGAAATTTCCGCTCCCATTGGCGCCCCGGTAGAGCCACCAGGTTGGCCCAGACTTGCGTCTGCCTCTTCTCCCTGCATATTGGGTTCTCGGGATGTGGAGGGCATCTCCACGTCCATTGAACCCTCCACAGGGACAATCTCACTTTTTGCCCTGAGACTGGTATGCGCTCAAACCGGAAGTTCAGGTTGCACCCCTCTGCCTTCAGGGCTTCTTCAGATTGGGGATCGATCCCGATCGTGAGGACCGTACCCTTGCCCTCTTTCTTGGACTTCAGAATTCTCCATGCCCTAGTGTTGAGGTTGGAGTTCTGGACTTCCACGAGTCCGAGGATTTTCTCAGACTCCATCTCTTGACTTCTTGGAAAGAAGACCGTGGTGTTCGTGGGCTTGGGGATGTCATCTCCCTCTAGCACCAACAACTCAGGTCCTCTCCAAGATTTAAGCTGCGGAACTGATTTTTTGATCCATTCCGCTGATCCCAGAGAGCCACAATCTACCAGCATCATTCCATTTCTGAAATGAACGCCAGCAAAGTGGATCCCCCTTTCCTGGCTCTGGCACATCTCCTCCACCCGAATGTCCTCTAGGAAGGAAAGTTGCTTTGCCTCCAGGATAGCCTTAGTCTACGGACACAGTGAAAGCAGCTTACCGCTTACCGGTAGCCAGCGCCGATCTGCGCTATTTTCTCGCGCAGATGTATCACACAGTGATTACGATAAAAGCGAAAAAAATAGTTTAAAACCCGCCAGTGTGGTGCCTAACTTCCACCAAATATGACGTCTTCTTCGGATGATGAATTCATTGCTTTAGATTATGTCTTTACCAAATTAAAAAAAAAAATTGGTATACATACTCTTAATCGTGAAAGAAAGTTATATGGAGAATATTATCATTTATTTCAAAGTTTAAAAAATGATAATGAAAGATTCTTTCAATATGCTAGAACGACTCCAGAGACTTTTAATTACATTTTGGAGAAAAAATTTATCTATAACATTTCGGTTGCTATGCAATTTGTGCCGCCTTTCGTCCCAAATAGGGATTTTTTGAAAAACTGCTGCTATAAGTGTTTCCTTATCCATTTTCCATCGACCATCACAGGACCGGCTGGAGCGTATAAAAGCAGGAAAACAACTAAATTTTAATTCCGATTAAAGCGAGAACGCTGGTAACCGTCGCGATCTGTTTTGACTGTGTACTGCTCAATATGAAAACATGTATTAATTTTTACAGCTTATAAGCGCGAGTTGGCGCTGGCTATCGGCAAGCAGAAACCTGCTTCCACTGTGTTTGTACACTTAGGGTAGTCCTTAGGCATAATTCCCACCCTGGAGGTTTTCTTAGCGTTGACAGCTGCTACATAACCGGTGACTTGCCCAGTTTTTGCTGCAGCCGTCTTTTGCTTCTTGGGTTGAGGCCGCCTGCGGAGGTGTGATAAGCTCCGAGCCTCTTTTGCTCCCCGAAGGAGTGGTCTCCTGAGCCGGGCGCCGGAGGGCCTGCTCCCTAACCTCCTCAGGTTTAACACCCTGGTGGAGGAGTCGCAGGTACCTCCGCACCCCCGCCCCACTGAGACCCTTCCTTAGCGGGTCATCCCTGCCACCCGGTTGTCCCAGTTGGGGCAACTGGAATGGCAGTCGAGTTTTTCTTGGTCTGCTGACCTTCCCCTATGAAGGGTGCCCGGAAGAAGAGGCGGAGGGTTTCTCCACCCCTTTTCCGGTGGTGTTGGATTTGTTGTTTTTTTTCAAGTTCCATATTTGGTCCCACGATAAGCAAGGGTCTGAACAATTCACCCCTGCAGAGCCCCGCATGCAGAGGTAAGGTGTTTAATACAATGGAGTTCCCCCTGGTGCTCCAAGGTTGAAACCAGTGGAGACTAGCCACGCATCCTTTGGCCTGGTTTCCCACCGTGGATTTAGAATTTTTAATGAGGTTTTTTCCTCTCGGTCTAGGCGGTCAAGCCAAGACCCCCTCCACTACGCGAGACATGACCACAGACAGCCAAGGAGTATTGGTATTACAGGATGGTCCCGAGGTGAGCTCGGGATCCCACCTGGCATCGTAATCACTTTTCTTTTTCTTCTGTTGTTGTTCTCTGCTGTCTTCTTTATAATCGTTGAATATATTTTGTTCAGACCATTTATAACTGCTCTGTCGTTGATAGAGTTGGGATTTCGCTTTATGCAAATCATTTCCAAAAATTCTCTGGTTTTTTTTATTTTTTTCCATATCTGATATCCTTGTATTTTCGAAATTGAAAGTGTGGTTGTTTTCTACTGTATGCTTGTAGAGGGCTGTTTGGGTTTTAGAATATTTGTGTCCTTTTATCCTGTTGTTCAGATTTTGTTCCGTTTGACCTATGTACACTCCATTCCATTGGTTGCATGGTATCTCGTAGACGATATGTGATCTTTGATTTTTCGGGACTATTGCCTCTTCAATCTTGAAAATAATTGATTAACCTGTATGAATGGTTTGTGTGCAATCTTTATATTGGGGTATGGCTTTATTATGTTCTCTATTTTCTCAGACAGTGTTGGGATGTAGGGTAGGGGTATGTCAACTATTGGCTCGGTTTTTGGATTTTGGTAACTTAGTGAGCTGTAAAATTTATGAGTGCGTTGTTTTATTGTTTTCTTTATCATTTCTTGGGGGTAATTGTTTGTGGCAAGTAGGGAGGAGATCTGATTTAGTATCTCCGGTCTATAGTGTGGTGAAGTTAATTTGATTGCTCGATTTATATAATTGGTTACTATTGTTTTTTTCCGTTTGGTGTTATGTACTGAGTTATAATCGAGTATCCGGTCTGAGTTAATGGATTTTCTCAGCATTTTAGTTTCTATTTTGTTATTTTCTCTAATGATGGTCATGTCCAGAAAGTTGATTTTATTGTTCAGTTCTGTTTCTAGAGTAAATTTTAGTTTATTGTTAAAATTATTCAAAACTTCCATTATTTCTTCAATTTGATCTTCTGTTATAATTAAACAATCATCCACGTACCTCTTGAAAATGGTTATTCTATATGATGAATTCAGCAAAACTTTTCCTTCAAAATATTCCAGCACTAATTGAGCCACTGCACCAGCAACCGGACTACCCATGGCTACGCGTCTATTTGTTGGTAAAATTAGTCTTTGTATTGAAAGTAGCAAGTTCCCAATGTTAATTGTACTACCTCTATGAATTCAGTTTTCGGTAGATCTGTATGTTCTTCCATGAGGTGCCATTTTTCCTCCAGTATCTGTGGTACCAGTTGTGTGGGTTATATTTGTATATAGGGACACAGCATCTATAGAAAATAATTTTTGATCATCTGGAATGTATAGTGTATCTAATTCTTGTTTAAGTTCATAGGAATTTTTGGTGTAAGTGGGATTTTTGTTTATAATATTTGGACAGCTTATAAAATGGTGTTTGCGTATGAGAAATGATAGGTCTGAGTGGATTGTTTGGCTTGTGGAGTTTTGGCAAGCCATATATTTTCGGTGAAATACTATTATGTACAAGGTGGGCAAAATTGGTGCTACATGAACTAAAACTTTTTAACCCGAGGAGATAGAGAAAAATGAATGGCACCTTATAGTCCTCTTTCTTCGAGAAACTGTTAATGCTATCAAGTGCATTCCTCTATCTTCTTTCGTTTCCGAGTTATAGGCCGAAATTGCAATTTGGGCAATTTCAACTTTGGTCATTATCTCCGTTTCTGTTTATGCTAGGATGTTGAAATAAAAACATTATACAGGCACTTTTCTGATAGCAATCCAGTGGCGTACTCTGATTTTTTCTAAGAGGTTTATTTGCTGAGTTATAACAAAAAGTTTTAGTTCAGTAGAGATCTAGCAAGGGTTGGTGATATAAATCCCGAGTTTTCCCATCTTTTAATTATTTCGTTATTGTGTTTTTGTAAGGAATTTGTTAAATCTCTTTTTATGCGTTTGTACGTTGTCGTATCACTTAGTAGTTCTCTAATCTTTGCTTCGTAGGAAGATTTATTCATTGTAACCGTTGAATTGCCCTTATCCGTCCTTGTTACTATAATCTGTGGATTATCTCGTAGAAATTTTTTGTTTTATTGAACGCTGTTATATCCTTCCTTTCTTTAAAATTCAGTTTTTCATTTTTAACTTTATTGTGGTGTTTAATTAAAGTATTATTTAGTTTTATTCTTATTTCATTTTGGTTTTCTTGGTTTAATTTTGTTATATTTGCTTCGATGTTGGCTATTAGTTGATCTCTGGGAATTTGATTTGCATCTTTGGGGCGTATTACAAACTTAGGGTCTTGGCTAAGTAGGAGTTGAATTTCGTCTGGAATAATGGTATCTGATAAATTCTTTATTGTGTTTCTCGTTTGAACTTGTGTGGCATTTTTAGTTGACTGTGACAATTTGACTAGTTTTTTGTTGTACCTTTTTGTATTCAAATCTATGTTGTTCTCAATGATATTTGACTGTAGATTTTCAAAAATGGACAAAACTTCATTTGAAGTATGTGTGAGGATAAGTTTTCTTTGCTGATCTAGTTTAAGCTGTAGTAGGTTTATACTTTTAGTTGTATCCGTTATGATTAGCTTAAGTATTTGTCTTTTATGTTTCTCATATAATAAATTGTTCATTTGGGACCTACATTTTCAAAAACGAAAAGCGTCATACAATTCTACCCTCTCAGTCATGTCGATATTAATTTTTGGTATTTCTCTAACTCCTCTCAAAATAATAAAATAAATAACCTAACCTCTGAGTCTGGATCTCGAATGCCAAATTATCATCCCCACTCCTTCGGATGGATCGTTGTGAGCTTGGCGTGGGCGAAAACAATGACGTCATGAGTGACGTATTTGCCGCGTTCACAACGACCGTAGTCACCATGTGGAACGGCCAATGGAGCATTTTGATCGTTGTGAGCGCCAAGTGGAACGCACTATACATATATGTCGTTCGTGTCAGACGGAGTAGAGCTTTTGGAACCAACTCCAGATTAGGTTAGACAGACGGTTAGAGTTGAAATTTTAAAATAAGTGGATTAATCCAAAGTTTGATTAACTATGTCAAAGACATTTTCCAAGAACATTCGTAATGCGGTAATGACCGAGAAAGGCATTACAGAAAACAGAATTCTGTTGCAAATTCAAATCGTGAACTAATTTCAGTTAAGAAAGTATGATGTAAAATCTATTAGCTGAGAAGGCAGCTACAGCAACAGCAGCTATAACCTATCAGTTACATTCAATATGAAATTCCCGGGGTTTTAGTGGTTGACATTTGTCAATTGTCATTCGTTCATTCAATTAGGGACAAGTGACAAGTTCTAAAAGTTTCACTAATACTAAGCGATCCGTAATAATAGTATATTATTTCATTAGGAGAAGAAGTGTCACTTTTCGTGGCGAGCTTGAGTTTATAATTGAAAGCGAGCCACGAAAAGTCACTTCTTCTCCGAATTAAATATGCTATTTTATTTCCAAACATGAAAATTGTACATTTAATGTAACTTTATCAAATAAAACTGACGTTTGAATTGGAAGTTTTTATATTCTATGCATCTATGTTCATGGCAACCAAGTAATCTTTTTCGTAGCAACACTTTTCCTGCCGCCACGCCGGAGGGAAAAGTAAATATTTCTCCGCCTAGGCGGAGAAATAGAAATCCGTTTATTTCTCCAGGCCTTGAATGTTTTGATTAATTAAAATAAATTTTTTCATGTTAACACCGAATCCATTTGTTAACGACTCATCGCCAGAATCCCTGGGGTCATCTTCACGGTCTTGGATGGATGGTGCTGATTTATCTGCCTCGAAAAAAGAAAATCTTCGTAGCGTCACATTAGATGGCCATTTATCTTCTGCGTATACAGGGTGTTTCACCATAAACTGGTCAAACATATATAGCCGTGTAGATGACACCGAGGAGGTCATTTTTGCCTTATGACATATACCCCGTTTTCGACGCATAAGCGAGATACAGGGTGTTTACTGTCAACTTTGAGCAATATTTTCTGATGATTGTGGTGAGTTATGCGTGACATTTGAAATAACGGTTTCTGGTCAAATCTTAGTATTTTTGAAGATTCAATTGAATTGTGGTGTAGAATTCTGAAAAAAAAATTCAAAATGGCGGAAAATCTGCAAATTTGGAATTTTTTTTCTTGGTTGCCAATTTGGAAAGCACTATTTCAACGTACTCGATTTTGTAAGATTTTCCGTGAAAAAATTTTTTTCAAAATTCGAACTCAACTTTTTTTTTACATGTCTTCAGTGAAAAAAAAATTCGGCCGAAATTGTTGAAATCTTCCAAAGTTGAACTTTTTTTTATTCACAACACTTGTGTCGAAACAGAATGAAAAAATATTCATTTGTTTTCTTTTTGTACCCTTCCAAAGTTTACGCTCGGAGCACTTTCATAATTTTTATCTAAAAAACTAGTGACCCTACGAAGGCTAAAATTGCGCTACTGGGTTACCAGAATGTTCTAGATAGAAATATGAATTGAAAAACCCAAAAAAAATTTTCAAAAAACTTAGGGGGGCATCGAACTCCCGACTTTCGGACAGTAGCGACAGTTGAGTCACCTTTCCTGTCCAGGTGTAAATCGGATTTATTCTTCTCATTAATGTCCGTTACCAAGCAACAAGTTTATCAAATTTGACAGTTTATTCGAATATTATTTCCCAAGTTCTCCAAACGAATTTGAATTCAAGCAGAAATGCGCTATTCAATTTAGGAAAAGAGTGATATAATTAAGGCTTATTATGAAGCGAATTCTTCAGGAGGGAGAGCGAGGGAAAATTTGGCAAATTTGTGTTTCTTTTCCATAGAAATCATAATATATATACTTACTCTAGAATGCTAAATCAATTGGATCGAAGTGTTGTAAAAATTTCAGTGTGGTCCACAATGCGCATATGTGCCATCAGGTTGTTTCTGAACAGGGTCGGCTTCAATAAAATTTTATGCTGTTATTGTTGCAGTCGGATTTAATCAATTCATAATTAGTATTCGACACTTACTAGTTGTTTTGAACATATTGATAATTTTCAACAGCTATTTGAATGGTAAATTTGGAATCATCAGCGACTGGAAGATAAGCTGAAAATCTTTCATTGTTCCAAAACCTCTTCAGGCGTTGAAAAAACCCGGTTTCGGTATAAAAATTAATTCAAGGATCAAGGAAGACAAATTCTGGTTAACAAACAACGAATCTCTTGGTAAAGTACAGAAAAAAAATCAAATGAGCAAAATATACTAATATATCCCTTCAGGACAGTTCTATTCTTCGGTGTTCCTGAAAATAGTGGAAACATGAAAATGTATTGTACATCTGCCAATGCGTTACTCTGCATCGTTTCATGAGTGAATTCTGATACCTACATTCATTCTCCAACAAGGGCGGATATAGCTCCATTTCATGGGAGGGGTAATAACGATCATGGGGGGGGGTAATTACGATTGAAAACCATAAAATCAGGTGAAATATGTATGAAATATTGTATGTGCACCACCTTTTTCTTGGGTCTTCGATACTCATGGGGGGGAAGTTACCCCCAGTAACCCCCCCGTAAATCCGCCCTTGTTCTCCAAGTCATTTGTCTTTTTGAGTTCCGAGTATATTCCAAAATCAATCTGTTATCTTATCTGAATGAAACTGCAAAGTTTTACTTCAATATATTTTATTTTCGAGTTCGAATTATCCATTAAAAGATGGTTTACTCACAAGATTTCATGATTTTTCATAATGAATTGCGTTCTTTTGCTATATAAAGAGCCAATCTCATGGTGCGAGTGGATAGATATGTGTCAATCGATTGAAAAGCAAAGCGTAAATCATAAATTTCTAACAGTTTATATGAATGAAAAGGTGCACATAGTTTACATACTCAAGTGGGAAATGAACGGGTCAAGACAAGGACACCACAACACTATACAGTTCATTGTTTATCGGATACGAAAAAATCCAAATCGAACACAACACACAACAAAAGCAAAATGCACACGAAGAATATCAAACACGAAAATAACAGTTACGCACCAGTAAACTAGTTTGTCTATGCAGTAAACTAAACTGTGGCTGCAGACTGACACTGAACACGGTCCTGCCTAAACTTTCACTAAGGTCATTTCAAAGTCATTTGCCATGAGACAGAAAAAGCGGTGTTGCGCGGTCTATATCTATTTAGTGAAACCTACTACATTACTGCTCTGATTTTCCCACCAATTCCACAAATATTGCAATTCACTTATGATATTGATGTGTCTAATAGTCGTAGGCAGTGGCGCATGAGCTATAAAATAAGTTTGTTACTCAATGGAGTATTTTTATTGTTTAATTATATTGAACTAAGAATAGAACCGACAAAACATTTAGGGACTTGGCATCGTTCTACGTGAAATTTCCTAATGGTGAGCATGCGCACATTGTGAATCAGTTGCCTATGCGGCACGTTTTTCGCTGCGTAACTAGAAGGAATTAGCATTCTAGAGTAAGTATATATATTATGATTTCTATGTTCTTTTCCCGTTATCGTTGTTATTTCTGCATAATTAAAAAAATACTGATGCGATCATGATGAAGCTGAGTAATTAGTTAGCAAATGTGAATGCACAGTTGGGTAAAGAATTTCGTGATGATCGTGTCATAAGAACAATAAATAAAAATTGCAAAATTTCTTTTGGTCACGAATTTGAACATATGTACGCGCAAAAGCTCCTGACTTTTTGAATTTTATTTATAGTATTATTGATTGTTTATACTGATTACTCCCGAGGGGACCCTTCAGAAACTACAAGCTTCGAAGCTTATCTTCAACTTGTACGAGTTCGGAGATGTTGTTTCGCAATACAATAATAAATCAGTGAAAAATTGAAAATCGTATTTGATATCTGAGAAAAAATCTTTAGTCATAATACATTCTCGAAAATATCACCATTGTTCTGAATACATATCGAGACCTTTTTGCAATGCTATCAATCGCCGAGCGAATAATTATTGGGTTTCGACGAATTTCATCGGCTGCTTCATTAATTCGTTGTACCAACTCTTCTCTTTTGAATTGACTGGATTCCTATTGTCATAAAACTCATAAACAAGACCCTTTATATGACACCAGAAATAAAAATCGAGGGGTGTTAGGTCTGGAGAACGGGGAGGCCATGAAATAGGCCCAAATCGACCAATACATCGACGGGGAAATTCCGAATCTAGGTACTCTCGGACATTTCTTTCTGAGTGTGCGGGGCAACCATCATGCTGGTACCAAATTTCTGGAAATTGATTCAATGGAAGATCTTCCATAAGGTTGGGTAGAGTCTCCCGCAAGAATTGTAGATAACTGTTTCCAGTCAATCTTTCAGGCATAATGAAAGGTCCGATTATGAACCCATCCTTCATTCCTGCCCAAACATTGGCTGAAAACCTCTTCTGGCTATTCCTCGATACCGTAGCATGAGGATTCTCTCTTTCCCAAAAAACACTATTTTTGCGGTTGAAGAATCCATCCATGTGGAAGGTAGCTTCATCACTAAATAAAATATTTCTTGAAAAATTGCTATTTTCTCTTGTTCTTCTGAGGATGAATCTACAAAATTCCTCTCTTTTACTGCGATCTCCTTCGTCCAGCTTTTGCGTTCTTTGCAGATGAAATGGATGGAAATTATTTCTTCTTAAAACCCTCCATACAGGGGCGTAAATTTCCCTCGCTCTCCTTCCTGAAGAATTCGCTTCATAATAAGCCTTAATCACATCACTCTTTTCCAAAACTGCTTGGATTCAAACTCGTTTGAAGAACTTTGAAAATAGTATTCGAATAATGTTCAAAATCGAGGTGTACTGACTTTGGCTAATTACTAGTTGTGGACTGTTACCAGATAATTGAGTTAGAGATGGAAGTGTAAAATATTTATTTACATTATATACAAACATCGTGAATAATACACTCGCATGAAGTCAATAATACAATAAATTCTACTATCAATATTAACAGCATCTAAATCTGAGATATATTATTCACAAACAAATGAGATGAGAGAGTGTTGAAAGATCATTATAAAATGAGAGTTCGCTATGAGATGGTGCAAGTTCTTTTATGAATTAAATATGAGTGATGAGTGTTCTAAAAATATACATTATAAATGAAAATAATTCATAATTAAACATTATTCAAATATTTAAGAGTGTGAAATGATTCAGAGTGTTCAAATAAGAAAAGCGATGAATCATGAGATGGACTTAGCTTATTGTTCAACACAACGTTTACAGTGATTAACTTTTCAATAGAATTATTTAAAGTGATTGTTTCGATTTAACCAGAAAAACAGAAGGTTTATATAATAAACTATAACGAGAAGTCTCGAGTTGTAATAAAATAAAGAATTCAGAGTGTGATCATAATGTATGAATGAAGTGTACATGTCTATCAATCAAGTTAACATTTACAGTGACAGAGTGCTTAGGAAAATAAGCACGAGCAGTTCTATTCTATCAGAAAAATAGGAAACTGAACTGATAAACTTAGAGATGTACCGAGTATACTTGTATAAAAGAGATCTGAGTCGAACGGTGAGTGAAATGCAATACATGTTCTCGAGCGAGTGAGTGAAAATAAATGAACGAGTGAATGAGAATACATGATTGAATGATTGAATATAAGAGATTACAAGTAATAATTGAAATCCTATACCAAACGAAGAGATGGCCTGTCAGGATCAAACCCATGGAGCGAGGCAGCTGGCCAGACGTGGCAACTGAATTGAAAACTGGAAATCCTCCAACGAGTAGTCTGAAAATCCTACCACCTGGTCCAGTTGGCCCACTCCAGGGTCCTCCCTGAAGTTACGAGGGCATAAATGTATCTGAAACTCGAGAACAGTATTAGCACATGGTCTTATTGAGGTTAACATTGCAAAGTGGGCTAAAAATTCATATAAATCAAAGAAAAATATGAAATAAGCAAGAGATGTAACAAATTAATAATGAAATTATCAATTCAGAGTACAGAGCAGGCTAAAATAAGTTCAATTCTGGTGCAAAGAGATGTTCCATATTTAAATCTACAAAGATCGAAAAATACTACTGAATTGCCAAAAATATTAGAAAATATATATTGTGGAGTGTGCAAATAAACGAGGTGAATCGAGATGGCAATATTAAAATTTGAGATGACCGATTATTGCAATTCAGTAAATAGATCTCATATCTAAAAATGAGAACACATGAATATGGGCATGACTGGTCGAGAAAACAACGATATAATTTATTCAATAAGATTTAAATCACATTACCTTAGAATAAACACTGAATTTGCACCAGAATTAAACGAGTTGCACTAAATTGAGATGTTCGAAGTGAATCTAGAATTACATTTCATGAAATTGAGATGGTCAGAATAATAACATTGTATTATCGAGTGAAGAGATGATCTTCAATTGATTTATTGGAAAATGAATCCGGAAAATGCCGCTCGCGCAGCTATAGGGGGGATGAAATCAGCGAGATGCGCTCCGATGAACCGGTCGTAAACGGACATCGAACGCTCTTGAGTGACGTACCTGATGTCTTTTCAGTACCCATATTTTCCGTAGACTGAGTGTCCTATTTTCACTAGATGAAAGTTGAATTATGGGCCTTCAATTTTCAACAAATAAACATAACTACCGTTGCTTATTAACGGACATTAATGAGTAGAACAAATCCGATTTACACTTAGACAAGAAAGGTGACTCTACTGTCGCTACTGTCGGGGGTTCGATTCTCCCCAAAGTTTTTCGAAAAATTTGTTTGTGTTTTTTTAATCATATTTCTATCTAGAACATTATGGTAGCCCAGTAGCACAATTTTGGCCTTCGTAAGTTTTTTAGATAAAAATTATGAAAGTACCCCGAGCGTAATCTTTGGAAGGCTACAAGAAGAAAACCAATGAATATTTTTTCATTTTGTTTCGACACAAGTGTTGGGGATGACAAAAAGTTCAACCTTGGAATATTTCAACAATTTCGGCCGAAATTTTTTTTCACTGAAGACATGTAAAAAAATGTTGAGTTCGAATTTTGAAAAAAATTTTTCACGGAAAATCTTACAAAATCGAGTACGTTGAAATAGTGCTTTCCAAATTGGCAACAAAGAAAAAAAATTCCAACTTTGCAGATTTTCCGCCATTTTGAAATTTGTTTTCAGAATTCTACACCACAATTCAATTGATCCCTCAAAAATACTAAGATGTGACCAGAAACCGTTTCAAATGTCACTCATAACTCACCAAAATCATCAGAATATTGCTCAAAGTTGACATTAAACACCCTGTAACTCGCTTATGCGTCGAAAACGGGGTATATGTCATAAGTCAAAAATGACTTTCTAGGTGTCATCTACACGGCTATATATGTTTGTCCAGTTTATGGTGAAACACCCTGTATATCCACCAACAAAGTCATGTCGGCTCCTATCTTGGACGAAACACTTCTTGCATCTTCTCTCAAGGGCAACGGTTCAACAACAAAGTCCTCTCTACCAAACGTAGTCTTCAAGTGGTCCATAATTTGTTCCTTATTTGTACCCCTACTTACTCTACCAAGATGCAGCCAACATTGCTTGGGTATACCGACGAATTTGTTCGATTTATCATTTTTCCCAACTGCAATGTTAGCTGGACGAGCCTTCCTTTTCTGGTTCCCACTTTTGTGTACTGATGAATTTTCACCTCTTCCTTTAATTTCGGGTGGGGCCTCTTTGCGTCCCTCAAATCTTCCCTGTAAATCGGACATATTTTCCAACGTGGCAACGTTGGATTTTCCCACAACTTGTAATTTTTCCTGCGAACGGGAATAATTTTTCAAAGTGGCAACGTTAGGGCTTTCCTGGGTCAAGGACACCTTTGAAATTCCTTTGTTTATTTCATTATTTGTTAGGTTATTGATTAATAGTTTTTGATTTTCTACTGACCTTTCCAGCCCTTTGATCAATCTCTTACTGTAGTCCAACTCAATTTTTGTACACTTCAGCTCACTCTTCAGTTCCCAAATCTCATCGCTTGTTTGTTGGTAAACAGGATTGACACTATTCTCCGTATTATCATGAGTTCCCAGACTCAAACTGAAATGATTTCAGAGTTCCACACTTACACCGAGACCAGGTGGAATCGACTTATTAATTATTAAATCAATTAAAACGTCCTTTTTCAGTTTATTTAGTTCACTCGCCAATACTTCCGTCAAAGCCATGTTGCCGCTTAAACTATATAGGAAACTATATATACAGGGTGTCCGGTAAACCTTGTACAATATTGAAACTGGTGATAGACCAGGTCATGACTGTTCAGGATATCAGAATTTCACCCCTGTAAAAATATCACCATTTTCGAGATAATGGGCATTTTCTAAATATCTAGAAAATCAGTACCTCACCTCATTTTACCTCTATTTCTTGAAAAATTTATCAATTTCTGAAAAACTGTTTTGTACGTCTGAAAGCATCACTCATCATTAATCTTCAGCAACAAAGATATTTGAATTAGTCTCAATTTGTAGACATAGCACTCAAAAAACGGAGGTGAGGTAGTGATTTTCTAGATATTTAGAAAATGTCCATTATCTCGAAAATGGTGATATTTTTACTGAGGTGAAATTCTGATATTCTGAACAGTCATGACCTGGTCTATCACCAGTTTCAATATTGTACAAGGTTTACCGGACACCCTGTATATGGGCTTTACCAACGTCAGCTTCAGACAATCTGGGAAAATACCGAATTTTATTGAGTTGTTTACAATGAAGGTCAGTGGAGTGATCATCTCTCTGACTGTGGATTTAATAACAGTTATAGGAATTCCATCGATTCCAGAACTAAGTTTATTTTTGAAAGATTTTATTATTTCAATGAGTTCTACTTCATTGGTACGGCCAAAGAGTACTGATCTGTCCCCATACTTTATCCTGTATTCAAGATTCAGCTTTGGCTGCCTGAGCAGGGCCTCATGGGCTGCAGTGCCAAAGTGATGATTGGATCTGTTAGCAAGACATTTTTGGTCATCTGATATTTCTGATTTCTCTAAAAATTCACCACATGCATTTTGATTTATTATCTGAGTTTTTAATTTTTTCATGATATTTCTCTTTTTGTTGTCTGCCTTAATAAACAGTCATACTTCTTTTTCTCCTTCTGGTATAATTTTTCATAGGTATATTGTTTGTTTATCCATCCACGATGTTGCAATCAGAAATTCAAATGAAAATTAAGCTGTCATAGCGTTTTTTATACAAAATTTTTTTATCCAAAATGATCTCACCTTTGAAAAATTCGATCGTTTATCGTTAATGAAACTTGTAGTTTATAAGTTTTTTTTGGCTCAGTTCTTGGCCGGGATGTATTTGTGATACCAGGGAAAAATTTCGAAAAGGACCCCGCACTTTTTCTATGGCAAATGGCGTTCCGTCAAATTTTCTAAAATTTTGGTATAATGTAGTACTCGATCTACTAATCAAAAATGTCCATGGCCCAAACTCAATCCTATGACTAGTTTGCGAGATACAGGGCGTTGAAGTTGAGAATTACCCACTTTTACTAGGCCCGTATCTCGAAAGAGAATCGAATGAATTTTCGGTCATATTCCTCTATATGGTTGCTCCCTGGGAATGGAATGAAATGTTTCTTGAGAAAAATTTGAGTTCGTTCTATTCTGTACCGAGATACGGGCGTAGTGAAAGTGGGTAATTCTCAACTTCAACGCTCTGTATCTCGAAAACTAGTCATAGGATTGAGTTGGAGCCATGGACACTTTTGATCAGTAGGTCGAGTACTACATTATACCAAAATTTTAGAAAATTTGACGGAACGCCATTTGCCATAGAAAAAGTGTGGGGTCCTTTGTAAGAAAATTTAATCAATTTGAAATATCGGTTCCGAAAATATGGGGAGAGGGGTTTTCTACATCTATTCTCAACATTCTGTCGAATTTTGAAAGCTTCTGGTGAAGCTGCTTCGATTATCGAAAAATATTGTTTTGATAGATTAAAGCAATATCACCATTTATATTCAATTTGACATCAATTTCGATATTTTCAGAGTTCCGAGAACCATCAAACTCAACTCAACATCTGTGTCAGAAGCAATCAAGATAGTTTTTAATGATAAGACAAATCGAAGGGGTTACCATGAAGTTGTTGGAGACGTTCTCACGCCATCGCAAGTTATGGGCATCGACCACTTGAGAGATCCAAGACTAAATAAGGTAGGTGATTATTACTAAAGGCTTGTTCGGACTAGGCCAGTATTTTAGTCGAGTTGAGAGTCGATTCGCCCACTGACTACTCTACCACAGTATCAAAGACTAAACAGTATAAGGTAGTAGGTACATCATCCTGTGACTCTACTCGACTCGATTGCTGGCGTTCGCACACGGGAAATTACGGAATCATTCGCTACTCGACTAATATACTGGCCTAGTCCGAACAAGCCCTAAACGATTTATTATCCCTTAGCTTCTCACAGAATCAGTTATATGAAGGGTGTTTTTTTTTTCGAGTTATAGAACTTTGAGTTGGCATTACTGTTCAAGATGGCGACCGATTTAACAGCTGTCAAGTGATTTATTCTCAGTTTGGTTTGGAAATTCATAATGAATAGTCTCACGCCTGAACAACGCTTGCAAAAAGTGCAATTTCATTTCGAAAATAATGGTTCTGTGCGGAATACGTATCGCGCACTACGTCCATTTTATCGTCAACAAAATCGTCCATCAGAGCAGTTAATTCGATTAATCATGGAACGTTTTCTCACCACGTTTACTCTTATTGATAACCCGCATCCCCCAGAGACGCCGTACAGAAGAAGCTATTGCTACTGTAGAGCGTAGCATTGAGGAAGACCCGAATGAGTCCATCCGCCATCGAGCACAGGAATTGAACAACCATGATGCCCAGGAGCTGTGGTTCCAACAAGACGGCGCAACATGTCACACAGCTCGTGCCACAATCGATTTATTGGAACACACGTTTGGTGAAGAATAATCATCTTCATTTCTAATAATGTTGTACAGAAATGAGTATAAAATATCCCATCTACAACTAAAACATTTAGAGAAATTACGTCACAAAAAATACCAAAACCTAAAAATCTATTACATATTCAAATAATTCATTAGACTGTATGGCTCTAAGTCCATTAACAATTTCTTTGTTTCCCTCCTAAACGATTTTAAACCTAGTTGCTTTATTTCATTTGGAAGCTTATTATATAGTTTCAAACACATATACTTTGGATGATTTTTCAACAGTGTAAGTCTATGAATGGGGTACTCTAGGTCTTGAGTTCTTGTGTTATATCTAGTGTTTGTTTTTGTGATATTAAACCTTGCTTATTTTTAAACAGGAACAATACACAGTGAAAAATATAGATATCATTAACAGCTAATATATTATTTTGTTTGAAAGTACCCCTGCAACTCGCTCTAAAATCCATTTTGAAAATGACACGCAAAACCCTTTTTTGAACAAAGAATATTCTCTCTAAATTGCATTTTAATCCCCAAACATTCTACCATATCTTAAGGAAGACTCAAAATTAAAATGATAAACCATTTTCGAAGTTTTCCCATTCATATACTTAGAAGTGATTCTTATAGCATAAAAAATCCCCATGAGCTTTTTTTACAGAGTGTCAGTATGCTGCTCCCATCTCAAGAATCCATCAATATGAACACCTAAGAACTTAGTACTTTTTGATATTTCTAAACTTAAATTTTCCAGTTCTACTTCACTAGGTCTTTCTTTTTTATTTCTAGATGTACTAAACATAACTAAATTGGTTTTTTCAATATTCAAAATGAATTTGTTTCCATCAAACCAATTTTTAGCTTCCTGGATCACATCTTTACCTTGTTCCATTAACTCTGAAATATCCCTTGAACCAATTACAAAATTGGTATCATCAGCATAACATAACATAACATGACATGACATGCCATGTCATTTTTTGAAATTCTTCTGGACACACTTTTCGACTGATTCCCTCGGGCAGGTCCACCAAGTTACCATTTTAGTATAGTATAGAACAACGTCAGCAAATTATGTGTCAAACTAGAAGGGGCCAGCAGATCTACACTTTAAGTAGTTATCCTCATCGTAGAACTCGGGTGGTTTTATTGGCGAAATGTCAAAGTTTGATAAATTTTCCTGATAAATAGTATACACGAGCTCCCTTGGAGAGAAGAAATGGACTATTGTACCAATTCTTATTGCCTGGAGAAATTAAAGAAAAAAAATGGATGTTTGATCGAATTGTAAATAAATACCACAAAGTGAACACTGAAGGAATGGTACTTACGTTTGTTCAGATGAAAAGTTACGTATCTGCTTCTGTTTTGGTCTCGTGTGGTGTTGTGCAGGGTAAAAGTTCTTATCACATACGAATTCACTTTGTATAAAGGGTGGCGAACTAAAGGCCGACGACGTGGAAAGTATTTGTTAAGGGCTTCGAGCTAAGCCGTGTAAAAACGATATGCGACTGATGGTCTTGTTGAACTGAGCAGTTATATGCTTGTGGGATTTTTACAACAGCCATAGAATCGCACAGAGCACAGAAAATCCCGTTCTTATTCTTACCGAGTAAGCCCATCCTATGTATAGACTTTGTGGTATAATAAAACAAATGTGTGAATTCTGAACATTCTCCGCCGGGAAAATGCATCTATGCATTTTAAGAAACAAAGATTGAGAAAAATGAAATATTGAGAGAAAGGAGAAATGGTCGTGAAATGAGAAAAAATTAACAAAAAAAAATTAAAAATAAAAAGTTGAAGAAAATTTAGCTTCTAATTAAGTTTTTCGATCTGCATATGACTGTCTGGCTTATTTCGAAAGGGATGAGGAGGAGGTAGATATAAATCAACGCAGGGTGGCTCAAGGATTGGTTTGGAAGGTAATTGTTCCAAATTACTAATGGAACGCCAATTGGTGTCTGATGAACGATCTGGGTTCTTCCCTTGTTGGCGTTTTGACGGGTGACTCTGTCTCGAATTTATATTTCGACTGTCCCGAGACCTCCAAAGAGTGGAATTTGAAACAGGCGCAGATCTTTTATTCGATGATTCGATAAGAAAGGAGGCTGTTGACAAAACTGAATGGACCTGTTCAATAGGCGACCGAGGCGAAGATGGCGAACTGGGAAGTGAGGTTTCTTTGAACGGCCGACTTGGGTTCTCGAAAGAGGCATTTTGTCCACATGCAATAAAGTGTGGTGTTCACCGGACCCACATTTCTTGCATTTATATGCTGACTGGCAGGAGCAAACGTCGTGAGATGCACTCAAACAATTAAAACAAAGGTGCGATGCTCTACAGAAATCGTGGCGTTGATTTGGAGATTTCGCAGAGAACGCATTGCATCGGTAAATTGTATGTTTACCTTTGCAGTGGAGACAAGAGACAAGTGCGTGAAGATGAGGTATTCATAAAAAGTGTGGTGGATTGATAATGATGGGTTTTTCTGTCTTGCTGGAATCTTTGTCGCGTGTTGGAAATATTGTTGTGGGAATTCATATTCCCAGGAGAGGAACCGACAACCTTCAAAGTTTCTAATGCTGTGCAGCGTCTCTCAAGAAAGATCTCTATAATCAGGAATTTCGATCGAATTCCTATTGAGCTCAAAACAAGTGACAGTCGCGTGATCTAGACGCTTGATTAACATAATCGATAAAACAAAGTTCCAGCTTTCGACAGGAAAATTCATTTGGGTGAGGCCGGCAAGAGGTGTCTAAGAGTTTCCTCAAGCTCGCGGCGTTCTCGGATTTTAGAGATGTCGCATTTTCCAACTCGTTCCACATGGCTTGAGCGCGTAATCTCTTATTGTGATACCTGCGCTTTAACTGATCATATGCGATCTGATAGTTATCGCTGCATAACCTTAGCGTTGTGACTAGAGTCAAAGGTGGTCCAGAAAGGGAGGATATCAGGTAATTGAATTTTTCTATAGTTGATAATGAGCTATTGGTATGTACTAATGCGTCGAATAAATCTATGTAAGAAGAAAACGATTTGTAATCACCGTTGAACTTCGTTAATTCAAGAGTTGGAAGCATGATATGTGCATGCTGATTGGTAATTGAATGGTCTGCAATTTCGGCTTTAGTTTCTGATTCTGAGATATCGGCGTGGACACTTTTGATAAAATAATAGGATTCTAAGAAATCCTCACGAATTTTGAATTCGTCCTCAAAATTTCCGTCTGACTCGGTTATGAGCGATGAAATGACCGTGTTATGATGCTTTAAAAAATCTTCTTTGATACCTTCTAAGTCTTGATAATGCGCTGTGAAACGGGACAGAATTGATTTGTCCGTGATGACTTTATCTGCGAGATCGTGCAAATTTAGAATATCACGAATGTAAATCGATCGAAGAGTTGAGCGCTTCTGCGTTTCTGCCATATTCAATGAAATATTTGAATAATCAGTGTTGGAATAGCTTGTACTTGGTAAATTTTAATAGGTGTCAAATGAATAAGTACTCCAAGTATTATTAAAATAAATTTAATATCAGGTAGAGCGCTTTCGGCTAATCGCCATCCTCAGTACCTCTAAAATGACAAATAATTGATGAAATGGGTTGCCTTTTTTTTAAATTACACAACTTACTTGTCAAAATCGATATGAAAGTTTGCAATCATTAAATCAGTATCCAACCACAATATGAATGCTATCCTGAACAACTACTCTACATTGGTTATTATCAAAAATTCTCTCCTGCTATTTACATGTAGGAAAATAAAGGTAAACAAATAGTTGAGGTTAAGTCAAAGAAAACACAAAGATTAAAAACTAATATCACAGAACAAGAGCACCCGCTCCCACTCAAAATTTCACGTATAAACGCACATATCCTATAAACTAAAAACATAAGAGTGAAGTCAGTCAACAACCAAAACAAACGAAAAATGAAAACACAAACCCGAACAAGGAGTCAAACAAGTAACTGTCCAACTCAAGTCCTACAGTCTCTTGAACAAAGGGATGTAGGACTTATTCAAACTTATGTTGGTCTGAAGATTCAGGCAATTGTTGTTCTTTGAAATTTCATCCTCTATATGTATGTTCTCCAGGAAATCCAACTTTGTATAGTTCTTACTGTTAGTATGCAATATGATTCTTGCGTTGTTCTGAGGGCTGAATGAATGGGAGTTAAAACTGATGTGGTGTCCAAAGACAGACTCATCCGGATATCTTAGATGCTCAGAGATTCTTACTTTCAAAGGCCTGCAGGTTCTTCCTATGTACGTGGCATCACAGTCATTACAGCTTAGCTTATATACCCCACTTCTGTCTAGGTGGTTAATTCGGTCCTTTGAATTTATCAACAATTTTCCCAATGTGTTAGCTGGTTTCGCGGCTATTTCAATGTTGTCATATGTTCTTTTTAAGGTCTTAACTGATCTATCAAAAATATCGTTGTCGAAGTAAGTAAGCGAAAAAAACTTTTTTGGTTTGGAATCTACGATAGAAGGTTATGCTGATGCGACCATTTTTTTATGTTTTATTTTTCTCATTAAAGAATTGACAACTGATGGATTGAATCCGTTATTGTATGCCAGTTGTTTTATAAAATCCAGCTCTAATCTGAAATCTTTCGATGACATTGGGACAGTCAGGAGTCTATTGACAAATGAACGGAAGTGGAAAGTGGAATAGAGTGGTTGGAGTGAAAATTAATAAGCGTGTCTGTCTGTGTTGGTTTATGAAACACTTTAAATCCTATTTTATCAACACATCTCATAATGGTCAAATCAAGATAATTGATAGATCCTTCAGACTCCAACTCCATCGTGAAGACAACATTAGGGTGTACTTTGTTAATTTCGTTTAACAGATCTGAAGGTGAAAATGAGGACAACTTCAATATAGCAAAACAATCGTCCACATATCTGACCCAGTGTAGGATTTCACATTCATATTTTGTACAAATTGTCTTCTCAACGAAATCCATGAAAACATCGGCCAGAAATGGGGAAACCGGATTACCCATGGCTAGGCCTTCTACTTGATGATAAAATCCGCCATCGAACTAAAAAAAATCCTGAGACAAACAAAAGTTGAGCAAGGTGAGGAGATCGGTACGGGTTTCCTCAGGTATATGCTGGTCTATCAACATTTGTTTAATCAGATTCACACTTTCTTCTCTAGGTGTACATTTGAACAGGTTGGTGACATCGAAAGAGACCATAAGATGATCATCATTCAATTTAAAGTTCTTCAATCTTTCCACTTCTCTTTCGATGTCACCAACCTGTTCACATGTACACCTAGAGAAGAAAGTGTGAATCTGATTAAACAAATGTTGATAGACCAGCATATACCTGAGGAAACCCGTACCGATCTCCTCACCTTGCTCAACTTTTGTTTGTCTCAGGATTTTTTTTAGTTCGATGGCGGATTTTATCATCAAGTAGAAGGCCTAGCCATGGGTAATCCGGTTTCCCCATTTCTGGCCGATGTTTTCATGGATTTCGTTGAGAAGACAATTTGTACAAAATATGAATGTGAAATCCTACACTGGGTCAGATATGTGGACGATTGTTTTGCTATATTGAAGTTGTCCTCATTTTCACCTTCAGATCTGTTAAACGAAATTAACAAAGTACACCCTAATGTTGTCTTCACGATGGAGTTGGAGTCTGAAGGATCTATCAATTAACTTGATTTGACCATTATGAGATGTGTTGATAAAATAGGATTTAAAGTGTTTCATAAACCAACACAGACAGACACGCTTATTAATTTTCACTCCAACCACTCTATTCCACATAAGTTGGCTTCCTTCCGTTCATTTGTCAATAGACTCCTGACTGTCCCAATGTCATCGAAAGATTTCAGATTAGAGCTGGATTTTATAAAACAACTGGCATACAATAGCTAGGCACACACGAAAGGGAAATCTGTAAGATCTGATCGGCAGTCCAGATCTGTAACAGATCTGGACTGCGGATAGGATCGCTCCCGCTAATCGGGTCCGTCGCGGATCATATATCTCATTGATCCGCGACGGACCAGATCAGCGGGAGCGATCCGATCCGCAGTCCAGATCTGTTACAGATCTGGACTGCCGATCAGATCTTACAGATTTCCCTTTCGTGTGTGCCTAGCTATTAACGGATTCAATCCATCAGTTGTCAATTCTTTAATGAGAAAAATAAAACATAAAAAAATGGTCGCATCAGCATACCCTTCTATCGTAGATTCCAAACCAAAAAAGTTTTTTTCGCTTACTTACTTCGACAACGATATTTTTGATAGATCAGTTAAGACCTTAAAAAGAACATATGACAACATTGAAATAGCCGCGAAACCAGCTAACACATTGGGAAAATTGTTGATAAATTCAAAGGACCGAATTAACCACCTAGACAGAAGTGGGGTATATAAGCTAAGCTGTAATGACTGTGATGCCACGTACATAGGAAGAACCTGCCTTTGAAAGTAAGAATCTCTGAGCATCTAAGATATCCGGATAAGTCTGTCTTTGGACACCACATCAGTTTTAACTCCCATTCATTCAGCCCTCAGAACAACGCAAGAATCATATTGCATACTAACAGTAAGAACCATACAAAGTTGGATTTCCTGGAGAACATACATATAGAGGATGAAATTTCAAAGAACAACAATTGCCTGAATCTTCAGACCAACATAAGTTTGAATTTTTCGCTTACTTACTTCGACAACGATATTTTTGATAGATCAGTTAAGACCTTAAAAAGAACATATGACAACATTGAAATAGCCGCGAAACCAGCTAACACATTGGGAAAATTGTTGATAAATTCAAAGGACCGAATTAACCACCTAGACAGAAGTGGGGTATATAAGCTAAGCTGTAATGACTGTGATGCCACGTACATAGGAAGAACCTGCCTTTGAAAGTAAGAATCTCTGAGCATCTAAGATATCCGGATAAGTCTGTCTTTGGACACCACATCAGTTTTAACTCCCATTCATTCAGCCCTCAGAACAACGCAAGAATCATATTGCATACTAACAGTAAGAACTATACAAAGTTGGATTTCCTGGAGAACATACATATAGAGGATGAAATTTCAAAGAACAACAATTGCCTGAATCTTCAGACCAACATAAGTTTGAATTTTTCGCTTACTTACTTCGACAACGATATTTTTGATAGATCAGTTAAGACCTTAAAAAGAACATATGACAACATTGAAATAGCCGCGAAACCAGCTAACACATTGGGAAAATTGTTGATAAATTCAAAGGACCGAATTAACCACCTAGACAGAAGTGGGGTATATAAGCTAAGCTGTAATGACTGTGATGCCACGTACATAGGAAGAACCTGCAGGCCTTTGAAAGTAAGAATCTCTGAGCATCTAAGATATCCGGATAAGTCTGTCTTTGGACACCACATCAGTTTTAACTCCCATTCATTCAGCCCTCAGAACAACGCAAGAATCATATTGCATACTAACAGTAAGAACCATACAAAGTTGGATTTCCTGGAGAACATACATATAGAGGATGAAATTTCAAAGAACAACAATTGCCTGAATCTTCAGACCAACATAAGTTTGAATAAGTCCTACATCCCTTTGTTCAAGAGACTGTAGGACTTGAGTTGGACAGTTACTTGTTTGACTCCTTGTTCGGGTTTGTGTTTTCATTTTTCGTTTGTTTTGGTTGTTGACTGACTTCACTCTTAAGTTTTTAGTTTATGTGCGTGTATACGTGAAATTTTGAGTGGGAGCGGGTGCTCTTGTTCTGTGATATTAGTTTTTAATCTTTGTGTTTTCTTTGACTTAACCTCAACTATTTGTTTACCTTCATTTTCCTACATGTAAATAACGTATGGTCCGAAAGTTTTGGGAAAAATTTCACCTGGTCTGATTGAGAAGCAACGTGTCAGGGGAATAATTAGGCAAATCGAAAATAATGGTCCCTTGTCTGTTACTTGAATTTTGATTTATAATAAGGATAGTTAAGTTAAAAAATTGTTGAATAATTCGATAAAAATATAAGATTATTTAAGTCAGAGTTACATGCTTTTGAAATTTTTCCCAAAACTTTCGGACCATACGTTAGCAGGAGAGAATTTTTGATAATAACCAATGTAGAGTAGTTGTTCAGGATAGCATTCATATTGTGGTTGGATACTGATTTAATGATTGCAAACTTTCATATCGATTTGGACAAGTAAGTTGTGTAATTTAAAAAAAGGCAACCCATTTCATCAATTATTTGTCATTTTAGAGGTACTGAGGATGGCGATTAGCCGAAAGCGCTCTACCTGATATTAAATTTATTTTAATAATACTTGGAGTACTTACCTATTCATTTGACACCTATTGAAATATTTGAAGTACAAATACGAAGTGCCAGAAATCTTTACCTAATTTACGACTGGGTCTGAAGGGTTCAAAATTACCTGGACGATGCGGCGCACAGCAATAAAACGTACCGAAAGGAATTTCGTATCGAAAGGAGAGCAGGTATTTGACGGATAAGGAACAGATATGCAGATAGGACGTAAACAGTTCGAATAGTGTTAGAAATGAAATTGATAATTTTGATTTCTTCAACTCTCAATATGACAATTAAATTGATACCAATCCGGCTCGAAGGGCCAATAAATAGTATACACGAGCTCTCTTGGGGAGAAGAAATGGACTATTGTACCAATTCTTGTTGCCTGGAGAAATTAAAGAAAAAAAATGGATGTTTGATCGAATTGTAAATAAATACCACAAAGTGAACACTGCAGGAATGGTACTTACGTTCGTTCAGATGGAAAGTTACGTATCTGCTTCTGTTTTGTCTCGTGTGGTGTTGTGCAGGGTAAAAGTTCTTATCACATACGAATTCACTTTGTATAAAGGGTGGCGAACTAAAGGCCGACGACGTGGAAAGTATTTGTTAAGGGCTTCGAGCTAAGCCGTGTAAAAACGATATACGACTGATGGTCTTGTTGAACTGAGCAGTTATATGCTTGTGGGATTTTTACAACAGCCATAGAATCGCACAGAGCACAGAAAATCCCGTTCTTATTCTTACCGAGTAAGCCCATCCTATGTATAGACTTTGTGGTATAATAAAACAAATGTGTGAATTCTGAACACCTGAAGAAATGGAAAAACTTTGGAAAATATAAATACCAAGCTATTTTGCATTGACTTTTCTTCCTTCGATCCGTATATTCACATCACGGCCAGGATATCTGTGAAAAAAGTCAGGATTGAAAAAAGTTTTATCGAGTTTAAAATGGGTCTTTTCGTCGGATCTTTTTTGCCATTTTCGCGAATTTTTTAAAAATACTTCTACTTCACCTAGAGAATCGAAATTTTACCGACGTATGAATCGATTATTTCTTTTTTCGACTGTTTAAAAATTTCCTCACCGTATAGTAGCTTCGCCGCGATCTTGAAATTCTTCTGGACCAACTTTTCGGCAGATTCCCTCGGGCCGGTCCACCAAGTTACCAGTTTAGTATAGTATAGAATAATGTACAGAAACCTTAGGAGGTTCCTATCAAAATAACTTAAATAGGTCTCATACGTTAACCTTATAGTGATGGGATTAAATAATAATGCAAATATTATCTGACTTAAACTTAACAATACAGTTCGATATTAGCGTTGATAAATTCCAGAAATAAAGTTCCTCGATCCAAAGGGAAAAGGTAGTAACGATTTACAACCTCCACGATGTTGAAATCACGAAGAGGTAACTGACGGCAGCAGGACTGACTTTCTTGGGCTGATTCGATCCGGTGACTTATCAATCAACAATTGATATTGCAGATATTCCAGCGAAACCACTGAAATGTCCCAGAACAAGGACCCTATGAACACAAATTCAGAGAAATCAAAATGGCGAACTCGCCAGTCAGAATTTCCGTTTCATACGGGATTTATTATTCACGGAAGAACATTTTAGAAAAGCCGACCACCATCTTAGGTAAAATTATGAAAGTAATCAATAATATTTAAATTAGTTCAACAACTGAATCGAATTTTAGGCTTTTTATAAATATAGAACTTCACATTGGATTTACATATTTGGCCGTTTGGTGTATGCAACTTCAGAAACCAGTGGCGGCTCGTGAACTTTTATCTTGGGTCGGCAGACATACAGGGTGTCCCAAGTTCGAGTGCCTATTAGACGTTTGTGGAGACCTGGACATATTTGAAATCTGAAAATTGAGATTATGATATTGTTCGAAATTCTCTACAGACCTGAGATATTTTTGGATTCGGAGCACTTCCGGTTATACAAGGATTGAAAAGAAATTTGTTCAAAAAAATTTTATTTAAATTCTTCGTTTTTGATATTTTCCGATTCTTTTCGATATTTTTAAATCTATTCGAATGAATACAATGGTTTTGACATAAATGTATTGAGCATTGATGACTCAAACATATAATAAACGAAAAAATGGGAAAAAAATGAAACAAATTTATTTCCGGCGTGAAGTTGGCACCAACATATTCCAACTTTGAAAAAAAATTTCCGCCACTATTTAGTGCTGAATTTGTGTCAATTTGTGCCGTTGAAATGGCTTCGATATCTTGGATAGTTTTCGAGTTATGAACAATATTGTGTTTTATTAACGGCGCCATCTATGGGAAAAAGCAAGTATTGTTTCGCTTCATAATAGGTCAAATATGTCGGCCTCACATATGTGAATTCTGTTACATAATAACTTCCCATGAACTTATAAATAGACCTCTGATTATTAAGCAAACAATTCCTTGCGTTAATCGAACAATCTATCCTTTTCGATGGTAAAAATATGTTGAATCGCGAAAATTGTTGAGTACTTATTGAAGGAATATAGAGTTGTTAGGAATGATGTTTCCGTGAACCCTCATCTTCTTCTATATACAATTTGAATATAGCATAAAGCCTTTTTGTCAAAAATTGTTGATGATATTTGTTTGTTATAAGTATTTATTTATTAATTGTACATAGTGATGATGTAAAGATATGAAGGGTAATAAAAATTTCATTTTTTTTCTATTCTTTCTATTACCTACTGTTACGAACTTTGTATTAGTTCAAGTATATCACGAAGAATAACCTTAGTTATGCAATAATTCCTGGGGTGCTTCGGGACTTTAAACTAAAATTTGTGTCACAGTTAAAAAAAAACCGATTTTCAACCCGGTTCAATATTCCATCTTTAACCTGGGTAAGTTTATCTGGGAGTCTGGGACCAAGCTAAATTCGATTTCAATTAATTCAGAAGGTCCGTAAATTACCAAAGTGAATTAAATTCACCAGTAAATGTCAGATCAGAGAAATCGCCGAATATGCCGTAGATGCCATATCGGAACGTCCTTTTAATAAAAAATTTACGCTCACGAAACAGCCGTTTCAACTAGGCAAGCACGTGTTAGATCGCCCCGTTTGATGTTTGCCGCCACACGCTATCTGCTTTTATGCAGGAAAGTGAATCCATACAAGTAATTGTAATAAGGAATATATTTCTAATTGTATTTATTGAATTTTAAATTCCATATCGAAATATAATATTATTTAGAAATAATATTACTCAACAATTTTCCCGATTCAACATATTTTTACCATCGAAAAGGATAGATTGTTCGATTAACGCAAGGAATTGTTTGCTATAATCAGAGGTCTATTTATAAGTTCATGGGAAGTTATTATGTAACAGAATTCACATATGTGAGGCCGACATATTTGACCTATTATGAAGCGAAACAATACTTGCTTTTTCCCATAGATGGCGCCGTTAATAAAACACAATATTGTTCATAACTCGAAAACTATCCAAGATATCGAAGCCATTTCAACGGCACAAATTGACACAAATTCAGCACTAAATAGTGGCGGAAATTTTTTTTCAAAGTTGGAATATGTTGGTGCCAACTTCACGCCGGCTGAAAAACAACAGTCAATATCTCAAAAACTACGAATGGTAGAAATGTCATTTATACGGCACAAATGGGCACAAATTGGGCACAAAATATTGGCATCAAAATTTGTTTAAAGTTGGAATATGTTGGTGCCAACTTCACGCCGCGCGCCGGCTAAAAAACAACAGTCAATATCTCAAAAACTACAAATGGTAGAAATGTCATTTATACGGCACAAATGGGCACAAATTGGGCACTAAATATTGGGGATTATTTCAGAATTTGTGCAGACATTTTTTCGCCAACTTCACGCGGCCCTTGAATGCGGCACATTTGAACATAGAAATTGGTCCATATTTATCATTTCTGACCTCATTGCAATTGCTTCCTTATCCGCACTTACACTTTCAACATCTTTGTTTCAGAAATTGAGTCAAATTAAATTTTTGCCCATCTTTTAATTGTTTTAGCCGAAGTGGCGAAGTATATATTCTTGGAGTCGCCAGCAAATTTTAGGTGGTCACGGGCCATTTGGGGGGGGGGAAGTTCCCCGAATCCCCCCACCCCCCTGGATCCGCGCCTGCACGTATTCCCCTGCAGTTAGGGACATTTAACAGTTCAGCAACCCACATTGCAAGAATCTGTACTGAGTGTTGCCGACACTACAATGGTTATACTGAACACACCTAGGTCTCCCTCAAAAGCTTGTAGCTTGTGCTGATTCACTATTATTCTTAGCCATAAAAATTCTTTCATACTTTATATTTCATTGGGGATCCCGACCAATGATGATGTAGCAAAGGGTCTACATCCCTGAAGAAAAGGGAGTCAGAAACGATTTATTTTTCTGACTGATGAAGGGATGTATGAGTGCATAAAGAAAAAAATAATGAAAAAAACATTTTATAAGTATTGAATGAATGAAATAGTAATTTACGTAACAAGTCCGGAAAGTAGGATTTTTTTGGACCAATAGATAAAATTCTAGGACGAGCCGGAGGCGGGTCCTGGAAGTCTGTGAGTCCAAAAAAACTATTTTCGGGGGTGTTGCGTACAATATTTTTTCGGCAACCGTGAAGAATTACAAATAAATGAGACAACACATCTCTTCATTTTAGATTTTGATTCTTATTTGAATTAAACAGAACAGAACTGTCATCCGTTATTTCGTTGCTATTGTGATGATCATAACAATGACAACAACGACGTGTTTTTCCGGCCTAGGCCGGGAAGTACGTACTTTTACGGCCTAGGCTGGGAAATGCTACTTTCTCAAAGAAAAAGCATCCGGGAAGTGGGTACTTCCCGGACGGTTGCCGAAAAAGAATATTCCCCATCTTTTCTGGTAATTTTTCTACATTTCCACCATCAACACGAACAAATATTTTTGTGTTTTTTCATTTCAGTATTGAAGTTTATCATTTAGTTAATTAAACGTCTATCTCCTTTTTCTTCAGAATTTACCGTTTCTTTGTAAATAATATTACAACAATGTGTTGTTTTCGCGAAATTTATTTCCTTGAAATTTTCTATTCGAAATGATGAATAGGTATCCATTTTTACCAAAGACATTTTACTGAGGATTTTATTAGCCGTCGATTAATGAAAATTATTTGTTTCTTACAATTGTGGATTCTTACATGGAATTGAATTTCTTTTAAATGACACGGCCCGCAGGTATCTACTCCCAGATGACTGGTGAAGGCAAATAAGTGTATTAAACAATCAGTGTGAGATCTAGTCCAGGGTAGGATTTCTTGTTAATATTCCCTGCGCACCAACATTTGTTCTATTGAGCTGAATAATCTTATCTATATATATAAAAGAAAGATGTTGGTTACACCATTTATAACTCGAGATCGGATGGACTATTTGTTATGAAACTTCATATATGGATTCGTCTACGGTCTGGTTATTATAAAATACAATAAAACTTCGAAAAATTGATGAAAATTTTACTTATACAGGAAATGCTTTTCCTCTTTTTGAGTAAGGTCACTAGATGTCGCTACAGTTACAGTTACGCTACCGCTTATTCGTTGGTACTTCATTTGATATTCTCCGCGTTAGATGGCGATATAAACAAATAGTGTGTACAGTGATTATATTCCCTCTATAGTCACTGTAATAGTGTGTAATTTGAGTTGCCTACAACTCTGCGCTGTTGGGCAAAACCAAAATGACTTAGCGTAGGAGTACAGATGTCTAAAATGATTAGATTTCGTTGAGATATGAGAAAAGTTTCGTTCTTACCACTTCAGACGGCGCTATTCACACATTATAACTGATGATTATTAGTTATTTTTTTAGTTTTATTTATTCCAAATAACGTAATCGTGAAGGTACTATATTTGACATTATCACAATTAAATGACGATGAATTTGTTGAGGATTTCGCGGCCATCAGTTCTTTTTTCGAGCATTTCGGTCGTCGTGATTTGAAATGGTCGAAAAAAGAACATATGACATCAATTACCGTGTAATTTACATAGGGCTTATGGAACCATGAAAGGCTATTAACAGATCAAAAAGCGGTTGAATATCACAGTGAATTTTTATCGAAATTTCAAGTAAATCGGACTTTGGCGATTAGTTTCAATCGTGAATTGTCCGTTCTCATCTTTCCTCATAATTTTTGAAACGTTTTTGAATTTCTGTTTGGGTAATAAATATATTTGCGGAAATAACTTAATCCAAAATTGCCATTATAAGTGATTGACATATTATGGCATATTATTTTTGTGTATCTGTTCTGCGTGATAGCTCATATCCATGGAAACATTTGACAGTTCAAAAATCAGAGTGGATTTGTGAAATCCACCGTAATATCATCAGGGCGGAACAAAGTTCGCCGGTCCAGCTAGTATGTATATATATGAAAGAAAGATGTTGGTTACACCATTTATAACTCGAGATCAGATGGACTGTTTGTTATGAAACTTCATTTATGGATTCTTCTACGGTCTGGTTATTATAAAATGCAATAAAATTCAGAAAAAACGATGAAAATTTTACTTATACAGGAATTGCTTTTCCGTCTTTTGAATAAGGCCAATAGGTGTCACTACAATTGATGGGATTTTTCGTAGGTACCTTATTTGATATTAACGCTATTATATGGCGTGACTGTGTGATGTGCGTTGAATTTATAGTAACATGGGAGTCTTTTACCAGATCAAATAGCAAATATCGGGTAAACATCTCAAGTTGGTGGAGCAACAATATTTAGTAAACCGGATTTTGACGATCATTGTAATTGACATAATTTTTCTGTTTCTGTTTGCACAGAGACAGTATTGAGCGCGTCAATAATTTTGAAGAGTTTACTTATCGGGCTACCACTAATGATATAAAATAATGTTTTATGGGTTGCCTAATGTGGCCATTCGACCATCAATAAATCTGAATGTGGATTCAGCACAATCGGCAGTGTTGATAATTTTTTTCTTTCATTTTCACTCTGTGTCGATCGTGCTATCGATTTCATTTGAACATCTCGATTTGCCTTCTAACGAGCTTGATATCGTCAACTAAATTGAACAAATTGAAGAGAGATTGAATCAAAAAGTTTTTGCTTATTTGCCGTATTGTTCGACAATGAGGAATTAATCTAATTTGGTCAAGCTTTTAGGTAAGCATTGTATGTGATAATGAAATGTTTAAAAATACAAGTTTTCAACCTTTTAGATTTTTTCAATAAAATTAAATAACATCTACCGGAATTTTCCGTTTACTCTTATTGGTGAACCACATCCCAACCTTCCAGCAGTTCCAGCACACGTTCTGTGTTACAGCTCATATCCATGGTAACATGAAAATGTCGCTGCTCCATCAACTCAGATGTTTTGAGCTTAGCAGAATAGCAATAAATATGTCTGAAATATTAGCGTGAGCACTGATTAGATTTTGATAAGCCAAAATTGAGAATATTAGAAAAGTTTTGTTTTTTCCACTTCAGGTAGCGCTATTCACAAATGACTGATTTTTATTCGTTATTCAGATATTTTTTTATTCTGGTCAACGGGCTGTGTTGATAGTCGATAGTTCTGAGGAAAAGTATAATATGGATTATTCAGTCACATAGCGAAGCCAAATTTTTGGTAAAGATTGAGTCAACTGGAAATTCTAAAATTGCGAGGAATGTGGAGGTTATATATATTCCGAAAGACAACAAAAAATAGATATCGAGGATGAAAATATGTCACTTCAGTTCAGTTCTAAAAAATAAATAGCAGTCGAAAATGATATTCAGGCCTTGAACTTAACGAAAGAAAGCGATTGAAACATTTTACATGAAATTGTGAGGTTACGATCGAAAGTATCCACATGAGGTATGAATGGCATACGATTTACGACATATTACGTTATGTGATTTATACAATATTATCGAATTTTTTTTTATTTTGAACTTTGATGTTGCCTAATTTATCTCCTGTTCGAAAAAATAGCAATAGTAAGTTTATACAACTTTAACGGTGGGTTCACAGAGGGTAATCATCGGTGATCGCAGCTTCATCTTCAACTCGATTTCACAGTTCAAAAATCAGAAAACCAAGCCGTTAATCTCCGGTCACTGGTGAAGACGATTTGTGAAATCCAACGTTAGTATAATTTAGGCTCTAGACCAGTGGTTTTCAACCTTTTTCATGATGCGACCCCCCTGGCATGTAAAAATATTTCGCGACCCCCCGATCCTTCGCGTTTTTATCATGTGTGTTTCTGTATGTTACAGTGTTACAAATAT
This sequence comes from Adalia decempunctata, assembly GCA_951802165.1. Lineage (NCBI taxonomy): Eukaryota > Metazoa > Arthropoda > Insecta > Coleoptera > Coccinellidae > Adalia > Adalia decempunctata. Next base: position 36,758,069 of record OX637701.1, on the reverse strand, counting down.
TCATACCATACATCGATGTGAAGTTAGCCACATCCACACATACACTCAAAGACAAAAAATTGCTAATGGAAAAAAATTCATAACTTAGTGAAATGAGATGGTATTGCAATCAGATTTGGATGTGAGCTTGATTGGTTGATAAGAAATTGAATCCTGTTCCATTTGGAGACTTTCAAGACTCAGGGAGAGAGTTGTGGGGGTTGTTGGGGGTGGTTCCTGGCAAAAATCAGAACTCGACGAAATGGAAGTGGGGACGATGGGTTTCGAATATGTGTTTCTTGAATGCCGAAAAAATGAAATGTAATACCCCTCATAGTTTGTTAGCCCCCAGGTTGGGAGATTTTGGGGGTCGTTAATAAAAAATGATGAAAAAAATTCATATCTCGACGAAATTGGAGTGTTTCTCGATCATATTCGAAAATGTGTTTCTTGAATGCCGAAAGAATGAAAAACAATAAACCCCATAGTTTTTTAGCCCCCAGGTTTGAAGATACAGGGGGTGTTTTTGAAAAATTATGAAAAAAATTAATATCTCGGAGTAATGATAATGTTCCACGGTCAGATTCGAATATGCGTTTCTCGAATGCCAAACAGTGGCGACGCCAGCTTTCGAAGACAGGGGGGGCCAAAAGAGGGTCGGAATTTTTTAGGAGGGGCCGAAGTAAATAGAAACACAACGGGAAAATTGAAAGTCTTAGAATGTCAAAAAATTCTAGGCGGGGCCAGCAAAATTTTAGTGATGACCCGGGCCACCCCTGGCCCCCCTCTAGCGTCGCCACTGATGCCAAAGGAATGAAATACAATAAACCCCATAGTTTGTTAGTCCCCAGGTTTGGAGATTTGGGGTGTTGTTTATGCAAAATGATGAAACAAATTCATATCTCGACGAAATGAGAGTGATCCACGATCATGTTCGAATATGTGTTTCTTTAATGTCGGAAGAATGAAATACAAAAGATCCCATATAGTTTGTTAGCCCCCAGGTTTGGAGATTTGGAGGGTTGTTTATGAAGAACGGTGAAAAAAATTCATATCTCGAAAAAAGGAGAGTATTCGAGGATCAGATTCGATATGTGTTTCTTGAATGGCGAAAAAATGAAATACAAAAAACCCCATAGTTTGTTAGTCCCCAGCTTTGGATATTTTGGGGGTTGTTTATGAAAAATGATGAAAAAAATTCATATCTCGGAGAAATGAGAGTGTTCCATGAAAAAAAAAAATGTGTCATTTGATTAATCCAAAACAAGCACAACCTTCGCATGAGTCTTGGGACTTTATTCTTTGTTAATTTGTTTGTATTAACATACAAATGTTTATGAGTATTTGATTCTGTTGAAATTCTCTTACTAAAGTTCTCTCAACCTCTGGCGACCCCCCTACAGATGCTTCGCGACCCCCCAGGGGGTCGCGACCCACAGGTTGAAAAACACTGCTCTAGACTATATGGAAGAGTCAAGGATTTGGGCGAAACAAAGTTCACCGGGGCAGCTAGTCCAATAAATGAAAATTAATGCACAGCACCGCCATCTGGCGGTATACGTTTCCTATTTTGAAGGCTGAAGACTCTTAAGATGAGCGTAAATACAAGAATGGAGATTTTTTTTACTTCTGTGATTTCGAGTGAAGAAAGATTATCGGTGTGCAGATTCATTTTTCGAATTTCGGAAATGTTACACTCCACGCTCTAACTTTTTCCGGGGTTTCTACCATATACTCCCGTAGTTTAGAGGAAAAGCACTAATCCGGTAAACAGGAAACGCAGATACGTTTCCTCTCCATGCTGTAACCTTTTCCGAAGTTGTCTGCACGCCGATTATTTTCTTTGTTGATTGCGTTATTATAGAATCAGTTTCTTGTCGGTCTCGTGAAAAGTCTAAATAATTTTCCTATTGCAGGGTTTGGGGTTTACGTTGGAAGAACGTCAAATGCTTGGAATACATGGCCTTCAACCTGCGCGCTATAAATCTCAGGAAGAACAAGTGCAACTATGTAAAATGTCGGTGGAAAATTATCAGGAACCATTGAACAAGTACCTCTACCTCTCCGAATTGCACGATCGTAATGAAAAGCTTTTTTTTCGACTTTTATCCGAAAATATAGAGAAGTACCTGCCAATCGTATACACCCCAACAGTTGGTTTGGCGTGCCAACGGTTTGGACTGATCTACCGAAGACCACATGGACTTTTCATAACAATAAACGACAAAGGACATGTTTATGACGTACTCAAAAACTGGTGAGTTATCTACAGAGAATATTTTACTAGAAATATCAGTGTATGATTGAGTTTACCCCGATTCAATCCAAGACAGTGGCTTCTTTTCGATAACAATATCCTCAATAAGCTTTTCATCTCTTACCATCGCCAGAAGTTGTTTCGTATTTTAATTTGGTAAAAGTTCATTTTACGCCCAGCAACGGATTTTTTTTTCCAATTTTTTTTAGGTACATTTTGCCATGAGAAATCGATCAGTGCTAGTCTCAAGTGGCGGAAAGCTATATTTTAAAAGATATGAATTTCTGAAATTTGCATAAAACCTATATTATTATAACCTATAATTTGATTATTACAAATGATTTATCCATGGAAGATTGTGTTTGACATATAATTCACCCAAATATTATACTCATTTCAAATTATTATTAAGACAGAAGCGTCGATAATCGTTTGGGAGGGGGAAATGGTAAAGAAAGTAATACTATTGCAAAATGACGGATGCGACAGGCTCCTCATCTACCTGCGGAGCCTCTCTCCTAACCTAACAGAAAACTTTTAAACATTTTGTATTGATGTATATTTGAAAATATGAGCCATTCAGATTGGGTACTGGCTTGTGACAGCTTCCAGAAGAGACTCGAATAAATCTGTGGCGTTTTTTTGCAGTAACGCCGCCTTAAATACTCACAGAATCTCTCTGGAGAATTGCTGGCCCCAATATCTCTTCAACTAAAACTAATCCAGCTAACCTAACCTAACCTTTTTTTTTTTGTGCCCTGAGGAAGGAGGAAAGCATCATGCCTTCTCCGCAGCGGGCGGTTCAATGCTGGGATTCGTGTGGGACTCTGACCCAACTAAAACCTCCTCCTCAGCGCGATAGCAGAGTCGGAGGACACCGACTACTACTGTCGCACTTTGTAAATGGGCACTACTGGGTCTCCAATGTTATTGGAATTCTACAGTACGCGCACTCGGACTGACCGGTATCTCCTCCCCATGGAGTTGTTGGGTGATAGGAGGAGCGTCCCGCGCCCACTAAGGTCCCACCGCTGTCTCACATTATGAGGACCTGCGAGACTGCAGCTGACCATCGTTCCGAAGTTTCACCTGGCTTATTTCACGGAACTATTAACAACAGGCATAGATCCCCGGAGGGTCTTGATACATTTGTGGGTAACTCCTCGTCCAAGCAGTTACCGTGTACCCTGGTCAGTTAAGACCTTTACTGTCTGAGAGGATTTTTGGGAGTGGGATGGGGTTACATGGGGTACTAACGTTGCTCACTGGGTCTACCTCGATCCGTCCTCAGGTTCGAGTGGCCAGTTGAGCCATAGTTGCCATGTTGTGAAGTACTAACTTTACTCCTTGGGTCTACCAAGAGTCAGTAGCCTCCAGGGGCCAAGTGAATCACAGTTACTTGTGAAGCACCAACGTTGCTCTTTGGGTCTACCCCGAGTCCTCAGATACGAGGGGCCAAGAGAGCCATGGTTACTTCAGAAGCACTAGCATTACTCCTTGGGTCTACCCAGAGTCTGTAGACTCCAGGGGCCAAGAGAGTCATAGTCACTCCTTGGCCTTGGTCATACTTGGTTTTTCGCTGTTACTCCATAGGATTCACAGCTACTTAAGCCCGTACACCATGACAAGGTGATGACCACGTACGGGAACCTAACCTAACCCGACCCAGCCTAACCTAACATAAACATTCCATAATGTCCATGTTCACCAAATTATTTGAGGCGCATCTTCTGAAATTAATATCTACTAATTAACTAGCTCCCCCATGCAAGTGATTAATCGATGGCGTAGGTTTTCTCTCGTAGTATTTGGTGTTGAATTAACTCTTGTCATCAAATTCCCCCATTAAACAAAAAGGTGGCTTTGAGGCGGAGCCAATTCTATGGTCCCTTACCTTTACACGACTGATTCTCGAACATTTTGAATTATCTGTTCATCGATAGTACTCAACAAATTTGTTGAGTACTATCGATGCATATTTCCCTCTTGCTGTTAGTGATGTATCGCATTCGAACTTTCGGCGTATATATTCTACCTATTTAATATATTATTTGTGGAAAGTTCAACACTGTTTTGTTACAATTATTTAATATTTGTACCAGTTTAGAAAAATATCAACTCGACATCCGCCTAACGAATAAATTTAAGGTCGAAATAATACCAGCCTTTACGACTCAAGCGTATTATTTGTTGATTAATTATTTTATTTTCCGTGAACCGTAAACTTTATCAAGAAATTACAAGACACGAAACTGTAGTAGGTGCGATTCCCAGTTCAGGTTGGACCGTTCGGTCTGGTAAAGTGGCCAGTGTGGACGACTTAGTTCATATTCATATTTCATTTTTTCATATATTAGTTAAATGATTTGTGCCTTATTCCCTAGAATGCGAATTACGTATCGAATTCTATTTCACCGAACTTAAAAATACCCAACGATTTATCATCGATTTAAATGCTGACAATTCAAACATTCCAAATCGATATGGAAGAAAAAATAATCAAATGATATAATTTCCGTCTTCTGAAACTCTATTCATAAGCTGAAATATGGACAAATGAACAAAATTAAACAAGGGCTGTTATCGATTCTATCTATATTTCTTTTCTATTATGTGAAAAATATCAAATTCTAGTAGAAAGTCCTTTTTCTGTTAGAACTATCAATAATCTATTTTATTTCTATTCCATGGCAATATACATACAAAATATACGGTGCGGTGGAATAAGTGTTACCCCCTCTCCCCTATTAAATACTCTATTTTTATATCTTAAGAAAAAAGCTCGAATAGGTCAATTTTTTCATTAAACGTAGTATGTTATGACATAAAAGTTACGAATCTGACATAATCCCTCTTCATGGGGGTGTCACCCCTTCGATTTTTTTAAATGAGAAAGTGCATTATGCGACATCTCATTTGAAACCTATTGAAACACTGATTTCAAAAATGTATAACACTTTGGTGTCGCATGATGCACTTTCTCATTTGAAGAAGGATTATGTCAGGCTCGAAACTTTCATGTCATAACATACTACGTTTGATATAAAAATTGACCTGTTTGAGCTTTTTTCTTAAGATATAAAAATGGAGTAGTTAATAGGGGGGGTAACACTTATTCCACCGCACTTTATACAGTGAGATTACAATTGTATAATCATTTGAAATAAAATGTATCAAATTCTTTACCCGTAACTTAGTTTAAATAATTTGGAAACTGGTCGTCTGTATCTCCCTGTGGCTGTTTGAACGTCGACTACTGTGACTCCCGTTTTGACCAGGGTGTAACGTAAGCATTTTTCCGTTCCCTATACAGTCAGCGCGACAGGTCGCGGTCACCGTGCGTATAGGAAACGGAATGCACAATGAAACACTCCGTTTCCTAGCAGATATGCGCGATGTGCACACTGCCGTGTTAGTCTTCTAGGTGCCGATTGGACAAATTGCAAATTATTAATAAAGTTTTCTTACTTTCTGTATAGCTATAGAGTCTACCACATTTTTCCTCTGTGAACATTTTTGTAGTCGCGGTTTTTTTTCAGCAAACCTCTCGTAAGTCGACCATATTTTCATTTTTCTTGAATCAAACATACTCTTTTTTTGTAAAATGCAATCATAAAAACAATCTGGGAGAAATGAGAAAACATGATTGTCTACCAACATAAACATGACTGAAAATCGCATTTTTTCAAAGTATTAATAGGTACTCTCCCTGCTCCCAAATTTTTCAGAATCGGTTGATACAACCATATGAAGTATGAAAATGCAATTGTCCGACAGAAAAATGTGGCGATTTCCTTGTCCGACAAATAGAAAACGAAGATTTTTTGGGATACAAAATTATGAATAATGTCTTTCTTTTCTTATTCTCTCACCACCTTGTAGTGCACCAGTTGTCCGAAAAAAAATGTGGCGTTCATTCAAAAATTAAAGAATTCACAATTCACTGCTCTCATTTGGTTATGAATAAGTGACTATATGCATTTATCGGATATAACTTTGCTCATGTTACAAATAAACATTTGGTTTTTTGAGGACCATTTAAGAAGGATGGGCTGAATACTATCATCCAGCTGTCCGACGAATAAAGTTCGGCAGTTTCAGTTGTTGCCGATATAATATTCTTAGTGATGATGGAGTGTTTTTTGTGCAAACATTTAAAAAATATCCGTGGCTTTAAAACCAAAAAGGAGGAAGTGGCATCCTTAAACTGTGCAAAATATTCTTGGCATCAAGAAAACATCATAATCACAAATATAGAAATGTCATTCTACCTGACGATTGGTGTGATACTTTTACTGGATACCATTCGTCTTGTTACAATGAATTCAATGTGAGGAAGGAGTATTTTCATTGTTTTTTTAATCAGATTTGAATAAAAATGTCAGTGAACAATTTGAATTATACACTTTCAATCAAAATCAATAGTTTCATTTCAATAATAATAGAGAAGAGATTCTGAAACAAAACCATTATATTCAACTAGACCTAAAAATTTGCCGCATTTTATATGGTGGACAGTTGTTTTTTCCAGGAAACGAATCTCTCTAAAACATAAATTCATTCTTGTCCAACAAAAATCGTCGATTTTCATCTGTCGGACAAGAAAAAAGCCACATTTTTTGTCGGACAATTGCATTTTCATATTTCATATGGTTATATAAACCGATTCTGCAAAAATCAGGAGTGTATTCATAATTTACAAAAATGCGATTTCCACTCATGTTTATGTTGGTAGACAATCATGTTTTCCCAGATTGTTTTTATGATTGCATTTTACAAAAAAAGAGTACGTATGATTAAAAAAATGAAAATATGATCGACTTACTAGAGGTTTGCTGAAAAAAACCGCGACTACAAAAAAGTCCACAGAGGAAAAATGTGGTAGACTCTACCTAATAAAGCTATACAGAAAGTAAGAAAACTTTATTAATAATTTACAATTTGTCCCATCGGCACCCAAAAGACTAACAGGGTAGTGAGCACATCGCTCATATCTGCTAGGAAACGGAATGTTCCATTGTGCATTCCGTTTCCTATACGGTGAGCGCGACCTGTCGCGCTGACTGTATAGGGAACGGAAAAATGCGTACCGTAATTAAGCATCCTTTTGGCTAATAGTTTCTTGGATTTCTTGAATCAGCGATAACAACCAAGTCATACACTTTTAAATATATCTTTTTGCTTGCCTTCTTCCATAGGAATAGAGAAGTCTTTGATGAAAGCAACCCTTTTCTGTTGTGATTTCACATGGATCTCCCAATGCATCCCCAGATTCAACGGCATCATCCTTTGAGGATCTTCTTCGCAATCCAGGCTTTCTAAACACACTGTCATATTCTGCGAAGTATTCGAAAGTTCTACTAGATGATCTTCCCGCACTGGTTTGATCTGTTTCAACTGAGTGAATATTTGTTCAATAATATCTTCTTTTCTTCCAAATCTCCTCTACAACAATTGCATGACATTTTTCAGGTTATTAGAAAAATTCAATAAGGTATGCACTGTTTCCTTTGCTTTTCCTTTCTGGCATTTTTGAAGCCTACTCTTTTTTCCCTATCTGAAAACTAGCATGAATCAGTGGTTTCTTGGAACTGTGTGGTGAAATTTTGCCATTCGAGGGGATTTCCGGTGGAATAAAGGAGATCTTTGTTGAGATACTGCCTGGTTATGATTTTTTCCAAGAATTGTTTTTCTTCGGTCTTATGTGTAATTTGTTGTTCTTCACATGTGTTGGGTTTTTCCTGGAAGTTTGTTCATCCTTTTCCCCTTTTTCGTGTCTTCAAAAAATTTTATAAGATCATTAAGTTTAAATATTCATAGAGGTTCAACCCCCTTGAACGATTTGACGCAAAAGCAGTTTACTTGCCAACTTCAGTGGAGGCACATAGTAGCTAGTAAAGGAACTATAATCAGCCGATCCATTTTGTCACGACTCATTTATAGAAATCTGTAGAATATTTTTTTCCTCTAGTTCTATGAATCAGAGGCAGAATTAATTGTCGTTTTATTGCATCCAAAAAATCAGTTGTGATGAAATACTGAACATCCAATATTTTTTACGCCGTTCCTGATCGTCATTGCATTCGGCTTCGGAAATAGTTCAGCTACTTACCGCCAGATGTGGGAGGTAAAAATTTTCTCTTCTCTGATAACACTTATCCATCTATGAACCGGTGAAGGAACTACACTAAATTCAGCTTCAAATCGTTGAACTGGGTTATGCCTCTATGTATATTTAAACTCAATGATAAGATATTATCAATCCATTTTTGTACTTGACTATCAACTTCATAGAAATTCATATTAGATTTTTCTTCATTGTAATCAGATTTGTCTGATGCCAAAGCATTTTTCAACTCCAATTTTAACATTGTTTCTCGTTTCATTCTTTCTAGTATCTTTTTTTTCTTTTTCTATCTTTTCCAAGTATTATGTGCTTCGATTTCTGCTTGTTTTTTCATTTTTCTCACAGCGTTCTTTGTTGTAGATTTCTTGCTGTTTTCTTCCTTGGATTTATTGGATCTCATGTCCAAGTTGTCTCTTGACTTGAGATTTTCTTCTGTCTTCTTGACATCTGCCGTCAGTTTCTTCCCGGATCTGAGAACTTTGGAAATACTTCCTTCAGGGAACATTTTCTCTTCTCTTATTCAATTTAGAAACTGGAAGGACCAATGTTATCGATTCAATCTATATTTCTTTTCTATTATGCGAATAGTATCGAATTCTAGTAGAAAGTCCTTTTTCTGTCAGAACTATCAATAATCTCTTTTATTTATGGCAACATACATCAAAAATATATAGGGGAGGGGGAGACAAGACAGGATTGTTCGGTAAAACGGGATATATAATTATATCGATTGAGTACAGGCCTTGTTGTTTTTGCTCTATTAAACTACTGGACTACATAACCTTTACGTTCCAATTCAGCTCCTAATTAGACTCGAAAATATCAACAGTTTTCTTCACAAACTTTTCTTTCAACTCTGAACTTCAAAATATTATTTATCTCGTTGTCCTCATAAAATTATGATTGATTTAATAATGTCATTCAAATAATGATTACGGAACGGTTTCCCGGGTTCGCGTAGAAATTTCCTGGAATGACTTACACAACATACTGATTATACAACGGATTATTCATCGAAGCGTATTTAATTCACATACCGCCGATAACCAACTCTTTCGCGATATTCTTAAATACGGAATGTTTTTGACGTGTCTGTTTCCATTTTGGTTTAATATAATGTTCTTCATGCGCTTTTATCTGCTTCATTGATTGAGCTGACAATCCGCGTGTATCGAAGGAATTAATAATTTGATTAAATTGACAGGAATATTCGATGTAGGTATGCGATTATTTCGAAAAATTGTCATCTTCAGCTTGATTAAACACTGTTTTTCAGAATTTGAATCCATTTTAACTGAATTATTTTGATTACAAATTATGAAGCCTTATGAGTCGATAGCTATCTAGTATCAATATTTGAAACATTATAGTAGGTGATATGAATATCAATTCATGTTTATCAAAACATCAACTGAAGTTCATGAAAGCTTTAATCTGAGGTTGTTGCGCGTTTGTTCAATTCCGTAACTTTAGCGCGGTCACCCATTCAAGTACTGAATCCGCTAAACGCTATTCGGCTTCCAGATAAAAACAATTATAATTATTTTATTATTTTGAAACCAATATTTATTTGGGTCGTATTCGTGGCAGTATGTCAAGCAAATGCAAGTTTCTATCATCTATTTTATATGGTATTGCTGAGAATATGTACTGGTCAGTTCCATAATTTTGTTTTCACTTTAGAACATTACGTTCTACTCATAAGAACATAAAGCACTTTTTAAGGAATGTCTGTCCATAATTCATCAGATATTATAGGAAACAGGCAGTCATTTGAATTGTACAGGGTTCCCTATAATATAGGCTACCTATTTTAATCTTTGAACTGAATTTTTTTTAGTTAACAAAACAAACTTTTTATCATTCTAAATTACAGTTTACTCTTTGGGAATGATGATAACCTATGAATATTTGGCAATTCACTACTAACTTTTAAGAATCATTTCTTCTAAATGACCTCCACCATTTTTTTCACATTTTTCAATCTATTATAAAAAGTGGTTCATTACACGGCGTAGCAAACCTTCGACTATTCCTTCAACTTCTTCACGAATTTTGACTTTGAGTCCCTCGATTGTATCTGGACGACTCGCAAAACACTTTTGCTTTTGGATATCCCCACAGAAAAAAAATTTGGTGCAGTTAGGTCGGGGGACCTCAAAGGCCAAGGCCAATCTCCGAATCAAGAAATGAGTCGGCCATTGAACATTTCTCGCAGAACCCTCATTGTGTTTCTGGCGGTACGAGCTGTTGCCCCATCTTGTTTGAATAGTGAGGCATTGTTTAGTAAGCCTCATCTATTCGTTCTGGAATAAGGAATGTCACCAGCATCTTTACGTAGCGCTCGGATGTTGTTCACAAAAATATGGATTCAGGATACCGAAAGATCCTTCCCCAAACCACACAACAACTTTTGGAGAGAGAGAGAGAGGGAACTGTTCTTTATTGTCCTAAACAAGAGCCATCGACCTTGGTCCTTCAGCTCAGTGTACATGTACATCGATATTTACAAAAAAAAAACTACAGTAAAAATTTACAATTGAATCAATAATCAATTGGCATCCATTCGCATAAGCTTTCTAAGAAGAGTTGCTATAGGAAATTATCTTGTTGGATTGTTGACGGGATCTTCGTGGTAGAGTTTGACGATGTCGGGCATCTCTTCCAATCTGCTGTAGAATCTTGAGTTTAGCCTTTGAATTCTATCTGCAATAGGTTGTACCTTGGTTTTCGCATACAATAGGTCATTGGGTGGATTGTGCAATCTATTATGGGGATGTCTTATTCTCGATATGGTTCTCAGTGCTATTCTTTCTGCAGTTTCTATATTTTGCATAGCTGGATTTCGGCAATTTATTAAAATAGGATGGGCGTATTCAAAAATTGGTCTGCAGATGGTCTTGTAGATTATAGGCCTTTTCGGAAACCTACTCTGGGTTACTAACTCGATCCACTGAGGTCACGTGACGGATCTTCTTGGATCACAGACCCGGTCTTAAGTTTACGAACTATCAGGTTTAGGATTTGAAGTGTCAGTAGATCATAACATAACCAATAATTATAAGTTTTTTTTTCCCAGTTAATTGATGCTTCGCTAATGAACCCACACATTTCACATTGCGCCAAATTCTCTTCTCTTTCCATAATTATTGATTAATTATTATGAAATTATTATAGAATAGAATATTATGATTATAAAGTGGAAGGCTTATTCCCGCGATTTACAGATACGAAACTAAACTGCCGTGCGCATGCGGTGGATCTGGCGACCCTGCTTTCGAGTAGGGTTACGATAAATCAACCCGAGTCACTGATCGGGTTAGCAGCTCTGTACTTTCCGAACACGGGTTGGATGTTCGGATTAGGTAAACGAACGCAAAGGTCAGGGATCCAGTGAACCCGAGTAAGTTTCCGAAAAGGCCTTATGGTGGCATTTTTAACAGAAAGTCCTTGATTACCAATTACAAGCTTGGAGAAGTGTTTTGCCCTGGAAGTTGTTTTTTACTTCATTTGCTTGGTGTGTTGGTTGAAATTCATTTTATTGTCGACATAGACTCCAAGATATTTTATTGCCTGTTGTGGATGTTTCTGCTCACTATCTATGAATATTGTTGGAGAGTTGCTGGATATTTTATGATTGAAGATTATGAACTGGGATTTGGTTGGATTTTGCTTCAATCTCCAAGTACAGAACCATATTTCTATATTTTTCATGAGTTCTTGAAGTTGGTTTATACAATTTGTCAACCCTTTTCCGTGGGATATCAGAAGAGTGTCGTTTGCATACTGTAGAACATACAGTGGTGGGCTCTCAGGGTTAAATATGGCGGAACAGTAGATGTTGTATAGTAAAGGTGAAAGTGGTGAGCCTAGCGGTGAGCCTTGTTGTGGCACAAAAATGTGAGATTCACTGTTCTCTATTCTGACTAATAGTTGGCGATTTTCTTTTGGATTATGGAGGTTCTGTGTGAAGATTTCACGAGGATTTTCTCTTGACCAGTATCTCAAATTCTGTTCATTGACCATCCCATTCAAATATAAATTTGCTTCATCGCTTATTAGGAGATACGGTACTGTGAATTGCTCCTTGATGTAAATTAAAAAATTCTTGACAAAATGCTAACCTTGCTTCTTTATCTTGATTGCTGAGGTGCTGTGCCTTCTGGTTTTTATAGGGTTGTTTTTTAAATCCTCTTGAAGAATTCCATCTAAGCTTACCTTTGATGTTCCAGAATAAGGCTTCGTCGATTAGTAGAATTGTTTTTCGACGTACAGGCTTCTTCCAATTTCGTACAGAACCATTTTTACGCCAATGACGAACCCATAACTTGACAGTTTCACGATTTGGCGCGTGATCCCTATTGTTGTTCATAAACTGACGCCGGTATGCACGTCTAACTTCTCCTATCGATTTGCTTCTTATGTAAGTTCCTACACAAAAGACACGTGGGTGGATTGAGTATTTCATGAAACTCCAAACGGATTTAATGTCTCAAAGCAAAAAAAATTAATTCATTCAGATAATTATTGATGAAAACTTCGCATAGAAAAATGACGTTCCACGAAATTATCAATTCGAAAATAGATGCATAGAAACCTGGTGTAACTACTCCTAACAAAAAATCGTGACCAAAAATTGTAGATCAAATAGGGCACTCTAGATTGTAGTCCTAGTTCCGGAATTATCTGCAATATTTCGCGGTTGTGGCGCTATTGCGGCAATGGAAAATAGCCCGACCCCTTTCGGCAACAATGAAAAGAAGAACCCCCCTCACAGATTTTCGATCGACAAGAAAGTCTTGAACAAAATCTAATCAGTGCCAACACCAGGTATTCTATGCATCTATATTCAAAACTAATTTGTGACAGACGCGTAGGTACTTGATTAATAATTAACTTAAATCCCAAGCACGAAGATATTCCCAGAGAGAACAACTTATCTGGTCATCTCGTAGGCAATTTATTAATAAAATAAAATGGGGAACCCTGTATAACTGATTCCGGATTAAAAACACGAGATTTGGAACATAATTCGTGCAATTCCATTACAAATGTGCTATAAAAGAGTAGTTTCATATCATAGACGCTTTGGCGTCCATTTGACAGATATTGTTATCCATAGTTGATTGTGATAAGTTATGTTGAGGATTACTGTAAGAATATTAAGATTATCTTGTTTATTTTGCATTTCATTTACTACCAAAACCCGGTAACTCTTCTTGAAAACCCTTCACAAATTCATAATGGCCCCATTGAGCAAATATCTACATTTATGGTATTATCAGTTTGAATTATATTTTTGTAAATGGAGAATTCTTTTTTAGGCCTGAACCTGATGTGCATGCTATCGTTGTTACGGATGGTGAAAGAATTTTGGGATTGGGTGATTTGGGAGCTTGTGGTATGGGTATTCCCATTGGTAAATTGGCTCTTTACACTGCTCTCGCAAGAATCAAACCCCACCATTGCTTACCCATTTGCCTTGATGTGGGGACTGACAATGAGGTAAATAATCATAACAAACTAATCTGAGTATTTCTTTAGCATTCTTTGGGATGAAAGGGTTTGGTAATTTAAACTTTGGAAGTATTTGCGCTGTGAACAATATCTACGAATATTCCAATTGTAGCAATCTGCGTATGAGGCTTCTCTAAAGGTGAATACAGACTATTCTGACGTGACGTGATTCCACGTCACGTTAGACGTGTAGCAGTGCTCCCATTGACCTAATATGAACGTGAATGTCAAAATGTGAGTGATATAAAAATGCAGCACATCGTTCTGTTTGTTCACGTTCATATCAGGCCAATGGGAGCACTGACGGTGCCTGACGTGACGTGAAATCACGTCACGTCAGAATAGTCTGTATTCACCTTAAGAATCGAGCGTTGAAATTTTACTGAAAAATAAGGGACAGAATAGTCTGTTACTTTGTGGTAGTTCCTTCGAAAAAAAAGTATGAACTCGAATAACCCGACAAAAAATTATAAACGAACAGTGGAATTCCCCACTTCTCAAAATTAAGCCTACAGAAGACATTTAAATACCTTTTTGCACAGCTTAAGATACTTCAGTATGAAAATGTAGTGGTACTATGAAACCTGTGTCCCAGTTACACCTCAAAAGAACCTACCCTATTCACAAAGTAAAAAAAACAGTAAATAGAAATTAGCTTTGGTAACGTCTCGGAGAATCATTTGACGAGTACCAACCTGCGTCAGTTCTTAGTAAAAAAAACTTGATAAACCTAAATCATGGCCAACCGGGATACATTATAAAAGTGAATGGAGTCTAGAACAAATATAAAATCATCTTAAAGCCGGATTTTCACGAAGCTTGCCTCGCCGTACAGTGTCTATCAATCTAGCAGGACAAAATTGAATTTTGGCAATTATCTTATCAGGTACGTTTGTGGCATCGGAACTTTCGTCATTAAGCTTTATACATATTCATTTTAATAAAACTCCAAATCTAGGATAAAATAAAATTGACCAGCTAGATTTCCAAAATATCACTCTGCGCCGTCTCGTGAAATCGATTGCGTGCAATTCAAAATGCTTTTAAAATATATTCTGGATTTTTGTTTGTTCGAAAGTGAGAATAATCAATAAGTCAATCACAAAAATGTTTATTAAACGCATTTTGAATTTCACGGAAGCAATTTCACCACTGCGTGGCAAGCTCCGAGAAAAGCTTCCTATTTGCTACTTATCCTGTATATTTTCAATATGAATGCCTGTGTGTACTCAATCCTTTCAGGCCCTTTTAGAAGATCCCACGTATATCGGATTGAGACAAAAAAGAGCCCGAGGCAAAGAATATGATGACTTCCTGGATGAATTCATGGCAGCAGTTGTCAAACGCTATGGACAGGATACATTGATACAATTTGAAGACTTCGGAAACGCTAATGCTTTCCGACTCCTTGAAAAGTATAGAAACAAATACTGTACCTTCAATGACGATATTCAGGGCACAGCAGCAGTTGCTTTAGCAGGTAAGACAAATTTTTCTTAATGGTATCGTATGAATCGTAAACATTCTACACCAACAATAAATTTTGTGCACAACTCCTTCAACGGCGATTGAAATTCTGAAATAGCTGCTTTAACTTTCCAATGTCGCGCATAACTTCGAAATAGTAATTATCCTAACAAGCGCGAAAAGTCACAGCGCTCTTTATACAAGCCAACAAGACAACGCCTACTATGAGATACTTGTTTGAAGTGGTTCAGCTCATTTTTTTAATGATTTTTAATAGACTTATTCGAAAGCAGGTGGAATTTATACTTTACTATCTGGCCCGGCGAACTTTGTTTCGCCTTAATGACACTTAAGGTGGATTTCACAAATCGTAATCACCGGTGATCGGAGATCAACGGTTTGGGATTTTTGAACTGTCAAATCGAGTGGATGCTAGATCAAGCTCCGATCACCGGTGATTACGCTTTGTGAAACCTACCGTTGAAGTTGTATAAACTAATCATTGCTATGTTTTCAAGCTGGAGATAAGTAAGGCAAAATATACGGAATTTTTTTACCATTGTTATTCGCACGAAAAGAATTCTCTTTATTCAAGCGGTATCTAATTTTTGAACATATAACTTTTTGTTTTAAATGCTTCACAATGCCACAAATATATTTATTACCAAACAGAAATTCAAAAACATTTCGAAAATTATGAGAAAAGATTGAAACTGATCGCCACAATTCGATTTACTTGACATTTCGATGAAAATTCACTGTGATATTCACCAGTGGCGGCTCGTGACAGTTTAAGGTGGTGAGGCACATCGGAGAAAAAAGATGCCCTGCCGTGGCGTTGCCGTGAAAAAGGCTATTGCAAAACTGATGATTAGAATAATTCTTTATCGCTAGCATACTCAAGGTCATCTTTTTCGAGAAACATTTTGCTTCGTAAAATATTCACTTCTAGCGATGAAGAATTATCTTACTCGAAAACTAAACATTTTAAAGGGTGTGTATGAAAAGTGATTTGAAGCCAGTTGAAGAAAATGAGCATCCTTATTGAAATTCTTCAATTTTGGACCTTGTTAAGAACATCCTCTACAAGCAAGTTGCTTTTCATCATATCATCAGATTTGAAACACCCATTAACTAGAACATTGAGAATATTGAAGTTTATGTCACTCTGATAATGAAGTAAAATCTTCCACTTTCCCATAATTTTTTCGTTATATGTCAGCCACGCCGGATAAATTAAGAAAAATGTTGATGCCAATGAATATAGATACTAATTTGGCACTAAGAGATGAAATAATATGAAGTGGTTACCATTAGAACAAACCGACCCGAGGGGAATTTCACCCCCAAAATTTTGTACACTAAAATTCCAAATCAGTCCAATAATTCCAAAAAACACCAAATAATTCCAAAACTCACAAAAAATTCCAAAAACTCTGAATAACTCCAAATAGAATTCCAATAGTTCCAAATAATTCCAGAAAATTTCAATAATTCCAAATAATTCTAATAATTCCAGTAATTCAATAAAAATTATGTGGTTCTTTTGAGCTAAGAATTCATCAAAAAGCAGCCATTATTTACTTCAATGATTTATATTTTCGTGACCAAATGGATTATGAGAAGAAAAATAGGTAGCTTTTATTTTAACATGGAAAAATGATGATCTGAGATCATCAGCTGAGAAGGCAGCTACCTATTCAATTGAAAAAAATAAGACACAAATCATTTGCCATTATAAATAATGACAAATGAAATGTGAATACGAACTAGGTCTCCGATACTGTTCACCCTACCAGACCGAATGGTCCAACGTCAACTGAGAATCGCACCGACTGCAGTTTCGTCCTATTAGGACTCATCAGGGTGGAATATCCCAAAGTCGACGCTGGATGGAAAATCTTTTCGTCAAGATATCTTGACGAAAAGATTTTCCATCCAGCGTCGACTTTGGGATATTCCACCCTGATGAGTCCTAATAGGACGAAACTGCAGTCGGTGCGATTCTCAGTTGACGTTGGACCATTCGGTCTGGTAGGGTGAACAGTATCGGAGACCTAGTTCGTATTCACATTTCATTTGTCATTATTTATAATGGCAAATGATTTGTGTCTTATTTTTTTCGCTTTTATTTTACACCGTTTTTAGACATGACAACACTTTCCGAATTTTTTATTTTTTTGAGTAATGTTCAAATGAAAGATCTAGTTTAGTTTATATATCTGACTGCCAATATTTATTGAAACTATTAATCCAATAATACCCTATTAATATACCTATGTAGCGATAATCTCTTTTTGTGGTATCTTAAATTCTCTTCCTGTTTCTGACCGACACTGTTCTACACAATTATTAACCGTATTGTTTTTCTTTAGGGTTCTTGTGTTGTACTTAAAAATAAGGCAAGTCGAAAATATTAGATTATGATAAAAATTTCATAAGTTTTGACAAGGTATGTCACTGTTCCAAAAAGGTGTTCAAATTCTTTATTATATTCATTGTGTATTGCATATTGCATGATTGGGTCCCCTAGATCCCCTAAATAAAACAGTCTAATGAGTAGCAATTTTTTTTTTGACAATGAGTGAACAAGGGGTAAAAGCTCGTAGGCAGATGTTTTGGTGGTAATTGGGCTAAAACGTTATGAAATTAGGTGTTATACAATAACAATTTTGTAGATATTCGAATGCGAAATTAATATACGATTTGGCAACGAAGTTCTATGTACCTATAGGAAATACATAACTGCAACAAAGATGCATGGACAAAACCAGGCGAGAGACAAAGTGGAGAGAAATTTCAACGTTGCACTGACTTATACCCATGGCTAATATAGGTACTTGTGATTGTTGCTAATTACTTATTTCTGCTATACAGGGTGTTTCATTGGTAAACCAATATACGGTAGCCTGAGCTAGGGCTACCCTAGGCGAGTCAAAAAAACCGATATATGCTAGGTCTAATCAATTCCATAACCGAGATACAGGTGGATTATGTATTCACCAAAAATTTCAATTCCTCATAACTTTTCCACCAAACAGTATAGTCGGTTTATATTTGGAAAGTATGATTGATTCACTTCTATAGGTCGATCGATTTACTTTTGAATTTACAAAAAATTCCAGGTCCGTATTTGAAAAATATGGGACTTCTTTCAAGCTCAGATTCAACGAACACCCTGTATATTGAAATTTTGGGATTTGGTTGAGATATTTCAAAAGAGCAGAAAATTTTCAATGGGGTTCAGTAGATTTCATTGTTCCGCACGTCATTTTGCTCAAAGGGAGCCTCAGGGAAAGATCCAATTGAATCTTGAAATTCCACAAAATTCTCAGAAAAATCGTACATTGTGATAAAATTGAATGCTTTCTGCAATTAGTGGGACAAAAAAAATTCAATTTGATCATAATGTACGATTTTTCTGCGAATTTTGTGGAATTCTAATATTCAATTGGATCTTTCCCTGAAGCTCTCTTTGTGAAAAATGACGTGCGGGACAATGAAATCTACTGAACTCCAATGAAAATTTTCTGCTCTTTTGAAATATCTCAACTAAATCCCAAAATTTCAATATACAGGGTGTTGAATCTGAGCTTGAAAGAAATCCAATATTTTTCAAATACGGACCTGGAATTTTTTGGAAAGTCAAAAGTAAATCGATCGTTCTGTAGAAGTGAATCATACGTTCCAAATATCGACCGACTATACTGGTGGTCCAAAAGTTATGAGGAATTGAAATTTTTGGTGAATACATAAATGGGTGGGTACGCACAGATAGAAAAACTTTGTTTAAATTGTTCACAAATGTGAAGTTATCACATGTTTTTTTTAGGTTCGGACTTTTGCCCACATTCACTATAATAATATAGCAACATGTTAAGCATATTTATTTTTCAATGTGCCTACCATATGAAAAAGAAACTTCATAATCGAGAAATAAAATATATATTCAAGAAAACAACATAAATATTGAATACAACTAAAACAAATCTATTATTCTTCAGAAAAAAACTTAAAATGATCTCCTGATAAACAAAATGATATGAAAATAAATACTCATCTTGTGTCCTTCATTTGTTCTTTTCTTTGAATTTTTTAACAATATTTCACTTCTTTTGATGGTATGAACTTCGTGATATATGATAATTCTTCATTATACCGTTTATGGCGTGTATTTCACCGTTCTTTTCCTCTAAGATTTCGTGCCAACCAATTGTTAAATGTTAGGTTAGGACAATGGCGCAAGCGCAGAAGTGACGTAATATTTGAAATAATTCCAAATAATTCCGAATAATTCCAGATAATTCCAAATAATTCCAGATAATTCCAAATAATTACAAAAAATTCCAATTAATTCAAAAAAATTCCAATAATTCCAAATAATTCCAAATAATTCCAAAAATTCCAAATGATTCCAAGCTTTGTACACTAAAATTCCAGGGTGAAATCCCCCTCGAACCGACCTAATTCTGATACCAGTAATACCGCTTCAAACGAACACCCTGTGGCCGGTACTATTATTTTAGGCTGATATATCAGTGCAAGAGCAACCATTTTTGCAGTAAAATTATTCCGTAACTGACGTAAGTAATGAGATTATCTACTTCATTGCACTAATGAGACACTCTGTATATGTACATATACCTATAAATAACTAATTCTAGTGAACTCTCTTCTTCGTCAGTTGCGTAATATTCTCAAGACATTCACTCAAATCTGGAATAGATCGCTTTACTTCTTGAACTATATATGATTTATCCCCATAAGAATTACGCCAAAAACTTTGCTGATCAGCTGAAAAATCAAAAAAATCACAAGTCTTTCGAGCGTTTACATCTAACTGGGGAATTCTTGACGTCCCATCGGTCCCGTTAAATACATTTCGCCTTCGGGTCTCCGATGGAAATTGAATTCAGTAATAAGATTGAAAGACATCATAGGAACACTGAGACAAACCTAAATCTACACGAAAAACAGATAAAACTATTTTTACAAATCGAACCCAATTTGAAAAATGACCCGAGTTCATAGATTAAAGAACTAGTTCCCGAATAGTGCAGAATAATTACAGTTTGCCTTTCGCGAGAGAATATCAGAGGCTAGCCTCAGACACAACGTAATATTTGTCGTTTAGGGGTGCGGTTTTCTCGCCTGCCGTCCGTTCCCTATGACGCGTAAAGAAAGGCAGTGTGAGGCCTGCCTCTGCCGTTTACTGGGAGTTGGATACCTAGAAATCGTGAGATACGGAAACTTAGACCCAACCGGAGACGCATTTTATTGCTATACAGGGTCTTTCACGAGGAACCTCACCCATATTTATACGGGAAACTGCTGAACGTATTTTCATGAAATTCAGCACTTATAAGTATTTCACGATGCTGATGAAATCTAAAATATTTTCAAGGCATGAGCACCTCCGGTTTTTCCGGAAATGGCGTCAACTTCCGTTTTTCAAATAAGAACACCATTTTTTTATTGCAGAAATAGATTCCTTAGAAAATATCAAGTTATTTTGATGTAACATTTTTCAGTTTTGGTTGGAAAATTCTCTCTGAGCAGGAAAAAATCGAAAATAGAGCTCCGCTGAAACAAGAATAACTTCGAGGTTTTTGGATGGAAAATTTTCATTTTTGGGATTTTTCAAGATGTAAGATTGATGTATACACTTTAAAAATCGAAATCGCGATTTATGATACAGGGGGTGAAAAAATCGCTTTCAAAGTTAGGGATGACAAAATCGTGAAAAATCAATTTTTTCAAATTAGAACCCCATTTTTTATGGCAGATATTGAATCTACGTTAAAAAATAATGTGAGTGTATGCATCACACCCTTGCCCTGAAGTGGATATTTTCTGAGTTATTCACAAAAAACTGTTTTTAGTCTTGAATTTTCAGCTATTTCTTTTCCCTTCACGCCAAAAAGATGAAATTTTCAGGAACTGTTACTTAAACCCATGTTTTAGATTTCACTACCCTTATATGCAAGAGAAAAAAGTTACAGGTTGTTCCTAAATAGATGGCGAATTTGGATTCGAATTTGTATCGGAAACCTCTTTATTTCAACTAATCGGCCATCGGTTTTCTCTCCAGTGATAAATAAATATCCATTTCAAATAAACAACTTTCAGTCACTTTTTCAAGCAACCGAAGAGACTGTATTTTTTCATCACCCTGTATCGAAGTAACGTAAATCAGGCTAAAGTGTTGGAAGCATTTATGTATCAACTCCAAACAGAATTTCAATGCCATAGTGTTTCTCAACCCGAAGTTATCAGCATTTTTAGAGGTCATGTTTTCCGGTGAAAAAAATTTAAATTCATTTATATTTCGAAAACGGCAATAGATAGGTATAGGGAAATGTCAATAAAAGTTGTCGAGAAGTTGTTGGAGATTCCAAAAATAATATAATATACCGGGTGTTCCATTTGAAAAAGCAAAGTTGCTACTACTTTCTAATGGAAGTGGCAACACCGCATTGACGAAAATATTTTAGTTGGGTAGAACAGGTCCGATAATGCATTCCATTAAATTTTCAAACCGATCTGAAGTCTGGTTCTCCAGAAACGTCTAATGTGCCACCGTGAATGACCCTGTATATATATGTGAAAGGTTAAGGAGGTTCGACTGATACTTTGGATTTTAAGTATTTCTCTTTATTCCATACCGAGCTTTCGGAACTATTTTGTTCCTTCTTCAGGGTCACTACAATTTGGACAACTAAAATATAAAATACAAAACTCTAAAAAACAATCACTCACAGAATCTGAGGTTATTAACAGGTAAATAAAATTCAATTTCCACAAACAATAATTAATTTTGAACAACGATCGTTTCGCCTCACTGAGGCTTCGTCAGGTTCTACATTTGAACTAATTGGGTGGTATAATAACAGGCCATTATATAGGATATACAGGTATACATGGGGTTGTTTAGATGGTATTCACAAGTTACAAGAAGAAGTACCGACAGGGGCAATAAAAGTTATTGAGTTTTGCCGCTGGTTTTTCCAATCTACGTGAAGATATTCAACAACGGCGATCTATTAACATCCGTTTGGTCATTTAACAAAATTTTTTGAGAATTATATCTGTTAATTTCAAGTGATTCTAATAGTGTTAATCTTGATCCTTTACTCTCGATATGGATAATATCGTAATTGTGGTTGAAATTATGACCAAATTCTCTTAAATGGTCGGCGTATGTTGAATGTGGACTATTTGATGTATAACACCAGAAGGTGTTCATGGATCCGTTTTTTAAATGATCTGCCGGTTTGACCAATGTAGACCAATGGGCAATCATCACAAGTAAGCTTGTAGACACCCGATTTATCATCTTTGTTTGATTTATCTTTGTTATTTTTAATGTATGGTATACATGGGGTTGTTTAGATGGTATTCACAAGTTACAAGAAGAAGTACCGACAGGGGTTATTATTCCAGTAAGATGTCGTTCTAAATATTAAATGAAACTCAGTTGTGGACATAAATTGCAATGGATTTCTGCTATCTTAAACTTAAAATACAAATCTGAAATTAACCTAACTTACAAAAATCACAGAGTAGGCACATATATCACAGAGTCCATATTTTTTCATTCTCACTCGTCTAATTGGCCATCGTAGAATTCTTCTTTGTCACGATTGGGATTAGTCAATAAATATGTATATACATTGCTTAGCTTTTGTATGTCGGTTTTTTTATTTATTGGATTCGTTTGATTTCAGGCCCGCCGTAAGCGGGCGTGCTCGGCACAAGGGCGGCAAGTCCAGGGGGGCGGCAAATCCAGTGAAATTGAATTTTTTTTGGAGGGGACAAACAACGTGGTAAGCGGGGGGGGGGGGAAGAAAAAAAGGGGGGGCGGTTGTCCAACTCCAACGCCTTTAAAATTTTGCCAACTGTCATAGAAACATAGAAATTTTGCTATATGCGATCGAAACTTTGCCAACTGCTTTGAAATTTCTCCAACTCTGTTCAACATTGAGGGCGGCAAGGTCTCCCCATCCCCCCATCCCTCTTAGAGAGACTTTTTCTCTGAAGGATCGGGAGGACAGGCGGCCAACATCGATAATTTCCGTATATCCACGGAATTCAGTGAATTCACTGCAGTGTTTCTTTCAGGTATATTTCCGGGAGGGGCACTGCCGCCCCCCGAAGTTCCGCAGTTGCCGGTTTCAGTTGCATCTGGAGAAAGATCTTTTTCAAAATTAAAAATTATCAAGAATTATTCAAGATTCACTATGCTCCAATACCGATTAAGTAATTTAGCTATAATTTCAATTGAACACCAAATTTTGGATAGATTGGATGTGACTAAGATTATAGAAGATTTCGCAAATATAAAAGCGAGAAGAGTGAAATTTTTTTAGATAAATATTTGAGTGTGTATCTATATGATTTTTCAATTTTATGAATAGAAATAACAATAATATAATTATACAGGGTGATTCACGGTGGATGGCACATTAGACGTTTCTGGAGAACCAGACTTCAGATCGGTTTGAAAATTTTATGGAATGCATTATCGGACCTGTTCTACCCAACTAAAATATTTTTGCCAATGCGGTGTTGCCACTTCTATTAGAAATTGGTAGCAACCTTGCTTTTTCAAATGGAACACCCGGTATATTATATTATTTTTGGAATCTCCAAAAACTTCTCGACAACTTTTATTGACATTTTCCCATACCTATCTGTTGCCGTTTTCGAAATATAAATTAATTTCAATTTTCTTCAACGGAAAACATGACTTCTAAAAATGCTAATAATTGATAACTTCGGGTTGAGAAACACAATGGCATTGAAATTTGGTTTGGAGTTAGGTGATACATAAATGCTCCCAACACTCCAGCCTGATTTACGTTACTTCAATACAGGGTAATAAAAAAATACAGTCTTTTCGGTTGCTTGAAAAAGTGACTGAAAGTTGTTTATTTCAAATGGAACGCCCTGTATATTATTGGAAATTCGGAAAACTGATGAAATTCGCTTTCATTCTATGTATATCATGCCCATGCCTAACTAGTCAAATTTCGGACTTATGATCATTTATTTGTCAAAATGTCCCTTCAGAATGGCATTTCCATTCGGTATTGGGTAGGCATGCCATGATTACTATTTGACATTCTCCTAGTAATAAAGGCACCAAGAAGCTTGAATTTCGACATTTTCTTCATTCCAGAAGTTGCAAATGCACTCGAAACGATGGAAGAAAACTATTCAAACGAAGTGCTCATGAATTTGTTCATTATTATTACCTGGAGAGACTTTTTGAAGATCGGTGGATAAGGCGCTTGGGACCATGGAATTGGCCAGCAAGAATACCTGATTTTTATCTGTGGGGAATGTTGAAACAAAAAGTTTACAAAACACCCGTGCATTCGAGAGATGAATTGTCGGAAAGGATTTCCCAAGCATTTGAAGATTTGTATTTCAAAGAAATACGATCTGCCACGAGGAAAGCAGTCAACACCCGCATTTTGAAGTGCTTGGAAGTGAACGGCCAGCGATTCGAACATACTTTGAAGTATTCGACATGATTGTTCTACTTTTTGATAATAATTCATATAAATACTTTGACTCTCAAGTTTCTTGGTGCCTTTATTATAAGGAGAATGTCACAAGGTATTATCAAGTAGTAATCATGGCCTGCCTACCAAATACTGAATGGAAATGGCATTCTGAAGGGACATTTTCACAAATAAATGCTCATAAGTCCGAAATTTGACTAGTTAGGTATTTGCATTATATACATAGAATTAAAGCGAATTTCATCAGTTTTCCGAATTTCCAATAATATACAGGGCATTCCATTTGAAATAAACAATTTTCAGTCACTTTTTCAAGCAACCGAAAATACTGTATTTTTTTATCACCCTGTATTGAAGTAACGTAAATCAGGCTGAAGTGTTGGAAGCATTTATGTATCACCTAACTCCAAACCGAATTTCAATGCCATAGTGTTTCTCAACCCGAAGTTATCAGCATTTTTAGAGGGCATGTTTTCTGGTGAAGAGAATTGAAATTGATTTATATTTCGAAAATGGCAACAGATAGGTATAGAGAAATGTCAATAAACGTTGTCGAGAAGTTGTTGGAGATTCCAAAAATAATATAATATACCGGGTGTTCCATTTGAAAAAGCAAATTTGCTACTACTTTCTAATAGAAGTGGCAACACCGCATTGATGAAAATATTTTAGTTGTGTAGAACAGTTCCGATAATGCATTCCATTAAATTTTCAGACCTATCTGAAGTCTGGTTCTCCAGAAACGTCTAATGTGCCATCCACCGTGAATCACCCTGTATATATAACAATATTTCAATAGGTTTTTTCTTTTTTTCCCACCATAATGAGGGAACCCTTTCTAGAGAAGACTCAGCCCTATTGGGGGCGGCATAACAGTATTTGCACGCGGGCGCTCAGACAGCTAGCGGCGGGTCTGTTTGATTTCTTATATTTATCATTCCCAATATGAGTCTCTTATTGTATTTTCTTTGTGTGCATAGTATTTCTGCACTGTCAAAATCAATTTTATGATTTTTTTGAATAGAGTGTGTGGCTAATGCACACCGAGGGTTCATAGTTCGGATATAACTCCTATGTATTGATCGCCGGCTCTTTAGCCACTGAGATGTCTGTCCTACATAGGTGCACTCACATTCAGAACAATTGATTTTGTAGACAACATTGGATTTTGGTGGGGCTGCTGTGGAATCCTTCAATTTGCTGAATAATCTTTTCACTGTTTTTGTGTTGTAGGTGGCTATCTTGATTTTTTCATCCTTAAAACAATTTTTTATTTTATTTGTAAGATTTCCAAGGTTGGGAAGGCTGCCATATTTCATTATAGGGCCACCTTCATCTATATTCTCAATTTGTTCGGGTCTTGGTTGAGGTTGTTCAATGGAGATTGTACTTGTTTCATACAGTAACTTGTTAAGCATTTGTTTAGGGTAGGAGTTGTCCTGAAAGATCTTATGTAGTGTTTTTATGCTCGCATCCACCAAATCTGGGTGGCAGATTCTTTTGATTCGGTTTTTCATTTCTTTTATACAATTTAACTTCATTCCTATTGGGTGTTCAGATTTGAAATGGATAAATCTATTTGAATGTATCTCTTTTCTATACCAGTCCAGCTTAATCGTTTCATTCATTCTGTAAACCCTTGTATCTAGGAAGGGAACAGAGTTATTTTCATCTTCTCTTTCAATTGTAAATTGAATATGTGAATTAAAGCTGTTTAACACATCAATTATTTCATCAAATCCCGTATCCGGTATTACAACTATTAAATCGTCAATAAATTTTTTCAAAATTAACACCCTAAACGGCAGTCTTGGGACAACAATGGCCAGCACGTAATCCATGACATACAACGACAATATCGGACTTACCTTGGAACCCATAGAACAACCAAATATCTGTACATAATATTCTCCTTGAAAAGTGAAATAATTGTTTGTTAGTAAAAATTCAACAATCTCTAAAAATAGGGCCTTCGGTACATTACAGTGTTCTTCTATAATACTCCATTTCACTTCAGTCGCGTACAATCCGCTGGTGAGTTCAGACGTGCCACCACGGATACGTACACATATTTTCCTTATCTACGGTGAGCAGATGATGACAATATAATTTATACTATTTATATAGATCGATCAAGTTTTTATATACTCATTAATTCCTCTAACACGGTTTCTTTTCCTGAAACTAAGAATCTATCACATTTTAATCTCACCGAGAGCACTCTCGGCGGGATTAACCCGTCTGAACATCGGCATATATTTCTCACGAGAAAATATGCACAAATTTATCTCTTATCTAGAACAAGATGGCAGATAATACAATCAAAATGAATAAAGGAACGATACACGAACCATCCACCTCACAAGAAAATTCTTCAACTGAAACATCCAAAACATCATACGCAAATGCAACAAAAACCACCCCGACATTGAGTTTCCCAAAGAAAGAGCAAGCGATCATACTTAACGCAATTGGAGAACTCCGCAACTCGGACTACATCAAAGCAATTGGCAACATAATAGGGCCCAAATATATCAGATTCATTTCCCGTCTCTCCAACCAGAGAGTCTGCATATTCTTGGATGAGGTCAAGACTGTCGACAAACTTCTAGAGAACCGATCTACTATAAACGTAGGAGGTATCGACATCAACATGCGAAGACTTATAACTCCTGCAAAACGCATCATAATCTCAAATGCCTGTCCGTCCATTCCCCACTCTATCATCGAAGAAAAGTTGAAAGATCTCGGTCCTGCACCAGTCTCTAGTATAAACTTCCGGAGGGCTGGAATAGTGGGAGATGAATTTTCTCACATTATGAGCTTCAAGAGACAGGTTTTCATTACCCCTCCTGAAAATGATGAGAACGATATTCCTTCATCTTTCCTTCTAGCACATGAACAGACAACATATAGAATTTTCCTTTCTTCTGACACATTGGTTTGTTATAACTGCAAGTAACACGGTCACATCGCCACTGCTTGTCCAAATACACCTGAAGTCATCACTGCCAGTTCTCATGCGTCGCCTGAACCTATTCAAATGAACCAAAGTGATTCAGAAGTTCTGAAAAGAAATCCTCAAAAGGAACAAGAATGTCCTACCACCGAGAAAACGGAAAATCCCAAGAAGCGCCGTGCATCTGTCAGTATACCAAGTTCTCCAAATACAGAAGAGATCACAAACCCTCTGACAGAACCAACATCTGAATCCAATATCGAAACACCTGAACCTACTTTTGTGGCACCTAGTCCTACTTTTGTGAAAACCACACTAGAAACAAAAAGTATAAAACATCCCAACAAACCCAAGTTAAACTGAACTTGGATGGGATCGAAGCAGTTTTTCAGAATGATCCTACACAATTCCCTTTCAAATTTCAAGAATTCCAGACGTTTTTGGACCTTAGTATAGCAAATAACCCCCTCAACAATGCATACAATATGACGGAAAATATCGATTTGATTATTCAGACAATGGAAAGCATATACCCCACACCTACCTAGTAAAACCACCAAAACAAAGTTCACCAAAATCCTAAAAAAACTAAGAGCACAATTACAAAATGGAGAACACGAACTATCCAGTAATATGAGCATTAGCTCACAAGATCTTTTTGATGTATCTGACGAATCTGAATCCCAAACAAATTAAAAACAACATTCTTAAAATTCACGATAATTCAATGGAATTGCCGCGGCTTCTATAACCATCTTGAACGAATACAACAAATCCTCAAAGAACATGATCCTGACATGCTGTGCCTGCAAGAAATTAATATAAAATATGGCTGTAAACCACTTCTCAAAAACTATGAGTTTTATTGCTATAATCGAATGAACCCAGGCAAAGCCAGCGGCGGAGTAGCCATATTCATATAAAGTTCATATTTCTCCGAGCAATTAAACACACAAACCAATCTAGAAGCTATAGCAATATCTATAAACATCCCAAACAAAATCTCAGTGAGCAACATCTATATTCCTCCCAACTACAATCTTGAAGAATCCGAAATAGAACAACTTATCAAAGAACTCCCTAAGCCCCTTATTCTTCTTGGCGATTTCAATGCTCATAATCCCATATGGGGATCCCTTAACTCGAACAGAAAAGGCAAAATTTTTGAAAATATCATTACAACATATGATCTCATAGTTCACAATACCACCGACCCTACTCATTTTAACGAATCAAGTGGAACTTTCTCCAATTTAGACTTAACCTTATCAGACACCAGCATTGGTACTACTATGGAATGGGAAGTCATGGATAGTCTATACGATAGTGATCATTTTCCCATAAAAATAACTTATAAGACAGGGATTGAATACGATGAAGAAGTACCCGAGAGCTGGAAGATAAATCAAGCAGACTGGACGTCTTTCACAAACTATTTGGATTGTGAATTTCAGGATTTTGAATTGAATGACGACATCAACATCCTCACAGACAATTTCACTAAATTGATCAAGGAAGCCGTAGAACGTTTCGTAGGTAAAAGAAAAAACACTATTAGGAAAAATTTCACCCCTTGGTGGAATTCAGATTGCCAAAATGCCGTCAAACATAGCAAACAACTGCTGTATAAACTCAAAAGGAACAACACACCTGAAAATCTCGAGAATTTTAAGAAACAAAGGGCAATAACACGACGAACTTTGAAACTCAGTAAGAAACAATCATGGCAAGACTATAGCCGGGTCTCACAAAAGTTGATCGGGTGATCAAATGCTTAATCGAGCGATTCTGTGATACAAAATCCGTAAATTTGAAATTCTATTGGTCTATTTGACAAAAACGTCAAGGTATTCTGTGAATCACTCAATCAACGATCTTTGTGAAACCCACCATATGTCTCACAGCTGAACACAAACACCAACATCAGGGAAGTCTGGAATAAAATAAACGCAATCAAGGGCAAACGGGGACGGCAAGAAATTACAGCTCTCAGAGACAAAAACCAAAGCATCACCACCAATAGAAATGACATTGTCGAACTATTAGCAGAAAATTTTCAATCAAATTCATCAGATTCGAACCACAATCCTGATTTTCTAAAATATAAGGAACATAAAGAACTAACCGAACCAATAAAAATAATTGATGACGATAACAACCCAATAAATTCACCAATAACTTTAGAAGAACTGAATTATGCCTTTGAAACATCTAAAAATAGCTCACCTGGACCCGACTTAATTCCTGCAGTCTTTCTCAAGCATCTTCCTGAATCGGGTATCCTGATTTTACTGAAACTTCTCAACAAAATTTTCTCCGAGAAAACATTCGTGAATAAATGGAGAGAAGCCATCGTCATTCCAATACTCAAACCTAAATGTTCCAAACTGGAGTCCAAAAGTTATCGCCCTATATCTCTAAGCAACACAATGTGTAAAGTTATGGAGAGAATAATGAACAGAAGATTATGTTACATTCTAGAAGGTAAAAAGATGAGTACCAAAGTGATTTTCGCAAACATCGATCAACAACAGACAATCTAGTCCAAATGCACACAGAAATCCTGGACGCTTTCGCTAATAGTGAGGAATTGATTGCAGGGTTCTTCGATGTTGTGAAAGCGTTCGATACAACCTGGCGTCACAGATTGCTGCAGAAACTGAAAATGAAAAACATAGACGGAAATATGTTGTTCTTCATACAGAACTTCATTAGCGAAAGAACTTTTAGGGTCAAATCTGGCAATAATATATCCACAATTCACAAACTACAAAATGGTGTACCACAAGGTTCTGTGATCAACACAACACTATTCCTAATAGCAATAGACGATGTCGTTTCTTCAATCGAATCACCTATAAAACCTTCACTGTATGCGGACGACTTAGTCATAATGTGCAGGGGGCAAAATTCTGACACAACTACAGACATATTGCAAGTCTGTATAAATAAATTGGAAGAATGGTCCAAAACCTCCGGTTTCAGCTTTTCGCACACCAAAACTAAAGTTATGAAATTTACTAAAAGACGGTTCAAACCATGTCAACTGAAACTAATGTATACCCCACTAGAAAACGTGAAGTTCCACACCTTACTCGGAATCACTTTCGATAATAGACTAACTTGGCGTGAACTCCTTAAGGAACTCAAATCAGACTGCATTCGAAGACTGAATATAATGAAGGTTCTATCAAATAATCACTGGGGAGCAGATGAAAAAACATTACTCACAATATACAGAACATTAATTAGATCAAAGCTAGATTATAGATCTGTACTATATGCATCAGCTAGCAAAACGTCTCTAAGAAGTCTCAATGTTATCCAGAACACCGCCCTTCGTCTAGCGATAGGTGCCCACATTACAAGTCCCTCTGATAGTCTGTGCAGGGAAAAAGGTGAACTGCCCCTGGCTTTACGTCGACAAATGCAACAATTAACGTACGCAGCGAGAATTTCGAGTGACACTCAGAACCCATTCCAAAACCAGATCATCACCCAGAAATACAAACAGAAATATCAGGACAACACGAACCTCCAACAGCCATTGTATCAGCAAGTGCATAACTTATTAAACTCACCTTTACCCAGCACAACTATATATCAAGAACCTTCTCATCCACCCTGGACCAGTAGAAAAGCTGCCGTCGACATAAAACTAACAAAACACAAAAAAACAGAAACTCCCAGAGAAATTTTTCAACAATATTTCGGAGAAACTATTTCACATTATGAAGACAGGGAAATCATTTACACCGATGGATCTAAATCGTCTGATGGAGTTGGATGTGCTTACCTTACTTCATCAACAGTTCAGAAGTATAAACTCCCAGAATACTGTAGCATCTACAGAGCAGAACTAGTGGCGATCCAGAAAGCAATAGAATATGCAAAGAATTTATTTGCACTGATTCTCTGAGCTCAATTATGGCAATTTCGAATATCTACTCCAAAAACCCAATTGTGAATATTATCTCAAATCTGATCAACCATAACCAACACCCAACAAAAATTACACTAATTTGGATACCCTCACATTGTGGCATTGAGGGAAACGAAAGAGTTGACTCAGCTGCGAAAGAAGCCATATCCGAAGGACAAAATATTGAAATATTGACAAACTTCGACCTAAGTGCTAGTTACAGGAACAAAATTAGACAAAAATGGACTTAACTTTTTTTTACTGTTACTTTATGGAACCAATGCAGATCCAAACTTTCTCTCATTGACCTAACCACAACCAACTTGCCTCCTATCATACAGGGAAGAAGAAACCTCGTAACGTTAAGAAGACTCCGAATAGGCCATGCACATTTCACACACTATTACTTACTGAATCGAGAATCTCCCCCATGGTGTCACACATGCAACTCTCAGATGACTGTACAGCACCTAATATCAGAGTGTCCACTATATGAGTTCCAAAGAAACCTCTACAGAGTAAGCTACAAAATGGAAGAAGCCCTTAGTGTCAGCAGTCTAGTATGCCTTAACACACTGCAGTACCTCAGATCAATCAAAATTGTTGTTTGATATTTTTCTTTTTCTTTTCCTTTTGAATAACAATAACATATTATGTAAACAACTGTTTTCTAAAACCGCTAATGACCTAGCTGACGAAGCGGAAGTTTATAAATAAAAAATAAATAAAATTGATAACAGTTGTCAAAAGCAATTTCTGTGGTCGAAAATCAAATCGATATCGAATCCCGTAGAAAACGTCAAAAATTCACGTTTTCCAAAAGCAATTTTTGGATATTCAGACCTAAGAAAATGTAGAAATGGATGGCGAGAACGTTACCTTGATGTCAGAAATAGAGTTCCCCATTGACCCGACTTTTTTATAATTTTCGTAAGCTACATTTTTCCTATTTGTATTAGAGTGAGTTATAGGCTTGAGTTATTATTACCTCACACTATTGGTTTATAGATACTATTACAGATCAAAATCAGTTGAATAATGGATATATTATTCTATGGGAGTTGATAAATATTTTATTTCCAAACGTACGATAAGAACGTCAATTCTTGACTGACAGGATCATAGAACTTTCGAAGTAGAAGTGACTTTTCATGGCTCGCTTTCAATTACCCGCCTCACTACGTTCGGCAGGTAAACTCAAGCTCGCCATGAAAAGTGACACTTCTCCTCCTTATAAAATAATATACTATTTTTTGCAGGTTTACTGGCTTCCAACAGAAAAACCGGAAAGAAAATTTCAGAACATAAGTTCTTATTCTTCGGGGCTGGTGGGGCGGCTCTCGGTATTGCAGATTTATGTGTGAAAGCCATGGAGAGAGAAGGCATGAGTGAATCCGAAGCAAGGCAAAATATATGGATGATTGACGTTGACGGATTGGTAACGAAATGTAGAAACCAGCTCCTTGGCCACCAAGAATACTACGCGAAAGAACATGCTCCCGAAAAAGATTTCCTCAAGCTGGTCAATGAAATTAAGCCATCTATTTTGATTGGTACGTTCACCATTATCGAAGTGCATATTTATGTCTTGCTTTTTCATTTCGATATTAACATTTATATTTTTTAGGTGCCTCAGCAACTGGTGGTGCCTTCACTCCTGATATACTGAAATCGATGGCCTCCTTTAACAAACACCCTATAGTATTTGCTCTCAGTAACCCCACTGCCAAAGCGGAATGCACAGCCCAACAAGCATATGATAATACAGAGGTATGCCGATATCTTCTATGCCTATTATACGGTGCTTTTCAAAACATGAAATCTTTTCATATTTTCTGTTTTGAAAAGTTGACTGTTCATTTTCATTCTGTTTTGTTCACTTCAAATAATTTTATGTCCGTGATTTTTGAATTTGCACTACTAAATATATTTCTAAATAAAAAAATAGAGCTAGCGAACTGTGTAAATATGTTAAGTTGAAAATTGAAATCCAACACATATTGAAAGTAAAAATATACCCAAAATTACAATGGAAATCTTATCTTATCTATATGAGCAAAACCGTGAAATGGTCCTTGAAATTGATTCTTATTGATCAGAGGAATCGAGCACGAAAAACTAACATGAATTGGAGAATCCTTGTAGTTCCGTTGATAATAATGTTGAAATGGTGCAAACTTATCCTTGCGATTTTGTAAAAACCATGACACTAGTAACAGCTTGTATTCGAAATGAATTGAGTTTTCCCACTTCATCTCCGCACAAATGAATTCGTTTTAGAAACAGGAGAATTTCCTATCCCATCGAGTCACTAAAATCGGAACTCCAGGAAAACTGAAATTTGTGAATTCGCGAAAGAAACCTAGAACTAACAATATTCTGAAGCACATGTATTCACGATTAATCGTATCAATGAACTGAATATTAATTTGAAAAATGAAATAGTGACATATATGTTCCACAGCTGACAAGATCTTCGCGTATGGAAAAAGCGATGGATATTGAAAATTCCCCTTCTTGAGTGAGTTCTGCACCTTTGTTAGAAAAATATATATCGAGTTATCGGGTATAAGTAACCAAATTTATTTCAGTGAAATACTCTTTATTTTTATTCAGCAATGACGATGTTTCGGCTATTGGTTGTAGCCATTCTGAAGTCTAAAAATAAAAAAAAATATACCATCCTACTTCAGATCCTACAATAAATACTATCAAACTTTATATATTCTTCAAAAACACAAAAAACATCAGACTTTTGAAACACTATCATAAACTTCAGGATAGTTTAATTGATGTTCTGGAGTCAATAAAACCTATTTTATCTTCAATCAGCCACGACCCATTGCCACTGCTGGGCGGCGCTGCCACAAGCTTACGGATACCAGCGACCCGGCGGCGACTGCCACACTGTCACGTGCAGTAGTCGGCAAGAAACCAGTGCGAACAGTTGTGCATTTCGGTCCGGTTTTGAAAAGCGAAATTTGCACGAATCGTAAAGCGGTGGATTCTGGGAAATTAGTTCTACTAGGAACTCGTCATTTTCTTCGGTAAACGCTGCCATTCTATATTTCTATACTACACCAAAACACAAGAACAATCAAGGAAGCAGCGCGACCATACTGCTTCCAGAGCGGCTCGGCGGCGCTGCCGAAGTCGCGATGTGGCCATGCCTCCCGGCAGCGCTGCACGGTCGCTTGGATCGGAAAGCGTTGCATGCAATTCCGTTGGAGCGGTGCAAGGAGACCACGGTCGTGACTGCCGGGAAGCGGCTGCCGGGTCGCGACTGCCCAGATCCGAATGCTACCTTTAAGCGTTCCATCGTTCATCCTGAATATTGGAATTCATCGGCGACGTTTGTTTCAGCGGTGTTGCCAATTTTATTAACTTATTTTGCGTTTTCCTTTTTCGGAAAAAAATTCAAGATGCCATCTGACGCGTCTGCGTTAGCCATTACTTCGGCAAATCGTAAGACCGCTTCGAATCGTATTTCGGAGATCCTCGAGGTAGCGAAGAATGCTCAGCGCGATCCCCCTTTGATTTCTGAGCTGAAAATGCGAATGACCAGATTAGAGTCAATTTATAAGCAATTCGAAACTAACCATTTTAGGATTGTTAATGCGAGGGCAAATGATGGCGAAGAAGTTCTTCAAACTCAGGAAGATATTCGCTCTTTAGTAGATAAACAATATTTCACAATTAAATCTATCTTTTATAATTTGGTTGAAGAGGTGAATGAAGACAGTGGAACAGGGACTGTTTCACCTACAGGATCCAATGTTAGATTACCCAAGATTTCACTACCCACTTTTGGAGGTGTTTTGAAGGATTGGCCTAATTATCGTGATTTATTCGTATCATTAGTTGATAAAAATTTGTCGTTAAGCAACGTTGAAAAATTTCAGTATCTTTTGAGTAGCACATCCAATGAGGCTTTGGAAATTGTCAAAGGAATAAAATTGTCAGGGGACAATTATCCGATTGCTTTCCGTAGTTTACTTAAGCGCTTTAATAATAAGAGGTTTTTAGTAGTTTCGTATTGGAACGAAATCTTTCATTTTCCAAAATTGGATAAGGAGAATGTTACTTCATTGAGGAAATTGTTGAATGTATTTTCTGAGAATTTATCCGCTTTGGATAATTTGGATTTTCCAGTTGATTCGTGGGATTTTCCATTGTTTAATTTACTTTTGGATAAGATCGATTTCAAGACGAAAACTAAATTTGAGTTGGATCATAGTAAGATGGAATTACCTCATTATACCGATTCAATAGAATTCTTATCATATCATTGTAAAGCCTTAGAGGCTGTCGGATCCTCGACTGATAAATTTCAAGTTCAGAGGAATTCTTCAGCTGGTGCTTCTAAAGTTGTTCGAAATAATAGTTCGCGGGTTTCATTTTTAACTGATGCAAATTCTGTTGAAAAAATAACATGTACTTTTTGTAAATCATCGAACCACGTGAACCTGAATTGCTCTATTTTTCAAAATCGCCTTCCATATGATAGATTTTTGTTAGCCAAAAGTCATCAGTTGTGTTTAAAATGTTTGCAATCTTCTCATCGTTGTAATGATTGTCCGAGTAAATTGTCATGCGAACGTTGTGGAAGTAACAGGCATAATTCATTTTTACATTTCGAGCGAGTATAATTTGATCGATCGTTGGGAGTTAAACGGAGCATTTCAGCTTCAGGTTCTTCGATTCCTAAAAATGATTCGGATAGTCAGATTCGTTTGTTTTGCTTTCGACAGCAGAAATTATGGTAAATGACGTATGTGGTAATAAACAGAAGATTCGTGCATTGCTTGATAATGGTAGTCAGGCTAATTTCATAACATCAAAATGTTTAAACAAGTTAGGTTTCAGATATTTTCCCTTGACAACTTCGATTCATGGAATAGGTAGCTCTCATGTTGTACCTAGGGTTCTTTAACCTGTACCATTAATTCATGTTATGACACCGAGCAAGCATTAAGTTGATGTCTTTGTTTTACCTAAAATATGTTCGGATATGCCGAATTTCAAGATTTCTTCGATTAATTGGCCTCACATAGCTTCGTTGAAATTGGCTGATCCCAGATTTCATAGTTCGCGTTCGGTTGATATGCTTATTTCTGCGGATATTTTTGCTCAGATATTAATTCCAGGTAAGATTGAGAATAATATTGGAGAACCTATAGCTATCAATACTTTATTCGGTTGGGTTTTGACTGGACGAATCAGTTCAAAAAATCCTATTGTTGATAGTCCTAGTTTATCATCATTTTTGGTTTCATGTCCAACTGAAGTAGAATCGTTGGAGAATACACTCAAAAAATTTTGGGAGTTGGAACAGTTACCTGATCATAATGTTGTTTCTGAAGATGATCAGCTCTGCGAAGATATCTTCTCGAAAACTGCAACTCGGGATGTTAATGGTCGATACATAGTTGATTTGCTCTTTATTTCGAATTCTGTACCATCCTTTCAAGGTTCTCGCGAAATCGTTATGAAAAAATTTTTCAATTTGGAATTTCGGTTGAACAGGGATGATGTTTTGAAAAATCAGTATGATGACTTCATGCGTGATTATTTGAATTCCGGACATATGACCATTGCGCCAAAGGACCCCGCCCTTTTTCTATGGCAAATGGCGTTCCGTCAAATTTTCTGAAATTTTGGTATAATGTAGTACTCGACCTACTAATCAAAAATGTCCATGGCCCAAACTCAATCCTATGACTAGTTTGCGAGATACAGGGCGTTGAAGTTGAGAATTACCCACTTTTACTAGGCCCGTATCTCGAAACAGAATCGAATGAA
The DNA here is from genome assembly GCA_951802165.1 of Adalia decempunctata. NCBI lineage: Eukaryota > Metazoa > Arthropoda > Insecta > Coleoptera > Coccinellidae > Adalia > Adalia decempunctata. The sequence continues at coordinate 36,720,509 of OX637701.1, read as the reverse complement.
CTTCAATTTTTTTCAAGAAAAATTTCATTCCATCCCCAGGGAGCAACAAAATAGAGGAATATGACCAAAAATCGTTACGAATACAGGGTTGTCCATAATTGAATGCATGCCCGATTTTGAAATTATAAAATATGTCAGTTTCAGAGCGAGAACGTTCAGAAATTGAACTATTACACTAGATATGTTGTTGTTACATCGAAAAAGTATGAAATACCCAGAATTCATACTGGGCGATCCATTATTATAGAAACTATTCACAATGAGGGTTAACTGGACACCCTGTATCTTTGGGTTGATTCAAGGTGTTTGTTTAATTTTTTTAGAACATATCATCATGGACTTCAAAGAATACAGGGTGATTCAGTCATGAAATGCACTTTGAACCTCACGAAAATACCCAAAAACCACCTTTTTTTATTCATCACCCTCTATTTCAAGATTAACTCCGATGAGGTGGGAGTTTTCTTTCACCATTGTACTTGAAATAAAAACATCAATACGGCTGAGAGTTTTTATCCACTTCCTATGACCAGATTTTTTTATGTAATATGAAAATAATTTATTTATGTTATTCTATTCTTATTCCAGCATAAAAAAAAATCTGTTCATAGGAAGTGGATGAAAAGTCTCAGCCGTATTGATGTTTTTATATCGAGTACAATGGTGAAAGAAAACTCCCACCTCATCGGAGTTAATCTTGAAATAGAGGGTGACGAAAAAAAAGGTGGTTTTTGGGTATTTTCGTGAGGTTCAAAGTTCCACTTCCTATGACCAGATTTCTTTATGTAATATGAAAATAATTTATTTATGTTATTCTATTCTTATTCCAGCATAAAAAAAAATCTGTTCATAGGAAGTGGATGAAAAGTCTCAGCCGTATTGATGTTTTTATATCGAGTACAATGGTGAAAGAAAACTCCCACCTCATCGGAGTTAATCTTGAAATAGAGGGTGACGAAAAAAAAGGTGGTTTTTGGGTATTTTCGTGAGGTTCAAAGTTCATTTCATGACTGAATCACCCTGTATTCTTTTAAGTCCATGATGATATGTCCTGAAAAAATCAAATAAACACCTTAAATCAACCCAGAAATACTGGGTGTCCACTTAACCTTCCTTGTGAATAATTTCTATAATAATGGATCACCCAGTATAAATTCTAGGTATTTCAGACTTTTTAGATGCAACAACAACATATCTAGAGTAATAGTTCATTTTGTGAACGTTCTCGCTCTGAAACTGACATATTTTGTAATTTCAAAATCGGGCATTCATTCAATTATGGATAACCCTGTATTCATAACAATTTTCGGTCATATTCCTCTATATGGTTGCTCCCTGGGAATGTAATGAAATGTTTCTTGAGAAAAATTTGAGTTCGTTCTATTCTGTACCGAGATACGGGCGTAGTGAAAGTGGGCATTTTCAACTTCAACGCTCTGTATCTCGAAATCTAGTCATAGGATTGAGTTGGAGCCATGGACACTTTTGATCAGTAGGTCGAGTACTACCTAGGAGCATAGAATAACTGGAGGGAAGGCTTCATACGCTCGACAGATCATTTTGAACTGCCAATAACGGCGGAGGTTAGAGTTTCGTGTGACGCCCGATAGATAACGCTGAGATCCTTTATTCAGTAACATGTCAGATATTTTGTTCTATGGCGCTACAATTGCAAAGAATATAATGTGGCTGTCATTGTTATTGATACATTTATGCTTCTTTTTAATTGAAAATGGCCATAAATCATAACATATACAATATTGATGACATATCATCGCTTTATTCTAATCAACTTTTTATGCGCAATTTTATGGGAAGTCTGTGATCGGTAATAAATTTGTCAAAACAATATCCTTATCGGAAAAAGCGAACATTCACGTGAGTATTACTATTATTATACGGGAAGCCTGAGGTTTTATCTGTTCTCGTGTATTATACGCAGAATTGTATGGTACCCCGTTTACATTCCCTCTGCTAACACTTAGATTCGGAGCGGGAAACAGATTTTTCTTCCTATATTCAATCTGATCCTTGTAGCCATTTCTTTACACGTGCTATATGCATTATATTGTCGGATTTACGAAAAAAAGTATGTATTGCTTTCTTTCAAAAGAATATATATTATGATATAGTAATAAATGGGACCTAATAAGTAATAACAACGAATAACCATTAAAGATAATTTTATTAAGGATAGCCATGTTGTAGGAAGAAAGGACGTTGTCGCCATCTCGTGACCTTGCGGCGAACTGACAAGTTCGGACGTTTTTGGCAGTTCATTTTCGTAGGGGAGCCTTCTCTCCAGTTATTCTATGCTCCTAGGTACTACATTATACCAAAATTTTGGAAAATTTGACGGAACGCCATTTGCCATAGAAAAAGTGTTGGGTCCTTTGACAGATTATTCTAAATCCTATTATTTGCCACACTGTGTTATAAAACCCGACTCACTGACGACTAAATTGAGAGTAGTCTTTGATGCATCTCAAAAATGTTCATCGGGGTTTTCACTTAATGATTCATTGTACGTCGGCCCTAAATTACAAACTGATTTGGTGGGTCTTTTGGCTCGTTTCAGAACACATCGTATCGCGTTTACTGCTGACATTAAGCAGATGTTTCGACAGATTTTAGTTTCACCTGAGTATCGAGATTATCAGCGTATTTTTTGGCGTTTCTCTAGTGATGAATCACTTATAGAATATACGTTAAATACTGTTACATTCGGAGTAACATGTTCGCCGTTTCTTGCAAATAGAGTCATCAAACAGCTCGCGGTTGATGAGGGTTGTAATTTTCCGTTAGTCCTTTCTGTCTTGAATAATGATATTTATGTCGATGATGTACTGCCGGGAAGTGATTCTTTGGATGATGCTCGTGCAATTATTGAACAATTGATTTGTGTTTTTGGAAAAGCCGGTTTTCCTCTGAGGAAATGGGCTTCAAATTGTTCTGGATTACTTAGTTTTCTGCCAGATGAATCTAAACAGATTCCCCTTGATTTGGACGACGGTTCTGTCGTTGAAGTCTTGGGTTTGAGATGGAATCCTACTAAAGACGTATTTTGTTATACCGTAAATGTTTCATCTAAAGAATGCACGAAGCGGACTATTTTGTCGGAGTTGGCGAGAAAATCTGATCCTTTAGGCTTTCTCGCACCTATTACTTTTTTTGCTAAATATTTGAATCAAATTTTATGGAGTTTGGGATTAGATTGGGATGACGTTCCACCAGAGAATATCGTTTCTCGATGGAATCAATATAGATCAGAACTCGAGTCTGTTTCAAATCTTGAAATTTCCAGATTTTTAGAAATTCCTCGATCCAGGTGTTGTGAATTGCATGGATTTTGCGACGCGAGTGAAAGAGGTTATGCTGGCGTTGCATACTTGAGAATAATGATTTCGGATTCCGAATACAAGTCCATTTTAGTTCTAGCTGAAACTAAAGTTGCTCCCTTAAAAAAGGTATCGATACCAAAATTGGAGTTATGTGCCGCCGTGTTATTGAGTAACATGTTGAGTTGAGTTATATAAAATTTGTTTCGAATTTCACTATAACTCGCACCTTTGCATGGTCCGACTCAAATGTAGCATTATGTTGGATCAAGACTCCACCAAGTAGATGGAAGACTTTCGTCGCTAATAGAGTTGGCTCTATTCAAGAAAAGGTTAGTCCAAGTTGCTAGCATCATATTGATGGTTGTGAAAATCCAGCAGACATCGGCTCTAGAGGTTGTCTACCCTCTGAGCTTTCAAATAATTCGTTATGGTGGGCGGGACCCCCTTTTCCTAGAAGTGAAATTTCTGTTTCTAATGAAATTACTGAAAATCTCTCTGATGATGAGATAATATCGGAAACGGAACTTTATAGTTTCAATGTTCATGTTGAAGATGGAGTAGTTTCGTCTTTACTAGAAAAATATTCGTCTTTGACTAAAATACAGCCTATTATAGCCTATCTCTATAGATTCATTAATAATATTCGGAAAGATCAACATAAGATGAGTGTTTTTCTCACTGCCAGGGAATTGAATATGGCTTTGAATATCCTTGTTAGAAACGTTCAGAATATTGTTTTTGCGGAAGAAATAAAACGGTTAAAGCAAGGTTTACCTATTTCGAAACCTTTACGCAAATTGATGCCGTTTTTATGCGATTTTGGTTTGCTCAGAGTAGGCGGTCGTATTGTTAATTGTAGATTATCCTATGATAAAAAATTCCCAATTTTGCTACCTAGAAAACATAGATTAACGGAATTAATAGTTGAAAGTTTTCATCGCACCGGTCTACGTACCTTGCAGTATTTGCTCTCCCAACAGTTTTGGATTCTGTCACCTAGAAGGGCGATTCGAAGTACAATTTCGAAATGCTTCAGATGTTTCAGGACGAATCCGAAAACCTTTCAGCCATTGATGGGAAATTTGCCTCCCTTTCGTATATCCCAGGCTAAACCGTTTTCGTGCGTGGGTATCGACTTCGGTGGCTCGTTCATGATCAAAAGTAGCGGATTGCGATCTTCTAAAATGCAAAAATCCTATCTTTGTTTGTTGCGCTACAAGGGCGTTGCATTTAGAATTGGCTTCAGATTTAAGTACTGCATGTTTTCTGGCCGCCTTTCGTCGGTTTATTGGAAGGCGCGGTCGAGTATCATCTATTCACACTGATGGTGGTACTAACTTTGTTGGTGCTGCTAATTATTTAAAAAACATCTTGAAGGATTCTGCTGTGTTCTCGTCCATGTTCTTAAAAATTCAGGGTATCGTAGGGAATTGGACTATTTAAAACTCAATTTATAACTTCGTCGACGTTTCGGAACCGATGGTTCCCTTTTCAAGACTGCAAAAATTTTCAGTTTAGAATGAAGGAATACAACAAAAACAAAATCAGTTGTTACCTCGTTATAGTGGTGAAAATCTCAAAATGCTCTCTGGATCAATGTTGGATTATTAGAAATCAAAATCTTATTTTCCCACAAGTGAACATTAATTAGCAATTGTCAACAAACTGTCTTTTCTGTCAACTTATATATATTATACGTCACAAACATAGAACATAAATTTTAACAGGTACAAGTCATAGAATTCTAGAAATGACACAATCATAAAATTTGCTGAGATTATTAGTATCTTCTCTAAAATTTACAGAATTCTTTTTTCTTATGAACACCATTTCACTGATCAATCTTCTTGAGTAATTCTGTTCCCTATCTAAAATTGTCACATTTTTAAAATCAAATTTGTGTCCCTCTCTTTTTATATGTTGGGTTAGGGCTGTTCTGTTCCCACTATCACTGTGTACGTGTGCTGCATCTCTTACATGTTGTCTTATTCTTTCTTTCTTTTACAATATTTGGGTGAAAGAATAAGACAACATGTAAGAGATGCAGCACACGTACACAGTGATAGTGGGAACAGAACAGCCCTAACCCAACATATAAAAAGAGAGGGACACAAATTTGATTTTAAAAATTGACAATTTTAGATAGGGAACAGAATTACTCAAGAAGATTGATCAGTGAAATGGTGTTTATAAGAAAAAAGTTTTCTGTAAATTTTAGAGAAGATACTAATAATCTCAGCAAATTTTATGATTGTGTCATTTCTAGAATTCTATGACTTGTACCTGTTAAAATTTATGTTCTATGTTTGTGACTTATATCTTAGTTGACAGAAAAGACAGTTTGTTGACAATTGCTAATTAATGTTCACGTGTGAGAAAATAAGATTTTGATTTCTAATAATCCAACATTGATCCAGAGAGCATTTTGAGATTTTTACCACTATAACGAGGTAACAACTGATTTTGTTTTTGTTGTATTCCTTTATTCTAAAATAAAAATTTTTGCAGTCTTGAAAAAGGAACCATCGGTTCCGAAACGTCGACGAAGTTATAAATTGAGTTTTAAATAGTCCAATTCCCTACGATACCCTGAATCTTGAAGGATGTTGCGGATAGCGAAAAATTTGAATGGTCGTTTAATCCTCCCGCCACTCCACATTTCGGTGGTCTTGCTGAGAGCGGTATCAAATCGGTCAAAACGCACTTGTATCGTGTAATAGGAGAACAAGTTTTGACTTTCGAGGAATTGAACACATTGTTGGTACAAATCGAAGCTGTGCTCAATTCACGCCCTTTAACGGAACAGATTTCGGATCCCAATGATTTTTCTGTTTTGACTCCAGGTCATTTTTTGACATTGGAACCGTTGTCGGCTTTGCCGGACCCTGATATGACTTCGTTGAATTTCAATCATCTCGATAGGTGGCAATTATTGACTCGTTTGCACCAAGATTTTTGGAAGCGCATTCTTTAAATCAACGATTGAAATGGAATAGCGGCGGTGTTGTGATAGATGTCGGTGATTTGGTTCTGATAAAGGATGAAAAGCTTCCTCCATTAAAGTGGAAGATTGGTAGAATCAAGGAATTATATCCTGGCAGGGATGGAGTTGTTCGCGTGGCTTCAGTGAAAACACCTGAGGGTCATTCCAAACGTGGACTTACCAAATCATGTCCACTACCACGGTCAAATTAATTTGATTGAGTTTTTCCATGGAAGTTCGACTGCAGTGGCGTACCCAGACATTTGTCTTGGGGGGGATATGAAACAAATAATAATAATATTTTTTTAATTGCAAAACGAGAATCAGAAATTTTGGTTTGCTATCATATAACAAAATCTAGTCGCCTTGGTCTTCTTGCTAGATCATCGATTATTTCATTTTCGGAAATTGGCAAGTCCCTGTGAATAGACATCATGGCTAGGCCATTAAGTCTATTTTGTGAAGTAGAATTCTGGAGATAGTTTTTGATTCTCTTCAAAGTTGAGAATGTTCTCTCTGGTGTGGCTGTGGAGACTGGTATTGTACAGAAAAACTGCAATAGCTTGTACACATTAGGATAAGCTTGTTTATTACATAATTCCAGGTGAGATAAAGCTTGACGATCGCTGTCAATATTTAGACGGCTACTCAGGTAATTGTGCCACAGCTTGATTTCAATTTTGGAAACAACTTTTGGCACATCAGGTATATATAAATCTAGAAGTTTGTCATAGGAGTCGCAATCTGTTGGTTCCTTTCCTGATAGTAAACACATGAAACCTTCGAAAAGTTGCTTATGATTTGCGAATCTTTCTTTGAGCTGGTTTATGAAAAAATCTATGAATGGAATGTAAATCGCAATCCTGCAATAATCCACTACTGGTGCTTCTGAAGCTTGCGAAATGACAGGATTAGATCTATTCCTTTGTCTTGGCACAATTCTTTTCAACTTAATAGTGGTTCCAATCCTTGAGGCAATAGCCTGAAATGAATGAAAATTATTAATATAACTAACAAACACAAATTCCATATTCTAACTCGTACCTGAGCCTCGTTGAAGATCGGATCAAACTGCGTTTCCGCATTTTGGCGTATATTTTTCAAGAAAGAAATCGTATTTTCCGTCATAGTAATAACTTCTCTGAGGTCGATTCCAGCTTTTTGTAGAAAACGACAAAGGGATAAGGCAACACTAAAAATTTGATTCACGGTCGGTAGTTTGACTAAAAAATCTGAATCATTCAAGGTGTTTCGCAACATATTCGCATCTCCAGAATCCTTCCAGCTCGAAATCTCTTCCAAACTTTCAACGACATGATCGAATAATTCCAAAAAATCTTGCACTGCTTCATATTTAGATGTCCACCGAGTTGCACATAATCTTTTGAGGGTTTTTGCGGATGGATTATGGTCAGACTCAGCAATATTTTTCAAAAGAACATTTTGTCTTTTAGGGGTGTTGAAGAAATCATACAATTTTTCTATCGTATTGAGACAGTTTCTAATTTGGGGAAGTTCGGAAGCCTTGGATATGGCCAAATTTAATAAGTGGGCAGCACAGTGCACATAAATCGCATTAGGGTAGCTACGACGAATAACTGCCTGAACGCCATTGAATTTTCCTGACATTTTACTCGCTCCATCATAACCTTGCCCAACAAGATCATTCAGATCTAATCCAAATGTTTCCAAACTTTTCATTATCAAATTTGACAAACTTTCGGGAGTTAAATTTTCTGCAGGAATAAACTGTAAGAAGTCCTCGCGGATCTTATGGTCATCAACGTACCTCACACATAAAGTAACTTGTTCCGTAGTCGATATATCGGTTGTTTCGTCCACTAAAACAGAAAAGGCTCCTGCCCCATTAATTCTTGAAACCAATTTATTTAGCATTATGCCATTTATACTATTGATTATCTCATTCTGTATTTTTGGGCTTATACAGGGTCTTTCACGAGGAACCTCACCCATATTTATACGGGAAACTACTGAACGTATTTTCATGAAATTCAGCACTTATAAGTATTTCACGATGCTGATGAAATCTAAAATATTTTCAAGGCATGAGCACCTCCGGTTTTTCCGGAAATGACGTCAACTTCCGTTTTTCAAATTAGAACACCATTTTTTTATTGCAGAAATAGATTCCTTAGAAAATTTCAAGTTATTTTGATGTAACATTTTTCAGTTTTGGTTGAAAAATTCTCTCTGAGCGGGAAAATTCGAAAAAAAAATCGAAAATAGAGCTCCGCTGAAACAAGAATAACTTCGAGGTTTTTGGATGGAAAATTTTCATTTTTGGGATTTTTCAAGATGTAAGATTGATGTATCCACTTTAAAAATCGAAATCGCGATTGATGATACAGGGGGTGAAAAAATCGCTTTCAAAGTTAGGGATGACAAAATCGTGAAAAATCAATTTTTTCAAATTAGAACCCAATTTTTTTATGGCAGATATTGTATCTACGTTAAAAAATAATGTGAGTGTTGCCCTAAAGTGGATATTTTCTGAGTTATTCACAAAAAACTGTTTTTCGTCTTGAATTTTCAGCTATTTCTTTTCCCTTCACGCCAAAAAGATGAAATTTTCAGGAACTTTTACTTAAACCATGTTTTGGATTTTACTGCCCTAATATGCAAGAGAAAAAAGTTACAGGTTGTTCCTAAATAGATGGCGAATTTGGATTCGAATTTGTATCGGAAACCTCTTTATTTCAACTAATCGGCCATCGGTTTTCTCTCCAGTGATAAATAAATGATTACTTATGAACCATATGCAAAAACTTACCATGTTTTACATTCTTTTTTTTTTAATGATAGATATCATTAATTACATCTGCCAAATTCCTCTTTATTCAGTAGCATTTTGTGTTTACTATTAATTTGGTGATAATTCGTATTAAGTTATAAAATCGATCACTATGACTAATTTTACCAATGAAGATTATTTAAATCTCATTCTACTTCATGGAGAATGTAATAAAGTTGTAGATAGAACGATTCGACTGTTCATTGAGAGGTTTCCTGACCGACCCACACCAACGAGAGATACCATTAACAGAACCATGACAAACTTGAGAAATGTCGGATCTTTCGTTAAGAAAACAAAACTTTGAGCATCTTCTCTAGATATAACTGCGAGAGTTTGCCATGGTTCTCCTAATAGTAACTTGAAGTCGTTTTCATGAAGGGGTGAAAAATCTACAGCATGGTTCAAATAACAGTTTCTGAAAATTTCATCTTTTTGGCGTGAAGGGAAAAGAAATAGCTGAAAATTCAAGACGAAAAACAGTTTTTTGTGAATAACTCAGAAAATATCCATTTTAGGGCAAGGGTGTGATGCATACACTCACATTATTTTTTAACGTAGATTCAATATCTGCCATAAAAAAATGGGGTTCTAATTTGAAAAAATTGATTTTCACGATTTTGTCATCCCTAACTTTGAAAGCGATTTTTTCACCCCCTGTATCATGAATCGCGATTTCGATCTTTAAAGTGGATACATCAATCTTACATCTTGAAAAATCCCGAAAATGAAACTTTTATATCCAAAAACCTCGAAGTTATTCTTGTTTCAGCGGAGCTCTATTTTCGATTTTTTTTTCGAATTTTCCCGCTCAGAGAGAATTTTCCAACCAAAACTGAAAAATGTTACATCAAAATAACTTGAAATTTTCTAAGGAATCTATTTCTGCAATAAAAAAATGGTGTTCTAATTTGAAAAACGGAAGTTGGCGTCATTTCCGTAAAAACCGGAGGTGCTCATGCCTTGAAAATATTTTAAATTTCATCAGCATCGTGAAATACTTATAAGTGCTGAATTTCATGAAAATACGTTCAGTAGTTTCCCGTATAAATATGGGTGAGGTTCCTCGTGATAGACCCTGTATAGGTTTCTCTTTTACTCGATTTCTCAAGTGTTTCCCTCAGTGTTGCGTCACCCCTAGCCCTATATTTCAATATTGATCGAAATTTTCCTTCATTAACGGAATTATCATCAACTTTCAGTTCTCCGGAATCTCTATGTCCCCTGAGTGACATTTCCTCTCTACCACATAATAATAGAGCTTCTATAATTGGTTTAATTTTAGATCTGTTTTCTGCCACCTGTTTTTTTCTATTTTCATGCATTAAGTCTCTAACACTATGACATGCCTGATTGGTCTGAGCCTTGTCTTTTATTTGCATGAAGTTATCGTAAGCACAAATGGATTCTTTATGAAATAGGGCATTTTGATGTGAATTGGATATCTGAAACAATGGATCACATCTGAGCAACAACTGCAAAATAAAATGGAATAAATATTTACCTCTTTTGCCTTCTTCCAGTTGTCCATTTCAGATTTCACTAAAGCACCTAATGTCTGGCTATTCATCCCACCTGTTGTTGCGAAAAATACACAAAACTTACAGAATGCCCCCTTTTCTTTCGCTGAGTAGGAAAGCCAATCGAACTCTGAAAGCCACTTATGCTGAAATCGAAGTTTCACTTTGTATTTTTCATGTAAAGGAAACGTGTATGTCGGCGATGGGACCCAGAGTGAACTAATAACTTCTTTTATATCGATGACATGTTGTCCCACAAAGTTTCCAATGTCTTTGGAATTCACATGCACTTGTACTTCTTCACTTGAATTTTTAGTAGCCGAAGTTCCAGCAACCGAACTTGTGGATTTTGTTTCGCATTCATCGACTTTTGTTCGTTTGATGAAGCCCGCCAAAGAAGTTTGTATACTCATGATGAGGTTTTTCGGGACCTCTATTAAGAAAACACCTTTGTAACAATTAAACGAATTATTATGAAAGGAAGCCAAAGTAAACTCACGACTAATTCCTAAAGATCGCCTTAAGGAATGAAATAGAAAAATATCTACTCATCTACTTCATACCAGTAAACAAAACATCACCTGTAGCAAGTGCAATTTTAATGCAGTATTTATCGGCCGACAAAGGGATCTTGAGCCGAAAATGTCATGTTCCGATGAGATTTATTCACTCCTAATTTAATGGCTTGTTTTGATGTGCCGCCGAACACTGCGATAATTACGGCACTCGGAAGGCTTCATATTTTTTTATTAATAATTTGGTATACAGTGACCGGAGCGAATCTGCGAATATATTCTACTGTCAGGAACTTTACTTCCCTTGAATTTAACCGTTATTAGGAGAATTCCCTTTTATCACACACTTTTGGACCTAACAATGGATCTTCCTGGGAGGGATATATCCCCCTTATCCCCCCCCCCCTTGAATACGCCACTGAGTTCGAGTATATATGCACTTTTAATTTTATGAAAATATTTTCATATTTTGGTGCGCGGAATGTTAGGGTTTCGCACATTTTTTGGTTTTTTTTATTTTCGGAACGAATCGACCAATGTTCGAAATGTTTCTTTTTGTGTTGTCTTTTTCCTTTGTTTGCACCACAACGTGTAATTCTGGCAACATCGGAAAATGGAGGATGAGAGGTATTCTCTAGAATAACGCGGAAGAGAATTTTCGAATCGTCGTCGAACTCTAGTTTTGCTACAATAGAAGAAAACTTAGAGAATCATCATCATTCTTTTTGGCACGATTAAACGCAATCATAAAAAATAGGATACTTATTTGAAGAACGATTTTCGATATTCTGTTCTCCGACGAAAAGTTTCATATATTGATTGTAACTAATAATGTGAATAATTATATAAGTTCAATTCCTCTGATACAGAATCTCATACAATAAACAAATTTAAATTCATAAAAAAAATTTAGTTTAGGTTTTCAGTCTCAATCACATTTTTTTTTACTGTAGGTTCATATGTGAATGATTTTACCCGAACCTAAATTACAACCAGAACAGAAATTCGCAATAAATTCGTACAACCAAGAAGGAGTAATATATTTTTATTTTGTTCCTTCACATCTACCAATACAGGTAACATTTCTGTCTGTTGTTCTTCAGCTAAAATCAATATTATAGACCGCAACCTTGAAAGTGGGAATTCCCTCAGTTTTAAGGAATTCCCTATTATTTCTTTCCATCTGGTAAAACGTAAGGATCCCTGCCCTATGAATTTACAGTGTTGTCGGCAGTTTCGTGAATAATTCCACTTCATTCGTGAATATACGAGGGCATTCGGCAACTTTCGCCCTCCCTTTGGTAAAGGCTGTACGTACCAGAATTCTCGCATGTGGAAGAAAAGGGCGGTAAATACGAGGAATGTCGGAGATATCTTCGGACGTCCTGAAAATCGACGATTTCTTAGGGGTGGTGAGGGGTAAGAAGTAGGTAGACTTTGACGTACGCTTAGAAAGCTCCGCACTATAAACCCCTCTCAACTTTTACCCTCAATCCAACAATATGAAGCACAACATAAACGAAAGAAATGAAACAATAAGCAACCCTACCTTAACAGGAGATCGCAGAGAAACCAAATAACAAATTTGGAACAAATTGCTATGAAAATCGCAAAAGTGGAAAACAACACGTCTGCAAACTTTGACAATTCGTTAAGAATTATACTACAACAGAGCAAACACCATCGTTATTATGATTTCTATCGATGATCTCTGAGATGTGAATTTCAATTACCTTATTGGGAAATCTTCTCGTGAACCAAATCTTTCACAAAATTTTCGGGAATATCCATTGAAAAATGTGTGTTCTCGATGCAACGTCAGATGAACAAACAACCCATCATTTACCCTCCTTAGGTCTTTAATCACCAACTATTACTCGTATGTTAGCTTGTCTACTTCGTCTATTTTCATCCTTGATCAAATTGGAATAAATTGAACTGAAATTCGCACAGTCTGTTATTCAATTCATCGAGTTTATTTCGCGTTTTATAAATTTTTTTCCGCCATTTCTCTTTTGTTCTTTATTTTTTCTCTATATTTCTATATAGCTAGTTTCCTCAAAATCCATATCATGGCCTAGCTTCAAAACATATTCGGCCAAAGCCGTACTTTCTGCTTTATTCGTCGACGAATAAAGCTAGACCTAGCATTCTATATAGAGAAAAAATAAAGAGAAATAGCGGAAACATTTTTATGAAACGATAAACTCGATGAATAGAATAACAGACTGTGCGAATTTCAGTTCAATTTATTCCAATTTGATCAAGGATGAAAATAAACGAAGCAGACAAGCTAACATACAAGAACGAATAATAGTTGGTGATTGAAGATTGAAGGAGGATGAATGATGGGTTGTTTACTCATCTGACCTAGGAGTATACAGGGTGATTCACGGTGGATGGCACATTAGACGTTTCTGGAGAACCAGACTTCGGATCGATTTGAAAATTCAATGGAATGCATTATCGGAACTGTTCTACCCAACTAAAATATTTTCGTCAATGCGATATTGCCACTTCTATTAGAAAGTAGTAGCAACTTTGCTTTTTCAAATGGAACACCCGGTATATTATATTATTTTTGGGATCTCCAACAACCTCTCGACAACTTTTATTAACATTTCTCTATACCTATCTGTTGCCGTTTTCGAAATATAAATTAATTTCAATTTTTTTCACCGGAAAACATGACCTCGAAAAATGCTGATAACTTCGGGTTGAGAAACACTATGGCATTGAAATTTGGTTTGGAGTTAGGTGATACATAAATGCTCCCAACACTTCAGCCTGATTTACGTTACTTCAAAACAGGGTGATAAAAAAATACAGTCTTTTCGGTTGCTTGAAAAAGTGACTGAAAGTTGTTTATTTCAAATGGACTGCCCTGTATATTATTGGAAATTCGGAGAACTGATGTAATTCGCTTTTATTCGATGTATATTATGCCTTTACCCAACTAGTCAAATTTCGGACTTATGAGCATTTATTTGTCAAAATGTTCCTTCAGAATGGTATTCCCAATCGGCATGTGTTAACAGGCCATGATTACTATTTGACGGTACCTTGTGACATTTTCCTAATAATTAAGTCACCAAGAAACTTGAATATCTACTTTTCATCATTTGGGAAGTTGCAAATACCCTCGGAACGATGGAAGAAAACTATTCAAACGAAGTGCTCATGAATTTGTTTATTATGAACTGAAGAGACGTTTTGACGATCGGTGGATGAGGCGCTTGGTACCATGGAATTGGCCAGCAAGATCACCCGATCTTAGTCCATTAGATTTTTACAAAGTTTACAAGTTTACAAAACACCCGTGCGTTCGACATCAGATGAATTATTGGAAAGGATTTCCCAAGCCTTTGAAGATTTGGATCCCAATGAAATCCGATGTGCCACGACGAAAGCAGTCAACACCCGCATTCTTAGAAGTGAACGGCCAGCGATTCGAACAAATTTTGAAATATTCGTCATGATTGTTTTACTTTTTTATTATTATTCATATAAATAGTTCGGCTTTCAAGTTTCTTGGTGCCTTCATTATTGGGAGAATGTCACAAGGTACTGTCAAATAGTAATCATGGCCTGCCTACCGAATACCGAATGGAAATACCATTATGAAGGGACATTTTGACAGTTAGGTTTAGGCATGATATACATAGAATGAAAGCGAATTTCATCAGTTTTCCGAATTTCCAATGATATACAGGGCATTCCATTTGAAACAAACAACTTTCAGTCACTTTTTCAAGCAACCGAAAAGACTATATTTTTTTTATCACCCTGTATTGAAGTAACGTAAATCGTGCTGAAGTGTTGGAAGCATTCATGTATCACCTAACTCCAAATCAAATTTCAATGCCATAGTGTTTCTCAACCCGAAGTTATCAGCATTTTTAGAGGTCATGTTTTCCAGTGAAAAAAATTTAAATTAATTTATATTTCGAAAACGGCAACACATAGGTATAAGGAAATGTCAGTAAAAGTTGTCGTGAAGTTGTTGGAGATTCCAAAAATAATATAATATACCGGGTGTTCCATTTGAAAAAGCAAAGTTGCTACTACTTTCTAATAGAAGTGGCAACACTGCATTGACGAAAATATTTTAGTTGGGTAGAACAGGTCCGATAATGCATTCCATTAAATTTTCAAACCGATCCGAAGTCTGGTTCTCCAGAAACGTCTAATGTGCCATCCACCGTGAATCACCCTGTATACTATATACTCCTAGATCTGACGTTGCATCGAAAACAAACATTTTTTCAACAGATATTCCCGAAAATTTTGTGAAAGATTTGGTTGACGAGAAGATTTCCCAAGAAGATAATTGAAATTCACATCTGAGAGATCATGGATAGAAATAATATTAACGATGGTGTTGGCTCTGTTGTAGTTATACTTATTTCATAGTGGTGAGAGAATTCTTTAGTTTCCTGTCCTGTGTTCTATTGTTTATGATTTTTTATTTTAGACCTTGAAAATGGCTACAACCAACAGCCGAAACGTCGTCATTGCTGAATAAAAATAAAGAGTATTTCACTGGAATAAATTTGGTCACCTATACCCAATAACTCAATATACAGGGTGGCCATTTGAAAACGAAACAGACGAGATTACAGACGAAATAAATTTTTTCGATAGAAATGCTCGGACAGGTCGATTTCTGTTTCGAGGGGGACAACTTAAGATGTAGGTTACGGACGCATAGCGCTTCAACCCTTGCTGCTACAACCCCCACCCCCAATTTTTGAATAGGGAAGATGGGATGAGTGATACCTCATTTGAAAGGTATTTTTATACTGATTTCAGCACAGTAATTGTTTTTTCATTTTATGCATTAGTTCTCGAAATATTCTCAACTAAGTATTTGAAAATGAAGTGGTGTTTTCATGGCACTTGTAGTGTTTTTTTGTGAAAAATCGACATCTTGATTGAAGATTTCTATGTCAGTGGATTGGAGGAAGGAAGCCACAGTCAAGATTGTTTTGAAGCTCAAAATGTCGATTTTTCACAAAAAACACTACAAGTGCCATGATTATCACTCTTTTCATTTTTAGTGAGGAAGTTTCCGTAGCAACGATCGTTTCATCCCGAAAAAATTTTCAAGTCGGCAAAACCAACATGTTGGTTTTTCAGCGACAAAATTTTTGACGTTTCTCGAATTCAAAGATAGCTTCGGAAATGAATATCATAGAGAGAACAAACATTGTTTAGTGGTTTAGTTAATCTATGATGAATTCTAATTTGCCAAATAGCGCAATACACGTCAAATGTGAACATATTACCCTATTTTCTCGTGGAATACTCAAGCCGAATTCCACTCGAGATGAAATTTAAGCAGGTAAAATTTCTCTCTTGTAATATTCAAGTTTGTTGCTTTTCGGAAATTTCGCTCATGACATTTTTTTCAAAATCACTCGCCTGACGGCTCGTGATTTTGATACAAATGTCATTCGCGAAATTTCCGAGCAACAAACTTTCATATCACAATCGAGAAATTTTGCCGGCAAAATTCCATCTCTAGTGGTATTACGTATGAAAACACCACTTCATTTTCAAATACTTAGTTAAGAATATTTCGAGAACTAATGCATAAAATGAAAAAAAAATGACTGTGCTGAAATCAGTATAAAAATACCTTTCAAATGAGGTATCACTCACCCCATCTTCCCTATTCAAAAATTGGGGGTGAGGGTTGTAGTAGCAAGGGTTGAAGCGCTATGCGTCCGTAACCTACATCTTAAGTTGTCCCCCTCGAAACAGAAATCGACCTGTCCGAGCATTTCTATCGAAAAAATTTATTTCGTCTGTAATCTCGTCTGTTTCGTTTTCAAATGGCCACCCTGTATATTATTGAAAATTCTCCATAATATGAATTTAGCATTTTATTAATTGGAATTTCCAAAATTGGATTAGTGAATTATTACCTGCGTAACGTAGCACCCTGGAAGGAACTAGGGTTTATCGAGACTTTGCTGCCGAAATGGTAGACAGCGTGGAGTAACTAATCTCCCCCCTCTAATCTGATCGGTGATTGATTATGTGATATTTTCACCCTACTTCATTGTTAATTTTTTTCTGACGTTTGTAATGTACCAAAAAGTGTATAAATAGCAACAAATGAATTGAATTTTTTAAAAGCTTTCTTATTTATACTGTTACATCACTGCTCAGGAGATATAATGGAAATAATGATATCGTTAATTTAGGTGGCCATTTTATAACGGAAGGACATTCTCTAGAGCAAGGTTTCATACTATTTGAATGTTTGAATTGTCACGTTTGGAGCGTTGATAATCCACAAGCCATTACCGAAAATCCATATAATCCACAGGAACGATGATTGGTAGAATGTTACACCTCAACGGTGATCCATATGAGATACGATTATTATCATTAATCTTATCGAAATGAGGTTCCAAAAGGACGGGGCCCCATGTCACACGGGATGCGTAAAAATAAATTTTTATAAGGATTAGATGATCGAATAATTCCACCTAATGGTCCGCTTATTGGTGTGCGAAAGCGATATCAGATTATTATCTCTTTATGTTCTTTTTTGATAATATTATTAATAATTAATTATTTTCTTTATGTCAAGTTAATTGTCTGTGCCGATAAACCAGAGGCAACAATATACGAAAATTTAGGCAGTCGATGGCGAAATATGTTCTCAATTGCTTCGAAAAGCAATATCATATAAAACCAGTTTCCGGCCATTGAAATATTTTCCTATGTTTTATTTTGAAGGCGGTCTGATTCTGGTTTTGACATAGATAATTCATACTCATGACTTCAACCATTGAGTTTAAATATACATAGAGATACATCGCCCTTGCACGATTTGATGCAAACAATTTTGGCAGTTTAGAACTATCGAGGGACTATGAACCGGTGAAGGAACTACACTAAAATCAGCTTCGAATCGTTCAACGGCGATGTACCTCTATGTATATTCAAACTAAATGCTTCAACTGAAATGGTTTTCCTAAAATAAATATCCGGAATTATTTTTTAGGGTCGAGTAATATTCTGCAGCGGCTCGCCCTTCCCAGATGTGCAATACGACGGAAAAATTTACCACCCTGGACAAGGTAACAATGCGTATATCTTTCCTGGTGTAGCTCTTGGTGTTATCGTAGCAGGCGTTCATCATATCGTCGAAGATTACTTCATCTTAGCTGCTCAAACCGTCGCCGATAATGTGAAAGAAGAAGATCTTGCTAAGGGTAGTCTTTACCCTCCCCTTGGTTCCATTAACGAAGTATCTCTGCAGATTTCTACACTCATAATGGCAGATGCCTACAAAAATGGTGAGTGATCATAAATTCGATACTACTATTGTTGCATTGATTTTCAAGTGAGTTTTGTCCAAGGGATTTCCAAGCATGGTTATACTGTTAATACTAGGTGGGCCACGGGAATACGACTATTTTGAAATGAACGGTACGCGTCCAATTTTTATAAGCTTTTATTTAGTTTCACCTGTCCCGGTGTCTGTCTTTCTGTCTGTCTGTCTGTAATCAAATCTTGCAAGTTGAATATGACACACTTCTGATCGTCCGATTGATTTGAAATTTTGCAGGTGTACCTAATTCTGGTGACAATGCATCATGAAATATTTTTTATAGAAAAAAACAAAATGGCGGTTTCAAAATGGCGGATGAGTTTTGTAATTATGATCCGATTCCATTCAAAGTTAGTATCTGGGGGTATTTGGCTTCGAGAATGATGATAACTACTTTTGTCAAAATTGGGACACAATATGGCGGACGAGTTTTGTAAATATGATCCTATATTCTATTCAAAATTGGTATATGAGGGTTTTCTGGGTCGGAAATTACGATTCTTCAAAATCGAGGAATTCAAGATGGCGGCTTCAAAATGGCGGATGAGTAATGTTATAAAAGCTTATCTCCAAAAATGTTTTTTGAGAATTAGGCTTGTTTAAATAGTAGATACGGTGTTTGCCGGAACGCCATACTTCAAACATACATCTTTTTTTCGTGCATCACTTTCCACTTCATTTAAAAGTATATATATTTCATCAAGAGATAAAATTTTCAAGGTACGTTTAGTCGACATATTGTTAGCGATATTGTCGTGAAACCTCACAACTTATAACTGAAGAACTCAACTGATTACACGGCATACGGTTAAGCTATGAAACGATTCGTTACAATCATGTGCAGAAAGTAAGCAAATACAAGTGTCGCGAATTAAACTCGGAATAGCTCAAAATTTTGATGTTTTTATGCGCTTTTATTAAGTTTCACCTGTCCCGGTGTCTGTCGGTCTCTAATCAAATCTTGCAAGTTAAATATGACACACTTCTAATCGTCCGATTGATTTGAAATTTTGCAGGTGTACCTAATCCTGGTGATACTCTTGTCAAAACTGGGAAATTCAAATGCCGGCCACAATATGGCTGACGAGTTTTGTAATTATGATCATATTCTATTCAAAATTGGTATATGGGGGATTTCTGGGTAGGAAACTACGATTCTTCAAAATCTAGGAATTCAAGATGGCGGCTTCAAAATGGCGGATGAAAGTTGTTATAAAAGCTTTTCTTCAAAAATGTTTTTTGAGAATTAGGCTTGTTTGTTACAAATTTTTCATTTTCACCAGAAAGCAGTTACAGTTATGCCAATTATGTTTGGAAAATATCACTGTTCATATGCTGCCCATCTTGCTCAAAACAACAGGCGAAATTTTCAGGAAATTTCGAGAAGAAAGCTCATCCTTATGCAGAGTAGTTCACTTTGTTCTTGTGTCATTCACCCATCTCATTAAAGTGTTGCAATTAGGATTTGTGCCATGACGATCATTATTGAAATGCTTTCTGCACTTCATCTGGGCTGCTACAGCTGATATTCCATTAAGCACAAAACTTTCGTAAGCGAAAAATAATGGATACTAAATAGAAATATAGACAATTTGAATGCGACATCCGCTAGCCTTCTATCCCCTCTACCCGCCGAGTGCTTTATGACATGCTCCCAGCTGAAATGTACCAAGTCCATAGTCCATACAGCCTAGTTTTGAGATAACTGGATTGGACGTTGCTCATCAACAATTAAATCAAATGTGACTCATTTGAATTTCAAAAAGTGAGCATATTTATAATTTGGAGCTATAATGATTTTTTTCAAGGTTGATCATCGCCATATTGAAATTAATGTGATTTCATTGGAGTTGGTTCACCATTCCTCTGAAAGTTTCGAAAATGAAATTTCTAACCGTGGAACGAGAGCTTCATTGAATATCATATTATGTAACATACAGGGTGTCCCAAGTTCGAGTGCCTATTAGACGTTTCTGGAGAACTGGACATATTTGAAATCTGAAAATGGGGATTCTGATATTGTTCGAAGTCTTCTACATACCTAAAATATTTTCAGAGCCTGAGCACTTCCGGTTATACAGAGAGTGCAAATAAATTTGCTCAAACATTTTTTTTTCAAATTTTTCGTTCCTGATATGATTGAGTATTGCATGCTGAATACATTTCTGTTAAAACCATGGTATTCATTCGAATAGTTTTCAAAATATCAAAAAAAAAACTGAAAAGATATTCATAGTCAGTATTATGTTCATTCATCCTATTCTGAACATCTCGAGTGTAAACCGTTCTCACAACTTCAAAGTAGAAGAATGAGGAAAGGACATGCATCTTTTTAATTTCATGAATATCATCACATGGCGTTTCAAATTTTGTATCAAAAACTGTGATCGAAAATTGGACATAACTTGTGTTTTTCGAAATAATTAGAACCCTATTTTTTATGATTGCGTTAGATTCTGCGAATAAAAATAGTGATAGCACTCTGAGATGCTGTTGCTCCTAAATTCAGTAATTCCCGAGTTATTCGAGCTTTTCTCGATTCAGGTTGTACGCAGGGTTAAGGTGGGCGTTCAATGTAGTGTGTTTATATTTCAAGTTGATTTCGAAAACGGTTTCACTTTGAGAACTGAAATTTTGTGGGTGAACTCAGAAAGGATTAGGGTTCTTGTTGAAATAATTTCAATCGATTTCATTCCGACAGTTAATTTTTTTCTTTCAAAAATAGAAGAAAATGAGCCAACCCATGCTTCTGTTTTATTTCAACAGAAAGACCCATGAAAATAGTTCAACTTCCGATTAAAAGTGAATCTACTGATAATTTCGTTCAGAAGATCAACTTGAAATACGGAGTTGGCCGAGAATGGCCAAATTCAAATTTTGGCGGGAAAAAGTTCCTGCTTTACCCACAAATTCGCTTATTTCATAGGTCGGTGATTTTTGGATAGAGAGCGCCATTGTACATTTCATTCATGATTAGAGAGATATTCATAGAACTTGATAGTGATAGTGCATGTTCTATGGAGATATGCCATAAAATGGACGGTGGCGCCTCTATCGGCTGAGCTTTCCTATTCGCTTTAAACGCCGACCTTAAATTCATCGAATCTAAACAGATTCGATGAATATTCTTATGAAACCTTAGTAACAACTATCAATTAGACCTGTCACTTGTGAATTATTCATGGGATCATTTATCTTCTATGGTCACAGAATATTTGTCATGCACCATATTCGAGGAATATTTTTTTTCGGCAACCGTCCGGGAAGTACCCACTTCCCGGACGCTTTTTCTTTTAGAAAGTAACATTTCCCGGCCTAGTCCGGAAAGTACGTACTTTCCGGCCTAGGCCGGAAAAACTCATGTCGTTGTTGTCATTGTGATGATTATCACAATAGCAACGAAATAACGGATGACAATTCTGTTCTGTTTAATTCAAATAATAATCAAAATGTATAATAAAAAAAAGTGTCGTCTCATTGATTTGTAATTCTACACGGTTGCCGAAAAAATATTGTACGCAACACGCCCGAAAATAGGTTTTTTGGACTCACAGACTTCCAGGACTCGCCTCCGGCTCGTCCTAGAATTTTGTCTATTCGTCCAAAAAAACCCTATTTTCCGGACTTGTTACGTAAATTACTATTTTCATTACACCGCTCTGAAAACCCTATCAAAACATGTCGATTCAGGGCACCGAAAGTGACCCTTTTCCGTGCGCTGAGACATAGATGCATCTATGATGAGACACAAAGCAACGATTGCGTGATGACAGTAGACGTCAGTGTTTCGAATAATTATTCTTTTACAATATCGAAATGCTTTCTGTCGAAGAACAAATATCGTTGGATTGTTTTCAGAGAGGTGTAATGAAAAATATCGTTCATTACACGTCCAGACAGGCTTTTTCCATGCTTGCACGGAAAAAGCTTACTTTCTGGACTAGTAATGAAATATACTATTTTCGGCAACCGTCTGGGAAGTACCCACTTCCCGGACGCTTTTTCTACGAGAAAGTAACATTTCCCGGCCTAGTCCGGAAAGTACGTACTTTCCGGCCTAGGCCGGAAAAACTCACGTCGTTGTTGTCATTGTGATGATCATCACAATAGCAACGAAATAACGGATGACAGTTTTGTTCTCTGTTCTGTTCAATTCAAATAATAATCAAAATGTATAATAAAGAAATTTGCCGTCTCATTGATTTGTACATGGTTGCCGAAAAAATATTGTACGCAATACGCCCGAAAATTGTTTTTTTGGACTCACAGACTTCCAGGACTCGCCTCCGGCTCGTCCTAGAATTTTGTTTATTCGTCCAAAAAAAAGCCTATTTTTCGGATTTGTTACGTAAATTACTATTTTGGACTCACAGAAATCTTGTCTATTCGTCCAAAAAACCCTATTTTACGTAAATTACTATATAAAACCATATTCGAGGAATATTTTTATAAAACCATAGAATATAATCGAAAAGTAAAGATAAAACCTGAAATTGGACCTGTCACTTGTGAATTATTATGGGATAATTTATCTTCTATGGTCAAAGAATATTCTCAAGTAAAAGATCAGATGAATTTGATTCTACGTACAACATGAATCCAGAAAAGCTCAAACAACTCGGGAATTACTGAATTTAGGAGAAAGAGCAATAAGAGCATCATTATTTTTCTTCGTAGAATATAACGCAATCATGAAAAAATAGGGTTCTAATTTGAAAAACACAAGTTATGGCCCATTTTCGATCATAGTTTTTGACACGAAATTTGAAACACCTTGTGATGATATTCACGAAATTCAAGAGATGCATGAACTTTCCACATTCTTTCACTTGATGCTGAGGTGCATAGGACTGAATCATGTACTCTGGTGACGAACTGGTACTTCAAACCCACCAGCTCGGGTAGAATAGTAAATTATTTTTCCGCAAGTCCTCTCATTCACAAATTAGCGAGCATTAGAAGCCTAGTTCATAGAATGATGAGATTGAGCCATCACTCTTTTCAAGCTTCCAACATAGAAACTATAGAACGCATTTTAAAGAGAAATCAACAACTTTGTAAATAGATGCATTAGTTCCTTCGTCGCGGTGGAGAGTCGTCGACGTGATGCGGATGCTGGTTGCGTTAGATATTTCAGCTTCCACTTAATCAATGGACTCTCACAAAGAATAAAAATAGAGTGTTCGACTGTAATACCTAGGAGCATAGAATTACTGGAGAGAAGGCTCCCCTACGAAAATGAACTGCCAAAAACGTCCGAACTTGTCAGTTCGCCGCAAGGCCACGAGATGGCGACAACGTCGTTCGTTGCTATAACATGTCTATCCTTAATAAAATTATCTTTAATGGTTATTCGTTGTTATTACTTATTAGGTCCCATTTATTACTATATCATAATATACAGGGTCTTTCACGAGGGACCTCACCCATATTTATACGGGAAACTACTTAACGTATTTTCATGAAATTCAGCACTTATAAGTATTTCACGATGCTGATGAAATCTAAAATATTTTCAAGGCATGAGCACCTCCGGTTTTTCCGGAAATGACGTCAACTTCCGTTTTTCAAATTAGAACACTATTTTTTTATTGCAGAAATAGATTCCTTAGAAAATTTCAAGTTATTTTGATGTAACATTTTTCAGTTTTGGTTGGAAAATTTTCTCTGAGCGGGAAAATTCGAAAAAAAAATCCAAAATAGAGCTCCGCTGAAACAAGAATAACTTCGAGGTTTTTGGATGGAAAATTTTCATTTTTGGGATTTTTCAAGATGTAAGATTGATGTATCCACTTTAAAAATCGAAATCGCGATTCATGATACAGGGGGTGAAAAAATCGCTTTCAAAGTTAGGGATGACAAAATCGTGAAAAATCAATTTTTTCAAATTAGAACCCCATTTTTTTATGGCAGATATTGAATCTACGTTAAAAAATAATGTGAGTGTATGCATCACACCCTTGCCCTAAAATGGATATTTTTTGAGTTATTCACAAAACACTGTTTTTCGTCTTGAATTTTCAGCTATTTCTTTTCCCTTCACGCCAAAAAGATGAAATTTTCAGGAACTGTTACTTAAACCATGTTTTAGATTTTACTACCCTAATATGCAAGAAAAAAAAGTTACAGGTTGTTCCTAAATAGATGGCGAATTTGGATTCGAATTTGTATCGGAAACCTCTTTATTTCAACTAATCGGCCATCGGTTTTCTCTCCAGTGATAAATAAATAATTCCTTATGAACCATATGCAAAAACTTACCATGTTTTACATTCTTTTTTTTAATGATAGACATTCATTAACAAAATGCTACTGAATAAAGAGGAATTTGGCAGATGTAATTAATGATATCTATCATTAAAAAAAAAGAATGTAAAACATGGTAAGTTTTTGCATATGGTTCATAAGGAATTATTTATTTATCACTGGAGAGAAAACCGATGGCCGATTAGTTGAAATAAAGAGGTTTCCGATACAAATTCGAATCCAAATTCGCCATCTATTTAGGAACAACCTGTAACTTTTTTCTCTTGCATATTAGGGTAGTGAAATCTAAAACATGGTTTAAGTAACAGTTCCTGAAAATTTCATCTTTTTGGCGTGAAGGGAAAAGAAATAGCTGAAAATTCAAGACGAAAAACAGTTTTTTGTGAATAACTCAGAAAATATCCACTTTAGGGCAAGGGTGTGATGCATACACTCACATTATTTTTCAACGTAGATTCAATATCTGCCATAAAAAAATGGGGTTCTAATTTGAAAAAATTGATTTTTCACGATTTTGTCATCCCTAACTTTGAAAGCGATTTTTTCACCCCCTGTATCATGAATCGCGATTTCGATTTTCAAAGTGGATACATCAATCTTACATCTTGAAAAATCCCAAAAATGAAAATTTTCCATTCAAAAACCTCGAAGTTATTCTTGTTTCAGCGGAGCTCTATTTTCGATTTTTTTTTCGAATTTTCCCGCTCAGGGCGCTCAGAGAAAATTTTCCAACCAAAACTGAAAAATGTTACATCAAAATAACTTGAAATTTTCTAAGGAATCCATTTCTGCAATAAAAAAATGGTGTTCTAATTTGAAAAACGGAAGTTGACGTCATTTCCGGAAAAACCGGAGGTGCTCATGCCTTGAAAATATTTTAGATTTCATCAGCATCGTGAAATACATATAAGTGCTGAATTTCATGAAAATACGTTCAGTAGTTTCCCGTATAAATATGGGTGAGGTTCCTCGTGAAAGACCCTGTATATTCTTTTGAAAGAAAGCAATACATACCTTTTTTCGTAAACCCGACAATATAATGCATATAGCACGTGTAAAGTAATGGCTACAAGGTTCAGATTGAATATAGGAAGAAAAATCTGTTTCCCGCTCCGAATCTAAGTGTTAGCAGAGGGAATGTAAACAGGATACCATACAATTCTGCGTATAATACACGAGAACAGATAAAACCTCAGTCTTCCCGTATAATAATAATAATACTTACCTGAATGTTCGCTTTTTCCGATAAGGATATTGTTTTGGCAAATTTATTACCGATCACAGACTTCCCATAAAATTGCGCATAAAAAGTTGATTAGAATAAAGCGATGATATGTCATCAATATTGTCTATGTTATGATTTATGGCCATTTTCAATTAAAAAGAATCATAAATGTATCAATAAGGGCCGATTGCACCGTAGACAAAACTGTAAATTAAATCTTAAACCTAGGTTAGTGTCTATTGATTATCATAGTCACTAATCGACGTTTAAGATTTAATCTACAGTTTTGTCTACGGTGCAATCGGCCCTAACAATGACAACCACATTATATTCTTTGCAATTGTAGCGCCATAGAACAAAATATCTGACATGTTGCTGAATAAAGGATCTCAGCGTTATCTATCGGGCGTTACACGAAACTCTAACCTCCGCCGTTATTGGCAGTTCAAAATGATCTGTCGAGCGTATGAAGCCTTCCCTCCAGTTATTCAATGCTCCTAGGCAATACTAGACCGGCCTTTTATAATGTGAGGTCCACTAAATGTTTGTACACGTCTTGAAGATCCGATCCCACTGAACTTTCTCTCGAATTTAATTTACAGTATTCCGTGTTCTTGACGAAAGTCTTACATTGGCCAAACCAGACAGTACTTTAAATCTCTTACCAATCAAATTAGAAGTGACTGTAAAAATCAGAATCAAGAAAAGCCTAAAAGCTTCAGCGGCGCATAATTTTGAGACTGGTCTCTCATTTATGTTCGACGATGGGACCGTTTTGGATAGAGAGCAGAATTGGTTCAGAAGGAACGTGGGTGAAATGAGCCAAATATATATGGCTGATACTGTGAACCTGAGGACTGACTGTTCCAACCTCAGCGTGATTTATAGTCATATTTTAAATGTATACTCTCACCAGATGAGCAGTTTTAGAACATAAGAGGAATTTCATGTAAAGATTTCTGTAGTATATGTATGTACTTGTTAAATTTATTGTTTTGTCATATTTAATTTTTACTTAATTCATCTGAGCTGGGGGCGCCACTCTCTCTAATTTTGTCTGTCACTGATGAAATGGAAGTTGAGTGTGCCTTTTTCTTGGAAATAGTTTCGGATGATCCATTTTCCTTTGTTGTTCGCTTCCGTCTTGAGGCTCGATCGATCTGTTCTGCGCTGTATCCATTGGGAATAAATGCTTGCCGAAAAAGTTCCGATTCGTATGACAGATATTCAGGTTCTTATACAGTGCGCGTCAAAATTATGGAACAATTCATTTTCTCAGAAGAAAAATATTTGGCAGCAAAACCCTGAAACAAGTCAATTTTTGATTTGGAAATTAACGTCTGTGAAATGTATGAGAGAGAATTATTAATCGGTATTCAGACGGATTTTTGAATTTCCGAAAAAGTTTTCACTTCGAACGGGAGTCGAACCACGTATCTTTGAATTTCCGGTCCAACGTGCTAATTGGTTAGCACGTTAGCACGAAATTCAAAAATCCGTCTGAAAACCGATTAATAATTCTCTCTTATAGGTAAATTTTGGTTTCACTTTTAACAAATTTTTATGCATTTTTGAAGTATTTTTGTTGCACCCTGTGCCATCGCAATCAACCCTCTAAATTTTTTGAACAGGAAAAGTGGGTCATGTGGTACTTTTTCTGGCAAGGTCTTTGTATCTTCTTCACAGGCGTGCAGAAATTTTCAAGAAATTTTTTTTTTAAATTAGTTCAGAGAGGTTTTCAGTGTGTGCACTTCGTCATGGCTCATTGACTCTGAGACGATGGTACCCGATGAAATTTGTCACCGAATGAATGTCGACCATTACAGTTTTGTTCATGCACAACTTTCAACCCCCTCACGTGAAAAATTAGAATGTGTGAAACACTGTGCTTCAGTTATGATATAAGTACGTTTCTACTGAAGTTGAAACTTTTCGATAAAATGTTTCAATTCAAAAAAAGATCCATGACGAAGTGAACATAGGTACTGAAAACCTCTGAACTAACTAATTTTTCAAACGAAAAATGTTTTCTTGGAAATTTCTGCACGCCTGTAAAGATGATACAAAGACCTTGCAAAAAAACTACCACATGACCCTCTTTCCCTATTCAAAAAATTTAGAGGGTTGATGGGGATGGCACAGGGTGCAACAAAAATCCTTCATGAATGCATAAAAATTTGGTAAAAGTGAAACAAAAATTGACCTGTTTCAGGATTTTGTTCCAAATATTTTTCTTCTGAGAAATGAATTTGTTCCATAATTTTGACGCGCACTGTATAAGTCGAGCTCGCTTAACAAGTGTTTTGAGCTTTTGTTGGGGAAGGTGATTGGACTCCTTGTGTGAATAGCTTTCTGTGTGGGTATATTTTTTATAAACCTTGTGTCCTAGTTTGCCTTTTGGCTGGCTAGCAACGAATACATCCAGGAAAGGTAGTGCACCATATTTCTCTCTATCCATAGTGAGCCTAATGTTTGGGTAGCTGCTATTGAGATGTTCAAGGAAGACATTCAGTTCTTCACAGTGACTCCAAATTACGAAGGTATCATCCCCATACCGCAGCCATTTGAATAGTATCTTTGGTGTTTCTTCCGAATTTTTCCATAAAGAGTGCATCTGTGGGAAGGCTGAGTGTGGCTTCTGGGTGGTTGAGGTGTTCTCTGATATGGTTTATCGTTTGAGGGGAACTTTGATTGCTCTTGAGTACAGTCGATAATATACAGCCAGAAAAATTTCAACTTTTTACGAATCCATGGACCTCTGTAATAATTTTGCAGATGAAAATGTTTTGGATTGAAAATACGGAAAGCAATTTATTGCTCGAAAACCTCCCAGAGTATGAGAAAGCATCAAATGATTAAATAATTTGAAATATAAAAGTTCTTGCCACTTTTCAATCTTAGCGACAACGAGATAGTGCTAAAATATTTCATATCGATAGAGCAAAATTGCCATCGACTGTGAGTGACGCTGTTTTTTCAGTTTTTTTTGCATTCTCAATTATATGGATCATTCCTATTCGTATTTTTCTTTCAGGTAAGGCAACTTTTTATCCAGAACCAGAAGATAAACGCAAGTTCGTTGAATCGCAATTGTACAGTCATTTCTACGAAAAATCCCTGCCGTCAACATGGACATGGCCAGAAGGCCCAAAAATCGATATTAAACCCTTGACATCAAAAACGAAAATTACAGTTTCCTAAGTTAAGAATCTAAAAGTATTTATTTATATTTCGCTGTGATTTCATTTGTATTAGAAAATGTTGAAAAATGTTACAAAATCTTGTATGTTATGTATGTACTATACTGAACTTGAAATAAAATTAAAATTACTGATGTTTTATTATTATTCTTCATCATTGGTCTCCCGGTCTCAGCTCGAGCTGGTATTACTTCTATGAACCAGTGAAAAAACATTTCAGTTCCTCCCACTACTTCAGGAATTTCCGCACGATGTGACATGTTTGTAATAGTAGGTATGATAGTGACTTTCGACAATTGCCACATATTCTTCAGTTCTATTGCCAAGTTCTCGTACTTCGTTATTTTTTCCGACTCCGTTCTTCCGATGTTGTGAGTGCCCTTGGCTCCGTGGTAGAGCATTGTATTAGGACCCTGCAAGTTCGAAATTCTATCCCGAGCTAGGAAAGAAATTTTTTAGTCTCGGTAGGGGCCACCATTCTCACTGTTGGGTCAAAAATTAACAGTGCTGTGTCTAAGGTGGCATAAGGACACAGTAACAAAGCCTACACAAAACACAACTGCTTACTACGAACTCGGCACAAGTTACAAGCTTCGAAGCTTGTAGTTTCAGAGGGGTCTCCTCAGGCGACCTAGGCGTAATCAGGATAAACAATATATCATATCATATCAATGGTACTGCCACATCGATTATCAATCCATACTTCTGATCCTTCTCCTCAATGAATACATGGTCCAGTCTATTGTAGTCCACTGATCTATCGGTTGTTATGGGTCTGTCCCAATAGAGAACCGCTGTGTCCGTCTCCAACACTGCTGCAGGTTGATACTTATAATATGGTGGACAAGTATCCAAAAAACCATGTCTAAGTGCTGACTGCTGGTGAACAATTTTTGCCACTTGGTTGTGTCGGCCCAGATATGCGTTGCCGGCAAGAACTCGACAACCTGCGCTTATATGTTCGATAGGCTCGCCAACTGCGCCGCACTTCCTGCATTTGTCCTCCACGTTCAGCTTCAAACAGTGCTTCTCATAGTTGCGAGTTCTTATAACTCGATCTTGGATAGCCGTCAGAAATCCCTCAGTTTCAGGATACAATTGTCCCGCATTCAACCACGACAAAGAAGCTGGTTTATCGAAATTTTCCCCCCCAAGGTGTTTCGGAAATCTGCCGTGCAGAGCTTGTTCCCGCCATATACTTCTATCTTCGCTTCTCGTGGTGATATCGAATGTCAGTTCTCTGTGTTGTAGATTCAGAGGTGTGTATCCCTTATCCTCTGTTGTCACCAATTTCATCAGGCTATCTTCAGACTTGAGCAGTCGCTGCCTCGAGTTTTTCTCCTGGGTTCTGCAGAGTTTATAGATGTTCAATAGACCTCGTCCGCCATCTCTCCTGGGTAGATAAAGCCTTTTCACCGATGCGTTGGTGTGCAGACATCGGAACTTTGTCATTAGGCGGCGGGTGAGTCGGTCCAACTCATTCAGATCAGCATCTGACCACTTCAAGACTCCGAAAGTGTAGGTCAGAGCAGACGTAGCCCATGAGTTCAAGGCATCGATCTGGTTTTTAGCAGACAGCTTGGTGTTGAGCACTTTGCTTACCCTGTTTTCATATTTTGCAGTGAACTCAGCTTTTAAACGGGTGTTATCAATCCGTTGAATTTGAGGAATACCCAGATACTTGTAAGTCTCTTCTGGCAACATACTGTGGATTTCCTGAAATTGTTCCTGAGTGTTCTCCATTTTACCCTTCCTGATGTTGACTATGGCGCATTTATCGAGACCGAAAGACATGTCAATTTCTTTGCTGAAGGATCGCACTATATCTATCAGCGAGTGAAGTTGTTTTTGGTTCTCGCCGAATAGTTTCAGGTCATCTATATACAATAAGTGGGACAGTTTTCGCGGATTCCTCATTGCTGGTCTATACCGTATGTTAGTGTTTTTCAAAAGAGTAGACAGAGGATTCAGTGCCATACAAAACCACATCGGCGACAGAGCATCTCCCTGAAATATCCCCCTCGATATTTTTACGGTTCCAGCATTAATGTTGTTTATAAGAATATTCGTTCTCCATGTACTCATAAGATGTTGGAGCACGGATTTTATTTTCGGGCAGATCTTATAAATCTCCAGTACTTTCACAAGCCAATCGTGGGGCACCGTATCGAAGGCCTTCTGATAGTCTATGTAACAAAGACTTAAATTCCTCCTTCTCGCTTGGGCTTGCATTCGCACTACAGCGTCTATAGTGAGTTGATGTTTACATCCTGCAGATCCTCGAGAGCAGCCTTTCTGTTCTTCTTCCAGAATATTATTGGCTTCACAATGACGATTATCGCATTATTTACAAGCGTCGTGAACAGCTTGTACACCACTGACAAACACGTTATTGGTCTGTAGTTTTCTGGATTATTGCGGTCTCCTTTTTGTGGAGCATGTAGGTATTGCCTTGAGTGAGGAAAGCTGGAATTTTGAGGGGGTCTTCTAGCGCCCCCGAAAAACATCTAGCCAGACTTGGGAAACATGCTGGAAGCTGTTTAACCCAGAAGTTTTGAAGACGATCGGGTCCTGGCGCTTTACAGTTACTAGTGTTTTTGATAATGTTGGAAATTTCCTCGACTGTGAAAATATCAGTTCTCATTTTAACGATTTCGGATGCATGGTGTTCAATGTCTCTCAGCCAGTTAGTATTTCTATGAAATTGACCACTCTCCGACCATAAAGAACTCCAATATTGTCGAAATTCTTCATTGCTGATGTCAGCATGCTGATTGGACGTGATTTCAGATGGCTTTTCAAGACTTCTGAAGAACTTATTTCTGTCTCTCACATATTCAGCGTTTTGTTGTTTTCGCTTTGATAACTCGTTGTATCTTCGTAGGCGTGCACCTTTCGCTATAGCTTATTGTCTCAAGCGATCTTTCAGCTCAACTATCAACTGTCGATGTCGTGGAGATTCCAGGTCCAGCCCTGCGGATGTGGCTATTTTCCGCACTTTGTCCGATTACTGTGATGGCAGCACAGTACAGAGATAAGTGGACCTGTTCCAACGTCCATTGTGTGCTGAGGTGTTGTACCAATATTTTGTTGAGTCCCTCGATGTTATTTTTGGCCGTAGAGTTGAACTTCAATTTTGGAAGGATGGGGCGGTTGAGCGAATCAGTAGTTTCGTATTGCGCCAGGTTACTAAAGAAGGTGTCATACAGTTGGCGATATTGTGGGCAGTCTTGGTGAGCAGTTCGGGTGACAGGCAGTTCTCTTGCCGTTTCTGCTGGTCTCTCCAGCGGCTCGCTATGTTCTTTATTATGATTTCCGACAATCTGATCTTGATTGATTGTATAGCCCATTTCTCTTTTGATCTCAACCAGTTCCTGTCCTGTCAAGTAGCTTTTTCGTATAATAACATTTTACGATCCGCAATGTTCCATTCAACAGAATGGAACTTCAGTTAACAAACTGAAGTTCTGGATGCCTCTTGGTGAACTCGGTGTAGAGGGAGTATCTCCATCCGGGAAGTGGTTTGTCATCGCAATTGTTCACGTAATAAAAAGCTCGCATTACTTCAATATTCATTTCGCGGCTCCACTTGCTACGTGCGTTTCGAGCTCCCCTGCGGGCAGTCCTCCTCACGGTGATCAAGCCAGCAGGTGGAGGGGCATTTTGATCTTCTGCCATGTTTTGGGATTCCACTTTCCGATGTTCTGGTGGAGCAGTGTTTTGTTGAATGACAGGGGACCGCTTCCTCAGCACCCTGCCACCGACGGATCGCATGCTTTCATGCCCAGCGTCGGCTCCGGACATGCCCTGGCGCTTCCCAGGCAGCGACTCTTTTCCGAGGCTCAATATTGTAACGTTCTCGTGGTTTAAACAAATCGTCTGCTGAATTGAATGCCTAATTTATTTCCAATACCACTAACTTATCACACTAATTTATGGACAATAACTAATACTGATTTATTTACACACTTGCCAATTTATATTTACTACTTGGAATACGCTATTCACAATTCGATTCGGCTCTATTCAGGAAGTAACTAACTCGTCCCCAACGTGCGCGTCTTTATATATCCATACGCCCTATTCGAGAATGGTCGAGATAGTCTCTGAAGGCTTCTATAATTCTGTACGTGGGATCAGAGAGTCCAGAGACGTATTCAGGCGGACTTCGTCCGCTACAATATCCTCTCCATTTTCATGGGTTGGCCACCATTTAACCTTGGTGGCCAAGGTAACTCGGGCCGTGGGGACGTCACCCCCCATGTGGTGTGGCAGAAACCACACTACACCCGTGCGGGGATTTATTATTATTATTCTTCTTCATCGGTCTCCTGTTCTCAGTTTGAGCTGGTATTACTTCTATGAACCAGTGAAAAAACATTTCAGTTCCTCCCACTAGTTCAGGAATTTCCGCACGATGTGATAGGTTTGCAAATCCACAGCTTGCTGTGCATATTCCGCGATCCTCTGGGATATTTCGATTCTTTGAAGATTTCTCTTGAATGATTCGCGTCAGCTGAAGTTCCGGATACCTCCCGGTGAACTGGTATATAAAGAGGGAGTATCTCCGTCAAGGAAGTGGTTCGTCCTCGCAATTGTTCACGCAATAAAAAGCTCGCATTACTTCAACATGAGTGCCCTTGGCTCAGTGGTAGAGCGTTGGAATTCGGACCCAAAAGTCCGGAGTTCAATCCCGAGCTAGGAAAGAAATTTTCTAGTCCCGGTAGGGGCCACCATTCTCACTGTTGGGTCAAAAATTAACAGTGCTGTGCCTAAGGTGGCGTAAGGACACAGTAACAAAGCCTACACAGAACACAACTGCTTACTCCGAACTCGGCACAAGTTACAAGCTTCGAAGCTTGTAGTTTCAGAGGGGTCTCCTCAGGAGACCTAGGAGTAGTCAGGATAAACAATATATCATTATTCATTTCGCGGCTCCACTTGATACGTGCGTTGCGAGCTCCCCTGCGGGCAATCCTCCTCACGGTGGTCGAGCCAGCAGGTGGAGTGACATTTCGATCTTCTGCCATGATATCGGTTTCCACTTCTCGTTGCTGGCTTAATATTTCCTCCATTTTCATGGGTTTGCCACCATTTACCCTTGGTGGCCGTGGGGAGGTCACCCCCCATGTGGCGTGGCAGAAACCAAACCACACCCGTGGTTATTATTATTATTCCACGAAGAGAATATCGTCCTAAGACCTTCTTCTTCTTCTTCTTCATTATTATTATTATTGAAAACCCTTTATGGGCACCGAGAGGGTTCTGACAGGCAATATGACTCCAGGGTCAGTAGTAATTGTTTACCTGACTTTTGACCAGTCTTTCGTTATCTATTGCTTTTATTGTTTTGGGCAACTTGTTAAAAGCTGATATACCCGGAGATAAGCATCTGTGGGGGAAAATTCAGTTTAAAGAACTGAAGTGGTTCAACCAATTTTTGATGATAGTGGACTGATAAGGAAACAGGGAGAATCCCAACACTGTACGAAATAAGGACAAATGAAATGAACATTAACAAAATGCTAATAATGCTTACCCTTATGTGGATGAACTTGAAGAAAGGGATCTTAGCTGTTCTCACGCTCCAGAAGCAGATATATCGAGCTCAACAAACTGAACGGAGGTGGAAGATCCTTCTGATGAAAATGCTGCAAATAAGTTAATGCAACTTCACTTGTCCTTGGGTTATTCACCATCCACGCCACTGACGAAGGCGAAAAAACTGCACGCAATGGTTTTGATCTCAAGTTTAATAACAAATTAAACTAATGTTCTTTGGATAAATTCAATTTCACTTTGAAATCGGATTGTGAATGGAATCAGAAATTTCGGTATTCCGAATTGAAAATTTCGCAATTAATTGGAAACAATATGAACACATATGACAATCTTTCGTTCTTTACGTTAAGATGCATACTGATTTATCTAGATTGAAACATACGTGTTTTCAATCTTCATTGGAAGCGGTACGGTGCAACAAGTTTCACAGCTGTTATTAATATTTTATGCGGTCTTTATAAACCGAAATGAATTTGGAAAAATTTGAGAATATTGACCTAAAACTACTAAATTTTTCTTTGCGTTCACTTTGCGTGAACAGCATCCTTTCTCGAATTTTGTTAATCGATGTTTTGGATAGTTACCTATAGTTTAGATTTATTTCACTTCGTGTTTCAAATGACTGATCGGACTCTTACTCTTGAACAAAAATATAATAATTTCGTACAAGTTGAGCCCTTTTAATGTGAGGATGTTGTTTTCTCGAAAGTGATTTCGGCAGGATTCTAAGTGTTTCAAATTCAGTATGGTTCTGAGTGTACGCTTCTATGAATAGATCATTGGCCTCACCTCTATTACCCCAGAAAATGATTCCAAATCTGACTGTAGAAGTACACGGTTTTTAGTGTGTTCTGATCGGAGTAAGGTTTCAATACTCCCAAGGTATAATGGACAGAGTTCAATTTCCTTCTCAGACCATCAATATGCAGATCCCACAGAATATTTTCGTCGATTGTTAAGCCTAAGAATCTTGTTGACTTAACTGCCTTTAAAGTTTCATTCGCGAACTGGATTTCTCTGGGTGAATTTTTCGTTTTGAAAACAATAGCATTAGTTTTTGTGGTATTCATTGTGATAAAATTACTTTTAAACCAGTCAACAAGACGATCGCTGCACATTTGAAGTGTCTGTGACAGAAGTTCCCGATTCTTTTCGCGGATCAGCAGATTGAAGTCGTCTGCAAAGTTTACCAAACTGCATTTCAAGTCTTCCACTACTCTCTCTGGATCATTCACGAATACAAGGAATAAGAGCGGGCCGACAATCCCCCCCTGACCGATTCTCACCTCGAGTAAGTAGACCAGCTCCAAAAAATAGTCCAGACCTTCCTACTCGACTACTACTTTCTGTTCTCGATCTTTTAAGCACATGAGTGCGTTTCCTCGAATTCCCAAAATTTCCATCTTTCTTAAAAGGATTTCGTGGAGAACAGACTCAAAGTCTGTCGTTACGTCCAAAAAAATATTTAAGCAGGTAAAATTTCTCTCTTGTAATATTCAAGTTTGTTGCTTTTCGGAAATTTCGATCATGACATTTTTTCCAAAATCACTCGCCTGACGGCTCGTGATTTTGATACAAATATCATTCACGAATTTTCCGAGCAACAAACTTTCATATTACAATCGAGAAATTTTGCCGGCAAAATTCCATCTCCAGTGGTATTACATATGAAAAAAGCCCTTGACCCTATTCACCACCGCAGTTTCAAATACCTTGGAAAAACTTGTTAATATATTTATAGGTCTATAATTTTGCATTTTTGTTGAGTTTCCCTTTTTAAAGATCGGTTTAATTAAAGCTAGTTTCAAACTATCTGGGAATTTTCCATATATAAGTTAATTGTTCAAGATGAAAGCTAGAGGCTCGCTGATTTCCTGAGCGCATGATTTCAGTATAGTTACCGGGACCTCATCAACACCACTGTTCCATTTGTTTTTCAACTTTCTGATTATATCGTGAACTTCAATACCAATTACCGGGCTCAAAAAGATTGATTTGCAATTTCTTTTAATTTTGGAAAACAAATTACTATTATTCTGATATGATGTTCGAGTAATGTATCAGACTGAGACTTTCGGGTCAGTCTTGCTAGGCTTCTTTGGTCCGCTTGAGTGATCGGTGTTTCAGCGAGCTCAGGATTGATCGATACGCCGCCGGTTATGCTGAGCTTCTCCAGGACCCTTTGTGCAGCTCGGAATAGGAAGGCTCCATGGTTCGCCATTTCATGCTGAGCGACAGAAGCGGATCTTCACTTCTTAGAATCCTTACTGCCATTTAAAATGTTTGTTGATAGTGTTGATATTCCAAACATTGCAATCCTCTACACCCCTGGCTTCGGGGAAGGTTGTAACGGTTCATTTGCCGCCTTAAAGTTGAATTATAATAAAGGGAAGAATGTGTGCGACGAAGATGCAAATTGAGATAAAAATATGCTGATATGATCGGAACATATGAGAACCAAAATTCATTCTTGGATGGTTAAGTGCGAATGGAAGTATAAGATAGTTGCTAATGGATAATTTTAGCGATATTTTTCCAAATATATTCTTGGGGTTGATACTACATTTCGTCGGCCACGATTTTTTCAGGTTTAAGTGACAAATCTCCGTTGTTTCGGGATCAGGGCCAGATAAAGAACCTACACTATATAAGCCGCACAACATCAAAGGTTACAGTTCCATTGTTTTCGTGAATATAAATATTCATTTTTCATTCCTTCACGCAAAGGCTTTTATTTCCACCTTGATAGCTGACATCAAGGGTGGCAACCACCTTTTCATTAGAGGCAGTGAGGAGGAGAAAATTCTACGTGAGAGTTACTGCCAGAAATCAACCAGGCTGGCTATACGGTCGAATGTCGATCGAGAAATCCACATATACATTTTTCCTATTGTCATCAAAAGGGTCTATAAAGTAGTTGGTAAGGTAGATTGTACTGTATATAAATCATAAACACCTGAGTTCGAACTCCGTAGGAATTTTTATTAT
The DNA here is from genome assembly GCA_951802165.1 of Adalia decempunctata. Taxonomy (NCBI): domain Eukaryota; kingdom Metazoa; phylum Arthropoda; class Insecta; order Coleoptera; family Coccinellidae; genus Adalia; species Adalia decempunctata. The sequence continues at coordinate 36,682,745 of OX637701.1, read as the reverse complement.
TGTTATTTTCATTTTTTATTGGAATAAAAAAAAAATCATTTCTTCTTGTCATTATTGATCATACCAATCCATTACTCAAGATAAGAACTCACCCCCGTTCGCAATGAGCGAAGGGCAAGTGTACCACTTCGCAGAAAAGTTGGTGGACTATAAATTTTGTGGCTTCCTATTTTAACAACAAGTACGTTACAAGGTATATCCTCTGTATTGAACTGTTGGGATGTAGGCTACGATTCATGTTCATCGTTTTCCTTGTTGACCTATCAAGATCGAGGAGTTCGTTTACCGTCCAGTACACCACCCCGAAAGAGTAGGTGAGAATCGGGATTGCTAGCAAATTTGTAGCAGATATTTTGTTCTTTCCCGACAGCTGCGATTTCCAAATGTCTCTCAGCTTCTTTTTGTAGCTGGATGTTAAGTCATCCTTTTTCTGGGTTGTCTCCAGTACACCCCTCTGTTTCATCCCAAGAAACTTGTAAGTTTCTCTGTCTTCGAGATGTCGAAAATTCATTCCATCTTCCAGTCGAATATCTTCTCCTGCATCTTCAGCTTTTTCCCTGCGCAGATGAAATACAGCACACTTGTCCAAACCGAATGACATTCCTATTGCTGAGGTGTAGTCTGAATCGATATTCAGTAGTTGCTGTAGAGCGGACCCGGAGGGAGCGTAGAGCTTCAAGTCGTCCACGTATAAGAGATGAGAGATCAGGTGGTTCCTTCTGCCTGGTGATTCGACCTTGTATCCTATTTTGCTCTCCCTCCACTCAATTGTTATTAGTGGTATGAGTGTTATGCAGAATAATAACGGGCTTAGCGAATCTCCCTGAAAAACTCCTCTCCTGTATCTCACCCATCCGGTATATACGTTTCGACCCTCTGCTCGGATGGCAAACTTCGTTTTCAACAGCGCTATGATGTTTTCTATCGCGTGGATGATGTTAGGGTGGACTTTCAGCATTTTTAATAGCCGTATTATCGTTTCGTGCGGCGAGGTGTCATATTATGCTTCCGCGCAGTCCAACCATAATGTGTGTAGGTCGCGTTTGTAGTATCTGGCGTCTAGACATATGCTCTTGTCTTTGAGCAAGTTGTCCTTGCATCCTTGCACTCCTTTCTTTGCTCCCCTCTGTTCGTAGATACTGTCCCACACTGCTCCAATAACCCTCACAATTTGATATTGAATTACACTTGTGAGGATCTTATACAGTGTATTGAGGCAAGTGATTGGGCGGTAGTTCTTGGGTTGCCCTAAATCACCTGATTTTGGCATCAGCACTGTTATACCCTCTACCAACCATGACGGAATGGGCTCACGGCGAGTCAGCATTCCGCTGAATAATCTTGCCAGGTGTTGATGTGTAACTGGCAATCTCTTCCACCAGTAGTTTTGAATACCGTCTAGTCCAGGTGCTGTGAAATCACGCTTGTTCTTGAGGGGTTTGTCTAATATCTTCGATTGATATTTCAGAAAGTTCATCGTTCTGCTGTTGGTTTTGATCACACATCTGCTAAAATCTGAGAAGTGCTGTAGTATCCCTGGTTTCTGCACGTTGTTCATACAAGCTTTTCCAAAATTCTTCGACCTCTTGAGGTTATGGTGGGTTCTGTGCCTCTTGTTGTTGGGGCTGAAATAATTTCGATGGTTCTGCGTTGAAGGTGTTGTTATCTTCAATACATTTTTGCCTTTTTATCAGTTTCTTTCGCGCCGCTGCAAGTGATCTTCTTATTTTATCTACAGCTTTCTGCTTCAGTAGATGGACTGTGGGCAAGTCTACTCTATGATGTATGGAACGAAGTTCCTCAATCATATCCTTCATTTTCTTGCTTGACTCAATCTTGCCTTTTAGAACATCTATGATACATTGGTACCAAGATGCCTGCTGCCTCATTAATTTTATTTTGATGTCAAGCCGACTGAGTCTCAACCTATGCTTATCCTTCTTCGTAGCTGTACTTTTCGGTGGACATAGAAGTGAAGCGGCAGCTCTCACTGCAGCCACAACATCTTCTGGTGAACAGGTCCCGTTAAGGTGATCTTGAATGATGTTCTCCAATACGGCTAGATCTTCAGCCTTATATGTTGTTTTTATTCGGGTGGCCTTGACCAGTGGGTTTCTAACGGCCACCTCAAATGCTTCCCTGGTATTGACGATTAACTTGGAACATCTCTCACCTGTTCCGTTCTTGGCCTTGGCCTCAGGGCTATTGCTTGGTGATGTTGGTCTGGAGCATCTGTCGCCTGCTCTTCACCGTGTTCTATTTTTGTAACATATCTCACATGTTCTGTTATTGTCCTTTGAAGCGTGTACCAGGCCTGGTTTGGGCCGCGATATTTCTCACCAGGGCTACAGCCTCTTGTGTCAATCGTCAATTGCTGATGTTGGTTCGGAGCATCTGTCACCTGCTCCTCAGCTTGTTGTTCCGTCCGTTCTTGCTCTTGAAACGGCCATAAGATTCCTCTTCTTTTGAGATGACTGATCTGTTCCGTTCTTGGCCTTGACCCCAAGGCTTTTGCTTGGTGTTGTTGGTTTGGAGCATCTGTCAGCTGCTCTTCACCTTGTTATATTTTTGGAACATCTCTCACATGTTCTGTTATTGGCCTGTTGGAGCGTGTACCATTTCCGGTTTGGCCCGCGTTATTTCTCACCAGGGCTACAGCTTGTTCAGCTGTGTCAATCGTCAATCGCTCCTCAGCTTGTTGTTCCATCCTTTCCTGTTCTTGAGACCGCCATAAGATTCCTCTCATTCTGAGATGACTGATCTGATCTCTAAGGTTTTGCTGCGTCATGTAGTCAAGGTCTGGATAATTTTCGCACCAAAGACCATGCAGCCTATTCATGTATCCCCGTCTTTCGGGTCTGATCATTTGTATGGCGCAGACAGCAGGCCCTGCTGCACGGGCGTCCACTTGTGGCGTCCCCTTTGTGCTGTCCTGTTTCGGCTGCCGGTACCGATTACGGGATGCTCTTTCGAACGTTGAATCCCTATGCGACCGACAACCTGAACTCTCTCCTCGTCTAAAGGCATAGCTTCTTGTATGGCAGACGCCTGCCTTCTCAGCATCCTGCCGTTGGTGTCCCGCATGCTGTCACGTCCAGCACCAACTCCAGACGCGCCCTAACGGCCCCCAGGCAGCGACTGGCTTAGTATATATATATAACTTCTTTTTTATAAAACCATTGATTTATGATTAAATGATCCATAAAAATGATTAAAAGATTAAATTGTCCGACATTGGTTGAGAGTGACCGGGGTCCGCGGGATTGTCACCCGTATACTACACAGTAGTACCCCCATGCGGGTTTATTATTATTATTAAAAAAATCAAAACAAGAGTTGAGAAAATTCCTATAAACTCAAAAACAAATAATTTATAGTATTCACAAGTTGAATTAAGTCGATCTTGGATCTTAGAGGTCCAGGTCATTTTTGAAGCCATCGACAGTTCCAGCCTCGACCACAGCGCCCGGCAAACGGTTCCATCTCTCGAAAATTCGGTTGGTTAGAAAATGTTGTCGTTGAGAGATTCTGAAATTCTCCTTCGATAATTTGAAGTGATGCCCTCTCAGACCGTTGGTGTTTATTCTGTAGAAGTCACTAAAACGTTCAACAAAGTGACCATGGAGTGATCTGAAAGAGAAAATCAAATCTTTTTTCTCACGGCGTGCCTGGAAATTCGGTAACCCGAAGAGACTGAGCCTTTCTTCGTAGGAAGGACGAATTCTTCCGTATGGTATGCGGGTATTCCATCGCTGTACGGACTCGAGAATGTCTTCATTGTGGCTTGTGGAAGGCCACTAAACAGGGCCAGCGTACTCCAGCGTTGGTCTTACATAACTGGTATAAAGAAGCTTGCAAGCGGCTATATCGCAGCCACCAAATGATTTTTGAATGGCATAATATGTCAATCGTTTTGCCCTAGCAGTTATGACTGAAATATGGTTTGACCAACGGAGATCTTCAGAGATGGTCAACCCGAGGTCACAGTGACTAGAGACACTACGGAGCATATTCTTTGATTCAATGAGTGAGCCATTAGAAATAATCGAATCCTATTTCTTTTGTGTTTATAATTGGATGACATTTGGCTCTTTGTTGATATATAGATGCTAGAATACCTAGTGTTGGCACTGATTAGATTTTGTCTAAGACTTTCTTGTCGATCGAAAATCCGAGAATTTGTCCTGCTTTTCATTTTTCCCGAAAGGGGTCGCGCTATTTGTCGTTGCCGCAGTAGCGCCACGACCGATAAATATTGCGGATTACACACGCAGATGAATTTTGCAGCCCGAGCCGTTAGGCGAGGGGTGTAATTCATCCAGTGTGTTATGACCATTACCGCGAATTGAACACTATGCTTTATCTTCGACTTCTTCAGTAAAATTGGAATTCATCTGCATTTTCGAAATTGACAACAATTTTCAAAAGCGATTTCTGTGATCGAAAATCAAATCGATATCGAATCCCGTAGAAAACGTCAAAAATTCACGTTTTCCAAAAGCAATTTTTGGATATTCAGACCTAAGAAAATGTAGAAATGGATGGCGAGATCGTTTCCTTGAAGTCTGAAATAGACTTCCCCATCGACCCGACTTTTTATTCATTTCGTAAGCTACATTTTTCCTATTTGTATTAGAGTGAGTTATAGGCGTGGCTTATTATTACCTCACACTATTGGTTTATAGATACTATTACGGATCAAAATCAGTAAAACAATGGATATATTATTCTATGGGGATAGATAAGAATAATGATTTATCTGTAGATAGAGTTAGTTTGGAATTTAGATCAGATAGGTGTTTGAGCCTTATTCTTATTGTAACCACTTAAGTGCTTTTCCTCTCTTCAGAGATCAATTTAGTTACTAGCTTCAGTCCGAGAGGTGGTCGAGGTTGTTGTAGATAGCCCGGAACCTATTTTTGTAGTTATCAAAACAAATATTTTCAAAACGAGTAATTTCGAAGGCTTTGGTTCTCACACAAAAAACACGTTATTCCACTTTCAGAGATTTATTACTAATATAATGTGTTTCAATAATATAATATGTAAGATAAAGATCATAAGTCTATGACCACATATGTCAGTGACCATAGACGATTTATAGATATAGGTTAGATATACAAATATATAATCCCAACGAAGACACATGTAAAGCAATGTAATTAACGTACTTTTGAGTCAAATATAATCCATATAAATCCAAGTATTTAAATAACATCCAAACATGGCGCAGTCGTCCAATTAAAGTTTATGGGACAATACATAAAATTTACTGTGTATTGCTTCGAAAAGAAAAGTACGTACACGTGCAACAGAAGTAAGTTTATTCCTGCTTAAAAATGGCACATGGACCAGTAAAATTGCCACCTGATTTCGACCTGCAAAGTGCCAATGCATGCACAGAATGGAAATTTTGGAAAATAACATTCAATGATTATTTGGTAGCCACTGACAAAAGTGCTAGCCCCGGCAATGTGAAGCTGTCGATTTTAAGAAATATTATAGGCACCGAATCAGCCAGAATAATGTCCACCTTTGACGTACCAGTCCTGGATGCCACACAGAACATTTTTGAAGCTACATTGGAACAGATCGAAGCGTATGTCAACCCAAGAGTAAATTAAGTATTTGAAAGGTACAACTTCTCAAGAAGATGCCAGAAGGAAGGGGAGAACTTCGACCATTTCCTTACAGACATCAAGCACCTGGTTAAATCATGCAATTATAATGAAGTGGACCCGGAGTAGACAATGGAGGAGAAGGCTCTGAGAGACAGAATTGTCATGGGTATACGTGATCCCACAACTCGAGAAGCTCTTCTTAGGATCGAGAAATTGAAGTTATCCAAGGCCATTGAAGTATGTAGAACGAGCGAGATGTCCAAGAACCAGAGCAGAATGTTCAACGATGATAATGAAGTGAACCTGGTAAGACGACATCAAACTAGAGGTAAGAAGAAAAGTTTTGATAAGGATCAGAGGCACAAGGAAAAATTTAGATGCCGAAGATGTCAAACGGTACATGGTCCCAAAGAGTGTCCAGCATACGGTAAACCATGCACCAAATAATAATAATAATAAAACCGCACGGGTGTGGTTTGGTTTCTGCCACGCCACATGGGGGGTGACGTCCCCACGGCCCGAGTTACCTGGGCCACCAAGGGTAAATGGTGGCAAACCCATGAACGAGAAGTGGAAACCGATATCATGGCAGAAGATCGAGATGCCACTCCACCTGCTGGCTCGACCACCGTGAGGAGGACTGCCCGCAGGGGAGCTCGCAACGCACGTATCCAGTGTAGCCGCGAAATGAATATTGAAGTAATGCGAGCTTTTCATTACGTGAACAATTGCGAGGACAAACCACTTCCTGGATGGAGAAGAGAGATCTTCAAGGGATCGAATTATCCCGGAATATCGCGGGATGTGCACAGCAGGCTGTGGATTTGCAAACCTGTTACATCGTGCGGAAATTTCTGAACTAGTGGGAGGAACTGAATTGTTTTTTCACTGGTTCATAGAAGAATAACCAGCTCGAGCTGAGAACGGGAGACCGATGAAGAATAATAATAATAATGTCTTTATTCTCACAGAAAGGATACAGTAATTATCTTATTTTAGTTATTAGCTAATTTGATCTATTGTGAAAAAAGGCGGAGTCCAGTTATGCTTATGCATATTCTGCTCTACTCAACCCTTACAGAAAAATACTAAAAAAAGAAAAAAAACACAAGAAAACCAAAAAACAACAAAAAAAAAATATTTTTGATCCGCTTTTTACACTTTTTTCATAGGCGTTCTGCGTTCACTAATGGAGTGAGTTAGATAATGTGCAAGTAAATAGAAGAACTAGTGTTCGTTCTGTTCTCTCAAGTATAATTCAAAGATCTTATTTTTAAATGTCTTTATGTTCAAAGTCTTGAAGGTGTATGGAATACCATTATAGACTTTAGCGATGTTGTAGGTGAAACTTCTTTCGAAAACGGTCGTTCTATGAACTGGTGGTGTTATAAGACCTTTATTTCTTATATTTATATTATGGACATGACTTCTATATATTATTTTTCTATGGAGATATTTCGGAGTTTTTTTTAATATAATGTTGTGATAGAAGCAGGCTGAGTGTAATTTTCGGCGGAAATTCATGTTCAACCAGCCTATTTCTTTGAGTTTGTGAGAGATTCTGTCGAATTTTCTAATGCCAAATATAAATCTCAGACATGAATTTTGGACACGCTGAATTCTCGCCTTGGCTATTGCAGTTAAGCATTCCCCATAAATCACGTCACCGAAGTTAAAAGTTGACAGTACAAGGGAGTCACATAAAATTTTTTTCTGTTTCTCCGGGATATAGTGCCGATTACAATATAGCAGCCTTAATTTGTAATACGCACGACGAATACAGTTCGATACATGATTATCAAATCTTAGATTACTATCAAATATCACTCCTAGATTACGTTTGCCGGATTCAATTTTCAATCTTTTATCACCGATTTTTATATTTACCAATTTTTCAGTTTGTTCTCTACAATTTTTAGGACCGAAGAGTAATGCCGTACATTTTTCTGCATTGATGTGAAGGTGATGTTTAGCTGAAAAATTCACAACCTTTTCTAGTTCGAGATTCAGAGTGTTACAAGCTTCAACGACATCAGTCTTGTCAAAGGATATCCATACCTGAGTATCGTCTGCGTAGTAGTGAGCTTTGCATTTATTGAAAGAGCAATCTTGCTCAGAGGTGTATACTATGTAAAGAGTTGCTCCCAGAATTGATCCCTGTGCAACACCTCTAGTCACAGATAGTTCCCCGGACAGAACACCATCCATCAAGACTCTTTGAGTCCTCCCATCAAAGTAACTACTGAAAAAGGCAACTGCGCTCTCATCAAGACCTATGTAGTGGAGAACCGCCAACAATATAGACCGATTAAGGGTGTCGAAGGCTCTACTATAGTCTAAGAGAACAAGCAATGTGAAATTACCATTATCTGTGGCACGAAAGATGTCATCCGTGATATCTGTTAGAGTGGTAGAACAGTTGTGATGTTTTCTAAAGCCAGATTGTGTTTCTGGAAGGATATTGTTGGCTTCTATATGATTAATTAGTTGTTCGTTAATTATTTTTTCGAGAATCTTCGATAAGCATGGGAGGATGCTTATAGGTCTGAGATCTCTGTACTCTTTAGGAGATGTTTTTTTTGGTTTTGGGATTACAAGTGCCCTCTTCCATGTAGTTGGATAAATTGAGTTGGAAATACAGTGATTTATGAGATGAGTGAGAAATGGAAGAATAAACGGGGTACATAAATGCAGTACGTGTATATTAATGCCATCTATGCCGCAGGCTTTAGATTTCAACTGAGAGATTATTTTGAGTACATCAATTTCTGATACAGCAGTGAACTTAAGGAGAGAGGTTAACGATCTTTTCCGGTTTTGTGAGTAAAATTTTATAGTGTCTTCGGGATCAGCTACGGGTTGTGGGATCAATGAAATGAAAGAATGATTGATTTCATCCGGATTTCTCAAGTTTTCAGGTATTTGGGTGGTGCCATCTTTGAAATCACCGCAGTAGTATTTAAGCTCTTGCCAAAGATTGTTATTAGTTGAAAATTTTTTTTTCAGAAACAGTTTTTTCTCATGTTCAATTTTCGAAGAAACTAAGTTCCTTAATGATTTATAGTGGGCTCGGTTCTCGTCAGTGCGATTCTTTTTGTATTTACTCAAGGCTTTATTACGCAGTTTCATAAGGTGTCTAACATTGTCAAGCCAGGGCTGTTTTTTAGGCTTCGACAATCTAATCATTCTTTTTGGTGCGTGTAGATCAAGCAACGCGTTTATATTTGAGCTAATAAACTCAACTTTCCCGTCAGCATTGTCAATGTCGAAAATATTCCGCCATGGAATGGAGCGCAAGTCCTGATCGAACTGCTGTATATCAATATCCTTGTAGTTTCTGTATTCTTTGAACTCTGTTTTCTTTCTTAGAGTAGGTATTTGAATTTCACAAAAAATGAATTCGTGATCTGAAAACATGGAGGCCAGGGTGTCACACTTGCCTATTTCCATACTATCAGACATTATGATCAGATCAATTAGGGATTCACTTTGTAATGTTACTCTAGTAGGATGGGTAAAAACTTGGGACAGGCCCATGGAACTTAGCAGTAGGTTGAACTCTATCACCTCCTTAGAGGAGTAGTTCAGGTAATTTAGATTGAAATCACCAACACAGCATATATTGTCAGAAAGAGGTGCCAATGAGGATAAGATATCATCAAAATCTGTCAAAAAATTAGATTGACTGTATTGCGGTGGTTTGTAAATACATCCTAGGACAATATCCATCTTATTTAGACGCATTCGAATCCAGACTTGTTCAAAACTAGAGTTATTTGTATATTCATTTTCGATTCGTGTGACATTAAAACGCACCTTGACGAATAATCCCACGCCTCCACCTCTACCATTTCGATTCTGATAAATACCCCTATATCCGTCAATTACGATGTTTGCGTGGTTGACTGTTTCATTTAACCAAGTTTCCGATACACCCACAACATCGAAATCATTCGAGGTAATGAACTGTTTGAATTCTTCAAGACTTGGAATCAGAGATCTTATATTTATATGACCAATTTTTAAACTACTTGCTTTCATGATACAGAACGGAAAAAGAGATAAAAGCCTATATTAAACATATTCAAATATCAGTGATTATATCTCCAGCGAGTTGTGTGGAGTTGAAATATCATTACAAGAACCAGATAAGAAAAATAGTGAACGCAGATGCAATATTTTTATAAAGTTTCACGACTCTCCCTACTAATGTTTCGAAAAACAACAGTGTCTAAAAAACACATGTTTCCACTCCGCTGTTAGTTAATTAGTAGACTCAAGTGATTTTCATCTAGAACATGAATCTTCTTGTTATTGTGGAGAACAAAGACTTTACCCCTTTTCGTCCAGGAATTATTTCCGTAAGCCTGTCGCACCTTTTGGAATAGTTGTATTTCATCTCTTTGTAGTACCTCGGATATCAACAGATTGGATCCCTTCAGCCGGCTCTTGCTGAAGAAAACTTCATCACGACGCCACTGGGTAACGAATTCGACAATTACAGGTGACGGTTTGTTATCCTTCTGTTTGTTATCATTTTTTTTCAGGCGATAACAGGTGACTAATTCTGAAGGTTGGATGTTTAGATTTATATTATTGTTGAAAATAATCAATAATTCCTTCATCACATCGCTGGAATTATTCTTCTCGGGAACGCCTCTCACTAAAAGCTTTTTATTGTTGTTACTGTTTAGAATTTTTTCAACGTGTTGTTCGTTTTTCTGAATTCTGGATTGAATCGATAAAAGTTCTTCTTTTAGGTTTTTGAGGTCTTCCTTGATTTCGATCTCGAACTGTTTTAGTTTTTCTTCAAAGCTTGAAGGAATTCCCTGATTGAAGGTGGAAGAATTCTGTTCAATATAATCTTTACGTAGTTTATCCAATCCCTCTTGAAATTTAATTTCCATTTCAGACATCTTTTCTCGGATACTCGTATTCGAAGGTTCCTGGGTGCCAGGGTTTCGTCTTGTACCACCCATTTTGGATGAGATTCTCAGTCACTTTGAATACTTCTGATACTTCAAATAATATTTGAGAAATGAGCGGAGCAGTGACGATACGTGTTTACGCTGCGAACGCCATTAGAACATCTTGTGGAACATTGAATCATTTTGCTTTTGCTTGTAGGGTTAAGAATGTTAAAAATGTTGATTATGAACATGTTGACGATGATAGTTCTAGTGATAGTTTTATAATAGGCAATGTTAATTTAATAAATAAGTCCAAAAATTGCTGGGATGAGATTGTCAACATAGAAAATAGGAAACTTCAAGTTAAATTAGACACTGGTGCCGATGTGTCAGTACTACCTAGTAGGGTCTTTTCAAAAATTAATAAGAATTTCAAGGTTCGCAAAAATGACTACATAATAAAGGGATTTGAGGGCACTCAAGCGAAAACTTTAGGTGTCGTAAACTTGTTATGCTCATACAAGAATAGGAATGTTTTTGAGGACTTTGTTGTAGTTGAAAATGTAGATAAAGTATTGCTAGGCGGTCAAGCATGCGTAGACCTTGGTCTGATCAAAAGAATAAATAGAGTTGACATGGAGTTCTCAAATGAAAATATACACAGAGATAAGTTTATTCATGAAAATGCTGAAGTTTTTGCCGGCTATGGAAAGTTTGCTGGCAAGATTAAAATCACCACAGTCGATAATTTTGAAACGGTTAGCCACCCACCATCAAAGGTGCCATTTGCTATAAAAAATGATTTAAAACAAGAACTAGATAGGTTAATTGAACGTAAAGCCATCGTCAAAGTAGATGAAATTGATTCTCGTGCAAGTATCAACCGTATGGTAATTGTTGAAAAAACCAACAATAAATTAAGAATTTGTTTGGACCCACAAGATTTGAACTGTCAAATTGTAAGGAAACCGAGACTAGTTCCACAGGTAGAGGAAATTTTCTCAAAGATGATAGGGAAAAAGTTTTTTTCAGTGTTCGATTTAGCGGAAGGATACCATCATTTAGAATTAGACGAAGAGTCTTCCTGGAAGTGTTGTTTCGCCACTCCCTTTGGCATTTATAGATACATTGTACTACCATATGGCCTGTCAAACTCTCAGGACCTATTCCAGGAACAAGTTGAAAATAAGTTTGGTGACCTAGAAAATATACAAATCTTGCATGACGATATGATAATTATGAAGAAAGACAGGGAAGAACACGATAAAGCCGTTGAACAAGTTGTCAAACGAGCTAAAGAGGTAGGCGCAAAATTTAATAAAGACAAAATACAATATTGCAAACGGAAAGTAAAGTTTATGGGCCAAATTTTTTCTGAGAATGGGATGGAAATTGACCCAGATAGAATAGAATCTTTAATTAAATTAAAGAGCCCTACTGACAAAAATGAATTGCAAAGAATTTTAGGAAGTTTCAATTATATCCGTAAATATATCCCTAATATGGCAAATTATATCAAACCACTAAGCGAATTATTAAAATCAGATATTGTGTTCCAATGGTTTCCAAGACACCAAGAATGTTTTGAAAGTCTAAAACAAATAATAACAAAGTCACCAGCATTGATGGAATATGATCCTAAAAGAAAAACCGTGTTACAATGCGATGCTTCAAAAAATGGTATTGGTTGTTGCATGTTTCAGGAACATGACAATACGTTAAAGTTAGTATCTTGTGCATCAAGAAACATGAACGATCATGAGGTCAATTACAGCCAGACGGAAAAAGAAATGATGGCTATTTATTATGGCACACAAAAATTTCATAATTTCATATATAGTTCGGAGGTAGATGTACAAACTGACCATAAGCCTATCATTGCCATTATGAAAAAACCCATATGCAAGATTGGATCAGTTAGACTCCAACGTTTAAAAATCAAACTACTCAAATACTCACTTAATGTCTACTATATACCTGGTAAAGATATTCATTTTGCAGACATGTTATCCCGCTCCACTCTAAAAATTCAAACTAGCGATCCAGAAATGTTAGAAATGGTACATTCTGTGAGCAAACATCTTCCTATGAGCATTGAAAAACAAACTGAAATGAGACTAGCCACTAGCAGTGACTCAACATTGACAAGAATTTTTGACTATTATTTCAATGGTTGGCCAAGGGAAAAATATATCAAACATGAATGTAAACCCTTCTATGAGATGAAAGACGCTATTTACGTTGAAGCAGGTATAGTCTTCCACGAAGACAAAATCATCGTACCAAAATCAATGCAAAAACAGATAATTGAAACTCTTCACAACAAGAGCCATTTTGGTATCAGTAAAACCATAAACAAGGCAAGAAAACTTTTTTATTGGATAAATATGACCACCGACATCACAAACTACATAAAACAGTGTAGAGTCTGTGAAAAATATATGCCACGTAACCGCAAAGAACCTATGATGCCGCACACAATTCCCAAACTTAGATTTAACAAAGTAGCTTGTGATATTCTCGAATATGGCAGTAAACCCTATTTAGTTACTGTCGACTACTTTTCCCATTGGATGGATCTTGTAACTCTTAAAGACAAAACCTCAAGAGCAGTAATTGACGCGTTTCAAAATCTTTTTACAAAGTTTGGATACCCACAGTTCTTAATAACCGATAACTTACCTTTTATCTCACAAAAATGTTTAAATTACTATCGGGAGAAAGATATCACAGTGTCAACTTGTACCCCAGAATGGCATCAAAGCAACGGGCTTGCCGAAAAAGCTGTAAGTACAGCAAAACAAATTTTAAGAAAATCAACTGAGAAAGATGCAGACTTTCGTGATTTCCTTTTCGAGTACAACAACTCAGAAATTGTTGGGCTTAAGGCATCGCCTGCCGAAATACTTCAGAGTAGAACGTTGCGCGATCAATTGCCAACTTCGGGTAGTAACCTAGAACCTAAAGTCCAAGAACATATTTTTGTAACTCTGTGTCAGCAACAGGAAAAAGTTAAAGCAAATTACGATAAACGTGCTCACAAAAATCCTACCACTTTTCAAAAGGGGGATAAGGTTGTCATCAAAACCAATAAGGATTCCATTTGGCACAAAGCAATTGTTGTTGAGAAGGCTACAGAACCAAAGTCCTACTGGGTAAGAAAAGAAAGTAATAATAGGATAGTTAGACGCAACACAAACCAAATGAAACTATCTTTAACCAAGACTGACATAAATGAATACATATTAGACCCAGAATTATATCCAGATTTGTATCCTAATCATGAAGATTATGGAAATAAAAACACTGTTGTAAAGAATAACCATAGCAATAATTGTTCTACTGTAGGAATAGGTGTCAGTAAACATAATAATAGCGAATCAGGAAGTGAAACTCATATGAAAGCCAAAACACCAACACAAAGTGTTGACAATCTCAAGCCCTCAAAAAATAAAACCAGTCGATCAAGATCTGGGCGTTCAATTGTAAAACCCTCCAGGTACAATACTTAAGGGGGAGGTGTTTGAATAATATAATATGTAAGATAAAGATCATAAGTCTATGACCACATATGTCAGTGACCATAGACGATTTATAGATATAGGTTAGATATACAAATATATAATCCCAACGAAGACACATGTAAAGCAATGTAATTAACGTACTTTTGAGTCAAATATAATCCATATAAATCCAAGTATTTAAATAACATCCAAACATAATGAAATGAATGAATTGCTCAAACCTCAAATTCGAATAAAAGGTCAAGAGTGAAATATTGAAAAATAGCTGCTTACAATTGAATTACAACAATGAAAATGATTATAAATAGCTTCGAAGCGATAAGTCTCAAATGCAAAAATTTACGAAATTATTCAAAATGGATATCAAATGAAATTACTAAATAGCAGAATACTTCCATTGAAAATGAAAATCCAGGTAAGTGTTTCCCTGCTGAAGGAACGACTGATTTGGTACGATACTGTCCACTGCACCATACAAGGACTTCAGGTTCTATTGACCACAGGTGAAATCGATCACGTCTTCAGGTGTGATGGATTCTTCGAAGTTGGATGTTGGTCAAAGAAGCTCAATCTTGAAAATATGTATGCAAATGGAAATTCTGGGCTTCGCCCAAAAACTGGAAAATTAATTTCCTTCAAAAAACGTTCAGTTAAACTTATTGTCCTTGTCGTCCATACTTCACATAAAAAGTTGTGTACCTACTCAAGTATAAAAAATTACATATGGAAATCGACAGCCATTTTGCAATGAAAAAAATATATAATTTAGCAAGTAAAACTGATACCGATTTTGATTGTACATATATTGAATTTTGAATATGAAATTAAAAATTAATGAGTGAATTGAAAGCAAAATTTTAGTGAGATGTATTTTTTATGACGTGAGATTTTGAACATGAAAATAACCTAACTAATGAAATCTATAATGAAAAAAGGAATTCTGAAACGAATGAAAATGGTAGTGAACCTGAACGACAAGGATGGATCGAATTTTGAAGTTAACATATTGAAAATTTCTCTGCTGGGTAGAGGAGATAAAAAAAATATTTTTCAGAATTTCTGTCTTAATTACCTCAATTTTCAATTGAGTTTCACTAAATCAATAGAATCTATGAAATATTACCTAAATCTCAAAATTCAATACCAAAAAATATCTAGATCAAGAACTAAACTCTGATGACTTATCTCATTCACCAGACGAAGCAGAAAGAAAGAATGAAATCTTCGAACAACCGATTAATATCTTATCTGATTGAACACATGCGCCAATCTGAAAATCTGAAATTTCTTCGATACACGCACAAATGCAGTGGCGGTACAACAAAAATGTAATTAATAAATTTGAAATTCAAAAAGAAAGAAACTTGTAACGATCGTATCGTTACACATTTCCTCAACCCACCAAAAAAAAAGAAAAAAAAAATCAGTGCATAAAACTCCGAAAGTGGCAAAAAAATTTCAAAATCATTTTCTAAACAAGTTACACAAAAAAACATTTGGAATGCTAGATGATCAGCAAACCTATTGGACAGTGCGCTACAGAAAGTTTGTGTGTGTCTGTACCCTCTTCAGTCCAATAAAAAAAATGAATCCACTACAACAGACACGAGATACTTGTCTCCACCTCAGTTTTCTCAATTGAATACCTACTGGAAAACTATATTCACAACACAAATTACAAATCATTTGAGACAATCTTTCAACATATAACTATCATTGATCAAAAAAATTATATGGTTATTATTATTATTTTGGTTCGTTTGATATGTTAGAAAATAAACCAGTCAGTGAACAGTTCAAGATTGGCAGTATATAGCTCCATGGAACCATACACCACCAATCTGACTCTCCTCCCTACCTCCCTTAATAATAGGACCTACACCCTACCGCATAACAGGACATCAGATCAGAACGACATTAAAAGATAGAAGAACAAAAAAGCAAAACAAACTAAAGTTGGGCGCCAGTGAGATACTATCTCACACTCAAAATACTACATGAGATGAAATTATTGGTGCTTAACTATTTGAATCATTTACAAGTCTCTAAACACCCCTTATTGTGAATCTAAACAAAAGCAGATAAGAAATATATCCCAAGATTAGTTTTACTGAATAGTTATCAATCGCTTCTGACAAATTTCGGGCAGACAGGACTATAATATTTATGCCAGATATACTGACATACTCAACGCATTGATTGACAGAACATCTTCAATTTTTTACAAAGGGAAGTTAAATCAGTAATAGTCTCAACATCTTGAAAAACTGAAGCTTTCACATAATCGGGTAATAAATTATTTTTAATAATTCCAACAATCTTTTTCAGAAGGTGGAGAATTTAATCTGGTGAACTGAGATTCCATATCTGTGATGAACATGGTTACCGATTCTCTAATTGATTGCTTTCTTGACTTGATCTCGGCTAACTTAATTTCGTCATGACAACTATGCAAAAAAGTCGATTTTAGCTTGAATACCAGATCTGACCAATTACTAAACCTATTTTTCAGAAAGTTATTATGCCACCACGTCCAAGCATCACCCTCAAAAAGATCGGCGGCTGAATCAAAAAGATCAGCATTATCACAACCCCTAGAAAATTTTAATGAGTCGATTAATTCCAAAAAGGACAATACATTTTCTTTTCCAGAAAATTTTTTCATACCCCATTTATAAACTGGGACCTTTTTGTTAAGATACCGACAAATTTGCTTCACCATGATGAGTTGGAGTGGATGACTGTATTGGGTTGTTATTTTGTGGGGAATGAGTTGGTGTTTGAACAATTGGATTGCTACCAGCTTGCTTATCTGCGAGTTCCGCTTCCAAAATAAATAATTTTTTCAAAAGGTCTTGTTTAACAGTGTTTTCAGATTCTGATTGCCTAAACAACCTCGAAATTCGCCCCGTCGCGTGAGTTATTCTAGACTCTAACTTTTTAACGTCATCAGAAGATTCATTACTATAGTGTTGCAGCAAAGCTTCAATGTCAGCTAAGGTATCACTAATTTCTCTAACATTTACATCGAACTTATATGTGTCTCATATTTCAACAAAACTTCTGTCGGAATCTTCCTGGGACAAAAGACCCCTTAATACTTTTCGTTTTTCCTGAACAGTAGTGGGGGGAACAATACCCCTTATCGATATTTCATAGGTCGATTCGAAACTCCTCAAATGATTCGGATTTAATTTTACCATAATGAAAATAAAAATGAAAAATGTTGTGGAGACAAATACCAGTAGAGACAATCGCTTGTGGAGCTATTTTCTATAATGTGAAAAAGATATCTATGAATACGTGCCTGTGTGAGGAGCCTTCAAAACTTAAAAATTTTAACGAAAGGCGATGCAAGATATAAAAAAATTAAAGTGCCCCACGTTGGGCGCCAAAAATTGTGTAACCACTTAAGTGCTTTTCCTCTCTTCAGAGATCAATTTAGTTACTAGCTTCCGTCGGAGAGGTGGTCGAGGTTGATAGGTTGTAGATAGCCCGGAACCTATTTTTGTAGTTATCAAAAAAAATATTTTCAAAACGAGTAATTTCGAAGGCTTTGGCTCTCACACAAAAAACACGTTATTCCACTTTCAGAGATTTATTACTAATATAATGAATATTTGATTGATTCGGTCTTCACTTGATGGAAATTCATTTTAAATAAATAATAATAAACTGCTAATTTCCACAAAATTTATTGATGTTAAATGACGACAATTGTTTCACTACACTGTAGCTTTTTCAAGTCGGATGCTGAACTGAGTATTCCCAAATTATAACATTCGTTTAAATAGGTATTGATAACATAGTTGAGCAGAAAATGTGTTTTAAATGAGGTAATAAAATTATATTGGAGGGTGCCGCTGGTTATTCCAGGATTGTATAAAGATGTTCAGTAGCGGTGATCTATTCACATCTGTTTGTTCATTCAATAGGACCTTCTTAGAATTATACCTGTTTATTTCTAGAGATTCTAAGAGTGTGAGTCTAGAACTCTTGTTTTCTGTATGGAGAATCTGATAATTGTTGTTGAACTCATGTCCGCATTCTTTCAAGTGGTTGGCGTATGTAGAATGGGTGGTGTTCGATGTGAAGCTCTTCTGATGTTCATGGATTCTCATTTTGAAAGATCTTCCGGTTTGGCCTATATAAACCATGTGACAATCCCCACATTTTAGCTTGTAGACTCCAGATTTGTTATCTGTTATCTGTTATCAGTTCAGCATCCGACTTGAAAAAGCTACAGTGTAGTGAAACAATTGTCGTCATTTAACATCAATAAATTTTGTGGAAATTAGCAGTTTATTATTATTTATTTAATATAATGAAATGAATGAATTGCTCAAACCTCAAAGTCGAATAAAAGGTCAAGAGTGAAATATTGAAAAATAGCTGCTTACAATTGAATCACAACAATGAAAATGATTATAAATAGCTTCGAACCGAAAAGTCTCAAATTAAGTTTACATATGAGTAGCGTCTAATGAATATTACTGTCCCTAAATGAAGAAGACCGAATAAGCTCTGTGATTTTGAAGTGCGACTATAGGAACAAGATAAATGTCAGTGAACGGAAACAACCGGTCAGAGGTTTATCAGGGACCTAGATCAGAACCCAGGTCAAGATTTTATTTCGGTTGGTCGAGTTGTTGAATATATTGTGAATTAAAAAAAAAAGCTATCATTTGGTCCCCGCCAAGAGCGGATATAGCTGTTTTTCATGGGAGGGGTAATAACGATCATGGAAGGAGTAATAACGATTAAAAACCATCAATCAGGTACACAATGAATGGAATACCTATTGTATGTGCTCCACCTTTTTCTCAGGTCTTCGATGCTCATGGGGGCGGGTCATTTACCAGTGAATGATGATTCATTAATCACTGCTGATCAATCACTTCTGAAAATTTTAAAATTCGTCGAATTCGAACCCGAGACGCCCTCTTTTCCAAAATGAAAGACTGAATGCCAACAACCAAGCCATCGGCGCGATTGGAATTGAGAGAAAAAATATCCACTTAATGTTTTCTTCTATGGTTTCCCATTCAGCTTGGGAAACTGAAAAAAATTCGAAAAGTCTGTTTTAAACTCATCGTGCCTCCCATAAATTGTAATTCTTCTCGAAGATACCTGCATAATAGAGTCATGTCTTCATAAAGAAATGTTGTGTACTCCACCAGAAATAAGAGAGGCTGCAAGAAATACTGCATTACATCTATGTTGAAGAGATTGATAAAACTGGATAGAAAGAGGGCATCACAGAGTAACAGCAAAATATTTTTGTTGGAATGCCGTAGGAACAATATCACTCCAAGCCATATAACCCAGAATGTGAAATGTTTGAATGAGTTAATTTTCAATGTAACTTGCCCTCATCACCGAAAAGCTGGTGAACTGTTAAGAAAATTCGAGAGGTCTGTTCTCAATCTTGAAATTAAGAGTACTATTTGGGAGTTGACCCAGATTGATGGGGAATATCGTCGAATAAGACAAAAAGTACAGAGTATCGTTACTGATGAGGCCCTTGAAAGTTTTGATGTAAGATCTAGAACCAATTATGAGAGATTATTTGAGAGGATAAAGCGTGGAAACGGAAGGAAGCTAATGGAACTTGTCAAGAGACACCAGTTGATAAGTGTTAATGCAGAGAATAAAAGTGTTTATAATTTCACGTCGTTACATTTGCCAGTGTCTGTGAAGAGGATGTTGTCAGTTGGACCGAAGTTCAGCTTGCCAGTACAAGACAATAAATTGTTGATACCCAGAATGTTGAAAGACTTGGAATGTTGCATCCAATCACAAGCTGTGAAAGTGTTCAGGCAACAAACCAGATTACTAATTATTGTTTTAGAACAGCTGACCCGCGTTATAGGAGCATCATAAAAGATTTCAAATCAGCCAAAATGTTTTTGAAGAACCACCAGGACATTGTTGTTATGCGTGCTGATAAGGGAGGTTCCACTGTGGTGATGTATAGGGATGAGTACATGGATACTATGATGAATATGCTTTCTGACACCAAAACTTATAAGATTATAAAGAAAAACCCAACAAAGAAATTTCAAACACAATCGAATGATATTGTTAAAGAATCGTTGGAGTATGAATTTATTGATGAAATATCGGCCAAACGCCTCAGGTCTTATAATGCGGTTGCGCCTGCAATCTACGGACTTAGAAAGACTCACAAACCTGGAGTTCATCTTAGACCAGTTGTTAGTTGCATAAACTCGCCCACGTACAGCATTTCAAGATACATCCATGAGGTGCTATCTAAGGTGACCACAACATTTTATTACAACGTGAAGAATTCATATTCTTTTGTTGAGGAGGTTGGGAACATTGCACTTCCTGATGGATATGAGATGGTGTCATTGGATGTGATATCATTGTTCACGAACATTCCGAAAATGTTAGTTGTAAAGATCATAAGGTCTAGGTGGCAAACGATTTCCGCCTATACCAACACCAACCAGAGTATGTTCGTCAAAATGGTCGAGTTCGTCTTTGATTCGAGCTTCTTCTCTTTTAATGGTCAACTTTACCAACAAATAGAGGGAACGGCGATGATAATCCATGCTCTCCAGTGTTTGCGGAGTTAGTCATGGATTATCTTGTTGGTGAATGCCTGACGAGGCTTCCCTTCGATGTCCCATTCATAAGAGTTTATGTAGACGATACTTTTCTGGTTGCGCCATCGGATGGTTTAGAGCGGTTACTGCACGTTTTTAATGGTTGTCATCAGCAATTACAATTTACAATGGAAAGAGAATCGAATGGAATGCTTCCCTTTTTGGATGTCGTGGTGCACCGTGGGGAGGGTGGGGACCTGTTGACGGATTGGTATATGAAGCCTTCGAATTCTGGTCGTCTTCTTAATTATTTGTCCCACCATCATTTCTCCTATAAAAGCTCCATCGTGAAAAGTTTATTCCACAGAGTTCAGAAGTTGAGTAATCCAGTTTTTTGGGAGGGTAACATTCTGAGAATACGATCACTATTAGAAAACAACAACTATCCTCGTAATTTAATCAGGAGATTTGAAAGAAAGTTTGTTAATGCTGGGCGTCCTTCATCCAATATGGTCGGGGTGGATGAGGGGGGCTCAGCAGCGAGGAGTCAATTTTTCAGGTTTCCGTATGTGCCTGATCTCTCGAATGCTGTCGGTTCGGTATTCAAGAATAATGAAATCGATATCAAATTTGTTTTTTATAATGTCTAAACTGTAAATTCATTATTTTCACATTTAAAGGACAAAATTCCAATTTCGGATCGCTCTAACTTAGTGTACTGTATACCTTGTTCGGATTGTGATAGATATTACGTAGGTCAGACAAAGCAGTACCTACAGTCCAGAATAAAACAGCATCAATATGACTGCAAAATGTCAAATATGGGGAAGGCAGAAAAAACCGCTCTGGCTCGCCATCACTTTGATGAGCTACGTAATTCCAATTTCGAAAGAGTGAAAATTTTGGACTCTGAACCTGTATATAGAAAACGCTGTGTGAGTGAGATGATGTTTATAAAGGTTGTCAACACAGTGAATTTTCGAACTGATACTCAGGGTTTGAGTTCGGTGTATTTTAATCTGTTGAATATTTATAAAGAGTGTGCGTCCAGGTTTCTTACTGGATATTAATTTATTTTGTTGGATTGTATATTTTCTGTATGCGATTCGATGTTCCGGTCTTTAGGTTAGGTTTGTTTGTTATTATTCGTTTTCCCTAGTCAAGTTCATATATAATAATAATTGTAAAGCTAGTGTAGTAGATATATGTAGTTGGTGACTCATGTCAGTTTGTCCATTTTATTTTATAATTTTTATTTAATTTATTTAATTTATTTAATTTATTTAATATACGGGATCAACCCCATTACAAACTTAATTGTTTATGAAAATACCAACCAACTTATCTACTATAAAATAGATCCAGGTATAAACATAAAATACATAGGTATACATATATATATATATATATAAAAACAATAATATCAACGGCCAACTATGGCTTTCACAGTCCAAAAATAACAATTATTCAGTACAAAAACTAAAACTAACATTATACAAACAAAGAATCAAAGCTTATTCCTAATTAAATTTTTAAATTGTGACAAAGAAATTCCCAAAATCTCAATACCCTTAGAATCAATCAGTCTCAATGTTCTCTCAATAGGCAAGTGCATAGCATAATTAGTAGCATGATTGGGCAAATAGAACAACCGGTTCGTCCTCAAAGAACGTGCCGGAACATTAAATGCTATACTACCAAGAAGCTCGGGACAAATCACCAGGCCATTCAAAAGCTTGAACACAAACAGTAGGTCTCCCCGAACACGCCTTTCTCTCAGACTGCTCATATTCAACATATCGAGTGCTTCATCATATACATGGTCATCTGGAATTTTTACACCAAGTTTGAAGAGACAAAAACGGATAAACTTATTTTGAACCCTCTCTAGAGTCAAGCAACCATTTTTATAGTATGGAGACCAGATCATAGAACAATATTCCAACAAAGAGACAACAAGTGACATGTAAACCCTCTTGCAAGTTACAAGTGATAAGCCCTTACAATTGCGCAAAACAAAACCGAGAACCCTAGAAGATTTAACCACCAGAGAACTTATATGTTGCCCAAAATTTAAATGCTCATCAAAGTAAACTCCAAGATCCCTCACACTCTCTGTATAACTGATATACGAGCTTCCAATGCAGTAAGAATACTGTAGTTTTCTGTGTCCTTTAAAAAACTTTGTATTCAAAGCTAGCCCATTGTTACTACACCACTGGTCAAACAAATCCAAGTCATCCTGCAGACTAATCATGTCTTCTCGTGTACGAATTTTCCTATACATTTTCAAATCGTCTGCAAATAACAAAAAACTGCTGTTCTTAAAACAACCCGAGACATCATTCATAAAAATGAGAAAAAGCAATGGAGAACAATGACCCCCCTGAGGAACACCTGAGGGTACAGTTATAAGACCTGACTTAGCTCCGCCCACACGCACCTGTTGAACCCTATCACACAAGAAACTTTCAAACCAAGACACCAAACCATTAGAGAAGCCAAAATGTTGCAACTTCACCAGCAACACAGAGATAATAACCGAATGCTTTGCAGAAATCCGTGTAAATAACATCCACCTGTTGCCCCTCCTCCAGAGACCTCAGTAGGTCATCATGAAATACTAACAAGTTAGTCAGAGTCGATTTACCAGTACTAAAACCATGTTGTTCATTTATTAACAGTTCCTTGCAATGAAAATAAAGCTGGTCATATACAAGACTATCCAAAAGTTTCGGAATGGCTGACTGTACCGACACACTTCTATAGTTGTCTATCCTGCAAATATCCCCAGACTTAAATATTTGTTTTGGAAAGATCGCTGAGTCGAGGGATCTCTGGAACAGAACGAACAGAGGGTAGGAAAGAGTACACACACAGTTTTTCAAAAAATAGTTTGGCACACCATCTGGACCTGAGCTAACCTTACTAATCTTTTCATAAATCAACTCGACAGAAAGCCGAGGACCAGGAATGGTCCCACTATTACTCGCCTGTTGACAAGTTTCACTACCAGAAAAATTACTGCCATCATTATATACCGTCTCAAAAAATTTGGCAAAACCTCCAGCAATTTCCTCACCTCCCACAAATTCCCGATCATTGAATCTACTCCAGTTGCTCCTAGGGTCAGAAAACAATAATTGGTCCAAATTCGACAAATACTGTTGGTAACATACCTCAGCAAGGGCTTTGCACTCACCTCTCAAACGTGAAAAAACCTCATAATCAGACAATGTTCGACTTGATTTATAACACTTGTGGGCAATTTTCTTTTGATGAATTAAATGTCTCAACTCAGCTGAGAACCAACTGGGAAAATTAGAGGTCTTGTACCTTTTAAGAGGAACAAATAAGGCTATCGACATATTCACTACATGATAAAATGCAGAGACAGCCTCATCGATGTGACCTGTATTCAAAACATGATCCCAATCGATCCCACATAAATAATTATTAATTCCTAAATAATCACCGTTTCTATAGTCGTAAAAAAACTCAACATACTTCAAACTATCAACTTGTGCATTCTCCAAATTAACAGCAAATACATAAGCCTTATGATTTTGGGACTTAACTAACAAGTAGTCATCTGCTTCGGATATCAACAAATTATCTACATTAGTGAAAACTAGATCTAAATAAACATTCCTGTCATTTGGGATGAATATTCTTTGGTAAAAACTCATGCAGGCATAAAACTGACCCAATATTAAACCATTTGAGCTGAGAGAGCATCCAACATTCACTCCAGTGTTGTCGTCTACCCAGACTGCCTCAGGTACATTAAAATCACCAAATATATAGAAATCACAGTTTGCATAATGCTGCCTGAGAACTTCAACTGAACGGCAGTGCGATTCATAGTATTCAGAACCCGAGTTAGGGGGAATATAAACCCCTCCTATAATGAAGTAACTATCAGCAACCCTACATAGTAAAAACAATTGTTCAACAGAATCATAATCTACCTTAAGTTTCCTGGTTGTAATAAAGTCTCTAACATATATCAATACACCACCTCCACGAGATTTATTGCTTGTAACACTTGATCTATCACAACGAAATACATTGAAAGATTGCACAGCCAACTCGGCATCCGAAAAGTGATCAGACATCCAGCTCTCCACAAATATCACTATATCATAGGTGGAACACAAAATTGCATTCTTCATATCTTTAATTTTAGTTCTCAAACCACCTGAAATAAAACAATAAACTTGTAATGGGGTTAGTTGAAGTTTTTTTCCTGGGTACTAGACCTCATAGATTTGGTAATATAGGGAACATTATTTCTAAATTTTAATGTTAAGTTCTCTTCTCCATCTTTCCTCCGTTTATTGAGCTCTTCAATGACTTTCCTCTGGTAATTCCTTTGCATCTGGGTAAGATCACTTCTTGCTTTAAATGTATGTACTACCGAGGACTTATTCACTTCTCTCAGTATATCCTTAGCAATCTTACTATTAGAAAATATCAACTTGAGAGGACGATCCCTTCCTTGCATCTGTTTTCCCAATCTCACCACCTTCAGCATTTCCACTCCAGCACTCTCTCGGTTGACTGACGCCAGCAGTTCCAACATTTTTTGTCTATCCTCATCGATTCTATCCCGGATACTGCTAGAACCACATTCAGAAACATTGTGAACTATGACATTGTTAGCTCTCTCCGTCCTATCATCTATCTCAGCCATCGCTGCATCCATACCGGGAGCCTCATTTGGAAAAGCACATTGATTCTGGGTAACCGTTACTTTAACCGCAGAAATCTCAGATTTAAGTTCATCAAAAGAACACTGAAAAGATTGCTTGATGGATTTAATATCCTCACAGAGAGACTTCATTGTGTTCATGAAAATTACAAAATTTTTGGTCTCGGTTTGGACTTCTTGAATCTGTTTTTCCAACAGGTGTACTCTAGCTTCAACTTCGAAGACTCTTTTCAGTTTAGGAGCACAAGCTTTACAGATATATGGAATAGAGCGACTAGAAGCAGAAATAGCTCTTACTTCGGTGGATCCCAGGTTTGAACACTTTTTACATCGTATCACCTTGCACCAGTCGCATGGAAAGCCGAAGCTATCGCCTGAGTTCTTCGGAGGATCCTTGAAAGAGCAATTCATACCGCACTCAGAACAGATTCCAGACATAACTCCGCCAGCAGCAACAGCGATCTTTCACACACAATTCCACAAACTTCCAACTCAAATTAGAGGTTATGTTTTGAAAAATTCAAATTTCAGAGTAATTATGGAAGATCACTATGAAACTTTGGTGTATAGGCACGAAATCCACCGTAAATATTGGGATGAGCCGAAATAACACCAAACTGTTCAGTATTTTCACCAGAAATGCAATTTACCACCGGGATCAAAATCAAAACAAACGTACGCGTGGTCGGTAACCTATGTCTCAGACCTCCAAAAATGCAGCATTGAACAACATATAATTAAGGGTAAGTTTTGTATGATAGTGGTTGAGAGATATTGTTTTTCGACAAACGTTGTACGTCATTTCCAGCCTTGATAAAGTTAGAATATCTAACGAAACGTCGGCATTATAAAGTTGTTTTATTGAGCCTGTCCTCATCCTGTGACAATACCTTCAATATTACATCTATGGCCGGAAAAATCAAGGAATATACCTAAAAGTGTTTAGTAATTGCATGGACTGTAGGCAGCTTATAAAATCTACTCATTCAGTTTTACTGGCGTATTTTTCGAAAATAGCAGCTACCTATAAACAAACAACCTTATGGAGCCAATTTTTCATGCTCAAGAATGCTCTCAACATAAATGAACAACGATATTGAAAACTATAAAAAACTGCGTTCACTTTTGAGAAGGAAATCAGAAGTAAGAAAGCTAGAGTATTTTCTTGCGAAGAAATAAAAAAAAATATCCCTGGAGCATGTGATCAAAAATATCTTGTAATGAAGGTATAACACTAGCTTGTATACATACCTATTATGTATTTCATTTTCAGCAGAGTGAAAATATGGAAATGAATCGATGTCAACTGAACTTTTTGACGTTTATCGAGATTTGGCATTATTCAGTGCGAACACAGAAAATGTTATATCAACGTTTTTTTATAACTATTTTCGTTGTTGAAAATGCAGATTAAATCGACCGGGGATATCGTGGACAGAGTATAGTATTCTATTCGAACATAATTACCTACTATTATTCACGCAATCCACCCGAGTGCTCATTGAATAATATACTGTTATATGGGTCAAGTTGGACAATTCAACATCAATACGTTTCCATAGTAACGCAACAAATTTTTTCATTACTGATTACAAAGCACCATTTATTTATAAATGAAATAATTCGCGGTTTAAAAAAAATTAATCTATATTTGTCGAATTTCAAACGAGTTGCAGGAAAAATAGTATGTTTACCACTTAGGAAAAGACACATTCCTGTACTGTGTGTTTTGCAATCTTCACAGTCGCCCAGGAGAGTTAGGCTTTCCCTACCCGGTAAATAATGTACTATTTTATGTATTTTCTGGTCGCATTGCGATGGATATGTTATTTTCTTCCTTTTTTAGAACTTGACTAACTTTTTCGGAGAGGGAACTGATATAGGTAGTGTTATACAAACGAGTTTCCTCAGTGATAGATCTATTTTCCGTTTTTGAGTTTTTTTCAGAGATTTTTTCGATCATCGATTTTGGGCAGTTGTCAATTCCTCTCGGAAAATACTGCTCAATAGCACAAGCAGAGCTGTTTGCTGTCCTGGTATGTGCGGTGGAGAGTGTCCGACTCTGCATAGTGAGGGTACACTGAAATCCCTTCCTGAAATAAAAGTAACCTTTCCCTTTCTGAAACCGAATTGTTGTTTGTTTCACGAGTACTCTGTTATTTGCTTCAAAAAACTGGATTAATTTGTCAAAAATTATATGCTCGAATATTTTGTTCACATTTGATAGCAATGAAATTGGCCTATGATTATCAATATCTTCTTTATTTCCTTTTTTGTATACGGGTTTTACTATTGCCTTCTGAAATCTTTGTGGGTCCTTTTCTGTTTGTAGTATCTGATTTATAAAAAAAATGATGATTTGTATTCACCCGCTTCGAAAGAACAGTCTGTATATTCCAAAATATTTTAAAAATATGTCACGAAGTAAACCTCTCAAAATTTTGACTGCAGCTCTCACAGGAAATCATATCTTGCATACTCTCTGTATAAAAAGTACCCGGAAAATGTTATTTAAATGAACCGCCAAAAAGGAATCGGTAATTTTTTTTTTCTTAAAGTTGGTAGGACCTTCCTTTATTACCAAGCCAAATTTGAGCGCGATCTGTCAACTAGTGTGTTTACAACAGATGTCAGTATCAGTCGACCTCAAAAGTGCTCTGCGAATTTTACAATGGAAAAAATAGTTGATCAAAGAGTTTGCCTCAAATTTTGTCTTGCAAACGAATTTTCTTGTGCCGATTCATTGAAAATGTTAAAAAAAGCCTTTGGTGATAATTGTATGTCAAAAACACAAGCATACTATTGGTACAAATCATTCAAAGACGGTCCGAAAAAACCACGTCAAAGTCGATCGAAAATTAAAGTTTTGCTCACTGTTTTCTTCGATTATCGTGGTGTTGTGCACTCAGAATTTCTTCCTGAAGGACAGACAGTGAATAAGGAGTATTACTTGGGTGTATTGAGGCGTTTGCGTGAGAATGTTCGTCGTAAACGGCCAGATTTATGGAAAGACAATTCGTGGATTTTGCATGATGATAACGCGCCGTCGCACCGAGCCATAATTATTAAGGAATACAAGACCAAAAACTCAATAAATACCATCGAACAACCGCCGTATTCACGACTTAGCTCCGTGCGACTTTTTTCTATTCCCAAGACTCAAATTGCCCCTACGTGGAACGCGTTTTGAGTCCATTGAAGCCATCAAAACAAATTCGCAACGAGAACTGAAGGCCATACCTTTGGCGGCGTATGAGCGGTGCATGGAAAAGTGGGTTCGCCGATATCATAGTTGTATTGTAAGCAATGGGGACTATTTTGAAGGAGACAAAATAAATATTGATGATTAAATTTAAATTTATGTGTTTTTTTTTACAATTCCGGGTACTTTTTATACAGAAGGTATAACTTGAATACACCATTCTCCCTTCAGATGCCAAATTTCATGAAAATCGAACCTGTAGTTTAGTGATTATCGATATTCGAACGGTCGTATTTACGGAACATTGGATCCTATTTTGCCTGTTGACAAATTCAACCGCGGCATTCAAGGAGATCCGAAGCTACCCTAAAAATAAAAAATGAGGATCATTTTCTCAAGTTAGGACAAACTGAATAAGTGTAAGAAATAAACTAGCATTTATCTAATTTACGAAGTACAACACCGGGTGGCATCCCCACAACAAGACAATGATATACCGGTGTCTGGCTTATTAGCCGTCATCAGTGCCATATAGCCTTATACTGCGGCGACCCTCAGGGCCGGTATTATAAAGGACAACCCATGGTTCAACCGTTGCGTCAACAACCAAATTCCTCACTAAAAATATGGAATCTGGTAGTTGACGCACGGATCAACCCTCGGTTCTCCTTTTATAATACCGGCGTTTATGGTGTTTACGGACATTAAATAGAGACATCGTGGCAAAATCATACCGTCCTCGTAGATCGAGCACTCACAAATGAGAACCTTCTGAATTTGGATTTCAAGATTTATATCACTGTTTCGCTGAACATTTTTTCTCTGAAGCGCCATTCTCAGAATCGGCATCAATTTTTAATTAGATTCCTATCACTTGGAAACACCTAATGTACATCAAACAAACTTGCGTGCAACAAACACAAATTGAAAAGGCGTGCCGCATCTGTCAGAGGAGAATAAAATATGAAATAATTTCATATAGAGGCCATAATTATTCAATTATTATACATCTGGAAAAATTATTCGCTTATCGCATATGATGGAAATGAAACGGTTTATTTCTTCAATTTGTGGGTATATGGTGAATTCTGGTCGAAAGAATTGAAATTATTCTGGAATTGACACGATTGAATGCGTTACCTAAAGCTCTGACGTAAAGAAGCTTTTGAGCTCTCGTTTATCCACCTTGTCAGAATATCCACTTTGTAGGTAGATTCGTACTCAAGAATCCAAGGGATAGATGCTTGACCGCTGTCGAAATGAATTTGATGTCCATGATATCGGAACTGTTATAACAGAAATTTTGGTATTTTCTTTCGATAATTCGCTAGAATTTTATATGGTTTTTTTCACGCGATGTGGACAAACTTAAGCACATAGGTTGAATAAGCGATTCTTCAACTAAATGCAAAATTTTATCTCAATCAAATCTACCAACTTCGGAAAAATTATTGTAGCAATAATTTTGAAGTGGACCAGTTTCTATTTCATCTTGTTTTCTTGTACACAAATTGGATAAGTCTTGAGACTAATAAACTTTATTATTATTTTTTAATACCGGCCACGATCCACAAAATTCCATAACTATAAGTTGCATATTCTCTGTGCTCATTGGCAGAATTGTAATCTTTATTCAAAATCAGATGGTATTAACGCTTGAGTAAAAGTTATGTGGAATAGATGAAATTCTTCTTGCTGTTTCCCTCGGAGTGCTAGATTGAACTTGAATTTGTCGAAGTGAAGTACATATGGGGATTCAATACAACCATAGCAAGCACCACTAAAACTTGTGGGTCGTTCCTCTCAATAGTTAGAGTTCTACGTCGCAGCCGTATTCTTTGAGGCTCTTGCCTCTCTCTATTTTCGATTCGGGCGATTACTGCATGACTCAAGCAATATTATTGTGCAATTGTGATTTTCGAAACTTTTCACGAATGAATAGACAATTATTTGATGAACTTCTCGCTTTGGTTACTCCTGAAATCGGTAAAACGGACACTGACATGAGCGAAGCAATTTCTACAAGTCAACGCTGTATTGGGTATAAAGCTCGTAATTACTAATTAAGATCACATTTTAAGTATGTTCAGTTCCAATTTTGCGCAATAATTAATATGATGGCTCCCATTTCCCATGTGAGCGAGAAATGGGCTCCCATAACCCCAACATGTCGGGCTATGAGAGCGATTGATTTAAAAGAATGTTAATAAATATGGTTTTTATAAAAGTTTTCCCATAGTAGGCTCCCATCACCCTGCGCTGCTCTAGTATAGAGTATAGATTACGGCCGTAGGAATATTGCGCAATGTTGCCCTCAATATATTTTCAACTCTTCGTCAATCACGCAATATATCGTACAATCTTTCTATCTCACCCTCAATTATATATTGTACAAACCAGAATATTGCACAATAATATTGCGCGTCTAGAGACCGCTTTAGGTGAAGAGAATATTCTTAAAAACCAAAAAACTGACAAGTATGATATTGAGCGGACTTTTCATGCGAGCGAGAAGGCACTCAAAAAGAATTTTGAAAAAGCCACCCCCAAACCTAGTTTCACAAAAAACTTTTTTCCATATACTCATGAAACATGAGGTCGTCGAACTTAAATGAAGTCTAATTTTAGATAGTTTGCTCCGTTCTTAACAAATGAGGTCTCTTGTGATTGTAAGAGTTCAAGGATTTTGAAAAAAAAGCATCAACAGATTATACGCCTGGAAATATACCACCAAAAACCATTTTCTCTGATTGTCTGACTTGGATATGCTAAGGATCAGATAATTGGTACAAAATTTCTACCACCTAGATTGAACATACTTTCAACTAGAAGAAGAACTTTCTATCAGTCTTCAAAACATTCCTTCGTGTGTTCGAGAACCAAGCGGTTTATGCATGAGGGGGCTCTCGCACATTGCATTGCAGCATTTCATTAAATCATACATATCCAAATCGATGGAGAAGGCGAAGTGGACCTTAGGTCTGGCCTGCCGGATCACGAGATTTGAATCCTTTGGATTTTACTTTTTGGGGACATTTAAAAACATTTGTTTTCAAGACTCCTGTCCAAAATATGGAAGGCTTAAGAAATCGCATTTTTCCATGTAGGGTTATAAAAAAATATTTCTGTAGTGTTGGACCGCCCCCCACAAACTATATGTCGACGTCTAGACTCGTGGAAACGGCCGAAGGTCACTTTTCACATGTAATATGATCTCAAGTAGCAAGAAATAATTATAGATAGTAATCATCAGAGTACAAACCCTCCCTTTCTAGCTGAGGGACCACAACTTCAGACGTATCTAGACGGTTTTGTAATTTACCCTTTTTAAGCAATATATCACACAAAATGTACAATATCATAGAACAGATTGCGTTAAAGTATACTCCATTCACTATTATAAAGTATCGCGGTTGGAATTTATTTGGGATAGCAGTCTTTTTGATAAGTGTCTTTTTTCCTTACGTCTCGAGCTTTCAAGATTTATTTACCTCTTCTTCAGGAGATGCTACAAAAAACAATGTTGAAATATGAAATGGTACAATAAAAACTTATCTTACGAAACATGAGATTTTTGAATGTAGATGTAATAGATCCAAGCTCCACATATCAACAAAAAGGAAATAGCATGATATCAAAATTGAAAAACAAAAGAAGATCCCTGAATCATTAGCAAAAAAACTTACATTTTACAGAGGTACCATATCAAAATTTTACGGACTACCGAAGGTACATAAAGAAGTATTAGTCCTCAGACCAATCATTGTATCAATTGACGCATCCAATCTAGTTGAATTTATACAAGATTTACTAACGAAAGCATATGATCAATCTAACATGTTCTCATTCGAATTTTCAGAATTCATAAAAGATCTTCAACTTCCCAACAGTTATATACTACAAACCTGGGATGTGGTATCCTTATTTACTAACATCACATCACAAATAGCCAAAGAATCTCTAGAACATAAATGGGAAACAATAAAACCACACTGCCTGATAGAATTCTATACATTCTGTGAGTTACTGGATTTATGCTTTGACACGAATGCATTTGTATACAGGGTGAGTCTTTGACTTGTACATATATTTTAACTGAAGATTCTTGAGGTCAAAAAATACCTTTTTTTCGTTTTCCATTTTTCCGAATTCGGCTCTGTTAAAAAGATAGCCATTTGAAAAAAAACATGGGGCTGATTACGTGCCTGAATACATTCTCTGGAACCAATGCAAAGTTCATATTTCTCGATCAAAATTAAGTTGGTATATTTGGAGGAACTCAAGTACTAACCTTATTTGAATAAGAATGTTAAAAACACGATATTTCTTATAAAAATACTCAGTTCGGTCCGATTATATCGGCAATTGAAAAGCCATATTTCTCCTATATAACTGAGTTCCTTCTTCGATTTTCCTAAAGATTAGTTTGTAAACACTAAAAACCTGTCCATGTCCTCCTCGATATCCCAAAAATATTTTGTGAATGATGGTTTTAAATTCAATTTATAATTTTGATCAAGCTATTATAACCTATTCAAATCGATGTTAATGGAATCTTCTGTGGAAAATTCACAGAACTTGAATGTGAAGTTTGCCAGTTTCAGCAATATTCTTGAAATTAGGGAAATTGATTTTTCTGATTGCATTACTAGATAAATATCTATGAATTCGACCATAGATCACCTTCCTTAACATTAGGAATCGACCTATCTCAAACGACTCAAATTACTATAGTCCATCCAAGAATTATTGACATATCGGGCGGCTTTGGAAAATCGAAATTAGGTTGGTAATGGCCGTTCAGTGATATTTTGAGTTGTAGAATTCAGGTTGGTGTTGGAAATAACACTAATATTTTGTTCTGTCATTAATGTTTCGAATAAATTTGGCAAATAATTGAGCAAGTGAAATAGATATCTTCAGAACGAGGCTGTTGACGAGTGTACAGCTAATAATTGGAAAGGCTTTCCATAGCACATATAAAAAGAAATAAGAGAAGATTAGTCGAAATATATGGGATATTGCTGATATAAAATCCTTCATTATGAACATGATGAGATCTGCCCAGATGAGGAAATAACAGTTGTGGTTGTTGAAACAACAGTAGGAATATTTACATTTCATATTTTGCACCTTCATTGTTCACAAATATTGAAAGTTACAATGTCATACAAAATTCTTCATATATTAAATAATCCAAGTTTTGTTTCTGTCTTGCTATATATTACAATTTTCCCAATCCATTCAGTTTGCACGTAATCGTATGTGATAATTGGAAACATTCTCATGTTCAGATTGCCGTACTTTGAAAAAAAAAAACATTTAATTTTTAGGTTATTTCTATATTTTTTATTGCTATGATGAAAGCGCAGAAAACTTTTAGAAACTTTTTTGTAACTAGAAATAAAGCTGCGACTGGACTTCCAAGGCTTGCTCTGATGTCAATAATTCTTGGATGGACTATACAACTATTCCGTTATTATACTTCACATGCCTGAGGTAGTTCAGACGGTTCGCGTAGTTCGGTTACATAGCGTATGACGTGAGATTTCTATGATTTGGAGGTTAGAAATTAAAATTCTTCCAACGAGAGAATAGGTTATGTTGATGTTTGTGATGAATTATTATTTAAATTTGAATAATGAAATAAGTAGCTAGAAATTATGATGTATTTCTGCCGGAGCCCGAAACTGATGGAATGAACTAGGTGCATATTTTAGATTTAGAGGACGAGATATCTCTATAGTCAATTTATTCACAGAGTTGGATTGATTCATTGAATGAAATAAGTGTCCAAATATCAATATCGAACAAAAAATGAGTTGAACTGTTGAACACATGAGTCAGAAGATCTGTCTTTGAAGCAAATCACTGCTGATAGACAGTGAAGTAAAAAAAAATACGAAATTTTATATGATATAACAAACGTTTTTCCATCATAGAGATTTAGATACTTAATAGGTCAATTATTTCCAAAAGAAAATTCGCCAAACATTCTGACAACGTTGTTAACTTTTAATTCGATTACAGAATATTGACACATCTTCGATTCGGTGATATTTACAAGGCAGAAAAGTATTCAGATTATTCTCGAGATTTGTGATTTTATGGTCAAATTTTATCGGGTAAAATAGGGAATTACTCGAGAACTACGCGTTTTATTGAAAAAACTAAAGAATGATTTTATTTTCCAAACCGATTGCTTCTAGGATCCATTTTTCTTTTTCACGTGGTCTTATAGTATTTTTGCGCGAATTTATGAGTTGGCTAGCTGAAACTTTTATACCGGGGGGAAAATTGAATATGTTTTGATTTGGGAATATGCATCATGATAGAAATGAATACTTCACCAAAATTCAGTTCATTTTAAAGAACGGTTCCGAAGATATGAACAGAAAAGTGTTTTTTGTGGATTTTTGACACCCTGTATATTCCAAACGAAACCGAATTTAGAAAAATGGTATAGGAAAAAAGTCTTCGGTTTGATGAGAGGAATCTACAGTTGAAATATATCTAAAAGTCAAAGACTCACCCTGTATAATGATAAATACTACAAACAAAAAGTAGGCACACCCATGGGATCCAAGGTTTCTGCAATCATTGCAATTTACGTGATGGACTACATTCTTATTCAAATCATATAACGATTACGATTTCATGTAACTTTCTTAAACAAATTCATGGATGATATCATAACGGCTATTGTCCAAGAACAGGAAAACAACATAGCAGCAGTGATTAATTCCATCAACCCAAAAATTCAGTTTACCATAGAAAATGAGAAAGAAAGAGCAGTACCTACCATTTTTAGACACAAAAGTAATAAGAAATATTGACAACACCATCATTACTGACTGGTATGTGAAACCAATTGCACACAAAGATATATCCATTATCTATCATACCACCCTCCAAAAATGAAATTTAATTTTATCAATAACTTGAAAACTAGAATCACCAAACTATCCCATATCACATTAAGAGACAAGAACCTAGAAATCCTATTCAATGTATTGAAAGAAAATGGGTATCCAGAACAATTATTGAAAAAACTAATTTACAGCACCCCGAATAGACCTATAGAAACTAATGGGATACCACCACCTTCCCAAATCAATCAAGAAAGAGATCTGTACATCACTTTACCGTAGACTGAATCATTAACAGGAAGATTGAAAAGCACCATTACAAATGATAAAGTGAAAATTTCTATCAGGAACCTCAAACCAATCAGACGAATATTCAGTAAATTAAAGGATAATACCCCTACCTTGAAGAGAAGTAATGTAGTTTACAAGATCCCATGTGGGCATTGCGATCAACAATATATAGGACAAACATCTACAACGCCACAACAAAGAATAAATTTGCATAAAAGGAATATCAATTTGAGGAAAGAAAACTGTGCACTAGCCAAACATTGTATCACCACAGGTCATATCTATGGTGTTCGGTTGTTCTTTGTCTATTTATCGGCTCTGAGTCAGCACACGCGTCTTTATCCACTCTCTCAGTATAACTGAATCCTACCTTTATTGTAGCCCGCGCATGATGCGACTCGAGACGACAGAATACAAAACCGGTAATACACTACATTTTGAATTCTTTATTATTTTGTTTGGTTGTATACATATCCAACTAAATAGATTCAATACGTTTATTTCGTAATCAACAAAACAACAAATGTATATATAAATATAATATCTTCATATTATTTCCTCAACAACAAATTCTGGAAAGTATTCATATCATACCCCATTCCCTTCTAATAACAAAATCAAAATAACCAAACAATATCTTCCCCGGTCAACAGTCAATGTGTTATACATATACTTTAACTCTCGATTCTATTTATCACTTTCCTTTTCGCCTGTTTCTACGTCTTCCATATTCTCTGGACTTTTATAATTTGCCACTGTCCTTCAACCTTCTTCAAATGCATGATATTTCTCCTATTGTTCTGTCCTGTAGTATCATTTCGGAGTTGAACATCCCCATTATTATTTGATTCAACCGTGTGTGTAATTGGTTCATAATTGGAACTCAGTTTGTTTGACTTGTGTAGATTTTTTACGTAAACCTTGTCACCAATACTAAGTTCTGTATCCATCGCATTCCTTCTTCTGTCAGTATATTCTTTCCCTTTTTTGTTTCATTTCCTTATCTCTATCTCTGATTTCTACATCTTCTGAACTAAAAGCGTCATCTTGAATCATTGGTAATTTGTCACGGAATTGCCTTCTGAAGAATAATTCCGATGGGGTTTTTCCAGTCACCGTATGGGGAGTGCTGTTGTACATCATCAGGTATTCGTCCAAAGCATCTCTCAAATTCTTTTTCTCTAATTGGGCTATCTTGAGACGTTTAAGAATATCTCTGTTTTGTCTTTCAACTTCTCCATTTTGTTGAGGCCAGTATGGTATCGTATTATATAATTTAATATTCGTTTGTTTGCAAAACGCTTTAAACTCTTCAGTGGAGAATTGTTTACCGTTGTCTGCTGTTATAGTCACAGGGTTTCCGAAACGACTGAAAATATGTTTCAATATTTGTAAAATATCTGCACTTTTTATCGATCGGCAAACGATCACCTCTTTGTACCTTGAATAATAATCGACAACCACAAACAAATGTTCATTACTGGGCAAGGGTCCCATCAAATCTATTGCAATGTCTATCCAAGGTGCATTTGGTAGTTCTCGTCTCTTCAGGGGGTTTGGCATATTTGGAGCGGCAAGTAAGATGCAGCTCCTGCAGTTCTTGCATAAATTTTCAGCATCTTTGTCACATTTCGCCCACCAGACCTTAGTCCGTAATCTTGCTTTAATCGCAACAATGCCAGGATGTCCTTCATGAGCAGCTCTCAATATTTGTTCACGTAATTGTGTTGGGATCACGATTTTAGTTCCCCTCAATAAGATATTCCCATGGAAACATAATTCATTTTCGAAAATCTTATAGTTCTTCACACTGTCATCCCAAATACCATCATATACGCCCTTTTTTATTTTCTGTATTTCGTCATCTTTTCTCGATATATCCTCTATCTCTTTCAATGTCACTGCTGCTGGTTTCCCATGTTCTATTATATTTTGAACGTAATTTTCGTTCAAACCAATGGAGTTTGTAGCGGGTTTACACAATCTCGATAAAGGGTCTGCAATGTTCGTTTTTCCGGGTTTATAGATAACCTTGAATTTATAAGATTGCAAACGTAAGACCCATCTCTCGATTCTTGCGCAAGGTTTTGATTTTGGCCCAAAAATCGTCTCCAAACGCTTGTGATCTGTAATCAGCTCAAATTCCTTTCCAAACAAGAACATGGAGAAATGTTCAATAGCCCATACCAAAGCTAAGGCTTCTTTTTCGGTTTGACAATAACGGCGTTCGCAATCACTAAGTGTCTTGTTACCAAATGCTATTATTTTTGGTCCTGAAGCATTGATTTGTACTAACACAGCTCCTAGGCCGGCTGGGCTGGCGTCCGCTATAACTAAAGTTCTATCTAATAATCATGAGGATTGTAGAACCCTAGATTCGGTATAGTTGTTAATGTGATTTTCAGGTCTTCGTAAGCCTTTCGTTGATCTTTACCCCAAAGATTTATTATTTCTGTGTTTCGTCCATATTTTTTTCTCAATATTTGTTTGAACGGTTCTGTGAGCGTTGCTAGATTTGGAATCCATTTTCCAATATAATTCAAAAGACCGAGGAAACTCTGTAACTCCGAAATTGTTCTTGGCTCTCTGAAATGCTCAATTGCTTTAATGTATATCTCCAACGGCTTGATTCCCCTTTCAGAAAGTTCATGTCCTAAGAAATTCACTTTAGTAGTCCTATAGGTGCACTTTTCATTCCTCAAAAGTACGTTATGTTCACTCAAAATTTTTAATACTTTTTCTAATCTTTGATTGTGCTCCTTCAAATCCTTTCCAAAAACCAAGATATCATCTACAAAATTGATCGCCCCATCACATTCTATAAGTATTCTTTCTAAGTATTTCTGGAAAATCTCTGGTGCACAAGTTATTCCGAACATCATTCTTTTATACCTATGAAGTCCTTTTCTCGTTATGAATGTTGTAATGTGTCGTGAATCAGGGTGGAGCTCAAAATGATAGAATGCGTCTTTTATATCCAGTTTGCTGAAAACTCTGGCATCTCTCAATTTCGGTAGTAATTGATCCATTGTCGGTAACGGGTGATTTTCTCGATTGATAGCTGTATTGGCTCGTCGCATATCTACACATATTCGGATTTCACCGTTATCTTTCAATAAGATGGGCCTTTTACTTCTTCAATTATAACCCTATGTAAAAGGTCATCTATTTTAGACTCGACTCTTTCTTCTAGTGGAATCGGAATTCTTCTATATGGCTGACATACTGGAGTAACACTTTCGTCAATTGGAATCTTAACTAAGATATTTTTGAATTTAGGGAATTCCTTTGCTTCGATTTGATTCACACCTTTATTTATTTGCAGAACGCCCAGTGCGGTGGTTGTTATTCGACCAAGTAAATTACGTGTGCCATTATTTACCACATAAAATGTTGCATTTCCTTTTTGACTTCTGAACCGAATTTCTGCTTCGAAAGAACCCTGTAGTTTCAATGGTGTATCGCTCCCATAGGCCAGGAATTCTTTTTTTGGATCACGATTCTGCCTAGTGACAATTGCTCCTTTTTCTTTCATTTCGTCCCATGTTTTATTTGTTATCAGGTTATAATTACAGCCAGAATCAATTAACATATTAATTTCGGTACTTCCAACACTGCATTGAATTGAGATGTCATCATTTATGTTGAAAACATAATCAGTTTCCTTCTGTAGACCAGTGACTTTTAGGTCATCAATGTTGTTAGCTCTATATTTTTTATTGCCGCTGCTCCCTTCTTGATTATTCCTATGGATATCTTCCTTTTATTTGTTTGTTTCGTTTTACATTGATTTCTGAAATGCCCAATAATTCCACACTTTAGGCAGGATTTTGTTTTGGCTGGGCATGATTTATCTTTTGAAAGATGTCTGTTACTTCCACATCTGCTACAAATTTTCTCTATTTCTTTACGAGATTCCGAATATATTTTGTTGACAGATTGGGTTTCCGTATTTTTTTGGTTGAAATCTCCTAGTTGTCGATCTATTGCTTCTAAAGCATTTGCTTCTGAGATAATTTCTTGTAGTGTAATCTTATCACCAGTTTTTAATATTTTCTTTCTTAGTTCGTCTGATCTTCCCTTTTCCACGATCTGGTCAATGATGTTTTCATCCACATTATTGAATTTACATTTTGCAGCTTGTTGACGCAATCTTACTAAAAATTTGTCAAATTTTTCTTGCTGTTCCTGTTTCATCAAGCGAAATACATGTCGTTCATATACTCTACTCTGCTGGGGTGCGAAATATTCGTCCAATTTAGTTACGGCAGTTTCGAAAACATCGGTCCCTTCAGTCACTCCTATATGTGCACCAGGTATATTGTCATAAATCTCTTGGAGTTCAGGACCTCCAAAATGTAACAAACACGCCCGTTTCCTTGTATCCTGTTCTATCCCTGCAGCATCCAAATATATGTATAAGCTCCTCTTCCAACGTTCCCATCTTACTGTTACTGAGCTTGTATCACCCTCACATTCAAATTTTTCAAGAGTGTAGGATGCCATTTTGATTACCTGCAGATACAAAATATTCGAAATAATTCTTGCGGTCTAGTAGATACTATATGATGAATTCACAATCAGATGTGCCTTTTACACCTCTGGTTGTTCCACCACACAAATGAATTGAGTATCTCCTGAGTACTTCCTAATTTCTTATAGTTAGATGGTTTTATGTTCAATATTCGCAATTAAATGCTTGCTAATTTGAGCCCAAAACTCTCAATTTAATGGCTGACCTTTCGATCACCATATTCGCAATTTAATGCTTGCTAATTTGAGCCCAAAACTGTCAATTGAATGACTGATCTTTCGATCACCATATTCGCAATTTAATG
Source organism: Adalia decempunctata (assembly GCA_951802165.1). NCBI lineage: Eukaryota > Metazoa > Arthropoda > Insecta > Coleoptera > Coccinellidae > Adalia > Adalia decempunctata. The sequence goes on along the minus strand of OX637701.1, from coordinate 36,642,204 downwards.
CCTGCTCATTTCCAAGCCCACGCAAACTAATGCCTGATCTTTTGATCACAATATTCGCAATTTAATGCATGATCTTTTGATCACCATATTCGAAATTTAATGCCTGCTCATATCCGAGCCCACGCAATTTAATGCCTGATCTTTTGATCACCATATTCGCAATTTTATGCTTGTTTATACACAATGAAGCACATATTATAATAAGTATATGTAATATAACATAAAGACATACCTGATAATAATATTACGTATTGTACGATCGTTTGCTATCAGAGCTTACACTACTACAGATATTCGATTTCTATTTTCAATAAATTGATATTTAATCCTCATCGCCAAATGTGGTGTTCGGTTGTTCTTTGTCTATTTATCGGCTCTGAGTCATCACACGCGTCTTTATCCACTCTCTCAGTATAACTGAATCCTACCTTTATTGTAGCCCGCGCATGATGCGACTCGAGACGACAGAATACAAAACCGGTAATACACTACAATATCCCAAATTATAGCGAAACTACAGTCCAAGATACAGAACCGAATACCTACATGTAAAAGAACTTTAATGGAAATGATAAGAATAGCCCAAAATGACAACACACTAAACCACAAGAAAGACATCGATCAATTGAGCTCCATGTAAGCCCTGTTAATTGAGATAGATAAAAATCCAACCAATCCAATTTCTCCAACGTAAGATTTTATAGGTGTCCAATCCATTATATTCCCACAAAAGTTATTGTACTCCATCCCCTAATTCTATGTTATATCAACAGATGAATTATGTCAATATATTTAATTTTATTAGTTATCAAATTTGAAAATTCAATCACCAATTTTTGTATCCGAATTTTGCTTCGAAACATACTTACCTATACTCTATTACATCTACGTTAAAAAAATCTCATGTTTCCTAATATAAGTTTATATTGTACCATTTCATATTTCAACATTGTTTTTTCGTAGCATCTCCTGAAGAAGAGATAAATAAATCTTGAAAGCTCGGGAAGTGAGGAAAAAAGAGTAGTACACTTATCAAATAGACTGCTCTCCCAAATAAATTTCCACCTATTCATAATCCAGTCAACTACCTCATTCCTAACCTAAGTAACGCGGTTAGCTAAGTTTTAGGTTTATCAAGTTTTTTTTCCTGGACAAATAGCAGGTTGGCACTTGTGAATGACATTATGTCAATGAATAAATCTCGGAGAAGTTGCCGACGTTAATTTTTCATTTTTAATTATCAATTATCAAGTCCGGAAACTAAGAATGCCGAAGGTAGTTTCAAAAAAGCAGAGGCAAAGTATCAGGAAGTGCTATTTAATCCTGATAATTTGGCACCGACAGTTCATCACCAGCTATCCAACATTTTCGACGTATGTGAGTGGTGAAAACCAAGGTTTTATATTTTATATGAATAGATATTTATTCCTTAGCTGCACATAAACACAATTAGAAGGATTTTAAGTGAAAGAAACGACAAAGAATTTCCTTCTATTGGGGCACCCAAAAAGACACTGACTGAAGACTTTATTTTGAAAAAAGATCTTCAACGACAGATTTGAAATAACAATTTGAAAAATGAACACTGAATCTTCCAACAATGTTTATATACGTGAAATATATAAGAAATATAAAGAGTTTCTTCAACATTCGCCAGTTCTTTGGAATTATTGAATTCACATAATATTTTTTCAAATTCATTATTTTCCCAAAGTAAATAAAAATTCTGATAAATACGTAAGTACTACGACATAAATGTAGAAACGGCAACGTTGCTTGTTCAACTGACAGAAGAATGACCATAACCTAACATTTTCAAAATATACACGGTGAAATGTGTCAGAATTTCATGGCCAACCGGTGAACTTTATAAAAGTGAATGGAGTATAAGTAACAAATCTCAAAAAACCATCAGTCAGCCAGTCATAGACAATAAATGTAGGATTGGTCAACTGGAAAAACCCGGAGAATATTCCCAGATGTGGAGAACCAGGATGCAATGTTGTATATACAGATGTTTCGCCATAAACTGAAAACAAAATTAAATAATATCCATTGGTTTTCTTTTTGTACCCTTCCGAAGATTACGATTGGAGGAGTATTTTCATAATTTTTATCCAAAAAAATTGAAGCCCTACGAAGGCCAAAATTGTGCTAATGGGCTGCCAGAATGACCCAAATAGAAATATGTATTTACAACCAAAAATTTTTTTGCACAAGAAATTTTCTGGCGGCCCATTAGCCCAATTTTGGCTTTCAGGCTTTTGAATAAAAATTATGAAAGTAGTCCGAGCGTAATCTTCGGAAGGCTACAAAAAGGAAATAAAAGGATATTATTTTATTTTGTTTTCACCTCAGTATGCAGAATGAAAGATTGTTCAACCATGAAAAATTCCAACAATTTTGATCGAATTTTTTTTCACCGAAGAAATGTAAAAAAACGTTCGTGTTTTGAAAAAAAAATTACGTTGAATCTTAGACAATCTGGTACGTTGAAATAATGCTTTCCAAATTGGCAACCACGAAAAACAAATTCCAACTTTGCAGGTATACCGCAATTTTGATTTTTTTCCAGAATTCTGTACCACAATTGAATTGAGCCCTAAAAAATACTGAGATGTGACCAGAAACCGTTATGTTGAATGTTGAATGAGCTTCGCTGCTTCACCCCTGGTTTGGCTCTTCAGGTACTGCATTTTTTCAGCGTCTCCTAGTTCGTGGTTTTGGTGTATAGTTTGAAGGAATATATCTCGGAATGTGATCCAAGTCTCGTAGTCACCAGTGAAGATAGGGATGCTGATCCGTGGTAAATTTATGGAAATGTTTTTGTTTTGGAATGTTTTAGTATCAGTAGGAGAAGCAGTGATTATTTCTTCTATGATTTCCTCATATTTAGTTCTATATTTTTCGAAGACTCCGGTTTTCTTGTATTTGATTACTTCTTCTTCATTGATAGCTAGCATCTGTTCATAGAGTGCTTCTATGTCCCGCCAGATCCTGGTTAGGTTTTCTTCAAGGAAGTTGTATATTTTGGGATGTAGTTGGCTTTTTATTTTATCTTGTGCCCTTTCCATTTCCTTCTTGAATAAACCCAATTTTATTTGAATTTGAAGGATGGAAGGGTGTTGGTAGCTGACTTCTTCTGACATCGGATTAGACTTCTGCCATGTATTGATATAGTTCTTGATTTCCTGGTAGCATTTGGATATCTGCCCATGTAAATCTTGTTTGAAGTAGGAATGCTCTTCATCAAGGGATTTCCGGAGTTCGTTATGATTTTCTTGAAAATTGTTCAGTAGATCTGTGGCCGCCATGAATTTCTTCTTGAAATATTCCTCTGTTTTGCGTGCAGACCCATCTTTCTTGAGTGAAGATAATATTTTGTTCAGGTCTTGGCCAATAGTAATTTGTTCTCCCAATTTTTCTTCCATTTTGGTTGAAGGGTTCATGATATCTCGGCTTTGAAGATTTTTTTTTTTTGTTGATTTTCCGGAAGGCTAGTTCACTGGCTCGTAGTTGGCGCTGGATGGCTTCTTCACGGATGCTGTTGTTGGCTCTGGAGGACTTCTGCTGGCGCTGGATTTGGCTCTGGAAGGCTTCCCCACAGGCGTTGAAGATTTGATCGAGATTAGGGTCGTAAATCCTTTCTCTCGATCCGGCTCGAAGGACCAAAAAATGTTGTTTCTTTGGTTTGAAACAACACTTGCTTTGAGGTTGAGGCAACTGAACGACCAGACTCAGAACGTTCAAGGGATTTCTTAACTCCACAGTTGCCGAAGAGGTGTATTGATCAGACTAATGATGAATGATGTCTTTATTGATTACAATCTAATCTTATATACTAAATTGAATATTGACGATAAAAATAACATTGCCTTATTTGGTATCATTTCACTAGCGGAGTCCCCGGTTGCATCAATTGCATCAATTGTTTCTAGCCAGTCAGCAGATTTTGGTCGATCGGCGGCTCACTCGGTCGTGACCCACTTTTGATTAATAATTTAAATGGAATTTTCCATATTATCGAAGATGAATATTTTTTAGAATAATGTTCGAATTTCGAACATTACTCCCAAGGCCGAAATGCTGCGGGCTATGATGTTGGAGCTCCAGTGTTGGCAATCTGTTACTTCTATTGTCCTATTTCCTAATTTCCTATTCTAACTCGTGTCTCACTCGAATGCTTTATTGTGCATGGTCACTGACGTCTGGAATTCTGTTTTTGCCTCGGCGTAGAGCTGGTCAAGGTCGAAACATTGCTGGCGTGGTTTTGAACTTGGTGTGATTTCCGTCAACGGAATTTCGGCTTCTGTTTCATTCATTTCCGTGGTGGATCTGTTAGCTCTTCTGTTCCGAAGAAGTGGACTTATATATCGCATACAGAGGTATGTTACAGCTAGTGTGACTATCGCGGAGATTCCTATCACAGTGGTTGTGGCAAGAGGGTGTGAAAATTGCCTCCAGATATGTGAATTTGGTTCCTCTTCTTCCATAATTATCTTTGTTATGTTTGCAGAGATATTGTCCATTGCTATCTCGGGTTCGATGAGGTTTTTGTTTGAAGGATTCGAGTTCCCTTGCCATAAGTTCAATGGGATTGGCTTGCTGAACGTCGTTGTTGATTGCATCTCATTCGTGAACCTCGCTCGAAGAATTATGTTTTGCGTTCGGAGGAGACAGTCTGCTCCTATGTGAATTGTGCCCGTTCCATTGATGGTTATTTCTTCTCGTTTTCCTCCGCATAGTTTTGATATAGTGGAGGGTTGGTTGGAAATGAACATCCACGTATTTGGTTTGAGTAGTTCTTTCCATAATACGTCTTGGACTCGAATTCTGGAGAGTTCACAGTCGAATTTCCCATTTTTCTGGTAGATGCTTTGGATGATGCAATTCGGATGCTGCTCCATGTTTTTGACTATTCCAGGATTATAAATGTATAGGCCCTCTCGTAGTTTTACGGCTTCTCTCACTTCTTGTTCATTTATTTCGAAGTATTTTTGACTGTTGTACTCTACTGCTAGTAAGTCATTGGATACTTTTGGTGCTATGAATATGTTTTCTGTCTTCTTAACCGGAACGGGAAATACTTTGATTATGTCGTAACTTTGTCTCTGAATAATGAAGAAGAAGGTGACTATTCTTAGTTCATTCGCATCATAGAAGACTTCCATCCTGCTCACAGGTTTGAGTAGTATGTGCATGTCTGATGGAATGGTTGTTTCAGCCTTCTGGGTCAGCTTTGTTAGTTCGCTTGGAGAAAGTAAATCCGTGATGTGGCCCTGACCATGACAGATGTTTATGATTTTTGTGTATTTGTTATTGACTTCTTTCAAATAGTTGACAGCTAATTGGTAGTTCTGAATGATTTGAAGATTTATGTTGTTTTCATCAACATTTTTGTACCATAAATGCATTTCGTTGATGATAGCTATGCCCTTGTTGAATTTTACACGAAAATGTTCTAATTTTTGGCTTATTTTTTCTTCGATCTGTCGCACGTCATTCGTTGTGGAAATCATTAGTTTTCTCTGATGATTGGTGACTTCTATGAGGTGTTGTTGGTTTTCTTGAAGGTCGTCTATATCGTGATAGACTTCATCGTTTACGCCGAAAATGGATGTCATTAATTCTCCTAATATTCCTCTCCTGGATCTGGATGATAGATGTTGGATGCTGTCGATGAGCAGGTTATAGTTGGGAAGCTGTAGTACATAACCCTCGAAAGTTTTCAACTGTTCTGTTAAGATTTTTTCGGTCTAAGTGTAGTTGATCAAGAGAAAACGGTGTTGATAATTTCAACTCTCCTCCATTTATGTATGCTTTGCCTAAATGCTCCACGTAGAATCCAGGCGGCAGTTTGTGAATTGTGTGGTGCGCTGTTGCGTTTTTAGTATTGGCTACACATAGTAACGTGACCATCATTAATGTTTGTATCAGTCCACTGTTCGAGGAAGATCCGACTTTCTTAGTCTTATCGATTCTTCTTTCTTCTTGCTCAACCGGAAGTTTACAAATTTTGGTTATAGGTCTTCTGATCTCTTTCCCATCCTTGCATCGTATCGTAGCCACTCTCACAAATCCGTCGTTTCCTGGGTGACTCTGCGTCACTCTTCCCAAGGGCCAACAGTTGGGATTAATGTTGTCCTGTTTGACCAGTACGATATCTCCTATTTTGATGTTTTCTTTTTTATCCGTCCATTTGCTCCTGTGTTGTAATCTGGAGAGATATTCCGATGTCCATTTCTTCCAGAAATCTTGTTTCATTTTTTGTACAAGCCTCCATCTATGTTGTAGGGTGATATTCTTTTCATTGATCTCTGGATCAGGGATTGAATATAGTGATTTTCCTATGAGAAAATGTCCAGGCGTCAGCACATCTAATTCTTGTGGGTTTTCAGTGATTGGGATAAGAGGGCGAGAATTGAGGCATGCTTCTATTTGACATAGGAGTGTACTCATTTCTTCAAAGGTCAATTTGTGGTCTCCAACAATTCTTCGTAGGTGAAACTTCATAGATTTTACGCCGGCTTCCCATAATCCGCCGAAGTGCGGACTGCCAGGTGGTATGCGGTGCCATTTTATCGATTTCTCTGCTAATGCCTTCTCTATTGAACCTTCATTAATGGCTTCTTGATATTCTTTATCAAGTATACGTTTAGCTCCGATGAAATTGGTTCCATTATCACTGAATATTGCAGAGCATAATCCACGTCGCGAAGTGAATCTTCTGAAGGCAGCCATGAATGCTTCTGTAGAAAGGTCACTTACTGCTTCCAGATGTATTGCCTTTGTTGCAAGACAGACGAAGATGGAGATGTATCCCTTGAAGGATTTGGATCCTCTACCTCTAGATAATCTCATTTGTATCGGGCCAGCATAGTCTATCCCAACATTAGTGAATGGGTGAGATGGATTAACTCTTTCTCTGGGTAAATTTCCCATTTTCTGGACACATGGAGTGGAACGGTATCGAGTGCATATAACACAACTCCTTATTATGTGTTTGACTTTATTTTTTCCATGCGGTATCCAGTATTCTTGTCTAACTTGACTCAATGTCAGCTGTGTTCCTCCATGCAGGGTTTCGTAGTGTGCGTTTCGGATAATTATGTCGGTCAGATGGCATTTTGTCGGTAGAATTATTGGGTGTCTTTGGTTGAAGCTCAGCGATGAGTTTTGTAATCTACCTCCAACACGAAGCACTCCCTCTTCATCTATGTAGGGATCCAAGTTTTTAAGGTGATCAGTTCTTTTGATAGTTAGGTTGTTGTTTAATCTGGTTAATTCCTCTTGAAAATGTTCATTCTGGACCAATTTTATGAGTGTTGTTTTTGCCCATTGAAGTTCGGTCGGTGTGATGAATGGAGGTACTCGCTTTGTTGGTAACTCGGTCGCATTTCTAGATCTGCAATTGTCTATGAATCTTTTGCAATAAGCCATCACCCTTTTTGTCTTCCTCCAGGATGAAAGTTTTGTTAACAATTCTAGAGGTTCTTTGGTCTTGGTGGTAAACACCGTTAGTTCTTGAAATTCTTCGTTATTTATAACGATTTCTTTTGGAATCCCTTCAGTTGTCTTGATTTCATCACTTGATGTTTTGAGCCACGCAGGTCCATTCCACCATAGTGTATTTTTCTGGAGTTTACTTGGTAGCGCGCCTCTGGACAGTAAATCAGCTGGATTCTCCTCCGATTTCACGTAGTTCCATTGAACTTGACCTAGTAACCGATGAACTTCGTTGACTCTGTTGACTATGAAGACGTTTTGCTTACTCGGAGTTTTCTGTAACCAGGCTAACACAACTTTTGAGTCTGACCATGTGTAAATATTTATGTCGGCGATTTTCAGGGCTGTAATTGTTCGTTTCATTAGTTTCGCCAATAATGTTGCGGCACAAAGTTCCAATTGGGGAATGGTTAATTTGTTTTTCACGGGTGCAACCTTTGTTTTGGCTACCAGTAATGTTGTCTGTGCATTGTCCTTCATGACTGTTTTGGCGTATATTGCTGCTCCATAGGCTCTTTGCGATGCATCACAGAATCCGTGTAGTTCGATGGGCTGCTCTGGATTATACTGAAACCATCGTGGTAGTTGCAGGTTTTCTATTATTGGTAGTTCTTCTTATTAAAACTTGGGAATAAAACGAACGCTTTCAGTGTACAGAACAGACTCATTTATTGCGCAATGTTAGAAAAGGACATTCAACATGAGATCATAGAAATATACAAGTGTCATAATAGTAAGGTTTCAAAAAATGGTCTCAACTCAATAACTGAATTATAATATATATCATGAGTTCATTTCAACACTCCCACTAACTCATGATATCATGTAAGGTTTACAACACCTAATGAATCTATACATTTATAATGATTAACTACAGACAAACTTTTAGTCAATACATCAGCTGGCATATCTGTAGTTGGCAAATATTTTAAACTCACAATTTTCTTAGCAACAGAATCCCTAATAAAATGATGTTTAATATCTATGTGTTTAGTTTTCCTATGAAAAACTGAATTTTCTGACAATTTGATGGCTCCTTGATTATCACTATGAATTGTAATACATTTAGAAAAATTTAACAATTCTGATAAAAGGTTCTTTAAATAAATGGCTTCCTTAAGAGCCTCTGAAATAGCCATGTATTCGGACTCAACCGTTGACAAGGCAACAGTGTTCTGCTTCCTACTTTCCCAAGAAATACAAGAACCTGAAAATGTGAAACAGAAACCTGTATATGACTTTCTGTCATTTACATCACCCGCCCAGTCAGCATCTACAAATCCCTGCAAATCTAAATTATTTTTTGAAAATTTTAGACCATGATTCTTCGTTTTCTGAAGATATCTCAGTACTCTCTTAGCACACTTCCAATGTGATTCGTCATGATTATTATTAAACTGACTGAGATAGCTCAATGAAAAGGAAATATCAGGTCGGGTCAACACAGACAAGTACATAAGGCTGCCAACCAATTGCTGGTAAGGCACATCATTATTGACACAATCAGGATAAACAAGTTTAGAACCTAACTCCATAGGAGTACTAACTGGCCGACAATCAAACATATTGAATTTTTTTAATATCTGTTCGATATATTTTTCCTGACTCAATGTCACAATTTTATTCACTCTATCTGTGGTAACAGTCATTCCTAGACACTGTCTCAAATATCCTAGGTCTTTAATTTTGAAATTTTCACTTAATTTTTTCTTTAACATTTCAACTTCCACTAAATCGTTTGAAAATAAGAAAAAATCGTCTACATATAATGCTATGAATGTAACAGAATGTTCTTTATTCTTACTGAATACACAGGGTTCCAACTGACTTTTTATGTAGCCTATATCTTTGAAGAAAATATCTACTTTTTCATACCATGACCTAGATGCCTGCTTAAGGCCATATACTGCCTTGTTTAATAGAAGTACTTTATTAAAACTTCCAGGTATTTCAATACCAGGTGGTAAATTCATAAAAACTTTTTCCCTCAATTTTCCATTAAGGAATGCAGTAGTTACATCTAAATGATACATGCTTAGATCAAGTTTAACAGATAAGGCAAATAACAACCTCAGATTTGAAAATCTTATCACAGGTGAAAATGTCTCAAAATAGTCTACACCAGCTTTCTGGGTAAAACCCTTAGCCACTAAACGAGCCCTAAATCTAACTTTATTATTATTGTCAAGTTTCCGTTTAAAGACCCACTTACACGAAACAATGGTACTGCCATCTTCCGGTATATCGACTAAACTCCAGGCACCATTTTCTTCGAAAGCTTGTACTTCTTCCTCCATAGCCATTTTCCACATATCCTTTTCGCTACTTGCAAATGCCTCTTCGACTGTCATTGGATCTCCATCTATAGCACTTGGATTGCAGCATAGATACAGATAATAGTCTGGAAATTCCTTGGGCTTTCGACTTCTACTGCTTCTAGCAACTTCAGTAACCTCAATGTCATGATCTGGTACATAGTCACTATCTGTCGAGTTTTCAGAGTCCCTAGACAAATTATCAGGTTCACTCATCATTGTGGATGAATCAGTTGTCTGCTCTTCTAGGTTGGACAAAACTTCTACCTCAACATCAGTTTGCTTGTCTCCCACTGGCACTGATACCTCTTCATCTTTTGAATCAACAGTGTGAGTTGGTTCTTCAAACACAATTATATCTCGGCTTGTGGTAACTGCATTAGTAGTTGGATCATATACTCTATATCCTTTGACTTCATCGCCATAACCAACCAAAATCTTCTTGAGAGATTTTTTGTCCCATTTGTTGCGTTTCTCTTTCGGCACATGAACCATAGCAAAACTTCCAAATATTCTGAAGTAACTTATATCTGGTTTTCTGCCAAACCATACCTCATATGGAGTCTTATTATCTAAACCTGCTACTGTGCATCTATTTCGGACATGTACTGCAGTATTGACGGCTTCTGCCCAAAACTTTTTGTGTAGATTGGCTTCAAACAACATACATCTAGCTTTCTCGAAAATACTCCTGTTTAATCTTTCTGTCAGACCATTCTGCTCAGGTGTATATGAATTGGTTTTCTGATGAACTATACCATGAGATTCTAAAAAACTGTCAAAATATTGGTTCACAAACTCTCCTCCATTGTCTGATCTAAAAGTTTTAATTTTTAGATTGAGTTGATTTTCTACTCGAGACTTGAATATTTTGAAATATTTAAAAACTTCATCCTTGCTTTTTAAAAAATAAACAAACGACATTTTTGTATAGTCATCTACTAACAGAAGAAAATATTTTGAGCCACCTATGGATATCGTCTCCATTGGGCCACACACATCACCATGAATGAGCTCCAAAGGTATTCTCGCTCTAGTTCCAATGTGTTTAAATGGTAGACGAGTCTGTTTGCCTTCACAACAAGTAATACAGTTGCACATACCTTTCTTGTTTTTGTCCAAGCAACTCAAGCCAAGAACTGCTCCATTTTTCATCCTTTCAAAGTCCCTGTCATTGATGTGACCAAGTCTTCGGTGCCAAACATCACTTGTAACTGTCAACAAACAATTCTCATTCTGCACCCTCTGAACCTTCAGTTTATAAACACCTCCAACTAGTTCAGCTATAGCTATCAGGTCATTGTTTCTGTTGAAAATCTTGCAACAATCTTTGACAAAGGAAACTCTATTACCATTTTCAATCAGTTTGCTCACTGAAAGTAAGTTTGTGGCAACTTCTGGAACATATAACGCATTTTTAACAGTTATATCAAAAATTTCATTGTTAACAACAGATTTTAATTTAACGTCTCCAATGTCTTTCACTTTTACCAATGATTTATTCGCAACCATTATGTCCTGAACTTCACAAGATTTCATCGAAGTAAACAGTTGTTTCTCAACAACAACATGTGAACTTGCACCGGAATCGACGTACCAGTCCGATTTACTGTAGCCACCAGTAAGAAACACGGCACTGAAAGCATTTTCTGTTTTGTTCTGGCTTTGAGAATCACTATTCAAAGGACATTTATTTCGATAGTGTCCCACCTTTTTGCACTTGAAACATCTAACCTCCGATTTCGTATCTTGACGTTTCGAACTTTTGACCGACTGATTGGTGCTTCTTGAACTACCCCGATTTGAATCAGCTGAGCGGTGTTTGACGTATAGCGCGCTCCCTGCTTTACCGACATCGCCTTCCATGTCAATGAGCTTGGATTTGATGGAATCGGCCGTTATCATTATTCCAGAATGTTCGATCGCCATTAACATTGGCATGTACTTATCAGGCAGTCCTGCGAGCAGCAATGACCCAATCCACTCATCGTCTATGTTGAATCCGGTACCACGAAGCTTCTGGCTAGTCTCAATGATTTGATTAACATACTGAACCATGCTATCACAACTTTCCAACCTCGTTGAAATTAGATTCCTTAGTAAGCTTATTCGTCTGGCGAAGCCCGAATCATCAAACATTGCTTGAAGCTTACTCCATAGAGATTTCGACGTGGTAGCCTCTTTCACGTGCACATATAGAGACGGATCGATTGTTAGGATTAACTTTGCCTTCGTCTTTTCATCGTCGTCAACTTCTTTGGTTATCGTCACATCGGGTTCTTCGGTCACGTACTTTTTCAATCCTTCGAGGATCAAAAAATTTTTTACGGCAAATGCCCACTCATCGTAGTTTTCCCGGCCTTTCAGTTTGGGCACATTAACTAAATAACTCGATGACATTGTCTATTCACTCGAAATACTGCGATCTACGTTTTATTTCACACGAAAAACTCTTTCAACGCACGTGTCAGGGCACATAACCTATTAAAACTTGGGAATAAAACGAACGCTTTCAGTGTACAGAACAGACTCATTTATTGCGCAATGTTAGAAAAGGACATTCAACATGAGATCATAGAAATATACAAGTGTCATAATAGTAAGGTTTCAAAAAATGGTCTCAACTCAATAACTGAATTATAATATATATCATGAGTTCATTTCAACACTTCTTTGAATTTGTCCCATGCTGTTTGGATTTCTGTAGGAATAGTTTCATCCCATTTTTTGCCGGTTTTCCATATATCTTGCATGATTATTTTCGCCTTGATCACAATTGGAGCCATGAGACCTAATGGATCGAATATTGAAGCAATTTCAGATAGCACTTGTCTTTTTGTGTTGGAAGTTTGTTTAATAGTGTATTGGAAGTTATCATTTTGTGGTGACCATTTAATTCCCAGAATTTTGGTTATGTCCTCTCTGCTGTCGAAATCTTGAAAGGACGTATCATCATTTAATGTGAGATTGCTCTTCCATTTTCGAATGTTGAATCCTCCCTTGAGAAGTAGCGTTTTAATTTCTTGTTTGATTTTTTGTGCATCTTCTTTATTGTGGGCACCGGAGAGAAAATCATCGACGTAGAAGTCTTCAAGTATCAGTTCCGCAACTCTCGGGAATTTGTCGCATTCATCCATGGCTAATTGGTGCATGGTCCTTATAGCAAGGTAGGCAGCGGGAGCGGTTCCGTAGGTGATTGTCGTGAGTTGATATTCCTGGATTGGGTCATTTTTGTTGAACCTCCATAAAATGGTGTGGAATCTTTGATCATCTTCATGTAGTTTGACCTGCCTGTACATCTTTTCCACATCTGCAGTCAATGCGATTTCGTATTTTCTCCATCTCAATAATATATCAATCAAATCTTGTTGAAGCTTGGGACCAGTGTGCAATATATCATTTAAACTGATTCCGGTACTAGTTTTCTGGCTCGCGTCGAATACGACACGCAGTTTTGTTGTTTCTCTGTCCTCTTTTATTACTGCTTGATGCGGAATGTAGTATCTTGTGCTGTTCGTCTGATTTGCTGGAGTCATGTGTTTTAGTTCGATATATTCCCACATGAATTCCTTGTACATTGCTTCCAATTTCTCGTCCTTCTCGAACTTCTTCTCTATTTGCAAAAGTCGAGCGATGGCGGTTTTTCTTGATTGGCCTAGCAATTGTTCCTTCTCCTTGAATGGCAGTTGAACAGTATATGTACCATCCTGATTTCTTGTATAAGTTTTCTTGAAGAATTCTTGGCAGGGGCTTTCCTGGGTATTGTTGTTTGTGAGAGTATCCGCTTCTTCTATTTCCCAGAATTTTGTTAACTGTGTTTCCGGTGCAGTGGTGGCAATCATACTGGTTATTTGGAGTTTCGGACCAGCTGATGTGCTACCAGAGAGAATCCATCCTAACTCGGTGTTTTGTGCAAGCAGACCATTTTTAGATTTTTTAACACCATCCTGTACGATTTCCGTGTATAAGTCGATTCCTAGGAGAATGTCGATTTTTCCGGGTCTGAAGTAAGTGGGATCTGCAAGGATTACATTGTTCCAATTTTCATCAGCAGTTATCGGTTGTTGAGGCATGGAGCTGGTCAATTTTGGTAGGATGTATAGCTCGGCTTGTAATTTGAAGTCGCTTGAGAATCTTGGTTTCATCACGGTGTGGATTTTCCATTTTGAAGTACCTGCGTCGCAAGATCCTAACCCTGTTATGTTTGCATGATGCCTTTGCTTGGGCATTCCTAAGGTATTTGCGGCTCCTTCAGTTATAAATGATACTTGGGAGCCTGGATCAATAAGGACTCGCATAAGTTCTTGGTACCCTTTGTTGTTTATAACATTGACGAATGCTGTGGCCAGGATGGGGATGGTTGGTCCATCATTGTTATTTGTAGCTTTTCCTAGATGGGACCCAAATCCATTTTCATGCTCTCTTGTGTGCTGATTTCTGGACGTCTCTTGCTTCTGTCCTTGCTGACCGAAATTTGTTTTAAAGTTCCGGTAATTTTCCCAATGCAATGATGAGTGATGAAAGTTGTTACATTTGAAGCAGAGATTCTTGCTTGGGCATTTCGTATTGCTCGGATGCTTCAAACAATTCTTGCAGAGGTGTTGTTTTCGTACAAAGTCGTTTCGTTCTTTTACTGACATATCCTTGAATTTTTGGCAGCGATAAGTTTCATGGTTGCTGTCACATAAACTGCATGATTGTAAGTCAGTATGGTAGTTTTGAAACTTATGCCTTTGTCCTGTTGATGGATGATCCGATTTTTTGATTGTGCCTCGAAGTGCTTCGAGGGATTGGAATCGATTTTCTAGAAACTCCAAGAGGTCTGCCAGTTCTTGAATATCCTTATGTGTTGTGGTAGATTGTTCATAGAGTCTTCTTGAATCGCTGTCTAATTTCTTTAGCAGCATATGCGCTATTATGTTGCTACCCAATTGTTCGGCTGTGATTCCCATATTTTCAATGGCTCTGAGATTTTCTTGAACAGTGTCGTGAAGTTTTTTAATGGATGCTGCCGACTCTTGTTGCAAAATTGGTAGATTTAAGATGTTGTCGGCGTACTTGCTGAAGAGAAGCCTGTTGTTGTTGTACCTCCTCGTTATTAGTTCCCAGGCGATGGGGTAGTTTATTGATGATACTTCTAAATGTTGAATGAGCTTCGCTGCTTCACCCCTGGTTTGGCTCTTCAGGTACTGCATTTTTTCAGCGTCTCCTAGTTCGTGGTTTTGGTGTATAGTTTGAAGGAATATATCTCGGAATGTGATCCAAGTCTCGTAGTCACCAGTGAAGATAGGGATGCTGATCCGTGGTAAATTTATGGAAATGTTTTTGTTTTGGAATGTTTTAGTATCAGTAGGAGAAGCAGTGATTATTTCTTTTATGATTTCCTCATATTTAGTTCTATATTTTTCGAAGACTCCGGTTTTCTTGTATTTGATTACTTCTTCTTCATTGATAGCTAGCATCTGTTCATAGAGTGCTTCTATGTCCCGCCAGATCCTGGTTAGGTTTTCTTCAAGGAAGTTGTATATTTTGGGATGTAGTTGGCTTTTTATTTTATCTTGTGCCCTTTCCATTTCCTTCTTGAATAAACCCAATTTTATTTGAATTTGAAGGATGGAAGGGTGTTGGTAGCTGACTTCTTCTGACATCGGATTAGACTTCTGCCATGTATTGATATAGTTCTTGATTTCCTGGTAGCATTTGGATATCTGCCCATGTAAATCTTGTTTGAAGTAGGAATGCTCTTCATCAAGGGATTTCCGGAGTTCGTTATGATTTTCTTGAAAATTGTTCAGTAGATCTGTGGCCGCCATGAATTTCTTCTTGAAATGTTCCTCTGTTTTGCGTGCAGACCCATCTTTCTTGAGTGAAGATAATATTTTGTTCAGGTCTTGGCCAATAGTAATTTGTTCTCCCAATTTTTCTTCCATTTTGGTTGAAGGGTTCATGATATCTCGGCTTTGAAGATTTTTTTTTGTTGATTTTCCGGAAGGCTAGTTCACTGGCTCGTAGTTGGCGCTGGATGGCTTCTTCACGGATGCTGTTGTTGGCTCTGGAGGACTTCTGCTGGCGCTGGATTTGGCTCTGGAAGGCTTCCCCACAGGCGTTGAAGATTTGATCGAGATTAGGGTCGTAAATCCTTTCTCTCGATCCGGCTCGAAGGACCAAAAAATGTTGTTTCTTTGGTTTGAAACAACACTTGCTTTGAGGTTGAGGCAACTGAACGACCAGACTCAGAACGTTCAAGGGATTTCTTAACTCCACAGTTGCCGAAGAGGTGTATTGATCAGACTAATGATGAATGATGTCTTTATTGATTACAATCTAATCTTATATACTAAATTGAATATTGACGATAAAAATAACATTGCCTTATTTGGTATCATTTCACTAGCGGAGTCCCCGGTTGCATCAATTGCATCAATTGTTTCTAGCCAGTCAGCAGATTTTGGTCGATCGGCGGCTCACTCGGTCGTGACCCACTTTTGATTAATAATTTAAATGGAATTTTCCATATTATCGAAGATGAATATTTTTTAGAATAATGTTCGAATTTCGAACAACTAATGTAACGCATAACTTACCACAGTTATCAGAATATTGATCAAAGTTGACATCGAAGACCTTTTAGATCTTGCTTATGCTGCAAAAATATGCTATGAGGCAAAAAGGAATCCCACGGTGCCATCTACACGGCTATATATGTTTGTCTAGTTTATAGTGAAACACCTTGTAGGTTGGCACAAGTGGTAGATCATTGAAGACCAGAGCAAAAGAACACCTAGCCTAAAAAATCCTTAATGTAACGTTCTCGGGGTTCAAACAAATCGTCTGCTGAATTAAATTGTTTAATTTATTTCCAATACAACTAACTGATCACACTAATTTATGTACAATAACTAATACTGATTTATTTACACACTTACTTATAATACTGATTTATATTCACTACTTGGAATTCGCGATTCACAATTCGATCCGACTCTGTTCGAGAATAATCCAGATAGTCTCTGGAAGGCTTCTAGAATTCCTACTCGGAATCAGAGAGTCCAGAGACGTATTCAGGAGGATTTCGTCCGCTACACTGCCCCCTCCTTAAGACGTTCGGTCCCCGAACACCCTGGATGGTGTGGCTGAATCTACAGGCGTCTCCTTTTCTGCAGCACCCCTGTCGTCCGAAATAGCATTCCACTGTCTTCTTCTTCGGCATATATCCACTCGGGTTGAAACTGCCAACCAGTATCTTCATTCCCGTCCTATGGAAAATGACCTCAAGCATACTTCGAACGATTCTCCAGTTGAGCTGATCTAGACCACAACCCAACTTTGGCACAGCTAGCTTTTTCACCTTCAACTTGGTGAGCTCGTCTCTCAGCTGCAACAGGGTGTCCCACATACTTTTGTAGCTGTGTTTGTTGTCGGAGAATCTCTTGGTTACCAGGTAGTAGAGGTAACGCTGGCCATCAACCAACCTCAGCGTTTTCCCAGTACGAGGATGTTGTTTTAGGAGTTCTGGTACACGGCCAAATTTCTTCCGGAAGACGAATGCTATTCCTCTCGACATACGCAGGTCTTCCGAGATACAATGGGCTAGTGAATAATCTTCAGATACAGAGAAGAGATCTTGCTGTTGCTCAATGGTAACTCCAAATCTTGCCTTTCCGGTTCCACCGTAGTTTGTCATAAATAGGTCGAAACTCATCTCCTCATGCTCCGCTTTCTGAAAAGTCGTTCTTCTCAGATGGGTTTCGTCATGTTCCTCATAGTCTGCCTCATATTTGCCTGAACGATTTATATGGACCACACGTTTCTTGCCTCTGGGCAGTTTCTGGATACGGTACACCACATCGTTGATTCGTTTTAGTACTCTGTATGGCTCTTCCCAATCCTTCTGCAGCTTAGGTCATAAACCCCTCTTCCTCTGGGGGTTGTACAGCCAGACTAGGTCTCCCACATTGAAACCACCTTCTGCAGCTTTGCTGTCATACCGAGTCTTCATTCGGTCACTCGCTATTTGGAGGTTCTGTCGGACCTTCTCATGGATGTAATGTAGCCTACCTCTCAAGAGGCTCGCGTAGTCCTCACCAGCTATCTCCGCTCCAGGCTTGCATCCAAACTCCAGGTCACAAGGCAACCTTATTTCTCGCCCGAACATAATACAGGCTGGTGTCTCTCCAGTCGATTCTTGCACTGACGACCTGTAGGCCATAGTGAACAGATGGAGATACCTGTCCCAGTCTCTTTGGTGATCAGAGACCACTTAAGCCAGATATTTTCGCACAGTTCTATTCATTCTTTCGACCATGCCATCTGACTGTGGGTGAAGCGCAGTTGTCCTTGTCTTTTTGATTCCGAGTAATTGGCATACATTCTGGAACAGGCTAGAATCGAAGTTCCGTCCTTGATCCGAATGTAGTTCGAGAGGCACACCAAACCGGCTAAACATCTCCTTAATCAGAACATCCGCCACTGTCGAGGCCTCTTGATTTGGAATAGGATAAGCTTCAACCCATTTGGTGAAATAATCCATCGCAACCAGTATGTACTTATTCCCATCTTCGGTTTCGGGGAATGGACCTGCAATATCGATGGCAACTCGTTCCAGAGGACTGCCCATGTTATACTGCTTCATTGAAGCTCTACGATTTCCCCTCGGGCCATTCGATGAAGCACATAATCTGCATTTCCGGCACCAGTCTTTAACATCTTCTTTGCAGTTGACCCAGTAAAAACGCTCTCTGACCTTTTCTAGCGTTTTTTTGATACCGAAATGGCCACCGGAAGTTCCGTCATGTTACTTCTCTAGAACCTCTCTCACTCGACTCCTAGGAATTATCAGCTGTTTCCTTGCTGCGGTACCTTCGTCATTTTCGATGGACCTCTTCAGCAGTCCATCCTCCAAAAGGATAGAATCCCACTGTGCCCAGTAGGACTTGACCCTAGGATTCAGATGACTCACTTCCTCCTATCTTGGTCTCTGTCCGCTTATCTTCTAATATAACAGCATCTTCAATTCTGGGTCACTTTCTAGATCTCGCTTCAGGGATTCTGGCATCCAGTCCGTATCCACGAAGGTCGTTCTCAAGCAGAATTCTTTCTCTTCTACCTTATTGCATTGCTTGCAATCTGACGGACATGGTCTCCTCGATAATGTGTCAGCGTTACCATGAGTTTTTCCTGCACGATGTTCGACAGTAAAATTATATTCCTGCAATCTTTCTATCCATCTGGCAACCTGACCCTCTGGATTCTTGAATAGTAGAAGCCACTTCAGAGCGGCGTGGTCAGTCCTGAGAAGGAATTCTCGGCCGAACAGATATTTATAGAAGTGTTCCATGGACTTCACTGCAGCGAGAAGCTCTCTTCTTGTAACGCAATGGTTACGTTCGGGCCTATCCTATTACTTTTTCTTGGCCATTCTGAATTTGGGACAATATGCCTCCTATGGCCATGTTACTCGCATATGTGTCCAAGATGAACTTTCCACTGGCTTGGGGATAACTCAGAACAGGAGCCGTTGTTAGATAGATAGATAGATAGATAGATAGATAGATAGATAGATAGATAGATAGATATTTATTGATCAAAATACCAACAATTACATTTGGATTGACACGTCATCATAAACTATAATTATTGTAACAAAAAATAAATTTTCACAGTTATGATTTACCCACAAAAAAAGGAAAATGAAACAGGAGTTCAACAGTTTTACTGAATTGTTAACTGTAAACTATTGTACAAACTATAACTATTGTAACAAAAAATAAATCCTCACAAAAAATCAACAAGGAATTCAACAGTTTTTCCGAATCAGCAAAAATTCCTGAATGTTATAAAATACATTATTTATTAAAAACAACTTCAATTCGGTTTTGAATTTATTTAATTCACATATGTTCTTCATATCATCGGGTAGATGATTGTAAAATTGTAATCCAGCGTAATATGGTGACTTTCTATAACTAGAATAATTTATTTGTTCAAGTCTGAATGCATTAGAGCTCGCTTCAGCCGATTGAAAGCATCCCCACATTCCATATCCCATTTGAAATCCTTTCCATCTTCCGTCAGTCTCGTCAAAGGTTTCGCAATATTGGCAAACCCAAGAACGAATTTCCTATAGTAGGTACACAATCCAAGGAAACTTCTTACTTGATGCCTGTCTTGCGGTATCGGCCATTCTTGTACGACCTTGACCTTGTCTGGGTCTCAAACTTGCAGTGCGTAGCCTCTCTAGAACGTCTCTTAAATTTCTCAGGTGTTCTTCGAACGTCCGACCAAAAACAATGACATCATCCAAATAAACCAGGCACGTCTTCCAAGATAATCCTCGAAGAATGGTTTCCATCAATCGCTCGAAGGTCGCAGGTGCATTACATAGACCAAATGGCATTACTGTGAACTGCCACAGTCCTGTCCCAATGGTGAAAGCTGTTTTCTCTCTGTCCTTGGGATCTAGTTCAACCTGCCAATACCTGCTCTTCAAGTCCAGTGTGGAGAACCATCTTGAGCCAGAAAGAGTGTCCAAAGTGTCATCAATCCTCGGAAGGGGGTAACAATCCTTCTTAGTGACTTCGTTCAGACGACGGTAATCGACACAAAATCTGGTGCTGCCATCTTTTTTTTTCACCAGAACCACAGGTGATGACCAAGGACTATCTGATGGCTCTATTATTCCTTGTTGGTGCATGTCCTTGATAATATTCTCTGCTTCTTCCCTCTTTGCTATCGGAAGTCTTCCTGGGTGTTGGCGAATGGGACCGGATTTATCAGTGTTGATTGAATGTCTCACAACATTTGTTCTTCCCATTCGAGTATCATCCGTAGCAAAAACGTCGCTGTATTCAGTTATCAATTTTTTTACCTCGCTTATGTGTTCTGGTTCAAGGTCTATGTAGGAAGAAGTCAGTATCTCAAGTAATTTTTGCGAACACTTCCCCCTTCTGGTTCCCTTGTTCTGTTCATCCCGAATGTCTCCTGTCACACAAAGCACGGAGCAGCTTTCTCCCAGAATCGTGTCCTTCTTTAATGTCACCGGATACATGTTGGTATTCAATATCTTCACAGGAACTTCCTTTCCACCTCTCACTAAGGTTTTTCCGACTAGCAATCCTTTTCCTAGGTTATTTTCACTAGCTGGTTCAATGAGTCTTATACCGTTATCTCGAAGGTTTCTGTCTAAGTACCCCTTCACTATCGTTTCTGCCTGGCCACCTAGATCAACATCTTCGTTGAGCAAGACTCGAATCGATGCACCTTCACATCCCGAGAATGGAATTTCCAGACTTCCAATTCTCAAGACATCGTTTCTCATATCCATCTGGAAACCATAACCTTTGATGACATCCATTCCCAAGATGACTTCCTCCATGATATCTGCTACCAGCACCTCATGTTCGATAGTTATGTCTCCAACGCTCAGGACAATCCTTTTCTTTCCATGTGTTGATACGTCCTCTCCAGTAGCTGTTCGTAAACGGACCATTGTTTGTCGGATTTTTCCATTCCTTTCAACTATTCCTGGCTTTACTATGGTCCGGGTTGCGCCTGTGTCGACTAAAATTTTAACCGACCGCCCATCAACTTTACCGTCGACACAAATACTTGAAGAGATGACCTGAATTATGACTTCTGGGGCATTGTCATGGCGGGCCGGTTTATGCCCCTTCTCACCAACCCGTTTCAGTTTTCCTGTTCCTGACGTTTAGCTGTTTCTTTACAGTAGCGCCGAATATGTCCTTCTCCGCCGCAATTCCAGCATCTTGGTCTTAGTCCTCTATTCCGTCGCTCTTGACGAACTCGGCGTAGTACCTCTTCTATGATTTCATCGCTGACCGAGGAATCATCCACAGTGCGCCTCACCTTGCTGTGTCCCCTGTGCGAAGCTTGTTTGGCAGCTTCGAACTCTAATGCAAAGGCCAGGCCGTCATCCAGAGTCTTGGGTCGGTCCAATCGTAGTGTCCGTTGATCTCTCAGACCATCAACAAAGGTCTGGATAGCGAGCTGTTCCAGGAAGCTATCCGGTGCTGTAGGATATGCCAGTCTCACCAACCTTGCTATATCGGCTTCAAATTCCTGCAACGTTTCTGTACTCCTCTGCTGGCGACTCTTGATCTATGCGTGATACACTTGTTGGAGGTGTGCATCACCATATCTCATTTGGAGTTTAGTTGTCAAAGCCTCGTAATTACCTTGTAGGCTTGCAGGAACTGTCTGAAGAATTTTGATTATTGATGGCGTCCATGTTACAAACATTAAAATAATTATAGCAGGAATTTGGACCAATTTAATTCAGTATCCTTTTAGTACATCGCCAACGTTTCGAATCGGTTGTGATTCTTTTTCAAGGCTGGAATGTCAAAATAAACTTAGAAACAAATGAAAAGAACCCAGAGACGACCCGCCACTCACCTCGTATCTCATTGGATTGAATATCGTCAATTTTATTAAAATAATTGTCTGAGTATCTCGTTTCAGTTTTCATTCAATCTTCAAGTGTTTTGAAAATGGTTAATGTGTTGTTAAAACAACATGAGTAGACAGGATCGCCCCCCGGTACGTTCCACAAATCACAATTAGTAACATGGAGATGACATTCAACTCTCCTGTAAAATATTGTATATGCTCGTCACAATATCACATCTCGGGTAAAACAACAGGATGAAACACAACAATGACAATAAATAATTTAACAAAATAGATAAAACATTTTGCTAATGGTGGATGCGCCTTAGATATATTAAAATGACTTCACTATAAAACACCAAAATGAACAAACAAACATCGAGGCTCCGAAAGCTCATAGTTATTTCCATCATTAAGATCCACCATTCTGAGTCCCCGAAACCCCAGTATTGCCCAATATAAGACTATCATACACCAAACTGAGATGTTGGACGTCTTCCCTGTAGTTTACTGTGTTGTTGGACCTTATGAGCACCATTTCACTAATTAGCCGTTTTCTGTAGATAGGTTCGTAATCCAGAACTGTGACCTCCGAGAAGTTGAACCCATGTCCCTCAGTATGTACGTGTGCAGCGAGAGCCGTTCCCTGTGTTATGTGCGATTTTTCTGCATCATTTTTAGGTTGTCTTATCCTTTCCTGTAGTAGTTGTTTTGTCTGGCCTATGTAGCATTTTGTGCAGTTATTGCAATCTATTTTATAAACGAATTCTGATTGCTGTAAAATTGGTGTTTTTTCTTTTAGTTTTGTGTAAAATTTCTTCTTATTATTGAGAACATTATAGAATGCTGCAGCACCATTGTATTCGCGGAAGATTTTTTCAATTTTATATGATAATGTAGGATAAAATACAAGTTTGAAATATTTTTGTTGTTATATTTTGTGATGTTAATGTGTCTTGTGATGTGCTCACCGTCTCCACGTCTGTGTCGATGTTCGATTGGACAGTACGCTTATCTCTATTGTAGATGTTAATACAGGTTTTGATATAGTATGCTGGATAGTTGTACTGCTTTAGAATTTCAGTCACTTTTTTCAAATTGTTGATTCTATATTCCTCTTCGCTCAGAGAGATCGCTCTTTTTATCAAATTTCCTGCTATATTCCTCTTTTGCGAGAAACTGTGATTGGAGTGGAAATTTACACATCTACCTGTGCTGATCGACTTCATGTACCAATTTGTTTTCAACCTATTTTCCTCCCTGATGACCAATACGTCTAAAAATGGAATACTCTGGTTCTTTTCTCTTTCTAGGGTGAATTTTATTTTTTGATGGAATGAGTTGAAGACCTTCAGAGTCTCTTCAATTTTTCCTTTAGGTATCAAGAGTAATGTGTCATCCACATAGAGTTTTATTAGAGGGACATGGAAATTCAACCTCGATATCACATACGCAAACAAAGCGAGCATAACCAAGTTCGCAAATGTCGAGCTTGCCGGAGAACCCATTGCTGTACCCTCTATTTGATCATAGTAAACACCCTCAAAAACGAAGTACCCTCCTTCAAAACATAAATCTACAAGATGTACAAATTCTTCCCTTCCCAAATTCGTGAAATTTTTAATATAGTGCCATTGATCTTTGATTGTTTTGATGACCAATTCTTTCGGAATGTTTGTAAACAAAGAAATTGCATCTAGTGACACTAATTCATAACCGTCTCCGTCAGGTACTACTGTTGATTTCAGTTCTTCAACCAACATGATTGAGTTTTTAACATTAAACACTGAGGTTGATAGAACATCACTGAGTATTTCGTGTAGGAATTTTGCAATTTTGTAGCTGGGAGATTTTATGCTACTAACTACAGGTCTTAATTTGACTTCTCTTTTATGGGTTTTCCTAAGGAAATATATTTTTGGTGTTACACTATTATGCGATATTAGCATCTTGTACTGTGATTCTGTTATGATTGAGTCTTTCTTAAGTAGTTTTAAGTAGTTATCAATTTTGTTCTGAATTTTTTTGGTTGGGTCAGATGGTAAGGTCTTGTAAGTTGTTCCATCATTCAGCATTTTTTTTAACAACACATTAACCATTTTCAAAACACTTGAAGATTGAATGAAAACTGAAACGAGATACTCAGACAATTATTTTAATAAAATTGACGATATTCAATCCAATGAGATACGAGGTGAGTGGCGGGTCGTCTCTGGGTTCTTTTCATTTGTTTCTAAGTTTATTTTGACATTCCAGCCTTGAAAAAGAATCACAATCGATTCGAAACGTTGGCGATGTACTAAAAGGATACTGAATTAAATTGGTCCAAATTCCTGCTATAATTATTTTAATGTCTGAAGAATATTCAATGCATCTCCCCTCAGTGCAACAATCAAGGCTGTCGCTTTCTCTTCCTCTCCCCAACCATTGGCATTCGCTGCTGCTTCAAATTGCTTCTGGTACGTGCACCAAGGTGTTTTGCCGTCAAAAGTTGGAGGTTTAATCTTCATTTTACTACTTTCTGTGTTGTTTTCTGATTTCACGAAGTTATTGGATGGTGAGGCTAGAGTTTCTTTTGCATGTGATGTTCTCTTCAGGGACTCTATCAACTTGGCATGTTGTTCAATAATTCCTGATATTTCTTCAAATCTACCATTAACCTCATCAATTACTTCGTCAAATTTTTCATCAACCTTATCAAATTTTTCGTCGACTTTATCAAATTTTTCATTCACTTCGTCTATTATTACTTCCTTGATGGTTTCCATTTTCTCATCCAATGTTCTTGCGATTTGACTCACCAATTCATTACAATTGTTCATTTTGGAACTCATTTCTCGAGAATTCTCATCCATTCTTTTCTTCGATTTTCACGTTCATTTCTCGAGAATTCTCTTCCATTTTATCCATTTTCGAGCTCATTTGTTCAAAGGCTTGCTTGAAAAATTCCATACTCGCCTGGTCCATTTTCTCTGCTTGTGATCTCGTTATCGGCATTCAAAAATTTCCACTATGAAGTCCACAATTCAATTAGCACAGCAGTTCAATTGACCCCACACCTGACACCAATGTAACGTTCTCGGGGTTCAAACAAATCGTCTGCTGAATTAAATTGTTTGATTTATTTCCAATACCACTAACTGATCACACTAATTTATGTACAATAACTAATACTGATTTATTTACACACTTACTCATAATGCTGATTTATATTCACTACTTGGAATTCGCGATTCACAATTCGATTCGGCTCTATTCAGATAGTAACTGCCTATCTGCAACATGCGCGTCTTTTTAAATGGATCCGACTCTGTTCGAGAATAATCCAGATAGTCTCTGGAAGGCTTCTAGAATTCCTACGCGGAATCAGAGAGTCCAGAGACGTATTCAGGAGGATTTCGTCCGCTACATTATAATGATATTGTAACGTTCTCGGGGTTAAACAAATCGTCTGCTGAATTTAAACGTCTAATTTATTTCCAATACCACTAACTGATCACACTAATTTATGTACAATAACTAATACTGATTTATTTACACACTTGCTAATAATGCTGATTTATATTCACTACTTGGAATTCGCGATTCACAATTCGATTCGGCTCTATTCAGAAAGTAACTCACCTTCTGCAACATGCGCGTCTTTTTATATGGACACGGCTCTGTTTCTAGAATAGTTCAGATAGTTTCCGGAGGCTTCTAGAATCGGTACGCTGAATCAGAGAGTCCAGAGACGTATTCAGGAGGATTTCGTCCGCTACACTGCCCCCTCCTTAAGACGTTCGGTCCTCGAACACCCTGGATGGTGTGGCTGAATCTACAGGCGTCTCCTTTTCTGCAGCACCCCTGTTGTCCGAAAAAGCATTCCACTGTCTTCTTCTTCGGCGTATATCCGCTCGGGTTGAAACTGCAAACCAGTATCTTCATTCCGGTCTTATGGAAAATGACCTCAAGCATACTTCGAACGATTCTCCAGTTGAGCTGATCTAAACCACAACCCAACTTTGGCACAGCTAACTTTTTCACCTTCAACTTGGTGAGCTCGTCTCTCAGCTGCAACAGGGTGTCCCATATACTTTTGTAGCTGGGTTTGTTGTCGGAGAATCTCTTGGTTACCAGGTAGAAGAGGTAACGCTGGCCATCAGCCAACCTCAGCGTTTTCCCAGTACGAGGATGTTGTTTTAGGAGTTCTGATACACGGCCAAATTTTTCCCGGAAGACGAATGCTATTCCTCTCGACATACGCAGGTCTTCCGAGACACAATGAGCTAGTGAATAGTCTTCAGATACAGAGAAGAGATCTTGCTGTTTCTCGATGGTTACTCCGAATCTTGCCTTTCCGGTTCCACCGTAGTTTGCCATGAATAGGTCGAAACTCATCTCCTCATGCTCCGCTTTCTGCAAAGTCGTTCTTCTCAGATGGGTTTCGTCATGTTCTTCGTAGTCTGCCTCATATTTGCCTAGACGATTTATATGGACCATACGTTTCTTGCCTCTGGGTAGTTTCTGGATACGGTACACTACATCGTTGATTCGTTTTACTACTCTGTATGGCCCTTCCCAATCCTTCTGCAGCTTAGGTCATAAACCCCTCTCCCTCTGGGGGTTGTACAGCCAGACTAGGTCTCCCACATTGAAACCACCTTCTGCAGCTTTGCTGTCATACCGAGTCTTCATTCGGTCACTCGCTATTTGGAGGTTCTGTCTGACCTTCTCATGGATGTAATGTAGCCTACCTTTCAAGAGGCTCGCGTAGTCCTCACCAGCTATCTCCGCTCCAGGCTTGCATCCAAACTCCAGGTCACAAGGCAACCTTATTTCTCGGCCGAACATAATACAGGCTGGTGTCTCTCCAGTCGATTCTTGCACTGACGACCTGTAGGCCATAGTGAACAGATGGAGATACCTGTCCCAGTCTCTTTGGTGATCAGAGACCTTTTTAGCCAGATATTTCCCCACAGTTCTATTCATTCTTTCGACCATGCCATCTGACTGTGGGTGAAGCGCAGTTGTCCTTGTCTTTTTGATTCCGAGTAATTGGCATACATTCTGGAACAGGCTAGACTCGAAGTTTCGTCCTTGATCCGAATGAAGTTCGAGAGGCACACCAAATCGGCTAAACATCTCCGTAATCAGAACATCCGCCACTGTCGAGGCCTCTTGATTTGGAATAGCATAAGCTTCAACCCATTTGGTGAAATAATCCATCGCAACCAGTATGTACTTATTCCCATCTTCGGTTTCGGGGAATGGACCTGCAATATCGATGGCAACTCGTTCCAGAGGACTCCCCACGTTATACTGCTTCATTGGAGCTCTACGACATCCCCTCGGGCCATTCGATGAGGCACATAATCTGCATTTCCGGCACCAGTCTTTAACATCTTCTTTGCAATTGACCCAGTAAAAACGCTCTCTGACCTTTTCTAGCGTTTTTTTGATACCGAAATGGCCACCGGAAGTTCCGTCATGTTACTTCTCTAGAACCTCTCTCACTCGACTCCTAGGAATTATCAGCTGTTTCCTTGCTGCGGTACCTTCGTCATTTTCGATGGACCTCTTCAGCAGTCCATCCTCCAAAAGGATAGAATCCCACTGTGCCCAGTAGGACTTGACCCTAGGATTCAGATGACTCACTTCCTCCCATCTTGGTCTCTGTCCGCTTGTCTTCCAATACAACAGCATCTTCAATTCTGGGTCATTTTCTAGATCTCGCTTCAGGGATTCTGGCATCCAGTCCGTATCCACGATGGTCGTTCTCAAGCAGAATTCTTTCTCTTCTACCTTATTGCAGTGCTTTCAATCTGACGGACATGGTCCCCTCGATAATGCGTCAGCGTTATCATGAGTTTTTCCTGCACGATGTTCGACAGTAAAATTATATTCCTGCAATCTTTCTATCCATCTGGCAACCTGACCCTCTGGATTCTTGAATTGTAGAAGCCACTTTAGAGCGGCGTGGTCAGTCCTGAGAAGGAATTCTCGGCCGTACAGATATTTATAGAAGTGTTCTATTGACTTCACTGCAGCGAGAAGCTCTCTTCTTGTAACGCAATAGTTACGTTTGGGCTTTGACAGGACCTTGCTGAAATATCCTATTACTTTTTCTTGGCCATTCTGAATTTGGGACAATATGCCTCCTATGGCCATGTTACTCGCATCTGTGTCCAAGATGAACTTTCCACTGGCTTGGGGATAACTCAGAACAGGAGCCGTTGTTAGAGCTCGCTTCAGCCGATTGAAAGCATCCCCACATTCCATATCCCATTTGAAATCCTTCCCATCTTCCGTCAGTCTCGTCAAAGGCTTCGCAATATTGGCAAACCCAAGAACGAATTTCCTATAGTAGGTACACAATCCAAGGAAACTTCTTACTTGATGCCTGTCTTGCGGTATCGGCCATTCTTGTACGACCTTGACCTTGTCTGGGTCGGCACTAATTCCATGTTCAGATACTACATGCCCCAAGTATTTCACTTCTCTCCTGAACATGTGGCACTTCTTCGGACTGAGTCTCAAATTTGCAGTGCGTAGCCTCTCCAGAACGTCTCTTAAATTTCTCAGGTGTTCTTCGAATGTCCGACCAAAAACAATGACATCATCCAAATAAACCAGGCACGTCTTCCAGGATAATCCTCGAAGAATGGTTTCCATTAATCGCTCGAAGGTCGCAGGTGCATTACATAGACCAAATGGCATTACTGTGAACTGCCACAGTCCTGTCCCAATGGTGAAAGCTGTTTTCTCTTTGTCCTTGGGATCTAGTTCCACCTGCCAATACCCGCTCTTCAAGTCCAGTGTGGAGAACCATCTTGAGCCAGAAAGAGTGTCCAAAGTGTCATCAATCCTTGGAAGGGTGTAACAATCCTTCTTAGTGACTTCGTTCAGACGACGGTAATCGACACAAAATCTGGTGCTGCCATCTTTCTTTTTCACCAGAACCACAGGTGATGACCAAGGACTATCTGATGGCTCTATTATTCCTTGTTGGTGCATGTCCTTGATAATATTCTCTGCTTCTTTCCTCTTTGCTATCGGAAGTCTTCGTGGGTGTTGGCGAATGGGACCGGATTTATCAGTGTTGATTGAATGTCTCACAACATTTGTTCTTCCCATTCGAGTATCATCCGTAGCAAAAACGTCGCTGTATTCACTTATCAATTTCTTCACCTCGCTTATGTGTTCTGGTTCAAGGTCTATATAGGAAGAAGTCAGTATCTCAAGTAATTTTTGCAAACACTTTCCCCTTCTGGTACCCTTGTTCTGTTCATCCCGAATGTCTCCTGTCACACAAAGCACGGAGCAGCTTTCTCCCAGAATCGTGTCCTTCTTTAATGTCACCGGGTACATGTTGGTATTCAAAATCCTTACAGGAACTTCCTTCCCGCCTCTCACTAAGGTTTTTCCGAGTAGCAATCCTTTTCCTAGGTTATTTTCACTAGCTGGTTCGATGAGTCTTCACTACCCCTTCACTATCGTTTCTGCCTGGCCACCTAGGTCAACATCTTCGCTGAGCAAGACTCGAATTGATGCACCTTCACATCCCAAGAATGGGATTTCCAGACTTCCAATTCTCAAGACATCGTTCCTCATATCCATCTGGAAGCCATAACCTTTGATGACATCCATTCCCAAGATGACTTCCTCCATGATATCTGCTACCAGCACCTCATGTTCGAGAGTTATGTCTCCAATGCTCAGGACAATCCTTTTCTCTCCATGTGTTGATACGTCCTCTCCAGTAGCTGTTCGTAAACGGACCATTGTTTGTCGGATTTTTCCATTCCTTTCAACTATTCCTGGCTTTACTATGGTCCGGGTTGCGCCTGTGTCGACTAACATTTTAACCGACCGCCCATCAACTTTACCGTCGACATAAATACTTGAAGAGATGGTCTGAATTATGACTTCTGGGGCATTGTTATGGCGGGTTGGTTTATGCCCCTTCTCACCAACCCGTTTTAGTTTTCCTGTTCCTGACGTTTAGCTGGCTCTTTACAGTAGCGCCGAATATGTCCTTCTTCGCCGCAATTCCAGCATCTTGGTCTTAGTCCTCTATTCCGTCGCTCTTGACGAACTCGGCGTAGTACCTCTTCTATGATTTCATCGCTGACCGAGGAATCATCCATAGTGCGTCTCACCTTGCTGTGTCCCCTGTGCGAAGCTTGTTTGGCAGCTTCAAACTCTAATGCAAAGGCCAGGGCGTCATCCAGAGTCTTAGGTCGGGCCAATCGTAGTGTCTGTTGGGTTTCCATATCTCTCAGACCATCAACAAAGGTCTGGATAGCGAGCTGTTCCAGGAAGCTATCCGGTGCTGTAGGATATGCCAGTCTCACCAACCTTGCTATATCGGCTTCAAATTCCTGCAACGTTTCTGTACTCCTCTGCTGGCGACTCTTGATCTGTGCGTGATACACTTGTTGGAGGTGTGCATCACCATATCCCATTTGGAGTTTAGTTGTCAAAGCCTCGTAATTACCTTGTAGGCTTGCAGGAACAGTCTGGAGTATATTCAATGCATCTCCCCTCAGTGCAACAATCAAGGCTGTCGCTTTCTCGTCCTCTCCCCATCCATTGGCATTCGCTGCTGCTTCAAATTGCCTCTGGTACGTGCACCAAGGTGTTTTGCCATCAAAAGTTGGAGGTTTAATCTTCATTTTATTACTCTCTGTGTTGTTTTCCGATTTCACGAAGTTATTGGGTGATGAAGCTACAGAGCCGGAACTAGGATTCTAGCGCCTGTGGCAAACTTTCAAAATGCGCCCTTGAAGAAATTCATTTTTCAATAAATACATGTTTTTCGTAATTGACATTTATTGATTATATTTTGGACTTTTGAAGAACTTTTTATTCACAATAATCTCCCATATTTCTTAAAGGTAATGAACAAAAACCCAATCAACAAAATGAATAGATAACGATAAAAAAATTTTCCGCAATTCTCCTATTTTTTCAGAAGTACTCCTAAGAGCATCATTATTCTTAACGCAGTGAAGAATCGCATCCAAGATAACCTTCAAGATATGCCTCCATTTCTATTTCTCATCCATGATCATTTTCTCCAAATGAATCCGCCAATATTAAAACTCCGTTCAAAACTTCGCAATTTTATGTAGTTTCCCTATGACTTAAGGGGCAGTATCACCTTCTAAATCGTGGTAAATCTCCATTCAAAAGTGGTCTCTTTATTTCACGAGTGAGTACCCTAATGGCTAATTTACGACGTAGAGATTTGATTTTTTTTTAAATTGAAGTTGAAGAACGTCCCGAGGGCAAATAGTTTTATTTTTTTCGATTCAATTAGTTTTTCATATGTAATATCACTAGAGATGGAATTTTGCCGGCAAAATTTCTCGATTGTGATATGAAAGTTTGTTGCTCGGAAATTTCGCGAATGACATTTGTATCAAAATCACGAGCCGTCCGGCGAGTGATTTTGGAAAAAATGTCATGAGCGACCCAAAACCCAACAGTGGAGACCTTGGACGTGTACTAGAGAAAGAGGCCGTCCCGCTCTAAGATGGAAGGATGATATCGTAAAGACAGTGGGGACAGGCTGGATGAGAGTTGCCCAGGACAGACAGGAGTGGAAACAGATGGAAGAGGCCTACGTTCAGCAGTGGACGTGCGAAGGCTGAAGAAGAAGAGAACAAACTCGAATATTCCAAGAGAGAAATTTTACCTGCTTAAATTTCATCTCGAGTGGAATTCGGCATGACTATTCCACGAGAAAATAGGGTAATATTTTCACATTTGACGCGTATTGCGCTATTTGGCAAATTAGAATTCATCATAGATTAACTAAACCACTAAACGTTGTTTGTTCTCTCTATGATATTTATTTCCGAAGCTATCTATGAATTCGAGAAACGTCAAAAATTTTGTCGCTGAAAAACCAACATGTTGGTTTTGCCGGCTTGAAAATTTTTTCGGGATGAAACGATCGTTGCTACAGAAACTTCCTCACTAAAAATGAAAAGAGTGGAATAGTCAATTGAAAAAACCATGGTAATCGGTAGATCTGGGGTTATTGAATATGTTTTTCGTTTTTCATGAGTACAAGCTATATTTTTGAAATAATAATCATGAAAATTTTTGTAGTTTATAGAAGATTAAATTGCCGAGGGCAAATAGTTGCGATTTTTTCGATTCAATTAGTTTTTCAATTAAAAAAAAAAAACAGGTTGAACTTCAGCGTTTTGGAAACTACACTTAATGATTTTTTTCCCACGGTTATTCATCATTTTTTGGAAATAATCGCAACTGTTTGCCCTCGACAATTAAATCTTCTACAAACTACAAAAACTTTCATGATTATTATTTCAAAAATATAGCTTGTACTCATGAAAAACGAAAAACATATTCAATAACCCCAGATCTAACGATTCATCATCATCATCATTCAGCCATTCGCGTCCACTGCTGAACATAGGCCTCCCTCATCACTGCCCAGCCTCTCCTATCCTGAGCTTCCCTCATCCAGTTTCCAGCCATTCTTCTAATGTCGTCGGTCCATCGCGTAGGTGGCCTTCCTCTACTACGTTTATCGGCTCTGGGTCTCCACTCAATCAGGCGTTTGGTCCACCTATCATCTGACAAACGGGCAACATGTCCTGCCCAATTCCACTTAAGCCTAGCAATGTGTTCCACAACGTCAGTCACACCCGTTCTTCGGCGGATAACCTCGTTCCTGACACGGTCACGTAGGGACAAACCGAGCATGGATCTTTCCATCTTCCTCTGGGTGATCTTGAGATGCCTTGCGGACGCTGCCGTCAGTGTAACCGTTTCGGCACCATACGTCATCACTGGTAGGATGCATTGGTCGAACACCTTTCTCTTGAGACATATCGGAAAATCGCCCCTGAAAACGTGTCTCAGTTTTCCGAAAGCCGCCCAAGCAAGCGTTTTTCTCCTCTGCAGTTCACACGTTTGATTGTCTCTGGAGATACGAATTTCATGGCCCAAATAGACATAATTGTGTGTCAACTCCACTACCTTGCCGTCGATATGGATCGCCTCGCCTGGAAACCATATTTGTCATATATTTCGTCTTAGTTGCATTGATTTTAAGTCCTACGCTGGAGCAAACTTCCTCAAGTTCCTTGAGCATGCTTATTAAATCTCCAAGATTGTCGGCCAGTATGACTATGTCATCTGCGTAGCGTAAGTTCGTGAGATATGAACCATCGACCTTAATACCCCTTCCTTCCCAATTCAATTTCTTCATCGCATATTCCAGAACCGTAATGAAGAGTTTAGGCGACATCGTGTCTCCTTGTCTTACACCTCTGCTAAGTGGCACTGATCTGGTGTTTTTGTGTAGTTTTACTGTCATGGTAGCTTTCTTATATATGTTGTAAATTAACCTGGAATAGCGGTAGTCGACTCGGCATTCTTGAAGGGCCTCTAAAACTGAATCGAGTTCTATCGTATCAAATGCTTTCTGGAAGTCTATGAAAGCCAAAGCTAGTGGTCTGTTGTACTCCACAGTTTTCTCAATAACGGTCTTTAAACTTTGAAGATGGTCATTTGTTCCAAAACGAGAACGAAAGCCGGCTTGCTCTTTAGGTTGGTAGAAGTCAAGTTTCTTTTCTAATCTAGTTGTTATGATTCTTGTGAACAATTTATATAAATGGCTGAGGAGGCTAATTGGTCTGTAGTTCTCCAACTCTGATAAATCCCCCTTCTTATGAATGAGTACAGTGATAGCGTTATTCCAAGTTTCAGGTATCGTGCTATCAAACAGGCAGAGGTTGAAAAGTGCTTTTATTTTTTCGAGTAGTAGGGTTCCACCTATCTTCATAGCATCCGCAATCACATGGTCTTCTCCTGGTGCCTTGCTATTTTTGGTTTTCCGCAAGGCTAGTATTATCTCATCGATGGTGATATCAGGCAGCGATTCTGAGCCCTGGTTGACAATACCTCTCTTGTGTTTAACTTGCTCAGGTTCCATATTTGAATGTACCGCTTTCTGACTTTTATACAGTATTCCGTAGAAGTCCTCGACTACTTTCAAAAGTTCATCTCTGTTCTGTACCAAAATTCCATCCTTGTTCTTCAACTTATTGATATATCTCCTCCCATTTTCTTGTCTCCTACGCAACACTTTCATGCTTTTGTTCTCCTCTATTGTTTTCTGTATCTGATTGGTATTATACGATCTGATGTCTCCTCTTATGGCCTTGGATATTTCCCTATTGATTTCTTTTAGTTCTTGGTAAGAGGTTGACTCTTCACCTCTCATCTCTCTTCTCCTTCTCATAAGTTCCCTCGTGTGGTTGCTGAGCTTCTCTTCCCTTGTCGTCCGAACACACATTTCATTCTGGCTCTCGACCAGAGCTTTAGTTATTACATCGTTCAGAAAATCGATATCAGTGCCGAGTTTAGTTGGTGAGTCAGAGCTTTTCAGCTTATGGGAAATCAGTTCTTCGAATTCCTTCTCATTTTGTGGTCTGCTCCATGTTCTGGCTTTCACCGTTTTGATCATTCTATATCTTTCTCCAGTTAAGTTTATGCTTACTTTAGCTCGCACTATCCTGTGATCACTTCCAGTGCCAGCGTGGTTGAGTACCGACACATCCTTCACAATAGATTTTTTATTCGTTATTATAAAATCTATCTCATTTTTGACACGTCCGTCTGCTCTCCGCCATGTCCATCTCCTGTTTGATCTCTTTTGAAAAAAGGTATTCATCTGAAAAAGATTATTCTCCAACAGAAATCCCAGCAACGTCTCGCCACGGTTATTTCTACCATCAGTACCGAAGTTACCCAAAGAATATTCGGAAATGTCATTTTTGAGTCCTACTTTCGCATTAAAATCCCCGCATAAGATGGTGTATTGCGTAGGTTGTTGATTCAGGGCTGTAGCAATGTTTTCATAAAATATATCAACTTCTTCATCATCATGGCTGGTTGTTGGGGCATAGACTTGAATGATCTTAATCTGGTATCTATCATTTAACTTTAAGATGAGACTTATTACTCGGGACGAGATCCTCACTGCAGAAACTATGTCGTTCTCGTGGCGTTTGTGAACAATAAAACCAGTCCCACCGTTAGAATCATCATCATTGCCTGCATAGAAAAAGATGTGTCCCGATTTCAACTTGATCATTTCTTCTCCACGTCGCCTCACCTCGCTCAGGCCAACGACATCCCTAACGATTATCCTGGTTTTTTCAATTGAAAAACTAATTAAATCGAAAAAAAGAAAACTATTTGCCCCCGGGACGTTCTTTAACTTCAATTTGAAGAAAAAAATCAAGTCTCTACGTCGTAAATTAGGGTACTTATTTATGAAATAAAGAGACCTCTTTTGAATGGAGATTTACCACTCTTCAAAAGGTGATACTGTCCCTTAATACTGGAAATATGTCAAGTATATAAACATGGTTGGAAGATTCAGTTATGCTATTTTCTTGTACGGAAATCAAGCATCGAGTGTTAAAATTTCCTGATTTTTTTCTGAATCGTCCGAAATAGAGTTCAGTTCTAATTGTTCAGTACTTGAAGAATTAGAAGGAATACTTTCTGCAACATAGGCGTCATTCGCGGAATCACTTCTTGTCGGGACAATAACCGCTTCACTCTTGAAGTAATTTGAGATATCACCTGTGTTTTTTTTAAGTTCTGATAATTTTTGATCTCTGATATTTCACATTTTGCGCCCCTAGGTCGTTTGCGCCCGTGGCAAATGCCTCCTTCGCCACGCCCACGGTCCGGCTCTGTGAAGCTAAAGTTTCTTTTCCATGTGATGTTCTCTTCAGGGACTCTATCAACTTGGCATGTTGTTCAATTACTCCTGATATAACTTCGAATTTTCCATTAACCTCATCAACTACTTCTCCAATTTTTCCGTCGACCTTATCAACTACTTCGTCGAATTTCTCATCAACTTTGTCAAATTTTTCATTGACTTCTTCAAATTTTTCGTCAACCTTATCAAATTTTTCATTGACTTCATCTATTATTACATCCTTGATAGCCTCCATTCTCTCATCCAACGTACTTGCAATTTGACTCACCACCTTATTTTCCATTGTATCGATTTTTTCTTCTAATTTCGACCTCATTTCCCGAGAATTTTCTTCCACCTTATTTTCCATTTTATCCATTTTTGAACCCATTTCTCGAGAATTTTCTTCCATTTTCAAGCTCATTTGTTCAAAGGCTTGCTTGAAGAATTCCATACTCGCCTGGTTCATTTTCTCCTTTTGCAATCTTGTTGTCGGCATTCAAAAGTTCCACAATGAAGTCCACAATTCACTTAGCACAGCAGTTCAATTGATCCCACTTCTGACACCAATGTAACGTTCTCGGGGTTAAACAAATCGTCTGCTGAATTTAAACGTCTAATTTATTTCCAATACCACTAACTGATCACACTAATTTATGTACAATAACTAATACTGATTTATTTACACACTTGCTAATAATGCTGATTTATATTCACTACTTGGAATTCGCGATTCACAATTCGATTCGGCTCTATTCAGAAAGTAACTCACCTTCTGCAACATGCGCGTCTTTTTATATGGATACGGCTCTGTTTCTAGAATAGTTCAGATAGTTTCCGGAGGCTTCTAGAATCGGTACGCTGAATCAGAGAGTCCAGAGACGTATTCAGGAGGATTTCGTCCGCTACAATATGTCCATTTCTGGGTGCCACCTCAGAGATGAAAAACACAAATTCGACATTGATGAGAAGACTAATTTGTGTCATCACTGTATATATGGTTACAGACAAGAGGTTTCAAACACTTAGAAAATAGTCAAATAAACACTTTGAATGCCATGCTAACTAACAACGTTAAAGACACCTATAGACTATTATCACCCAATAAAATATATATGTACTTGGTTTTGATTATTACCCTGAAATTTTCCTCTCATGCTCACCCTGTAGATGCTTGTGGGTCTAGGGGACTACAAAATGCCAATAAAAAGAACATGTTTGTTGTCAGTTGACCTGTTATCCTTCTCCATTTCGGTGTTCCATTAAATTTGACATTTCACTTTCCGGAATAGACCAGTCCAACAAAACAGCTGATCACCTCTTTTCAAGATGGCTGTTGGGACAAACAAATAACAAACATTTCTGCTATAGTGTTCCTCTATTATAACTATCATTTTACATGGCATAATTGAAGACATTGAAGTTGAAAATTGAGAAACCAACAGAAACTACCCTGAAACACGTACCTCGTAACTGAAGTAACCTCGGTTTGTAATTTGTTTGACCCAGCAGCCATTTGTAAACTCCATTCAATTTTACTAAGTCTACCGGTTGGCCATGGAGTTCTGACACATTTCACCGTGTATATTTTAAAAATGTTAGGTTATTGTCATTCATTATTGTCAGTTGAACAAGCAGCGTTGCCGTTTCTATTTATATGTTTATTTACTTTGAGAAAATAATGAATTTTTGAAAATATTATGTGAATGCAATGACTTCTGAGAACTGGCGAATTTTGAAGAAACTTTTTTCTCTGTTAATACTGGAAATATTTCACGTACATATATGAACATGGTAGGAAGATTCAGTTATGCGATTTTCTTGTATGGAAATCAAGAATCGAGTGTTGAAATTTCACTGAAAAATAATGGAAAGAAGAGTCCGTTACTTCGAGATAGTTCATTCGAAAAAAGGAATGAAAATACTCGCATAACCTTACATAAAAACTTATAAACGAACAGTGGAATTCCCCACTTTTCAAAAAATAAGCCTACAGAAGAAATTGAAATACCTTTTTGCACAACTTGAAATACTCCAGTATGAAAACGTATTACTACTACGAAACCTGTGTCACTGTTAAACTTAATTCACAAAGTTCTTGGGAATCTATGTGAATGATAGATACACCGAATTGGGAAGAACGTATTTCTAAACTGGGATGCAGCTTAGCTTCAGTCTGTTATCTTTGGGTGTAATGACAAGATATCTGGATAAATTCTGCATGAAAACCATCTATTATGCAGTATTCGAGTCAAAAGCAAGATATTGAACTATGTTTTATGGACATACTTTCGAAGTCAATTCAAATATTCAATCTTCAGGTGGGTGTTAAAACGTCTTAAATGACAAATTTAATTACCATATCAACTGGCATTTGATGCTTGAATACAAAAAGTGGAGAAAACGGTAACAGAATAAAGAAATTGGTTTGGATACATGAAACTTCAATAATTTTTCATCACAAAACATTATTTTTTAACATCGTCACATGTATATGTTTTTTTTGAGAGAGAGCATTAGATTCTTCGATGTATCAAACAATATAGCATGTTCAAAGGAATTACAGTATTAGGACAACAGATTTGAACAGGACACCATACATTTTTACCTATGATACAAGAGCACAAATATAAAAACCTCTGAATAATTATAGAGATTTTGTAATTTTTTTCAAAGAATAGGATGACATATTTATAACGGACAGAATATTCTTCAGGAACAACATTTCATCTTTCTTTTGGATTAATACTGACAAAATATCTTGAAATCTGCAACAGAAAAGGAGATAGAAAATCATCAGGAAATAGTATGTAATATGACCTACATTTGGTCCTTGACAACGAAGGTCTTCCGACCATATCTGGTCCTCCTAGCAATTATTTTTCAGATCCTCAGGTTTACGAAGAACGCTTAATGTCCCTTATAATGAGAAATCCTTTCCCAAAGTTTCCTAATTGGTTATTTTTCTATCTAGGTGGTTTGCACAACTTCCTCTTCCATAATATATACTTTTTCATTTTGTTTGATTCAGTTGAACTTTCTTGATCGTAGAAAATCTTCGGTACAGTACTAGTTGACTAAGGAGGGTATTCGACATTTTTGCAATACTAGGAAACCTGAAAAATGTTAGGTCTTTCACACTGCATAGGGGATTCTGTTGAAAAAGGCAGCTCTATCGCTAAAGAGATCAGATGCTCTATACTAGTGATCTTTCTTTCGGAGTTTTTGAACCTCTATCCATTTTGAATTTCCCCATTTTAAGTTGAAGAGACGAGCTCTCAGAATTTCCTCTAAATATTATTCCATATCCATTAGATCATTGTGTGAGTCAGAACATTGAGTTTAAATATACATAGAGACACAACCCAGTTCATTGATTTGATGCACAAATTTTTGGCAGTTTACTTGCCAATTCGCCAACTTAAGTGGCGGCACATAGTAGCTACTAAAGGAACTATATTTGTCCGATCCATTTTGTCACCACTCATTTATATAAATCTGTAGGAGATTTATTTTCCTCTAGTTCTATGAATCGTAGGCAGGGTAGGATTCGTCAAAATTCGTTACAAACGGTGTGATTCAGTAAAGATGAACTATTAGCCATGAATTTCTCCAGAGGAGTGTTTCCAGGTAGGAAATGTGGGGTGAAAATGTTTCTCGGAGGAACATAAAAGAAACGTACTTAATCGATGAAAAAAATTTGCCTTTCTCGTACTCTCTTGAAGATAACTGAAAACCACATAAATCCAAACGCCTTCCAGAAAATGAAGGTTAAATTGGCCACGCAGATTTTCATCAGAACTTTATATTCGGCTATGAGAACAGTCATTGCAACTGGTGAGCCAAGGTCGAGAAGTGCCAATTCAACTGCTCAGTTCATTCTGAAAATGAATGCTGTTTTCGACTGCCTCAATTCGAATGGAAAATTTGAGGGAAATTATCAGCAATTCGAACTCTGACGGAATCAATTGAATTCATTAAGTCTTGGACAGTTGGGAAAAATATTCCCTATTGTTTCAACGGTTTGATACAAACCATCAGTAGCATCCTTCAATTGTGGGAGGAGACGAAGAAAACATTTCCATATTTTTTTTATAAAAAGTCTCAACCAGGACTCAATCGAGAGTTCATTCTCCAAAATAAGACAGCTTAGGGGTTATGATCCAAACCCCTCAGCTCGATGCTTCAGATTTGGGTTGCAGTCGTTCATGACTGGTTGTCTTGAAAAATGTTCCGATAATTCTAACTGCCAAGACGACAATGATTTCGACCTGTGTATAATGGGAGAATCTGAAAGTAGGCCCATTGGTGTGGTTGATTGGACAGATTCCACCATTTCTTCTTCGGGCAACGGTGAGCCTATAGTGAGGGTATATAAGAGATAAAGAGTTAATTGAACCCCTAAATCCTCTAGAATACAACTCAATTGCAAGTTTCTCAGGGTATTTGATGAGGAACATTGCCAAAAAAAACAAATGCGGTAAGTGCGTAAAAGCACTCCTCTTCATGATTTGAATAAGCTTGGTAATGATTGGATATATATTGCAAATCGAAATCGGATACATTTGAGAATTCCCTCAACCGATTTCAAACATTTGATGAGGAAAGCGCTGTTGGTCATAAAGAAAATTATGGTCACAAAATCAGAAAAGATATTACTTCAAAGGTCTATTTCAGGAAAATTAAAAAAAATTAGTTTATAGAAGATTGGAACTCTCCGTTCACTCCAGAATTTGAAAAGCACAGGATTCATTTGTTGGGACAACTGATTAGAAAGAAGCTGTACAGGGGACCGAAAAAACCCAAAGGAATCTCGACACAGAAGCATCCCGCTGTTTATAAAAAATTGAATATTCTTAAAAATTCCTAGAAAATCTATTTATAAGTACTTGTGAATAAAAAAAATTGCATGCATTTATTTTTTCATACATCAGTATTTTATATTCATGAAAGATCAAAAAAATCAGGTGATGAAATACGTACTGAACATTACCCAAATTTCCATATGCCGGTCCTGAGCGTCATCGCATTCGGCTTACGTAATAGTGCCTTATAGAGTTCAGTTACTTACCGCCAGATGCGGGAGTAAAAATTTTCGCTTCTCTGAAACACACTTATTCATCTATGAACCGGTGAAGGAACTACACAAAATTTAGCTTCAAATCGTTGTATATTTGAACTCAATGGTCAGATTCATCCTCAGAAAATTCTGAATCTGAATCTGAATCAGATTCCTCCAATGAAATAATGAATGGTACTAGAAGATTACCCATGTGTTTCGTCCAGTCCTCTGTGATAAGTCCTCCACAACGTGAATACAAATTTTGCCACATATCTGATGTACATTTTGAAAGAGCCAGAATCCATAGATTCAACACTCTATCCTTTGTAAAGGGATGCGAATGTATGTTTTTGTTATAGAAGTTCTTACAAAACGCCCATGCCATTCCAATAGGATTGTACTGACAATGGTATGGGGGTAATCTAAGAACCTCATGTCTATGCTCCTTCAAAAGGTCATCAACTACATATCGTCTCTGTCTGTCAGTTCGATGAGGTAATATCAAATTCCAAAGTTGTTTTTTGGTAAACTTTCGATTGAAATCAATCATGTTTTTAATCTAAAGGAAAGGGCCTCTAAGTCATCTCCACAAATACGATGAAAAAACTTTTATTTTAAACGGTCAGACATGTTTCGAACCCTGTAGGGTTCATCTTCAGTGAAGGACTGGAAAATAAAAT
This sequence comes from Adalia decempunctata, assembly GCA_951802165.1. Lineage (NCBI taxonomy): Eukaryota > Metazoa > Arthropoda > Insecta > Coleoptera > Coccinellidae > Adalia > Adalia decempunctata. Next base: position 36,600,492 of record OX637701.1, on the reverse strand, counting down.
CAAAGTAGCAGGAAAGATACGCCACAATCTCCGATGGGACAAACAAATTGCCGAGTAAAACAATGTAAAAAACAGATGAAGCAAAAGGATATTAAGGACACCCAAATCCTCATAAAGTGAAGCTAAGGAGGATCATGATAAAAACAAAATATCAACTTTAAATGATTGATCAACAATAAATCTCCATTTTGTTGAACCTGGAGAAAACAAAACAAATTGCGACTGCGTGTCAAAAGCAATTGGACGGCGTTATGCAGAAAGCAACCAACCCACAATTTACCAGAAATTGAGTTGGATGCGGATTTGGGTATTGAAATACACATTCTTTATTCTGCAAAAACCTGCCAAGCCTCATGTGCATATTCACCCTATAAACCTATGAAATGCTAACCCACATGTTCATTTCGTTCGAACTTTCAATTTTCAGAAACCTACCAACCCACTTGGTATTATTTTCATGTTGCGCCAACTGAATCCAAGGGGGTTGGTAGCTTCTTGCAAATATGAGACTCTTCTATTTCGATATAACCTAGTTTTTGTTTTGGTTTGATTTTCATTAGTGAATTCAGTGGTGTTATTAAAAGTGATCCAGAACGATTGAAAAACTTTTAATTAAGTAAGAAAGTGTATGTGAAAAGTTAAATTAAATTATTATTCAGCAAAAAGTTCTAGAATTTTGGAGGCTGCTCTCAAAGTGAAGGAAAATCCAGGCAAGTATCTAAACTTTCACCTCGTACGTTCACAACAGAAGTTCATTAAATGAGAGATTTAAATAAATCAGTTAACCGACAATAAAAACAGGTGGCACCACGGAGTACTCAGTTGTACCTGCTGGCTCGCAATATAAGTTGCAGCTTCTTTTGGTTGCTATCGTGAATTGGGGTATGTGACACTGCTGACGGCAAAATAAGCCACAAACCGGTCTCTCACTACTCTTCTTCGATGGCAGCACGACCCTGGCGATTCACTTTTGAAATACATCTCCACCAGTCCATTTCTCTCATTAATCAACAATATTATTGGTCACCACAATTCTGAGGAATCCTTTTCAAAGGACGACTCGATAGCAGACCCTGATTATACTATTGATAAGGAATTATAATCAGGATTAGAAGCTTACGCACCTGAACCGAGTAACGAAAATATTCCTGTACATGTTGTCGCTAATAATGGTACGGAATTCGATGATACCGAAAAATATCATTCAGTGCAACAGAGACCAAAGAAAGGCAGGAAACGAAAAATAGCCGATCAAACAGGAAAAGACAAAAAGATACGGATGTACACCAATAAAGCATATTACAACTATAAAGGTATTCATGTCCAACTCAGGGAGTTTGTGGATTTCGATTGTAACTGCACATCAAAATGTAGAAAATGTGACACTTGAGAGCCGAAAATCCGAATTTGATAGGTTTTGGTCGCTTAACTCATATGAAGCGCAAAATAATTTTATTGCGGCTACTGTATCCGAGGTAACAAAAAAGAGGTGTTATGGTAGAAATATTGAAAAACGGAAATTCTCCCGAATTTATACACTAGCAGACACAAAAGTTTGTAGAGAAATGTTCATAACTACTCTGAAAGTAACTACATTTCGAGTGAACACTGCTTTGAAGAAATTTCATAATCGAGCTCCTCTTTGTGACCAAAGAGGTATCAAGCAGGGCGGTAAAAATGAACTACCAGATGAAAAAATTCAAGCTGTTGTTAATCATATCATGAAAATACCTAAGTACATTTCACACTACAGACGGGAACAAACGGAGGCGAAATATTCACCCCCCGGTTAGACAATTCAAAAATTGTATGATTTGTACAAAGAAGAAGAAGCCAGTCCAGTTAGCATAATGTCGTACAGGAAAATATTCTACACGAAATTTAACTTGTAAATGAAGCCTTAAAAAATAGACACATGCAACGTTTGCGATTCTCACAAAATAAAGGTAGACAATGAAAAGAATGAAGAAATAAAGGAAAACTTCAAGAAGGAACACCTTTTCATTGTAATAATTCCCAATTTTGCAAAACGCAAAATCCTACCGACCCACAAAATTTTCTCATTTTCACCCTTTCGGACATCTGAAATATTCAAATCATAAAAATTACATGAGATCAATCAAAAATAAAACATAAATGAAGAAGAACTATTCAAACAAAATACAGGGTTTTTTAATAACACATAAAAACTTTAACGCTAGTTATCTCAGTTGGTCACTGTTGAGGGTTGGTAGCATTCTGCATAACGCCGTCCAATTAACACAAGTAAAAATTGCATTGCGACTGCGTGTCAAAAGCAATTAACACAAGTAAAAATTGCATCGCGACATATACGATTGAAAAATTGAACTAACAATAGTTACAAACCATCACAAAGAAAACGGCGAAAATTGTGCGAAAAAAGGAAAAACTGAAAGGGGGGGAAAGGTGAAGCATCCACTCACAATCCAAACAAATGAGGAAACGAAAAAACAAAAAACGTAATGATCGTGCGGGAGAATCAAAAGGAGAGCGAATCAAAAAATCTGACGCAATCAAAATGTATTTGTTCGTTAAGTGATGTGACATTAGGGTCATTTTTAATTGAATTGATTTCGAAAATTTCTAAAATGTTCATGAGGGAACCCTTGTTAACGTGATGGAGTATTTTAATGTCTTTATTAATGTCGAAAGTGTGGTTGGCATTAATCACATGATTGGCAAACGAACTACTCGAGTTGACCTCATGAAAAGGAGAAGTGGAGAATATAGTTTCATATTTGTCTATTATTTTTGAATGTTCCTTAACTCTTGTCATAATTTTACGTCCGGTTTGGCCTATGTATTTAGCATTACAAGTTGGAGCTGAACAAGAAATCTCGTATATGCCTGACTGCTCTAAAGGACTAATCTTATCCTTATTATGAACCAATTTATTACGAATAGTATTGTTAGTATAAAAACAAACATTAACATCATCCAAATACCTTTGAAGAATGTTTTTTGCAACCTGTGAAACTCTGCCCAGGTAGGGAATTGAACAAAATTTTGAAGTTGAAACTGGACTACACAAATTCCTGTTGGTATACTTGGTGAGATGTCTAAAGCATAATTTGTCAATCAGGTGTGGGGGGAAACTATTATTGACGCCTATGTGTTTAATAACATTAAGTTCATTGTTGAAGAAGGTATAATATTGTCAGTATGAGTTGGCTTCCTGTACACTGAAAAATCAAATGTATTGTCCAATTTCAAGAGGAGTACATCCAAAAAAGGCAAACTATTATTAGACTCGATCTCCATCGTGAAAGTGATCGAAGGGTGCAACGAATTCAAAAAATCTCGAAAAAGAACAAGTTCGTCCATGTAACCGTCAAAAAGAACAATACAATCGTCAACGTATCTATAATAAAAAATAATTTGGTTATAAAATATGAACTCATGAAATCGTTTTTCCAAATTAAACAGAAAAATCTCAGAAAAAAGCGGAGAAATGTTACAACCCATAGCAAGACCAGATAGTTGGCTAAAATATTCATTATTAAACTTGAAAAAATTTTGTTTTAAAACTGTATCCAAGAGATGGCAAATATTCAAGCAATGATAGGCAGAGATACCAGACTCAAACAGAAGGTCTCTAACATACCTAATGCAGTCCTCCGGAGGGATACTAGGGAAAAGGTTAACTATATCTGAAGAAAGCAAGATGGAGCCTTCCGGAGGACCGGAATATTGACATTCGAAATCTTATCGGTTAAGTCTTTCGAGTCTTTTAGAGACAAGGGATTGTTAAAGTCAGTCAAATCTCTAATGAGTCCCTTAAGCCAAAGTGCCAGTTTAGAAGTGGGAGATTGACAGTACGAAACAACAGGCCTAATTGCGGTATCCAATTTATGAATCTTGGGCAAACCGTATAATAAAGGAGTGCAAGGATTCATAGGTAATAACTTATTTCTAGCAGAGTGGTAGTATTCGATAGTGTCTGAGGTGAGTTCCAAGTCCAATCTAGTACGTCTTATGAATTTTAGCGTCGGGTCTGAATTAAGTTTTGAAAATCCATCAGTACTTAGAAATGCTAAAACTTTACTGATATAATCCTGTCGATCCAAATGACCAAACAATTGCCTTTATCAGCTTTAGTAACCAATAAATTGTTATCTTTAACCTTCTTATGGATATGATTAAGGGTTTTGAGTTGTTTATAGTCTTTAACATTGTTAGCCGGGTTGATCGAAAAATTGTTGTTAAGAGCTCTAGCTATTTCTCTCCTCATCAAATCTTTATTTTGGTGGTTACTAAACTCAATGACCTTTTCACATTCTACAGCTAACAGGTGGTAATCCCTCCTATCTTTCCTGAACAAGTTGTATTTAAGACCCTTATTCAAAAGATTGAAACAATGATTCAACTGTAAACTGTGCAACTTATTGACAAGTTTCTGATGCTTCACCTTACCTCTGAACTCTATTATATCAAATAGACTATGCTGCAAGATATCAAATTCCAGGTGGTGTAGGGTATCCGAAAGTTTCAAATGAAGCCACTTCAGCCGATGATTAACATTGTCAAGCTTGATGTAGTGGGATTTAATCTCTTGCTTTATCCATGTGGTACGTCCCAAAGTTGTAGCCTTATCAGCAGAAACAGAAGTGGACTTAGAATGTGAAGAGACATAAGTTGGTAAAAGGTTCTTGTGTAAGCATTCTTTGTTGAACCAAATGTCCAGAGATGTAGCTTTCCTACTAATGAGTAGGTCCTTGTATCGACGGACTGAATATTTTAGCCAACTATCTGGTCTTGCTATGGGTTGTAACATTTCTCCGCTTTTGTCTGAGATTTTTCCGTTTAATTTGGAAAAACGATTTCATGAGTTCATATATTATAACCAAATTATTTTTTGTTATAGATACGTTGACGATTGTATTGTTCTTTTTGACGGTAACATGGACGAACTTGTTCTTTTTCGAGATTTTTTGAATTCGTTGCACCCTTCGATCACTTTCACGATGGAGATCGAGTCTAATAATAGTTTGCCTTTTTTGGATGTACTCCTCTTGAAATTGGACAATAAATTTGATTTTTCAGTGTACAGGAAGCCAACTCATACTGACAATATTATACCTTTTACATCTTGTCACCCCTTCTCTCACATGCTTGGTGCCCTCAATGCCCTATTCCATAGATTATTTTCTATCCCTATGAGTCTTGATAACTTCAACAATGAACTTAATGTTATTAAACAAATAGGCGTCAATAATAGTTTCCCCCCACACCTGATTGACAAATTATACTTTAGACATCTCACCAAGTATACCAACAGGAATTTGTTTAGTCCAGTTTCAACTTCAAAATTTTGTTCAATTCCCTACCTGGAAAGAGTTTCACAGGTTGCAAAAAACATTCTTCAAAGGTATTTGGATGATGTTAATGTTCGTTTTTATACTAACAATACTATTCGTAATAAATTGGTTCATAATAAAGATAAGATTAGTCCTTTAGAGAAGTCAGGCATATACGAGATTTCTTTTTCAGCTCCAACTTGTAATGCTAAATACATAGGCCAAACCGGACGTAAAATTATGACAAGAGTTAAGGAACATTCAAAAATAATAGACAAATATAAAACTATATTCTCCACTTCTCCTTTTCATGAGGTCAACTCGAGTAGTTCGTTTGCCAATCACATGCCAACCACACTGTCGACATTAATAAAGACATTAAAATACTCCACGTTAACAAGGGTTCCCTCATGAACATTTTAGAAATTTTCGAAATCAATTCAATTAAAAATAACCCTAATGTCACATCACTTAACGAACAAATACATTTTGATTGCGTTAGATTTTTTGATTCGCTCTCCTTTTGATTCTCCCGCACGATCATTTCGTTTTTTGTTTTTTCGTTTCCTCATTTGTTTGGATTGTCAGTGGATGCTTCACCTTTCCCCCCCTTTCAGTTTTTCCTTTTTTCGCACAATTTTCGCCGTTTTCTTTGTGATGGTTTGTAACTATTGTTAGTTCAATTTTTCAATCGTAGATGTCGCGATGCAATTTTTACTTGTGTTAATTGCTTTTGACACGCAGTCGCAATTTGTTTTGTTTTCTCCAGGTTCAACAAAATGGAGATTTATTGTTGTTGATCAATCATTTAAAGTTGATATTTTGTTTTTATCATGATCCTCCTTAGCTTCACTATATGAGGATTTGGGTGTCCTTAACATCCTTTTGCTTCATCTGTTTTTTACATTGTAAGTATTGTTTTACTCGGCAATTTGTTTGTCCCATCGGAGATTGTGGCGTATTTTTCCTGCTACTTTGATTTTATTTTCCAGTCCTTCACTGAAGATGAAACCTACAGGGTTCGAAACATGTCTGACCGTTTAAAATAAAAGTTTTTTCATCGTATTTGTGGAGATGACTTAGAGGCCCTTTCCTTTATTATATTCTACTCCACTTTGAGCATGGACTTCTTTCTTCAATTACAACATGCTAGTCGAGCAGTTCTAGTCCGTCGATACAAGGACCTACTCATTAGTAGGAAAGCTACATCTCTGGACATTTGGTTCAACAAAGAATGCTTACACAAGAACTTTTTACCAACTTATGTGTCTTTACATTCTAAGTCCACTTCTGTTGCTGCTGATAAGGCTACAACTTTGGGACGTACCACATGGATAAAGCCAGAGATTAAATCCCACTACATCAAGCTTGACAATGTTAATCATCGGCTGAAGTGGCTTCATTTGAAGCTTTCGGATACCCTACACCACCTGGAATTTGATATCTTGCAGCATAGTCTATTTGATATAGTAGAGTTCAGAGGTAAGGTGAAGCATCAGAAACTTGTCAACAAGTTGCACAGTTTACAGTTGAATCATTGTTTCATTCAAAAACCGCAGTTTTTTCAGACTTCCGATAAATTCTCTGATTATCACTTTCATCCTAGAGTGTTGAACAATTCTTCCACTACATTCTCACATGAAGAACTCAATCTTTTGAATAAGGGTCTTAAATACAACTTGTTCAGGAAAGATAGGAGGGATTACCACCTGTTAGCTGTAGAATGTGAAAAGATCATTGAGTTTAGTAAGCACCAAAATAAAGATTTGATGAGGAGAGAAATAGCTAGAGCTCTTAACAACAATTTTTCGATCAACCCGGCTAACAATGTTGAAGACTATAAACAACTCAAAACCCTTAATCGTATCCATAAGAAGGTTAAAGATAACAATTTATTGGTTACTAAAGCTGATAAAGGCAATTGTTTGGTCATTTTGGATCGACAGGATTATATCAGTAAAGTTTTAGCATTTCTAAGTACTGATGGATTTTCAAAACTTAATTCAGACCCGACGCTAAAATTCATAAGACGTACTAGATTGGACTTGGAACTCACCTCAGACACTATCGAATACTACCACTCTGCTAGAAATAAGTTATTACCTATGAATCCTTGCACTCCTTTATTATACGGTTTGCCCAAGATTCATAAATTGGGTACCCCAATTAGGCCTGTTGTTTCGTACTGTCAATCTCCCACTTCTAAACTGGCACTTTGGCTTAAGGGACTCATTAGAGATTTGACTGACTTTAACAATCCCTTGTCTCTAAAAGACTCGAAAGACTTAACCGATAAGATTTCGAATGTCAATATTCCGGAAGGCTCCATCTTGCTTTCTTTAGATATAGTTAACCTTTTCCCTAGTATCCCTCCGGAGGACTGCATTAGGTATGTTAGAGACCTTCTGTTTGAGTCTGGTATCTCTGCCTATCATTGCTTGAATATTTGCCATCTCTTGGATACAGTTTTAAAACAAAATTTTTTCAAGTTTAATAATGAATATTTTAGCCAACTATCTGGTCTTGCTATGGGTTGTAACATTTCTCCGCTTTTGTCTGAGATTTTTCTGTTTAATTTGGAAAAACGATTTCATGAGTTCATATATTATAACCAAATTATTTTTTATTATAGATACGTTGACGATTGTATTGTTCTTTTTGACGGTAACATGGACGAACTTGTTCTTTTTCGAGATTTTTTGAATTCGTTGCACCCTTCGATCACTTTCACGATGGAGATCGAGTCTAATAAGAGTTTGCCTTTTTTGGATGTACTCCTCTTGAAATTGGACAATAAATTTGATTTTTCAGTGTACAGGAAGCCAACTCATACTGACAATAGTATACCTTTTACATCTTGTCACCCCTTTTCTCACATGCTTGGTGCCCTCAATGCCCTCTTCCATAGATTATTTTCCATCCCTATGAGTCTTGATAACTTCAACAATGAACTTAATGTTATTAAACGGATAGGCGTCAATAATAGTTTCCCCCCACACCTGATTGACAAATTATACTTTAGACATCTCACCAAGTATACCAACAGGAATTTGTGTAGTCCAGTTTCAACTTCAAAATTTTGTTCAATTCCCTACCTGGGCAGAGTTTCACAGGTTGCAAAAAACATTCTTCAAAGGTATTTGGATGATGTTAATGTTTGTTTTTATACTAACAATACTATTCGTAATAAATTGGTTCATAATAAGGATAAGATTAGTCCTTTAGAGCAGTCAGGCATATACGAGATTTCTTGTTCAGCTCCAACTTGTAATGCTAAATACAGAGGCCAAACCGGACGTAAAATTATGACAAGAGTTAAGGAACATTCAAAAATAATAGACAAATATGAAACTATATTCTCCACTTCTCCTTTTCATGAGGTCAACTCGAGTAGTTCGTTTGCCAATCATGTGATTAATGCCAACCACACTTTCGACATTAATAAAGACATTAAAATACTCCAGCACGTTAACAAGGGTTCCCTCATGAACATCTTAGAAATTTTCGAAATCAATTCAATTAAAAATGACCCTAATGTCACATCACTTAACGAACAGATACATTTTGATTGCGTCAGATTTTTTGATTCGCTCTCCTTTTGATTCTCCCGCACGATCATTTCGTTTTTTGTTTTTTCGTTTCCTCATTTGTTTGGATTGTGAGTGGATGCTTCACCTTTCCTCCCCTTTCAGTTTTTCCTTTTTTCGTCGTTTTCTTTGTGATGGTTTGTAACTATTGTTAGTTCAATTTTTCAATCGTAGATGTCGCGATGCAATTTTTACTTGTGTTAATTGCTTTTGACACGCAGTCGCAATGCAATTGTTACTTGTGTTTATTGCTTTTGACACGCAGTCGCAATTTGTTTTGTTTTCTCCAGGTTCAACAAAATGGAGATTTATTGTTGTTGATCAATCATTTAAAGTTGATAATTTGTTTTTATCATGATCCTCCTTAGCTTCACTATATGAGGATTTGGGTGTCCTTAACATCCTTTTGCTTCATCTGTTTTTTACATTGTAAGTATTGTTTTACTCGGCAATTTGTTTGTCCCATCGGAGATTGTGGCGTATCTTTCCTGCTACTTTGATTTTATTTTCCAGTCCTTCACTGAAGATGAACCCTACAGGGTTCGAAACATGTCTGACCGTTTAAAATAAAAGTTTTTTCATCGTATTTGTGGAGATGACTTAGAGGCCCTTTCCTTTAGATTAAAAACATGATTGATTTCAATCAAAAGTTTACCAAAAAACAACTTTGGAATTTGATATTACCTCATCGAACTGACAGACAGAGACGATATGTAGTTGATGACCTTTTGAAGGAGCACAGACATGAGGTTCTTAGATTACCCCCATACCATTGTCAGTACAATCCTATTGGAATGGCATGGGCGTTTTGTAAGAACTTCTATAACAAAAACATACATTCGCATCCCTTTACAAAGGATAGAGTGTTGAATCTATGGATTCTGGCTCTTTCAAAATGTACATCAGATATGTGGCAAAATTTGTATTTACATTGTGAAGGACTTATCACAGAGGACTGGACGAAACACATGGGTAATCTTCTAGTACCATTCATTATTTCATTGGAGGAATCTGATTCAGATTCAGATTCAGAATTTTCTGAGGATGAACCTGACCATTGAGTTCAAATATACAACGATTTGAAGCTAAATTTTGTGTAGTTCCTTCACCGGTTCATAGATGAATAAGTGTGTTTACTCCCGCATCTGGCGGTAAGTAACTGAACTCTATAAGGCACTATTACGTAAGCCGAATGCGATGACGCTCAGGACCGGCATATGGAAATTTGGGTAATGTTCAGTACGTATTTCATCACCTGATTTTTTTGATCTTTCATGAATATAAAATACTGATGTATGAAAAAATAAATGCATGCAATTTTTTTTATTCACAAGTACTTATAAATAGATTTTCTAGGAATTTTAAAGAATATTCAATTTTTTATAAACAGCGGGATGCTTCTGTGTCGATATTCCTTTGGGTTTTTTCGGTCCCCTGTACAGCTTCTTTCTAATCAGTTGTCCCAACAAATGAATCCTGTGCTTTTCAAATTCTGGAGTGAACGGAGAGTTCCAATCTTCTATAAACTCATTTTTTTTTAAATTTTCCTTAAATAGACCTTTGAAGTAATATCTTTTCTGATTTTGTGACCATAATTTTCTTTATGACCAACAGCGCTTTCCTCATCAAATGTTTGAAATCGGTTGAGGGAATTCTCAAATGTATCCGATTTCGATTTGCAATATATATCCAATCATTACCAAGCTTATTCAAATCATGATGAGGAGTGCTTTTTCGCACTTACCGCATTTGTTTTTTTTTGGGATGTTCCTCATCAAATACCCTGAGAAACTTGCAATTGAGTTGTATTCTAGAGTATTTAGGGGTTCAATTAACTCTTTATCTCTTAATATATACCCTCACTTTAGGCTCACCGTTGCCCGAAGAAGAAATGGTGGAATCTGTCCAATCAACCACACCAATGGGCCTACTTTCAGATTCTCCCATTATACACAGGTCGAAATCATTGTCGTCTTGGCAGTTAGAATTATCGGAACATTTCTCAAGACAACCAGTCATGACCGACTGCAACCCAAATCTGAAGCATCGAGCTGAGGGGTTTGGATCATAACCCCTACGCTGTCTTATTTTGGAGAATGAACTCTCGATTGAGTCCTGGTTGAGCCGACTTTTTATAAAAAAAATATGGAAATGTTTTCTTCGTCTCCTCCCACAATTGAAGGATGCTACTGATGGTTTGTATCAAACCGTTGAAACAATAGGGAATATTTTTTCCAACTGTCCAAGACTTAATGAATTCAATTGATTCCGTCAGAGTTTGAATTGCTGATGGCTGATAATTTCCCTCAAGTTTTCCATTCGAATTGAGGCAGTCGAAAACAGCATTCATTTTCCGAATGAACTGAGCAGTTGAATTGGCACATCTCGACCTTAGCTCACCAGTTGCAATGACTGTTCCCATAGCCGAATATAAAGTTCTGATGAAAATCTGCGTGGCCAATTTAACCTTCATTTTCTGGAAGGCGTTTGGATGTATGTGGTTTTCAGTTATCTTCAAGAGAGTACAAGAAAGGCAATTTTTTTTAACGATTAAGTACGTTTCTTTTATGTTCCTCCGAGAAACATTTTCACCCCTCATTTCCTACCTGGAAACACTACTCTGGAGAAATTCATGGCTAATAGTTCATCTTTACTGAATCACACCGTTTGTAACGAATTTTGACGAATCGTACCCTGCCTACGATTCATAGAACTAGAGGAAAATAAATCTTCTACAAATTTCTATAAATGAGTGGTGACAAAATGGATCGGACAAATATAGTTCCTTTAGTAGCTACTATGTGCCGCCACTTAAGTTGGCGAATTGGCAAGTAAACTGCCAAAAATTTGTGCATCAAATCAATGAACTGGGTTGTGCCTCTATGTATATTTAAACTCAATGTTCTGACTCACACAATGATCTAATGGATATGGAATAATATTTAGAGGAAATTCTGAGAGCTCGTCTCTTCAACTTAAAATGGGGAAATTCAAAATGGATAGAGGTTCAAAAACTCCGAAAGAAAGATCACTAGTATAGAGCATCTGATCTCTTTAGCGATAGAGCTGCCTTTTTCAACAGAATCCCCTATGCAGTGTGAAAGACCTAACATTTTTCAGGTTTCCTAGTATTGCAAAAATGTCGAATACCCTTTTATTCAACTAGTACTGTACCGAAGATTTTCTACGATCAAGAAAGTTCAACTGAATCAAACAAAATGAAAAAGTATATATTATGGAAGAGGAAGTTGCTGCAAACCACCTAGATAGAAAAATAACCAATTAGGAAACTTTGGAAAAGGATTTCTCATTATAAGCAATTGAATTGATGAAAAAGACTGTGAGACGAGTGAACGACGGGTATGAAATTGTGTGGAAAACAGAGGATATCATTTTGCCAGAAAGTAAAATGAATGCTTTGAGACGCCTACAATGTGTGGGAAAAAAGATGGCAAATAATGAAGTATTCAGTCAACAATACTGCAAGAAAATACGAGAATATTTGTTTAATGGCTATGCAAGAAAATTATCTCATGTTGAACTATTACAAGAAGGCAATCGATGTTGGTACCTTCCCCATTTCGCCGTTTTCAACCCAAATAATCCAAAAAAGATACGCATTGTTTTTGACGCCGCCGCCAAATCTCATGGAGTGAGTTTAAATAATAATTTGATTCCAGGACCTGATTTATTAGCATCATTAAATACGATCCTCTTGAATTTTCGAATGCGAAAAATAGCATTTTGTAGTGATGTGAAAGAAATGTTTCACCAAGTCAAAATCCGATCTGAGGACAGATGTGCACAGAGATTTTTATGGAGAAATGGAAATCGAAATAAAGAAGTTGAAACATACGAAATGGAAGTCATGATATTTGGAGCAAACTGTTCGCCGACATGTGCGCAGTTCGTGAAAAATATGAATGCAAGGTTATCAACAGATTCGAAACCAATTTTAGATGCTATAATGAAAAAACATTACGTGGATATGACTATTTAGATTGTAAAGATACTGAAGAAGAAGCCATATCAACAATAATAGAAGTTAGTCGTGTACAAAAAATAGGTGGATTTGAATTAGTTAATCGGATTTCGAATTCGGAAGAAATGATGAAGAAGTTAAACAAAAACGAGGATATCATGAAAAATTCGAATTTTGAAGGTCAATCGCCCCTTCAGAGAATCCTTGGGCTTTGATGGGATGCAAAAGAAGATACTTTCCAGTTCAAACTTAGATTATCGGTCGATGAAAATAAAGTACCAACAAAAAGAAACATATTGAAAACTGTAATGTCCGTATTTGATCCCTTGGGACTTATAGTAAACTTAACAATTCATGGCAGAATACTAATGCAAGATATATGGAAGTCAGGTATAGAATGGGACGAACGAGTTCATAAGGAAATTCAAGAAACTTTGAAATCTTGGTTGTATGATTTGAGAAATATTATTGTGAAAATACGTTTTCCTAGATGTTTATATTGTACCATTTCATATTTCAACATTGGTTTTTGTAGCATCTCCAGAAGAAGAGATGAATAAATCTTGAAAGCTCGAGACGTAAGGAAAAAAGAGTACACTTATTGAATAGACTGCAATCCCAAATAAATTTCAAAATATTCATAATTCAGTCAACTACCTCATTCCTAAATATCACAAAATGGGTTTCTTTAACAACATCCGGCTACAGTATGGCACATACGGTTACAAAAAGCATGAAAGAGTTTCCGACAATACAGAGCAAGTTAGCAAAAATGAGAAACAGAAGAATATTTCTATTGAAATGCAGATCACAAGTGAGCACTCCAAGACATATAGACGACAATATAATGAATATATACCATCATTTTGAATTCAAGGATGCAAATACAAGTCAGACTGTAAAACATTCCACCACTAAACTTAGTCATAAAATATTGAATCTAGAAATTGATATGAACAACAAAAATTTAAGTTTTCTCGAACATAAAGAAAATGAACTTATAAATGGGATTGAAAGCATCATCGATGAACATATTCTTAATGAATTTAAACACAGACTTAAAACTAAATACAATAGAATTTTCCATGGAATAAAAGCAACCAATATTAGAAAGCTGATTTGATCAAAAGAAGAACAAGCTCCAGTAATTCCCATCGAAAATAAATGGCTGAAGAACATCTCTTCTACTACAATACCAAATGAAGTCAACACAATACTATCCCTAGGATCCAAATTTTGTTTACCACCTGAAATTAAGGATGTTTCCATTGCAAGATTACTCACTGAATTAGACCATGTCATTTTCAAAAACTAAAAACATTCTCAGTGCCAATGTTACTAATGTTATAACCAACTTCTGCCAAAAAAACATTCTTCCAATAATCCGCTAACAAAAATGTATAACAGCACCAAAATTTTTCCTAAAAATAACCCTTAGATTATAGTATTACCATCTGACAAAGGTAATATCACCACTGTCATGGACAGAAATCAATACGATGAACTTACTATGGAACTTCTCAACTCAGAAGAATATTATACACCCCTGCTGAAAGATCCAAGCTCCACATATCAACAAAAAGGAAATAGCATGATATCAAAATTGAAAAAACAAAAAAAGATCCCTGAATCATTAGCAAAAAAACTTACATTTTACAGAGGAACCATATCAAAATTTTACGGACTACCGAAGGTACATAAAGAAGTATTAGCCCTCCGACCAATCATTGCATTAATTGACGCACCCAATAGGTGTCGATTCAAAAATTTTTACCATGAATAATGTAAAATCTGTCAGGAATCTATCGTTGCCTCTTCAACATATTTCTTCTGAAGATTGGTGGCGATCTATGTATTTGAAAGGACTCCCTTTATAGAAATTCATGAAAAACCCCTAATATTAATCGGCCAGGATAATATACGACTAACTGTACCTCGAAAAATATGTGAAGGTCCTGAAAATCTACATTCTTCCAATAATCCACTAACAAAAATGTATAACAGCACCAAAATTTTTCCTAAAAATAACCCTTACATTATAGTATTACCATCTGACAAAGGTAATATCACCACTGTCATGGACAGAAATCAATACGATGAACTTACTATGGAACTTCTCAACTCAGAAGAATATTATACACACCTGCTGAAAGATCCAAGCCCCACATATGAACAAAAAGGAAATAGCATGATATCAAAATTGAAAAAACAAAAGAAGATCCCTGAATCATTAGCAAAAAAACTTACATTTTACAGAGGAACCATATCAAAATTTTACGGACTACCGAAGGAACATTAAGAAGTATTAGCCCTCCGACCAATCATTGCATCAATTGACGCACCCAATCTAGTTGAATTCATACAAGATCTACTAACGAAAGCATATGATCAATCTAACATGTTCTTTACTAAGGACTCATCCGAATTTACAGAATTCATAAAAAATCTTCAACTTCCCAACAATTATATACTACAAATCTGGGATGTGGTATCCTTATTTACTAACATCACATCACAACTAGCCAAAGAAGCTATAGAACACAAATGGGAAACAATAAAACCCCACTGCCTGATAGAATTCGATACATTCTGTGAGTTACTGGATTTATGCTTTGACACGAATGCATTTGTATATAATGATAAATACTACAAACAGAAACTAGGCACACCCATGGGATCCAAGGTTTCTGCAATCATTGCAATTTATATGATGAACAACATCCTTATGCAAATCATACAACGATTAGGATTTCATTTACCTTTCTTAAAAAAATTCATGGATGATATCATAACGGCTATTCCCCAAGAACAGGTTAACAACATAGCAGAAGTGATTAATTCCATCAACCCAAAAATTCAGTTCACCATAGAAAATGAGAAAGAAAGATCAGTACCATTCTTAGACACAAAAGTAATAAGAAATATGAACAACACCATCATAACTGACTGGTATGTGAAACCAATTGCATCACAAAGATATATCCATTATCTATCATACCACCCTCCAAAAATGAAATTTAATTATATCAATAACTTGAAAACAAGAATCACCAAATTATCCCATATCACATCAAGAGACAAGAACCTAGAAATCCTATTCAATGTATTGAAAGAAAATGGATATCCAGAAAAATGATTGAAAAGACTAATTTACAGCACCCCGAATAGACCTATAGAAACTAATGGGATACCACCACCACCACCACCTTCTCAAATCAATCAAGAAAGAGATCTGTACCTCACTTTACCGTAGATTGAATAATTAACAGGAAGATTGAAAAGCATCATTAAAAATGATAAAGTGAAAACTTCTATCAGTAACCTCGGACCAATCAGACGAATATCCAGCAAATTAAAGGATAATACCCCTACCTTGAAAAGAAGTAACGTAGTTTACCAGATTCCATGTGGGCATTGCGATCAACAATATATAGGACAAACATCTACAACGCTACAACAAAGAATAAATTTACATAAAAGCAATAGCAATTTAGGGAGAGAAAACTGTGCACTAGCCAAACATTGTATCACCATGGGTCATATCCCAAATTATAACGAAACCACAGTCCTAGATACAGAACCAAATACACGTAAAACAACTTTAAAGGAAATGATAAGAATAGCCCAAAATGACAACACACTAAACTACAAGAAAGACATCGATCAATTGAGCTCCATGTAAGCCCTGTTAATTGAGATAGATAAAAATCCAACCAATCCAATTTCTCCAACGTAAGATTGTATAGGTGTTCAATCCATTATTTTCCCACAAAACTTATTGTACTCCATCCCCTTATTTTATGGTATATCAACAAATGAATTATGTCAATATTTTTAATTTTATTAGTTATCAAATTTGAAAACTCAATCACCAATTTTTGCATCCGAATTTTGCTTCGAAACATACCTTTACTCTATTACATCTGCATTCAAAAAACTCCCGTTTCGTAAGATGAGTTTTTATTGTACCATTTCATATTTCAACATAAATAAATCTTGAAAGCTCTAGACGTAAGGAAAAAAGAGTACACTTATTGAATAGACTGCAATCCTAAATAAATTTCAAAATATGTAAAAAAACTGTATTTCTTTATTTAATTGATTTAGAGATTAGGATTATAAGGGGCTTAGGATATGATAGCTATAAAATGATAATTGATTTGACGTTCAATCGGAAAATCTAATTTTTGAAATAATATTATGTTGTATAATTGTTTGAGAGAGATTTAGGATTTCAAGAATCGACTTCAATTGTCGTTTCTTTATATTCATAGGTGTATGGGTTTAAATGAATAAACTCCTTGAACAATTAATAGACTGTATTTTACTAAAACTGATTGACAACTTTATTCAATTTCAAACTGATATTTCTATTAATTGACATAATTCAATTCCAAATGTGTGAAGAACTTGATTCATAATAATTTTTTGAAACAAAAAGGCTGAATTAGTATCTTGATTAATTCTCAATAATAGGTATGATTGTAAATAGTTTGAATCAATATTCTGTAATAACAATAAACTTTATATTCATAGAGCAACACATTTGAAGTTATTCTAATTCCGAAGGAGTTATTGGAGAATCAGTATACAGGGTCCTACAATAGGGCGTTAGGCTTTCATAGCTGCCAAACCAGACGTTTTAGAAATTTAGTTGAAAAGCATTTCCTTTGTAATTTCAATTCTGCATCGCAGGAAATTATTTTCTAATATACAGGGTGTTCCCAAATAAAATTATTGAACAAATGAGTGATTTTTTAAATGGAACACCCCATATATTTTCGCATATTTTCAATGGTCTTCAATACCTCTATCAGGACGCAAAATTTTAGGGATTTTTCTGCAACGCTTCGTATCTTATTCAGAAAAAACTGCAAAATTTCTACGAAACAGTAGTTCGGTGAAAGCCCTCTTCCGATTTCCAGGAGCGATAGAAACATGAATTTGATCAGAATTTCTTTTAACTTAAGAATTTGCCTAGTCATCGTTCCTAAACGATCAACCTTTTTCATACAGGGTGTCCGTTATCAATGTACAAATATGAAGAATTTCAAATTGTTTTTTCTCGATTTTTTCAACTGTAACATCCTGTATTTTTTTCCATGATGATGTAAACAGTTTGAAACCTTACATTTTTTCAGAAGTAACCTCAGGATTATTTTCACTCCTGTGTCCAGCAGGTACGATGAATGACATTTCTACCAAAATCTTCAGGAATAATGAACATAATAATGAACGGATATTTTGAATGAGTCACACAATGAATCCAAACTGAATGACCAATTTTTGAAAAATTTTAATACCCTTCCAGAATCATAATCCTTGAAGTTCAACATGAAAATGATAATGTTTGTCCGAATAAGTAACACATACATAGGTTTTATTGGTAACAAGTGTATTCTAACGATTACAGAGTTTTATCGGCATCCAAAAAAATTATTATTATTCATGTCGCAGCAGTGCCACAGAAACCGTTATGAAGTACATCGATTATTATTATTGACCAGAATATTGTTATTCAGAGCTCAAAGTTATTTCGGAAAAAAATAAATTGAGATGAATTTTGGTAAAGATGAAAGGGTTGATATGATTTTCATGTTGGGGCAGTGCTGCAGAAACTGTTTATTAGCCAGTAGATCCTATGCTGTCGAATATTCCGAAAGGAGACATCCACATGCATCGAGTTTTCGGAGGCTTTCAAACAGATTTGTAGAGACAGGAGATGTCAAGTATAAAAAAAAGAGAGGATAAAATCGGCCACTAACGAGGACAAGGAGCTCGAGGCTTTACTGCATGTAACTGAAAATCCACACACAAGCCACAGGGAGCTTGGTGTAGCTTGTAGTATAAGTGAGCGTCCAGTTCAAAGAATCCTAAAAAAAAAATAAGTATTCCACATTCAGATGCGTCAGGCGCTTACCGATAGCGATTTTGAAAACCGTCTGAATTTCTGTAACTGGGCAAGTTTTCAAATTGAACAGAACTTCAAATTGGAGATCACGGGAACGAGGACAAAACCAATATTGTACAAAACTTTATTTATGAGTAAACGTTTTGTCTACATTTGTAGACTTCATCAGGACTGAAAAAGGATAATTACAATGAGACAGTACATAAGCAACCATCAAGAAGAACACCTACCTAAATAATTATTATAAAGGAAGTCATAAAGATAAAATGTAAAAAGTGTAAAAACGGAGCAAACATCAACAGAGGAAGCACTAACACAAAAGGCAAACAACCAAACCGCCTTACATCTTCGAAATTAATTGCGGAGCGGGTGTGTGAAATGAATAATAATAAAATCAAACATACAAATCCATTTGGACAGACCAGGCAAAAAATCATTAGTCTAATTATTGTTAGAAATAATATACGAAAAAGGATTCAGTTATAACGCTTTTAATTTTTAAACTCTTCCACACATATGTACATCGACAGAATGGCTCCTCTCTTTCCCCTTCCCCAGTCGTTCGACACCTCGTACTGTCAAACCATTGTAGTACGAGATAGCGCACCTATACTGGGTGATGCATGTATCTTACATATACGGGGTGATGCATGTTTCCTACACTCGGCCATCCTGCGATAGGTCTGTCCTCAGACCCTATATCGACCTGAAAATAAAAATGAAAAAAATTTCATTGTAAGACAATTTTAGTAACAGGCGATATTAATCCCGTGTATATAACGATTCTTATCACTTGTACTAATACTGTTTATCTAGAAGTAACGTTCAACTACATCAACATGTCCTTTAAAACTTCCCTGGTGACCTTCACTTAGAAGTGATCCTCACCTAGAGACAATTTTGCTTAAAATCATGTAATTCACTTTAAAATTACCCTGGTGACCTTCACTTTGAAGTGATCCTCACCTAGAGACAAATTTACTCAAAATCAAATTATATTCACTTTAAAATTACCCTGGTGACCTTCACTTTGAAGTGATCCTCACCTAGAGACAAATTTACTCAAAATCAAATTATATTCACTTTAAAATTACCCTGGTGACCTTCACTTTGAAGTGATACTCACCTAGAGACAATTTTACTTAAAATCATAATAATATTCACTTTAAAATTACCCTGGTGACCTTCACTTAGAAGTGATCCTCACCTAGAGACAATTTTACTTTACACTTACGTTTGATCATCCTGTATGCTTATCCATATCTTGAGATGGTCTGGGGACATCACAGTTCTCAATCGTTTACACCCTTCTCTCAAATCCTCTACTTCATAGCGATCGTTCATCAAAACTTTGGTTACTCTGAATGGACCTTTATATTTTGCGTTCAATTTTCGACTGGTACCCGTTACTGGAAAGCTAGTTATTTGTACCATAACCAATTCTCCTGCATCAAACTCTATTGCATCACGTCTTAATTTATCATATCGTTCCTTCTGCAGTCGTTGATCTTTTGTTATATATTTTGCGATTTTATTACGAATGTCAGACAAATTCAAACGATTTATTTCTTCTTGTACAATGTTCAAAATTTTTGCCTCTGCTCCATGTTTTGTATTCAATCCGATTAATGCTTCCATCGGGGTTGTATTTATGCCCTTATTATGACTTGTATTGAGCGCACTCTGAATTTGTTTTACATAACTATCCCATTTCCTAGGATCCTTCCCTACCGTAGTAGAAAGTGCATTTACTATGGTTTGATTGTAACGCCCACATTGACCATTACTTCTTGGTGTTGCTACAGCATTTAGAATATGCTTTATGCCGTAGTTGCCGCAGAAATCTCTAAAACTTTTTGAAGTGAATGCTGAACCTCTATCGCTTATAATTCGTGAAGGCACTCCAAACAAATAAATCAAACTAGCTGATGCTTTGATAACATGTTTAGCTTTTTGACTACGCACTGCCTCAATTATAGTAAACTTAGTGAATCCATCAACAATAACGAATAAAAATTTATTTTTACTTTTACTTGTTTCTAAAGGTCCTACATGATCAATGTGTAAAGTATGGAAAGGTATAGGAAGTTTTTCTATTGGATTTAGCTTACATTGTTTCTTGTTGCTTGTTTTCTTGTAATAGGCACAATGAAGACATGCATTTACGTATTTCGTAACAAACTTTCTCATACCAGCAAACCAGTAATTACTTCGTATTCGTTCCAAAGTTTTTTCAATTCCTAAATGACCTGAATCGTCGTGGCATAACCTACATATCTGCATACGAGCCATGCGAGGAACTTTATCGCTTTATCACCATTTTCCAGTTTTCTATAAATTTTGCCCTTTTTCAATTCATAATCTTCAAAATAATATTTCGTCTCTCTATTTTTTTTCCTCTCAATATTTTATTGATTCTGTCAAGTTGTTCGTCTTGTAACTGTGCTGCAGTAATCCAGTCACTTTCTGTCAAGTCCACTTGAAAAATATCTATCTCAGCACTTGGAGGAATTCTGCTTAAAGCATCGACATGAGCCATTTTTTTCCAGATCGATATTCGACTTCAAAAGTATATTCTTGGATTTCTAACCACCATCTTCCAATGCGAGGAATGAGTGTTTTCTTTGTAAGTGTCATTTTGAGAGCATTACAATCTGTAATGGCCTTGAAACATATTCCAAGAAGATATACTCTGAAGTACCGTAATGCATAAACAACAGCCATTGTCTCAAGCTCATAAGAATGATAATGACGTTGTTCTATTGTTGTTTGTTTGCTGAAATAGGATACTACATGAGATTTTCCATAATGATCGAACTGAATGAGCATAGCGCCCATGCCCATTGAACTAGCGTCCGTATGAAGTTCAGTGCGCAACTCCGGATTATATATGGCAAGTATGGGGGCTGACGTAAGAATATTCTTAATTTTAATAAAAGCTTTTTGTTGCTGGTCACACCATTCAAATTTGACATCTTTCCGAGTCAATCTTGTAATAGGTTCAATAATCTTAGCGTAATCCTTTACAAATTGTCGGAAATAACTAGATAATCCAATAAATTGCCTTACTTGTTTGACATTTTGCGGGACTGGTATTTTTGCAATTGCATCTATTTTAGTCTTTCCTGACTTAACACCTTGTTCACTAATTTCCCTTCCTAAATATTCTATGGTAGTTCCAAAAAATACACATTTACCGAGACATTTACTCAATTTGAGTGTGAGATTATACTGTCTCAATTTCAATAAAACCATACGCAAATGCTCCAAACCTTCATCAACTGAAGAAGATGGAATTATTATATCATCAATATATGGAAATGCGATATTATTGCGGATATCCCCAAGAACGCTATTGATCAAAGATTGAAAAACTGCTGGTGCATTGGTAAGCCCAAATGGAATTCGTAAGAACTCGTAGTGACCATCTGGTACCACAAATGCAGTCTTGGCAATTGAATTTTCTGCCATAGGCACTTGATAATACCCAGACGCTAAATCAAGCGTCGTAAAATATTTATAGCCCCCTAACTTGTCAATTTGTTCATCTATTATTGGGAGAGGGTATTTATCCTTAATAGTTATGGAATTTAGTTGCCTGAAATCCACACACA
The DNA here is from genome assembly GCA_951802165.1 of Adalia decempunctata. NCBI lineage: Eukaryota > Metazoa > Arthropoda > Insecta > Coleoptera > Coccinellidae > Adalia > Adalia decempunctata. Next base: position 36,578,080 of record OX637701.1, on the reverse strand, counting down.
TGCGATATTCACCAGTTTTTATCTTAACCAATGTGATGGGACTAGCATATGGGGATGTAGACGCACGAATGATTCCATTTTCTAATAATTCTTGCAAAATGTTTCGTAAAATGCATTTCTCCGCCTCTGGCATACGGTACGGTCGACGTACTACCGGAATGTCATTAACACATCTGATCACCATTTCCACTATATTAGTTTTACCCAACTGTCTTAAAGAACGAGAAATACAATCTGAAAATGATTGCAAAAGTTTTTCACATTTTATTTTGTCACTAGGTCTTATGTCACCAATTTTTAATTCACCCGGAGTTACTTCACTATCGTATACATCGACCATATTTACAAAATGTTCACGCAAATCAGGTAAATGACGTAATATTACCTTATCGTCACGTTTAATCAACATAACATGAGGTTGATTCAAAAAGTTTCTGCCCACTATCAATTCATGTCTAAGAAATTCATCACAAATCACCAAAGCGTCTATTTCAGCAGATACTCCTTGAATAACAACATTTATTCTACATGAAGTTTCAGTCTGTAAAGTAGTACCCATAAAACTACATAATGTCACTTCATTCGAATTAGTTACTATAATATTCAACTTATTAGTAACTGACATTTTTATCAGTGTAGCAGAACTACCTGTGTCAATTAAACATGGAACCTTTGTTCCATTAATACGAGCAACTTGCAAAAACATATTATCGGATAATGAAACTTTGCCAACCTGTATAACATGTACTTCTTTTTTCAACTTCGGACATCGATCAATTGTATGTCCCACAAGCTTACACTGACCACATTGTAATCGCGGTTTTTTACAATTTTTATAAATATGTCCTGGGATACCACAATTGAAACAAACGCTTACTTTTTGTGTGTCTTTCTTAATATATTGCTTTCTAAAGTGATTATTCGATGAAAATACTTGGTTACTTGTACTAGGTATTGATTTTTCACGTGGTAAACTACCCATTGTATTCAGATATGCATATAAAACATTCACGTCTGTATGCTGTGCTGATTTGACCGTTCGTGACAGGTTTTCATCTGTAATTCCGCCAATAACAGCATCTATCAAATATTCATCAGGAATTTGCAAATTGAGTGCTCTCAGCTTAGATAATTTTTGAAAACAATAATCACCCAAATTTTGTCCAGGCTTAGTTTCATAATTTGCAGCATCCCTGAGTAAATTAGAAAAAGGAACGGACTTACGAAATTGTAACTTCATGGAGTTTTTCACTTCATTCCAACTTGCATCATATTTCATATTTTCATCGAACCATTGCCTTGCATTACCCTGCAATCTGCTCGAAATCAATCGAATAATAGAATCATCATCCCAACCATATCTCTCTGCCAGATTATCAACTTTTCTAATCCACTGTTCGAACACTGAATCATCTCGGGATGAGTCAAACATTGGTATAAGAAATTCATCACCTGCTTGTAACACAGGCTTCACCGGTAACTGTTTCAATTTTTCCAATTCACATTTCAGTTTTTTCAACTCTCGTTTCATCGACTCACTGTCAGAACTTCCACTCCTCGAATTGCGTCTTTTTCGCGAACTTGTTTTTCTCGACTCGTTTTTTCGGCTATTCTTCATATTTACTTCGTTCACTTATTAATACCCAAAAAGAAGCAAAACGAAAAAAATACGGGACAAAATGAATTCAAATCCCACCGCTGTCTTTGTTAGAAATAATATTCGAAAAAGGATTCAGTTATAACGCTTTTAATTTTTAAACTCTTCCACACACATGAACATCGACAGAATGGCTCCTCTCTTTCCCCTTCCCCAGTCGTTCGACACCTCGCCCAGTGGGCACAAACACGTTGAATAAATGTTTTTTTAACGTTGATTGGTAGAATAATACGTTATCAGTTGATTTTTCAACGTTGTCATTTCAGTTATGATTTATAACGTTAATTAAATACGTTTCAATAACATATATCAAACGTAATTTTACAATAATCAGTTATAAAATTGAGTGCTAATACGTTTCCTCCTGAAATTATTATAACGTTTATGAAAGATGTTATTTTAACGTTCTTATGTAACGATTCCACAACTTCTAGTTCATTAGAATCGTTTCAAATACGTCTCCAGTCAACAAAACGAATACGTTTATGGCAAATGTTATTCAAACGTTATCTGATGACAATTCCACAATTTCTCATTAATTTTTATCGTTTAAAATACGTATCCAGTCAACAATATGGATACGTTAATGATTTACGTATGTTCAACGTACTTTTCTTACTTCCAGAAGAATAGTTCATCTGAAAAAACGTTATTATGAAAAAGAATGCTAACGTGTGTTCTGAACGTTTTTTTAACGTCCATTTTTCAACTACTAGTCTATTTAAATCGTTGAAAATACGTATCCTGTTAACAATACGAATACGTTTATGGAAAATGTTATTTAAACGTTATCTAATAACAATTCCACTATTTTTCATCTATTTGAATTATCCTCCTTTTCATTTTCAATAATTGCGGGCTCTTAACCTAATGAACCGGGCGTATTCGACTTCCCTCGGTAAATGCATGAGACTTCATATAAGTACTTGCGAAACTCCGTATGGGAAAAATGAATGCACGTAGAGATCTAGTTTTTGAGGAAACCTCCGGGATGAAGCGTAGACATTTGCCCCCTAGGTGGAACTACTATACAAAACTGTACTCAATAGTTCTTGCTAGGGAGTAATATAAATTCTGCCGTTTCAGTTGGTTCTCATCGCAGGATAAGGCTATATGTATCTGATGACGGCTAATAAGCCAGAAACCGGTAATGCATTGTCTTCTTGTGGTGGTGCCACCTGGTGGTGTACTTCGGAAACTAGATCTCTACTAGTCCAATTCTCAAATATATATACACGTTATTTATACGTTATCGGTTAGACAGTAAATTTGTATCGTAGAATAATATACATACACGTTATAAATTAACGTTAATATTGCGCACAATTTATATTTAATCAATACGTTGAAAAACCACGTTCATGAAGTATATATGATATGGTATAAATAAACGTTATTTATACGTTATCGGTTAGACAGTAAACTTGTATGGTAGAATAATATACATACACGTTATAAATTAACGTTAATATTGCGTCCAATTTATTTTTAATCAATACGTTGAAAGACAACGTTTATTAATAACTAAATTCTCGATGCAAGAAAACGGTTTTTCCCGCGACATTTTTACTGTTTTTCAACGTTTGGTTATGTAACATCTTTTCAACGTATTTTCCACGTGCGCGTGCCCACTGGGCGTACTGTCAAACCATTGTAGTACGAGATAGCGCACCTATACTGGGTGATGCATGTATCTTACATATACGGGGTGATGCATGTTTCCTACATTATCGAGAAACACGTTGCTCGTAAGAATTCAATAAGGAACAGTACATGACATTGAGATCTTGTGTATCAGATCGATGATTCACCGTATTATTCATGTGTATGTACGTCATTTCGCTCAGATTCCGTTTATTACCTCTTTTCGATCAAGAATTCTAACTTCTTCCAAATCAAAATTGTGTTGTAATTGTGATAATTTGAGGGAGTAGGAATCATTTATTCGGAATCCAACTTAATACTAATTTATTCAACCATAAGAAGAATACAGATAATGAACATATGTCAACACCGAAATGCAATACCCCAACATATTTGCATATACAGACTGGACAATATAACACCTCTGTTCTCATCTGCTAATAACATAACCCAAAATTTAAAAAGAAGTTCAATTAATTATATCAACATAAATGAATTCAAAATCTTCTCTTCGGAAATATATTTATGATAACAATCTTTTCTATTCGACATTCATAGCCTTCCTAGATCTTAAATTATATCGTTTGACCTCAGGACTTAAATGCTCCTCATTATTCATTTTTTCTACCACATCAGCCGATGTCGGAAAATTTTTATCAAACTGTCCTATTGAAGTTACAGTAGCTTCGTTATTGAACTCTTTATTTGATGGATCAACTTCGCCAGAGGGGCATGTCTGGTAAGAATTCAATGACGATCTATGATGAATTTGATCGGAGTGTCGCTTGACAGACCTTCCATCCAAACATCTAACTTCATACATAACATTTCCTTCTTTTTGGACAATTTGACCAGTGGCGGCTCGTGAACTTTTATCTCGGGTCGGCAGATATACAGGGTGTCCCAAGTTCGAGTGCCCATTAGACGTTTGTGGAGACCTGGACATATTTGAATCTAAAAATTGGGATTATGATATTGTTCGAAATTCTCTACAGACCTAAGATATTTTTGGATCCGGAGCACTTCCGGTTATGCAAGGAGTGAAAATAGATTTGTTCAAAAATTTTTTTTTTAATTTCTTCGTTTTTGATATTTTTCGATTTTTTTCGATTTTTTAAATCTATTTGAATGAATACAATAGTTTTGACATGAATGTATTGAGCATTGATGACTCAAACATATAATAAACGAAAAAATGGAAAAAAAAATTGAACAAATATATTTTCACTCCTTGTATAATCGGAGTGCTCAGGTTTCAAAAATATTTTAAGTCTGCAGAGTGTAGAGAATTTCGATAATCCCAATTTTCAGATTTCAAATATGTCCAGTTCTCCAGAAACGTCTAATAGGCACTCGAACTTGGGACACCCTGTATATAATAAACAACTGAAGCCTGCAGCCGCATCCCGCAATACAAACGAAAACAGTCGAGGTACCCCCGATCCAATTCTTCGAATCGAGGCATTTCCAGTACGGCATAATCTTATTTGCCGTACCTGAGCCTGCAATAAGAGTTTAAGGTCGGCGTTTAAAGCGAGTAGGAAAGATCAGCCGATAGAGGCGCCACCGTCCATTTTAAGAAATATCTCCATAGAACTTACATTATCACAATAAGTTCTATGAGTATCTCTCTAATCATGAATGAAATGTACAATGGCGCTCTCTATCCGAAAATCGCCGAACTATGAAATAAGCTAATTTGTGGGTAAAGCAGGAATTTTTTCCCGCGAAAATTTGAATTTGGCCATTCTCTGCCAATTCCGTATTTCAAGTTGATCTTCTGAACGAAATTATTAGTAGATTCACTTTTAATCGGAAGTTGAACTATTTTCATGGGTCTTTCTGTTGAAATAAAACAGAAGCATGGGTTGGCTCATTTTCTTCTATTTTTGAAAGAAAAAAAATTGACTGTCGGAATGAAATCGATTAAAATTATTTCAACAAGAACCCTAATCCTTTCTGAGTTCACCCACAAAATTTCAGTTCTCAAAGTGAAACCGTTTTCGAAATCAACTTGAAATAAAAACACACTACATTGAACGCCCACCTTAACGGCTACTGTTCAGCATTTTTTTTGCTTACCGTATGGTACTTCATCTAGTCCAGGTATTTTTCAAAAACGAGTTGAAAGTCTTTTCAGAGGTATTGAGGGCGTTTATATCTTTTTGGATGATTTTTTGATAGTTTCGCAGACGAAAGAACATCATTTAGAGTTACTTACATTAGTTTTCTCGAAATTGAAGGAGTTTGGATTGAGGATAAGAATGGAGAAATGTAGTTTCTTCCAAGAGGAAATTGAATATTTAGGATATGTCATTGACACTTCACCTAAGAAAATTGAAGCTATTCTTGAAGTTGGAATTCCAAGTAATAAAACAGAATTGAAGTCATTTTTGGGTCTAGTCAATTATTATGCCAGATTGCCAGATTCATTCCAGATATCGCACATAAACTCAACCCTTTGTATAAATTACTAAAAAAGGACCAACAGAGTGAAAGAAGAATTGGTTTCATCTCGTGTTTTAATTCACTATAATTCGGAATTACCTTTAATACTAGCCACAGATGCCAGTTCTTATGGCATAGGGCTGTGCTATCGCATACTTGGTGAAACTAAACCTATTACGTTCGCTTCGAGAACATTGTCTTTACCGGAAAGTAAATACAGTCAAATTGACAAAGAGACACTATCAATTATTTTTGTAATGAAAAAATTTCACCAATATCTTTATGGTCGTCATTTGACGTTACTCACAGATCATAAACCTCTCATTTCAATTTTTGGCGATATTAAAAGGGTATTCCAATGTTTGCAGCGAGTAGACTGCAGCGGTGGAGTGTTATATTGTCAGCCTATGATTATAAAATCATTTACTAGTAATTTGGTATCATTAACAATATCAGGCCATCCATGTAAACAAAAACCGAACACTCTATTGAGGATTGGATCTGACTTGGTTTTCTTGGCAATTTCATTAGAATTTATCGGTAGATTTTCTTGAATATAGAACAAATAACCCATTTCACTTTCTCTTTTTCTTTCTATGTTTATTTTTACCGGTAACCGGCAAAGAGCATCGGCAATCGAATTATCTTTCGTATTTATGATATTTGAGCGAGGCTAACAAGTCCTCTATTTTTGGTATAGGATACTTTTCAACCTGCAAATTTGGATTGAGTGTCACTTTAAAATCGCCACAAATTCGGATATCTCCGTTCTTCTCAATAACAGGTACAATAGGGGTAGCCCAATCACTGAATTCTACCCTTCGTAAAACGCCTTGTTCGATTAAAGAATTCAATTCATCTTCAACTTTGGCTTTTAGTGCAAAAGGCAAGGACCTTAACAGGTTTCATATCAGGTTTTAAATAAAGCTTCACTTTAGCCCCGGTAAAATGTCCCAATTGACCATCAAAAACTTCGGGAAATTTGTTTTTTAAATATTTTGCTGTATCAATACTTTTAAAATTTTCATTAATTTTATTGATGTTCAAGACTTTCTCGATCGGTACACTCAAATAGTTCAACCAGTCACGTCCTAATAATGGAGGACCGCCACCGGGAATAACGAACAATTTCAAATTTGATTTACTTCGCCCATTAATTTCTACTGTAACCTTAACATAACCGAGAGAATTTAAAATAAATAATAATAAACTGCTAATTTCCACAAAATTTATTGATGTTAAATGACGACAATTGTTTCACTACACTGTAGCTTTTTCAAGTCGGATGCTGAACTGAGCAGTTCAGCATCCGACTTGAAAAAGCTACAGTGTAGTGAAACAATTGTCGTCATTTAACATCAATAAATTTTGTGGAAATTAGCAGTTTATTATTATTTATTTAAAATGAATTTCCATCAAGTGAAGACCGAATCAATCAAATATTCGAGAGAATTTATTTCTGAACCATTGTATGACTTAAATTTAAGAGAAGTAGATAACAATTTACACATATGAAATTCAGACTTATAAAATATTTCTGAAATGGTTGATACGGCAGACCCTGTATCAATTTCCATCTTTCTCGATCGGTACACTCAAATATTTCAACCAGTCACGTCCTAGTAATGGAGGACCGCCACCCGGAATAACGAACAATTTCAAATTTGATTTACTTCGCCCATTAATTTCTATTTTAACCTTAACATAACCGAGAGAATTTATTTCTGAACCATTGTGTGACTCAAATTCAAGAGAAGTAGATAACAATTTACACATATGAAATTCAGACTTATAAAATATTTCTGAAATAGTTGATACGGCAGACCCTGTATCAATTTCCATCTGAATATTTTTAGAATTTATCAATACATCCAATAAGAAAGGATTACTACGAAATTTCTCGTTTATATTGAATAAACATTCAGAAGAGTCGTCATCTTCGATGTTTTGAGAAACATCAACAAACTTATTGAATTTGACAGATGACGTCGCCTACAGTGACTCTAACACTGTAACGTCGCCGTCTTCGTTCTACACACTTTACTCACGTGACCTAGTTTACCACACTTATGACACTGCGCATCTTTAAAATAGCACTTTCCGGACAGATGATTCGTTTTTCCACAATGGCTGCGATTATTCGATTTCGGATGTGAGTGATGTGACTGCCATTGTGAAGAACAATATGGTGGCTCCTGCTGATGGGGAACGTGGAAATTTTTCTTCTCAATTTTATTCATGTTGTCCCCCTCTATGAGTCCAGAATTTTTCTCCGCAGTTTCCATGCTCACTGCTATTTTGCTCGATGATTTATACCTACGTGAGATTGGTTTCAGTGAAAAGCCGTTGACGAATTATTTCACATCTGAGACCGAAGACTAACTGATCTCCCAGATTTGTTTCCAATGAATTTCCGAAATTGCAAAACTTTGCCAGTTTTTTCAAACTTGCAATGTAATCTGGAATTGTCTCCTGGATTTGTTGTTTCCTTTGTCGGAATTTGTATCTTTCTGCAATTTCAGATGGTTTCGGTTCTAAATGTTCTTGCAAAATTCTTACCAATGCTTCGAATGACTTATCTTCCGGTGAGTCTGGAGCACAAAGATCAGTAAGTAACTCGAATGCTTCATCCCCCATGACGGTGATCAGGATAGCTGTTTGGAGTGCCGATTCCGTTTTATTGGCTTTGAAGTACTCTTTGATACGGGTATTTTACGTTTTCCAGTTCTTCTCGGAAGGTTTAAATTCTTCGATTTTACCGAAAGACATGATGTGATTTCCACAATTTATTTAATTTTGATTTAGATTTTTAATCCTCGTCGCCACTGTGATATTTTGTGGGAGTAGGAATCATTTATTCGGAATGCAACTTAATACTGATTTGTTCAACCATAAAAAGAATACAGATAATGAACATATGTTAACACCGAAATGCAATACCCCAACATATTTGCATATACAGACTGGACAATATAACAGTTATGTAAAATGATGTTTCGATGAGGCCGTTTTTTCTGTTCTGCCGATATTCTGTATTTGACAATCATATTTGTGTTGGCGAATTCTATTCTTAAGTAGTTGCCTGGTCTTTCCAACATAACATTTATCATGGTCCGCACCAGATATCTTATAAACCAAATTTGAATTTCCACAAAGTTTCCTCATGTCTTGAGTCTTTGAGTTAGAATTCTCGATCGAGAACAGGTTTATAATAAACGGAATCTGAGCGAAATGATGTACATTGTCGTATTCCTTTGTTGAATTTTTGGCTTTTTAAAAAACGTTTCTGACACCAGGGCAGCTTTTTAGAGTAGCTCCGAAACTCGTAGAATGGCTTGATGAGAAATAAAACACTTCGTTGATTTTCACTTTTATTCACTTAGCTATACTGGCTAACAATAACTTCCTTATTCACTAACTTTACACTACGATGTTACGATTAATTAGAACAAGGTTAGAATAGTACCGGAGCAGAGATTTAACAGAACTGGAGCGGTGTCGCTCTAACTGCTTTTATATTATTTTATGAATTGCTGTGTCAGCTTTTCTATTTTTAGTATCTTTTATGGGTTTTTGGTATTACAACACCTCCGGGGGTAATTAAAATTTTTGTGTTTTCTTAATTAAACAAAAATTTGAGATAAAACTAATTCAATCAATTACTTTGGATTTTAATTTTATTCAATCTCTGTGATCTTCGTATAGATCTTGCTGATTGTGTTTCATCATCTAAGTCTGATTCTATTGATTCTGATTTATCACTTCTAAAAGATACTTTGAATTCATTAGTTGGTTTCTTTTTGGTAACACATTGATTAAATATTTGAAGACAAGGAATACATTTTTCATCATTATGCTTTTTAGTTCTGCAACAAAGTCTTTTCAATAATTCTATGAATCCAAAAAGTTTTAAACATTTAAAAATTATTATAAATATAACTATTGAAGCAATTATTGTGAGAATAGTTGTGAACCAATTCGAATGTTTGATTATAAATGGTTTATTCAATTGATTCTGTAATTGTTCATCAAATTCGGAAAGTTTATGTTTGGCATATTCCAATTCTTTAAGATCTAGATTACTCAATTTTAATGGTTCTAATTTGATTGCATCAAGTGTGAGGTTTTTCTTCAACTTTTTACAACAATCATCTTGATTTATATCGGTGAATGGTAAAATATTCATCATTTCAATTATGCCAATTTGTCCTTGAACTTCTAAAACAACAGTTCTAGTAAAAGCTTTACATTTTGGGCTTAATTCAAACAGTCCAATATTAGAAATTTCTTCGACTTTAGTTGATTTATCATCACATACAATTGATAATTGTGTTGGATAAGATAAACTATAAAACCATTGATTATTTTTTAGCTTATGCCAAATTTCTAATTCCGCAATGAAATTTTTGATCTTGCATGTTTTTGGAATTTTGTTCAAGTGTTCATTGAATAATTTTATTTCACATTGATCATTATTGTTTGTCTTCTTCATAGTATATAATCTTCTGCACAAGTAATTATTTGAGTACATTTCAAAACATTTTTCAAGATTATTCAAATTGTAATAACTTGTTTTATCTTTGGAAATAATTATATATGGGGTACTAGGTTCAATGAATGAAAATAACATTGGATCTTCATGGTGTGGTACTGGTGCTGATAAAACTTCATATATCTCATATTTTCCTGTAGTGACAATAGGTACATTGAATGATAAAACCAATAGGCCTTTATTAATGAAAGATTTCATTTCTAATAATTTGTAAAAGATGAAAATATTCTCAATGCTCAAGGGTAATGGAAGATCTTGTTTTCTGGATATTTTATGTAATTCTGAATAAAGGGTTTCTGGGGGTAAAATATTATAGCTGATGATATTATTGGAAATGAGTGAAATATCATTGACGTATTCTGTTAAAGAATTTGTTAATTCATCAGTCATTTCAATGAGTAAGATAATATGATTGGATAATCCAATTTCTAACTCAAAACCATTTTTGATTGTAATCATTTCATTTTGAAATTTATTGAAGTTTTTCAAATTTTTATTAAGGATATTGATATTTTCGTTCATTCTAGTGAGAGAATTGTTAAAATTTGATATTGTGTCCGAAATGACATTAACTTGTTGTTGTAATAATACTTCTGTTTGTTTTTCATTATTAATTAACGAATTAATTGAATCAGAGTAAAATTGGGCGTCATTACTATCTGGTGTTCCAAATAGCCATTTTATTCCTGTACCGACGGCGTTAACTAAGCCACGGCGCTTCCGTTGAGAAATTAAATTAATTTTGTGTGTGATTATGTTGAAAGATTTTTGAGCAGTTTCCAGTTTCTTCTGAATATATTTCATTTGATTGAAGCATTCATTTGTTAATTGATCATTAATTGCAATATGACAAGTGCTAAGGGTTATTGTATAAAATTCTTTGATGATTTGAATTTTTTCATTAATGTGTGTTAAATTGATATAAGATAAAAGAGTAAAATGATTATTAGATACTTTTGCTAATCCAAGATTGTGGAATATTATTCCTGATGAAGATGATATTGGAGTGATTTTATATTCTGTTGCTAGGCCCGGGGTCATCGATAGAAGGGTCATACATAGTAATGTCTTCAATACGTCCATCCTGTGATTTTTCGTCGTCTGAAATGATATTGAATGGTTTCAATTGATTGAAATGATACGTTTTCAATTTATTTCTTTCTATTTCAATTGTTGCTGTTTCATTGTTGTGTATCTGTATTATTTTATATGGTCCTTTGAAATGTTTGGACAATTTTTGACTGGTTTGTTTCGCGCGTGAATCTTGTAAAATAACAAGATCATTTTCTTTAAAGCTATACGTGCGGTTATGTGTTTTGTCATAATATTCTTTCGATTTTTCTTTTGCTTTAATGAGATTTTCTCTCGCAGCGTTTCTTGCGGTCTTCAATTTTTTTGCGATTGAATTTGCTAAGTCTGAGTAATGTGGTTTTTCCGATGGTTTACGAAATGAATTTGGAATTCGTGATTTTTGTCCGAAGACTAGTTCATAGGGAGTTAATCCTGTACTCTTGTGGGTATTAGTATTATAGGAATAAGAAGCTAAGTTTAAAAATTCATCCCAATCATCTTGATCTTTGTTAACGTAGCATCTTAAATAGTCTTTTAGAGTTAAATGAGTTCTTTCTAATGATCCGTTTGTTTGTGGATGGTATGGTGATGTCAATTTATGTTTAATTCCTAGCATTCGATTGAGTGCTTTTAATGTTTTGGATGTAAATTCTACTCCTTGATCCGATAGGATGATTTCTGGAAAACCGAAATTAGTACAAAATTTTAAGAAATATATCGCGACGTTTTCTGCTTCATGATTAGTCATTGCGTAAAATTGAACATATTTTGTTAAATCATCTTGAAGGGTTAAAATGAATCTGTTTCCATTTTTCGTTATTGGTAAAGGACCGACTATATCCATTGCAATTTGCTCACAGAATTTTGATGATGTCGTTGTTATTTGCATTGGGCTCTTGTTATTTCTGAAATCTGTTTTGGAAAGTTGACATGTTTGACAATTTTTTATGTGATTTCTGACATCTTCTTTCATGTTATCCCAATAATAATTTTCTTTGATTTTATGGTACGTTCTTTCAAATCCTTGATGACCTGACAATGGTGAATCATGATGATCGTAAAGTATTTGTCTAATTATATTTCTATCCGTTATCGGAATTCGCTCTTCTTCCAAGATAGTATATTTGAAATCTTTGAAAAGATAGAAAAGTAGGCTATGGAATGTTTCTCTCAGTATAAAATTATTATTTTTTGGAATATCGGTTATTACAAATTTAGTGCAATTATTAAATTTCAGTAACGCTCGTAAGTTATATAAGGTTTCAAATAATTTTTCGTAGGTTGTTGATTCTGAGTCATCTTCTTTTATGAATATTATATATAGAGTTTGTTCGGATGATTTTTGAACACTTACTTCTGCAACTTTATTATTTTGGAGAAGTATATTTGGAAAACAATTGCAGACGTAATCGTGAAATTCATTCCGTTCAGATTTGTCTGTTGAGAAAGGTATTATTAAATTTCGTATTTTATTTAATGGTTTCTTTATACTTTTAGGGGTTGGAATATTTAAATTCATTTGATGAAATTGTTTAAATTCATTGAATGTGTAAGATTCTGTTTCTTCATTACCATCATCAATGGAATTTATGTTATAATCTGGAATTCGACTTAAGAAATCGGCGTTTTTATTGTCTTTTCCCTTTTTGTACCTAATTTCAAAATTATAATCCATTAATAAAGTTTGCCATCTAGCTAATCTTCCTGACGGGTCTGAACAATTCTTTAAGTAAATTAAAGGTTTGTGATCCGTATAAATCTCAATTTTTTCTGTTCCAAATAAATATGGTCTGAAATGTTTACAAGAATCAACTATCGCTAATAATTCTTTTCCAGTCGTTGAATAATTTTTCTCAGTATTTGATAATGTTCTTGAATAATATGCAATTGGTAGATCTTTTCCAATTTTTCCTTGTGAAATTACTGAACCAATAGCTTCGTTTGATGCGTCTGTGGTTAAAATAAAAGGTTTAGAAAAATCTGGGTAAATTAATAAAGAATCGGTAGTTATTATATTTTTGAGTTCATCAAATGCTTTCTGTTGTGATTCTTCCCATTTGAATTTTTCGTCCTTTTTCAGCAATGTTGTAAGAGGTTTTGCAATCGCTGAAAAGTTCTTAATGAATTTTCTATAGTATCCGACGAAACCAAGAAAACTTTTTATCATTTTTGCATTAGAAGGTACTTTTAAATTTTTAATTACTTCAATTTTCTTCGGATCTGGTTTTACACCTTCATCTGTTATGATGTGTCCTAAGTATGTAATTTCTTTTCTTAAAAATTCACATTTGTCGGGTTGAAGTTTTAAATTATGAAATCGTAGTTGATCAAAAACTTTCCTGAGTTTTTCATTGTGATCTTGTAATGATGATCCGTATACAACAATGTCGTCTAAATAACAAAAACAAACTGTTCCCTGAAGTCCTGATAATACAATGTTCATTAGTCTTGCAAATGTATTGGGTGCAGATTTTAAACCAAATGGCATTCGATTGAATTCGAAATGTCCTGAAGGGGTACTAAATGCTGTTTTCTCTTTATCTTTTTCATCCACTTCTATTTGGTGAAATCCAGAAGCTAAGTCTAAAGTTGAAAAATAAATTGAATTACCTAGTTGGTCTAAAATTGACTCTATATTTGGTAAAGGATAATTGTCGCCAACGGTCATTTCATTTAGTTTTCTATAATCAATCACTAATCTCCATTTTTTTCTTCCTGATGCATCGGCTTTTTTCGGTACCACCCATACGGGGCTTGAATAAGGCGAATGAGAATTTTGAATAATATTTTGATCAAGCATATTTTCTATTTGGGTTTTCACTTCTTCTTCATGTATTTTTGGATATCTATAAGTTTTTGCTGAAATTGGAACTTGAGTCGTTGTAGGAATTTTATGTTTCAAAGTTTGCGTAGACGTTAAGTAATCTCCAGGTAAATGAAATAAATCTGAGTAATGATGGCAGATTTGTAATAATGATTGTTTTTCTTCAGAATTCAAATGATCAATACGTAGATTTTCGAATAATAATTCCTTCCGCTGTTCAGGCGTTATTTGTTCAGTGAAATTTATCATGACATGAGGTAATATTTCCTCTATTTCAAATTTTAATTTGTCAGCATCAATTTCTACGGCGGTGTGTCTTAAATTAAGAATGGGTAGATAAGCCTTTTGTTCTTTGTTTTTAACAAGTGCATTCGGAATAAATACGTCCTTGTCAATTTCGCGATTCTTAATCATGCCTTCAGATAAATTATTAATAATCTTGACCTGAATAATTGTTTCACTGCGTGGTTGCAAGGTTATTTTCTTGATACGTTCAAGTCCTTCTGTGTTTTCAAATGGTATAATTAAATTTTTGACGATCAAGGCATTTCTGTTATAATCAATTACGGCATTATTTTCTTTGAAAAAGTCAACACCTAAAATTCCGTCATAATTATCAAATCGAATTTCATGACTGACTACGACTTGTGATGTTAAAGGAAAAAGGAAATTTTCATATTTCAGGATCAAATCAACTGTGCCTAAGGAAAGAATTGGTTGATTTGGATTTATTCCATTGAATAAAACAGTATTTTCTCGATTCAATTTAGTAATACTTGGTATTAATGCATCATGCTTAATCAAAGAAATAGATGCTCCACTATCAATTAAAAATTTAATTTTTTTTGTGGGTGAATTATCAACATTGAAAGAAACTATTTGTAATTGTGTTCCGCAATAATTTATTTGAATGCCTCCATATATTGGCCATGGTCTAACTCTGGGACATTCGGCAGAGTTTGACCTTCCGAGTTTAAAGATTCGTTTCCTAATTGATTCACCTTAGGATCATGGAAATGGTTATTTCTATTTTGTCTTTTCCTACAATTTTCGAATGTGTGTCCAGGAATCTTGCAAAAATTACATATAATTTTACGATAATTTGGATTATATGAATTTGAGTGACTTTGATTTGGATTATACGTACTTTGACTCTGATTATTCTGATTACTATTTGGACGATCGTTTTTCCCATTAAATTGTTTAGATTTCTTTCTACAATTCTGAGTAGTATGATTTTTCATTTTACAAAAATTACAAAAGAGATTTGTTTGATTACTTGATTTATGTTTAGTATAATTCAAAATTTTTTCTTCTTGAAGTGCAATATTATATGCTTCATTTAAATTGTCAATATCTCGCGCTCTTAACATTTGGCTTATTTCGGATTTACAGTGGATTATGAATCTTCGCAAGGCTGTTCTTTGTATTACTTTTTTAATAGCTGTAAATTCATCTGGTTGGGCACATAGGTATTCAGCTTGTATGCATTCATTTTTTGTTTTCTCGACTCTTTTGAAGAATTCTGTTATTCCCTCATTAGAATATTGTCGAAGAGTTTCTAACTCCTCATGCGTTTGTGCAACATGTTTGGTCTGACTATAGTACGTTTTTAATTTTGACTTTAGGGTTGTCCAATCACTTATCTCTTCGATATCAATTTCATTTATGACGTTTGTTGATAACTGTGAGACAACGAAAAGAAATAAACTTGGAATTTGTTGGGGTTGAGCTAAGGAAAATGCTGAATTGACGTTAGTGATAAATGTGTTGAGTTCTGCTCTGTCTCCGTTGAAAGTTTTTATAAATTTGAATAAAACTGTTAGTGGAAGTTCCTCAAAAGGTTCATCATCGCTTAAGTTATCATTTGACATGCCTGGTTTTTCTTCTTTAAAAGACATATTTGTGCAGGAATTATATACCTTACAATAAGATTAACTTACTGTTTATTTCCCGAAAATTTGTTGTGGTCTTTGGGCAGGGCCTTCCGTCGAGGTGCTCCTCTGACTTGCGTCCGGAAGTAGTGGTTTATCGTCTTGGCTGTAGGTGATCCCTATCTGGCGATCCCTGTAGATTCCTCTGGGTAACCCTTGATTTAAATTGGCTGGATCCCTCTGTGGGTGATCTGGATTCGGTTCCCTCTTGTGGGTGAACTTGATTTGGTTCCCTCTGTGTGGGTGAACTTGCTTTTGTTCCCTCTGGGTGAACTTGCTTTTGTTCCCTCTGTGTGGGTGAACTTGCTTTGGTTCCCTCTGGGTGAACTTGCTTTTGTTCCCTCTGTGTGGGTGAACTTGCTTTGGTTCCCTCTGGGTGAA
This sequence comes from Adalia decempunctata, assembly GCA_951802165.1. NCBI lineage: Eukaryota > Metazoa > Arthropoda > Insecta > Coleoptera > Coccinellidae > Adalia > Adalia decempunctata. The sequence continues at coordinate 36,561,569 of OX637701.1, read as the reverse complement.
CTTGCTTTGTTGGGTTCCTCTGGGTAATCCTTCTTTTGGCGATCCCACTTCTGACACCAAAAATTCGTGTCGTATTCCTTTGTTGAATTTTTGGCTTTTTAAAAAACGTTTCTGACACCAGGGCAGCTTTTTAGAGTAGCTCCGAAACTCGTAGAATGGCTTGATGAGAAATAAAACACTTCGTTGATTTTCACTTTTATTCACTTAGCTATACTGGCTAACAATAACTTCCTTATTCACTAACTTTACACTACGATGTTACGATTAATTAGAACAAGGTTAGAATAGTACCGGAGCAGAGATTTAACAGAACTGGAGCGGTGTCGCTCTAACTGCTTTTATATTATTTTATGAATTGCTGTGTCAGCTTTTCTATTTTTAGTATCTTTTATGGGTTTTTGGTATTACAACAACATACACATGAATAATACGGTGAATCATCGATCTTATACACAAGGTCTCAATGCAATGTAGTTTTCCTTATTGAATTCTTACGAGCAACGTGTTTCTTGATAAATAGGCTAATGATTTTTTGCCTGGTCGGTCCAAATTAATTTGCATGCTTGATTTTATTTCATTCATTTCACACACCCGCTCCGCAATTAATTTCGAAGATTTAAGGCGGTTTGGTTGTTTGCCTTTTGTGTAAGTTTGCTTACTCTGTTGTTGTTTGCTCCGTTTTTTACACTTTTTAAATACTATCTTCATGACTTCCTTTACAATAATCATTTAGGTAGGTGTTCTTCTTGATGTTTGCTTATGTATGTATGTAATTATCCTTTTTCAGTCCTGATGGAGTCTACAAATGTAGACGAAACGTTGACTCATAAATAAAGTTTTGTACAATATTGGTTTTTGTCCTCGTTCCCGTGATCTCCAATTTGAATTTCATATCAAGGACGTGACTACATTATGAGTTGAACAGAACCCTATTTTTTTTTAATTTGTTTTATTCAGTGATGAAGCAACCTTCCACGATTCCAAAGCCGCCAATGGGCACAATTTTCATTATTACTCTGTAGAAAATCCAAGAATTATAAGGGAAATAGACAATCAACACAGGTGGTCATTGAATGTCTGGGGAGCAGTAATCGGCAATCATGTGATAGGCCCTCTTTTTTCCGAAGGAAATTTGGATAGAGCTGCATATTTTACTTTTATTCAGAACATTCTTTCCTGAATGTTAGCAGTGCTACCTACGGAAATACGGAATGAAATATGGTTTCAGCATGATGGAGCACCCGCTCATTATTCTCGTCCTGTGTGGGATTTACTGGACCAACAGTTTCCAAATAGATGGATTGGTAGGGGCGGACCGACAAGATGGCCTGCTAGATCGCCGGATCTCACCAAAATTGATTTTTCTTTGTGGGGATACATAAAGGGAATCGTGTATGATGAAGTTCCAACAACAGCTTCCAATATACGAGAGAGGATTGTGACTGCTTTCCGAAGCATTACTCCAGCCATGCAGACGAGGGTTAGTGGGACATTCGACGATCGGATCACTTTATGTTACAGAGAAGGTGGACGACACTTTGAATATCTCTTGGATCATTGACACAATTTTTCAACGCCCGTTCGATTTTATATCCAATATGAATGAAATTTTCCGTTCTGATTTCATTTTTCGTACCTGCTGGACACATGAGTGAAAATAGCCCTCTGGTTACTTCTGAAAAATGTAAGGTTTTCAACTGTGTACATCATCATGGAAAAAAATACAGGTGTTACATTGAAAAAAATCGAGAAAAAACAATTTGAAATTCTTCATATTTGGACATTGATATAAGAGAGGTTGATCATTTAGGAACGATGACTAGGCAAATTCTTGAGTTGAAAGAAATCCTGATCAGATTCATGTTTCTATCGCTTCTGGAAATCGGTAAAGGGCTTTTATCGAACTACTGAAACTTTGCAGTTCTTTCTTAATAAGATCCGTACTGTTGGAAAAATATCCATAATATTTTGCATCACGGTAGAGGTATTGAAGAGCATTGAAAATATGCAAAAATGTAGGGGGTGTTCTATTTAAAAAATCACTAATTTGTTGAATAATTTTATTTGGGAACACCCTGTATATCATAAAATAATTTCCTGAGATGCAGAATTGCAAGTATAAAGGAAATGCTTTCCAACTAAATTCTTGAAACGTCTGGTTTAGCAGCTATAGAAGCTTAACGCACTATTGCAGTATATGTTAGTTCATGGAATATACTGAAGTCATGCGAATTTTTCAGCCACGAAATTGAAAGGTCAAGAGAATTGAAGCTATTGTCGAATGTGAAATTGATCGCTGAATGGATTTTATTAATAAACTCTGGGAATATGTGTGATTATCTCACGATGCCCGTGTTGTAGACATCATTCAATAGCGTATTTAGCATTTTGATGCAGTTTGAATGATAGAAAACTTCAATTTTATACCTGCTAGGAGATGTAATGACAGAGAGAACTGGTCATTTTTATGAAGTTCCATTGAAAAATACAGTTTTGGAATCTGGGCGTTCATTAGAGTAATATGTGGCCAAATTAGTGGACAGCTAGGACGTAGTGGTAGGTAAATAAAATTCAGAGATTACCTGACGTTTCGCTAACTTTATTGTAGCTTCTTCAGAGGCTGAAATAAAAATATACAATTGTTGACACAAATACAATATTGAAAATACAGGACATTCGAATCCACAAAACACACTTTACAATAATATTTCACGTAAGAATAAAATCGACTTATGGGCTGGGAACACTTACTATCTTTGGTCAATCACCCTTGTCATAATACATGCAAACCGAAATCATCTAAAGAGCACTTGGATTATTATTTGACTATATTTATTTCACACACTTTTGATATTTACTTCAACGATTTTTAATTTATCTATTATATGTCAAATTGACAATTCAGTGACAATCATCACAGAGCCAGGTACCTGTCTCTCACACATACACACACTCACACTATTAACCACCAGATCACCCCATCGTCCGTTGGATGTCGCTCTCAAACCTTTCTTCCGAATCCTACTTTGTCGGTTTTGCCCGCGATGTATAAGTTCTAAGACTACATGGGCTTCCAAGCCTCAGTAACCTCATCATGGACTATATAGTCCAAAAACCACTACAAAATAAAAATAACCTCAGAATTGAATGGGTCCGGTACTATGTAGATGACATGATCCTGATAGTTCACAAAGAAGACATCCAAACGACAGTGGACTTGTTCAACTCTATACATGTCAAAATTCAATTCACAATGGAACTGGAGGAAAAAAATAGATTACCTTTTCTTGATCTTCTACTTATAAAAGAAGATAATATAATTATTACGGACCTGTACAAGAAACCAACCAACTCCAGCAGAGTGCTAAACTTCCGATCATCGTGCCCATTATCACATAAAATCTCCATCATCACGAACTTTAAACACAGAATTCTAAAACTCAGTCACGAGAAATTCCACAGTAGCAATTTTCTAAAAGCCAAAAAAATACTGAAATTAAATAACTACCCAGAACAGTTGATAAATAGAATATTCTACTCCAGTAAACATACAAAAAAAAAGGGACGACGAAATCCAATACTACAAATTTCCTGCAGTTGGTACAATAGACAAAAAAATACAATTAAGTTTAAACAAACACAAAATAAAACTAGGTTTATACAACCATAAAAACAACTACAAACACATATACACTAAACTCAAAGCAAACACAGAGAACAAACAAAAGTCGAACATAGTATACAAAATAACATGTAAACAATGTCCAAAAACATATACAGGTAACACCAGCCAATACTGCTATATGCGAGCTAAACAACATGCAAATGATGTGAGGAACAAAAAGAAAACCACAGCTCTCTCAAAACATGCCAAAGACTACCAACATGAATTTGATTTCGACAATGTAAAAATCGTTGCAACAGAAAACGTCCAAGAAAAGAGGGAGATTTTAGAAATATTGGAGATTCAAAGAGATAAAAACAGCTGTAATTTCAAGACTGACACTGCTAAACTGAACCCAATGTACAAAGTTCTAATAAGTTGAAGAATCGAACTTATACATCGCGGGCAAAACCGACAAAGTAGGATTCGGAAGAAAGGTTTGAGAGCGACATCCAACGGACGATGGGGTAATCTGGTGGTTAAAAGTGTGAGCTAGGAGCATAGAATAACTGGAGAGAAGGCTCCCCAACGAAAATGAACTGCCAAAAACGTCCGAACTTGTCAGTTCGCCACAAGGTCACGAGATGGCGACAACGTCGTTTCTTCCTACAACATGGCTATCCTTAATAAAATTATCTTTAATGGTTATTAGTTGTTATTACTTATTAGGTCCCATTTATTACTATATCATAATATATATTCTTTTGAAAGAAAGCAATGCATACTTTTTTTCGTAAATCCGACAATATAATACATATAGCACATGTAAAGAAATGGCTACAAGGATCAGACTGAATATAGGAAGAAAAATCTGTTTCCCGCTCCGAATCTAAGTGTTAGCAGAGGGAATGTAAGCGGGGTACCATACAATTCTGCGTATAATACACGAGAACAGATAAAACCTCAGTCTTCCCGTATAATAATAATAATACTTACCTGAATGTTCGCTTTTTTCGATAAGGATATTGTTTTGACAAATTTATTACCGATCACAGACTTCCCATAAAATTGCGCATAAAAAGTTGATTAGAATAAAGCGATTTTATGTCATCAATATGTTATGACTTATGGCCATTTTCAATTGAAAAGAAGCATAAATGTATCAATAACAATGACAGCCACATTATATTCTTTGCAATTGTAGCGCCATAGAACAAGATATCTGACATGTTACTGAATAAACGATCTCAGCGTTATCTATCGGGCGTCACACGAAACTCTAACCTCCGCCGTTATTGGCAGTTCAAAATGATCTGTCGAGCGTATGAAGCCTTCCCTCCAGTTATTCTATGCTCCTAGGTGTGAGTGTGTGTGTGTGTGAGAGACAGGTACCTGTCTCTGTGATGATTGTCACTGAATTGTCAATTTGACATATAATAGATAAATTAAAAATCGTTGAAGTAAATATCAAAAGTGTGTGAAATAAATATAGTCAAATAATAATCCAAGTGCTCTTTAGATGATTTCGGTTTGCATGTATTATGACAAGGGTGATTGACCAAAGATAGTAAGTGTTCCCAGCCCATAAGTCGATTTTATTGTTACGTGAAATATTATTGTAAAGTGTGTTTTCTGGATTCGAATGTCCTGTATTTTCAATATTGTATTTGTGTCAACAATTGTATATTTTTATTTCAGCCTCTGAAGAAGCTACAATAAAGTTAGCGAAACGTCAGGTAATCTCTGAATTTTATTTACCTACCACTACGTCCTAGCTGCCCACTAATTTGGCCACATATCATAGTATTGGAGACGCAAAACATCGATTCATTAGAGTAAGTTCAAATTTTGGGACATACTGAAAAAGGATCAATTTAAACAAGAAACACTCTTTGCTTCGAACCGACGTTTCGCTTATATTTGAAAGCATCTTCAGGACACAATAAATATAAAAAAACATGTTGTTATCCACTATGTTTAAGAAAGTTGGAATTTAAAGTTACATCGAGAGATATGCCTTTTACCACAGTGTATGAATGTATAGGTAGAATTTCAAAACAATAAATAGATAGGTATAGGCTAAAAACAAACAAATATGAAAATCACAATATACAAAAATATATGAAGATTTTAACAGCCAGTGCGATGTGATTATGCATTTGTTAAAAAGAGACCGACAAAAATAGGTACATACCAAAGCTATTAGGTTTCTTTTGGTCCATAATTTTCATTTCATTAGGGCTCCACACAGGTAAACAATCACACATCAGAATACGAAACATCTATACTCTATTCACTTTTATAAAGTATACCGGTTGGCCATGGAATTCTGACACATTTCACCGTGTATATTTTGAAAATGCTAGGTTATGGTCATTCTTTTGTCAGTTGAACAAGCAACGTTGCCGTTTCTACATTTATGTCGTAGTACTCATGTTTTTATCAAAATTTTCATTTCCTTTCGGAAAATAATGAATTTGAAAGAATATTATGTGAATTCAATAATTCCAAAGACCTGGCGAATTTTGGAGAAATTCTCTTCTCGTAAATACTGGAAATATTTCACGTATATAAACATGGTTGAAAGATTCATTTATGCTATTTGCTTGTACGGAAATCAAGAATCGAGTGTTGAAATTTCACTGAAAATAATGGACAGAATAGTCCGTTACTTTGCGATAGTTCATTCGAAAAAAGAATGAAAGTATTCGCATAACCCTTCAGAAAAACTCATAAACGAACAGTGGAATTCCTAACGTTTCGAAAAATAAGCCTGCAGTGAAATACCTTTTTGCACAACTTGAAATACTCCAGTATAAAAATGTAGTAGTACTACGAAACCTGTGTCACTTTTAAACCTTGAAAGAACTAACTCCAATTACAAACTTAAAAAAAAAGAACGTCGGCAACGTCTCCGAGATTAATTCATTGACGTAATGTCATTAACAAGTGCCAACCTGCGATTCTTTCAGGTAAAAAAACTTGATGAACTTAAAACTTGGCCAACCGCGATACTTTAAGAATTTGAATGGAGTGTACAGGGTGAGTCTTTGACTTGTACATATATTTTAACTGTAGATTCTTGAGGCTAAAGGAAACCTTTTTTTCATTTTCCATTTTTTCGAATTCGGCTTTGTTGAAGAGATATAGCGATTTGAAAAAAAAAAAATAGGGCTGAATACGTGCCTGATATTATTCTTTACAAACACCTCAAAGTTCATATTTTTCGATTGAAATTGATGTGATTATTAGATATTCTGGGTGATACATTCAAAAAATACTCAAGCACTAACCTTATTTGAAAAAGAATGTTACAAACACGATACACTTAGTTCTGTCCAATCATCAGTGGCGGCCCGTGACAGTTTAAGGTGGTGAGGCACATTATAAAAAAAGATTTCTTGCCGTGGCGTTGCCGAGACAAAGGATAAAACATGAGGAATTTCATTGGGGAATAATGCCATTCTTTCAAATGGTTCGCCTCATATATACGTAATTTGCTCATTCGATATCGTTCTTTCATCCCTCCAAAATTCGTTTTAATACATAGCTACTTATCCTCAAAAATTTATAGTGCTCGATTAATAATTCTTTATCGCTAGCATACTTGAGGTCATTTATTTCGATGAACTTTTTGCTTCGTAAAATATTTACTTGGGCGTATATAAAAACTGATTTTTGCGGGTTGAAATGAGCGAATGGAATACCTATATGGTCAGACATTTTGGAAAAAATAATCTTATTTGCTGAAATTCTTCAATTTTCAGACCTTCTCAAGAACATCCTCTTCAAGTGAATCGCTTTTCAGCATATCACCAAACTTGAAACACCCATTAATCAGAAAATTGTAGTTTACTTTACTCTGATAATGAAGTGTAAACTTCCCCTTGTCCATACATTTTTCGTAATATGCACTAAAGAATAAAAGAAAATAAAGGGGTTGCCATTATAGAACAAATCGACTCAATTCTAGTACCGCAACAAAAATTTTAGGTACAAGAGCAACAACTTTTGCAATGAAATTATCTCTTATTTCGAACTGACGTTAGTACATAACCAGTTTAGTATAGTATAGAATGAGATTTTCTATTTCATCGCACTGTACTATGAGTTTTCTAGTGAACTCTCTTCTTCGTCAGTTGCGTAATAATCTGAAATCATCAAATTCCAAAAAAGACACTGCTCGTGATATAATCATTATGGCTGCATTGTTCAATTTGTTTCTATCTTTCGTTTGAAAAATATGCCCTTGCTAGTTACACCCCATCAGATAGAAGTCTGTATCAAAAATACAGGGTCCGGCAGAGATGTATGAAGTTTTTTGGATGCGTATAACTCGGCGAAGGGGAAGCCTAAATTTTTCGCAATGGTTGATATGTGACCGCAAGGAGTTGCCATTATTTCTTGTTCAGTCGCCATGGAGCCGTGGACGCTAGAGCAACGGGTGTTTGTGTACGATAGTTTCATTGAAACCGATCGTTCTGTGGTAGCAACTCAACGTAGATTTCGAACACATTTTAATGTTGGAAGGCCTGAACGTGTTCCTTCACGAAACACCATCCTAAAGTGGTTGCACAATCTCCGGACGAGAGGTTCGTTGAGCCCTGGTGTACCTAGGGGCAGAGAAAGAACTGTTAGAACTCCGGAAAATATGGCCTCCACGATCTCACCCCATGTGATTTTTTTCTGTGGGGGCACCTAAAAGCTCGTGTATTTATTGACAAGCCACGTACCCTTGACGAACTTTCTCTTGCAATCACCCGCGAAATTCAAGCAATTCCAAACAACATGCTGGAAAGATGCATGGACAACTTCACAAATCGGCTGCAGGAGTGTGTGGAAAAACAGGACAACCACTTAGATGACATCATCTTCCGTTCATGATTATTTTTTATCTTTTTTTTTTCATGTGGTATCAATGGCAAACTCTCATGTACATTTAAAAAAAATAAAATTTCATTTTCCTCAAAATCTCACTTAGTTATGATTTTTTCAAAAACGTCATACATCTCTGCCGGACTCTGTATTTTGAGTAGTTGAGCTTATTTCACGATCTCCTTTTTATAAATATACTGATTGCTCTAAATTTGGAAATCGGGTTGTATTTGAAGATGATATAGAAACGAAAACGCTTATTTCAGAAGAAATCACAGATCACACGATACGGAGTATTCCAAAAGTATACACACATATGTATAAATAATTCAATAAAAGTCCTGATTAAGTCCATTTTTCCCTCTACCAATCGAAATTTCAATACCGTCTTTACGAGCCGACTTCTGAACGTATATCATCCAGACGAAAGGGCGAGAGGCTAGCCTCACATCCATCTATGAACGCGCCAAGTTTTCTCCTACCAAAGCGGACCGACGCAGCGGTCGATGCTCGAAGCGTACGTGCTAGACCAAGAAGCACGTGAGGCCAGCCTCCAACAGTTTACTTTTTAAAGAGCAAGTGAGATGGAACATAAGAATGGAGAGATATGAAATTCGGAACCTTTTAGCGCGTTCGGCAAGTATATATCCTGTCTTATAATATGGGACGGGGTAAATAAGTGATCGAAAATTTTTTTGTCGAACGCGCAATCATTCATGTTGAATCTAATTGTGACAGGAATGATAGTGATGAGGGAATGATATAATTAAATATTCGATTAATACGAGTATTTTTTCAAATTTATTGGTGAGGCACTGCCTCACCTGCCTCATAGGACAAGCCGCCACTGCCAATCATTTCGGCAATTGAAAAGCTATATTTCTCACACAAAAATAAGTTCCTTCTTCGATTGTCCTGGAGATTTGTTCATATTTTCCTCGATATTCTTAAACGATCTCATTGGTTTCTCACTAACCTATCCTAACTCCATCAACAAAAGTCATATGATTCGGGGTCAATGACCTAACCTTACCCATCCTCTGTGATATTCACCCACAGAACTCTAGAGAAGACGATGCCAGATTGCCGATTTTCTCTTCTAACAATGGTATAGGCGAACTCAAGAAAGCAGTACGTCCCCTATCGTTAGCGGGTGAACTATCACAATCGCTACAGGCGTCTAGGCGTTGCTCTTTGAAAATGCCAAACGAGTAGTTCTGATTCTCGCCAATATAGCGCTACGTTCCTAATTTCAGTCGCCACGGCCGTGGATGTAGCCGCCACGCAAGAAAAACCGTTGTTCTGTGTCTTCAACCAGTCCAACCTAAAACGTTAGTCAGTGATCCCATACACGGCATAAACGAAGTTCACGCTTGATTCATTTACAGAGAATAAAGCGAACAGGTGATGATTATGTAAATGACTTTCAGTGAATTGATGTAATAGTAGTGTCGAGTTATATTGTTTCGATAGATATTTGGCTGAAGGACCGGTAACGAAGAATTTTAAATAGAAACTGCCTATAAAATGTATAATTTCATGCTCCTTAGAATTAAATTTTATGTCCCACGAATGTGGAATTTTATTATTACATATCTCTACATCAAACGTTTTTCATCATAGAGATTTTAGTCTTGGCAAAGTTGATAAACATTCTGACAACGTTGGTAAGTTGTTGAGAGACCAGAAAAGAAATAATATTCGATGAGATTTAACTCTGGACACCATTCAGATTATTCTTGAAATTCATGATTTTTTCCTCTAATTCAATCTTATACAATTAGGAATAACTTGAGAACGACGCGTTTTATTGAAAAAATATAAGAATACTTTTGTTTTTTAAAATAATTAATTTTTTCGAAAACTTGAATCGTTTATCTTTTTCAAGTGGTTTCATAGTATTTTTGCGTGAATTTATAAGTCGACCATACTGTAACTTTTTCACCAGGAGAAATATGAAATAAGTTTCAATTGACGAATATGCACCATGAATAGAGTAAACAATCAACCAAAATTCAGTTCATTCGAAATATCGGTTCCGAATATATGGAAAGAATAGTGTTAATTTCATGGATTTTCGACAACCTGTATCTTCCAAACGAAACCGAATTTTGAAAAATGGTATGGGAAAAAAGTGTTTCTTTTGATGGGAGGAATCTACAGTTAAAATAAATGTATAAGTCGAAGACTCACCCTGTATATCTAATATTCCACTAATTGTTTTATTGATATGGTAAGACAAAGTGGTGCAATTTCTTTCGTAGATTGCGTGGAAATCAAATTATTTCAGTTTTTGAATGAGATTAAAATATATGACGCTTAGATTTTCGATATCAGTCCTTTTGTTAACTGAATTGGAGTTTTTCTTTATTTTAATCATTCCACTCAACAGTCCTTTTCTTGTTTATATGTTGTTCGTCTCATATCTCAAAACCGTCGAAATTAAATTTATGTCCTGATTTTATGCAGTGTTCTACCAGAGCAGTAGGATTTGTTTTTAATAATTTGTTTTTTGGTCGTTTTCGTGCTCTTACCCATACAGCACACGACATCCGTTGGACGTCCATTTTACGACCATGTCAAGTCCAAACGTCCATGGACGTTGAATGGATGTCCATTGTACTTACAATTGTTGACGTCCATTGGTTGTTACGAACGTACGTCCATTGTACATACATATAATGTCCAAAAATATATATGAATTCTCTGTTTGAATCTCATATTTTTTCTCTGTTTCAAATGAAAATCAATAGTATTTCCAAACACAATCTTGAAATGAAATTCGATGAATGGTGCATTTTGTTCGTCCAGTTAATGTACATTTCTGGACGTCCATTGTACATCCAACAGTGAACATTCATTGTACGTCCAATTCAGATACATTATTAATGGTGCATATTTTGTTGGTCCAGTTAATGTACATTTCTGGACTTCCATTGTACATCCAAAAGTGAACATTCATTGTACGTCCAATTCAGATACACTATTAATGTTGCATATTTTGTTGGTCCAGTTAATGTACATTTCTGGACGTCCATTGTATATCCAACAGTGAGCATTCATTGTACGTCCAATTCGGATAAATTTGCATTTTGTTGTCCCAGTTAATGTACATTTCTGGACGTCCATTGTACATCCAACAGTGAACATTCATTGTACGTCCAATTCAGATACATTATTAATGGTGCATATTTTGTTGGTCCAGTTAATGTACATTTCTGGACTTCCATTGTACATCCAAAAGTGAACATTCATTGTACGTCCAATTCAGATACACTATTAATGTTGCATATTTTGTTGGTCCAGTTAATGTACATTTCTGGACGTCCATTGTATATCCAACAGTGAGCATTCATTGTACGTCCAATTCGGATAAATTTGCATTTTGTTGTCCCAGTTAATGTACATTTCTGGACGTCCATTGTACATCCAACAGTGAACATTCATTGTACGTCCAATTCAGATACATTATAGACGATTCGCAGATGAGCGCCATATTGGCCATGTTTCAGACCAAGACGAAAGTTAATTCCAGAAGAAATTATTCCAAAAAGAAAATAATTCAGTAAAACTAAGATAAATCAGATCTCAGTTTTACTGATTAATTTCCTTATGGAATACTTTCTTCTAGAATAAACTTTCGTTGGATAATTATTATTTTCGGACATGCCGATAAGTATGAACGATTCTCACGCTCCCGGCTTGCATGTTTCATATGTAAAATCTCACATTCTTGCTTGCTGAGGAGAAATATAGTGACTATATTACCATATAGTCACTGTAAGGAGAAAATGTGAGATATGCCATCTATCTTCGTCCGCGTAACTTCGAGAGCGAATTGTTTGTCTAATTCTTAACTAGATGTCGCCATCTGGTAGTCTTTCCCCAAAACGATCTCCCCTTTTGTTTTAAGAGGACCTTCGTTCCGCTGATATGATTAACTCCGGAGCACAGATAACAGAACTAAATAGATGAGACACTGACGTTTAAACCTCCAAAATACTTTTTTCGACGCCCCCTGGTGTTAGCGAACCCTTATTAAGTAGCAAAAAAAACTTGGCGGGAAATTCAAAATGGATCCTTTGTTTCTTCTATCTTAATTTTTATGAACAAATGAAACGCACAAATGCTATATCATTTATATATTCAGCACATAGTATTTCAATACAAAGAATAAATGGGGAAATACGTGTTAATAATTGAAAGAAATATTGAAAATACAAATAAATTACATGTAAATTACAATGAAAATAGATGAGCATACAAAAATTACATCCTCCATAAAGTCACAGAACACCAAAATTGCATGTAGTCAAAGAATCACATGAAAAAGAATAAAAATCAATATCAAAGGAATCATTTATCTACGAGTCCTTCTCCTGGAGGAAAAATGGTTCAGAGCAATTTTTTTTCCTTATCGAGGGAAAAATGTGCATTTTTACTCATTAGGTTGTTCCTGATTCCTTTGAAGAAATGAGGGGTATCATACAGAGGAACCACCTCCCTACCATTTATCAAGAAACCCATATTATTATTTTCTTCATTTTTTCTTAGGTACTCCCCTCTTGACTCTTGGACAAGCATGTTAATGGCAGCTTGATTTGTTGATCCTTGATCACAAATAGTGACCAAAACTTCTAGGCCAATGCTATTACATGAGCCTATAATTTCTTTGATCAAATTTTTTAATTTGATGGATTTGATTGGACCTTTACTGAAGGTGGATACAATAGGCTGTTTGAATTGTCTGCATAAACCTTTAAAAAAAACATTCACCATATCAGCAAGAACCCGTTTTCTCTCATCACCATAATCCTCTGTCCCAATAATAATATCTTTTGCATTATCGAACTTTAATCCCAACGACAATGACATTTCGTCGAAAATCAGAGCGCAAACTCTATCTTGGGAATTCTTCATTTTGGATACACTTTCCTTGAGCTCTTCAAAAATATGCTTATTAACACCAGGTGAAAATGGTAACCGTTCAAGAAGTCTCAAAAGGGTTCTTGTTGAAGGCAGAGAAAAGATTTTACATAATAAGCGATATCCTTTAGGGCTTGATTTATATAATGCCAGTGCAAGAACCTTTTCATCCAAGGTGAACCTTCTTGCATTCACCTTCAAACCTTGGTTTCTTATTTGGCTGAGGAAGAAATTATAGGTCACTATATTTACATGCTTGCACATATTCTGGAATGAATCTTTAGAGGAGAGTTTCTTTGCAGCACTCAATCTTTGTTGATAAGATTTATTTTTGCTTTTCAATTGGCTACATTTTCTTGAGCAATTTCTCAACATGGAATAGAGAACTCTCTCTCTTGTTTTCGACTGCCTTTTCCTTGAGTACTTGATTCTCTTGAGGATGTTATTTCCTGAAAATAAATTATTGATTATGACTCGTAAAGGCAGTCTTTACTCATTAGAAATCTTTCTTCGGGTAAAAACATGGTAAAAATAGTTACCAACCTGTGTAAATTTTATCCTTAACACCAAATGATACTTGGGACAAAGGTTGTGGTTCTTCCATATGAACATCCTGAAGTACTTCAGAATATGAAGGTCCTGCCATTTCATCCTGAATTGCTTCAGACAAGGGTCCTTGCATTTCATTTACTTGAAACGAAGGTGCTTCTATGTCTAAAAAGTTTTTTGTTCTTTCAATATGAATAAATACAAAATGAGTTTTTAGCTCATTTGCGTGATTTATTATTATAGTCTCTTTATCTATTAAGCATAAAGTCAATTCGTCAATCGATTCATGTGTTTGCTATTACTAACCTTGCATTGATCTCACATCCTGCCTCCCTTCAACAAAAACATAACTCTCTGGCATTCCTAAAGATTGGAAAGGTGAAACATCCATGTTTGTAACTGTATCTGAAAACAGCACAAAGTACAAATAAATTTTGTATGATCTTTGAAAACCTTGACAATGATTTTCAATGAAAGAATCAAATTAATTCAAAATGGAATTAGATCAATTTCTGATAAAATAATTATCTTACCGGGAAATTCAACTGGGGGAATAGCATCCACTGTGAGGCCCTCTACGACTGTGTGGTAAATGGAACCTAGGTGAAAAATGTCTATGGCACCCATAAAACCTATTATAAATGTTTTCATCACTCAAATTGTCCGGCATGTTAAGCTTTAAAATCTCAATCCACTTTTTAAATAAGTCCGGGTTCCTTCTAGGTTGAGGAAAACGATGTCTTTGACTTATTCTGTCCTTACACTCGGGTATACAACACGGCCTAACTTTTCCCATTTTTGAATAAACTTTTAACGAAAAAATCAACCAAAAGCACCAAACTCAAACGAGGGTCTCTATTCACAAGCGGACTAAAAAGAATTTGAATTTTTGAATTTCAAACGACAGATGACTGATTCCACCTATCACGACACAGGTTAACTAAGATCCTCAGAATACGCATGATCGTTATTCAAAAAATAGTACCACTAGCGCTACCCGTGTTTGCGAAGCTGAATTAAAACAGTATGTCAGCTTCGTCTAAGGAAGTGTCGCATCTAGTGTTTCTGTTATCTGTGAGATCCGGAGATCCGTACAAGATCTTGAATTGATGAGGATGGAACTATCGCTAGGTGCCTGGAATCTGGATGATGAAGTGTGGCAAGTGGCGAGTGTTAATCTGACAAGATTGAGTCAGATCCCATCGTTATGTTAATTATGTTATAGGTATATCTAGTTACGTCGTATCTGAATCTGATGAATTTCAGTGTTACTAATTAAATTTCATGGATTTGAATCACGTTGAAGATTTGTTTATATTATTAATAATAATGCATTCCTTATCTTCAGTTTTTGAAAGTGAAGCATAGACCGATATTTGCAGGTTACGCACAATAAACATCCATTGAACTTGAATTGTACGTCCATTGGATAAATAATGTACCAATTCTGGACATCCAATGGATGTCTCGAACATCCATAATAAACGTCCATTGATCATCCAATGTACGTACATGTGCATCCAATGTACGTACAATGGATGTCCAAGATAGGCACAATGTACATCCATTGGACGTTATCTGGGCTTGAATTGTACGTCCAAAGTGGTGTCCTGGACGTCCCATGAACGTCCATTGGATGTACTATGTACCAATTCTGGACATCCGATGGATGTCTCGAACATCCATAATAAACATCCATTGTTCGTCCATTGTACGTTGTTGTATTCCTTTTGGATTACACAACAATAGAGGAATTCGGCAAATTCTGCTGTCACCAGGGCAGCTTTATTCTTATGAAGGCAAAGCTCCGTAACACCTTTTGTAGCACAGGGCAGCTTTATTCTTATGAAGGCAAAGCTCCGTAACACCTTTTGTAGCACTTATTTCGATTTATGGAAACACTTGATTTGATTTATGAAAACACTTGACTGATTTAAGATTGGTTTATTAATAGAGCACAGAATATAAATATTGAGCGAGCGAGATGAATTGATCGTAGAATAGAAACGGACTACTCGAAGAAAGAATATGAACTGCTCGAAGAAAGAGAATGAACTGACTGATGGCGTTACGCTGCTTCTTATATATGATTTCGAGAATTGCTGAGCTAAACATTAATATTGAAACAATGAAGCCTTTGTTTAGGGGATGACAACACCTCCCCCGTAAAATAAGATTTTTGATGGTTTTTGAAAAAAGCAAAAATCTTTTCAGAATAATAAAGAAGCAGAATTACACCTCACAATGATTTAGAATTGAGAATATCAAAATGTATAAAATATGTGAGTCAAGATTGAATGAATTTCATTAGCACTATTACTGACTTGAAATTAACAGAATTATAATATTGATTAATTGAAATATTAATTATTGAATAGTCGAAATTTGATTAATTATGATTATCCAATTAAAAGGCTATTATTTGCTTAATATGAGTTAGGACATAGAATATTGACTTATAGGTAATAATTGAAAATGTTAAGATATAGGATAAATCATAAGATAAAAATAAATTGAGATAACTAGAGAGATGCAGGTGTAAATATTATTCGATTTAAAGAGGTTCTTGAACATTCAGGAATTTGAGAGTAAAAGAATGAATTTATACCATTATATAAAACTATGCAGCTGAATGATTTGAATTACTGTACAGTTACAATAAGCATTTAAGTTTCACAAATTACTAAAATTGAAAAGATTAATTAGGATTGATTCTGACGGAGTTTCTTCGTGTTCTTCTTTGGTTTTGGGACCCTGTGCTGGATGGTCGATGGTTCGACTGTGGATTGAGAGAATTGCTTGGACCATGTAGGCTGTGAAGTTCGGCATCGTAGAATACTTGGACTGGCTGCTGGATTGGTCTCCTATGGCATTGGATGAATATTTGGAAGCATGGACTTGCTTCAATTGCTCTGGGTTTCTTGGTACAGCAGAAGAGTCTTCTAAGTAGTTTAATGAAACCACACCATCTGAAGAGGTTGTACAGGATGGTCAGTAGGATGGTACCACACACAACGGACAGTGCTGTCGTGACCCATGAAGAATGCTGGATGATGAATGGCTTGTTCAGTTGTTGTTGGAGCTGTTCATCGAATTCACTCAACTTGTGCTGGGCATACTTCAGTTCATGGAGGTTGATGTGCGTGAACTTGATTGGTTCCATATGGATGGCATGAAGTGAGAGGTTCTTTCGTAGCTTGATGCAACACTCATCTTCAACGATACTTGAAGTAGGAATTTCATAACTGGAATTAGAATACATTAATACTGAACCAGTTTCTAGACTGATTAGATCAGTGAAAGCTCTGCAGTTTGAATTAAGTTTAAGGATACCCATCTGTTTTAAGATTTCTTGCTTCAGAGATTCTTCTCCACATATTATGGAAATTGGAGTAGGACTGGATAATGAGAAGAGCCATTGGTTCTCATCGAGTTCGTGCCATATTTCAGCTTCAGCAATGAGACTTCTTTTCTTGCAGGAATTAGGAATCTGGTCGGTCATCTTGGTTAGCAGTTGTACTTCACATGGGTTGTCAGCTTTCCTCATCGTAGGCATACTTTTACAAATCCATTTTTGAGGATGATACTCCACACAGTTTGACAATTCATCCAACATCAAATAACTTGTTCTCATAGGTGAAATCAATGGGTAGGGTTTTGAAAGTTCGATGTATGAAAACAATGTATTGTTTTCGAAATGAGGATTAGGTAATGATAACAATTGATAAAGATCGAAACTTTGGAAAGAAGTAAGGGGTATTTCAAAGGCAATAATCAGAATATTATCTTTTATGAATGAAGTCAATTTCATAATTTTATAATAATAATAAGTTGACTCGATACTTGGAGAAATAGGTAAGGTGAATTTAGAGGATATTTTTAATAATTCTTGATAAAGAGATTCTGGAGGTAAGATTCTATAATTCACAATGCCATGTTGTATTAATGAGATGTCGTTTACATAATTTTCCAAAGTATTTAAAATTTCATCAGTCATTTCGATTAATAATATTAGATGATCTGAGATCTGTGATTCCACCTGATATACATGAATCATACCATCAAGATTTTCTGAGTACTGATTCAATTCTTTCAAGTTTTTATTTAAGACTTCGATATTTTCATTCATTTTATGAAAAGAATTGTTGAAGTTAGAAATTGTAGAAGAGAGAATAGTAACTTGCTGCTGCATAAGAACTTTAGTTTGTTTTTGATTATTTATTAATTCATTAATAGAATCTGAGTAGAATTCAGCGTCATTAGCGTCGGGTGTACCGATCAACCATTTAACAGCTGTTCCGATTCCATTAATAAGACCTCTTTTAGTTCGTTTTGAACTTATTTGGTGAGAAATGATTCTGTATAACTCATTTATAGTTCTGATTTTTGTTTTGACGTAATTTAATTGATTAATACAATTATTAGACATATGTTCGATCATTGCGCCCGCGCCGTTACATATGTTGACAGATGCAGTATAAAAGTTTGATATAAGCTCGACATGATACTTTATACGAGTTAGATTATGATATGATAATATGACATGTTTCTCATTAGATATTTGTGCTTTTCCTAAGTTATGATAAAGAAGTCCGGAAGAAGAGTTTATAGGAGTTATATTATAATTGGTTTGATGAGCCTTGAGTAGGACTAGGAATGTGAATGACAGGAGGAGAACCGTTATTTTCTCCATTCTGACTATCTGAAAGAATATAAGGCTTTAATTGATTAAAATGATAAGTTTTAAGCTTCGAAGGACTGATTCTAAGAGTTGCAGTATTATTATTATGAATTTGCTCTATTCTATATGGACCTTTATAATTCGGAGCCAATTTCTTATTTTTCGCTTTGGCTTGACAATCATATAGAAGGACAAGGTCTCCTTCGTTGAATACATAGGTACGATTATGAGTTTTATCAAAGAATTCTTTTGATTTGTGTTTTGACTTGATGAGATTTTCGCGTGCATTTTCCCTTAATATTTTGAGTTTATTTGTTATATCATTTGCAAGATCTGAATAATTAGCAAGAGTATGTGGATGTTTGAATTGAGAAGGAATTCGTGCTCTTTGACCGAAAACAAGTTCATACGGAGTTCTTTGAGTTGATTTTTGAATTGACGTATTATAACTAAAGGTTGCAAAATTCAGAAATTCATCCCAGTTATTGGCATCTTTATTTGCGTAACATTTGAAGTAATCTCTAAGAGTTAAATGTGTTCTTTCTAATGATCCTTGAGTTTGTGGATGATAGGGAGAAGATTGCTTATGTTTAACAGACATCAACTTATTAATTTCCTTGAAAATATTAGATGTGAATTCAACACCTTGATCTGTAAGAATGCTTGTCGGAAATCCGAATTGTGTACAGAACTTGAGAAAATGAATTGAAACTATTTCAGCAGTATGAGAATTGAGAGCATAAGCTTGAATGAATTTAGTAAGATCATCTTGAAGGGTTAATATAAAACGATTTCCATTTTTTGTAGTAGGTAAAGGTCCTACAATATCTAAGGCAATTTGTTCACACAATTTAGTTGAAGTGGTTGTGATAACCATTGGGCTTTTGTTATGTTTGAAATCGGTCTTAGACTTTTGGCAAATTTGACATTTCTTGATATAATTACGAATTTGATCTTTCATATTATTCCGAAAATATCTTTGTTTGATTTTCTCGTACGTTCGTTCAAATCCTTGGTGTCCTGCTAAAGGTGAATCATGATTTTCATATAGAATTTGCTTTATTGAGTCCTCATCATCAATATCGATACGTTCGTTCGATAAAATTTCGTATTCAAAGTCTCTGAACAAAAAGTATAAAAGACTGAAAAATGTGTCTTCACGTATGATCGGATTGTTTTCAAGCAAGGCTATATTAGGAATAGAAAATTTCTTTATTTCATTGAAGTTGAATAAAAGTCTTAAATTGAAAAGAGTTCTGAATAGGTCCTCATAAGTTACTGATTCGTCGTAAAATTCTTTTAGGAATAGAATATGAAGTGATTGTTGAGGTAATTTTTTGACGATAATGTCGGAAACTTTATTATTTTCAGGTAAATCTAGGGAGTTAGCTTTTATATAGTTGAGAAATTTATTTGAATTAGCGCGGTCGCAAGACATTGGAATAACAAAGTTTTTTATTTTTGATATAGGAGTATTCGTGATTTTAGGAATTGGAATTTTGACTTCTCTTTGATGAAATCCTTTGAAATTTTCGAATGTTAATTCTTCTTCTATGACATGGATTAATTTTTGAGGAGTATTTCTTGGTATATGATAGATAGTTATATTGATACCGGAATTATGGAAAATGTGTTTAATCATATCAAAGATTTTGGGCCAATACAGTTTATCTAGGCCGCATGCAATGCGAGGAAAAGCTAAGTTTCTTTCCTTATTTTGTTGACATAATTTTTTAAGATTTATTAGACTTTGGAATACTGTATCGTATGTAGGTTTATCATGAAAATGAGTTTTGGTGATTAAATAATAAATTGTACGATTTCCATTCTTAATTGAGGCGACTTCTCCTATTGATTTATTTTGGATTTTTAATTCTTCTACTTGGCCAAATTTATGTTTAAATTGCAGTGCGATTCCTTTGTTCATGTGGAAGTCTTGAGAAACGCAGTGTACTAAGGAATAATACTCAGGTGCTTCGAATAAATCACCATCCTTTTCTGTTATGTTATGAGCTTTTATATTTTCAGAATTATTGAGATTTTCAAAATTTTCAAAAGATAGTTCTTCAGGAATCATTCTGCTAAGAGCATCGGCATTTTGGTTAGATTTTCCTTTTTTATAAACGATTTCGTAATCATAGTCCAATAATTTTAGTCTCCATCTTACTAATCTGCTGGAAGGTTCTTTACAATTTTTAAGCCAAACAAGAGGTTTATGATCAGTGCATATAATGAATTTCTGCCCGTAAAGATAGGGTCGATAATGTTTACAAGCTTCTACAATAGCCAAGAGTTCTTTTTCAGTAGTTGAATAATTTCGTTCGCATTTTGTTAATGTTTTTGAGTAATAGCTGATAGGAAGATCTTTTCCGATAGGTCCTTGAGATAATATTGCCCCAATAGCTTCATTTGAAGCATCGGTTGTTAAAATGAACGTTTCTGAAAAATTAGGAAATTTTAAGATTGGTGCTTTTGTGAGAAGTTCTTTTAAATGATCGAAGGATTCCTGGCACTTTTTTGTCCATTCAAATTTTTGATTTTTCTTTAGTAAATTATGTAAAGGTTTAGCGAGATCTGAAAAGTTTTCAATAAATTTTCGGTAATACCCGATTAGACCAAGAAATGATTTAATTTGTTTAGGATTTTTAGGTACTGAAATATCTTTAATGACTTCGATTTTCTTTGGATCTGGTTTAACTCCATTTTCTGAAATGTGATGACCTAAATAAGTTATTTCTCGACATAAGAATTCACATTTATCTGGTTGTAGTTGTAATTTATGAGTTTGAAGTTGGCGAAAAACATCTTTTAATTTTGAATTATGATCTTCTAGAGATGAACCGTATACAACAATATCATCCAGATAGCAAAAACATTTGGTTCCTTGAAGACCTGATAGAACGATATTCATTAATCTTGCTAATCGACTTGGGCTATTCTTAAGTCCCATAGGCATTCGATTGAATTCATAGAGTCCTGAAGGAGTAGCAATAGCTGTTTTGAATTTATCTTTTTCTTCTAATTCAACTTGATAAAATCCTGATGCAAGGTCTAAAGTAGTAAAATAAATTGCATTGCCTAGTTGGTCAAGAATGTTCTCGATGTTTGGAAGCGGATAGCTATCACCAATTGTTATTTCATTTAATTTTCGAAAGTCGCATACAAGTCTCCATTTTTGTTTTCCTGATGCGTCTCTCTTTTTAGGTACTATCCATATGGGAGAATTCCATGGGGAATTCGAAGGACGAATAATATCTTGATCCAACATTTTCTTAATTTGGGCATCTGCTTCCTTTTCATGGATTTTAGGTAAACGATAAATTTTGGAAGAAATTGGATTTTCTGAATTCGTTGGAATATTATGTTTCATTGTAGGAGTACTCGTTAAATTGTCTCCTGGTAAATAAAATAAATTGGAATAGTTCTGACAAATTTCTAGTATAGATGATTTTTCTTCGGAATTCAAGTGTTCTAGACGAAGATTTTCCTCTAAAATTTTAGATCTTTGAAAAGTTTTATGTTTCGAATAAGGAATTGAATAATTGTGATTGATAGATTTTTCTGTAAATATCTCAATTATTTCGACGGAAGGTCTGTCAATCGTTACTTCTTCATAATTGAGATTGAGAATAGGCACAATTGCTTTGGAATTTCTGTTTATCACTAAAGAATTTGGAATTATGATATTCTTGTAAGGAGAAACCCTTTCAACTAAGCCTTGATTTAAGTTGTTCAGTATATTTATTTCGACTAGAATTTCGCATCGTGCTGGGATTTTAATTTCATCTTGCGAGATTATATTATTGAAAGGTATCTTCTGACCATTTATAACTACAGCTTCGTCTGCATAATTAATGATTGCATTGTTCTCTTTGAAGAAATTATTTCCAAGGAGTCCGTCGTATTGGGACTGTATTTTATCTGCGTTTATAACATTGACCTTGTGAGAAATTTTGAGTTGCGATAGATTTAAGTCGACTTGTGTTGTACCAAGTGTTTTGATAGGAGCATTAGGATTAATTCCATTTAATAGAACAATATCATTTATATTTAAAGAAGTTTGATTTGGAATTAGAGCAGTATGTTTAATTATTGAACAGGCAGCTCCTGTATCAATGAGAAAAGTTACAAATTTCTTTGGCGAATTTTTTAACTTGAAGGATAAAGTTTGGAGTTCGTTAGAAGGAATAGCTTTCACATTACTTATGAAAAATTTTGATCCAAAGTGAATGCTTCTTGAATTGATAGGTCGGGATCCTGTGCATTCATCAGGGTCGACCTGTTCGCGTTTAAATGGTTCACTTTAGAATTATTGAATTCTCTTTTCCTACATTCAATTAATATGTGTCCAGGTTTTTTACAATAATTGCAGAACTTGAATGATTGAGCATTTGGATTTAGTTGATTCTTGAAAGGATGATTTTGATTTGAAGTCGATGGTCTATTCGCAGAATTGAAATTATTAGGATTTCGTTGAAAAGTATTTTGATGATTAGAATTTCTTTGGAAATTATTGTGTTGGTTAGAATTTCTTTGCAAAGTGTTTTGATAGTAAGAATTTCTCGGGAAATTACTTTGATAATTAGAGTTTTTATGAAAAGAATTATGAGCATTTGTGCGATTATATGAATTTGAGTTGCGATTATTTGAATTAAGGAATTTAGATTTAGTATAGTTAATAATTTTTTCCTCTTGTATTGCAATGGAATAAGCTTCATTCAGATCACCAATATTTCTTGCTCTCATCATTTGACTTATTTCTGATTTGGAGTGAATTATGAATCTTCTAAGAGCAGTTTGTTGTATCGCACGTTTCAAACCTGGAAGTTCATCTGGATTTTTACAATTAAGAATTTCTGACTGAATACATTAGTTTTTTGCCTTTTCGAGTCTTTTGAAAAAATCTGTTATAGTTTCATTCGGATTTTGCCTGATTGTTTCCAATTCTTCGTGAGCTTGAACGAGATGCTTAGATTGACCATAAAATTGTTTGAGAATATGTTTTAATTGAGTCCAGGATGTTACTTCTGAAAATTCGATTTCATTAACAACATTATTCGAAAGTTGCGATACCACATACAATAATAAGCTATTTATTTGATTCGGTGAAGCTAGAGAAAAAGCAGAGTTTGTATTCGTGAGGAAAGTATTGAGTTCATTTCTTTCTCCTGAAAAAGGTTTTATGAATTTGAATAAGACAGTAATAGGAAGTGAATTATCTTCATCTTCAGAGATATCATCATGAATAGGATTATTTTCTGGGATAGACATTATATAAGAATTATTGATTTCCCTTAATATGAACAAGTACTTGAGGAAAGATAGATTGACTTACTGTTTTTAGGTATTCCTTTCAGCTTCTTGTAGAATTTCTTTGATGAAAATAGGTTGCTCGAGTTTCTTCGATGGATTTAGGATTCTTGAGTTTCTTCGACGGATTTAGGATTCTTGATTTTCTTCGACGGATTTAGGATTCTTGAGTTTCTTCGACGGATTTAGGATTCTTGAGTTTCTTCGACGGATTTAGGATTCTTGAGTTTCTTCGAAGGATTTAGGATTCTTGAGTTTCTTCGACGGATTTAGGATTCTTGATTTTCTTCGACGGATCCAGGATTCTTGAGTTTCTTCGACGGATTCAGTTAGGTCCTGTGTGTAGACACCCTCTGGTCCGGTGGAAATTTTATCCAGTTACACAGGCGATGAGCGGCTTGGCGTCGATATCTTCTGCAAAGAGCTGTGCTCAAGTGGATGTAGCCAATTTTTGGTATCCACTCAGATATATCCCACAACGCTGTCACCAATTTTTGTGTTGTATTCCTTTTGGATTACACAACAATAGAGGAATTCGGCAAATTCCGCTGTCACCAGGGCAGCTTTATTCTTATGAAGGCAAAGCTCCGTAACACCTTTTGTAGCACAGGGCAGCTTTATTCTTATGAAGGCAAAGCTCCGTAACACCTTTTGTAGCACTTATTTCGATTTATGGAAACACTTGATTTGATTTATGAAAACACTTGACTGATTTAAGATTGGTTTATTAATAGAGCACAGAATATAAATATTGAGCGAGCGAGATGAATTGATCGTAGAATAGAAACGGACTACTCGAAGAAAGAATATGAACTGCTCGAAGAAAGAGAATGAACTGACTGATGGCGTTACGCTGCTTCTTATATATGATTTCGAGAATTGCTGAGCTAAACATTATCATTGAAACAATGAAGCCTTTGTTTAGGGGATGACAACAACGTACATGTGCTGTGTGGGTATTAGATATTAACAATTGAAAATCGAGGTTTAACTTATATTGTTATATCAACAAAAGAGTTTATATAAGTAAAACCTCGATTTTCAATTGTTAATACCTTAAAAACGGTTGAACGTAAGTTTGCAAAAAAGAAGAAGAGGTCCTTTATCCCACAATCTTTATTAAAAACTGAATACAGTTGACGACTAGTTTCGGAATTTTTTACTACAATTCCATTCTCAAGTCTAAGCTACAAGGAAATTCATCAAAATCTTAAAATACATAAATATTAAAAATTACTTACATACAAGCTACAATCTTCGGAAAATTCTTCAAATAATCAAAATTCAAGGCGGTCAAAACATACAACGATCAAAAAAGGTGCGCATGGCTACTTTTTTTAAATAACATCAAATAAATCCAACACAGGAAATAGAACAAGCGACCTCTAACGGTCAAGGCATGATGACAAGACAACATTCAGACGACATCTGTAAATATTACAAATAAAATAAACCAAAACTAGAGGTATCGACTATAAACGACATCTATATAAGCGCGAGTTGAACTCATATTTCAGTACAACAACAAATCAGATCAACGAGGAGAAAACCGGAGTATAGCTTTAGCCAATCTGTTTATTCAGCATATTAAGATTCATCTTATACAATCTCACTATCTCCATATATTTTCAAGGTTGTCTAATAACTGACCTCCATTCGCCAAATGTAAGATTTTAAAATTCGTTGACTGGTCAAAATCATGCTTACATTCAATCAGGTGCTTAGCAAAGTGTGAGAAGCCTGTTGAACCCGGCTTGAGACAGCTCAAATGCTCCTTCAGACGGACCTTGAAGCTCCTAAATGTTCTCCCAACATACAAGGCACCACAAGTATCACAAGTAAGCTGGTAGACCCCACTACGATCCAAAGGTTCGATCTTGTCTTTATTATTAATAAGTTCACTGTTCAAAGTATTACCGGTCTTATAAGATATATTGACAAAGGGTCTGAAAATATTTGCGATCTTATAAGAAAAACTGCCAACAAATGACAGCGATCTATATGGTCTATCATCAGGTGGAACAATCTCATAAGTTCGGGTGTTCATGTATACGGAATGTTCACTAATAATATTGGACTTTTTATTCACTAACTTATCTATCAAATTCCCACTAAAACCATTCATTTCAGCTATCTGTTTCAAAACTCCCAATTCTTTATTGTAACAAGCATCAGTTAAGGGGATCTTAAGTAATCTATCCACATAACTATGGAACGCCGCCAATTTATGTTGAATGGGGTGGTTGGAAAGGTTGTTTACAACTAAACCGGTATGTGTTGGCTTTCTATAAATATCAAAAGAAACACCCTCCCCAACTATTGCCAAAGTGAGGTCCAAAAAGTTGAGGCTATTATCCTCTTGAACCTCCAAAGTGAATAAAATGTTGTCATGTGTTGAATTGACATATTCAAGGAAACCATCCAACTCCTCAACTGCACCACTCCAAACAATGAGGATATCATCTACATATCTAGTATAAAATTTTATCCTAAACAAAATAACTGTTTTTTACATCAACAATGTTTACAGCTTCAAAGTGGGACATATAAACCTCTGCCAATATTGGAGCCAGCGGGGATCCCATAGAGAGCCCATGGGGTTGTCTATAGGTTATGTTATTATATCTGAAGAAATTTTGTCTAAGACAAACCTCCAAAAGAGTGATAAACTCACATCGCTCCTCCGGCGTAAACTCGCCTCTAATCACATCGTCAATCAAGTCGACCACCTCTTGTGTGGGTATATCGGTAAAAAGATTGGCAACATCCAATGATATAAGAATGTCACCCTCAGCAAACCGCACTTGTGAAATTCGATCAACTAACTCCAAGCTATTCTTAACCGAGTGCATAAACTTGCCTGCAAAAACCTGCTTCAACCGCGAATTAACCCACCACAACGGTTTAACCCTTTAGTGCCCAAATATCGAAAAAAGTTGAATTAACATTTTTTTTTCCTATTTTTTGTTTGTAGATGGCTTTGGAATACCACTCAAATTTTTTCAGAATTTTATTTTCATATTTGAAAAAAAAACAAAAAATGGACTTCTGAGTACCGTCAGGAATAATATCATTCATAGTGTCAATAAACCGCTCATTAACTCAGATATTTTATTCCCTTTTATCATTGAATTTTTTTACAAAATTTAAAATTCTTATACTAAGTAGCTCCTAGAAAAATAAAAATATTGTCATCATGTATCTAAATCAGTCCATTTCATGGTACTCAAGGAAACAATTTTTATTTTGATTGCAACACAAGAATACACCACAAGTTGTAGCTGAGTTACATTCTATGAGCTCTGTTACAACAGGGCCTTCTGGGAATTTATATTCAGGCATACGTTCTTCCGAAGTTTTTTTTTCCATTTTCTGTTCTCCATGTTATCTAGTTTCGCATCATGAGTTTCTCCTTCTAATTTCTTCACTGCCTGTTTTTGGACGGATTTTTCTCGAATTTTTTTCTTTTATTTTTCCTGAACATTCACTAGTTTCGGAGGGTGGTAACCGCTGTAGATTAGTTAGTTCAATAACTGGATGAGACTGTTCTGGAACGTCAGAAGAATTGATATGAGGATTTTGAACAACACAGTCAGCAACATCTTCATCATTGTCTGTTGTATTGAATTTATAAAATCATTGTTCAAATCTAGATTCACATTTTCAGAGTCACTCTCTCCTTCATCTGTAAAAATATTATTATCTAGTAGCATGGGCGCCCGCAGGGGGTGCCAGGGGGGCCATGGCCCCCCCTGAGATTTTGATGGCCCTATAGTTTTTCAGCACGACACCTCAATATTTCATTCTAATTTATATTTTGGCCCCCCCTGAGAAAAATTTCTACGGGTTTCTGCGGGCGCCCATGTCTAGTGGTAAGTATCTCATTTGCAATGTCCTCCATTTCTTTCGATGAAAGTGGTCTCTTATTCCACCATTCAATTTTTTTGGTTTCCATATTTCCTGACGGTACTTCTGCGTCCTGATGAGAAATGGGAATTATCTAATCAAAAAGATGTTCGAATGTTTATTTTTCAAGCATAAACTTACTTAGTATAGCCACCAGCAACAATATTCACAAATGAAAAATAGCAGAATATCGAAAACCAAATACAGAGACGAATACAAAACAATGATTTGAAAACGTCAGAGCACACTGGATCTAACAGCGTACAAACGAGTACACTAAGCTTTCAGAGTGCGTGGCGGAAACTATCGATACTCTTATTGGATCATGAATGGTACTGGAATATACCGTCAGGCCGCCGAGCCTTCCTTTGCATCCCGTGTAGTTTTATGACGCGTCAAAAGTGTTGGTACACAGAAGTACCGTCGGGCACTAAAGGGTTAATCTAAGGTGTAAAGCGACCCGTGCCGAGGGATGGATGGTACCTGAACCAATAATCAGGTATCGTAAACGGAGCCTCTGGGACACATGGCGACCTCCCAGAGTATCAGCCTTACACCTGTACAGGGGGCACCGCAGGTGCGGACGTTCCTTTCCCCCATACTCGTGGGAACTATATGGAACCTGAAAACAAAAAAACAAAAAACCCTGGGGAACTTCCAGCTGAAGAAAACCCAACAACCTCAACACCGGCGGCCATGGAAGTCGAGGGGATTCCAGTTGAATCGAACTCGGCATCCGAAACCGCTGCAAAATCCAGCGAGGGATCAGTAGAGGGTCAAACCTCCACTGAAAAACTCCTGGTAACAGAGAACAGGGAACAACCTGGGGGCAGTGGCAGTTCCACTAAACCTTCAGACCCTTCGGCTCTGAAACATGTTGCTTCAGGTGTAAACCGCTTACATCTGGAGGACAAAAAGAAGCTCTCAGGAGCTGCGAAAAGAAGGGCGCGAATTGAGGCGGCTAAGGCAGCTGGGGAAGAAATTAAACCCAGAAAACGCCGTAACAACCGCCGCTTTCGACGCCCGGAAGGGAAAACTGATTGTCCCGAACAAACTTCCAGCACCGCTGGAAGCAGCGGGCAATCAGACACTCCAATCAGGAACAGGGATCGCTCACAAAGAAGCCAGCCCTCTTCCACAGAGAGCTCTGTGCAGAAGAAAAAACCGAAACGCGAGCTGACCGTGGAAGTCTCAGCCTCAGGTAACCAAACTGAGCGGGACGGCTACGAGGTGGCCGCCAGAGGTCTGAAGATGGCCGTTGCCCTGGAAAGTTATCCGGAGCAGCGGTTGACCGAAGACCAGGGAATTCTTCTGCAGGAAGCAATCACTGGGGAGATATTCAAGTGCGAGCCGGGGAAGGGTCCGAACTTCAGGAACAGCTACGTTCACAAGGGCGTGCTGTTCCTGACATGCTCGGAAGAAACAACCAAAACCTGGCTGCTTGAATGTGTTCCCGGTTTGAAACCTTGGGAGGGGGCCGTCCTCAAAGCAGGACTCGCCAGGGAGATCCTCAAAACCTCCAAAGTAGTGGTCTGGATTCCAAAACCACACAACAAAATGGAATCCGGAAAAATCCTCCAGTTGATTAAAACCCAGAACATGGGGACAGAAACTGGAGAATGGCTTGTCATTAAGAGACAAGAGGAGACCACAGGCCTAACTCTTGTTCTCCAAATTGATGAGACCTCCCTGAAGAACCTGCAGGCCAGGGGAACGAAAGCATTCCTGGGACTAACGCAGGTTAACTTCAAGAATATAAGCCTTACCAGGAGCAATCCTAATGCTGCGGGCAGTTCAAGCCAACCTGCAGCACAGTAAGGCTGCTACAGCAACCCTGTGCAGAATATTCGCACAGGGCAACATCGACGCTGCCCTAGTTCAAGAACCATGGCTAGTGAAAGGGCGCATATCAGGCCTTGGACCATCCAAGGGTAAGATTATTTATAATCAGCACTGTGGAAATGCCAGATCCTGCATAATTGTCAGGAATGATTTAAAAGTTTTGAATCTGACTGAGTTCTGTTTTAGAGACATCACAGCAATCAAGACGACCTACATCGAGGATGGAGTAGAGAGGAACATAGTGCTAGCCTCCGTCTACATGCTTTATGACTCTCCAAGCCCTCCACCATCAGCACAAGTGAAGGCTTTGGTCAAACACTGCGAGGACTCAAAACTCCAGTTAATTATCGGAGCCGATGCAAACTCCCACAATAGCGTATGGGGAAGCACCGACACGAACACAAGAGGTGAGTCATTGCTTGAATTTATCGTCTCCAGCAACCTGGAAGTACTTAACAAGGGCAATGAGCCAACCTTTGTCACCCGCAACAGGCGGGAAACCATTGACATAACTGTGGGCACCCCCCTGGTGTCTCGGCACGTTGGCAAATGGGCGGTATCTGAGGAACCTTCAAACTCGGATCACCGACACATACATGTGGAGATTGGTCACGCCAGTAAACCTGTAAGAATGTGCCGGAACCCCAGAAAAACCGACTGGTCGGGATACCGGAAGGAGCTCAGAGATAACCTAACTAATCTTAGAAATGTCAAATCTAACACACACACCATCTATGATATACAGGGTCTTTCACGAGGAACCTCACCCATATTTATACGGGAAACTACTGAACGTATTTTCATGAAATTCAGCACTTATGAGTATTTCACGATGCTGATGAAATCTAAAATATTTTCAAGGCATGAGCACCTCCGGTTTTTCCGGAAATGACGTCAACTTCCGTTTTTCAAATTAGAACACCATTTATTGCAGAAATAGATTCCTTAGAAAATTTCAAGTTATTTTGATGTAACATTTTTCAGTTTTGGTTGGAAAATTCTCTCTGAGCGGGAAAATTCGAAAAAAAAATCGAAAATAGAGCTCCGCTGAAACAAGAATAACTTCGAGGTTTTTGGATGGAAAATTTTCATTTTTGGGATTTTTCAAGATGTAAGATTAGTGTATCCACTTTAAAAATCGAAATCGCGATTCATGATACAGGGG
The DNA here is from genome assembly GCA_951802165.1 of Adalia decempunctata. Lineage (NCBI taxonomy): Eukaryota > Metazoa > Arthropoda > Insecta > Coleoptera > Coccinellidae > Adalia > Adalia decempunctata. The sequence continues at coordinate 36,530,711 of OX637701.1, read as the reverse complement.
GTGAAAAAATCGCTTTCAAAGTTAGGGATGACAAAATCCTGAAAAATCAATTTTTTCTAATTAGAACCCCATTTTTTTATGGCAGATATTGAATCTACGTTACAAAATAATGTGAGTGTATGCACACCCTTGCCCTAAAGTGGATATTTTCTGAGTTATTCACAAAAAACTGTTTTTCGTCTTGAATTTTCAGCTATTTCTTTTCCCTTCACGCCAAAAAGATGAAATTTTCAGGAACTGTTACTTAAACCATGTTTTAGATTTTACTACCCTAATATGCAAGAGAAAAAAGTTACAGGTTGTTCCTAAATAGATGGCGAATTTGGATTCGAATTTGTATCGGAAACCTCTTTATTTCAACTAATCGGCCATCGGTTTTCTCTCCAGTGATAAATAAATAATTCCTTATGAACCATATGCAAAAACTTACCATATTTTACATTTTTTTTTTTTTAATGATAGATATCATTAATTACATCTACTGAATAAAGAGGAATTTGGCAGATGTAATTAATGATATCTATCATTAAAAAAAAGAATGTAAAACATGGTAAGTTTTTGCATATGGTTCATAAGGAATTATTTATTCATCACTGGAGAGAAAACCGATGGCCGATTAGTTGAAATAAAGAGGTTTCCGATACAAATTCGAATCCAAATTTGCCATCTATTTAGGAACAACCTGTAACTTTTTCTCTTGCATATTAGGGTAGTAAAATCTAAAACATGGTTTAAGTAGCAGTTCCTGAAAATTTCATCTTTTGGGCGTGAAGGGAAACGAAATAGCTGAAAATTCAAGACGAAAAACAGTTTTTTGTGAATAACTCAGAAAATATCCACTTTAGGGCAAAGGTGTGATGCATACACTCACATTATTTTTTAACGTAGATTCAATATCTGCCATAAAAAAATGGGGTTCTAATTTGAAAAAATTGATTTTTCAGGATTTTGTCATCCCTAACTTTGAAAGCGATTTTTTCACCCCCTGTATCATGAATCGCGATTTCGATTTTTAAAGTGGGTACACCAATCTTACATCTTGAAAAATCCCAAAAATGAAAAATTTCCATCCAAAAACCTCGAAGTTATTCTTGTTTCAGCGGAGCTCTATTTTCGATTTTTTTTTCGAATTTTCCCGCTCAGAGAGAATTTTCCAACCAAAACTGAAAAATGTTACATCAAAATAACTTGAAATTTTCTAAGGAATCTATTTCTGCAATAAAAAAATGGTGTTCTAATTTGAAAAACGGAAGTTGACGTCATTTCCGGAAAAACCGGAGGTGCTCATGCCTTGAAAATATTTTAGATTTCATCAGCATCGTGAAATACTTATAAGTGCTGAATTTCATGAAAATACGTTCAGTAGTTTCCCGTATAAATATGGGTGAGGTTCCTCGTGAAAGACCCTGTAGAGCAAACCTCAATCTTGCTGCAAGAGGCAATAATAACTTCATATCAAAACAACTGCCCACTAAATCGCAGTAATACCAAAGGTAAAGTGAGCTGGTGGAACAACGAACTCAAATACCTCAGAAATAAAACCCGTAAATTATTCAATCGGGCAAAGAAAACTGGAGAGTGGGGGGAATACTCCGGAACACTCACAGAATATAACAAACAAATAAGAGCGGCGCAAAGGAAGGCTTGGAGGAAGTTTTGTGAGGATATAGAACAAACCTCAGAAAGTGCAAGACTCCATCGCATCCTTTCAGAAGATCCAATCAATCCAATGGGGACTCTCAAGAAACCCAATGGCGACTATACCAACTCCGGGAAAGAAACTATGGAACTTCTGCTCCAAACACACTTCCCAGGATCCACCGTTACCACATACCAAAACCCCAGAGATGAAATCCTTGTAAACCCTGAAACAAGGGCAAGAAGGCAAGACTGGGGGGTGGCAAAACGGATTGTAACTCACTCTAAGGTACTATGGGCAATCAATTCGTTCAACCCATACAAATCACCTGGTCCTGACGGAATATTCCCAGTATTACTACAGCAGGGAATTGAAGATCTGGCACCAGAACTATGCAGACTATACAGGCTGAGTCTAGCATTTGGATGGCTACCTCAAACCTGGAAAACTGTGAATGTGGTCTTTATCTCGAAACCTGGACGGGACTCCTACGACCAGGCCAAGGCATACAGACCAATAAGCCTATCTTCCTTCCTCCTGAAAGGCTTAGAAAAACTGATAGATAGAGACATAAGGGAAACCGCTCTCATAGAGCGGCCTTTACACCAAAACCAACATGCCTATCTAACAGGAAAATCCTGCGAGACAGCTCTTCACCATCTCGTTTCGAGGATTGAAGAGTCTCTGGCAATCAAGGAAATCGCATTATGCGTCTTCCTAGATATCGAAGGAGCTTTCGACAACACCTCCTTCGAAAGCATGGTCTCTGCGGCTACTCGACGAGGCATTGATGAGACCACTTGCAGGTGGATACGCTCAATGCTTCACAACAGACTGGTCCAGACCAACATGCTCGAGGAAAAACTGCAGGTCGAAATTGCCAGAGGTACCCCACAGGAAGGCATACTATCCCCTCTTCTGTGGGACATGGTGGTGGACGAGCTGCTAACCTCCCTGAATAACCAAGGATATTATTCTCAAGGATACGCAGACGACATAGTCATACTCGTCAAGGGAAAATACACCGGAATAACCTCAGAACTTATGCGAAACGCACTGAGGACTGTAGAGGAATGGTGCAACAGAGAGAGCCTAAGGGCAAATCCGAACAAAACAGCACTCATTCCCTTCACTCGCAAAAGAAACATGGGAGATCTCACACCTCCCAGATTCTTCGGCGAAACATTACAAGTTGTAGAACAGGTAAAATACCTTGGGCTGATTCTCGATAAGAAACTAACCTGGAACCCACATCTACATCATGTAACCAACAAAAGTAAAACGACACTTATGATGTGCAGGAGAGCTTTTGGAAAAACTTGGGGACTCAAACCGAAAACCATGCACTGGCTTTACACAGCGGTAATAAGACCCAGAATCACTTATGGCTCACTCCTGTGGTGGCCAAAAACAAATCAGAGACAGACAAAAACCAACATTGGAAAAATCCAAAGGCTTGCTTGTCTCTGCATCACGGGTGCAATGAACAGCACTCCAACAGCTGCTATGGAGGTCATCCTCAACCTCTCACCCCTTGACATACATGTCATGGGAGAGGCTAGGATGGGTGCATACAGATTGATCCAAACAAAAAACTGGAGAACCAGCACAACTGGGCACACCAGTATCACTCATGTAGCTGACGTAGCCGAGCTTAATATGATTTCAGACTACATGCAACCTCTATACTCATTCGAAAAACCATTCAAAACACAGCTCGACTGGAACAGATGGGACTCGAGTATAGAATCACAATCATCTGCAGAAATAGTCTGGTACACAGACGGTTCTAAGACAGATGAAGGAACAGGAGCGGGAATACATGGAGTGAGGCCAAGAAGGGATTACATAATACCTCTCGGCAAACACGCCACGATATTTCAAGCTGAAACATATGCCATTAGGACATGCATACAGAAGAACCTGGAAAGTGGCTACCAAAGAAAACACATCCACATTCTCTCTGACAGCCAGAGCGCCATCAAAGCTCTCAACTCGACACAGATAAAGTCTAGACTCGTCTGGGAATGCCTCCGGGACCTTATGGAGCTGGCAAAACACAACAAGGTCACTTTGATGTGGGTGCCAGGTCACAAGGGAATAGCAGGCAACGAAAGAGCAGACCAGTTAGCAAGACAAGCATCTGAAACGCCATTCACAGGGCCAGAACCTGTGCTTGGAATCAGCAAAAACCGTTGCAGGACCCTGATTGAGGAGTGGATAAAACAAAGACACCGACAACACTGGGAACAGAGCGACGGGCAAACACACAGCAAAGCCATGGTAGGACGCACAAGCCAAACCCTGACAGCTGACTTTTTGAATCTAAACAGAACAAAGGCACGCATAATAGTAGGTCTACTGACGGGACACTGCGGCCTCAGAAAACATCTGAACACCATAGGAATACTTGAAGAACCCGTGGATTGCAGACTCTGCGGCGAAGAGGAAGAAACAGCCTCTCACATAATCTTTGAATGCGACGCCTTGGGAAGAAGGCGCCACAGAATCTTTGGTGAAATCAATCCGGAAACGGGAATGAATCCGAAAAACCTCATAAAAAGGCTACTGAACCTGATAAAGGATACAAACCTATTCTCGTGAGGAACCACTGATGAAAGAGTGATACAATAGACCCAAGTTGGTCGCAGTGTCACAGGGAGGCCAAGCGCTAACCCGGTCTCTTGTTTGTCAGTTTATAAATCAATCAATCAATCAACCCACTTTGACAAGTTATATGTAGGGAAATCTATAAATGAGACTACGGGTCTTATAGGCATCTCTAGAAAGTTATCCGACTTGTGTACCTTCAGCAGGCCATACAATCGTGGAACAATGTAATGAGAAGGAAAAAGCCTTTTAACCGTGACAGCATCAAGGATAACCTTAGAATTTCTTAAACTTTCCTTTACCTTGTTCGTGAACGTAGTAATATTTACATTAGCAACGATGAAACCGTTCTGTTCTATGAAATCAGTTATCCTTTTATCATAATCCTCCTTTCGGAGGACTACGGTACAATTTCCTTTATCGGCTTTTGTCATGACCAAGTTGTTGTCTTTCAAACTTTTTTTGATGTTCTTTATGACCTTAATGTCAAAATTGTGACTTCCAGCAAAGCTAGCACCATCGAACTTACTTTTCTCCCGCCTAAACAAGACTCTTAGATTGTCTCTAACTTATTTTGAATGTTATTGACAGACTGAACTATTGTCTCACGTTCCACAGAAAGGAGCTCCAACTGTCTCCTCATATGATTACTCCTAAAATCGGGGGGATTGAACTTCAAGCCTCTGTTAAGTAATGTTCTTTCATTCTCCGTAAAAACAGCGTTAGAAAATTTCTTGAACGGTTCATAAAAGGATTGAGAGGTACCAGGTAGTGTGTGTGAACTATGTGAACTTGCAACATTATTTCTTTTTAAGCATAAGATCTTATTATTCAATTTTGAATATTGTCTACCAGAGAGGAAATTGACTGTGTTATCAATATTCCGCAATACATGATTTAAATGAGCAAAGTCGAAAATTGAACTCATCTTGTCGTACAGTGCCTTCAGTTCAAGATCAAGAACGTAAATAGACTGATAAGATCTTCTAATCTCACTCTTAATGAGGTCTCTGACCAACAAACGTCTTCTTACTACACTTCTGCTTGATAAAGTTCTATTTATCCTATCCTATCGTAAGTTTGCCTGTAATACATCAAATTAATTGTATTTTTAAGGAGAATCGATAAACTGGAAATCATACAGGGTGTCCCATTTAAAATAAGCAAGACATATGTGAAAAATCTGACAAGCGATTGACATATGTCAATTTTGTCATCAGATTTGGACGATTCAGGACAAATACTATATCTCTGCTAATTTGAACTATACAGGGTGATCAAAAATAACGGAGATAGCCATCTAGTAATTTATAATGAGATACCCTGTACGCTCAATTTAGGACCACCCTGTATTGTTTCTGTATTTTTCACAATGTTAAGTGTTCAATTAATCCATGGAGGTATCACGACCGGATTCAATTTGAAATTCAGGGTATTCCTGGTTTCAGGGGAAATTTCTCTAAGATCACGGCTATAGGAACTCGGAATACTATAAATTTAATGTTAAGTATTTGTATATTGTGAAGACGATTCCCACCCTTATGTGTTTCGCTTCAAAATGCGAACCTGATGAAGCTTAATTTTGGCGAAACAATTGCTGTTCAGAATTATTAAAGATTTTGTGGAAATTGAAGTTTGTTATTATCATTTCAAGTGAATGATTTTTGAATATGGAAGCAAGATTGGATATGCGCCCCATGTTTGACAGTCATAATTTCACATGATTATGACGTGACAGATCGAAAGTTGCCAGATGAGAGTTAGTACAACTTCGGCCAGTAGACCATGTTAAGCGAAGATAATTCACCAATTGGATCTTAGAGCAACCTGCTGATTTTTCAAAACAAAACATTTTCAGTGACCAGGCCCATTTTCACCTCGATGTAAATTACATTTTGGGCTTACAACATCCACAAATGATTACCAGAGAGCAATGTATCCACACTTTATGGCTCACATATGGTCTTGAGGAATAATTAGACCGTTTTTCTTCGAAACCGAAGGAGGTAGGTGCTGCAGTAACGGTGAATGGTGAACGTTATCGTGTTATTTCTTCTGCCTCTTGTGATTTAAGCAGGACGGTGCCACATGTCATACCGGCTGGGAAACATTGACGATCTTGCACGAGTTTGCTCCTGATCGTGTCATTTCCTGGTTTGGTGACAAAAATTTGCCTCCAGGTCTCGCTATTCAACGCCTTCAGACTTCTGGATGTGGGGTAATCTGAAGTCGCAGGTTTATGCCAATAGTCTGCAACCATCGATGTATTGGAAGCCGAAACTAGACGTCATATCAATGAAATACCAATACATGTATTCAATATCGTTTCGAAAATTTAGTCGAAAGGGCATATGCCAGCAAAACCGTAGCTGTCATTCACAAATATTTTGTTTTTTACCTAATTCGCAAATGTATATTTTCTGACTCAATAAATATTTCAATACTTTGCTACAGAAAACTTTGATTTATTGAACACTTAAATCATGCGCTCTCATTAAAATATTCTTTATTTTACCAGATGTTTGAAAACTGTCAATGTTCCATTGCTTAGATCATAGTCATATATCTAATAACATCAATATGGATTATACCCCTGCTTTTCACAGTCACAAAGTGAAGCCAAATCTTTGGTAAGGCTTGAGTTGTACGCTTGCATCAAGTGGAAATTCAAAAACTGCGAAAAATGTAGAGGTTATGTTTATTCGGACAACAAGAAAATAGATACCGAGAATGAAAATACAAATACATTCAGTTCAATTTTAGAATTTGAATAGGACTTGAAGAAAACGGAATAAAACGATTGAAACACTTGTGAGATTAGGATCGGAACCATTAACATGAAGTTAAGAATGACATACTTTCCACTACATAATACGATGTGTCGGAGAGAGACAGAATTAAAAAATAAATATTCTCAATATTGCCGCACAAGCGCAAATCTGGATTGTTACCAAAGCCCAGCTTCAGTTTTGATTGGCTCATTCTCCAAATAGGAATCATCAGATATATGATTAAAGCTGACTAGTTCATGAAACAATCATTTACACGATTTATTGAAATCATTGGACACTGAAAGTTTGTTTCAATTCACATTATATTTTCTGGCTTGTTCCCACACTCGTCAAGTACGTCCAATAGGATCAATACCAATTTTATCAGTGGGTTTTCAGACTTTCTACCAAAATCAAACGAAAACATATTGTCAAATTCATGCCGAAAAACGCCCAAACTGACTGAAAATGTCATTTTCTCAGAAAACGGCGATCATGGTTAATGTGAAAGGTCAAAGAGGTCCATAGAGTTGTTTGTATCGGCAGCGACAGCGCAAACGGCCGAATATCTATATTTCCCGCACGGAAAACTGTCGGGAAAAGCGCCGGTCCTGGGAAACTGGGTGTGTGGGTGGATTGCGACGACCGTAACGTTGGTGTTGGCTTACGTCGGCAGTTGTGAGCATTTCCCAAATCAGAAACGAACAAGGGGTGAAGCAAAGAGGTGTTCAGTAGCTGGGAAAACATCAATTAGATTTTGTTAATGTAGTTTGTAGTCAGCAGCCAGTCTTCATGTTCAACGTGTGAACTGCAACAAGTGGAAGGCAAGGTGGGTAGTCATAGCTGTTGAATATATTTATCTAAAAATAGAATCCCTTCCTTTCTCAGCGTACCCTAGGGAGTCGCCCCAAGAAATTCAATAACATTTTCAGTTATAAAATCTACCTTTTTTTCCTACTCGATTTTGTATCAATTCCCTTCAAATCGAAAAACCAATAATTACCATTGAATTTTTGCATGAATCTTACCTATTTCAATATATTTCGTCTCTCCTCTCCTTGTACAAGAAAAAAAATAATCGAAAACTATCTATTCAGCGTTGTTATCTCGAACTGGGCGGCACCTGGCTAGGTTTTAGGTGGGCGTCAAGTTTATTCAGCTAGTTTATCTAGGTGAGGTAGATCCTCTTATTTTCCACTGAATTACATCGTTTTATTTCGCTTGAAAATCCAAGTAATAAATGAAAAAGTCGTATTTTTTCAGTTGAGTTTGTTGTCTTGGATGGAGGTCAATTGAAATATCCACAGGTTGTATCTGGGTGACGTGTAAATGTAACGTTGAAATTTTCACGCGGAGTTTCATAAACTGATTTCAGTCGTTAATGTTGATGTATTATGCCGAATTGGAAATAACCTGCCGAAAATACAATTTTCCATTTTCTTGGGAAAATCAATAATTTAGACGGAAGTTCTTTTCATTCATAACGGATATCGTAAATAACGGGTTGTTGAGTTGATTTATTTTGGTTCACCTATCATTATGAAATATTAAGGGAGAAGAATAGTTTTTTTTTATAGAAGTTAGGCTCAGATTTACAAAAATGATTTTTTTTAACATATTAGAAAATTCATCTTCAGTATTCGTGTCGGCATCTCATAAAGGATTTTTATTTCCCCAGTCCTCTTAGCCACTACCTTGACTACATATTAGAAAATCTGCATAAAAATAATTCTGAACATATTGAATAAAACTCTCGACTTGAAGAATCCGTCTCATTGAGAAAATTTGAATGTTCACTACAAAACGGATCCCGAAAGTGTTTTAAAATTTGATTGTATTTTCGATATTGCCATTCCATTCCCAGGAACATTGAATTTTACCAACTTTTACCATCTCGAATTGTTCTCCCTGAAGATGGTCACAATGATGACCGAAAGCTAGGATCGATGCAATAAAGAGATTGATCTGACTTTATTTGTGATTACCACACCCGATATCCAAAATATCTATAAAAGCATTAACCTGAGTTAAGAAGCTTTTCGCACTTTCCAAATTCGTGTATGGCTTGATGAAACAAAAACACCTAATCTTCTGTGGCACGAAGATAACGGTTTTTTGGGTAACTAATTACATTTATTCCGTTATTCTCATGGGAAATTTTAGCCGAATCGTGTCATCTGTTTCGGAGATATCGAGATATCGCTTTTTTATTCAATTATTTTTTTATTATTGTCACACGATCTTCACCAACAGTTGTGTGTACCCAGCTTATGAACATATTTCAATTCTATGGGATATATAGTTTTGGAAATTACGAGAAAATGAAATTTCAAAAATTTATAACTGTTACGTTTTGAAATAATTTATGATACGTATTCAAACACTGTTAGTTTAAGACTGTCTTTATTTATATTTGACGGATTCAGTCTTTACTTGATGGAAATTCATGTTCAATAACAGGTGAATAAAATTCAATTTCCACAAAATTGAATTTATTCACCTGTTATGTCTTTATTTAATAAGCCACAATATATGTACAGGTTTTTGAAAGAGGACGAGATAAGGTACAATCACCATCAATATGTATTGAGGTACACTCATAGGTATTAATCATAAATTCATAACATCTCCCCTTAAAAAAAAAAACAATTTTCCAAAATGTTTCACTCAATCATTAGTCATCAGGTTTCCTTATTTGTCTACCATACATAGTTCTGTCAGGTACGTTATACAAAGAATTATCCGAAGGTGAATCATCAAAATTGAACTAGGTTGAAACATAACTATTATTTCTTTGTGGGGATGTAACATCGCTATAGTTGGTAAACTCAGGCAAAGTCTCAATAAACCTACGGTTTCTGTTCAATAAAGAACCGTTTGGTTTTTGAATTACATATGACCTCCCCCTAGGTTTATCTACCACTTTCCCAAATTTCCAATTAGTTCCTAATCTATTTTGATATCTTACTCTATCATTTATTTCAATAGGTTTCAGAATTTTACAGTTTTCATTATACCTTGTCGTTTGTTTCTGTTTTTGAGTATCAATATTTCTATCAAACTTATTAAAATTAACTTTTTCCCAAATGCAGGACACTGATTTTTTCTATGTTTACCACGACATCGAGTACAGACTCCATTATTTCGGCTGAATTTGTACTCACTTCCAGTTGAATTTGAATTCTGATGACTTCCGGATTTTTGTTGTTGTCTTCCTGCTTGGTTGGAACCTTGACGCCTTTCTGGGAAATTGTTTCGGACTTATTTTTCGACAGTCTGCACTTTCAAAGATGTTGAGCAGGATGCTTGAGCTATAGCAGTTGACTGTAATTTAGAACATTCTGCTGGAACACAAAATCTAATAGCTCCTTCCGGATCCATCCCATCCTTTTGTAATAATTTTTCTCGAAGACTTTGATTTTTTAGCCCACAGGTGAAAATATCTTTAATCAAACCATCTTTTAGATCATCAAACTCACAGAATCGTGCTTTGTTTTTCAGATGTCACAAATTGTTCGATTGTTTCATCGACCATCTGGTTTCTGGTGAAGAATTTATATCTTTCATACGATAAGTTTTTCTGCGGCAAAAAATGAACCTCGAATTTTTTAAGAATGGTTTCTAACTTGTTATTATCTTCGTCACTGGTGAAGGTGAAAGTATTATAAATAACGAAACCTTCTTCCCCTATATAATCCAATAGTTGGGCAATTTTAACCTGATCGCATTTTTTTGCTACTTCAGATGCAATCAAGTAATTCTCGAATCTCTGCCTCCAAACTTTCCAATTTTCACCTAAATTTCCACTGAAATACATCGGTGCAATTCCTCGGTAATCACTCATTGTTAACTTATTATTTTTTGTGATGTTCATTCGAGTTTATTGAATCTTTATGATTCAATCCAGCTTATTGGGAAAATAACCATAAACCTTATATTGAAATCATTCACTGCATCTTCCTAACTGGCTTTTTATGAAAATTTTTATTTTCCTGAGAATTTAGAGGGAATGGTTCTGATTCTTTCCCGAAATCGGTAACAGCTACGATAAAACGACAAGAACCCATTGAGTTTACTGGAACAAGAAAGGTTGTCTTCACAATTACTCAAATAGTGACTCAACATAAAAATTCTGGAGTAAACGCGAGGACATTGTCCGAAAAATATCTCCCCCTTCATATTTGCTATCGAAATTGGAATTCCACATTGCTACATCTATGCAGAACTTCAGATGATTATATTGTGAAATGCAGATACTACGGGTAATCATTGAGGCCTATTAGGGCTTTATTTTGAAATCTACAGAATGTCTCAGGAAAGTGATAAGATGCAATCATATCATTTTTCTAATGGAACACTGTGTATTCAGCTAATTTTGAAGGCAAGGAAAAAATCAGAAGAAGTTTGTTCGACACCTCATGGTATGAATCTTTGCCGTTTCTGAGATATTTCGCTTTTTCGAAAAGTTGAGGGTCTCGGAAAAAATCTCGATAAATACGACTAGAATTAATTTCGTGGAATGAAATTTTGGATGTGAATGCAAGAATATGAAAATGAATACTGTCCCTATCATAATTATTTAAAACTCTACTGGGTGTTCAAAATGAGACAACGCATTGATGACATACTCAGAATATATTTTAGGGCTTATTTCAAATGGCACACATGTTTTTCAGCCGGAAAAACTTCTATATGTTCGAAAAATTGTTGGAGTTCTTCCAATCCACCTATTTGGAAATTTTCTACCTGAAAAACACTCACTTTGCTAGCAAAATGTGCGCGAGCACCTTCTTGTATTATCATTGATACTCAATGGAGCTTCTTTCAAAATTTTTGATTGATGCTTCGAATGGAACACGTAGCGATTTTCAATTTCGCAAAAATGAAAATAGTGGCGATATTTATTCCGGCATCAACCTTAAAGGAATATGAACTTATCATTAAGAATTGGTAATTTTTCAATATTGAATCCCACCAAAACATTCAATGTGAATCATTTTGCCAAAACCAAGAAGCTCAAGACATTCAGCGTTGAAAAGTTATCAGATCCCATGTGGATCCGAGCCCCAAACTCTACAAGCTCTAACGCAACAAAGACTACATATTAGACTAAAAGTATGGTCATTGAAGGGTAATCTTTAATCAATTGAAAGTTTGAGGGAATATTATCTTGAAGTACATCCTGGAACCAATAATTTCACCCTGTGTATGATTTTTTGTCAATGTTTGATGTGGAATATTCAATCCTCAGTAAGTGGGGAGGAAAACTGACAAAAATAATTTCCTAACTGTACTCTAGGTTTTTCAAACTTCATAATGAATTCCTGTAATTATTTTCACTTTGCATTAAATAAAAATTTTCTCCATGAATTCAGTACAAGGAACAAGATTAAGTATCACCTCTTCACGTCATACATAATTTTCATATTATAGTGCCGTTTTTTGATTTCGGAAATCTTGTTTTGCTGAGAAATAATCTATTTTCAGCTGGAGAATTCCAAAATTTCCTAAACTTTCTAACAATTGATTCAGACAATCTCCATACAAAAAATCATTCAGAAATATTCCTCAATCTTTCGAAAACAACATTCGGGAAGTTGAAATCGTTATTAGAACGTTATTAGAACTGTAACGTACTACTTTTGATTAGGAATATTGCCATTGATAATAAAACCAAATACGAACGAGGATGAACCTTTTTTTTATCTCCTAACATTTCTGTTGTCTTAAAGTTAAATGTCTAAACGCCTTTCTGATTGAACCTACATCGTGCCTAATAATACTGGAACAATCAATGATTTCTGGCGTGTGTTTGGAGATTCTGAATACACCAGTTCTTTCAATCGGCACTAAACGAAATGATCAACAGGACTCGAATCAGGTAACCTTGGTGGCCAAGAAGAATAGAACCTTCTCTACCTAGCCATCCGGAACCATACGTTTCATTTACATGTCGGCGGACAGTTTACATCTGAATGTAAATTTATTTTTATTATTAGGTATTATGGTAAAAAAGTATGAGAGATCAATGAACGCTAAGCTAAATTCAGAACACTATAATTTTGTACATCAATTTATCTTATGAGTTAAGATTTTTTGGAACACATTGAAATCTTTGGTAATTTCCCAGCTGAGAACTGATAATTTCCCAAATAACCACCAAACGTGGTGCTCAAATGGTAAGAAAAAAATCAATTGAGTTTCATTTCATAAGCCGGTTTTGAAAGTTGGAAGTAATGAAGAAAAGTCCGTATACTGTATGAACATGACAATTAGTCGTTATCAGGGGCGGCTCCAGGATTTTCTTTTTGGGTAGGCCCAGATTAGGGGTACATCAGTTACACCACCCCGTGCGAAGCCGAGGAGGTAAGCTAGAATAAATATAAAATTTTTGGGAAGGCCTGGGTCTACCCGGCTTACCTGCTAGATTCGACACTGCGTCTTTATACTGAATTTAATGAAAAAATTGTACTTCAATGCTAACCAATAATAATTGCTGAAATTCAGACTTTCATTAAATGAGTTGGGAAACGTATTATTGACAGTTTTCCCCCCGCATGAGTATGGTTTGAATAATCCACATCAAACATTGGAAAAAATCATACACATAGTTTTAGCGAAAAACAACCAAAATGTTCAGAGCTTGGACAAGATCATCAGAATTATGAACAAGTTGATTCCAGAACGTATTGCAAGACTGTTTATTCCATGTTGATTTTGATTCATCGATGTTTTCGGTGAAAACCGAAGATCACCCTATCACGATAAAACTTTCGATGAGGAAAAGGACTTTTAAAGGTCATTGGATAATCAGATGAGTAGCTTTTATACCAGGAAAATGTACAATTTTGTGATTTTGAAAGCGAAAGCTCTACTGAGTTTTCGCACCACCTAAATTGGCGATGTTTTAGAGCTTTTTCAATCGGAGCTCGACCACCCGACTGTATATAAACGATTCACCATCGACAGGAACCGGCTGTGTAACCACTATGTCAGCAACGCATTACTAATGGTGATTGTTAGCGCCAAAAGTGGATTTCTTCAAATTTCAAATTTTATTAGATTAGTTTGTTGAATATATCAGCAGATGCCGCGACTTATTCTTATCGGTGTCGCGACAATGTGTTCAATTGAATAGAAAAAGGTATTACCCAGTGGGCACGCGCACGTAGAAAATACGTTGAAAAGATGTTAGATAACCAAACGTTGAAAAACAGTAAAAATGTCGCGGGAAAAACGTTTTCTTGCATCGAGAATTTAGTTATTAATAAACGTTGTCTTTCAACGTATTGATTAAAAATAAATTGGACGCAATATTAACGTATATTTAAATTTATAACGTGTATGTATATTATTCTACCATACAAGTTTACTGTCTAACGGATAACGTATAAATAACGTGTATATATATTTAAGAATTGGACTAGTAGAGATCTAGTTTCCGAAGTACACCACCAGGTGGCACCACCACAGGAAGACAATGCATTACCGGTTTCAGATATATATAGCTTTATCCTGCGATGAAAACCAACTGAAACGGCAGAACTTATATTACTCCCTAGCAAGAACTATTGAGTACAGTTTTGTATAGCAGTTCCACCTAGGGGGCAAATGTCTACGCTTCATCCCGGAGGTTCCCTCAAAAACTAGACCTCTACGTACATTCATTTTTGCCATACGGAGTTTCGCAAGTACTTATATGAAGTCTCGTGCATTTACCGAGGGAAGTCGCAATTATTAAAAATGAAAAGGAGGATAATTCAAATAGATGAAAAATAGTGGAATTGTTATTAGATAACGTTTAAATAACATTTTCCATAAACGTATTCGTATTGTTAACAGGATACGTATTTTCAACGATTTAAATAGACTAGTAGTTGAAAAATGGACGTTAAAAAAACGTTTAGAACACACGTTAGCATTCTTTTTCATAATATCGTTTTTTCAGATGAACTATTCTTCTGGAAGTAAGAAAAGTACGTTGAACATAAGTAAATCATTAACGTATCCATATTGTTGACTGGATACGTATAAACGATAAAAATTGATGAAAAATAGTGGAATTGTTATTAGATAACGTTTAAATAACATTTTCCATAAACGTATTCGTATTGTTAACAGGATATGTATTTTCAACGATTTAAATGGACTAGTAGTTGAAAAATGGATGTTAAAAAAACGTTCAGAACACACGTTAGCATTCTTTTTCATAATAACATTTTTTCAGATGTATTCTTCTGGAAGTAAGAAAAGTACGTTGAACATACGTAAATCATTAACGTATCCATATTGTTGACTGGATACGTATTTTAAACGATAAAAATTAATGAGAAATTGTGGAATTGTCATCAGATAACGTTTAAATAACATTTGCCATAAACGTATTCGTATTTGAAACGATTCTAATAAACTAGAAGTTGTGGAATCGTTACATAAGAACGTTAAAATAACATCTTTCATAAACGTTATAATAATTTCGGGAGGAAACGTATTAGCACTCAATTTTATAACTGATAATTGTAAAATAACGTTTGATATATGTTATTGAAACGTATTTAATTAACGTTATAAATCATAACTGAAATGACAACTTTGAAAAATCAACTGATAACGTATTTTTCTACCAATCAACGTTAAAAAAACATTTATTCAACGTGTGTGTGCCCACTGGGTAGAATAATATAGATTTTGCTCTCGATTTTCGTTGATTTATTTGCGTGATTTTCAAAGTTTTCTTTGCTTCCTAAAGTAAAATAAATACTCAGTTTCCGAGTAATTTATAAATCTAGTGATTTTGAACTTCTGATAGTGAAGTGTCGCTATAGTTTCTTCCGCTTCCGTTTAATGAGAAATAAAGAACCACCAAGCACCATTAAGATAGGAAATTTGGGCCCCCTCCCTGTACTTCCTTGCAAGACTCCCATCCTCTGGCCAGCTTGATTTCGAAGAATTGTAAGTTGCTACGCATCAGCTCCGACATTTCAAGGTAGGAAATTCACTTTTATTGATGGTTCTCTAATCTCAACTATAAATAAATTGAGCCAAAGTACCAGTCAAAATATAGTCCACTCAATTCTGATAATGATTCCCATCCATTTCCCCACCATCTATGGAAATCTGAGCAAACGTATTGGGCCCATGGTTGAATATTCATAGCGAGAATAACCATTGGAGCTTGGATGTATCGTGGACATTCTCATAGCTTCTGGAGTCCGATTTACGAATTGGCGGAGGAACCGGGTGCAAGTCAACATTTATGGAATTGGTCGCAGAAAGCGTGTTTTTGGGCGAATCCGAAGACGCTACAGACGGCAGCTTGGGTGAAGTTGGAGCCGACGGTTCTTGTGGTTCCGATAAACTGAACCAGGAGGAAAACCGGATTCAAGTGGAAGCTGTGTCAATGCAAATCCTCAAACTATACACTGAACCAGAGGACATCGAGGCAAAAACAATCTGCCAGAGAGTAAGCACGAAGTTCGAACGTTGGGTTGGAAATATTTGCAATAAACAGGATGAGGAGGATATTCGGAGGCCCTGATGGTATTGACTCTATCAGATTGACGAAGATCCCAACCTACTAACTGGAAATACTGGGAAATCTTATGCTATGACAAGTATATGCCCAACCTTTGCGAAAGAGCAGGAAAATTCTCATTCCCAAAACATCCTTGACGAAGTTTGGAAACCATTTAATCAGACTGCTCAATGGAATTATTGCCAAGCGGCTCTCAGACAACATCAATCTCGATTAGTGCCAGCGCGTTTAGATGGCTGCTTTGCAAATAATATAACCAAATGAATATATAAATATAAATATTTATAAGAATGGAATTCAATCCTTATTTTCTATTCAAAGAAATAGATGATTCGATGTCTCAATCTGAAAGATTTATTTTCTTTAGTTGAAAATAATACAAACAAACTCTTCTAACTAAAAGGAATAACTTACGAACCTGAAAGAAATCAAAAACAATGCTATTTCTTAAGGTCTCAATTTACAATATTTGAAATCTAAAATGACGTTAATAAACAATTGACAAAACAAAGCATTCTCTAAGTTAAAATTAAATGAAACATAGAAAAGGAAATAGAATGTGGTTTCTTAAATAAAATGATACTGTTCATTTTTACATATTTATATGAATAAATACTTTCAATAAGTAGTATTGTATGATATGTAATGTTATATGATAGTTGTTTGTATTTTTTTGTACAGTTATGTAAGCTGTGACGGGTCCTATATACTTGAATGTATCCACTGAATAAAAAAAAATTATAATATAACCCAACAATCTATTATAAAACAGAGAAAATTGTAAGGCCGTCAGTTCACCATACTGACATTGGACATTCAAAAGGCTTTTGACCGTATCTCACATCACATGATTCGTAGGACGTTGAGGAGATTTAGAGTGGATGCCAATACCAACCAGTACATAATGGCAACTTACTTCTACCATATTTCATATGATAATGGCCCAGCTCAGAATTAGGAAAGGTATCAAACTAGAGGACCTGAACATTGAACGGTATTGGGATAGGCCGATGACTTTATTCTTCTAGATGAAAATATTGAAGATGCCCAATTTTTGCTAGGACTCGTCTGCAAGTTCCTCCAAGCACGACACTCATCCCTGACTGCATCGAAGTGACGTTGATCGTTTATGGTCGTGGTGCCATCCGAGAAAAAACTTTGCCTCCATAACATAACAAAATTTTATGTAACAACTGAGCCCATCCCTCCCATGAAGAGTGTTGCTGAATCTTGGCTGCTATTTCTCGAGCGGTGGAGCAGTCCAGTCGAATATAAGTATCCTATCCAAACAGGTAGATAGAGTTATCAGGGCACCATTGAAACCGAAGCAAAAATGGATATAATAAGAACTTATATATGATTCCAAAGTACATATCCGAACTGCAAGTAGATCAAATTTGCAGATATTACATCAAGAGGATTATTAAACTCCCGACCCACATTATAGATGGAACGAAATTTGGAGGACTTGGAATTTTTTTTTCACGAGGAAAATTCCACTCCTACTGCTGGAAACCAAAGAGAGGTCACCATTCTTTGATGGTAGGAAGGATTTGCTCGATGGCACGAAGGAAGGGCTGGCGTATAACTGAGGAGCCCCCGTCCGCGATGGTGTACAGGGTTTTCCAAATTCGATGATCACTGAGAGCATCTCGATAACCATAAGGGTTAGAGAAAAAATGTTCAAGGACTCCCGATCTCTTTTGTCAAAATAATCAATTGCCAGCAAACAGATCCTAGATATCCGAATTGGTTCTCAAGTTACAGAGATATCACTTAAATTCCAGAAAGTTATCTTTAATGATTTCTATTGCCTATACGTTGCTTCCATCTGATCCGAAAAATTATTCGCCGTTCAAGTGCTAGAGAGAAAAGATTGTGTCTTTTAAATGGGAAATCCTATATTTTTCATCATTGATTCTTAGCCGCAGATTCACCGAGTATTATCCTGTAACCGGTTTTTCGAAAATCTGATCCGTTTCAAAGATATTGAGTTTTTCGTCTTCACTTGAATTGGGACAGCCTGTATATGAAGATTTTTCTTCTTTTGGATATATTTTATTTTTATTTGTTGTCTAGTTTGTTTTTTTGAATAAACTGATCTTCTTGAATGAAAGAGATATCATAGAAGAATACGATATTTCCTGAAAATTTCGATTCTATGAAATGGAAAACTTCATTTGTATACTCCATTCACAATTATAAAATCACAACTCTGGTCTTGGAAATTTGACACATTCCACTCTGTATCGAATTTATGACGTTTTTCAAAATATTTCTATGTTCTAAGTCAACACTATGTTGCCTTTCTACAATCTTAGCTTATTTCTCAGAATGTGAATTTATGCGGAAAATGAATGAATTGGAAAAGATGTGATGGACGAAAATAATTAACGTTTATATGAATTGATAGAAGGTTTCCTTTTCTAGTTATTTCCATGAAAAATACAAGAGATCACTGTTGAAATATATTATTTTCCGCCATGGAAGAAAATTGCATTGCTTTCACATAATTTTCATATGCATGCTTGTGAAGAATGTTAATTATTCTCTTGAACTGAACGTTCAAGACTTGAAGACATCAATTGTTGATTCTAATCAAGAATTCATTAAAAAAATTTCGACCCGAAGATAAAAGATGAATTGATGGGTAATTACAAGAATCAAGTGCTTTGTTTTCATCATGATATTGTATGTGATATGATTGTGAGGGTGCATATCATTTCTTTCTCTAATATTTCTTCATTTCAAATAAATAACATTTTTATTCATTCATCACAAAGACAATGAACATAATAACTAAATTAACGAATTTGTTTACAGAGAAACTAATAATTTCAATGCTGAGTTTTGGTTTTAAATTAATAAGCAAGAATGTTAATTCCTGAAAGCTTTCTAGATATACATTTCATTTATTTGATTTTATGAACAAGGAGTAAAATATTCTGACTGTACAGTAATTTATTTGTTTAAAAAATATTCAAACATTACTACCACAGTAGGTTTGTACAAATAAAATGGAATAGGTCAAACATATGCTTCACATTTATCATTCACCTGTTCTAAAATAAGACACAAACTCCTCCACATTATAGGGCCCTCACAGCATTTAAAGCTTGTGTCTCTGAAAGAAGTAGCACTAGATATAATATATTCTTTCGATTAAGAGCAAATACATATTAAATTGAGACATAAAATGAAGTAAGCTGGGTTGGTGCAAAAACCTCATCAGAAAAGGCCCTCTATAAATAAATGGTCCTATGGAAATAACTGCAACTGCATTGAAGACTGGATGATGGATATTCACAGTGATCAATTACTTTTCAAAGCTTGCTTCAGATGTATATCCGCAGGTGTTGGCAACCTGGAGCTCTTTTGATGAAAGTTGTGGCTCACTTCAGTTCCATTAGCAAAAAAAAGAAGTTCCAAAAAAGGGGTGAAATTGACATTCTGCGGGAATTTCAAAAAAATGCAGTGTTTCATGAAATATTACTTTTCGCTCTTCTGACTCAAAAGGTTGCCAACCCATGGTATATCATGATGGGCAGGTACCTGAGAACAATGCCTTCCATTGAAAAATTTGTATATTATACTCACTTCAAAAAACGTTCATTATTCCATCAGCCGAGCAATGTCAGAATGTCAATTTTATTTTGTTGATAACTTTCTTAAAATCAATGTTGGGGTATAAAACTCGGCTGTGTTTGTTCAAACAACATCTAAAGAAGACATTTTTTACCATCGTTTCTTTAGGAGAATTAGGTCTAAGTTCCACTTCATTAGTGAGGTACCTAACTTTCGCAAATCTGCTCAGATATCGCCAAATTTCTTGGAAAACCTGAAGAATATCATCCTAATCGACCTCTAGAGGCTTCATCCGATCCATCTACTGCCATATCTGTCCCAATAAAAGCTTTTTCAACGAAATTCCCGTGTACCCCTTCAACCTCGATATGTAAACATTCGTCCTGGTCTTGAAAATCATCCTCACGCTCCAAACAATAAACATACGTTAATCTTGGATATTCGACAAAAAACTCACCTGCAAATATCGTTCCAAAAATTTGCGAACAATTTGTAAACCTAACAAAATGTAGAATATCTTTGATACCTTTACTTTGATGTAAACACAGAAACTGGCAACGTCGTTTTGTCATTAACGATATTTTCTGTGCGCGCACTGACTTTTCATCAGGTGCACCAACTCCTGAGAACGAAACCATGACCTCCTATGTGATATAATGTGAATAATTCAAACCAAATGATTATCTTCAGAAGAGGAAATCATCAGATGCTATAAATAATGGAGGCAAACAATTCGAACATTTATTGTAGTTTTTTTCAGAATTCATTTGTATTAGAGTTTTCATTCGATTAATGTTAGTTTTATATAGAATCGAAAATAAAATGTTTCCAAATAAAAGAAAAATCTTTATATACAGGCTGTCCCAATTCAAGTGAAAACGAAAACCTCAATATCGTTGAAACGGATCAGATCTTCGAAAAAGCGGTTACAGGATGATACTCGGTGATTCTGCGGCTAAGAAGCAATGCTGAAAAATATAGGGTGTCCCATTTAAAAAACATTAACTTTTTTCTATAGCACTTGAACGGCGAATCATTTTTGGGATCAGATGGAAGCAGCGTATAGGCAATAGAAATCATAAAAGAAAACTTTTTGGAATTTTCGTGATTTCGTGATAACAGAAAACGAGATATAGCAAAATATTTGAGACACCAATTTTTCAGAAACTCCCCCGTAACTCGAGAACCAATTCAGATATCTGGGATCTTTTTGCTGGCAATTGATTATTTTGAAAAAAGTAATCGGGAGTCCTCGAACATTTTTTCTCTAATACTTATGGTTCTCGAGATGCTCTCAGTGATCATCGAATTTGGGACACCCTGTACTTTAGGTATTGAAAAAAATCTCAAGCATAGGAGCTCGACAAATGATTATATATTTCATGAACTTACTAACCCCGTCTAATTTTGGAATTCGAATTTCTGGAGTTGAGTTATGATTTTCGATAAAATTCCAGCAAACAATTCTTGAATCGTGGTAGAAATTACTTGCCCATCGATTGCTTTATGTTCAGGACCTTCCGAAATAGTGCAACTTGAACCCATCAGTTGTATGTTTCACAACGAGTTCGCATTCAAGTATTCCTGTGAGGATCCAAAATTGAGTAAATGGATATACGAGAAAACCTGAGCAGACTCAATTTATATTATTATTAATTCAGGCGCTTCCACACCTGAACCCCAAAGAGATAGTTGAAATTGTTCGAGGTGAAACGAGATTATTTTCCTTCAACACACCCCTTGAAATTATCTTTCCTCACTGTTCCCTAACCACAATCATGCGGTTCATCGGGTTTTGTGATGAAGTATACAATTTGAATCTCATCCCAGATCACAATTTTCTGAAGAGTATTTAGCCACGAATAATAAATCTCCATATCGTGGATATACTTATAAGGTACAAGCAGCTGGTCCCAGCTTCGCCCGGGTAGAAAACGGTTTCTGCTTCCGCTTCGTATTGAGTCAACCGCGTGTCTGAATAGACTGAAAGTTGATCCACGCGGCTACTCTTTTATAGATATGCATTTCCCCCTCTCACACTTGGTGCCCTCTCCTACTCGCCTACTTACCATGGAGAAGCATTTTGGTGCGGTCGTGCGGTTTTATCTTCAACACTTCAACCTGTCATATTTTTGATGTACTCGTTGTAATTGTACGATATGAATGGCAACTTCGTCCTAAATTAAATACTGGGATAAATAACGTATTAAGATGTATGGGTATCAATACCACATTCATAAAAACAAACTCCCAAATAGTGCATAATTTTGGAAAACATCTGATTACCATAAACAGGAAATAGCAAGTCAATCTTGAGAGATAGATATATGCTATAGCGGCCTTTTTTGTAGAACTTTTTGAGAGGTACATTTCTGGCATACATTGTATCCACGTAAGTCTTACGGTTTTTGCAGCGCACGTGAAAATAGCTGATTATGGCTGATTTTTTGGTAATTTTTGAAGTTATAGTAGGTATCCTTAATTCTTTCGGGTGAAAAGTTCAGCCTATGTCACTCAGAGATAACGTAGCTTTCTAAGGGTGAACGAATTTCTGGAATCGGTCCAGTAGTTTTTGAGTCAAGTCGTATCAAACACACAAAAATACAAAAATTTCCTCTTTAAAATATTAGTATAGATTTAAAAAAAATCCGATTCATCATTAATTTTTGCTGAATACTTTCCTGAACTTTTTCGGGGTCTCTCCAAAGATATCTGAAAATATATGAAAAATCAGAATTAATAAAATTGTTGCTTGTTGAAATCAAACCTGCGTTATATGTTGTGAACTGTTTCCCAGAAGTTTTCAAAAGAAATGGATCACCTAAGGTACCGACGGGAAGTAAGGAGCTTTTGAGCGCACGTTGATTCACCTTTCAAGTAGATCCACGATTATATGCGCCATTGAGCCCGCAAGTATCGAAGCATTGAGAGCGGAAATTAAACGCTGAATCAATGAAATACCAGCACATGTATTCGATACCGGTATTGAAAATTTTGTCCAAAGCTTGCGCATATGCCACCGAAGCCTTGGCAGCCATTTATAAGATACTTTGTCTAATACCTACTTCCCAAATGTATATTTTCTTAATCAACACATATTTCAATACTTCGCTACCGAAAACCATGTTTTGAACACTATAATCTTGCGGTCTAATGGAAACGCCCTTCTTAAATGAATTAATCTGATGGTATGTTATAATAGCAAAGCGAGCAAAGTTATGTCACTCAATTTTGATAACATAAGGAAGCTCATAGTACTCAGTCCCGTAATGAAATCATTAAGGTGCCAAGTACCATAATGAAAATATTTGGTCAGATCGAAAAAGTTCATTCGAAATGCATATCTAAAATCCATTTACTTCTATAAAGTATCCCTATTGGCCAAGATTTACGTTTATCAATTTTTTTCATATAAAATACCAGTAGAGATGAAGTTTTGCAGGCAAAATTTCTCGATTTCAATATGAAAGTTTGTAGTTTGTAACTAGGTAACAAACTTGAAAATTTCAAGAGAGAAATTTTACCTGCTTAAATTCCATCTCAAGTGGTATTCGACATGACCACGAGAAAATATGACAGTGATATGGTAACATTTGCCACGTATTGCGCTATTTGGCAAATAAGAATTCATCGTAGATCAACTAAACCTAAACGTATTTGTTTTCTCTATGGTATTCATTTCCGAAGCTATCTATGTGTTTGAGACACAAAAAATTTTATCGCTGGGAAACCAACTTGTTAGTTTTGCCGGCTTAAAAATTTTGTCTATGTGAAACGAGAGTTGCTATGGAAACTTCCTCACTGAAAATGGAATGAGTAAAATAGTCACTTGAAACGGACGCAGGTTGGTACTCGTAAAATATCGCCAATATCAAAATAACTCTCAGAGACGTTGCCAAGTCTGGTTTCTACTCTCAAAGATCTCAAACACGCAATTACCACGCTTGGAAACTTAAAATACGGAAGGTGGTTCTAAATGAGCAGAAACAAAGTTTCAGGAAGGCTATGTAAAATTGAAATCTGCTTATTCTGATAGTGTGACACATATATGTTTCGTAGTACTACTACATTTTCATGCAGGAGTTTTTTGAGTTCTGCAAAAAGGTATTTAAATGTATTCCGTAGGCTTCTTGAGGATTTTGAAAATTTGGGGAATTCCATAGGTCCGTCTGTTCGTTTTTCTGTCGGGTTACTCGAGTACTTTTATTCTTTTTTCGAATGAACTATCACAAAGTAACGGACTATTCTGTCCATTATTATTCAGTGAAATTTCAAGTTGATTCTTGATTTCCTTACTAGAAAATAGCATAACTGAACCTTCCAACCATGTTTATTCACGTGAAATATTTTCAGTATCAACAGAGAAAAAAGTTTCTTCAACATTCGCCAGGAATTATTGCCTTCACGTAGTAATTTGACAGGAAAATGGCCATAACCTAACATTTTCGAAATATACACGATGAAATGTGCCGGAATGTCATGGCCAACCGGGATATTTCATAAAAGTAATTGGAATATATGTACAAAACCATTTATTATAAATGTTAAAAATGTGAATATCAAAGAATTTGTTCGTAGTAAATCACAAAAACTTGTTTTAATTATTCCTGAATAGACAGGTGAATGATCATTCAAACTATTATTCATCACGAATGATTACTCAGCTCAGTCCTGAATGAATAAATTCATAAAAATTCATTTGTGGAGTATTCTGTGATTGGCTGATTATTCATTGAATAGTCGAGTATTCTCTGAATATTTGACTATTCACTGAATATTCAAGTATTCACTGAATATCCAACTATTCAATGAGTATACAAGTATTCACTGAATATTCAACTATTCACTGAATATTCATGAATATTCGAATAATGCAAAACTAAATTATTCGAATAAATATTCAATGATTATTCAAATGTTCAAATCATTCATTCATGATTCCCAGCCCTAATTTGGACATCAGTTTCAATCGTGAGTTGTCCATTTTAATTTTTTCATCATTTTTGAAATGTTTTTGAATGTCTGTTTTTGTAATAAATATATTTGCCAAAATAACTGAATCACTAATTGTCTATGATTAGTAATTGACACATTATTTTTTTGTTTCTGCTCTTTGGGACCGATCATATCCATGAAATGATTACCCATTATTTCAAGCTGAGCAGGAAGGCTTAAATGTCCAAAAAACTGGTGTGGGCACTGATTAGATTTTGATCAGCCAAAATTGAGAATATCAGAAAAGTTTCGTTATTTTCACTTCAAGTGGCACTATTTACAATTCATGATTTATTTTCATTACTTATTTCAAATATATGAATTTATTCTGGTGAACGGGTTGTGTTAAGGGGAAGTATCACCTCTTGAATCGTGGTAAATCTCCGTTCAAAAAGTGGTCTCTTTATTTCACGAGTAACTACCTTAATTGGCGCCGTAGAGACTTCTCTTTCAAATTGAAGTTGAAAAACGTCCTGAGGGCAAATAGTTTTCTTCTTTTTTCGATTTAATTAGTTTTTCAATAAAAAAAAACAGTTTGAACTTCAGCGTTTTGGAAACTACACTTAATGATTTTTTTCGACGGTTATCCATCATTTTTTGGGAAAAATCGCAACCATTTGCCCTCGGTAATTTAACCTTCTATACACTACAAATATTTCATGATGATTAGTTCGAAAATATAGCTTGTACTCATGAAAAACGAAAAACATATTCAATAATCCAAATATTGCAGAGATCTAACGATTACCCTTTTTTTTTAAGAAAAACTAATTAAATCGAAGAAAAGAAAACTATTTGCCCTCGGGACGTTCTTCAACTTCAATTTAAAGAACGAATCAAGTCTCTACGTCGTAAATTAGGGTAGTTACTCGTGAAATAAAGAGACCACTTTTTGAATGGAGATTAACCACGATTCAAAATGGTCGAAAATTTTTTCGAGCAATAATTTTTGTTTATATTCTCTACATTTTGATTCATATTAGATCTGAGGAAAGGTATAATATGGCTTATACTCCTGCTATTCACAGTGACGAAGCGAAGCCAAATTTTCGGAATGGATTAGGTTCTACGCTTGCGTCAACTGGAATCTCAAAGATTGCGATAAATGTAGAGGTTATGTGTATTCCGAAAGACAACAATTAAATAGACAGGTATCGAGGATGAAAATATGTTACTCAAATATTTTCAATTCAATTCTTAAATATGAATAGGACTTGAAGTAAACGAAATTAAGCGATTGAAAAATTCCACATGAAATTGTGAGTTCATGATCGGAAGTATTCACATGAAGTTGAGAATGACATATGATTCACG
Source organism: Adalia decempunctata (assembly GCA_951802165.1). NCBI lineage: Eukaryota > Metazoa > Arthropoda > Insecta > Coleoptera > Coccinellidae > Adalia > Adalia decempunctata. Next base: position 36,504,262 of record OX637701.1, on the reverse strand, counting down.
ACATATTTCGGTATGTCAGATAGAGACGAAATTAGTAAATTAATTCTTTCTCAATATTGCTGCACCAGCGCAGATCTGGATTCTCACCAAAGTCCAGCTTCTATTTTCATTGGCTCATTGCCCATATTGGAATTATTAGATATATGCACCGAAATGACTCGTATGACCTTGTGGTGCCGAAACGAAACAATGCTAATATTTTCGATTTGGTCGAATGTCAATGCATTCAAAAATTGACAAGTGGATATACCATGTTCTTAGATATCTTAAGCAAGGCTAATTCCATTGTAATGTAAATTCGATGGTGAATTGAGTTGCCTCCACTCAGTACTGTAAATCAAAACCAAAATGTCTTAGTCAAGAAGAAGAATAAGAATACGTCTCAGGGTATTTGTATTCTGTGAAGTGAAGTGAAAGTACCATAGACAAAGTACCTTAATTAAAATTTTTAGCGTTGTATTTGCAGAACTAGCGTGGTTTATACAGTGATCAGAGGTGATTCTTCATTGAAACTATTCGTCAGAATTCGATCTTGATTCATATTTGCATTCTCGGTGTCGTTCTTCACAAGGTACTGTAATGATAGAACTGTAAAACAATGAAAACAAAAATTCATATGTTCAACATTTAGGTGCCGCTTACATAAGGAGAATTTTAATGTTAACAACAATGTTATAGAAATTTTGTAAATCTTGAACTTTAACTTTGCCAATTCTTTCTCCTACTTGAAAAACTATCAATGGTACGTTTATACAACTTTAACGGTGGGCCTCACTAAGCGTAATCACCGGTGATCGGAGCTTGATATAGATTAACTCGATTTGACAGTTCAAAAATTTGAGATGCATGCCGTTGATCTCCGATCACTCTGGTGACTACGATCTGTAAAATCCACCGTTAGTATCATAAAAACAAAGTTCGCCGGGCCAACTAGTTGTTACTAAATGGCGAAGGATACGGTTCCTATAGAGGGAACGTTAATTAATTGTTTTCAATCCGATAAATAGTGATCTAGTCTTGTAGGTTCTGTAACTGTACCATCATGCCACCTGCTGATATCCACGAAGATAATCGTTTTTCATTAGTGATATTCCCTGAACTATTATTTATCTCTATTCCACCTCATCTCGGGAAAACTAGAAATTAAAGGAGTTAAATGAAGAAATACGATAGGTACAAGGATCTCAGAAGTCGTAGCCAAATCCACACAATTTCATTCATGCGATGCGGATTTTCATTATCAGCGAGAGATCGTGTGGGAGACCCCTGAAAGATACAGAATTAGGTCGAGAAGAACCGGCAAAATCTACATTGGCGGTTTAACCTTTCGATATCTGTGTGGGATGAAATGATGGTTCATGAGTGGGAGCAATGGAGGTGATAAAGTACAGCAATAATGTAATTCATTGCGAGGAAATGAAAGGGCATCAAAGCATAATTGTCCAAACAGAAAACATTAAATTTCACTTTTACGCGGAATGAAATGCACGTAACATATCGATCAATACATAAAACAATTTTTCTCACTCAACTATACAAGAAGGAGAGTGAAATGTTTTGAGTGTATGCAGATGACACCAAGGAAGTCATTTTTGCTTTATGACATATACCCCGTTTTCGACTCAAAAGCGAGATACGGGGTGTTTAATGTCAACTTTGAGCAATATTCTGATAACTGTAGTGAGTTATGCGTGGTATTTGAAATAACGGTTTCCGGTCACATCTCAGTATTCCGTGAAATAGTTATTCGTGCAACCAGTTCGAAAAAGCATTATTTTTCGTAATGAGCGTATTTCTCGCTCCGCTCATTGCGCAAAAGAACGTGAATGACGAAAAATAGTGTTTCCTATCGTGTTTCACACAATATTTTTTCTAAATTTGAATAGGATGTGACTATTCGAATTCAAATTGAAAGTATAAAAACGTCCCTATAAGCGTCTGTCGTCTAGTGAATTCGGAGATACATATTTATTTTTCACTTCGTTGCTATGGAAGTATCGTTAGTTTCATATTTCGTAATTTCGATAGTGTTTGTCTATGATTTTGATTGTCAAAAAAGTGGAAAATAATAATCGTGTTTCTTTCCGCAAATAATTCCTTGAATTTTTAAAGTAGAAGAATATATACCTGCTACAATTTCTGATTCAGAGAACGACGTACCGAGCGACATTGAGAAAAGCGGCTCAATCTGCAATATTCCTAAGAAGTCGAGGAGCCAGTATGATTGTCCTATGCTAAATTTAGTTTACAGGGTGAACACAAAAGAATTACTCATTTGAACGAAAAAGTGCTAACGTATTTTCATGAAAACGAAAGGAATAAGAATATAACCTTGTGGAGCTAATATTCGATATTGAGAACCGAATATTGACGTCAAGAAGTATACAAATTTACTGTCGCTTTCGAGAAGACATTCTGAAAGTTACCAGCCTAAAAAGTCAAAAGTTTTTAGTGAAGAAAACATTGCCCATTTTCTGAAAGAAGATTCCGATGAGCAACATTTAATAAATAAGGTAGCATCGATCGTTGGAATTGCTGGAGCTTGCCTAAAAGGTGAATTAACTTTTCTTCGCGTAGAAAATGTAGTATTTCCGGAGGAATTTGCTGGAGTAACCATAAATATAGGTATAGAAGAACATGGATCAAATAGTTTATTCTTGAAATGATTCTGTATTTTTCACAATTGATGGCGAATATACTTTTCATCAACAGTTGCGAAATATTTTACTTTTCGTAACCAGTTGCGAAAAGTAAAACGTCGATGAGTTTTGAAAAGTGTCACTTTATATGTCAAAATTAGAAAAAATTTTCCAGAATTTGAACTCAATTTTTTTTGCATGTTACTTAAATTGTTGAAATTTTTCATGGTTGAACTATTTTTCATTCGGAATACTGAGGTGGTAACAGAATAAAATAACATCCAGTGGTTTCTTTTTGTATAGCCTTCCAAAGATTACGCTCGGAATACTTTCATAATTTTTATTTAAAAAAATGGAAGCCGTAGGAAATTGGGCTAAAGGGCTGCCAGAATAACCTGGATAGAAATATGAAAATTTTTTTTTTATAAATTCATTTTCTATCCGGTTCACATCTTTGGCTCAGTTACACTTCAAAGATCTCGAAATTCGCGGCGTTACCGAATTGAAACCTCTATCAGTTGATTTTTGTTTTTGATGGCACGAATTTCGTTTGTGATAGCAGATCAGCGGTGATCGGTTGTTCGAAGCTAATTCGAGATCAACTGATTTCAGATTTGACAGGCTTTTGTGAAACTCACCCTTATAATGATTTTATTGGTGTTATTGAACCATGTGTCTTTTTATTGTAGAGCTTGAAGGAGCAACAAATTAGTTGCGAAATGCCGATGAAAGTAATGAACTAATGTCTCATTTTCAACCTAGTCAGATCCCACGATATAAACTGGTGTCCCACTAGTGCCGCAGCGGACTATATATGAGTAACGGTCTGAGTTTGGCAAAATTTTTCGATGCAAACTTGATATAGGTACTCCCAGAAAAGCACAACCTAAAAAAATTTTTCAAATATATCGGGTGTCGGACAAAAGAGGAACAAAGGGTGACTTTGATTTTCCAAATGAGATACCAAAATTCAGTAGTGTGTTTCTTTTCTCTGAAACTTCCCAAAGTTTCGAAACTCTTTTTTTGTAAGATTCATAACTTGTTAATTCAATCTCATTTGTATTATCTAAATTTTTACTTCATTTAATGAGTATTCACCCAATCCGTAAAATCTATGATAATATGAAATGAAGCTGCTTTGATGTTAATTCTGAATAGAATAATTTGACAGTTCTCAATTACCACAGAAAAGCCAAACACTGCTATTTGAATTCGGAAGTATATCTTAGTTCTGACAAAACACTCCGAAAAAACATATGGTGTTAAAAATATGTATATAATGTATTTGACAAGGAAATAAAATGAAATGAATGGTGATTACAATGATGAAGCAAAACTATATGCATTGCATTTGAAAAAATGAACAAAAATCGATTTGAAATGAGTACTGTTGCTTTTTTTTTGTGGACACTTCATATGCTGGAGATGCTATATCATAGCTAGTTTTGTAGTCTCTTCGAACTGAGCTTATACCACAGACTCTTTGTTTAAACGCGTCATACGATTGACTGCTGATAAATTCGGCGGACATTTAAATGAATATCATTGTTGTATGAAAGTAAAATTCTTCGAGTAGAGAAAATCATGGACGAAAAGTTCAGTTAAGGAAAGCAAATAACTTTTTCCCTTATAAAATCGTGAGTTGACAGCGTATTCTTGCGATATGTACATAACCTTCATTATTGTTATTGCTTTATTTTTTATTTAAGAACCATTACATGGAATGTGAGGAAAAGGATAACGAAACTATACAAAATAAGGTATAAGAAAATGTGGAGATCTCTGAATAAATCTTATAATTTTCAGGTTTCGAAATTCGAATTTAAAAAACAAATTCTTTTGATAGCAATGTCATGATCATATCAGGAGGAATATGTTGTAATGAACGGACAAGCGTTGAACATACATATTTAAATTCTTTACTATCAATTTAGAAGAAATGATCACAAGGGGCTTACGTTACTGGATCGTATGGTTTCAAAACGGTTAATTAATGAAGCTTATGTACATGATTTTTTATACTCGAATTGCAATATGGGGAATGTGCATTGGAAATTTTTAATAAAGGAATCTTTGTAACAGTATTGAATATTCACCAATTCGTTATTAAATTTTCTTTATGTTAATTAATACTTTGAGGCTTCATTTTCCATAGGGGATTACATTTCACAAATATTGAACAGAGAAATACTTGTCATAAGACATAGTTTGCTTTTATTTCAATGAAAATTATTCACCAAAGTAATTGTTTTGAAGAACAATCATGTAAAGTGAAATACATCTTGATAAACTATCTGGTGAAAATCTACTCATAATTGTATGCAGTAGGAACTGTACTCAAGGTTTTAGTGAAAACCAATAGGTAACAGTTGGTGTCCTACATTTGTGTCAGGAACAAATCTGCATACTATAGATATTACCCTTGTAAATACAGTGTTATTACTAATAATTGAGTTGTCTGCTTGTGGAAGTTAGCATCCTTAGCTATGAATTCACTGAATTCACTGTTTAAAGTCCGTCTAATTTCACCTGTCGGGGTTCCAATCTTAACTACTCTCACAATACCATCAGCACCTGGTATTAAGTGAGTAATTTTTCCGATTGGCCAATGCGTTGGTGAGGCATCTGGGGAATACCAGAGAACCAAATCACCCTCCCTGACTTTGACAGAAGGTTTCGTCCACTTAGGCCTTTTCTGTAACGACTGAACGTATTCACGTGACCAGCGCTTCCAGAAGGATTGAACTAATTGTTGGCATAATTGCCACTGTGACAAACGATTTTGTGGAATATTGGTCAAATCAATTTCTACCCGTGACAACAAAGGTCCACCAACCAAAAAATGACCTGGCGTAAAGTGGATCCAAATTTTAATCGGGCGAAGAAGTTTCGCCACAAAACGGTCGAGAATTTAATATCACTTCTATGCGAGTTAAAATAGTTAAAAACTGCTCAAAATGCAATCTGGTTCCACCAACAATGCGCTTCAAATGAAATTTGAACGATTTCACACCAGCCTCCCAAAGGCCACCCATGTGGGGAGCATAAGGGGAATTATGACTCCAAGATAGGTTATGAGATGACAAATAATGCGATATCTCGGGATTTTTCTGATCAAAAAACTCTGATATCTCTGTAATTTCTCTAGAAGCACCTCTGAAACTGGTGCCTTGATCACTATAAATATCAGTCGGTAAATCTCTTCTCGAAATAAATCTATCAAGCGCGGCCAAACAAGCTTCGGTAGTTAAAGAATTGACAACTACCCCTGCTTTTCACAGTCATGAAGTGAAGCCAAATCTTTGGTAAGGGTTGAGTTATACGCTTGCGTCAACTGAAAATAAAAAAACGGCGAGAAATGTAGAGGTTATGTTTATTCTGAAAGACAACAAGAAAATAGATATCGAGAATGAAAATATGTCCAATAAATACTTTCAGTTCAATTTTAAAATATGAATAGGAGTTAACAATGTTATTTAGGACTTGACGAAAACGCAATGAAGCGATTGAAATATTTCACATGAAATTGTGAGGCATCGAAAGTATTCACATGGAGTTACGAATGACATATGTCATAATACGATGTGTCGGGTAGAGACAGAATTAAACAATTATTTTTATGTTCAATATTGCCGCACAAGCTGAATTGTTACCAAAGTCCAGCTTCAGTTTTGATTGGCTCATTCCCCATATAGAAATTATTAGATTTATGAACAAAACCTAAAATTAGACCTGTCACTTGTGAATTATTAATGCCATCATTTTTTTTCTATGGTCATAGAATATTCTCATGCAAAAGATTCGATAGATATTCTTATGAAGCCATAGTATCCATGGAAGTAATATCGAGAGGTAAAGATAAAACCTAAAATAAGACCTGTCACTTGTGAATCATTAATGGGATAATTTATCTTCTATGGTCACAGAATATTCTCATACAAAAGATAAGATTAATTTGACTCTAGGTACAACATGAATCCAGAAAATCTCAAATAACTTAAAAACTAATGAATTTAGGAGCCTAGAGCATCTTAGAGTGCTATAAATATTTCTCTGCAGAATCCAACGCAATCTTAAAAAATAGGGTTCTTATTTGAAAAACAGAAGTTATGGCCAGTTTTCGATCTCAGTTTTTGGCACACAATTTGAAACACCCTCTGATGATGTTTATGAATTCAAAAGATGTATGACCTTTCCACATTCTACTTTCACGTTGTGAGAACGGATAACCTTCGGGATCTTCAGAATAAGAAAAATAAATATAATACTGACCATGAATATTCAACTTTTTTTCAGTTTTTTTCGATATTGTGGAAGCTGTTTGAATGAATACAATGGTTTTTACAGAAATGTATTCTCCATTGGATACTCAATAATATCAGAAATGAAAATATTTGGAAAAAATTTTAACAAATTTGGATTTACTCCCTTTGTAACCAGAAATGCTCAGGCTCTGTAGAGAATTTCGAACAAAATCATAATCCCAATTTACATATTTCAAATGTGTCCAGTTATCCAGAAACGTCTAATAGGCACTCGAACTTGGGAAACCCTGTATATAAACCGACACTAATTAATTTACTCTTTTCCGATTCAGTACTTTCAATTTTGCGAAGTTTTGATGGATATATTCGTGGACAATTCGGAACAAATTTTCTTTCTTCAACTCGGTGCCACCCGCATTGCTCTATTAATGCGAATAAATAAGTCATGATACGATGATTGATCATAACATTTCCACATATACTCCATTCACAATTATAAAATCACAGCTCTGGCATTGGAAATTTGACACATTTCACTCTGTATCGAAGTTATGACGTTTTTCAAAATATTTTTATGTTCCAAGTCAACACTATGTTGCCCTTTCTACATTCTTAGCGTATTTCTCAGAATGTGAATGAATTGGAAAAGATGTGATGGACGAAAATAATTAACGTTTATATGAATTGATAGAAAGGATTCCTTTTCTAGTTATTTGCATGAAAAGTACAAGAGATCACTGTTGAAATATATTAAGTATTTTTCGCAATGGAAAAAAATTGCATTGCTTTCACATAATTTTCATATGCATGCTTGTGAAGATTCAATGTTTATTATCCTCTTGAACTGAAAGTTCAAGATTGACGACATTTCATTTATTTGATCTTATGAACAAGGAGTAAAATATTCTGATTGTATAGTAATTTATTGGATTAAAAAATATTCATACATTACTACCACGTATGTTTGTACAAATAAAATGGAATAGGTCAAACATATGCTTCACATTTATCATTCACCTGTTCTAAAATAAGACACAAACTCCTGGAATATGGAAAAACCCGATGTATTCTGGTTCAATATAGCCTTTTTCTACTTTCGGCTCGGAATGAAAGCTCCAGTGACACATTTCAATTCTACCTGAACCATATTTTCCGGTCGCTTCCGTTAGAAGATCGTATAAGGAAGCCTTTCTTGTCCATTTACACATTCCAAATAAATTTTGAGCACCAAAATCGATACCGAAACTAACCAAACTTCTGGGGGACCGGAATTTCGTTTGAAATCTTTCAAAACGGCCAGATACCTAAAAAAAACTTCGTTATCAAGTGTAAAAAGGTCGATTAGTACTTACTTTCGCTTGATTTATGCTTATAAATCGATTTTTGGTCCAATTCAAATTTGCCGTTCGTACTCACGCCAAAACTCGTGAAAGGAAAAAATGACATTTGCACGAAACTTCTTCTGGACGCCGAAGAACGGAAAAATAGGCGATTTCCTATCGATTTTTCTCCCCAAAATCACCGATCGATACGAACTAACAAAATGGGGAAAATCTTTGATACTTTTACTTTGATGTAAACAGAAAAACTGGCATCGTCGTATTGTCATTAACCATATTCTATGTACGAGCACAGATTTTTCATCAGGTGCGCCAATTCCTGAAAACGAAACCATGGCCAGAGTTGTGATTTTATAATTGTGAATGGAGTATACAGGGTGTTTGGAGGGTGAGTAGCCATAGGTAAATGGTGGATGGGTGATGCTCTTGGCTACTTGTTGCGCCCAATGAAATAACATTTTGCCCAAAGTTCATGGTGTTATAATTTTTTTACCATTTTTCTAGAAATTTCCCATTTTTCTCATTAAAACCTTGAATTTTTTCAAATTTAATGCTCGTGGTGCCTATAAAATGATTTATTTCCTTAGTCTAGTCTTGTCTTATTCAGATTGAATCAAAATTTCATACAAACGTCTTCAAAAAACCTGACAGCGTCGTATCAAACTTCAAAATGAAAAAAAAAAATGTTGTGTCCACTTTACAAAGTGAAATAAAAAAAAAATTTACATAGTGTTGGGTTTTAAAATGGCTTTAAAAACTTCTCTTTTTAATACTCTTTGCAATGGTATGTAACATGTACCATCATTAATCAGATAACTCAACAAAAAACCGTTTTGTCTTCAAGGATGCCTTGAAAGGATGACGAAAAAACTATTTCATTGAGCAGGCAAAATCTTTTCTCTCATTCTACCACAGCTAAAAATAGCGTGCTCTCTCTAACATCGGCTAAGAATACTCCCAAGGGCGTCGCCAGAGAGGGGGCAGCTGCCCCCCGTGCCTCCCCAATTAGAATAGAAAAAATGAACTGATTTTCGTATATTATGCTATTATTTCATAAGTTTTTAAGGGATTTTTGAGCTCTAGGAGGGGGGCAGCTGCCCCCTGTGCCCCCCCCAGCTCAAAATCTGGGGGGTAATTACTACATTTGCAAGTCATTTCATAGGCCTGCAGTAAAGGTGCAGTAATGCAGTTTTGAGTTCACTCAACATTTCGGTGGTTAATCAAAATATTCTGTAGGAAACTAAAGATAGAGAACTTCAAATCATTTATTTTAAATCTTGTTCAAATTGTTGGCCATTATTGCGTAACATCTCTTTCTTATTTCCGTTGTGGTATAGCTTAGTCCAATTTCTTGCTTCATTATCACAACTGCATTGTCTATTTTTTCTATTAATTGCTCTCTTGTGTCAATGGCCAACAATTTGAACAAGATTTAAAATAAATGATTTGAAGTTCTCTATCTTTAGTTTTCTACAGAATATGTTGATGAACCACCGAAATGTTGAGTGAACTCAAAACTGCATTACTGCACCTTTTTGCAGGCCTATGAAATGACTTGCAAATGTAGTAAATACCCCCCAGCTTTTGAGCTGTGGGGGCACAGGGGACAGCTGCCCCCCCCCTAGAGCTCAAAAATCCCTTACAAACTTATGACATAATAGCATAATATACGAAAATCAGTTCATTTTTTCTATTCTGATTGGGGGGGGAGTGGGGCACGGAGGGCAGCTGCCCTCTCCCTGGCGACGCCTTGAGAGTATTGTTAACCGATGATAGAAAGAGCACGCTATTTTAAGCTGTGGTAGAATGAGAGAAAAGATTTTGCCTGCTCAATGGAATAGCTTTGTCGTCATCCTTTCAAGGCGTCCTTGAAGACAAAACGGTTTTTTGTTGAGTTATCTGATTATTAATGGTACATGTTACATACCATTGCAAAGAGTATTAACTAGAGAAGTTTTTAAAGCCATTTTAAAACTCAACACTATGTAAATTTTTTTTTATTTCACTTTGTAAAGTGGACACAACATTATTTTTTTTTTCATTTTGAAGTTTGATACGACGCTGTCAGGTTTTTTGAAGACGTTTGTATGAAATTTTGATTCAATCTGAATAAGACAAGACTAGACTAAGGAAATAAATCATTTTATAGGCACCTCGAGCATTAAATTTGAAAAAATTCAAGGTTTTAATGAGAAAAATGGGAAATTTCTAGAAAAATGGTAAAAAAATTATAACACCTTGAACTTTGGGCAAAATGTTATTTTATTAGGCGCAACAAGTAGCCAAGAGCATCACCTATCCACCATTTACCTATGGCTACTCACCCTCCAAACACCCTGTATATTTTGCATTTAGTATGATTCTCAAATCGATTCATTTTTCAAAGGAAGTATTTTAGGGGTTTTACTGTATATGCAATATTATTTATTGAAACTAGTTTGGGTCCACAGATCCACCCTGTTGTTGGATCTGCCTGTCGGTAGATTAACAGTAAATGAAACCAACAGGTTTGAGATGATAAAAATGTCATTTACATGTCATAATATTGATGTTAGTGTAATTATCCATAGACATCGATAGGAGCATATATCTAATAATTCCTATATGGGCCTTGAGCCAATCAAAACTGAAGCTTGGATTTGGTAAAAATCAAGATCTGCGCTTGTGCGGCAATATTGAGAATAAAAATATTTAATTAATTCTCTCTCCGACACATCGTATTATCTAGGAGCATAGAATAACTGGAGAGAAGGCTTCCCTACGAAAATGAACTGCCAAAAACGTCCGAACTTATCAGTTCGCCGCAAGGCTACGAGATGGCGACAACGTCGTTCGTTCCCACAACATGGCTATCCTTAATAAAATTATCTTTAATGGTTATTCGTTGTTATTACTTATTAGGTCCCATTTATTACTATATCATAATATATATGTAAGATAATAAAACACTCGGGGTGGTTTTACGTGTCGTTTATTTCACAGTTCACAGATTATTAGTGGGCTTTATACAAAATGGCAGGTTATGTGTTTACTAACACGCGTCAGTGTCTAAGATGCCGCCATGTTGTTAGACAGAGAGAGAGCGTGGTAACGAGATCATCGAAAACCATCGCTTCAGATCACAGAGTGTTTTGACATTTGGCCTACGCTATGGTCTTAGCATTTTCTATCAATTTATAGGGGATTCAAAATTCACATTGCTAACACGGCCATACTGACACTTGAAACGACCTCGTTTCATTAACATAGCAAACAATAATACTTTTCAGGTTACATAAAGCATTGTTTCACTTACATTTGATACAATTGAGTTTTTGTGAGGCATGACTATGTTCAAAGCGCTGGCTCGCGCTGCGGCTTTGTATTTCAGGTGGGAAAAAGAGCCAGGCAAATAAAAAACCCACCACCGCTTACATGCTCACCACTCAAGATTTAGAACTAATTAGTCAAGAACTAAAAGTCAGCTTCAGCTGATTACCACAAAATTGATGATCTGCTTTATAATTATTCAGGTTATGCACTGGACCAATTATAAAATGTTCTTCCACAATTCCTTGCTTCTTGAATGAGCTCCAATCCTCGCTTCGTTAGACGATTTTACAGCCATGATCAGCAATCAATTGAATAACAATATTTCGAGACTATAATCTCCTAATCTTCCTGAAAAATAACTCATTTCAGAATTTCCATAATGGTACATCGATTATTGCAATGATTATCTGTTCGCACAGAAATAGGTCAGGCCAAAACAAAGCTAAAAGAACCAAAAACCAACTATCACATACAAAAGTGATTAGATCCAAACAAGATAATCAGCAAAAATTTAAATTTCTTAAATCTTCACTAAAGATTTTGACTATCCAGTCGTTACATAATATGACTATTTTCATTCAGTTTCATTTAATCTTCTGATGTAAATTCCGATGTTATCCAAAATAAAGCCTATTATTATTATTCAGTCTTGTCATATGACTATCCACTATCCAGTCTACACATATGACCATCCAGTCTTCACGTATTCATTATCATTATGACTATCCAGTCTTCACGCATTTATTATTATTATTATGACTATCCAGTCTTCACGCATTTATTATTATGACTATCCAGTCTTCACGCATTTATCATTATTATTATGACTATCCAGTCTTCACGCATTCATTATTGTTATTATGACTATCCAGTCTTCACGCATTTATTATTGTTATTATGACTATCCAGTCATCACGCATTTATTATTGTTATTATGACTATCCAGTCTTCACGCATTCATTATTATTATTATGACTATCCAGTCTTCACGCATTTATTATTATTATTATGACTATCCAGTCTTCACGCATTTATTATTGTTATTATGACTATCCAGTCTTCACGCATTTATTATTATTATTATTATGACTATCCAGTCTTCACTTATCTTGTTGACGATTTTCTCAACTCCTATGTGTGAAGATTCATCATGGTACAGTTTCATTATCTCCAATCTAGCCAAAATTGGGACAAAGCATCTCATTGGGTGAATCCTCTTCCCTTGCCAGTAAACCAAGTCATCCTGGACTGCAAAACCTTCCTCATGTAGATTTCTACTTAAGATCTCCATGCAAAATGGGTCGACTTTTTGCCATTCACCAATAGATTGAGGAGTACCTGTAACAGATTTGCGCACCAGTATTTTGTTCTCGCAAGGCAAATTCCTACTCATATAATCGACATGCTTCTATTTCTCGTGGACTGGGTTTAATCAAACCGCATTCAATTATTACTCCTAAAAATTCTATTGACGTTTTGAAGAATTCGCATTTTTGATAATAAAGTGTGAAGCCACACTTGACAGCCTATCAATAATTTTATTTAAATTAACAAGTCCTTCAATATTTTCACATGGACAAAGAATATCATCAACATTAACTAGTGCAATTTTCTCTTTATAATCTCCGAGAGCCTTATAAATTGCTGACTAATAACATGAAGGAGAATTTATGAAACCAAAAGGCATTCTATTGTATTCGTACAATCCATCAGGTGTGATAAATGCAGTAATGTGTTTGGAAGATTCTTCTACTTCAATCTGATGAAAACCAGATTTCATATCGAGCTTTGTATAAAACTTTGCTGTTGCTAAAAGGTCTATTTGATTTTGAATTCTAGGTAAGGGGTAGTTATTTCGCAAAACTTTCTTATTCAGTTCTCTGTAATCAACACACAGTCTTATTTCACCATTACGTTTTCTTACTAGGACAATGGGGCTTGCATAATTTGATTCACTACATCTTATAATACCAGATTCTAATTGGTTTTTAATAATTTCCTTAACTTTTGTTCTTTCCTGATACGCTAAATTTCTTGCTCTAAAAACGACAGGAGATTCATCTTTCAATTGAATTTTTAATTCACCTGTGATGACTGCAACAGGCTTAGATTCAACCCCTTTTTTAATTATTTGTGCTTTCAACTGTTCGTCCAATCCTGACAAGTCTAATTCTAAATCTTTGCAAACAAAAGTGAACGTTTTAGGAGATTTTCTAAAGGAAGTCACAAAATTAACACAATCCTTATTAATTTCAAGTTGAATATCCCCTTCTTTGAGTATATCTAATCCGATTAAAGCATCAATATCCTTATGTGGAATAATACTGTCTGTTACTATATTGAATTAAATTTCTATAGCTAATTCACACTTGAAAAATAGGATGTTTGCTTTTCCTAATGTTTTAAATTCAACGTTTCCTATTCCCCTAATTATTTTAGTTTGAGGTATTACTTAACTTGTGATTGTACTGCATGAAATTCACGTGTTGGTTGAACTCGATCTTTCGATTCCATCATTTTCATCTGCAGTTGAGCTTGGATTTCCATCACATGAATCATCGTTATTGGTTCGGCTTGGGCAGCATTCTCTTGATCCATTTCGAATTCGTTCGCACAAAGAACTCGATGAAACTCGTAGAATTCAGGTTCTAATTCTTTGTTTGTAAATAAAGAATCTATCCCACTTCTGATGTAAGATAATAAAACACTCGGGGTGGTTTTACGTGTCGTTTATTTCACAGTTCACAGATTATTAGTGGGCTTTATACAAAATGGCAGGTTATGTGTTTACTAACACGCGTCAGTGTCTAAGATGCCGCCATGTTGTTAGACAGAGAGAGAGCGTGGTAACGAGATCATCGAAAACCATCGCTTCAGATCACAGAGTGTTTTGACATTTGGCCTACGCTATGGTCTTAGCATTTTCTATCAATTTATAGGGGATTCAAAATTCACATTGCTAACATATATATATATTCTTTTGAAAGAAAGCAATACATACTTTTTTTCGTAAATCCGAAAATATAATGCATATAGCACGTGTAAAGAAATGGCTACAAGGATCAGATTGAATATAGGAAGAAAAATCTGTTTCCCGCTCCGAATCTAAGTGTTAGCAGAGGAAATGTAAACGGGGTACCATACAATTTTGCGTATAATACACGAGAACAGATAAAACCTCAGTCTTCCCGTATAATAATAATAATACTTACCTGAATGTTCGCTTTTTCCGATAAGGATATTGTTTTGACAAATTTATTACCGATCACAGACTTCCCATTAAATTGCGCATAAAAAGTTGATTAGAATAAAGCGATGATATGTCATCAATATTGTCTATGTTATGATTTATGGCCATTTTCAATTAAAAAGAAGCATAAATGTATCAATAACAATGACAGCCACATTATATTCTTTGCAATTGTAGCGCCATAGAACAAAATATCTGACATGTTACTGAATAAAGTATCTCAGCGTTATCTATCGGGCGTCACACGAAACTCTAACCTCCGCCGTTATTGGCAGTTCAAAATGATCTGTCGAGCGTATGAAGCCTTCCCTCCAGTTATTCTATGCTCCTAGGTATTATGTCGTGAAACGTATGTCATTCTTAACTTCATGTGAATAGTTTCGATCATAACCTCACAATTTCATATGAAATGTTTCAATCGCTTTATTCCGTTTTCTCCAAGTCCTAAATATCATTGTTAACTTCTATTCATATTCTAAAACTGAACTGAAATTATTTGAGTGACATATTTCCATTCTCGATATCTATTTTCTTGATGTCTTTCAGAATAAACATAACCTCTAAATTTCTCGCAATTTTTCCATTTCCAGTTGAAGCAAGCGTACAACTCAGTCATTACCAAAGATTTGGCTTCACTTTGAGACTGTGAAAAGCAGCCATATTGATGTTATTAGATATATGGATAGGAGACATATCACGTCTTCCAACCTCAAAACGGTCATCTGTGAGCGTCAAACTTCGATTGCCGTGTCAAGAACCCTAACCTATATGTATTGTCACCTGTGAGCTGAGACGGCTCGAAATGTCGATAAAATCTAACCTCAAAACCGTCATCTGTGCATCGCGTCACACTTTGAATGCCGTTGTCAAGAACCCTAACCTATGTGTGACGTCTCGAAATGTCGAAACAGTCCAACCTCAAGGCCAGTTACAGACACAGCGAGTCGACGGCTGATTTTGCTTCTGTTGGGCGAGTCGGTTTGGGCGGCGGTGTGTGGTTTCATAGCGCAAAAGCACAGGCCAATTCCGCCGACTCGTCGATTTTCTGGGCCGCCGACTCGGCGGAAACCGCTGTGTCTGTAACTGGCCTAAAACGGTCATCCGTGCATCGCGTTTAACTTTGAATGCCGTTTTAAAGAACCCTAACCTGAATGTAACGTCAAAAGTCATGGGAATAACAAAAACTCAGGAATTAAGAACGTTGGGAATTGTTGCATTAAAAGATAAAAAAAACTCAAGATTATAACGTTTTCTATTTGTTTATTCAAAGTCTGCAATGTGCGAAATAGAAGAGTTACAATATACAATTGATATATCACTTTGGCACACTTCGAATTATTTATTCTCAATGTATCATTTCACACTGTGAAAAATCAGCTAGGTGTGCATCTATTCACGTTTTAAACCAATTTTCTCGATTCTTTCACTTAAAAAAGTGCAGCCCAATTTCCTTCAAAAAGTTCCAGAATCGGTAAAAATTTCTGCTGAAATGAGAATCGTCTATATTCGATCCATAACTCACCTAAATATCGAGGATTTCTTCGAAAAACTTGAAATTTTCATCCTTTCATTTGGCTGGAATAAAAATTCGAAATTCATCCAAAATTTACGCAAACCTCGGACAATAGAGATATTGCGTTACGAACCTTCGAAAAACGACGTTTATCATGAGATTCGAGAAGATCGTGGCCCCCAGCGGCTCCATTCAATTAAAAATATTCGATTTCCAATTCCTACGACCTGTCAAAAATACATGATGGAATTCGTTCATAAATTTCTCGAAATTCATCATGCAAGTTGAATATCGGATCCTTCTTTTCAAAGACCTACAGAACACTTTTTTCATAGTTTGCTCACTAACATGAGCATTCGAAGTTTGCTCGAAAATCGTCGAAACTCTTCTGGAAAACGAAATATATCGCTACATCCGAACCATCCAAAACATCACCGCCTCATTTAACAGGTTTTTTATTAATTTTTTCCTTCAAGATTCAAGATTCAAGATTCAAATTTATTGGTGTTTTCATACAAAAGTATTTACACACGTCAATTATATATTAACATACACACATATAATTCATCAATCATGCTTTACACTTACAATAAAACTTTACAAACGATAAATATACGAAATTTACACATTAAAATATGACTCTGAAAAACTGTGAGATCTCACGCAGGAATACTAGAGCGACCATTCTAGGCGGGAGCAACTTAAAAAGTCTTCTGTGGTATAAAAAGCGTGCCGAATCAGTAGCTCACTAACCTTCCTCTTGAAACGTCGATCATCAAGGCTTCTCACAGCAGCAGGCAGCTTATTGAAGAATCTAAGACCCATCTGACCTGGTCTACCCCGGCACCTGGCCAACCTTGTGAAATCTGGTACAAGCTGGCAACCATTTCTAGTATCATGGTCATGGATATCACGGTGACAGATGTATAAATTTATGTTCCTTTTGATGTAAAGAACGTTCTCCAGTATGTAGATTGATGGAAAAGTCAATATCTTCAGGCGTTTGAATGCCTCCCGGCAATCGTCTCTGTAATTGAGA
The DNA here is from genome assembly GCA_951802165.1 of Adalia decempunctata. Lineage (NCBI taxonomy): Eukaryota > Metazoa > Arthropoda > Insecta > Coleoptera > Coccinellidae > Adalia > Adalia decempunctata. Next base: position 36,486,904 of record OX637701.1, on the reverse strand, counting down.
CCGGCCAAAATTCTGACAGCTCTCCTCTGCATCCGTACACCCGTACATCCGTAAACATTTCATATCGCTTACAAAAATGCTTTAGCCGGCCGGAATTTTAGCTAAAAAGAAAGAACAAACGTTAATCTTCGATAATCGACCAAATACTTACCTGCAAATAGCGATTAAATACAAAAAATCTGCATTTTAAAAAATTACGTCCGACTTCGGAAAAATAAAACGTCAACCTATCCGTCCGAATTCTCTCGCTATAGGTCGATGTTCACGAACCGGGTCGAAAATGTTCATCATTTTCGCGAAAAGAGGAAACTTTTCGAATTCATTTCGGACACCCGGAGGAACGTGTCGAAAAACGCTTTGCTACTTCGTTTAAAAAAATCTCCGAATGTCCTGGTGCCCCCGCAAAAAAAGCCTTATGCCCGAGGAATTTCCTATTTTGGGCGATTTTTACCGTTTTTCGCGAATTTTTTAGATACTTTTCGGGGTCCTAAAGAAAATCCGTATGCAACCACATGTGCCCCCGTTCTTCAACCTTCCGACGCCTACCTCCCCTCGGCCGTAGGCCGTCGCTCGCGCCTTCGGCGCGAGCCTCTCGACAAAGAAACCCCGGAAATTCTATTCTCCTTGAATTTGTATTATACAGAGTGAGTCTTTGAATTGTACATAAATTTTAACTGTACATTCTTGATGCTAAAGGAAACCTTTTTTCATTTTCCATTTTTCCGAATTCGGCTCTGTTAAAGAGATATAGCCATTTGAAAAAAAAAGTTGGGCTTAATGCGTGCCTGGATAAATTCTCTGCAAACACCTCAAAGTTCATACTTTTCGATTGAAATTGAGGTGATTATTAGATGTTCTGGTTGATACAATTAGAAAATACTCAAGCACTAACCTTATTTGAATAAGAATGTTACAAACACGATATTTCCTAACAAAACACTGTCCGATCATTTCGGCAATTGAAAAGCCATATTTCTCACACCAAAATAAGTTCCTTCTTCGATTTTTCTGCAGATTAGTTTGTAAACACTAATAACTTGTTCATATTTTCCTCGAAATTTCCAAACAATATCATGAAGGAAGACTTTCATTCAGATTTATTATTGATCAACCTAATCTAATCTAATTTGTATCGATTCTGTGAATTTTTGGACAGAAATGTCAAGAACATGTTGTCAGCTTGCTGATATTTTCATTGAGGTTAAGGATTTTTTACGAAACATAGTATAAATCACGATACATTTGTGTACCGTGGTATGAATATCTATGAGTTCTGCCGTTTCCATCATAAATCAACTTTGCCGCCAAATTTTACCACGCATGCGTAGAGCGAAAACCGAAATATTGGTTATCTGGTCTGGAGCCAACTAAAACAATAACACAAAGCACTAAGCAGTCTCTGAACAGTCTGAACAAAGTGTAAACATTATTTGAAGTTTGAAGTTCTGAATACATTCATTACATTCAATGGATTATTGTTCTGATGTGATTATTACGCGAAGTGAATTGAAATAATTTCAACCGTGTCGAGTTTATAAAATTCCAGATTATCAGGTATCGTTTCATTAATTTCGATTTACCCAATAAACACACAAACGTATGATAAACGTTTATTTCTAGTGGCTGAAGTTGATTTAACGTTACACGTTGAATTTTCTACGTTACATCCGAAACGAAAATTCCACGAAACGTTGATTATACACATAATATACGTAACCAATTCAACTGTTTCACTCATCCACCATTATGAAACGTATATTTATTACATTTTTTCAAACGTTCTTTCAACGTGAGCTCAGTAACATTGAATAAACGTTAAATGAGTCACTCTTCATCAACTCTGACGTAAACCAACTTTAATTCTACTAATTACATCCGAAACACAAATTCAACGAAACGTTGAATATACATATAATATACGTACCCAATTCAACTGGTTGATGAACCGTTATAAAACGTATATTTATTGTATTTTTTCAAACGATTTTTCAACGTGAGACTTTAACATTGAAGAAACGTTTAATTAGTCACTCTTTATCAACTCAGACGTCAACCTACTTTGATTCTACTTGTTACGACCGAAACACAAATTCAACGAAACGTTGATTATACATATAATATACGTACCCAATTCAACTGGTTGATTCATCAACCATTATGAAACGTATATTCATTACAGTTTTTTAATTGTTTTTTCAACGTGAGCTCAGTAACATTGAATGAACGTTAAATGAGTTACTTTTTATCAACTCAGACGTTAACCCACTTCAATTCTACTTATTACATCCGAAACACAAATTCAACGGAACGTTGATTATACATATAATATACTTACCCAATTCAACTGGTTGATTCATCCACCATTATGAAACGTATATTTATTACATTTTTTATTTATTACATGTATTGTATTATACCAGCTTCTGATTAATTCGAAGGAATATTTAACAGCATATTATAATGAAGGTAGGTACCTAAATATACCTTTTTGAAACGCTTTTAATGTTTCTTCTTATAAAATCTTTCATTTCGAAAGGATGGAGAAATATTATCATTTTATGTGAAGTGATATAGTGATTTCATACCTACCGAAATGTCCGAACTTATTTCCTGCATTCTTTACTTTGAATTTTTTATTCGTTCAAAATATGAAACCCATTATTAGTAATAACCTTATATTCGTAACATACATCGTCTTTGCTAAAATCAATTAATAGAGAATTACGAGTATGAAGTTTCTTGAAAGATAATAATTAATCAACCTAGGCAACGGTGCACTAGAGTCGGCAGGGGTTGTGATGACGTGATACGTGATAGTGCCGGCGCCATATAGGCCGGCGCCGGCGATCCTGCTGTGATCGAGTTGAGTTGAATCCTGCATTCGTGCATTCCACATATTGAAGAGCTAGTGCCGCAGTCACCCGATAGTTCCCTTCGCTATTTTCGACGTGGTAAATCGAGTTTGCTAGGAAAATTATCTGATTTGTTTAGAAGTGCGACAACAAAGATTTTGGTAAGTACCTATCAGTACCCTAAAGTTTCATATTGATTATTGATTGGTGAAAGAAGATTGGAAAGCTTCCAGAGCTCTTCTGAAGAATCGGAGAACTCGAATATGGAACATTTGACACCACCGATTTTTTTGGATGAATCAGTTCCTGTTTCATCAGCAGAGGATACCGAAATAATTTGTGAGTAAATGTTAATTTTTGGACATATCTACATAATATGAAAGCTTTGTCATTCCTAACATAGTTAATTGTGAAATTTGTTACATAAATAATGTTAGTTTGTTTTTTTACGAAGGCATAAATTGATATAGCAATGCTAAAATTATTACCCCAGTTCCCTGTAAAAATAATTATTCTCGTTTTTTTTAAGGTTAACCGATATAAAGTCAATGGGAGGTAATGGTCCCGAGGACCATACCAGAAGAATTCTCAGATTCATATTGAGTAATGATTTAGCTTGCCAATACAATTGGAAGGGCAGGGAGAAAAACCTTTTAGAGATAAGAAGTCGACGGAACTCATTTATGGTAAGGCTTCATTTTGTAGACCTTTAGTTTCAAAATATCTAATGAGCATTATGGGTTTTTTCAGTGGCTGTCAAGAAAGAATTTGCGGCAGCCACAGACCTAAAAATTGCAGACGCAACAAAAGATTGGCTGGAATTTGCGAAAGAAGACTCAAGGACGCTGCATTAAGTAAAGAAAAAAAAATGAAATTTAAACATTTTTTTTAATATGTAGGTACATTTGAAAATCTATAAATTTTTTTGTTTGTTCTCTTTATATGTATAGTGTTGTTTTTTCTTTCATATTTTACTTATTCTGTTTATTTTTTTATTATTACAAAATATTGATGAATCTGTGTTTAATTGTCAGCATTTTGAAATTGTTGTCCACTTGAATAGATAAGTACTTGAATATTTCCCAAAATTTTCACCCATTATAAATAACAAGAGTCCACAAAAATAATGTTGTACTACTAACGATAACTACACCTATATATCTGACCAAAATTATATCTCCAATGAGTAACATTTCTTGTGATAATACTTCATTTAAATTTTGGACCAAAATTCATTTCCTGTTCTTTATTTTCATATTCATGAAAAAAACATTTGAATATCTTGAAAGTTTTTAGAATATTTATCAAGATGTAGATGACAAAGGTTTATAAGTTTCCTTAGTTTAGGACAAATTATGCTGAAATTCAAATAATAACAATTCAAAAATATTTTTACTCAAGATTAATTCATTCTCTAAAATCAACGTTACCTTGACACTTGCAATGAACGTCGAATATTTGTGGTATTTTGGTATTAACATCAACGTTGAGAATTCGTATACCATCAACGTTATTTCCGAAACGAAAATACGTCGTTACGTTGAAACTTAAAAATAACGTTATATCAAGGTATTTTCATTCCCTAAAATCAACGTTACCTTGACACTTGAAATGAACGTTATATATTTGTGGTATTTAGGCATAAACATCAACGTTGAGAATTCGTATACCATCAACGTTATTTCCGAAACGAAAATACATCGTTACGTTGAATCAACGTGCAGGGAAAACGTTACGATGAAACCAAAAAGAAACGTATTTCATAACGACATTTTACCGTTTTTTCAACGATGAAATATAGTGACGTTACCTAAAAAATACAACGTTTCTTAATGGTTCTTATTGGGTAATAAGTAGTTTGTGTTGAGATTCATCATTCATATCCGAATTTTGTATTTCATCGACATTTAACTTCAATACGGACCGGTAACTATGAATTTTCAATAGAAACTGTGCGTGTTAAATCCTCCTTGGTGTTCAGTTTCATCTCCCACATTTGGGGGATTTTATTATCAAAAAATATCTCGACAAAGTCGATAAATATTGTGACAACATTGTAAACTCGTTCAAAGGCCAGAGAAGGGATAATTTTCGATGATATTCAATTTAGAGACGCATTCAGATTATTCTTGAAATTAATGATTTTTTCGTCAAATTTCTGCGGGTAAAATTGGAAATAACTCGAAAACGACGCGTTTTATTGAAAAAAATATGAATACTTTTAGTTTCTTAAATGATTGATTCTTTCGGAAATATGAACCGTTTATCTTTTTAAAGTGGTGTTATGGCGTTTTAGCGTGTATTGATGAGTCGACTACCCTGTAACTTTTTTATACTAGTGAAGATACTGAATATGTTTCGATTGAGGAATATGCACCATGAATAGAGTAAAAACTCAACCAAAATTCAGTTCATTCGAAATAACGGTTCCGAAGATATAAACAGAAAAGTGTTTTTTTCATGGATTTTCGACACCCTGTATCTCCCAAACCAAACCGAATTTTGAAAAATGGAATAGGAAAAAAGTGTTTCGTTTGATGAGAGGAATCTACAGTTAAAATATATGTACAATTCAAAGACTCACCCTGTATAGAACTAGTATGGGCCCGTAGATCTACCTTTTTCGGTAGATTCATGCAGTAAGTAGATCCGTGTAATTGGTAGATTCACCTTTCAGGTAGATTCACCTTGTAGGTGGATTCACATTTTCGACTGATCCTCCTTTGAAGTGAGATTCGCATTCAACTGTGAAAGAAACCAATACTTAGGCAAGAAAAATAATTTTTCGATAAATGTCAAACTCGATGAAGTAACCTTGACAACCATAACCTAAAAAAGTATGATTTCGAAAAACCAATGTTCTATTCGATGAAAATGTCGAAATATTCTGTGCAGGTAGATTTTGTGATCTGCCTCGAGCACTTTATGGAAAAAGAACCCCACAAAACCAAGTGCTTTTCCTATTTGTATAATCCCACAAAACACTCCCAATATCACCGACATCTCTGTATAAATTCGCGAAACATGGCCAAATAAACATGATAAGTATTAAAAGCCTCACCTTGATTATTTCCATTCAAAATAAATGCTTAGATGCCGCCGTGATTGCAACTTACATTTTTCAATGCACTTGGATATCCTAAAAATTATAAATTATATCAGATATCGTATTTCATCATGATCTGTTCGATAGGCTATCATTCAGTCGAGAATATCCAAGATATCAATTCTCAAAAAAACATGAAGATTTCCACAAATATATCCTGAAGAAAGTTAAAGTTTAACATCAAATTTTAATCCCATATTTACATACGTTCTGCAACATACGTTCAAAAATCTACGACTTATCGTTTCTTCTAGAATTGCCACTGTCGAAATTTTCTACGAAATCATTCTGCAAAGGACAAAGCCTTTCAATTTTGTGGGACATAGCGAAACACATTTGAGTTGCGGTTCTCACGAAACGGAATATCCTGTAATGTTCAGAGAACATCGTGAGAACCAAGGGCAAGCAGGTAGGAATTCGTGAATCCATAGAACTTACATTAATATACAGGGTGTCCTGAAAACAATGGATAAGCCTGCAACTATAGATAATAGACACTGTCGAGGTCTAACTTATTCCAAATTTTGACCTTTATGAAAATTCCACGGTTTCCGAGATATTCATGGTTTTCGTATTTTTAGAAAATTTCCAAGTGCGATTAGTTTTTCTAGTGCCATTTCTACAAATGGAGAGGTATTTCGATATGGTTTTTTTTAATTTCACATGAGATAGTTCAGCTATTGGAAACAAAGACTTAAGTATCTCGAAAAACTTACCGGACCTAATTGTATTTGACAAAATTTCATATTTTCTTACATTCATAAAAGTGTTGATATTGTTCTAGAGTGTTCTACTGGTACTTTTTTGAAATTTTTGTAATAATAATAATAATAATAATAATCATCTTTATTCCGAAAGAATGTTCAAGAAAATACAAAGTAATTCTAGTACATTAGATGGAACAGTGTCAAATACAAAATTGTCAGATCCTCATCTCCCTGGCTTGTATTCGTCTAAGGAGTATGGTTCCATGTTAATGAGTAATTTCCTCACATCATTTTTGAACGAATTGAGTACTGTGCATTGTTTTAAACTATCTGAAAGCTGGTTGAAGAATTTTATTGCGGCATATGATGGATGTTTCTCGTATTTGACCAATCTATGTTCGGGATAGAGAATATTTGTATGTCTTGTATTATGATGATGTGTGGAACTACTGTATATAAACTTATTTTTGTTCTTGAATAAATAAATTAAACACTCATATATATACAATGCGAAAACTGTCATGATCTGTTTCCCCTTGAAGATACCCCTGCAAGATTCTCTCTGTTTAAGACCAAATATAGTTCGTATGACTCTCTTCTGAATACGAAAAATCTCCAACAATCCTGTATCAGATCCGTAAAAAATTAAGCCAAATCTCATTGTACTCTCAAAATTGGCGAAATAGAAAATCCGCAAACAATTTTCATTCAAATATTTGCTGATAACTTTTATACTGTAGCTGATTGAGTTAAGTTTTTTTCCTGTGTTTACAATGTGGTTGGTCCAGTTTAGATGTTCTTCGATTTGGATACCCAGAAATTTAGTGCAATGTTCAGGTTTGATGCTCAAATTTGAAAGTTGTATCAGGGATGGCGTTGTGATACCTTGTTGTTTGGTTCTGAAGAGAATAGTGGTAGTCTTCTCCTGACTCAAAAGAAGACCATTTCTCTCGATCCAGTCCCTAATTTTAGTGTAGGAAGTACTGGCTTCATTTATTAAGCTGGGGTAGATGGATCCAGCAACTAACAAATTTGTATCATCTGCATAACTGGTGAGAAGACTCGAATCGGATGTCAAGACTCGTTCCATATCATTCATGAATAAAATGAATAAAATAGGGCCCAGTATGCTTCCCTTTGGTACACCGTTATAATTGATTCTCATTTCTGATTTCACAGATCTTCCGTCTTTTATAACCTTTACTTTCTGCTTTCTGTTATAGAGATATGATTCGAACCATTTCAAAGCATTGTCCCTAATCCCATAAGCTTCAATTTTTGCCAATAGAAGTGGCCGATTTAGACAGTCGAAAGCTTTCGATAGATCTAAGAATATTCCAAGAAGTATCTCATTTTTTTCGAAAGATTTGAATATATTCTCAGTGAACTGAGCAGTAGCCGTCATTATCGATCTCCCCCTGATATATCCATGCTGGCTATCACTTAGTGAATTGTTCACCCGTAGGAAATCAACCAGACGGTTGCACATAGCCATCTCAAAAAACTTCGAGAAACTTGGTAGTACACTGATGGGTCTGTAGTTTCCAAATGACTCACGATCGCCCTTTTTATAAATTGGTGTAATGATAGATATTTTCAATTGACCGGGAAAAGTACCATATGTGAATGAGTTATTAATTATATGGCATAGTACCTCCGCTAAATCTTTTACAAACAGTTTTATCAAACTTATAGGTATTTCGTCATCTCCACTGGAATGTTTATTCTTAATCCGTTTATTCAGTTCTTCTATTTCCTTCGGTGTAACAGGTGTTAAAAATATCGATCGTGCAGCTCTTGGGATATCACATGATGATGGTATGTTTACCGGCAAGATTGGTACATTTGTTGTTAGGTATTCATTGAACTCATTAGCTATTGCCTCCGGATTTCCGCTAATGAATGTGTTTTTTACATTGTTTTTACCAGTAATTTCACCGAAAATATTCCACATGGCTTTCATTTTGTCATCAGATTGAGATATACTTATTTCATATTTTTCAGTTCTCTTTTTTGCAAGTAATTTTTGATATTCTTTCTTGAGATTGTTGTAGAACGTTTTTAGTTCTGGGTGATAATGCATAACAACCCCTAATGCACTCAATCTACTTTTACAATCCAATATCTCTTGATCGGGTTTAGATTTCAATGATATCCTGGTGACTACTCTCTTGAGTGGGAAACACTCATAGAAATGCTTTAAGAAGACATTCACAAATAGATTCCATTGATCATCTACTTGGTTTGCACTGATGTTATATATGTTGGACCAATCTTGTTCAGCTATTTGGTTCTTGAATGTAGTTTTATTTTCTTCGGAGAATAGCCTGATGTTTTTATAGATTTTGTCTTGTTTTGTGTTTGTTGAAAATTTGACTTTCACTCCCATGTGATCAGAGACATTAGTCTGCATAATACTCACTTCATCTATGTTATTACAGTTTGTAAAGACGTTGTCTAAACATGATTTACTTTTGTGAGTAATTCGTGTGTACTCATTCACTATAAATGAAAATGAATACCCGTTTAGAAGCAGATTCATTTTGTGGATGTTTGCCATGTCATCTTTAAGGTCGATATTAAAGTCACCAGCGATGAATGTGGTTTTATTTTCCGTTACTAATATATCCAACAGTGTCTCCAGTCTTAGGTAGAATTCGTTTAAATTTTCTCTTATTGGTGGTCGATATATACTCACGATTATATAGTTTTCACTGCCAATTTTGCATTGAACACCTGCACATTCAAATACTCTCTATATTTTGTTAATGTTGTATTCAACATCGTATTCAAGTCCGTTTCTCATGTATATTGCAACACCACCATGTTCATTTTTCTCTCTACAGAAATATGTTGCCAATTGAAAGTTGGGGATAACATAAGCCCCCAGTTGTTGTTCCGTTTGCCAGTGCTCAGTAGCGGCAAGTGCAACACAGTCATTACTATCAGATAGTAAGACACCTATCTCATCTACACAATTAGAAATGGATTGTAAGTTTTGAAGTATCAAGCTGGATGATATGTGCTTATTTTGGTTTTTTGTTATTTTAGGTTTTATTATTGTAGCTGTTGGGGATTTTTTCTTCATAAAAAATGTCCACTATGTTGGTTGAGAAACTGACGGTGGCGTTCAAAATCGAACCGCCTCACAGCAACGTATCTCGGCCAGAATTCCGGTTTGTACATTTCGTCTTTTTTTTCAAGAGGAGCCGTTACAACGAATCGTTTCAGCTGATTTTCGTCACTTGGGATTTCTTTGACTGTTATTGAGTCTCTTTTGAATCCAGGTTTATTCGAAAGGTAGTCCTTAATGTGTGATTCATTTGCTACTCTTTTCACACGATACACGTATAGCCACACCTTCCGTTCACCCCCAGAAAAGCCAGTTTTATTTGCTTCATCTGAAACTTCCGCAGTTCCCAGATTTTTTCGGGTAATTCTTCTATTTTTCTTGTATCTTACTTGAGTAAATTCCTCTCCTGTATTGCTTTGTTTTGATTTTTCTTCTGATTTTTCTTCTGATTTTTCTTCTGATTTTTCTTCCAAAGGGGTGATATTTGATCCACCTTGTTTGTTTTCTTTAATTTTTGTTTTGATTTCTTTTGACCTTGACCCTGACGCCAATGACAGATGTGATTTGTCGTTGTTGGCTGGAGCACTGGAACTACTGGTCGTAGAAGTGGTAGATTTAAGCGGTTTGTGACCTTCAGTAATTGAACTGTAGGTTATAGTGTTTTCGGGTTTGTTTACATTTTGGATGTTTATTTTTTGAGCAATTTTTTCTTCCAGGTATTGTATTCTCTCCAATAGAAGACGATTATTTTCTTTGAGAATTAGATTTTTGTCATTCATTTCTCCATTCAGTAGTTTTAGTAGATGATTTTCTTGTACAAGCATTTCATTTTTACCCACTAATGCATTGCGGTATTCATTTCTCTTGATCTTCTCGGATTCGACATCGACTTCACAACATGCGAGCTTTCCGTCGCTTATTTCGAGTGAAAGTCTTTTAGCACAGCTAATATGATAAAAACCACTGCAGTTTTCGCATATAGCAACTTTGCACTCTTTTTTTGCGCAACACTTGAAATTTGACTGAGAATTTTCCTCAGCATTTTCTTGTTCACTGTCACTTTCCACCATCTTGAATCTATTCACTGTACTGTTATATTTGAATGGACTAGCTTTATGATTTGGATATTGTTTGTGTTTGTGATACTTTCCGAAAATTGGCATTCGTTATTCGGACTCTGAACATGCCTAGACAACAGTTCACGCCACTCGAATATGCCAACATGCATTTCATTTATGGCGGATGTCAAGGAAATGCCAATGCTGCTGCTCGATTTTATGCAGAAAGGTAACTTTGTAATAACGATGACTCATGATGATTAAAATAAGTACCTATTCAGAAATTAACCAAAAATTTTTCATTGTACCCGCTAGGTACCCCAACGCACGTCACCCGGATTATCGGATTTTTATTCGAGTTCATAACTCATACTGCGAAGGGCGGCTGCCAGGAAGAGGTGTTGGTGGTGCAGGAACCGGAAAGCCAGCAGACGACTATGAAGACGAAGTGCTCGAAAATATTCAAGAAGATTCTACACGATCTGTGCGTGGAATTGTACGTCGAACCGGCATAGCAAAAAGCAAAGTCCATCGTATACTAAAAAAAACACAATCTGCATCCTTTTCATATCTAAAGGGTACAAACACTCAAAAGTGCTGACTATGCACGCAGGGTTTCATTCTGCAGAATAATGCTGCATAAAATGCGGGAGGATTCACAATTTTTTAATAAAATTTTATGGAGTGACGAGTCCTCATGCCGAAAAGATGGCTATTTAAATATCCACAATTTGCATAGCTGGGAAACTGAAAACCCGCATATCATGAGGGAAAATCGAACACAGAATCAATTTAAAACCAACTTGTGGACTGGAATTATTGATGGCCGGGTGATCGGGCCTTATGAACTTCCCGCCACACTAAATAGTGAGATTTATCTCGATTTTTCAAAAAATCAATTAAGTGACCTATTAGAAGATGTTCCCTTGGCTATGAGGCGGAATATGTGCCTCCAAAATGATGGGTGCCCAGCTCATTACGCAGTAAGAGTGAGAAATCACCTGAATGCAAAATTCCCTCAAAGGTGGATAGGCCGGCTTGGCCCTATTTCATGGCCCTCGAGATCACCGGACTTAAACCCCCTGGATTTTTTTATTGGGGGTGCCTAAAAGATCTAGTCTACTCCAAGCCAATATCTTCGATTGAGGAGTTACGGGCTCGTATCCAAAATGCAGCGGCTCAAATTAATACGTCGCATTACGCGCGTCGCATTAAAAGTGCGTTCATCAAAAGGTGTAGAGCGTGTATAAGGGCGCAAGGACGTCAATTTGAACATTTATTATGAATAAATGTTCGATATGAATAATGAACTTATTGTTTTATTTTGCATTCTTCATTCATTTCCAATGAATAGTAATTTGGTAATAGTATTGAAGTTCTTTGAAATATTCATACTTTTGCTATTGAAAAATATCCATAAGGTTAAACAAATCAGAATAGCTAGGTATAATCATACATTCACATTAACACATGGGCTCAGAATAACGATTACAACAAAAACAGTTTTTCGAAAATTTTCGACTATTATTTGGTAATCAAGTAGTTACGAGAATGAAAAACCACAGAATGCCTAGGCTTATGATACCTATTTGGAATCTGCAATAACTGAGCAAGTTCTTAAGCTGATGTGTACCAGGGGCGTCCTACATTTTTATTACACTGTAGCTCATCAAACTTGAAGGAAATTTCATTTAGTTTTCAATTTTTCCTTGTAATTCACGAGTTTCTAACTTTTTACACTAGTTTGATGAATTTCAGTCTTTGTTTCCGATAGCTGAACTATCTCATGTGAAATTAAAAAAAACGATATCAAAATACCTCTCCATTTGTAGAAATGGCACTAGAAAAACTAATCGCACTTGGAAATTTTCTAAAAATACGAAAACCATGAATATCTCCGAAACCGTGGAATTTTCATTACGGTCAAAATTTGGAATTAGTTAGACCACGACAGTGTCTATCTATAGTTGCAGGCTTATCCATTATTTTCGGGACACCCTGTATAATCCCACCAAAAACATTCTGTAAAAACTAGCCAAGTCTCGATGGAGCTGCTTATTTATCTCTAAAAAGTAATGAAATCTAGAAAAAGTCGAGCCAAGTTTTAGGCTCCTTACTGCGATTTCTTTATTATTATAGTTAATGTTGTGTGACTTGGCCGTTGAACATTCTTACACGTTAGTGGGTACAAGTCAATTTTGTTTACACGTTATGCTATTCCTGTTGTAACTACCAATGTTTGTGAAGGGTTTACATCCCTGAAAATAAGGGGGTCAGAAACGATTTATTTTTCTGACTGATCAAGGGATGTATGTGTGTATAAAGGTAAAAATAATAAAAAAAAATATTTTATGAGTATTGAATGAATAAAAAGGATATTCAACATCATTTTTGGTTCTTTTTCAACATTTCCACCATCAAAACGAACTAATATTTTTGTGTTTTTCTATTTCAGTATTGAAGTCTATCATTTAGTTAATGACATGTCTATCTCATTTTTCTTTTATAATAAGCCGTTTTTTTTGTAAATGATATTACAAAAATGTGTTGTTTTCGCGAAATTTATTTCCTTGAATTTTTCTATTCGGAATGATAAATATCCATTTTTCTCGAAAACAAGGCATTAAGGTTTGTTTTAGCCGTCGATTAGTGAAAATCAATTGTAAATAACAATTATGGATTTTAAGATGGAATTGAATTTCTTTTAAATGACACGCCCCGCAGGTAGCTCCTCCCAGTTGACTGGTGAATGAAAGAGAGAGCATTTATACAGCTAGTGTGAGATATATAGTTCAGGGTCGGATTTCTTCATTTCTTGTTATATTCCCTGCGTCCCAACATTTGTTCTATGAAGCTGAATAATCCAATATATGTATAAAAATTGATGTATTAATGTTTGTTTCTATTTCTTTGTATTTTCATCTTCATCATCCTCATTATCATCATTAAGATGACGGAATAAGGTTTTTTGGCAACGGGAATAATAGGAACATCGGATTATCGGAAATAACGAGAAAAATGGGAATAACAGGAATTATAGAAATTACGGGAATAACTTAACTCAACTGTGTACAAGAAAATCTCAACAATACAGGATGACATAGTTCACATTATCTACAGATAATGGAAACAGTCCAAATAATCTTTCAACAAATATTCCATTGATGACATCTGATCTTGTTTCGAGCATTTCGGCCGGCGTGGTTGATTAGATTTCGACGTTTCGCCAGATCGAGTGTCTGGCATCTTCAGGAATTATTTCTCTTTCGGCCGAAATGCTCGAAACAAGATCAGATGTCATCAAACGATGGCCGCGAAAGCCTCAACAAATTTATTAAATATTCCATTATCAAGAATATCTCGATCACAAAAAGACATATGTAGTTCATGAATGATCTAAAAAAAAACTAATTTGTTGAACAAAATCTGGTCTTATAAAATTTTTCTAGTTAGGTATATTTATCAGGAAATACACTTGCAGTGGACATGTGTGTCCACTGTCCGCAAGTTTATCACATTGTATTCTTCGTGAAATGTGTATTGTTCAGTTTTTTACTTAGGTGCTATTCCGATTTTATTTTCAACACTCAATACATATTTAGTGTTTTCATCTGGAAATTGTTGTGTCATTCATTTTGCTTTCTACAGTATTCAGTTCAGATTTTTTCCTTCGGAAACGAACACGTTTGTAATTTGGGAGAACAAGCACCGATTCGGTCCTATACAGTGGACTGACAGCAGTGTGATTGTCAAGCTATAAAACGGGCGGAGTTAGGATCGGGGAACACGCACTGCCATCTGGCGGTAAACGTTTCTTATTTTGAAGGCGAAAGACTCTTAAGCGAGATAATAGCCCATGTTGGTATTGGTAATTGGACGCTAGTGTCTCATTTTACGCTGTTGTTGATTGTGCAACACATATGCATTCAGCATTGACAATGCTGACTTCTGCTCCCTTCTCTTTGGAGCGTCAAATCGACCACCGATCTAAAATAAAATAGACATACAGACGGTCTTCTATCAATGATTAGAAGTCCCTCTGTACTGGAAATAATTTTTTATACTGTTTGTTTCAGGCTCGTATTATTGAATACGCAGCTTTATCAAGCCTAAAATTGAATGAACGTTTTCCAAGTGGCAATTTTTCATCGTCAATGGGTTGCGTTTCTGGCGACAGATTGGTGCAATGGTGTCATGGAGCACCTGGTTTTGTACCCTTGTGTACCCTTCAACGGCCAAGTCACACAACATTAACTATAATAATAAAGAAATCGCAGTGAGGAGCCTTAAACTTGGCTCGACTTTTTCTAGATTTCATTACTTTTTAGAGATAAATAAGCAGCTCCACCGAGACTTGGCTAGTTTTTACAGAATGTTTTTGGTGGGATTCCACTTTTTTTGTAGAAACGTGGGCATATTCATCTATTTTATTAGATTTTATTATTTGACACTTTTTTTTAAGGGTAGTTTTTTTATTACAAATCTTTATTTTTTTTCGGTTTTGAACTATAGCAGATAGAGCCTCCGATTATTTTTTATTGATTTTAGCGTCCTCGAAAACCTATAGTTTGATACCAAACTTGTCCATATAGCCCATCTCTTATACCCGATTCTTTTTCGGATTCAATTTTTTCTCTCCCAATCTAACCACCGCAGACCCATCTGATGATGTTTTTTCTGAAGAGCAATAGACGTTCTATATTGTACATAAATTTCATAGCATTTTCATATTCAGTGATACAGAGCGAAACACAGTTTCTTCTTCATCAATCAAGAGCTTCCGAAGACGGAATGGAAAGAAGATATAGAGAACATAACTGCTATTACAGTTGCTGGTGATTCTGAAAGAAGAGATTTGATTCACCAAATAAATAAACGAAGAGAAGAAGTGGGAGGATTACCTCAAATAGTACAACAATTGTTGAATGTGCACCCAGCACCCAAGCTTATTGTACATTCTGATCCCTGTACTCTGATGAAGAATGATCATAGATCACTTCATGAAGCCTGACAAGTTGGATCAAATTCTCATCCATTTTCACTTCATCAATCACTTCACAAAATATCCGACGTGATATCACTTACGGTTAGAAAATGTAAATTTGCGGGTAGTTCTGGTGAGTGGTGTGCTATCAAGTGACAGCAGATGCTAACTTCGTGAATGCGTGAAATGATAACAATTGAAAAAAGGATAATAATCGGGTCATCAGTCTTATACACAGTGATAATTTTTACTGTCTCATTTATTGTTCCGGCCTAGCTTTCGAAAACCTATCGTTTCCTTGAACAATAAATGAGACAAAATATCACTGTGTATAAGACTGATGACCCGATTATTATTTTTTTTTCAATTTATATTCTAAAGTCGATATTCACATATTGAGTATGATAACAATGTGTTTCCAAGCGCATAAACTTCCATACATTATTGTGGTTGCACATTTTGCGAAGATGACGTGATAGCACGTGAGCTCACGTGACGTGCCAACAGATTTTCGATTATCCTAGTTTTTATAATTTTCCCTTTATGTGGCCATTAAACCCTAACTATTTACCAAATTTCAGCTCTCTGAGTTTATGGGAAGTACTAGTTCTATTTTGATGATCATGAGTGAATTAGGGTCGAAAATGCGAAACTTTGCTTTCGCGTAACTTCGGAACTAAATGACCTACACACTTGAAATTTTGGATTTTGAGTACGTGATTAAAGCTTACTGGATGAGGAAAATTTCGGCGTTCTGGTCTCATCCGGAGGTTCTCAAATAGGGGCTTGAAAATGCGGCGAAATGGTTCGGGTAAAGATAGTACGGCAGTGTTTGCTTCGCGCTCGACTTGGCGGGGCCACTGCCGTGCCCCCAAATTTCATATATGTAGTATATTTTTCGATGAGCACATAATGATTACTATTATTCACGAGGGGGAAGTTGGCGACACGAGCGCCAGGCGAGTGTCGTCAGGAGTCGAACCAGAGACGCACTTTTTCCACGATGGAAAATTGACTGCCAACCACCAAGCCATCAGAGCGATGACAATTAAGAGAAAAAATAACAACTTAATGTTTTCTTCTATGATTCCCATTCTGAAACTGATATTCGAAACGTCTGTTTTCAACGCATTGTGCCTCCCATGAATTGTAATTCTTCTCGAAGATACCCGCATAATAGTCATGAAGAAATGTTGTGTACTCCACCAGAAATAAGAGAGGCTGTAAGAAATACTGCATTACTTCTTTTTCCGGAAAAATCAAAGAATTTCGGCCTTAATGCGGTTGATAATTTCATGGAATGAGGGCTGCTAATAAAATCCACTCATTTTCGGAGTCAGTTTTACTGCCGTATTTTTCGAAAATATCAGCTACCTATTAACGAACAACCTTATGTAGCCATTATTCCATGCTTATAAGAATACTCTCAACATAAATGAAGGCAACGATATTGAAAATTATAATAAACTGCGTTCACTCTTGAAAAGGAAATCAGAATGAAGCATGCGATCAAAAATATTATCTTGTAATGAAGGTAAAACACTAGTTGTAAACATAATATGTATTTCATTTTCATCAGAGTAAAAGTAGGGAAATGAATCGATGTCAACTGAACTTATTGACGTTTATCGAGATTTTGTATTATTCAGTGCGAACACAGAAAATGTTATGTCAACGCTTTTGATAACTATTTTCGTTGTTGAAAATGCAGTTTATATCGAATGTCACCGAGGAAGTCGTGGACAAAGTATAGTATTCTATTCCCACATAATTACTATTATTCACTCGGGTGAATTGCGACACTCGCCTGGCGTTCGTGTCGCAAACTTCCCCCTCGTGAATAATAGTAATCATTATGTGCTCATTGAATAATATACTATTCTAATTCTATCTCTCTGACACATCGTATTATGTCGTGAAACGTATGTCATTCTTAACTTCATGTGAATAGTTTCGATCGTAACCTCATAATTTCATATGGAATGTTTCAATTGCTTTATTCCGTTTTTTTTTTAATTCCTTAATATCATTGTTAACTCCTATTCATATTCTAAAATTGAACTGAAAGTATTTATGTGAACCATAATCATCTTTTCTCTTTACCTTGGTATGTATAGTACGAAAGAATTTTTTTTAATATCGAAATCTTTTATTTCAGAACAACATGTCAGGAACTCACTGGAAGATTTTCAGGTGAGAAATTGTATAATTAAAATGGCGAACGTCATCTAACAAATGAAGAATGTGTTTAACAGGTCGAAATTGGACATTTCGATAGTCCCTGAGGTTTCGTTATCTGAGGTTTTACCCTTGCGTCAGTTGATATCCAGGACGATTTGTTATTTTCTTATGTTGAGTACCATTCAAATTAACCCTTCACAGGGTGTTCTACGAGCTCTATGATAAACTTTGACAGATGGTGGCTGTGGCAAATGGCGTTCCGTCAAATATTCTAAAATTTTGGTATAATGTAGTTCTCGACCCACTGATCAAAAGTGTCCATAGCCCCAACTCAATCCTATGACTAGTTTTTGAGATACAGGGCGTTGAAGTTGAGAATTAGCCACATTCACTACGCTCGTATCTCGGAACAGAATCGAACGAACTTCAATTTTTCACAAGAAACATTTCATTCCATCCCCAGGGAGCAACCCTATAGAGGAAAATTATCGAAAATCGATACGAATACAGGGTTATCCATAATTGAATGCATGCCCGATTTTGAAAGTATGAAATATGTCAGTTCCAGAACGAGAACGTTGGCAAAATGAACTATTTCATTAAATATGTTGTTGTTACATCGAAAAAACCTGAAATACCCAGAATTCATACTGGGTGATCCATTATTATAGAAACTATTCACAATGAAGGTTAAGTGGACATCATCTATTTTTGGGTTGATTTAAGATGTTTTTTTGTTTTTTTTCAGAACATAACACCATGGACTCCATTGAATACAGAGTGATTCAGCCATGAAATAAACTGTGACCCCCTATTTCAAGATTAGCTCCGTTGAGGTGGGAGTTTACTTTCACCACTGTACTCGATATCGAAACGTCAATCAGGCTGAGAGTTTTCATCCACTTCCTATGACCAGATTTTTTTATGTAATATGAAAATTATTAGTTGATGTTTTTCTTTTCTTATTCCTGCATAAAAAAAATCGGGTCATAGAAAGTGGATAAAAACTCTCAGCCGTAGATGTTTTTATATCAAGTACAGTGGTGAAAGAAAACTACCACCTGAACGGAGTTAATCTTGAAATAGAGGGTGATGAAAAAAAAGGTGGTTTTTGGGTATTTTCGTGAGGTTTACAGTTTATTTCATGACTGAATCACCCTGTATTTCTTTAAGTCCATGGTGATATGTTCTGAAAAAAATCGAACAAACATCTTAAATCGACCTAAAAATACAGGGTCCACTTAAGCTTTATTGTGAATGGTTTCTATAATGATAGATCACCCAGTATGAATTCTGGGTATTTTAGGTTTCGATGTAACAACAACATATCTAATGAAATAGTTCATTTTGCGAACGTTCTTGTTCTGGAACTGACATCTATACTAATATTATAAAGAGGAAAGATTTGTATTTTTGTTTGTTTGATACGAATAGGCTCAAAAACTACTGGACCGATTTCAGAAATTCTTTCACCCTTAGAAAGCTACATTATCCCTGAGTGACATAGGCTATACTTGTCACCCGAAAAAAATTGGGATACCTACTATAACTTCAATAATTACAAAAAAATAAGCCATAATCAGCTATTTTCACGTGCGCTGCAGAAACCGTAAGACTTACCTGGATACAATGTATGACGGAAATGTACCTTTCAAATAGTTCTACAAAAAAGTTCGCGATAGCGTATATCTATCTCTCAAGACTGACTTGCTTTAATCTGTTTATGGTAATCAGATGATTTCCAAAATTATGCACTATTTGGGAGTGTGTCTTTATGAATTGGGTATTGATCCTCATCCAACCTAATACGTTATTTATCCCCAGTATTTAATTTAGAACAAAATTGCCCTTCATATCATACAATTACAACGAGTACATCAAAAGATATGGCAGGTTGAAGTGTTGAAGATGAAACCGCCGCGTGAAACAAATTTCTACCCGGGCGAAGCTGGCACGGCCTGCTTGTATTTTATATTTTCAAAATCAGGCCTGCATTCAATTATGGATAACGCTGTATTCTTAACGATTTTCGATCATATTCCTCTATATGGTTGCTCCCTGGGAATGGAATGAAATGTTTCTTGTGAAAAATTGAAGTTCATTCGATTCTGTTCCGAGATACGAGCGTAGTAAATGTGGCTAATACTCAACTTCAACGCCCTGTATCTCAAAAACCAGTCATAGGATTGATTTGGCGCCATGAACACTTTTGATCAGTAGGTCGCGTACTACATTATACCAAAATTTTAGAACATTCGACGGAACGCCATTTACCATAAGAAAAGTGCGGGGTCCTTTACATCTGCCGTAATCGAAACTAACTTAACAGATCATTATGCAACATTTCTTTCTATAAATTACCACCAAATGAGTCAACATAAAAAGCATCACACTCATAATATTTCAAAGAAAAACAAAATTAACCATAAAAAAATCGAAACGAGGTAAGCTGAGGAAACGTGGACTAGTATTTATGATTGTCGAGATGCCCAGTCGGCATTTGACTTATTCGATAAAATTTTAAAAGATTCAATTCTTTCGGCCACTGAGGTGCAAGAAATAAAAAACAAAACAAATTTTGAAATAAAGTCATGGATCCCAGATGGATTAATTTGCTCCATTCAACATAGGGAAAAAATGAAGAAAAAATTGATGAAAAATTACACCGAAGAACGCAGAGGGTACTACACCAAGTACAGAAACTGCCTGAATAAGCTTTTAAGACAGACAAAGAACAACTTTTACCAGGACAAGCTCGAGACAGTCAGGAGAAACTCTAAAAAGACTTGGGAAGTAATCAATGAGGTCACAACCAATGGAAAGGCAAGGGAGAATAACAATAACATTTAGCTGGAGGGCATGACAGGTGTGATATTGGTCGAAAACGAGCAAAAAGTAAATGCATTTAATGAATACTTCTCAACGATAGGCATCCATATAGCATCGTCGATATTTTTTCTCACCCCGGTATCTTCAAATGAATTAATTGAAATAATTTCCAAACTTAAAAATGGTTGTTCGCCTGGCCCTAACGGAATAACTTCGAAAACCATAAAACATATGGATCCTTACATCATGAGACCACTACTTCACATTATAATACCTGCTATGGAAAAGGGTAAAATTCCTAACCAGTGGAAACAATCGACAATCACACCCAATCATTATGAGGAGAAGTGTCACTTTTCGTGGCGAGCCACGAAAAGTCACTTCTTCTCCGAATGGAATATGCTATTTTATTTCCAAACGTTTTCAAATTCATGAAAATTGTACATTTAATGTAACTTTATCAAATAAACATGACGTTTGAATTGAAAGTTTCTTTATTCTATGCATCTATGTTCATGGTAACCAAGTAATCTTTTCGTAGCAACACTTTTCCGGCCGCCTGGGCGGAGAAATAGAACTTTTCGATGATACTGTCAGTCGAGAACTGACGTTGTTATCGTACGTTTGGAAATAATAGTATATTATTTCATTAGGAGGAGAAGTGTCACTTTTCGTGGCGAGCTTGAGTTTATCCACCGAACGGAGTGAGGCGGATAATTGAAAGCGAGCCACGAAAAGTCACTTCTTCTCCGAATGAAATATGCTATTTTATTTCCAAACGATTTCAAATTCATGAAAATTGTACATTTAATGCAACTTTATCAAATAAAACTGACATTTGAATTGGAAGTTTTTGTATTCTATGCATCTATGTTCATGGTAACCAAGTAATCTTTTTCGTAGCAACCACTTTTCCTGCCGCCGGAGGTAAAAGTAAATATTTGTCCGCCTAGGCGGAGAAATAGAACTTTTCGATGATCCTGTCAGTCGAGAACTGACGTTGTAATCGTACGTTTGGAAATAATAGTATATTCTAAAACTAGTTGCAGAATGGGCTCCCATTCCAATACGAATGCGAAATTCGAGAACGAGCGACGAAGGAGCGAGTTTTCGAACGCATGAGTATTGGAATTGCATTCTGCAACGAGTATTAGACGATATTTTCTCTATTTCAACTCAAATTTTGTGAAATTCAATGAAAAAATTCAAATTATAGGTCCTAGTGACTTTCATATTTTATCTTGGCAGTTGGTGTGAACGTTAGGAAATACGAAAATTGACATTTCCAAATTGACGTTTACTGAAATTCAAAAGGATCGGAAGTCATTGCTGACAACCACAAAACGAAAAATGTTACTGAAAACGATGCTGTAATGAATTCATTACATCACTGTTTTTAGTACTGTAATGAGCTCATTACGATACTGAAATAGAGAAAAGAGTTTATTGGGTAACTATAGCCCAATTTCAGTAATTAATAATTTTGCCGAAATTTTCGAACATACTCTGAAAAATGGGCTAATGACTTTTTTCAAAGCTAACAACTCAATATGCGACCGCCAATATGCTTTTATTAACAACTCCAATACTGAAGATGAAGTGTTGGATTTTACGAGAAGATGTGTCCAGGCATTGCCTGGCTGTGTTACTTGACCTGGCCAAGGCGTTTGACACAGTGTCACATAAAATACTCACGAGGAAACTTGCGAGATATGGAGTACGTGGTCCTGCTTTGAATATTTTAGAAGACTATCTGACAGGTAGAACACAAAGAGTCAGAGTCGGGATCAGTTAAGCGGGATAGTGACTGCAAAAATCGACCTACTCCAGGGAACAGTGCTGGCTCCTTTGCTTTTCTTGGTTTACATAAACAATCTGGAAAGAATCGATGCTGATGATACTGCTCTTATATTTGAGGGATCTTCTTGGGAAGCAGTATATAAATCGGCCGAAAATGACATGAAAAAAAACAAACTATGGCTTGACTTAAAACTACTGAGCCTGAATATTGGCGTTTCCTAACGTTCACCCTGAAAAGTACTCAGCAGCCTCCAGAGACAGAGATAAGACTGCACAAGATGAGCTGCAACACAGATGGCATATGTGACTGCCCTTCATTCCAGAAAGCGGATAAAATCAAGTACCTGGAAGTGATGTTGGATCGACATCTAAGATGGGATGAACACTCGATATACATGGTAGGTTGACTTAGAAAGTTGACTTACAAGATGTATGCTCTCAGGTATGTGCTGTCACGAAAATAACTAAATTGTGTCTATTTTGCTTTAGCCGAGACTATCCTAAGATACTGTATCGCAGCCTGAGGCGCACTCCTAGACAATAACTACAGACCCCTTTCCCCTCCAGTCTGCTCAGAACCCAATAATAAAAGTGATGCTCAAGAAGGATAGAACATTTTCTACCGTACGTCTTTATCAGGAAACTCGGTTCCTGAACATAAGAGGCTTATATGCCTATAGGTGCTTGATTTGGATGTTCCACAATTCACATGAATTCAACGAGAAGAGCTCCGAGCGGACAAGAGCTAGAGAGAGACTCCACATAAGAACACCCCTCTTTAGAAAGACCCGCACACAAAGGTTTATTTTATACTATGCACCGAAATTATATAACCTCCTACCGAGAGAATATAAAATAATGAATAATTTCAAAAAATACAAGTCCCATTTAAAAACTTATATTCTGGATATACAACATCACATACTAAAAATGTTCTAGATGTGAACTATATTTCAGATTGTGTGCTTCTCTCGTCTCTTCCACCACCTCCACCATTTTTGTCGACATTTCCACTGGTCTATAAATGTTATCTCTGGTGCTGAGTGCTAACCCAAAACAAACACCCAGTGTTTAGATGCAGCACTCAGCGCACGGGCTCTTAAGCATAATGTAAAGATATTTATTTTTCACTTGTACATTATATGTTTATTTTACCTTAGAAACGGTTGCTATAAATACACTCATTATGCCCATTATGGATCATAACGCCCGCTCGTTGTGCGAGAAGCAAAATAAGCTAGAAAGAAATTATTTATTTCGCAGAATTTTAATACTAAAACAACGACAACTCAAACTCAAACGAAAACAAAGCCTTTCTTAATTAAAATTAAAAGTGCAGTTTTCGAATTTCCCGGAAAAATTCTTCAATCGTGAATCTTGGGATGTTTTCGAAACCTGAGGAGCGAAAACTTGACCACAAGTACTTGGAAGTTCGTTCACAAGAGAACCACTAGAGAATTCATGAGAATCTGTTACCGAATTCACAATCATCGTCGATACTTTGTTTTTGGAAAAAATGCTCTGCTCTATGTAACCTTCCGCCACAGATGCACTCTTCCATCTTCCGTGCATTTTTAACGTTTCATATGATGCACCAGCCTCAGTTAAAAGAGTTGCTGAAGTCCGTCTCAAACAATGTCCTGTATATTCATTTGCATTATCCAATTTTAAGTATTTGGCAATCATCGGAGGCACACTTCCTATGGTATTTTTGCCAACAGGTTGGATGGTGCACCGACCATTTCGGAACGTGAGGAAAAATCTAGGATTCTTCACTCCACTGGGTCTCAAGGATATATATTTTCTGACCAGCCCCAAAGCTCCTATTTTTTCTTCCTCTACAATGCTTAATCCTTTTGACATACCGGTTTTAGTTTCGGGTATTTTAACAAGTAAACAGCTACCCTTATCTTCTATATCTTTGATAGACATTTTCACTAATTCATCTCTCCTTAGTCCTCCAAAAACACCCATTATTAGAACTACTTTATGAAGAAGATGAATTTCATCAGGAGCTTCATTGATGAATGTATGAACTTGTTCTGCTGTCAAAACTTTGGATTTCTTCGGAATATATCCTTTAGATTTCATTTTTAAAAACGCTACTAGCCGGGAGAATTGTGAAATATTGATATTTTCATTGACAATCAGTGTAGATTTCAAAATAAAATATTTCGTTTACAATGACGCAGGACAAAATTTTTCAGACTGCAATAAAAAAAAATTACCCACACATGAACAAAATGAAAAATAAAAAAGCATACCAATTCTTGAAAGTACGCCAATAACACTGTTTCATCTATAGCAATTATTTCATTTTTCAACCTCCATTGATGGAATGTTTCATAATCCTTGTCGTAGACGAGTCTGGATTTTTCTGGTAATAGATTATTTGCAGCTTTGGCTGCATTTTCAATTATATTATTTGGCAAATTGCTATTCATTTCTGTTATTTCTTTAAATCTCCACAACGAAAACAGTAATGACATTCACTTAATAAAATGATGACAGCAATAACGAACTTCAAAATATTAACAAGTGCCATGGTTACTTCTGAAAGTTAAATGGAAAAAAAATCATAGGACCAATCGAATTTTATTGTAATTAAATGATATATTCGTGAAAAATAAAATCTTGTATGCACCACGAGCGTTATTAGATCCTGACGCCCATCGGGCAACATTCATCTCTCGGGCCATAGGCCCTCGGAATGAATGTTTCCCTCCGGGCGTTAGGATCCATATAACGCACTTGGTACATAAATAACTATTGTATACCTACGAACTTATAAAATGGAAATGAATTTATTTGTATTTGAAAATAAATTTATTTGTATTTGTATTTGAAAAATAATATTTTAATGTTCAAATCATAATAATAAATGGAAATTTTGAGACTCTAAAAATTCTTCAGAATGTCCACCTTCTGATTGAATGCAATCTTTATATCGACGAACTAAAGATTGCGTTATTCGTCGGATCAGATTTGGGTTGTTTTCATATTTGATTTGCTGCATCTTGATTTAGGCATATCAAGTAACTAGCTGTCCCGGCAAACTTTGTTTCGCCTAAATGATACTTACGGTGAATTTCACACAAATCGTAATCACCGGTGATCGGAGATCAACGCCTTGGTACTCTGATTTTTGAACTGTCAAATCTAGTGGTATCCAATTGTTGAACAAGAAAATATGAAAATTTGAAATAAGAAAAAATGAAAGAAATAACAATGAAAGAACATATAACATTTTTTTTAATGCTTCACATTTCTGTCATTGCAGTACCTATCTTGTAATGAATGACAACACGAATGCAAATATAAATCCCGATCGAATTGTATGGATGAGAAATAGTTCCAATGATGAATTACCTCTGATCACTCGATCACTGTATAAACCACTTTAGTTCTGCCAATACAACGCTGAAAATTTGAATTGAAGTACTTTGTCTATGGTACTTTAACTTCACTTCACAAATACGCTAAGACATTTTCTTATTTTTCTTCTTGACGTTCACCAGAATGAATTCAAATATTTGAACCAACTAATAAAATTAGAACTTATTTTGTGAATAGCGCTTTCTGAAGTGGAAAAAACGAAACTTTTCTAATATTCTCAATTAAGGAAAGAAATAACGGCATGCAGACAATTCAATTGTCTGCATGTCGTTATTTCTTTCCTTAATTATATTTACAGACGTTAAACCTATTCTCAAATATTCTCAATGTTGGCTAATCAAAATCTAATTAGTGCCCACACCATTATTTTAAACATCTTAGTCTTTTGGTGCTCAGCTTGAAATAATTGGTAAACATCTCAGTTGGCGGGGCAGCGAGATTTCCATGTTCCCATGGATATGGGCTGTCACACAGAACAGAAACAAAAATATAATTACTAATTATGGCAAACATAATAATTCCCAAACAGAAAGTCGAAAACATTTCAAAAATTATGAGAGTAGATGAGAATGGACAATTCACGATTGAAACCGATCGCCAAAATCCGATTTACTTGACATTTCGATTAAAATTCACTGTGATATTCATTCGCTTCTTGATCTAGTAATAACCTTTCATGGTACTATAAGTTCTATCAAATATGGTACCTTCGCGATTACCTTATTTTGTTTTGAATAAATAAAACTGGAAAAATAACTAATAACCAGTTCAGTATAGTATAGAACAATCAGTCATAATGTGTGAATAGCGCCACTTGAAGTGGTAAGAACGAATTTTTCCTGATATCTCAACGAAATCTAATCATTTTAGAGATCTACAGCGCAGAGTTGGAGGCAACCCAAATTACACACTACATGTTTACATCGCAATCTAACGCAATCTAAGCTGTAGCGTAACTGTAACTGTAGCGACACCTAGTGACCTTACTCAATAGAAGAAAAAGCATTTCCTGTATGAGTGAAATTTTCATCGATCTTTTCAAAGTTTTATTGTATTTTATAATAACCAGACCGAAGACGAATCCATATATGAAGTTTCATAACAAACAGTCCATCCGATCTCGAGTTATAAATGGTGTAACCAACATCTTTCTTTTATATATAAAGATAAAGATTGTTGATGAGATTGGAATTCAACATGATAAACAAGCATCTTCATATGTCCCCATAAATAAAAATCTAAGGGATTTAGATCAGGCGAACGAGGTGCCATTGTATTGGTCCTCCTAGACCTATCCATTCATTCGGTAAGTGTTCATTCAGCCAACTGACTACTTGGTGGTGCACCATCCTGCTGATACCTTATATTTCTAAAAATGCCGAGCTTTAAGTCGTAGGTGGACTCAAAAAGGTTGAACTCCAAGAATTTTTTCACAAGTCTGTATTTGAACGATCATTTATAACATGCACTGGCATCAAATCATATTCCGGAGTCGTAAAAGAATTCATTGTTATTCAAAAAACACATCAAGTGTAAAATGAATAATTAGAAAAACGTCAATAACCATATCAACCTGTCGGCCTACCAAAACATGGAAATATTTTTATTTCAAATGCTTCAAACTCCAAAACGAAAATGAATCGGACCTATGCTGATAGAAAAAAATGTTCGAGAGAAGCGCAGCTACCCTTTGTCAAAGTTTGTCATAGAGCTTGTAACACTTTAAATCTGTTCTAAGTGAATTATAGCATAACAGAATTATACTGAGCAGGTAATTGAAAAAGTGTATACCCAGCTCAGTCGGAGGGTGTGGTTCTTTGTTCTCCAAATTTTGGAGAGGTTGTTATTGGTTTCTTGATAACAAAAAAATAAATGCAATAAACCTCACAGTACAATTTATTAGTTGAGAAATAAAGGCATCAAATAATTGTCGTAAGATGGAAATGTATAACAATTGTCTTTTATTATGTCGTCCACAAATTGTCCTTGTTTTCACCAAATGTCTAAAATTATCGGTTGGTACTTATCCTATTTTTTCCGGAAATCTCCCTAATGCGGGTTACTGGATGGAACAGCAATAAATCGGTAGGTACACCCGGATGTTTGAGTGTACTTCTTGAGGAGTACTCCAAAGAGCCTAAATGAGGAATTAAACAACTCATGAAACGAGAGAACATCAACACATCGATCGCATACCTTAGATGTTGTGTGGCTCTTTTCCGAAGTTTTTGGTCTTGAGAAGTAATCCTGACTCGCAGCTAAACCACTATAAATGTGATAGGCCTCTCTATCGTATGAATATAAAAATCCCAATAAATGGAAATGAATTCTCTTATGAAAATAAACCTTCTGAATAATTGAATTCCAACGTCTACTCATACGCATATCTAACTTCGCAATGCCGATCTTGATATCCAAATTATCTCAGTCAACTCGGTCCATATGGGTCCGTTAATTTATTTCGTCCCGCTCCTCGATTCGGAACATCATACAAGGAGATCCAAAAAAATAATTATAAATTGAGATGAATTACTCTATTGATTTTTCGAACTGTGACACCATCCCTTCCTGCCAAAAAAAATGAGAATCATTTTTTTTTTGAGAACTACCAAGAAAAACGACCAATGTTGAACTGTGACTGTGAAGCTTTTTTTTTTTTTTAATTTTAATTTTCATTTTACACCTAATTGCATATGCATACCATTCTCTACCTTCCAATTTTTTTTATATAAATTTTTTTTTAACCCTTTATTTATTTTACTCATTTTCTATGTGAACTATTTCTAGTCATCCTATTCCTATTTTACCCATTATATCTCCCAATTTATATACATTTCACCCAACCTATATTCTATTTACACCTGGCCTTGTCCTTATTTAATTAATTTTCTCTTTATGCCGAATGGAACAACTATCATCAAATTTATCCGTTCATTTAAGCCTATTCGTCTGGTGGGTGACTTTTTAAATCTTTTATGCTGTACGTACCACATACTTTTCCGCGATCATCCCTCAGAGTGTATGTCCAAGGTGAAACTTTTTTATGAACTATGAATGGGCCTACAAATTTCGGTGCTAACTTTTTTGTAAATGATTTTGTTGCGTCTGATAAAATGAAATTTTTTCTCCAAACCTTTTGACCTACATTAAATTGTTCATTTCTATGTCTCAAATTATAAAACTTAGCAGCACGTTTAGAAGCTTTATTCAAGTTTTCTCTCACGTCTTGAAAAACTTTTTTCAGCTCTTCGGAACGAGATGTCAAATTTTGTTCGTCTAGATTCACATTAATTTCCTGATCGAGTATATCTGAATATTTCGCTCCTTCACCTCTTAAATTCATTTCGCGACCAAAATTAATAAAATATGGCGACATATTAGTAGCTTCGCTTTTAGCAGAACGAATCGCACATGCAATTTTTTGAAGATTTTCATCCCAGTTTTTCTGACTTTCCTCAACATAACAACCTAACATTGTATTCAAAACTCGATGAACTCTCTCAACTGCGTTCGGTTGTGGATGATATAAGGCTGTATATTTAATTTCAATGTTATAAGTTTTAGCTAAGTTTCTAGATAAAATTGACTTGAATTGTGAACCATTGTCCATGACTGAATATTTTGGGACGCCTACCAACATGAAAACATTATCTTCCAATAATTTACAAATATTTGGAGCAGTGGCGGTACGTAAGGGAAAGAAGAATACAAATTTGCTAAAATAATCACAAACTGACAATATATATTTATATCCACGTGAAGATCTAGGAAGAGGACCTACTATATCAACCGTTATCAATTCCCAAGGTTTAGTAATATTCGGCCGAGAACACATCTGGCCCAAGGGTAATTTTTGTTCAGGCTTGAAAGCTATGCATTTGTTGCATCTATTTATGTAATTTTTTATGTCAAGCTTCATTTTCGGCCAATAATAATGATGAGCTACACGATGGAAAGTTTTGAATATACCGCAATGACCACTTGTCACCGTATCATGATGACGTTTTATAATCTCATTTCGGTGACTCTTAGGCACCACTATTTTCCAACTGAAGTCTGAATCAGCCAAAATTTTATATTTGTTTTCTGTCTTGCGAAAAATGGTTTTACCTTCCACTCTCCATAATGGATGAGAAAGTGGGTTTTGAATTATACGAGCGATCATTTTATCATACCAAGGATCCTTATAATTTTCGAAATCTTCCGAAGTAAGAACATTTACAATATTCACTTCAGGAACTGAACGTGACAAAAAATCTGGTACAATATTATCTTTACCCGGACGATGAAATATGGCAAAGTCATACTGTTGGAGTCTTAAACTCCATCTAGCCAAACGACCTGTAGCATTTTTCAAATTATTCAACCATATTAGAGAATGATGATCCGTGTACACTTCAAATCGTGTACCTTCGATGTATGGACGAAATTTTTCTACAGCGAAGAGAACAGCGAGACATTCTTTCTCTGTAGTTGAATACAGTTTTTCCGTTCTAGTAAGAGATCTACTGATGTAGCTAATGACATGTTCTCCATCATCGAATTTTTGACTTAATGTAGCGCCTAGACCGTAATTCGAAGCATCGGTTGCAACAATGAATGTTCTCTCATAATCTGGACAAGTAAGTACTGGTGCTGAAATAAGAAGTTCTTTAATTCTTGTAAATGCCAATTCACACTCGTCGGTCCAAAGGAATTTTGGTTTCATACCTTTTTTTATTTTTAACAGGGCCGTAATAGGTGACATTATTGAGCTGAAATCTGGTACGAAGCGACGATACCAAGACGCCATGCCTATTATTCTCCGAGTTTCTCGAATATTTTTGGGCGCCGGCAAACTTAAAATTGCGTTTACTTTTTCGGGATCTACATGTAAACCGTTTTTATTCACTATATAGCCAAGATATTTCAACTGAGGTTTGCAAAAACTACATTTTTCCCTACTGACAGTTAAATTTGCCTTAATCAATCTTTTGAAAATTTCTTCTAAAATTTCTAAATGTTTTTCGAATGACTGAGTGACCACAATAATGTCGTCCAAATAGCAGAAAACATATGGTTCTAAATCTGCACCTAAAACCGAGTCTATTAATCTTTGCCATGTTGCACTCGAATTATGAAGGCCAAATGGGAGTCTTTTGAACTGAAAAAGTCCTCTATTTGGTACGATAAATGCTGTAATTGGACGAGATTCTTCCGAAAGAGGTATTTGCCAAAATGCCGATTTTATGTCGAGAGATGATAAAAATTTTGCTTGTCTCAACTTGTCTAAAATGGTATTGACAAAAGGTAGTGGATATGCATCGCGAACTGTAACCTTGTTAACCTGTCTGAAATCTACGCAAAATCTAAAGCTGTTGTCTTTTTTTTTAACCAAAACTATGGGAGATGACCATGGTGACGAAGATGGTTCAATAATATCGTCCTTAAGCATTTTATCTAACTCCATGTCTACATGTTTTTGCATCGCTGGAGAAATTGGGTAGTACCTTTGTTTTATTGGTTCTGAATTTGTAATCATTTTGTGTTCCACTGCGTTCGTACAACCAACACCAGATGGCATAATTTCAAAAACTCTCTCCAAGAATGAATTTAACCAAAAAAACTGGTCTGAATTTAATTCATTCTGATCAGAAATTGATGATATTTCTATTGATTTATCGTCAGAAAATGACCATTCTCCATGTCTTAAATCTGGAACTATACCGAAAGATTTCCAAAAATCTGAGCCTAAAATAAGTGCATGAGGAAGTGCCGGTACTATCAAAGCTTGCAATATTTTGATATTTCCTCTAAGATTGAAGGGAATATTTATTGTGCCTAAAATTTGACAATGTTCACCATTTGCTACTGTAATATTCTGATTATGACTAGTATCCAAGGTGAAGCCCATAGATTCCAATAAGTTCCAACCTTTTTGTCCAAAAATAGTCTTTGATGCGCCAGAATCAAGCAATCCTCGCATATTTGTACCCAAAATCTTTACATTGAGGTAAGGTCTTTCATCACCCAAAACATTGGCCAATACGAAATCCAAGTGCAATCGTAAATGTTCATTATGCAGGTCCGGAAAACGAACTATCGAGGAATTTGCGATATTAATAGTCGTCCCTCGATCTAACGCTGTGTATTCGAGTTTTTTGTATTGAAATAACCACATGAAGGACAAGTTTTAACAGTGAATCCTATTTTTCCGCATTTAAAACACTTCAGATTTTTATTTTTAACACTACGAAATTTTTCACAGTTGTTTCTTTTATGTCCTGGTTGATTACAAAAATAACATATAATGTCACAGTTGTTTGATTTACTTGAATTTGGAGATGTATCGACATATGCTAAGTCCGGCTCTAATAATTTTGAATTAGAGTGAGGAGCCTGAAATTGTTCCAATTGTGTCTTTTTTGTTTCTAGCAACCTACAAAGTCTCATTAATTCAGATTTAGTTTGAACATCTACCAAACATAATTGTTTTTGATAAAACGGAGTTATATTTCGAATTAATATTTTCAATTGTTTATTTTCTGGAATTGTTACTGAAAGTCTACTGAATAAATTATCCATGATCGCAATATAAATGCCTATGCTTTCGCTGCTACCCTGTGTTCGTGATTTAATTTCATCATATAATCTTTCATCATAGTCCGCTGGCTGAAATTCTTCGCGTAATAATTTGACCAAAGAAGTCCAATCCGAAGCATGTTTAATGTTTGCTCGAAACCAAGTAAGAGCCTTGCCACAAAATAAATCGTAACCTGCCCTGAACAACTCATCGACACGTTACGTGCTTTTCTTAATTCCTCAACTCTCTGTAAAAATGCACTTAATGACATACTATCATCGCCAGAAAATTTTAAATTCCATTTTAAGACAGGTATTGACTTAGGTGAGTACTGTTGAGTAACAGGAGTTGATTGAAAAATATTATCTTCTTCCGAATCACTATCTGAATTATTTGGCGATGAATTTGTTATAGGTTCGACGAAGTTCAACGAGGATTCATCAGAGCGACGATTGAATTTTTTAACTAATTTTTCGCAATCTGTTTTGATATTATGTAAATCCAAAAGTGCAGTATTCTTTCGGGAAATGTTTGTATCTTCGGTACCTGGATCGCTGTGTTGAATTCTTCTCATATTATGAGTCAACAATGCTGTCAAACGAGAAAAAAGAGACGTCTTTGTGTCCCCCTCAAATTCAGAAACAAGTTTAATTAATTCAGAATTGTTTTTATCTATCTGGGTTATATCATCTTCAAATTTGATCGGATAAGATATCTGTGACCAATCACCTTTATTTTCCAATTTCAAAACATTTCTAAGTGATTTCCTATTAGATTCTACACTTCCTGATTTTAATCCCCTACTAAGCATTTCATATTTCAACTCATCTTGATTGAGTCGATTAATTTCATTTTTCCAAATATTAGTAGATGCCATCTTTCCAATAAGAATTATGAATCAACGTCAAATAAATCAAAATTTCAACATGAATTGAAAAATATTCCAAGATAAAATAACATACGAGAATGAATGGAAAGTATAAACTCTTATCTGTGCCTGTGTTTGGAAACACAATATGTAAGTGAACAAAAAACTTGTCGATTGCGGAATGGTTTTCCACTGAAATGAATCGGAAAAAATGTACCTAAATTTTATAGACAATTTGCGTTCGACCTTTACAAAATATTAAAATACAGAATTTTTCAAAATTTCACCAATAACAACCTGAATAACATATTTTGGGCGCCATCTGTAACACTTTAAATCTGTTCTAAGTGAATTATAGCATAACAGAATTATACTGAGCAGGTAATTGAAAAAGTGTATACCCAGCTCAGTCGGAGGGTGTGGTTCTTTGTTCTCCAAATTTTGGAGAGGTTGTTATTGGTTTCTTGATAACAAAAAAATAAATGCAATAAACCTCACAGTACAATTTATTAGTTGAGAAATAAAGGCATCAAATAATTGTCGTAAGATGGAAATGTATAACAATTGTCTTTTATTATGTCGTCCACAAATTGTCCTTGTTTTCACCAAATGTCTAAAATTATCGGTTGGTACTTATCCTATTTTTTCCGGAAATCTCCCTAATGCGGGTTACTGGATGGAACAGCAATAAATCGGTAGGTACACCCGGATGTTTGAGTGTACTTCTTGAGGAGTACTCCAAAGAGCCTAAATGAGGAATTAAACAACTCATGAAACGAGAGAACATCAACACATCGATCGCATACCTTAGATGTTGTGTGGCTCTTTTCCGAAGTTTTTGGTCTTGAGAAGTAATCCTGACTCGCAGCTAAACCACTATAAATGTGATAGGCCTCTCTATCGTATGAATATAAAAATCCCAATAAATGGAAATGAATTCTCTTATGAAAATAAACCTTCTGAATAATTGAATTCCAACGTCTACTCATACGCATATCTAACTTCGCAATGCCGATCTTGATATCCAAATTATCTCAGTCAACTCGGTCCATATGGGTCCGTTAATTTATTTCGTCCCGCTCCTCGATTCGGAACATCATACAAGGAGATCCAAAAAAATAATTATAAATTGAGATGAATTACTCTATTGATTTTTCGAACTGTGACAAGCTTGTCGAACACCCTGTATAGGTTAGGCGATTTTCAGTAATATACAGGGTCCTGCAATGGTGCGAAAATTTTCTATAGCTGCCGAACCAGACATCTCAGAGATTTCGTTGGAAATTAGACCCCTTGTACCTTGATTTATGCATCTCAGGAAATTATTTTCAGATAAACAGGGTGCCCCCGATAAATAATATTCAACTGAAAGATGATTTTTTAAATGGATCACCTCATATATTTCCTGAGGGAAAAGCAGTTCCAGCATTTCCAGAAGCGATAGTAACATGAATTTGATCTAAAAGTTCTTTAATTGAAGGATTTGCCTTGTCATCGTTCCTTAGTGACCAACCTGTCATATACCGGGTGTCCGTTATTAAGGTCCGAATATGATGAATTTCAAACTATTATTTCTCGAATTTTTCAAATGTAACACCCTGTTTTTTTCTATAATAATGTAGACAATTGAATACGTTACATATTCTCAGAAGTAACCTTAGGATTATTTTTACTCCAGCATCAAGAAGACACGAAAATTTATATCGCAACTGAAAATTCTATTCGAATAATAACATAATAAAACTAACGGACATTCAAATAAGGTCAAACAATGAAATAAAAGTGAATGAATAATTATTGACAAACCCTAAAGCTTTCTCAGAATTATACGTCCTGAGCATCAACATAATAATGATATTTTTTTAATAACGGACACCCTGTATATGACAGGTTGATCATTTATGGGTCCCATGCGATCGCCTTAGTGCCGTTGCCTCAATAAGAAACTTATGAGGCCAATATCGTAGAGTGACATACACTATCAGTCCCCCACCTGCAAGCGGACGTACAGAACTGCAGATGCTTGCCTGATGATAGCATAGTCGTACATCATCCGTCAAGTGCCTGAAGGCGAATTGTCGATCGCAAATCAGGACTGCAGGCAAACCGCAGTTTCCAGACAGTTTTTCATCATACTTTGTCGAAAACGTTGCGCGATATTTATTTTTTCAATTTTTTGAGATCCACCTCGAAGAAGTTTTTGGGTGAAAAAGTGGCTTCAGAGGGTGAGACACTAGTTCTCACATGTCATTGCTTCGTGAACTGAGACATCTCATCACCAGAATTTAATGAATTATTTGAGAATGAGCGAAAATAATTTTCAAAAACTCCTAGAGTTGGTTTCACCAGGAATCAGTAAAATGATCACCAATTTACGCCAGGCAATCGGTGTTGAGGAAAGATTGATTACAATTCTGAGATTCTTAGCAACGGGCCAAAGCTTCGAAGATTTGAAGCTTCCGACTCGAATTCCACCTCAAGCGCTTGGGAAAATCCTACCAGCAACCTGCAGAAGCATATCGCATGCTTCATCGCGTAATCTTTTGTTTGCATGATTTTCATCTTTTATTTTCCACAAAGAAGGGTGGGCTCGGTAAAGTTCAATAAACCCGGAAATAAATGGTGGTTTACAATCCATTTTTGCTCGTCAGTCCACTCGCGTACCAACACTGCAGGGCTTGAAATGGCCTGACGTAAAACTGCCGAAAATAGTAGATTCGGAGGGAATACGATCTAGGGCATTCAGGCCAACTGACAGTGGGTGGTGGTGAGCTCTGAGATCATCATCCGACAATCCTGTGCCGGTTCCGGTTGCCGATCTGCCGTCCGTTCGTCGCCTGCTGCAGGCCGCTTCGGCCGCCACTCGCCTTCAGTCCGCGCGACCTGGAGTCCAATATCTTCAGATTAACTGATAAATGTGTGGGCAACTCCTATCAGCAGCCTTACGATTACCTTGAGTGAAACTGATAGTGTCTTAGGAACGGTGATAAGGCAAATCCTGCAATTAAAAAACTTTTAGATCAAATTCATGTTAATATCGCTTCTGGAAATCGTCAGAAGGCTGAACTGCTTTTCCCTCACCTTTTTGAAGTTTTCTTCGAATAAGATCTGTACCGTTGGAAAAATGTCTCTAATATTTTGCGTCCTGAAAGAGGTAATGAAGGTCATATCACACAATGTTCATCCACTCAAAAATTAGTATCACAACACTCAACTTTAGAGAAAATGATAGTAATAATAGAGTAACAGAAGTACTGATCAGAAATGTTTTGTTATTTGTTTGTCCTAGCAGCCATTTTAACAGCTGATCATGACAGATCGTTGGACTGATCTATTGACATTGTTGACGTGAACCAGGACATCCAACACAACTTTCAGCCAATCAGCGATGATCTTTACAAATATCGATATTTTGCTCTAATTACCTGGTTTGCAAAGCCGAGTCGAAGTTTACGGATATTTATGAATAATGTGAAGCTGATCATTACAAATTTGTTCTGAAATTTCCCTCCCCCATTGGTAGAAAAAAAGCGAAATTTTTGGGATGGCAACTTGGACCGAAGTCCCCCATTGTAGATGATTCGGAAAGTGGTAAGACGTACAAGTTGAATGTGATATAGATATGAAAGTTGTTCCTTCGAGATCGCAAACACCGTCATTCGGTAAATTTGTAATGTTTGAGAAAATTTTCCTAGTTAATGTCAGGTTGCTCATCGACAAGATTAAGTACTGCTCCTTATATTGGTGGAATTATTATCTCGCGCTCGCGACCACAATCATTCGTTACAGATCGATTTACATTACTTATTCCTAAATAAAAGCCTTGTGCTTTTGTTACAACTGAACTTGCAGTAGTAATTATGGATTTTTCTATCGGCACTGGTGATTTTATTGCCCTTCTTTGTTGTTGAAAGAAGAATAGGTACAAATTCTTTCCTGATTGTTTTTTCTATCTGAAATTTTTTTCTTAGTTTCGAATAGGCTTTGGACATTTTTTAGGGCAACATTTCTGATCTTCATTGGAGCCACCTGGGCTTTTGCCTGGTTGGTCGGCGGCCCAGTTCGACATTGATCCCAACCCGCTACTATTTCATAGAAGGGTTACAGCTTTCAAAATTTCTCAGCCATTAGAATTTTCAGTCATAAAACCACCACTGGTAGAAAGATTCACCCTTGGAGTTTTAAGGGGGGTGAGTCAGAGCGCTGCTCTGGCGCTTCAGGATGTTTTGATTCCAGTGGGGTTCGGCGGGGAGTGGTAACCCCGCACAGGATCCCGAACTTGCCTCAGCAAGGCATGGATTCCCAAGATCCTTGATTGCAAGGGAGTGCGTTCCCGCAGCATGTCAAACCATGACGCTACGGGAGTTCGTGCCCGCAGGAGCAATCCTGTTCGCCCTATTGGGTTTGGTTTCGTAGTGGCAGTGGTTGAAAGCCCGCATGCTGGGCTAGAGAAGTTCGTCTTCTCGCCGTGTGAGTTGCGTGAATCAACTCGGGTGGTAGCCTGTAGAGTTACCAGAGGTTGGATAGTGCCTCGCTCTTACCAGTGAGGGTCTAGGTCTTGGGAGCCAAAGCCGGACTGGCAGAGACGTCGTAGGCCGGATCGCGCTGATTTAGCCTATACAAATTCGTGCCTAATGGTGGCCGTGGCCATACAGCCTTCGGGTAGGTGGGTCACGTTAATCTTTGATTTCTTAAAAGTCATAAAACCATCCCATTAATCGACTCGGAAAAATCTCCAGTAGCTAACTCAAAACGTGGAGAAAAACTTTTCTTAATTTTCTACACCTGATGACGAAGAATCACGAAACACGTCGAAATACGTTATCATATTCATAATATGAAGATGAACATACAGTAAATGGAGAAATTGGATGGAAAAATTTTTCATATAAATTTCTCGCTTCTTATATGTACCTTTCAATTCGGTTCATATGATTCGTTTGTTAATTTTCCAAGAAATCTAAAGGATTTGTTTTCCGATTAGGAAATTCTTTGTTTATTATTTTCTCATTTATTTTTCTTTCCATAAAACATAAAAAAACTTTTACAGCTTTTTCATTTTTTTCAGTTTTTTCCAAACTCTTCACAACCGAGAATCTTAACCGCAAGGATGCCCAACAAATCTCTATTTTTTCCAAACGAACCTGAAATACCAACAGATAATTACTCGTGTTCAATCCCTGGATTAAATAGGACACTACATTGTTCAAATAAGCGTGAGTATTGACTTAGAGAAAATTAGCAAAAGTTTTGCTTGAGCTCGGTGGGAAGAATTGAGTAGAATTTGTGAGTTTTCTATTATTTCACACTTGTCTGCAAATTTAACAAAAAAAAGTTCCTTCTTTCATATACAGTGTGGTCATAGTTATTCGCGTTGTTTCACAATGACCAGTCGAGTAGATATTTGGTATATCTTGTGCAGCAATATATAGAACATTTAGTTTCACATTCTAGAAATAATATTGCATGTACAGGGTGTTATTTTTCAGAGGACAATAAAAGACCTTAGACTTTTTTTCACACACCCTATATAGTTTTGAATATTTCTATTTCTTTCGATATTTTTCGAAAATTCTTAATGAACATACCACAAAGATTCCAAAAACACTTGCATAAACTAAAGGTACACTCCATTCACTTTTGTGAAGTATCCCGGTTGGCCAAGATTTAGGTTTATCAAGTTTTTTCACTTTCAAAAAATACGCAGGTTGGCACTTGTGAATGTCAAATAATTCATTACGTCAATGAATAAATTCCGGAGAGGTTGCCGACGTTTATTTATCCTCTCAATATAATTATCAAGCCTAGAAACTGAGAATCCCGAAGGTAGTTTTGAAGAAGCTGAGACAAAGTATCAGGAAGTGTTATAGTACGAGAGATGACGACCAAAACCATGTTTCATAGCCGCCCGGCTAAAACCGTGTAAAATCGATAGATTAGATGACCCTAGAGCCGACTGGTAAGTAGTAATACTCAGAATTGTAGCATGTTTGCGGGGGGCCATTTCTGCTGTGTAAAAAAAATGGTTGACTGTCGTATAACAAACAGCCCGTCTGATATTGAATATGTTCATAGATTTTGTTATTTTATGACTAAAATTTGTGTTTTCAGATATTTTGTGCGTAGCGTTTGACCTGAGTGTATTTTCAAAAATGTCAAAAATCTGACCTAAGTGACTCATAGCAGCTCGGTTCATTTTTGTTTTAAATCATTCGTATGGATGCCCAAAATATGAAAATACGGTTTTCAGAAATTTTGAGTGTCGCCCATAACGAAAAAATGTACCGGGGTCGCCCGGCAAAAACTCCGGCTCTCTTACTTGGCTACACTAGTAAGAGAAAGACATATTCGATCTTATCGAAAAGAAAAGAGATGAACTAAGTGTGTGGTCAACTTGTCAAAATCATATGGAAGATGTAAACAAATATTTATGTGACCACATGCTTGCTTTGACCACAAGCTCTGACCACAAGAAGTTGATGCGTTGAATATAATTCATGTTAGACTAATTGCTGAATTAAAGTCATATATTTTTTTTATATATTGCATTTGGAATATATCTATTTGGTGTTAGTGACTATAATCAAAAGAATTTCTGTGAAGTATTTCGGAAATTTCTCAAATTATTTTAGGGACTTGGATCAGAAATATATTAGAAATGATTTGAAATTGAACAACTCTCAGATTTTTGAGTTGAACGTTGAACTAATTCATAATATCTTCAATAAATATAATGCATATATTTTTGCTGAATATTAAACATATAACTTTATCCTCCTACTGTACTCATGTCGTAGAATTTATTTAGAAATTCCTTCAGTGTGTATGATAAATATGTGTATGAAAAAATTGAACGATACCACTGGGGTAAATTTACCTCACGTTTATGCAACCAGGCTAAGTACCTACTGCAAATTGAAAAGTTGTCTGATTAGTTACATGCTACATTCAATTTGTCTGATATTATTTTTTTCCACATCTGGGGAACGTATTCAATCATTGAATGAGTCTCTCTGGTCAGAGTTGTTGAAATTTTCGAAATGCTACAAAAATGTAAGGCGACATGTTTTTTGTCTGAAAATTGATCTTTTCACATCAATTGACACGACTTAACCTATAAAAATCATTTTCAGACGGGCTGCTGTAATTTTATTTTTTTTTTCATTTTTTTTTTGGTCTCCTGGGTACGCGCTACAATCTTGGTGTCGGAAAACTGTGTTATTGGTATCTCAGGGCTATTATCTAACTACATTCCGGAAATCAGACGGGCTGCTATGAGTTACTTATGTCATTTTTTTGACATTTTTGAAAAAGCACTCAGATCATACGCTACGCGCAAAATGTCTGAAAATCGCATTTCTGGGTACAGGGTCATATAATCTATCGATTCCGTGCGGTTCCAGCCGAGCCGCTATGAGGCAAAAATCTTGGTCACCATCTCTCGTACTATTATGTAGAATTGAAATCTGTCTTTTTTTTTTCTTATTCTCTCTCCACCTTGAAAATACAATGTAGTGCACTAGTTGTCCGACAAAAAAATGTGGCGTTCATTCAAAAATTGAAGAATTCACTGCTCTAATTTGGTTATGAATAGACTATATGCATTTACCGGATGTAACTTAGCTCATGTTACGAATAAACATTCGATTTTTTGAGGACCATTTATGAAGGATGTGCTGAATACTATCATCTAGCTGTCCGACGAATAAAGTTCGGCAATTTCAGTTGTTGCCGATATAATATTGCTAGTACTAGTAGTGATGGAGTGTTTTTTGTGCAGACATTTAAAAAATATTCGTGGCTTTAAAACGAAAAAGGAGGAAGTGACATCCTTAAACTGTGCAAAATATTCTTGGCATCAAGAGAACATCATAATCACAAATATGTCATTCTACCTGACGATTGGTGTGATACTTTTACTAGATACCATTACTCTTGTTAAAATGAATTCAATGTGAGGAAGGAGTATTTTCATTGTTTTTTTTTAGACTTGAATAAATAAAATGTCAGTAAACAATTTGAATTATACACTTTCAATCGAAATCAATAGTTTCATTTCAATAATAATCGAAAAAAGATTCTGAAACAAAACCATTATATTCAACTAGACTAAGGATTTGCCGCATTTTATATGGTGGACAGTTGTTTTTTCTATGAAACGAATCTGTCTAAAATATAAATATATTCTTGTCCGACAAATCTTAATGAATTTAAAAACTCAAAAAAAATCGTCGATTTTCATCTGTCGGACAAGAAAACATCAACATTTTTTTTGTCGGACAATTGCATTTTCATATTTCATATGGTTATATAATTTTCTTATATGATTCCTTGGGATTCTTGGGAAGGTAAACAACTTATCTTCGATGCACTGCAAAGTGTATTTTATTCAGTGTCATTAAATAGATCTACAAAATATTTACATTACCTGCAAAGTGAATCGAAACAATAAGTCTATTATATATCTCACAATCTACAATGATGAATACTAAACTTCTTAATACAATTCTGATCTGACGCGAACAAAATGACAATTAACATAGAGGTACGAACTGCACAGAAATATGAACATGACACAAAATTATATTACATCTACCCTCCCTGGTGACAATTTACCGACAAGTAAATTGTTAAAAACAAATTTCCTGACATGGTAATAATTTCGTGACATGATACAGATTGGATTCATGTTTTTTATGACCAGAATCAACTTCAAAAATAGAATTTGAGATTTTTTTTGAAATACGATATGGACCACAACGAATCTCATCAAGTTTCTTCCTACCCAACTTATTACTATTTTCTATATATACAAAATCACCCTCTTCAAACATTGCAACTTTTCTATTTTTATCAATCCTTAATTTATTTCTATTATGATACTCGAGGGAATTTTTATATGCTATGGATCTATCATTCTCTAAGTTTCCTTTCTCTTTTAATTCTATTGGGATTATAGAACTATCCTTTCCATATAATAAATACTGAGGAGAAAACTTGCTAACACTATGTATGGTTCTGTTATATTCATCAACACATTCCCTTGCAATAGTTGACCAGGCTCTCTTTTTCTTTTCTTCATTTGTTTTACATCGAATTCGGTTCACAATAGTCTGATTCAATCTTTCATTTAATCCGTTAGAAAAAGGACAGTTAACCGCTGTAAAAACCACCTCGATATTTCTCTGTATTAGATAATTTTTGAATTCCGTTGAATTTATACCACTGTATTGATCTGTTAGTAAAATATCAATTTTTTGTTCTGATATTTTCTCCAACAATCGAATGAAATCCGAAGAAGTCTGATTTTTCGAAGTATGTATGAAGGCGAATCGAGTAAAATGGTCTACTAGTAAATGTAAATATCTTTTTGTGGACCTGCTACCTCCAAATCCCCCAATTGTATCCAAAGACATTATTTGAAAAGGTTTTTTAGCCGGGCCTAAATGCGATAAAAAACCATATTTTTGCTCCCTACGTGATTTATTTTTCAAGCAAATATCACATGTTTTACAAAAATTTTTAATAATTGAATCCATATTTTTAAAATTATAAAATGGACGCAACTTCAGATTTATATGATGACTTCCTATATGACCATAACATTTGTGAATCTTTTCAACCAGTAGTCTTCCTAATTCCTCCGATATAAAAATTCTATCTACTCCTTTCAATTGCTTAAAAAAAAGATCGTTTTTATTGATGACTTTTTTTTGTTTTTTTAAGAAAGATTCAATATTTTTTTGATCTTTTTGAATATCTATCAATTCAATCATATTCACAATTTTC
Organism: Adalia decempunctata; assembly: GCA_951802165.1. Classification (NCBI taxonomy): domain Eukaryota; kingdom Metazoa; phylum Arthropoda; class Insecta; order Coleoptera; family Coccinellidae; genus Adalia; species Adalia decempunctata. Next base: position 36,443,699 of record OX637701.1, on the reverse strand, counting down.
AGAGCATCATACGAATTCTCAGTAGAGTCAATCACCGCATTTCTAGAGAGACAATCTGCCTCCAAATTGGTTACCCCTGGGGCATATTTAACAACAAAATCATATTGGGAAAGATAATAAACTAAATCTCCCAACTCTTCATCAGTACGGGATTTTATATTCAAGTTTTCAAGCGGTTTATGATCTGAAAATACTATGAATTTCGAGCCAATTAACCAGTATGGCCAGTATCTTATAGCCTCCTTAATAGCTAGACACTCCAAATAGATCGCCTTTTTCTTTTTTTGCGAAGCACTCAGCTTTTTAGAAAAATAAGCAAACGGCATAATTTCTCCGTTTTCTTGCTTTTGTTTCAATACTGCCCCAACTCCTTCAATACTTGCATCTGTATAGATGTAAATAGGCAGGTTTCTATCAAAAATTGTTAATATTGGCGCAGCACATAAATAGTTTTTCACTTCCTGAAACGATTTTTCACACTGTTCGTTCCAAATGAAAGCAGTATTTTTCCTCAAAAGATTATGCAAAGGTTCTAAAATTTTTGTACTATTCTGTATATACTTATGGTAAAAATTTATCTTACCTAAAAATTGACGTATATTTTTGTTTGTTTTTGGTTTCGGAAATTCCCGAATAGCCACCAAATTGTCTTTCATTGGCATAACTTTGTTATTTTCAATCAAATGTCCCAAATATTTGATGGAATTTTTCGCAAAATTACATTTCAGGAGTTTTAATCTGAACCCTTCCTCATAAATTGCCTTCAAAAGTCTCTCCAGGTGAATCACATGTTCGTCAAATGTTTCAGAAAAAATCAAAATATCATCTATGTAATTAATACAAAATGCATTCAAATTATTTTTTCTGATGATACTACTCAAAATTCTTCGAAAAATGGCAGGGGCAATCTTTAGTCCAAAGGGTAAACACTTCCATTGCCAATGTCCTTGTTGTGTGACGAATGCAGTCTTATTTCTATCCTTTACTCTAACAGGAATTGACCAAAATGCAGAGTTAATATCAAGGGCTGTGAACCACCGGCAATTCCTCGTCCTCAAAATTATATCATCTATCAGAGGAAAAGGCTGTGCTTCGGGTACCACTAATTTATTTAATTCCCTAAAGTCTATACATAAACGTGTCTTTTTTCCGTCTTCTCTTTTAAAAGCTAATGTTACCGGAGCAGCGAATGGGGAACTAGATTCCTCAATGAGATCTGCCTTCAATAATTCAGCTATTTGATTTTCAATCTCGATTTGATCTGGGCTTGAACATCTGTATGGCTTCTTTGAAATATATTTGTTCTCAAGTAATTTTATCTGAGCTTCATGATTTTCGACTCTACCGATATCAAATTTGTTTTTTGCAAATATTGAATTATATTTTCTCATTAAATCAATCAATAATAACTTATTATCTTTTTCTAAATGATCAAGATTAGCCTCGAATTGTGAAACATCTATATTCTCGTTATAATTTACCACAAAACTTGAATAGCTCGAATATCCTTGATCTCTATCAATTTCATTCATATCATTATTGATTTTTTGAAATATTTCTAAATTCTCATTTTGTAGCAGCTTGAATTTCTTTATAGAATCTAGCCCCAAAAGCATATCATAAGAAAAATTATCATTATCCACTACGAAAGCCTGTATTATATTCTCTATATTTTTTATTTTCAATTTAATTTTTACCAAACTTTTAGTTAATTGTGCACCACCGATCGTTCTGAATGTACTTCTATTATCGAAAGTCTTTTGGTTGATATTATCAACAATTTTTTTATTTATGAGAGTGATATTGGAGCCTGTATCATAAATTGCTACAACATCCTTTTTATCTTCTAAACGTACATTCAATTTAATCAGTGGTGTGCAATCTAGTTTTTTTGGTCAACAATTTCAAAGTTAATCCCTTTCTCCATTTCTAAATTGTTAACTATTTTAATCGCATCATTTTTATTTCTATTTCGACAGACTTCTTGTGGGTGATAACGTCCTGGTTTCCCTAACCGTTCACAAATTGAGCAAGGTTTTTTCTCCTCAACATTTACTCTTGAATTTTTTTTTGAGTTTGTAGTAGAATTTCTATCGACATTCACTATTGATCTTTTATTTACTAATGACTCTAATTTTCTCAAATGACTCATGAAGTTTTCTGTGGTATTGATTTCCCCTCTATCTAATCTATCTTGAACATACACTGGCAATCCAAGTACCATCAAATTGATCCTAGTTTTGATAGACATGTCTTGATCTAACTCTAAAAGAAGTTTTTCTTTCTTTAAGGCATACTCTAACAATGAACCCCCAAGGTATCTAAAATTAAAAGCCGCTCTAACATTAGTCCAACCCTTGTCAGCAAAAGTTTCCAGAAATGAGTCTCGCCAGGAATTCCAAGTTCCTGTCATATTCAGTTTTACCTTAGCTGCTGAAAACCAGTCTTTTCCTCCTTCTTCGAGAAACAAACGGATCAACTCGATTTTCTTCTCATCCGAAGTTATATCATGGCGATCACACTCTTTTTCAAAAGTTTGAATCCAATATTCGGCATTCTGCGACTTCCCCTTGAAGATTTCCAAAACAAAAGACCTGGTGATAGATCCTAGGTCGTTCTTCTTCTGTTGTGAACTTGCTATAAATTGTTTCATGAAATCGGCAATTGGTTCCTTGGGTTCTTCATTCTCATTCGTGTTGTACTCCTCCAGATAGAAATTCTTGAATACAAAATTGCCATCAACATCCATATATGACGCGACCACTTCCGGAGGTAGCGTCACTTTGACATTTCTGAACTGATTTTTCTTTTTTAGAGATGAACATGCTGTTTTTATAGTTTTCAGTTCGTAAAGCTCTGGGTGTTGATTAATTGTTTGGTATTCGTGAGGAAAGGAATATTTCACAGAACTATTAATTTCCGATATGGATGTTAATCTAATTTTGACTGCTCTTCCATCTAGTTCCGCAGCAACGACGAGGTGAACTAGAACCTGAACAGATGGCATCTTATCTGATATCGACATAGAAATTGTTTCGATTTATAATTTTCTTATATGATTCCTTGGGATTCTTGGGAAGGTAAACAACTTATCTTCGATGCACTGCAAAGTGTATTTTATTCAGTGTCATTAAATAGATCTACAAAATATTTACATTACCTGCAAAGTGAATCGAAACAATAAGTCTATTATATATCTCACAATCTACAATGATGAATACTAAACTTCTTAATACAATTCTGATCTGACGCGAACAAAATGACAATTAACATAGAGGTACGAACTGCACAGAAATATGAACATGACACAAAATTATATTACAGTTATATAAACGGATTCTGAAAAAATAAGGAGTGTATATATTATATATTTAAAAAATGCGATTTTCAGTCATGTTTATATTGGTAGACAATCATGTTTTCTCATTTTTCCCAGATTGTTTTTATGATTGCATTTTACAAAAAAAGAGTACGTATGATTAAAAAAAATGAAAATATGGTCGACTTACGAGAGGTTTGATGAAAAAAACCCGCGACTACAAAAATGTGCACAGAGGAAAAATGTGGTAGACTCTACCTAATAAAGCTATACAGGAAGTAAGAAAACTTTATTAATAATTTGCAATTTGTCCCATCGGCACCCAGAAGACTATAACAGGGCAGTGAGCACATCGCGCATATCTGCTAGGAAACGGAGTTTCATTGTGAGCATTCCGTTTCCTATACGGCGAGAGCGACCTGTCGCGCTGACTGTATAGGGAACGGAAAAATGCAACCGGGATACTTCATAAAAGTGATGGGAGTATGGAGAACATGAGATATAAGTTGCCATTTCGCCTCGAAATTGTATTTAAACACCTTTACAAATCCACCAGTATGATCAGCGTGATGTAATTCGAATGTCATTATCTTCCGAAGGACTTTAACTCGCTTTTACAATATAAAACACCCTGTATTTCATGATTTTATGATTTGAGGAGCTTGAAAAATATATTTCTATTCAAACATTCGGTGACACTATACCTTAAATCAACAAACTTCTCTATTTTAGGTCAGAAGCAAAGCCGTCAGAACATTTATTAGCATAAATACTCAAAATTTAAACAGAGCAACAATAAAAATTATTCGATCAATATACGCTGTCCCGCAATAGTGCGAAAATATTCTATGCCTGCCGAACCAGACATCTCAGAGATTTCGTTGGAGAGTAGACCCCTTGCACCTTCATTTCTGCATCTCAGGAAACTATTTTCTGATATGTCCCCGATAAATGTTATTCAACAAATGGATGATTTTTTTAATGGATCACACAATATTATTTCACGTATTTTCAATGACCTTTATGACGCGAAATATCAGTAACATTTTTTCAACGGTTGGTGGTTATTTAAGTGAACTGTATCCAAATATTTAACTAAAAAAACAAATAAATTTTGACTCACCTATTCTACAGCGAACGGCTCGGCGAAAATATTCCACTGATTAAAAGGAAAGGGACCAAAGGAAATCAGGGGAAAATATATTTGTAAGCACCAACAACCTTTGATGCACAATAGCAATTGTTTCACAATCAAACTAAAACTTCTGAGAATTTTTCTCTATTTCTCGAATCCAAAAATAATTCAAAACTGATCGAAATTAATTCTACGAAATCGAATGAATAATAATAATAATAATAATTCTTTATTTCTCACCTACTCTTTCGGAGTGGTGAACTGGACGGTAAACGAGCTCCTCGATCTTGATAGGTTAACAAGGAAAACGATGAACATGAATCGTAGCCTACATCCCAACAGCTCAATACAGAGGATATACCTTTCCCGAAGCCAGGGGGGTAGAGGATTGCAATGTTTGGAATATCAACACTATCAACAAACATTGGAAATGGCAGTAAGGATTCTAAGAAGTGAAGATCCGCTCCTGAAATTTGTCGCTCAGCATGAAATTGCGAACCATGGAGCCTTCCTATTCCGAGCTGCACAAAGGGCCCTGGATAAGCTCAGCATAACCGGCGTATCGATCAATCCTGAGCTCGCTGGAACACCGATCACTCAAGCGGACCAAAGAAGCCTAGCAAGACTGATCCGAAAGTCTCAGTCAGATACATTACTCGAACATCATATAAGTAAGACCTTGCACTCCATATATTTCAGGAGTTTAAAAGACCAGGACCTGTCTGAAGAATTGTCTTTCGCCTTTCTAAAGTCAGCTAGCCTTAAGTCAGAGACAGAAGGATTTGTGATGGCGTGTCAAGATGGAGTACTGAATACGAGATGGTATAAAAAGAACATCATGAAAATGGACACCCCAACAACTTGCAGGGCTTGCCATGGGCAACAGGAAACGATTATGCACATCCTTTCCGCCTGCAGAGTCCATGCTCCATCGGGGTATGTAGAGAGACACAACGCGGCACTCCGAATTCTATACTTCCATCTGAGAGCCGCGTATGGGATAGACAAAGAACCGCTGCTATCATATGTGCCTCTGGAGATTGAAGCGGTGGTCCAGAACGAAAGAGCTCGGATATGCTGGAACTATCCTGTCTCAACAACACGACAGATCAATGCTGTTAAGCCAGATATACTTCTGCTGGACAAGGAGCTGAAGGAGTTATTTGTCGTGGAATTCTCCTCCCCTGCTGAAAATAATGTTGTGATGAAGGAACAACAGAAGAGGCAAAAATACAAAGACCTTATGTTCGAGCTTGGAACTTTATACCCAGGTCATAAAATTAGGATGGTCGTACTTATCATAGGATGTCTCGGTGGAATGAGAGCTAACTATGTGGATGAACTGAAGATTATCCCGGTCTGCAGATCACTGGCCGAGGTATTGGCGCACAGAATGCAGAAAGCAGTGTTGCTCGGGTCACTCCATATCATCAGGTCCCATGAACTCTAGAAGCCACTTGCAGCTCATCTCTTTTGTTAAGGGACGCTGCGAGGGCAGGATGAAGAACTCCTGCATTGAAGGTGTGAGGGGTTTTTAGTGAGTAGCCAAACAAGATCCTGGATTCTCACACTACCGAGAGTGCGGACCCTCTCGGTGCCCATAAAGGGTTTTCCCTCACACGGACGTTAAAAAAAAATTCTTTATTTCTTCAGCTCAATATACAGAAAAGCATATAACAAAAGAAAACGTCAAAAAAGCAAAAATAATCAACATTCAATTGAAAAACTCCGAAATATTATAACAATTCTTCTCCAGAAGTAATGATTTAACCATTTTTTGAAGATGAAAATATTAGAAGCAGTTTGCACTTCCACAGGGAGTGCATTGAAAATTTTACAACCCATAAACTGTAGACTTCTTTGATAGTATGCAGTATGCATGGCAACATGGCAGCGAATGCTGACGATATCGTTTGCGAATTACAACGCCTAAACAAAGAATTTTTGATAGAAATTATTATACACCGCCGTATTCCTGATGGTGCGAATGCTAGTGAGAAATTGAAGAAGTTTGTGACTAATAACAGTGTCAATACAAATACAGTCGATGCCCCAATCACGCTCGAAAAACGAAGTGAGGTTAGCGGTGGTGACTTGAGGACGCAGTTGAAGGTAACCGAAATAAGGCTGGAGTATTCGAATCGAATCATTAGTGATTTGGAGAGGACTGTGAAACACCAGGAACTAATCATCGAACTGATGAAGTCAAATGGCAATAAACATAAGAATGATGATTCAAATAGTTCAAGATCCATTGTAAACAAAGGTAAAAGCGACGTTGCCACGGTTCGAATTTCTTCAGATACGGTGGCCACGAATAGTAAAGGATCGGATAATAATGTGCCTAATGTTGGGGATAAGTCTCAGATCGACAAAAAATGGACATTAGCTAAAAATAAAAAGAAAAAAACCTCGAAAGCAAAAAGTCAAAGAATTGTAGGGGGCTTACAAGACCGAGGCAATAGCTCACTAAGAACTGTTCCAAAGAAAGGATTCTTATATGTTTCCAGACTCGCTCCGGACACTGAGTGTACAGAAGTGGAAAACTTTCTCAAAAAAACCTCTCCAGAGGCGAAATGTGAGGAACCAAACTTGTCCAAGTACAAGCAGTATTATGCATCGTATAAGGTGTCGATAGATCTGGAAAAATTTGAAAAAGCTATGGAGGCAAGCTTATGGCCACAGGGCACATTGGTTTCTAGGTTTTTTCATCGCAAGAAGACGGATCCAAAAGAGACGTTATATTTTATCCTGATTTTCTAAGTTTAAATTGTTGTTCATTGAATTTGTCTGAAGCAGATATGATTTATTCAGAATATCTTTCAGAATTCGATTGTTTGAGATTTTTATGTCTTAATGAGACCTGGACCAATAATGGGTCCGAAAAATCGTTTCATTTTTCAGGTTTTTTCTGTATGTCAAGCTTCTCAAGGTCTTCAAAGAGAGGTGGAGGGGTTGCAATATGGGCCAGGGAAGAGCTGGACGTAGAGCCGTTGAAACTATCACATCTATGTTTAGAGGAAGATGCCGAGGTGTGTGGTGCATTGTGGAGGAGTCCTGACGGTAGGGTTAAACTGTTATAGGTCCCCGGAGGGTGATTTTCAGAGTTTTCTGTTGATTCTCTCGGATATCATAGAAAGTGTATACAAGACGGGCTTCCTGATATTTGTCAGCGGTGATTTTAACATTGATCCTATTAGAGACCAAAAAAATTTTTTTATGTTGAATGAAATGTTTACAACCTATAATATTGTAAATCAGGTTACTACACCGACAAGAGGGGAATATACTATTGATCATTTATTCAGCAATACAGTTAATCCGGGAGAATGTGTAGTTCGTGATAACCTAATTTCCGATCACAGAACTATTTTGTTCTCTAGCGGCATTGAGTCTGATAAAATAGAAAATAAATTTGATTATAGGAGGAATATGAGTGAAAATAATGTCAACAATTTTCTTGTAGACATTATGTATCATGAATGGCAATTTTTGAAGGTCCAGAAAGACCTTGATGCAGCATTTGATGAATTTTACAATACCTTCTTATATTATTTTGACAAGCACATGCCGATCAAGAAGTGCTCGAAAAATGCGAAGAAATCTTGGTTGAGCCAAGAGGTGGTGAATTCTAGCGACAGTTTAAAACAATTATATTTTATGTACAAAAAATATCCTCCTCTCAAAGATCTATATGCGGTTTCAAGAAGGAGACACTCTGATCTAGTTTTTAAAACCAAGATGTATTCTAATCAAATCTGGAAATGATTCGAAGGCTGCTTGGAATATAACAGGACGAAAAAAGGTTAAACCGAATATTGTCTTGAGGGACGGCGACAGTCTCGTGGAGGATCAGGACGATATAGCCAATTGTTTTGCGAACTTTTTCAGGGACGCCCCTATTCGGGCCATAGAGAATATTCCTGCGGATATGAAAGACGGTAAATTTAGAAATATGAAATACTGCAATGAAAATAGCATGTATCTGGGTCCTGCAGGTCTAAAAGATATAAGTTACATAATAAACAAAAAATTGAAAAACAAAAAGTCCAGTAGTCCGGATGGTATTTCTACTTATCTTATAAAGAAGGTTTCTGTTGCCATAATTGAACCATTGCTGTATTTGGTGAATTTATCCTTCAAAGAGGAAAAATTTCCTTCATCACTGAAGTTGAGTTCTATTATACCGGTATATAAGAAGAATGATAGTCAGAACGTTGAGAATTATCGTCCTGTAGCCCTCTCCTCTTGCTTCAGCAAGATATTCGAGCACGCTATGCTTCTTCAAATGGAGAAATTTTCAAATAAGTTTGACATATTGACACAAAACCAACATGGTTTCAGGAAGCGTAGGTCAGCTGCTACCGCTTTCGAATCCTTTTATGGTGAGATAATGGAGCATATGAAGGCAGGTGAGTGTCCTGTTGGGATCTTCTGTGACCTCAGCAGGGCATTTGACTGTGTTCCTCACTCGCGATTGATTTATAAATTAGGCCGTTGGGGTATAAGGGGAAACACTAGCAGCTGGATATTGAGCTTCATATCAGACAGGAAGACTTTTGTCAAATTACATTCCGATAATTCGGAGAGTGAGACGCATTCTGGGATCTGTGACGTGGATGTGGGGGTACCACAGGGCTCTGTTCTGGGCCCTGTGTTGTTCCTGTTGTATGTTAATGACCTGGAAGAGTGTATTGACGATGCAGTGTCAGCAATAATGTATGCTGATGACACTTCGCTGATAATATCGAACAAGGATGGTGACAGCCTGGAACGATTGTCAAGGGGTACACTAAACAACCTGTATGAATGGTTCTGCTGTAACTCTCTATATTTGAATACCGCTAAAACTGGTTATGTCAGGTTTCACATGCCGCAGAACAGGAACAATATGCATGTTAATATTGAGGTAGGAGGGAATGAACTTACCAGGAATGGAGACACCAAGTTTTTGGGTCTAACAGTAGATGAGACTCTGCGTTGGGAACAACATTGCGGGAACCTAATGAAAAAACTGGCCTCAATTTGTTACCTGTTGCGGACTCTGATGGAAGTGTTGGATCGGAGTCGTTTGAAGAGCTTTTACTATGCTCATGTGTACTCTAGGCTTACATATGGCATTGATTTGTGGGGGTCATCCGCCTCATCAAAGTATGTATTCCTTTCACAAAAGCGTATCGTGAGGTGCATTGTGGGAGCCTCGCGTAGAGAGTCCTGCAGACAAATTTTCCGGGATTTAGAGTTGATGACTCTAAGTAGTATTTTGATTTTTGAGCTGTCCTCTGAGATTTTCAGTAGGAATGACTTACTCGTGAGGGGCTCTGACGTACACCGGCACAACACCAGAAATAGGAGGCAGTTGAGAGTTCCTTTTGTTGGGACTCGATTGGGCTCTGATGCACCTTCTGTGCTGGGCATACGAATATTCAATAATTTGCCCAAAAACATACGGGAATTGAAGACCTTGAGTAGCTTTAGGGAACGTCTTAAGTCATACCTGGTTGCTAACTGTTTTTATTCGTTGGATGAATTTTTTAATGAGTAGTATTGTATGACATGGAATGTTTTATGATAGTTGTTTGTATTTTTTTGTACAGTTATGAAAGTTGTGACGGATCCCATATACTTGAATGTATCCACGGAATAAAAATCATTATTATTATTATTATTTATTATTACTATGATTTTTCGGTAACAGTAGGTTCTCACATCTGGTATTGTAACAATGACTGTTATCGTTAACAAACAAATATCTATGATTATACACATATACACAAATTTCATAAACATATATTCCAACTAAAGTCAACACTCTCATATTTTTGAAGGTTGATCTACATGATTCACGAAAAGAGATTCCAGAAACTATTCTGATGGCATACTTCTGCAAAACAAAAACCCTATTGACATCCGTAGCACATCCCCAATTCAAAATTCCATATCTCAAGTGGCAGTGGACATTTGCAAAATAAATTGTTCTTAATATTTCTCGACTGCAGTGATTTCTCATGAATTTGAGAGAAAAACAACCACTACGTAATTTATTGCACAAGAAATCAATGTGGTCAGTCCAACGGCACCGAGAGTCCAGAACAATCCCAAGGAGCTTTGTATTTTCAACGAAGGAAATCTCGCAATCAGAAGTACTAATCGAATCAACCATCTGTCGCGGCGCCCTCAAAGAAAAATGTACCGCATGAGTTTTTGAGCTATTGATCATTAAGCTATTTTTTCTTGACCATTCGAAAATGTTTGCACAAATATTGGCAACTGAAGTTCTCATTTGTTCCACATCGGTCCCAGAGACTATAATGTTTGTATCATCTGCAAAACAGACTATGCGACATAATGGTGACTTTTTTCCCAAAAATATCGAGAGGTCGTTACTGTAGATCAAATACAGTTCAGGACCTACAACTGATCCCTGAGGAACTCCCGCCGTAATCAACCTGACAGCACTCAACACGCCTCCAACCCTCACGACCTGAGTTCTACCAGTCAAATATGAACGGAATAGATCTAGACTTAGACCTCTTACTCCGTAGCGATGCAGCTTATAAAGCAGAAGTTTATGGTTGACAAAGTCAAATGCTCGCGAAAAATCTACAAAAAGGCCAATGACTTGCTTGCCACTGTCTATATTTGCTACGATTTCACTATTGAATTCATAAAGTGCAGTTTCGGTACTGCAGTTACTTGTAAAGCCATGCTGAGCAGTCGACAGCAGGGAATATTTCGCAAAAAAGAAACCAATAGATTCTTCATCTTAAGCTCATAAATTTTACCTATACTTGAAAGAATGCTGATTGCACGATAACTATCATAGGAGTTTGTGTCACCTCGCTTATAGACAGGTGTTATGATGGCAAGTTTGAGTCTTTCCGGAAAGATACCCTTCTCCAGTGATAGATTCAGAAGATATGTCAATGGTTTGCAGAGTTCCAACTTACATTTTTTCACAATATTATTGGAAATATGATCGAATCCAGCTGAATTTGTGTTCTTGAGCTGGCCAATCAATAGCAGAATATCACCCTCGCATACAGGACTCATAAAGAGAGAGTTTACATTGAACTTAATACTGCAGTCAATATATTCACTATCAAATTCATCTGACAGTAGGCCATTATTAGAGAAATACGCATTGAAATTATTAGCAACATTGATCTTAGGAATTTTGACTCCATTTTCTACAATATCAATACCATGTTTATTGAATTGCTTCTTCTGTATTTTATTAATGAGTTGCCATGTTGATTTAGTTTTATTACTTGAAACAGCTATTTCAGCATCATACTGGACAATACGTGTTTCTGACAGTTTCTTCCTGTAATTTTGATTATAATACCTAAAATGATCCTTAAAAACCTCATTTTGTTTGGCTAATTCTCCAAAAAAACTGACAGTATTTTTCAATTCCTTTAACTCAGGCGAGTCAAACCTGGCATTTGGGATACCAGAATTGAAACTCCTGATAGGAAATGACTTTTCATCGTAGTAAAGTAAAATTCGAGAAAAACAATCAAATGCCATATTCGGACAAACACTTTCGAAAATGCCATCCCAGCTTTCTTGCTCCAAAAATGATCTAAATATCTCCACATTTTCCTGACGATGATCTCTCGCACATATTGGACGACTATATTCTTTAACTGTAATATCTACTTTTATCGATATCAATATAGCACAGTGATCCGAGATAAAAAAAGTCCCTAACGTCAGTAGCGTAATTATCAAAAAAATTCACCAAAAAATTATCAATGCACGTTTTTGAGGTTGATGTTACCCTAGTAGGAAAAGTGATAACTGGTTGGAAATTGAAACACGAAATGCAATCTCTGAGAAATATAGCATTATTACCATCGAGTGAAAAATCAATGTTGAAGTCGCCCCCAATGATTATCCTATAGGGGTATTCAGACAAAATATTAAGGAATTCATTGAAAAGTTGCAGAAATGAATTAAAATCACCTGAGGGAGGTCTGTAGCAAACAGCAATTATTAAAAGTGTAGTTTGAGACCTTTGTTCTTAGATTTAAAGTTGTTTAAGAGGGAAAAGGTCAGGTTTATGCAACAAAACCACTTCTTAAAACATGGCCGACTAGTTTCGATTTTAATCCAAAATCATCTTCAGGGCTCTACAATGAAAAATACAAAGCTTTTACAATATAGCACATAAAACAATTAACTCAAAAGAAGAATAAACGAAAACACGTGAACACAAATCACAATCATAATTATAATAAATAGAATAAGGTTGTGGGTGGTGAAGATATCACAGTCATGATTCAGCTAGTGAAACTGAAGGAAATGGTTTTTTTTTTTTTTAATCCAAAATCATCTTCAGGGCTCTACAATGAAAAATACAAAGCTTTTACAATATAGCACATAAAACAATTAACTCAAAAGAAGAATAAACGAAAACACGTGAACACAAATCACAATCATAATTATAATAAATAGAATAAGGTTGTGGGTGGTGAAGATATCACAGTCATGATTCAGCTAGTGAAACTGAAGGAAATGGTTTTTTTTTTTTTTTTAATCCAAAATCATCTTCAGGGCTCTACAATGAAAAATACAAAGCTTTTACAATATAGCACATAAAACAATTAACTCAAAAGAAGAATAAACGAAAACACGTGAACACAAATCACAATCATAATTATAATAAATAGAATAAGGTTGTGGGTGGTGAAGATATCACAGTCATGATTCAGCTAGTGAAACTGAAGGAAATGGTTTTTTTTTTTTTTTTTAATCCAAAATCATCTTCAGGGCTCTACAATGAAAAATACAAAGCTTTTACAATATAGCACATAAAACAATTAACTCAAAAGAAGAATAAACGAAAACACGTGAACACAAATCACAATCATAATTATAATAAATAGAATAAGGTTGTGGGTGGTGAAGATATCACAGTCATGATTCAGCTAGTGAAACTGAAGGAAATGGTTTTTTTTTTTTTTTTTTAATCCAAAATCATCTTCAGGGCTCTACAATGAAAAATACAAAGCTTTTACAATATAGCACATAAAACAATTAACTCAAAAGAAGAATAAACGAAAACACGTGAACACAAATCACAATCATAATTATAATAAATAGAATAAGGTTGTGGGTGGTGAAGATATCACAGTCATGATTCAGCTAGTGAAACTGAAGGAAATGGTTTTTTTTTTTTTTTTAATCCAAAATCATCTTCAGGGCTCTACAATGAAAAATACAAAGCTTTTACAATATAGCACATAAAACAATTAACTCAAAAGAAGAATAAACGAAAACACGTGAACACAAATCACAATCATAATTATAATAAATAGAATAAGGTTGTGGGTGGTGAAGATATCACAGTCATGATTCAGCTAGTGAAACTGAAGGAAATGGTTTTTTTTTTTTTTTAATCCAAAATCATCTTCAGGGCTCTACAATGAAAAATACAAAGCTTTTACAATATAGCACATAAAACAATTAACTCAAAAGAAGAATAAACGAAAACACGTGAACACAAATCACAATCATAATTATAATAAATAGAATAAGGTTGTGGGTGGTGAAGATATCACAGTCATGATTCAGCTAGTGAAACTGAAGGAAATGGTTTTTTTTTTTTTTTTTTAATCCAAAATCATCTTCAGGGCTCTACAATGAAAAATACAAAGCTTTTACAATATAGCACATAAAACAATTAACTCAAAAGAAGAATAAACGAAAACACGTGAACACAAATCACAATCATAATTATAATAAATAGAATAAGGTTGTGGGTGGTGAAGATATCACAGTCATGATTCAGCTAGTGAAACTGAAGGAAATGGTTTTTTTTTTTTTTTTTAATCCAAAATCATCTTCAGGGCTCTACAATGAAAAATACAAAGCTTTTACAATATAGCACATAAAACAATTAACTCAAAAGAAGAATAAACGAAAACACGTGAACACAAATCACAATCATAATTATAATAAATAGAATAAGGTTGTGGGTGGTGAAGATATCACAGTCATGATTCAGCTAGTGAAACTGAAGGAAATGGTTTTTTTTTTTTTTTTAATCCAAAATCATCTTCAGGGCTCTACAATGAAAAATACAAAGCTTTTACAATATAGCACATAAAACAATTAACTCAAAAGAAGAATAAACGAAAACACGTGAACACAAATCACAATCATAATTATAATAAATAGAATAAGGTTGTGGGTGGTGAAGATATCACAGTCATGATTCAGCTAGTGAAACTGAAGGAAATGGTTTTTTTTTTTTTTTTAATCCAAAATCATCTTCAGGGCTCTACAATGAAAAATACAAAGCTTTTACAATATAGCACATAAAACAATTAACTCAAAAGAAGAATAAACGAAAACACGTGAACACAAATCACAATCATAATTATAATAAATAGAATAAGGTTGTGGGTGGTGAAGATATCACAGTCATGATTCAGCTAGTGAAACTGAAGGAAATGGTTTTTTTTTTTTTTTTTAATCCAAAATCATCTTCAGGGCTCTACAATGAAAAATACAAAGCTTTTACAATATAGCACATAAAACAATTAACTCAAAAGAAGAATAAACGAAAACACGTGAACACAAATCACAATCATAATTATAATAAATAGAATAAGGTTGTGGGTGGTGAAGATATCACAGTCATGATTCAGCTAGTGAAACTGAAGGAAATGGTTTTTTTTTTTTTTTTAATCCAAAATCATCTTCAGGGCTCTACAATGAAAAATACAAAGCTTTTACAATATAGCACATAAAACAATTAACTCAAAAGAAGAATAAACGAAAACACGTGAACACAAATCACAATCATAATTATAATAAATAGAATAAGGTTGTGGGTGGTGAAGATATCACAGTCATGATTCAGCTAGTGAAACTGAAGGAAATGGTTTTTTTTTTTTTTTTAATCCAAAATCATCTTCAGGGCTCTACAATGAAAAATACAAAGCTTTTACAATATAGCACATAAAACAATTAACTCAAAAGAAGAATAAACGAAAACACGTGAACACAAATCACAATCATAATTATAATAAATAGAATAAGGTTGTGGGTGGTGAAGATATCACAGTCATGATTCAGCTAGTGAAACTGAAGGAAATGGTTTTTTTTTTTTTTTTTTAATCCAAAATCATCTTCAGGGCTCTACAATGAAAAATACAAAGCTTTTACAATATAGCACATAAAACAATTAACTCAAAAGAAGAATAAACGAAAACACGTGAACACAAATCACAATCATAATTATAATAAATAGAATAAGGTTGTGGGTGGTGAAGATATCACAGTCATGATTCAGCTAGTGAAACTGAAGGATCCACCTATATAGGACAAACAGGCCGTTATCTCAAAGACAGAATATCTGAACATCAGAGAGATGCCCTGAACATACTCAATCCATTGAAGAAGAAAAAGGAAAATAACACCGCGCTAGCTGAGCATGTTTCAGATACCCTTCACTCTTTTGACTTCAACATCCAGTCAATTAAAATTCTAGGACATCAGAGGATTTTAAGAAAACGATTGCTGCACGAGATGATTTCCATAAAACAGGACGAAAAATCAATCAATAAGAGGACAGATATCGAGAACTTGAACACCGCTTATTATTATCTAATTAATAAGATCAGATGAAAGAATTGTAAACGGTTACATGCGCCTTTTCAACATATTAGAACTTAATATATGTATATCAATATGTCAGTTCCTGTCCAGCAGTTATCTATCTATGTGTTGCGAGGTGTATTTGTTTTCATCTTTTTGTTACATGACTCAGACCACCATAAAACTGTAAGTGAATTCCCATAATTCGTTCATACCCTCATTCAATTGTCATCGAGATTATCTTTCACCAACTAAGAGGGAAAAAAATATATATATTTATTTGAAAGAAAGAAAAACATAACCATTTCCTTCAGTTTCACTAGCTGAATCATGACTGTGATATCTTCACCACCCACAACCTTATTCTATTTATTATAATTATGATTGTGATTTGTGTTCACGTGTTTTCGTTTATTCTTCTTTTGAGTTAATTGTTTTATGTGCTATATTGTAAAAGCTTTGTATTTTTCATTGTAGAGCCCTGAAGATGATTTTGGATTAAAATCGAAACTAGTCGGCCATGTTTTAAGAAGTGGTTTTGTTGCATAAACCTGACCTTTTCCCTCTTAAACAACTTTAAAGCAATTATTAACTTTCTTGTAGGGACTCTAATGCAACAGCATTCAAAAATTCCATCTATACATAAGTTATCAGTATTTACAACAGTAACACAACCTGAAAAATCATCATTTTTATATATGGCAACACCACCATGACACATAATCATTCTACAGTAACTTGCACAGAGAATAAAATTACTGAGCTTTATTGAATTGATACCAACCTTGCTTTGCCAATGTTCAGTAATAAGCAAAAAATCACATTTCTCATCAGAAAAAATATCATCTAACATCAATGCCTTATTACTATATATATATACACGCAGGGGTCCTACAGCCTTTGCCGCATCCCGCATTTTAAACGCCAGCCTTCCCTATCTCTCCATGCTTCTTGTTCAATGGCTCTATCTCTCATTACAGAAGCCACCCCATCCTTCCATGTCAAACCAGGTCTTCCTTTTTTTCTTCTTCTATTAGGAATATAATTTAATGCTCGTTTGGGCCATCGATCTTCTTCCATGCGCATTACGTGTCCATACCATATTAACTGTCTTGTCTCCACTCGCTCTACCGTTGTGGACACTCTTCCAGTTCGCCTTCTAATTTCCTCATTCCGTACATGTTCAGTTCTGGATATTTGACACGATCTTCTTAAGTAATCCATTTCGACCGCATCTATACTCTTCTTGTTCCGTGCCGACAACTGCCAACCTTCTGCTCCATAAGTCAATATTGGTTCCACAATTGCTCGATAGATGTTCGTTTTAGTATTTAACTGAACTGCTTTGACCACAATATTGAATTGAGGGTTCTTATACATTTTTTACCTTGTTGTACTCTAGACTCAATATCTTTGTCCGATGTTCCTTCACTAGATATGATACTCCCTAGATATTTATATTGTTTACTTGCCTTTATTTCTCTTATTTGTAACTCTGGATCTTCCTGTTCTTCACCTATTCTTAAATATTCTGTTTTCTGCATGTTCATTTTCATCCCCAATTTTTCGTATTCTTGTTTTAGTTTTCTCAGCATATAATCAATGTCTTCTTCGCAGTTGGCAATAAGTACTTGGTCATCGCCAAAAAAAGTGTCGTCAAATAGCCCCCATCGATCTCAACACCCATTCCCGAGCATTTCCGTCTCCAGTGCTCTAATCCTTCTTGTATATACATCTTAAAAAGAGTCGGTGATAAACAGCACCCCTGCTTGACTCCCTTCGTCACTGTAAAAGGCCTTGAACATCTATTCCCATTCTTTACAGCACTCTGGGGGTTACTGTAGATGTTAGCGACCGCCGTAATATAACCCTTATTAAGGCCGATGTTTGTCAAAGTGCTAAAAAGTCGATTCAAGGGCACCATATCGTACGCCTTCTCCAGATCGATAAATACAAGGTGAGTTGGAAGATTTCGTGCTTTCCTCTTCTCTATTATTTGTTGTAAGGTAAATGTGTTATCCAGGCACGATCTTCCTGCACGGAATCCACTCTGTTCCTCTATATCTACATATTCTGACTCTATTCGTTCTTTCAGAATCCTACCGTACAACCTTCTCACCGAACTGGTCACACTTATGCCTCTATAATTTTTACACAATCTTCGGTCGCCCTTCTTATATATCGAGCTATTGTATGACAGGTTCCAATCTTCTGGAATTTTTTTTCCTTCAATCATACAATCATTGAATACGTCTGCTAATTTTTCTAATAATATTTCTGGATCATACTTGATCAGTTCAATGGAAATGTTTCCAGGTCCTGGAGCCTTATCATTCTGCATCTTTTTCAATGCTCTCTTTATTTCATCTATATTAATTTGCTCTACTCTGTTTACTTCAATTAGGTTTGGATTGTGTATTCTATTCTTGAATTGCTCTCTGTCTTCGGTCAATAGAGTTCTATAATATTCCGCCCAATCTCTATCTGATATTAAACTTATGTTTCCTGATTCTTTTCTATCCTTTCTCAGATTTTTCATAGATTTCCATGCCTGCGACACCCTTGTTCCTCCTAAATATCTTTCAATCTCTTCACATTTTTTATCCCACATTTCGGTTTTTTCCTTTGCCACTGTCTTTTTTACTTCTCTATTATATTTCGCATAAGTTTCTCGATCTTCGGGATTTCCGGTAGCAACCATATCTGGTACGCTTTTTTCTTCTTTTCAACCAATTGTTGTACTTCTTTTGACCACCATTCAGGCTTATCTCTTTTTTCTGATTCCTTGTAACCCATCGCTTCCTTCGCTGCTTCGTGTATGCATTTTTTTAATATTTGATATTTGTTCTCGGTGCTGGTGTTTCGATCAATTGTTCTTTGGAGTTTCGAAGCTACTCTCAGTTTGTAGAGGAATTGTACGGATTCTTGTTTTAGGCTATCTAGATTATATCTTTCGTTTTTCATATTCTCTGTATTATCCTCTTTTCTTCTTTCACTGTATTCATTCCTGTATTGCACTGTCACGTTAGCAAGTACCAGATAATGATCAGATCCGCACTCTGCGCCACGATATGCCCTCACGTCATTGGTTTTTAGCCTTGAATTTCTTTTTACAATGAAATAATCGATTATTGACTTCAATCCCCGGATCGGTTGAGTCCACGTGAACTTATGCACGTCTTTATGTGGAAAATATCCATTCATAATTTTTAAGGAAAAGCCATGACACATGCCAATTAGCCGTTGTCCATTATTATTTACAATATCTTCACCATATTGTCCTACGGTTGAGTCCCCTTCTTTTCGTCCTACTCTGGCATTCAGATCTCCAAGTATACATATTTCTTTACGTTGGTTTATTTTTATAAGAACATTGTCTAGTTTTTCATAAAATTTGTCTTTTACTATAATTTCGGCATCTTCACTTGGGACATATACTCCTACTATCACTATAGCCTCGCCGTTCTTGTTCAGCTCCAGTGTGATTATTTGTTCGTCAACTTCTTCCCAGCTCTTAATATTTCTTTTGTATTTTTTGTGCACAACTATAGATACTCCTCTTTTCGCCCTTAAACTTTTATCCACTCCACTATAGAAGTGAATATAATCTCCTATTACTTCATTTCCTTTCCCCTTCTTTTTTGTTTCCGTTAGCACACCCACGTCGATATCTCTCTTTCTTAGTTCTTCAAAAACTTCCGATTGCTTCGTTTTCAATCCCTGAACATTCCATGTAACCAATTTCATTGTCCGTTTTCTCTGCTTTAGTCGTCGTAAGTTAGATCCATCCGAGTTCCGAGGCACGCGTTCAAAACTTGTAGCATGTTTGGGTTTTTACGAAAGATGGGGTGCTGGCCCATCGTTTCAACCCTCGTCCTTTATCCGGGCTTGGGACCGGCAACAGTATCACTGGGCTACTCAATCCACCCAGCAACCACTGCAGGCGGAGTTATGCCTTATTACTAATGCCCCGAATATTCTGGTGAAATATAAAGATTTCTGATTTTTGTTCCATAGAGGAAGCCATTGAATTTTCAACTCTTGGAATGTTTAGGTCTGCTTGATAATTGGAGCTCGTCGTTGAAAAAAACGGTGGACATTCGCCCTATTTGGCCAATTCTTAGTCACTAAAACTTTGTCATGTTCACTCTCCTTGATCATCACCTTAAAAGATGCATAGATTTCAGGATACCTGGATTGGACTACCTCACATCTTGCATCCGTGAAATTTTTGTTCATGAAAGATTGCAGTTCCTCCACTGTTGTTGTTGGCTTCAAGTTCGATACATGGAAAGCCTTATACTTTTCAATTCCCTCCACTGCAGATGGGCCATTATAGTTTCCAACAACCACAGTCTTTTGTGTTCTGCGTTTTTTATAATTAGCAGTTTTCCACTCCGAATTTTTGTCAGATTTCTCATTGGGATTGGGAATGTCTTTCTCCAAATCTATATATTTATTCAACAGTTGTTTAGCTTTTACTTGTTCAACTGCCTTATTCATATCTTGCGACGTAATTTTACTTTGTTTTTGTTTTGAACTATTTTCTATACGGTCTGCGGTAACCGCCGATTCCTTCTGCATCTGTGTTGACTGCATAACCTGCTTTTGTTTCGCTCCGTGACTACCAGTTGCGACACTAGCATAGCTAGCATTCGGAGTCGGTATATTCGAATCGATCCTCTAGTTTTTTGTTCAGTGCAGAGATCTGCTTATCTTTTTCATTCATTTGGCCTTCCATAACAGCGATTTTAAAATTCAAAAGCGAAGTATTCTCGAGTAACAATTGATTTTTGCCTCCAGTTCTTCGATAATTTTCACCATCAAATCACTAGAGGTAGAATCCTGAGTTACAACACTTGTCTTCCGCGAGTTATCATTCCCTGCTTCAAAAGTACGGAATGTAGGAGCTTCCTCGTTGCAACATTTTCCAAATTTCACGCCACAGCTAGGGTGACATTTTTTTAGACAAACAACACATTCAGTGCGACTTTTCACTATTTTATTCTTACAATAACCGCATTCAGAAATATCAAGTTGAGGAGCAACGTTCGCGTTGACCTTCTCGCTTGACGACATATTGACGAATGAACTCCGTTATCTTCGAAAACTAATCCAAAACTAGACGTAAAACAAAACCATCTACCCAGGTGCGGAGCATATAAAAGAAAATATCGCTCCTGAAATTAAACTATGAACTATGAATGATAATAGGCGTCAACAACGGTACATATCTCATTCGAAGAAAACTGCAAAAAAGTGAGTAAAAAGCAGTTCAGTAAAAGTCTTCTGACGATATCCAGAAGCGATAGTAACATGAATTTGATCTAAAAGTTTTTTAATTGAAGAATTTGCTTTGCCACCGTTCGTAAATGATGAACTTGTCATATACAGGCTGTCCGTTATTGAGGTCCCATCATGAAGAACTTCATTATTAATATATCATAATAATATGAAAAATTTCACTTTTTGTATTTCTCTATATTTTTTTTTAGAAAAGTTTCTTTTGAACGGCAATATAATATACGAATTGTATCTTAAAGTATCATGTAAAAAAAGAAGTTGCCGTACTGGGTCAAATGACTTTAGAGCTTTATGGGTCAAGCATAAGATGAAATTAAGATAATTATTGATATAACATCAGAATGAACAATTTTTTTTGACGGCCTTATTTTTAATAGCAATTTCGAGTGCTGGATAATGTTTTGGAACCGAAGCCGTACTTTTTCAAATGACCCCCTGGAGCACGGCAAGAGAGGGGGTTGCAACCCTCGATTTTTTCCCTTTGTCGCATGATTTTTGTACGGCGTTGCTGCATAATGGATTAGAAGATGTATGGCAACCGTATAAAACTGATGCCGTACAAAGTCAAATGACCTATTTTACCATGGAAATTTTCGGAAAATCAAAAAAATTTTCCGAATATATGGCGCATCATTTTTGTACGGCACTGTCCGTTTCCCTATTATTTTCCATGGAGCTATCGATGGTGAGAATGCCGTCAAAAGTCATATGACCCAAATGTACCCAGTCTACCTGTCCTTTTGAATTGCCACCTGTACTCAGTTGGACAGCTTACAAGTGACGGCATAGTGCTGAATCTTATTATTTTATGTCCTTCTATCGTTCTAGATAGGTCACCTTCTGGTTCAAATGACCCATCAATTTTCGACACGGGCCTGTAGTCTACGACTTGTGATTTGAAACTCTGCTGGTAAGATGTTGTTTGGTCGTGCCAATATAGCATTTCTCACAATGACAACATTTAATTCTGTAAAGGATGTTTGACTGGAACTTTTTTGGAATCTTGTCTTTTAGACAACTGAACACTAGGTTATTTAATGTGTTGGAATAACTAATTATTTTCACATTCTCTTTGTTTAGGACAGAGCGTAGCTGGGCAGATAACCCGGGAACCTATAAGTTTAAAAACTTCACGCTTGCTTGCTCAGTGGAAACGATCTCTCTCAAAGGGTCAGGAGTGTAAGAATTCAATATCCTGTTAATTGAGCGGGCAGAATAACCATAATTCTTCAAATCATTCATTAAATTCGTGAAATTTTTCTGTCTAAATTCGATACTGCAAAGATTAGTAATTCTGAGTTTTGCCTGTTTAATAATATTAATTTTTTGATGTAATGGATGTAAGGAACTGAAATTGATGGTTCTATTGGTGCTCGTGGGTTTTCTATAAAGGTCAGTTGACAGTTTTCCATCTAGTGGGTTTCTTATGACACGGACATCTAAAAACGGAAGCGACAAATTTGAGTCTTCTAACTCAAAAGTGAAATTAATATCAGGGACCACGGAATTTGAGATCGAGAGAACATGCTGAAAACATCATCAACGTAAACTAACAGAGTAGGCAATGTGAAATTCAATTTACTCTCAACTTCTGATAAAATGAAGTGCATAGCTAAAATTGCAAATATAGATGAACAAGGAGCCCCCATAGGGCAATCCGAAATTTTTTTGTAGAAATGATCCACGAAACTCACGTAACTACACTTGAAACAATATTCCACCAATTCTACCACAGTTCCAAAGTCCAGGTCAGTTAAGTCCTCCAGGAGATACCAATATTTTTCAATGAGTTTCAAAATAAGTTCCTTCTTAACATTTGTATAAAGGCTTTCAGCATCAAAGGAAACCAACACATGATTCTCAGGTACAATTACATCCTCAATACGATCTAACAATTCTATTGAATTTTTTATATTGAAATTAAACATTGGTTGAAGGTTACTTAGGATGTTAGAGATGAATTTAGAAATATTATAGCCTGGTGATCCATTGAAAGACACTATTGGGCGTAAAGGCAAACCTTTGTGTATCTTACATAGGCCAGTTATATACAGTTATATTTAGTTACGGTATCTTTCTGATCTGGTGAAATATATTTCTCTTTGAATAAAATTGAAATTATTTTATTGGCCTCTTTTTGGAGAGAATTAGTGGGATCTCTCTTCAACAACAGATATGTACTCTCATCTTTTACCATGATTTCCATTTTTTCCACATATTCAGACCTGTATAGTAACTGTGCGATTTCCCTTATCCGCCTTGGACACAATTAATTCCGGATTGTTTCTTAAAAAAGATCTAGTTTCTTTGACTAATTCCATTATGTGATAGTCAACAGGTTTTTTGATTTAACAACCAAAGATCTATTCATAAAATTATTTATTATATTCGAGCACAAGGCCCGTTTTTCGTACCTCCCCTCTGACGAAGACTCCTCCTGGACAATATTTTCCACGTCTTTCAGAATTTCCAAAAAAGAGATATTTTTTGGTTCTTGTGGAGCTATACATTTAGGTCCTAATGCTTACAGAGAACAAGCATTGAAAAGTAAAGTCACTGACGTACAATGTCAAGATTAAAAATGGCGCCGCGTACACCAGTCAGTGTAGAAAAAGTGTGCAATAAATGCACGAAAGAAGTAAAAAATTTTGTGACTTGTTCAAAGTGTGAAAAGACTTACCATCCTAGTTGCTTGCTGAGAATTTCTGGAATCTATGTAAGTAAGGACGGGAAAATCATTTGTTGTGATGACATAACCTCAATACAGACACAACTTGAGGAAAAGGATCAGGAAATTCTAAAGCTTAAAGCTCGACTCTCTGAAATTAATGAACAATGTTTCGAACAAACTATTGGTGGACAACTTTCCTTGAACAACGGGGACAATTCGGAGTCTAGCATTAATTCACTTGAACAATCGCAAAAGAACCTTTTAGGTGAGAATGACGACGGCAAAGATGTGATGTATCTAAACAGAATAATAGACGAAAAATCAAAACTTATTGAAGAGTTGCAAGATAAGGTTGAAATTATGAAAAAATATACATCCCTTTTAGAGAAAATAGATGATAGGAGGGTGACAACACCATCTGTGAACACGGTATGTAATGAATCAAACAACAGACCACTACATCAAAACAAATCTGAGGAAGCGCCAAACATTGCGGAAAATCCTACATTACCGACGCCAAAAGAAAGAAAGTGTGAATACGTTACAAAGAAATCAGCAAAAATTACAGAAATCTGCCCAAATGAAGAAAAACCTGGGGAAGAAAATAATCTCAGAAAAGAAAATAAACATAAAGTTAAGGCTGGGCGCAAGTCAAGTGTGAGAAGGAGGGGCGAGGTGACTGGGACAGGTGTCAAACCTACTACCTTCGCGGGAGCCCCACGACGTGCCTGGGTCCATGTGGGACGCGTGGGCGAGGGAGTGACGGAGTCGCAGATTCAGAAGCACCTTCAGGGGTGTTTTCCTGGGGGCGATTTTGTGATCGAGAGACTGCCGAGTCGAGAAGGATCAAAGAGATCTTCATTCAAGGTTGGTGCTGACTTGTCTCTTGTTGGCGACCTCTATAAGCCGGAAAACTGGCCTCTTGGTGTGGTTGTGAACCGTTTCAAGTTTTTTCTCGCAAAATCGACTGATAAAAAATCCCAATCATCAAACTAAGAAACGAGAAAACAAACAGAAACAAAAGTTCGAGGCAATATTGAATATCAACATGCAATGCCTTAGAAATAAACTTGACGAAGTGGATTTCGTTCTGAACACGGAAAACTATAAAGTAGCTTGTGTAACGGAGCACTGGATGACTGCTGATCAACTAAAGGGCGTAAATATCCCAAACTACAACGTGGCGAGTGCCTTTTGTCGCGAGGACTCCATACATGGTGGTAGCTTGATAATGACGAGGAATGACTTACTTTGCGGAGCAGTCACAGAAATAAATGAACTGTCGATTGAAAAGCATGTCGAAGTATGCGCCATACTGGAAAAGACCACAAAGACTCATTATCTGTGTATCTATAGGCCCCCTAGCGGAGATTACGATTTGTTCATACAACAACTACATGTAGCGCTAAATATTGTCTTCAATGGTCCACATCAAAATATAGTAATCGCAGGTGATTTCAATATCGACTTCAACGAATTGAATACTGTCAAAATAAAACTAGAGGAATTACTCGTTATGTTCGGATTACACATTGTTTTTAATGACCCATCACGTGTAACACTAAGATCCAGCAGGTGTATTGATAATGTTTTCACGAATGTCAGACATGACGCATATCGAGCGATAACCGTGAATCATCATTTGTCGGATCATCTGGCGCAAAGATTAGAACTGCAGATGACAGGAATCCCTGAAAAAGAAAAATACGAGTTCATCCGCATAATAAATGAATACACTACTCATAACTTCCGAGAACAACTGAAGAATATAAACTGGACATTTATTAAGAGTAAGTCGGCTTCAGCATCGTATACGGATTTCCACGGGGCGTTGACGTGTGTATTCGACCATTGCTTTCCTGAAAAAAGGATAAGGATCAATAGTGTGTCCCCAAAGAAATACTGGGAAAGTCCGGAGATAATTGAATTGAAAAAAAAAGTAGATGCAGCGCATACAATATTTTCTGTTGAAAGAAATGAAAACACGAGAATGTTGTACACTAGGTTGAAACAGAAATTAAAGCAACAAATCGATGACACAGTAAGAACAAAAAATGCACAGATAGTCAATGAGTCCAGCAACAAAAATCGCGCAATATGGAAGGTCATCAATTCGAAGCTTAAAAGCGGGAAAAGATCCAATAACGCCAATATGCTGTCAGTTGAGGAATTCAACATTTATTTTTCAACAATTGCTGAAAAACTGATTGCGCAGAACAGTGTCTCCGGCACGAGCGATGACGTTTTGAAGAGGATACCAGTCAGAAATTCCAGCTCATTCTTTCTTACTCCGACTACACCCGAGGAGGTCAAAAGAGCCGTGTGTGAGATGAGGAGGAAAACATCGAGAGATGTGTATGGTTTCTCAGTGGGTCTGCTGAAGGACATTATCGACACTCTGGTGGACCCGCTGTCGGATCTAATAAATGCCTGCTTCCAGGAAGGTTACTTTCCCGATGTGCTGAAACTGGCAAGAATTGTGCCAGTCCATAAAAAAGGAGACCAAGAACTATATGACAACTATAGACCTATATCGATCCTACCATCTATATCAAAGATTTTTGAGTCCCTAATAAAAACAAGATTGGTCTCGTTCTTGGAAGGAAACTCTTTGCTTAGCATACATCAGCATGGTTTCCGGAGAGGCAGGTCCACCACCACAGCTCTGGTGCAGATGTTCGATTTCATTCTGCAGTCACTGGATGAGGCCGAGGAGGCTGTACTTACCTGCGTGGATCTAACGAAGGCTTTCGATTGTGTCGACCATAATAAGCTCTTGTCCAAGTTGGATCACATCGGAATCAGGGGCCCAGCATTGGATCTTTTGGGATCGTATCTGCATGGCAGATATCAGATGGTTGATTTCAACGGGAAGAAATCTTCAAAAAGAAGTATCACGACTGGTGTGCCCCAGGGATCGGTACTTGGTCCGATACTATTTTTAATTTACATCGACGATATGGTACACAACGTTACCGCAGATAGTCTAACTATTTTTGCTGATGATACATCCCTATTAAATCGAGCACGGAATGAAAGAGAACTCCACCAAAAGGCTGAAACGTCCATTCAAGGAGCCATTGGATGGTTCAACAACAACAACTTAAAAGTGAATCCGGAAAAAACTCAAAGCCTTACAATAACAACTAAGCACCACAATTTGGAAAGTATTTCTCTGCTCGGGATGTCCATCAGTGGAAATTTAACTTGGACTGAGCATGTGACTGGGTTATGTAAGAGGCTTTCCACCGCTATATTTGCAATAAGGCAAATAAAGAATATCTTATCGGAGAAAGAGGCACTGCTCACCTATCACGCTCAGTTCCACGGACGAATGACTTATGGTATCGTCCTGTGGGGTGCGTCGTCGGATGCTGTCAAAGTCTTTTTAAAACAGAAGACGGCGATACGGTTGATGGCTGGAGTTGACCAAATGACGAGTTGCAGACCACTATTTAAGAAATACAGCATACTTACCGTCCCTTGCTGCTACATACTCGAATGTCTCCTCTACGTCCACGGGAAGAAGGAGGCTTTGCCTAAGCATTCGAACGTACATGAGCACCTGACAAGATCGAGAGACAAAATTATAACCCCTAGCCACCGCATTGGAAGGACACAAAATACGTATATGTTTAATGGCATAAAAATGTACAATAGGCTTCCGGACCATGTAACATCTCTTCGGATGCCGGGCTTCAGGAGGCTTGTGAGGTATCTTCTGATGGAAAACGTTTTTTATTCCATGGAAGAATTCATGAATTACCGGTTCTAGTCACTTTAGTCATTTGCTTTGTTTCATTTTATTAATTTATTCGATTTTGTGTATGTTGTATTAATAGTGTTCGCGTTCAAATATTGCTAGTTGGATATTTGTTAGTCTTATTGACTCACCCTGTAAAGTTTTGAGGGAAATAAATGAGTATGAGTATGAGTATGAGTAATTATATAGCCAATCCGAATTTACTTCTAACTTGAACATACTGTGACCATCATCGAGCCCATCCAGTTTATTATTGAGCGAAGTCCACAGTCTATTGCTCAATCTTTCAAAAAACTTATCTTGCTTAAAAACAAAATTCTGAACTACAATATGTAGCAAAAGTGAAGAAACTTATTCAATTACAACTCTTATTCTACTACTAATCTGGTGGATCTTCCAAAAAGTGATTCTGACTTCTAAATTCAAGCACTTAGTCTTAAAAGCTCTATAATTGTCTCTCCCATAAGGATGATCGGACATTAACATACCATGAATAGACCCAAAATTCTGTTTGATATGTCTAGGGATGAGTTTACGCCTTCTATATAATATTAAGAACATCTTCCTACTCTCCAGTTTGACCAGTTTGCTTCGAAGGGAAGACCAATGTTTCAGTTGGGTTCTAGTTGTTTCTCCATACAGATCTGCAATATCCTCAAAAAAAGCCATGATGATGTATGATTGCTACCAAGAATTATAGTATACAATAGGATTCGGTATTTAGGCAAATGGTTTCTACTTCAAATGCGATTTATTGCGCTACAGTTTCGGATCATCTATGGATCCTTCTTCAGGCTATAATTTAAATCACAATTATTTGTTTTTATCTCTATGACTTTTTAAAATCGACATTTAGAATTTTATCTTACTTGTATCTCACATCATTGTATCATGTGTTGCTTGAAGAAAGGAGAAGAATACGCTTTTAAATTACACTCTAGAAAATCGATGTTTGATTACCGTTCTTTAGTATAATGTTTCACAGTTAATGTATATTTTAGCTTTAATTGATTTATATCGGTGAGTTGTGTCTGTTTCTCAACCTCCTTCAGTTTTCTGAAATTTGTAATATTTTTTTGGCCTGAAGAAGGATCCATGGATGATCCGAAAGTGTAGCGCAATAAATCGCATTCGAAGTAGAAACCGTTTGCCTAAATACCAAATCCTATATACTTCATTATTTACATACAAGGCAATCTTTTTGAGTTCATTTTTTCAAATTTTGCACCCTGTATTTTTTTTTCCACTGTAATGTAGACAATTGAATACCTTACAATTTTCTCAGAAGGAACCTTAGGATTATTTTCACCCCCTCATCCAGCAGATACGAAAAATGATATAGTAAATGAAAATTTTATTCAAATAATCTTCTTCTTCTTCTTTCTTTAGAGTAGGCGAATCGCCTGTTTCCTTCGTCGATGCTCTGCCTACACTCTCAAATTGTCGCTCCATCGTTTTCGTGGGCGTCCTAATCTTCTTCGACCCTATGGAGATTTGTCGCGCGCAATTCTCACCATTCTCCCTGCGTCCATTCTGCCGATGTGCTGATTCCATTCCCTCTTTCGCCCCAGCACCTATTCATATACGTGCTCCACTTATACTTTCACTTCTCTCCCTGTCCAATAGTGTTTTTCCAGCTATCCTGCGTAGTACCCTAATTTCTGTTGTCTCCAGAAGTTGTTTAGTCTTGGCTGTGTCGGGTCGAGTCTCAGCGGTGTATGTCATAGTCGGTCTTACCACTGCCTTATAGATTCTTGATTTTGTTTCTAGATTGATGTTCTTATTTCGCCATATTGTGTCACTCAAATACCCTGCCACCCTCGTTGCCCTCTCAGTCTGATCCCTCACTTCCCATCACCATAGCCTGAGATCTCTATTTCCAAGTACTTGAACTTCATTTCTTGTTGGATAACTTTACCTTCAACTTCCAGTTTGCATCTAAGTGGCGTTTTCGATGTTGTCATGCATTTAGTTTTCTGGGTCGATATTATCATATTGAATGATTTGGCAACACAGTTAATTCGATGCAGCAACTGCAGATCGTCTTCACTCTCGGCCACCAGCACGGCATCATCGGCTATTTCACGGTCGCCCATCCTGTGTCCTTTCAGGGATCGTACATTTCCTATCACCTCGTCCATAATGATGTTGAAGAGAAGAGGGCTCAGGGAATCCCCCTGCCGAATCCCACGGCCCACAGCTATCGGTTCAGTCAAGACCCCGTTCATTCTCGCTTGGATCCAATTTTCCTCAAATACGTTCCTGATGGTATGAATGAGGTTATGCGGGATCTGTCTGTTGTACAGTAAGAGTAGTTTTAGTTGCACCAAATAAACAAAACACATGTATGCTGGCCTGTTGTATTCTATTGATTTTTCTCTTATCTGTCTTATAACGAAAACTGCATCCGTGCATGATCTGCTCGATCTGAATCCCTGCTGTTCGTGTGCTAGGGATGTTAAGCTGATGATTTTGTTGTAAGTTTGAGTGTGGTGCTAAAAAGACTTATACCACTGTAGTTCGAGGGTACTTTCTTGTCTCCTTTTTTAAACATCAGTATGGTATTGCTCGTTCACCATTCGTCGGTTATTCTATGATAAAAGATAATTTTTT
This sequence comes from Adalia decempunctata, assembly GCA_951802165.1. Classification (NCBI taxonomy): domain Eukaryota; kingdom Metazoa; phylum Arthropoda; class Insecta; order Coleoptera; family Coccinellidae; genus Adalia; species Adalia decempunctata. The sequence goes on along the minus strand of OX637701.1, from coordinate 36,413,281 downwards.
GTTCGAGTGATGTAAACTACTGTGTCAAATATTGACCGCCATATTTAAGTAATTCGTTAGGAATGCCACCCTGTCCTGGGCTCTTCCTGTTCTTCAGTTTTAGGAGAGCGGTAACTACATCGGCTGTCTCAATCTGTATTTTTATTAATTTAATAACGGGTATTGCCACACCTGTTTTCAATACCCGTTATTAAATTAATAAAAATGTTATTTGTTGTTTTTTCTTATTTTTTTTTTTTGAAATTTATGAACTATCTGCAATTAAAATGTGGAGAAAGCTCGAGAAAATTCTTTTCTCCCCTTTTTTAAAGATCACGAGCTTCTCAGAGCAAAAAACGTGATCCTTATTTTTTTTCAAAAATTCAATCGAGTCAAACAAAAAAACGGCTCGCTGAATTGAGTTGGCTCTTCGTAAGGTTTTTATCAACATATTGAACTGTGAAAGTCACACTTAACATTATTGGTTTCCTCAACATTTTCGATCCAGCGGTAGATTTTCCAAGAAACCACCAAAAGCCCTTTTTTTGTTAAATTTTCATATTGATGCAACATTAAGAAAAAAAAATTTCTATGAATAAGCAATGGTTGTTCATTAATGGGAGTTCATTTAAGGTCTTGAAACCCCCCTTCAATTTTCTGTGCTATCATTGGTTGCTGAGAAATCGATAATCAAAGACAAATGGATCCTTTTCCATTTGAAGACCGATATCTGTGGACGTATTGAGGTCAATAAAAAAATAAATTAAAGCTGAATTAACAAAGTATCCCATCGTTATAACGATTATGCAAAAATAAAATTACCACGCTCGTAGACAAGAAAAAAAAAGTGGTGAAATTTTAAGAATTTTTTTGTTGCTGATTTATCTATCATTACTCGAAAACCACTAAAACTTAAAATTTTTGAAGTTCTAATCCAAAAAACTAGACACTTGGAGCTATAATTTCCTTGTTTTGAATTCCTTGTACGACCATTCCTCCCAAAGTTACGGCATGTTGAAAATTGCCGAAAAATTTGGAATTTTTTTTTTATCCTTTAATTTTTTCCAGTAGTGTACTTACTTTTTATTTTGATGCTAAGGAAGTATGATTCTGAGAAGGCCCAAAAGTTTGTCAATAATTATTTATTTAGTTTTATTTCATTGTTTGACCTCTTTTGACTGACCGTTATTTTTTATGTTACTATATTACTTATTTGAATGGATTTTTCAGTTGCGATATCATTCTCCCTGGCTGCTAGATGCGGGAGTGGAAATAATCCTACTTCTAAGAAAATGTAAGGTATTAAATTTTCTACATGATTGTGGAAGAATACAGAGGGTTACATTTGAAAAAAATCGAGAAATAAAAATTTGGACCTTGATAACGGACACCCTGTATATGACAAGTTGACCATTTAGGAACGGTGACAAGGCAAATCCTTCAGTTAAAAAACTTTTAGATCAAATTCATGTTAGTATCGCTTCTGGAAATCGCCATAAGAATTTAAATGAACTGCTTTCCTTTTTTTTGCAGTTTTCTTCGAATAAGATCTGTACCGTTTAGAGAAATGTCTCTAATATTTTGCGTCATGACAGAGGTAATGAAGGTCATTATGTGAAAATATATGGGGTGATCCATTGAAAAAATCAACCTTTCGTTGCATAACATTTATCGGGGACACCCTATATATCAGAAAATAATTTCCCGAGATGCAGAAATGGAGGTACAAGAGGTCTACTTTCCAACGAAATCTCTGAAATGTCTGGTTCGGCCGCTACGGAAGAATTTCGCACTATTGCAGGACCCTGTATACTAACTGACAGAGAAACTGCAACAACCAGAAGGAGCTGTTTAAATTTTAAATTCTTTTGATGAAATATATATAGTATAGCAAGGAGTAAAAGCTTAAATTTGGAGAAATACATAGTGAAGGTTTTCTCATGCAATAGTATATTGTTCAATGAGCGGTAATGTAAGTCATAACACACGAAGATGAATGTTGCAGCCCGAGCCGTCAGGCGAGGGGTGTAATCCATCAAGTGTGTTATGACCATTACCGCGAATTGAACACTATGCTTTATCTTCGACTTCATCGGTTAAATTCGAATTAATCTGCATTTTCAAAATTGACAACAGTTGTCAAAAGCGATTTCTGTGGTCCAAAATCGAATCGATATCGAATCCCGTAGAGGCCGTAGAAAACTTGAAGAATTCACGTTTTCCAAATGCAATTTTTGGATATTCAGACCTAAGAAAATGTAGAAATGGATGGCGAGAACGTTACCTTTATGTCTGAAATAGAGTTCCCCATCGACCCGACTTTTTGATTCATTTCGTAAGCTACACTTTTTCCTATTTGTATTAGAGTGAGTTATAGGCATTAGTTATTATTACCTCACACTATTGGTTTATAGAGACTATTAGAGATCAAAATCAGTTGAATAATGGATATATTATTCTATGGGAGTAAATAAACATTGTTTATTACTCTAATATTGTGGTCGTTTTTTGCAAGTTTTCTAAATTTCACAACGAACCACCTGTTCAAGGAAATCCTAAGTAGATGTTTGGTTTGTGTTGAAATGCCTAGAGTATGTGCACGTGGAATTTATCGCCAGCTGAATGAATTACCAAAAATATTGCTCCATTTTGTGACTTTTGAATAGCAGGCCAATGGGCCACATTGGTTTTATTATATTAGATACTAGCTGGCCCGGCGAACTTTGTTCCGCCCAACTTATACTTACGGTGGATTTCACAAAGCGTAATCCCCGGTAATAGGAGATTAACGTCTTGGTTCTCTGATTTTTGAACTGTCAAATCGAGTTGATTCTAGATCGAACTCCGATCACCGGTGATTACGCTTTGTGAAACCCACCGTTAAAGTTGTATAAACTCACCATTGATGTTTTTCAAGCAGGAGATAAATTAGGCAAAATGAAGTTCAAAATATACAAAATTTTAATATTATTGTAATTTACATAAAGAGAATTCTCTTTATTTCAGCGGTACCTAATTGTTGAACATATAACTTTTTGTTTTTAATGTTTTGAAAATCAGTCATGATAAATTCTCAAAATCTAATCAGTGCTCACACCATTATTTTAGACATCTTAGCTATGCTGCTAAGCTCAAAATAGTGGGTAAACATCTCAGTTGGTGGAGCAGCGAGATTTTCATGTTTCCATGAATATGAGCTGTTACTGTCACACAGAACATGTACTGGAAGGCTGGGACGGGGTTTACCAATAAGGGTAAATGGAAAATTCCGGTAGATGTTATTTCATTTCATTGAAAAAATCTAAAAGGTTGAAACATGTATTTTTAAACTTCCCATCATCACATACAATGCTTACCTAAAAGGTTGACCAAATTAGGTGAATTCCCTATTTTCGAACAATAGGTATGGCAAATAAACAAAAATTTCAGTGTTTAATCACTCTTCAATTTGTTCAATTTAGTTGACGATATCAAGCTCGTAAGAATTGAGGCAATTCGACATGTTCAAATGAAGTCGATAGCACGATCGACACGGCAGAGTGAAAAATGCAAGAAAAAAAATTATCAACACTGCCGGTTGTGTTGAACTAGCATTCAAATTTATTGATGGTCATTCGTGTTGGGTAGAGTTTCAGTTAACCAACTGAATTGCGGTTCAATTTTAGTTAATGAAAAATTTACCAAGTTTCTGGATAGAAAAATAAGAGAGCTAATGGACTGTATATAATTATGAAGTTTTATTGAAACCCAACACAAATGAAAGGATAAATGTACCCAAATTAACAATTGCAAGGTCTTACCTATTTCAGCAAAACGGTCAACCAGATCTTGTCGGTTACTCCTATTTCCATGAACAGAGTGATCGAGCTCGACAAACGAACATGGAATGAAGCTGATGACGTGAAAATCCGTTGCTAAAAATGTCAAAGTAGAAACACTCATATCCTTGTGGCAGAATAATAACCACGCTACTGGTAACAGTCCTTTTCGAACTAAATTCGCACAAATGAATGTTCTTAAATGAGTGTAATTCGAATGAATCGAAATCACTAAAATTGTGAATCACAAGAAGAACTGAACTTTTCTAAATTCACGAAAGGAAACAGAAGAAATTTAAATGGGCGGTAGCAGATATATTCACGATTAAGGCAATCAATGAACTGAACTGAAAAATATGAAAAATGAAACAAATACGCGACATATGCGTTACACAGCTGACGATATCTTCTCGCACCTACACTCCATATGGGATTTCCCCAAGTACGGAGAAATTAAATTAATTTTGAAGGAAATGAAAATGAAAAATTCGAAAAAGTTTATCTGAACCGTTCACTCGGCGTGAACAAAACAGGCCGCCGTAAAATTGTGTGAATTTTACAAAATATCGGAAGCAGTGAAGTTAAATCCAATAAACTGATAACTAATAATCTAATAAATTGAAGAACATTTGAAGTGATTGCAGAAAATTAAATATTGATCGGAACCAAGCGTGTGAGGGCTCTTGTGTATTGACCGGCTGCGGTCTTTATAGAAGCAACTCGAATCGTACCATCGGGTCCCGGATGCAACTCGATTTATACGTCCGATAGGCCAAGTGGCAGGTTTGGAATCTATGCCCTTAATGGGAACTAAATCTCCAATAGATGGACAAGCGTTTTGTGTCTTCCATTTATTACGCTGAATCAAAGTGTGGAGATATTCGTGTGACCATTGCTTCCAGAATTGTTGAAATAATTTTTTATGTTGTTCCCAACGTTTGATGGACGCTTGAACATTGTCGAGCGTCAATTCGGGAATGGACAACAGTGGGGCCCCTATCAGGAAATGTCCAGGTGTTAAAAAGTCTGCGGATTCGAAGGGATCAGAGGTCAAGGGGCAAATTACTCTACTATTCAAAACCGATTCAACACGAGTAAAAATCGTTGCAAGCTCCTCAAATGTACAAGCAACCGAATTTAGAGATTTGAGAAGCAGGCGCTTTGTTGATTTAACACCGGCCTCACACAAACTTCCGAAATGGGGGGCATATGGAGGAATAAACTTCCATTTGATGGATCTCTTCGACAAATTGTCACATATATTGACATTATTTGATTTAAAAAACTGAGAAACAAGATAGCGTGAAGCTCCGACGAAATTGCTACCATTATCGGACCAAATTTCTTGAGGTAGGCCTCGTCTAGCGATAAATCGATCTAAGGTCGATAAAAAGGCCTCCACGGTGAGGGACGAGACTAGTTCCAAATGAACTGCCTTGGTGACGAAACAAATGAAGAGAGCAAGATATGCTTTCATCATTGTTGGTTTGCGTGAATTATTTGACCGATAGGAAAAGGGGCCAGCAAAATCCACACCCACCCTACTAAAAGGACATGAAATATTGACTCTGGGGGCAGGTAGAGGAGCCATGAAGGGTTGATAGGTTGTACCTCGAAACCTTGTGCATGTTATACATTTTCGAATGCACTCTCGAACCAGATTTCGTAAAGACCAAATCCAATAATTTTGCCAAATTGAAGACATAGTCGTGTTAGGACCGGAATGAAGCGAGATTAAGTGAAATTGGAGACATATTAAACGTGACAATGCACAGTTTTTCGGAAGCAAAACTGGATGCTTAGTACTCTGTGGTAAAGAAGAGAATTGTGATCTACCTCCCACCCTGATCAATCCTGCAGAATCGATATAAGGATTCAGAGATCGGAACGATTTCTCGATTGATTATTTTTGGAATAAATTCTGGCGCAATTTATCGGAATAGTGTTGCTGTGTGATTAACACTATGGATTGGAGGACTTCCTCTAGCTCATCCTGAGAAATTGGGCCGGACAATCGTGACGCTGAATTGGTTTTGTGGTGACAATTGACAATGAACCTTCTTATACAAGGCGAAGACTCGTTTTATACTCTATTTAAAGTTGAAAAGTTCTCGATAACCATTAAAATCGGATTTACTGGAGGCTCATTTGCGGTTGCAACATTAATGTTCGTTTTTAATTCAATTAGGGGAGCTGAATTCAGATGTTTCACAACCGGTGAAAGGTGGTGGCCAATTGGAAACTGGAGTTACCAAGAAATCAGGACCATGAAGCCAAAAATTGTGAATTCTTGGGGTGAGAAATTGTTGAGGCGTGAGACCTCGCGATGGCAAATCAGCTGGATTTGACTCGGTGGATGATACATGATGCCATGAAACGTCAGGAACCAAATCGTTTATCGCGACTACACGATTAGCAACAAACGTTTTGAGGCGATGAGGGGGTGTTGTCAACCATGACAGCACAATTTCTGAAAACAGGCGAACTTCAGATATTCTAATGGGAAATTTATTGTCCAGAATCATTCAGACCAATTTAGCCAACAAAACCGCAGCAGATAGTTCCAATCGAGGAACCGAAAGTGTTTTTAATGGAGCTACCTTTGATTTAGCGGCCCACAAGTGCGATGAAATGCGATTTTCAAATGTAACCGAAAGATAAACAGAGGCTGCGTATGCCTTCTCAAATGCGTCACAGAAACCTGCTAATATGATATGACAATCAGGTGAAGAAGCGACAGAGCGAGGAATCTTGAGCATTGAAAGTGCTTGAATTTCACCGACAATTTTCGACCATTCGTCCGAGTAAGAACCGCTTAAAGGTTCATCCCAACTCAATTTTTCCGACCACCATTTCTGCAATAATAGTTTCATTAAAACTACAATGGGAGCCAAAAACCTAACTAGATCAAGAATACGGGCTATATATGAAAGAATGGATCGTTTACTTGGCTTTTCAGTGAATTCCTTCACATTTAAACCGAATGAATCTATTTTTGGAATCCAAGTTAAACCCAAAATCTTAATTCCCGTTGAATCGTCGTCGAAATTTAATTGTGATTCAATGTGGTCTGCCGGCAAATCATCCAAGATATCAGGACAATTACTAGACCACTTCTTTAATGAAAAACCGCCCTTGTTAAGCAATTCACGAAGTTCATTACGCAATCTCACCGCCTGTTGAATATCGAAAGCACCGGTAATAATGTCATGGACATTTATATGATTGAGGATAACCTGCGATGCCTCAGGGTGATTTTTACCCTCATCAAAAACGAGCTGATTCAAAATTCGAATAGCTAAAAATGCCGAAGGTTCCAAAACAATAGGTGACCGTATTCAATTCAAATTCGGTAACAGGTTTATTAGGAGATGAACGCCAATAGATATGTTGATATCTGCGATCGGCCGGACACACTAGAATCTGTCTGTACATTTTCTCGATATCGGCACAAATTGCTTTAGGGTACATTCTAAACGAAAGTAAAATTATGCGAATGTCCTTTTGAAGTTTAGGACCACCTAACAGTCTATCATTCAATGATGAACCGGACATATCTATATCGGAAGCGTTAAAAACAACTCGAAGTTTTGTTGGCGAACTTGACTCTTTACGAACGACGTGATGTGGTATCAAGTATTTATTAGAGGTGTTAGCAGGTGACATGTGATTTAATTTTAGATACTCGAACATGAAATTTTTATAAGTATCATAAGACTCAACATCTCTCATTAATCGCTTCTCTAGGGACAAATACGATTTGAATGACCTACTCGTATTTGAATTATAAGAGAGATCCGGAGACGTATTCTCTAATTTGAAAGGAAGGGAAACTATGTATCGGCCATTTCCATCACGAAAATGAGTGGATAGGAAATGTTTTTCGACATAATCATCTATAGGATCCTAAACAAAGGTATCTGAAAACTCTTCCAGTGACCAAAATTTCTGTAGCTGATCATTGAGGACAGATTGGGCGAAAAGAACCGATTTGAAAGAAGAATAGGATTCCTTTATAGGACCTATGATAGTCCAACCGAAAAATGTGTTAACGGCTGTGGGATGAATAGGAGACGAAATTCGACCATCGCGATCGAAAACCAGCGAATAAGTTTCAGCGCCCAAGAGTACATCTATTGGTTGAGAAATGTGAGAATTTTCATCAGCCAAATTTAAATGCTGAAAATGTCTTAATAATTCCGGTGATAAGGGAGCAGAAGGAATATTATTTGTTATTTTCGGCAATACAATGGCATCCACCTGTAAGAACTGTGATCCCAACCTAGGATACATCCGGCATTCTACTAAACCTAACGGTATTGCATCTGATTGACCAATGCCAGAAATAGATATATTGACAGGATAAATTTTCAAACCTAATCTTTCGACTAGGGGTTGACTTATGGCTGAAATCTGGGATCCAGGGTCTAAAACTGCTCTTACAGATATCATTGAACCGTCAGCGGATTCTATTCTCGCTTGAACAGTGCCACACCAGACTGGTGTGATGACGATTTGATTCACACAATCGACACGAAGTTTTGAAAGCGCAATCTTTGAAGTTGTGTAGACCAAGGCAGTTGAAACGGCGCTTTGTCTAGTCTTGAGAAATGTATATAGGAGGCATTTCGGACAACGAAACTTTCTTGAATTCGGGAAGCTACGTGAATCATTGGAGCTTTGAGAGGCAGAATTTGCGAGTAAAACATTTTTGGTTTTAGTTTTACCAGAAATATTTGATGAATTAAATGGCGTTGATTTAGTTGCAGATCTGGAAGAACTTAGTTCGCAAAATTCCTGAGCCGTTAGCTGTTGCGTCACGAACTCAATCAATGTGCTATATGCGGGAATCTCGGATGAATTTAATTGACCTTCAAAAGCTTTTCTCGTGTGAGGGTCAACATTACGCAATGCTATGGAAAACAGAAGGAAATCTGATAAATGCCTTATATTCAGCGCTTTTATTGCATTGATAGAATTTTGGTGACAGTTTGAAAATTCTTTAAGATGCGAGACCGAATTATTATTCGAAGCTTAATTAAATACATTGTAGCCAACATACGAGGATTCTGAAAGCGAGATTTTAAAGCTTGATAGACCAACTCATAATTTTCAATTGACAATTGTTACCCCGATATGATCGCAAAAGCATCGTTTCTTAAATAAGATTTCAACAGTTGAAACTTTTGTTTGGGTGTCAAAATGTTGTTTTCATGGACCGAAGAATTGAATAGCTGGAAAAACTCAGGCCACTCAGCGCCTTCGCCAGAAAAGGGGCGAATATTAATTTTTGGCAGCAAAATAGTTTCATGATTTGAAGTGGAAGATTACAAACTCGACGCAGGCGTCGACAAAGTTTCCTGTCGTTTCAAAGACAGAAACAGCCCTGTTATGCGAGCGATCACTTCAGTAGACGCCAACTCTGACTTTGCCGTCTCTATACGATCTTCTGACAATAATTCGCAATTCATACAGTTTTGTACCATCGTAATCTTTTACTCTGTGCCAGATTCCGGTGATGATGAAAAATATGTTGGCCCGTTTTTCAACCAACACATCCAATGCTTTACTGCCTGTATCTGTGTTCGGTGGCATTGTTATGAAGAAGTTTGATAAGAAACAGAGACAAACAGCAAAAAATGGAGTAAAAGGAATGACATTGAATATTTCGATGGAAACAGATGTATGCGACCCGTCAGCTGTGGAACGATGTTGCCAGATTGCGATGATCGTCGTATATTTGAATATAAAATGGCCGCTATAAAACCAAGATTTTTTAAGTTTTGACTGGAACTTTCAAATTTCAAGAAAATAAGCTTGAGATTGAGCTTAATATCCGGCCCGAAGAACCAAAACGTGTTGGGTAGAGTTTCAGTTAACCAACTGAATTGCGGTTCAATTTTAGTTAATGAAAAATTTACCAAGTTTCTGGATAGAAAAATGAGAGAGCTAATGGACTGTATATAATCATAAAGTTTTATTGAAACCCAACACAAATTTAAGGATAAATGTACCCAAATTAACAATTGCAAGGTCTTACCTATTTCAGCAAAACGGTCAACCAGATCTTGTCGGTTACTCCTATTTCCATGAACAGGGTAATCGAGCTCGACAAACGAACATGGAATGAAGCTGATGACGTGAAAATCCGTTGCTAAAAATGTCAAAGTAGGAACACTTATCATTGTGGCAGAATAATAACCACGCCACTGCTAACAGTCCTTTTAGAACTTAATTCGCACAAACGAATGTTCTTAAATGAATGAAATTCGAATGAATCGAAATCACTAAAATTGTGAATCACAAGAAAAACTGAACTCTTCTAAATTCACGAAAGGAAACAGAGAAATTTAAATAGGCGGTAGCAGATATATTCACGATTGAGGCAATCAATGAACTGAACTGAAAAATATGAAAAATGAAACAAATATACGACATATGCGTTACACAGCTGACGATATCTTCTCGCACCTACACTCCATACCTATGGGATTTCCCCAAGTACGGAGAAATTGAATTGATTTTGAAGGAAATGAAAATGAAAAAAATTCGAAAAAGTTTATCTGAACCTTTCACTTGGCGTGAACAATTCGACCAGATCAGATTAGGCAACCCATGAAACATTATTGTATATCATTAGTGAAACCCTGATGAGCAAACTTTTCAAAATTATTGACGCTCACATTACTGTCACTGTGCAAACAGAAACACTAAAATAATAATATGTCCATTACTAATTATGGGCAATTTTGGATTCAGTTATTTCCGCAAAATATATTTATTACCCAAACAGAAATTCAAAAACCTTTCAAAAATAAAGAGAAAACATGAAGATGGGCAACTCACATTTGAATCTGATCGTCAAAATCCGATTTACTTGATATTTCGGTAATAATTCACTGTTCCATCAACTTGAGATGTTGCACTGAGCTCCTACGTCATTGACTCAAAGCTGATTTGGGAGTGCCGAAACAAACTCAATGAGGTAGGCAAGAAGAATAAGGTCTTTTTAATGTGGGTTCCCGGTCATTCGGGAATCGTAGGAAACGAAGAGGCCAATACACTGGCCAGAAAGGGCGCACAAACGCAACTCACTGGCCCAGAACCCTTCTGTGGTATAGGAAAATGCACCTATAAGAAGGAATTTATGCTGAAGGAGAAAACCGAAAGAGGAAAACTCTGGCGGAATCTCTCAGGGATGGATCACTCCAAAAAGTTCCTCTGGAACTTTGGAACTGCTAGATCCAAAAAATATCTGGATCTCAGTAAAAACCAACTTCACCTACTCACTGGATTTCTCACAGGACATTGTCGCCTAAAGAAGCATCTGTTGAAAATGGATTCATCGGACACTGATGAGTGTAGATTCTGTGGGGAGGAGGAAGAAACTCCTATTCACCTGGTTACGGAATGCTATGCCATTGCAAGTCACAGGAAATATAGCTCTGGACAAGAAACTTGTAGAAGTGGGGAGTTATCCTCCTTAAAGCCGTCCCAGATACTGGATTTCATCAAATCTCTGGAACTGGAGGGCGAGCTGTAGGAGGCGCGATGATGATGACAGCCCTGTCAGGGGGCACAATAGACCTTAAGGTCGCAGTGGACTGTAACCCCTTTTCACTATAACTATAACTATATAACTTGAAATGTTCACCCGCTTTTTGATCTGGTAATAGACTTCCATGTTACCATGAGTTCTATGCGAATCACACACCGCCATCTAACAGCGGTAATATCAAACTAAGTACCTAAGACTACGTACAGAGTCTTATCTAGTCACTGTAGCGACACCTAGTGGCATTGTTCAAAAGAAGGAAAAGCATTTCCTGCATAATTAAAATTTTCATCGGTTTTTCAAAGTTTTATTGTATTTTGTAATAACCAGACCGTAGAAGAATCCATGAAGGAAGTTTTATATCAAACAGTCCATCCGATCTCGAGTTATAAATGGTGTCAACATCTTTCTTTTATATATATATATATATATATATACAGGGTGTAACTGAATAAGTGTAAAACATTTAAGGAGGTGATTCATCATCGAAAAAAAGATAGGATCTTTCATATAAAGAAACTTCATTGGAGCATTCCTTGTTAAGATACAGCCCCTTAAAGGGGGTACATAAAATTTGCGCCGACGTCTAGACGCATGCGTAATGTTTGAAGGTAGACATATTGAACATTTACTATGATTTCTACATGTTGTGTGTTTTGTTATAAATAACTTAGTTTTGTTTATTACCCTTTAATCGTTTAATGCAGGTACTAACTACAAAATAACAATAAATCCAGTTCGCATTTATGACAATGTATCTCTGTAGTTGTTCGTAAAATAATGTTTTGCTGCTTACTGGTTTATTTTGGGCAAAAAACCCAAGAGACATTTTTTGTTTAGAATGAAACAGGCTATCGGAAATAAATTTTTAAATGGTGAACAAATAATAAGACAAAAAGTTACATTGGAAATAAATTTTAGAGGTTGCGTTTTTCACCCCTTACAACCATGGGGTAAACCAAATAAATTACTGGCTAAGTGTCTTTTTGGTAGAACAAAACGTCAGGTTGATTTCAATATTGTAACTTTTTCAGTGCTTGTGAAAAAAATTGTTATACAAATTTTATGTACCCCCTTTAAGGAGCTATATCTTAACAAGGGATGCTCCAATGAAGTTTCTTTATATGAAGGATCCTATCTTTTTTTCGATGAGGAATCACCTCCTTAAATGTTTTACACTTATTCAGTTACACCCTGTATACTAGCTCTCCCGGCGAACTTTGTTTCGCCTAATTCCTTGACTCATCTATACATATAGTCTAAGGCCACGGATACTGTTTGAGTATCCGTGGTCTAAGGACTACGGTGGATTTCACAAATTGTCTTCACCGGTGATCGGAGATCAACGGCTTGGTTTTCGGATTTTTGAACTGTGAAATCGAGTTGATTCTAGATCAAGCTGCGATCACCGATGATTACCCTTTGTGAAACCCACCGTTATAGTTGTATAAACATACCATTGCTATTTTTCCGAGCAGGAGATAAGTTAGGAAAATTAAAGTTCAAAATGAAAAAAAATGCAATAATACTGTAAATTACATAACGTAATATGTCGTGAAATGTATGCCATTCATTTTTCATGTGAATACTTTCGATCGTAACCTCACAATTACATGTATTGTAAAATGTTTCAATCGCTTCCTTTCCACTAATTCAAGCCCTGAATATCATTTTCGACTGCTATTCATATTTTAAAATTGAACTGGAAATATTTGAGTGACATATTTTCTTTCCCGATATCTATTTTTTTGTTGTCTTTCGGAATATACATAACCTCTACATTTCCCCCAATTTTCGAATTTGGCTTCGCTATATGACTGTGAATAGCAGGTGAATAAACCATATTATACTTTTCCTCGGAACTAATATGAATCAAAATGTCAAGAAAATTAACAAAAATTATTGCTTGAAAGAACTATCGACTATCAACACAGCCCGTTGACCAGAATAAAAAAATATTTGAATAACAAATAAAATCATTTGTGAATAGCGCTACTTGGAGTGAAAATAACAAACCTTTTTTAAAATTCTAAATTCTGCCTTATCAAAATCCAATCAGTGCTCCCACCAATATCTTAGACATATTTATTGTTATTCTGCTATAAGCTCAAAACATCTGAGTTGTTGGAGCAGAGAGATTTTCATGTTTCCATGGATATGAGTTGTCACACAGAATGTGTTCTGGAAGGCTGTGATGTGATTCACCTATAAAAGTAAATGGAAAATTTCAGTAGATGTTATTTCATTTTATTGAAAAAATCTAAAAGTTTGAAAACTTGTATTTTTAAACATTCCATGATCACATACAATGCTTACCTAAAAGCTTGACGAAATTAGAGGAACTCCTTATTGTCGAACAATATGGGAAATAAGAAAAAACTTTTAGGTTCAGTCTCTCTTCAATTTGTTCGATTTAGTTGACGATATCAAGCTCGTAAGAAGGCAAATCGATAAATTTCAAATGAAATTTCACGATCGACATAGAGTGAAAATGAAAGAAAAAAATTATCAACACTACCGGTTGTGTTGAACCCACATTCAGATTTATTGATGGTCGAATGGCTAGATTAGGCAACCCATAAAACATTATTTTATATCATTAGTGGTAGCCCGATGAGCAAACGTTTCAAAATTATTGACGCGCTCAATACTGTCTCTGTGCAAACAGAAACAGAAAAATATTATGTCAATTACAATGATCGTTAGAATCCGATATACATAACCCTCTAAGGGCGGAATAGCGGTTATATCAAATAAGGTACCTACGAAAAAGCCATCAACTGTAGTGACACCTATTGGCCTTATTCAAAAGAAGAAAAAGCATTTCCTGCATAGGTAAAATTTTCATCGATATTTTCTGAATTTTATCACATTTTATAATAACCAGACCGTAGAAGAATTCATAAATGAAGTTTCATAACAAACAGTCCATCCGATCTCGAGTTATAAATGGTGTAACCAACATCTTTCTTTTATATATATATAATCTATATATATATATATATATGTAACCAACATCTTTCTTTTATATATATATAATCTATATATATGTAAAAATGAACAGTATCATTTTATTTAAGAAACCACATTCTATTTCCTTTTCTATGTTTCATTTAATTTTAACTTAGAGAATGCTTTGTTTTGTCAATTGTTTATTAACGTCATTTTAGATTTCAAATATTGTAAATTGAGACCTTAAGAAATAGCATTGTTTTTGATTTCTTTCAGGTTCGTAAGTTATTCCTTTTAGCTAGAAGAGTTTGTTTGTATTATTTTCAACTAAAGAAAATAAATCTTTCAGATTGAGACATCAAATCATCTATTTCTTTGAATAGAAAATAAGGATTGAATTACATTCTTATAAATCAAAAACGTAAGCTATCTGGTTGATATTCGAAGGACTGCACTGAGATTTCGAGCTAGAATGACCACATCCATGAAAATTTGTGTAGCTTTTGAAACATCGAATACTGATACGAGGAAAAATGTATTTAAATTCAAGTGGATTCAAACTACAGAAACAGAAGAATATTATGAAATACCAGAAGACAAACAGAATCCTTATGACCACCAGTCACTTTGGCATATAAAAGGGATGAGGGAGCTAAGACCAGATTATGTGTTGATTTCCGTGAACTTAATAAATTAATTGTTCCCGAACCACAGCCTTTCCCATTGATTGATGAAATCTTAGCCAAGACACGAAATGCAAAATTCTTTACTACATTAGATGTAAATTCTGCCTTTTGGTCGATTCCTGTTCGTATCAAAGATAGATATAAGACTGCTTTTGTGACGCAAAATGGTCATTGGCAATGGAAATGTTTACCTTTTGGACTTAAAACATCTCCAGCGATATTTCAACGTATTTTGAATAATATTATCAGAAAATATAACTTAAATTCATTCTGCCTAAATTATATAGATGATATTCTAATATTTTCTTCAACATTTGAACAACATATAGAACATTTGGAGGAACTCTTGAAAGCAATATGTGAGGAAGGATTCAGACTTAAATTTATCAAATGTAATTTTGCCAAAGAAGAAGTCAAATATTTAGGACATATTGTGGGAAATAATACAGTACGACCCATAAATGACAATTTGATTTCCATTAGGAACTTTCCTCCACCAGATAATCGGAAGAAGATAAGGCAATTCTTGGGTAAGGTAAATTTTTATCATAAATATATAAAAGATTCGGCTAGATTATTAGAACCGTTGCATAATTTACTGAGGAAAGATGTAAAATTCAACTGGTCCTTGGATTGTCAGGAGGCTTTCATTGAGGTTAAGGACATCCTTTGTTCTGAACCAGTTCTTGCAATTTTCGACCCAAATGCGTATATTACTATATATACTGATGCCAGTATTCTAGGAGTAGGAGCTGTTCTTAAACAAAAACAGATTGATGGTGAAATGAAACCCGTGGCATATTTTTCTAAAAAACTGAATAAATATCAGAAGAATAAAAAAGCAATATTCCTGGAATGTCTGGCAATTAAAGAGGCATTAAAATTTTGGAAATATTGGCTGATAGGAAAAGAATTCGCTGTTGTTACTGATCATAAGCCATTAGAAGGAAAAGAATTTCGCACAAGACCAGATGAAGAGTTGGGTGACATGATGAATTATTTATCACAATTCAATTTTGAGATTAGATATGAACCAGGAAAAAAAAATGTAGAAGCAGATTGCCTTTCTAGAAACCCAGTTCTGGAAGAAACGGAAAATATGGACGAATGTATAAGAACAGTAAATTTGGTGGCATTGAATGAAATAAAAACCGATCAAAAGAATAATTTACTAATGATAAATAATATGGGAAGAACTGTTGTAGAGAAAGATATATTTTACAAATTGCAAAAGAGTAACAAAAAAATAATTTTATCAAATGATTTCGGAAAAGATTTGATCAGAAAATTGCACAAGCATTATGGCCACATTTGTGCTAGTAAGATAAATAAAAAAATCAGAAAGTTTTATTTCATTCAAAATATAGATTCGCTGGCGAGAGAAGTTTGTGGTTCATGTGACATATGTTGTAAAAATAAAACGAGAGTGGGTAAAAAGTATGGTCTTCTTTCACAACTGGGCCCAGCAAAAGAACCATTTGAGATAATGTCATTAGACACAATTGGAGGCTTTGCTGGAAATCGCTCTTCAAAGAGATACCTTCATCTCTTAGTTGACCATTTTACTCGATATGCATTTGCGTGTACTTCTAAACACCAAACAACCGAAGACTTCATCAAATTAATAAATAAAATTCAAGATAAACGACCAATCAAAACATTATTAACAGATCAATACCCAGGAATAAATTCGGAAAAATTCAGACAGCACATAAAAAATTTGAATATACAATTGATTTTTACAGCAGTAGATTGTCCCTTTTCAAATGGTTTGAATGAACGATTAAATCAGACATTAGTGAACAGAATAAGATGCAAACAAAATGAGAAGAAAAATAGAGCTTGGACGAAAATTGCCGATGAATGTATTGAAGAATACAATAGGACAGACCATTCTGTAACTGGATATAGCCCAGAATATTTACTTTATGGAAAAAATGATCCCATTGCTCCAGAAGAACTTATTGAAAAAAGTAATTTATCAAGAGATATGGAAACAGCTTATAAAAATTCTTTACGTTGTCACGAATATAATAAAAAACTAGTCGACAAGGATAGGAAACATTATAATTTTAAAATTGGAGATTATGTTTATGTTGAACATAAATCTAAATTGAACAGAAAAAAACTTGATGAAATAAGAATAGGACCTTTTCCAATAGTGAAGAAAATTTCCGACACTATCTATGAGATAGACATTGGACAAAGGAAAAAGGACAATAATTATTTCCATGTAACAAAGTTGCTCCCATATGACAACGCCAACATATAGCGGTTGTTGCATACCTTGTGTGGGGGGATGTAAAAATGAACAGTATCATTTTATTTAAGAAACCACATTCTATTTCCTTTTCTATGTTTCATTTAATTTTAACTTAGAGAATGCTTTGTTTTGTCAATTGTTTATTAACGTCATTTTAGATTTCAAATATTGTAAATTGAGACCTTAAGAAATAGCATTGTTTTTGATTTCTTTCAGGTTCGTAAGTTATTCCTTTTAGCTAGAAGAGTTTGTTTGTATTATTTTCAACTAAAGAAAATAAATCTTTCAGATTGAGACATCAAATCATCTATTTCTTTGAATAGAAAATAAGGATTGAATTACATTCTTATATATATAAAAGAAAGAT
Source organism: Adalia decempunctata (assembly GCA_951802165.1). Lineage (NCBI taxonomy): Eukaryota > Metazoa > Arthropoda > Insecta > Coleoptera > Coccinellidae > Adalia > Adalia decempunctata. The sequence continues at coordinate 36,395,661 of OX637701.1, read as the reverse complement.
GTTGGTTACACCATTTATAACTCGAGATCGGATGGACTGTTTGTTATGAAACTTCATATATGGATTCGTCTACGGTCTGGTTATTATAAAATACAATAAAACTCTGAAAAAATCGATGAAAATTTTACTTATACAGGAAATGCTTTTCCTTCTTTCGAGTAAGGCCACTAGGTGTCGCTACAGTTAGACAGCGATGTAAACATATAGTGTGTAATTTGGGTTGCCTCCAACTCTGCGCTGTTGACCAAAGCCGAAATGACTTAGCGTTAGATTACAGATCTCTAAAATGATGAGATTTCATTGAGATATGTCTGATATGAGAATAGTTTCGTTCTTACCACTTCAGGTGGCGCTATTCAGACAAAATGACTGATTATTATTAGTTATTTTCACATCTTTATTTATTCAAAATAACGTAATCGTGAAGGTATTGACATCAATTACTGTATAATTTGCATAGAACTCTATCACAGTGAATTTTTATCGAAATTTCAAGTAAATCGCATTTTGTCGATCAGTTTCAATCGTGAGTTGTCCATTATTCTCATCTTTTCTCATGATTTTTGAAATGTTTTTGAATTTCTGTTTGGGTAATAAATATATTTGCGGAAATAACTGAATCCAAAATAGCCATAATTAGTAATTGACATTATTATATTTGTGTTTCTGTTCTGTGTGACAGCTCATATCCATGGAAACATGGAAATCTCGCCCAAGGGCGGATATAGCTTTTTTTTCATGGGGGTGGAGGGTAATAACGATTGAAAATCAGGTACACAATGTATGAAATATTTTATGTGCACCACATTGTGTAACTTTTTCTAAGGACTTCGATACTCATGGGGGGTGATCTGAGTTTCATCTAGCATCAACTCGATTTGACAATTCAAAAATCAGAGAACCAAGCCGTTGATCTCCGATCACCGATGATTACGATTTGTGAAATTCATCGTAAGTATCATTTAGGCGTAACAAAGTTCGCCGGGCCAGCTAGTATATAATATATAATATCATATGTATATATCAACTGTTTGTAATTCCCAATGTATATATACAGTTTTACGAGATTCGATAAGGGGTGTGGGAAATTGATAAGTGTTATAGTGTCACTCTTCTTTATTCCGTTTAGTCGACGTTTCGATCCCGATGGGGACCTTCTTCAGGACTCTACAATAATCATACAAAACAGTCAAGAACATGGTACATCAACAAGTACGTTTTAAAAATAAAATAAAATTAGAATTTATCAACTTCATGTTAGGTTGAATGATCAATAGCACATGTTCCTCTTTCAAAAGTTAAAGAATGAATGTCTGTCAATACAGCTACGTTTCGGTTAAAGGGCTACATTATCAAGGGCAGCTCTGACGTAAACGCCTATTGTTAGCGCGTGAAAAAGAAAGCTCAATGAACAGGGGGCAATGAACATTAGGAAAAATCGATTCTACTCCGAAGCTTCGATGGTAGATATTTCATCACAGCTTCTATTTTCGCGCTCCTTATTCCGAATGCATAGGGCATACGACGACTGATACCGACTGGGAGAATTCGGTCCTGCGAAGAAAACACGAAGATAGTAGAGGATCAATCTGATGAATTGTCGGGACACATGCGCGACGAGGCGGTTCACGGTTGTTTATATCTTTGTCTCTCTTTCATTCATGGGAATCTTGGTATTATTTTTAGACGGAGCCTCGAAATAACTCGATAGGTCGGCGGGTCGGCCGAACAAATTTATGAGTTTACTGAATAAGAGTTCTGACCAATCGCATTCGCCGTTATTATCCGTCGCTATTGATTTACACCTTTGCCGAATACAACTGAAGAATATATTGAAAGTATCTGTATCTATACGGTTCATTATTGATTTCAGAAATAGGTGGGGTTAAATTATCACACGCAACATCATAAACCTAATCATAACGAAATAATTGTATAGAGTGAGCCAACTTGGACAGTTTTGAAGGGACATTCCTTTAAACTTTTATGGACAAAAACTGATGTTGGTGCTTGAAGGTCAATCTTAATGGAACAACTGGAAATACAGAAATTGCGGTAGATTATATGTGAAGGGTGGTTCGATAAGAGCCCAAGATTTCAGTGTTCGATTAAATATGGTTTTCTGTAGCAAAGTATCGAAATATTAATTCATTTAGAAAATATACATTTGGGAATTATGTATAAAACAAAATATCTTGTGAATGGCAGGCTTTGCTGGTTATGAGTATCTTTTGATGAAATTTCCAGTAACGTTTTTGAATTCATGTGGTGGTATTTCTTTGTACAGCGTCTGATTTCGGCTTTCAATACTAAGATGGTTGCAGGCTTATTGTCATGAACCTGCGACTTCAGGTTACCCCACAACCAGGCGCTAAATCACAAGAGCGCAGGATTTCAAGGGCGGTGTGACAAGTGGCATCGTCCTGCTGAAGGCACAAGGAAGTGTGTTATCATCGCACAATAACGTTCGCCATTCATCGTTACTGCAATTCAAAATCGCGGAAAATGTGTTGGTTATGTTTATTCAGAGAGACAACAAGGAGATATATATATATATATTCTTATGAAATGGAGCTGTACAGATTTGATTCCAAATATGGCATGTGTCTCGAAAAGGCAACAAGGAACAGATCTTTCAAACAAACATATTAATCCATTCCCCGCTCCTAATCTCAGTATTAGCAGAGGAATGTCAAACGGGGCACCATACAGTTCTGCGTATGATGCAAGAGCACAGATAAAAACCTCAGCAAAAACTCTGTCTCCCCGTATAAGTGTAGGGATATTGGATTTGTGTACAAATATTCATATTGGAGGGCATCTTCTTCGAATGTAAATCCTTCTTCATTTCTTCAAAGGGGTTGACAAAGCATTTTTAAATAATCTGAAACAAAAACCAAAGGGAGAAAAAAGGAAAAGCAAAATCCACTAATATATTCAAATTGTTTTGAAGGCACCAACCCATCTCAAAAATGAATCAGATACTGAATGAATAGAGTTGAAACCATCTGGAAATTTATATATTGGACAATTATTGACCGAATGGTCAATAGTTTGCTCTTCATGCCCACACTCACATCTCGGGCTATCAATGGCATTCCATTTGAAGAGCATACTGTTACAACGTCCATGACCTGTCCTAAGACGATTCAGATGAAAATGAGCCACCGAAATATTTACCGTTGAGTGTAAAGATATCAGAAATCATCAATGATATGCAGAGGTTATTGAAAAAGCAATCAAGCGATTTCAAGACATACTACATACACACTGACCAAAAAGTATCCCGAAATTCTCATTTAAATTGCCCGCGTTGAGTACTTTTAAGTATTTGAAGTTTCTGTGTGTTGGTACGACTGTCCGTAATTACTATGCCAAACATGAGCGCAATCTGTCTACTACTTTGTTTACGACAGCTGTTGAAACCAGTCGACCTCAGTGGTAGTCTGCGAATTTTCCAATGAGAAAAAAATATCGAAGAAGTTTAATACTTTTGCGTTTTATTTGAAATTTCCGGATACTTTTTTGTCAGAGTAGTAAGGGTGAAACAGAATTAATGACTAATGATCATTTTTATCATTATTGCACGCTGATCTTGATTTTCACCGAAGCCCAGCTTTAATTTTCATTGGCTCATTACCTTCATTAATAATACATATTATAATATACATATAATATGCATATACCTCAAGAAGAACTGTAATAATTATACTTGAAGAAAATGAAATCTTTCACAAACTACTGTAAATTGAGATCGACGTTTACATCATATTTGCTCATGTCTGTTGGCGTCCAATCAGTTGATAGGGCTCTATCATTTCTGGGTCAGACAAAGAAAATATTTCTTTTTTGGTCCATCTTGAAGATGGTTGGAAGCCATCTTCCAAATAGAATCTTCTGTTAAAATCTGAATAAGATCAAATAGAGAAAGTGCCAACAATTAGGTCGGAATACTGGCCTGAGCATTCAGTACTTACATGTAATATTCATTCATTATCAGTCTTCTAATGAGAATATCGAAGAGCCATTTTGAGCTCTACATACTTCAAATACTCATTTCCTTCTGTTCTCGGACTGTACCTAGCCTACATTAGTAGTGCGTTCCACTTGGCGCTCACAATGCTCGCGCTCACGACCGCTGTTATTCCATTCCTCCTGCTCGCGATCGTTGCAATCAAATATACAAGTGAAACGGGCTAGATTATGGACCCCGCTCCTCGAACGACCGCAAAGACCCACGTCTTCGGATGGGTCGTTGTGAGCTTGGCGTGGGCGAAAACAATGACGTCATGAGTGACGTATTCGCCGCGTTCACAACGACCATAGAATGTAATGAACATTCTATTATATCATAGATGCATTTGGTTGTATCATAGATGCATCTATCTAGTATCGTTGTATTCAAGATGTCTAGAATAATGGTGTATGCACTGATTAGATTTTGTTTCGAATAAATCTTCGCAAAGTTTCGTTCTTTCAACTTCAGGTGGTGCTATTCACAAATTATGACTGATTTTTATCAGTTATTTCATATATTTGAATTTATTTTGGCGAACGTGTCTTGTTAATAGTCGATAATTTTGTCAAGCCATAATGGGTGTTTATAATCTTGACATTCTGATGTATATTAGTTCTGAGGAAAAGTATGAAACTTTCATTATAAAAAGATGCCATTCTGTGGTCATGTCATAATTGACTTTCGTAGATCAGCTGTTGATACATCAATCAAAATTCACAACGGAAAATACACTGAAATGACCATATATCTAATAATTCCAATATGGGCCATGAGACAATCAAAACTGAAGCTGGGCTTTGGTAACAATCCAGATTTGCGCTTGTGCGGCAAAATTGAGAATAAAAATATTCTTTTAATTCTGTCTCTCTCCGACACAACGTATTATGTCGTGAAACGTATGTCATTCTTAACTTCATGTTAATACTTTCGATCATAACCTCACAATCTCATGCGAAATGTTTCAATCGCTTTATTCCGTTTTCTCCAAGTCCTAAATATCATTGTTAACTCCTATTCATATTCTAAAATTGATCTGAAAGTATTTAAGTGGCATATTTTCATTCTCGATATCTTTTTTCTTGTTGTCTTTCAGAATAAACATAACCTCTAAATTTCTCGCCATTTTTGAATTTTCAGTTGACGCAACGTACAACTCAATCGTTACCAAAGATTTGGCTTCACTTTGAGACTGTGAAAAACAGAGGTATAATCCATATTGAAGTTATTAGATATATGGAAATGACATTCCCAACTAGCAAAACTTATTTTATAAAGGCTGTGAGAAATGCTATACAGCATATCTTATAGAAACGTTAAAATCTTATAATGCGGCTATAAACCACTATACAATGTCTTTACAACCAAAAAGGGCCCCAGTTTATACAACAGATTAGTTCTTTTAGGACAGTTCTATAGTTAACTATACAACCGTTATAAGATAATCCGTATTATCACTATAAAACTGTCCTATAAGGATGTCTTCAAAATTACTTATACAATACATTTACAAAACTATTTGGCAACTGCTATGAAACTTTTGCATAGCAGTTCTTTTATTCTGCGGTTTGAGAGTATTTAACGAACATTTATAGAACTACTAAGAAATTATTTTATAATGCAGAAAGAATCGCTAATAAAATAATTTTGTTGTCTACTGTTGAAATTCGGAATAGAATTGTCACAAAAATATTTTATTAGATATAGAGGTATGTCAACGTTTGCGTTGAGTCATGACAGAGATTCAATCATATGCCAGCGACATTATATGGCGGCGGAATTATTATCGTATCTGTTGATTGAACATATTAAGGATCTTTGTCGCTAGTCCAGGGGCTAAATTTATTTGCGCAGATAAATTTTCTGACAATATATTATACATTGATGATAAAAAATTAAAGCGCCTCAGTTTAGTATACATTTTATTGATATTATTAAAAGATAAAGAATAAAAAATTATGTTTTCTTTGTTTAGTTTTCAACTAAATAAAACATATATTGTGACTGTTGTAAAAGCAGAGAAAAATCTCTACATTTCTCTAAAAAATTAAATTTTAATTCAACTTTTCACGTTTATTTATGTTTTTCTCACAATGGCGGCGGTTTCGGAACATACGAAAGTTTAATAAAATGGCGTATATGGTAGAACACACTTTGAAGACCTTATACAATGATTCTATTTCCTTCTGAGCTATATACGATATTAAAGTTTTATTATGTTGTTCAATACAGCGCCATACCATTGCATTTGATAGTTTCAAGAGTCATTGCTAGGTTATGATTCTTGACCACCTCTGAATGTTGCCAGATTTTATACTACACAGTTTAAATGGTGAATTGTTCAACACATGTCGCTGCTTTGCATTAAGTGCACGCGACAAAAAATTTATTGCAATAATTTTTCAGTTATTGTTAAAAAAATGTTTGTCCTGGTGAAGAAATTTTGTAAGCACTCTGACGTGAGGTCAGGTTGTTTCGGCGCTCTTGTCAAACTTTTTGCGAAGTTATTCCAACTTCAAGAAATTACATCTCCAAACGATTTGTTTGTCAGAGATGACAATGATATGATTAATATTCTGATGATGTATAATGAAAAAAAATTGCTGGCTTTTTTAATTGATTTGCAACACGTTTTGAACTTCAAGATGTATCATAATAAAATGAATAGTCTACGACCTATTTATTGCACCTAATATTATGAATGTTGGTATATAGATGCATAGAACACCTGGTGTAACGACTCCCTACTAAAAATCGTGACCAAAATTTGTAGATCAAAACGGCATCCTAGATTTCAGATTTTGGACTAGTTCCGGAATAAATCCGCAATATTTATCGGTCGTGGCGCTACTGCAGCAACGACAAAAAACGCGACCCCTTTCGGGAGAAATGAAAAGCTGTACAAAATATCACGTTTCCGATCGACAAGAAAGTCTTAAACAAAATCTAATCAGTGCCAACACCAGGTATTTCTATGCATCTATGTTGGTATAATATATCCATTGTTTAAACAAAGATATAACTACTAACTGCCCAAGCTAACAACACTGTACGTTAGATATCCGCGTTATCCTATAGCGTGTTGGCAAACTACATAATAGAACAGAATTATCGCTTAACGTGCTTGGGGTACGACAGTTAACAATCATTTAGTTATTTTGTGTTTCGAATAACTTTTGTATACAGATTTTTTCCCATCGTGAAATTTATAGACAGGTATTTATATAATAAACCATAAAAGATGTCAAAATAGTGGAAACAGTGGAAAATAATAGAAAGGGGTTGACAAATGGGCCTACAAACTGGAAAAAGAATCGCAAGTTATCCTTTCCAAGAAGATTTGCCTCCAAATTACAACGTGAAAGTGATTCGGTGCCCGAATCAAATTGGATTTGCATTAGCATTAAAATTCGCTACTCCTGAAAATAAATAAAAATTAATGAAAGAAAAAAAAAACAGTCCTCTCCAATGAAAGCTTACGCTGGATATTCTCCAAGAAAACGCAAGCGGTTTAACTTCTGGATATTTTCCAAAAAAATTTTTAAGTTGAATACTAGACCATTTTACCAATAAGTTCCATTCTCAAGTGGTACCAATTAAACTTGTTGGGGAGTATTTAAGAATGTTCGTGGAGCTGTAGGAAGAAGATAAGGAATAGCCAGGTTTCATATAACGAAAAGCTCTCTTAATGCAGAATGATTGATGTAAAAAGACGTTGCCCAAATCTTGAGTTGATCTCTTATTTTAATCTTTTTTTCAATTTCAGACAGGTAATGCATCAAATTTACGTCGTCTGTATCAGTGGTTTCTTCATCAGCACTATTAATGTTGACGCTTTCTTCCAACATATCAGGTTGGCCTTCATTTTTTTTGGATTCTTCTTCAGTATTATACCTATCACTGCTGGCTGAAGCTAAAATTGTCATTTCTTCTAGATTAACCTTTTCGTTACATGCCACTTCAGCCTCTGCGTCTGAAGTATTCCATTCCATTGTACTTCTTTTTAATTGATCCTTTTTATTCGTTTCCACTCATAATCAGATATTGCCGAATTCATTTTGTTAACGGAACCTGCTAAAAACCCGCGCAATTCTTCTAGAAGGGGATACAGTAAATTTTAAAATGATTTTATAATGCATGACTTGATATAAATTTATTCCTGGGAACTACATTTTTATTCTATAAGCTCTTCATAAGAGAGAATTATGTAGTTGTTATAAGATGATTATAAAATCCATTAATATTAATTGTGTATATATGTTTTACTTCTGCGTAAAGCAACAATCCAATTATTTTGTTATGGAACTCTAATGCAACTATTTATACAGATTCTTTTACAACCATCGTTTAACGCCGCTATTATAAGTAACACAATAGCTATGCAACCTTATTATAATCTGTATAAGACTGTTTTAAAATTATTCTATAAGAATTTTATGGTACGTTATGCAACTGTTATAAAATTCCTTCACTTAGACTTTTTCTTTATCGTATGGTATGAGTTGTGAGAACGTTTATACAACCGCAATAACCGCATTATAGAAATCTCTATATTTTAAGATAAAATTGTCGTATTGGGACGCATAAAAAAATAATTTTGTTGTTTCTATCTGCGCAATACGATGATTATGAAATAATTTCGTTCTTTTAGGGGACTATTTTGCTAGTTGGGTTGCGGCGCCGCCATGAAACATCTATAGTATCTATGTTAAGCTGTGATCTCCGTTAAGTAGACTGGGCGACCTCACCTCCGGGTGAAGGAGTAGTCTCAATGGAAAAATTTTTGTTGATATATGGAGAGGAGAAGCCAAAGAACAAAATTACCGAGAGAGGGGAAAACATTTCTGCTGAAAAAATTTTGTTTGAACAATCGAGGCGCTGTAGCCTCCGCTTATATTTCTTGTAGTGTGAACGTTATAACCTCCGGCGGTGTTGCCAAATTTCGGAGGTGAGTAGGTGAAGTGAATATATGAAATTCAATATTCATATATTGGATGCAGGTGGCTTGGTTTTTCAAGGTTGATTCATGTCTATAAAGGAGTCGGAGATCGGGGAGTATTCTTGTTGTTGTGGATTCGAAACGATATTTATCGTTTCGTCAAAATATCTTCAATTGAAGAATTTTCAGGCGAAATGATCTTGAACGATTAGGTTGGAATCAATGGTGAAGAATATGTGGTCAAATTCAAAACTCCTTGCGACCAGTGAACCTTAAATAATTTAATTTTCAAAGGAAATCACCAAGTCTTGAAATTATTGAAACCTCTAGCCATTTGCCACGATTCATCCTAACAACTTGTAAAATAGTAATCCGATTCCAAAGATGGGACTGGTACAATAGTAAAGATACAAAAATGAATAAATCGAAGGTTTCTTTTTGGGGAACTATAACCTAAATTCAGAATTTCGTGGAAATCGAATCATTTGTAACATGAATAAAAACTCACGAAATTAATAAAAAGTTGTAATATCAATATACATATTTTGAATTGTGTGAGATCGCTAAAAAAATTCCATCACAATGCTTCGAAATGGAGTTCTTGGAGAAAATAAGTGCAGTTTTTTTCGCAAATCGATAACTAAATAGTAAGAATGAAAATAGCCACAGAAATTGAGGTTAGGGGTTTTTCGTAATTTTGCAATAGTAGCAATTCCAAAAATTATTGAATCAAACAATAACAGAAGAGAATTATATCAAGACGTTATTTTACTACAATTGGAAAGAAACAAGTCTTCAAATAAAATGGCAGAGTGAATAATTAATTGTTATAAGTGCAGCTTTTGGATGGATAAAATACTCGGCATAAAGAATCATCATTTATTTGATGCATGGAAATATGTAATTGGTTATACGGGACTTACGGAAAGACATAATAATCTTTATCTACTCCCATAGAATAATATATCCATTATTCAACTCATTTTGATCTGTAATAGTCTCCATAAACCAATAGTGTGAGGTAATAATAACTTACGCCTAAAACTCACTATAATACAAATGGGAAAAATGTAGCTTACGAATTACGAAATGAATAAGAAAGTCGAATCGTTTGGGAACTCTATTTCGTACATCAAAGTAACGTTCTCGCCATCCATTTCTACATTTTCTTAGGTCTGAATATCCAAAAATTGCATTTGGAAAACGTGAATTTCTGACGTTTTCTACGGTATTCGATATCGATTAGATTTTCGATCAAAGAAATCGCTTGTGACAACTGTTGTCAATTTTGAAAATGCTGATTGATTCGAATTTCACTGAAGAAGTCGAAGGTAAAGTATAGTGTTCAATTCGCGGAAATGGTCATAACACACTTGATGAACTACACCCCTCGCCTGAAGGCTCGGGCTGCAAAATTCATCTGCGTCTGTTATGACTTACATTATCGCTCATTGAACAATATACTATAAAATTTCATTACCAAAAAAATGTCATATTTATAAATTCCTTCAACCAATAGCTCAACATAATATTGGGCAGGTAACTGAGGGAATGCGGATTGTATATAAGAATTCAATTTATATCGACATATTGCTAAGCTTCTCATTTTTTTATTCATTAGGATAAAGAAGGGATATTCCCTACGGAATACTTTCTGTTATCACAAACTGAATCATCATTTGGACAGGGTTATTGGATGTTGTAAACTATTCTCAAATTTAGTTCTGATATAACTATACCCTAATTCAGTTCTGATGTAACTATATCCTTTAAAAAAAATGTGGAGTGATCTTATTTATTGAACGTAATTTTCGAAGGGATTCTGCCCACTTAATTTTTCGAATAGTCTTCCAATCATACTTTTACCTAGGAGCATAGAATAACTGGAGAGAAGGCTCCCCTACGGAAATGAACTGCCAAAAACGTCCGAACTTGTCAGTTCGCCGCAAGGCCACGAGATGGCGACGTCGTTCGTTGCTATAACATGGCTATCCTTAATAAAATTATCTTTAATGGTTATTCGTTGTTATTACTTATTAGGTCCCATTTATTACTATATCTATATATATAAAAGAAAGATGTTGGTTACACCATTTATAACTCGAGATCGGATAGACTGTTTGATATAAAACTTCATATATGGAATCGTCTACGGTCTGGTTATTATAAAATACAATAAAACTTTGAAAAAATCGATGAAAATTTTACTTATGCAGGAAACGCTTTTCCTTCTTTTGAATAAGGCCACTAGGTGTCGCTACCGTGGATGCGTAGTCGGAGATAGTTTATTTTACCGCTATTAGATGGCGATATGTGATTCGCTTAGAACTCATAGTAACATGGAAGGCTATTACCAGATCAAAAACCGGGTAAACATTTCAAGTTGGTCGAACAGTGAATTTTTACCGAAATATCAAGTAAATCATAAATCAATTTCAATCGTGAGTTGCCCATCTTCATCTTTCATTTTTGAATTTCTGTTTGGGTAATAAATATATTTGTGGAAATAACTGAATCCAAAATCGCCCATAATTAGTAATTGACATTTCATTTTTGTGTTTATGTTTGCACAGGGACAGTATTGTAAGCGTCAATAATTTTGAAACGTTTGCTCAACGGGCTTTCACCAATGATATACAAAAATGTTTCATGGGTTGCCTAATCTGATCTGGTCGAATGACCAATGACCATCAATAAATTTGAATGTGTGTGAGTTCAACACAACGTCAGTGTTAATAATTTTTTTTCCTGCATTTTGACTTCATTTGAACATCTCGATTTGCCTTCTAACGAGCTTGATATCATCAACTAAACTGAACAAACTGAAGAGAGATTGAACCCTAAAGTTTTTGGTTATTTGCCGTATTGCTCGACAATAAGGAATTCACCTAATTTGGTCAACCTTTTAGGCAAGCATTGTATGTGATCATGGAATGTTTAAAAATATATGTTTTCAGCATTTCAGCGTTTTAGATTCTTTCAATAAAATAAAATAACATCTACCGGAATTTTCCAATTACCCTTATTGGTAAACCCCTCCCAGCACATATATTTTGCACTTTAATTTTGCCTAATTTATCTCCTGCTTGAAAAAATTTCACAAAGCGTAATCACCGGTGATCGGAGCTTGATCTATAATCAACTCGATTTGAGAGTTCAGAAATCAGAGAACCAAGCCGTTGATCTCCGATCACCGGTGATTGCGATTTGTGAAATCCACCGTAAGTATCATTTAGGCGAAACAAAGTTCGCCGGGCCAGCTAGTCATAATATATATTCTTTTGAAAGAAAGCAATACATACTTTTTTTCGTAAATCCGACAATATAATGCATATAGCACGTGTAAAGAAATGGCTACAAGGATCAGATTGAATATAGGAAGAAAAATCTGTTTCCCGCTCCGAATCTATGTGTTAGCAGAGGGAATGTAAACGGGGTACCATACAATTCTGCGTATAATACACGAGAACAGATAAAACCTCAGTCTTCCCGTATAATAATAATAATACTTACCTGAATGTTCGCTTTTTCCGATAAGGATATTGTTTCGACAAATTTATTACCGATCACAGACTTCCCATAAAATTGCGCATAAAAAGTTGATTAGAATAAAGCGATGATATGCCATCAATATTGTCTATGTTATGATTTATGGCCATTTTCAATTAAAAAGAAGCATAAATGTATCAATAACAATGACAGCCACATTATATTCTTTGCAATTGTAGCGACATAGAACAAAATATCTGACATGTTACTGAATAAAGGACCTCAGCGTTATCTATCGGGCGTCACACGAAACTCTAACCTCCGCCGTTATTGGCAGTTCAAAATGATCTGTCGAGCGTATGAAGCCTTCCCTCCATTTATTCTATGCTCCTAGCTTTTACTGTCATAAATTTTTCCAAGCAACGATGATTCTTATTCTTGTCTTTCGTATATCGCACATAGATTTCAATTAAGTGACATTCTTTTTCAATACCATTCCCCTTTTGACAGCTTTTGAATTTCATAACTCTTTTAATAATTTCGAACTTTAAGCTCACTGATTCTTCTTTTCAACGGCTTTTTACTTTGTGTATTTTTCCAACAGCAACGGGAATAAAGATTAATTTTGTCAATTCGTTTCAGAAGTGAGAAGTCGATATTATAAATGCAAAAAAAGTAACTTGGTCGATAAGAACAACTGATAGAACACCCCTCGAAAATTGAAAAAAAATACCATTTAAGAGATGGTTTTAGTCATTCTTTTCGCTTCGGTATAAAATCTATTCTAAATATCCTCATGTCTTCATCCTAGTAAATTTATTACTAAAAAGTATTTACTCTTGAATAAAAGGAATGATCAATTTTATCCTTCCGAACGAGAACATTCAGAAAATGAAGGAAAACTTGTGTTGAGCCGAAATCGGTTTACAGATGAAAGACGAAGGAAATAGCAAGCAGTACAACCTACTGCTTGCTCGACGAAAAAAAACAAAAAGCTCAACACTCCACAAAATGCGTCGAAGAAAATATTAGTTTGTGGGATAACACATTCGTTAAATAATTCTTCCAAACTCATTTTTATATATTTATTGTTTACACCTATTTGTTGAGAGGTTTGTTTCTATGTGATACATAATTTATGTACGAGATTTCAATTTTTTGTTAAACCCAATCATCCAAAGTAGGTCCCATTTAAGACATTATTTCGACCAATTTCTTCGCTTCAGTATAAAATTTTATCTAAATATACTCATTCCTTCATCCCAATAAATTCATAACCTAATGTAGGCCACTGACGAGGACTCTCTACGGGACTTTCGGGCATCCAGCATCGCACGAATGCTCGAAAAGAGTCCCGTGTATGGTCTATCGAGACTACCCTTCGGCGTTCGAGGTAGGAACTTGGAAGCCCATGTATTAACTTTTAAAATGCAATCAGTCACAAAGTTTTTTCCTTATTTTTCAAAATTCGACGAAACGGAGAAATTATGTAGGTACTATTCACTTTTGACGACGAAGCTCCAGTTCGTATATCGTCTAAATATTGGTGCAATGTATAAGAATACGAATTTATAATTATTTTTTGGGATGATTTCATTAGGCCCTAAGAACTAAAAAACTCAATTCGTGTAGGTGAAAAAAAAATAAACGTCAATAGAAAACCGGCTCGTAATTCAGTTTCGGGGAAAATATACTGTATTCAGTCGTACTAGTGTTTTTCAATGAAATCTGGTATATGCAATTTTTTTATTCTTAGACAAACTCTGATAATCTTGCAAAATAAAAGGAGAAAGAACCTAATGAAACTTTTAATAACGACAATAACAAATGTTCCGTTTAAAGATTTTTAGTTATCTCATAGCCGGGTCAGAAATATCGACCTCCGAACTTTTCACAAACGATTCATTTTACATCAACCAGACGATTTTATGGTTCGAAAGAATGCCAGATGTTGTTTTGATACACTTTTTATGCATGCCTCAGTGCACCTGCTCCATACGAGTATGGTTTACAGTGTTGCCATTTACGGAGGTGACAACGAACTGAATGTCTCTTCGACTTATTTCTCCATATATAGGACGGCGCACTAGCGCTGGTGGTATATAGCTGAACTAAAAGATCGTACAGTACAGAAATATGGTGCGTTCTGACCTCAAAACGATTTTTTGATATGTTGATCTCTGAAGTCTCCTGAGTCTAACAAGCTAAGAAACAAGGCAAAACGTTGTGACCTCAGATTTCGGAGGTGAGAGCGTTATATATGAGGTGACAACGCTTGTTGAGTTTATATTTAGGAGGTGACAATGACCATTAATAACTATATATCTATATATAATGTTTCAGATAATGATCGTTAGAATATTATGTTTCTACAGGATAAGGGATATCGATCAATAATTCAGAGATGTATTCACTCAACTTGCCACTTTTATTGTAGTTTCAGAGGGGTCTCCTCAGGAGACCTAGGAGTAGTCAGGATAAACAATATATCATCATCATATCACCTTCTTCAAGCGGATCTGGATCTTCTTTCGGACTGGTGTCGTGACTGGTTGTTACCTCTGAATAAAGAGAAATGCTGTGTCCTCCATATTGGTAGAAACAACCCACGCATACCCTACATCATCGATGGATACCAACTGCAATCGGTAACTAGCCACCTGGATCTTGGGGTAACTATCAACTCGGATCTCACCTGGTCGGATCACATTGCGACGGTGGTTGGAAGGGCGAAACAGATCACTTTTCTCCTCGGGAAGTCCTTCAGAGGTGCTGATGGCAGCGTATTTTGTTTGCTCTACAAAACCTACATTCGCCCGATTATCGAATACGCTGGGCAGGTCTGGTGGCCATCGACCAGATTCGATGAGAATGCCCTCGAATCAGTTCAGCGGCAAGCTACTCGTTTGCCTTATACTTATCCCAGACCATCTTATGAGGAACGTTTGAAGATATTCGGACTTCGCAGTTTTGCCGAACGCCGTGAACGGGGAGACCTAATATTCACCCATGGGGCCATATCTGGTCGTCTCGGTGAGGACTTCAGGAACATGTTTCAGATGAACTCCAACAACCTGAGAGGCCATCGATTTAAGCTGTCGAAGGAACCCTACAGGACAACACCACGCCAGAAGTTCCTTTTCAATAGGATATTCGACAAATGGAATAGTCTACCATCCACAGTTGTAGAGGCCCCTACCGTCAATGCGTTTAAGAACAGATTCGATGCATGGAGTGCCAGACGTTGATAGCTTCTAGTTGCTCTCATTTTTGTCTGTTTTTTTTCTTCTTTGTTTTGTATTCACATTAACTTTTTTACTTTCTTATGGGTTTATAGGTTTAACCTCAACCCTTCTTAAAGTTGAAATAAAAATAAATAAATAAATATAAGCATAGCTTTCGAAGCTGTTTAGCTTCTTCCTCAGGGCAACAGTAAAAAACACACAAAACACTTCATACATCAGTAACAAGAAACGAGTACAACAACTTACTGAAAGCGAGGTTAATCTCTAAGTCAATTACGACAATAATAATTGTATGCACGTATCGCATAAATATAATAAAGCAAACCAATGTTAATAAACAGGAAAGAAATTATCATACTCCAAACTCACGAGACGAAAACAGTAATGTCAAAGTCAAGTGTCATCCATCAACTGGACCATCGAAGAAAGGTCTGTTAAAATATTCTAAAAGGTATGAATATATTGGACTTAACCTCTGTGTGTCCGTTTTTTTGTTAGTTTTACTTTTTTGATTCTGTATATGTATCATTTCTAGAACACATATTTTTTTATAATTAACATTTACATCTAAAATTCTTACGTTACTGAAATCTACACTATGAGAGTAATTATTAGCATGAACAAACAATGCACATCTTGGGTTATTAGTTCTAATGTCACTCTCATGTAAGTTTATCTGATTTCTAAGCCACTGAGAGGTTTGACCTACGTAGGTTTCATGACAGTCAGCACATTCTAGTTCGTACACTACATTTGATCTTATTTCTTTCGGTATAGGGTCTTTTAGTCTTGAGTATAGATTTGGCACTTTCTTTTTGCACTGTGACACTATTTTCACTTTGTCATTATAATCTCTGAAACATTTTTTTATTTTGTTAGTAAGGTATGGGATATTCACAATGCTTCTGTATTTCACATCCTCCATCTGCTCCCCAGTATGCAGCTGTGTTGGACTTTCGAGTAGAGGCGCTGTTGAAGTTGAGTAAAGAAGTTTTCTCAACATTGTCCTAGGATAAGAGTTTTCTACCAACAGATCAAAAAGTCTCTTGATACTCCCATCTCTAAAAAGTAGGATCACAGATTTTATATATCCTGTTTTTTTGTTCCTTTATGAAATTTATCTTTATATTTATTGGATGATCAGATAAAAAGTGTATAAACTTTCCTGCAGATGTTTTCTTTCTATACCAGTCCAATTTTATTTTATTATTCACTCGGCATACTCTAGTGTCCAGGAAGGGGACAGAGTGATCATGATCTTCTGCTTCAATCGTAAACCTTAATTTTTCATCGAAGCTGTTGAACACCTGTAAAATTTCTGCAGTTCCTGTTGATGGCAGAGATATTATTAAGATATTCGGATATAGGGGCTATTTGGGTGGCAGTCATGAAATACAAACGCGTTCTATTTTTTCTTTAACTCGAGCTTTCGGACTGTTTTAGTCCTTCATCAAGAGCAGCTATAATTTAAAAATCATCAAATAAAACACACATCAACATTGTTTCAGAGCAAAGAGCACTCACAATTTGAGGTTATTTTGTACAAGGTTGTTATAATTATGTAGTATACAGGTAACGCAAACAATAATTAGAATCGCAGTCTAAGGCACCTTTTAGCATTCTAAAATTACAGGCATCAATGAATTTCTAAGCTGGATCAACGAATTACAATCGGATTATCGTTATTTTATTTTACATCAGTGTCACGGCTTTGTCGAAAATTTTCAATGACGTATGTCAACTGTTCTATTCTGTCTAATTTCAGTCATCGATATAAGTATACTTTTTCTTCTTCTTTCTTTCTCTCATTCATTATCATGTTTACATTTACTCCTATATACTATACATCATTTTCTTCCTGATAAATCCTATTGGAGCCTAAATTTAATTTAGTCTAAATTACAAATATTTTTATTTTTATATATATCTCAACCGGGTTTATAAAAACACAAAAGGACAGTTACACATTGGTTTTTTAACTTTAAATAGGGGTCCTTTAATTTTCTTCTTTTCTTTTCTATATCAACTACCCTTCACCAATTGTCACTAAGTCACCTGTTTTTCTTTTTCTTCTTTTTTAAAAACCACATCACAAAACACTTATTAGATTTTCGAACTATCACGGCACTAACCCTCATCCCGAACATCCGACGACACTTGAATCTTCTTTCTTTTGTCCCATTCGATCAACAACGAGTATATGCTGTTCAAGCTCTGGATGTCTCTCCTGGCATTGATACAATGCTCTTCTTGGGAAATCCTTACCATCTCTAGGAACAATCTTTTCTCCAAGTTTTTTTCCCTGTCCAATATGCTGACTTCCTCGAAATTCGGATGGTGTTCCTCCTCCATAACGTGTATCGCTAATGCACAACTCTTCCTGATGTTGTTGATGTCACTCCTATGTCCTGAAAGACGTTGCTTTAAGGTGGTTGAAGTTTGACCCACATATACTCCTTCACAGTCTTTGCACGGAATCTTATATACTACTCCATTTTGTTGTAGTGTTGGTGTGGGATCTTTTATATTCGTAAAAATTGATTTAAGTGGTTTTACGTTTTTTGGTGCGATTTGGAATTTCTCTTTCGGTATTAGTTTTTTGAGCAGTGGTGTTAACTCTTCGATACCTATACGGCAAGGTGACATATCTTCTTGTTTGTTCTTCATTTGTCGTTTGTAGTGATTCCACCTGTCGTGGGTCCTCCGAGGAGTTTGGTGTGCTGTAAATTATTCTGTTTAGCAGTCCATATGGGTAACCATTCTCTCTTAGTACTTCCAATAGTATTTTTAAATTTTTGTTTATAAGTCTGGGATGAAATATTTTATTTATTCTTGTCTTCAGGTTTCTAATTATGTTGACTTTCATGCTAAATGGATGATATGATTTGTGGTGTATGTACCTGTTGGATGATATCTTTTTCTTGTACCAATCTGTCATTATGTTCGACATAGCCGTGACACTGATGTAAAATAAATTAACGATAATCCGATTGTAATTCGTTGATCCAGCTTAGAAATTCATTGATGCCTGTAATTTTAGAATGCTAAAAGGTGCCTTAGACTGCGATTCTAATTATTGTTTGCGTTACCTGTATCCTACATAATTATAACAACCTTGTACAAAATAACCTCAAATTGTAAGTGCTCTTTGCTCTGAAACAATATGTGTGTTTTATTTGATAATTTTTAAATTATAGCTGCTCCTGATGAAGGACTAAAACAGTCCGAAAGCTCGAGTTAAAGAAAAAAGAGTACGCGTTTGTATTTCTTGACTGCCACCCAAATAGCCCCTATATCCGAATAGACCAGATCAGTCGACTACATACCTATATAGTTTTGAACAAATGGGATTTTTTGAGAACATCCACCGCAATTATGGCGGAAACAAAGTAGCACAGATATCTGATAAGTCTCGTCCTTGCTGTTTAATTGGGGGAATATTTTCTTGGCTTCAGGACTGCGGGGTGAATTATACACACCTTTTTTAAATCGCCGACGTTTCGACCCTTTTTTGGATCTTCTTCAGGGCTGCAAGAATATTTATTTCTCAGTCTTGTACAAGCTTACACATAATATAATCTTGAGCACTACGATGTATAAACTCAAAAGAATAAAACAAAACAATAACAAACAAGTTACATTGACACGGGTTAGAGAGAGACAGACGTTCAGGTGGAATTTGCTTTTATATTAATTTTTTCCTATTTATTTAGTATTCTATTATTTTTGATTTTGTTTTTATATATTTATATTTTATTATTAGTTTAATATTTGGAGGTGCCAGTTTAATTCTTATCAATTTGGTCAGGTGTGATGAATACGGTGGATGTCTAGATTCATTAGAGGACAAATATGTAGTTCGACTTGTTTACGTGTCTTGTTGAATAAATTCGGGTTGTATGTATCAGTGGCCAGTCGATATAATACTGATCGACTAAGTTCTCGCGTCCTCGGTTATTGAATCTTGGATTAGTGGCTTTTTTGCCTGCTTTGTCATTATGATGTTTTTATTTAATTTCTCTTAACAGGCCGCTATAAATACTACTCAACCCTTGTATATCTGATCTGACATTCACTGTTTTGTTAATGGATATATATAACATTTCGCTGATGCATCTTTTTCGGTAATTTTCTTCTGTATCAAGTATTTTTATTCCGTCAAAATCAAAGTCGTGTTTTTCGTTGAAATGGTGCATCGCAAGAGCAGTTTTTTCATTTTTGTCTTTGTTATTTCCTCCGCAGTCGTATTTGTGTTGGTATATTCGATTCTTCAAATATTGCAATATTCGAAGAATCGAATATACCAACATACAGCAATATTTTCCTTAAGAAGATTATATACAACTCTCCCAGGCCTCCAGAAAGAACCGAGGTTGTCGCAACCCTACAAGATCCAGAACAGGATGCCCCACGCCCCCCTGAACAATTTGATAGTGCTGGACTCATAGAAATCCCCCACACGCCCAACAACGAAGATAATCGTGTCATTTTTGCCAAATTGCCTTATATCCAGGAATTAACTTGTGAGCTAACAAAACTCTTTAAAAGATTCACTAATGTTAAAATAGGTAAATACAATCTTGTTGCTGCCAGGTCTCTATATAAGAGTGCCAAAGATAAATTAAAATCTGAAAATATGAAAAATGTGTTATACCAACTTCAGTGTAGACACTGCCCCTTAGTATATATAGGTCAGACTTCTCAGGCCCTGGGAAGGAGGCTGGCGCTACACAAAAGCGACTCCAGGCTTAGACCTGACAGATGTGCTTTAGGACAACACACAAGAAACACAGGTCACGCCGTAGATTTTGAAAACCCTCGT
Source organism: Adalia decempunctata (assembly GCA_951802165.1). Classification (NCBI taxonomy): domain Eukaryota; kingdom Metazoa; phylum Arthropoda; class Insecta; order Coleoptera; family Coccinellidae; genus Adalia; species Adalia decempunctata. The sequence continues at coordinate 36,375,151 of OX637701.1, read as the reverse complement.
ATCCTAGAACATGAGGAGAACCATCAAAAAAGACTTTTCCTAGAAATGTGTCACATAAATAGAAATAACACAATGAACACCAAGGCTGATACTAACAACCTCAGCACAATATATAGTTTCCTTTTAACTTGCGATAAATAACTCAGAAAATAAGTTCTTGTTGTCTGGCACCTGTCTCCTCCCCTTTATTGTTTGCTTTCATCTACGAAGATGTCTCGCTTAGTATGTTAAAAATTAAGAAGGGCGACCTTCCATAAGCCCTTTTTCTCCTCCTAATGAGGGTACGTTGCCTTTTGTCTTTATATAAAAAAATCTCACATCAGATTCTCTTGGTTTTTCTACCAAATGAATTTTTCAATATGAGTCCTCTTTGAAAGATAATATCAAATGTAATATTTTGTAACAGCTCTTTCCTCATCAGTGCTCCGCACCTGACAGCGGTGGTTTTGTTGGCCTTTACAATTGTTTACTTTGCATCTCTTTCTATCGCCTTTAGCTGGCTGAAGTTTAAATCTATATGTCCTTCTGAAGAAGAAGAAGAAAATTTTCATTCTGTGTAACTGTCAAGCAATGACAATTCGACGGCGCACAAGACTACTGCGCATGCTATCAAAAAGAACGTTATTAGAAATGGCGGCAAGTAGATCACGCTATTCGTTTCAATGTAGATTTTAAAGTGTTTGTAATGTAATATTTAACGAAAGAATGCTGTTTTGATGTACATGATTTTGTAGGTTTATTTAGATGTTTCCCTTCCAGTTTTTAAGTCATAGTATCGTAAGTAATAAATGACCTCATGGCCTTTGTTTTTGGTTGTTACTTATTTTATATTATAGTTAGCTCCTGATGATGTCTGAAATGTTAGACGAAATATAGAGCCTTTAGTACAGTTTGACTGGTTAGTGGAGATGCCCTACCTGTAGTCGAATCGCCCTTAAAAATTAGTGAGAATATTGTTCTTAACGACTAGTACTCCGTTCCTTTCATATATATATATATATATATATATATATATATATATATATATAGTTATTAATGGTCATTGTCACCTCCAAAATATAAACTCAACAAGCGTTGTCACCTCATATATAACGCTCTCACCTCCGAAATCGGAGGTCACAACGTTTTGCCTTGTTTCTTAGCTTGTTAGATTCAGGAGACTTCAGGGATCAACATATCAAAAAATCGTTTTGAGGTCAGAACGCACCATATTTCTGTACTGTACAATATTTTAGTTCAGCTATATACCACCAGCGCTAGTGCGCCGTCCTATATATGGAGAAATAAGTCGAAGAGAAATTCAGTTCGTTGTCACCTCCGTAAATGGCAACACTGTAAACCATACTCGTATGGAGCAGGTGCACTGAGGCATGCATAAAAAAGTGTATCAAAACAACATCTGGCATTCTTTCGAACCATAAAATCGTCTGGTTGATGTAAAATGAATCGTTTGTGAAAAGTTCGGAGGTCGATATTTCTGACCCGACTATGAGATAACTAAAAATCTTCAAACGGAACATTTGTTATTGTCGTTATTAAAAGTTCCATTAGGTTCTTTCTTCTTTTATTTTGAAAGATTATCAGAGTTTGTCTAAGAATAAAAAAATTGCATATACCAGATTTCATTGAAATACACTAGTACGACTGAATACAGTATATTTTCCCCGAAACTGAATTACGAGCCGGTTTTATAATGACGTTTATTTTTTTTCACCTACACGAATTGAGTTTTTTAGTTCTTAGGGCCTAATGAAATCATCCCAAAAAATAATTATAAATTCTCATTCTTATACTTTGCACCAATATTTAGACGATATACGAACTGGAGCTTCGTCGTCAAAGGTGAATAGTACCTACATAATTTCTCCGTTTCGTCGAATTTTGAAAAATATGGAAAAAACTTTGTGACTGATTGCATTTTAAAAGTTTCCTTTTAAGATAAACTGCGAACATTTCTCCACAGAAACAGATTCAAGAGAAAGGTGGAAGGTGGAATCACCGTTTATAAACAGGTTCCTTGAAAAAAGTTGGAGACTTTCAATAATGAACACTTAATAATAAATAATTCTATTCGTATGTTGATTATAACATAAGCATTAGGTTTTTTTAGTAACATATTTTTCAAGATATATGAAAGTTTGCCTCTCGAGAGCACAATAATTTCCGAAGGAAAGTACTTGAAGATTCGATATTCACGAAGCGGCTTTATTTGCGAGCATCAAAATTATGCTTCCTCAAATTCCACCCGATGATTCAGCAGATCCGAAATGTTAATGTCACCATATATTCAAGATTTCAGATTCGATCCAACTGAAATATGGTATCTTGGATGAAATATGTCGACTCAAAAGTTCATGCAGAATTTCAGCCGAACTTGACGAATAGGTTAGATGTGAAAATGAAACTTTCTTATAATACGATCCTCACAGAATTTCGCATCATTTCCTTTTCGGAATATATTTTTTGGTGAATTTAAATTCGATCGTATTTTAGAGTTATTAGGTGAACGATAATGGATGTAACTCCAAAACAGTCGAGCAGATTTAGTTCGAGAGAGAGTCTCACCATCAAGACTCCACAGCGAGCATTTCTAGTGTTTGTTCCTTCCTCTCGAAAGTTGAATGTCTGCGAATGATCGGCCCCAAAAATTTAAAATGAATGTTCTCATCAAGAGCCTTATCTTACAAAAAAAAAGTATGCAGCCAAACAGCGTAAACAAGCCTATACCTGTCAGCAAGCAACTGAATTCAAAATTTGAAATACAAATCAAATAGCTTTTGGTGTATGTAGCTTCTGAGTGCTCGTCTATCCACCTAGTAGGTAGATTCGCATTTTTCATTCCGAGAATGTAATTATAAAAAAATGACTGAGGCCGTAAAAAAATTGACAGTGATACTGTCCGTGATTCCGACCTCAATATCTTGAAATTCTTTCGATAATCGCTAGAAATTTTCGAGGTTCTGGATATGTAATACATGGGCTTCCAAGTTCCTACCTCGAACGCCGAAGGGTAGTCTCGATAGACCATACACGGGACTCTTTTCGAGCATTCGTGCGATGCTGGATGCCCGAAAGTCCCGTAGAGAGTCCTCGTCAGTGGCCTACATTAGGTTATGAATTTATTGGGATGAAGGAATGAGCATATTTAGATAAAATTTTATACTGAAGCGAAGAAAATGGTCGAAATCATGTCTTAAATGGGACTTACTTTGGATGATTGGATTTAACAAAAAATTGAAATCTCGAACATTAATTATGTATCACATAGAAACAAACCTCTCAACAAATAGGTGTAAACAATAAATATATAAAATAATATAAAAATGAGTTTGGAAGAATTATTTAACGAATTTGTTATCCCACAAACTAATATTTTCTTCGACGCATTTTGTTAAGGAGTGTTGAGCTTTTTGTTTTTTTTTTTCGTCGAGCAAGCAGTAGGTTGTACTGCTTGCTATTTCCTTCGTCTTTCATCTGGAAACCGATTTCGGCTCAACACAAGTTTACCTTCATTTTCTGAATGTTCTCGTTCGGAAGGATAAAATTGATCATTCCTTTTATTCAAGAGTAAATTCTTTTTAGTAATAAATTTACTAGGATGAAGACATGAGGATATTCAAAATAGATTTTATACCGAAGCGAAAAGAATGACTAAAACCATCTCTTAAATGGTATTTTTTTTTAATTTTCGAGGGTTGTTCTATCAGTTGTTCTTATTGACCAAGTTACTTTTTCTGCATTTTTAATATCGGCTTCTCACTTCTGAAACGAATTGACAAAATTAATATGTATTCCCGTTGCTGTTGGAAAAATACACAAAGTAAAAAGGCGTTGAAAAGAAGAATCAGTGAGCTTAAAGTTCGAAATTATTAGAAGAGTTATAAAATTCAAAAGCTGTCAAAAGGGGAATGGTATTGAAAAAGAATGTCACTTAATTGAAATCTATGTGCGATATACGAAAGACAAGAATAAGAATCATCGTTGCTTCGAAAAATTTATGACAGTAAAAGTATGATTGGAAGACTATTCGAAAAATTAAGTGGGCAGAATCTCTTCGAAAATTACGTTCAATAAATAAGATCACCCCACATTTTTTTTAAAGGATATAGTTACATCAGAACTTAATTAGGGTATGGTTACCTATATCAGAACTAAATTTGAGAATAGTTTACAACATCCAATAACCCTGTTCAAATGATGATTCAGTTTGTGATAACAGAAAGTATTCCGTAGGGAATATCCCTTCTTTATCCTAATGAATAAAAAAATGAGAAGCTTAGCAATATGTCGATATAAATTGAATTCTTATATACAATCCGCATTCCCTCAGTTACCTGCCCAATATTATGATGAGCTATTGGTTGAAGGAATTTATAAATATGACATTTTTTTTGTAATGAAATTTTATAGTATATTGTTCAATGAGCGATAATGTAAGTCATAACAGACGCAGATGAATTTTGCAGCCCGAGCCTTCAGGCGAGGGGTGTAATTCAACAAGTGTGTTATGACCATTTCCGCGAATTGAATACTATACTTTACCTTCGACTTCTTCAGTGAAATTCGAATCAATCAGCATTTTCAAAATTGACAACAGTTGTCAAAAGCGATTTCTTTGGTCGAAAATCTAATCGATATCGAATACCGTAGAAAACGTCAGAAATTCACGTTTTCCAAATGCAATTTTTGGATATTCAGACCTAAGAAAATGTAGAAATGGATGGCGAGAACGTTACCTTGATGTCTGAAATAGAGTTCCCAAACGATTCGACTTTCTTATTCATTTCGTAATTCGTAAGCTACATTTTTCCTCTTTGTATTATAGTGAGTTTTAGGCTTGAGTTATTATTACCTCACACTATTGGTTTATGGAGACTATTACAGATCAAAATGAGTTGAATAATGGATATATTATTCTATGGGAGTAGATAAAGATTATTATGTCCTTCAGTAAGTCCCGTATAACAATTACATATTTCCATGCATCAAATAAATGATGATTCTTTATGCCGAGTATTTTATCCATCCAAAAGCATTTATACCAATTAATTATTCACTCTCCCATTTTATTTGAAGACTTGTTTCTTTCCAATTGTAGTAAAATAACGTCTTGATATAATTCTCTTCCGTTATTGTTTGATTCAATAATTTTTGGAATTGCCACTATTGTAAAATTACGAAAAACCCCTCACCTCAATTTCTTTGGCTTTTTTCATTCTTACTATTTGGTTATCGATTTGCGAAAAAAACTGCACTTATTTTCTCCAAGAACTCCATTTCGCAGCATTGTGATGGGATTTTTTTAGCGATCTCACACAATTCAAAATATGTATATTGATATTACAACTTTTTATTAATTTCGTGAGTTTCTATTCATGTTACAAATGATTCGATTTCCACGAAATTCTGAATTTAGGTTATAGTTCCCCAAAAAGAAACCTTCGATTTATTCACTTTTGTATCTTTACTATTATACCAGTCCCATCTTTGGAATCGGATTACTATTTTACAAGTTGTTAGGATGAATCGTGGCAAATGGCTAGAGGTTTCAATAATTTCGAGACTTGGTGATTTCCTTTGAAAATTAAATTATTTAAGGTTCACTGGTCGCAAGGAGTTTCGAATTTGACCACATATTCTTCACCATTGATTCCAACGTAATCGTTTGTAACGAGAATGTGACTGATGCGCTGACTGATGCAGCGCGCAGAGAGGTTGAGAAGCGATGGAAGGAGGGAGAACGGAGCGATCATGAGGCGAGGAAGTCAATCGGTATCAGGAGAGAAGTTGGGTGACACCTCCTAAGATAACGTTGAGAATTCAAGTATTTTTGTTCGGAATAATTATTGTGGTCATAAATAAATTACGTTAATATCGTCAGGGAGTTTCATTATTTTCATTACACGTTCAAGATCATTTCGGCTGAAAATTCTTCAATTGAAGATATTTTGACGAAACGATAAATATCGTTTCGAATCCACAACAACAAGAATACTCCCCGATCTCCGACTCCTTTACAGACATGAATCAACCTTGAAAAACCAAGCCACCTGCATCCAATATATGAATATTGAATTTCATATATTGACTTCACCTACTCACCTCCGAAATTTGGCAACACCGCCGGAGGTTATAACGTTCACACTACAAGAAATATAAGCGGAGGCTACAGCGCCTCGATTGTTCAAACAAAATTTTTTCAGCAGAAATGTTTTCCCCTCTCTCGGTAATTTTGTTCTTTGGCTTCTCCTCTCCATATATCAACAAAAATTTTTCCATTGAGACTACTCCTTCACCCGGAGGTGAGGTCGCCCAGTCCACTTAACGAAGGTCACAGCTTAACAGGGGTTCATATATATATATATGCACCCGACCTCGGCGATCGAAAGACTCTACTTACCTCGCAAAGAAGGAGGGCGTGGTCTCAGCAATCTGGAACATTTCTGCCTGAAAGAAGAACAAAAAATTACAGACTATTTTTGTCGGAATAACTTACCTCTACACCAATGGATGGCGGCTTACCGTCGGAACTTGCGGGCTGATGGAAGGATCCGGAAATGCGACGCAGGAGAAGACCTACCTGAAAAATTGAGACGGAACTGGAAATCTAAATCTTTACATGGAAGATTCTTTGCTAGTCTTCACCAGCCAGAGGTAGACATGATAAGATCCAACACTTACCTGACACAAGGCTATCTCTTCCCCCAAACTGAGGGAACATTCCTGGCAATTCAGGACCAGGTCGTACCGACACGTGTGTACACGAAACACATAATGAAACAAGATGTGGAAACAACGAAATGTAGACTCTGCAACAAAGCCGAGGAGTCGGTGCAACATTTGTCATCGGGATGCTCATCAATAGCAAACACCAAATACCTGGCTCGCCACAATAATATGGGGAAGGTTGTACACCAACTGCTGTGCCTGGGAAACCAACTCTTGAACCACTTCACGCCACACCACATATACGTCCCACAAACATTGGCAGAAAACGAACACACGAAAATCTATTGGAACCTGACAGTTATAACTGATCGGGGCACCGAACACAACAGGCCCATCATTGTGGTCTGGAACAAAACTAAGAAGACCGCCGTTATCATAGATTTCACAGTGCCATTAGATCAAAATCTATCAAAAGCGTACGCTGAAAAAATTGCCAAATACGGACCCTTGGCACGACAGATGAAAGATATATATCAGCTGGATAGAGTCGACATCAAACCCTTAGTAATAAGTAGCAACAGGCTGGTGCATCAAAAAACCACAAAACACATAACAGAAATGAAACTGCCACCAAATACTATCCTGTGGATGCAGAAAGCGGTCATACTCGGAACGGTCAACATTATCCGACAGGTCATTTACCCTCACTAACAAACACGGAATTGCCCTTGGCGCTTAGCGCCCGGTCAATTCTTCGAGAACTGCCACAGATGTGTGAAATTATAAAAAAAAAAAAATATATATATATATATATTTTTGCCCCCCCCTAGCTCAAAGGCTGGGTACGCCCTTGATTTGTCCCACCGGCACCCAGATTAGCAGAGCAGTGGGCAGTTCACGCATATCTGCTATGAAACGGAGTGTTCCATTGTGCATTCCGTTTCATATACGGCGAGAGCGACCTGTCGCGCTGATTGTATAGGGAACGGAAAAATGCGACCGGTAAACGCTCGAAGGCACAAAATTTCAAGAAGCACCTAAAGTGTTTATCACCGTCAAAGAATGCCCCTTCGGAACCGATTGAATTCGATCTGTCAAATGTCAAAAAATGGCAGCTTCAAAAGTGACATCTACCGAAATAGCGGGCGATTCAAAATGACACCCCTGATTGGAAAACCCTATATTACCAAATGTTTATGTTTGCATTATGTTCTGTTGTTTTGTTCGATTTCTTTTGTTGAATGAAATTGAATGTCCTAGGTATCCCTTGCCACCAAAAAATTTCGACACACCACTGGTTCTTCGGAAGATATCAACACTTATGGTGATGATGAAAGTGTAAAATCACTCATGCTGAGTATAAAAATATCGATCTCAAGACAAATCTCAAAACACTCAAAAACACCATTTGCTAGAACATAACGGCGACTCCACATAACACCCCCCATCTCAGATCAACTACCTTAGATTCAAAAGTATTTTCTTGGTTTTGTTAATTGATGTTGATCCGTGCAGTATTGCAATAGACGAGTCCCTTCATGCTGGCCAACTGTTTAAAAATACCTGAAAATCACTTCCTTTTTTTTCGCAATGATTCAACTCTTACCTGAAAGCTTTAATCCTAATGAGTGTATCCTGAAAATATTAGATGTCACGAAGGTCTTCATCGAAAGCTATAAATTTTTGTTTTCTTAGGGTTTCATCAATGAAAAATAAATATCCCCACCAAAATGTTTGAATGGAGAATTTGAATTTTTCGAATCAAATGATGTGACGTGTCGACTTGAGTAAGCCTGGTCACTTGGCAAATCAGGCTCGCGGCTAAACTCAGTGAAGATGGGAGTGAGTTAAAATGTAAGTTTATGAATGGGCGCCAGGTAGAGAATTTGCCTGTCCACAAAATTGCGTACTCCCCTACCAGAATAGCAATAAGACAACTGATACTCAATGTCAACCCCTTTATTTAAAATTAAACTAATTGAACAATATTAATGAAAAAGTAAAATTAGATTTGCAGTAGTTGATAGGTATATTCAGCGAAACAAAACTCCACAAAATTGCTGAACTTGATTAAATAACACTAAATCAAGTTATAAATGGGAAAAGGAGTTCAAGTACCGTGGTTGTAATAACTGGCTAGTTAGTATCCACCTCAGTTCACAAATGTTTACACTTACGCCTATAGCAATTATAAACAGTATCGAAAAATCGCAGTCCAGTATCAAATGAACTGGTACAAAGGTGAAAAAAAATGTTAATTAGGCAATCTGCCACTATAATAAACTCAGTTATGAGTGATAAAAATTAAACATAAATGAAAGGAGCCAGCGGTGATTGAAAGGTCTCCTCCGCTATCAGTTATTCACTTTGTACAATTATATATTATAAACTAAAGCCAGTGCAAAAGCACCGGTTACCTCAACCACTAAATCTCCTGAAGTAGAGACGTCGATAGTACTTATAACGTGGATGCTAAGCACTCATATGCCAGGCCCTTGGATGCCAGATACTTGTATATCCGATACTTGGATAGACGATACTAGGATGCCAGATACTTGTATATCCGATACTTGGATAGACGATACTAGGATGCCAGATACTGGTATATCCGATACTTGGATGTCTAGATGGCCGATACTTGGACCCTAATAAAACACCATAAGGCATTGTTCACAAAATGCAAAGAAAGTTCATACCTCTTATGATATTGGTCGAGGGTGAAAATGATCTCCTTTCCAAATTCTATATCTCCAACAATTCTCCAACAACAAACATTCGTATACAACTCCTAATAAAAAGACTGTTAGACAATGGTCTCATACATAAGCTCACATCATACCTCTATAAAGATTCCGGGAATATAATAATCCGTTATAACAAACGTACCCTTGGATTAAAACCAATATTCTCTATATTATCCAGGGAGTTAACCAAATTGAAATTATAATCGCCTACAACGAGGATGATTCCAGATAAAACTTCCAGACCAATAATTTACATTCAATTCAGCTTTTCAATCTTCCACAATTTTTTTTTGAAAATTCTTCAAAAAGAGGTTACCTCGCTTTCACAGAACAGCCAATTGTCAAACAATCCCTTCCTACTTCTATGACCGCACACAATACCACAGCCGTCTCCACCACAAGCCATGAATCAACCGGCAACGCCGCAAAGGGTGTAAACTATCCAACAGCGAAACTGCTGTTTTGATTCAGGGAGCGAAATAATCACGTTACAATTCCCCCCCTACTTTAAAAAAAAAAAATTTTACCAGAAGGGTCAAATTTTTCTCTCTCCTTCTCCCTTCCCTTTCCAAGTACAAACCACACAATCTCCTATCCACTCAAAATCCGAAGAGAAGAAAAAAAAAAAACATTTGGGGCGGCTAGCTGTTCGCACACCCGTCGAGCATTGCGAAAGGCAGTAGTGCTTGGCCAATCCTCGTTTACTCGACAACATCATAAAAATTAGAGAGAAGAAAGAAAAGAAAAGATAGCAATGCACCGTCGCTCGATTGACTCTCAACCACCTACCAAACCTCAAATAGAAAGTAAAAGGGCTACCGATTACTGAAGGCCACTTCCACGGAAGTGGAAGAGGAGCGAGGACCAGACCCTTAGGAACAAAATCATCGCTCAACCGGAGCCCGAAACATGCCCGATGACTCTACAATAAAACAAACCGTCTCAACTAAAGAAAAAACATAACGTTAATGTATAACGTTCCTGCGTTAATACATTTCTTTTTGGCAAAACTAAAAAAAAGTGAACCACCTTGCGTCCGAGACGAGGACAACAAGATGCAGGCATGGAAACTTAGAGTTAGAGTCCAAAGTTTCAAAAGGACCCCATCATCCGACCACGTCCAGGACGATGTCAACTTCGGTATAAACAAAACGTCAAAATCGGTAAATCAAACGACTAAAACTCCAGTCAAATTACCAATGACTACGGTACCAAAAACGTCAAATCCGAGAAACTAAACAGTCGAATGTCACACTCAAAATAACTCCCAAAGTCCAAACTAACCAAGATCGAAACAGAACTGGAAAATACAGCATGTTGCTGCCGTGGACCTGACGATAACAAAAGATGTTCAAGTATGTCAACCACTGGATAGGGGTAGTGACCACCCTAGTACATTTATGCTCTCGGCAAGGGTCAGCTATCCTCTAACCCACTAACACAACAAAGTCTCACCCAAGTCAATCCGCCGAGTGTTCAGATTCATCCGGTGGATGAGCCTTCAGGTCCTTTACATGCCAAACACCCCGATATTTACCGTCCTCACCCTGTAATTCATATGTCCAAGGGGATACCCGCTTAGAAACCAAGAAAGGTCCAACATATTTAGGGGCCAGCTTAGCTGTAAAATATTTAGCTATGTCCGAAAGTACCTGATTCCTTCTCCATACCAACTGATTAACCGTGTATTGGACGTCTCGACGTCGAACATTGTAAGATCGACTATTGGCCTCGTATGCTCTCGCTAGCTTAATCTTAACATCAGCATGCATCTTCGCGAAGGCCTGTTCCCGGTGTTTAGTCAAGGCCGATCTGTCGAAATGAATTTGATCAGGGCAGGTGTTTTCACCCTTTAACGAAACTTCCCTCCCAAAAACAATAAAATTTGGGGAGTGACCGGTTACTTCATGTTTTGAGGAACGAATAGCTAACCCAACCTGGTTCAAGTGTTTATCCCAGCCTCTCTGATCTTCCGAGAGATATGACCTCAACATGGTTTTGATAACCCTATTAATTCTCTCGACCGGATTGGCCTGGGGATGATATAGGGCGGTATACTGAATATCAACATTATTAAATTTTAAGAATTTAACAAATTCCTTAGAGCGAAACTGAACACCATTATCCACAATGATAGAATTAGGACATCCAAAAATCGGAAAAACATGTGCATCCAAAACCTTTATAATAGCCGAGGCCGTGGCGGTACGTAGAGGAAAAAGCAAAGGAAACTTGCTGAAACAATCAGCGGCAACAAAAATATATTGGTTCCCTGAGCGAGACCGGGGCAAAGGACCAACTAAATCAGCAGACATGAGCTCGAAGGGTCGAGAAATTGAGACCTGTTTGGATAGCATGAAACCAGGAGGTTTTCTTTGCTCAGGTTTGATGGCATGACAGGTGGTACATCGACGGACGAATGAGGCGACGTCGTATCTCATTTTGGGCCAATAATAACGCTCGGCCAACTTATTATAGGTCTTATACACACCGACGTGGAGAAGAGATTCATGGACGCTCCTTATCAGAGCTCTTCGTTGGGGGCGGGGGACAACTTCTCTCCAATAATTGGAAGGAGATGCCAATTCGGGAATACGCGGAGTTACATTCTTGAAAAGCTTTCCCTGATCAATCTGCCATGAAGGAAAGCGATGCGGGGCCTCAGTCACCCCATTCAACAGTTTCCCATACCAATGATCCGAAGAGTCACACTGCGAAGAGCGAATGGTGTCAATGATGGGTACAGCCCTAGACAAAGCATCAGGCACTACATTCTCTCGTCCTTTACGATGAATAATCGTAAAATCGTACTGCTGGAGTCTGATGGCCCAACGGGCGAGTCGTCCAGAAGGAGTCTTCAATCTATCTAGCCAGATTAAACTGGCGTGATCAGTGATGACCGAAAAATGCGAACCCTCGATATAAGGTCGCAGCTTCTCTATAGCCCACAGGACAGCCAGACATTCACGTTCTGTGGTAGTATAATTGCGCTCTAACCGGGTCAAAGACCTGGAAAGATAGCATATCACCTTTTCTCCATCCTCTAGTTGCTGAGTCAGAACAGCACCAACCCCATAACCAGAAGCATCACACTGGATAATGAACGGCCTCGAAAAATCAGGACAAGACAAAACAGGGGCACTAATCAAATATTCCTTCAATTTGATCAAGGCTTCATCACATTGGGGACTCCATTGAAAAGACCGGTTCTTCTTGAGCAGTTCTGTCAATGGAGCAGTCAAATCCGCAAAATTTGGTACGAATCTTCGGTACCATGAAGCTAACCCCAGCACACGCCGAACCTCCGAGACACAAGAGGGGACCGGTATGTTCACAATGGCCTGAACCTTCGCTGGATCCATTCTCAAACCTTTTGAATCCACCACATAACCCAGATACAGAAGTTCAGGTCGACAAAAATGGCATTTCTTTTTAGAAACCGTTAAATTAGCGGCCTTAAGGCGTTTAAAGACCTCCTCTAATACCTCTACATGTTTCTCGAAATTATCAGTGATTATAATGATATCGTCCAAATAGACGAACACATACGGCTCCAAATCAGGACCAAGAACTCTGTCAACCAAACGTTGAAAGGTGGCGGGACTATTTGACAATCCCATAGGCAAGCGGTAGAATTCGAATAGACCTCGATTGGGCACTGTGAAGGCGGTAAGAGGTCGAGAGGACTCTTCCAAAGGCACTTGGAAATATGCCGACTTGATGTCCATTGACGACAAAAATTTTGCGTTGCGAAGACGGTCCAAGGTCGAAGAAATATACGGAATGGGATACGCATCCTTTTCCGTGACCGCATTTAGCTTCCGGTAATCGACGCAAAACCGGTACGAACCGTCCTTCTTCTTCACCAGAAGAATGGGAGAAGACCAGGGGCTGGTCGATGGTGCGACAATACCTCGCTCGAGCAACTTATCTAGCTCGGCATTAATGTGACCCTGCATCACAGGACTTACAGGGTAATATCTTTGCTTGATTGGACTGCAGGATGTTTTTATTTCATGTTCAACCAAGCTTGTACACCCCAACTCGTCACCCATGTTCTCAAAAGCCTCCCGCACAACTCTATCCAAAACTTCAGACTGCGCAGATGTGAGATGTTCCTCTGACGCAATCGCATCCACAGAGAGATCAGCATCGCGCTGAAATACCCATGTTCCACCCCGAAGATTAGGAACAATCCCAAACTTCCTCCAGAAATCGATGCCCAGAATCAAAGTATGTGGCAAATCTGGAACTATCAACGCTGAAATTACCTTAACACTATTCTCGAGTTTCATCGGTAGATCCACCGAACCAATGCTTGAACACCTCTGTCCATTAGCCACCCTACAGGAAACGACATCGTTAAAATTAGGGTTAATATTCAAATTCTTCAACATCCTCCAACCAGGACCTCCTATAATCGTGCTCGAAGCACCCGAATCCAGTAAACCCAACAAATTTACGTCCAAAACAGACACAGACAAATACGGCCGTTCGTCACCTTGCGCATGCGCAAGCACATAATCTAGAATAATTTTCTGTTCCAACGGCAAACGATACTTGGCAGACTGGTAGGGAAAGACACACATACTGCCATTAGAGGCTTTCCCTATTAGTTTTCCGACGACTTACATTTAGGACATGTACGAACCGTGCAATCGGGTCGACCACACTTAAAACAACATTTCTTCTTCTCCCCCCTGCATTCCCTAGCAACATGGCCGGGTTGCCTACACTTCCAGCAGGTCAAGACTGCACTCACCTGAGTAGAAGAGGTGGAAGGTTGTTCAGCATAAACATATGCTAGATCTGGCTCCATTAAAGAGCTTCTATTTCGGGGAGGGGGTACGTAAGACTCAATGGATTCTTTACGAGCCTCAAGTTGTCGTCCGATCTCTAAAAGCTGAGCTATTGAGGTGATGTTAGTCAAGCCCAATTGACTCTGATAAAAGGGTGAGATGTTACGCAATAGGACTCTCAAACGAGCATCCTCCCTGACTGGAATGGTGAGGCGATTGAACATATTGTCCATCATGGCAAGGTACAAACCTATACTCTCATCAGGGCCCTGAGTTCTATGCTTAATTTCCTCGAAGAGTTTCTCATTATAATTGGGAGGAAGGAATTGTTTCCTCAATTCATCAACCAACTGTGACCACGTTGAAACTGTGGACCTAATAGACCTGAACCAAATCAGAGCTTTTTCCCCAAAAAGATCACTGGCGGATAAGAAAAGCTGCTCCTTTTTAATGTTTCGCGAAATACACAATTCCTCGACGTTTTCGAGAAAAGAACTTAGGGAGCATCGCGAACTATCACCATCAAATTTGGTAATATTCCACTTGGCCACGGCCACCGAAGGACTACTACTCTGGTAAGGCGAAGTGGTGGGAGTCGACTGATGAACTATACCACTAGCTCCGTCATTATCTGACTCAGAGTCCGAGGAATCCGAGATACCCGCTGAAGACATCAAAACGCTTAATTCAAGTGGTGACTGAATTTGTTGCAAAGACCTATGGTATTTCCGTGCTCGTGACCTTAATTCTGATTGCAACCCAATTATCTGAGCCAAATATCCCGACCTAAGAACTTGTTCCGCCTCTGAAAGCGCTTGAGATCTTTCAATTCTCATAAACGTGTGTACCAACCGAGTGGAAATTTTCAGAAAAGACGAACCCTTCTCATCACCAGCAAAATCTGGAATGTCCCGCTGCAAAAGTGAAATCGAATCCTCTACAACCTTAGAATCATCGGCAAATTTATATGGATACGGTGGGTATTTGGTTGCAATTCCGCATTTTTCTAACCTCAAATACCCTCTGAGACTCTTTCTCATTTCATCAACAGTCTTCAAATTAGTTACACCTCTAAAAGCTAATTCATATTCTAGCTCCTCCTTATCAAGGCGATTTACGTCTATTCGACCCTCCATACTAAAAAAAAATTCAAGAACAACCGCAGTCAAATTGATAATCCGGCCCTAACCTCAAAAATAAGGGATAGTAAACGCAGCGCAAACGAAAATCGAGAAAAAGAAGAAAAAAAACAAATCTCAAAATAAATTACTAAGACGAAACCGATCAACCACTGCAAGTCAGATAGTATTGACTCTGGGGGCCCCACGTTGGGCGCCAAATGTGACGTGTCGACTTGAGTAAGCCTGGTCACTTGGCAAATCAGGCTCGCGGCTAAACTCAGTGAAGATGGGAGTGAGTTAAAATGTAAGTTTATGAATGGGCGCCAGGTAGAGAATTTGCCTGTCCACAAAATTGCGTACTCCCCTACCAGAATACCAATAAGACAACTGATACTCAATGTCAACCCCTTTATTTAAAATTAAACTAATTGAACAATATTAATGAAAAAGTAAAATTAGATTTGCAGTAGTTGATAGGTATATTCAGCGAAACAAAACTCCACAAAATTGCTGAACTTGATTAAATAACACTAAATCAAGTTATAAATGGGAAAAGGAGTTCAAGTACCGTGGTTGTAATAACTGGCCAGTTAGTATCCACCTCAGTTCACAAATGTTTACACTTACGCCTATAGCAATTATAAACAGTATCGAAAAATCGCAGTCCAGTATCAAATGAACTGGTACAAAGGTGAAAAAAAATGTTAATTAGGCAATCTGCCACTATAATAAACTCAGTTATGAGTGATAAAAATTAAACATAAATGAAAGGAGCCAGCGGTGATTGAAAGGTCTCCTCCGCTATCAGTTATTCACTTTGTACAATTATATATTATAAACTAAAGCCAGTGCAAAAGCACCGGTTACCTCAACCACTAAATCTCCTGAAGTAGAGACGTCGATAGTACTTATAACGTGGATGCTAAGCACTCATATGCCAGGCCCTTGGATGCCAGATACTTGTATATCCGATACTTGGATAGACGATACTAGGATGCCAGATACTTGTATATCCGATACTTGGATAGACGATACTAGGATGCCAGATACTGGTATATCCGATACTTGGATGTCTAGATGGCCGATACTTGGACCCTAATAAAACACTATAAGGCATTGTTCACAAAATGCAAAGAAAGTTCATACCTCTTATGATATTGGTCGAGGGTGAAAATGATCTCCTTTCCAAATTCTATATCTCCAACAATTCTCCAACAACAAACATTCGTATACAACTCCTAATAAAAAGACTGTTAGACAATGGTCTCATACATAAGCTCACATCATACCTCTATAAAGATTCCGGGAATATAATAATCCGTTATAACAAACGTACCCTTGGATTAAAACCAATATTCTCTATATTATCCAGGGAGTTAACCAAATTGAAATTATAATCGCCTACAACGAGGATGATTCCAGATAAAACTTCCAGACCAATAATTCACATTCAATTCAGCTTTTCAATCTTCCACAATTTTTTTTTGAAAATTCTTCAAAAAGAGGTTACCTCGCTTTCACAGAACAGCCAATTGTCAAACAATCCCTTCCTACTTCTATGACCGCACACAATACCACAGCCGTCTCCACCACAAGCCATGAATCAACCGGCAACGCCGCAAAGGGTGTAAACTATCCAACAGCGAAACTGCTGTTTTGATTCAGGGAGCGAAATAATCACGTTACAATGAGGATTTCGCTAGAGTTTGTTTTTTATAATAACTTTTCTGATAAATGAGATGTTTCTATTATAAACAGTGTAAAAATGATTCAAGATACTGCAGAAATATCAAATTCAAATTTCATTAATTTCCGAAGAAGGAGCACTCGTATAAAGACCTGTTGCAAGATGTAAAACTGATTATTATAGGTGTTTTCTTTGAAATCGTAGAGATCATAGGAAGACTTTCAGTGAATTAATATATTATTAACCCTGTATTGTGGAGTTTATTAAATATCTAGGTGTATAATTGGGTTTTCGCTTCTAATTGGATAGAAATTCTACGAGGAATTCAAAGGAAATTAGGGAAATGAATGATTCCAAAGTAATGTTTTCGTAACAAGAGTATTATTTCTGGATGGAGTTTCTCGGTACAAGGAACACTAAACCCAAACTTATTTATCAAGCGACGTTTCGACGACTTTATTGACGTCTTCTTCAAGCTAAAACAAAATATCTACATATACCATCCTGACACTGCATAGACTGAAGGAAAATGGTTAAAAAAAAAATTCTGTTTACAACCTATCAAATCAATAAATCGCTAATGATGCCAAGATGAGATGAAACAACATGGATAACAATAATCAGAAAAGCACTTAAACATACAGGACAGAACAACTAAATGGAATTAAACACAACAAATAATTTTTTTTTTTAAACGAAAAACCAGTCAAGGTCAGAGAAGCCAACAATTCACGTTCGCAAAAATAACTGTTGGAGATTCTCAACAAAAATGCAACACCTCAATGTTCTCAGTCATAATTCGAAATTTCCCAAATTTTAAAATACATCGGTTTTTTCATTTCAATATTTGAATACCCAGGGAACGCTGCGACTACAATGCATGGAGAACGACAACTGGATTGTCTTCGGATGAACGCATATGGTGTAGCAAATCAAAAGGATAGTGAAAATATTCATTATTTCATTTCGTTCGTCCGATCTTATTAATAAGGTTTATATAAATATTACTGAGATTCGATGTATCAGTGTGCAAATTAACCGTATTATTTTCACTTTTGATGTGAATCATCTCCTTAATCAACCGTTTTCTATAATTACTTTCCTTATTAAGTATTTTCGGATTGTCGAAGTCGAATTGATGGTTGGTCTCATTATGATGCAATGCCAAGCCCGTATTAGTCTTCGACTTGACACAGTCATTTCTATGCTGACCAATCCTGCATTTCAATAATTGTTGTGTCTGTCCGATATAGCAGGAATTGCAATCACATCATACATTCGATCTTATAAACCAAATTAGATTGGAGTAACTTGGGTGTATGTGATTTCACTCTAGACATAAAATTATCAATGGTTTTGGTATAACAATGGAACAATGCGTATATTAGTGTTTAGCAATGTCCTACTCAACTGTTTAGTCAAACCCTGAATGTAAGGCAATTTATAAGTTCTCATCTGACCACTTTCATTCACTTGTTCAGCTAAAGTGTCGCTATTGGAGGAATGAAAAATATTCTTAATGAGGGATTTGGGATACCCATTATCCATCAATAATTCAGTAAAATATAAGAAGTTCTTAGAATGAAAATCTTTATGGGAATAATTAAGAATCTTGAACTTGACAGGTTTGATTATAGCCAATTGGATTGGTCAGCATAGAAATGACTGTGTCAAGTCGAAGACTAATACGGGCTTGGCATTGCATCATAATGAGACAAACCATCAATTCGACTTCGACAATCCGAAAATACTTAATAAGGAAAGTAATTATAGAAAACGGTTGATTAAGGAGATGATTTACATCAAAAGTGAAAATAATACGGTTAATTTACACACTGATACATCGTATCTCAGTAATATTTATATAAACCTCATTAATAAGCTCGGACGAACGTAATGAAATAAAAGATATTTTCACTATTCTTTTGATTTGCTACACCATATGCGTTCATCCGAAGACAATCCAGTTGTCGTTCTCCATGCATTGTAGTCGCAGCGTTCCCTGGGTATTAAAATATTGAAATGAAAAAACCGATGTATTTTAAAATTTGGGAAATTTCGAATTATGACTGAGAACATTGAGGTGTTGCATTGTTGAGTTTATTGAGGTAGGTTACTTGATGTGCATTTTTGTTGAGAATCTCCAACAGTTATTTTTGAGAACGTGAATTGTTGGCTTCTCTGACCTTGACTGGTTTTTCGTTTTAAAAAAAAATTTTTGTTGTGTTTAATTCCATTTAGTTGTTCTGTCCTGTATGTTTAAGTGCTTTTCTGATTATTGTTATCCATGTAGTTTCATCTCATCTTGGCATCATTAGCGATTTATTGATTTGATAGGTTGTAAACAGAAAATTTTTTTTAACCATTTTCCTTCAGTCTATGCAGTGTCAGGATGGTATATGTAGATATTTTGTTTTAGCTTGAAGAAGACGTCAATAAAGTCGTCGAAACGTCGCTTGATAAATAAGTTTGGGTTTTATTGTTCCTTGTACCGAGAATCTCCATCCAGAAGAAATAAATGATTGTTTTGAATGTTCTTTATTTGCATGGAATCTTACTACAGAATAACGACCCAAAAGTATTTACAACTGCCATAGACTATGATCTGGATGTGAATAAGTTCTGATGCCGCATGATAAATTAGGATCATTGTACTGGAAAATCATTATAATGAAGTACCACTTTGAAATCATAGTATATTTTTAAAATTAAAAGTGGTGAATTCATCAATTCAACATCAGAACTTGGCCAGGGAATACCACATCTCATTATATCAGCTAAATACACACAATATATTTACTAAAAATATTGTTCGCAGTTGATTGAGAAACTCCCTTATAAATGGCTTCTTCACAAACAGTTTCAGTTTTATTAATACTAAAACTAATCTCTCTGGAGCAATTTATTTATGGATTTTTCAATCTGGATATAAATCTGAAATTAACTTGACATAATCGTCCACGTGAAGGGAACAAACACATATATTCTTTGCAGCAAGTTTGCCATCCATAGTTTGTCTATCCATGCTTTTCTCCAGTCCAATTTATGCAGTATGCCAAAGGCATTAGTGATATTCGGTGTTGAGGCAGCTCTCTCAGGAAATTCATCAAAACGAACAGCCGTGTTTTTACTTTTCCTTGAAGAGCAATTGAAAACAGTTTTTTCCAGTACTAGTACTTTGCTCACATTGTTATATAATCATCTACTGGCCTAAAATTCAAATATATCATGACGATTGAAACCAGTGGCGGCCCGTGACAGTTTAAGGTGGTGAGGCACATTATAAAAAAAGATTTCTTGCCGTGGCGTTGCCGAGACAAAGGATAAAACATGAGGAATTTCATTGGGGAATAATGCCATTCTTTCAAATGGTTCGCCTCATATATAAGTAATTTGCTCATTCGATATCGTTCTTTCATCCCTCCAAAATTCGTTTTAATACATAGCTACTTATCCTCAAAAATTTATAGTGCTCGATTAATAATTCTTTATCGCTAGCATACTTGAGGTCATTTATTTCGATGAACTTTTTGCTTCGTAAAATATTTACTTGGGCGTATATAAAAACTGATTTTTGCGGGTTGAAATGAGCGAATGGAATACCTATATGGTCAGACATTTTGGAAAAAATAATCTTATTTGCTGAAATTCTTCAATTTTCAGACCTTCTCAAGAACATCCTCTTCAAGTGAATCGCTTTTCAGCATATCACCAAACTTGAAACACCCATTAATCAGAAAATTGTAGTTTACTTTACTCTGATAATGAAGTGAAAACTTCCCCTTGTCCATACATTTTTCGTAATATGCACTAAAGAATAAAAGAAAATAAAGGGGTTGCCATTATAGAACAAATCGACTCAATTCTAGTACCGCAACAAAAATTTTAGGTACAAGAGCAACAACTTTTGCAATGAAATTATCTCTTATTTCGAACTGACGTTAGTACATAACCAGTTTAGTATAGTATAGAATGAGATTTTCTATTTCATCGCACTGTACTATGAGTTTTCTAGTGAACTCTCTTCTTCGTCAGTTGCGTAATAATCTGAAATCATCAAATTCCAAAAAAGACACTGCTCGTGATATAATCATTATGGCTGCATTGTTCAATTTGTTTCTATCTTTCGTTTGAAAAATATGCCCTTGCTAGTTACACCCCATCAGATAGAAGTCTGTATCAAAAATACAGGGTCCGGCAGAGATGTATGAAGTTTTTTGGATGCGTATAACTCGGCGAAGGGGAAGCCTAAATTTTTCGCAATGGTTGATATGTGACCGCAAGGAGTTGCCATTATTTCTTGTTCAGTCGCCATGGAGCCGTGGACGCTAGAGCAACGGGTGTTTGTGTACGATAGTTTCATTGAAACCGATCGTTCTGTGGTAGCAACTCAACGTAGATTTCGAACACATTTTAATGTTGGAAGGCCTGAACGTGTTCCTTCACGAAACACCATCCTAAAGTGGTTGCACAATCTCCGGACGAGAGGTTCGTTGAGCCCTGGTGTACCTAGGGGCAGAGAAAGAACTGTTAGAACTCCGGAAAATATGGCCTCCACGATCTCACCCCATGTGATTTTTTTCTGTGGGGGCACCTAAAAGCTCGTGTATTTATTGACAAGCCACGTACCCTTGACGAACTTTCTCTTGCAATCACCCGCGAAATTCAAGCAATTCCAAACAACATGCTGGAAAGATGCATGGACAACTTCACAAATCGGCTGCAGGAGTGTGTGGAAAAACAGGACAACCACTTAGATGACATCATCTTCCGTTCATGATTATTTTTTATCTTTTTTTTTTCATGTGGTATCAATGGCAAACTCTCATGTACATTTAAAAAAAATAAAATTTCATTTTCCTCAAAATCTCACTTAGTTATGATTTTTTCAAAAACGTCATACATCTCTGCCGGACCCTGTATTTTGAGTAGTTGAGCTTATTTCACGATCTCCTTTTTATAAATATACTGATTGCTCTAAATTTGGAAATCGGGTTGTATTTGAAGATGATATAGAAACGAAAACGCTTATTTCAGAAGAAATCACAGATCACACGATACGGAGTATTCCAAAAGTATACACACATATGTATAAATAATTCAATAAAAGTCCTGATTAAGTGCATTTTTCCCTCTACCAATCGAAATTTCAATACCGTCTTTACGAGCCGACTTCTGAACGTATATCATCCAGACGAAAGGGCGAGAGGCTAGCCTCACATCCATCTATGAACGCGCCAAGTTTTCTCCTACCAAAGCGGACCGACGCAGCGGTCGATGCTCGAAGCGTACGTGCTAGACCAAGAAGCACGTGAGGCCAGCCTCCAACAGTTTACTTTTTAAAGAGCAAGTGAGATGGAACATAAGAATGGAGAGATATGAAATTCGGAACCTTTTAGCGCGTTCGGCAAGTATATATCCTGTCTTATAATATGGGACGGGGTAAATAAGTGATCGAAAATTTTTTTGTCGAACGCGCAATCATTCATGTTGAATCTAATTGTGACAGGAATGATAGTGATGAGGGAATGATATAATTAAATATTCGATTAATACGAGTATTTTTTCAAATTTATTGGTGAGGCACTGCCTCACCTGCCTCATAGGACAAGCCGCCACTGATTGAAACATAAAAATCTTTTCGTGCAGATACTTCACCTTTTTTAATTTCCATCTTACAGAAAGATGAAGTCACAGCTCAGTACCTCGAATTACGAGGATCATATCCCTCAAGAATACCTGAAACAGCCATTGATTTAGAATAGATATTCTAATTGCTAAGTCAATGAAAACAGCTTAGGAGCAAGTAAAAATATAAACAAGTCGTTTTCTAGGTTGAAAAGTTATAGATTTCCATTAATGAAAACATAAGAAAACAAAAATTTATAGCTTTTGATGAAGACCTTCGTGACATCTTATATTTTCAGGATACACTCATTGGGATTAAAGCTTTCAGGTAAGAGTTGCATCATTGCGAAAAAAAGGGAAGTGATTTTCAGGTATTTTTAAACAGTTGGTCAGCATGAAGTGACTCGTCTATTGGAATAATAAATTCCGGAAATTTGGAATGGAAATATTTGATAACACCTCTTTGAATCCACAATCCCTTGATGGATTTCAGACGAAATCGAAATTAATATCAACCAAATGTTTTACAGAAAATGGGCCCCTTAGCCATGGTGATTTGATAGGATAGTTGCATGGGATATGAGGACTGTTTTAGCAGTCTTATGGGTCTGTGTTATCGCAGATACAAGAGAAACCTTCTTTAGAAGGCCGAGTGACTTCTCTTCGGAAAAGGAAATATTCAGCAATCTAGCAAGTAGTTCGCAAATTATGCTCCGATCTACGAGAGGAGCACGACAGTACGATGTCCCACAAATAGGTGAGTAGTTTTCGAATAAATGAGCACGAATGAGGAATACCATCAAATGGCATTAGAGGTATTCACATTAACGGTGGGTTTCAAAAACCGGTGATCGGAGCTTGATCCCAGAATCAACTCGATTTGACAATTGAATAATCAAATGTGAACAGAGGGTCAAGCCCTTGATCTCGAATCAAATATTTATGGTGATCTCTCAATCAACGACTGTTGATAGGCGAAAATGGTAAAAAGAGTTTCACAAATCTTTTTCAAATTTCGATTGTCGATCCTCGTCCTCTGACAGAAGAAATAATTGATTGTAGAATTTGTTGATATTGTGAATGCATTTTTCGATGATGTCTCCATTTTCTACAATTTCCCTGTCCAGAAATAATCAGGAAAAAGGCATATCCTCGTTGAGGGAATTCTTGAAAGATGTGTAGCTTCACTAACAGGTCCATTATATAAATAGGTGTATCCATCCTCTAAAATGGTCAACCAAACACGTTCACTGCAGTTTTTAGTGAATTCATAGTTCGGGATACATGTTCACACAACCAGAAAACTTAATTATTAGTAAAATCTCTGTAAAAACAAGTGCAATATCTTACTTTTTTCTGGAAAAAGTAGGTAAATGACATATTGGTTGCTCATCTACAACGAAAGGGGTTATAGAGGAACTATTACCTATTGATTTTCACTAAAACATTGAATGTAATTCCTACTGCATACAATTATGAGTAGATTTTTGCGAGATAGTCTATCAAGATGTATTCCAGCTATGTGATCCAGAAATAAATTGACATTGCGATACCTATTTTCTGACATGTGCTGGACTTCACAAGGCAAAACAATTAATTTGATGAATCTTTATCATTCAAATATAAGCAATTCGAATTCTCCCATTCACATTATTTTGCCTACTTCCATCTTTGTGAGCAATTACCTTGAGCTATTAATGTGAACAAACCATAACTATATCACAGCAAATATCAAGCTTCGAAGCTTGTAACTTGTACGAGTTCGAAGAAGCAGTTGTGTTCTGTGTAGGCTTTGTTACTGTGACCTTACGCCACTTTAGGCACATCCCTGTTAATTTTTGACCCAACAGTGAAATAATGGTGGCCCCTATTCAGACTAGAAAATTTCTTTCCTAGCTCGGGATTGAACTTCGGACTTGCCGTGTCCTAATCCAATGCTCTAACCACTGAGCCAAGGGCACTCATCTATACTAATATAATAAAAAGGAAAGATTTGTATTTTTGTGTGTTTGATACGACTGGAATGATTTCAGAAATTATTTTACCCCTATAAAGCTACATTATCCCTGAGTGACATGGGCTATATTTTCCACCAGAAAAAAATCAAGGAAACCTACTATAACTTCAATAATTATAAAAAATTAGCCATAATCGGCTATTTTCACGTGCGCTGCTTGAATAGTTCTACAACAAAGTCTGTGATAGCATATATCTATCTCTCAAGATTGACTTACTATTACCTGTTTATGGTAATCAGATGTTATCCAAAAGTATCCACTATTTGGGAGTGTGATTTTATGAATAGCTAGGGTTTTGATCCTCATCCAACCAAATACGTTATTTATCCCCAGTATTTAATTTAGAACGAAATTGCCCTTCACATCATACAATCACAACGAGTACATCGAAAGATATGGCAGGTTGAAGTGTTGAATATAAGACCGCACAACCGCACCAAATGCATTTCCGTGGTAAGTAGGCGGGTAGGAGAGGGCACCGAAGTGTGAGAGGGGTTCATGCATATCTATAAAAGAGTAGCCGCGTGAAACAAATTTTTACTTGGGCGTAGCTGGGACGGCCTGCTTCTCCCAGGTGAAAATTTGTTTCACTTCGGTGTTCTCTCCTACCCGCCTACTTACCACTGAAATGCATTTGGTGCGTTTGTGCGGTTTTATCTTCAACACTTCAACCTGCCATATCTTTTGATGTACTCGTTGTGATTGTATGATGTGGAGGGCAATTTCGTTCTAAATTAAATACTGGGGATAAATAACGTATTAAGTTGGATGAAGATTGAGCTATTCATAAAAACACACTCCCAAGTAGTGCATAATTTTGGATAACATCTGATTACCATAAACAGCAAGTCAATATTGAGAGATAGATCTATGTTATGGCGGATTTTTTTGTAGAACTATTCAAGAGGCACATTTACGTCATTGTATCCACGTAAGTCTTACGGTTATTGCAGCGCACGTGAAAATAGCTGTTTATGGCAAATTTTTTGTAATTATTGAAGTTATGGTAGGTTTCCTTAATTTTTTCGGGTGGAGAGTATAGCCTATGTCACTCAGGGATGATGTAGCTTAACAGGGGTCAAATAATTTCTGAAATCGGTCCAGTAGTTTTTGAGTCATATCGTATCAAACACACAAAAATAAAAATATTTCCTCTTTATAATATTAGTATAGATGAGTGCCCTTGGCTCAGTGTTTAGAGCATTAGAACCCAAAGGTCCGAAGTTCAATCCCGAGCCAGGAACGAAATTTTCTCGTCTCAGTAGGGGCCACCATTTCACTGTTGGGTCAAAAATTAACATTGCTGTGCCTAAGGTGGCGAAAGGACACAGTAACGAAGCCTACATAGAACACTACTGCTTCTCCGAACTCGTACAAGTTATAAGCTTCGAAGCTTGTAGTTTTAGAGGGGTCCCATCTAGACCTAGGAGTGATCAGTATAACCCTCCCCCCCCGCGAACTCCGTCCTCCTCAGAGGCAATAAATAAGTAGTTTTGGTTATACCACGTTCCCGTTACGTTAGGTAGAGGGGTGAAAATTTGGGGTTGTATGTATTTTTGTATGCTGTATCATAAAACAATTAAAATAAAAAATTTTGTCCAAAACAATTGAAAAAAAATAGGGGTACTCGCATTCTGTTAAAAATATGCATTTCATACATTTGACAAACTAACAAAACTGACGAAGCTTGAAGACAAGCCGAAGACAAGTTCGCGATTGTCCTACAAGAGTTCCCACTAATCCTATGGAATTCAGAAATACGCTTGACTTGTATCTGACTTCAGATCCTGACAGCTATGTTATCAATTCCGACGGCCCTCTCGGTAACTCAGACCACGTTCTAATATCCGTCTCATCTCCTTTGACTGCCGAAAAAGTCGTGCAGCCAAAAAATCGTCGCCCAGTTTGGCACTACAACAAGGCCAAGTGGGATGAACTGAGAGAGTTTTACGCGGAGTATCCATGGCACGCTACCTGCTTCAATATTGAAGATGTCAGTCAGTGTGCAGAGGCTATCACTGAGGTAATTCTTTCAGGTATGTAACTGTACATCCCACACAACATCAAGAATCCTCCATCTGCAAAGCCATGATTTAACAAAGATTGTAAGAGAGCCTGCGTTCATAAAAATAAAGGCTTCCGCGAATGGTGCTCAAACCCGACAGACGAAAAGAGGGCAGCGTATATACTTTTTTATGTTTATACTGAATACTCCTAGGTCTCCCGAAGAGACCCCTCAGAAGCTTGTAGCTTGTGCGAGTTAGGAGAATCAGTTGTGTTCTGTGTAGGCTTTGTTACTGTGTCCTTACACTACCTTAGTCCACGTGTCCTTACGCACTGTTTATTTTTGACCAAACAGTGAAATGGTGGCCCCTGCCGAGACTAAAAAATTTCTTTCCTAGCTCGGGATTGAACTTGGACTTGCCGGGTCCTAATCCAATATCCTAACCAACTGCAATCTAACTATTTAAGTCGCAAAACAAGCATTTAACAACTCAGTAACGGAAAAGCTTTTAGATTGCCCAAGTGGTTCTGGCAACTAGCTCCAAAGAAAAGGCGTACCTCTTTGCAGCTATATTTGCCAAAAATTCTACCGTAGAAGCAGGCCAAAAAGAACCTCCAATATTCCCAAGGTCCAGGCTTCGATGCCAGGATTTAAATTTCGTACAAGAAGCATGTAACATATCTGAATTTCCTACCCTGCAACGAAATAAAATGCGCCGTTGCCAGACTCCATGGCTTCCAGCTTTGCAACGTCTATTGTCGAAACGTGGAACTACGTTGAATGAACTTATTTGATATTATTTTATAATTCTATGAATGATGAATATTAGTACGACTTCAAGCAATACTTTAGGCAATTCGCATCTTTATAAATAGGAGATTTTAATCATATCTAAGATCCACCATGAAGTAAACTTGTTCTTCTGTGACCATCGAAGAAATACGATTCTGTGGAAGTAAAATTAACCTCGAAAACGACAACGAAGGAAGGCTTTTTTTGGTTCACTAGGCGTCGGTCTGAATTCACTTGGATGCTGGTTAAAAATAGTGTCCCTTTGAAATAGAGTCCCTCTTTTAGGAATCCACCATTTTAGTATATTTTAAAGACGCTTCTTTGTTATCTGGTATGTACACGATCTCCATTTAAATAACCATGTTTCATTTCACAGGATTTAATCTCATGTAAGCTTGTTCTATTTTATTATTGCATTTCTATTGAATATTGTGGAACTCTGCTCTGCTACCAACCCATTTGGAATATTCTTATACTGTTCGTAAGGCCTACTGCACATTTAACTATTCACTTGACATTATGGTTTAGGCATTTGGAGTTGTTGCTTTAGTATAATATTTTACGTACAAATATCACTGGTTTGGAGGCCTAGAGTAAACTGTTTATATCGCTTGTGCCAAGGAGAATATCCCCCACAACAGTGGCTAGTGACAACTTCCTCTGAGAGTTCTTTTGACGAACGTCCTCAGAAACCAAGCCTCGCCTTCGGGCCCTTGGCGTACCCGATAAGCAAGGAAAGCTTTGAAGGTGCCATCGTTCATCAGTTAACAGGAAATATAAAGAGTTTATCGTCACTTCCAAACCAACGCGACTGCTATGATCTCACACATAACACTTAAAAGGAAGGATTCTCACACTAGGAACTACAAGGATACTGCTTATGAATTTCATTAATAATCAGGAGACACACTCTATATGCCTATAACCTTTGGATG
The DNA here is from genome assembly GCA_951802165.1 of Adalia decempunctata. NCBI lineage: Eukaryota > Metazoa > Arthropoda > Insecta > Coleoptera > Coccinellidae > Adalia > Adalia decempunctata. The sequence goes on along the minus strand of OX637701.1, from coordinate 36,346,753 downwards.
TATTGGATTCTGCTTCTTATCACAATTGTGCCAGTAATAACCTTACCGGAGTATAGGAAGCTCCATATTGTACATATCACCAGTGCTCGTCTTATTAATAATTGTTCTATGGATTGTAAACATATCATCTGTAATGCTGGAAGGTTTTTTGCTTTGAGTTTCAATAGATTCTCGTTCGTTTTTCCTTCATAGGCTATGGTTCCCCGAACTATGGCGCTGGACGAATAAAGGGCTCTTGTTCCACCTTTATGTCCAATCTAGTGTTTTATTTATCAATTTTACCTCATTATTTCCCATCCTATATTTCACTAATGTGAGTTATTACGAATCTGAATTACTACGAGATAACATAGAGTTCTACCAATCTAGACAATCACATCACAAGCCAAAAATATAAGTATAAAACCCCCTTTAACGTAATTTTACCTTCAGCTCTTCAGAGCAGGGTTGCCCCTTTTCTTTTTTTTCATAATGTTCCTAGGATTTACAAACTTGGAATGTTACAAGCATCTGCCGAATCCTGAAACAGCTGAACAGCAGAAAGTCAACAGGACCCGATGGAATACCAGCTTTTGTTCTAAAAAAGTACGCACCTGAGCTCGAACCTCTGTTGTGTCGGCTGTTCAAACTGTCCTACGAGCAGAAAGCATTTCCAAACATCTGGAAGGTCGCTAGAGTTCAGCCAATACCAAAAAAGGGGAAAAAGTGCATGCCTCAAAATTATCGTCCAATATCTTCACTACCCATTTTGTCCAAGATAATGGAGACTGCTATTAATTTGCAGATCGTAAAACTCCTTGAAGAAAACAATCTCATTAGCGACAATCAAAACGATTTCCGGCGCTGTCGTTCAACGGGTGACTTGATCACCTATGTCACCCATCTTTGGACAAACACTATAGAAAAGCATGGGGAATCAATTGCGGTTGCCCTAGACATATCCAAGGCCTTCGACCGTGTATGGCACGGAGCATTGCTATCTAAGCTTGCATCTTACGGTCTCCCGGAAGGACTTTGCACCTTGCTCGGAAGTTTCCTCCTTGGAAGAAAGCTTTGTATTTTGGTCGATGGTGCGGAGGCTGCACTTCATTCCGTCAACGCTGGAGTACCTCAAGGCTCAATCTTGTCCCCAGCTCTTTTCCTAATACAAATTGATAACCTTTCGAATTAAACCAAAAATCAAATGTTAAGCTTTGCAGATGACAGCACTCTTATAGCGTCCACGACAAACGAGAAGCCTGTATCAGCGTCAACATCCAGTTCCCAACGAATCGCCCAAGCCGGGACAATCAACAAAGATCTACAAGTTATTCTACAATGGGGTTCTGATAACCTGGTTGAATTCTATGCCTCTAAGACCCAGGCTACGGTGCTCACAAGAAAAACATCCGCAGTCTAATGGACTTAAGCTTCTAGGGGTCAACATCAATTCAAATGCAACCTGGCATGAGCACGTCTGCTCAATTGCCAAGTCACCTGCACAGAAGCTAAGCTATCTATTTCGTGCAATAAAATTATTCACTCCAAAGCAACTATTATTACTCTACAAGGCACAAGTTCGTCCAGCTATGGAGTATTTCTCCCATGCTTGGAGTTCAGCTCCTAAGCACTCGTTACACCTACTTGACTCCGTCCAAAAAAGAGCAGTGCGCCTTGTAGTATCCTCTTCCTCGACACTGGCTCTGTATTATCTATCCTAACTGCCCTTCGTCGACTCTCGCCCGTGGCTCCCGTCAAACTGACTTAAAGCATTAGTCATAGACACACGAGACAGTGTGATCTGTAATCACGTACACTACATCTCTCTTATGTTGAATAAATGAAAACTAACTTGCAAAGAAAATCTTTATTTCTTTTCGATATTTGATTGACTAACATTATCAAATCTGATATGAGTCAGGCTGTTCCAGCAATTAAGCAAACTAACAAAACTAAATACTTTCTAACTTCATATTGCAGAACATCAACATAACTATATAACATCAACCATTATTTTGACTTTCCTCCTCATCCTGATTTTCTTCGGGTACAGTTGTCCACTGACCTTCTACCCTTTTGAGATGAACCACATTCCTTCTTAACACTTGACCCGTTTGATCATTTCTTACGGTGATGTCGCCATCATTTGATTTCTCAACAGTATGAGGCACGGGATTAAAGTTTGTGCTGAGCTTGTTTACTTTATTCATGTTTTTGATGTAAACCTTATCACCTACTTTTACTGTCGAGTCTATAGCTCCTCTTCTTTTGTCCCCATACTCCTTTCCTTTCTCTTTATGAATCCTATCTCTATCTCTTACCTCATCGTCATTTCCTGAACAATCTATCCTTTCTAATGATGGAATTTTATCTCTATTTTGACGCCCAAAAAATAGTTCGGAGGGTAATTTACCTGTAGTTGTGTGCGGCGTACTATTGTACATAATGAGGTATTCCCACAAACTCTCTTTCAAGTCTTTCTTCTCCATGTGGCTTATTTTTAAACGCTTCAAGATATCTCGATTTTGCCTTTCAACCTCCCCATTTTGTTGAGGCCAATATGGAACGGTGTTTAATATCTTGATATTACAGCTGTTACAGAAACTTCTGAATTCTTCGCTAACAAATTGTTTTCCATTGTCTGCAGTTATTGACATGGGATAACCTAATCTACTGAAAATTTCTTTCAATAGTTTTATTATTTGGGAAGTTGTCACAGATTTTGTCATTTTTATTTCTTTATAACGACTGTAATAATCAATTATAACGAGTACGTATTCCTGGTTTGGTAATGGACCTAGTAAATCCATTGCGACATCAACCCATGGTGCTAGGGGAAGCTCACGTCTTTTCATTGGTGTCGGTGGATTAGGTAATCCCACCAAGGTACAGCTTTTGCAAGATTTCACTAGATTTTCGACGTCTTTGTCGATTCTTGGCCACCATACTTTGGAACGCAATCGGCCCTTCATTGCCACAATCCCTGGATGGCCTTCATGCGCTGCATCTAAAACCTTCTTCCGCAATTTCTCGGGTATTACCATCTGGTTACGTCTAAGCAATATATTTCCATAAAAACATAATTGGCTTTCGAAAATTCTATAATTTTTTACTGTCTCGTCCCAGTCCTGTTCATAAATGCCTTTTTTTACATAATTTATTTCTTTGTCACTTCCTGAAAACTCAATAATCTCGCTCATGGAAATGGCCCGTGGTCTGGATTGTTCAATAATTTGATGGATGTGTATGTCTTTACTCTTCGACGGTGACTGTGAGCATACACATAGTCTCGATAAGGAATCGGCGATGTTCATCTTTCCCGGTTTATACATCACTTTGTATTTATATGATTGAAGCCTCAGCACCCATCTCTCTATTCGGGCACAAGGCTTCGATTTAGGCCCGAATAATATCTCCAGAGGCTTATGATCAGTGATGAGATCAAATTCTTTACCAAATAGAAATATATTAAAGTGCTCCACAGACCAGACCAATGCCAAAGCTTCTTTTTCAGTCTGACTGTATCTCTTTTCGCACTCAGTCAATGTCCTGTTTCCGTAAGCGATTATGCGTGGTCCTTCAGAGTCAAATTGGACTAAAACAGCACCAAGTCCAACTGGACTCGCGTCTGCTATAACCTGTGTTTTGTCATTTACGTCGTAGTAACCTAAAGATTGTATTTTGGTTAAGATATTCTCCAGATCATTGAAAGCGCAATCTTGGACGTGTTTCCAAAATGGTAATAAACTTGTGTTCTTGCTCAGTTTCTTCCGCAGCAATTCTTTCAAAGGTTCTGTTTTAGTAGCCAGGTTTGGAATCCACTTGTTGACATAATTCACCAGACCAAGAAAACTTTGCAACTCTTCGACATTTGTTGGAACTCTAAAAATTTTTATACTCTCCAGGTATTTGTTTAAGGGACGCACACCATCTGGAGTCAATTCATGGCCTAGAAAATCTATTTTTGTGACCTTGAATAAGCACTTTTCATTGTTGAGCAACACATTGTGTTCCTTAAGTACTCTTAAAACTTCCTCAAGTCGTAGATCGTGTTCCTTCTCGCTATCGCCAAAGACCAGTATATCATCAATGAAATTAACTGTCCCTTCGTTCTTGATTAAGACCCTTTCCAGTATTTTTTGAAAAGTCTCTGGTGCGCAATTTATACCAAACATTAATCTTTTGTATCGATAGAGACCCTTTGCTGTGATGAACGTTGTAATATGTCTACTATCTGAGTGGATCTCTATTTGATGAAAAGCGTCCTTTATATCAAGTTTACTGAAATATTTAGCTTTACCAATTTTCGGAAGTAATTGGTCCATACATGGCAAAGGGTGATTTTCCCGCATTATTGCTGTGTTTGCAGCACGCATATCAAAACAGAGACGTAAATCGCCGTTCTCTTTCAGTATTGGTACAATAGGAGATACCCATCTTGATACTCCATGTACTTCTTCGATGATATCACGATCAAGCAGTTCCTTTATTTTCTTTTCTACCTTCTCCTCAATGGGAATGGGTATTCTTCTATAAGGTTGTGAAAAGGGCTTAACCATTGTGTCTATCGGAATCTCTACCAACACATTTTTGAATTTGGGAAATGGTTGTATTGCGGACTCACCTTCGATTGTGTTTATATTCAAACCTATTTTCAGAACACCCAATCTGGTTGCAGTTTCCTTCCCGAGTAAATCTCGTGTTCCTTCAGGTATCACATATATTGTGGCTCGTGTTTTGCGGTTTGCTATGGCAATCGTGGTTTCAAAGCATCCCTTCACATTGAGTGGAGTTGTACTTCCATACCCGAAAAGCGTTTTATTAGGGTTTGTTATCTGTTTATTAATTTCAACGCCTCGATTTTTCAAAGTGTCCCATGTTTTTTTAGTAATTAGATTCACCATACAACCTGAATCAATCAACATATTCGTTTTTATTCCGCCTACTGAACAATCCAGTGTTCTGTCATCGTTCAGATTAAACACGTAGTCCACCTCAATCTTTTTTTTCTTCTTATCTCTATCGCTTTTCGTACTGCTTTCTGCTAGCTCAATGTCCGGAGTTTTTCTTTTAACCGATTCCCTCCTTGATTTACAATATTTACGGAAATGTCCGTTTTTTCCGCATCCAAAACATTTAATTTCCCTTGCTGGGCATTCACTGTCCTCGGACCTATGCTTGCTGCTTCCACACCTGCCGCAGCGTTTCATCTTGTACTTTTGTGTTGAATTCCAACCCTGCCTATTCATTTGTCGACTTCCTTTATTATAAATAGCGTTTACCTCATCAGTCCCTTGCTTTTTCATCCCATAGTTTTCCAGTTGATTATTTACAATTTCCAGTGTGTTCGCTTCCGCTCTAATCTTTTCGAGAGTTATACTATCACCAACAGTTAAAATTTTCTTTCGTAATTCCGCTGATGTACACTTTTCCGTAATCTGGTCTATTAAGTGGTCGTCCTTCTTATCGAAGTTACACCGATCCGCTTGCTTTCTCAGTCTTACTAGGAACGTCTCAAATTTTTCCCCTTCTTCCTGTTTAATGAGCCGAAACATGTGCCGTTCATAAACTCGATTTTGTTTGGGGAAAAAGAATTCATCTAGTTTTTTGATGGCCACATCGAAAACATTTACGCCTTTTGCAACTTCTGCATGAGCACCAGGTAAGTTGTAGTATATTTCCTGTAGACCTGTACCTCCTAAGTGCAACAAAGTGGCTCTTTTCTTCAGCTGAGTTTGGATCTCAGCCGCATCAAGATAAATGAGCAAGGCCCTCTTCCATTTCTCCCATCTGCATCCAATAGAAGCACCATCACCGTCTACATCTAACCCTTCTAAGGGTGGCAGAGAATTAGCCATGATGCTAGGTGAAGCTAAAGCAACCTGGAATAAAAATCTACTTACTTCCATTGTTCCCAATTAAACGGTGGTCTCACGACCAATAGCACAATACTTAATGTTTGGAATTTCCAATTTAATGGAGGTTTATTTCCAAAACCACAATATATTTCCAATTTAATGGAGGTTTATTTCCAAAACGACAATATATTTCCAATTTAATGGAGGTTTTTTTTCAAAACCACAATATATTTCCAATTTAATGGAGGTTTCTTTCCTAAACCACAATATATTTCCAATTTAATGGAGGTTTATTTCCAAAACCACAATATATTTCCAATTTAATGGAGGTTTATTTCCAAAACGACAATATATTTCCAATTTAATGGAGGTTTATTTTCAAAACCACAATATATTTCCAATTTAATGGGGGTTTATTTCCAAAACCACAATATATTTCCAATTTAATGGAGGTTTATTTCCAAAACGACAATATATTTCCAATTTAATGGAGGTTTATTTTCAAAACCACAATATATTTCCAATTTAATGGAGGTTTATTTCCTAAACCACAATATATTTCCAATTTATTGGGGGCGAATCGCCATTGGTTGGTAGGTATGTGATAGATTACAACCCACATTCACTTCCATGATCTTTGAAATGCTTAGTTCATTGTAATGATCTGTCAGATTGATTGTGAATTTTCCGAAACATATCATACAAAATTTATTCGTGGCCCCAAAATATAGCCACGTTTAAAAATGTCAACAACTTGGTACACGGCATACACACATATACTTGAATATAAGGAATTGTAAAATCATCAATTATAAATAAATAATTTGGTCGGAATATGTTGAATCTATGGTCGAGTATTGAATCGCGTGAGAACTGAGAAATGTCAAAATTAATTCTTTCAATTGCAATTTCTGGATAATAATTCTTTAAGCAATGTTTTCAACAATACCTGAGCTTTCTTTTAACTTATGTTACTCCTTTTGACTCGTCGCCACTTGTAGTATCCTCTTCCTCGACACTGGCTCTGTATTATCTATCCTAACTGCCCTTCGTCGACTCTCGCCCGTGGCTCCCGTCAAACTGACTTAAAGCATTAGTCATAGACACACGAGACAGTGTGATCTGTAATCACGTACACTACACGCCTAATAAATGATCCGACGTTAACTGCCAATCTTCATAGTCTCGATCACAGTAGGAAGGTTAGAGACTTGTGCCTTCATTACAGATACTACCACGGTAGGAGTTCTGCTGCCATTGCCTCCATAATTCCATCAGGGGCTCAATTTGATCGACAAACAAGGCTGGCCGATAGTAGTCACCGATTTGCCGTGCATCTTTCGATGGCTAGGACATCAGTGTATCAAAAGGCTATTCTTCACCGAACAGCAAGGCTATGGAATACTCTACCACAAGATGTATCTCCTTTTGGTTACAACTCAGGTTATGTTATGTTTGTTGCTAACTTGACCTTGTCTCTTAGGAAGCGGCGTTGTTAGAGAGAGAGCGTAGAGAGGGATCATCGAAAGCCATCGCTTCAGATCACAGAGTGTTTATACATTAGGTCTACGCTATGACCTCAGCATATCATATCAATTCATAGAGGGCACGAAATTCAGATTGCTTACACGGCCATACTGACACTTGAAACGACCTCGTTCCATCAACATAGCAAACAATAATACTTTTCAGGTTACATAAAGCATTGTTTAGTCATCTGATGCAATTGAGATTTTGTGCGGCATGGCTAGTTTCAAGGCGTTGGCTCGCGCTGCGGCTTTGTATTTCAGGTGGGAAAAAGAGCCAGGCAAATGAAAAAACTACCACCGCTTACATGCTCACTGATCAAGATTGAGAACTAATTAGCCAAGAACTAAAAGTTAGCTTGAGCTGATTACCACAAAATTGACGTTCTGCTATATAATTGTTCAGGTTATGCAATGGACCGATTATAAAATGCTCTTTCGAAATTTCTTGCATGATTGAGCTCCAATCTTCGCTTCGTTAGACAATTTTAAAGTCATGATCAACAATAAATTGAATTACAATATTTCGAGGCTATAAAGTCCTAATCTTTTCGAAAAATAATCAATTTCAGAATTTCCATAATGGTACATCGATTATTGCAATGATTATCTTTTCGCACAGAAATCGGTCAGGCCAAAACAAAGCCAAAAGAACCAAAAAAAAACTATGACATACAAAAGTGATTAGATCCAAACAAGATAATCAGCAAAAATTCAAACTTAACTCTTCACTAAAGATTTTGACTATCCAGTCGTTACATAATATGACTATTCAGTCTTGATATATGACTATCCAGTCTTCTCATATGAGTATCCAGTCTACACAATAAGACTCGTTCAACCTTTCCGTTGCCTGTAAACCAAGTCATCTTGGACTGCAAAACCTTCCTCATGTAGATTTCTACTTAAGATCTCCATGCAAAATGGGTCGACTTTTTGCCATTGACCAATTGATTGAGGAGTACCTGTAACAGAGCTGAGCGCCAGTATTTTGTTCTTTCAAGGCAAATTCCTACTCAAATTTAATCGACATGCTTCTATTTATCGTGGACTGGGTTTTACCATACCGCATTCAATTATTACTCCTAAAAATTTTTGATAATTAAGTGGCTGCCTATCAATAATTTTATTCAAATTAACAAATCCTTGTTCAATATTGTCACATGGACAAAGAATATCATCAACATAAACTAGGGCAATTTTCTCTTTATAATCTCCGAGGGCCTTATCATTTGCTGACTAACATGAAGGAGAATTTATGAAACCAAAGGGCATTCTATTGTATTCATACAATCCATCAGGTGTGTTTGGAAGATTCTTCTACTTCGATTTGATGAAAACCAGATTTCATATCGAGCTTTGTATAAAACTTAAATGTTGCTAAAAGGTCTATTTGATTTTGAATTCTTGGTAAGGGTAATTATTTCGCAAAACTTTCTTATTCAGTTCTATGTAATCAACACACAGTCTTATTTCGCCATTACGTTTTCTAACGTTTTCAACTGTTCGTCCAATTCTGACAAGTCTAATCCTAAATCTTTACAAACTAAAGTGAATGTTTTAGGAGATTTTCTAAAGGATGTCACAAAATCAACACAATCTTTATTAATTTCATGTTGAATATCCACTTTTTTGAGTATATCTAATCCGATTAAAGCGTCAATATCCTTATGTGGAATAATACTTATCTGTAACTATATCGAATTCAATTTCTATAGCTAATTCACACTTGAAAAATAGGATGTTTGCTGTTTCTAATTTAATTCAACGTTTCCTATTCCCATTTTATTTTTAGTTTGAGGTATTACTTCGCATTTCAACTTTCTAGCAACACTTTCTTCAACTGAGCAAATATCTGAACCTGTATCAACTAAATATGAGATTTGAGCAAAATTGTTTTTATGTTTGAGCTCTCCTTCTGGGTAACTTATCTTGGATGAGCTTTTAGCGATAAGAGTAATATTATTGGATGGTCCAGATTGTTTGTTTTTATACCAACAAACATTTTCAGAATGCCCATCTTTTTTACAAAAATTACAGTATGGTCTTTCTGAATCTGAAAATGGTCCACGTTTTTTCGTTAACCTGCAGTCAATGGCTTTGTGTCCAGCTTTATTACAGTTTCTGCATTTAAACTAAAAGTTTCCATTTGGGGTTAGTGAAATTCAAATTCCTAACAGCATTTGGGCAATTCTCATGAAATTCCGAAATTATTCAGGAATGAATTCTCAAAAAATTTTTCAATAAATTTTAAGTTTTTTTGTGGCAGTTTTGTAATACATATGATACTAGATTTCACTCATATAGTGGTCCCCAGATTTAAGTCATTTGAATTATCAGGAGTAGATTTCATTTCTTCTCGGCGTTTCTGATCGTACTCTTTCTTTTTAAATTTTGCCTCTGTATCGGAGAATTTCTTTTTTCTTGCCATTATTTGCTCCTTAAACGAGAAAAACGATAAACATGAAAGAAGAAATAAAAATCTGAGTTATCTTAGTTTAAAAGTCATTCCCTCACTTCAGTTTGAAATGAGGAAATGACGGTGAGGGAATGACGAAATAACAGGAAAACTAAGATAACATAGATACATAGCCCTGACCTTATGAAAACACTTTGAACTATGAACACTACCCCCCAAAACGCATCCAAATATGATGTATCTTCAACTTATACTCACCTTATTTTTTGATAATGTCTTATGAGGGAATGATGTGAGGAAAAATAATATAGCAATAATTGTAACTGAATACACTATTGCACGAAACTGAGTGGAAGTTTAATCAGAATCACCATAGTAACATAATTCGCGCATTGACTGGCTAGAAAAAAACTCAAGCTACTTTCATAGAATTCGCTCAATATGACCATAGATCGAATATTTGTAACAAGGTGAGTGTTACTGCAAATCACTTTGAAAGTGAGCTCTAATTTATTTTTCTTTATTTTCGTTTATATTTTCATAATCATGTTCCTAGTTCGCGTAATTCAAAGAATGAACGTTATTTTCTTATATTCATACGCGGAATGGAAACATGTGTTGGAGATTCGATAAAACGCCCGAAGAAGATTCAATTGGAATACGGCTTCGATGCTAGATCAAAGTAATCGCTCGCTCGTAATTTTCGCTTTTCACTCGTTCTCGCATTTTCTTCGTGCTTGTGACTTTCTAAGTTTTCATAAAACTCTAAACTGCAGACACTGTTGTGTGTGGGTGTATGGTGCTGGAAACGAACCGGTTCAACTCAGTGACCGGCAAAACGCCGAGAAGCTACCAAGGATTTTCACTTATTAACGGTAGGCAATTTTCGATTTTCCAACATACGAACAATTCTCTTTCACGGTCCTTCGGAAATATTTTTCTATATTAAGGCGCTTGTCGAGCCATTTTGGTCCTTCGGGCTGGATTAATGAACCTTATTTTATAATTAGGGAAAGATTTAGCGGCATGCAGACAAATTTTCTTTCCCTAATTATTATTCACACAGACGATAAAATCCATTCATATACTTATTTTATAAATTCTTTGAATTACGCAGTTAGGAATTTATAGATTTCACATATGGATATGGTCACAAAAAATTAGCGTTTTCTGGTTACCGTTTATCTTCACACGTCAAATCTGCTTGAAACCACAGATTAATTATTCAAAATAGTTTTCGGTGGTCTGGAACTCATTTCCAAAAAAAAACAATAACCTCAATTTTCGATTCGTTCTCGAAATTAATCAAACTCGATTATTTCATCTATTTCTCTCAGGTTTTGTTTTTTGTTTTCAATTGTTGTCGGAAATATTTTTTGAATTATTCCCGATTAATTGTTTTTTCAGATTTTCTTTCGTTTCGAAATTTGGAAATTTATCCAATTGCATTTGTTTACTTTCTGCAGTATACCTTGAATTTTGTTACTTCATTCAATTCATCATGAATGCTAAAATCAAGCTAAATAAAGCTCGTAGACAGGTCCTCATTGAGGATCTTGAAGACATTTTAGTCTTAGCAACGAATGCTGTAACTGATGAAAGCTGCCACGTTAGATTTCAATTGAGATACGAAAGGGTAGAAGAGATTTATGAAAAGTTTCAAAATTTACACAACGCTCTCATCGCACTTTTGGCAAGTTCTGAAAATCCTGATTACGTTGCTGAAAGGATTGTTAGAACTTCATTTGTAGACAATTACTTCAGCATTAAAACGATTTTTGTCAATTTATTCCCTACCATTAAAATAGATGAGCCGACAGATAAAATTCAAAATACGCCAAATGTAAAGCTTCCTAAAATATCTCTACCAATTTTCGATGGCAGTTATAAAGATTGGCCAACCTTTTTTGACCTATTCAAGTCCTTAGTTCATGAGAATTCTAGTTTGACCGAAATAGAAAAATTTCAATATCTTCTCAGTTCACTTTCATCACAAGCCTTTAATTTATTGAAGGGAAGTCGTTTAACCGCTCAGAATTATGAAAGTGCTTTCAAAGCTTTAACTGAGAGGTACCAAAATAAACGCCTTCTGGCTAATTCTTCTTGGAAGGAAATTCATAATATGCCAAAACTACAAAGTGAGTCAGCATCGGGACTTAGACGGATTCTCGAAGTATTTTCAGAAAATTTGTCTATGTTGAGGAATTTGGGTCTACCTACTGATCAGTGGGACTTTATTTTGTTTCATCTATTAATTCAAAAATTGGATACTGCCACAATAAAACGATATGAATTACAGGAATGTTCAATGGAAATTCCATCATTTATTAGTTTGCAAACCTTCCTTACAAATCAATGTATAGCGTTGGAATCTGTAGCTCTTTCTGTTCCATCGAAAAATGAACAAGTTACCAATTCACAAAAATCCAAATTCAACAATACCTCATCGAATAAACGTAATTCGACATTTCTGGTTCAAACAAAAAATGAATTAGATAAAGGTCGCATCAGCTGTAATTATTGCAAGTCAGATCATACCATTTACAAATGCCCTTCCTTTTTGGAAAAATCCCCTTCAGATCGTTTTCGAATTGTTAAGGAGAAAAATTGGTGCATCAACTGTCTTCATTCTGGACATCAAATGAGTGGTTGTTCTTCAAAATCCAGTTGTCGTACATGTAATGGTAAACACCATTCGTTATTGCACATGCGCGGTCCTACCGACAATAAGTCACATAATGAATCATACCCAACTCAAAATGAAAATCAACATTTTGGTGATTCGGGCGCAAGTTCTGCTCAGGTTCTAACCAATGTCCTCCCTGCAAAGCCTTCAGTTCTTCTAGCCACTGCGCAAGTGGAAGTTCGTGACGCTTGGGGTAATTTTCAGAAAGTTCGCGTTTTGTTGGATGGTGGTTCCCAAATAAATATTATATCCCAATCTTGTGTGAATAGATAAGGTTTAAAGGTTTCGAAGCTTGCGCTTTCAATTTGTGGTACAGGGGAAACCACCTCTTTGGCCACGAGTGGTACTTTATGCACTATCCGTCCAAAAGGTCAAATAAATCCTTCTTTCACTTTTGATGCGGTGGTGATTCCAAAAATTTGCGCACAAATGCCTAGCTCTTTCGTCAATTTATCTTATTGGAAGTGTATGTCTAATAAGAAGTTAGCTGATCCAGATTTTGCAATTCCTAATTCAGTAGACCTTTTACTGGGAGCAGATATTTTCCCATCAATTCTCAGGGATGGTCGCATTGAGGGTGATGGCATGGAACCAACAGCCCTACAAACTGTGTTTGGTTGGGTCTTCATGGGCAGGATTCATTCTCCTAAGCCAACCGTGAATTCCTTTCATTTGTCTGTGTGTGAATCCACTCTAAACTCAACTTTGAAAAGGTTCTGGGAACTTGAAGAGGTGCCAGGAATAATACCTATTTCACAAGACGATCAGCTTTGTGAACTATCGTTTGTAGAGAATCACTCGAGAGATTCATCAGGACGTTATACCGTGGCATTGCCTTTCAGAAACGTTTAACCCTCTCTATTCGGTGATACATATTCTCTGGCTTTGCGCCGATTTTTGGCTCTAGAGCAAAGGTTGAGGAAAACACCAGATATTTACGAAGAATACTCTCAATTCATGAGAGATTATTTGAATTGTAATCATATGTCCGCGGTATCTTTGGATTCAAACACCGAGAACATATTCTATATCCCCCATCATTGCATAATCAAACCAGATAATGTTTCAACAAAGTTGAGGGTGGTATTTGACGCCTCGGCTCACGTTCCAGGCAAACCGTCATTTCTGGTAAAATATGGTATATTTTAGGTGGGCGGTAATGTTACTGCAAATCACTTTGAAAGTGAGCTCTAATTTATTTTTCTTTATTTTCGTTTATATTTTCATGATCATGTTCCTAGTTCGCGTAATTCAAAGAATGAACGTTATTTTCTTATATTCATACGCGGAATGGAAACATGTGTTGGAGATTCGATAAAACGCCCGAAGAAGATTCAATTGGAATACGGCTTCGATGCTAGATCAAAGTAATCGCTCGCTCGTAATTTTCGCTTTTCACTCGTTCTCGCATTTTCTTCGTGCTTGTGACTTTCTAAGTTTTCATAAAACTCTAAACTGCAGACACTGTTGTGTGTGGATGTATGGTGCTGGAAACGAACCGGTTCAACTCAGTGACCGGCAAAACGCCGAGAAGCTACCAAGGATTTTCACTTATTAACGGTAGGCAATTTTCGATTTTCCAACATACGAACAATTCTCTTTCACGGTCCTTCGGAAATATTTTTCTATATTAAGGCCCTTGTCGAGCCAGTGAGGGAATGATTTTATTCAAAGGGACATACATTGAAATCCCATAGTTATTCAATAAGTATATGTCGTGGCTTGAATTGTTGTTTAAATATAAAGAAAATAACCATTACAATATTTGACTAAAATTTGATTCACAAAAAATTACTGAATAGGATGAAAATATTGAGTGTCAGCAGGAAACTGGGATAGTGCGACAACGTGAGGGAATGATTTTTACGATATAAAATTTGTAATAACTTTTTAATTGCATTTAATGATATCACGTTTTTCGGGGTGATGGAAGAAAAGGTACCTAGCGTCAAAATAAAAACCTAACATCGATAATAATTACATGGGTATCTGTATCAATAGCGGTGGACTTAAATTTTGGAATTCGATGAGAATTACCCATTTATTGAAACGTGGTGACCGGTTTCGCACTAGTAAAACCAATGCATCCTCAGACCGAATCTAGCACACTACAAGAAAATACAAACAGTTCTAAAAAAATCAAAAGCACAAAAACAATGCAACCTACCGCTATGCTATTCTCAACAAGGTCTTCAAATCTAAAATGAGATACATAACATTCAAATTCGAGTACAATTGCATCAAATTCTAGCCAACATTTTCAACAAAACCATGCAATCAAAAAATAACAGATATAGGTTGAGAGCATAGAGCACAAATCAAATCTTTCATGAACCACAAAAATTCAACAATAGTCTAGACTTGCTAAGACCAATGAAGAAGAAAATATATACGCATACACATTTTTACAAAACAGCGTTCATCGCATACATCTCAACAAAATCCACTTGAGAATTCAAAACCAAAGATGGATATAATTTCCCATGTTTTATAATTTCAAATTTTTCCAAATAATCTACTAACACGCAATTAGTGCCTGTGTGTAATATTTTGAAACCTGTTTCTGGTACAAAATGATGACACTCCTTAAATAGGTGATTGCCGAAGTGGGAATTGTCATAATGAGGACCCAACCTCAAAATTCTCAAATGTTTCTTGATTCTTTGATTGAACGTCCTATTAGTTCTTCCAATATACATTGCACCGCACGTATCACAAATGAGTTTATAAACACCACTTTTCTCCAATGGGGGAACAGGATCTTTATTATTGAAGAATAAATTTCTTAAATTGTTTGTTGGTTTCCATTCTTCACTTGGTGTGGTCTTTTTCTGTTAATATCAGATAGGAGTGTTAAGGGTGCTGATGAATCACCATCGAATGATGATAATAATTTAAAAAGCTCTGATTCGTCTTCTGGAGATTGTATCTCAACTCCATTTTTGACTTCAGCATTGACAATATCATGTGAAACTAGACTTAAAATAATGTCCCAAGGAAATCCGTTATAGAATTTCTTAAGTGAATTTAGTTTAGCTTGACCAAACTCTACTAAAAATTTAAATTCTGAACTTTTTATTGCCATGCAGGATATAAGTCTTGTGGCAGGGGTTCCTCTCAGGGGTATTCCAATATGTTTTCAAACGTTTCCAGTTTACATAGAATTTCGAAGCACGCCCTTTCAAACTTTGACCAGCTTTAAATACAACTAGTGTATCACAAATACCTGTTTCACATTTAATACGGTTCACTTCTTCAAGTCATTCTTTCGTTGTAAACGGTGAATCGTCGAGATCGTACTGCAAGAAATTCACGTGGTTGTTTTGAATCTCGTTGTTGTTTGAACTCGATCTTCCACTTGCCATGTTCGCCATAAATTCCATCACTTTCATCTGCAGTTGAGCTTGAATTTCCATCATTTGAATCATCGTCATCGGTTCGACTTGGGCAGCATTATCTTGATTTTGTTGATCCATTTTGGATGAATTCGTTTGCACAAAGAACTCGGTGAAACTCGTAGAATTTAGGTTCTAATTATTTCTTTGTGAAGAAAGAACCAATCCCGCTTCTGATGTTAAATGATGAAACACTTCAGGGTGGTTCACGTGTTGTTTATTCACAATTTATCAGTGGGCAAAAATGGTACACTCAGGTTATGTTATGTTTGTTACTAACTTGACCTTGTCTCTTAGGATGCGGCGTCGGGCGTTGTTAGAGAGAGAGAGAGAGAGCGTAGAGAGGGATCATCTAAAGCCATCGCTTCAGATCACAGAGTGCTTGTACATAAGGTCTACTCTATGGCCTCAGCATATTATATCAATTCATAGGGGGCACGAAATTCAGATTGCTTACATATTATATAAGACTAGCTGACCCCGCGAACTCCGTTAAATAAGCACGTTCCCATTAGGTTAGGTGGAGGGGTGAAAATTTAGGGTTGTATGTATTTTTGTGTGCTGTACCATAAAAAAATTGAAATAAAAAAATTTGTCCAAAAACATTGAAAAAAAGTTAGGGGTTGACCACCCTTGACATTTAGGGGGATGAAAAATATATTTTGGCCGATTCCCGATCTTACCCGATATGCACATAAAATTTCACGGAAATCGCTCTAGCCGTTTCGGACGAGTTCGGCCACAAATTGCAAACAGGAGAATTTTATATAATAGAAGATAATATCATATCATATTACTTATTCTACTGTGACAAAGTGTTGTTAACGCATTAACAGATTTCCTTACAATTCCGCATCCGTTACGTTATCCTTTTCCTTACATTTCATTATGTTTCTGAAATAGATAAATAAAGCAATAGCAGAGACATTGTCCCTGGCAATAATGAAGGTTATGAACATATGGCGAGAAAACGCTTTTTACTAACGAGTTTATTATGGAAAAAGTCATATTCTTTCTTCAACTGAATTTTTCGTCCATACTTTTCTATATTCAAAAAGGAATTTTTCGTGTCTGCTCCAAAAGGTTTTATTAGAACTGCTACATAATATGTTTCGACCCTCTCAAAAATAGGGCCATCTTCAGGCATCTGCAGACAAAATACAAATATGTACGAAAACAGTCATCAAACAACAAGAGAAAACAACAGAAAAATATACGAAAGAGAGATCACAAGTATGAAGGGCAATCAACCTACAAAAACAGTTAATTGTAAATAGATTTTGAAAAAATATCTTACATGTTAAAAACTTTTAAAACAAAATCATTCGCCGATAGTAAAAGAAAAACATTAATATGTCACATTATCAAGAAGGCAGATCCATCGAGCAGAAAGTACAGAAACAACGAGAGAAACAACAACAGAAACCGCAGAAATGACTGAGTTCCTGCTGAGTGTCAATAAAAGCTTAAATGTTAAATGTCAAAACTAGGAAAAGGGGAAGAATGGAGTCAACATGATGGGAGGAGGTCGAGTGAATGCGGACAAATTAGAAGTTCAGGGAATTTTTGTTGGGTGAAGTTTACTTGGAGTGTTGTGTTGTACATAATGTATTTTTTCTAATGTGTCGCATAAACTTCTGTTATGACGATGCAGGGCTCTAACGAGGGAATGTGGCCGGAGTTCGAGAGGATGTGTTCTGCGAAAGTAGACTTGTGGTTGTTGGTCCTAATGGCTCTGAAGTGTTCATCGATTTTTGTTTTGATGCTTCTAAAGAATCGGCCTATGTAGAAACTTCCACATGAAAAATTTAGTTGATAGACTCCCATTTTTTCGATCGGATTGACTTCATCTTTACCCCTGGAGAAGATCGATTCAGGAGAGTTCTCAACTTTCGAGTATATTTGAATATTGAATTGCCTCAAGTGTTTTTGAATCTTCTCCGAAACCTCAGGAATATATGGGATGCTCCTGAAAGTAATGTTCTCATCTGTTATAGGGGTTGAATGAGTGTAACGTCCAATCATGATCTTGTGGGAAATCCTATGAAAGGTGTTCTGCACTAAATTCATGGGGAAGCCATTCTCATGTGCTATCTGCAGAATGATAATATATTCCGTTTCAAAATCCTCAGGGGACAACGGGGTTGTCAGTAGTCTATGGAGGAAGGAACGGAACGCGGCAAGCTTGTGCTGGAGTGAATGATTTGAAGAGAAGGGGATCACATGATCCGTTGTTGTGGGCTTCCTGTAGATGAAGAACTCGATCTTATCATCTCTTAAGCGTAAAAGTAAGTCCAGAAACGGAAGGGTGCCGTTCGTCTGCATCTCAACGGTGAAGGTAATTCTAGGATGAAGTGTGTTGATGAAGTCTAGGAACGTAACGAGGTCAGATTGGTTCCCCAGAAAGACGCAAAAAATATCATCAACATACCGTCTCCAAAACAGAATATGTTTTCTGAACTGGTTATTGACTTTTAGTTTATTCTCAAGATCTTTAAGAAAGCACTCCGCCAGCAATGGCGCCAAAGGAGATCCCATGCTTAGGCCGTTTTTTTGGGTATAAAAACGGTTGTTGAATTTGAAAAAATTATGTCCTAGGGAAATTTGTAGTAGATCCGTGAGAGAGGACACAACATCATCGTCAAAGTCGAAAAAGACTAAAAGTTGGTCAATTAATTTTGCGGATTCAATCGGTGGTGTAGATGGGTACAAGTTGACTATGTCAAAGGAGACTATGGTCGATCCCTTGGGAACCCTGAGGTCTTTGATCTGCTGCACCAGTTCTGAAGAATTTGATGGCCCTATTTTTGAGAGGGTCGAAACATATGTAGCCGTTCTAATAAAACTTTTTGGAGCAGACACGAAAGTTTCCTTATCATATCAAAAAACCTCCAATGAATAAGATGAATAACAGATCTAACATACTTTTCTCTACTTGAAGAATTTCCCCTTCATACAGCCATTATATCAATTTATGACGTCAGTTACTCTCCCCGTGTACAAAATCGCATATTTCAGTCTAACCAACGCACGATCGTGGCGCTGACTACCACTTTTCGCGTATATGTTATATACATCTTCCATATTTCATATTCAGAGCATTTGAGGACATGAAGTTTGGCAACATAGTCTTATAATAATTCTTATACAGTGCGATTAATGGACGTCCGTTATACTCTGTTATCTTTAAAAAACTGTTTTGAATGCGCGACCTCGCTTCTCGATGAAGTGTTTGTTGCTGCATTTGTGAATACTTACCTTTGAAAATCGTCTATCCAGATATCGCCGTGTGATGAACTTTGGGAAGAAAAGGGGATCATAGCATGTGGATTTACTGATTGACTTCGTGTTCATTACACCCAAACTACAGAGTGTCCCAAGTTCGAGTGCCTATTAGACGTTTCTGAAGAACTGGACATATTTGAAATATGAAAATTGGCATGATATTGATTCAGAGAATCTCGAATAACTTTCGTCTTGAAAATTATTGATCTGCTATATAACTCATTGTCAGTCAATTTTATGCATATTAAATCAAAAATAACGAATAATAAGTGTGTGGGGATGAAATCCATCACAGAAATTGGGCACAATAGACCTCAAGGTCGCAGTGGATTGTAACCCCTCTCACTATAACTATAACACTATAACTATCACAGAAATTGAAACGAAGCACTTGACACGATGACCGTCGATGAAAGCAAAGATCATGGATCAATGATTCTCTAAATTTATTTAGATTATCAAATTATTGAAGCAATATCGATTTTCAGCAATATACAGGATGTCTCAAGTTCAAGTACCTATCAGACGTTTCTGGGGATCTGGGCATATTTTGAATCTGGAATTGGGATTGTGGTATCTTTTGAAACTCCCTACTGAGCTTAAATATTTTTTGATCGTGAGCACTCCTGGTTATACAAGGAGTGAAAATAACTTTGTTCGAAATTTTTTTTCAATTTTCTCGTTTCGGTTATGATTGAGTTTTTGATGCTGAATATATTTTTTATTGAAGCCATTGAAATATCGAAAAGAAGCGAGAATAAAAGCCAATGATTCGTAGTTATTATTATTTATGTTCATTTTTCTTATTCTCAACATCCTGAGCGTTGACCGTTCTCCTAACATCGAAGCAGTGCACTGCGAAAAGAAATATGATCATAGGGTGTTTCAAATTTTGTGTCGAAAACTGTGATCGAAAAATGGTATAACTTCTGTTTTTCGAAGTTGAACCCTATTTTTTTATGGTTGAACTGTGCGAAGAAAAAAAAAGAAAAGATGTTCTCGCTCCTAAATTCAGTAATTTCTGAGTTTATTTTTCATTGAAGTAATATAATTATTTTTCTTCTAGAATCCAACGCAATCATAAGAATTTTTATTTGGAAATGAAACAGGACTATTCACGTGCTAATTGGCCACATTCGTTGAAAACGCCGGGGCAGGTTTTTGTTTGGAGGGGAACAGTCTTTTGCGCATATTTCAAAGGTGAAATAGCCATCCTCTGAAGTGAAATGGCTCCAACCCTCAGATTTTAAATAGAGAAGATAGGTTGTGTGATACCTCATATGAAAGCTTATGACGTCAACTTTCCATTTTGGTACTTTTTTCGAGTATTGGATTGAATCTGACGCAGGAAAAAATATATATCAGAATTGGACTAGTATTTTAGATTGCTCCAACTTAGGGACATTATCCTCCTTTCTCAGGAAAAAATGTTTATAATATTATGTAATTCCTGATCCGCGATAAGTCATCGACATTTTCTTGAAATTTGAAATATTTCTTCAACTATTTCCTCAGAAATTGTCTTCAAGAAGTGAGAAGCTATCCCTCTCGAATTTTCAATAAGGATTGGCCATGTGATATATAATTTGAGATCAATTGTACAAAGAAATGAAGCTTTTCATTGATTTTTAACATGGCCAATCCTCTCTATTAAAAATTCAAGGGGGGTAGCAAACCCGCTTAGGGGTGGCTATTTCTCTTCTAAACGGCAATTTCTGAGAACACATAGTTTTTAAAAAAATAATAATCACATAAGTGCGAAAATAAAAGCTGGCGTCGTGAGCTTCCATAAGAGTTATTATACATCCTATATTCCCTATTCAAAATTTGAGGTTGGGGGCTGCCCCGACAGAATTCATTAATTCATTCATTCCACCAAGTTAACGTTTCAGGAGAAAAGTGCAGAATTATTGCATTTAAATTGGGAGGAAAAACTCGGCTACAATATTAATGAAAGGAGTGGATTATTTCACATTAGAAATTCGAATTCTTTTGGATTTGCATTGTTCGAAATAAAATTGATGTAGGTAATGAGTTTAGGTAATAAATTTATTTTAATACTTCACCATGCTTCAAATAATCGTAGTACATCAACAAATTAATAGAAATCGAATAAGATATTCAGAAGGGTCAGCAAATCACTCATTTGAATCTTTGTGGGGTTTTTTCAAAAACACTAAGAATCTATAGAGGCACTTGTATAGATATTCACTCAATTTTGTTAATAAAAAAAACCAGTTTGACATGCGTAGGTTATTATTTTTTTAATGACATTTCATAATTATTGACTTATCAATATGTGAATTTTCACCGTTTGGAATTTGGTGTCATACTGAGATATAATTTTATTTGTTTATCCAAAAAACAATTTCACCATTCCAGAATATTTCAAAATTCGACGAAGTTGCCTCCCTTCATTCTGTTTTGTTTTCGCACAAATTAATCAGATTCTTATTCACCAGATCTTGAATGAGTAAATTCAGGTCCGACTATTGTATATTCTCCGTACAGAATCAGCTTTTTCGAAGTCCAAAACTTTAGGGTCAATTTTCATAGGCCGCTTCTTGGATGCCATAATTTATTATGAATTGATTTATTATGATGATTTTCCCTGTGAAGTACCTATTCTGAAAAAACATGAACGTGATTCTAACTGTTCTTATATTTGAAATTTAAACCCTAACTAGAACTATAACGAAGAATAGCGAAATTTTAGCGGAAAAATGGCTACAATTGGAGAGATCTAATGACATCGTTTCAGTGTTGTGTCTGTTGGTTATGATCGTGCACAGATATAATAATAACAAACAGTACGTCCATTGTCCATAAAGTCTTGCACTAGTTGGATTGAAATTCAGGTTTGAGCTTTTGAACGAAACACTGAAACACATCAAGCTATGTATCAAAATGTGCACTTTTTGAGACCGACTCAAAACGTGCACATACGATAATTTGTTCGACGTGTGTCAGAGTTTTTTTTTCGCTAGTTTATACCTGAATTTAAATCGAATTTGTGCAAGACTTAATGGACGCACATAAAAATAGGGTTGTAAGGGGATTAAGTAATAACTATAATCGTTGGTTAAAATTATAATCAGTTCTCCAAAGTCCTACATTAGATTTTATAAGTGCGTTTTGAATGTTTTAATAATAACAAAATAATTAGACACAACTGAGACAAGTCCTGGGGGGAACGCGGCGCGAGTGAAGCTATCCGTCCACGCACTACTTCACGAACGAACGTGGTGCAGTAAATATACAAGAGTTCTGCTGGAGATGCTCTCACACTTTAGTGACAACTGACTAGTGTTCCGATCAGAAGATTGTAATCACTCCGATCACGGGGAGTTTGTACTAAACGAGATTCTAACAGTTACCTAGGAGGTTCCCGTTGCAGGATGCCTCTGAACAAGAGTTCCCTGAGGATGCACTTGCCGGTAGAGAGTTGTAAATCTCAACAATCGCGATAACAGAAGAGCAAAATACTAATCTGATGCCACGTGTGATGACCGCACGGGTTTTTATGCGTTTACGTTATCTACTAAAGAGTATTATGTAGGCGCCACTGTCGCGGTTGTCCAGTTGGCAGCGGTCGAGGTCATCCTGCTGCTAGCGCTCGGCGGGTGGGACCACGTACCGTTGGTTGCTGCGCGTGTTTGTAGGCGCTCGCTTCGTCGTGTTGCTACAGGCTCCCCTTCTGGCGGCGAAGTCGTCTCGACGAGTAGGCCAGGATCTTCTTCGTTCGTCTTCTTGGGTCTACCTCTTCTTCGGATGGGGTGTGTGGGCGATTCTTCGTTCTCAAGACCTTTGCATGGTGTTGTCTGAGGCGTGATAGATACCGATGACTTCTTCTTGGTTTTCTTGACTTGTGATGGCATATGATGTCGGACTTCTTTGCTCTCTGATGACATATGGACCATCTCGTCGTGGAGCTAGTTTGGCAGAAAAGCCTTCTGCTTTCTTGCTCAGTGGTTTCTTGTTTACCCATACTAGTGTTCCAGGAATGAGATTTGGAACCGGTCTTCTTCTTTCATTTGCGTACTTGTTGCGTCTATCTTGTTCTGATTCTTGTACCTCATGAGCTGTTTTCAGGGCTTCTTCTAGTTGAAGTAGCTTCGGGGTAATTTCAGGGACGAAGTTCTCATTCAATATGATGCTTCTTAGGTCACGATGAACTTCACCAGGGCTTCGCAATTCTCTTTCAAATGTGAGAAATGCTGGGGTGGAGTTTGCTGCTTGACATTTTGCTGTATTCATGGCAAAACGGATGGCTAGCAAACTTTCTGGCCATTTAGTATGTTGCTTCTGTACGTAAATAGAGAGTTGAGTCTTGATATCTCTATTTCTTCTTTCCACTGGATTTGCCTGTGGGTGGTACACTGGGATGCAATGGTGGTCGAATCCTAGGCAATGCACTGTTTGCTGCATTACGGCGCTTATGAATTGACTACCGTTATCACTGAGTATTCGACGGGGAGTTCCAAATCGTAGGCAAATCTCGTTTATGAGTGTTTCCGCGCACTTTTCAGCAGATGCTATTCGCAGTGGGAATAGTTCTACCCATCTGGTGGCCATGTCTTCGAATATTAAAATCCATCTGTAACGTTGAGTGGATTCAGGTAATGGTCCCATGAGATCTAGTGCGACGATTTCGAATCGCTGTCGAGCGGGAGTTGTCAATACTTATCCTGCGGGTTTCT
Source organism: Adalia decempunctata (assembly GCA_951802165.1). NCBI lineage: Eukaryota > Metazoa > Arthropoda > Insecta > Coleoptera > Coccinellidae > Adalia > Adalia decempunctata. The sequence goes on along the minus strand of OX637701.1, from coordinate 36,322,905 downwards.
GGTTATCTATTTTATAACGCTGGCATTCTGTGCACTTGGTGATGAAGTTTATCACGTCCTAACGTACTTGTGGCCAATAGTAATTTTGTATAATACGTCTCAGGGTGCGTTCTACTCCATAGTGTCCTGCTTTGTTATGGTTTTCCTCTAAAATCTTGTGACGGTCTGCTTGTGGTATAACCAATTGAGCTTCGTCTTGTTTTGAATCTCTCCCATAATGATAGAGAACTCCTTGGGACATAATATAACCTCTTTGTGACCATCTGTGAGCTTTCTCTGCGAGAGTGCCTTCAAGGTCTCTGACTATCTCGTGTAGGTCTGTATCCTCGATCTGTTCAGATCGTACCTGTGCTGATCCTTTTCTAGGTATATCTATAGAAATTAAGACAATTTGCAAGTCTCTTTGCTTCGTTTCGTCCAGTGGTGGTCTTGATAAGGCGTCTGCAACCACATTAGCTCTTCCGGGTCTATATTCTATGGTCAAGTTATATGGTTGTATTTGAAGGGGCCAACGTGCTAATCTTCCACTTGGGGATTTCAGACTCATTAACCATCGAAGAGGCTGATGATCAGTTATAACTATGGTTTCGGCGTCCTCGATATATCCTCTATATTTGTTCAGACCATATACAATAGCCAAGGCTTCCCGTTCCGTGGTACTGTAGTTCTGCTCAGCTGATGATAACAGTCTGCTGGCGTATTCAATGGGCCTTTCTTCATTTTTAGATCCTTGTAATAGGACTGCTCCTAGCGCATACTGACTAGCATCTGTTCTGAGTATAAATGGTAGCGTTGCGTCTACCTGTCGTAAGACGGGCATTGTAATGAGTCTTTCTCGTAACGTTTCAAACGCGTTCTGACACTCTTTGTTCCATTGCCAAGGAGTATTCTTTTTGGTTAAGTTTGTCAGAGGACGGGCTATTTGGGAGAATTCAGCTATAAATATCCGAAACCATGAACATGCCTGCAAGAATGATTGTAATTGCTTTAGGTTAATAGGTGGAGGTCTTTCCCTGATCGCGGCTACTTTATCCGGATTCGCCTTTATTCCTTGCGGTGAAATAATATGTACTAGTATCTTGACTTCTCTGCATCCCAACTGACACTTGTCGCGATTCAGTCGCAAGTTGTACTTCGCGAGTGTTTGGAACAAATCTTTCAGGTCTGCTATGTGCTGCTCTGTGCTGACCGATAATAGTACCAAGTCGTCTAAATATGCTAGCACCAAAAGATTCGGACGTGACCGACGAACTCGATCTATCATTCGTTGAAACGAGGCTGCTGCATTCTTGAGTCCGAAAGGCATCCGTTTAAATTTGTACGTTCCGAAAGGGTTGATGAAAGACGTTTTATCCCTATCGTCGGGGTGTACTGGAATCTTCCAGTATCCAGCTCGTAGGTCTAATGTCGATAAGGCGATATGACCTCGGGTTTCTTGGAGCAAATCGTCGATGCGTGGTAGAGGGTAGGTATCACTCCTGGTAATGGCGTTTACTTTTCTATAATCTATACATATTCTTGTGTCTCCCCCTGGTTTCGGCACCATCACTACAGGCGAGGCCCACAGCGAATCACTCTCATCGATGACGTCTTCTTGGAGCATTTTATCTATTTCTTGCCTCAAAATGGCTGTCTTTTGGGGTGTTAATCGATATGGTGGTGTTGCTACTGGCGCGTGGTTACCTGTGTCGATCCTATGCTCCTACACTGTGCACGGCGTATCTATTGGTCGAAATAGATTTTGATTCTGATCTAATAACTTATTTATGCGACTCCGTTCTTCTGAGCTGAAGTCGACGCATTCTTCTTCTCCCAGAGATAGCTCTGACTCATTGGAGGCCGTTAAGTTGATGTCATCCTCGACGATATCAAGGGTCGAAATATCCATGGTGTCGTCCCACCATTCGTCTACGTCATGCACGGCGGCTTCCCACATCCATTCTTGTTGCGAAGGAGAAGGGCGGTACAGAGGGGTTTGTTTTGGTTCCTCTGTACAATATTCTTCCGATACTGGCGTGTGGATTCGGTGTGCTTCAACGTTCACAGATGCCACGATTGGGTGAGCTCCTCTGGCATTTTGTGGAGGACGTATCCTCTTACCATCTTCTTCAGGGAACCAATGGAATTTTTCATTTGGCCCGTCTCGGAAGGCTCATGTTCCGCCAGCTATGTCTAAAATTATTTTGGCGTCTTGTAGGAAATTCATTCCTAACAGTGTTCTGTTGTCGGGCGAATGAGGAAGAACAATAAAAGTTGTCTGGATCTTCTTTCCTTCTAACTTCACCTCCATTCGGCAGGTTAGGATTTTGCCTGTCCTTAATTTTCCGTCCGCATATCTATAATGGGCATTTATGGTGTGAAATGATACCTTTTTCTGTTTGAGTTGCTGATAAAGCGAGGCTCCGGCAACGCTGATTCGTGCCCCGTATCTATACAAGCTACTCCGGGTATTCCTAGTATATTTAATGCTAGCATGGCTCTATTTCTCATTTGGGTGGGTTGTGCAGCTTGCACTTCCTGAGCCATGTGTAACGCGCAGAAACCGTATGGGTCGCTTGAGGTTGGTTACAAGTCGGGCAGTTTCTCCTCATAACACCTGGACGGCCGCAACCATAACATTCGATGGATCCCGCGTCTTCAGGTGTCCTTGTTGGCGAGTCCTTTTTTTCCATGAAATGTTTTTTCTTTTTCCTGCATTCTTCCTCTGTATGGCCAGGAAATTTGCAGAATGTGCATTTCTTTCGCTTTTCGTTATCTTGGTTTGGCCTTGAACCTTTGTCTCTGTGGTTTTCTCCAAGATCTTCTTCTACTCGGCGTCCTGCTGTTAGTAGGTCTTGGAAACTTGTCACTTGGTTCCTAGGTACCTGACTCCTAATCGATAGATGGATAAGGCTGTACACAAGATCTAATTGGAGTTCTTCGTTTCCATCTATAGCGGCAATTTCAGCTAGAAGCGATCGTTTTTTGTTCAAAAACGCGTCTAGAGGTTCTCTTTCTCTTTGAGGTGTGGCGAAAACATCTCTAAAAATTTTGTATGCCTCTCTCTTCGGTGCAAACTGTGTTTCGATGGTCTCTTTGGCTTCTATCCAAGTTTCCACCAGAGTCCCTTTACCTCTCCACCAGGTGATGGCTTCTCCTGTTAGTACTAGGGGTAAGCTATCTAATGCTTCCTTGTCGGTGATAGCTTCTACCGTTTTGTAAAGATCTACGACTTTTTCTAGATCCCTTTCTCCGCTAAAACGCGCAGTGCTGGCCTCAAAACTTCGCTGACGATTCCTACCAAAGAGCTGGTCCAGCTGATCCTGTGTGATCTGGATTGCCATCTTCGCACTGAGTCGCGGGCTCTGTCGTCGTTCTGCCGTTATGATCGTTTTTTTTTCCAGTCTTCGAATCCGTAAACACTTTTAGTTCTTAGAAAAAATTTAGTTCACTACGTCCGACCCCTTTCTCGTGGCCGTAAGTTCACGCATTAAAGTTAGGCGCCAATTTGTAAGGGGATTAAGTAATAACTATAATCGTTGGTTTAAATTATAATCAGTTCTCCAAAGTCTTACATTAGATTTTATAAGTGCGTTTTGAATGTTTTAATAATAACATAATAATTAGACACAACTGAGACAAGTCCTGGGGGGAACGCGGCGCGAGTGAAGCTAATCGTCCACGCACTACTTCACGAACGAACGTGGTGCAGTAAATATACAAGAGTTCTGCTGGAGATGCTCTCACACTTTAGTGACAACTGACTAGTGTTCCGATCAGAAGATTGTAATCACTCCGATCACGGGGAGTTTGTACTAAACGAGATTCTAACAGTTACCTAGGAGGTTCCCGTTGCAGGATGCCTCTGAACAAGAGTTCCCTGAGGATGCACTTGCCGGTAGAGAGTTGTAAATCTTAACAATCGCGATAACAGAAGAGCAAAATACTAATCTGATGCCACGTGTGATGACCGCACGGGTTTTTATGCGTTTACGTTATCTACTAAAGAGTATTATGTAGGCGCCACTGTCGCGGTTGTCCAGTTGGCAGCGGTCGAGGTCATCCTGCTGCTAGCGCTCGGCGGGTAGGACCACGTACCGTTGGTTGCTGCGCGTGTTTGTAGGCGCTCGCTTCGTCGTGTTGCTACAGGGTAGTAATATTATTGTAGCGGACGAAGTTCGCCTGAATACGTCTCTGGACTCTCTGATCCCACGTACAGAATTCTAGAAGCTCCCAAATACTATCTCGACCGTTCTCGACAGGACCGTATGGATATATAAAGACGCGCACGTTGGGGACCAGTTAGTTACTACCTGAAGAGAGCCGAATCGAATTGCGAATCGCGAATATCGAGTTGTGAATATAAACAGCATTTTTGTAGATGAATTTCTCCATAAGTGTGTTCATTAGTTAATAAAGAGATGAAGTAGCAAAAGGAAAACACACTTTGATTTTTGTAATTATATACTTTGACGATCGATTTCGGCACTAGGCCATTATCAAGTCAGCTGGAACGAATAAAATTCACTTACATTGAGAGACAGACTAATATAAAATATCAAACATTTCAAACAATTTTTTAAGAAGATGAACACGTGAGACAGGCTTTATATATTTACTACTCACTGTCAGTGTAATATGTGTTCTGTGAGGTTTAAGTATTGTCATGAATCGGTAAAAGAGTTTGAAAGAATGTGATGAGGCACAGCAATCAAATTCCTCAAATTTTCAATCAGATTTTTCTCTCAATCGGCTATTGCGTCTCAACGATCAGTGGGATATGGTGTTCAGGTTATGTCAATATAGGTTAATGACGGTGACTTGCATGTCAACTCTCATGAGCAGACTTTTATGGTGTCGAGTTCTGTGTACACATACAGGGGGTCAAGAAAAAGAAGGAGTCAGTAGTCGAGGGGCAGGATCCGCTTGAACAAATTGGGTGCTGGGAAATCTTTAATCTCGTTGAGAAGATGTTCATCGCCTTTGTTCCTCAAAATCTCGAGTTGTTCTAAGAGAGTAAGTTTATAGAAATCACTGTGAGCATGAATTATAGTAAGGTTATCCAGTGAGGTGGAGTGCCCGAGTTCAAGCAAATGTTCTCCCATGGCAGAGTGAGGTCTATTTTTATATGTTCGCTGAATCTAATTTTGGAAGCTCTAGTGGTCATACCTATGTAATAGGCAGGACAACTGTTGCAGGTTATTTTGTAAATACCGCTCCTTTGGCCGGTTTCTTTCTTGGGTTTATTATTCATAATCATGCGTTCTAGTGTGTTGTGTGAGGTGTTGACGAGATTGAGGTCAAAGTCGGCAAGCAGGGAATGCAATCTGCGGTTGAGCACACTGAAATAAGGGACCGAAATATAGGACTTCTTTACATGGGTGTGTGGATATATTTTCTTGAGGACCATTTTATTTTTTATAGAGTTCAGGATATTATCAACAAATGGTGTAGTGTACGAATTCTTGACCGCAATCTTATAAATGTTCTGAAGTTCTCTCTGGTAATTGTCAGGTGAAAGAGGGATGTTGAGTAGACGATTTAAAAGAAAGTAAAAGGCTGTTTTCTTGATCCTAGGTGAATGGTAAGAGAATCTGGGGATTCCAATGTCAGTCTGAGTTGGTTTCCTATATATGTTGTATTCGAATGAGTTGTCTGGTCGGAGGGTGATGTTTAAATCTAAGAAGTTGATGCTATTATTATTGGAAATTTCAAATGTGAACTGTATTCTACAAAGGGAATTGATGAAAGTAAGGAAGGACTCCAATTCCAGAGCAGTGCCGGACCATATGCAGAAGACATCGTCGACATATCTCCTCCAAAGAATGATGTTTCGGCTGATTGTGTGCTCAAAAATCGGAGATTCCACGTAATCGACAAAAATGTTGGCGAGAAGACCGCTAAGAGGTGATCCCATGGGCAGACCATCTGTCATGGAGTAAACCCTCCTATCGAAGGAGAAGAAATTTTGTTTTGTGATGAGTTCTATTAGGCTCATCATCATTTGGATGTCATCCTGGTCAATATTGAAAGTATTCCTTGCTGGACAATTGGAGATATAGTCTCTAAGTAATCTGAGGGATTCGGCTATTGGAATGTTGGTGTAGTGGTTGACAATATCAAAGGATGTCAAAATGTACCTGTCTTGTGGCGTTAAAAAGGTGAAATTGATGTTGTTGATTAACTCTGATGAGTTTTTTATAGACAGGGGTGATGTATAACCGATATGTTTCATTATAATTCGATTAATGAACTTTGATGCCTTATTTGCAGGAGAACCAACTGCTGAGGTAACGGGTCTGTTATTTTTATCTGCTTTGTGTAATTTAATGAGACTATATAAATTAGGTAGTTGGGGATTTTTCTCTTTTAGACTATGAACATTCAGACCGGGTTCGAATTTTTGAAGGGTGGGTGGTGTCTTCTTGAGCATTTTGTTAAGTTGAAGGACATATTTGGCTAGTGGGGTATTTCTGCTTTCAACAATATCGTTATCTTCAAAAAATTTTAAAGTTATGGTGGCATATAGGGAAGTAGGGAGGACGACCAAGCCTGCATTTTTATCCGCTTTAGTGATTGTGAGGTTGTTGGTGTTAATTTTCGATTTAATAGATTTCAATGTAATCGCGAATTGTCTTTTAGTGAAATTAGGTATAGCACTGTCAAACATGTTCATCTTACCTTTACTATATTCTAGTACAGTTTTGACATCGTTATGCACAACATTATAAAGAGGGTATCTTCGAAGTTGCAATTCCAAATCGATAGCTAGGGAATGTATATCCACTCCTCGAGGAGCAGGCGCAAATTTATGTCCCAGATTTAGTAGAGTTGTTTGTAATCATTGTAATCCCCAGATTCTCTTACCATTCACCTAGGATCAAGAAAGCAGCCTTTTACTTTCTTTTAAATCGTCTACTCAACATCCCTCTTTCACCTGACAATTACCAGAGAAAACTTCAGAAAATTTATAAGATTGCGGTCAATAATTCGTACACTACACCATTTGTTGATAATATCCTGAACTCTATAAAAAATAGAATGGTCCTCAAGAAAATATATCCACACACCCATGTAAAGAAGTCCTATATTTCGGTCCCTTATTTCAGTGTGCTCAACCGCAGATTGCATTCCCTGCTTGCCGTCTTTGACCTCAATCTCGTCAACACCTCACACAACACACTAGAACGCATGATTATGAATAATAGACCCAAGAAAGAAACCGGCCAAAGGAGCGGTATTTACAAAATAACCTGCAACAGTTGTCCTGCCTATTACATAGGTATGAGACCACTAGAGCTTCCAAAATTAGATTCAGCGAACATGTAAAAAATAGACCTCACTCTGCCATGGGAGAACATTTGCTTGAACTCGGACACTCCACCTCTTTGGATAACCTTACTATAATTCATGCTCACAATGATTTCTATAAACTTACTCTCTTAGAACAACTCGAGATTTTGAGGAACAAAGACGATGAACATCTTCTCAACGAGATTAAAGATTTCCCAGCACCCAATTTGTTCAAGTGGATCCTGCCCCTCGACTACTGACTCCTTCTTTTTCATGACCCCCTGTATGTGTACACAGAACTCGACACCATAAAAGTCTGCTCATGACAGTTGACATGCAACTCACCGTCATTAACCTATATTGACATAACCTGAACACCATATCCCACTGATCGTTGAGACGCAATAGCCGATTGAGAGAAAAATCTGATTGAAAATTTGAGGAATTTGATTGCTGTACCTCATCACATTTTTTTAAACTCTTTTACCGATTCATGACAATACTAAAACCTCACAGAACACATATTACACTGACAGTGAGTAGTAAATATATAAAGCCTGTCTCACGTGTTCATCTCTTTAAAAAAATTTTTGAAATGTTTGATATTTTATATTAGTCTGTCTCTCAATGTAAGTGAATTTTATTTGTTCCAGCTGACTTGATAATGGCCTAGTGCCGAAATCGATCGTCAAAGTATATAATTACAAAAATCAAAGTGTGTTTCCCTTTTGCTACTTCATCTCTTTATAAACAGCATTATTAGCAAGTGTGTAAATAAATCAGTATTAGTTATTGTACATAAATTAGTGTGATCAGTTAGTGGTATTGTAAATAAATTGGACATTTAAATTCAGCAGACGATTTGTTTAACCCCGAGAACGTAACATTAGGGTCAGGTGTGGGGTCAATTGAACTGCTGTGCTAATTAAATAGTGGATTTCATTGTGGAACCTTTGAATGCCGACAACAAGATCCCAAAAGGAGAAAATGGACCAGGCGAGTATGGAATTTTTCAAGCAAGCCTTTGAACAAATGAGCTTGAAAATGTAAGAAACTTCTAGAGAAATGAGCTTGAAGAAAATGGAAGAAAATTTTCGAGAAATGAGCTCGAAATTAGAAGAAAAAATGGATAAAATGGAAAATAAGGTGGAAGAAAATTCTCGAGAAATGAGCTTGAAAATGGAAGAAAATTCTCGAGAAATCAGTTCAAAAATGAACAATTGTAATGAATTGGTGAGTCAAATCGCATTGGATGAGAAAATGTAAACTATCAAGGAAGTAATAATAGATAAAGTTAATGAAAAATTTGATAAGGTTGACGAAAAAATTGAAGAATTCAATGAAAAATTTGATAAAGTTGACGAAAAATTTGAAGACAGAAATAATTGAACAGCATGCCAAGTTGATAGAGTCCCTGAAGAGAACATCACATGGAAAAGAAACTCTAGCCTCACCATCCAATAACTTCGTGAAATCGGAATACAACACAGAAAGTATTAAAATTCAATTCAATTCAATGCAATTTTATTCGCCAAGTACATAAAGTAATTTACAATTTAATTGACAAAACAAGCAAAAGCGGACGACTGTGCAGCGACTACATAGCCGATCACAGTAAATGCCATGGCACACACTGTGTAGCACAGACGCATGAAAATTGAACCTCCAACTTCTGATGGCAAAACACCTTGGTGCACGTACCAGAAGCAATTTGAAGCAGCAGCGAATGCCAATGGTTGGGGAGAGGAAGAGAAAGCGACAGCCTTTATTGTTGCACTGAGGGGAGATGCATTGAATATACTTCAGACTGTTCCTGCAAGTGTAAAGCCTAAAGAACCTGTATATTCGATTTCCCAATTGAAATTGGAATAGAATTGTATATTCACTCAGGTTAGCAATCAGTCAACAATATATGACAATCTTGCATTTTACTAATGTAGAACACTAATCCTGGGTCATTGAATTATAGGTAGAATAACATTCATTCGAATAAAGATACTCTAAGTAAGAACTAGTTGCAATCCATTACATGGCGATCCTGCCCAAAAATGTCAAAAAGTTAATGACTGCATATATTGAGATCCTGCCCAAAAATGTTAAAAAGTTAACAACTACATATATTGAGATCGTTTGATTTTCTGAATTGGAAATGGGATCTTCCAACTCGAAGGATACAAAATGAGAAGTTTCCGAAAATGGTGCCATAAACTCAAATTTCATCGTACAGGAGAGTGAATATAACATCACCAAAGATCAAGGTTGTCCTTTTCCTGATACTGGCTATATTGGTACTGGATGTTGTTTTCAAATTATATAAAGCCCATAAGAAGAATATAGAGAGACGAGTCAGAAGAAATCTCAACGCATCCCTGGGTTCTGTTGCTGCAATATAGACAAGAGTGGTAGATGTGAGTGAACTATTTAAGAACAACAAGGTTGTGAGTAAACTCAACATTATGTTCCATCTGAAGTGATTTTTCAGTGACTTTAATTATAAATATTTCAATTATGTTTTAGTTAGTTAACTACTTTATGTGTTTAAGGTCTGAGGATGGCAAAACCATCATAACTATTTATATTATATTGGTCATAGGTGAGTAAGCCTGTAAGTAATCTGCCTACCATTGTCACAGACTCATGAAAACAAAAGATGACGAGCTAAATTCAAGGATAGAGCAGGTAACATTTGCATTGAAAAATACCGCCAAGAGAGTTTTGAAGAAAGAAGTTCCTAAAACAAAGGTAACAAGAAATGATATTCAAGACAATCTGGTAAGTTTATTCAATGAGTTCACGCAGATTTTGATGAATACTTGGGATACATTAGACAACGTAGATAAGCATGATTGCAAAACTTCTTTTCTTTATATTAGAGATAAAGTAGTACGCTCATTTCAAGTGCTGGGAGTAAAAATAAAAGTTCCAACTTCATGTCTAGTACAAATTGACCCATTAATTTTCGACGAGGAAATAGAAGAAAAAAACTCATCAGACATTATGACCACCACAACAAGCGATTTTTTCAGTTTAGCAAGTAGGTTACTTCCCACTCAATTCGATGGCAAAATTGAAAATTTACGGTCATTTCTAGATTCATTAGAGCTTTCGAAAAATATTAGTGTAAACAATCAAAATAACGCAGTTGCATTTATAAAGACAAGGATAACAGGCAAAGCTCGCGATTTGATCACCGAAGAAGATAATATTGATGCTATAATTTCCAAGTTGAGGAACGGAATTAAAGGGAAAAGTTCTCGTTTATTATCAGCTAAACTTTCAAATTGTAGACAAAATCATAAAGACCCTGCTGTTTATGCCTCCGAAATAGAAATTTTATCTGAAAAACTACAAAACGCGTATATCAGCGAAGGAGTGCCCAGAGAGGTCGCGGAAAATTACTCTGTGGAAGCCACGGTACGCTCACTTACTCAGAATTCTTATAAAGAAAGAGCAAAATTAGTCATTGAAGCTGGTTCATTCAAGTCGGTGCAAGAAGTACTTTCTGAATTTGTCAGTTCTGCGAACAATCAGCCCACAAATAATGTACTCTATTTTGGACACTATCGGCGTGGGCGAGGTTTTCCCAATAGACATAATTTTGGAAACAGATATAATCAGAATAACCGTCAAAATAAAAACAATTTCTCGGAACAAAACATTCGTAATCAAAATCAACGTAGAGGCTCGAGAGGAAATATGCGTTATGGAAACGCACCTAGAGAAGTTAGATTCCTTGAAAATATTGACAATAAAGCCCGCAACGGACGGCGAGCGATATATTATATCTCATATACTACACCAATATCGCTCCTTATGAAAATGCACCAAGCCCCGCGGACGACGCTATAATATATATTCCGATATTACGATATTTTTCCATACTAAAATGACATATGTCAATGCAAAGCTATAATATATATTATAGCTTTGCATTGACATATGTCATTTTAGTATGGAAAAATATCGTAATATCGGAATATACGAGTATATTATAGCGTCGTCCGCGGGGCTTGGTGCATTTTCATAAGGAGCGATATTGGTGTAATATATGAGATATAATATATCGCTCGCCGTCCGTTGCGGGCTTAATTCGGAAAACCCTTAGACCATAGAAATAGGAGACACAGCATCTCATTCATAAATTCGGGAATTGATGAAGCCAAAATTCAGTCAGACTTCAATGAGTGGGACGAAGATAGCATAAAGGATAGCAATATCATTTTACATTTATGTGGCAACATTGCAGAATCTAACTTTGAAAAATCCAGTGGCGTGGAGTTATTGATTTTGAAGAATGGAAATAAAATAACGAGTTAATAATATTTTTATGGCGAATTCATCAATATTGGTACGAGGGCGGTTTATAGAAATGTGAAATTATTTTGTACCCACTATAAATATATTTGAAGATTCGTATTTGATGCAAATGAATTATTGAACATATTAAAATGCGTAGCTTTTTCATATTACTTGGAATTAGTGAAAATAAGTATGAAAAATTATACAAAAACAATTGATTCTTTAGGAAGTCAATTAAGGTAAATAAAATAAACTACACGATTCATTGAATTCTGAAACTGACCACAAAAATTTGTAAATTCATGTGAAGGAATCAGATTTTCCTCTTCACGAGATTTTATAATAAATTGAGGTATTTTATCACGTTATTACAAATATGATAAGTAATGGCTGCTAAAAGCATCAAACCGAGTCATCAATATTTGAGATGAAAATCTACGGGGCGGCGAATTGCCGAGCGTACATTATATGCCTATGAACGGCGTTCAGTATGAAAAAAGCAACAATAATTCATGCCTCCTTTATTTATTCACAAAATTTAGCATAATTCCTTGAAGAAAATGAACCTCATTTATTCATCCACTATCCACATCATGAAGAAGAACATAATACAATCATAAAACCATAGTAAATCTACTGAATGCGATATTAAAATAAACATTGATATTGAAAACAGGACCATTTGTTGTTAACGGCTCCTCTCAAAGCCATATTACATTGAATAGTCATAGTTCTATTTGGAAGGCAGAATCCAAGTTGTACAGGGTCGTCAGGGATAGGAACGGACATGGCTACATCGTTCCGTCCTTGTCTGGACTGTTGAGGTTGATCATCTGTCTCTTCATCGAATTTCTGGACTTACGTCGTCTTCCAGTGAAAAACATCTCGATTTCTTGATCGCCCCTAATTGTTGATTTTCTTTCCCAAAATTGGAGAAACTTCTGGATCTATTTCTCAAATTATATCCTCCTTTCCATTTTTCTTCAGCCGGTTGTTGTGGCGAATGCTGAAGTGGCATCTTTCCGGTGTAGTTTAGCTCCAAGTTGAGCGCCAAGTTGTACAGGGTCGTCAGGGATGAATATCAAAACTACCCTTGGGTTAAGCTATCTTTTATTCGGTAATATGCCCTTCAGTTGGTAACGTTGATATGTGTCAACAAATAGTTTGTCACTACACCGAGAACAACAAAACTTTTCTAAAGTCAAAGTATGGTTTATTTCTCCTATGGTTCTAGTTTCAAAGGTTACTTAATCGACACACGTCAGCGAACAGAATCCAAAATTCTTAACACATTGGTTAATAATCTGCCGGACTATCCTGAAGCTAGCACCTACACTGCGCAATATAAATGCGTTCTGCTACAACTTGCCCCTCCACAAGTATAGTTCATGGAACACATGATACTATATTCAATTTCACAACTTAAATGAAAACCCTTTCTTTAATCTCGAAAAATATAAATTTATTTATCTGGTAAAACAGAATGATAAGCTTTCAAATGACTTATATGGAAAATGCCCCTTTCTTTGAAAACTGTGGGATATACTAAAAGATACGTACAATTTCCCAATTTTTTTGTATTTTATAAGGACCCTCGAAAAGTAACAGAAATTTTTTTGTTTCACCCTTCAACAAAGAAGAGGTTGGATTCGCCTTTAACAATACCAGATCTCCTATTTTGAAACCTGGTTGTGGTTCAATATTCATTCTATGACGTGCTATTCGTCGTGAAGCTTTACTTTCGAGGCTTTCTCGAGCCAGAATCAGTTTTTTATCTGAATCAATTTTTCCATTATTCGAGCTTACATGAAATTCGTCAGGTAAAAGCTTCAGAGATTCGGACCCAAACTGTAGTTCTTGGGGACTGAAGCCAGTGCTCTCGTGAACTAAACAATTGAAAAACCGCATAAATCGCGTTACTTCCCAGGCCCACTTAGAATGACATTCATGGCAATGAGTTCTAACCAATCGTCCAATCTCACGCATTACTCTTTCTGAGGAATTTGCTTGGGGATGTCGAATAGAACATAAGCGGTGTTGAATCCCCATTTGTTCGAGCGTCGTTTTCCACTTTTTAGAAGTAAATTGTGACCCGTGGTCCGTTAAAATATTTTCAATATGCCCTATTGTTGAATAATAGTCACGCGTAATTCGATTCAGTATTGCCGTCGTCGTAGCCCTTTTCAATGGATTCAGAGTGACGTATTTTGAAAAAACATCGATCACTACACAAATATACTCTGCACCGCCGCGACTTCTCGGTAGTGGACCATATATGTCCAAAGCTACGATCATATTTTTCTTAGTTGGAATGATAGGATTCAAGTCAGCCGCCGGCATTTTCGAACATTTTGCTTTTTGGCAAATATCACAACATTTGATAATTTTCTTGATATCTCGAGACATATTATTCCACCAAACTTCATTTCTCAAAACTCTCCAAGTTTTGTAACTTCCAAAATGTCCTATGGTCGTCTTCTTCTTCTTCCTCTTTCGATAGGACTGTGTCCTGTTTCTTTCTGCCTTCTTCCTGTTATTGTTGCGTCTCTTGAGATATCGAGCTCCAGCTTTCTTTCCATCTCTTTGGGGGGCGTCCCAATGGTCGACGTGTGTTTGGTTTCTGTGTTTCCGCCCATTTCGCTAGTCTTTCTGCTGGCATTCTCTCTACATGGTCTCTCCAGAATCTCCTGCGTGCTCTGATCCATCGGACCACATCCTGCATCTCTAGTTCTTCCCTAATGTCTGCACTCCTAACTCGATCTCTGAGTGTTACTCCTTTGATGCATCTTAAAATTCTCATTTCTGTTGTTCTTGCCATTCTCTTGGTTGTAGATGTTTCTGACCTCGTTTCAGCAGCGTATGTGAGCACTGGTCTCACACACGCTTTATATATACGAGTTTTTGATTTTTGGCTCATAGTTTTGTTGGTCCAGATTACATCTCGCAGACAGCCTCCGATTTTTGCGGCCTTGTGCGCTTGTGCTCGTACTTCTTCTGCAACGCATCGTTCACTGGATACTATCACCCCTAGATAGTTGAATTTTGACACCTGTTCTATTATCTTATTGTTGACAACTATCTTACATCGGATAGGCTCTTTGGCGATGACCATGGTCTTAGATTTTTCGCAACTTATGCTCATGTTCAACTCTTCTGCGGCTATTTCAAACTCATGCACCAGGCGTTGTAGGTCGTCTTCATTCTCTGCTACCAGGACAGCGTCATCTGCATAGCACATGATCTTCAGAGAGCGATTTCCCATCTTGAAGCCTGCTCTCACCCTTCTGACTCTCTCAACTATTCGATCCATTACTAGATTGAACAGCAATGGACTTAGGCTATCTCCCTGTCTTATGCCGGTGGAGATGCGGACCTCCTCAGATAACCCACCGTTTGTTTTTATCATGGTAGTGTTATCGATGTTAATATTTTTTATTATTCTCACAATTTTTTCGTCTATGTTGTTATATTGAAGGGCAGCCAGGACATCGCAGAGTCTTACCCGGTCGAAAGCTTTCGTTAAGTCAAGGAAGCACGTGAACATGGGTTTGTTGAATTCAATCGATTTCTCGATCAATTGCCGCAAGATGAAAATTGCGTCTACTGTGGACCTATTACGTCGGAATCCTTGTTGTTCTTCAGAAATGTTGACTTGATTGGAGATTTTATTAGCCAGTATCTTAGTGAATAATTTGTGAGTGGAGTTCAGCAGTGTTATATTTCTATAGTTATCGGGGTCCTTTTTATTGCCTTTCTTAAATATTGGTATTGAAATACTGCTTTTCCATTCACGTGGTACCTCACCGATTTTAATTATATTTTGGAAAAGCATCGTTATTTCTTGTTGTAATTTGCTTCCGCCGTATTTGATCATTTCGTTCGTGATGTTATCCGTCCCTGGTGATTTATGGTTTTTAAGTTTCTTCACTGCTTCCTGAACTTCATCTATAGTTATGGTATCTCCTTCGTCATGTGATTCCTCGGCCTCCTGCTGTTCCTCTGCGATACTGGTGTGATTATCATAGAGATTCTGATAGTAGGTTGTCCACTCTTCTGGTGTTATATTGTGGATTTGTACTTCCTCTGTTATAGGCTTCTTTCTCTTCCTCAGCATGTTCCATATCTTTCTCTGACACCCGTAAAGATCATGCTCCATCTCGGCGGAAAACCGCTCCCAATATTCTTTTTTAAGTTGTTTAATCCTGTTGTTCGTTCTATTCCTAATCACCTTGTACTTTTGATATTCTTCCGGTGATCTATTGTTCATATATTGGATATAAGCCTTCTTCTTCTCATTGGACTGATCTTTCACTTCGTCAGTAAACCAGGGTTTGGTATTTTTTCTGCCGCTTATGTTGACTTTTCTTTCCCCGATTGCTTCCTCCGCGCTGTGTTTTATGTTATTTTTGATCTTATTCCAAGCCTCCTCTGGACTGTCCTCCAATGTTATTTTGTTCTGGGAAATCTTCTCATCTAATCTGCGCTCATACAACACTTTCGTGCTGTCATCTCTCATGGACTCCGTGTTGAATTTAGTGATGTAGATTGGTGGTCTTTTTCTCGATCTTGTATGTTTTAAGCGGTATTCGCACAGTACCAGTCCATGTTGTGTTCCCACATTAGCGGAAGACAAAGTTCTTACATCCAAAATTTGACTAGGATGTACGCGCCTGTTTGTAATTACAAAGTCGATCATAGATTTCTGTCCTCTTGTATTGTAGAACGTATATTTGTGTTGTTGTGTTGCCTATGGTCGTATGGAAAATAATTACAAATTCTTCCACTTGAGACCTCGGGACACATAATCGATAAAAGCCATCGTTTTCATTCCTTGTGTATAGTATGTTTTTTCGTAACAGAAACCGCTTCTGTAATTTTGGATTATGCTCTAACATATCCCTAATAGATTTTAATTTAGGATCGGATTATTGCATTGTTGGCAATGCCTCTAAAGATTTAGTGAAATTTTCTGGTAAACTAAGGATTGATAACAGTTTGAATATCTTGTCCATGGGGGTAGGTGGACGAACAGCCGAAAATCGGGATAACGCGTCCGCAATGATATTTTGCTTTCCCGGGATATACTTCAAATCGAAATCATATTCCTGGATCGCCAATGCATATCGTGCTATGCGAGACGACAGTAACCGACAAGTCACGGAACTATTGTCTGTGTAGATTGTGAAATGCCGTCCTAATAGATAGATTCGAAATTTGTTTAGTGCCCAAACAACACTCAGAGCTTCTCTTTCGTTAATGCTGTACCTGTTCTCTATCCAATAACTGGCGGCTTGCCCAGGCAACTGTACGATGTTCCCCGTCCACAACTTGGAATAATTCTGCGCCAATTCCCACATCGGAGCTGTGGTCGCCAGTGAGAAAGGCAGTTCTTCTCTCGGGTGGTAGAGGAGAGTGTTTTCCGCTAGAGATTTCTTAACCTGATTAAAAGCTTCCTCCTCTAGTTCTGTCCATCTCCATTTCACCTTTTTTCGTAATACAGCCGTCAATGGGTTCATTAACTCTGCGATGTTAGGAGAAAACGAACGGTCAAAATTAACCAGGCCAAGAAAAGCTTGTAGTTCCTTGTTATTTTTGGGTGTCTGATAGTCTATGATAGCTTGTGTTCTGTCCGGATCTGGATGGTACCCTTTCGAATTCAATATATATCCAAGAAAGGGCATGCTTTTTCGGAAAAATGTGCATTTTTTCAATTTTAACGTGAAACCGCATGTTCTTAAACGTGTAAATATGGCTTATAAGTGGCAGCAATGTTGCTCAAAACTTCGTGACGTGATCAGCAAATCGTCTACAAACATTTTCAAAAATTCCGAAAATTCACTCCCAAACACCAATGTCATACATCTCACAAATACGCTTACACTTGTTGATAAGCCGAAAGGTAAAACACAAAAGCAGTAAGTTCTACCATTGAACTTGAACCCGGTATACTTTTGTGACTCTGGTGAGAGAGGAATTTGCCAATATGAATGTGTTAAGTCAAGGGATGACATATATTCCGCACTTGGAATAGAATGTAATAGCTCCTCTACTGGTGTGGGAGTTTCATACTCCTTTTTCATTGCCTGATTCAGATGCCTTGCGTCTAGGCAAATCCGTACAGTATTATCCTTCTTCAATGTAGTCATAATAGGCGAAACGTATGAGGTTGCCATTCTTTTTATTATTCCCCAAGATTCCATTATGTCAAGTTGTCTTTGAACTGCATCTCGATGACCTACAGGTACCGGGTATTGTTTTTGAAAAAATTCTTTTTTATTGTGCAATTCAATGACATGTGCATACCTATTTGTTCGCCCGGGTATCTCAGAGAAAATATTTTTATGTTTTTCCAACAATTTTCGAAAAATTATTTTTTGTTGTGGCAAAATGTCACATTTATCAACAATCTCGTCAATTTCGGTTTTTAAATTTTCCTCAAAATTATTATGTACAAAATCAATTTGCGTGGTTTTTCTGCCTTGGATTGATCTGAGGGAGGGAGATTCGTCGGAAAAAATGTGGTGTTCTATATGAACTTCTTTAATTGTCTGCCAATTACCGTCAAACTCATAACGGATCTCTCCAAGCGCCAAATCAATCCTAGTTTTGATTAACCGCATCAAATCTGTTCCAATAATGATTGGATAAATCAGATAAGGAATGAGCAGGAATTCATGTACCAATTCATGACTTTCGATCGAAAATGGAATTAAGGCCTGTTGTGTAACCCGTTTCTGCTCACTTTCAAATGCACCTGTAACTTTAACGCCGGTACAATTGAACGAAATGATTTCATCGTGAAATGGTGTTAACTGTGACCAAACATCCTGACTCACTGCACATACCTCGCTTCCGGTAATCTAAATTTTTATGATTATTATCGGAGATCTGGTATTGAGAATAGTATGTTCAAAGTCGCAATTTTCTGATAATAGTTCTTCACGTGGGTTATTTTAAGAACCTATGGTCCGCCGAAGAACTGCCTCTACATCGGGACCTAAATGAGAGACACCCCCTCGTTTCCCGAATCCGTATTGTCAACCGCTTCATCCTCACTTGACAAAAACGAGATTTTTTTGTGTTTTATATCGAATTTATCCCCATGAAAAGGTACTCGATTGTCTCTAAAAGAAGAAGTTGGGTTATTCGGACCTTTAAATGAATTGGATGTGCGCCTCGTATAATAATCCGCCTGTCTCAGACGTTCCATCGCCTCAGCCAAACACTGTGCACCCATAAGTACTGCTGAAATATTAGGTGGAAAATGTCTTGCCATTGCTTTTATTAGCAATGATTCACTGTACGGTGGGTTCACATATTTAGCCTTGGCTACATACTTCATAAAATAATTGGCAAGAGATCCCTGAACGTCTCTGTAACAGCCTGATTGGAGAGTTTCACTTGCAATTGTCTAGTTTCTGAGCAAAATTGGTCTTTAAACGCTGATTTGAAAGTGTTAAAATCAGAGAAATTGTTCAAAAACGCTTGCGACCATAGTGAAGCTGTACCCTTGAATTGGTTCGCAATAAAAAACCTAAACTTCTCAAAAGGAATTCTTTCTACCTTCATGAAATATTCTAAATGTTCCAAAAATTCCATTGGATGTAAATTATCTGTGTCATCAAAAATTGGCAGTTTCTTACTTGCTTCAAGATAGTTAACATTTGGGCGTGGTATGTCAGTAACATTCGGTTGTGCGGAAATATTTCTATCATTACTACTGTCATTAATTTGTTTCATTGTTGTTATAAGCTGATTCATCAAAAGT
Organism: Adalia decempunctata; assembly: GCA_951802165.1. NCBI lineage: Eukaryota > Metazoa > Arthropoda > Insecta > Coleoptera > Coccinellidae > Adalia > Adalia decempunctata. The sequence continues at coordinate 36,303,566 of OX637701.1, read as the reverse complement.
GTCAAATTATCAATATGATTGTGAGAAATCTGACATTCGCACCTCGCATCATCTCGATTTCGAACATTTTGTGTTAAACTAGACATATTTGAAATAACCGGTGGTATATCATGACTACTAGTATTTTTTTGGGTTGGTAAACCATGCATATTGGTTTTGTTTCTAATTGATGAAACTTTCGGAATATCATGTAAAGTGTAATTGAATATTTTTCTTTGCTCAAGATCTCTCTTTGTGGGTTGATAAACTTTATCTTGTGCATTTGAAATTTTTGTTTTGAAAACATTATTATTGTCCGATGCCAATTCATCCCGCGCAGTGTATGCATTCTTTGATTTCGAGTAATTATCATCGGCCTGAAAATAATTCAACGTTCTTGAAATCTCATCGTGTTTATTATCAGTGCACACATATGCGACAGATAAATCCGCATCGGAATTCTGAATTAAATTTGTATCCATAAATAAGATGTTATCGTTACAGTTTTTTGCGGTCCTAGGGATGGTGTTAGGAACGGACATGGCTACATCGTTCCGTCCTTGTCTGGACTGTTGAGGTTGATCATCTGTCTCTTTCTTCATCGAAATTTCTGGACTTACGTCGTCTTCCAGTGAAAAACATCTCGATTTCTTGATCGCCCCTAATTGTTGATTTTCTTTCCCAAAATTGGAGAAACTTCTGGATCTATTTCTCAAATTAAATCTCCTTTCCATTTTTCTTCAGCCGGTTGTTGTGGCGAATGCTGAAGTGGCATCTTTCCGGTGTAGTCTGGCCCCACGTTAAGCGCCAAGTTGTACAGGGTCGTCAGGGATGAATATCAAAACCACCCTTGGGTTAAGCTATCCTTTATTCGGTAATATGCCCTTCAGTTGGTAACGTTGATATGTGTCAACAAATAGTTTGTCACTACACCGAGAACAACAAAACTTTTCTAAAATCAAAGTATGGTTTATTTCTCCTATGGTTCTAGTTTCAAAGGTTACTTAATCGACACACGTCAGCGAACAGAATCCAAAATTCTTAACACATTGGTTAATAATCTGCCGGACTATCCTGAAGCTAGCACCTACACTGCGCAATATAAATGCGTTCTGCTACAGTACCAACTACCAATATTAACATATCCTGTACCAGGGATATGAAACTTCTTCTTGTCTTTGGACCAGAGCAGTCAATGCTTCTTTTATGATACCTGGACTTCCATCCACAGATCTATACTTTGAGATAGTTTCTAAAAGGGGAGGGTTGTTGATGAATGTTTTTCTCACAGAATTGTATTCTTGGGGAAAAAAGAGGCCAATGTTAATGCAAAGGCTTTCAATCATGGGTTGTACGTTGTACTCCTGCTTGTTTGGATCTTTCAAAATTCTTTGAAATGAATCTCTTTCAACTCCTGAATTAATGAATGCCTGAAAAGAAGAGAAGATTTTTTGATATGATCATGACTTAGTTGTCAGAGTTAATGGAATTTAAGAGATTTGAGATGAAATATTCATCTTATTCTTCTAATTTTAGAAGAAGATGGTGCCTCAGTGAAACGGGAAGATGAACCTCATTTCTGCACTGGCTCAATTTTTTCAACCCTACAAAACAGATTACACCAGATATAATTAATCACTAATGCAACAAAAATTACAACCATTCCACCTGCCGGTAGGAGAACAGGTACTGGGAAGAGACTTATCAATTTATCGAATTTATCATATGTGAGATGCTTATATCTGATCCATCCCTCTGTTGAGTTTCCAGAGTACCGGCAGAATGATGATTTTTTTGGTGAAATAGCTAATATTTGATTTCAATATTTTGGTTCTTTCTCTGGAAATTCCCAGAAACTTACCTTAAGGACGAAAGTTCGAAGATTGGTTTGGCAAGAAGGGGATTGGCATCATTTTTGAGATATCTGGTACCATTCACTCGAATAACTAAATCTTTTAGTTCAAAGTGTACAAATAGTTTCTGAGAAAGATCATCAAGTAATATTCAGGATTGAGAACCAGATGTTCCTCTTCTCAATATCAGAATGGAATCTGAAAAGTGAAATTCTAAAAATCTACGCCTCTGATACTAAGTATGAAAAGATTAGAACATATATGTGTAACTGTGCAAATTCAAGTTAGGATTCAAATAGTCCAATTTACCACACACAAGACACTTACGAACCATTTTCTTATCTTATTTAGCTGGAGATATTCAAAAATAAATCCAAATAACGCTTTTAACATACAATGAAGCTCAAAATCTTGTTGACAACACTGTTCGAATTGTCAGAAATTTCATAGAATAAAGATGGCGGCATGTTGTTGATGAATGAACTGGTCATAGATTCAAAAAACCGTATTGCCAAACGTTTTTATACATTAATCTGGGGCACAAAGATCGATCCGTTTCGCGAACATTTACATATACTTAAGTATATGTAATGTGAAGAATGCACAATAGTTGAAGGAACCAATACTCGTTTCTGGCATTCACGCACAAATGAGTAAATGAATTTCAATCTAAGATTGAGAGTTTATTTATTAGAAAACTCAACGAACGTCACAACGTTGCAAAAATTTCTACTACATTTTGATTCCGTAGTATTACAATCACCCAGTTCAGTTCTGATGATTTTGAAACTTGGCTTCACTATTTATTATTGAAAGGTGTGTTTCCTCTTTCTATGGTCTAAGGGAAAACCAATCGGCCGAAATCAGAGCAACTAAATAAACTAGATAATGTTTTCTCTATCAATTTGTCCCTTTCAAACATCGTTATTCTTGAAACCGAAATGACAGGAGTGGAAAATATGTATTTTGTCGATACAGGAGCTGATATTTCAATTTTCAAAAAAGGTAGAATACGGCCAAACAAAGTCGTAGATAATTCAAAAGGGAGTAACATTCGAGGAATTACTGATGAGCTCATCGAATCATTGGGTGTTGTTGAAACATTCATTTCAGTCGAAGAATACGATTTAAAACAAACTTTTCACGTAGTCAATGACGACTTTCCGATACCAGGGGATGGAATTTTAGGTAGAGATTTTCTCACAAAATATAACGCTACTATCGATTACGGCAATTGGACTATGAGTCTCAGAATGGATGGATACCAAATAACTATACCAATTTTGAATGGTCCCACCAAGAATCAAGTTTTCATTCCAGCTCGATGCGAAGTTGTCAGAAACATCAACTGCTTGGGCAATATATCCGAAGATATATTAGTCTTGAATAAGGAACTTGCATCCGGAATTTTTGTAGCAAGAACCATAATAACTCCATCCAATACACTTGTCCGCATAGTAAACACAACATTAAATGATGCACTAGTCGATACTTCTAAAATTGAAACAAGAAACTTAAATGAATTTTATATTTACAGTGTAGAAATTGAGGAAAACGACCGAGAATCACAATTAATCAGTGAACTCAATACAAACATACCAGATTATGCTAATGAAGATGTACTTGCACTTTGTTCGGAATTTTCAGATATTTTTGGTTTAAAAACGGATATACTATCGACAAATAATTTTTATACTCAAAAGCTCCAAATGACAGATAATACACCAGTTTATATAAAAGAATATAGGCTGCCTATCTCCCAAAAAGATGAAATCAATCGTCAGGTCAAAAATCTCTTAGATAACAAAATTATCGAACCGTCTTTTTCAGTTTACAACAGCCCGTTACTGCTTGTCGATAAAAAGTCAAATTCTGGTAAGAAATATCGGTTAGTGGTAGATTTTAGAGGTATAAATAAGAAACTAGTGGCATGAAAATTTCCCTTGCCACGAATTTCGGACGTACTTGACAGTCTTGGTCGCTCCAAGGTTTTTTCAGTTATTGATCTTTTGAGTAGTTTTCTCGGTAGTTTTCATCGAATTCCCTTAAACGAGGAATCAAGAGACATCACGTCATTCAGTGTGGATTCTCAATCATACCGCTTTACAAGACTTCCTTTTGGCCTATCAGTCAGTCCAACTAGTTTACAAAGAATGATGTCTATTGCATTTGCCGGATTGAGTCCTGAGAAAGCATTTCTTTATATGGATGACTTGATAGTAATCGGATGCTCCATTCAACATCATCTCAGTAATTTGCGAAAAGTATTCGAAACATGTAGGAAATTCAATCTCAAGCTAAACCCTTCAAAGTGTAATTTTATCCAAAATGAAGTAACATTCTTAGGTCATAAAATAACAAATAAAGGAATTCTTCCGGATGAATCAAAATTCTAAGTTATAAACAAATATCCTATACCAAAAAGTAGCGACGAGGTCAAAAGATTTGTTGCTTTTTGCAATTACTACCGTAGATTCATCCCAAATTTTGCCGAAATATGTTATCCTCTGAATATGCTCACCAGAAAACGAAATCAATTCATTTGGACTGAAGAATGTCAAAATTCTTTCGAAAAATTGAAAAAAGCATTGATTTGTCCAAAACTTTTGCAGTATCCGGATTTTTCCAAGCAATTAATATTAATCACAGATGCTTCCGACACTGTGTGCGGAGCAGTGTTATGTCAAAATTTCAATGGTTATGAACTTCCGATAGCATACGCCTCGAAGACATTCACTAAGGGAGAAAGTCATAGGCCCACAATCCTCAAGGAATTAACAGCAGTTCATTTCGGAATAAAGCATTTTAGATGTTACCTATACGGAACAAAAAAATTTTTAGTAAAAACTGATCATCGTCCACTAGTTCATCTCTTTTCAATGAAAGATCCCTCTTCAAAATTAACAAGAATTAGATTGGATTTGGAAGAATATGATGTCGAGATTGAATATGTTGAAGGTGAAAACAACGTGATCGCAGATGCATTATCACGCATATCTATAGATGATCTGAAAAAATTGAACACTGATAACTTACAGATACTACACCATTTCCAAGTGTATTTCAGAAAGCGTCAATTGTATTTCAGAATAGTCAATTGAATTTCAGAAAGCTTCAATTGTATTTCAGATTAGTCAATTTAATTTCAGAATGCGTCAATTGAATTTCAGATCAGTCAATTGTATTTCAGAAAACATCAAATGTATTTAAGATTAGTCAATTGAATTTCAGAAAGCGTCATTTGTTTTTCAGATTATATCCTATGTATTTCAGAAACCGTGTATATCCTCCTGATTCCTGATGTCCAATGTATTGGACATCCAGATTTTATCATATTTTTTGACGAGTACTGAATTTACGTTGGCCAAACCTCTGCCCAACGTATAGGTAATATCGAGGCAATCCCCCCATGCTCCATGAATCATCCACGAACCCCAATGTCTTCCAGAAAACAGTTGTAGCGAATATTTGAAAAATGCGCGAATAAGAGTTTTCAAGAATTACAGTTTCTTTTTTGTGCCACATTAAACCTAATTTCCAAATGTCACAGTCATCTCGCTGTCAGTCTCGGGATACGAATGACCATTTCCCAAATACAATTGATGATTTCTGAAATTAAATTGACTGATCTGAATTACAAGTGATGTTTTCTCAAATGCAATTGATGATTTCTGAAATACATATGAAATAATCTGAAATACAATTGACGCTTTCTGAAATACAGTTGACTAATCTGAAATACATTTGATGTTTTCTGAAATGCAATTGACTAATCTGAAATACATTTGATGTTTTCTGAAATACAATTGACTAATCTGAAATACAAGTGATGTTTTCCGAAATACAATTGACGCCTTATTATTATTATTATTACCACAAGCGCAATTTATAATGTCGCGAGATCATATTACAGTAACAATTATTCATAACAGAAAAAAGAGCGCTCTCGCCTCGTTTTCAATCACTAACGGCAAAATTCCTGTGTTAGCACAAATTTTGTCTGAGCTAAATCGTTCCGCCGGTGATAGAAAATTGAGTCAATTAAGAATGAATTTGAAAGATGTTCTATTTACACAGTAGGTACACTGTGAATGAATTTAAGGAAGTAGGACAAAATATTTTGAAAAATGTTACAATTGTACTATGTAGCCCGCGAAGAGTAATTAAAGATAAGGGAGAATCACGACAATCCTGTTTACGGTGGTCATAGTGGACAGAAAAGACTGCTCAAAAAATTTAAATCTCACTATTTCTGGAAAGGCATGTCGCGTGATGTAGCTAAATCTGCTAAATACACAAGAGAGTGTCATGAGTGTCAAACCAGTAAAAAGGGTAAAGGTCATGCAGAATCACATGTCTTGACTCCCACACCTCAAAAAGCTTTCGATATTGTATCCATCGATACAAAAGGTCCTTTTCAAAAATCAGATATTGGAAATTCTTATGCAGTAACTATTCAATGCGAACTGACGAAATATGTAATCATCATACCAATTGCGAACAAAGAGTCTAAAACTGTTGCGAGGGCAATAGAAGAAGACTTTGTTCTCATATACGGTCCCATGAAGGAAGTTAGAACAGATCTCGGTACCGAATATAAGAACGAAGTATTCACAAAAATTATTAAATTTATTAATTCAAGTCATAACACCTCAACAGCATACCACAGCCAAACTATAGGTGGTTGTGAAAGAAATCATCGTGTCCTAAATGAGTTCATCCGGATGTATGCGAAAGAAACATTTTCAGACTGGGATATTTGGGCCAAACATTTTGCATTCTGCTATAATACTACCCCGAGTACTTATCATAACTATACTCCTTTTGAACTAGTCTTCGGGAGAAAAGCAAATTTAGATGCCGAATTGTTCACTGAAGTTCGTATAGATCCAGTATACAATCTTGATGCTTTTGACCAAGAAACTCGTTTCAGACTTCAATTTGCTTTGAATACAACAAAAGTTTTCCTAGATAGAGTGCAGAAAGAGCGGAAAGTAAAACTAGACCAAAAGTCAAACAATTTAAGTTTAGTACCTGGTGATCTCGTGCTGACGTCAAACGAAGATAGAACGAAATTAGATTCATGGTTTGACGGTCCCTTTAGAGTAGTAGGAACACAAGGTGTTAACTGCACAATTGAAGATGACAAGGGTAGGCATATTACCATGCATGAAAATAAAATGAAGAAATATTTTCCTGCGCAGTAAAGAAGTATACCTGTTAACTATTTTATTATTCACCCAACGGTTGCAACCACCCTATTATTTACAATAAACATTTATATTCATTGTTTTTCTTATTGTATATTGTTTTCAGTTCTAATGTACCTGTACTCTGTAATCTGGTTTAATAATAATAATAGTAATTTTAACGATTTTAACTAAGTGTTCACTGTTCACAAAAGTTTTAGATTTAAGGTGGTTATTAGAAATAAATTAATTAATTTGGTAGATAGTGGATAATGGTTCTAGATTGAGCAGAGTTGTATGTGTAATATTTTATTTCTTGTTCGATTGCTGTATTTCACAACTTATAGTTCTCAGGATGTCGTTGCAACCGGCCGTTGCAACGGAAATCTTCAGAAAGGGAAGGTGTAAAGCCTAAAGAACCTGTATAATCGATTTTCCAATTGAAATTGGAATAGAATTGTATATTTACTCAGGTTAGCAATCAGTCAACAATATATGACAATCTTGCATTTTACTAATGTAGAACACTAATCCTGTGTCACTGAATTATAGGTAGAATAACATTCATTCGAATAAAGATACTCTGAGTAAGAACTAGTTTCAATCCATTACACAAGCCTACAAGGTAATTACGAGGCTTTGACAACTAAACTCCAAATGGGATATGGTGAAGCACACCTTCAACAAGTGTATCACGCAAGAGTCGCCAGCAGAGGAGTGTAGAAACGTTGCAGGAATTTGAAGCCGATATAGCAAGGTTGGTGAGACTGGCATATCCTACAGCACCGGATAGCTTCCTGGAACAGCTCTCTATCCAGACCTTTGTTGATGGTCTGAGAGATATGGAAAGCCAACAGACAGTACGATTGGCCCGACCCAAGACTCTGGATGACGCCCTGGCCTTTGCATTAGAGTTTGAAGCTGCCAAACAAGCTTCGCACAGGGGACAAAGCAAGGTGAGGCGCATTGTGGATGATTCCTCGGTCAGCGATGGAATCATAGAAGAGGTACTACGTCGAGTTCGTCAAGAGCGACGGAATAGAGGACTACGATCAAGATGGTCCGTTTACGAACAGCTACTGGAGAGGATGTAGCAACACATGGAAAGAAAAGGATCGTCCTGAGCATTGGAGACATAACTCTCGAACATGAGGTGCTGGTAGTAGATATCATGGGGGAAGTCATCTTCGGAATGGATGTCATCAAAGGTTATAGCTTCCAGATGGATATGAGAAACGATGTCTTGAGAATTGGAAGTCTGGAAATTCCATTCTCGGGATGTGAAGGTGCATCAATTCGAGTCCTGCTCAGCGAAGATGTTGACCTAGGTGGCCAGGCAGAAACGATAGTGAAGGGGTACTTAGACAGAAACCTTCAGGATAGCGGTATAAGACTCACCGAACCAGCTAGTGAAAATAACCTATAGGAAAAGGATTGCTACTCGGAAAAACCTTAGTGAGAGGCGGGAAGGAAGTTCCTGTGAGGATATTGAATACCAACATGTATCCGGTGACATTAAAGAAGGACACGATTCTGGGAGAAAGCTGCTCCGTGGTTTGTGTGACAGGAGACATTCGGGATGAACAGAACAAGGTTACCAGAAGGGGGAAGTGCTCGCAAAAATAACTTGTGATACCGACTTCTTCCTACATAGATCTTGAACCAGAACACATAAGCGAGGTGAATACAGCGACGTTTTTGCTACGGATGATACTCGAATGGGAAGAACAAATGTTGTGAGACATTCAATCAACACTGATAAATCCGGTCCCATTCGCCAACACCCACGAAGACTTCCGATAGCAAAAAGGGAAGAAGCAGAAAACATTATCAAGGACATGCACCAACAAGTAATAATAGAGCCATCAGATAGTCCTTGGTCATCACCTGTGGTTCTGGTGAAAAAGAAAGATGACAGCACCAGATTTTGTGTCACTAAGAAGGATTGTTACCCCATTCCAAGGATTGATGACACTTTGGACACTCTTTCTGGCTCAAGATGGTTCTCCAGAGCGGGTAGTGGCAGGTGGAACTAGATCCCAAGGAGAAAGAGCAAACAGCTTTCACCATTGGGACAGGACTGTGGCAATTCAGAGTAATGCCACTTGGTTTATGTAACGCACTAGCGACCTTCGAGCGATTAATGGAAACCATTCTTCGAGGATTATCTTGGAAGACGTGCCTGGTTTATTTGGATGATGTTATTGTTTTTGGTCGGACATTCGAAGAACACCTGAGAAATTTAAGAGACGTTCTGGAGGGCTACGCACTGCAAATTTGAGACTCAGTCCGAAGAAGTGCCACATTTTCAGGAGAGAAGTGAAATACTTGAGGCATGTTGTATCTGAAAATGGAATTAGTGCTGACCAAGACAAGGTCAAGGTCGTATAGAATGGCCGATACCGCAAGACAGGCATCAAGTAAGAAGTTTCCTTGGATTGCTTACCTACTATAGGAAATTCGTTCTTGGGTTTGCCAATATTGCGAAGCCTTTGACGAGACTGACAGGAGATGGAAAGGATTTCAAATGGGATATGGAATGCGAGAATGCTTTCAATCGGCTGAAGCAAGCTCTAACAACGGCTCCTGTTCTAAGTTATCTCCAAGCCAGTGGAAAGTTCATCTTGGACACAGATGCGAGTAACATGGCTATAGGAGGCATATTGTTCCAAATTCAGAATGGTCCAAAAAAAGTAATAGGATATTTTAGCAAGGTCCTGTCAAAGCCCGAACGTAACTATTGCGTCACAAGAAGAGAGCTTCTCGCTGCAGTGAAGTCCATGGAACACTTCTATAAATATCTGTACGGCCGCGAATATCTTCTCAGGGCCGACCACGCCGCTCTAAAGTGGCTTCAACAATTCAAGAATCCAGAGGGTCAGGTTGCCAGATGGATAGAAAGATTGCAGGAATATAATTTTACTGTCGAACATCGTGCAGGAAAAACTCATGGTAACGCTGACGCATTATCTAGGAGACCATGTCCGTCAGATTGCAAGCACTGCAATAAAGTAGAAGAGAAAGAATTCTGCTTGAGAACAACCATCGTGGATACGGACTGGATGCCAGAATCCCTGAAGCGAGATCTATAAAGTGACCTAGAATTGAAGATGCTGTTGTATTGGAAGATGAGCGGACAGAGACCAAGATGGGAAGAAGTGAGTCATCTGAATCCTAGGGTCAAGTCCTACTGGGCACAGTGGGATTCTATCATTTTGGAGGATGGACTGCTGAAGAGGTCCATCGAAAATGACGAAGGTACTGCAGCAAGGAAACAGCTGATAATTCCCAGGAGTCGAGTGAAAGAGGATTCAGAGAAGTTACATGAAGGAACTTCCGGTGGCCACTTCGGTATCAGAAAAACGCTAGAAAAGGTCAGAGAGCGTTTTTACGGGGTCAACTACAAAGAAGATGTTAAAGACTGGTGCCGGAAATGCAGATTATGTGCCTCATCGAATGGCCCGAGGGGAAATCGTAGAGCTCCAATGAAGCAGTATATCGTGGGAAGTCCTCTGGAACGAGTTGCCATCGATATTGCCGGTCCATTCCCCGAAACCGAAGATGGGAATAAGTACATACTGGTTGCGATGGATTATTTCACCAAATGGGTTGAAGCCTATGCTATTCCAAAACAAGAGGCCTCGACAGTGACGGATGTTCTGATTTAGGAGACGTTTAGCCGGTTTGGTGTGCCTCTCGAACTGCATTCGGATCATGGACGAAACTTCGAGTCTAGCCTGTTCCAAAATGTATGCCAATTACTCGGAATCAAAAAGACAAGGACAACTGCTCTTCACCCACAGTCACATGGCATGGTCGAAAGAATGAATAGAACTGTGGGAAAATATCTGACTAAAGTGGTCTCTGATCACCAAAGAGACTGGGACAGGTATCTCAATCTGTTCACTATGGCCTACAGATCATCAGTGCAAGATTCGACCGGCGAGACACCAGCCTGTATTATGTTTGGCCGAGAAATAAGGTTGCCTTGTGACCTGAGTTTGGATGCAAGCCTGGAGGGGAGGTAGCTGGTGAGGACTACGCGAGCCTCTTGAAGGGTAAGCTTCATTACATCCATGAGAAGGTCAGACAGAACCTCCAAATAGCGAGTGACCGAATGAAGACTCGGTATGACAGCAAAGCTGCAGAAGGTGGTTTCAATGTGGGGGACTTAGTCTGGCTGTACAACCCCCAGAGGAAGAGAGGTTTATCACCTGAGCTGCAGAAGGATTGGGAAGGGCCATACAGAGTAGTAAAACGAATCAACGATGTAGTGTACCGTAGCCAGAAACTACCCAGAGGCAAGAAACGTGTGGTCCATATAAATCGTTTAGGCAAATATGAGGCAGATTACGAAGAACATGACGAAACCCATCTGAGAAGAACGACTTTTCAGAAAGCGGAGCATGAGGAGATGAGTTTCGACCTATTCATGGCAAACTACGGTGGAACCGGAAAGGCAAGATTCGGAGATACCATCGAGCAACAGCAAGACCTCTTCTCCGTATCTGTAGATTATTGTCTAGCCAATTATGTCTCGGAAGACCTGCATATGTCGAGAGGAATAGCATTCGTCTTCCGGAAGAAATTTGGCCGTTTACCAGAACTCCTAAAACAACATCCTCGTACTGGGAAAACGCTGAGGTTGGCTGATGGCCAGCGTTACCTCTTCTATCTGGTAACCAAGAGATTCTCCGACAACAAACCCAGCTACAAAAGTATGTGGGACACCCTGTTGCATCTGAGAGACGAGCTCACCAAGTTGAAGGTGAAAAAGCTAGCTGTGCCAAAGTTGGGTTGTGGTCTAGATCAGCTCAACTGGAGAATCGTTCGAAATATGCTTGAGGTCATTTTCCATAGGACCGGAATAAAGATACTGGTTTGCAGATTCAATCCGAGCGGATATACGCTGAAGAAGAAGACAGTGGAATGCTATTTCGGACAACAGGGGTGCTGCAGAGAAGAAGACGCCTGTAGATTCAGCCACACCATCCATGGTGTTCGGGGACCGAACGTCTTAAGGAGGGGGCAGTGAAGCGGACGAAGTCCGCCTGAATACGTCTCTGGACTCTCTGATCCCACGTACAGAATTCTAGAAGCCTCCAGAGACTATCACGACCGTTCTCGACAGGGCCGTATGGATATATAAAGACGCGCACGTTGGGGACCAGTTAGTTACTACCTGAAGAGAGCCGAATCGAATTGTGAATCGCGAATATCGAGTTGTGAATATAAATCAGCATTATTAGCAAGTGTGTAAATAAATCAGTTTTAGTTATTATACATAAATTATTGTGATCAGTTAGTGGTATTGTAAATAAATTGGACATTTAAATTCAGCAGACTATTTGTTTAACCACGAGAACGTTACATTATGTAATACCATCAGAGTTGAAATTCTTTCGCCAGAGTTACTCTATTTCAATATGGAAATAAGCAATAAACCTTGAAAATATTCATGAAAAATGAAGACTAGAAATTTGCAAAACATAAATCATCGATGAAAATATAGAGATTCATGAAGGTTTTGAGAATGAAAAAATTAAAAGGAATTTTTTCCCATTTCCTCAGAAAATGAATAATTCGATGAACTGAGAATTGAAAAAGGCTTCATTTCAAGTATGGAATAGAATGTTAAGGGAAAAAACTTCAAGCTCGAGAAGGAATTTAAACAAAAAAGCTTTATTATTATGCAATTTCACCCTTATAAAATAATGGTTCTTCATACAAGTTTTTTCCATCGCTTTCTATCACTAATTAACTGAGGAAACTCACAGACATATCAAATCATTTCATAAAATGTTTATTTCTGCAAACTGACCACTCTGAACTTACCTGTTGATTATTTACAATCCTTGTTCTTTACCATTTAGGAATTAGTGATAATTCAATGTAAAAATTTCAGCACTACATTTTCAGAGTAGAATATCGTCCATATAGAAATCGAATAAAGTTTCTTCGAAATTATCGAGCGATGCAATTTCCGACGGCATAATACGAATAAAAACTTTTGGTCGTCAAATAAACTCATCTAATACGATGAGGGACTTCGGTCCAAGTTGCCGACCCAAAAATTTCGCGTTTTTCCTACCAATGGGGAAGGAAAATTTCAGAACAAATTTGTAATGATCAGCTTTACATTATTCATAAATATCCGTAAATTTGGACCCGGCTTCGCAAACCAGGTAATTAGAGCAAAATATGTAAACTTTCAGCCAATCAGAGATAATCTTTACATATTTTGCTCTAATTACCTGGTTTGCAAAGCCAGGTCCAAGTTTACGGATATTTATTAATAATGTGAAGCTGATCATTACAAATTTGTTCTGAAATTTCCCTTCCCCATTAGTAGAGAAAACGCGAAATTTTTGGGTTGGCAACTTGGACCGAAGTCCCTCATTGAATGTATATGCGTATTCGAGTCACTAGAATTCATGCAGAACCTGAAAGGCAACACTGTTGGACGTCTAAGAAACGTAGAATATACGCATTATACACTTTCGGTCGTCAACTCGAACGAGGATGAAAGGGTATGAGATAGAACTGAAACAACTGAAAAAAAATTGGTGTATGAGGAAAACTGAGTGCGTTTACTAAACCCACTGCGGCACTCTTTATTATATACCTACTTCATGACATTCACAAGAATCCGCCTATTTCTGATGGACGTTGTAAGCCTGGATTTATACTGGACGTCTATCAGCGCCAGGATTTATATATATGCAGGGGAGCCTCGTGCTTTCGGGGACTGATGACCCCGCATACCCGAGTTAGCCAATGTACATCACAGAGGCAAATGGAATATCGATGCCTGAAATATTTCAACAAATTACCACCGCAAATACAAAAAATTGAAAGCAAGAAAATGTTCAAAAAGGCAATCTTCAAGTTGTTGGTCCAATTGAAACTCTACTCCATTGGAAGTTTTTGTGAATAGGATATGATAAATACTGCATTATCATAACATTAGAATATTCTTTTTTTAACACTATTCCATTCTGTCTTATTGTAGATGAAATATTTTGCAATAAAGATTGTTGTTGTTGTTGTTATAAATCCCAATTATCAGGTTTCAAATATGTTCAGTCCTCCAGAAACGTCTAATAGGCACTCGAAGTTAGGACATCCTGTATATGTTGTCTTTTTTCTTTCTCATAAGTGCAATTTTCAGATCATGTGTTCAACTTCCAAAGAAAGTAAGTTATTAACTGGATTTCAAAATCTGAAATTTGTTGGTTGAACTTCTTTTCATTTTGAAACTCGCCAGTACACCATTTCACGACGGTCCTGTAGATGTATGAATTCGAGCACTTTTGTTCCACCGTTGAGATTGATGACTGTTATGTGGTTTCGAGTAGTTTTGACATAGTCCTCTTGGACACAATGAACTGTGTTTTCTTATCGCTCTTTTAGTGATATACTGAGTGACCTTATTAGATAAAAACTGAGATATAGCCCCAATAAACACAGTAACCATTAAGAAACGTTGTATTTTTTAGGTAACGTCACTATATTTCATCGTTGAAAAAACGGTAAAATGTCGTTATGAAATACGTTTCTTTTTGGTTTCATCGTAACGTTTTCTCTGCACGTTGATTCAACGTTGCAAACCTCCTATTGTCATAAGTAAAATACCGTGATATAACGTTATTATTAAGTTTCAACGTAACGATGTATTTTCGTTTCGGAAATAACGTTGATGGTATACGAATTCTCAACGTTGATGTTTATGCCTAAATACCACAAATATATAACGTTCATTTCAAGTGTCAAGGTAACGTTGATTTTAGGGAATGAAAATACCTTGATATAACGTTATTTTTAAGTTTCAACGTAACGACGTATTTTCGTTTCGGAAGTAACGTTGATGGTATACGAATTCTCAACGTTGATGTTAATACCAAAATACCACAAATATTCGACGTTCATTGCAAGTGTCAAGGTAACGTTGATTTTAGAGAATGAATTAATCTTGAGTAAAAATATTTTTGAATTGTTATTATTTGAATTTCAGCATAATTTGTCCTAAACTAAGGAAACTTATAAACCTTTGTCATCTACATCTTGAAAAATATTCTATTCAAGATATTCAAATGTTTTTTTCATGAATATGAAAATAAAGAACAGGAAATAAATTTTGGTCCAAATTTTAAATGAAGTATTATCACAAGAAATGTTTCTCATTGGAGATATAATTTTGGTCAGATATATAGGTGTAGTTATCGTTAGTAGTACAACATTATTTCTGTGGACTCTTGTTATTTATAATGGGTGAAAATTTTGGGAAATATTCAAGTACTTATCTATTCAAGTGGACAACAATTTCAAAATGCTGACAATTAAACACAGATTCATCAATATTTTGTAATAATAAAAAAATAAACAGAATAAGTAAAATATGAAAGAAAAACATAACTATAAATATAAAGTGAACTAAAAAATTTATAGATTTTTAAATGTACCTACATATTAAAAAAAATGTTTAAATTTCATTTTTTTTTCTTTACTTAATGCAGCGTCCTTGAGTCTTCTTTCGCAAATTCCAGCCAATCTTTTGTTGCGTCTGCAATTTTTAGGTCTGTGGCTGCCGCAAATTCTTTCTTGACAGCCACTGAAAAAACCCATAATGCTCATTAGATATTTTGAAAATATAGGTCTACAAAATGAAGCCTTACCATAAATGAGTTCCGTCGACTTCTTATCTCTAAAAGGTTTTTTCTCCCTGCCCTTACAATTGTATTGGCAAGCTAAATCATTACTCAATATGAACTGAGAATTCTTCTGGTATGGTCCTCGGGACCATTACCTCCCATTGACTTATATCGGTTAACCTTAAAAAAAACGAGAATAATTATTTTTACAGGGAACTGGGGTAATAATTTTAGCATTGCTATATCAATTTATGCCTTCGTGAAAAAACAAACTAACATTATTTATGTAACAAATTTCACAATTAACTATGTTAGGAATGACAAAGCTTTCATATTATGTAGATATGTCCAAAAATTAACATTTACTCACAAATTATTTCGGTATCCTCTGCTGATGAAACAGGAACTGATTCATCCAAAAAAATCGGTGGTGTTAAATGTTCCATATTCGAGTTCTCCGATTCTTCAGAAGAGCTCTGGAAGCTTTCCAATCTTCTTTCACCAATCAATAATCAATATGAAACTTTAGGGTACTGATAGGTACTTACCAAAATCTTTGTTGTCGCACTTCTGAACAAATCAGATAATTTTCCTAGCAAACTCGATTTACCACGTCGAAAATAGCGAAGGGAACTATCGGGTGACTGCGGCACTAGCTCTTCAATATGTGGAATGCACGAATGCAGGATTCAACTCAACTCGATCACAGCAGGATCGCCGGCGCCGGCCTATATGGCGCCGGCACTATCACGTATCACGTCATCACAACCCCTGCCGACTCTAGTGCACCGTTGCCTAGGTTGATTAATTATTATCTTTCAAGAAACTTCATAATTTTCTATTAATTGATTTTAGCAAAGACGATGTATGTTACGAATATAAGGTTATTACTAATAATGGGTTTCATATTTTGAACGAATAAAAAAGTAAAAGAATGCAGGAAATAAGTTCGGACATTTCGGTAGGTATGAAATCACTATATCACTTCACATAAAATGATAATATTTCTCCATCCTTTCGAAATGAAAGATTTTATAAAAGAAACATTAAAAGCGTTTCAAAAAGGTATATTTAGGTACCTACCTTCATTATAATATGCTGTTAAATATTCCTTCGAATTAATGAGAAGCTGGTATAATACAATACATGTAATAAATAAAAAATGTAATAAATATACGTTTCATAATGGTGGATGAATCAACCAGTTGAATTGGGTAAGTATATTATATGTATAATCAACGTTCCGTTGAATTTGTGTTTCGGATGTAATAAGTAGAATTGAAGTAGGTTAACGTCTGAGTTGATAAAAAGTAACTCATTCAACGTTTATTCAATGTTACTGAGCTCACGTTGAAAAAACAATTAAAAAACTGTAATGAATATACGTTTCATAATGGTGGATGAATCAACCAGTTGAATTGGCTACGTATATTATATGTATAATCAACGTTTCGTTGAATTTGTGTTTCGGTTGTAACAAGTAGAATCAAAGTAGGTTGACGCTGAGTTGATAAAGAGTGACTAATTAAACGTTTCTTCAATGTTAAAGAGCTCACGTTGAAAAATCGTTTGAAAAAATACAATAAATATACGTTTTATAACGGTTCATCAACCAGTTGAATTGGGTACGTTTATTATATGTATATTCAACGTTTCGTTGAATTTGTGTTTCGGATGTAATTAGTAGAATTAAAGCTGGTTTACGTCAGAGTTGATGAAGAGTGACTCATTTAACGTTTATTCAATGTTACTGAGCTCCCGTTGAAAGAACGTTTGAAAAAATGTAATAAATATACGTTTCATAATGGTGGATGAGTCAAACAGTTGAATTGGGTACGTATATTATGTGTATAATCAACGTTTCGTGGAATTTTCGTTTCGGATGTAACGTAGAAAATTCAACGTGTAACGTTAAATCAACTTCAGCCACTAGAAATAAACGTTTATTATACGTTTGTGTGTTTATTGGGAGGGTAGGACAATACTAGACGCTCAATATTTTTGTACGATATCTGTAATTGTGCAATTTATTGACGAATATATTGATCGTCTTGGGGCCGCTTAGGTAGTACCTCAGATCAGTTTCAAACTAGCATGAACAGACAGAGACGGCTCACCAAATACCAAATTTCAGTACCTAGTTGACCGCCTCGTTTATCTCTGATTCAATTGACCGAATTGCAAATATGTGATGCTATTTGCACAGAATGAAATCTGCAGAATCACCCTGGCAAAAATCAAGAAGCGCTTAGTCTTAGTCTCATGTTAACGCACTTCCAGGACTCGTTCAATTTTCGTTCTCATTCGTTGCTAATCGTATTTCATAGCTATCCTATTCTTAACGCACTCCTCGCTCGAATAGAAAACTTTAGATGTGTACTCTGCAGTGCTTCATGAAGCTTGACGACCCCCATTATTATTATTTGAAATATAATACTGATTTCAGAATGTCCACCAGCGGTGGACGGTATGGACAGGTTCGCCTGCCCCACCCCAGATCGGCAGGGTCGATATCACTGCATTGATGACCATGTTTTATGTGACGGTTTCATCGACTGTCCTACAGGTGAAGACGAAGATAGGCACGCTTGCATGTTTTACAAAACGGTAAGTTTTCTTTTGCTTCAAGATATAGCGTTGATCGGATATGACTTTTTTTTCATAGAATTCAATTGAGCACGCCATTCTCCGATCTGTATTTTGTGAAATCAGTTGTTAGACAAATATGATCCATTCAAAATGTATTTATTAAGTTGCCAGTGGCGGCTGGTGACCTCCAAAGTATCCGAAGCACATTTCGAATCCAACCCACATAACAGCCACTTCTATTTTAAAGATAATGTAACTTGATGGAGATACACATAACGAAGTAATTTTGATACGGACAATAAAAGCCACTAAGGAGATATCGATGAATATGCATTTCTAGCCATGACTAACAATACCTAAAGACCGGACTGAAACGCGATTGAATCACATAAATCCCGAGGTTCAGATGATTATATGGAGAAAACGGAGTACCCATACAACACGTTTGTATGACAACCACATCAATAAGTGAGCTGCGAATCTATTGCCCCGGATACAAAGTGCACCGCGCCAGGATTTTGATTCTGGTCGGCCGATCCGTGTTTCTACCGTTCTGAAGGGTTTTCTCCTTCTTCTTCCTGTGCAGTGCTTTTCGTTGGTCGAACGTAGGCCTTATGGCCCATTGTTTATACTGCATTTGAGTAATACTGGAGAGACTCAGACCCGAAGGCACGCTGACAAGAATGCCGCGAGCCGACAAGGAGGAGTCCCTCTCACCATAGAGATGGAAGGTGTAGGGTACCCTAGGTGTGTTAACCTCAGTGTAGATAAGTTGTCGCACGTGAACAGTATATGCTCCGTCGTTTCATCCGCGTTCTTGCACCAACGGCACAGGGAACACTCAGTTAGACCCATTTTTTTTAAATGTTTGTTAAACAGATGACCAGTTAGAGCACCAGTCACCAGAGACAATTGCTTCCTCTCGAGAATCAAGAGCTTTTTGATCTCCGGTTTCGACGAAGGCCCCTTGATAAGGAGTCTCGACTGACTGAGATCCGTTCTCGTGTTCCACTCAGTGAAGAATTTCTTATCAATCCATCTCTTAAAGAGGTTTTTGATATATTCATGACAGATAGGAAACGCGGGTTCCGGTCCAGTAAACGTCGATCGAGCCCCTTCTTGGGCTATGTAATCTGCTTTTATGTTACCAGAAATATACGCATGCGCCGGGCACCAGACAATATTGAGAGTGTTATCTGAGCCAAGCTTGCGCAGGGCCTTTCTGCATTCGTATACCAAGTTTGAGGTTACTTTTATATCAGAGAGGGATTTCAGTGTGCCCTGACTGTCGCAACATATGTATATGTGTTCTCTGAGCATTCTCTGTGGATACTCTCCACCGCACATGCGAGGACGGCATATAGCTCTGCCTGTGTTATTGAGCAGTGTTTTCCTAGAGAAATGGACCACTTTGTTCTTGGTCCAACAATCCCAGCACCGGCACCGGTGTTGCAGACCGAGCCGTGGTGTACCAGGTGGGAACTTCAGTTTTTAGTAGCCTGTCTGGCTTACAACACTGATCTCTGTCAGGGACAACTACTTCGTAGGGCTCGTCAAAGCAGAATCGGGCGTTCCCACGGTCCCCTCTTTGGAGGAGGGACGGTTTAATGTCCTCCCCCATCTTGAGAGCCATGGCGTGCCCCCTGTATCCTCCGCGATCCCGCTATTGTCCCTGTTCCCAGATTCTGAGTGTTGTTTTCATAGCCACCTCTAGGAAGACGAGGTGTATGCTGTGGGAGTGGATCTTAGAGCGCCTGTTATACTGAGACAAGCTCTCCTTTTTCATCTGTTAAGGATATTTCGGTGACTGGCCTTCTCCATGGAAGTCCACTATACCACTGATGCATATGTTAGGATGGGCCTTACGACCTCAGTATACAGCCAGTGTATAATATGGGGTCCACAGCCCCACCCTATGCCGAGCACCTTCCGTGTAGACCAGAATATTACATTGGCCTTAATCGCTTGAACTTCGATGTGTTTGTTCCACAGTAGTTCGCGGTCGAGTATAACACCGAGATATCGGAACTGGTCAGATAAGGTGAGCCTCACTCCGAATAGACTGGGGAGTCTTATGTCGCATTGCATCCTTTTCCTCGTTTAGAGAACCATCTCGGTTTTCTTGAGGTTTACTGTTAGGTCGTCAGTTGTGCACAACTGTTAGATTATCCGCAAGGCGTTTTGCATCAAATCCACGATAACGCTGAGTATTTTACCTCTTATCAGCAGGACAAGATCGTCGGCATAAGCCAATGCGACGTGTCCAGCATCCGCCAACTCGACCAGGCGCCCATCCAGGACGAGATCCCACAGCAGCGGTGAAAGAACACCACCCTGCGAACAACCCCTCCCTGGTGTTCCCCTTATGGTCGAGGAGCCCAGCTTAGCCACGATATTGCAAGCCTTGAGAAGCGACCTCGTACAGAGACAGAGTGTAGGAGAGATTCCGTGTTTTACCACAGCATTGTTCATTGCTTTGAATGCAGTGTTGGTGAATGCTCCTCCTATATCCAAAAATATAGCTAGAGTATATTCTTTGTAGTGCAAACCGTTCTCAATGTAATTTACTACTGAGTGAAGAGCGGTTTCTACAGATTTACCGAGCGCATAGGCATGTGGAGAGGGGTTTTACAATAAGAAGTGTTATTTTGACATTCAAATGAAAAATAAATAAAAATAACGAATATTTATTATTTCATCATAAAGAGGACGGTATGCTGTCAATAATGGAAAATAACATCAGCCAAATGACCACTACGACTATAGTTGTTATATGCTTTCCATGACATTTTCCATAACCAAATCGCAAAGAGACTGGCTTATATCCTCATTCCATCTTTGAGGTCTTTAATTGACGCTGGGCTCTTGGCGTAGACCTTCCCTTTCGTATGGCCCTAAAGAAAGAAGTAACAAGGTGGTGAATCACAAGATCTTGGTGGCCAATTGTGATCACCTCTCCGAGCGATAACACGGTCCGGAAATTTTTTCCGTGAAAGATCAATGGTTTCGTCGCTTGTGTGGCACGTTGCGCCGTCTTGTTGGAAGAAACCGTTGTCCAGAGCAAAACCATCCAATTCCAGTCATGAAACATCATTAATCATCTCTCGATATCGCAATCCATTCACCGTAACTGTTGCTCTAGTCTCATTCTCGGAAAATAGAGGTCCAATGACCCCCGCCGGACCATAAACCGCAACAAACAGTCACACGTTGAGACTAGAGAGGATTTTCAACAAAAACTCTTGGGTTTTCCGAACCCCAGATGCGACAATTCTGCTTGTTGACGAAGCCACCAAGAAGGAAATGATCTTCATCATCCAAGATGATTTTTCGATGGAAATCCGGATCCTCTTCATGCATTTCAAGGACCCAATTAGCAAAGACACGACGTTGTTGATGGACGGCCGGGTTGAGTTCTTGTGTTGACTGAACTTCATAAGCCTTAAGAATCAAATCTTTATACAAAATACGATATAATGACGTTTGTGGAATGCCTAATTCCAAAGAACGATCAGAAATGGACCAATCTGGGTTTTCTTCAACACTTTCGGCTGCAGCAGCAATATTCTTTGCTATTCTTGAGCGACCAGCACGGGTTTTTTCTTCTCACTCTACCTTGACCCAACAGCGCGAATTTTTCCACCAATTTCTGTATTGCTGTTCGACAAGGTGCTTCACGACGACCCAAAAATGTTGGAGTTTTACGAACCGTCTCTTCCAAATTTTCATCATTTTCAAAGTTAATTTTAATAATTTCAATGCGTTGTTGAAGCGTGTATCATCCAGTTTTTATTAATGGCGTAGTCGAATGTCAAAATATAACAGCTTCAAAAGTAACATCTACCGAAATAGTGGGCTATTCAAAATAACGCCTCTTATTGGACCACCCGTTATGAAAAAGGAATAGGGATCGTTCGCTTGCTAGGGTCAGCGTCGTTGAGTCGTTTGAATGGATATTGGTTATACAAGGTGAGCCTTCGACTTGTACATTGTCCAACTGTAGATTCCCCTCATCAAACAGTATACTTTTTTTTTCATTTTTTTCCAATTCGGCTTCGTTTGAAAATCCTTAAATGAAATACTTTCCTTTCCATGTATTTAGAACCATAATTTCTAATGAACTGAATTCTGTTGAAAACAGTTCGACGGGTATATTTTGAAAGTATTAGGATATAGTCATGTTCGTGTCAATGGCGTACCTACGTCATGTTCTCGTTTCTACATATAGATACGTAATTACGTTTTTGTCAAAATGTTTATTTCTTTGGGAAAATAATAAATTCGAGAAAATTTTTTGTAATTCAATAATTCCAAAGAGCTGGCGAATGTTGCAGAATATTTTTCCTTTCGTGAAATATTTCAGGTATAGAAACATGGTTACAAGATTCAGTTATGCTATTTATATGAAAATTAAGAATCGGGTGTTGAAATTTCATTGAAAAATAATGAACAGAATAGTCCGTTACTTTCTGATAGTTTTATTATTATTATTTAATGAAAATAAGAGAGGAGGCCAAAGACTATACATCTAAAGCACATATAAATACAAAAGAAATAAAAAATACATTGCTGCTGTGCGAAGAGTTCAAAATAACCTAATCAAAAATAGACGGTAGAGAAAAAAAACAGATAAATAAACACTGAAAATCACGATATGTTCAAGTGATGATCGAGTCGGTTTTTGAAAGCGTTTATTGAAGGGGCGCATACAACATCACTAGGCAGGGCTCTCCAAGCGTGGAATACACGATTGGAGAAAAAAATGCTCTCGAGCGGTACACCTGAAATTTTTACGGGAGAGCTCAAGATGATGACCATGTCGTCCCGTACGATCCCGCACAAATAGTCCACTCATATCACAACCGAAAGATCCGTGGAGGGCGCAATAAGTCCGATGAGATCGCCCCGCGCACGACGATCCGAAAAAGATGGCAGACCAAACGGACTGAGTCTCTCCTCGTACGTTGGACGCATAATACCGAACGGAATCCTGGTAGCCCTTCGCTGGACCGCCTCCAGGGTTTCACGATCCCGAACCAGCACTGGCGCCCAGACAGGACCAGCATACTCTAGTATGGGTCGAATATAGGTCGTGTAGAGTAGTCTACAGGTCTCCACTGAGCAATGATTAATGGGCAATGATCGCCTGATGAGATAGATGAGTCTATTAGCTTTGCCCACTATACCATTAATATGTTGAGACCAATTGAGGTCGTCGGAAACCAGAACGCCAAGATCGCTTTGGTTACTCGCACCAATTGCCCATCAATGTAGTACTGATGGCCGGGGTTTTCTCTCCCCAAGTGCATTATAGAACATTTATCAACGTTCAATGGCAAGAGACACCTCCTCGACCATTCAAATATGCGATCCAGATCCTGCTGCAAGTAAACACTTGAAGAGACATCAGCGAAGATCTTGATGTCATCAGCGTACGAAGAGTGACACCAGGCCCGTCGGCAAATCAGCCACGTAGGCCAGGAAAAGGATTGGGCCGAGGACAGATCCCTGAGGCACGCCACTACCAACTGCGAAACTTCGAGAAGTAACGTCAGCCACCCCCACCTGAAAGACTCAATCCATCGAAGGAGTCCACCCCTGACACCAAAATGCTCGAGCTTGTGCAGAAGTCTTCCATGTGGCACACGGTCGAACGCACGCAAGAAATCCAAATATGCAACATCCATCGGAATATTCAGATCAACTGATTTAGTCCACTCATCAATACACCTCAGCAAGGCAGTTATGACTGACCTCTTCGGGAGAAAACCATGCTGATCGGCAGGAATAATGCTGTTGTGCTCAAAAAACGATAACAGCCTCGAATTAATCAACCTCTCAGCAATCTTACCAATAATCGGAAGCAGGCTTATGGGATTATAATTTGAAGTGTCGAGCTTGTCGCCTTTTTTATACACTGGAGTCACTTTGGCACATTTCCATACTGAAGGCAGCTTCATAGAATCAAAAGATATATTAAGTAGTCTGGTAACAGAATCAGTTAAAGACTCTGCACAGTTTTTAAGTGGGCTAGCAGGAATGTTGACAGGACCTGGTGAAGAGGTGTGGTCAAGTGATCTCAGAATATCGTTAACTTCTGTGGGACTAAAGCTAATATGATCCAGAGTCTGGTGGCATCTTGGTGCATCAACATCAGGGATTGGTTGATCAGGTTCCGATGTGAAGTCTGAGGCAAAAGAGTGCGCATTCCAGAGAATCGCAGCAAATCACACCGTCATGGTTCCGAACATGAGCTGTTGAAACTTTTGAATTGAGACTCGTTCTGACATGTTTGAAGAATTGCTCCCGATTTTTTGAGCGGGCCAAACCTGTCTTGAAGCTGTCCTTCGCGGCCTTGATGGATGCAGATAATTGGTTTGAATAACGTATGTGAGCGTCATAGTTGGACTGTGATCTATTGCGTGAGTATCTCTGCCAATGACTCTTCTTGCAGCGAATCTGGTCAATAAATTCACCATTGAGCCATGGTTCGGAAGGTATGTTACGAGTTATGCGGAACGTGGTGTTATCATCTTTATTTGCGTGGAGAACTGATGCAAAAGAATCCCAGGCAGAGTCAGCATTGATGCCAAAGTAAAGCACTCGATCCCAAGCTACTGTCAACAAACCCTCGTTCAGGGAGCGGTGATCAATTTTTTTTCCTTTACTTAGTACAAGTGGTCTTCGGTTGGCAACTGAACTGTATTTTAGCTGTTATTACTGCGTGGTCCGATCTCCCGATAGGATCATGAAGGGTCAGTCACCCCATTCATTAAGGCTTCATCATCCGTCAGCAAAAGGTCGAGTGTGGACGGAGTCTGGCCATGTACGAATCTGGTGGTACTGTTAACAAGCTGAGACAGACCCGCATCATCCAGCACCGAAAGGATTCTTTCAGCCAGTGGAGAAACAGTAATTGGCCAAGTGAGCTCTCTGAAGTTAGAATCCCCAGCAATAATTTTATTCTTCTTGCAATTTGAAATAGAGCTGAGGTGTCCGAAGAGAAAATCGTCTGCAGGGGAAGGACGAGCATGGTATACGCAGCCGATATAGGCAGAGAAAACAGGAGAGGACAAGTCCAAAAATACACTATCGATGCCAGGCACGTCGAGGCTACTGATCTCGACATCGAAGCTAGTACACAACTCGTCCACAACATAAATGCAAACGCCACCGTAACCAACGTTTGTGGCGCCGGCACCCCGAAACAATGAGTAACCATCAACACTAAAAGAAGAGTCCGGTATATATCTGGACGAAACCAGGTTTCCGTGACAAGTATCAGGTGAGGCCTGAAGTGGTCGGTGAGGGCCAGCAGTTCATTCAACTTGTTCTTCAGTGAGCGTGCGTTGGTATACAGTAGGTTCCACTGATGTACAGGCCTCGTTAGTTTCCCGAGTCACCATTGGGATTCAGAGAGACATTAGTTGGGACACCCTTGACGAACTTCATGGTAAGATCAGCCTCTCCTCCCTGCTGACGCCGCCTGAGACTATCGCGCAGCTCCCTTAGATAGCTTGAGTGATTTGGGGTCAAGTCGTCCGAAAGAGAAATTGCCTGAAAGGAGTGCACCCGCTTCGAAAGTTTTTTGTTTCTCAACATTTTCTTTACAATAGTAGGGTTGCTGTAAGATACAAGTATTAGACGATTCTTAGGAGGAGCATGAGTGCCAATCCGGGATATCGAGATGACATGATGAGATTGTTGAGGAATAATATGATCGACAATTTGATTGACCGTGATAGTGTCCTGTTCAACAGAGTTCGATTCCGGAATATTCGAATTATATTGTTGTTAGACCTCCGTACCCGCTCCATAATTTCAGCAGTGTCCACTGGAGCGGATTCTTTGTTAGGAGAACGGGGATCCGCTCCTAGCCCTGAAATATCCTTCTTCACCTCAGAGAGGCTGGAGATCACATCAGATAAATCCGACTCACACCGTTCCAGCCTAAGCCCATGTTGGGTTAGTACTTGCTCATGCTCGGTAATTGAAGGTGTGCAACGAGAGTTAAGGGTATCTCCTACCTTAGTATTCAAACTAATAAACTCGAACTTTGAATTTTCGAAAACAAATCACAAGAATTCTGGAGCACATCGAGAAACATCTGCACAGTATCCCAATGTATTGAATAACCCGAAAGGAAAACTTCTAAACGATCAGACGGACCTATGGAATTGCCCACTCATCAAAATTCTAAAGAAATAAGCCTACCGAAGACATTTGAATAACTTTTTGTTTAACTTGAAATACTCTAGTATGAAAAAATGTGAATAAAATAGCATTGGCAACGCCTTTCAAAATTATTTAACCTGCACGAGTGCAAACCTGCGTCAGTTTTAGGTGAAAGAAATTGATAAACCTAAATAACCAACCGGAGTCCGGAATAATTCATAAAAGTAAATGGAGTATAGTTATGGAGCATTTTCTTAAATCAACACGTATTGAATATTTTCTCTGGCATATGCGCTGCAGCCTGAAGGACTCTCAAATTCACGGATAAAATGCTATAAGACTACTTGAGAAGATAAACAATTGATATTTTCGAGAGAAACGATCAACAGTGTGAAAGAGTAGTTGAGTGCTGTGCTCTCTGAGAAATTCAAAGTTTGCGACGATAATTTTCTAGATAATTTTTCTTCCCCTTGCCCAGTGAAAGGTCGGTGAGTTTGCGCTTGGTTTGACGTAGTTTTGAGGATTCAATTTTAACTGCAATAAGTACAAATAATTTAATTGAATCTTATTATTATTCGTGATTCTTTCCATTTTCCACCGATCAGCCTTTGTCTTATCGGCATATGTTGGGGAGATAATATCGCGAGAATTCATGAAATGTGTTTTATCTGATACTGAATCGATTAACGCATTGCAATATCTGATTGCGGGTGTCATACGAGGGTGTTCGAAAAATTCCTTTGTTCTTTTACCTCTGTGTTTCCTTTTCTTTTTCTCGGCCTCCTGTGTTCGTCATTCAAGTCTCTCTGATCGGCCACAGTAGAGTGAAAATTGTAACCCCTGTCTCTAACCTATATTGACCCCTCGCCAATTTTTCTTAGTCATTTATTCTGAAATGTCGAAAACTCAACCAACTAACACGGCGAGGCATCTCCGTAGTGCTTCGGATTCTTCAATGCAGGATGCTTCAGCGGGAGCTAATCAACTTGATATTATACTGGCGAAGGTGTCTATTTTGGACTCTATCGCCAAAGATGTTGCATCCATAAAGTTGGCGCAGAGTGATCTCAGCAAGCAATTAACTGATTGTGTGCAATCTATCGAGTCCCATGGAAGGTTGCTGAGCCAGCACACAGCGGTCCTGGAATCGCATGGCCAGGGTATTCAAGACCTCAAGAAATCGGATGAACATCTTAAGACTAGGATCAGCAACTTGGAATCCAAACTTGAGTGCCTCGATGTTGGAGGGGTTGTTTCCGCTATAAACAAGCTTGATGTTGAGATTGAAAATTTGAAGGTCAAAACACCTACGGAAGCTACTCCGGTTCCCATCGCGGCATCTCTAACCCCCATGATCAGTTCGAGCGAGGTCCTAGAACGCATAAGAAGAGCCAATAATATTTTGATCCGTCGTCTACCGGAAAATGAAAACGACAGTTCTGATCGATCAATTGTATTGGATATTGTAGGGAAAGTTGATATTTCCCTGGTTTCTGCTGTTGCAGCGATTAAACGAGTTGGTCTTGTTAGAGATGGACATCCAAGACCTGTTAAGGTTGAATTCAAAGATAGTGATAGCTCTCGTAAAATTTTACGCAACAAGAAGTTATTATCCAGCCATAAAGACTATAATAAAGTATATATATCCGATGATAAGACACCGTATCAATCTAAGGAATTACAAGATGCTCGGGCGGAATTGAAAGCTAGGCGTTCTTGTGGTGAGACTAATCTCACTATTAAATATATCAGGGGAATACCGAGTATTGTTGATGCGAGTTCGGCAGCGGTTTCAGCAACAGGGTCAAAAAACTAGACCAACACTCGGTGGAATGGCCCATTTTTTACTCCAATTTAGCATCTTTGCCAGCTAAATTCAATGAGCTTCTCATATTAGTGCAAAATTTGAAACCAGCAATAATATTTGTGTCTGAATCTTGGCTGCACCCTGGGATTCCTGATGGCTGCTACAAGATTCCCGGTTATTGTCTGTATCGCAGTGATAGTATCACAACGCCTGGTTATGCCGGTGTTTGTATTTACCTTTTAGACACTATACTCTCCTCCTACGATGTATCCGAGTACTCCCTAAATACGCCTGGTATTGACAATATTTTTTTGAATATCAAATCGAAGAACATTTCTCTGAGTGTTGGCTGCATTTATCGTCCACGACCATCAATGTATGATCAGATGATGTTTGATCACTTGGAGGATATGGCTAAGGACAGGAAAAATGTGCTCGTCACGGGTGATTTCAACTTTGGTGATATTCGCGAGTGGCCTCTCCAAAAGATGCCATCTCTAGGCTCACCATCTTTTCCTTTCGTCGAAATGCTTAACAGAAGCCACCTTAATCAAATTGTGCAAGAACCTACTAGATTTAGAGTGAACCAATCTCCAACAACACCCGATCTCATTCTTGTTGATGATAGTGATCTTGTTTCTGATCTGGATTATCTTCCGCCCATTGCAAAGTCTGATCACGCAGTTTTGTCAACGAAAATTCAACTGAGATTTACCAATCGAGCACAGAATCAGGCGAGGAGTGTTAGATTTATTGATTATGATGAGGTCAACCGAATTTTGATGGAGTATAACTGGCACACAATCTCAGACAACGCCGATGTTGACGATGCATGGAATCTCTTCACAACAAATGTACGGATGGTGGTTGGAAATTGCACAACTGAAAAAATCGTGAGGCAGAATCCGATGAAACCCTGGATCAACGACAGGATTCCCAGGATGGTTCGGTGCAAGCGAAATTTATGGCAACGTTTCCGACGTAGTAGGTCATCTTGGGACTTCCAAAATCATAGAACTTACTCCAACCAGCTCTCTGAATACATCCGAGATGCTAGGAAATCCTTCGAGCTCAAACTAGGACAATCCAAGGATAAGAAGAAATTTTTTAAATATGTTCGCAACACCCTCAACTCAACCGTTTCCATCCCAACATTGCGAACCGATGGTAATACTTTGCTGAACGACCATTTAAGTGTTGCTGAAACTTTTGCGGATACATTTTCTGAAGCATTTTCTATCGAACCAGATTCTGCCTTACCACAGATACGCGAACCTAGAAACTCTGATAGTATAGATAACATCAACTTAGATGAGAATATCGTGCTCGAACATCTACAAAGTCTTGCAGTCGGAAAGTCCCCTGGGCTTGACGGCATTACCACAACATTGCCCAGACGTTGTGCTCCATCCATCACTTCACCACTGACGAGTATATATATAAGCTATCATTATCAACGAGTAAATTTCCAGAGTCTTGGTCGCGATCTTCCGTCACCCCGATCTTCAAGAAAGGCGATAAATACTGTCCTCAAAACTATAGACCCATTAGCTAAACATCAGCTGCACTCAAGGTTTTAGAGAGGATAATTACATCGGAGCTAACAAAATTTCTTTTGGACACCTCTGTTATACCTTTTGAACAACATGGTTTCGTACCTGGCAGATCTGTTTTGACGAATCTCTTGAAATGCGTAGGTTCGTGGACTGCATCTTTAGATAGAAAGACTCCTGTAGACGTAGTCTACTTAGACTTCTCACGTGCATTCGACAGGGTGCCAATCAAACGTCTTCTGTCTAAGTTGGAACATTTTGGAATTCGTGGCCTCCTTTTGAGGTGGATAGAAGCATTTCTGTTGGGTCGCACTTTTTCGGTGAGGGTTGGCTCGGGAGGATCTTCCTTCAGGTCGGTGAGCAGTGGAGTCCCTCAAGGTTCCGTGTTGGGTCCTCTTCTGTTCGTGGTTTACGTTTGTGAGCTGCCCCGCTTGATATCTTCTGAGAGTGCATCCTATGCCGATGATATGAAGTTATACAATGATCCCATTATGTCTGGTAATGCCCTTCAGACCGACTGCGATCTTATACAAAAATGGACTGAGGATTGGCTGCTGCCTCTCAATTTCTCAAAATGCCGAGTACTGCATTTAGGTTGCAACAACCCGAAGAGAATTTATTACTTGAACGGAAGTCCAATAGAGTCATGCACCTCTCACGTTGACTTGGGAGTTTCAGTCGATGCTGATTTGCTGTGGAGGTCACATATACTGCAGGCAACCAACAGGGCCAAGAAGTCCCTTTACCTTGTTCAGAAATGTTTCAGCCGCTGCCATCACCACACACTGGCATTGCTCTACAAGACATATGTACGCCCCATACTAGAGTTTGCCGGACCCGTTTGGCATCCCACATTTGCTCAAGATGCAGATCTATTGGAGAA
Source organism: Adalia decempunctata (assembly GCA_951802165.1). NCBI lineage: Eukaryota > Metazoa > Arthropoda > Insecta > Coleoptera > Coccinellidae > Adalia > Adalia decempunctata. The sequence continues at coordinate 36,272,887 of OX637701.1, read as the reverse complement.
AGTGCAGAGAAGAGCTACTCGAATCCCATACGGTATCCTACGATCTGATTACCAAAATCGACTTTCGCTGATGGATTTGGACACGTTCGCCAATCGTAAGCTGAGAGGGGATGTGCTGACAACTTTTAGAGCTTTGAAGGGTTTTTTTGGATTGGACATGTCGGGCCTCTTCACTCTGAATAACAATCACCTGAGAGGACACGATTTCAAGCTCAAAAGGGAAAAATTTTTCACAAGGAGCAGGGAGAATTTTCTCAGCAATAGGGTTTTTCACATATGGAATATGCTGCCTAACGATGTGGTCAATTCCCTTAATGTGAATGGCTTCAAGAATGACTCATGGAGATCCGGTGGTCCATTGTAACCTGTGCGCATGACTGGTTTTTTTGTGGTGAATCGTGGTGTTCAGTTTGTGTTTTCAGTATTGGGGTTTTTTTTTTGGGACAATTATTTTTTTCACACGGGCAAAATGTATGTATAATTTCCATGAGTTATATAGGTTATCCTTAACTCTCATATTGTAAATAATAATAATAATAATAATAATTTCGAACATGGAAGTGCCCCAAAGATTTTTGTAGGTATAAAACGCACCGTTTTCGAGTTATTCCTCATTTTATCCGGCAAAAACCGTTTCAAAACTTTATAAATCGTTTCATTTTTTAATTCCATCCGACTCAATTTCACAATGCTCTTGGAGATAACCGAAGAACCAAAGAACTACTTGGAATTTGTATTTTCAAAGATTTCAATTCATGAAATTTTTGAAGAATTCACTCATATATTACTACGTCGTCAGCTCGATCGGATGTGCATCGGTGTTATCCACATAAAATTATCAAATTATCTTGAATTCTTGGTTTCTCTCTGGTGAATTGTGTGAACTGCTTTTGTTGGACTATAATAGTGCTCAGAAGGTGAATCCTTCAGGGTGAAAAGTTTCATTTTTAGAATTAACCTGAATTAGAAATCAGATATTTCAAAATGCCAATTACACGGGATCAACGAACGGAGATTAGGACGGTGGCAGAGAAAATGGTGCGACGAATTTGTCTTGATGATATGTTTATGAAGAAAATTGCTGAACAGGTCTCTGCTAGTGTTCTAGAAATAATAGAAAATAAGTTTAGTCAATTCGAAAAAAACTGGATGAAGTAAGGAACAGTGTTCATTTATTGGACCGTAAATATGATGAAAAGATAATCGGCTTAACAAACCAGGTTGTCGAACTGCAGAAAAAGTTGGAAGATAACGAGAAGGAATCCCCAAACATGACACATATTGTTTCCGAGGTGAATGAAATTAGGCGAAGGGAAGGTAACATTCTGATATTTGGTATTTCGGAGGATTGTACGGATGAAGCGGTTTATTCGCTCGATGTTTGTCAGGAAATTATCCCTGATTTGAGCCCAGGAGATATGAAAGCTTATAGGGTAGGACGTCGCCAGCCAGATAAGACACGTCCTGTGAAAATACATTTCATGGATAGTTCTCATGTGTCCATTATACTGAAAAATAAGAAAAAGCTGGCCTCCTCGGATGAGTTCAAGAATTTGAGGATGAGACCTGATTTGACTGTAAGTCAAAGAGAATATCAAAGGCAAGTTTGGGAGGATTTCAATATCAGGCTTAGGAAAGGTGAGGAAGACATTTATGTGGCTTATTTGAATGGTATCCCAATAATTCGTGAAAAAAACTTGAAAAAACGTCCAACACGCAAAGTTTAAATCATGATGTCATTACTATTTATTATCAGAACTGCAGGGGACTCAATTCGAAAACACATTCATTCTATAAAAACGTTTTAACCAGCGAGCATGGAATTATTGCAGTTACTGAAACCTGGTTGAGAGTTGGTGTATCAGATTCGGAGCTTTTTCCGGAAAATTATTCAGTATATCGTAAGGACAGAGCCTATGGTGTTCGAGGGGGTGGAGTTCTACTTGCAGTTGATGATAACCTTTATACATCTCAGCTGTGTGAATTGGATTGTTCAGTGGAATCGGTGGATATGGTGTATGTAAAGATTTCTGTTCCATCGAAAGTGCTATTTTACGTGTTTTTATTGTATATTCCCCCAGAATCAAACAATGTTGTATATGATGAAATTTTTGAAATTCTGGAGGATTTGAATAGTCCTGAGTCCTTTGTGATTTTGAGCGATTTCAATATTTCTGCTTTGCGGTCTTATTATGAGACGAATGAGTCATCAGTTTTGCTTCTTAGGTATCAATCATTTTTAACTTCACCAATTTTGTTCAGAATAATTTCTATACTAATTGTAATAATAGATTACTTGATTTAGTATTAACTTCTGAGAGTCTGAAATGTGAAGTTTTGAACGACCCTGAGCCTATGGTGCCTATAGATACACACCATCCATGTCTTACTGTAAACTTGTCTTTGCAACATAAACCAAAAAATATCATTTTGCCTAGTATCAAACAATTTAATTTTCGCAAACTTGATACTCAAAAATTTGTAACACTTATGAATTGTACCGATTGGAATTTTTTAACGAACATTTCGGATTCTGATGATGTATGTGAGGGATTCAATGGTAAAGTGCTAGATATACTTTCTCAGTGCTGTCCTCTTGTCAATAGCAACACCCATAAGTACCCCAGTTGGTATACAAGAGATCTCATAAAGCATATAAAGCCAAAAAATCACTACCACAGAATTTATAGGAGGCATAGATGTCGTTTTTATTATGGACATTTCAGCACTCCGCGACGGGTTGTGAAAAGGGAAATGGAGATTTCATACTCTGAGTTCATTAAAAATTCCGAAGACAATTTGATAGAAAATCCTAAGGAATTTTGGTCTTTTTTGAATTCTAAGCGGAACTCGTATTCCTGGTGAAATGTATGATGATAGCGAAAAATTTTCATCTCCGAAATCCATTGTTGACGCTTTTGCAGATCAATTTCAGAGTGTTTATCATGATTCGGAAAGTAATGTGGACTCGTATGATGATTTGGATGACTCTTTCAGCCTTGCTGACTCTTTTCATGTCAATAAAATTTCGGAGGAGCAAATATTAAGGGCAGCAAAGACGTTAAAGAGTAAAATGAGCTGTGGTCCAGACAATATTCCAACTAATCTGGTTAAAAATAATATTAGTATATTTTTCGAACCTTTGCTGTATATTTATAATTTGATTTTGAAAACTAACAAATTTCCTAAAATATGGAAAGTATCACGTATTTGTCCGGTGTTCAAGTGGGGAAAGCCTGCTGATATTAGAAATTACAGACCTGTGGCTCTCATCTCTGCTTTCTCCAAGTTTTTTGAGATTTTGCTTTTCGATATGATTCATTCACATGTGTCTAATAAATTGTCTGAATTCCAACATGGTTTCATGCGTTCGAGGAGCACAGTCACGAATCTTTGTACATTTATGCAGTATGTGTCAGATTGTTTAGATAATCGAAAACAGATTGATGTGGTTTACACTGACTTCAGTAGAGCTTTTGACAGGGTATCACATAGATTACTTTTGAAGAAGTTGAGTCGTTTTGGTATTTCACCTGATATTGTGATGTTGTTGCGGTCATTTCTCGATAGTAGACATTTATTTGTTGAATTAAAAGGAGTCAAGTCATTTTATTTTATTGCACGGTCAGGGGTACCTCAGGGATCAAAGGACCCCGCACTTTTTCTATGGCAAATGGCGTTCCGTCAAATTTTCTGAAATTTTGGTATAATGTAGCACTCGACCTACTGATCAAAAGTGTCCATGGCCCCAACTCAATCCTATGACTAGTTTTCGAGATACAGGGTGTTGAAGTTGAGAATTACCCACTTTTACTACGCCCGTATCTCGGTACAGAATCGAATGAACTGCAATTTTTCTCAGGAAACATTTCAGTACATCCCCAGGGAGCAACCATATAGAGGAATATGACCGAAAATCGTTACGAATACAGGGTTATCCATAATTGAATGCATGCCCGATTTTGAAATTATAAAATATGTCAGTTTCAGAGCGAGAACGTTCATAAAATGAACTATTACACAAGATATGTTGTTGTTACATCAAAAAAGTCTGAAATACCCAGAATTTGTACTGGATGATCCATTATTATAGAAACTATTCTCAAGGAAGGTTAAATGGACACCCTGTATTTATGGGTTGCTTCAAGGTGGTTGTTTCATTTTTTTAAAACATATTATCATGGACTTCAAAGAATACAGGGTGATTCAGTCAAGAAATGAACTCTGTACCTCACGAAAATACCCAAAATCCACCTTTTTTTTCATCACCCTCTTTTTCAAGTTTAACTCCGATGAGGTAGGAGTTTTCTTTCACCATTGTACTTGATATGAAATCATCAATACGGCTGAGAGTTTTCATCCACTTCCTATGACAAGTTTTTTTTTTATGCTGGAATAAGAATAGAATAACATAAATAAATTATTTTCATATTACATAAAAAAAAATCTGGTCATAGGAAGTGGATAAAAACTCTCAGCCGTATTGATGTTTTTATATCAAGTACAATGGTGAAAAAAAACTCCCACCTCTTCGAAGTTAATCTTGAAATAGAGGGCGATGAAAAGAAAGGTGGTTTTTGGGTATTTTCGTGAGATTCAAAGTTCATTTCATGACTGAATTACCCTGTATTCTTTGAAGTCCATGATGATATGTTCTAAAAAATATAAACAAACACCTTGAATCAACCCATAAATACAGGGTGTCCATTTAACCTTCCTTGAGAATAGTTTCTATAATAATGGATCACCCAGTATGAATTCTGGGTATTTCAGACTTTTTCGATGTCACAACAACATATCTAGTGTAATAGTTCATTTTGTGAACGTTCTCGCTCTGAAACTGACATATTTTATAATTTCAAAATCGGGCATGCATTCAATTATGGATTACCCTGTATTCGTAACGATTTTCGGTCATATTCCTCTATATGGTTGCTCCCTGGGGATGTAATGAAATGTTTCTTGAGAAAAATTGAAGTTCATTCGATTCTGTACCGAGAAACGGGCGTAGTAAAAGTGGGTAATTCTCAACTTCAACGCCCTGTACCTCGAAAAACTAGCCATAGGATTGAGTTGGGGCCATGGACACTTTGGATTAGTAGGTCGAGTACTACATTATACCAAAATTTTAGAAAATTTTACGGAACGCCATTTGCCATAGAAAAAGTGCGGGGTCCTTTGGGGCCCCTCTTATTTCTGATTTTTATCGACGATGTGTGCACTGTAATTAACTCGAAGAAACTTTTGTTTGCGGATGATCTCAAGATTTTCAGAGTGATTCACGACATACGTGATTTCTATATGCTGCAGGAAGATATTAGACGTTTGTGTGAATGGTGTACTGAGAATGAACTGCCTCTAAATATAAGTAAGTGTAAAGTTATGAGCTATTCAAGAAAACTGAACACACAAGAATTCAATTATAATGTTGGCAACCATGTCTTGAATAGAGTATATACTTAGGTGTTCTATTCGGCAGCAAGCTTTCGTTTGACCTCCACATTGGTGGAATTATCTGTGAAGCCAATAGATCTTTGGGTTTCGTTCTGCGAAATTGCAAGGAATTTTCGAATATGTTGGCCGTTCAGTCGGTATATTTCAGTTTGATAAGAACTAGACTCGAGTACTGTGCATTGGTGTGGAATCCCACTCATGAAAAATATTGTGTAGCATTGGAATACGTACAAAAGAAATTTTTGAAATTTTTGTATTACAAAAAACATAACGTTTACCCTATTCGCAATTACGACTATAACTGTCTACTGGTCGAGTTCAACTTCACAAGTTTGAGAAAGAGGAGAGAAATTTCAGGTGCAATCTTTGCTTTCAAATTGGTTAATGGTCGAGTCGATTCGATGTACTTACTATCTCTGTTGAATTTTAATACAACCCGCATTTTATCCAGAACACATTTGACTTTTAGAATTGGTGTCTCTAATACTCAACACCATTTTCATAGTCGGGTAGCATCCATCTGCAGAAGCTTGAATGGTTTACCCTCAGTTGATATGTTCTTTCTCAATATTGGTCAGTTTAGGAAGCAATTGTATTCGGTAATTAGAAACTAAGGTTATTTTTTTTGTGCTTTTTTGGTTAAACCTCGGCTGGCGACGGCTTGAGGCATTATTATGCATATATTTAGGTATAACTATATGTATTTGTTACCTGTTTACACCTGTAATTGGGCATTTGCCTGTTGGATGTAAAAAAGATAAATAAATAAATAAATAAAAATACTGAGAAGAGCTTCCAGTATACGGATGAATTTATAGCTTATGGATATTAGATGTAATACGGAATCTTTCTGATATTTCTCATACATATTTTCCATTCGCCGCTGTCTATGCACCTATGTTTCTGTATTCTCTGTCCTGCAACGACGATGTTGCACCCATTTATGAATACAACGAATTATTTAAAGAGATAGGCTCATCGTCAGGTCCATCGGTAGATATATGGAAAATCAACTCTCGAATTATTATAATGTTGAAACAGATACTTCCTGGTGCCCGATTAAATACTATTCCTCAATTGTTTCAGACTAAAGCGCACCTGGATGTCCTGGCTGATGCCTTACTCCAGTGGGCAAGAGGCCGTTAACACAGGCTATTATGGAGATATGAGAGGGCCCTCGCTTGTCAGGTCCGTGAGCTCTCTTCGTATCAACAACTACATTCTACTGGCCTACACAGAGAGTAAAAAGACTATGCAAGCTTTAGACCCCTGGTCGCACTGCCAGATGTAAATATTATAAAAATTTGAGAAGATGTAAATAACCAAAGAATCAATAAAAACCTGCGGCAGTACTTTCATTAGATTAGTGTCAAGAGAGCTGGATGGATGATATATGGAATTGAACTAACTATATGAATTTCAATAGAATCTGATAAATTTATACTTCATATGCTTTTGTCTCGAATATTCTGGTTTTATTTGAAACTTGTCTTTTTTTCACTGAGCGTATCCCTTTCCTATTCTCCAGGAAAAAGCGATAATTGTTGTTCTACACGACCAGAAGAGGCCCGTTGTATCAGCTGTGCTTGCGTTCTTTCAGAAAAAATGACATCCATTCAAACAAGTTTGTTTTTTGTCTGTAAAATCCTGCCGAAGATCAACACACCGATTGATTCTAGCTGAGTTGGTTCGGAATTTTTTCTCAGCAATTCAACCGAAATGAAAATGCAAACTAACTTTTACGTTAAACAACTCTGTCAACTCAATTTTTTTTTGCAAACCACATTCGATAATATTAAATTCCCATTCTTCTTAAAATACGTGATTTCTCATAAATTCACCAGAAACCAATACCTACAATTCAGAATGAATCAAAAATAAAGGTATCAAAATGGACTTTTATCTCACAAGGTTCTTTATTGGATAACTAGTTTCGCGGCGACTCATCGCATCCCATCTTCAGATCCTACAAAAATTACAAAGGAAAAACATGAGTTAATACTCTAAAAAACGTGAAATAACGCTACAAACCTCAAAATGAACAACAAAAATCTGTCCAAGCGGATAAAATATTCGAGAAAATGGTTTACACGCAAAATTTGAAAGCTTATTTCTTTTGAATATGAAATGGCGGACAAAAAATTTTAAAGGTTACGGAAACCACGAACGAAACAACAAACCAACGCCATGTATAGCGCCACCTAGTGGAATGTGACTCAACCACAAATTCTACGAGAGTAGGAATCTTCAACTTAGTTGAAGAAAACTGTAAAAATAGAGTTACTTTCGAAATTCGAAGGTCCCATCCTGTGCCTCAATATTTTCATGCTTTCTAAGCTATTCAATCTACGACCTTTTCCGCATACGTGTTGTAATGGGGTTTTCTCGTAGAAACCTTACCTCGAGCGCCAGCTATTCTTTTTGCTTATAAGGTAGAATAGCAAACCTGCCAGGATAGCTGCTTAGCCGGAGACAGAGTTCGGTTGTATCTAGGGTGTTAGCGATAACTAAGAAGTCGGAAATAGAGCAATTCACACAATTTATTCAAACGGTAGCAATAGTGATACAAAAGTAATAATGTCAAGAAAATATCAAATATGCAATAACAAGAAAATATCAAATATTCACAAACATCAAGAAAACATCAAATATGTATTAATCCCAATAAAATATCAAATAAACACAGGTAAAGAAAAATGGTTCAGTTTTGTCTGACTGCGAGCATTCATTCAAAAGAAATATTTCACGGTACGAGTCAGCCAGAATATAAGGGGGGGAATTTGAATTAAACGGAGAATTTAAATCTACAGTTGCAAAATGTGAAACGGATATGAAAATAAACAGTGATTACTTTTTGTCCGATATTCTTTCAGTCCGAAAACTCAAAAGAGTTATATTGTCTACTTAGCTTGTTTCACGTCTAGAAAGGTCGGGTTTGGCCAGGTTGAATTTAAATGGTCAAACAGGACGCACCGAACTAGGGGCGCGAAGGATCGGTACCGAATAGGAATTCGACTACACGTTCTATAGCATTGGTTTCCATGGGCCCTCCAGTCTGACTATGAGATTACTCACCATAAAGGACAGACACTAATCGGGCACCGACTTATTCGGATAAACTTGCTAGACGGAGTCCTGAACGAGTAAAGGAAGGTTTAATACGGATCTCGACGTAACAGCTATTTTGATAGACTCAACGAAGATACAGAAAAATAGGACTGAAATGAATTGGATCGGTACTTACGATTTCGGTGCACTGATACTCACTCGATAAATGCAAAAATAAGAAATTAATACTAGCAGCAAATGACGGAAAATCGGCTATTGCTGACTACTGACTCTATAATCGCTATACTTTCAAATCAGAAAGGATAATTAACTCGAAACGCAAAAGAAAAGAAAAGTACTCTACTCAAGCCGAAGCAAAAGTGAATAATGGATCACAGATGAGGGGAAAATCGCCTTTTTTATCTCCCTGAGGGAGACGGAAACGGCAGGCGCACAAATGCTACTTTTCTAGAAAAGTACTCCGGTAAAAACTTCTACGAATCTGGCTTATCGTACGTATGAACTAGAAAAACGGCGTTATCTACATTCTACGTGGTTCTTATGCCTCTTTTTACTATGTTCTCTTCATGCAAAACAATATCGAACGGACCATATTCGATCTTCTCGGTTTAATTCTGAACGGAAATGAAATGCAGGAATTTTAAATAAAAATCCGGAAAAATTAATTTGAAATGAAGGCCGATTTCATGATCGGAAAATCGGACTCCATTACATTCCCCTAACAACGGACAGAAAATTCAATCAATCACAATTTGAATTTTCGCGGCTCCCGGCCATCTAAATAAACAAATCAACACGGCTGTCTCGCAATCACGCTCACATTATTTACAATCTATCATCTCCGTGTTCTGTGGTTCGTAGGCGATGCGTGGTCCGTGGTGGTAGGTCTTCGTTCCTCCAGTCAAAGGGTAGTTCCAATATCCCATGTCTGCGCATGTGTCACGCAGACGTCTCCGCCATTTCGTTCCGTCCTGTCAGGGTTGCGTTGTTTACTTGTGTTATCAGCGGACATTTCCATTTTCTGGTTTTCTGGTGTTCTGTGCAGTAAACCGTGAATTAATAAATGTGTACAGCGAAGGGTGACGGAATAATGGGTCGAAGACACCTAATACACAGTGAGTACTTAATTACAAGTGCTCTCCGATGTAGTTCGACTTAGTGCTTTTCAGATTTTGGCTTCACTGATATGTTGGTTGCTGGACTCGGAAGTTGAAATAGGGCACGCCGAATTGGTATGATCCAATCCAGTGGAGTAGGTGGTGGAATCGGCGTCCAAAACCGACGCAATAGAGGTTGGCGTCGGAGTGGATGGGGCGTCGATGTAGGTACTAGGCGGATTGTCGACTTCGGCTGCTTCGTGACTGTTATTACAGGTGGGTATTTCATACAGTTCCAACCATCTGATCTCGGTGAAACTTCTCCCATTTTCTTGGTTCTTTCTAGCGGACTTCCCTCGATAGACTAGCCCTCATTTCCACAGACGATGAACAGCGAATAATTGTGTACATAAAACATACATAATACAATAATTAATCATCAGTTATTGATACAATAATGCTTGATTCAGAATGGAAACGGTGCAATAGGTGGAACTTCCTGGACTAACAGACCAATTTAATAATTCTGAATTGGAAATAATGATGTTACAGTTAACGGTATTAGTCCAGACATACCTTTATGAATGATGTACAGATGAAGGTTTAGTAGTCTAACGAGTGGAACAGATATCAATTCATAGTTATAATATGACAATTCAGACAGTTTATATAATGGGTTAGTTGTTTCCCGGTAGAGAAAAGATCAAGATCAGATGACACCACCAGGTAACGTTATTGAAAGGTTATTATTAATTTACGAATTATTTGGAACGGTTACCTGGTGTTGTTGGCCGGGTACTACTAGTGCTGACGGTTCTCTGTATTACATGTCTCAGCCCTCGCTCTACATCTGGGGCAAACACGGAGGGCCAATTCCCTACTGGTTGGCATCCTAATCCTGCTGGATCCTCGGTGAGTCGTCCTTATACGCAGAAACCTCTGAGTAGCCTCTCTTGGCCTGGACCGAGACGGAAGTCTACATTGGACGGCCACTTCCTTCTGGCGGGTATGACAAGGGCAATTCCGGGAGAGGGTGCCCAGTAGGCCACAATGGCTGCAGAACAACAGCGGTGTTCCGGTGCAGTTGGCCCTACTATGTTTTCCTTGGCCACATTTCAACACATACCAGGACGGAGCTCCAGGTCGACGTTATGGCCCATGGTGCCAACCGTACAGACTCTGGGAGGCGAGTCATTTCGTGCCCTGTTCGAGCCAGGATGGTGCGGCTTGTCAACGGTGTGTTCTTCCCAGGTATCAACTTCCATGGGATCTGCGGGATGGTTGGGTGTGGCGGTGCTACCATCTTTCATCCGGGACGGCTTCTGTCGCGGGCAGGGTTGCCCGGAGGCGTAAAGGCAAAAGCCTGTATAGTACAGAGCGCGAGGTTCGCGCGGCGCTCTGTATCACTCGTGGTTTTGTTTATGAATACGCTGCGTTGCGTGTGACAAATCGCAGTAAGATACAGAGCAACTGTTAAAATTCCTCGTCCGGCTCACACAGGTGGCAAATTCTGTAAGCACCTATGCGCAATAGAACAAATATTTGGTATATTATTTAAAACGTCTCCAGTTCACAGCGTTCATGACAGAATATAATTAGCCAAATTAGCTGTTGGGCATTCAGCTTCAGCACCAGAGGAATTTTATAAAAATATGAATTCAAACACAACTGATGTTGAAAACTTTGAAAACTCAGTTTCATCAACTAATTCTGTTTCTGCTGAAGTAGACTTAGCAACATCAATGGAGTTACAAATTAACGCCGAAGAATGTGAAAGCCGAATTAAAGAAGAAATTATAAGAATGCGCTGTGAATTTGAGCGCATAACAAGTACGCTCGAAGACAATCAAGTATTCAAAGCCCAGAAACTACTTTATCCATCATTAAGTTTAAAGCAGTAATGAACAGCCTGAAAACCCCTTCCCAATTTTTAAACTTTTTGGAAGCTAAGAGTCGAATATGCGGGAGAAAATCTAGAGAAATTCGAGTGCAGCCAACGTCAATTCGCGACGTAAAAACAAAGCATTGCCTCAATGTGGGAGAATTCAAGCTGGCAGGCCTTCCAAAATTGAAAAACTAAAACGGAAGCACAGCCTTGGGAGCAACATTTCGCATAACCCACCAAATGCTAAGTTACATTGATCCTAATTCTGTATTTCGTTATTTAAAATATATAATGACCCATGAATATACATGAAATAACGGTTCCAAGATATGAACAGAAAAGTGTTTTTTTCGTGGATTTTTGACACCCTGTATATTACAAACGAAACCGAATTTTGAAAAATGGTATGGGAAAAAAGTGTTCGGTTTGATGAGAGGAATCTACAGTTGAAATAAATGTACAAGTCAAAGACTCACCCTGTATATGACTCTTATTGTACGAATATCTACCATATCAGGAAGATGAAGGTAGGAATAAATAGATTTTAAAATTTAGGAGACAAACCTATACTGTTTAATTGGGTATTTCGCCACACTATTCTCAATTAAATAAAAAATAATTCAAATTCAGAATCATATGCCAAATTAATGTAAAATAATATGAAAATGCAGTGTTGCAAAATACCTAATTAAGCACGTATAAATATGAACACGAGACAAAGACATATATAATTTATTGGCTCTGTATTACACTGGAATTTGTCTTCTGCCATGCAGCGTATTCATAAACAAAGCCACGAGTGATCCAGAGCACCGCGCGGACCTCGCGCTCTGAACTGTACAGGCTTTTGCCTTTACGCTGCCCGGAGGGGGACGGTGAGTCGGCTGGCTTGGGAACTCTCAACGGCGGCGGGACTGGATCGGCGTGAGAGACACCCTCGCAGGCACAGGGGTCGATGAAGGACAGGTCTTTGCCCTCTAGATACCTAGGTTCTGATTCGGTCATGATGTTCGGTTATCTGTGGGCGAAACAAGCAAATGTAAGCGGATTTTAAGTAAATAAAAAAAATGAATGCATTAGTAAAAAGTATTTCTCTTAATTTTTCACTTTTTTAGGACAAAAAAACAATTTCACCTGTTTTCGCCCCCGGGGCCTGTCTCAGTCGTTGAACGGTAGCCAGATTCGCCGGACGGTGCCTGAGGGGAACTGGACTCTAAACCGGGCTCGACGTTGGACCAACCGGTGAGGACATAGGGCTTTCATCTTCTCCTTCAATCCTTCTGTCCAGAGCCGTGGGTCTGGTTGCGCCTTTATCCTGGCGGCCACTCTTGGAGTCAGTCTTACGGCACCCGGTGGACCTGGAATGTCTGCTGGTACGACGGGAGGCGACGGTGGTGTGGGACTGTCCTCTACCTTGACCATCATAAGCTCGGCAGGAGGGTGCCATTCCCATTGTGCAGCTGGTCGGCGGAGAGCTGGCACCTCCTGCAACAGTCCCGACACGAACCATTGGACGGAGGGATGTAGGGTGTCCAGTATCCTCTGGTATTCTTCGGCAAGGGTGGCGGCCCAGTGCTGTCCCCGGATAGTACCGGTGTACGGATCCCGACCGGTGGCAACGTCCAGGGCTGTCATCCCCAGCGCCCACAGGTCCATCTCCCGACCATAGGGCGCCCTCCGACGTTGTTCTGAGCCCAGTAAGCCTCTGTCCCCGCATTGTACTGGAACCACTGTCCGGGCTCCAGTTCATCAGCCACCCCGAAGTCAGCAATCTGGAACCGACGGCCATTGCGGAGTACATTACCCGGTTTAACATCCCGATGCACCACTTGTTGCCGGTGACATTCGGCGAGGCCAGCCGAAATCTGCCGGAGAATCCAAAAGAATTGGGCCGGCTCTGGTCTCGGGCCCACACGGCTGAGATAACCCTCCAGGTCCTCCTCGCACAGGGTCATCACTAAGTAGCGGTAGGGATCCTCTACTATCTCCTCGTAAAGGCTCAGGATGTTCGGATGCCGGAACCGGTGGAGTCGTGCCTCGTGGACGGATTGTGGCGTCAGATCTACCCTCTTCACAGCTACGGAAGTTATCTGATCTGTTGTACGGACCCGGTACACCTGACCGAACCCCCCTTCGCCCAGGAGTTCGTCTAGGACGTAGTTCTCCATCTGAAACGGTAGGCGATACAATCCACAGGCATGAACTTACAGAACGATCGTCCTATTCTGGATAGCTCCCCTGCAACATCTGAGAACTTGACTGTATTGGCGGCGTGAAAGCAGAGGATGGTAAGTGAACAGAATTATGATCAAATCAGAAAATTAATAGATAAAGTAGTCAAACATACTCACAGAAACGGTTAATTCATAACTACTTACAGTTTTATTCATGGTATGGTTAAAGATCTTTAATGTGGATGTTTGACAATCTTTTACCACCGTCATCTTTCAGGTCGTACACGACGGGGGAAATTACTTTTACCACGGTATATGGGCCGACGAACTTTGGTGCAAGTTTGGAAGCGAAATGGTCGGCGGCAGACGATAAAGGACGATCACGGCGCAGAACTCTGTCTCCAACATGGTAACGGGCATCTCTACGGCGGAGATTGTAACTGTGAGCCTGCCGATCAAAAGCACGGTACAACCTGGTACGGACAAACTCATATGCCTCCTGGAGATGTTTGAGCTGATCAGTACGGTGAGTCATATCTCTTCTTTCTGCTTCCTGATGACTGCCGGTTTCTTCATTATGGGGGTTTGTCGAATAAATCGCCCTTGGAACTTCTAGTTCTCTTCCATAATTCAAATAGGCAGGTGTGAATCCGGTAGATTCTTGTTTAGCAGTGTTAATTGCAAATGTCAGCTTCCCTATCTTTTCGTCCCAGTTTCGTTGGTCGGTTTCGCAGAACTGTGCTACCATTGTTTTCAATGTACGGTTGGCCCTTCTACAGGGTTACAATGCGGTGTGTACGGAGGAGTGAAACGGTGAGCGATGTTTAGCTCGCGGAGACTGTTCTTGAACAGTCGGCTGTCAAATTGTACCCCACTGTCGGATATCACCAGTTTTGGACAGCCGTATTTCAGAATTATTTGGTCGTAGAGGGCAGAGTAGACAGTTTTGGCGGTGGCTTTTCGCAACGGAAGGCATTCTACCCACTTTGTGAGCCGGTCTTGCATCACCACTATGTAGGAATTTCCCTTTTTGGATCGTGGCAATGGCCCCACGATGTCAGTAGATACTCCGTTGAACGGCGCATCCGCCATTCGGTGTGGTTGCATTTACCCTGGAGTTTTCTGTTGCGAAACTTTGATCTTTTGGCACGAAGTGCAGTTCCTTACATATTTCGCAACGTCTCTAGACATCCCTAGCCAGTAGTAATTCCTGGCTATCCTAGAAGTGGTTTTGGCAATTCCCATGTGACCAGCTAATTCGGAATCGTGGTTTTCTTTCAGGATTTCAGTTGTTTGTTCGGTAGGAATACAGAGTTTCCAGTGTCGGCCGGATCCATCTTCAGTGAAGTTGGATGAGTCCCAGAAATGCCTGAATAATTTCCCATTTTCTACGGAATAATCAGGGAAATTTGCCGGATCTTTTTCCACCTCCTGTAACTTTTTGTTATACCATTTGCAGGGGGTTGTTTCTACCTCGGTTAAACATACAGAATCCACGGACGGCAATGGATTCCGGGACAGAATGTCAGCAACTTTATTCATGGATCCTTTGCGGTATTGGACTTCGAAGTCGAATTGCTGGATGAAAACTGCCCATCTAGCGATTCTTCCGGACGGTGATTTGATGAAATTTAACCATTTCAGACTCATGTGATCGGAAATAACGGTGAAATGGAATCCCTCCAGGTATGGCCGTAGTTTTTCTATTGAAAATACTATAGCGAGGCATTCCTTTTCTGAGACGGAGTAATTTTTCTCTGCGGGGTTTAGGGTACGGCTTACATAGGCGATTACTCTCTCATCTCCATCAATCACTTGCGTCAGTGCTCCTCCGAGTCCCATGTCACTGGCGTCTGTTTGTAGGACGAACGGTTGTGTGAAATTCGGACAAGCCAGTATAGGTGATTCAGTGAGCTTTTGTTTCAGGATTTCGAAGGCCTGGTGCTGGTCTTCTCCCCATTTCCATCGGTGTTTCTTCTGCAGTAACATAGTCAACGGCGAGACTACCTCGGAGAAGTTTTCGATGAAACGACTGTACCAGCTGGCAACTCCAAGAAATCGACGCAATTCTCGGACGGTTTTTGGAATCGGAAAAGCCACTATCGAGGAAACTTTGTCGGGATCGGTGCAGATGCCATCGGAGGTGACGACATGTCCAAGATATTTCAATGATTTGCGGACAAATTCGCACTTATCGGGATTCAGACGGAGGTTGGCCTCTCTTAGTCGACGAAATAATTCTTTTAAATTTTTGAGATGTTCTCCAAAAGTTTCTCCTAGGATTACGATGTCGTCGAGGTAAGCAAAAGCGTCCGGTTCCATTTCTGGGCCAATAACTGTATCTAAAAATCTTTGGAAGGTTACTGGGCTTGCATGCAGACCAAAAGGCATCACGGTGAACTGAAACAGCCCTCTTCCGGGAACCGTGAATGCAGTAATCGGACGGCTCTCCTTGGCTAGCGGTATTTGCCAGTATCCCTGTTTTAGATCCAGTGTGGAGATATATTTGGCCTTGCGAAGTGTGTCCAGAATTCCAGAAATGTAAGGTAACGGATATGCATCTTTAACGGAGACCTGGTTAACTGTACGGAAATCTATGCAAAACCGGTATTTTCCATCTTTCTTTCTGACCAGTACAACAGGTGAACTCCACGGTGACTTTGAAGGTTCGATGACCTCCTCAGCCAACATCCGGTCTACTTCCTGATTGAAAATTTCTTGCATTTTTGGATTTTGAGGACGGTATCGTTGTTTGATCGGTTCAGTGCCGGGTTTAAATTTGATTTTGTGTTCGATCAAATCGGTAGTACCCTGCAATTTTTCAAATTCCTTCAGTTCCCTTTCAAGAAATTTATCTAGTTTATTCTTCTGTTCGCTGGTCAGTTCTAAAAGGTGTTCACCGGCGATATTTACTTCAGGGGTTTGTTCACAGACAGGAATTGGTTTAGAAATCGGTTTCCCTTCCAGATAGCATTCCGCTGTTTTCAGATTGATGCTGAAATTGTAGTTTGAGAGTATATCCATTCCCAGTATGAGGTCTACAGGTAGGTCAGGAACCAACAGGAATTTTAAGTCGGCCAAGGTATAATCGTCTATCCGGACTAGGGTGGTGTAGCGTTTCGGTACGACGGTAGTTTTGCCATTGGCGATCACCACAAATTCGTTAAACATGGGCTCTCCCTTTATTCCTTTTTTTTCCAAGCCTTCTGCAACCTTCTGGCTGCAGAAGCTCTTGGTTGCTCCTGTGTCCATTAATGCTCGAAAGGGCTCGCCTGTCACATGAACCTCTACTAACGGATAATTTTCTTTACATATGGACGGTGTCAGTGGAGTCAAAGTCTCCGGATATATGGCTGACCCCGATTTCATACCTCCATTTAGTTTTCCGAACACGGGCAGTCTCTGGAGAGAATATTCTCCCTCTGGCATCGAGAACAAAACAGTTTCGGGGGTCTCCGGCACTCTCGTCGCATGTGGCCGTATCCACCACAGCGGAAACATTGAGTCTGAAACGAGACTCTCCGTGCTCTCTGTTGATCGGTCCGGTCCGGGGGTGATGAATTCTCAGCCTGACGGTGTGCGGGGGTGGCGGTCGACTGTGGTTGACTGTAAGTATTACTTGTCGATGTGGAACGTGATGTTTGTGCCCGAGAAACTGACTCTGCAGGTTTTGGATGAACGGCTGCGGTTGCTGGTTGGACGCGATTTTCGGTGTCCAGCGAACAATTGCCCTGATGACGGTTTCGCTGCTGGGTGTTATAGGTCAGGTGAGGTTCATCAATGAGGCCCGGTTTGGAGGGTGGCCTGGTGTATTGGTGCATCTGCCATGGGACCAGTTCGAACACTTTTCCCTTCCGTAGGAGCTCATCATAGGTCCCAGTTTCTTGAAAGGCCAAGGCTTGCTGTAGGGACGGTAGTAACCTCTGTCTGATTAAACGGATATGCTCCTCCTCGGACGGTCGAATACCTGATAGTTTCTGGAACAGGTTTTGCATCCTCGTAACGTAGAGCAGAAGTTTCTCGTCTGGGCCCTGCATTCGCCTTTTTATTTCCTCCAACAGATTTTCCTCATAATTCACAGGTTGTAACCAAACTAATCCAATACAAAACAAAAATGAATTTATAAACTCAAAAAAACTTTTCGACCAAGAGTGCAAATTCGCAGACACAATAAGGGATAATGGCCTCAAGCTAGTCTCAAGTGGAGACGGGGTTGGGGATATGAGTAACGGGCGCCAGTACGTTTTGTTAAAAAAAATAATTTCCCAGTTGGTTACAAAATATTATCATACCCTAATGTGACCGCTCTGTTCTTATATATAAAACGTACAAATCTCAGTTCGACTGGACTCTATAGCTTCTAAATTTTCTTTGAGATAAAAACAAAACTAATATGAAAAGGTACTATAATAACTTTACCTATAATTGGCTCAACATAGTGTCTACAATATTCGAATGAAACAAATGATGAAACGAAAAAAAAAAAACGCGTCCTTCAGTTGGGCTTTGAAGTCGTCCCAGTTCTGAAACGTTCCCCTCCTGGGGATGAACCAATCCCGAGCGTCTGTGCTCAGAAGTTCGTATACAGAGTCGAACACCTGTCCCAAGGGTACTTTGCGTGATTCTGCCAGCCTTTCCACTTCATCAATGAAGGCGGTGACACTCTGGGTGCCATCAAAAGAAATCGACCATTTATAAAGCGGAACGGACGGTGTTGACGTAGGTCGGGCTTCAGGCTCAGGTTGGTAACTGCCTTGTGCCAATGATCTGAGGGGGTTTCTTGGCGGTAGATTTGCCGGAAAAGATACCCCTCGTGTGGAGTTCGCCCAGCGGTCCGGTGTCAGTCTCTCAGGTCGTGATGTCGCAGGCGGCGCTTGAGAAGTAGGTATGGTCGGCATTTCCTGTAGTATGCTTCTACATGTCCGTCTAGTGTCATTCATAACTCGATCTAATATAGAATTTCTTTCAGGTGTGTGAGCTCGTGAGATCCTGCCAGCTGACGGTGGATGGATGTCCTCTCCCAGATCAATAAGGGAGGGCTCGCTGTGGCTGAATCGGAGACATCCCAGGTGACGGTGGGACCTCCAGATCCAGGAGATACCTTGTAACGTGATTATTTTGCTCCCTGAATTAGATTCAGCATTTTCGCTGGATAGTTTACACCCTTTGCGGCGTTGCCGGTTGATTCATGGCTTGTGGTGGAGACGGCTGTGGTATTGTGGGCGGTCATAGAAGTAGGAAGGAATTGTTTGACAATTGGCTGCTCTGTGAAAGCGAGGTAACTTCTTTTTGGAGAATTTTCGGAAAAATTGTGGAAGAGAAAAAGCTGAATTGAATGTAAATTATTGGTCTGGAAGTTTTATCTGGAATCATCCTCGTTGTAGGCGATTATAATTTCAATTTGGTTAATTCCCTGGATAATATAGAGAATATTGGTTTTAATCCAAGGGTACGTTTGTTATAACGGATTATTATATTCTTCCATGAGCCCGGAATCTCTGTAGAGGAGTTGTATACGAATGTTTGTTGTTGGAAGATTGTTGGAGATATAGAGTTTGGAAAGGAGATCATTTTTACCCTCGACCAATATCATAAGAGGGTCCAAGTGTCGGCCATCTAGACATCCAAGTGTTGGGCATACAAGTGACTGCCATCCAAGTATCGGATATACAAGTATCTGGCATCCTAGTATTGGATATACGAGTATCTGGCGTCCACGTACCACCCATCCAAGTGTCGGCCATCTAGACATCCAAGTGTTGGGCATACTAGTGACTGCC
Organism: Adalia decempunctata; assembly: GCA_951802165.1. Lineage (NCBI taxonomy): Eukaryota > Metazoa > Arthropoda > Insecta > Coleoptera > Coccinellidae > Adalia > Adalia decempunctata. The sequence goes on along the minus strand of OX637701.1, from coordinate 36,253,428 downwards.
ATCCTGGTATCGGATACACAAGTATCTGGCATCCTAGTATCAGATATACAAGTATCTGGCATCCACGTACCACCCATCTAAGTATCAGGCATCCACGTATCTGGCATCCAAGTGCCTAGCATATGAGTGCTTAGCATCCACGTTATAAGTACTATCGACGTCTCTACTTCAGGACATTTAGTGGTTGAGGTAACTAGTGCTTTGCACTGGGTTTAGTTTATAATATATTATTGTACAAAGTGAATAACTGATAGCAGGGGAGACCTTTCAATCACCGCTGGCTCCTTTCATTTATGTTTAACTTTTATCACTCATAATTGAGTTTATTATAGTGGCAGATTGCCTAATTTACATTTTTACCTTTGTACCAGTTCATTTGATACTGGATTGCGATTTGTCGATACTGTTCAGAATTACTATAGGCGTAAGTGTAAACATTTGTGAACTGAGGGGGATACTAACTGGCCAGTTATTACAACCACGGTACTTGAACTCCTTTTCCAATTTATAACTTGATTTAGTGATATTTAACCAAGTTCAGCAATTTTGTGGAGTTTTGTTTCGCTGAATATACCTATCAACTACTGCAAATCTAATTTTACTTTTTCATTAATATTGTTCAATTAGTTTAATTTTAAATAAAGGGGTTGACATTGAGTATCAGTTGTCTTATTGCTATTCTGGTAGGGGAGTACGCAATTTTGTGGACAGGCAAATTCTCTACCTGGCGCCCATTCATAAACTTACATTTTTTTTAACTCACTCCCATCTTCACTGAGTTTAGCCGCGAGCCTGATTTGCCAAGTGACCAGGCTTACTCAAGTCGACACGTCACATTTGGCGCCCAACGTGGGGCCCCCAGAGTCAATACTATCTGACTTACAGTGGTTGATCGGTTTTGTCTTTGTGATTTATTTAGAGATTCTTATTTTTCTTCTTCTCTCTGTCGATTTCTTTTTGCGCTGCGTTAACTATCCCTTATTTTTGAGGTTAGGGCCGGATCATCAATTTGACTGCGGTTGTTCTTGAATTTTTTTTTTAGTATGGAGGGTCGAATCGACGTAAATCGCCTTGATAAGGAGAAGCTAGAATATGAATTAGCTTTTAGAGGTGTAACTAATTTGAAGACTGTTGATGAAATGAGAAAGAGTCTCAGAGGGTATTTGAGGTTAGAAAAATGCGGAATTGCAACCAAATACCCACCGTATCCATATAAATTTGCCGATGATTCTAAGGTTGTAGAGGATTCGATTTCACTTTTGCAGCGGGACATTCCAGATTTTGCTGGTGATGAGAAGAGTTCGTCTTTCCTGAAAATGTCCACTCGGTTGGTACACACGTTTATGAGAATTGAAAGATCTCAAGCGCTTTCAGAGGCGGAACAAGTTCTTAGGTCGGGATATTTGGCTCAGATAATTGGGTTGCAATCAGAATTAAGGTCACGAGCACGGAAATACCATAGGTCTTTGCAACAAATTCAGTCACCACTTGAATTAAGCGTTTTGATGGCTTCAGCGGGTATCTCGGATTCTTCGGACTCTGAGTCAGATAATGACGGAGCTAGTGGTATAGTTCATCAGTCGACTCCCACCACTTCGCCTTACCAGAGTAGTAGTCCTTCGGTGGCTGTGGCCAAGTGGAATATTACCAAATTTGATGGTGATAGTTCGCGATGCTCCCTAAGTTCTTTTCTCGAAAACGTCGAGGAATTGTGTATTTCGCGAAACATTAAAAAGGAGCAGCTTTTCTTATCCGCCAGTGATCTTTTTGGGGGAAAAGCTCTGATTTGGTTCAGATCTATTAGGTCCACAGTTTCAACGTGGTCACAGTTGGTTGATGAATTGAGGAAACAATTCCTTTCTCCCAATTATAATGAGAAACTCTTCGAGGAAATTAAGCATAGAACTCAGGGCCCTGATGAGAGTATAGGTTTGTACCTTGCCATGATGGACAATATGTTCAATCGCCTCACTATTCAAGTAAGGGAGGATGCTCGTTTGAGAGTCATACTGCGTAACATCTCACCCTTTTATCAGAGTCAATTGGGCTTGACTAACATCACCTCAATAGCTCAGCTTTTAGATATCGGACGACAACTTGAGGCTCGTAAAGAATCCATTGAGTCTTACGTACCCCCTCCCCGAAATAGGAGCTCTTTAATGGAGCCAGATCTAGCATATGTTTATGCTGAACAACCTCCCACCTCTTCTACTCAAGTGAGTGCAGTTTTGACCTGCTGGAAGTGTAGGCAACCCGGCCATGTTGCTAGGGAATGCAGGGTGGAGAAGAAATGTTGTTTTAAGTGTGGTCGACCCGATTGCACGGTTCGTACATGTCCTAAATGTAAGTCGTCGGAAAACTAATAGGGAAAGCCTCGAATGGCAGTACGTGTGTCTTTCCCAACCAGTCTGCCAAGTATCGTTTGCCGTTGGAACAGAAAATTATTCTGGATTATGTGCTTGCGCATGCGCAAGGTGACGAACGGCCGTATTTGTCTGTGTCTGTTTTGGACGTAAATTTATTGGGTTTACTGGATTCGGGTGCTTCGAGCACGATTATAGGAGGTCCTGGTTGGAGGATGTTGAAGAATTTAAATATTAACCCTAATTTTAATGATGTCGTTTCCTGTAGGGTGGCTAATGGACAGAGGTGTTCGAGCATTGGTTCGGTGGATCTACCGATGAAACTCGAGAATAGGGTTAAGGTAGTTTCAGCGTTGATCGTTCCAGATTTGCCGCACACTTTGATTCTGGGCATCGATTTCTGGAGGAGGTTTGGGATTGTTCCTGATCTTCGGGGTGGAACATGGGTATTTCAGCGCGATGCTGATCTCTCGGTGGATGCGATTGCGTCAGAGGAACATCTTACATCTGCGCAGTCTGGGGTTTTGGATAGAGTTGTGCGGGAGGCTTTTGAGAAGATGGGTGACGAGTTGGGGTGTACAAGCTTGGTTGAACATGAAATAAAAACATCCTGCAGTCCAATCAAGCAAAGATATTACCCTGTAAGTCCTGTGATGCAGGGTCACATTAATGCCGAGCTAGATAAATTGCTCGAGCAAGGTATTGTCGCACCATCGACCAGCCCCTGGTCTTCTCCTATTCTTCTGGTGAAGAAGAAGGACGGTTCGTACCGGTTTTGCGTCGATTACCGGAAGCTAAATGCGGTCACGGAAAAGGATGCGTATCCCATCCCGTATATTTCTTCGACCTTGGACCGCCTTCGCAACGCAAAATTTTTGTCGTCAATGGACATCAAGTCGGCATATTTCCAAGTGCCTTTGGAAGAGTCCTCTCGACCTCTTACCGCCTTTACAGTGCCCAATCGAGGTCTGTTCGAATTCTGCCGCTTGCCTATGGGATTGTCAAATAGTCCCGCCACCTTTCAACGTTTGGTTGACAGAGTTCTTGGTCCTGATTTGGAGCCGTATGTGTTCGTCTATTTGGACGATATCATTATCATCACTGATAACTTCGAAAAACATGTAGAGGTATTAGAGGAGGTCTTTAAACGCCTTAAGGCCGCTAATTTAACGGTTTCTAAAAAGAAATGCCATTTTTGTCGACCTGAACTGCTATATCTGGGTTATGTGGTGGATTCAAAAGGTTTGAGAATGGATCCAGCGAAAGTTCAGGCCATTGTGAACATACCGGTCCCCTCTTGTGTCTCGGAGGTTCGGCGTGTGCTGGGATTAGCTTCATGGTACCGAAGATTCGTACCAAATTTTGCGGATTTGACTGCTCCATTGACAGAACTGCTCAAGAAGAACCGTTCTTTTCAATGGAGTCCCCAATGTGATGAAGTCTTGATCAAATTGAAGGAATATTTGATTAGTGCCCCTGTTTTGTCTTGTCCTGATTTTTCGAGGCCGTTCATTATACAGTGTATATCTTTCCAGGTCTTTGACCCGGTTAGAGCGCAATTATACTACCACAGAACGTGAATGTCTGGCTGTCCTGTGGGCTATAGAGAAGCTGCGACCTTATATCGAGGGTTCGCATTTTTCGGTCATCACTGATCACGCCAGTTTAATTTGGTTAGATCGATTGAAGACTCCTTCTGGACGACTCGCCCGTTGGGCCATCAGACTCCAACAGTACGATTTCACGATTATTCATCGTAAAGGACGAGAGAATGTAGTGCCTGATGCTGTACCCATCATTGACACCATTCGCTCTTCGCAGTATGACTCTTCGGATCATTGGTATGGAAAACTGTTAAATGGGGTGACTGAGGCCCCGCATCGCTTTCCTTCATGGCATATTGATCAGGGAAAGCTTTTCAAGAATGTGACTCCGCGTATTCCCGAATTGGCATCTCCTTCCGATTATTGGAGAGAAGTTGTCCCCCGGCCCCAACGAAGAGCTCTGATAAGGAGCGTCCATGAATCTCTTCTCCACGTCGGTTTGTATAAGACCTATAATAAGTTGGCAGAGCGTTATTATTGGCCCAAAATAAAATACGACGTAGCCTCATTCATCCGTCGATGTACCACCTGTCATGCCATCAAACCTGAGCAAAGAAAACCTCCTGGTTTCATGCTATCCAAACAGGTCTCAATTTCTCGACCCTTCGAGCTCATGTCTGCTGATTTAGTTGGTCCTTTACCCCGATCTCGCTCAGGGAACCAATATATTTTTGTTGCCGCTGATTGTTTCAGCAAGTTTCCTTTGCTTTTTCCTCTACGCACCGCCACGGCCTCGGCTATTATAAAGGTTTTGGATGCACATGTTTTTCCGGTTTTTGGATGTCCTAATTCTATTATTGTGGATAATGGTGTTCAATTTCGCTCTAAGGAATTTGTTAAATTCTTAAAATTTAATAATGTTGATATTCAGTATACCGCCCTATATCATCCCCAGGCCAATCCGGTCGAGAGAATTAAGAGGGTTATCAAAACCATGTTGAGGTCATATCTCTCGGAAGATCAGAGAGGTTGGGATAAACACTTGAACCAGGTTGGGTTAGCTATTCGTTCCTCAAAACATGAAGTAACCGGTCACTCCCCAAATTTTATTGTTTTTGGGAGGGAAGTTTCGTTAAAGGGTGAAAACACCTGCCCTGATCAAATTCATTTCGACAGATCTGCCTTGACTAAAGACCGGGAACAGGCCTTCGCGAAGATGCATGCTGATGTCAAGATTAAGCTAGCGAGAGCATACGAGGCCAATAGTCGATCTTACAATCTTCGACGTCGAGACGTCCAATACACAGTTAATCAGTTGGTATGGAGAAGGAATCAGGTACTTTCAGACGCAGCTAAATATTTTACAGCTAAGCTGGCCCCTAAATATGTTGGACCTTTCTTGGTTTCTAAGCGGGTATCCCCGTGGACATGACATATGAATTACAGGGTGAGGACGGTAAATATCGGGGTGTTTGGCATGTAAAGGACCTGAAGGCTCATCCACCGGATGAATCTGAACACTCGGCGGATCGACTTGGGTGAGACCTTTGTTGTGTTAGTGGGTTAGAGGATAGCTGACCCTTGCCGAGAGCATAAATGTACTAGGGTGGTCACTACCCCTATCCAGTGGTTGACATACTTGAACATCTTTTGTTATCGTCAGGTCCACGGCAGAAACATGCTGTATTTTCCAGTTCTGTTTCGATCTTGGTTAGTTTGGACTTTGGGAGTTATTTTGAGTGTGACATTCGACTGTTTAGTTTCTCGGATTTGACGTTTTTGGTACCGTAGTCATTGGTAATTTGACTGGAGTTTTAGTCGTTTGTTTATGCCGATTTTGACGTTTTGTTTATACCGAAATTGACATCGTCCTGGACGTGGTCGGATGATGGGGTCCTTTTGAAACTTTGGACTCTAACTATAAGTTTCCATACCTGCATCTTGTTGTCCTCGTCTCGGACGCAAGGTGATTCACTTTTTTTTTAGTTTTGCCAAAGAGAAAATGTATTAACGTAGGAACGTTATGCATTAACGTTATGTTTTTTTTTTCTTTAGTTGAGACGGTTTGTTTTATTGTAGAGTCATCGGGCATATTTCGGGCTCCGGTTGAGCGATGATTTTGTTCCTAAGGGTCTGGTCCTCGCTCCTCTTCCACTTTGGTGGAAGTGGCCTTCAGTAATCGGTAGCCCTTTTACTTTCTATTTGAGGTTTGGGTAGGTGGTTGAGAGTCAATCGAGCGACGGTGCATTGTTATCTTCTTTTTTTTCTTCTCTTGCCTTCGCTTCTTTCTTCTCTCTAATTTTTATGATGTTGTCGAGTAAACGAGGATTGGCCAAGCACAATTGCCTTTCGCAATGCTCGACGGGTGTGCGAACAGCTAGCCGCCCCAAATTTTTTTTTTTTCCTCTTCGGATTTTGAGTGGATAGGAGATTGTGTGGTCTGTGCTTGGAGAGGAAAGGGAGAGGGAGGGAGAAAAATTTGACCCTTCTGGTAAAATTTTTTTAAAGTAGGGGGGGAATTGTAACGTGATTATTTTGCTCCCTGAATTAGATTCAGCATTTTCGCTGGATAGTTTACACCCTTTGCGGCGTTGCCGGTTGATTCATGGCTTGTGGTGGAGACGGCTGTGGTAATTTGGGCGGTCATAGAAGTAGGAAGGAATTGTTTGACAATTGGCTGCTCTGTGAAAGCGAGGTAACCTCTTTTTGGAGAATTTTCGGAAAAATTGTGGAAGAGAAAAAGCTGAATTGAATGTAAATTATTGGTCTGGAAGTTTTATCTGGAATCATCCTCGTTGTAGGCGATTATAATTTCAATTTGGTTAATTCCCTGGATAATATAGCGAATATTGGTTTTAATCCAAGGGTACGTTTGTTATAACGGATTATTATTTTCTTCCATGAGCCCGGAATCTCTGTAGAGGAGTTGTATACGAATGTTTGTTGTTGGAAGATTGTTGGAGATATAGAGTTTGGAAAGGAGATCATTTTTACCCTCGACCAATATCATAAGAGGGTCCAAGTGTCGGCCATCTAGACATCCAAGTGTTGGGCATACAAGTGACTGCCATCCAAGTATCGGATATACAAGTATCTGGCATCCTAGTATTTGATATACGAGTATCTGGCGTCCACGTACCACCCATCCAAGTGTCGGCCATCTAGACATCCAAGTGTTGGGCATACTAGTGACTGCCATCCTGGTATCGGATACACAAGTATCTGGCATCCTAGTATCAGATATACAAGTATCTGGCATCCACGTACCACCCATCTAAGTATCAGGCATCCACGTATCTGGCATCCAAGTGCCTGGCATATGAGTGCTTAGCATCCACGTTATAAGTACTATCGACGTCTCTACTTCAGGACATTTAGTGGATGAGGTAACTAGTGCTTTGCACTGGGTTTAGTTCATAATATATTATTGTACAAAGTGAATAACTGATAGCAGGGGAGACCTTTCAATCACCGCTGGCTCCTTTCATTTATGTTTAACTTTTATCACTCATAATTGAGTTTATTATAGTGGCAGATTGCCTAATTTACATTTTTACCTTTGTACCAGTTCATTTGATACTGGATTGCGATTTGTCGATACTGTTCAGAATTACTATAGGCGTAAGTGTAAACATTTGTGAACTGAGGGGGATACTAACTGGCCAGTTATTACAACCACGGTACTTGAACTCCTTTTCCAATTTATACCTTGATTTAGTGATATTTAACCAAGTTCAGCAATTTTGTGGAGTTTTGTTTCGCTGAATATACCTATCAACTACTGCAAATCTAATTTTACTTTTTCATTAATATTGTTCAATTAGTTTAATTTTAAATAAAGGGGTTGACATTGAGTATCAGTTGTCTTATTGCTATTCTGGTAGGGGAGTACGCAATTTTGTGGACAGGCAAATTCTCTACCTGGCGCCCATTCATAAACTTACATTTTTTTTAACTCCCTCCCATCTTCACTGAGTTTAGCCGCGAGCCTGATTTGCCAAGTGACCAGGCTTACTCAAGTCGACACGTCACAACCTTCCTTCTGGCTGCGATGACGGTTGTTGAATGCTGACTTTATGAACTGCCTGTAAAGCATCCAAGGCCTTGACTGTGGCTCCTTTGAGCTGATTTACCACCTGTAACTGTGATTCATCAGTTGTGTCAATAAAGTTCAGTCTTCCCTGTATGTGTTTCAGCCTTGTGAAAATGCGCGAATACTCGTTAGCGGCGTTGTCGTGATTGAAGTTCTGAACTGCCTCTACTAAATCAGTGAGCTTGTTCTGGCACACCTCGATATCTTGAGCAGGATCCATCCATGCCCCAGATTGTAAGGGTGTCTCCGACTGGAGAACCTGTCGTAACAAACTTCGTTTGGTCATCACTGTGCCGGGTACCGTTTGTCCTCGGAGTTGAAGTTCGTAGGCTAGTTCATCACTCAGAAGCCGGTTCACATCCATGAGTAGATATGCAACACCGCAACGAGCCCAGTTTCTAGCCCAAATACATGTAAATTTCCACAAGGAAATCTAAGGTTCATTTTGCAGAAATCATACCAAAATCGAAAAATATTCTAAGTCCAATTGACGTAGACGTGGATGAGGGTTTTTCAAGGTCATCGGGAGTGAGGGGTATTTGGTAGGAGGGTGTCAAAAATGATAGGTGTCAAAAAATGAGAGGTGTAAAAAATGAGAGGTGTAAAAAATGACAGGTGTCAAAACAGACAGTTTCCAAAAATGATAGGTGTAAAAAATGACAGGTGCCAAAAGTGATAGGTGTCAAAAATGATACATGTCAAAAATGATAGATGTCAAAATGATAGATGTCAAAAATGATAGATGTCAAAAAATGATAGGTACCAAAAAATGACAGCTCCCAAAATTGACAGGTTTCAAAAATGACACGTTTCAAACCTAAAAGTGATAATCTGAAGGACCTTCTGCCACCTGTCATACTGATGTCACATGATGGATCTGTCAAATAGTACCTGTCAAATACGTTCCGATTTACCTATCAAGACTGCCTAGATTTGTCAAGACTTGCCACACCCTATGACGTAACAATGACCACACCCAATACAAATAAATGAAAAATCGAGTCTTCATCGGTATTCGAACCCAGCTAACTTTATACAAATTCTAGATGACTATATCTTTCGCCAATGCTCTATCTAAGCTGACAATAGTTCATACAGAAAAATTGATATACATACAGCAGTGTGTGTGTTTCGAACTCGATATTAATCGGACGGGTCAAGGTTGTGAATCATACACAATATACGTCTTGCAGACGACAGCAGATTCTTTCGCTTCCGCAAACGGAACAGAATATGAATAATCAAGTTATTGCATATGTAGCTTCGATGTTGAAGAAATATTTTGTTTTATTTACATGTATGAATAAACGATATATAGGTGAGATAATAGGTACATTTTTGTGTGTATGTGTGTGAGTGTTGAAACATTGATCTCAGGTGAGTAATGATAATTTGGCGACTAGAAAATACTAACAAATATTATTTCCTAATAAGTAACTCTAGCCATTCGAAGTTGATCTAATAAATATTGTTTTCTTTGTATACTCAGTAAATTCTTCCATACGTTCTTGTAATTCATCATGTTTAATGAAGATGTGTTTTTTTTTCACCTTATCACTTCACATGAACTTCTTTCCACATAGTACAAAAGAATTCAGTTTTTCTTATGTTTTTTATTTCGAGTGTCTGCTCAAATTTCACTGTGCCTAATAAGGCACAGTGAAATTTCGTCCATTTTATATCTGCTTTATTTCCGTCATATACACTTTGTATCCGTTTTATATCTTCGATAATCTCCGACTTCCTCTGGAACTCTTCGGCTATTTCCGAAAATCTTCAGCTCTTTTCGACAATCTTCATCTATCTTCGATTATCTCCGACTATCTTTGGAACTCTTCGGCTATTTCCGAAAATCTTCGGCTCTTCTCGGTAACCGTATGAATATATGAAATCAAGTCAGAACTTTTTGTTTCAGTTGCATCGAAAAATGTTTAACATAGCTCCCAGTGGGCACGCGCACGTAGAAAATACGTTGAAAACAAGTTACATAACCAAACGTTGAAAAACAGTAAAAATGTCGCGGGAAAAAACGTTTTCTTGCATCGATAATTTAGTTATTAATAAACGTTGTCTCTCAACGTATTGATTAAAAATAAATTGGACGCAATATTAACGTTAATTTATAACGTGTATGTATATTATTCTACCATACAAGTTTACTGTCTAACCGATAACGTATAAATAACGTTTATTTATACCATATCATATATACTTCATAAACGTTGTCTTTCAACGTATTTATTAAATATAAATTGGGCGCAATATTAACGTTAATTTATAACGTGTATGTATATTATTAATAATAAAAATAATAATAATAATGAAATTTATTTTCATAATTAATTGTACATGGTACAACGAAAAAGAAAACAAGTCAATAAAAAAAAAATACCCTTGAAAAAAAACAAAAATTGTTTCAACCTCCCCGAGGAAGCCAAGCTTTACAAGCCACCATAAAATCATTCACAGTATATGGCTCTACATATATTAGAAACTTTAAGATTTCCTTCCTGAAGCCACCGAATTCCAAAATCCTGATCTCTCGTGGTAAAAAATTATAGAGTCTAAGGCACCAGTAGGTAGTGGCACTCTCACTCATGGTGAGGTGATGCTTCGGATAAATGAATGGAAACATCTGCCTTGTACAATTTTGATTCCGATATCGATCAAAAAATACATAATTTTTGTGCACAAATAGTAAGCACCTAAAAACAAACAGTGCTGGGAGTGTAAGAATGGCATGACTCTTGAAAACTCCACGGCACGACTCCCGAAAACCCTTCCCACATAAGGCACGGATGGATCTTTTTTGTGTTTTGAATAGAGAATCCGCAGCAGTACTACCCCCACAAAACAATACAGTGCTCAACAAAGACTGCACGGTTAAATAATACACTATTTTGAGAGCATTGAAATTTAACTGCTTTCTCAGCACTTACAGCATATATATGACTGGATTTAATTTCTTCTTGATGTATTCAACATGCTGACACCACTTAAGATGTCTGTCGATGTTAATGCCAAGGGTCCTGGAATAGGGGGCAATATTCATTGGATTCTCCAACAAGTTCGAAATGACGGAAAGATCCATCCTTGATCTGGTGGTTGAGTACACAACACACTCACTCCGTCTTAGAAACATTGATGGAGAGGCGATTTTCACGGCACCAGGTTTCAACTAGTCCCATTGCTCCACCAATATCATCGGATAGGGAAGTTACACTGTCAGAGATCAGGAGCATATTCGTGTCATCAGCATAGATGAAAGGAGTGATCCCATTAGATGACAACAACTCAGGCAGATCATTAATATAAATTAAAAACAGGAGCGGTCCCAGGATGCTGCCCTGAGGAACCCCCTATTTGTCAGCACTGGTGACGATAGATAAGTCGCACCATCAACCAACATTGACACTCTCTGCGGCCGATTCTCTAAATATGATTTTACGAGCCCGAGCTGCTCGTTTCGAATTCCACACTTCTCTAACTTCCTTAGTAGAATCGAATGGTCCACCGAATCAAAGGCCTTAGAGAAGTCAACAAATAAACCAGTTGGAATATTACCAGATTCCAAAGCTTCCATGATCTCTCTAATAAATCCAAAAATAGCTGTCTCGGTGCTTCTTGATTTAAGAAAACCATGCTGACTAGGACTTAGGGATCCAAATTTAAGGAAAAACTTTAGAAATCTCTCCGCTAGAATCTTTTCAAAAATCTTCGCAAAAGATGAGATCAAGGTTATGGGCCTGTAGTTGTTGAAATCACCAGGGTCACCCTTCTTAAAAAGTGGCCTGACAATAGAGTTCTTCAATGGCTCAGGAAAGATACCCATTACAAAAGCATTATTCATAATTTTACAAAGAGGTTTCACGATATGGTCTATACATCTCTTGATAATAGTGATGGGAATACCATCAAAGCCACTAGATTTCTTAGCTTTCATTCTATTGACAGCCCTTACAATCTCGGATTCAGTGATCTCAAACATGAAAAATGACTTATTGTTGTCACCACATTTCTGTGGAGCATGTACGTCATCCGATGCACCCTGGTGAGCTATTATGTCAACAAAATGTCTATTGAATGCCTCCATAGTGCTGGACGGGTCACCACTTATGGTTGGGGAACCATCTTTACGTGATCTGTTGGTTAGTTGATTAACAATTTGCCAACACTTTTTCATTTTATTGTTTGATTCATCTATCAAATTAGCAAAGTACTCCTGCCTAGCACGCCGAAGTTCTCTATCATACTCAATTTTATGTTTTTTGTACGCAATATTGAAAGATGGACTTTTTATCGAAACAGTATAGAGTATGTCAAGCTTGTTTTTAATTGCTATCAGTTCAGGCGAAGGAACAAACTTTGTTTTTGAACTATTTGAACAAGTGATAGAGACTTCAGGAAAATTGATATCGAAAACATCAGTAAAGCTCGCCATGAAACAATCCCATGCTTCATTCACAGCATTTGGAGGAAATGCACAAACATCATCCCAAACCACCCCTGATATATCAGAAATAAAATTAACAATAGCATCCTCAGTGGAACGTCTAGTCTTGAATTTTGCTTTATTTGAATTCACTATGTTTAAGTTGAACCTAATGAACTGGGCAGAATGATCAGATAAGTGTAATTGCACGTGTACGTGTATCATCATACTCTTCGATATTGGTGACAATATTATCAATACAAGATTTTGAGCTGGCAGTTATTCGTGTTGGTTCTCTAATAGTAGTGACCATATCAAACTGAGCCAATAGTTCCAAAAATTCTCGTGATTCCCTAGAATCAACCCCTACATCAACATTAAAGGCCCCAGCTAGTATACATTTTACATTTTCATTTTGACAAACTTCAAATATCCCACATATATTCTCTAAAAATAGATCAAAGTTTGTCATAAGTGAAGAGGAGGGTCTATAAATACATACAACAACAATTTTCACACCCTTCATATTTAGTTGAGCCGCTGAACACTCAAAGACATATGGAATTGAAAGAGACTACAAATCAGCACGCCTCGAGCACTCAAGACCACTTCTACAGAAGATTGCTGAGCCTCCATGATGGCCAAAGCCGCGACAAAAACTGGATACAAGGTTATATTCTGGAATGTGATAAGCACTCAACTGATCACCGTCTTGCCAATGCTCAGTAAGTCCTAAAATATCTGGCTCATATTCTTGTAAACAGGAAATTAGTCTCAAAAAAGAAGTGGAAATGCTCTGTATATTTTGATGCATAAGTGATAAGCTCTTGTTAGACCTCTCAATAACATTGTTCAACTTTGTGGAACTCTTTGAGGTTTCTCTCGAAAAAAATTTCTAAAACTAAACTCTCTTATAACAATTCCATCTGACCAAAAATTCTCATTAAATATAGTCTTGTATTTCTCATCACCAGCAATTCCTAACGAAAAGGAAGAGTTTCGTCCAAGCGATACAAGTTTTTTTATATCAATGAACTCTGGATCTGTAATTCCATTCATTCGCAAATAATCTCTGATGTCCTCCACGGTAACATCTTTTCCGGAAATTTTACCTTCATTTCCTTCTAGGGGCACCAGTGATACTTCCACTGGTTTTATTGCCACCAGTACAAACAATCTTCTTTGCACTGCGACGTGCTCTTTTGCCCGTAACTGTTTCCCATTGCCCAGTGTTCAAGCCTCCTCTGTCATGACCAGGATTGTTTTTGTTTACAATTCCAGTTGACTGAGTTGACTTATCTCTGACAGCCTCACGTTTGTCAATGTCAGTATTCGATTCGAACTCCTGACGTTTATGGATTCCAGTTTTCTGTATTTTATTCTTATTCACAGAAACTGAGGTTATGGTTTTCTGTATTCTGAACCGGAGGCAAAGTATTGGCACCACTGTTTGAAAGAACTTGATCCGCTGCCTGAATGTCATGAACTTTGTTGACATTCTCTCGGTTGTTTATATTTTTTCTTTCTAATAATTTAACCTTTTCTGAAAGCAGTTCATTATTTACTATTAGTATTTTATTTTTACATTCCATTTCTTGCAGGAGTTTATTCATCCATTTCAACTGCATCTTGAGGAGTTCCACTTCATTCATTTCAGTTGTGGCAAATTCGGCCAATTCCAAATTCGCAGCAACAATACCATCTCCGTCTTGAGATGTCACATGGACACAGCTTGGATTTTTCTTGGAATTTGCCTGAGCAAGGCATGATCGGTGAAAATGTACACCACACTTTGCACAGACTACATAATCTACCACCCTTCTGTTGCAATGATTGCAAACGGATGCTTTTTGATCGCTCATTTTTGTAAAATTTTGCTGACGATTTTCAGCATCATTTTCACTCTGCGCCATCTTTAATATACCTTCTGTATAAAAAGTACCCGGAATTGTAAAAAAAAAACACATAAATTTAAATTTAATCATCAATATTTATTTTGTCTCCTTCAAAATAGTCCCCATTGCTTACAATACAACTATGATATCGGCGAACCCACTTTTCCATGCACCGCTCATACGCCGCCAAAGGTATGGCCTTCAGTTCTCGTTGCGAATTTGTTTTGATGGCTTCAATGGACTCAAAACGCGTTCCACGTAGGGGCAATTTGAGTCTTGGGAATAGAAAAAAGTCGCACGGAGCTAAGTCAGGTGAATACGGCGGTTGTTCGATGGTATTTATTGAGTTTTTGGTCTTGTATTCCTTAATAATTATGGCTCGGTGCGACGGCGCGTTATCATCATGCAAAATCCACGAATTGTCTTTCCATAAATCTGGCCGTTTACGACGAACATTCTCACGCAAACGCCTCAATACACCCAAGTAATACTCCTTATTCACTGTCTGTGTTTCAGGAAGAAATTCTGAGTGCACAACACCACGATAATCGAAGAAAACAGTGAGCAAAACTTTAATTTTCGATCGACTTTGACGTAGTTTTTTCGGACCGTCTTTGAATGATTTGTACCAATCGTATGCTTGTGTTTTTGACATACAATTATCACCAAAGGCTTTTTTTAACATTTTCAATGAATCGGCACAAGAAAATTCGTTTGCAAGACAAAATTTGAGGCAAACTCTTTGATCAACTATTTTTTCCATTGTAAAATTCGCAGAGCACTTTTGAGGTCGACTGATACTGACAGCTGTTGTAAACACACTAGTTGACAGATCGCGCTCAAATTTGGCTTGGTAATAAAGGAAGGTCCTACCAACTTTAAGAAAAAAAAATTACCGATTCCTTTTTGGCGGTTCATTTAAATAACATTTTCCGGGTACTTTTTATACAGAGAGTATATTCTACCATACAAGTTTGCTGTCTAACCGATAACGTATAAATAACGTTTATTTCCACCATATCATATACCTATACATAAACGTTGTATTTCAAAGTATTATTATAATATACCTTGTGCTCAGTCTGAAAGTTAATTTATAACGTGTATATATATTATATTACCCTACGAAATTATATGTTCAATCATTAACATATTAATAATGTTTATTTTTATCCTCATTAACCGTTGTCTTTCAACGTAATGATTCAATATATTTTGAGCATAATCTGAACATTGTATTGAAACGTTTACCTATATTACACAAATTTCGTATAATAATGTATAATGTTCCTTGAATAAGAAGTCATTACTATGATAAACATTTTTCAATGGAAAAATATGAATCTTGCATAAATTATTCAATTGTTGAACTAAAACGTATAGGTAGGTATATACGATAACCTAAAAAGAATATATGGATTCTATATTTGAGTTTTCACAAATAGGTACGAATAAATCATAATTGAATCGAAAGTTACCTTGTGTTTTCATTGGTGAACCTCAAGAAAAAAAACATTTCTCATTATTATAAAAAATATATTATAAAATGAGACATTCACTATAACATATCCAAGAAACAAAAATAAAATAAAAGTTCGTCTATTTTGCTTTCTTCAACCTCGCCGTGGCTAATTTCAGCCATTCTTTCATGACTGTGCAACGTCGAAACTCATCTTTTTCTTTGGTTGGGAAGGAAATCTTAACAGCCTCTATAAATATGAAAAAAAAATCAGACACGAGCATTCTATTCTGAAATTTATATGAAAATTTTTTTCTGGTTAACACATCTACATCTAATAGATTTTATTTTTTTTTTCAAGAAAAGTATTATAGAAAACTAGCATTTTCATAGTAATTGCTATTGTCACGATCTATTATTGGAATTGCTTCGAATAAAGCAGAAAAGAATCATTCGAAAATAATTCAATTTTCATGAAAATGTCAAGATTATTATCGATATCCAAAATGCAGATGCAAATATTAACCAATATATTTTATAATTGCCAATCAATAAAATACAACTTGAGAAAAAAAGCGAATTGAAACAGAATACTCACCTGAAATAAAACCGACGCTTGACAAAATCAAATTGGTGGAAAATGGAGGTAGAGCGTGCCACGATATATTATTCTTTATGAGCACTTAGGACTCAAAATCTCGCTTATATGCTGGATGGTCCCAAAGCTCAGTTGAAGATGGGAGTGGGTTATACAAAAACTATTGGGGGCGCCAAGTGATTTAATATTCACATCCAGCACACTTGCTCTAGTTTCCGAAAAATCACTAAATAAATCTAGATAAATGATCTCTAATAATAAATCTAAAGGGGGAGTAATTACCTCGAGGTCCTTATATAGCGCTATATATGGCTCACACTGTATACATAAATAGATCATACAACAATAGCAAATTTGGTGTGAAATAATGTACAGAAACCTTATGAGGTTCCTATCAGAATAGCTTAAATAGGTCTCATACGTTAACCTATTATTGATGATACCAAATAATAATGCAAATATTATCTGACTTAAACGTAATAAATACAGCTCGATATTAGCGCTGATAAATTCCAGAAATTGATGATACGACCTTTAATAAAGTTCCTCGATCCAAAGGGGAAAGGTAGTGACGATTTAGAACCTCCACGATGTTGAAATCACCAAAAGGTAACGGACGGCAGCAGTACTGATTTTCCTGGGGCTGATTCGACCCGGTGACTTATAAATCGACAATTGATGTTGCAGATATTCCAGCGAAACCACTGAAATGTCCCAGAACAAGGACCCTATGAACACAAATTCAAAGAAATCAAAATGGCGAACTCGCCAGTCAGAAATACCTACCTCTTTCAGAGGGTTCTCTCAGTATCAAATTAGGTACGGTTTCCTCAATGATTATAAATGAGAATGCTTCACCGAAATAGAGCTCCAGCAGAATGTTGATTCTGGTTCTAAAATAGAAAGCACAAGTTGCACGAGGCAGAATTGAAGGAATGGTTAATCTCACCTCTCAATATGGTAAATCCCCTTTCAGGTACACAGTAAGATTCGACAAAATCCTCCAAATAAGCTCTGAAGCTAAACGAAAATAATCCCACTGTATGTAACGTTCTCGAAATTCAAATCCCTCAATCAGGTAAGTATTAAAACTCCTCGACTTTCGAAAAACCACCATCTAACTGAAGAATGCGCAGAAAACAACCATCCCAAGTCTTCACGTGAGTTAAATCTCCCTAACACCGTATTTCAGATTCGACAATCTCAAATAAAATCACGAAACAACATATCCTCATCCTTGTCCCACAATTCGAAATTTCCAAAATCCATCTCGTTCCCACACCGCAGGCGATACAACAGACAATAAAACATATTCCCCCAATCCCGTCGTATAACAGTGGCGTGACCACGATCAGGGATCGGAAAACTAGCGTTCGCCAATTCCGGACATAACAACTCTCCCCTTACTTGAAAAGAAAAAAAAAACGATAAAAAAAGACACTGGCATCCTATTCATCCGGAGGGTGCGCCTTCAAATCTTTCGCATGCCATACTCCACAATTCTTGCCAGAATCATCCCGTAGCTCATAAGTCCACGGAGATACTATCTTGTGAATAACGAATGGTCCCACAAACTTATTGGCTAATTTGGACGTGAAATTCTTTGTTGCATCCGACAAAACATAATTTCTCTTCCACACTTTCTGGTTCAAAGATAATGTGTCGGGACGTCGCCGTAAATCATAATAGCGTTTACTCTTTTCATGCGCTAACTTCAAACGCTTCTGTACGTCACAAAACAAGCTCTTTAACGTAGCTGCCCGTTTTTCAAAATCGGTTTTCCTCTCGATTTCAATGTTTTTCACATCGAGGTTCATATCCTGTGACTGGAAAAAATTAATTTCTCTTCCGAACATTAAAAAATTTGGAGAATATCCGGTAGCCTCATGTTTAGCAGACCTCAAAGCGGCACCTGAAGATGGCAAATATTTATCCCAATTTTTCTGATTATCCGCTACATACTCTCTGTATAAAAAGTACCCGGAAAATGTTATTTAAATGAACCGCCAAAAAGGAATCGGTAATTTTTTTTTTCTTAAAGTTGGTAGGACCTTCCTTTATTACCAAGCCAAATTTGAGCGCGATCTGTCAACTAGTGTTACAACAGCTGTCAGTATCAGTCGACCTCAAAAGTGCTCTGCGAATTTGGAAAAAATGGAAAAAATAGTTGATCAAAGATTTTGCCTCAAATTTTGTCTTGCAAACGAATTTTCTTGTGCCGATTCATTGAAAATGTTAAAAAAAGCCTTTGGTGATAATTGTATGTCAAAAACACAAGCATACGATTGGTACAAATCATTCAAAGACGGTCCGAAAAAACCACGTCAAAGTCGATCGAAAATTAAAGTTTTGCTCACTGTTTTCTTCGATTATCGTGGTGTTGTGCACTCAGAATTTCTTCCTGAAGGACAGACAGTGAATAAGGAGTATTACTTGGGTGTATTGAGGCGTTTGCGTGAGAATGTTCGTCGTAAACGGCCAGATTTATGGAAAGACAATTCGTGGATTTTGCATGATGATAACGCGCCGTCGCACCGAGCCATAATTATTAAGGAATACAAGACCAAAAACTCAATAAATACCATCGAACAACCGCCGTATTCACCTGACTTAGCTCCGTGCGACTTTTTTCTATTCCCAAGACTCAAATTGCCCCTACGTGGAACGCGTTTTGAGTCCATTGAAGCCATCAAAACAAATTCGCAACGAGAACTGAAGGCCATACCTTTGGCGGCGTATGAGCGGTGCATGGAAAAGTGGGTTCGCCGATATCATAGTTGTATTGTAAGCAATGGGGACTATTTTGAAGGAGACAAAATAAATATTGATGATTAAATTAAAATTTATGTGTTTTTTTTACAATTCCGGGTACTTTTTATACAGAAGTATGCCGTAAGAATTGACTTAGTGATCCTATTCACTCTTTCCGTAGGATTCGTTTGTGGATGATAATTAGCATTATAGACCACCTTGATATTGTATTTCTCAGCAAAACTCGAAAACACTTTTCCTTTCAGCTGTTTCCCATTATCACAGAATATAATTGAGGGAGGACCAAACAACAAAATAACATCATCCTCAAGATGCCTAACGACCAGATCAGCAGTAGCTTTGCGCAACGGAAATAAAAGCGTGAACTTACTGAAACTATCATTTACCGATAAAATATATTGGAATCCTTTTGATGAGCGAGGCAAAGGACCTATCAGATCCAGACTTAAAAGTTGCCAAGGTTCTTTTTTTTCGAACACCGCAGTGCCCTGCCAAAGGATGATCATGACATTTCGAGATCATATCCGCTCGCTCCTCCTTAGGTATTACCTTTTTCCACGATTCCTCCTCAGATAAATCCGGAACTTTTAGTTTAGCATGCTTAAACAGTTTACCATGCTCCACTCTCCAACCTGGGAACTTATGAGGTTTACTCTGCACACTTTTTAGCATCTTTAGATACCAATGATCCCTAAGAGGCTCCTCGGAATCCTGTGATACTTGTACCACTTCATCAATAACCGATACACTGCGCGAAAGGACGTCAGGAACGACATTATCCTTGCCTTTTCGATGTTCAACATCAAATGAAAATTGCTGCAACCTAACTGCCCAACGAGCGATACGACCGACGGGATCTTTTATAGTGTTAATCCATTTGAGACTGTAATGGTCAGTGACCACAGTGAAATGAGTGCCCTCCAAATAGGGTCTCAACTTCTCTATCGCATACAAAACAGCCAAACACTCCTTTTCAGTTGTACTATATTTTCGCTCTTGTTTGCTCAAAGACCTACTCAAATAGCAAACAATTCTCTCTCCCATTTCGGGATGTACCTGATATAACACTGCGCCCAATCCGAAGTCAGAAGCATCAGTTTGCACAAAGAACGGGAGATCAAAATCTGGACACGCAAGCACAGGAGATGACACGAGATATTCCTTTATTTTATTGAAAGACCTTCCACAATTTTCGTCCCAAGAAAATACTTTACTCTTCTTCAACAATGAAGATATAGGGGCAACGATAGTTGAGAAGTCCGGTATGAAACGCCTATACCAAGATGCCAAACCCAAAAATCTTCGGACTTCCGAAACGTTACGAGGTGCCGGTATAGAAAGAACTGCCTCTACTTTCTGCGAATCTACATGTAACCCATTCTTGTCAACTACATAGCCCAGAAAACGAAGTTCAGGCCTACAAAACTGGCATTTTTCTTTGCTTAAAGATAGTCCGGCCTTTTTCAGGCGACTAAAAACCTCCTCAAGGATCTCCAGATGCCTCTCAAAAGTCTGCGTTACTATAATAATGTCGTCTACATGAACGAGGACATAAGGTTCCAATTCAGGTCCCAAAACTGAGTCGATGAAACGCTGAAAAGTTGCCGTCGAATTCGACAACCCCATAGGAAGTCTCTTAAAATGGAAAAGGCCTCTATTCGGAACCGAAAATGCTGTATATTGTTGGGAATCTGGGGCCAAAGGAATTTGAAAGTAAGCTGACTTAACATCCAACGAAGACAGATAGAGGCATCTCTCAACTTATCAAGTACCGAAGACACAAACGGCAAAGGATAAGCATCCTTGACCGTGACTTTATTTAATTTTCGAAAGTCAACACATACGCGATATGACCCATCCTTTTTTTTCACCAGTAAAATGGGTGAGGACCATGGACTATTCGATGGTTCTACCACACCTTCCTTCAACAATTTGTCAAGTTCCCTATCTAAATGACCCTGCATTATTGGATTCACCGAAAAGCACCGCTGCTTTATGGCTGGCGAGTCCGTTACTATCTTATGCTCTACCAGATGAGTACAACCCAAACCGTCTCCCATTTCATCGAATGACTTCTTTACTAAATTATCCAAACTCAGACATTGATCAGAGGTTAGTTCGGACTGAGGTTTCAATGCAGACACGGAACTTAACTCGCAAGGAGCTTCTGACGAAAATCGCCAATTTCCCCCTCGCAGATCAGGTACAATACCCATATCTCTCCAAAAATCAGCGCCCAATATGAGAGCATGCGGTAATGAAGGCATAACTAAAACCTTTATGATACTTAATTTACCCTCTACACTAAAAGGAACGTAAACAGATCCTTTAGACACATGCTTTGTGCCATCGGCCACCACACACGAAACTGGTGGTTCCGTACTCCAAGTTAGCTTTAATTGCTCTACTAACCGTGCTCCTGCTCTACCCATAATGGTACGATTTGCTCCAGAATCCAAAAGACCGACGATCTCTCTATCAAATATTTTTACCGTCAAGTATGGCCTCTCATCACCCTGCGTACTAGCTAGAAGAAAGTCCAAAATAACTCGTTGATTGGACAACAGTTGTGAAAACGGCGGAGAAAAATTTTCACAGACCGACTTATCGGCGGTAGTTTTCCGGACTTCGGTTGCAAAAATCGCAAGTTTTAGTAGTAAATCCCTGTTTTCCACACTTATAACAAAAACGGTTGACTTGTGGTGTTGGGCAATTTGAACGCATATGTCCAGCCAATCGACAATTCCAACATACCGCAGACTGTTTAGAGGACCCTGATGCACCTCTATTCACCTTCCCGGAGCAATCTGTCCCATCAGACACACCACTCGCATTAACGTATGCCAACTCAGGCTCTACCCATCTTCTAGAACGTGTAGGCGGTGCAAATTTATCAATAGATTCTTTTCTAGCTTCCAACTGTCTACACAAATTAACTAGTTCCGCAACAGAACTGATATCAACCAACCCCAATTGAGTTTGGAAGAATGGAAGCAAATTATTCACAAGAAGACGGACCTTCACATTCTCGGCAATCGGACGCGATAATTTATTGAACATATTAGAAATTTTTGCTATATAGATACCAACCGACTCATCTACGCCTTGCGTTCGACGTTTGATTTGATCAAACAGTTCTTCATCATAGTAAGGCGATTGGAATTGACTCCTCAGCGCACTCACCAATTTCTCCCAGGTATGAATATCTTTACGAATTGAACAATAATATTGATATGCATCATCAGAGAACAAATCTGCCGCAGAAACTATTAAATCAGACTTTGATACATTCCGAGAACAACAGTACTCTTCTACAGTTTCTAAAAAGGTACTTAAGGACATACCCGATTTTTTTCCACTGAACTTCAGATTCCATTTATAAACTGGAACTGACTTACTACCACCTTGTGACACATCATTCGCTGACCTATCCGAGACAGGCAAGCTTCTATCAAGAACCTTGTCGTCATCTGATTCCGCCTCAGAAGAAGAAGATCCCAATGACAGATTCGACGCCAACATCATCGAAATATTTGAGGGGTTGGCCTCTGAAACCCTACGTCTCTCAAATCTCCTAGCCCTACTATTCAGCTCCCCTTGTAAGTTTATCAGAGAAGCCAACAAATTTGCTTTAGTAGCAATATCCTCAGGTTGGACTGGTTTGCTTTTATTTGCCCTTCCTATACAATGCACAATCTTCGTCGAAATTTTTTTGAATATATTGCTCTCCTCATTATTTGAGAAATCGGCAACTAAAACTTTGACTTCGGCAACCTTATCATTTAAATACTTCAAATCATCTGCGAATGTGTATGGGTAAGTTGGATAAGTGAACTTCGAACCCGATCTCTCGAATCTAATAATATTTCTCAAAGTCTTTCTCATGGATTCAACAGTCTTTGGATCCGTCACGCCCCGAAAAGATAATTCGTACGACAATTCATCTTTTTCCAACCTGTTTATATCAAGTTTCGATTCCATGATTAAATATCAATACGAATATCAACGAAAATTCAAAGAAGAAATATCTGAATGAAACAGATAGTCAGGATATATCAAAAAACACAATAAAAAACGAATATTCGCGTAAGCAGACAGAAGTCTCCCACAATCTATATCAACTATAAAAAAAAACAACAAAATTTCAAGTCACCGGTAACAAAACAGCCTACCAAAAAAAATATCGACCTGAAATTTATCAGAAATTACACGTTGGGCGCCATTTTGCCACGATATATTATTCTTTATGAGCACTTAGGACTCAAAATCTCGCTTATATGCTGGATGGTCCCAAAGCTCAGTTGAAGATGGGAGTGGGTTATACAAAAACGATATATTATTGGGGGCGCCAAGTGATTTAATATTCACATCCAGCACACTTGCTCTAGTTTCCGAAAAATCACTAAATAAATCTAGATAAATGATCTCTAATAATAAATCTAAAGGGGGAGTAATTACCTCGAGGTCCTTATATAGCGCTATATATGGCTCACACTGTATACATAAATAGATCATACAACAATAGCAAATTTGGTGTGAAATAATGTACAGAAACCTTATGAGGTTCCTATCAGAATAGCTTAAATAGGTCTCATACGTTAACCTATTATTGATGATACTAAATAATAATGCAAATATTATCTGACTTAAACGTAATAAATACAGCTCGATATTAGCGCTGATAAATTCCAGAAATTGATGATACGACCTTTAATAAAGTTCCTCGATCCAAAGGGGAAAGGTAGTGACGATTTAGAACCTCCACGATGTTGAAATCACTAAAAGGTAACGGACGGCAGCAGTACTGATTTTCCTGGGGCTGATTCGACCCGGTGACTTATAAATCGACAATTGATGTTGCAGATATTCCAGCGAAACCACTGAAATGTCCCAGAACAAGGACCCTATGAACACAAATTCAAAGAAATCAAAATGGCGAACTCGCCAGTCAGAAATACCTACCTCTTTCAGAGGGTTCTCTCAGTATCAAATTAGGTACGGTTTCCTCAATGATTATAAATGAGAATGCTTCACCGAAATAGAGCTCCAGCAGAATGTTGATTCTGGTTCTAAAATAGAAAGCACAAGTTGCACGAGGCAGAATTGAAGGAATGGTTAATCTCACCTCTCAATATGGTAAATCCCCTTTCAGGTACACAGTAAGATTCGACAAAATCCTCCAAATAAGCTCTGAAGCTAAACGAAAATAATCCCACTGTATGTAACGTTTTCGAAATTCAAATCCCTCAATCAGGTAAGTATTAAAACTCCTCGACTTTCGAAAAACCACCATCTAACTGAAGAATGCGCAGAAAACAACCATCCCAAGTCTTCACGTGAGTTAAATCTCCCTAACACCGTATTTCTGATTCGACAATTTCAAATAAAATCACGAAACAACATATCCTCATCCTTGTCCCACAATTCGAAATTTCCAAAATCCATCTCGTTCCCACACCGCAGGCGATACAACAGACAATAAAACATATTCCCCCCAATCCCGTCGTATAACAGTGGCGTGACCACGATCAGTGGTGGGATTCTGTAACTTCCGCTTACTTAGTAAACGAATACGAAAACGTAACGCAGCGAAACGCAAGCGAAGGAAGGCCCTATTCTATATCTCACTTTATCTCTTTCGTTTCGTCATATCTACGCTCTCGATTCCGTTTACGAGATGTGGCGATTTCACACGAAGAAACATGGCAACGTTGCAAAGAATTTGAAATTGTGTGCAGAGGCCCAGAGTTTGTTTCTGTTTGTGTGTTATGTTATCCATGTCTGTGATCGCTTCTAACCTAAATGCCAAAATTTTAACATTTTTAACCTCTAACTAGTTCGAAACAAGAGAGTCCGGTGTGAACTTAATTTTTGTGCAAGTTTTCAATATTCAGTTTAGTTACCGATGAAATCGAGAGGAGAATTCGACTAAGAATAACAATCATCGAATTATTTTCAGTAATATGGAATATTATGTTAATTAATGCATTTAAAATGATTATATGTTTGAAAGTGAATAATTGTTTTTGTTTCAATTGTTTCAGATAGATACGTCTGTTCTCATAATCATACATCATGAAAAGAAAAAAGCTCAACAATAATTATTAGATATGAATATAAATTTGTTGGAAAATACCAATCTTTGAAGCATGCTTCTTTCTTCACATTATTTTTGACAAATCAAAGTATATTTTTGTGGTGATTGAAAATTAGTTAACTCAAAAGTTTGAGTTACTTCTTTCAGATTTTTTATCATAACTTAAAATGTATTCGAAAGATTTAAGGAATAATCACGTTAGGTGGAACTTTTTCCGAACTAGCTGTATTTTTTCAAGTGAAATTTAAAAAAAAGATGATAAAATTAAAATGGAATTGAAGCGTGAAAGAAGTTCTTCTTCCTTAATCCTTTTCATCTTCTTTACCTGAACGAGAAAGTTTGCCATAACTAAGATGTCTAGACATCTTAGCCATAAAGAACGGAGACATAACAATTTAAAATCAAAATCTGACACTTTACTTCTGTCACGTGGACAAATTCAACCAATCGGAATTGTCGTCAAGAGTTTCGTAACGCAAGCGACACGTAAAACGTCACGTTATCGTCAGAAGATCCGAAGGCCCTTCGGCCACTACGACGCTTGCCGAATGTCTTTATAGAATACCGATACCTAGAAAACGATCGTTTCGTTGCGTGATCGATACGCTTTGACGATACAGAATCCCACCACAGGGATCGGAAAACTAGCGTTCGCCAATTCCGGACATAACAAGCGGGTACACTCAGAAGTATAAAGTGATTGAACTGAAATTTCCAAGCATTTGCATCATAGGTTCTTCAATGATTATTATAGTACTCACCAACTCACATGTAATTAACAACACTATTATAATAATTGAAACAATATAACCGAAACTCTGAAACTCAACACACTGAACCATCAACGGCATCAACGAGACTTGCTTGCCTGTTGTGTTGTCGAATGTTGAGGTCGATGGCCGGATGGCGCATTTGCGACCACTCAAGCTCTCAGCAGTAGGCGTAGAAGTAGACGCAAGACGCAATGTCACAAGCCAATCAGAGAGAAGCAGTTCGCGCGCATTCACGAATGATTTTGCTGCCAGATTGTGCAAATCCGTTCCCTGAAAGTGGATTGTAATGTAGAAAAGGAATATGAATTATTATTGCGTTGAGAAATTGGAAGAGTAATTTCTATTGGTGATTCATTGGAAGGAAGCGCCACCTGAAAATATCTTCCTCATTTTCTGATGAAAATCGACAAATTTGTGCTAATTCACGAATTCCATTTGAAAATAAATTATTAGTGTCAATATTTATTGGCCCAGTTGTTAAAACATGTCAGCTTTTTTTTTGTTTTTTTTGAAATTTTTTTCACCTCTTTGAATTTTACCTCAGTAGCGTGAAATGAAATGTATAGGAAAAATACATTTAATTCCATTGCACCTTATATTGTTTTTCATCTTAAGTATTGTCAACTTTTATGACCTTTCCATCGAATCCATGAGAAATTTTGGAATAGTTCTTAGATAACGTTTAAATAACATTTTCCATAAACGTATTCGAATTGTTGACTGGATATTCTCAACAATTCAAAGACTAGAAAATTGAAGAATGGACGTTAAAAAAACGTTCAGAACACGTTAAAATTCGATTTCAGAATAACGTATTTTCAGATGAACTATTCTTCTGGAAGTAAGAAAAGTACGTTAAACATACGTAAAACATTAACGTATTCATATTGTTTACTGGATACGTATTTTAAACGATTCAAATTGATGAAAAATAGTGGAATTGTTTTTAGATAACGTTTAAATAATATTTTCCATAAACGTATTCGTATTGTTAACAGGATACGTATTTTCAACGTTTTAAATAGACTAGTAGTTGAAAAATGGACGTTAAAAAAACGTTCAGAACACACGTTAAAATTAGATTTCAGAATAACGTATTTTCAGATGAACTATTCTTCTGGAAGTGGGAAAAGTACGTTGAACATACGTAAATCATTAACGTATCCATATTGTTGATTGGATACGTATTTTAAACGATAAAAATCAATGAGAAATTGTGGAATTGTCATCAGATAACGTTTAAATAACATTTGCCATAAACGTATTCGTATTGTTGACTGGAGACGTATTTGAAACGATTCTAATGAACTAGAAGTTGTGGAATCGTTACATAAGAACGTTAAAATAACATATTTCATAAACGTTATAATAATTTCGGGAGGAAACGTATTAGCACTCAATTTTATAACATATTATTATAAAATTACGTTTGATATATGTTATTGAAACGTATTGAATTAACGTTATAAATTATAACTGAAATGACAACGTTGAAAAATCAACCGATAACGTATTTTTCTACCAATCAACGTTAAAAAAACATTTATTCAACGTGTGTGTGCCCACTGGGAGAGGATTGTCTTCAACTAATAAAGTCGTTAGTGGCTTTATTCATATCTACATCTAATATCGAAAATTTTGATCGTGGATTGAAGGAATGTTCTTTGGCTAAGCGACGAATTAATAGGTGGTTGAAATGTTGCAAAACAGTTGGAGAAAAGCAAAAATTGTTGACTACATTGAACCATGTAAAATCATATAGATCGCAGTTGAAGTCGTCGCGAAAAAAAGGTGCTGGTATCAAAGATCGAAGGGAGACTTCTTGTGATAGAATACATTGGGATGATTCAACATCAGCATTCGAGAGTCGGATAAGCACAGCTGTGATTAGTAATTTGAAACATAAGGATCCTAAAGATTGTGAGGTTATATTTCGTCGAAGAATTCAGAATGCATTGAAAAAGGATGAAGCTGTAAAGGTTAACCCACCAAAAACATTCTGTAAAAACTAGCCAAGTCTTGATGGAGCTGCTTATTTATCTCTAAAAAGTAATGAAATCTAGAAAAAGTCGAGCCAAGTTTTAGGCTCCTTACTGCGATTTCTTTATTATTATAGTTAATGTTGTGTGACTTGGCCGTTGAACATTCTTATACGTTAGTGGGTACAAGTCAATTTTGTTTACACGTAATGCTATATCTGTTGTAACTACCAATGTTTGTTAAGCGAGATAATAGCCCATGCTGGTATTGGTAATTGGACGCTATAGTGTCTCATTTTAGGCTGTTGTTGATTGTGCAACACATATGCATTCAGCATTGACAATGCTGACTTCTGCTCCCTTCTTTTTGGAGCGTCAAATCGACCACCGATCTAAAATAAAATAGACGTACAGACGGTCTTCTATCAATGATTAGAAGTCCCTCTGTACTGGAAATAATTTTTTATACTGTTTGTTTCAGGCTCGTATTACTGAATGCGCAGCTTTATCAAGCCTACAATTGAATGAACGTTTTCCAAGTGGCAATTTTTCATCGTCAATGGGTTGCGTTTCTGGCGACAGATTGGTATATTGGTGTCATGGAGCACCTGGTTTTGTACCCTTGTGTACCCTTCAACGGCCAAGTCACACAACATTAACTATAATAATAAAGAAATCGCATTGAGGAGCCTTAAACTTGGCTCGACTTTTTCTAGATTTCATTACTTTTTAGAGATAAATAAGCAGCTCCATCAAGACTTGGCTAGTTTTTACAGAATGTTTTTGGTAGGATTTCACTTATTTTTGTAAAAGCGTGGGCATATTGATCTATTTTATTAGATTTTCTTATTTGACACTTTTTTTTAAGAGTGGTTTTTTCATTACAAATCTTTATTTTTTTTCGGTTTTGAACTATGGTAGATAGAGCCTCCGATTATTTTTTATTGATTTCAGCGTCCTCGAAAACCTATAGTTTGATACCAAACTTGTCCATATAGCCAATCTCTTACCCGATTCTTTTTCGGATTCAATTTTTTCTCTCCCAATCTAACCACCGCAGACCCATCTGATGATGTTTTTTCTGAAGAGCAATAGACGTTCTATATTGCACATGAATTTCATAGCATTTGCATATTCAGTGTCCAGTGATGCAGAGCGAAACACAGTTTCTTCTTCATCAAGCAAGAGCTTCCGAAGACGGAATGGAAAGAAGATATAGGTAGAGAACATAACTGCTATTACAGTTGCTGGTGATTCTGATAGAAGAGATTTGATTCACCAAATAAATAAACGAAGAGAAGAAGTGGGAGGATTACCTCAAATAGTACAACAATTGTTGAATGAGCACCCAGCACCCAAGCTTGTTGTCGTACATTCTGATCCCTGTACTCTGATGAAGAATGATCATAGATCACTTCATGAAGCCTGACAAGTTCGATCAAATTTTCATCCATTTTCACTTCATCAATCACTTCACAAAATACCCGACGTGATATCACTTACGGTTAGAAAATGTAAATTTGCGGGTAGTTCTGGTGTGCTATCAAGTGACAGCAGATGCTACCTTCGTGAATGCGTGAAATGATAACAATTGGAAAAAGGATAATAATCGGGTCATCAGTCTTATACACAGTGATAATTTTTACTGTCTCATTTATTGTTCCGGACTAGCTTTCGAAAACCTATCGTTTCCTTGAACAATAAATGAGACAGTAAAAATATCACTGTGTATAAGACTGATGACCCGATTATTATTTTTTGTCAATTTATATTCTAAAGTCGATATTCACATATTGAGTATGATAACAATGTGTTTCCAAGCGCATAAACTTCCATACATTATTGTGGTTGCACATTTTGCGAAGATGACCTGATAGCACGTGAGCTCACGTGACGTGCCAACAGATTTTCGATTTTCCTTATAATTTTCCCTTTCTGTGGCTATTAAACCCTAACTATGTACCAAATTTCAGCTCTCTGAGTTTATGGGAAGTACTAGTTCTATTTTGATGATCATGAGTGAATTAGCGTCGAAAATGCGAAACTTTGCTTTCGCGTAACTTCGGAACTAAATTACCTACACACTTGAATTTTTGGATTTTGAGTACGTGATTATAGCTCACTGGATGACGAAAATTTCGGCGTTCTGGTCTCTTCCGGAGGTTCTCAAATAGGGGCTTGAAAATGCGGCGAAATGGTTCGGGTAAAGATAGTACGGCAGTGTTTGCTTCGCGCTCGACTTGGCGGGGCCACTGCCGTGCCCCCAAATATGGTGTTTTGTGGAGAGTTTCAAATCATGACAGCCAATAAAATTCAGAAGGAATATAAATACTTCACTACATCCAATTCGTCTATATACCGAGACACTAACATCACCGAATGGTTCAATAGAAATGTCTCAGTACCTTTCATCAAAGATCTTGAGGAATTTCAAGAACGAGATAGTGGATGGGCTTTGGTGAATGTTATAAATTTGGGAGTTGATATAAATAAGTTTACCCCTCAACTTGGAAGCTCCTACATAGAACTTCCGGCTGAGATCATACGAAAAAAGGCTTGTGTCAATTTAAAAAATAATGATGAAGCTTGTTTTGCTTGGGCTGTAACGTCTGCTCTATATCCCACAGAAAAACATCCACATTATTCTAAAGTTTTGAAGTTGAAAGGAATACAGTTTCCAATGACCAACAAATTCCAAACTTTGAGAAGCAGAATAACATCTCTATTAATGTTTATATTTTGAAGAAAAAACAGGAAAAATTTAATATCTCGTATTACCCACATGCGTGTCAGAAAAAAGGATGAAAAAACATGTAAACTTGCTTCTAGTACAAGACCATTATTCAGATGATGATACATCCATAAAATACCATTATGTGTGGATTAAGAATCTCTCTCGACTTGTATCGAGTCAGTTGAGTAGGGAAAATGGTCAAAAATTCATATGTGATAGATGTCTCCGCTACTTTCAGTCACAGGAAAAACTTGAAAATCATTCTGTAGATTGTGAAGGGACAGGAGGGACCAATATTATCAATTTTCCAGCTTTACTAGGATCTTCATATATAGAACTTCCGGCTGAGATCGTACGAAAAAAGGGTTGTGTCAATGTAAAAAATAATGATGAAGCTTGTTTTACTTGGGCTGTAACGTCTGCTCTATATCCCACAGAAAAACATCCACAACGTATATCTAAGTATCCTCATTATTCTAAAGTTTTGAAGTTGAAAGGGATACAGTTTCCAATGACCATTAAACAAATTCCAAACTTTGAGAGACAAAACCATATATCCATCAACGTCTACAGCTTAAAGAATATGGAGAAGATATTCAAGACACTGCCCTCATACCTAACCAAAAACAAGATGGAAACACATGTGAATTTATTGCTGATTCAAAACCATTACGGGGATGATGATACTCCTGTTCGATATCATTATGTATGGATAAAAAATCTCTCCCATCTCGTATCGAGACAATTGAGTAGAGAACAGAAGCAGAAATTTATATGTGATAGATGTCTACGTTATTTCTGATCAAAAGATGAACTTGAGAATCATTCGGAGGATTGTAGCAAAATGAACGAAACAGCTATCAAAATGCCTGAAGTAGGAAACAATATTCTCAAATTTAAAAATCATAAAAACAAGGCGAGAGCACCTTTTATTATTCATGCAGATCTAGAGAGCATACTAAAACCTGATAATACTAAAAACTACTATCAAGAACATAAAGCTGCAGCTGTAGGATACTATGTAAAGCGTTCATATGATGATACTCTGAGTTTCTACCGCTCCTTTCGAGACCCCAATTGTATGAAATGGTTTGCTGACGAGCTGAATCAGTTTGCTGAAGATGTAGAGGCTGTTTTCCTATGTCCTTACGATATCGATATAACGTCAAAAGAAGAAGCCGAACTTCATAAAGCTACTCACTGTCATATTTGTGAAGAAATGTTTAAACCTGAAGATAAGAATGTGCGAGATCATAATCATATTATAGCAGAGAACAATTATCGTGGAGCAGCTCACGAAGGATGTAATATCAACTATAAGGATAGTCACACGATCCCTGTAGTATTCCACAACTTAAGTGGATATGACGCTAATTTTGTTATAGGAGATATAGCTACGAGAATGGAAGGTAAAATCGATTTACTACCTATCACAAAAGAGAAATATATCAGCTTCACCAAACATTATGATGAGTATTGCATAAATTTCCGATTCATCGAAAGCTTCCGTTTCATGGCTTCTTCACTGGATCAATTATCATCTTACTCACAGGAATTTCCTAACCTGAAGTCACAATTTCCTGATGAAGAACATATCAAACTACTTACGAAGAAAGGTGTAATGCCATATGATTATATCGATTCTAATGATCGTTTCGATGAAGCAGCTTTACCTCCTATTGAAGCATTCTATAACAAATTGGAGGGTAAGAAATGCCCGCGAAGAAGCTATGAGAGAGCACAACTTGTATGGAATAAATTCAAATGTCAGAACTTAGGTGAATATTCAGATCTCTACATGAAAACTGATATTTTATTGTTGGCTGACGTCTTTGAACAATTTCGAACAAGCTGTCATAAAACTTATGGATTAGATCCAGCTCATTATTTCACCCTACCAGGATTTACGTGTGATGCAATGTTGAAATATACAAAACAGGAATTGGAGCTTCTCACAGATATTGATATGTCTTTGTTTGTTGAACGAGGAATTCGGGGTGGTCTTAGTCAAAAATGTGGTAAACGGCGAGCTCATGCACACAATAAATATACTCTTAATTACGATCCAAATAAATCTGAAAAATTACCTGATGTACTTTGATGTTAACAATCAGTATGGCTGGGCGATGTCTCAGCATCTACCACATGGAGGATTTCAATGGACCAATACAAATATTGATGTTACTCCAGTGGCAGATGATGCTTCAGAAGGATATATTTTGGAAGTTGACCTTGAATATGATAAGGAATTACATGATAAACATAAAGATTTACCATTTTGTCCTGAACATTATAATTCAAAAACTCGAACACCCTGTTATGCTTCTCAACAAAATGTGAAACTTATGACCACATTATACCCTAAGAAGAAGTATATCATTCACTATCGCAATTTGAAACAGGCTTTGAGGAATGGTTTGATTCTAACAAAAGTACATCGAGTGCTCAAGTTCAAGCAATCTGCTTGGTTAAAATCATATATTGATCTGAATACTGAGCTGAGGAAGAATGCAAAGAATGGGTTTGAGAATAATTTATTCAAACTGATGAAAAACGCTGTTTTCGGTAAGTTTGTAGTATCCCCGAATTTCAAGACACAAATAATTCATATAAATATCACGTATAGCTGAATGGAACCCTGCCGAGTAGAAGAAATAAAATCCGACGCTGCCATATTGTGTTTCACAGAGGGTGGTCCGGCTATCTGGACGTTGCGGAGTAGGCCGGCTGTCATCGATCTATGCTATCGATTAGTTCATAGAGGGGGCCTTAGAGGTTAAAGAAAAGGAAGACGGGGACGGTTTTTTAGTTAAGGGAGGAAGATAGTGGTGAATCGTGAAAGAAGGTGCCCCTGTTGTTGTTAGTTGTTAGGCGGCCATTATAAGAAATCCAAACGGCATTTTTGTTCAGCGTGTAAGTTCATCCTCCATTTATATTGACTAATCGGTCTTATTTCTAGGTTCCTAATTCATTGTGTTTATACCAGCACGAACTAATGGGAACCATTACATACTGTCTATTTAATTATATTCCACCAATCATTCTACTAAGCATCATCCAATAATTATCTATAACATCCACGATTTACATTGGTCAGAACTGTTTATATTTATACATGAATTCTGTTTGGAAGTCCTCTATGAACGAAGAGGCCATTTCATCTCCATCTTATATATTTTATTATTCTGAATATTTCCTTATGCAATGGATCGAGTGGCTTTATGCAAATCACAGGGTTTCAGGTACATTTTATGTTCTCATTATTAATCCATCCTCTCTTTCAGCAACCTGTGATTTGAAAGGCTATTTCGTTTCCATCTGTACTATTGTTTAAACTGTAACGCCTACCATCCAATGATATTCAAATGCAAGTATGCCCATCTTTAATTATATACCACATGTATTTCTATTGAGTTCAGTTCTTAAGAATCGGGATCATGAATTAGTGAAGAAGTCACTACGTGAACTACTATGGCAGTTGTGTTGGAACTTTGACTTAGGAGATCTGTTGATACCAGTGCCTGTTAGTTAGACGGCTGGAGTAGGGCGCTAATGAACGTTCCATACACATTTGTGAAGTCGTTTGCTTTGTCGTCTACTATGAAGGTGCCTCAGTGGGAGCCGGGATCAGGTAGTTCTGCAGATCCCAGTGCCTGTTTGTTAGACGGCTGGGGGAGGGCACTGTGAATCGTTCATTTCAACTACTGACCTGGAATAGTTATACTTTGAGAACTGCACGAAGAGATTTACTGAAGTATAGCACCATCTTATTCTATCTATGCTCATGTTTTCTATGTTCTTTATAATATTCAATCAATGGATTCTGATACTTGCTACATGTAATTTTATTCAACTGTAAAGCTGAGGGTTTTTGCTTTTAGAAGAACTGTTGGGTTCTTCTTTTCGTTTTCCCTCTTTAAGTGGCTCGAAAACTCCTGCCATCTGGACCAATAAAGGCCTGTTCCCCTTTCTGTCCAATCAAGTGTTTTATTTATGTATTTACCTCATTATTTCCCATCCATTATTTCACGGACTTGAATTATCACGAAACTGAATTATTACGACATAACATAGAGTTCTACCTAACTAGATGATCACAAGCCAAGCCAAAAGTATAAAACCCCCTTTAGAGTAAAACACCCCTTAGAGTTACAGCGAAGGATTTGCCTTTTTATCTCCCCTTAGAAAATATCTCAAGCTCAAAAAAGTTTGAAATATTACAGTGGTACCGTAACCCAGGATAATTCAATGAAGTGAAATGTGGAAATTTTGAGGTTGTTATTAATTATTGTTTTTGGTATTCCATTTTGTGGTGTACAGTTTATCTACCGTTCGATTCTGTTTCAGGAATTTGTACTTATCAAGTAACTGAATCTGGAATCACAGTTACTATCCTATCTTGAGAACAGCTCAGGTATTCAGGTCAAGGTGATATCTTGATAATCTTCAATGTGCAATTGCTGGAGACGATCTATAATATAAATGGAGACAGGTTCATCAATATCCTTTTCGTTGAGTGACATTCCTTCGACAGAACAAGAAACAATGATATGACATGGTACAAAGTTTTTATTCAATGTTAATAATAAGTGCAAACTTATCTGAATATGATTTCTCGTTGTACCTGCAGTTTTGGGATATGTAATTGGTGCTGGGAATGGTTCTGTGATATGGAATTGATTTGCAATTGGATAATAACTGATATTTGAGAATCAATTCATTTATCTCTGTTCCATTATTGTAACGATGCATGTGAAAGAAAGTAGAATGTTAGAGATAGAGTTATGTAGTTATAGTAGGGAACCCTACGAATCGTAGATAGTTACTGAAGAACTATCGAGAACACATATTCAATCTTGCATTCATTTCTGTATTATACTTGTACCAATATGTCTCTTGTTACGCTTGGGACTTCACAAGTTATCTGTTTCAGAACAAATGCATTCTTCGTTGAACTTTCTAGTGTCTATGCATACTTTTTAGTATACTTTCATCTTCAAGAAGCTAGGGGGCGTCGTGAAAGACCAACCAAGATTGTCAATTTGTGAGGGGCGTAACTTCCAAATCTAGCCAATGAAGTTTGATCATACGTTTTCAACTGTTCAACTGTTTTCAACCCAATGGTTGTATGATTTAATATTCCTGTGTTCCAGAACAACC
This sequence comes from Adalia decempunctata, assembly GCA_951802165.1. NCBI lineage: Eukaryota > Metazoa > Arthropoda > Insecta > Coleoptera > Coccinellidae > Adalia > Adalia decempunctata. Next base: position 36,217,529 of record OX637701.1, on the reverse strand, counting down.
ACCATTTTCTGATGTCTGATATTGTGCTGCCAGCATTTGTCAGATGATTTCCATCATGAGGGTTCTCCTCGATATTACAAAGATGATTACATAATTACTTTTATTTCCAAACGTACGATAACAACGTCAGTTCTCGACTGACAGGATCATCGAAAAGTTCTATTTCTCCGCCTAGGCGGAGAAATATTTACTTTTCCCTCCGGCGGCAGGAAAAGTGTTGCTATGAAAAAGATTACTTGGTTACCATGAACAATATGAACATAGATGCATAGAATACGAAAACTTCCAATTCAAACGTCATTTTTATTTGATAAAGTTAGAATATAAATGTACAATTTTCATGAATTTGAAAACGTTTGGAAATAAAATAGCATATTTCATTCGGAGAAGAAGTGACTTTTCGTGGCTCGCTTTCAATTATCCGCCTCACTCCGTTCGGCGGATAAACTCAAGCTCGCCACGAAAAGTGACACTTCTCCTCCTAATGAAATAATATACTATTATTGTTTCAAGTCTATAAATTGAAAAATGGCAGCGGGTGATGAGAATCGTGCGAACACCAACCAGGCAGAGGAAATTCAGAGTCTCCGAGAGGAAGTAGCCCAGCTGCGGGGATGCATTGGAGTTTTGAAGGAGCATCTGTATTCCCTATCCGAGTCCTCAAGAAGCCAGACAGATAGGACACCACCACCGACTGATGATTGGAGACTTTTTACCACGATGCTCATGAAACAAAACGAGGCTTTGAGTATCAGTAAGCCAGGACCTTTTCGAGATCCCTCTCGACGACATCCAGCTAGATTCCTTCAAGAAGTTGAGGACTATTTTATCCAGGCCAAAATAACCCCCGAGAACCAACTCTACGAAGCGAAAAGCTTGTTAAGCGGTCCTGTCTCTGATTGGAAGGAATTCTACTCATATAAGTGGAAAGATTTCAATGACTTCCGTAGGGATTTCCTGGAATCCTTTTGGTCAGAGGAGATACAAGCTGAGGAACGAGAAAGACTTCGCCAGAACCCACAACAGGAATCCGATATGGTTGAACTATTCTATCGTCGAGTAAACAGCTACCGACGGTTCACACCCCCAGTTCCTGATGCGACAATCCTGAAGGGGGTGATGCAGCTTTACCCTCCTGATGTCCAGAGTCTTTGGATCCTAATTCAACCAGCGACGATTGAAAGTACTGCAAGATTCCTCCAGAAGCAGGATGAGATCAACGCAAGGTCAAGACCCAACAAGAGACGATATCGAGAGGACTAACTGAACTTTTTCATTACGACATGTGTCGCTACAATGTGTTTTAGTTCCTCCAGCATTATAGAGTTCTGCAATGTCTCTAGGATTCCTAGATGTTTTAATTTTTCCTAAATTGCACCCACTATTTTTTCAAAGGCAAGCCCTTTGGTAGTTTCACTTACTTTGATTGTAGAATTTCAAGACCACCATGTTTGTTGAGAAGCCAATGGGACTGATGACTGCCAGGGACAAACCACCATTGTTGTTTTCTTTTGATGAGCCATTCGAAGTTGCTGCAGATGTCATCTTGCCATTAGTTGAATAGGTAGCTCTTGTCAGCCAATGAATGTTCAGCCTTGTATCCTGGGGGGCGTTGATTTTCACCAAGACAAATCAAACGAAGCAACCAATCGTCTACATTCCTTGACCGAGCCAATGTTCGACAGGATATCAAAAGCTGGGTAGCGCATATGATTTCTTCGCTTAACATTGTTTCAGTTTGAAGCCATCTGCATCAAGGGAGTTTTCCTCAAGGTGAAGCCATAACCATTCTATGCTGCAGCCATGATCTGTTGGGGGGAGGTGTTTGTTGTCATTGGTCACCAGTGTCAACCATCTTGTTTGTGTTTTCGGTAATTTGTTCATGGATGCCTACTGACAGCAATAACAGATATGGAAGACAAATAAGTTCAGGGACCCTTACGTCAAGGAAATTGAAATTCGTTCACACTTTTGTGTGGAAATATTTCCTCGTTTTCTTTGCAGACACTCGTCAACATTTCCAGGGGCGACTGTAGTATCCCCGAATTTCAAGACACAAATAATTCATATAAATATCACGTATAGCTGAATGGAACCCTGCTGAGTAGAAGAAATAAAATCCGACGCTGCCATATTGTGTTTCACAGAGGGTGGTCCGGCTATCTGGACGTTGCGGAGTAGGCCGGCTGTCATCGATCTATTCTATCGATTAGTTCATAGAGGGGGCCTTAGAGGTTAAAGAAAAGGAAGACGGGGACGGTTTTTTAGTTAAGGGAGGAAGATAGTGGTGAATCGTGAAAGAAGGTGCCCCTGTTGTTGTTAGTTGTTAGGCGGCCATTATAAGAAATCCAAACGGCATTTTTGTTCAGCGTGTAAGTTCATCCTCCATTTATATTGACTAATCGGTCTTATTTCTAGGTTCCTAATTCATTGTGTTTATACCAGCACGAACCAATGGGAACCATTACCTACTGTCTATTTAATTATATTCCACCAATCATTCTACTAAGCATCATCCAATAATTATCTATAACATCCACGATTTACATTGGTCAGAACTGTTTATATTTATACATGAATTCTGTTTGGAAGTCCTCTATGAACGAAGAGGCCATTTCATCTCCATCTTATATATTTTATTATTCTGAATATTTCCTTATGCAATGGATCGAGTGGCTTTATGCAAATCACAGGGTTTCAGGTACATTTTATGTTCTCATTATTAATCCATCCTCTCTTTCAGCAACCTGTGATTTGAAAGGCTATTTCGTTTCCATCTGTACTATTGTTTAAACTGTAACGCCTACCATCCAATGATATTCAAATGCAAGTATGCCCATCTTTAATTATATACCACATGTATTTCTATTGAGTTCAGTTCTTAAGAATCGGGATCATGAATTAGTGAAGAAGTCACTACGTAAACTACTATGGCAGTTGTGTTGGAACTTTGACTTAGGAGATCTGTTGATACCAGTGCCTGTTAGTTAGACGGCTGGAGTAGGGCGCTAATGAACGTTCCATACACATTTGTGAAGTCGTTTGCTTTGTCGTCTACTATGAAGGTGCCTTAGTGGGAGCCGGGATCAGGTAGTTCTGCAGATCCCAGTGCCTGTTTGTTAGACGGCTGGGGGAGGGCACTGTGAATCGTTCATTTCAACTACTGACCTGGAATAGTTATACTTTGAGAACTGCACGAAGAGATTTACTGAAGTATAGCACCATCTTATTCTATCTATGCTCATGTTTTCTATGTTCTTTATAATATTCAATCAATGGATTCTGATACTTGCTACATGTAATTTTATTCAACTGTAAAGCTGAGGGTTTTTGCTTTTAGAAGAACTGTTGGGTTCTTCTTTTCGTTTTCCCTCTTTAAGTGGCTCGAAAACTCCTGCCATCTGGACCAATAAAGGCCTGTTCCCCTTTCTGTCCAATCAAGTGTTTTATTTATGTATTTACCTCATTATTTCGCATCCATTATTTCACGGACTTGAATTATCACGAAACTGAATTATTACGACATAACATAGAGTTCTACCTAACTAGATGATCACAAGCCAAGCCAAAAGTATAAAACCCCCTTTAGAGTAAAACACCCCTTAGAGTTACAGCGAAGGATTTGCCTTTTTATCTCCCCTTAGAAAATATCTCAAGCTCAAAAAAAGTTTGAAATATTACAAGTTTGATTAAATGTTCTACCCACCCAAAATATATTCGTATGATTTCCTATACAAATATCTACACATTATCTTATTGTTACAGGAAAAACGATGGAGAATATTAGGAAGAGGGTTCATGTCCATCTCCTAACGAAATGGGAAGGTCGGTATGGTGCTGAATCATACATTGCGAAACCAGCGTTCAAAAATTCCATTATTTTTAATGAGAACTTGGTAGCTGTTGAACTTAGAAAACTACAGATCTATTTGAACAAACCGATTTATGTGGGTATGAGTATCCTAGATTTAGCAAAAACTACGATATATGACTTCCATTATGACTACATGAAGAAAGCTTTCGATAACTGTATCGCACTGTATACTGATACAGACTCCCTCATTTACGAGATGTTCGAAGATCCATATGAAATAATGAGGAGAGATTGTCATAAATACTTCGATACCTCCGACTACCCTATAGATAATCCCTATGGAATTCCGCGAGTGAATAAGAAAGTTTTAGGTATTTATTTATTTATTCTTTTTAGAAAGAGCTTTACATACTCAAGTTTTAGGTATGATGACGGATGAGAATAATGGTGTACCAATGACAGATTATATTGGACTCAGATCCAAATTATATGCAGTGAAGAGCTCGACTATTGATAATGTGATAGATACTGAAAAGCGTCAGTGGGAAAAGGAAGAATATGATAGCGATGAAATTGAATCTATGGTTCGAAATTATGGTACAACGAAGAAAGCTAAAGGTGTCAAAAAATCGATTGTGAAAAATAATATCTGTTTTGAAGACTACATAGCATGTTTAGAGACATGGGAACATAAGATTGTCTCCCAAAATTTGATTCAGGCAAAGGAACATCATGTATATTCCCTTAAGCAAGATAAGATAGCCCTGAGTCCAGAAGATGATAAGAGATATCTAGAGTCTGGAACATTTGAAACTTTGCCTTGGGGTCATTATTCACTAGATTAAACGAAAGATGGAAGGAACTGACGAATCAAGGAAGAAGATGTTAATTTCAAAAAGAATTATGAACTATGTAATTATTTAATAAACGATCAATTCCTTCATGAAGTGTTTCAATTCACCCACCTACCTATGTATTTATCCTATTATTGTTTTTTTTTTCATAATCTATGCCAGCCTTAGTTAATGCTTAGAGAATCTGGTTTTAATGAAATTATTTTTTGATCCCCAATCCCCAAGTATTTTGATAAACAACAAAACAGTAAAACCAACTCCGTCAATAAAATATCTTGGAATTCAAATAGACAAGGTTAACCTGAAACTCCATGCAAAAAGTGTCAAGAAAAAAATGGTTAGTAGAGCAAAACACTTTAGATGCCTGACATACAAGGATCAAGGAATCGACATGAAAACAGCAGCAACCATATACAAATCTATATGTAGACCAATACTGGAGTATGGACATCCATTGTATGTGAATTGCAGAGAGTCGGTTACGAGAATCCTGGAGGTGGCTGAAACAACATCCCTCAGAACCATTACAAAATTAAGGCACCCAAATAACCCACTTCATAACCCTCCAAATCATTTACTGTACCAGAAAACAAAGATTGAACCCATCAGGGAGCGTTTCAACAAACTCAACAGGAAATTTATGAAGAGGCTAGAAGAATTAGAAGACATAAGTGCTCATGCACCACGATCCGATTGAACACCCTCGCAGAAAATTTCCAACGTGCACTTTACTACAAAAACTAAATAGTCTCTAAATATTATCAATATTGTATTTTTTTTCTTCTCTTTTTAGACTGTATTGTTCACACACTTGAATTACTGTAGAATTTAATATTGGCTGAAGGACTTAGGTCGATGGCCATTTGATTACATCAATAAAAAACAGTTATCTATCTATCTATCTATCACAACCTTGACCCGTCCGATTAATATCGAGTTCGAAACACACACACTGCTGTATGTATATCAATTTTTCTGTCTGAACTGTTATCAGCTTAGATAGAGCATTGGCGAAAGATATAGTCATCTAGAATTTGTTTAAAGGTAGCTGGGTTCGAATCCCGATGAAGACTCGATTTTTCATTTATTTGTATTGGGTGTGGTCATTGTTTCGTCATAGGGTGTGGCAAGTCTTGACAAATCTAGGCAGTCTTAATAGGTAGATCGGAACATATTTGACAGGTACTATTTGACAGATCGATCATGTGACATCAGTATGACAGGTGGCAGAAGGTCCTTCAGATGACCACTTTTAGGTTTGAAACGTGTCATTTTTTAAACCTGTCAATTTTGGGAGCTGTCATTTTTTGGTACCTATCATTTTTTGACATCTATCATTTTTGACGTCTATCATTTTTGACATCAATCATTTTTGACATGTATCATTCTTGACACCTATCACTTTTGGCACCTGTCATTTTTTACACCTATCATTTTTGGCAACTGTCAGTTTGGACACCTGTCATTTTTTACACCTCTCATTTTTTGACACCTATCATTTTTGACACCCTCCCACCAAATACCCCTCACTCCCAATGACCTTGAAAAACCCTCATCCACGTCTACGTCAATTGGACTTAGAATATTTTTCGATTTTGGTATGATTTCTGCAAAATGAACCTTAGATTAGATTTCCTTATTGGAATTAACATGTGTTTGGGCTAGAAACTGGGCTCGTTGCGGTGTTGCATATCTACCTCCATGTTTATTGTTTGTGGTCAAGTCTGTCCACGTAAAGTTGTGTCCAATTAGAAATGTTCACAGTTGCCGGTTATGTCACTCACGAACTGTGGATTATTTGTTTATGCGTACCTACAGGTAACAATAAAAATATAAATGTCGCAACAGTTACAAATGATATAGCCGAAATAACACCAAGTCTGTCTTTATTTCATTCACCACTAATTGTTCAGATAAAGAATAGAAAAAGAACTTTCAGTCTCAAGTACAAAAATACAGATCCACCTACCTCGGAATAATCCTTTATCGGTTCCTGTAAAAGAAAATTAAACAACGAAATCCAATAATATCAAAAACAACTGGTCAATACTGAAAGTTCAATATTTATCAGAAATAACACACTACCAGAACATATTCAGCATATGTATAAGAATTTGAGGAATTATACATTGAGTGCTATTCGTAGGGAAAAGAAGGCATACATTGATTTCATCTCTAGATCCGAAGATAATTCGCGAAATTTATGGAAACAACTTAAAAATCTGAATGCAGTACCAAATAGAACGAATACTTTGCCACCTGAGTTCAATAATAATGTCGAAGAAATTAACAAACATTTTCTTTCGGCTGCTGATAGCTTGAACGAGGATTGTGCGGAGATGATATCACATTATAAAGACACCAGATGCAATTTCGACGGTTCCTTTGAATTTCGTCTTCCTAGTCCTCAGGATATCTCCGCGATAGTTAATAAATTAAAATCTAATTGTGTTGATTGTTAACGTCCATGGTTATATATTCAATAAATGTTTTCAGGAATTTGGACTACTTTATTTATTCGAATCGTTTCTAATACATTGCCAACGTTTCGAACCGTTCGTGGTTCTTTTTCAAGGCTCGTATTCAATTCGATTCGGAATGTGTCTGACTAATTAAAATTTTCATTTTCTCCTTGTAAAGAGAAAATTAAATTAAATCATTCATGAATGGAAGAAAACAATATGTTAAGATTGGAGAAAATAGATCATCACTTGTCCAAGTTAACAAGGGAGTTCCCCAGGGATCAATCTTGGGGCCGCTCCTCTTCCTACTTTATACTGCGGATTTTGCGAATTCTGTTAAGAATTGTCGGTATCATTTGTTTGCTGATGACAGTCAGATTTATTGTGGTTTTCATCTGGATGAGGCTCCGGCTGCGTGCTCTCTTATCAACAGTGACCTGCTCTCGATCATACAATTCGCTAAAAATCACAACCTCCATATCAATCCCAACAAATCGAACCTCTTCTTTTTTGGCAGTAAATCTGCTCTTTCTAAGGCTAAAATACCGGCAATAACTATTATGGGTACAATTTTACAGCCTCAAGAAGGGGTAAGAAACCTCGGTTTATATGTTGATAGCCGATTGAAATTTTCGAACCATGTTTCTGGCTGTATTCAAAGAGCCTATATGGCACTGAAACTTTTGTATAGTTGTCGTCACTTTTTGAATAGAGGTTCGAGGTCGATGCTGTGTAATCAACTCGTTGTCGTGCTTTGATTATTGCGATGTAGTGTATGGTCCTTTTCTCGATAAGTTCGATCCATCCAGAATTCAATCGGTGCAGTATCGGTGTTGCCGTCTGGTTCTGGATTTAAGGAGGTCTGTCCCAACTTCGAGCTGCATAAATAGTTTAAAATGGCTTAACATGAATAGTCGCAGAAATTTGCACTTCACGTGCTTTGTTCATAAAATAATTAAATTAAAACAACCTTCATACTTATACCGAAAAATAAATTTCAGACATAACATTCACTCGGTGAATATCAGAGAGCAGTCAAATATTGATATTCCTCGTCATTATACCGCAAAGTTTAATAGTTCATTTTCATACCAGGCACCTCACATTTCTATAGTCTATAGATGTTCAACAGACCTCTTCCGCCATCACGCCTAGGAAGATAGAGTCTTTTGACCGATGCGTTGGTGTGTAAACATCGAAATTTTGTCATAAGGCGACGGGTGAGCCGGTCCAACTCATTCAGATCAGCCTCTGACCACTTCAAAACTCCGAAAGTGTGGGTCAGAACTGGCGTAGCCCAAGAGTTCAATGCATCGATCTGGTGTTTTGCAGACAGCTTTGTGTTCAGTACTTTTGTAACCCTGCTCCTATATTTCGCCATGAACTCAGTTTTCAAACGAGTGTGATCAATTCTTTGATTTTGAGGTGTGCCTAGATATTTGTAGGTGTCTTCTGGTAACATATTGTAAATGTCCTGAAATTGCTCGTGAGAGGTCTCCACTTTACCCTTCTTAATGTTGATAATGGCGCATTTGTCGAGGCCGAAGGACATGCCAATGTCACCGCTGAAGGTGCGTACTGTATCTATGAGCGAGTGAAGCTGGCTTTGGTTCTCGCTGAAGAGTTTGAGATCGTCCATATATAACAGATGCGATAATTTTCTCGGGTTCCCCATTGAAAGCCTGTAATCCTTATTTGTGCTATTCAGAAGTGTAGACAGAGGATTCAGTGCCACACCCCATACAGCACACGACATCCATTGGACGTCCATTTTACGACCATATCAAGTCCAAACGTCCATGGACGTTGAATGGATGTCCATTGTACTTACAATTGTTGACGTCCATTGGTTGTTACGAACGTACGTCCATTGTACATACATATAATTTCCAAAAATATATATGAATTCTCTGTTTGAATCTCATATTTTTTCTCTGTTCCAAATGAAAATCAATAGTATTTCCAAACACAATCTTGAAATGAAATTTGATGAATGGTGCATTTTGTTCGTCCAGTTAATGTACATTTCTGGACGTCCATTGTACATACAACAGTGAACATTCATTGTACGTCCAATTCAGATACATTATAGACAATTCGCAGATGAGCGCCCTATTGGCCATGTTTCAGAACAAGACGAAAGTTCATTCCAGAAGAAATTATTCCAAAAAGAAAATAATTCAGTAAAACTAAGATAAATCAGATCTCAGTTTTACTATTAATTTCCTTTTGGAATAATTCCTTCTAGAATAAACTTTCGTTGGATAATTATTATTTTCGGACATGCCGATAAGTATGAACGCTTTCCACGCTCCCGGCTTGCATGTTTCATAATATGTGAAAACTCACATTCTTGCTTGCTGAGGAGAAATATAGTGACTATATTACCATATAGTCACTGTAAGGAGAAAATGTGAGATATGCCATCTATCTTCGTCCGCGTAACTTCGAGAGCGAATTGTTTGTCTAATTCTTAACTAGATGTCGCCATGTGGTAGTCTTTCCCCAAAACGATCTTCCCTTTTCTTTTAAGAGGACCTTCGTTCCGCTCCGATGATATAATTAACTCCGAAGATCCGTACAAGATCTTTAATTGATGAGGATGGAACCTTCGCTAGGTGCCTGGAATCTGGATGATGAAGTGTGGCAAGTGGCAAGCTGACAAGATTGAGTCAGATCCCATTGTTATGTTATAGGTAGATCTAGTAACGCCGTATCTGAATCTGATGAATTTCAGTGTTACTAATTAAATTTCATGGATTTGAAACACGTTGAAGATTTGTGTATATTATTGATAATAAAGCATTCCTTATCTTGTGGTGGATGATATTAACAGTTTTTGAAAGTGAAGCACAGACCGATATTTTCAGGTTACGCACAATAAACATCCATTGGACTTGAATTGTACGTCCATTGGATAAATAATGTACCAATTCTGGACATCCAATGGATGTCTCGAACATCCATAATAAACGTCCATTGATCATCCAATGTACGTACATGTGCATCCAATGTACGTACAATGGATGTCCAAGATAGGCACAATGTACATCCATTGAACGTTATCTGGGCTTGAATTGTACGTCCAAAGTGGTGTCCTGGACGTCCCATGAACGTCCATTGGATGTACTATGTACCAATTCTGGACATCCGATGGATGTCTCGAACATCCATAATAAACATCCATTGTTCGTCCATCGTACGTACATGTGCTGTGTGGGACAGAACCACATCGGCGACAGTGCATCTCCTTGAAATATTCCCCTCGATATTTTTATAGTTCCAGCGTTGATGTTATTAATGAGGATATTTGTTCTCCAGTTACTCATTAGATGTTGTAGTACGGCTCTTACTCTCGGACAAACTTTATAGATCTCCAGGACTTTCATAAGCCAATCGTGGGGCACTGTATTGAAGGCCTTCTGATAATCGATGTAACATACACTTAAATTCCGCCTTCGTGACTGGGCTTGTTTTAAAACTACAGCGTCTATGGTAAGCTGATGTTTGCATCCTGCAGATCCTCGAGAGCATCCCTTTTGTTATTATTATTATGATCGTGGACTTATTCACTATCTCGGCATCCGGCCGGATAAATTTACCTTTCCCAGATAAAATAATCAAAGGGAATAGGCTCGATCACGATACACTTGACAAAAATTTACGAACAATTCTACAGGTATTGAGAATAACAGCTTTTTGCATTTCAATGTAGCTGTTCACATTTAATTCTAATTTGTTCAGACTATTGTGCAAGCTCTTGGGTATCAATCCAGTCGACGAGATGATCACTGGAACGATATCAACCTTCTCTAGGTGCCACATTTCCTTGATCTCGAAAGCCAGGTCTCTGTACTTGCTCATCTTCTCCTGGTACTTATTCAACATGTTGTTGTTATTGGGCACAGCTACATCCACCAAAATTGCCTTTCTGACCCTCTTGTCGCAAACCACAATATCCGGCCTGTTATTCGTCACCGTTCTGTCAGTGATAATAGGCCTATCGTAGTATAGTCTAAAAGAGTCATTTTCTAACACAGGCAGCGGCTGATACTTATAATACGGCTTGTAGGAGTTGAGAAGTCCGAACTTGAGCGCCAATTTCTGGTGTATGATGTTGCACACTTGGTTATGTCGGTGGAGGTAATTGTTGGCCAGTTGTTCGCAGCCAGGAGTTACATGCTGAATTGTTTCAGATTTTTGATGACACTTCCTACACATATCTGTTGGCACTGTACGGTCCTTCATGATGTATTTCTTGTAGTTGTTGGTGGAGATGACTTGATCTTGTATAGCAATCATAAAACCTTCCGTCTCAGGAAAAAGTTCACCCTTCGACGACCATTTGTTGGATGAGGTTTTGTCAAAATGTGGCTGATTTAACTCATGGTGATGCCGTCCATGGAGTTCTTTTTTTGACCATTGTTCTAGCTTGTCAGTTTCAGAAAGAGATGGCAGATCCAGCAATTCATCTGCAGTAGCCAGAGTTAAAGGTGTGAACTTCTTATCAACCAAAGTAACAACTCTGTGTAGATTGGAATTATTCGCCTTCTCAAAGAAGAATTCCCTGAGGTTTTTAATCTGGCGAGTGTGAAGGTTGACAGTATCCGCAAGTCCCCGTCCTCCTTCCTTCCGTGGTAAAGTGGTTCTTAATACTGACGACCTTGGGTGATGACCTCTCTGTTTCGTCAGCATCGTTCTGGTTTGCCTTTGAATGTCCTCCAGATCTGTCCTGGTCCACTTGATAACTCCAAATGAATAAACCAGCACTGGTATTCCGTAGCTGTTGATGGCTTTGATGAGATTTCCAGAAGTCAACAGTGACTTCATCACCGTTCTCAGTCGGCCAGTATACTCCTCCCGGATTTTTGCCTTCGACTGCTTTTGCTCCAAACATCTAGCCTGTTGGTATCCCAGATATTTATAAGTTTCTCCATCCCTCATGGCTTGAAGTATATCTCCATTCGGTAGTTGTGATTCACCGTCCACGACTTTTCCCCTATGGATGTTCAGGGTTCTACATTTTTGAATGCCGAATTCCATTCGAACATCAGTCGAAAAAGAACTGACGGTTTTCAGAAGCTCATCCAATTGCTTCTTGTTTGCAGCATATAGTTTGATGTCGTCCATGTAGAGTAGGTGGGAAATCGTATGTTCTTCCCGCGCTGTCTTGATCTTAAATCCACATTTCGTTTCTTGGAGCATCGATGATAAAGGGTTCATTGCCAAACAGAACCATAATGGACTCAAGGAGTCTCCTTGAAATATCCCACGACGAATGGGGATTTCTTCGAGCTTAATCGTCTTGTTGTTCATAGTGACTTGTATTGATGTTCGCCACTGAGACATTGTTGTCCTCAAAAATTCCACCAAAACAGGATTGATTCCATAAATGTGCAGCACCTCGATGAACCACGAATGAGCGGTGCTATCAAATGCCTTCTGATAATCGAGGAAGGCTGAGTGCAAGTTGCGTCCTTTCTCATGGGCTTGTTTCATGATCACTGAGTCGATGATGAGTTGTTCCTTGCACCCTTGGTGTTTTCTTCTGCATCCTTTCTGTTCTTCTGCCATAATGTTGTTTTCATCCAAATGTTGATATATTCGGTTGGATAAACATGAGGTGAGTATTTTGTACAGTGTTGGAAGACAAGTGATAGGTCTGTACTGCGATGGTTCTTGAGTCTTATCGCTTTTTGGAAGCATATATGTTACTCCTTCGGTTAAGAATTTAGGAGCTTCTTGAGGATGTTGAAGTATATGCGTAAACTGTCTCGCTATGGCTTCATGCAGATGGTCAAATTTCTTGTACCAGAAGTTATGGATATTGTCGACTCCTGGAGCCTTCCAATTGCTTGCTTCCTCCAGTGCTGTCACCACTTCATCGACTGATATTTCTTCGAAGTTCATTTGTGGGATGTTTTTCTCCCTCCTGATCCAATTAGCATTCTCATTATGTTCCTTAGGCATCGACCACAGAGAACCCCAATAATTTTTCAATGATTGGGCTTCTGGCATAGCTCTGGTGACTTTGTTTGAGCTTTTGGTGATGTGTTTGTAGAAGTTTGCCTCGTTGTTGTGGAACAATTGGTTATGCTGTTTCCGTTGAGTGCATTTCAAATATCTGGATAGTCTTTTCGCCTTCGCTTGAAGTTTCTGTTTCAGAGTATCCACATATATGATGATGTGATGTTTGCTTTCAGATTTGTTCATGGTGTTATCAATCTTCTTCAGAATTTTTCTAACAAACGATTTCAGGCGTCGTGACGGGGATTCATTCCGCAGGAACTCAGTAAGTCGGCCTATTCCCTTTCTGATTTTGTCGATGTCTTTCTCCAATCGGGTTTGCCATGGTGGTTTCTTTATGGTTCTCTCCCGCGTGTGATATTCGGGGGTGTGGACTTGTTGTTTGTGTAGTCGAAGGGTTGCTACTGCTCCACAATACACGAGAGTGTGTATTCCTTCCAGGCTGTTGAAGTCCTCAAAGTGGTCATCGAAGGCTGCATTTACACTGGCCAGAATGATATTGGTGCTCTTGTTAGTTTTTAATTTAGGCAGCTTTGGGCGTTTTGTTGGATTGGCTCCCTGGAACTCAACCATGGCTGTGTTGAGTAGTGATCTTGCAGAGTGCGCATATTCCCCTGGTCCACTTGAATCAGACGGTACTTCCCCATTATCATTAGATTCCATATTCTGGATCTCATTCTGGTTTTGTTCTGGATGTGTTTTGATGTTAGCTCCAGTGTCGTTGCTCAGTTCCATGAGGACTTCATCTCGTATACTCCTCAATGTGTCCGTAGAGAGTAGGTTGTTTTTCACAATAGTTCGTCGTTGATCTGATATCCTTTGTTCAGAAATGTGGTGGAATTCTGGATATCTTTCTATGAATTCTTGATGCAATCCATATCGGTATGCTGTCATGTTCGATTCCAAGTGTGTGATCTTGTAGTAGGAGCGCATAATGAAGGAGTTCATTTCTTGGGTCCACTTCATGCGTTTCCTAGGGAGTCCAGCTCTCGTGGTCGCGGGCATAGTGACTTGCGTCGCCGTTGAAACATCAAGAGTGGGTTGAGGCCTGTTGATAACAGTTTCCTCTAGGTGGGGTGTTGCAGAAGCCCTACTCGGTATCACGCTGCTTCCCTCGTTATCCGAGGGAGACTGTGACTCATTTTTCGAATAAGACCCTCTTCCTAAATCTTGAACGCGACAGGAGGTTCTGGTGGTACAATGCCGATACACCCGTTTGCTCCGTAAATTGTACATTCCATTGCTAGTGCATTTTATACCTACTGCCAGGTAGCTAGGGTACCTCGGGCGTGCTAAGCCCTTACTCCAGAAAACCATCCAGAGCCTCTGGATTATTATTATTATTATTATTTCATAACAGTTCAAAACAATTGCAATAAATCAAACTCAGAACAATGCATTTATTTCACGCAGTTTTCAAAAAGAAATATCAGAAACAGCGGGTTTGCACAGTTCAAGCACAAAAATTCAAGATATGATATTCACTTCACCTAATGAATAAATCAGGAATCAACTCAGTTCAGAAAGTCAATTTTGAATGAAAAAAAAATGTACGGTATCAGGTAACGAATACGGTCAGAATCGGGGCGCAAAATTTTGCACAGAAACTCTATTTTAGCAGTCCCTGCTCGGGCGCCATTCTGTAATGGGGTTTTCTCGTAGAAACCTTACCTCGAGCGCCAGCTTTTCTTTTTGCTTATAAGGTAGAATAGCAAACCTGCCAGGATAGCTGCTCAGCCGGAGACAGAGTTCGGTTGTATCTAGGGTGTTAGCGATAACTAAGAAGTCGGAAATAGAGCAATTCACACAATTCATTCAAACTGTAGCAATAGTGATACAGAAGTAATAATGTCAGGAAAATATCAAATATGCAATAACAAGAAAATATCAAATATTCACCAATATCAAGAAAACATCAAATATGTATTAATCCCAATAAAATATCAAATAAACACAGGTAAAGAAAAATGGTTCAGTTTTGTCTGACTGCGAGCATTCATTCAAAAGAAATATTTCACGGTACGAGTCAGCCAGAATAGAAGGGGGGGAATTTTAATTAAACGGAGAATTTAAATCTGCAGTTGCGAAATGTGAAACGGATATGAAAATGTACAGTGATTACTTTTTGTCCGATATTCTTTCATTCCGAAAACTCAAAAGAGTTATATTGTCTACTTAGCTAGTTTCACGTCTAGAAAGGTCGGGTTTGGCCAGGTTAAATTTAAATGGTCAAACAGGACGCACCGAACTAGGGGCGCGAAGGATCGGTACCGAATAGGAATTCGACTACACGTTCTATAGCATTGGTTTGCATGGGCCCTCCAGTCTGACTATGAGATTACTCACCATAAAGGACAGACACTAATCGGGCACCGACTTACTCGGATAAACTTGCTAGATGGAGTCCTGAACGAGTAAAGGAAGGTTTAATACGGATCTCGACGTAACAGCTATTTTGATAGACTCAACGAAGATACAGAAAAATAGGACTGAAATGAATTGGATCGGTACTTACGATTTCGGTGCACTGATACTCACTCGGTAAATGCAAAAATAAGAAATTAATACTAGCAGCAAATGACGGAAAATCGGCTATTGCTGACTACTGACTCTATAATCGCTATACTTTCAAATCAGAAAGGATAATTAACTCGAAACGCAAAAGAAAAGTACTCTACTCAAGCCGAAGCAAAAGTGAATAATGGATCACAGATGAGGGGAAAATCGCCTTTTATAATCTCCCTGAGGGGGACGGAAACGGCAGGCGCACAAATGCTACTTCTCTAGAAAAGTACTCCGGTAAAAACTTCTACGAATCTGGCTTATCGTACGTATGAACTAGAAAAACGGCGTTATCTACATTCTACGTGGTTCTTATGCCTCTTTTTACTATGTTCTCTGCATGCAAAACAATATCGAACGGAGCATATTCGATCTTCTCGGTTTAATTCTGAACGGAAATGAAATGCAGGAATTTGAAATAAAAATCCGGAAAAATTAATTTAAAATGAAGGCCGATTTGATCATCGGAAAATCGGACTCCATTACAGTGTATGACACCAAAATTATCGTCTGCATTGGTGTGGTGTCCCGTTTCAAGGATGTGTTTAGCAAATAATGATTCTTCTGAATTATTCCTGATGCAACTGCATATGACTCATACACAGAGGTTTCTCCAAGATACCTTGTCTCTGTAATTAATGAACAAATTCCCCAGTGTCTCACATGTTCTAAATGACACTCTTTTGCCAATATATTGGCTATTCTATACGCTGTTGGGTCGTTGTAAGTAAAAGAGAAGTATTTGGTGGTCGTATTCGGTTCTCTTTCACAGTCTATCGGGTATACCTCTCTTACTAGATGGCGGTTCTGAAATTTAAGAACCATTTTGTCAATCAGATCTGTGTTGTAGTTGTTCATTACAGCTATCTGTTTGATTATTTGTATTTCTCTGTCGAAAGCAACTTGGTCTAGTGGCAGATTGCATGCTCTTCTTACATAGCTGTGTGCGTTGAAGTGGTGTCCCGATTCAAGGATGCGTTTAGCAAATAATGATTCCTGATGCAGCTGAACAGCTCAACCCGTCCCATGGGTCTAGGCGGAACATTGAAATTGAACCGATCCAGCAACTCAGGTGCAAATATGAGACCACGATAAATTTTGGCAACAAAAAGTACATCTGCAGAAAATCTTCTGGATCTCAACGAAGATTATTGGAGAAGATGACGATCGCGCTCATGTGTTACCGAGAATGAACGAGCAGTAATGCTCAACCTGAATGAAACATACCTGAGGAATTCATTCTGTGTAAGGGGACCAAACAACCGACGAGAACTCAAAGGTTGGTCTCACGAGCTTAACATACAGATATTGTAGTGTCTCAACGTTACAAAAATCCCTCGTATTTCTGAAAATGAAACCGAGAGTTTCAAAAGCCCTAGTAAAAATCGAGTGAAAGTGAGGTGGGAAGGATAATTTGCTATCGAACGAAACACCGAGATCCCTCACTACACTCATTCGCTCTAAGGGATCACTCCCAAGGAAAAAGGTGACAACCATCGGATCCTCAACACGACAAATTGACATGGATTTACACTTTTCAACGTTCAACACCAATTATCCAATGCCTAAAGGTCCAACTGTAAGTTATTGATGTCATTAACAGACTCTATGGATGTGTAAACCTTCAAATCATCAGCGAATATTAAAAACATCGCAAATCTGATAACAGAGCCAACATCATTGACAAAAATTGAGAACAACATAGGCCCCAGGTGGCTGCCCTTAGGTACGCCCGAAGTAACAAATACCAGAGAGGAAAGTGAACCATTTACTTCAACAAACTGAACTCTGCTTGTGAAATAAGAAATGAGCCAACTATGTAAACTACCATGAAACCCAAAGGCTTTAAGTTTTCTCGCCAGAATGGAATGCGATATATAGTCGAATGCCTTGAAGAATTTTGTATAAATATCCTCAACCTGCTGACGACTCTCCAAGGCCTCAAAAACATACTGAACAAACAAATGCAAATTAGTGTCAACACTTCTACCCTCGAAAAACTAATGCTGCTGTGGAATTATTTTATTGATTACCCAAGATTTGATGCCACCGTAGAAAACAGACTCAAACAACTTCGGAATGACCCTCAATATAGTAATTGGTCTGTAGTTGACAATATTTCCCTTAGGACCCGACTTATGCACAGGTTTGAGAAATCCATATATATACATATAATATACATATAATATACGGCAATACTTCCAATTCACTATATATATATATATAGTTATTAATGGTCATTGTCACCTCCAAAATATAAACTCAACAAGCGTTGTCACCTCATATATAACGCTCTCACCTCCGAAATCGGAGGTCACAACGTTTTGCCTTGTTTCTTAGCTTGTTAGACTCAGGAGACTTCAGGGATCAACATATCAAAAAATCGTTTTGAGGTCAGAACGCACCATATTTCTGTACTGTACAATCTTTTAGTTCAGCTATATACCACCAGCGCTAGTGCGCCGTCCTATATATGGAGAAATAAGTCGAAGAGACATTCAGTTCGTTGTCACCTCCGTAAATGGCAACACTGTAAACCATACTCGTATGGAGCAGGTGCACTGAGGCATGCATAATAAAGTGTATCAAAACAACATCTGGCATTCTTTTGAACCATAAAATCGTCTGGTTGATGTAAAATGAAACGTTTGTGAAAAGTTCGGAGGTCGATATTTCTGACCCGACTATGAGATAACTAAAAATGTTTAAACGGAACATTTGTTATTGTCGTTATTAAAAGCTTCATTAGGTTCTTTCTTCTTTTATTTTGCAAGATTATCAGAGTTTGTCTAAGAATAAAAAAATTGCATATACCATATTTCATTGAAATACACTAGTACGACTGAATACAGTATATTTTCCCCGAAACTGAATTACGAGCCGGTTTTCTAATGACGTTTATTTTTTTTCACCTACACGAATTGAGTTTTTTAGTTCTTAGGGCCTAATGATACATTGCAGTAATATTTAGACGATATACGAACTGGAGCTTCGTCGTCAAAGGTGAATAGTACCTACACAATTTCTCCGTTTCGTCGAATTTTGAAAAAAAAGGAAAAAACTTTGTGACTGATTGCATTTTAAAAGTTTCCTTTTAAGATAAACTGCGAACATTTCTCCACAGAAACAGATCCAAGAGAAAGGTGGAAGGTGGAATCACTGTTTATAAACAGGTTCCTTGAAAAAAGTTGGAGACTTTCAATAATGAACACTTAATAATAAATAATTCTATTCGTATGTTGATTATAACATAAGCATTAGGTTTTTTTAGTAACATATTTTTCAAGATATATGAAAGTTTGCCTCTCGAGAGCACAATAATTTCCGAAAGAAAGTATTTGAAGATTCGATATTCACGAAGCGGCTTTATTTGCGAGCATCAAAATTATGCTTCCTCAAATTCCACCCGATGATTCAGCAGATCCGAAATGTTAATGTCACCATATATTCAAGATTTCAGATTCGATACAACTGAAATATGGTATCTTGGATATGTCGACTCAAAAGTTCATGCAGAATTTCAGCCGAACTTGACGAATAGGTTAGATGTGAAAATGAAACTTTCTTATAATACGATCCTCACAGAATTTCGCATCATTTCCATTTCGGAATATACTTTTTGGTGAATTTAAATTCGATCGTATTTTAGAGTTATTAAGTGAATGATAATGGATGTAACTCCAAAACAGTCAAGCAGATTTAGTTCGAGAGAGAGTCTCACCATCAAGACTCCACAGCGAGCAAGAAAATTTCTAGTGTTTGTTCCTTTCTCTCGAAAGTTGAATGTCTACGAATGATCGGCCCCAAAAATTTAAAATCAATGTTCTCATCAAGAGCCTTATCTTACAAAAAAGTATGCAGCCAAACAGCGTAAACAAGTAAACGAGCCTATACCTGTCAGCAAGCAACTGAATTCAAAATTTGAAATACAAATCAAATAGCTTTTGGTGTATGTAGCTTCTGAGTGCTCGTCTATCCACCTAGTAGGTAGATTCGCATTTTTCAGTCCGAGAATGTTATCATAAAAAAATGACTGAGGCCGTAAAAAAATTGACAGTGATACTGTCCGTGATTCCGACCTTAATATCTTGAAATTCTTTCGATAATCGCTAGAAATTTTCGAGGTTCTGGATATGTAATACATGGGCTTCCAAGTTCCTACCTCGAACGCCGAAGGGTAGTCTCGATAGACCATCCACGGGACTCTTTTCGAGCATTCGTGCGATGCTGGATGCCCGAAAGTCCCGTAGAGAGTCGTCGTCAGTGGCCTACATTAGGTTATGAATTTATTGGGATGAAGGAATGAGTATATTTAGATAAAATTTTATACTGAAGCGAAGAAAATGGTCGAAATCATGTCTTAAATGGGACCTACTTTGGATGATTGGGTTCAACAAAAAATTTAAATTTCGAACATAAATTATGTATCACATAGAAACAAACCTCTCAACAAATAGGTGTAAACAATAAATATATAAAATAATATAAAAATGAGTTTGGAAGAAT
Organism: Adalia decempunctata; assembly: GCA_951802165.1. NCBI lineage: Eukaryota > Metazoa > Arthropoda > Insecta > Coleoptera > Coccinellidae > Adalia > Adalia decempunctata. The sequence goes on along the minus strand of OX637701.1, from coordinate 36,197,304 downwards.
TATTTAACGAATTTGTTATCCCACAAACTAATATTTTCTTCGACGCATTTTGTTAAGGAGTGTTGAGCTTTTTGTTTTTTTTTTCGTCGAGCAAGCAGTAGGTTGTACTGCTTGCTATTTCCTTCGTCTTTCATCTGGAAACCGATTTTGGCTCAACCCAAGTTTTCCTTCATTTTCTGAATGTTCTCGTTCGGAAGGATAAAATTGATCATTCCTTTTATTCAAGAGTAAATGCTTTTTAGTAATAAATAATAAAAATAATAAATAATAAAACCATCTCTTAAATCGTATTTTTTTTTAATTTTCGAGGTGTGTTCTATCAGTTGTTCTTATTGACCAAGTTACTTTTTTGCATTTATAATATCGGCTTCCCACTTCTGAAACGAATTGACAAAATTAATCTTTATTCCCGTTGTTGTTGGAAAAATACACCAAGTAAAAAGCCTTTGAAAAGAAGAATCAGTGAGCTTAAAGTTCGAAATTATTAGAAGAGTTATGAAATCAGAACTAAATTTGAGAATAGTTTACAACATCCAATAACCCTGTCCAAATGATGATTCAGTTTGTGATAACAGAAAGTATTCCGTAGGGAATATCCCTTCTTTATCCTAATGAATAAAAAAATGAGAAGCTTAGCAATATGTCGATATAAATTGAATTCTTATATACAATACGCATTCCCTCAGTTACCTGCCCAATATTATGTTGAGCTATTGGTTGAAGGAATTTATAAATATGACATTTTTTTGGTAATGAAATTTTATAGTATATTGTTCAATGAGCGATAATGTGAGTCATAACAGACGCAGATGAATTTTGCAGTCCGAGCCTTCAGGCGAGGGGTGTAATTCATCAAGTTTGTTATGACCATTTCCGCGAATTGAACACTATACTTTACCTTCGACTTCTTCAGTGAAATTCGAATCAATCAGCATTTTCCAAATTGACAACAGTTGTCAAAAGCGATTTCTTTGGTCGAAAATCTAATCGATATCGAATACCGTAGAAAACGTCAGAAATTCACGTTTTCTAAATGCAATTTTTGGATATTCAGACCTAAGAAAATGTAGAAATGGATGGCGAGAACGTTACCTTGATGTCTGAAATAGAGTTCCAGAACGATTCGACTTTCTTATTCATTTCGTAATTCGTAAGCTACATTTTTCCTATTTGTATTATAGTGAGTTTTAGGCGTGAGTTATTATTACCTCACACTATTGGTTTATGGAGACTATTACAGATCAAAATGAGTTGATTAATGGATATATTATTCTATGGGAGTAGAAAAAGATTATTATGTTTTTCCGCAAGTCCCGTATAACAATTACATATTTCCATGCATCAAATAAATGATGATTCTTCATGCCGAGTATTTTATCCATCCAAAAGCTGCACTTATACCAATTAATTCACTCTCCCATTTTATTTGAAGACTTGTTTCTTTCCAATTGTAGTAAAATAACGTCTTGATATAATTCTACTCCGTTATTGTTTGATTCAATAATTTTTGGAATTGCTACTATTGTAAAATTACGAAAAACCCCTCACCTCAATTTCTGTGGATATTTTCATTCTTACTATTTAGTTATCTATTTGCGAAAAAACTGCACTTATTTTCTCCAAGAACTCCATTTCGCAGCATTGTGATGGGATTTTTTCAGCGATCTCACACAATTCAAAATATGTATATTGATATTACAACTTTTCATTAGTTTCGTGAGTTTTTATTCATGTTACAAATGATTCGATTTCCACGAAATTGTGAATTCAGGTTATAGTTCCCCAAAAAGAAACCTTCGATTTATTCATTTTTGTATCTTTCCTATTATACCAGTCCCATCTTTGGAATCGGATTACTATTTTACAAGTTGTTAGGATGAATCGTGGCAAATGGCTAGAGGTTTCAATAATTTCAAGACTTGGTGATTTCCTTTGAAAATTAAATTATTTAAGTTTCACTGGTCGCAAGGAGTTTCGAATTTGACCACATATTCTTCACCATTGATTCCAACCTAATCGTTCAAGATCATTTCGGCTGAAAATTCTTCAATTGAAGATATTTTGACGAAACGATAAATATCGTTTCGAATCCACAACAACAAGAATACTCCCCGATCTCCGACTCCTTTATAGACATGAATCAACCTTGAAAAACCAAGCCACCTGCATCCAATATATGAATATTGAATTTCATATATTCACTTCACCTACTCACCTCCGAAATTTGGCAACACCGCCGGAGGTTATAACGTTCACACTACAAGAAATATAAGCGGAGGCTACAGCGCCTCGATTGTTCAAACAAAATTTTTTCAGCAAAAATGTTTTCCCCTCTCTCGGTTATTTTGTTCTTTGGCTTCCCCTCTCCATATATCAACAAAAATTTTTCCATTGAGACTACTCCTTCACCCGGAGGCGAGGTCGCCCAGTCTACTTAACGGAGGTCACAGCTTAACAGGGGTTTATATATATATATATATATATATATATATATATATATATATAATAAAATATAGAAATATAGACACAGTTAACAAATTGGTTGTGCATCAATTATAGTGGCCCCTTTCCTTGCCGAGAACCTATCAATTATTTCCTATATATATATATATATATATATATATATATATATGAAGATAGGTTTAACGTCTGTAAATAATAATTAAAGACGTAGGTTCGATTCCTGCACGGTGTGTGACTTTTTTCGGAATTTCAAAAATATTCAATTGTCTGCATGCCGTTATATCTTTCCTTACTTATATATATATATATATATGAAATAGGTTAAGGGATGTCGACCAAGTATTAAAAGAATTAGATGTTTACTCTTTAATCATAGCCTAGCTTTCGAAACTTTCTGTTTCTTCTTCAGGGCAACTGGAATAGCAAATATCAACAAAATAAAAACAATATCAGAATGAACTTCGTGAACTTACTGAAATTCGAGGTTAAAATAAACACAAAATAATCATGACCAACTAGTAGATGTCTTCTCTAAATGGCAACAGTTTATGCTATTCTAATTCTACAAGTCGAATTTTCTTTCTAAACAAAAATTATTATCACACTAAATTACAGTAATTACACAATCTACGGTTAAAAGTCAAAATCTTCAATAAGTCAATTTTCCAGAAACGTCAGACCACAGAACAATCACCTCAACTTGACAAACGACGTTTCACGAGAACTTCATCCATCCACAGGACCGTCAAAAAATGGTATACCGGAGTATTCCAATAAGTAGGCATATATTGGACTTAGGTTTTGTGTGTCCGTTTTTTTATTAATTGAATTGTCTTGATTATTTTTTATATGGATCATTTCCAAAATGCATCGCTTCCTGTAGTTGTTGTTCATGTCTAAAATTCTTGCATTTTCTAGGTCTGCAGTATGTGAATATCGATTGGCGTGAACAGACAATGCACATCTGGGGATGTTCTTTTTTATATCACTCTTGTGAAGTGCTAATCTTTGTTTCAAGTGCTGGGATGTCTGACCAATGTATGTCTGGTGGCAGTCTGAACACTCTATTTCATATATGACATTTGATTTTAGATAATTTGGTATAGGGTCTTTTAATTTCGAGTAGAGTGCTGAAACTTTCTTTTTTGACTGGGGTACAATCTTTATGGAATTCAAACCCAGAAAACACTTCTTTATTTTACCAGTTAGATGTTGAATGTTGGGTAGGCTACGATATCGAATTGGTTCATTGTTATCTAAGATTCCCAAATCAGTATTTCTGGTTGGTGTTTCTCTTTCAGATGACGAAAAGAGTAATTTGTTCAACATTGCTTTGGGATACGAGTTGTCCGATAGAAGTCTGAATAGTTTTTTCAGGTTGGTATCAAGGAACATAGGATCACATATTCTCTCTATTCTGTTTTTCTGCTCTCTAATGAAATTTATTTTTGTGTTTATCGAGTGGTCTGATAAGAAGTGTATAAATCTACCTGATGAGGTTTCCTTCCTATACCAATCAAGCTTAACTCTGTTTCCCACCCTGCACACTCTTGTGTCGAGAAATGGGACGGAGTTGTTGTCATCCTCCATCTCGACAGTAAACTTTAGATTTTGATCAAAGTCATTAAATACTTCTAGAATTTCATTTATCCCTGATGAAGGTAGGGATATGATCAGATCATCCACAAATTTCTTGATGAAGCCTAGTATAAAGGTCAATTTCGGTATACACTTCGTAAGTAGGTAATCCATAACATACAGTGATAAAATTGGGCTGAGTCTGGAACCCATAATGCATCCAAACATTTGAAGGTAATACTTTCCATCGAACATGAAATATCCCGAATCTATAAGAAATGTAATTATCTGTTTGAATTTTTCCTGTGGTATCGTGCAGTGTTCACTTATTTTATCCCAGCTATCATCCAATGCAGCAAGAACGAGTTCCCTAGAAATATTCCCAAATAAATTGACAACATCTAGAGAGATCAAAACATAATCCGGTGGTAGTTCAAAGTCATTAATCTTGGCTGAAAAGTCAAAGGAATCCTTGACATAGTAACTGTTGGTGTCATCATAGGCTGATGTCAGAACTTGAGCTATATACTCAGACAGTTTGCAAGTTGGACCTTGTACATCCGAAACTATTGGTCGCATTGGAATATTTTCTTTATGGATTTTTGGGTTACCATACATTCTTGGACTAGTCGAATTATATGACTTCATTTGCTTGGCTTGGCTGCTGCTTATCATCCCTTCAGTTTCCAGTGTGCTGATGATTTTGTTTGTCTTGGTCTGGATTGTGGATGTTGGATCTCTGGGTACCTCTCTAAAGTTGTCTGTGTTGACAATTTCATACATTTTGGCAAAGTAATCTGTTCTGTCCATGAGTACCGTCACTGAACCCTTGTCGCTGTCAAGCACTAACAGTTGGTCGTTTGTTTTGAGAAAAGATTTTGTTATATTGTATAGTCTCCCTATGTAGTGGTTATTGTTTCTATTCATGTGTAGTTCACTGGTGATTATACTAGTAACCTTGGCCCTGAGGGTGTTTCTCCTGTCTTCTTCAACCAAATCCAATATGCTCTCTACATCGGCTATCAGATCTTTTACTTTCACCTCCTTGAGGTTGACAGGTATGTTGAATTTTGAACCAAGTGACAATGTGATTTTAACTTCTGGTGGTATCTCAGTTTCAGTTAAATTTTTGAACCACCTATCCTGCACTCTAAAGTCAACATTAAAGGATTTTTCTTGGAGATTTCTTCATCCCTTAACCTATTTCATTTGATACTACGACCGTTAATTGTATACTACTTATCAACATGGGATTCTTTCAAGAGATGTCATCACTTTATGGCAGAGAAACATCGAAGTTAATGAAGGAGTGGAGTGGCAACGACAGAAGACTTGCGAATTTGCTGAACAGAAGAATATTCTTGTTGGAATGCAAGAGACAACGATTAATACCCAACCATATAGGAGCTGGAGTTAAGAACGTCCTCAACCTGTTTGAGTTTCATAATCGAGGTAAATTCAACCGAAAAATTGAGAATTTCAACACGAATTTGACACGGAAACTACTCTCTCTAGAGATCGAGCACACACAATTGAGGATTACACACATGAACAAGAGAAACCTCAAAATAAATGAAAAACTGAAGAATATAATACCATCGGCTACCCTACAGGAATTTTCCAGACGTCAACAAATTTTGTTCAATAGAACTTTCCATCAGGTCAAAACAAAAAACCTTAACAAAATAAGAAATCTCCAAGAAAAATCCTTTAATGTTGACTTTAGAGTGCAGGATAGGTGGTTCAAAAATTTAACTGAAACTGAGATACCACCAGAAGTTAAAATCACATTGTCACTTGGTTCAAAATTCAACATACCTGTCAACCTCAAGGAGGTGAAAGTAAAAGATCTGATAGCCGATGTAGAGAGCATATTGGATTTGGTTGAAGAAGACAGGAGAAACACCCTCAGGGCCAAGGTTACTAGTATAATCACCAGTGAACTACACATGAATAGAAACAATAACCACTACATAGGGAGACTATACAATATAACAAAATTTTTTCTCAAAACAAACGACCAACTGTTAGTGCTTGACAGCGACAAGGGTTCAGTGACGGTACTCATGGACAGAACAGATTACTTTGCCAAAATGTATGAAATTGTCAACACAGACAACTTTAGAGAGGTACCCAGAGATCCAACATCCACAATCCAGACCAAGACAAACAAAATCATCAGCACACTGGAAACTGAAGGGATAATAAGCAGCAGCCAAGCCAAGCAAATGAAGTCATATAATTCGACTAGTCCAAGAATGTATGGTAACCCAAAAATCCATAAAGAAAATATTCCAATGCGACCAATAGTTTCGGATGTACAAGGTCCAACTTGCAAACTGTCTGAGTATATAGCTCAAGTTCTGACATCAGCCTATGATGACACCAACAGTTACTATGTCAAGGATTCCTTTGACTTTTCAGCCAAGATTAATGACTTTGAACTACCACCGGATTATGTTTTGATCTCTCTAGATGTTGTCAATTTATTTGGGAATATTTCTAGGGAACTCGTTCTTGCTGCATTGGATGATAGCTGGGATAAAATAAGTGAACACTGCACGATACCACAGGAAAAATTCAAACAGATAATTACATTTCTTATAGATTCGGGATATTTCATGTTCGATGGAAAGTATTACCTTCAAATGTTTGGATGCATTATGGGTTCCAGACTCAGCCCAATTTTATCACTGTATGTTATGGATTACCTACTTACGAAGTGTATACCGAAATTGACCTTTATACTAGGCTTCATCAAGAAATTTGTGGATGATCTGATCATATCCCTACCTTCATCAGGGATAAATGAAATTCTAGAAGTATTTAATGACTTTGATCAAAATCTAAAGTTTACTGTCGAGATGGAGGATGACAACAACTCCGTCCCATTTCTCGACACAAGAGTGTGCAGGGTGGGAAACAGAGTTAAGCTTGATTGGTATAGGAAGGAAACCTCATCAGGTAGATTTATACACTTCTTATCAGACCACTCGATAAACACAAAAATAAATTTCATTAGAGAGCAGAAAAACAGAATAGAGAGAATATGTGATCCTATGTTCCTTGATACCAACCTGAAAAAACTATTCAGACTTCTATCAGACAACTCGTATCCCAAAGCAATGTTGAACAAATTACTCTTTTCGTCATCTGAAAGAGAAACACCAACCAGAAATACTGATTTGGGAATCTTAGATAACAATGAACCAATTCGATATCGTAGCCTACCCAACATTCAACATCTAACTGGTAAAATAAAGAAGTGTTTTCTGGGTTTGAATTCCATAAAGATTGTACCCCAGTCAAAAAAGAAAGTTTCAGCACTCTACTCGAAATTAAAAGACCCTATACCAAATTATCTAAAATCAAATGTCATATATGAAATAGAGTGTTCAGACTGCCACCAGACATACATTGGTCAGACATCCCAGCACTTGAAACAAAGATTAGCACTTCACAAGAGTGATATAAAAAAGAACATCCCCAGATGTGCATTGTCTGTTCACGCCAATCGATATTCACATACTGCAGACCTAGAAAATGCAAGAATTTTAGACATGAACAACAACTACAGGAAGCGATGCATTTTGGAAATGATCCATATAAAAAATAATCAAGACAATTCAATTAATAAAAAAACGGACACACAAAACCTAAGTCCAATATATGCCTACTTATTGGAATACTCCGGTATACCATTTTTTGACGGTCCTGTGGATGGATGAAGTTCTCGTGAAACGTCGTTTGTCAAGTTGAGGTGATTGTTCTGTGGTCTGACGTTTCTGGAAAATTGACTTATTGAAGATTTTGACTTTTAACCGTAGATTGTGTAATTACTGTAATTTAGTGTGATAATAATTTTTGTTTAGAAAGAAAATTCGACTTGTAGAATTAGAATAGCATAAACTGTTGCCATTTAGAGAAGACATCTACTAGTTGGTCATGATTATTTTGTGTTTATTTTAACCTCGAATTTCAGTAAGTTCACGAAGTTCATTCTGATATTGTTTTTATTTTGTTGATATTTGCTATTCCAGTTGCCCTGAAGAAGAAACAGAAAGTTTCGAAAGCTAGGCTATGATTAAAGAGTAAACATCTAATTCTTTTAATACTTGGTCGACATCCCTTAACCTATTTCATATATATATATATATATTTAGGGTTTAGTTCAACTTTGATCGGTCAAACAAGTTGTCAAGATCAAAATCGTGTGCTCAGAATCCTTGCAGGAACTTTCTAACTATCCGCGTGGTACACAGGATGACCTGTTTTTGGGAAGCAGAGATGACACCAAGGTCCAGACACAATCTCCTAGTATTCTCCGGCAAGTGCGATTCCACCAGACCATTAACCGATATGATCATCGGAAGAATACTTATCGACTTCAGCTTATACAGCTCGCGCAGTTGAAATGCCAGGTCTCCGTACTTAGTTATCTTTGTCGTATAAGCGTTCGTGATGTTATCGTCTGCCGGGATCGTGAATTCTATGAGCATACATGTTTTGAGTTCATTGTCGAACAGCGCTATGTCAGGTCTGTTATGCATCACCCCCCTGTCTGTTATTAAAGGGAAGTCCCAATAGAGCCTGTATCGGGCATCCTGTATGAGAGTTTTCGGGTCATAAATGTGATTAGGTAGTTCCTCTCGGAGCAAACCTAGCTTCAGCGCAACTTGTTGATGGTAGATCTTCGCCATGGAGTTATGTCTTTCCAGGTAATCTCTTGGAGCTAGTATAGAACAAGATGATGTCATGTGTTGTATTGTTTCAGGTGCTTGAGAACATTTGCGACAGCGATCAGATGGTATGTCGAGTTTGGCAATATTTTTCTGGTACGCCCTCGTGGGCATCACCTGGTCCTGTATCGCCAGGAGCCGACCTTCTGTCTCCGGAAAGAGATACCCAGCAGTCAGGTAAGTTAACGACTCTTTTTTATTTATATTTCCTTTTTTCAGGCAACTAGGGTATCTTCCGTGTAAGGCTTTGGAGCTCCACTCTTCAATGAGTTCTTCTATCGTACGATCATTCTGTGGGGAATCTGACCTCGAAAGTTGCAAGGCCGAGATATCCTGATCCGCTTCTCGAATCGCCCGAAAGAAAGGTGAGTTCTTTTCCAGGAAGTAATTTCTCAGTGAAGTGATATTCTCTTGGTGGATTCTCTCTAAGTTCAATAGCCCTCGACCGCCCTGGTGGCGTGGGAGATATAGTCTCACCGTCGATGAATGGGGATGGTGAACTCCATGCTTTGTTAATATACCCCTTAGTGCTCTGTCCATTTCTTGCAGGTCAGTTTTCGACCATGTTATAATGCCGAAAGAATAAGCTATCGTTGGTATAGCCCAGATGTTGATGGCAGTGAACAGAGATCTAGAGTTCAGCTTTGATTTCAAGAGGATGGTGACTCTTTTGAGTAGCTTTTCCCGATATAGTTTCTTCATCTCTGAGGTTTTAATGTCCAATGCCTGTTTAATTCCGAGATATTTATATGAATCATCCACTTGTAAGGATGGTATGGTGGTCTGATTCATTAGTGTAGTTCCGAGACTATTGTTTTGAATTTTCCCTCTTCTCACTTCCAGGGTTGCACATTTGTCCACCCCAAATCTCATGCCGATGGAGTCGCTGAAAAGCGATACTATTTCTAAGAGTCTTCTTATCTGCTCAGAGTTGGCACCATACAGCTTAAGGTCATCTATGTATAGACTGTGATTCATTCGAATATTCCTTTGTTTGTCAATAACATATCCATATTCTGTGTTTCTCAGCAGCATACTCAAGGGATTGATCGCCATACAAAACCATATTGCACTAAGTGTGTCACCCTGAAAAACTCCTCGTCTGATTTTAATATTCTTGGAATTTTTTATTCCATCTCCGGAGTGAATGAGAAGAGATGTCCTCCAGGTTCGCATGAGTACTTGTAGGAGGTTGATGATTCTCTCGTGAATTCCGTGCATTCTAAGGACTCTCAACAACCAAGAGTGGGGTACAGAGTCGAAGGCCTTTCGATAATCAATCCATGCTACTGAGATATTTCGGAGCTTTTTTCGGGCTTGCTTCATCACGATGATGTCAACGATCAGCAGTTCTTTAGAGCCTTTGGTTCTTATACGGCCACCACCCTGTTCTGGTGCCATTATGTTATTCGCTCGGAGATGTTTGTTTATGTGTTTAGTGATCACAGCTGTTAGGATTTTATAAACAGTAGGGAGGCAAGTTATGGGGCGATAGTTGTTAGGATCTTCAGAGTTTCCAGTCTTCGGAATTAGGTACGTAAGTCCCTGAGTGAGGTAGGGAGGAAGTGAATGGGGGTCTGTTAAGGACTTCCTGAAAATCAGAGACAGTATTTTATGAACATTGGTGAAGTATTTCCACCAGTAATTGTGTAGTTTATCACAACCTGGGGTTGCCCAGTTATTTGTTCCCCTTGTAGCCTCTTCTATATCGGATTCGGTGATGTCAATTTCATCCATTTGGACCTGCGGTATTCTGGATTTAGCTTCCTCTAACCATGACATCTGTTGGTTGGGCTCAGCGTTCTCTGACCAGATACTGCCCCAATATTCCTCAGCAATCTTGAGTTCAAGGTTAACCTCTTGGTTGATGTTCTCCTGCTCAAGACCTCGGAAAAACTTTTTCTGATTCTGGTGAAACATCCTGTTATTTCGGTGTCTTTTTTCCTTCTCATTGTAACGTCGTATGCGGTTTCCTAAAGCTCTGATTTTCTGTTTCAGGGTGTCATTCAGAAGTGATATTCGGTCTTTGAATAGAGGATCTCTCCGTTTTATCCTGAACTCTGATGCAAGTTTTCTAACATTTTTCATTACTTTCGTCGAAGGATTCGGAGTATTGAGGTAAGTATGAAATATTCCTATTTTTTTTCTAAACTGAATGACCTTATTTTCTAGCCGTCTTTTCCATGGGGGTGATGAAGTCAGCCTTCGGAAGTTGTTTGCACCCACTTGATATCCCTGAGCCTCGGAGACAGTCACTGCCGCAGCATACACTACGTCTACAAGTTCGGATAGTGTCTCAGTTCCAGTGAGGTGTTTTGGTAGCACTGAGTTTAACAACTTTACCGTCTCCAACAGTCCCTTATTGTGCTGCATCCGTGGTATGCTCGGCCGGTTTTCTGCTGTTATGCCCGAAAACTTCATCAAATTTCCAACAAACTCTTTGTCGATCTTATTCGCTTGAACGTCATCTCTCAGATATAATCCACTACGCCTCACTCTCAGCGTTGACCTACGCGGACTGGTTTCTTCTATATCTGCGTCTATATTTGGTATCGCTTCGAGAGGATAACAGCTTGCTTTGATGTTGCTCAGCTCAGCTCGAGATAATTTTTCACCCTTTATCATCCATCTCACTCTATTTGATAACAGTTGAGCGTATGAGGGTCTGCTAGGGTACATCTCCTCCCATATTTCAACTAAAAGCTGTCTGTATGTTTTGTCGGATCGTTCAGCAAGGTCCTGTGCAATGTAATGCGCACGCATCAAAATACAATTTTGTTCGTATGTCCAGCGTGTGCGCCTATCTCGTGTTCTGCTTGTAACGGAGTGAGCATTTTGCTCACTCAAGTTTCCGAAGCTCACTCTTCGCGGAGTGACGAGGCTTGGCCTTGCGGTGCCGTCTCGGGGGGATGCGCCGCTCGCTCCACATCTAACCCCAACAGGTCGTACCTCCGGACGGTTCCGAGAGGAGCCAACCTGAGACTCCCCGCCGCCCTGATTTCCATTCCTTCTCGTAACAGGAGCGAATTAATTCAAGCTCACAGAGGATGCTAACCTCAAGTGAACTGTGGTGACTCGGGTACGCGGGGGCGTCACTCCCCGATGGCACAATGCACCTATATATATATATATATATATATATATATATATATATATATATATATATATATATATATATATATATATATATATATATATATATATATATATATATATATATATATATATATATATATATATATATATATATTTGTCTGGCAGACGCATCCAGTCCCGGTACGTTCTTAAGGCGACCTAAGACCCACATGATCCGTATGTTTTTTACGAGTGTATATGCAAAAAATGGGCTCTTTTAAAATATAACTCCCTAGGCACATTGAGAGGGGAAAAATTTTGTTTCATTCAAAAAAGTTGTATATCTGACAGTCCTGTTCAGACCCGATACATTGCGCCAACTTTTCAATCCCACATATACTGCACCGGCCAATACGATCAACGTTTTCGATCCCAGCACTGTTGCCAGATTGTCGGGATCAGTCGCTACGATTTCAATGTATAAAAGGTATTGAAAGAGTAGGTGTTATGGCAAGAATTTGTATATGTGTTATTGAGTCGACGGGAAGACTAAATATCTTCACGAAGTGAACAATTTTGCTGTCTGTGAAGATGAAATTCCTCATTCTCATTTGTTGAATCAATTTTTTATAGTCACTGACTTGGATTTTCCGAAATATTAGTTTTAGGATTACGTCACATTATTTTTCGAGTTACTCTCAACAAGCCCTTCCATTTAATGCCCATATTGTAGAAGTGAATAACTATAACTATTTCGAAATCTTGGATGGTCCGCCATATTGGATTAAGAATAACATCGCATTATGTTTCAAGTTACTTTCATCAAGCCCTTTGACTTGATATTATATATTATAGGGCACAGGCATTTTGAATGAGCAATAATCCATTTTGCCTCATTAGATTATTATGCTGTTTGAAATGATTACGAATAGATCGTATAATTCGTAAGAATGAAATTTTGATGCTTATCATTATCTACAAACTACTTTTTTCGATACTGTGGGAATAATTATCTCATTTTTCGACATTTCCACTCATTGAAACTTTAAGAATCTGATCTAACAAAAACTATTGTTTTCAAATTCTCTTAGAAAAACCGCATATTAAGAGTCTTCAGCCTTCGAAATAGGAAATGTATACCGCCAGATGGCGGTGCAGTGCATTAATTTTTATTTATTTGATTATTCAGCTTAATAGAACAAATGTTGGGGCGCAGGGAATATTATAAAGAAATCCTACCCTGAACTAGATCTCACACTAACTGTATAATACACTCTCTTTCCTTCACCAGTCATCTGGACGTAGATACCTACGGGGTGTGTCATTTAAATGAAATTCAATTCCATGTTAAAATCCATAATTGTAAGAAATAATTAATTTTCACTAATCGACGGCTAATAAAATCCTTAATAAAATGTCTTGGGTAAAAATGGATATTTATCATTTCGAATAGAAAAATTCAAGGAAATAAATTTCGCGAAAACAACACATTGTTGTAATATTATTTACAAAAAACGGCAAATTCTGAAAGAAAAAGGAGATAGACGTTTAATTAACTAAATGATAAACTTCAATACTGAAATGAAAAAACACAAAAATATTTGTTCGTTTTGATGGTGGAAATGTAGAAAAATTATAAAAAATGATGGGGAATATCCTTTTCATTCATTCAATACTTATAAAATATTTTTTTATTATTTTTTTCCTTATACTCTCATACATCCCTTTATCAATCAGAATAAAATAAATCGTTTCTGACTCCCTTTTTTTCAGGGACGTAGACCCTTAGAGAAAATTAAACCGAAAACAAAAAATCTGACACATTCCATTGTTGTTTTCATGAATGAAATATTTGATTTTTCCTTTTTCCCTTTTAATATTTCTTCGCGGTTCGGCCAGTGGCGGCTTGTCCTATGAGGCAGGTGAGGCAGTGCCTCACCAATAAACGTCGAAAATTACACGTATAAATATCATATATTTATTAATTATTTATTCAATCAATTAAAATTGTTTTCATTATATTCTTCCATACGCATTTATATCGAAATTTCCCTTCATTATTTAGCAAAAAATGCGTCTCCGGTTGGGTCTAAGTTTCCGTATCTCACGATTTCTAGGTAAACGGCAGAGGCACGCCTCACACTGCCTTTCTTTACGCGTCATTTTACATCATAGGGAACGGACGGCAGGCGAGAAAACCGTACCCCTAAACGACAAATATTACGTTTAGTCTGAGGCTAGCCTCTAACTAGTCTTGATATTCTCTCGCGAAGGGCAAACTGTAATTATTCTGCACTATTCGGGAACTAGTTCTTTAATCTATGAACTAGGGTCAGTTTTCAAATTGAGTTCGATTTGTAAAAATAGTTTTATCTGTTTTTCGTGTAGATTTAGGTTTGTCTCAGTGTTCATAATATGATGTCTTTCAATCTTATTACTGAATTCAATTTCCATCGGAGACCCGAAGGCGAAATGTATTTAACGGGACCGATGGGACGTCACGAATTCCCCAGTTAGATGTAAACGCTCGAAAGATTTGTGATTTTTTTGATTTTTCAGCTAATCAGCAAAGTTTTTGGCGTAATTCTTATGGGGATAAATCATATATAGTTCAAGAAGTAAAGCGATCTATTCCAGATTTGAGTGAATGTCTTGAGAATATTACGCAACTGACGAAGAAGAGAGTTCACTAGAATTAGTTGTTTATAGGTATATGTACATATACAAAGTGTCCCATTAGTGCAATGAAGTAGATAATCTCATTACTTACGTCAGTTACGGAATAATTTTACTGCAAAAATGGTTGCTCTAGCACTGATATATCAGCCTAAAATAATAGTACCGGCCACAGGGTGTTCGTTTGAAGCGGTATTACTGGTATCAGAATTAGGTCGGTTTGTTCTAATGGTAACCACTTCATATTATTTCATCTCTTAGTGCCAAATTAGTATTTCTATTCATTGGCATCAACATTTTTCTTAATTTATTCGGCGTGGCTAACATATAACGAAAAAATTATGGGAAAGTGGAAGATTTTACTTCATTATCAGAGTGGCATAAACTTCAATTTTCTCAATGTTCTAGTTAATGGGTGTTTCAAATCTGATGATATGATGAAAAGCAACTTGCTTGTAGAGGATGTTCTTAACAAGGTCCAAAATTGAAGAATTTCAATAAGGATGCTCATTTTCTTCAACTGGCTTCAAATTACTTTTCATACGCACCCTTTAAAATGTTTAGTTTTCGAGTAAGATAATTCTTCATCGTTAGAAGTGAATATTTTACGAAGCAAAATGTTTCTCGAAAAAGATGACCTTGATTATGCTAGCGATAAAGAATTATTCTAATCATCAGTTTTGCAATAGTCTTTTTCACGGCAACGCCACGGCAGGGAATCTTTTTTCTCCGATGTGCCTCACCACCTTAAACTGTCACGAGCCGCCACTGGGTTCGGCTGGAAGTTTGAATTATTTGAACGCATATATTATCACGTGATGTGAAAAAGGCTGAATGCTGGTGTAGCTTGACACTGTAAAAAAAATAGAATCAATTCTGGATGCCGTCATATATAACGAATTACATAAAGGGTGTCAGGATTAAACATTCTTCATATATTTCAGGAGGTGATTCTAAATATCGAAACTAGAAGATATTTCCATATCTACTCAGGTTCTTAATGCATTCCACGGGTGACCTCTAAAGTACTGTTAGTTGGTTAGTTCTGCACCAAAATTTATCGAATTTAAATGAAATTGATAGCATGGAGTTTTCTGGATGAACTTGATCGTTTGATTGTAAAAGAACTGATTGATTCTCATTAGCAGCAGAGATAATAGGGGGTCTCTCAAAAAATCAATTCCAATTTTTGAGTTGATGATCTAATTGAAATTTCAGTCGAAGAAATGGGCTCCTAAAATATTTTCAAATTGAAAGCGTTACGTAACCCCTATCTCGGAATAAAAGTATTTTAGTGTGATGAAATGCTTTCTAAGTCATTATTTTTTCTATAGGATGGGGCTCCGTAGCGCCGTACCTCTTTTGCTCCGAAATGGTTGAGGAGACCATGTCTTCGACTAACATAATCGGTTATCAGACATGGGTGGATACAGCTCTTCTTCATGGGGGGTTAATATGATTGAAAACCATTAAATCAGGTAGTTCAGGTACACAACATCCTCAAATAAACTTTGAAACGTGATTTCTTCTTAGGTCTTCGATACTCATTACCCCCCCCCCCCCGTAAATCCGCCCTATTATCAGACGATTCAGTTTATCCAGAAACCCCCATGTACTGAATTTCATTTAATTCCGACAAATGATGACATAGTTATCGCAAATTAGTTGGACTTTGGAGGTCATGCTGTAGAGCCTCTAGCACTGGTGTTTTAGGGCCTAAGTTGATATAATCTAACTTTGAACTCCACTCTCCAGAATCACCCCCTGAAATATATGAACGTTGAACCCGGACACCCTGTATTCCTTTACAACGCCTTTATTATGGTTATGGAGTAAAAGGGCTTGAGTAATGCATAGTTCACCTAGAAGAATTCCACAACCACGATGGCCATCAGTACGGAATGGTAGATTTCATTGATGTTTTAATCTTATGAATGAAATATAAATAAAGGAATGCTTTCAAAAATGAGGCAATAAATATTCAAAACACAATAAACAATATTAAGTAACGAAAAGAACTGAGAACTTGTACTTTTTTCAGAATGTCAATAACATCAATCTCAGTGATGTGTTAGGAGCTTAATATATTAGGTAGGACCTAGACAAAATTCATAACACTACTCTCCTTCATTCATCACATTGAAAAACACAATTGTATAACTTCTGAAATTCTTATAAAAATTCAATTTCACTTTTGATTCTCATTGGTGAAATCAAGAATCAGATTTAGAAGAATCACTGGTTTACTAGAAACAAGAGCCTTGTTATATAGTGTATAATCATTATCCGATTCTGGTACATCATTTACATCATTCCTAGCTTTCATTTCTATGAAATTCCAAAACTCAGCATATTGTGATATTCTCTTCAACTGAATCACACTCCATTTATATATTTATGAATTATACAGGGTGGTACTTTAAGTACAAAAGCTTTCAGGGAATGATTCCTAGCATAAGCTAGTGCGAATTTCCTGTGAATATTACATTCTTCCAAATATGAGGAAAAAATACTATTTTTCTCTTGGGAGCGCTTAAAATTAAATCCTTAGACATATGTCAGCTACATTGTAAAAATATTCATTTGAGAGTATTTTGATAACGCACCACTGGTTTCCAGTTGAAACCGCAGTATATCACGTGATTAGCCAGGTATATAATTGACGTATTCGATTTTGTGGACATGTCTTACAAATGAATATGTTTTCAATTTTTTTGTGATCTTTTGATGCTTTTCACGTTAGCCTGTATTCTAACTCAAAATCGTACATTCATCCCCAAAACCCGAAGAGGGCTCGAGAGATACGTAAACATTTTAAATATTCATTGATCTATCATGGGTTTGAAACATTCCTTTTATGGCGAAAAGGTTGATCTATCATAAAGTAGTTTGCTGAGCTCTTCTAGTTCCTTAATAATCAAATGAAATATATTGTGTACGTACATGGGTGCCCACAGGCAGGTGGACACGCCTCCGTCTTGAGATTTTGATATCTTTGTCATTTTTCAGCACAACAAACATACCGTCATAATATGATATTGACATTCTGAAAATGAATTTTGAAATGGAAAATGTAAAAAATTTCTCTTTTGCCCCCCTTTGTGATTGTGCCTGAACGAATCTTGTAAATCGGAAACAAGAAAATTTAGTATGTGACTGTAACTTCTTTTCTGTTCACGAAATGCCATTTTTTCAGCACGTAAAAAAGTCTCTCTTCTCACTTTCGAAAGGAGACCCCTACTCGAAGACACACGTACCTATACTTGGTAACACTTTGTTTACAGTAATATTCATCAGGTTTGTATAAGCTTCCATACCGGAGAATCTGCAGTTCATATTGATATCAAGAGAATCCAATATCAAATCTACGAGTCTATTCGAAATATTCACTAAGACCCATGACGACGTTCGTCCATACCGGGATCGTATAAGTACTCGAATAGTGTATTTGAGGTGTATGAACGGAAAACAGCGTTGCCATATTTAGGGACCCAATGCGTTGGTCAACTATACGAATCATATACAGCAAGTTGATGTCGACTGAAGTGCCCTCGCACTGGCCAAACACTGAAACTTTTCCATATATAATCACATGTAAAACCGACTTTTCAGACCCGGCTGAAAATGCACCCCTAGCATCCCCTCAGCCCCCTCATAACGTTTCTATAGTCGAACGTTACCAGTCCCGAAGGCGGGTCTGAAAACGTCACTTTTGGACTGAAAAGTCGGTCGAGTATACCGATTTGGGTCTGTATGTGCGGTCGAACAAATCTATATATATATATATATATATATATATATATATATATATATATATATATATATATATATATATATAATTCAGCAAAATAAGGGTATGCGGCGTATGGCAAATGGTAATTGAAAGACCTTTTTAGCGAATACCTATATTTCGACACCAATTTGTGTCATCCTCAGGGTCTGAAAAGACAGATTGTCAGTGGAACAAAATTATACAAACATAGCAAAACAATAGAACACTCACAGCCAATGGTCATAAAAATAAGCTATAGTCATCAGCAAGATCAAGTAGAATCTCCTAAATGCAAAAATTTTTTACTATATACTTCTTCGAGTTGAAATGTCATATAAAAATTAACATTACTATTTTTTAGGTTAGATATGAAATGTCATCGATGTACTTTCTTCTTCTTTCAGCTTTCAGACCAACACAAAATATACTAACAAACAAAGTCTACATACACTGCAAAACAAATTTTATCTATCATGAACTACAGAACTGTAAAAATGCATGAATAACAAATACACATTATCTACACATAATTTTCCTCTCTATTATATCTATACTAAGCATCAAACAGCAAGATCAAACAACGCATCTCTTCCGATCAATCTCAAGAATGTTGCAATAAATGCTACTCAGGTTCTTAATATCACTCTGTTCATTAATTGCCTTCCTATCTGCTTCAGCAATATAACACATCTCTAGAAATCTTCTTATACTCAGATTTTTGTGGGAATCCAAAATTTTAATTTCATCAAATTTGACACGATGTCCCGTATCATTAATGTGTCTGGCAAGTGCGCATTTTTCTGGGTGTAGTCTTGCGTCACTTTTATGATGTGAAATTCTCTTGCAGAGATGTTGCTCAGTCTGACCAATATAAAGTCCACCGCAATCACCACACCCAATCTGGTAAACCACCTCAAAAGCATTCTTTTTAGGGATCTTATATTTGGGTGCTCTAAACAAACCTATATTGGTTTTAAGGTTTGAATAAGCTAGTTGTACTGAGACCTCACCAACTAGGGAAAGAACAGATGAAATTTTATTTGAGAGTCCCTCCAAATAGGGAAAAGAAACGTATACCGTCCTACGGTTTGTTGGTTCATTTGGTGCTACAGAACCATTTTCAAGAGACTCATCATAGCCTGGTGTAACAGGAACATTGTTAAAAAGTCTATTAATCAAAGGCCTGGGGTACCCATTATCATACAGCATCTTCCTAAATCTCTGCAACGACGCATCTCTTCTACTCTCATGTGTTACCGCATAGATTCGCTTCTTCATGCCCAAAATGAAATTCGTCTTCACCTTGAAGGAGTGATACGACTGGAAGTTGATAAATTTCCCAGAACTGGATGGTTTTGTGTACCAGTCTGTAATTAATGTGTCATCAGGGGTTCTAATGACTAAGGTGTCCAGAAAAGGGACTGCACTGTTGGTCTCTCTCTCTACTGTGAAGGAAATAACATCCTCAAAAACCAGATTAAATTGCTCTTGAACATTGTCTATCTCAGTCTCAGGAACAGCCGTGATAATATCATCTACGTAATGGCAGATGAATGGAAGGGTGAATCCAAGAACAATACAGACTCTCTTAATAATTTCAGTCATCACTATAATTGCGAGGATAGCGCTGGGGTTACTACCCATAGGGCATTACGTAGATGATATTATCACGGCTGTTCCTGAGACTGAGATAGACAATGTCCAAGAGCAATTTAATCTGGTTTTTGAGGATGTTATTTCCTTCACAGTAGAGAGAGAGACCAACAGTGCAGTCCCTTTTCTGGACACCTTAGTCATTAGAACCCCTGATGACACATTAATTACAGACTGGTACACAAAACCATCCAGTTCTGGGAAATTTATCAACTTCCAGTCGTATCACTCCTTCAAGGTGAAGACGAATTTCATTTTGGGCATGAAGAAGCGAATCTATGCGGTAACACATGAGAGTAGAAGAGATGCGTCGTTGCAGAGATTTAGGAAGATGCTGTATGATAATGGGTACCCCAGGCCTTTGATTAATAGACTTTTTAACAATGTTCCTGTTACACCAGGCTATGATGAGTCTCTTGAAAATGGTTCTGTAGCACCAAATGAACCAACAAACCGTAGGACGGTATACGTTTCTTTTCCCTATTTGGAGGGACTCTCAAATAAAATTTCATCTGTTCTTTCCCTAGTTGGTGAGGTCTCAGTACAACTAGCTTATTCAAACCTTAAAACCAATATAGGTTTGTTTAGAGCACCCAAATATAAGATCCCTAAAAAGAATGCTTTTGAGGTGGTTTACCAGATTGAGTGTGGTGATTGCGGTGGACTTTATATTGGTCAGACTGAGCAACATCTCTGCAAGAGAATTTCACAACATAAAAGTGACGCAAGACTACACCCAGAAAAATGCGCACTTGCCAGGCACATTAATGATACGGGACATCGTGTCAAATTTGATGAAATTAAAATTTTGGATTCCCACAGAAATCTGAGTATAAGAAGATTTCTAGAGATGTGTTATATTGCTGAAGCAGATAGGAAGGCAATTAATGAACAGAGTGATATTAAGAACCTGAGTAGCATTTATTGCAACATTCTTGAGATTGATCGGAAGAGATGCGTTGTTTGATCTTGCTGTTTGATGCTTAGTATAGATATAATAGAGAGGAAAATTATGTGTAGATAATGTGTATTTGTTATTCATGCATTTTTACAGTTCTGTAGTTCATGATAGATAAAATTTGTTTTGCAGTGTATGTAGACTTTGTTTGTTAGTATATTTTGTGTTGGTCTGAAAGCTGAAAGAAGAAGAAAGTACATCGATGACATTTCATATCTAACCTAAAAAATAGTAATGTTAATTTTTATATGACATTTCAACTCGAAGAAGTATATAGTAAAAAATTTTTGCATTTAGGAGATTCTACTTGATCTTGCTGATGACTATAGCTTATTTTTATGACCATTGGCTGTGAGTGTTCTATTGTTTTGCTATGTTTGTATAATTTTGTTCCACTGACAATCTGTCTTTTCAGACCCTGAGGATGACACAAATTGGTGTCGAAATATAGGTATTCGCTAAAAAGGTCTTTCAATTACCATTTGCCATACGCCGCATACCCTTATTTTGCTGAATTATCATTTCTCGGCGGTGAATTTGTCTCTATATATATATATATATATATTAGTTTTTCAATCACAGTCGTACTATATTTGATTGGGTTTATTTCAGGGAATTTCGACTGACAAAAAAATTGGAAATTCTGATGTTCTCTTTATTCCATGCCAAGCTTTCGAGAACTTTTTGTTCTCTTCCTCAGGGCGACTACAATATGAACAGATAATAGTGTGAAAATTAAATTAGATACAATATTCAACTTACAGAATGTGAGACTATGCCAATTTTCTGATTTTAAATAAAAAGATTCAATGATGACTTTGATTACTATTAAAAATTAGAGATGTAATGTTTTTTCTGGAATGTTTTAACCGGGCTTACATTTTAGGTTAGGAACATTGAACTATGACGTGATCACAGAGGATTGTTCTTCATCTTCAGTTGATCTTTTATGGTCTCTTGATAATAGGTACGTGTAAATGTTGCTCAAGTTCTGGACATCTGATTTCTTATTTATCGTGTTATCATGTTTTTGTATGTGAATCATTTCCAATATTAGTCTTTTGTTATACTTTGAACTCTTGTCTACAATTTCTGGGTGGTCAAAATCCACTTGATGATTTTCTTCAAGGGAGTGCTTCGTTAATGCACATCTCATGTTCTTTTTTTGACATCACTTTTATGTATGTTGATTCTGTTTTTCAACCATTGGGAAGTTTGTCCTATGTAGGAAGAATCACAGCCAGAGCAATTAATTTTATAAATGATGTTGGAGTTGAAAAGTTTTGGTGTAGGGTCTTTCAACTTGGAGAAAAGGGTGAAAAGTGTCTTCGAGTTGTACGTTGCTATTTTCAGGTTTTCATCTCCTAGGCAATGCTTGATTTTACCAGATAGACCTCTTATGTTTAATATACTTCCATACTTAGTTGGTTCATCAATATCTCGTTGTCTTGATGTTGTATTCTCATTATTTATTGGTGTCGACTCAAAAAGTAGTTTGTTTAGCATGTGTTTTGGGTATCCATTTGTGAGAAAAATTGTCTTCAGTTTGATTATGTTTTCTTGTAAGAAATCTGGGTGGCATAGTTTCTGGATTCTTTCTTTCATCCCTTTTATGGGATGAATTAGTAATAGAAGTTATAAACCACAATTGGGACTCCATTCAACAACATACCACCATGCCAAAGCAACTCTTTATGGATATTCTACATTTCCTCCTAGACAATAGTTATTTCAATTTCCAAGAAAAATTTTATCGCCAAGTTTTTGGTAGTGCAATGGGATCCAAACCAAGTCCAATTCTAGCCCAGTATACTATGGACCATATATTAGATAAAACCATCTCGAAATTACCTTTCAGGATTTTTCTCATCAAGAAGTATGTAGATGATTTGTTTATAATTGCCCCAACTAATGGTATAGAAGATCTTCTACTATATTTTAATGCCTTCGACCAAAATATACAGTTCACAATAGAAAGAGAAGATGAAAATCACTCAGTTTCCTTTTTAGACACAAAAGTGTTCCGTATAGATAACATTATAAAACTAAACTGGTTCCGAAAAGAAACAACGTCAGATAGGTTCATTCACTATCAGTCAGATCATCCAATACAAACAAAGGTAAATACCATAAAAGGGATGAAAGAAAGAATCCAGAAACTATGCCACCCAGATTTCTTACAAGAAAACATAATCAAACTGAAGACAATTTTTCTCACAAATGGATACCCATATTGAAACGAAATGTACACACCTTGGTGTCAAATTGAAAAACACTGATGATAGCAATATTGAAATGTTCAAGAAACTTGATGAACAACTCGATTACGTTTCGAAGCAGATACACAGGATCGAACAACAACAATTGCTGCTGAAAGAATTGATATCGATAGAAAAATAGACGAAATAAAAGCTTCAATCGAAACCCCGAATCGTAAGTTGAATACTGGAAGTCACAAAGATGCCACCCTCCAGAGAAATAGCGCAAGTAGTTAAGGAACTTCATCGTCCTGCACGCAAAAATTTTCCTAGACGAAGAACAATCATCAAGGGGTTGGACGACATCTGGCAAATGGATTTAGGACAGCTTGATCGGCTCGCGACGAGTAATGATGGTTATAAATATATTCTCGTTGCAATTGATTGCTTTTCTAAATTTATATGGGCTAGAGCATTGAAACGAAAAACAGGTGAAGAAGTGACTCAGGCATTTTTCGATATCCTTCAGCACAATAATGGTCGGATACCGAACAACTTGCAATCTGATCAAGGAAGAGAATTTTTCAACAATTTCAGAAACTTGTCGAAAATAATCATATAAATCATTACAATACATATAGCGATAAGAAAGCAGCAATAGTGGAGCGGGCCATAAGAACGTTAAAAGAAGCTCTATTCAAAAAATTCAGTTTGAGGGGAACATATCGATGGATCGACATATTACAAGATGTGGTTAATGTGTATAATAATAAAAAACACCGAACTATTGGCATGAGTCCGCGAGATGTAAATGCGAAGAACGAAAGTAACATATATAAATACGCATACAGTCACGTGAAAATAGCTGGACCTCATAAATTCAAAAAGGGTGATGTTGTACGTATAAGTGAAGTTAGACACGTTTTCACAAAAGGCTATCTTCCCCAATGGACTACTGAATTATTTAAAGTCACAAAAGTTCAACTAACCAACCCTGCGAGTTACCTGCTTGAAGATTCCACCGGTAGACCTATAAGTGGTGCTTTCTATCAAGAAGAATTACAAAAAACAAAGCAACCTGATGTTTTTTTGGTTGAAAAAATTGCGCAGACGTGGAGACAAGGTCTTGGTGCGATGGCTTGGTATGAATAAAGAACACGATTCCTGGATTCAGTCTTCGAACAAACTTTGAGCAAACATGCAATCATAACAAAATAACATATCAGAAGATGATTTTTATCCATGTAGTACGTCATCGCTAGACGGAAATGTTTATGATGCAGAATTGAACCATGTGTTGGAAAAATATGATACCGATGTGAAAAACGAAAAGCAATATCTGTTGAACCAACAATTTCACCTAGAAATAGAATGTGGACCTGCTTCCCTATACATCGATTGTGGTATAAGTCCAGCACGAAATTTTGTTCCTGCAGTTAAGCTTAGTTGCAATGAGTGTGTAATATCCTTTGACGATTGGCAATGGAATATGTTTATCACACAAATTAAAAATGGTGACAATATGGATTGTGGAGCTGAAGTTATAAGATTCTCAGGTGACAGTATGATTACAAACGTAGTCAAATGGGGAAACTACATGTATTTCAGTGAGGGTGACTTGAACAAAATCATTAGTTTGAATCAACTACTAATTTCCAATCGTCTAGAGATGTTGAAAAATCTACGAATATCTTTTTATTATTACAAGTTCCTGGACATCATCAAAGATTTAGTACGGAACACCAGCAAAAATGACAACAACCAAAATTCTGTTGAAGATTTTATAAATGCTTTTTGTAGAATTAACACGTCTGTTGAAAGTTATAGTAATATTAGAATATTATATGTACTTCAATAAAAATAAGGTATTGAATGATGTAGATTATAATCATTTTTCTTTAAACCAATTAAACCACATGTTCTTGAAATTGATTTTTTATTTATTTTTCTGATCCAATAAATGAATGAAAAACATTAAACATAAAACAAGCAGCTAATGTATAATTATTTCAAACAATGCAGCTGGCTGGCTTTTCCCACTGTTCTTTTCACCTCGATATACTAGAGAATATTTTCCTGTAGATAACTCTTCTGTATGCTGCCTGTAAACTTCCGTAAGCCTTTTTGGTAGAAAAGTTATGAAATCCTCGCATTCTACCAGCACACATTCACCAAAGTTTGATTTGACTAATCTGCACACCAGAATCTTGTATGCATTATCTTTCTCCAGCTCTCCGTGCTTCTTGGTAGGTTTTCTATCAGCAATTAGAGATGCAGCATTAATTTTTGCAAGAAAATTCATTACTGAAACAAGTCGAAATAGGGAAAAATTAAAAAACATTCATAATACAAAAGATGTGCAAAAACTTACTGTTTCTCAGATGTATAGTTTGATGATGTGTAACAAAATTATTTCGTTTGATACTTTTGCGACTGTTGTAAGGCTTGGAGAGTCTTGTATAAAACCAAAACGTGATATGGTTGAAAATACTCTTTGTTGAAATATTTATACTTTTTCTTCGATGGTCTCAACTGGCAAGTTTTTTTTTTTTGTCGCGGAACCCAATAGGATAAAGCCTAATAATGAACGCACCAATGACAAAAAGCGTGTTCCGACCCAAATACCCTTTCCTTCCAACTTATCGATGAAATCCTCCAATAAAATAAACCCTTCTTCTTTATCTTGGGTCTAAGGGCGTTAATTCGAGTTGAGACTTGAAATTTTATACAAGAGTTTTTCTTCGATGTTCTCAAATGACCAGTTTTTTTTTTCTCACGGGAATCAATAGAATAAACTACAATAATGACCGCACCTGCCTGATGAGTTTATGTGAGATGCAGACAAAAAAGCGTGTTCAGACACGAATATCCTTTCCTTTCCACTTATCGATAAATTTCTTGAATAAAATAAACCCTACTTCCATTGATACATTTATTTCGTTAATTACGCTTAAAAATCATTGTGCCCTCGAATGCATCCCTAATATTTATCTTAGGTCAATAAGATAAAGCACACTAATGAATGCATCTGCCTGATAAGTTTATGTGAGATACAGGCAAAAAGCTGGTTCAGGCACAAATGCCATTTCCTTCCAACTTATCAATAAAATCGTCCAATAAAATAAACCATTCTCTTAGGCCCGAGGGAATTCGAGTAAGTTGAGAATTTTATACCTGATAATCGAGTATGAATTGGAGATCACTTTCCTCAAACCGATCGGCCTGATCCATAGTCTAATCGATTACAACACCGGACTATAAATGCATAGGATGCAGGTTCGAATCCCAATCAAGTCTTTTTATACCTCGCAATCAACGGGTTCTACCAAAAATCCATGCTTCTCAACTCTAGATATCAAAATAAAGATTTCCTATAACACCAAAATTCATGCAGCTTCTCCACTCTAGATGTCGCTTTCACAGAGCTTCTCCACTCTAGATGGCGCTTTCACAGTTTCCTGAACCAGCATCTGTGACGCACATACACCAAAAGTGAGGTTATGTCACATTTCTGGTCCGATAGCCCCTTAGGTCTTACTACTAAAAACATTATACAGGCACTTTTCTGATGGCAATCCAGTGATTTTTCTAAGAGGTTTATTCGCTGAGTTATAACATGAAGTTGTATTTTTTCTTATGGAAACAGTAGTTTGAGATGACTTAGAAAGAATCGTCATTTTTTCCCGTTTCAGAAATGTATCATATGTCATACAGTTCATGTAGCACCAATTTTGCCCAACCTGTACATATATGAGGTATCTAATAATAATAATAATAATAACTACGTCAATGAACTGAAGATTATCCCGGTCTGCAGATCACTGGCCGAGGTATTGGCGCACAGAATGCAGAGTTGCTCGGGTCACTCCATATCATCAGGTCCCATGAACTCTAGAAGCCACTTGCAGCTCATCTCTTTTGTTAAGGGACGCTGCGAGGGCAGGATGAAGAACTCCTCCATTGAAGGTGTGAGGGGTTTTTAGTGAGTAGCCAAACAAGATCCTGGATTCTCACACTACCGAGAGTGCGGACCCTCTCGGTGCCCATAAAGGGTTTTCCCCTCACACGGACGTAAAAAAAAAAATAATTAATGCAGTGGCGCACCGAAGGGGGGGGGGGAAGCTGTCGGGCTGTGACAAAAAAAGTAATTCAAATATTTCCATCTTATTATTTTTCTAAAAGTAATAAGAATTATTTTAGAACAGAATGGAAACTCAAACATTTCCTTAACAGATAGAAATAGGGATTGACATACATATACAGGGTGTTTCATTGGTGAATGAACATACGTTAACCTGTGCTAGAGCTAACCTAGGCGAGTCCAAAAAACCGAAATATGATAGGTCTAATCAATTCCATAACCGAGATACAGAGTGGTTTATGTATTCACCAAAAAGTTCAATTCCTCATAACTTTTGAACCAACTAGTATAGTTGGTTGATAATATTTGGAACGTATGATTCACTTCAACAGGTCGATCGATTTACTTTTGAATTTCCAAAAAATTTCAGGTCCGTATTTGAAAAATATGGGACTTCTTCCAAGCTGAGATTCAACACCCTGTGTATTGAAGTTTTGGGATTTGATTGAGATATTTGAAAAGAGAAGAAAATTTTCAATGGGGTTCAGTAGGTTTCATTGTCCCGCACGTCATTTTGATCAAAGAGAGCTTCAGGGAAAGATCCAATTGAATATTGGAATTCTACAAAATTCTCAGAAAAATCGTACATTATGATCAAATTGATCTCCAGAAGGTACAACGATTGGATTTAGGTGATGAAATTAGAAGAACTAACTTTAGTAGCTGGATTTCACGAAATGAAAGAATGGTCAACAGAATTTTATTTACCGATGCACGAGGGATGGGGTCATTATTAGGGATTCTCATTAATGGGCTGCAGAGAATCTGCATGCAGTCAGGCATACGAAATCCTTGTACAAATTTTCAAGAAACGTATGGTGTTTGATAAAATCGATTGATTAGACCACAGGTCATACCAAGACGGCTTAGAGAAAATCTTTACTTAGATTTCCTCCAACATCATCTTCCTGTATTACTCGAAGGTACAGACATTGCAGGAATGCATGTTAGAGTAATGATCAGACAATTTTTAGATCTGAACTTTCCAAATATGTGGATAGGCACAGGTTGTTGATTATTTCATTTGAGGTTATTTGAAATGTTCAGTAAATTCATCTGAAATAGGAAGTGTCGATGTATCGAAGTCGCGTGCAATGAAATATGTAATAATCCAGACATGATCAGAAAAAGTATCTGACATATTTTGAAGAGGGCAAGAATGTGTATTGAACAAAATGTTGGTACTTTCGAGCACCTTCTGTAATTCACGTTAAGTTTTTATGTTTCTTCAGTTATTTATTCATCTTTGTTGACTTCAACTAAATTTTTCTCGATGTTTTTCCGGAAATAACTCCAAATGATTCCACAGGATATTATGAAATTCGAATGTGCAATTAGTGGGACAAAAAAATTCAATTAGATCACAATGTACGATTCTTCTGAGAATTTTGTGGAACTCCAATATTCAATTAGAAATGACGTGCGGGACAATGAAATCTACTGAACCCCATTGAAAATTTTCTGCTCTTTTCAAATATCTCAATCGAATCGTAAAATTTCAATATACAGGGTGTTGAATCTCAGCTTGGAAGAAGTCCCATATTTTTCAAATACGGACCTGGAATTTTTTGGAAATTCAAAAGTAAATCGATCGACCTGTAGAAGTGAATCATACGTTCCAAATATCAACCGACTATACTGGTTGGTTAAAAAGTTATGAGGAATTGAAATTTTTGGTGAATACATAAAGCACCCTGTATCTCGGTTATGGAATTGATTAGACCTATCATATATCGGTTTTTTGGACTCGCCTAGGGTTGCTCTAGCTCAGGTGACCGTATGTTAAGTTACCAATGAAACACCCTGTATAATAACGAATGCGATATATCCATTACTCAAGGTTTTCGCTTGCGGCGCATTTTTTAAATTATATAACTTGCAAAAACCTGATTACTCTTGAGCAGCCCCCCCCGAATAAAATTTCTGGGTGCGCCACTGAATTAATGCAGGACGTCGATAAACTTCTAGGAAAAGTTGATGTCTTGGATGAGTTCCTGAAGGATAATAAATCGCGTAAAGTATTGAACAAAGTGCGAAAAATAGCCACATCCGCAGGGCTGTACCTGGAATCTCCACGACATGAAGAGTTGATAGTTGATCTGAAAGATCGCTTGAGACAATAACCTAAAGCGAAAGGTGCTCGCCTGCGACGATACAATGAGCTAACAAAGCGAAAACAACAAAACGCTGAATATTTGAGAGACAGAGAGAAGTTCTTCAGAAGTCTTGAAAATCCATCCGAAATCTCCTCCAATCAGCAATGACGAATTTCGGCAATATTGGAGTTCTCTATGGTCGGAGTGTGGTCAACTTCAGAGGAATACTAGCTGGCTTACGGACATTGAACACCAGGCCTCTGAAATCGTTGAGATGACGACTGATTTTTTCACAGTCGAAGAAATTTTCAACATTGTCAAAAACACTAGTAACTGGAAGGCGCCAGGACCCGACCGACTACACAACTTCTGGGTTAAACAACTTCCAGCATGTTTCCCAAGTCTGGCTAGATGTTTTTCGGAGGCGCTGGAAGACACCTTCAAGATACCTACTTTCCTCGCTCAATGCAATACCTATATGCTTCACAAAAGAGGAGATCGCAGCAATCCAGAAAACTACCGACCCATAACGTGTTTGACGTGTTCACAACGCTTGTGAATAATGCGATATATCGTCACTGTGAAGCCAACTACATACTGGAAGAAGAACAGAAAGGCTGCTCTCGAGGATCGCCAGGATGCAAACATCAACTCACCATAGACGCTGTAGTGTTAAAGCAAGCCCAAGCGAGAAGGAGGAATTTAAGTCTATGTTATATCGACTATCAGAAGGCCTTCGATACGGTGCCCCACGATTGGCTTGTGAAAGTACTGGAGATTTATAAGATCTTCCCGAAAATTTATTTTCTTTTAAGCTGTGCTCCAAAATGCTGATAAGTGATTTAATACTTGGTATTTCCACCCCTTGCGTTAATTACAGCTCGGCAACGACGGTTCATACTCAAAATGAGTGATCTTAAAATGTTCTGATCTAATCCTTCCCAGATTTCTCCGAGTTGGATTCCTAAGTCATTAAGAGTAGCTGGATGATTTTCTGAACTTCTCAGCCTTCTATTGAGGTTGTCCCAAACCTGCTCAATCGGATTGAGATCTGGACTTCTTGCTGGCCATTCCATTCGAGAGACTTCAACCTCTTCAAGGTACTCCTGAACGATGCGCGCACGATGGGGTCTGGCATTATCGTCCATAAAAATGAAATTTTCACGTAAACGTTTTTACGGAAACCATAGTGGGAAGTGATATTTCCAAAATATATATCATGATATACTTCCGAGTTCACTATACAGGGTGAGTCTTTGACTTGTACATATATTTTAACTGAAGATTCTCGAGGCCAAAAGAAACCTTTTTTTCATTTTCCATTTTTCCGAATTCGGCTCTGTTAAAAAGATATAGCCATTTGAAAAAAAACATTGTGCTAATTACGTCCCTGAAATTATACTGTGGAATTGATTCAAAGTTCATATTTCTCGATAGAAATTGAGTTTATACATTTAGGCCCAATTTAGGGAATACTAAAGTAGTCAAGTACTAACCTTATTGGAATAAAAATGTTGCAAACACGATAATTTCAACAAAAACAGTTAGTTTCATCGGATTATATCTGCAACTAAAAAGCCATATTTCTCACACCAAAATAAGTTCCTTCTTCGATTTTTCTCCAGATTAGTTTGTAAACACTCAAGGCCGTAGCTAGAAAAAAATTTCGGGGGAGGTCCGTCCGAGGCCGTAGCTAGAAAAAAATTTATTCCAAGAATTTTCGGTGAAATGATTATCTGGCATTTCTGAAAAAATAAATTTCGGGGGGGGCCCGGACCCCATCGGACCCCCCCCTGGCTACGGCCTTGTAAACACTAATAACTTGTTCATATTTTCCTCGAAACTTCCAAACAATATCATGAAGAAAGACTTTCATTCAGATTTATTATTAAACAACCCAACTTAATCTAATTTGTATCGATTCTGTGAATTTTTGGACAGAAATGTCAAGAACATGTTGTCACTTGTCAGCATGCTGATATTTTCATTGAGGTTAAGGATTTTTTACGAAACATAGTATAAATCACGATACATTTGTGTACCGTGGTATGAATATCTATGAATTCTGCCGTTTCCATCATAAATCGACTTTGCCGCCAATTTTTACCACGCATGCGTAGAGCGAAAACCGAAATATTGGTTATCTGGAGCTCTGGAGGCCAACGTTAAACCATAACAAACCAGAGTCTCTGAACAAACTGTAAACACTGTAAACATTATGTGTAGTTCTTTACATTCAGTGGATTATTGTTCTAATATGATTATTACGTGAAGTGAATTAATATAATTTCAACCGTGTGGAGTTTATAAAATTCCAACAGGACGTTGTTAGAAACATATCAGGTATCGTTTCATTAATTTCAATTTAATAAGTAGTTCGTTTTGAGATTCATCATTCATATCCGAATTTTGTATTTCATCGACATTTAACTTCAATATGGACCGGTAACTATGAATTTTCAATAGAAACTGTGCGTGTTAAATCCTCCTTGGTGTTCAATTTTATCTCCCACATTTGGGGAATTTTATTAAAATATCTCGACAAAGTTGATAAATATTGTGACAACATTGTAAACTCGTTTAAAGACCAGAGAGGAATAATTTTCGATGTTATTTAATTCAGAGACGCATTCAGTTTATTCTTGAAATTAATGATTTTTTCTTCAAATTTCTGCGGGTAAAATTGGGAATAACTCGAAAACGACGCGTTTTATTGAAAAAAAATAAGAATACTTTTAGTTCCTTAAATGATTGATTCTCTCGAAAATATATGAACCGTTTATCTTTTTAAAGTGGTTTTATGGTGTTTTAGCGTGTATTGATGAGTCGACTACCCTGTAACTTTTATACTAGTAGAGATATTGAATAGGTTTTGATTGAGGAATATGCACCATGAATAGAGTAAAAACTCAATCAAAATTCAGTTCATGCGGAATAACGGTTCCGAAGATATAAACAGAAAAGTGTTTTTTTCATGGATTTTCGACACCCTGTATCTCCCAAACCGAACCGAATTTTGAAAAATGGAATAGGAAAAAAGTGTGTCGTTTGATGAGAGGAATCTACAGTTAAAATATATGTACAAGTCAAAGACTCACCCTGTATATCGAAAATTTCGAAAAAACACTTTTCGTTAAACAAAATCCGAGCAGGCTTTGATTAACTTCCTTCAAAACTGAATTTCATGTCTTATTTATTTTCACATGTCGAATTCAATTCAGTTTCATCATTGTTGTATTGTCTGGCGCTTCTAAAATTCTTATAAGGTCATAGAATTCGATATTTCAGAATTATTGTAAGCTGCCAAATTGATTCAGGAAATATTAGCTTTATTATTACTCAGACCAATAGAGGGGCTTCGCGAAACTTGTTGATTTCAGTATGATTCCTCTGCTTAATTGAAAAATGAGAAACATTTATTAAATACTTAGATGATTTGATGATGACAAAAATACAAAGTTTCATGTCACCCGTTGAAAAGAGTAATGAATGTTTCCATGAGGGACAAAAAAAGCTCCTTCAAGAAAAAATATAGGTTTATTTGAAAAAAATATTATTCACAACAAATGTTCAAATCGTTGTCAATTCGAAGAAATACATAAGTTGCATGTTTTAATGATGTGATGTAAAAAAGAATTTCAGAAGTGCCAGACGATACAAAAATGATGAAACTGAATTGAATTTGGCAAGTGAAAATAATTAAGACATGAAATTCTTTGCCGCCTCAGTTTTGAAGGAAGTGAATCAAAGCCTGCTTGGATATTGTTGAAAGAAAAGTGTTTTTTCGAAAGTTTCGATACATAGTGAACTCGAAAGTATACAGGGTGAGTCTTTGACTTGTACTGTAACGAAGTTCGTTATTTTCATTCATTCAGGTCCTATTTTCATAAATCTTTCCTCCAATAATTATTCACGATGTCAATGGGAGGAAGGTTCAGTTCAATAAATTCAACATTGTAAACAGAACCGCAAGTTGTAATGAAGTCCGTAATTAATTTTCATTCATAAAAGTCCCGTTTCATTTATAATTTTCCCAATAAAATATTCGTGATTTCAACGAAAGGAAAATTTAATTCGATAAATTCAACGTTATAAACATAGCCGCAAGTATAAAAACGCTCGGACACATGTCGAGCGTTGCGATAAGGGACTCGTATCTTGGTTGATTTCACGTTTTTCAACGGCCGGGGATTCGAAAAAACGGAGATGGAATTGTCAAATTTTAACGTAGTATGAATTCTTTCGATTTATTTCTGGAACAATCTGACGTCAACTTAAGCCAATCAGGGGACGAGATTGTTCCCTTCTCTCAAGATTTTCGAATTTTCAGCGCGTCATGACCCCACCATTTCCGAAAGTTTTATAAGGGCGAAACGACCTGCGGAAGGCCTCTTTTGCTCTCTTTTTGCTCTTTTACGCTTGTTTGAACGTCGTTAGACTTAGATTCTCCTCGATTTTGAATTTTTATTTGCCAGTTTAATTCGACCGGAATTATTTTCGATTTATTGAGTGTAAAATCTCGACATTGATTTCTTCGATTTAATCTCCGTGAAGAATAAAATCAGTGCGAGAAAATTCGAGACAGGACTCCCAGTTTTTGTGCAGTGCATACTTCTGGAAACCGGTAAGGCCCCGTTTATATTTCTTTCATGGCATTATCCGTTAAATATCATTCTAACAATTGAATCATTGTGTGTTCCACGACTTTTAAACCATTTTTCTTTATTTTTAATCTGTGTTACAATTTACTTTTTCTGGTGGTACCTTAATCTCTCTCTCGGGGGAACCTGCAACCTCTAGAGGGCGCGTCCCCAAGGTGGCGGATAGGGGGAAGCCCTAACCGGTTTATCCGGCGGGTAAGTGGGAAATAAAATACCACTCGCGGACCAACAGGTGGGGTAGATGGAACTCCTCAGCTGTAGAGAAAGCAATCTATCTAAGAGAAGGTACTCTAAAAATAAACCCTGGTCCTCCAGGTTGGGGGTTGAGGCATCGGGTTGACTCCCCGTTACTCGGAAAACAAACTATTGTTAAAAAGCCTACACAAAGACAAGCCGGACGGATTAACTTACGACGACATAAGCTACGAAAAGGAATTCGAAATTGGGGAACATGGAATGTACAGGGACTATCGACGAAACTAAATGAGGTTATGTTTGAGGTGGAGAAGTTGGGTATGGAGTTGGTTGTTCTGACCGAGACGAAGAAGAAGGGCGTAGGATCGGAAAATCTGGGATCATATGACCTTTTCTATAGTGGTGTCCCTAAGGAGAAAAGAGCCCAACAAGGAATAGCGGTGTTAATTAAAAAGAAGCTGAGAAAATTTATCACCTCTTGGGAAGCCATCAACGAGCGATTGATCAAGATGAACATTACACTGAATAATCAAAAGATCACACTTGTAGCAGTATATGCCTTAAATGAAGATGCCCCAGTACAGATAAAAGAAGATTTTTTTCGAACAAATGAACTATGAGATTTCCAAAGTTGGAAATACCAGGCACATAATTATACTCGGAGATCTCAACAGTCGGACAGGAAGAAGACAGAATGATGATATAGTCGGCCCTTATGGGGAAGACGTCATGAATGATAACGGGACCAGACTGATCACTCTCTGCGACCAAAATAAGCTTAAAATTACCAACGGGTTCTTTCAGCATAAGGACATACATAAATATACATGGAAACAGAGAACAAGAAGCCTCAGATCAATAATAGACTATGCAATCATTAGACAAAAATCCAGCTTAGATATTCAAGACGTGAGAGTGTATAGAAGTGCAACCTGTGGAAGCGACCATCATCTATTGAGAGTGAAAATTGGAATTAGAAGACAACATGCCAAGAAACATCAGGATGAAAGTATCAGAACAGCAGAAGAAAAAAGATATAATTTGATGAGTCTGGAACAGGAGAGTGTGAAAATACTTTACAAACAGAGACTTGATCAGAAGCTGGGACATGGCCACCACAATACCCCCGAAGACCTATATAATCACATCAAAGAAAGCATTCATGACGCAGCAAAGGAAGCTCTAGGTTTTGTGGAAAATAATGCTAAACCAACTCCTTACTGGTGGGATGAAGAAATAGAGGACGAAATAAAAATAAAGAGGGAAAAATATCAACAATACTTAAACACGAAAAGAGAGAGCGATTGGACAAGTTACAGAAATCAGCAAGTAAGAGTTAGAAAAATGATCACAAATAAGAAAAACCAATCCTGGGAACAGAAGTGTCTAAGAATCGATAGCTACATAGGGGGAAAGCGGGCAACTGAAAGCTGGAAAATAATAAAATCAATGAGAACAGATAGAAAAAAAGACCTAATAACACCAATTACATTAGAAAATTGGGATTCATATTTCAGCGAACTCCTAAAAGAAAAGCGAGCTGAATTCGAAATCGAAGATTCATCCCCGTATGTGCGAGTCGAAGCCTCACCCATAAGAATATCAAGAAAAGAAGTGAAGGATATATGTCTCGTGTTAAAGAACGGTAGAGCACCAGGACCGGGCGGTATCCCAGCAGAACTCATAAAAAACGGCACAGAAAAACTATACGAAGAACTCAGGAATTTATTTCAATACTATATTAATGGACAAGATATACCAAAAGAATTCGGAACTTCCTTTATTTCTGCAATTTACAAATCAGGAAATAAAAACGACTGCAACAATTATAGGGGAATAGCGGTCATGAGCACGATTAGTAGAATATATGGAAGGATACTGAAAAATAGAATTGAAAGAGAATACAGTGATTTAGAAGCAGAAGAACAGGCAGGTTTCAGAGCCGGAAGGTCAACTACAGATCACCTCTTCTGTTTAACTCAGATCATAGAGAAGAAAATTGCAGTAAACCAAGAGCTACACATTTTATATGTAGACTTGAAAAAAGCCTACGATAGCATTCCCCAGAAATTGCTATGGAAAGCATTGCATGAAACCAACATCAATTCTAATATCATATTAGCCGTTAAAAAATTGTATCAGTGCTCTTTCTCTAAGGTGAAAATAAAAGGATCAACTTCTAAAGGCTTCCTAACAACAAAAGGCCTGAAACAAGGATGCTGCCTTTCACCCACCCTATTCAAAATATATTTAGAGCAAGCGTTAAAAATCTGGAAACGAAAGTGCAGAGACATGGGTATTCCTTTAGCAAATAACAACTTGTTCACACTATGCTTTGCTGACGACCAGGTGGTCATAGCGCAGGATTATGATGACTTGGAGTACATGGCTCGCAAATTAATCGAAGAATATGAGAAATGGGGTTTGGAAGTCAACATAGAGAAAACACGATACATGAACATCGGAGGTACCCGGCAAGATCTAATATTGAATAATGGACAACAGATAAAATACTGCGACAATTATAAGTATTTAGGTTTAGAAATCTCAGATGATGGTAGATTAGACCAAGCTATCAGGAAGAGGAATACGCTAGGAAGAAGAGCAATCACGCGACTCAACAGCATAATATGGGACCAACACATATCAAAGTCGAACAAACACAGGATATACAATACAATAATAAAAAGTATTGTAACATATGGAAGTGAGGTATGGCAGCTAAAAGCATTAACGGAAAGAACCCTCGAAGCAACAGAAATGGATTTCTGGAGGCGTGCAGCAGGAAGATCAAGGTTGGAGAGATTCACGAACAACAGAATAAGGGAAATTATGGGGATTACTCATACAATAACACAAGACATCAAAATTAATCAGCTGAGATGGTATGGACATGTGCAAAGAATGGAGGACCAACGCCTGCCAAAACAAGTCCTTGATTGGACACCGCAAGGGAGAAGAAAAAGAGGACGCCCTAGAAAGAGCTGGAGAGAAGGGGTTGACAGAGAGATAAGGGAGAGAGAATTGGATGAAGATCTGTGGATGGATAGAGAAGCTTGGAGAGTAGGCATCGGAAGACGTCGGAGGACGTTCTGACACCGATATATATATATATATATATACCTTAATCTCTGTATTAATCAGCAACCTTTTTGAGGATTGAGTTCGGCGAGGTCACAACGGGGTCAAGGCCGCGCTCCACCCTTGCTCAATTCATCGAAGGTTGACGGATATACGAGAGACTTCCTCAAGCCGAGTGATACCCTTTCGCTGGGATTACTCGCCTGAGTATTGTTGGTCCACCGCCGTAATCTGCCTGTATTTTATCCACATCATTTTCTCGACTTCATACTATATTAGATTTCTTGGTGATTCCTTAATCTCTGGATTTATCAGCAGCCTTTTGGGGATTGAACTTGGCGAGATCACAACGGGGTCAAGGCCGCGCTTCACCCTTGCTCAATTCACTGAAGGTTGACGGAAATCTAAGAGACTTCGTCAAGCCGAGGGGTTCCATTTTCGGGGACCGCTTGTCTGGACGTTGTTGGTTCACTACCGTACCCAATACATTTTCGCCCTCATTTTACTGTCAAGATTTCATCTTGTATCTTGATCTCCTTGTGGGCCTTAATCTCTGGATTTGTCAGCGGCCTATCGAGGATTGAGCTTGGCGAGATCACAACGGGGTCAAGGCCGCGCTTCACCCTTGCTCAATTCATTGAAGGTTGACGGAAATCCAAGAGACTTCGTCAAGCCGAGGGGTTCCATTTTCTGGGACCACTTGTCTGGGCGTTGTTGGTTCACTACCGTACCCGACTTATTTTCGACCCCATTTTCCTTTCAAGATTTCATCTTGTATTTTGACTCCCTTGTGGGGCCTTAATCTCTGTATTTGCAAGCGACCTTTTGAGGATTGAGCTCGGCGAGATCACAACGGGGTCACGGCCGCGCTTCACCCTTGCTCAATTCGCTCAAGGTTGACGAAAATACGAGAGACTTCGCCAGGTCGAGGAGTTCCATTTTCCTGGGGCTACTTGTCTGGGCGTTGTTGGTTCTCCCACGTACTCGATTCCTCCTTCACTCAGCAGTGCTCGAAGATTCATATTTCACAGCAGCGTCCCGGTGCGTTGACATCGGCGAGATCACAACGGGGTCAAGGCCGCGCTTCACCCTTTGTCAACCCGCTGGACGTTTGCGGATTTACTAGAATCGCTTCGTCGGGTCGAGAGGTTCCATTCTCTGGAGTCCCTTGTCCGGACGTCGTTGCTGTCACAGCTGCCGTTGTCTCCCCTGTTATATCCGCCACAGTCTTAGTATCAGCCGATAATTTTTCCTCAATATTTGAGTGTGGAACACATCATTGCAAGTCGTTAGATTATATGATATTTTCCGTGGCCTGCCGAATTTTGAAGTTTTGCTTTGTTACTCCCGTACTTCCCTGTTCACCGTCCAACTCTCGCTTTCGCTCACCTCGCCCGACCGTCTTACTCACCCGATCACCGTTTGTTATAGAATTTATTTATCACTGTAAAATACCTGCCGATAATTAAGTCATTTCTTTTTATTTCATGCTTACTTTTAATGAGATCAGTTTTAATTTTTTATTATTAGGATTACATAATAGCTTTCTCCTTACTGTTATTTCTGTTTGGAATCAGTAAACTTTGTAAAATCCATTTAGGTGTTTTTAAGTAAACCTTTATTTTTGACAACATCAACGATCGAAACATAACTTTTAATCGCTAACTTCCTAGATTAAACCGAACCCTTCTCCACTGTATAAAAGCTACCTTGGTAGAAGTGGAGAGTTCAAGGCGCCACAACCTTGTTAAACCTATTGTGGCTGGCGCTCGAGCATTTACTTACCGTAAAGGTGACTGCGCCCTTGAAGTACTCCCCCTAAATAAGGGATCTTCACAGTACATATATTTTAACTGTAGATTCTTGATGCTAAAGGAAACCTTTTTTTCATTTTCCATTTTTCCGAATTCGGCTCTGTTAAAGAGATATAGCCATTTGAAAAAAAAAGTTGAGCTTAATGCGTGCCTGGATCAATTCTATGCAAACACCTCGAAGTTCATACTTTTCGATTGAAATTGAGGTGATTATTAGATGTTCTGATTGATACAATTAGAAAACACTCAAGCACTGACCTTATTTGAATAAGAATGTTACAAACACGATATTTCCTAACAAAACACTCAGTTCTGTCTGATCATTTCGGCAATTGAAAAGCTATATTTCTCCCACCAAAATAAGTTCCTCCTTCGATTTTCCTGAAGATTAGTTTGTAAACACCAATAATTTGTTCATATTTTCCTCGATATTCTAAAACGATCGCATAAAAAATGGTTTTTCACTAACCTATCCTAACTCCATTAACCAAAGTCATATGATTCAGGGTCAATGACCTAAGCTTACCACATTCTCTGTGATATAGCACAGAACAGAACTATAGAGAAGACGATGCCAGATTGCCGATTTTCTCTTCAAACAATGCGAACTCAAGAAAGCAGTACGTCCCCTATCGTTAGCGGATGAACTATCACAATCGCTAAAGGCGTCTAGGCGTTGCTCTTTGAAAATGCCGAAAGAGTAGTTCTGATTCTCGCCAATATAGCGCTACGTTCCTAATTCCAGTTGCCATCCACGGCCCTCTGAAGGGAAGAGTAGGTCACTCTTCCTTTCAGAAGGCCGTAGATGTACCCGCGATGCTCTGTGCTCCAACCAGTCCAACCTAAAACGTTAGTCAGCACGTCATAAACAAATATCACGCTTTATTTATTTACAGATAATGAAGCAAACAGGTGATGATTATGTAAATGACTTTCAGTGAATTGATGTAATATTAGTGTCGTTCGGGTGTCGAGTTATATTGTTTCGATAGATATTTTGCTGAAGGACTGGTAACAATGAATTTCAAATAGAAACTGCATATAAAATGAATAATTTTATGTCCCACGAATGTGGAATTTTATTATCACATATCTCTACATCCAACTTTTTTCATCATAGAGATTTTAGTCTTGACAAAGTTGAAAAACATTCTGACAACGTTGGTAACTTGTTGAGAGGCCAGAGAAAAATCATATTCGATGAGATTTAACTCAGGGCAGCACTCAGATTATTCTTGAAATTCATGATTTTTTCCTCTAATTCAATCTTATACATTTAGGAATAACTTGAGAACGACGCGTTTTATTGAAAAAATATAAAAATACTTTTGTTTTCTAAAATAATTAATTCTTTCGAAAACGTGAACCGTTCATCTCTTCAAGTGGTTTTATAGTATTTTTGCGTGAATTTATAAGTCGACTATACTGTAACTTTTTTACCAGTAGAAATATGAAATAAGTTTCAATTGAGGAATATAAACCATGAATAGAGTAAACAATCAACCAAAATTCAGTTCATTCGAAATAACGGTTCCGAAGATATAAACAGAAAAGTGTTTTTTTCATGGATTTTCGACACCCTGTATCTCCCAAACCAAACCGAATTCTGAAAAATGGTATAGGAAAAAAGTGTTTCGTTTGATGAGAGGAATCTACAGTTAAAATATATGTACAAGTCAAAGACTCACCCTGTATTATGATATATATTTTTGAAATCGTTGAAAAAAGACCAATTTGGAAATATCATTTCCCACCATGGTTTCCATTTGAAAAAAATTTTCTTTTGTTATAGCTCCGAAATTTGAGCAGTTACAAAAAATCCAACAACACCATTGAAAAGCAGTAAAAAAAGTGTCCGAAAAATGTGTTCATTTCGAGAGCGTAGATCCTATAATAGCGAAATTAAAGTCAATTATAAAAATGTCCCAAATACCAAAATCACCCTGTAGCTCGGAAACTAGACGCCGTATCAACTTGGGGTTTTCAGCAATTTATGTTTATCGAAAAAAGAGGACATGACATGTATATTACTTTTCCTCTATCTCTCATAGTTCAAGATATGTAGTAATAAACCATCGAAATCTGGCCACCCTGTACACTTATAGGAACAACATTCTCACGACTCATCAAGTCATCGAACTCGCAGATATTGGATTTCTTCTAACATGCTAAAGATCTATCGAAAACTCAACTCTGATTATCTTCAAAACATCATGAACTGTTACTGAATCATATAAAACATTCTTGTGTTGCCATTTTTATTCTTCGGTCTGTGGATCCTCGAATTTATAATCTTAATCTCTAAATTTGAATTTTTTTTCTTGAATTCATCTACTCAACTATCAACTTTACGTCTTCTTGGTGTAAGGAATATACACATCTAGCCTCATCGATAATGTTTCGAGGAAATACACCTGCTTTCCTACATCTTAAAAGAAATATCCTGTTATTGATTACGTACGAAAGCTTCTTATCATCAGCCTATTGCTAGAAGTGATTCACGATAACAATGCCAAACATAATCAACATTTCTTTGTGGAAATCCATGTCTTATGTATCTGAAAATTTCAACAAGGGGTGGCGTATAACGGTCACAGGAACATCCACATATTTAATATTCTTCCAGCTTCCAGCAACGTTTCGGCTACTATGAAGCCTTTAACAAACTAAATAAAGACTATGTTATGTGTTCCAAAATGATGAAAAAGATGTTGAAAGACTGAAAAAACAAGCAATGCTACATAATTAGGAATCTCAAATACAACATTTGAAAAAATATGAACAGCACAATAAAAGCAATCATCCGTGATGAGATTCAACTTCAGAATAAACTATTACAAATACATTAAAAATGCATTAAAAAACATTATTTTTTTTTAACAATTTATGACTATATTGTTCTGCAATACATTTTAATGTATTTTTAATAGTTTATTCTGAAGGTGAATCTCATCACGGATGATTGATTTTATTGTGCTGTTCATGTTTCATCAAGTGTTGTATTTGAAATTTCTAATTCAGTAGCATTGCTTTTTTTCACTCATTCAACATTCTTTTTATCATTTTTAAACGCATAACATTGTCTATTTTTAGCTTGATAAAGACTCATTAGCCGAAACGTTGTTGGAAGAATATTAAATGTATGGATGTTCCTGTGACCGTTATTCTCCACCCCTTGTTGAAAATTTCGGAACGAAATATCGAATTGGATCAGACTCTGTTGTGATTAGACACAGAAGACATGGGTTTCTACAACCAGATGTTGATGATGTTGGGATTGTTGTAGTGAATCACTTCAAACAATGGACTAATAATAATAAGAAGCCCAAACCCTGACAAATCTAAGCTAATATTTGGCCACAAAATATCGGATAATTCACCAACCATCAGAATGCTTCATTATAACATAAAACCAGTTCACCATGCTAAATACCTAGGAATTACAATGGATAATAAGACCAACTTCGAAATACACTCCCACAATAAGAAAAGAGAAATAATTGCTATATCAAAACACTTTCGATCCCTCACCTACAAAAATCGCGGCATAAACCTCACAACAGCTTCAAGAATCTACCAAACTTTATGCAGACCGATATTAGAATATGGACATCTTATATATAACAACTGTAGAAGACCAACCCTAAATAATATCGAAGTAGCAGAAAGAAGTAGTTTGAGATAATTGAGAAAAATACGCCATCCAGAAAATCCACCGAATGTTCTTCTGTATGAAAAAATGAAGATAGACCCGATCCTCAATAGACTTCAGACATTGCGAAAGAATTTTTTGAACAGTCCACACAACCTCCAAATCCTCAAACCCGTAACACTACAAGATCGCAACCAAGAGCAAAACAAAAGAAAATACCCAATTAAACCACTAAGGGATGCAATAAGGAACCTGGCTGACACTGTCAACTCAACACTTTGACATATTTTTTTTCTCTTCCTCAAATGATTATGTAACCTTTTCAAGAAAAATAATGTATATAACAATGTATATAGATACTGGCAGAAAGACGAAAGTCGTTAGCCATTTGCTAGAGCAATAAATATCTTTTCTCTCTCAAATTAGAAGCTTTCGTTCGTAATCAACAACAGGATATTTATTTTGGGATGTAGGAAAGCAGGTCTTTTTCCTCGACAAATTATCGATGATGTGTATATATATATATTCCTTACATCAAGAAAGACACGTTTAGTTGATAGTGCTATATAATTGACAATCAACCAATCAAAAACGAACCTGATAATGTTTAGAACTAAACAATCGCGATGTTCTCCTCCGGATCATTTATATTTGGAGGATGAGGAGGTTCCCTTTGTGTTGGGTGCGAAGTTTTTGGGGGATCAAGTTGATGAATTTCTAAATTGGGATACTAATATTAATAATCTAAGTAGCATAAATTACGGAATAAGAACTGTAGCCCGTTAAGTATATGAATGAAGAAACCGTCAAGATTTTATACCATGCTAACTTTGAGAGCGTTATGAGATACGGTATCATTTTCTGGGGTGGAAATTTGAAAATAAAGTCGGTATTTATTTCACAAAAAAAAGGTAATCAGGATCTATTTGTCGTCTGAAGTTTAGGAAATCACGTAGGGGAAAATTTAAAAATTTGTATGTACCTATTGACTGTTTATGGTTTATACATTTATGAATGTTTACTATTTGTTTAAAAGAATGAGAATAATTTTGTTGTAAGTGGGGATTATAATCATAATACAAGAACCCTTGATCTGATTTCTCCACAACATAGGTTAACAATGATGGAAAAAGGTCCGTATTATATGTGTGTGAGATTCTATAATAAGTTACCTATCCATTTGAAAAATTGTGTTGATCAGGAATATGTTAGTTCGATTGGAACCATATTCTTTGGGGGATTATTTGAATTCTGTAAATTTGTCATGATTTATTTCGGTTTATTTTGTGACGTCATTTCATTTCTCATGTAATATGTATGTGAAATCTGAAATAAAGGAGATTACTTACTTAGTACATGAATTCAAAAGGAAAATTTTAATTCATGAGAGTGTGGAAAAATACTTATATGGCATGGTTATGAGGTTGACAAAAATCTACAAACTAAAAATAACTTTACATATACCTACAGGGTGCGTCAAAAAAAAATTAC
This sequence comes from Adalia decempunctata, assembly GCA_951802165.1. Lineage (NCBI taxonomy): Eukaryota > Metazoa > Arthropoda > Insecta > Coleoptera > Coccinellidae > Adalia > Adalia decempunctata. Next base: position 36,153,061 of record OX637701.1, on the reverse strand, counting down.
GGAAAAACATGTGGTTTTTTAAAAAACGATTATTTTGTAAAAAATGTAGCCATTTGAAAATCAAATTTCAGGAAACAGAAATATACAGGGTGTTCCATTTGAAAAAATCGAGTCATCGTATTTTTAATTTGAGCATATTGGTAAATTTATATTAGACACTGTGTATGAAACTTCAGATGTTCACCGAATGATGAAGAGCTGATACCCTAAGCTACCTACTGTAAAAAATTCGTTTATCTAGATGGAACACAGAGGATGCTATAAGAATTTTGATGAACCCCTTAAAACACTAAATATATCCTAAAAATACGAATTATGCGGCAACGCCGTAATGAAATTTGAACAATGAGGTATAAGTAAAAAGCTCTTGTTGTCCTCGAAAGAATTATGCCATGAAATATAGGGTTTACAATTCAAAAAAAATTCAAGTTTTTCCGTCAATTTTTTGACTCACCCTGTATATGTAAAATTATTTGTAGTTTGTAGATTTTTGTCAACCTCATAACCATGCAATATAAGTTTTTTTCGACACGGTAAAATTTAGCCTTGCTGACGCAGCCTGTATGATTCAGTACCAGTTCATTATGTTAGAAGTTTTGAAGATAATCAGAATAGAGGTTTCGATGGATCTCAAGCATGTAAAAACAAGTCCAATATGTGCAAGTTCGATGTATTGATGAGTCGTGGGAATGTTGTTCCTATAAGTGTACATGGTTCATGGTGGACTAAGTTAACAAATAGGAAAACACCAGATAATGTTCTCAAGTTGTTTTCACTAGATCAAAAATTATCACTTCCTATAAATCGGAATAGTATCTCTTTAGTTAATAATAATCACTGATATTGAGGGGTTCATACACGGCTTTGGTTGTGTGGGTGAGGATTGTAAGAATGGATTTAAGTTGCGATTGTGTGGTATTGTGCACAATTTCTTGAATAGGAATAGCATACAACGATATGAGAACAACGTAACTAGGATGGTGTCTAATCGGTATAGAGAAACCATGCAGTTCTTAAATAACCATCCTAACATTTCTGTAATCAAAGCAGAATAGCAGATAAAGGCAACTGTTCGGATTACAAGATAAAGATGAACACATTACCTCCTGATCAGACCACATATAACAAATTGAACGGTGATCCTACTTCCAGAATGCAGTTGAAGTCTAATAAACTAATTGATTATCTCCAACACAAGGGTCATCACTAACCTGCATTCCTTAAAATTGAAAATGAATAATGCGGTTCCACCTAAAGTTTATGGATTTGTAAAAATCCATACAGTCGACAAACCCCTTAGACCTGTTGTTTAGTGTTGTGGAGGTCCTACTTGTAATTTGTCAACATTTCTGGCATCAGTCCTGAATAATCTCAGACACAAATTTCAGTATTCTGTGCCGAATTCCTTTGCCCTTCTGGTCCAATCCCAATCACATGATTCTGTCGAACTATGTGCTCATTAGTTTTGATGTTCCTTCCGTATTTACGAATATTCCACATGTGTTGTTACAGTTGATCGATGATCACTGGCTGGATATGGAATCTAGAGTTGATCTTACTAAGGAGAGGTTGGTGAATTTTGTAGAGTTTGTGTTGGCTAATAATTATCTCCAATACAATGGTGAGAGGTATGGATAGATTGAAGGTATCGCCATGGTTAATCTAGCTTCTTCTGTGATGGCTGAGATGGTGATTGATGTAGTGATAAGATATGTCTTTGTGGTTCACATTTCCTGGTACCTTTCATGCGTGTGTATGTTGACGATATCACAATGTGCATTCCACAAGACAGAATAACCGAGACACTGAACTTGGTTGATGGCTTTCATGACAGGTTGAAGTTTACATACGAATTGGATGTAGAAAATAGGATCCCATTTTTAGATGTATGGCTAATTCGTCATAATAGAATAATAACCTATCTATATTCAAAACCCACTTCATCAGGCAGGTTGATGAACTATCAATCAATGCATCCCAGGTCACAGAAGACTGCAATCGTTGAGTCCATTAGACACAGAGTTTTAAATTAGAGTTACCCTTCTTCCCATGGCAGAAATTTCAGGTCTCAATCAGACATAATACAGCAAAATGGATATCTCAGGAGTTCAGTTAATACATTTTTTTTCTTCTTCAAATGATATTGTTGCCCCGAAGAATGGTCCACCCTCATCCAGGGGTCAACTTGTTTCAGACTTATGAACATACCGGGGCTCTATCAAGACTTTGTAGATACCGGGATCTGGTGAGAGATATGAGTTAATTTTTCATCCTATCTCTATAACACTCTGGGCAGGAATTTCACCAAATTAAAAGACCCTGTTATTAGAGAGAAAAAGTCAGGGTTAATTGACAAAATAAGTGATGAGTGCCAGTGATGAGGTTGGACAAACGGCACAATATTTAGAATGCAGGGTGGATCAACATAGAAGGGATTGTATACGCTCAAAAGATTCAACAGCTTTATCAGTGCATGCTCGAGCGGGCGAAGACAATTTTAATCAAATGCTTTATATGAAAATAACTCTTAATATGTACTGTAAATTATTGGACTGATTTAGATGGACTTTAATTTTCTTATTTGAATTCAATGAATGAAATTAAGAGTCTTCAGCCTTCAATATAGAAAACGTATACCGCCAGATGGCATTAATTTTTATTTTTTGGATTATTCAGCTCAATAGAACAAATGTTGGGGCGCAGGGAATAATAACAAGAAATCCTACCCTGAACTAGATCTCACACTGACTGTATAATACACTAATTTTCCTTCACCAGTCATCTAGGATATTGGATACCTGCAGGGCGTGTCATTTAAAAGAAATTCAATTCCATGTAAGAATCCACAATTGTAAGAAACAATTAACTTTCACTAATCGACGGCTAATAAAATCCTCAATGAAATGTCTTTGGTAAAAATGGATATTTATCATTTCGAATAGAAAAATTCAAGGAAATAAATTTCGCGAAAACAACACATTGTTGTAATATTATTTACAAAAAAACGGTAAATTTTGAAAGAAAAAGGAGGTAGACATTTGATTAACTAAATGATAGACTTCAATACTGAAATGAAAAAACACAAAAATATTTGTTCATTTTGATGATGGAAATGTTGAAAAATTACCAAAAATGATGGGGAATATCCTTTTCATTCATTTAATACTTATAATTGTCTATTTTTAGCTTTATAAAGGCTACATATTAGCCGAAACGTTGCTGGGAGAATAATAAATATATTGTCCACACCTTGTTCAAAATAATTTCTGTTTAACTATTTTATTCAAAATGTAATACAAGCATGCATATACAAGGTGTTCCTAAATAAGTGTATCAACGGTCAACTGTAGATTTCTAATGAAAAATAACATTTTTTTTCTTCCATTTTTTCCTTCGGGTCTACGTTTCAGACATACAGGGTGTCAAACATTTATGTTTCTTTTCAGTTTTTTGCTAATATCTCACGAACCGTTTGAATCACAGAATTGAGATTCTGCTCACACTTTGTCACTAATAATGGCTACTTTCTTGCATTTTGCCGGTGGCGGAGATATTGAATTTATACAAAGATTTTACCCCAACTTTTACATCACTGGACAAATTTGCATTTGCACAGCAAATTCTGATGCGCCAATGTGTATTACATAAAAAAGGTACTCCATTTCTCTTGAAAACGATTCACTTTAGAATAATGAACCAGGAGTACCTTTTTTCATGTAAAACACATTGGCGCATCAGAATTTGATGTGCAAATGCAAATTTGTCCAATGGTGTAAAGGAACGGGGGTAAAACCTTCGTGCAAATTCGATATCTCCGTCACTGGCACGTCTAATAAAACCGAGTACCTAAGTGTAAGAAAGTAGCTATCATTAGAAACAATGTGTGTGCTAAACTCAATTCTGTAATTCAAAGAGCTCCTGAGATATTATCAAAAAACTAAAAAAAATATATTGATAGTTGACAACGTCCATGTTTCTATAGTAGTAAAGCTTTCACTACGAAAAAAATATTTATTTTTGGCACCCAGTATCTCGGAAACGTAGACCCGGAGGAAAAAATGGAACAAAAACATATACTCATTTAGGAACATCATGTACCTAGATATTTTATTTGAAAAAAAAATGTTATTTCATTTTGTTTTTTTTTTGGGATTGCTTCAAGCAACAGCATTTTCTTCTAATTTTTTAAGACTTACAATTTCACTTATGCCATCATTTTGATTTCAAAATGGGTTCAATTTATGGGTACCTAATGCATTAATACGAAAGATCGAATTGGATTAGAAATTGTTTTTCTTCAAATATCGTTATTAATTAAGTTGAATCGTGTGAAGATTTCAATATTACGAACACGTCAGATCACACTATTTTTTTGACCCAATTTTAATTCATCTATTAGTGGAGATAGTGGAGGATTACAACAAGATATAACCAATCCATCTTCAGTCTATCCACAAGTTTCGTCATTAAATGTACTACCCCCTCAGATGTAGGACTATTTGCTTCGATATTTTCAGACCAGATGCAGTTTTATAAGGCAGAAGGTTTCCATTATAAGTCCGTCTCATCGGCACTATATATTTGGTGATCAGAGAGATCTAACTTGTTTCTTGCAACTCATTTGTGAACAGTTCAACCAGATCTGGCTGTGAAGATAATTTTTCACCAGAAATTTTGAGTATTCTTGAAACCATCCATCGCTCTCATTGAAGCTTTTTGTTTTGACCCAATTTTAATTCATCTATTAGTGGAGATAGTGGAGGATTACAACAAGATATAACCAATCCATCTATATACTCTTATCCTTCGGTGATGTGATGTGATATTATATTGTTTATCCTGATTACTCCTAGGTCCCCTCTGAAACTACAAGTTTCGAGGCTTGTGCCGAGTTCGGAGTATACTCCATTCACTTTTATAAAGTAGCCCGGTTGGCGCTGGAATTCTGACACATTTCACCGCGTATATTTTGAAAATGTTAGGCTATAGTCATTCTTCTGTCAGATATGAACGCAACGTTGCCGTTTCTACATATAAATCGTAGAAATTACGTATTTATCAAAATGTTTATTTACTTCAGGAAAACAATGAATTTGAGGAAATATTATGTGAATTCAATAATTCCAAAGACCTGACGAATATTGAAGAAACTTTTTTCTCTGTTAATACTGGAAATATTTCACGTGTAGGAGCATAAACATGATTGTCATTCAGTTATGCTATTTTCTTGTACGGAAATCAAGAACCGAGTGTTGAAATTTTACTGAAAAATAATGGACAGAATAGTCCGTTACTTTGTGATAGTTCATTAACCCGACAGAAAAACTTTTGGACAAACAGAACAAACGGACGTATGGAAATCCCCACTTTTCAAAATTCTCAAGAAATAACTTGAAATACTCCAGTATGAAAACGTGGTGGTACTACGAATCTTGTGTCACAGTTAAACCTTAAAAGAACTAACTCCATTAACAAAGTTAAAAAAGAGTAAATAGAAAGTAGACTTGGCAATGTCGCTTGAATTTCACTAGTGCCAACCTGCGTCCGTTTTAAGTAAAAGAACTTGATAAACCTAAACCACGGCCAACCATGATACTTTATAAAAGTGAATGGAGTACAAGCAGTTGTGTTTTGTGTAGGATTTGTTACTGACTGTCTCCTTACGCCACCTTAGGCACAGCACTGTTAATTTTTGACCCAACAGTGAGAATGGTGGCCCCTACCAAGACTAGAAAATTTCTTTCCTAGCTCGGGATTGAACTTCGGACCTTTGGGTCCTAATTCCAATGCTCTACCACTGAGCCAAGGGCACTCATCTATCAGTATATCCACAATCTTCGCCATTAAGAGTACAACCCCCGATTTCAGTCATCACAGTTATGTACTAAAATTGTATGCAAGCCACTGTAAGAAAGCTATGCGCAGATCAAATTAATTTGTAAAATCGAATTCATGTTTTCAACAAGTATTTCTGAAATTACTCGCAAGTGACTATGTTAGAACACTTACCCTTATATGATTTGAAATTAAGAACAATCGGAGATTTTCGATTGGATTTGAATAAATTCAATATGATAATTGTCGCAATTTAATTTGCACAATTCCAAAACCCTCCTGCAATCCACGGTTTTTTGACCAGATTCAGCTTTGTTATGTTCAGCGAATCTGCTTCGTTGAACTTAAATAAGGTCTTCCTCGGTAAGTCTCTCATGTTGTATCGATTGAATGGGTTAACATTGCGATTACTTTCCATATTAAATATTCGGTTGGCAGTGTATTGCTTGATCACAGTGTCTTTATAAGACGAGGTGAAATCTTCATTGTAACATCTTCTTGACAGTTTTTTCATCGTTTCTAATTTGTAAAATGAATTGTAAAATATTAGGCAAGCACCAACAATCTGAAATAGAAAGAAACAATTAGGTTGGAGTCTCTGAAGAAGAATCAATAAATCATGTTGTGTATTGTATGAAAGGTTGGCCTATAAGAAGTAAAAAATTAAATTCCGAATTGAAATACTGTTATAAACTGACAGGTCTGAAAGATAATATTTACCTATCAGATAATTTGTTATTTTATAATCATAAGGTTGTTGTTCCTTTCAAACTTAGAGTTGAAATGCTCAAATTAATTCATTCAGAACATTTTGGTATTGAAACGTGTAAATTGAGGGTTCGTGAAATACTAATTTGGCCAGGTATGTCTGGAGATATTGAAAATATTGTTTCAAATTGTGAAATATATTATCTCAACTTCATCGAGCAAATAATCAAAAGGAAACGCTTGTCCCCCATAATATTCCTCAAAGACCATGGGAAATTTCGTTCTCAGATTTTTTCGAGTATAAGTCAAAAAACTATTTCATCATTGTAGACTCCTTCTCACACTGGCTTGAGGTCTTTCAGACCAAGGAAAAAACAGCAAAAACAGCAAGGTAGCGTTTCCAAAGTTTGGTGTTCCGGATATTAGGATTCCGATAATATGCCTTACACTGTGTAGAATTCAAAAATTTCTCTAGGGCATGGAATTTTGAAATTGAATTGTCCAGCCCTCATCATCACGAATCCAATGTTTTCGCAGAAAAATATGTACTTAGCTATTGCCAAAAACATGTTGAAAAAAATGAACAATTAAAAATAGAGGAATTACAATACTACTTGTATAGAAATTATGTCCAAATTAATTCAAAATTCAGGTAAAACCCAACAATTATACAACAAAAATGCGAAAGAATTACCAACTCTTGAGAAGAATGACGATATATTGTTCAGGAAAAATGATAAATGGAATAAAGGAAAAGTAGTCAATAGATAATATGACAAGTCGTATATAATAAAAGACGAAAATGGCAGAATATTCAGAAGAAATAAAAAATTGATGAATAAAACTAATGTTAGTATTAAGATATAAGATCCATATCAGGCAGATTTACTATATGAAACTTCCATATTAACTAATTAACTAAAGGATGAAAGCAAGAACTGTTACAGTCCTGGTGCAACAGTGCCGCTAGATCTGCGCTTGTGCGGCAATATTGAGAATAAAAATATTTTTTAATTCTGTCTCTCTTCGACACATCGTATTTTGTCGTGAAACGTATGTTCTTCTTAACTTCATGTGAATAGTTTCGATCATAACCTCACAATTTCATGTGAAATGTTTCAATCGCTTTATTCCGTTTTCTTCGAGTCCTAAATATCATTGTTAACTACTATTCATATTTTAGAATTGAACTGAGGTTATTTAACAAGTTGAGTGCCACCATAACTTCTGAAAAAACTGACCCAGTGGCCACGATTTTTTTTTGCATATTCATCTTCTCTGGTGTTCAATTGAATGAAATAAATATATGGACCATCAATTTTCTCATTTTTTATGTACTTTTGTTGGTATAGACTGCATAGACTTGCATTTTCGTCGTCTGATGGATAAGCGATATTGCATAGTTTATTCAGTCTTGGCTTAGATTGCAAGTGTGAAAAAATTACGCGCTGTCTCATGAAGAGAAAAAAGCAAAAATGATCAAACTGTGGCAGAAGATGCATGTCTGATGAAGAACTGAACGAGTTAGAAGATGTTTCCGAAGCCGATGATTCAGCAGATGAATAACATCCAGATGAAGATACGTCCGATTCCGAAATGGATACAGCTCTGCCAAAATAAAAAAATGAGGACAAATGCACAAAATATAGATACGGCGATGTGTTAATTGCTACCAAAAAATTTTCGCCACAACTGATAGAAGAGATACTGCTAACAGAATATTCACTACATAAAAAAACTCAAACCCTCCTAGATAATAACATAATGCATCATATCGCAGGCCAAACACAAAATTTGTCGTAGTAGACCATGCTCTACTCTATACATCACTTTCCACCTGTAAACGTGAGACCACTGTAGAAATACGCGATTTAGATATGCGTCGTTGGTCGTGAAACCAGAGTGGTCTCACGCGGCTAGCCGCTCCCAAAAAAGTGTGATACCTATGTGGTCTCACATGGCACTCAACGTGTTAAGTGACACATTTTTATTCTCGATATCTATTTTCTTGTTGTCTTTCAGAATAAACATAACCTTTTCATTTCTCGCAGTTTTTGAATTTCCAGTTGACGCAAGCGTACAACTCAATGCTTACCAAAGATTTGGCTTCACTTTGTTACTATGAAAAGCAGGGGTATAATCCATATTGATGTTATTAGATATATGTATGAAATGTATTAAGTTCTAAATTTAGGTTAAGATTTATATAAATAAAAAAAATGTGAAAACGTGTTCTGTATTGAAAATAAAGATGAAGATATTTTGTGGCAATGTTCTATGACCACAGAATATCAGGCTAGCCTCGAGGCTTGAGAGGTTAGACATTATCAAGTCAAAGGCAAGTCACAAGTGGTCACAAGCAATCCTAAAAACATCAATTACTGTAAGTAAGAATTATTAGATGTTCTGTGGTAAGTGGTAAGAATTCAATAGATCCCATGGCCTGACCTGGTGGATGCAAAAGGATTGTTTGCGACCCAGTGGATGGTGTTTGAGGAGAAGAATTCAGTAAAATAATTACTTTATTCGAAGTGTATTTCTAACATTCTAACCCAAATGTAAAATACAACAAATCAAATAAAAATTCCGCATCTCCAAACCTATTCTCTATTGGGCTAAAATTTCTTGTGAGTAGCAATGAAAAAATTGAATGAATTACAGAATTACCCAAAAAAAATCGTGATCCTCGTTATATTAGAAATTTGGGAAGTTATTTTTATCTGGAATATTAGCAACATTCAGAGGATTTACTTCTTGAATGGAGATCGCTCCAGCTGGGAATTTGTACGAGCCAGCAAAAGCTCCAACCATCAGGTAACTGCTTTTATGAATGTGTTGATATATTAATTTTCCTCATGAAATTTCTATTTAAATATTTTTTATGCTTACATTATGATTATTCTGAATTTCAACAGTAGATACGACAAAACATTCTTTCAATTTATTAAAATCTTTGACACTCGGAATAAAAATCTTTCAGAAGAAGGGATAAACTTACTTGGAATGAACTCATAAGCATTTCCTGGCTGTTGGTCCAAGATACCAGTGCTGAAAAGCTCCAACATAAAATTTGATTGATCTTTATGCTTGCTGGAGTCTGTTCCTTTGGGAATAATAGTATATGCATAAAGAAACCAACGGAACAAAAAACTTTGAGGTTGACATATTCCACAGAGGTCGAAAGAACACTTGATGCAGAAATCAGTTGAGTACCAAGTAGAATTTGGCATGATATTTTGAAAATAATCAAGATAGTCAGGATACCCTGAATCCTTTTAAGCACCTTCAGAAAATGTGAGTTTGTTTCATTGGCATTCGATTTTTTCATAAGCTTTTCACAGATATTTATTCCCTTTTTCGGAATGTTGTAAAAGAGGTCAACAAACAAACTGGCCTTCTCTCTTAACAAGGTGATTGCCAAAAAACGGCGGCAAGGTGAACATAGTTTATATGCTATTTCCAGTTGAATCCTGAAATTAAGAACAATTAATAAACATGAAAAGCATATACATTCCAAAAATTATGTGAAACAAAAATTACCTGAAGCGTTCTATTTCTTTATCATAATTTTCTTCAACTAAAGGAGTGAACATTGCTAGCTGAGATATTTTCAGCTGCTGATTGTGATTGCAAGATGTGCAAAGCCCATTGGAGTTTTCGGGTGAGTTTGTTATGGGTGTCTTAATCGATCTATGCTGGTCTTCAATGATCTTATTGTAACCACCATCTTCTGTGAAACCATTGTACTGAGTACAATGTACGCAGTCAAAACACTCAAAACAATTTCTGCTGTCATATGGAACCCAGCTCCATTTGTTGCAGAACCAACAATTCACAGATATTGGGAAACACCTCCTGTTTGAACACAAAATAATCGCAATAACATATTGAATCAAAATTTCAGTTAATAATAAATAAATTAGTAGGCATAATGTGCCAGTAATGTATTTAAGTTTCAGCAATAAAGATTAATATGATTATCAGGAACAAAAGAAATGTTGTACAACTCTCCTCCTACTATAGGAACACAAGAGTATGTAACTCAAATCGATGCCAGTAAAGAGCTTTCCTCCAACTAATTAGATATTGGTATCATAACGATGTTGCAATAGAGACAGAGGAATTTGTTCATTCTGTAGATTTCTACTAGCAATAACTGAGGAGTATGTATTTCAAGAGAACTAGAACATACAGAAAGGGGCACCCCTCATCACAACACATCAAATATCCATGCCACTGTGGAAAATGAGGTGAAAAAAAACAATTCAGAAAAGAAGGAAAAATATCAGACCAACTAGGTTTGGAACAAACAAGGTGGCAGAAGGTGATTCTAATAAAGGTTTTCTGGGCCAAGGAAAAGGGCCATGTTGAGTTGCAAGCTCAAGTACCTCATATAATCAAAAATCCATAGAGAGAAATGTTAGTCAAATCATAGATGCATAGAACACCTGGTGTAACGACTCCCTACTAAAAATCGTGACCAAAATTTGTAGATCAAAACGGCATCCTATATTTCAGATTTTGGTCTAGTTCCGGAATAAATCCGCAATATTTATCGGTCGTGGCGCTACTGCGGCAACGACAAAAAAGGCGACCCCTTTCGGGAGAAATGAAAAGCCGCACAAAATATCACATTTTCGATCGACAAGAAAGTCTTAAACAAAATCTAATCAGTGCCAACACCAGGTATTTCTATGCATCTATGTCAAATCCATCAAAATCTACAATCTATCGGAAATAGTATCGATGGTTTTCAGCATTTCCTTTCAACTCAACATAGCTGTAAAATTGTTTGTGTGACAGAACACTGAAAAAGTGTAGATGCAAAAGTTGAATAACTCCAACCTAATTTCATGGGTATGCAGATCCAAAGGAAAACATGGTGGTGAAGCAATATGTGTGTAAAAGAAGGAAGAAATTAGAAGAGTTTTCCATCATTGGCCAATTCGAGTGTGGTGCTGTTGAATTGTGTCTGGTCAATGAAAGTTTTATTGTGTTGGCAGTGTACAGACCAAGTAGTGCAGGCAGTGATATGGACGTGTTTCTGGCTCGTCTAGAAGAAGTCCTCGCGGTGGACGAAAATAAATATGTTATGGTAGCTGGAGACTTCAATATTGACCTCTAGTGAATACCAGTAGGAAGACAGAGTTTCTTACTTTCATGAGTTTTTTTTCAACTCTTTCCCACAATCAAGGGTTACACATAGTAAGAGTACTTGCTTAGACAATATATTTATTAATTTTGAGGCTAATGCTGTTTCAGATCATTTTGGTCAAAAAATAAGTTTCAATGTTGCTATAGAACAAATTGACAACCATAATTCTGTCTATCGTAGATTTTATAGTGATAAGGGAAAAATGAATTTCAGAATTGATCTGCAACAGGAGGAATGACAGTTGATGGATGTTGATCTGCAAATTGCAATGGAAGGGAGGCTTTCAAAACATGTTTGTCCCGCGTTTTTGAAAAACATTTTACTTTGAAATTGTTTAAGTACAGAAAAAAATGAAATTGAAGAACTATTTTGATATGTACCAAGGAAGTCAGAGATAGTAAATTGAACATTTTGCTGACATTGAAATCATGTGATAATTCTTATAAAGTGTTATATTATACTGAAAAACGTAATTATGACAAACTTCCAACAGCAGCTAGGGCTAATTAACATAATCTGAAAATTCAGTCATATGATAACAAGAATAAAACTATGTGGTCTATTTGAAATTATATTAGGGGCACAGAATATAAGAACATTTAGATATTATAACAATTCCCATTCTGTTAAAAATATTAGATGATAAGGAGATTTCTTGTTATTTATCAAGTAACCCCGATCTATTAATTTACAGCTAACAAATCCTGATGGAATTGTCATAATATTAAGAAAAATAAAGAATAAGTAGGTACTGCAGTGTATTGAATCTGACTGACTGTAATATCAGGATTGATAAATCAGTAAATTTTCTGGAAGTTTATCTGGATAGTTTCCTGAAATGGTCGTTTCACAAAGAGGTACTTGGGGAAGCTATGTCTAGTTGGATTTACTATTTAAGCATTGTCAATATATTTGATTGTAAATAATTTACATTGTTTTATATAATGACTTCACAAAATGGAATATGTATATACAGAGTGGGCAACTCCATTTTCTCAAATGGAACACCCTGTTGAGTTTTCTACATTTGACAAGCTCTTTTTTCCCTCACTTTCAAAATATATCATGTTTAGTCTACCTCTCATATTCTGAGTAAGAATATACAGGGTATCCCATTTGCAAAAATGAACTTGCATTCAATACCTATGTTGTTCACCCTGTATATATTCCAAATGACGTAATCTTTTTAAAAAAACCTATATGATTTCGTACAATTTTTGTATAATATATTTTCATGTATCTGTTTTAGTAACAAAGTTAGAGGGAGGGTCATTTTATAGAGAAAAACTCGGTACATATTCAAAATGGCTTATATTTAATCATGTAGGGGAGTATTCAGGGAGAATAATATGTTGACTATTATTGGTATTTATGTATTTGAATGCCTGATGTTTTTCTTCAAGGACAGATATATTTTTTCGATTCACACTTGTAAGGGCCGGCATTATAAAGGGCACGTTCAATCGGAGGTTACTCAAACGAGGATGGCAATTCAACCATCGGTTGAAAAAATTCGGTATTATAAACGTCTTTGCGGCCTCGATTGGACAACCTCGGTAATCTTTAAGTTCAATTCATAGTTCATATGTGAGCTTCATTGAATAATTGATCATTCATCGATCTGCTAGAAGTGCTAGATGGGATCGGTGTCATCAAACATTACTTTAGAGTATTTTCAAAATTTTCTATGACGGGAATTACCAAATTTCTAAGCATAGCAACTTGAAATATTGAAGAAAAGTAATGCTTTCCATATCTGAAGCATTCCGTATTTTCACAACCCTTTGAAATAAACATGCACTTGTACACTTGAATGTTGTTATTGCAAAAATAATTTAGAAGTTGTGACTTTCATACATTTTGAAATATAATACATTTTCCCAAAGAGTTTCCAGCATCATAAAAGTGGCGACGAGATTTTGAAAAATAACACAGACCAGTGAATAACCATGTCAGAGCAGTTCAGAAAAACCATCACCGAATTCATCAAAGCTCAACAAGTCCGAACGCAACTTCAACAGGATCGATGAAAAGTCAGCAAGAATTTCTTTTACTTCTGTCTCAGAACTTCAAGTCAAGTGAAGTTCTACCCAAAACTGCTGAAGTAAGTGAGGAATTTCGTATGCAAACTCTAGGCAATGGATTCACTCAATTCCACTATGCTCCAGAAAACAATGTAACTTTTGAAGGATGGTACCAACGTTATGAAAGTTTCAGATCCAGCCAAGGTAAGACTTTCACTGAGAAAACTTGACACTTAGGTTCAACAACAATATATCAATCTCATTTTGCTTGAGGAACCTAAAGAAATCGATTTCAAAAATACAGTACCAAACTCAGAAATATTTGGAACGAAAACCTCTATCTTCAACATCCGCTATCAATGTATGAAACTTGCCAAAAATAGTGCTGAAGATTTTATTGTATAGACTGCAATAGTAAATAAGTTCTGCAAAGAATCTGATATCTGGAAAGTAACAGTTGATCAATTCCAATATCTTATTTTTGGTTGTGGACTTCAGTCAGGCAACGATTCAAAATATCTCAAACTTCAAGAGTTAACTTCTGAATGTCGATTGTATTCTCAATTCGATAAAACGTTCTCACACAACAGTAGTAAACACAATTTCTCAAAAGAAGAAATATTCTTTGCCGAGGAAGTCGCATGATTCCAAGCATACATTAATTCTCACGAATGCCAAACCAATCAAATTCACACGCTTCCGAGTGCTTCCGAGTGCACCCGAGTGAAAGATCGTGAGAAGAGTAGCCAAGCCGTTATTCAGATCGCGCGTTTTGTGGTTTTGTCTTTTGTCGTTCTTCAAGAATCAATCTGATAGTGAAAACGTTTGGAACTTGGAACAGTTTGATTTTTATTGAATATAATATCTAGCAAAATCTATTACAATTTCTCATTATGGACGCCAAAGTAAGTAGGTATTTGCATGGTGGTTGTCTTGCTGAAGTTTCATATAAATGCTCGACTTCATTGCAGAGTGCATGGGCGTACCCAGGGAGGGGGCAGGGGGGCAGCTGCCCCCCCCTAGAAGATAAAATAAGTGTTAATTTTCCTGGTTTCCTGACAATAAACCTGACCGACCATCTTCTCAGGTATGAGCTGCCCCCCCTAGCTGAAATCCTGGGTACGCTCTTGGCAGAGTGAATCCACTTGCGGCATATTATGTGGAAAAGAGTTTACCAGCGTATCAGTTAAGAACTCCGGACACATAATGATGATTCCGCTAAAGTGGCAACATATTTTGTGTTCTCTTTGTTCTACTCATGAAAACCAGGAAACATATATGATCATTTGAGAATAATTCATGATGTACTGATCAAACAGAGTGTTTTGATTTTCGGGAACCGAGAAGAATTTGAAACCTGGCGAGGAAAGGAGAAAAGTGTTGATTACGTTTTGGCGAGGACTAAAAGTATGAATAAGGGTTTGAGGGGGAAACAGTAGTTAACTACTATTGTAACAGGAGTAATTACAGAGGTAGGTTCTGAATATTTTCCATGTGAATAGAAACAGGGAAATCAACATCGTCCATTTTATTGTTCTGCAGTCTATTTTTCTACTTACCACTGTATGGAGTTTCGTTTTGTATATAAATGATATTATTACAGATGTATTGTTTTCTTCTTTCTTACAAATAATAAAATATACCTTTTCAGTTTTTATTCATTATTTCCATTTGAAACAATATCAAACATTGTTTCTGTATGATTGATATTTCTTACATTTCCTCCATCCAAGAAAAATATGATACAACATACAGTTATAGGTATTGCCATATTACAAAATATGCTAAATTACCTACCTACTTAAATTCCCACTTTTGAGGTTTTTGTAAGCGCATAATATATTTGTGCTTTTTCTAAATGGGACACCCTGTATATTTCTACATATTTCGATAAAGATAACTCTTTCAAAACTATAGCATATTTTGATGTTTTTCTGAAATCACATTCCAGAATGAACCTCAGGTAGACTTTGGTGAGTGGGACTGACATGTTTCACAGCAGAAAGGTAAACACAAGAATACGAAAATTATAAGAAGTGGGACATTTGATAGTCCAACATTCCAAAGCTTATTCAAGAGATAAATTGAAGTATCTCAGATATGACTTCTGAAAAATATCAAGTATGCTATATATGTATTTTAATTTCAAGTTCTAGTTTCTATGAAGAAATATATAAACATATGGGTGTCTCATTTGAAAAATTTTCATTTCTAGGTATATCTCAAAATATCAGTTTGCAGTGAAAACAATTAGGTAACACACTGATAAACAAATTGCTTCAGTAATGTTTTTAATGAAATAGAACATTTCTAACAGAAAGCCCCTATTAGACTCCCACATTTTTGGTATCAAATTTCGTACGACCTCTCAAAGGTGAGAGAGAATTCCGAAGAATTCTCAAGGAGTCTCTTTGTCATCTTTGACAGTTCGTACGAAATTTGGCACCAAAATTATGATAGTCTAATACGGCCTGAAGGGAAGTTAGAATAATTAATATCTCACACATAAATACTTCGTAGAACTCCCGTGCGATAACTTATGTGCCGACACTTAGCGCAAGTTCGAAGCAAATTAATTTCAAATTCGCGCCGAATTGACCACGCCCACATCGTGGTTGATTGGCTAGGCATTCGTGAGAATTAATGTATGCTATGATTCCAGAAAGAACAATCACAGGGAACTGAACGTACACTTAAACGGAGACATCCTGCTGGTTTCGTGGCCAGATGCATTTCGCCAAAAATTGTACCTATCAGAATCCCACATGTCAAAACTGCATGAAGATGGGTACTGTGACAGAAATAAGGGGAGGGAGGATTAGAATAATGCACTTCAACTTCACCAATTCCCTCTTCCAACTATACAGATGATAGTTTTTCGAGATAAGCCAATTTGAAAATATTCAGCATCATCGACTTGTCTGATCCATTTCTACAAGTTGAGGTCCATGAAAATGCAAGAATCACAATCAACACTCATAAAGGCTTATTTTCCTACAACATGCTTCCATTTCAGTAAAGTAGCTCCAACATTATTTCAGCAAATTATCGAAACTATGGTATAAGGACTGGAAGGAACATATATCGATGACATTATAGTTTCAGGAAGGACTGCACAAGAGCATCAACAGAGCTTCATACATTTTGAAATATAATACATTTACCCAAAGAGTTATTATTAATATTATTATTATTAACTTTGATGGTAGTACCTAGGTAGTACTGTGATAGAATACCGTTACTTTTACCCACTAAAAACTTGATTTGAAGTAATAAAGTGATTGAAGTGAATTGAACAAAATATTTCCTTCTAAGAAATTAAATGATTGTGTATGCATGCACTGGCGGATACAGGGCGGGGAGGGGCATGGCCCCTCCCTTGAACCCCGAAATTGATGATAATCCCTTTATTAGTGGTCCTATAACGTTGGCAAAAAAATATTTCTATTCATGCCCCCCCCCCCCTGAAAAACTGGCTGAATCCACCAGTGCATGCATACATTGACTTCATTTCACTCTAGCTATCAGCGAAATATTGTGTAGTTTGAATTATACCAATCATATGAAATATGGCTAACAAATTAATTAGGAAAAAGACTCCAGAATTGGATAGGCATTCAAGACTCTTTACAATTACAACGTATAAATATAATAGGTAGGTATATAACATTGAATAAAATACTCACCTCAAATTCAAAAAAATTCGCAAAAATATTGATGAAAAGAAAGCAGGAATTTCCATTTTTTAATCTTTTAAAAGAAGCACGTGAATAGCGTCTACAACTAGTGTAAATGGCGAACCAACAACCAACACGAAGTTTTGGCGGGAATGGCGGGATGAATAAATTATCACAGACCAACAAATGTTGGTCTGTGAAATTATCCTCAAAAAACCAACATTCTTCTTCTTCCATCAAAACCCTAGTACAGGTTTATGGGCTTAACAAAAAACTAAAATCACCAGTCGCCTAGACATCGTCTTTGATTCAATAGGATCGACTCTCAAAAGTTGTATCCCAAATCTAGAAGACAACAAGCATGTGGATGACATTGACTCTTCTCAAATGATCCAAAAATCAACCTTTCAACAACAACTAAAATAAGCAGTTTCACCAAAGCCCAATTATACTACAGACTGAGAGACTCCCATTGGTCAATCCTTTCGCATCCGAAATATTTAAGTAATATCACACCGACACACCAGATAAAAATTTAGTGTTGGAATTAAAGATATTATATTTGAGAGAAAAATGTCAAAATTTAGAGCTTCAATGTTTTATTTGATGGAGTACATATAAAGCCTAAAATTGAATATCGCGGAGGTCGTCTTTTGGGGACAACAAATGATAGATAATCAGGTAGCTACAAAAATTCAGGCCTTCATGTTAAGTCACTGGCGGAACCAGACGGTTTTTCAGGGTGTGTGGCATCAATAGATAAAAAAATTTCACCAACGATATAGGATAATCACAGGATGAATAGATCCATGTATTTTTTACTCACTGAAGAATTTTGCCTCAAGAAACCGAATACCTATTCTGAATTTTTTGGAACTCAATACTACAGCTACCTCCCCGCTGTTGAGTTCTGGATTATTTGCGATGAAAGATTGTGATACTAATCGCAAACAAACGAAATGCTGTATTCCTTTCAATCCGTCATTTCGTTTTAAGTGTTGTTGCGAATACAAGTAATCCAAAATTACAGCGCTAAATGCAAAATGCCTGCAATATCGTATTATATCGGCCCGTGCTTCGCTACACTCCGATGTACAGTGACTCTAACAAGACAGTGGCGACAATTGGGCCTCTAAGCCCCGCCCATTCTGATTTAGCAATTTAATGGCGGACTAAATCAGAATCAGCTGATTAGTTTGACGTTTGACTTTCTATTTTATTTGGAATATATTTTGATTATATTCATTATTTGCTTGCGGAAAAATGACATTCTATTCTTTTTCTACACGTATATGCATGGGAATTTGGAAAAAGACGACTTTCGAAACGTGAATGCTCGTGGAAAGTAATAGTTTCGAAAGTTTGAAACGATAATAGAAAAAATGAAATAATCATTTTTTATTCAGAGGTATAAGAAATATAACATACCTTAAAATTCAGGTTTTATTATTTGAAATTTCTATATAAACAACAGATTTGCAGGACTGCCCCATCAACGAAGGTTTCATTTGAAGGAAAAATCAGAAGTGTGAAAACTGGAGAATATCCTAGCAATATTTAAGCACAGTTTTCAATATGACAAATTTATTTCATTATTTTAATGATTCACCAAGTCCATCATTATAGATATGTACATACATTATGAATTAGATGTTTCACGGTTGTGATATTTGAAGTAGATACTTCACAGGCTTTCGACCAGGGGCAAGATATTCAAATCAAAGTCAAACTGTTATTGGATCTATATAATTCGTTACAAATTGTGCTCCTGAAGAAGTTACAATTCGTAACAAAATATAGGTATAGAGCCAATAACAACTTGACTTTGTTTTGAATATCTTGCCCCTGGTCGAAAACCTGTGAACTAACTTAACTACTTCATACATTATCATATACCTATTCAAGATATATGATGATATGATATCGATTCATTGTAAAATAAAGAGAGTACACCAAAATTTCAAACTTATATTGTAATATTTACATATATCTATATATATACAAAATTAGACAATATAAATGTTGTTTGAGTAGTTACATACATTGATTAAGATTCAGTCCACTTCAAAGTAAATTACCAGCTACTGACTATAGCTATATATATATATATATATATATATATATATATTTTTTCGATTGTGATTTTTTCCTCTTCCAATTTATTTTCAATCGAAAGGAAATGAATCATTTAATGATTTTATCTTTTAAACTGTGGCAATTTGGAATATCAAATTTCAAATTCGCCATCTCATAAATTATATTTTTTTGTGCAATTTCTGAGAAGCATTTTGTACTTCCTAGCCCTGAGCTTTTCTCGTAAGTACATTTTCTCTAATTTCTTTAATTTTTCGGAGGAATCCAATGTTATGTTTGGTATTGGAGTATCATCGCTAGTAGTCTGAGGCGAAGAACTTTTGTTCAAATCCACCGGAGAAGTAGATGGATTATTTTCATCCTCATTGGATCGTATCAGGGATTTCTGATGACATATCATCTGGGGATAAAATGAAATCTCTTAATATCATGATTATACATGTAACTTTTTATGACCTGATTTACCTTCGTAAGTTTCAGTACTCACCTGAATGTAAAATATCTGGTTCTTCTGGAGATATTGGTTTTCTTATTTTTGGTGATTTTCTAACTCTCGCAGGTCGTGTAAATAAAAAGAGAGTAGGTACAGCATTGGATTTTAAAGCCCGTTTTCCGTCTACTCTAGTTTTCTCCCACATTTCTGGAGCAAGATGAACCTAAAATGTACGTTTTGTAACTTAAGAACAGACAGAGAATAAAATTAAGATCTTACCTCACACAAACAAGAATAATCCGTAGGCTTCCAATTTTCCCTCTTCATTTTTATCAAACACTGTTGCCTCCTCAATGGATCTTTGGGGAAATGTTTCATCAAAAAGCCTTTCTTCGCACGAGGAACGACTATGAGGGACGAGAAATACGATAATGCAGCGTGCTCGATCCTCGAGAATGCTAGGTTATATTTATCCACGATGTAAACAAAGAAATTTAGCAATTTAATGGCGGATTTCGTCACGTGAACCAATCAAAAACGAGACACTCCATTGTCGCCACTGTCTTGTTAGAGTCACTGTACTCCGATGGTAACAACGGCGACGTCTAACCCACAGAGTCTAACCTTCCGGCATGTTATTGTTAGATTACATAGGCTAGGTGTTCTGTGGGCTACGGTACTTATAAATATGTTCTGTGGGTTCCAGTCCAACAAAACAGCTGATCACCTTTTAAAGATGGCTGCTTGGAGTCTTGGACAAACAACAAACATTTGGGATCAGTATTTCTGCTTTCTGCTAGTGTGTTACTCTATTATTACTATCATTTTCTCTGAAGTTGAGTGTTGTGACTTGTGATACCAATTTTTGAGTGAATAAACATTGTGTGATATCAAAGGACTATCCAAATTGAGTAATTATTTAGTAAAATTGCAAACTGAAGATGTAGCTGTAGCACAAGATATCCCCAAAAATTTCTACGTATAAACAACTTGAACGTGAATATTTTATGCAATTTGAAAATATAGGAAAATGCAATTCCAAATTACAGAATGTGAACTGATTTATTGTTTATAATATGATATACAAATATAAAAATTATGTACATTGAAGAAATGATGAAGGTACAATTTGAAGACATTTTCAATTAGAATACAAAACTCACAAATATCAGGTAGGTACTGTAATAATGTTTTTAACACAATAGTATTTTTCAATTTCTTCTCAGTTTAATCAGCTCTTTAAATAGCTGATAACTAGGTATCTCCTTAACACTACACCTCATCTGCAAACCTTCCTAGTGATGTAATGATCAAGAAAGTGAGCACTGAGAAGAACTTCAGTACAATGCTAAGTAAAAGAGAGGATTGGGAAAAGGAATACACCAACTACAATCTCAAAGAAAATACACAGATGGTTCTAAAACCGCTACAGGAGCTGGCGCTGGGATTTACGGGATAAGTACCAAGTGTGCACTATCTTTAGGCTCCTGTACAAGCGTCCTTCAAACGGAAATACTTGCAATCAGAAGATGTCTAGATATAAACCTAGAAAGAAACTATCAGAAGTGCGATATAGCTATTCATACGGATAGTCAAGCTGCTATTAAAGCACTGAGCTCCTACGTCATTGACTCAAAGTGGATTTGGGAGTGCCGAAACAAACTCAATGAGGTAGGCAAGAAGAATAAGGTTTTTTTAATCTGGGTTCCCGGTCATTCGGGAATCATAGGAAACGAAGAGGCCAATATACTGGCCAGAAAGGGCGCACAAACGCCACTCACTGGCCCAGAACCCTTCTGTGGTATAGGAAAATGCACCTATAAGAAGGAGAAAACCGAAAGACAAAAACTCTGGCGGTATCCTCCGGAACTTTGAAACTGCTAGATCCAAAAAATATCTGGATCTCAGTAAAAACCAACTTCACCTACTCACTGGCTTTCTCACAGGACATTGTCGCCTAAAGAAGCATCTGTTGAGAACGGGTTTATCGGACACTGATGAGTGTAAATTTTGTGGGGAGGAGGAAGAAACTCATATTCACCTGGTTACGAAATGCTATGCCATTGCAAGCCAAAGGAAAGAGTGCTTTGGACAAGAAACTTGTAGAAGTGGGGAGTTATCCTCCTTGAAGCCGTCCCAGATACTGGATTTCATCAAATCTCTGGAACTGGAGGGCGAGCTGTAGGAGGCGCGATGATAACAGCTCTGTCAGGCCGTCAGGGGGCCCAATAGACCTTAAGGTCGCAGTGGACTGTAACCCCTTTTCACTATAACTATAACTATCTCCTTAACAAGCAATCCATCTAGTCGTATTTTATGGGTGAAATTGAAGTAGCAGGAATTCTATAGAATTCCACAATGCCGAGAGGTCTTCTACTTCACCAATTAACCACACAACAGAATATTAGCATAGACAAAAATGAGGCAATTGCATGAAAAAACAATGATAAAACAATCGGTTTGTTGTCTGTTTGCTCCATTGACTTAGAATCCGTAGACCAAGGATAGGGAAAAATCATGGGTCCTCAGATATGGAAAAAGATTAAACGATTTTTACGTAATCATTGCCATTTGATTGACACCAATGTTGACGCTTTTTCCAAAAAATTAACGGACTTTCTGATTTAATGTCTGTTATGAAATACAAGGAGAATTCACGACATACAGACAATTGCTTGAAATTCCGGATAATGTTACACCCGGCAAATAATAAACGTAGGTTCGATTCCTGTTCGGGGTGTAACTTTTTTATATCAAAAAAATTCTCTGTATGTCGTGAAATCTTCTTTTATTACTCGAAATGATATGAACATTACACAAAAGGAACTCACAAACCTAAATTCGATTTCATATTCATTCAATCAGCATCTGAGTAAAATTCGTAATTTTACAAAAATTACTACAAATCGATAGAGAAATGAAAAGAGCCTAACGCCTACCAGTCGAAATCAGCAGATTTGCGTCTATTTCCCATGTAACGGCAACACTGATCGACTTCCAATATGACCTTGCCTACCAAAGCATTTTCTCCTCTCTCTTCAATCTATGCCCCCCGCTTTCCATTTCTGGGGACCGAACGTGCAGGTGCAATGCTGAGATACGGGGTTGCCTGGTCTAGAGATTCTAAGTTAATGGCAGACTGGCAGAGACAACCGAGACGGTCAACTAGGAACTAAAAGTTTGGTACATTTTAATTCTCCATCTCTCTCTAAGTTAGGCGTGCCACGATATAGAGGCGCTGTACGACGAAATCGCGGAGCGCGGGAAATTTGAATAGCCTTTTCATTCAAATTATTCAGCCTCAAACGTGAGTTTGCAGAACTGAATGAAAAACCTTGCATTTTTGAACAGGACAAATGTTTTCTGTTGTAAAATGAAGGTTTTTCATACAGTTCAGCGAACTTAGTCTTTGAATATTCTACAGTGAATAGGTTTTATTAAACAATAGTGGATCATTCAGACTCTTTCCTCATATATTAAACATTTTGAATTCATTGTTTCATTATATCAATGATTATGATCATTGTCACTGTTGGGTCAAAAATTAACAGTGCTGTGCCTAAGATGACGTGAGGACACAGTAACAAAGCCTACACAGAACACAACTGATTCTCCTAACTCGCACAAGCTACAAGCTTCTGAAGGGTCTCCTCGGGAGACCTAGGAGTAACCAGTATAAACATAAACATAAGATCACAAAATCAACAGAACAAACTATTCAGATTGGTAAAAAAGTTTTGAGTACAGTATAATCCACTTATAATGAATTCGCATATAATGGAAACTCTCATGTAATGAACCAATTTCCAAGTCCCGAATTAAAACAATGTAAAATCCTCGGACAAGATGGACTCGTTTATAATGGAACCTCACCTGTAGTGGACTGAAAATACTGAAATAGTCTATTATAAGCAAGTTTTCGTGGAGATCCACTGTCACGAAGGTTTGTGATGCAGTAGCAAACAACACGATTTTGACTATTTCAAAAGAGAAGAATTATGTGACACAGATATTTGCCGAAGTCATAAAAAAACCTCTGTCCGAAGTAAATTAACAGACTTCCTTCCGAAACACTAGTTCAGTATTGAGTATGTATAATTATTATCAGTGTTATTATTGTTATTAACCAATATATCTATTCAGATTCATAAAAAGTAGCTATACATACTTATTTAGTAATTCAATTGTTCTTTTCTTATTCTCATGAAATGGACACTCGGTTATAATGAACAATATGTCTTGGTCCCCTCAAGTCCATTATAAGCGGAATGCACTGTATATAATATTGCTACAACTTTCATTATAATCATTCCAATCACTGGTGGTAATTTTGAATTACATAATTTTCATTGTCGAATTAAGTTCAAGAATTCATGGAAATTAAAATTTGATGCATAAAACCTTGTTGAGTAAAGTTCGAAATTTGATTTTGTACCCAAGTAACTTTCTGAACTTAACATAGTATTTGGATGTAAGGAGGATTCGTTTAGATACTCCTCTAATGCAGTAATCCCTCATCCAATCAATATGGTGAAATCCTCACTTGGGTACATAATTTTGTTGGTACTAGACCAATGTTTCTAAAAATTCTTCTCCCTGAAGAAGTTTAGTGATACTTTGATGAGGTGAAGTACTCAGGCTCTGCGTAGCAAGTGGACTTTAACTTCTCACTGATTTTTCCAATGCTTCAGTATTTTCTGAAAGGAATTTTATAATGAGCATATCTTGTCTTGTGAAGCACATGTTATATATTTTAGAAACATATGTATACAATTTAATTAAATTATAAATAAAACAGACTCACCACACTATAACTTCCAGTGACACAGTTAGTGCATATTTTTCAATAAAACCTATTGCTTCCCACAAATTACCATACTGTTGATACCGTTTGCAGATGACTATCCTAATCCAGCATCAATCATCATCAACTTCTGCAAAGCCCAGTATTTTCTAAAAGAATTAACGCAATGAGGGATTGAATCTAGAATAAAGATTTTTTTTACACAAACAACCGTGAAAGTAACAAAAGTTGAAACCTATACAAGGATAGATTCATTTATTATGTAATAAGATTTTCCTGGCTGCAGGACTAATTTTGTCGATGGCCTTTTGGCCAATTTATTGGTCAATAAACTGCTTTGTTATTATTATTATAAGTGATCAATAAAACAGACTAATGACACTATAATTTGCTCATACACATTAGGTGACCCTATCTTATGCATACATATTTTCCCATTTTGCAGTTTCAATAATATCTCCCAGCACAAATTATCATGCGGATCAATACCTTTGTGATAGCATTCCTGAAGAACCAGCCTAGCTTTCTTCTGGTAATTCTGTTGAGGTGACCCACCAAAAGGCACCGCATCTTTATATAGGAGATCAAGTCACGAAATGAGCCTGGCTTGAAATGTTTATCACCAATCTTCCACCTGCTATGAGATTCTCCTTTGAATATATTCAAATATCTTACTTTTCAATATCCCTGGGGAAACAATACATTTTCTTCACCTCCAGATCATCAGATCCACATTAATGCAACGCATGTTGGCATTATTATGTTGTAAATAACATTATTTATGAAGTTGTTAGTTGTTTATGTAGCCATTTGCATTTTCAAAGAGTAGTTTAATACCATTTGGGCTTGAAAATAAGCGCCATCTACGTAGTGGCACTCATCAGTTTTAAACAAGAATGAACTTATATTACAGTGACTCTTATCTAGTCACTGTAACTTATATGAATTTCATTGAACAGGCAGTGAGGCAGAGATGGCTCCTTAAAATGTGCCAAATTTCAGTACCTAGTTGACCGCCTCGTTCAAGGCCGTAGCCAGAAAAAAATTTCGGGGGGGGTCCGTCCGAGGCCGTAGCTAGAAAAAAATTTATTCGAAGAATTTTCGGTGAAATGATTATCTGGCATTTCTGAAAAAATAAATTTCGGGGGGGTCCGGACCCCATCCGACCCCCCCCTGGCTACGGCCTTGGCCTCGTTTGTCTCTGTTAATGGTTTGCTACCAGCCGCCAGCCGCCGTTTAAACAGCATATCGAGATCACAGTTAAGAAGATGTCTAGAATAATGGTGTAGGCAATGAATAGATTTTGTTTCGACCAAATTGAGAATATTAGCAACTAGCTGGCCTATTTATAAGTTCATGGGAAGTTATTATGTAACAGAAATAACATATGTGAGGCCGACATATTTGACCTATTATGAAGCGAAACAATACTTGCTTTTTCCCATAGATGGTGCCGTTAATAAAACACAATATTGTTCATAACTCGAAAACTATCCAAGATATCGAAGCCATTTCAAGGGCACAAATTCAGCACTACAAATATTCGAGGAAAGAACTATGGTCAATGGGGTTACAAAAATTGATGTGAATTGTAACATTACCTATGTTGCTTCTCGAATGTTAAATGAAGCTCCTTGCGTAATAGAAAAATCTAGTTGTGAAAAATGTTTTCACAACGTGAAAATAAGAAAATTATTTTTTGTAGCAGTCTTTGTAGAACGTCTGAAAAAAGAAGGTTTTCAAAGATTGCAAGAATGCATCGACTTAGTTCCTCCATCGCAATCAAAATGCTCCAACGAATTGAAAACAGTCAAAACATTCACCGATTATTTGATAATTGATTGTGATGTGGGAAAAACTGATTATCCTCAATGAAATTCAATTAGTTCTGAGCATTGAAAATAAGTCATATATGCTCAGAGGAGTAGCCAATTTTATTTCCCCATCTGTAAGTACCGGGATAGGTCATTACACTGCATATTGTAGAAGAAATGATGGCCAGTGAGAGGAATTCCATGACTTATTGAAGGAATATAGTGTTGTTAGGAATGATGTTTCCGTGAACCCTCATCTGCTTCTGCTTCTATATACAATTTGAATATAGATAGCATAAAGCCTTTTTGTCAAAAATTGTTGATGATGTTTGTTTGTTATAAGTATTTATTTATTATTTGTACATAGTGATGATGTAAAGATATGAAGTGTAATAAAAATTTCATTTTTTTCTATTCTTTCTATTACCTACTGTTACGAACTTTGTATTAGTTCAAGTATATCACGAAGAATATCCTTAGTGATGCAATAATTCCTGGAGTGCTTCGGGACTTTAAACTAAAATTTGTGTCACAGTTTAAAAAAAACTGATTTTCAACCCGCTTCAATATTCCATCTTTAACCTGGGTAAGTTTATCTGGCAGTCTGGGACCAAGCTAAATTCGATTTCAATTAATTCAGAAGGTCCGTAAATTACCATATTACCAAAGTGAATTAAATTCACCAGTAAATGTCAGATCAGAGAAATCGCCGAATGTGCCGTAGATGCCATATCGGAACGTCTTTTTAATAAAAAATTTACGCTCACGAAGCAGCCGTTTCAACTAGGCAAGCACGTGTAAGATCGCCCCGTTTGATGTTTGCCGCCACACGCTATCTGCTTTTATGCAGGAAAGTGAATCCATACAAGTAATTGTAATAAGGAATATATTTCTAATTGTATTTATTGAATTTTGAATTCCATATCGAAATATAATATTATTCAGAAATAATATTACTCAACAATTTTCCCGATTCAACATATTTTTACCATCGAAAAGGATAGATTGTTCGATTAAAGCAAGGAATTGTTTGCTTAATAATCAGAGGTCTATTCATAAGTTCATGGGAAGTTATTATGTAACAGAATTCACATATGTGAGGCCTACATATTTTACAGTGACTCTAACAAGAGTCACTGTAACATATTTGACCTATTATGAAGCGAAACAATACTTGCTTTTTCCCATAGATGGCGCCGTTAATAAAACACAATATTGTTCATAACTCGAAAACTATCCAAGATATCGAAGCCATTTCAACGGTACAAATTGACACAAATTCAGCACTAAATAGTGGCGGAAAATTTTTTTCAAAGTTGGAATATGTTGGTGCCAACTTCACGCCGGCTGAAAAACAACAGTCAATATCTCAAAATCTACGAATGGTAGAAATGTCATTTATACGGCACAAATGGGCACAAATTGGGCACAAAATATTGGCATAAAATTTTTTTCAAAGTTGGATTATGTTGGTGCTAAGTGTGAAGCTGGCACCAAGATATTCAAACTGAAATAGCTTAAAAACTACAAGTGATAATGAGGTCAATTAAACGGCACAAATGGGCACAAATTGGGCACTAAATATTGTCATTAAAAGTTTTTCGAAATCGAAAAATGTTGGTGCTAAGTGTGAAGCTAGCACCAAAAACTTCAAACTCGAATATCTCGAAAACCATAAGGGTGCTGAAATTGATTCATACGGCACAAATGGACACAAATTGGGCACTAAATATTGGGGATTATTTCAGAATTTGTGCCGACATTTTTTCGCCAACTTCACGCGGCCAACTCTTACATCACTTTTGTGAAGAGTGATTCTTCTTGTGATGGTTTGTGATGTCTGACCAACGTATATTCCCTCGCAGTCCAAGCATGGTATACTGTAAACACAGTCAGAAATTAAAGTTCGGGAAATCTTATCCTTCAGTTTGGTAGGAACAGATCTGCCTGTAATGAGGTTATATTTGGCCACCCTCAATTGCTCTATCTCAGAGAAAATGTGGGAGAGTTTGGTGGATAATGGTGACACATAGGGTATAGATCTATATTTTGGTAGTGCATCTGAAGGGACAGTATGTGAATTCTCTCCTTCGACAGGAACGGCGCGGGGAGGGGAGTCTGGTGGTATGGCAGTGGTGCTCCAAAGGATCTTCCTTACAAGCGTTCTCGGATATCCGTTGTCGATCAAAATACGTTCCAGACGGGACAGTGAACCATGGCGATAATTCATGTGAGTAATGGTAGTAATCCTATTTTTAAGTTGGTTTATAACATTCAGTTTAAGGCTCCAGCTGTGATGTGATAGGTAATGTATGTATCGGCCTGAAGAAGAAGGCTTCTGGTACCAGTCCAACCTGATCTCACCCTCACTGGATCTAACCACTCTGGTGTCCAAAAAAGGAACCGACATCTCAGTCTCCTCTTCCACTGTGAACTTTATGTACTGGTCATATGAATTGAAAACAACCATTATTTCTTCTACCTTGTCCCCAGGTAGGGACAGTATGAGGTCATCAACATATTGATACATGAACCCAAGCGAGAAGGATAGTTTTGGTATACATGTAGTGAGTAATGAGGACATGACTATGGATGCAAGTATGGGACTGAGACGTGCTCCCATGGGACAGCCATGGATCTGGGTATAAAATTCTCCTTTATAAGAGAAAAAGTTAGAGTCAAAAATGAAGACAATAATGTTTAAAAATTGATCTTTAGGGATATTGGTGTGAGGAGAGATCCTGTGCCATTCTTGACTGATGATGTTGACAATCAGTTGTTTTGAAATGTTGGTGAATAGACTGACAACATCTAACGAAGCCACCACGTATTGCGATGGAATTATCAAACCATTTACTTGCTCCGCGAATGCGAAGACATCCTTGACAGCATACGTGTGGTAATCCACAAAGGAGGCACTCAAAATTTCGGCCATAAATCCACAGAGATGTGAGGTAGACGAACCAATCGTGGAAACAATGGGGCGAATGGCAAATCAGGTTTGTGAACCTTAGGTAAACCATATATACAAGGTGGTATGCCTTTATAGCAGGTGAGACCACTAGCAACAGCTGGGCTAACGAAACCACCATCTTTAAGGTTTTTTACTAACCTATTCAATCTACTCTGGGACAAAGACAAAGACAAAGTTAGCAAATTGGTTGTGCAATGTGCATCAATCAATTATAGTGGCCCCCTTTCCTTGCCGAGATCCTATTAATTATTTACTATATTATATACGGCAATACTCCTTTAAGTATCATATTGCTATCTCTGTTGTCGAGTTTAGCAATCGCAGTTTCTGCCAGCTTAGATAGTACCGGAGGCATGTCTTCTCCAACCCATGCAGCTGTGAGCAGAGTGCAATTCATGTTAATTATTGTACAGTCAGAACAAAGAATTTGGACGTGTGTGACTTCGAATGTGAGATGCGGGTTTGCTCCTTTGGTACATCCTTTACACCTCCTGTTCCTACTGGCTCGTTTCGGAATCATACCTTGATATGCACGAATTGAAGTCTTCAAGAGATTTTTTAATACAATTTTACATCGAACGAACGGCTAGCAGTATAAAATACGAGGTTTACCGAATCGTTCAATAAACGTACTTGCAAACTATGTGCTTATACAAACTTTCCTGTCTAATCTTGGTGCTTGGAACTAGATGTGTTCTGGATGGAGGTTACAGGAATGAGCAAGACCATGGTAAATAAAACTGAAATACCTCGTATAACTTTATTTTAGATGAAATATATTATGTTTTTAATTTCTACACAATGATAACAATGAATATTGATTTTGATTTCAAATATGATATCACACGTATATGTTCTATGAAACAATAATCAACAAAACACTTACATATTGGCATCAAAAGAATGGAGAAGTTGAGAGTGAATGTTTCTCCTGAAGAAAACAAAGGTTTCGAATATAGTTACCAACGATAAGAGTGTAAGTGAAGTTTTGTAGATTTCTGTTGCATATTATTAATAATTCTAAAATCGAGATTGTCTCCTCACAACATTTATAAGATTTCTTGTTTATAAATACCAGTACATTCATTTGGAAGATTCCTGATTCACATGACCAGACTAAGTTGTTGTACAGGGTGATACACTTCGTACCAGCAAGGTTTCAACAGTATATAGAACGATTAATTTTGAGAAAAAAATTTATATGAATGAAGGTTTTCGAGGTATTTGTACCAAATTTGGTATGAAGGATCATCATATCTGCAAGCATATTTAGCGACAATATCGCGACCATTGCGTAGGCCGGAGTGACGTTTGAATAAAAAAATTTACAATAGTGTCTTGACATTGACTGCCTTTATTGAAATGCTTATTTTTTTCTGTTCAACTTGTTAATAACTTGATAATTTATTTCAAAATTTCCCAACCGACATGATATGAAATACATTAAAATAATGAAGGATACTTCTACGAGAGCTGACGTCCTGGAGATTATACAGAATATTTCAGAACAGAAGGATAAGCGGGATTTCAGCGATAGGGTACTCCATGAGCTATCCAAATCGCTCCCGAATACCTCTAATCATTTTTCGGAGTTTGTATGTTTGAACTTCATAATATTTATCCATGATTCCTTGCTTACAATACATAAATTGCATTCTTGAAACAAATGACGAAATTTTGTTCTGAATCAGCTACTAACTAACAAAAAATTATTTTGGTCAGATCTGATACTATTCATACAAAATTGAATGAATCTTGAGGATGGTCGAAAATTTCGAGTTTTAAAATTATTTGGGGCAATCAAAAAAATAGTATAATTTCTGGATCCTTTTTTAGAGATTAATCACCCTCCACAACCTAAATCAACATAAATATATCAATATAGAAAAATTAGTTTACCCCGATAAGTTACTCCGTTTTCGAAACTTGACAACAAATTTTCGTATTTCTGACAAAGATTGCCTATCAAGCCATTAAATAAAAAAAATGAAGAAAAACATAATAATGATACTTGATATGTCAGATTCTTGGGTTTGTGATGGATGCCATAACAATATGTCATGGAAATCAAACATAATCATAATAAGCCTCATGATGCCAATTTTCGACAGAACAATTTCAGGTTTTCTCTACCCAAATCATCTTTCGGAGTAGGATGAGACTATTTCAAAGGGATTTGTACTGAGGACTCAGTGGTAAAATACAAAATTAATTTTATTAATTGTATGCATTCAGAGTATAAAATTTTAATCTCAATTCAAATGCCACCTCGTTTGATGCGCAATTAGCAACTCAATATTTGAATGTGGATCCTATAGCGTCATATCCCCTTGACTTGGAACCTGTCGATTTTTTCGTATGCGATTACAAAAACTTTGTTTACAAATTTGAGAATAACATAAGAATATATTAGAAAGATCAAACAGGCGTTAACAGAACCGCATGAAAAAAATTTGTCAGACATTGATTGGCATCCAGAAATAGATCAAACCATGATTCTGTTATCAATCTTGTGCTATTCTTTTCAAAGGGGTATATTATAAATTGGAAGATTGATAAGTGTGGGCAATTCATAATTGCAGAAAATAAATGAAAATTTAATAAAGATTGTGGGATAATGGACCTTTTCTTCTTTTCTGCAAGGGTTTATTATGCTTTAAGGATCGAATTTTAATTATGACGCCGTCAATAATTCATGCCCTTGTGACGAATTACGTCTGCAAGTAAGGGATTGCGAAATACTACAAAAACTCGAAAACTCCGCAACGTGATTCGGATAGCTGCCCATTCGTGCTTTCTGAGACATCTTGTATATCCTTGTTTGAAGCGATCACTTCCAGATCCTGAGTTTCTCCGAGTTTCATCATCCTATTACTTTTTGCCAGCTCTTCAAACTTCAAGATCTCTTGGCAACTGTCTCTCCTACTATCTCCTTCCATATCTCTCAGTCCTTCGGCTGTTTTCTCCCAATTTCCTCCAATCTCCAATTCTTAACGTAATTCCTTACTTCTTCTATCCATCATAATATACAATCTACTCCTTCTCTTACTCTTAGATCTCTCTTCTTACTGTTTTATACTTCTAACCTTTCTATGTACTAGCATTGTTTATGGATATAAACAAAGTAACCTACTAGCACTCTCATGATATAAACAAGCTACCTCGCTCCTTGTGCGCCACCTTGATATGTATGTAAGGTTCATTTAAAAGTCAATGATCTCTACGTAGGTACATCTTTTAGTAATTATACGAGTTTGAATTGAGTTACACCACTTGAGTAGAAAAATAAGATTTTAAAAATTATTTACTTCCAAACCATACAACTCAATCGGTGCATTTAGACTTAGACGGTCGAACGGACATAATTAAATTCTACCACGAACCCACGACCACTTACCATGAGTGAGTACAATCAATTCGTCTGAGATCAAAATTCGAAAATTACAGACATTTGAAAGAGTTCAAAGAACGATTCAGAATTCACATTTTTTCCCTTTTTGACAAACATTCAATCGGGCTACACTAGACAATAGAATTCAAAAGTTATTTTTCGTTCTTGAGTTTTGGAAACGTTTCTTATGAATCTGTAAATTGAAATATAAAAAAATAATATGAGAACCGCGCCGATGTAAGTTAGAGCGCAATAACAGAATGATAGAACAGATTTCCGAATTGAACTATTTGGCTACAATAATCTCCCCATATGGCAACTTGAAAGGAAGTGTGAGAGGTCGGATGAATAATGCGGCCAGAATTACAGCATCTGAAAAAATAACTATATGACAACAACCAGAAAAGTACACGGCGGAAATACGAGCTAACATGGTCGAAACAAAAAGGATGAGAGGATGAAGGGATGAGATAAAAGTTTTCAGGACAATTACAGAAAATACGTTCTTAGATCAGAGTAAAAGTTAGAAGTAGTGACATCAGAGAAGAATGCCAGACTGAAGACGTAGTGAGGTGGATGCAAGCGAGAAGAAGATACTGGAACGAGAATGTATCACAGATGGAAGATGACAGAGTGGCGAAGGTTGCAAGAAATGGAAAACCAGCATCACAGCGACCTCCAAGAAGACCGTTAAAAAGATGAAAAGACAGTTGGAGCTCCGTATCGCAGGAACGAGAAGAAGGGGGTTGAAATGGGTGTAACAAGCTGTTAGCTTTCGTAAAGAAGAAGAAGAAGAATATTTGTGATTGCTTGTGTTTCTTTTTACTGGTTTGTGTGTTTTTGTTAGTTTAGTTTCTCTTTATGAATGTGTTTTCATCAGTTTTTGTTGATTCCTGTTTTTTGTTATCTGTTTCGGTTTGTTTCTGTTTATTTTCTATATATCGTTCATTTTAATTGGTTGTTGTTCGTTTTCCATATTTCATTCCTTTTCGTTGCTTTTCATTAGTTCGTATTTATTGATTTGTGTATTTCTGTCTGTTTGTATTATTTTCATCGGTTTATTTATTTATTTATTTATTTATTCTCAAACCAACACAAATATAAATTGTAATTATAGGAAAGATACAAAGAAAAAAAAATATATACAATATAGTTATCAAACTGAACACAAATCTTAATAAAAAATTAGTTCACTGCTGTAAGAGGAAATAAGTTAATTTCTTTGGCATTACTGACATCAAACAGGTCGATGCTACAAACTTGCGAGAACAAGTTACTCTGCTCCATCACAAGTTTATTTTAGGAACTGATATTTTGATATCATTTATTAAAGTAATTTGTTGATCGTATTCCTTCAATTAAATATTAAAACACTGGTCGTGGGATTGAAATATATCAATGAGACCATCAATTCACTCTTCGAGCGACGTTTCGCAACTTTTATTGTTGCTTTTTCAAGCTCTCGAATTCAATGATGTTCTAGTTCACCTAGGTTACTGCCTTGAGGTACTCCAGATGTTACAGATATTTCATAAGACAAAGACTGTCCCACCTTAACTCTCTGTTGTCTGTCCGAAAGGTAAGACTTCATAAACTGAAGTGCATGCTGCGAGAATCCAAGCATACCCAACCTGTCAAGTAATATTTTGTGATTTACTTTATAAAACGCCTTCGCACAGTCTGTCATGATTGTATCAAGTTGTTGTTTGTTATATATTGCCTCTGCTGCAGACTGCGAGAACAAGAGCACTTTTAGTTCGTTACAGTCTGTTTGTATTCGTTTTCATGCTCCTAAGTTTGTTTTTTCATTTTTGATTCTTTTGTTTATTATTGGTTATTTTTGTTCATACGACTCGTTTTATCCCCTATTCATTTCTGTTTGTTTTGTGTAGAGAGAACTTTATTAAAAAAACAAATTTTCAAAGGGCTATCGACCAAATTCTTCCTGTCCTTATACAATTTATATTTTACAGTATAATTATCATTGTATGTAAAAGGTGAGAGTCTGCGAAATATAGTATGTCTGAAATATCAAAGTAGGCTACGTAAGGACTGGAATATTGGCTGTTCTGGTAATTTCCTTTTAGGTCTTTCAAGATGGGATATGTTATGTATTAGTGGTTCTATTGTATTAATGTTGTGTTGTTGACTGATGAATTTCTTGTTTAGTCTCTGTATTCTACCACTTATTGGTTCTATTTTTGTTTTCTCGTAAAGATATTCGTTGGCTGGTTTATGTAGCGGATTGTTTGGATGTCTTATTTTGGTGATCTTTCGTAGACTAGTGCGTTCAGCTACTTCTAGTATTTTGAAGGTGCTTTTGTTGCATCATCCCAGAATTTGGTGTCCATATTCTAGCATAGGTCTATAAATAATCTTATAGGTATATTTTGCTGGCTGTTTCTATCCCAATACCTTCATCTTTGTATGTCAATGTTCTGAAGTGGCTAGCCCTATTGATAGTTGCTTGTTTAGTTGATTTGATATGCATTCTGAAGTTTAGCTTGTGGTCAATTGTCATTCCAAGATATCTGAAATTTGTGCTTGGATTTAAGGTGGTGTTGTCCAAGGATATTGTCGGCCAGTTCTGGTTGCTTTCATGGTGAAAAATCATAAATTTTGATTTTTTTGATTTGAGTTTTATTCTCCACTTTCTAAACCATAACACCATTCCATTCCTCAGTTGTTCCAATCTGTTTATAGCGTCTTGTGTACTTTTACCATGTGCGAGAAGTGTGGTGTCGTCTGTGTATCTTATTATTCATTTCTTTTCGTTTTTGTCAATTTATTTATTTCTGTATGTACTCTTTTTCTTTTCTCACATTCTTTAATTTCCGTCCATCATGGACTGCTGTAGGTAGTTTTTATTCAACGTTGTTCGATTCGCTGGTTTGAGTTTTTCCTCTTTTTTTGATCTTATTATTTTTAAGGCGATTATTCGTTATTTTTCATGATTGCTGCAAAATGAAAAAAAACCTTGAAGATTTCTTGAACATACGAGAAATAATACCAATGGTATTCCACTCAATATACACAACAATTTTCTACTATCATCAACCCCCACATTGTTTTGACAAAGATAAATAGAAATACCAATTTTTAGATTTTAGAAGATGATTCATGCAAAGTATCTGATCAGAAGTTGAGAAAATTATTTTTTTCCTTTCGAACATCACTTCAAGTTCTGTGCAGAAAACATAAGTTATGCATAAATAGACCTTCTTATGGAATTTCGTCATTCACAACTAGTCGAGCGAAGTCTCAGGTATCAGCAAATGCTTTAAATTCCTATCTTTAGTGATAATAACTTAGTTACAGCAAATCTTTATTTCTTGTACCTACAATTTCTCAACCTTCGTGAATTTTCTTAGTCTGGCTCTTTTCCTTTTCTATCTTTGTTGTTTTCTCACTGATGAAAACTCTTTCGTTGCGCAGAGTTATTAGCAGACAATTTTATAAAGTGATCTCTTGAGCGTATTCTAACAAAATTCAGAAGCGCCTAGTTTCATAGGATTTGAGACTGGTGATGTCTCTTCTGGAGATTGGAGGAAGGAAAGGTAAGCAACATCCATCCTTTTTGATTGTTAAACTTCGAATAATTTTCAACATGATGCAATATTCTCGTCTCAGAAGCATAGAAAAATTTGTTTAGGCTCGTTACATTGTTAGATTCATACTGTCTGATGTCTCTCGATGATTATTGGCAGATTCAGTAGATCTTGTCCTCATTATTATCCGAGCTTGCTTAGTTTCTAAATTCATTTTACTATACATTAACTGTACCTCACTTCTACCCATGGTTGATATAAAACTGAGAATTCGATATAGATTGTAATTATAACATTGGAATGAGATAAACAAATATTAATAAAGCTCAACAACCTAGTCTTGTGCATTTGAATCAACATTTTATATCCCTGATCTACATTTATTCATATTTACAATTAATCTGCATTAGGGCTCGACCAGCGAAATACCCCCGTTCTAATAGAAAAACTTTTTGGTATAAAATATTTTCTGATCCTCCTTACATATCACATTTCTTAATTTATTCGGGTAATGGTGTCGAGGCAGACTTCATAGAGCATTGGTATTTTGGACTCAACATTGACAACATTTCATATAGGATAAGGTGTACGAAATGATCTAGACTCTAGAGGCTTACCTCGAGGAATCTGGAATCATCTCGTTATTCTTTGGCAGCACATTGCTGTTCTCTTTCATAAATCATAGGTTCTAACATCCTACGATCTACCACCAATAATTCAAATAATATGGGCTTTAAAGGCTAAGGTATTCGAATGGATCTAAAATATAGTGTGGTGGAGCCATTTACCTGCCATGTTCAGAGATATTTCATTGTTGATAGTTAATTACAGGGATTTTTGTGGTTGGTACGATAACATCAAATATTGTTTGTCCAAACCCTTCGAAAGACAATTTTTCAAATTGGAACCACGGCATTTTGATACATCGTTTGAAAGGTCGCATCATTATCTATTCCGAAATTGTATCATTTTCATGTTCATTGCAAAAATCAAAATAGAAAATGATGGAATCATGAGATTACCGAAATTAATTATAATATTTCCTCGAATATTCTCAAATCTTCTAGCAATAATACTAAACTCATTTACCTTCAAGATGTGATACCATAACAATGTGTTTTCCGAATGGAACAAAACTACGCAAAACAGTTTCTGTGTAAATGTGCTGATATGTTCTAGTTTATAAATTGTCTAATTGTGGTTGAATTTCATTAAGTTCAATCTTGAATAATGGTTAGATTACAGAAAATTCACGAAATAACAATTTCACAAATGATAAATTACGGAGATAACACCGGAACACTAAAAGAAGTAAGCTGCTTGTTTCATAAAAATTTCCGGAACTGCTGCCTGTTTCTCAAGTATGATTAGTAAAATAGAGATGCAGTTTCAATAGCTTGCACATGTAAGGCTGATTGAAAAATCAGTTGCTAATACACTGTTTGCGGATGTGAAATCAGATGCGATACTTGAGTTTGAAAAAGGTCCACATAAATCAAGTAGATATGCCACCACAACATTCAATGCCATCCAGACATCGAATCTACACATACTAACCAAAGGATGGCAGAGGAACACAAGCAATTCCCCCAAAATCGGTGAAAAGGAAAGCGAGGAAAGATAAAATGGCCAGGGCGATCTCCTGATCTTAACCCATTAAATTTTTATTTATAGGATTATAGGGATATGTAAAGAACATTGATTCGAATGACCTGAAGCATCGAATATCGCTTGTGTCGATCACTCCTGAGATGTTGGATAATGTTGAATTTTTTTTTATTTCAGGTTAGGAAGATTCCAAGGCTTTCGCGGTGTACTTTGAACATTCCTTTTATTCATCCAGTTGTTGTGGGGTGTGGTACCCTGGGTAATGTCAGAAAGTTATTTTCATTTTTTTTCTAGTTTTAATTTCGTTGTAGATAAAAAAACCAATCGCGTGGAATTTTACCAGACACGTGAATTAAAACTTCGACTTCCGTTCGAAGGAAGCAGTTAAAAACGCTGATCAGCGTTTCGGCGTTCGGACAAGCTAGGGGAAGGCGTAATCAATCCAATTAATCAATCATCAGGTTCTAGAGATTTTTTGTGAAAATAAGATAATTTCTTGCAATAACATTCGGTGGGGACAATTCTAGAAGATTGAGGGGATTTGCTTCAAATTGAGCAAGTTCCGAAGAAGGGTTTTCGTGTGTGTCACGGGCGTGGTATGAACGGCGTCGCAGAGAAAAGGAAAATGCGATGAAAATCGTAAAAAGGACCTGTGTAAATTGGCAATAGGGTTCGGACGGGTGGTTCTCGCGAATTTTATTTCCAATCAAAAGGAACTCAGAAGTATTCATGTAAGTTTAGTTTTTTAACATGCTTTCGGTCAGAGTTTAGCTTGGTGAAATTTCCATAACTACTAATGGATTTACGTTTGCTCCATTGATGTTTGTCTGCTCAAGGCACGACTCCAGGCTACTTTCAGCTGGAAAAGTGTACAGACTTTTGAAGGTATTGAAAGTTTGAATTTCTTTGTGGTGACAGGTGAGCAATTCGTCAATGGTTGAATTCATAACCCGAGCCTACTCTGGCCAAGTGGTCACGAGCCGCCAATGGAGTATTAATTCAATCCAGTTGCAGTTTCGTCCTCGTGCTCATAAGGACTCTGATCACGATTTGGTTTGTGTTTCGCGGTACGAAGTAAACTTCTTTTTCCCTCGTCTGGAAATTGATTTTTGTTGTCTTCTTCTGTGTTTTTTCACATTTTTATTTCTTCAGTTACTTTTTTTTTCATTGGCGATTATGAGTATATCTTCTTATATATGTTGGGTAGAACGATGGCTATTTCTTCAATTATTGGATAACATTGCATATTTTCTTTTGTTTTTATTTAAATATCTAGATAGATCCGCTTATTCTTTTAATTTATAAACCATATTTTTTTTAAATTTTGGTGGGTATCGAACTTTCAACTTTCGATTAACTAGCGTTGCTGTGGTAACGGAAATTTAAAAGATTAGAATAAATCCTATTCATATCCGTAGAGAGTTCGAATCCTACCAAAGTTTTCTGAAAAAAATAAATTTTGGTTATCTGCAAACACCTCAAAGTTCATATTTTTCGAAATGAAAGAAATAAGACACAAATCATTTGCCATTATAAATAATGACAAATGAAATGTGAATACGAACTAGGTCTCCGATATTGTTCACCCTACCAGACCGAATGGTCCAACGTCAACTGAGAATCGCACCGACTGCAGTTTCGTCCTATTTAGGACTCATCAGGGTGAAATATTCCAAAGTTGACGCTGGATGGAGAATCTTTTCGTCAAGATATGTATATCTGTCGCCGCATTATTTTATGAATAATTAATGAGCGACATCTATCCACCTTCAGAAAAGACCCCCCTCGGTGATTGAATGAACAATAATGTAGGGTGAACAGTAAAATGATGATATGAGATCATCAGCTGAGAAGGCAGCTACCTATATAAATGAAAGAAGTAAGACACAAATCATTTGCCATTATAAATAATGACAAATGAAATGTGAATACGAACTAGGTCTCTGATACTGTTCACCCTACATTATTGTTCATTCAATCACCGAGGGGGGTCTTTTCTGAAGGTGGATAGATGTCGCTCATTAATTATTCATAAAATAATGCGGCGACAGATATACATATCTTGACGAAAAGATTCTCCATCCAGCGTCGACTTTGAGATATTCCACCCTGATGAGTCCTAATAGGACGAAACTGCAGTCGGTGCGATTCTCAGTTGACGTTGGACCATTCGGTCTGGTAGGGTGAACAATATCGGAGACCTAGTTCGTATTCACATTTCATTTGTCATTTTTTATAATGGCAAATGATTTGTGTCTTACTTCTTTCATTTATATAGGTAGTTTCCTTATCAGCTGATGATCTCATATCATCATTTTTCATTGTTCATATTTTTCGATTGAAATTGTGATTATTATTAAATGTTTTATCGTGATAAATTAAGAAAATACTCAAGCACTAACCTTATTCGAATGAGAATGTTCAAACACGATATTTCCTTACAAAAACACTTAGTTTTGTCCGATTATTAATCCATTAGCAAGGCACACACGAAAGGGAAATCTGTAAGATCTGATCGGCAGTCCAGATCTGTAATAGATCTGGACTGCGGATCGGACCGCTCCCGCTGATCTGGTCCGTCGCGGATCAATGAGATATATGATCCGCGACGGACCCGATCAGCGGGAGCGATCCTATCCGCAGTCCAGATCTGTTACAGATCTGGACTGCCGATCAGATCTTACAGATTTCCCTTTCGTGTGTGCCTAGCTATTCCCGCACACTTTCCGTGCGGGAAAGGAATAGCAGGAAATTTTTCCGCACGCTTTTTCTAAAAATAATAGTAAATTCTAAAACTAGTTGCAGAATGGGCTCCTATTCCAATACGAATGCGAAATTCGAAAACGAGCGACGAAGGAGCGAGTTTTCGAACGTTTCGAACGCATGAGTGTTGGAATTGCATTCTGCAACGAGTATCAGACGATATTTTCTCTATTGCAGTCAAATTTCGTGAAATACTGTTGAAATTCAATGAAAATTTAGATTATATATCCTAGTGACTTTTGTATTCTATCTTGGCAGTTGGTGACTGTTACGAAATTGACATTTCCAAATTGACGTATGTTGAAAATTGATAGGATCGGCAGTCATTGTTGACAACCACAAAACGAAAAATATAACTAATAACAATGCTGTAATGAGTTCATTACAGCACTGTTTTTAGTACTGTAATGAACTCATTACGATACTGAAATAGAGAAACTGAATTATGATATGTGTCTATGCACAAAACGCCACCGATGACGTTGCTACGGAAACGACATGTGAATTAACCATAGAACTTATAGTACATATGGAATGCTATTACCAGATCAAAAAGTGGTTAAACATCTCGAGTTGGAGGAATACCGAAATTTCCATGTTCCCATGGATACGGCCTGTCACACCGATCAGAAACACAGAAATGTTTGCCGAAATGCCAAGTGAATCGGATCTTCACGATTAAATTCATAGTATTTCTGTGTTTCTGTTCTGTATGACAAGTCGTATCCAGGGGAACATGGAAATTTAGAGATTCCTCCAACTTGAGATGTTTATCCATTATTTTAAGCTGAGCAGCAAGGCTAATATAGCATTCCATGTACTATAAGTTCTATGGAATTAACTTTTGTAATTAGTATAAAATTATTTGTATATCAAATCGAATTCGATCAGTGTGTTGAAATCAAATCGATATTGTATAAGTGCTTGTAGAAAAAATATTTTTTCTGCAACCGGGCCTAACCAACTACTTTCCCGCATTGTTTTAGATTCGGAAAGTGTCACTTTCCCGCCCTAGTGCGGAAAAGTTACTTTCCCGCACTAGTGCGGGAAAGTAACTATGTGTTGAATTTGGGTATAATAATACCTTTAAAATGAAATCTCTCAATCTAGGTACTTACTTATATATTTAGTTGAATATTTCAAATTTTGCAGTTTCATCCATGTCAAACTAATTATTAATACAGATTTCCGTTTTAAAATTATTGCATTTTCAAAGAGAACTTGACATCCTTCAAAAATTATGACTGGCATACATGGATCTGTGTATTTATTTCTATGTTATGATCTATGATTTTCCATAGATTCCCAACTTCGTTAATCAAAACGTTAGTCAAAACGAATTTTCGCCAAAGTTGAGTAGAAGGTTTTTTTGCATTTAAGAATACGGTTGTAGAAAAAACATTGTTCCTATCTTGAGCGGAAAGTACTTTCCCGCACTCGATTGCTTGCCCGAACTCCGCTCCGCGTCGTTCGGGCAACGGTAATCTAGTGCGGGAAAGTACAACTTTCCGCCCTTGATAGGAAAATAACTAGTTCCTAACTCTTGCGGAAAGTCTTTCCCGCACGAAACTGCCGTTGCCCGACACGAAGCGGAGTTCGGGCAAGCTGTTGAGTTGATATCTCTTTCCGCACTTGTTAGGAGAATAACTATTGTCATTAGTATGAAATTATTTGAAAATATCAAATCGAATTCGATCAGTGTGTTAAAATCAAATGGATATCGTATAAGCGCTTCTAGAAAAAATATTGTTCGTAACCCGTGCGGAAAGTGTCTTTACGGTACTCAACTGCTCATCCGAACTCCGCTCCGCGTCGTTTAGGAAAATATTCTTTCCGCACTTGTTAGTAGAATACCTATTTCATGCTATTTGGGATTCGAAAAATAGTTATTCCTATTTGTAAATTATTGGACTATTGAATTCAAATTCCTGTTTTATTCTTTCACCAAAAATATGGAAGAAATTGAATTGGTAAAATTTACTATTATAGAAATTTTTCTCTCTTTCGTTTTTATGAACCTCTCACTAATTTACGGAGTACCTACTCTACATAACGACATCAATCGATGTGAGTGAATCGAGAAATTATATTCTAACTTAAATAAGAAGTAAGGTGGGATGGAAGGAATCCTCAGATA
This sequence comes from Adalia decempunctata, assembly GCA_951802165.1. Classification (NCBI taxonomy): domain Eukaryota; kingdom Metazoa; phylum Arthropoda; class Insecta; order Coleoptera; family Coccinellidae; genus Adalia; species Adalia decempunctata. The sequence continues at coordinate 36,110,096 of OX637701.1, read as the reverse complement.
ACGACGATGGAAATGGAAAATCGATATGAGCAAATTCGATGTTCGACAAAAGCCGAATTGGGAAAAGCGGACCCAAACATTGATTTGAGAATTTGATTATTCAGACTAGCAGCTCTGGATATTGAATCGAAATGAGATTTTCCGACTTTCCGCAGACAAATTAAATTACAATATGCCCGGATACCCAGTTTGAGCGAGAACATTAAAATGCTTATAGTATGTCTCAAAAGTTTCGGTACAATATTCGAACTCGATTGAAACAAAAGATAATGATGAAATAATATAGCATTGGCGTTGAAAACAAGAACCTCATATCGCTGGTCTCTATTAAGATAATAAGGGATGGCAAATCATTTGGGTTAAGTGGCAAAATTGAACAGTTTTGATTAAAAAGTCCTTTTCATAAACTGGTTAGACGAGAATTGATATCGTTTGCTTGAGGAAAATTTTCATCATAATCCCAATAGGTGAAAAGTTTTCTGCAAACATAAGTCTTTTCTCTTTCAGAATAGAGGATGTTGGAAACAATGTGGGCATAGGCGTATCTAGCCTCAGTTTTCAGGGGGGGCCGCGCCCCCTGGTATATTTGTGATACTTATACGTAGTTTTTGATTATAAGACTTCAGGAGGGGCAGAGGTGAATGTGGGCTATAATGAATACTCCATTTCTTAGAAAAATTTAGTAATTTATTCAAGTTAATAATAATGAACAAATTCATGAGCACTTCGTTTGAATAGTTTTCTTTCATCGTTTCGAGGGTATTTGCAACTTCTGAAATGACGAAATTCAAGTTTCTTGGTACCGAATGGGAATACCATTCTGAAGGGACATTTTGACAAATAAATGCTCATAAGTTCGAAATTTGACTAGTTAGGTATAGGCATGATATACATAGAATGAAAGCAAAGTTAATCAGCTTTCTGAATTTTTAATAATATACCGGGCGCTCAATTTGAAATAAACAACTTTCATTCACTTTTTCAAGCAAACGAAAAGACTGTATCTTTTACCACCCTGTATTGAAGTAACGTAGATGAAAAAGCAAAGTTGCTACTACTTTCTAATGGAAGTGATCCGATATCTGGTTCACCAGAAACAGCTAATGTGTCATTCACCGTGAATCACCCTGTATATGTAATTAATTAGATATTTATGAAACATATTTTGCTGTTGGATAATGGGGTCTAAAAGATTTGGAGTGAAATGGCATAATTTATACTGGAAACACATACTTTTTTAATTTCGAAGGGTATATCCTTAATATTTCAGTAGAGCTTGAAATTCCAATTTAAAAAATATGCCATACTTGGTATTATACTGAAAGGAAAATTCACCTATAAGGAGGAGTTTATGGTGAAGGAGAAAACCGAAAGGGCATAACTCTGGCGGAATCTCCCAGGGATGGATCACTCCAAAAAGTTCCTCCAGAATTTTGAAACTGCTAGATCCAAAAAATGTCTGGATCTCAGTAAGAACCAACTACACCAACTCACCTACTTGCTCACAGGACATTGTCGCCCAAAGAAGCATCTGTTGAGAATGAGCTTATCGGACACTGACGAGTGTAGATTCTCTGGAGAGGAGGAAGAAACTCCTATACACCTGGTTACGGAATGCTATGCCATTGCAAGCCAAAGAAAAAAGTGCTTTGGATAAGAAACCTGTAGGAGTGAGGAATTATTCTCGTTGAAGCCGTCCCAGATACTGGATTTCATAAAATTTCTGGAATTGGAAGGCGAGCTGTAGGAGGCGCGATGATAACAGCTTTGTTAGGGAGCACAATAGACCTTAAGGTCGCAGTGGATTGTAACCCCTTTTTACGATAAACTATTATACTGAAATCATCTTCGAAAATTAGAGTTTCCTCGTGTATTATCATTGAAGTGGTGAAGAACAGAATTTGAATGTTCTTTGAAGCTAATATCAAGATAGTTTTGTTCATTTTTGGAATGGTAACACCAAGCTCTTCTAAAATTAACAAAAATAATTAATCGGAATCCCATTTGAAATAAAAAACTGCAATATGAATAAATAATGATGAGCATTACTACATAAAAAATGGCACAGCAATATTTTCACAGAAACGCAGAATTTTCCGCAGGAAAAAAGTTTTTGAAAATAATAGGACTTTATATATATACAGTAAATTGCTACTATTCTTCAATAGGAACACCTACTATTTTGAAGCATTTAAAAATGTAAATAACACAAGAAGGATGTTTCCATACAATGTTTCAGTTCATATAAGACAACATTTAGAGGAAGAACTGTTGAATGTATGGCAATAAGTATCTTTAACGCTTTACCAGTAGAAATAAGGATGATATCCGGTGGCATTAAATTCAAAAAAGCATTGTATAAGATTGTCCTGGAATATGAACCATATAGTATAGGTGAATTTAGGGTTTACTGACTACTGTAAGAAATGAATATTTGTTTTGCTTTGGATGGTGTTTTCTATTATTTATTTTATATAATCATTGTATGAGGACCTATTTCATTTTTAATATTGCGATGTAATTATTTGAAATCAATAAAACTTATTATTATTATTATTATTCATATATGCCCAATTTGGCTAACTCTGAACTCTTGGTTGAGCATTGTCAGGCAACCCCAGAGAATCTTCCTAGATCCGCAAGTGAAATGAGGTTATTTTTTCCAATTTCAACACAATTTTCAAGATCTCAGGGTAGGTTGGAAACTCCAATTTCGAGGTTGAGTTCATTAAAGGTAACAGCTGCTTTAACGTGGATGAAGATGTTTTGATTATTATCCATCTCGGGTCTCTATGCGTAGTTCAAATTAACGGACCTCTAGGCGTATTTCAAACTGACCAGTGCGCATAATTTCAGTTTATGTTTATTTATATTCAACAATTTACTGTACTTGTTCTCGTTATTTAAAGAAAAAGTCTTTTAATTGAACATGCAGATAATATGACCAGAATCTCCTGCTTCGTTCATGCGTTGATATATCTGTTTACTGCCAACATTTTGCGGACAAGTGAACAATGGCAACCACAATTTTTTTTTAATGAATTATTGACATTCATTACAAATATATGCGGAAGAGATTTTGTAGGCCATCCTGCAGAAACGTATTCTTCTATTTCCAATAATAGTTAACAATTGATATGGCAGATATGCGCAGTAATCTTAGTTTCAAGTGGAATGAACTAGCGCCTTCAGATTTTGGCCCTGTGTTCTTTTAGTTGGACTACCGATGCTACTTAGGTATTGTTTTTTCGGAATTGGATGTCAGTGTTACCGTGCAGACATTGATGCCTGCATGGTGTTAATGGGTGGTCAGGAATGCATTCATTATCGACATCGGCGACCAATAATTAAATAAGCAGCTTCGGTCGTTCGATGATGAGAACATTAGGTCAGAAATCCGAAGACGTGGGATTCCTTCCGACTTGGTGTTACAACTTTTACCGGAATTCGAATAAATCTTCTCCCTACCGACAAGAACATCCCTTCCAATTTAATCATAAACGCAAAACCCAATTCTTATGTATTTGATCACTATGTAGGAGGATCAGAAATAAAGCAGAGTAACCTTACATAGGGCAAGAAATTATTCCATTTATGAAATTATGTTCATAATAATTTTTCAAAGATTGAATTACAATATTGATATCACAATCTTTCAAATGAAACCTAAAAATAGAAAATTTCGAAATCACATCAATATTCTGGAAAGAGTTGTAAAAAGATTGATGATAAACTTTCAAATCGGAATAACAAAGATAGTACCAGCTATAAACTCTGATATTTGTGCTCCAACATAATATTTTCATTTAAGACTTCGATTTTAAGACACATTTATATTGTAACATTTATATCTAACACGATGCCAGATACTAGGCACAATTATATGAAATCTAAATTCATTTCACAAAAAGATCCTTCAGAGTGGAACACAGCGAAGATTCGCATGATTCAGTTGAATCCTCGTCGCTCCTAGTCGAAAACCAGGTAGTTCTTAATCTACCAGAAGGACTTTTTTGTTTGATCTTTTTCTTAGGGGAGTTGGTAGGTGAGATTGAAGATGAGCCTGCGTCAGGAGTGCTGTTTCTCAAAAAAACTTCTATTGCACTACCAAGAGCATGTACGTCTACCGTCGAACCACTTTTTTCGTCCCAAACCACTTTTCCAGGCTCTTTGGATACTACTTTAGATGACTTCAAGGACTCTGGGGTATTTTTGGGTGGAAGTATCGATAAATTCAACTTTTGGTCTTTGGGCTGGTGCCGCTTGATAAACCAATTGGAAGGCGCAGACTTGTCTTCGTTCGAATGAAATGTTTTTGTATTATAAATTATTGCTATATCAAAACTGTTAGACCTTGTATTCTTCAATAGTCTTTTTTCCTGTTCCACTGCTATTCTTGGTTCTTCTCTACCACTTCTATTCTCACACTGGCGGTTGATTTCCATTGCAGAGGTTGAAAGAGAAGATAAAATAGACATGAGATCAGTATTAGAACAAACTATTCCAGAGGGTTTGAGCTTACTTGCATTTGAGGAAGCTCCACACGGGGTAACAGGAAGTTCTGATGCTCTGCGTTTGCTGGAACAAGGAATAGGCGCTAAAGTCGTACCAACGAAGTCGGAGTACCGTCTGGAAGAACCATGAAACCTTTGAACGTTTTCTGGATCTGAATCCCCTACAGATTGCACTTCACAGACCTTTTCGCTACTGGTGCTCCACAATTTCATCCTTACTTTTCTAGCTTGAACTATGTCGTCCATTATGTCCAAGTGGAGGTTATGAACACTGCCCATAGGTTCTGAAGGCGGACATGCTATGGACTCCCTTCTATTAGGCAATAATCTGGAAGGAAATACAGCTACCGATTCTCTTCTACTTCTACCAAACAGGGTTGGGGGAACTCTAGAGATTGTGACCACAGAATGTCGTCTTCCTCCAGGTGTCGGTTGTGGGGCAGTGGACAGAGTGGCGAGGAATTCCGCTTGTTTAGGACCTGGACCAGCAGTTTCACTTCTTTCAGAAAGCCGACGAACTTGACTTGCCGTGATACCGCTACATTGTGGGGTTGGTAGCGAGTGTTTTCGGATATCTCTAGCGAAGGGTGATAGCAGAAGTGGGTTCACGCTAGGCGATTCATCGTCCGAGCTGAAGGAGCCTCTTTCAGATTTGTCTGAATCTTCGTTTTCTTCGACAACGATAAGGGGCTCGGATGTTTGGGTTTGGAGCATGGAAGATCGACGTAACTTCGACATCTGTAAAAAAAAATATTTTCAGTTTTGATCAGATGGCAAGGGCAATAATTAAATAACAACAAATTTTCTTCACAAGTAGGAAGAAGCACTTTGCTGTGGATCTAAACTTTATCATTATGTCACAACATCTCCATGATTGCATGGAGATGTTCATCAGTTCGTTTTCTCCCTATCCAGCAAATTGGTAATACAATTTTGTATTGCTAGAAGTAGAAAAGTGTTCCCTTTTTGGACGAAATGATTGATTTGGAAGAAAATCCTTTCACATATTTCTGTATTATCATTGAGTTTGAATATACATACCTAGGAGCATAGAATAGTTATTCTATTTTCTATTTTATTATTTCTGTATTATCATTGAGTTTGAATATACATACCTAGGAGCATAGAATAGTTATTCTATGCTCCTAGTACATACATTGCGTTCGGTTATTTCCAATCCGCGGATTGAAGGGAGAGAATACGAACACAGAACATCTAATTATTTCGGACAAGAATATACAATTAAGTGACTTCGGAGCAGAAACGGTGAAGGAACTCAACGTGGACACTTCCCTCATAGTTTCTGCTCCGGAGTCACTTAATTGTATATTCTTATCCGAATTAATTAGATGTTCTGTGTTCGTATTCTCTCCCTTCAATCCGCGGATTGGCAATAACGAACGCAACTAATGAGACATAACCCAGTTCAACGATTTGAAGCTAAATTTTGTGTAGTTCTTTCACCGGTTCATAGATGGATAAGTGTATATCAGAGAAGCGAAAATTTTTACTCCCGCATCTGGCGGTGAGTAGCTGAACTATAAGGCACTATTTCCGAAGCCGAATGCGATGACGATCAGGACCGGCATATGGAAATGTGGGATGTTCATTATTTCATCACCTGATTTTTTTGATGCAATAAAACGACAATTATTTTTGATATTTCATAAATATAAAATACTGATGTATGAAAAAATAAATGCATGAAATTTTTTCTTCATTCACAAGTATTTATAAATAGATTTTTTTTGAATTTTTAAAAATATTTGATTTTTTATAAACAGCGGGATGCTTCTGTGTCGAGATTCCTTTGGTTTTTTTTCTGTCTCCTGTACAGCTTCACTCTAATCAGTTGTCTCAGCAAATGAATCCTGTGCTTTTCAAATTCTGGAGTTAACGGAGAGTTCCAATCTTTTATAAATTCATTTTTTTTTAATTTTCCTGAAATATACCTTTGAAGTCATATCTTTTCTGATTTTGTGAGCATAATTTTCTTTATGTTCGACTGCTTCATGAACACTTGATTCATGAATTCGTTTAGCGTCCATAATTGACTACTTTATTGGACTCAACTGTCACAGTATTCTCTCGATTTTGCAATTTTCTTCGTTTCATACCACTTGTTAAAGGCCGCATGCAAATTATATATATAAATATATATATTAATTGCCATTTCAGAAAATAAAATGTCTGCATTGCAGTCAAACATAAAGCTTTGTGTGCAACTCGTACATAATTAGGCTTATAGACTTGCCCAAATTATTGGCCTCGCTCGCAAATTCCATGAAGACCTAATTTATGTATTTGTTACATAATTAGCTATCATGACCAACAGCGCTTTCCTCATCAAATGTTTGAAATCAGTTGAGGGAATTCTCAAATGTATCCGATTTCGATTTGCACTATATTCCAATCATTACCAAGCTTATTCAAATCATCAATGAGGATTGCTTTTTCGATTGGGTCCTGGTTGACCCGACTTGTTATCAAATTGAAGGATGCTACTAATGGTTTGTATCAAACCGTTGAAACAATAGGAAATATTTTTCCCAACTGTTCAAGAAATAATGAATTCAATTGATACCGTAACTATGGTAATATAGGAATAGGAGCCCATTCTGCAACTAGTTTTAGAATATACTATTAGAGAGACTTTATCGGTGATTTTCGCAACAAACATTGCTTTCACAGGTCACATAAGCTGACAAAAATTCACAATATACACATTAAAATGAATTAAATAGTTGACAGGATCAACAACATACAAAAAATTTATATTTAAACAATTTACATAAAATCAGCGTCACTCAACGTCACCCTATAAAATTCATCAATGGAATAAAAAACTCTGGAAGATAAGGTTTTCCTAAGCCTATATTTGAACTGTTTCATCGGTAAGTTCTTCAACCCACCAGGAAGTCTATTGTACAGAGACACGGAACAGAACTCCGGACCACGCTGGGATCGACTCAATCGTAGAAAGTCTTTCCTAATCAGGTTCTTGTTCCTAGTGTCATGATTATGAATATCGGACTGAATCCGATAGTTGTCTTTATTTTTATGGGCATATATTAGATTTTCTAATATAAACATCGATGGGAACGTAAGTATATCTAAATCTTTAAAGGTCTGCTTGCAACAGTCACGATAATCCAGCCCACCCAGAATCCTGACCGCACGTCTCTGCAGTCCGAAAACCGCATCCCGATGGGCACAATTACCCCATACTAGAATGCCATATCTTAAATGAGTCTCTATCAGAGCAAAGTATACTATCTTTAAGGTACCTCTAGGTAAAGAGAACGACAGAGTTCTCAGGGCAAAAACGTTTCTGCTCAACCTTTTAGTCAGGACATTCACATGCTCCCCCCAAGTGAGCTTGGAGTCCAAATGGACACCCAGAAATCTGGCTGAGCTGGCCGAGTTGTATTGGTCACTCACAGTTTTGAGACTGAATATGTGATTCTGGGTCTTACTCATGTTCAAGCCCTATGCTCCCTATAGAAGTTTTCGAAAAATTCATGGATGCAATATAGGACATGTCATGACATTCTGAATAGTTTACATTTTTTTCATGAAAATAAGCTGGATTAACGATTCAATTGAGCTTTATTTTTACCTTAGACATCAACATAATACTATTAGGAGCATTTGCGATGAACTCTTCCACATGTTCTTTTTCGATTTTTCGATCAACAGTTTGCGGTATCTGCTTATATCAATGTTGTCTTCAGCATCGAATACTTTGACCATACATTTCTGCAATACACGTAAAGTATGCCACCAAAATCGTTACCGAAAATTTCTTCTCCTTGCACCAAGATCGAAATTCTTCCTAGGTTTTTTCATAAATGTCAGCTCTTTCCAGGTAGCATACTCAAAGTTGCTGCTTCAGCATTTTTTCCCGCATCTGGCGGTGTCGAAGGGATATTTTCTTCGATATTCAATATGTATAAAATAGCGTAACTGGTAAAATCAGATTCTGATCAAAAGCGAATAATTAAATTTGACAGCTCGATAGTGCTCCGACATAGATGCATCTATGCTCCGACTGAATGTTTTATGTTCGGTAGCCATAATAATCATGCATTTATACAAGAAATCATGCATTAATAGGGGTCATTAATGGATGATTTCGAGTACGTTAAAATGAGCTTTTATTCAATGGTCGAAGGAAATAGTAATTTACGTAACAAGTCCGGAAAATAGGGTTTTTTTGGACGAATAGACAAGATTCTAGGACGAGCCGGAGGCGAGTCCTGGAAGTCTGTGAGTCCAAAAAAACTATTTCCGGGCGTGTTGCGTACAATATTTTTTCGGCAACCGTGAAGAATTACAAATCAATGAGATGACACATCTCTTTATTGATTTTGATTCATATTTGAATTAAACAGAACACAGAACAGAACTGTCATCCGTTATTTCGTTGCTATTGTGATGATCATAACAATGACAACAACGACGTGTTTTTCCGGCCTAGGCCGGGAAGTACGTACTTTCCGGTCTAGGCCGGGAAATGCTACTTTCTCAAAGAAAAAGCGTCCGGGAAGTGGGTACTTTTCGGACGGTTGCCAAAAAAAACCTTCAAACAAGATATTTTTGGGATATGAACAAGTTCGATGGAAGAAAAAAATATGGCTTTTCAATTGCAAATATAATCGGAAAAAACTGAGTCTTTTCGTTGAGCAATATCATGTTTTCAACATTCTTATTCAAATTAGGTTAATACTTGAGTATTATCCGAATGTATTTACTAAATTTCAATCGAGAAATATGAACTTTGAGGTTTTTGCATAGAATTGTATCAGGCGCGTATTCGGTCCAATTTTTTCAAATGTAAGTATATCTTTTTTTAACATAGCCGAATTTGGGGAAATCGAAAATGAAAAGAAAAATTCTTTGGGCCCCAAGAATCTACATTTAAATATATGTACAAGTCAAAGACTCTCCCTTTATACCTAGGGGTAGATACAACGCCCTTGAACGAATTGACAGCGCTTTTAGTTAGCACCTTCTTCCGTTTTTTGTGTTTCAGAGAATTGAAATTTTTTTGCCCTTGCATCTAGAGGTAAGTAGCTGAACTATAAAGCACCATTTCCTAACGAGCTGGGCACGAATGCAATATTTATTACAATTACAAGCTTTTATTTAGTTGTCCCGGTGTCTGTCTATAATCAAATCTTGCAAGTTGAATATGACACACTTCTAATCGTCCGATTTATTTGAAACTAGCTGGCCCGGCGAGCTTTGTTCCGCCTAAATGATACTTACAGTGGATTTCACAAATCGTAATCACCGGTGATCGGAGATCAACGGCTTGGTTCTCTGATTTTTGAACTGTCAAATGTTTCCATGGATATGAGCTATCACACAGAACAGATACACAGAAATAATATGTCATAATATGTCAATCACTAGTAATGGCAATTTTGGATTCAGTTATTTCCGCAAATTTATTTATTACCCAAACACAAATTCAAAAACATTTTAAAAATTATGAGAAAAGATGAGAATGGACATCTCACGATTGGAACTCATCGCCAAAATCCGATTTACTTGACATTTCGATAAAAATTCACTGTGATATTCACCCGCCTCTGGATCTGTTAATAGCCTTTCATGGTACTATAAGCCCTATGTAAATTACACAGTAATTGACGTCATATGTTCTTTTTTCGACCATTTCAAACCACGACGACCGAAATGCTCGAAAAAAAAAACAGATGACAGCAATCGATGGCCGCGAAAGCCTCAATTGTGATAATGTCAAATATAGAACCTTCACGATTACGTTATTTGGAATAAATAATAGTATATTGATCAATGAGCGGTAATGTAAGTCATAACACACGAAGATGAATTTTTTGCAGCCCGAGCCGTCAGGCGAGGGGTGTAATTCATCAAGTGTGTTATGACCATTATTGCGAATGGAACACTATGCTTTATCTTCGACTTCATCAGTAAAATTCGAATTAATCTGCATTTTCAAAATTGACAACAGTTGTCAAAAGCGATTTCTGTGTTCCCAAATCGAATCGATATCGAATCCCGTAGAAAACGTCAAGAATTCACGTTTTCCAAATGCAATTTTTGGATATTCAGACCTAAGAAAATGTAGAAATGGATGGCGAGAACGTTACCTTGATGTCTGAAATAGAGTACCCCATTGACCCGACTTTTTTATTCATTTCGTAAGCTACACTTTTTCCTATTTGTATTAGAGTGAGTTATAGGCGTGAGTTATTATTACCTCACACTATTGGTTTATAGAGATAACTAGCTGGCCCGGCGAACATTGTTCCGCCTGAATGATACTTACGGTGGATTTCACAAATCGTAATCACCGGTGATCGGAGATCAACGGCTTGGTTCTCTGATTTTTGAAGTGTCAAATGTTTCCATGGATATGAGCTGTCACACAGAACAGATACACAAAAATAATATGTCAATTACCAATTATGGCAACTTTGAATTCAAGTTATTTCCGCAAATATATTTATTACTCAGAAAGAAATTCAAAAACATTTTAAAAATTATGGGAAGAGATGAGAATGGACATATCACGATTGAAACTGATCGCCAAAATCGGATATACTTGACATATCGATAAAAATTCACTGTGATATTCACGCGCTTCTGGATCTGTTAATAGCCTTTCATGGTACTATAAGTCCTATGCAAATTACACAGTAATTAATGTAATATGTTCTTTTTTCGATAATTTCAAACCACGACGACCGAAAGCTCGAAAAAAAAAACAGATGACATAAATCGATGGCCGCGAAAGCCTCAACAAATTCATCGCCCTCTAATGGTGCTAATGTCAAATATAGTACCTTCACGATAAGATGTCTAGAATAATGGTGTGGGCACCCGTCAATTTTTGAATGGAATGCAATGACGTTCGACCAAATCGAAAATATTAGCAATGTTTCGTGGCGGCGCCGCAATATCATTTCAGTGTATGTAGGTATCAACAGCTGATTTGCCAAAGTCAATTATGACATAACAGCAGAATGGCATCTTTTCATAAAGAAAGTTTTCTACTTTTCCTAAGAACTAATATACATCAGAATGTCAGGAATATAAACACACATCATTGCTTGACAAAATTATCTACCATCAACACGCCACGTTCGCCAGAATAAATTCAAATATTTGAAATAACTGATAAAAATCAGTCATAATTTGTGAATAGCGCTACCTGAAGTGGAAAGAATGAAACATTGCTAATATTCTCAATTTGGTCACAACAAAATCTAATCATCGGTGCCTACACCATTATTCTAGACATCTTACTTCGAGATTACGTTATTTCGAATAAATAAAACTATAAAAATAACTAATAATCAGTCATAATGTGCGAATAGCGCCATCTGAAGTGGTACGAAATCTAATCATTTTAAACATCTGACATCTGTACTCCTACGCTAAGACATTTTGGTTTTGGCCAACAGCGCAGAGTTGTAGGCAACTCAAATTACACACTATTACAGTGACTATAGTGGTAATATGGTCACTGTACAGACTCTTTGTTTACATCGCCATCTAACGGAGAGAATATGAAATAAAGTACCCACGAATAAGCGGAAGCGTAACTATAACTGTAGCGACACCTAGCGGCCTCACTCAAAAGGAGGAAAAGCATTTCCTGTATGAGTAAAATTTTCATCGATTTTTTCAAAGTTTTATTGTATTTTATAATAACCAGACCGTAGACGAATCCATATATAAAGTTTCATAACAAACCCTCCATCAGATCTCGAGTTATAAATGGTGTAACCAACATCTTTCTTTTATATATATAGATTACAGGTCAAAATCAGTTGAATAATGGATATATTATTCTATGGGAGTAGATAAAACTGTGTGAATAGCGCCATCTGAAGTGATAAGAACGAAACTTTTCTCATATCTCAACGAAATCTAATCATTTTAGACATTTGTTGTACTCCTACCCTAAGACATGTTGGTTTTGCTCAACAGCGCAGCGTTGTAGGCAACTCAAATTACACACTATTACAGTGACCATAGAAGGAATATAGTCACTGTACACACTATTTGTTTATATTGCCATCTAACGAGGAGAATATCAAATGAAGTACAAACGAATAAGCGGTAGCGTAACTGTAACTGTAACTGTAACTGTAGCGACATCTCGTGGCCTTACTCAAAAGAAGGAAAAGCATTTCCTGTATATATAAAATTTTCATTTTATTTTATAATAACCAGACCGTAGACGGATCCATATATGAAGTTTCATAACAAACAGTCCATCCGATCTCGAGTTATAAATGGTGTAACCAACATCTGTCTTTTATATATAGAGATTTGGCAGGTTTACATAATTCTGGTAACAATGCATCATGAAATATTCGTTATAGAAAAAATCAAATGGCTGCTCCAAAATGGCGGATGAGTTTTGTAATTATGATCCGATTCCATTCGAAATTAGTATCTGTGGGTTTTTGGGTCCCACAATGATGATTCTTCTGTCAAAATAGGAAAATTCAGGATTACAGCTAAAATATGGCGGACGAGTTTTATAATAATCATCCGATTTATTCAAAATTGATATCTAGGGGATTTCTGGGTCGGAAATTACGATTCTTTAAAATTTAGGAATTCAAGATGGCGGCTTCAAAATGGCGGATGATTGTTGTTATTATAAAAGCTTATCTTTAAAAAAGTTTTTTAAAAATGAGAAAGATTGGAGGTGGCTCGGAGAAAGATGGACAGAACTATGCTAGGTATTAAAGTACAAGATCGTATCAGAAACACCGAAATTCGACGAAGGACAGGGGTACAGGACATAGTCCCGCGAATTACAACTTTAAAGTGGAAATGGGCGGGACATGTTGTGAGATTTAAGGATGACAGGTGGACCTTAATGATGGTGAACTGGAGACCCAGAGTAGACAACAGAAGAAGGTGTAGACCACCAACAAAAGGAAAACCATCAGGGAACGATGAAATCACAGAGTTATTTCGTTTTTCTTTATTTGTGGACTGTGATATTCATTGAACTCAGTTCATATGTCAACCAATCTTTTCGATATACAGGAATTTCGTGAATTGAAAAGAAAAATTCAGATTTCACTTTTCGAAAGTACACTTAATGAGGTATTTTTTGCTGAAAAGAAAACATGTTCATAATAAATAATTTTTCAACGAAAAACCCATTGGAAAAATATGACTCACCAATCCCGCAATAGAAATATTTTTGGCACACTGAAATTCTTTTCTTGTATAAAACAAGCCTAATTCTCAAAAAACATTTTTGAAGATAAGCTTTTATAACAACATTCATCCGCCATTTTGAAGCCGCCATCTTGAATTCCTCGATTTTGAAGAATCGTAATTTCCGACCCAGAAAACCCCCATATACCAATTTTGAATAGAATATGATCATAATTACAAAACTCGTCCGCCATATTGTGGCCGCCATCTTGAATTTCCCAGTTTTGACATGAGTATCATCATTCTCGAACCCAAATACCCCCAGATACCAATTTTGAATGGAATCGGATCATAATTACAAAACTAATCCGCCATTTTGGAGCCGCCATTTTGTTTTTTTCTATAAAAATATTTCATAATGCATTGTCACCAGGATTAGGTACACCTACAAAATTTCAAATCAATCGGACGATCAGAAGTGTGTCATATTTAACTTGCAAGATTTGATTACAGACACACAGACAGACAGACACCGGGACAGGTGAAACTAAATAAAGGCTTATAATTTATTACCATTTCCAAATATGTGATCGAACTCGATGAAGCTACATGCATAACTGATATATTAAAGATTTCATGGAAAAATTGAAATATTTCGTGAAAACGAGAAATGTTAAATTGAAGAATATCCGTCAATATTGCGACATGTGTTACATGATATTTTTTGTTGCAAATCACTTGAATAATCTCCCCTTGAAGTTTTACCGTTTTAAAACTAGACACCCTGTATATGAGGACCTGCATGTCTTTGAATGGGGAGTAAAGGGCTATTATTCAATTCCTTGGTATGCAATTTCAAATATTTTTCATAATTTTCAGAAAAATCCCAGTGTATTGAAAATGTCACGGATATTTTTTTCAAAATTTTCAACCTATTTAGTTTAGGTACTAAGTTTTCCATCTTTAGTATATTTTGTCTGAGGTTCAATACAGACTATAGCCAACTGTATTCTTTTCTGCATTCATCCTCTACGTCCATCTTCAAACAGAATTTGTGTCGATACTTTTTCGCGAGTTCTCATAACTCGATCTTCGATAGCCGTCAGAAATCACTCAGTTTCAGGATACAGTTTGCCCGCACTTAGCCACGACAAAGAAGCTATTTTGTCGATTTTTCTGCCTCCAGATGTCTAGGAAATCTACCGTGCATGGTTTGTTCTCGTCATGTTCTTCTTTCGTCGTTTCTGATAGTGATTTCGAACGTTATTTGTCGGTGTTGCAGGTTGAGGGGTGTATATTTCTTTTCCTCTGTTGTTGCCAATTTCATTTCATCAGGTTGCTTTCGGACTCAAGCATTCGCTTCTTTAGGTTTTTTATGGTTCCGCAGAGATTCAACAGATGCATTAGTATGTGAACATCGAAATCTTCTCATATGATGACGTCTGAATCGGTCCAACTCATTCATATCAGCATCTCACCTCTCCGAAGTGTAATTATTGTTATAACATGTTTCTCATTATTCATGACAATCCTTCCTCTATTGCATGAAAGAATAATTAAATTATTAATCTCAAAACGAATGTTTTTTTTTTCCTCAGACCATAGAAAGAGAAGACACAGCATCTCATTCATAAATTCGAGAATTGGTGAAGCCAACATTGGGTCAGTTTTCAATGAATGGAATGAGGATAGCATAAAGGATAGTAATATCATTAGATAATGACGTGGCAACATTGCAGAATATAACTGTGGAAGGTCCAGCTGCGAGGTATTGAAGAATGAACTGAATTAACTATTTTTGACGAATTCGTTCCAAAAATTGAAACAGATTCGGAGTTAGGTAAACAGAGTAAGCTGAATTCAGAATTGATAACCAAACATCATTCCTCTCAATATCAGGAGGGAATATGAAAAGTGAAATTCTAAAAATAGAAAAATCTACACCACAGTTACGTAGAATGATAGGAGTAAAACATACCTGTGTTAACTCAAATCAGGATTCAAATGGTCCAATTCACCACAAACAAGACACATACGAATCATTTTTTCAACGCATTTTGCTAGTAATATTCATAAAATACTATGTTGTTGAACCATGTGTGTTTTTTATTATAGAGCTTGAAAGAGCAACAAATTAGTTGCGAAACGTCGCTCAAAGGAATGAAATAGTGTCTCATTTCCAACCTATTCCGATCCCACGACTCATAGATCAGTATAATAGAAAGGAATACGATAAGGAACTCAATTGTATTCAGAAATAAATTTAAAGTGCCTGAAAGAGTTGAAAAAACTGACTGTCAAATCTAGTTGGTGCTAGATGAAGCTCCGAACACCGGTGATCACGCTTTGTGAAACCTACCGTTGGAGTTGTATAAACTAATCATTGCTATTTTTTCAAGCAGGCGATAAATTAGGCAAAATGTACAAAATTTGAGTACCATTGTTATTCGCACGAAAAAAATTCTCCTCATTTGAGTGGTATCATATATCTGTCATTGCAGTACCTATCTTGTAATGAACGACACCACGAATGCAAATATAAATCACGATCGAATTGTATGGATGAGAAATAGTTTCAATGATGAATGACCTCTGATCACTCGATCACTGTATAAACCACTTTAGTTCTGCCAATACAACGCTGAAAATTTGAATTGAACTACTTTGTCTATGGTACTTTAACTTCACTTCACAGAATACAAATACGCTAAGGCGTTTTCTTATTTTCTTTCTTGACTTCTTGACGTTCACGAGAATGAATTCAAATATTTCAACCAACTAATAAAATTAGAACTTATTTCGTGAATAGCGCTTTCTGAAAAGGAAAAAACGAAACTTTTCTAATATTCTCAATGTTGGCTAAGCAAAATCTAATTAGTGCTCACACCATTATTTCAAACATCTTAGCCTTTTGGTGCTCAGCTCAAAATAATTGGTAAACATCTCAGTTGGTGGAGCAGCGAGATTTCCATGTTTCCATGGATATGGACTGTCACACAGAACAGAAACAAAAATAATATGTCAATTACTAATTATGGCAAACATATTCATTCCCAAACAGAAATTCGAAAACATTTCAAAAATTATGAGAGAAGATGAGAATGGACAATTCACGATTGAAACCGATCGCCAAAATCCGATTCACTTGACATTTCGATTAAAATTCACTGTGATATTCACCCGCTTCTTGATCTGGTTATAGCCTTTCATGGTACTATAAGTTCTATACATCGCTATCTGATGATGATAATATCAAATATAGTACCTTCACGATTACCTTATTTTGTTTTGAATAAATAAAACTGTAAAGATAACTAATAACCAGTTTAGTATAGTATGGAACAATCAACCATAATGTGTGAATATAGCGCCACTTGAAGTGGTAACAACGAATTTTCCCTCATATCCCAACGAAATCTAATCATTTTAGAGATCTGTTGTACTCCTACGCTAAGGAATTTTCTTTTTGGTCAACCGCGCAGAGTTGGAGGCAACCCAAATTACACTCTATATGTTCACATCGCAATCTAAGCTGTAGCGTAACTGTAACTGTAGAGACAGACACCTAGTGACCTTACTCATAAGAAGGAAAAGCATTTCCTGTATGAGTAAAATTTTCATCGATTTTTTTAAATTTTTATTGTATTTTATAACAACCAGACCGTAGACGAATCCATATATGAAGTTTCTTAACCAACAGTCCATCCGATCTCGAGTTATAAATGGTGTAACCAACATCTTTCTTTTATATATATATATATATAATATATATATATATATATATATATAGAAGTCGTAGCGTATTAACTAATCTACGAGGATATATTGAAAAGTTCTTAGCCTACTATAGAACCAAACAAAATTTCAATGTCAAAATATTTCATCACTCAACATATTCTCCTCTTTTGAATACATTTATTACAGCGAACCTGCAACGTCTCTAGACCTTTCAAAATAATGTTTCTTCTTGCTCTGCAAACCAGTCCTCCACAGCTTTTATTACCACCGTTGGAAGAAAATTTACGACCTTTTAAACTTTTTTCAGTTGAGGAAAGAGATGATAGTCGGACGGAGCCAAATCTGGTAAATAAGGGGGGTGTTCTAGTAATTCTAAGCCTAAATTACGAATTTCTCGCATGGCAACACGAGATTTGTGTACTGGGGCGTAGTCCTGTGAAAACAAAATACCTTTGAATAGCTTTCCGCGTCTTTTTTCTTTGATTTTTTCCCGTAGAGTGATCAGTAATGTAGAATAGTAATCTACAGTTATTGTTCTATCCGTATCCAAAAAAATTAATCATGATTACTCCATGGCGATCCCTAAAAACTGAAGCAAGAACTTTTCCAGCAGATTTTTGGACACGAAACTTCTTAGGTCTTGGAGAACGAGAGTGTCGCCATTCCATCGATTGTTGCTTTGTTTCTGGATTGTAGAAATGTACCCAAGTCTCATCCGAAACAATTGACCATATTCATCAGCTATCGGTTGCAGCTTTTTGAGCATCTTTGGGTTGGTACCAATGTGTTATCAAGGTCATTGTTTAATGTCAAACGTCATTACTCATTATTTATATTTACAATTTTTGAAGTTTTGAACGTGTTATTTATTTTGAATTTTTGGTAAAAATGAATTCTTAAATGGTGTAGGTATATTTTGAGTACATCCAGCATGTCAAGGAGTACAGTAATCCTCCATTGGGTTCATGATCTGTATTTCAGCAACCCCAATATTGTTGGAAGTGGCTGGAAATGTTGTGTGGAGCACTGATAAAGCCGTAGCTGGGCCAAAGATTCCAAATTAAAATTGCATAGGTTTCCAAAGGATAAAGCACTTGCTACAAAATGGTTACATTCTCTATCCAAGTACACGAATTATATTGGATGCCACAGAAATAAGAATCTAAAAACCACCTGATTACAATAATCAAAGCCAGACATATTCGCATTATAAATCCACAAATACTGGAAAAGGATTAATTGCCATATGTCCCAATGGTTTTGTGTCAGTTGTGTCTGAAATATATCCAGGTAGAATCAGTGACAAGGACTTAGTTTTGAAATGTGGACTTATTCAAAAACTGGAACCTGGTGATTCTGTGATGGCAAACAGAGGTTTCACCATTGTTGATGAACTTCGGCAGGTGGACTGTGATCTCAATATACCACCATTTGTTCTCAAAAATAATAATCAACTTAATAAGTTGGAAGAACAAGTCACCACAGTCATTGGTAGTGAGTATATGCCCAACTAGAAAAATAGTATATACATTTTAATACGTTCCTGCTACTCAACTTTTTTATATCTTAATTTTTGTAGGTCTCAGAATTCATGTCGAGAGGAAAATTGGTGAAGTGAAAATTTTCAATATGCTGTAATCTCTATGATTCCCATCAGTACCATGGACCAACTGAATAAGATATGGACAGTTTGTAGTTTGATTCCCAATTTCTCTAAAGCACCCCTTCTAGTTCGAAGAAGTATATAAGTAATATAAAAGTATTTAATTTCAATAATTGTTTTCATTTCTAAATGTCCCTTCCCTATGAATGTGCAGATAATGTTGATATACAGTCCACTTATAATGAACTCTCATATAATGGAAACTCCCATGTAATGAACCAATTTCCAAGTCCCGAATTAAAACAATGTAAAATCTTCGGACAAGATGGACTCGTTTTTTATGAAACCTCGCCTGTAGTGGACTGGAAAAGTCTATTACAAGCAAGTGTTTGTGGAGATCCACTGTCACGAAGGTTTGTGATGCAGCAGCAAACAACACTATTTTGATGATTTCAAGTGTCGATAACAACATTGCCGCAAGGAAAGAATTATCTGACAGAAGTCATATAGAAAAACCTCTGTCCAAAGTAAACTAACAGACTTCCTTCCAAAACACTAGTTCAGTATTGAGTATGTATAAAAAACCACAGATACTTCCATCATACATATATATTAACAGGTACATATATAATCAAAAGGTAGTACGGATTCAAATCCCAAAAATAACATTATTTTTTTTACCGCTATAAAGTTACATTTTCAGGTATCAGTTTCAATATTTTCACAAAGTTGGTGAGCTGAGCATTTCCAAGGACTTTTCAAAATTATCGAAATAACATTTCGTCAGAATGGGTAAACTCTGGTCTACCGTCTACCCATAGGTTCTCATCGAAATCAATTTCCTCTATGAAAAGATCCTTGGAGATATCCACTCACGGATACCTGAAAATAATGGGAATGTGTTTTATGAGATGAATTTCTCCATGTCTGTTCTCTAAGTTCTCTTCCAAAAATTCAAATTACGTTCAAAACTTCAAAAATTGTAAATATAAATAATGAGAAATGACGTTTGACATTAAACAATGACATTGATAACACATTGGTACCAACCCAAAAATGCTCAAAAAGCTGCAACCGATAGCTGATGAATATGGTCAATTCGGTTTAAGAAGTCTACATCGTTTTCAAATCGAGCACAGATCGAACGCGATGCTTCTACCCTTGCCCGCTTTTGGTCAACATTCAAACATTTGGGGACCCATTTTGCAGAAATTTTGTCATGTCCAAATTTACGTGAACTTTATGATGAACGCGTTCGCATGAAATCTTCAGTGCTTCAGATATTCGTTTTAGCCTAATTCGACGGTCTGATAAAATCATGTCATGAACTACATCGATATTTTCGGGGACTGACACAGAAACTGGCCTTCCCGACCGGTCATCATCTTCAATGAAAAATTTACCTCTTTTGAAGCTTGCAGCCCAATTTTTCACGGTCGCATACGAAAGACATTGATCACCAAGGGTATTAAGCATATCTTCGTAAATCTGCTCACCTCTCAACCTTTTTAAATACAGGTACTTGATGATGGCTCGATAGTCCAATTTTTCGATTTTAACAATTTCGGTGGGCATCTTTTTTTAATTTATTGCGTAACTATGGTTTACTTTTTGGACGTCGAACTCTACACTGACACTTCTATTCAGTTATTGTTCGTTGATATGGTATCGCAATATCTTGTTTATGCATGGAACTGATCTAGGCTAACTAGATATCAATACATCTTCGTATATACAGGGTGGCCAAGAGATTGACGTCAAAAAGGAAAAAACAGGTCCCTCGTGTCATGGGCTATTCGAATCACCCCCATGCATGTTATGCTATTTTTCACGGTTTTCGAGTTATGAATTTTTTTATGAACTTTGAGAATTTTCGACTTGACCATCTTAAAAAAGATATTAAAAAAAAGTACAAGACTTCTCTGTGAATTTTTTTTTGTAACTCAATCTCCATGAATTGTTCTTTTATACATAAAATAACCAGATTCGTAACTTTGATGAAAATTATGGAAATGTTGGTCTCAAGTGAAAAAGTTACGTAAATTGGATTATGATCTGAATTTTCGAATCAAAATTAAAAATGTAAAATGGCTAATTCACGGTTTCTTAGTGTGCGTAAAAACTGCGCTCAACAGTCAGCTTTTAGAATCATGGATAAAAAATGGTACTTAACACTCTACTTTTGCTAGAATTAGCCTTCAAAGTCATCGAGGTGGAAAAAATCAAAGAACTAGACATTTACTACAAAATTATTTTTTGCCATTTTAAGATATTTCTGATCAAGTTATGATAGAAAATGCTGAAAATTAATGAAAATTAGCTTCAGATGTTGGTCAAGAAAAGTTCTAGATAAAAAAAGAAAAAGGTATGGCAATAAATCACACACCATAATGTAAATAAAAAGAAATTTATTTATAAAATTTACAGTAGGTGTTCAAAGTGGCCACCTCCAGCCTCAATACACATTCTACACCTTCTTAGAAAAATTTTCTTTCAATCGCATAAAACCTGCCCTGTTCTCTCTTAGGACACGTTCGGCTTCTCTTATTTTCAGTCGCAGGTCGTCTTCACTCGAACATTCTCGGGCGTAAACAATTTCTTTGAAATAACCCCAAACGAAAAAATCGATGGGATTAAGGTGAACGTGGGGGCCACTTGATTGGTCCGCTACGTCCGATCCATCTGTTCGAAAAGTTCATCAACTCGAAAACCGTGAAAAATAGCATAACATACATGGGGGTGATTCGAATAGCCCATGACACGAGGGACCTGTTCTTTCCTTTTTGACGTCAATCTCTTGGCCACCCTGTATATACAGGGTGGGGCAGAAGAACCTATCCGATTTCAAATCCCTTTTTCTCAGAAGAGAGAGCAGGTAGAGTAGTGGGGTAAAAACCGTTAGAAAGCTGGTTTTATGCCATTTGTCAGTAGTCAACATGCCTTGGTCTGGTGAACATCGTGCTTTTGTTATTGAGCGGTTTATCGAATGCGGCGGTTCGATAATTGCTACACAACGTGCTTTTCGAATTCATTTCGGACTCGGGCGTCATGATCCTGTTCCACATCACGCTACGATTAAAGTGTGGGTGTCAAATTTTAGACAGACGAGTTCAGCATTGAAAAAGAAGTCGCCTGGACGTCCCAGGACAGCAACAGGACCTGAAAACGTGGCCAATGTGAGAGCCGCGATTGAACGTTCCCCGCGTCGTTCGGCGCGAAAACATTCGCTCGCTTTGGGGATTTCCAACCGCAGTATTCGGCGAATTTTGCACCGGGACCTCGAAATGCATCCCTACAAAATGGTTGTTGCACAGAAATTAAGTGAAAGGGATTTTGAAACCCGTACGAACCTGTGTCGCGATCTCCGAGAACTGCCAAACGACGATGTTGTGCTCTTCACGGACGAAGCCCATTTTCACTGCGAGCGCCTAAATAAGTGTATCCGCTCCCAAGGACGACATTTGAGTGATGTGCTTTTCAAAACTTAAATTTAAAAATGGCATAAAATTTGCGATATGTTAATAAAAAAAAATTTTTGACAAGCTGAGTGGTTTTAATTTTATAACGTTTTGAAATCGGATAGGTTTTTCTGCCCCACCCTGTATGAAAGAAAGATGTGGGTTACACCATTAATAACTCGAGATCGGATGGACTGTTTGTTATGAAACATCATTTATGGATTCGTCTACGGTCTGGTATACAATTAAATTTTGAAAGAATCGATACAAATTTTACTTATACAGGAAATGCTTTTCGTTTCTTTGAATGAGGCCACTAGGTGTCGTTATAGTTGATGGCTTATTCGTAGGTAGTTTATTTTGTTAAAATTATTTAAAATTTTCATTAGGTAGATACCGCCACAATTGAACAGTTTCAAATCCACTTCGTTTCAGAATAAATATTTATTTATTATTTGTTAACTATTCCGTTGAAGTATAGATCAAATTAATCCAGAATTTAATATCTGGCCACGACAATATTATTCTTCTCATTCTCGTTCCATGTTTTCTGAAGATTGAGCCAATTCCGACGCCATTGACGCGTCATCCGACGCTTGGAATTAATTGAATGCCGCATTTCATGTCGATTTGATTTTCCATCTTATCTGCTGTAACAAGCCCGGAACCTTCCTCTGCGCTCGCTACTAAAAGGAAGAGATTACGGAGAGCCTTCCTGCCTGGCATTAGCTAATTTGAGTTGGAACTGGAGCGGAAGATATTGACGCAAGCTCCCGGGAATATTGAAGGAAACAGAATGATCATTTTTTCTCAAAAAGGAATAGAACGTTACCTTCTGCCAGAGTTAATCATGTAAATAGCTTTGAAATTATTTGAATCCTATCATAATAATTCCATCATGACAGAATGACCCGGATAGAATTATGAATTCAAAAACTGAATTTTTTTTCCAAAAAGCTCTGGTGGGAACCGAATTGTCTCCACTTTCGAACAGGCATCAAATAAGATAAGAATTAATCCAATTTATACTCCATAGATAGGGCAATCCTTCTTCAGGAAGTGGGGAGAGTTCGGTTTCCACCAAAGTTTTTTGAAAAAAACAAACAAACAAAACAAGAAGTAGGTTCGGCGAAACTGCCCTAGATCGAAAAGGGGGCCGAAAAAGACAGCAGAAAGACACAAATGTATGAATGGATTCAAATTTGTATGCAGTTTGTGTTCTTATAAGTGAATATTCACAAAGTTAGAGGGTGTTTTTTATGGAATTATGTTACGGATAAAACTAAATGAACCAGATATGTTCTAATTTATCGTTTAATTTCTATTGAAAGAAAATAGTAATTTTTCGGCAACTGTCCGGGATATACCCACTTCCCGGACGCTTTTTCTTTGAGAAAGTAGCATTTCCCGGCCTAGTCCGGAAAAACTCACGTCGTTGTTGTCATTGTTATGATCATCACAATAGCAACGAAATAACGGATGACAGTTCTGTTTCATTCAAATAAGAATCAAAATGGGCGCGTTCATCCGACTAAGCAGCTACGCCACCGCTCCTTCAAACGTCAAAACCATATGAGTCGTTGTGTCAAAATTACTAACTAATTTGACACAACGGATCGAAAAAATCATATGGTTTTGACGTTTGAAGGAGCGGTGGCGGTAGCTGCTTAGTCGGATGAACGCGCCCATTGTATAATAAAGAGATGTGTCGTCTCTTTGATTTGTAATTCTTCACGGTTGCCGAAAAAATATTGTACGCAACACGCCTGAAAATAGTTTTTTTGGACTCACAGACTTCCAGGACTCGCCTCCGTCTCGTCCTAGAATTTTGTCTATTCGTCCAAAAAAACCCTATTTTCCGGACTTGTTACGTAAATTACTATTATTTACAACCATATATGTAATGCTGTCATTGTTAACGTCATTGAAGGTTGGGAAATGTCACATTACACACCTCTAATTCCCAACCTCACTTCCTGCCCTCACTTCCTGCCCTCATTTCCCACCCCCATTTCATCTATTCTACATGAATATTTTTCATTCTTTGGAGCTTTATTTAAAAAATCCTCTATATTCTTTCTCGAAAATACGTTCGCTTTCTTGGGCCTAAAGCCAACATTTTGTCCTTTTAGGAAGGGTAGCAGTTTCCCATGTTTCGAGATATCAGTTTTTTCTTCAATCTAGCTTCGTTCGTATCATACTGTACATTGCCCACAAAGTAGACGGCTTCTTCTGTCTGCTATGTTCCCCAAAATATGCCAAGGGTACACTTTCGAAAGCGATATGTTTAACCTTTAACCTTTTTTTCTTCGCACCATTTCCTATATAATTCGAAGGCTTTTAGATACCTATGCAGCCTATGCTTACTTTTCTCTGGCACCGAACCCTGAACTGCTGCGTGGGCAGCCTGCAGAACTTCTGATGGTGGAGTACAATCCATAAATTCATCGTCGGAAGACATGATTTTCAATTTATTATTCGACTTTATCTGACATTTATTTATATTGGTGACAATTGTATCCCCGTCGTCACGGTAACAATATAGATCTACTTGATTATTCTGAGATCACCGCGTTCTTGGTGATTTGTCGTTAAACACAAATTTACTTATTTTAATTGGAACATGATGGTTGTAAATAAAACAGTATACAAACCTTGGTAGGAAGTTTCATTCCTGTCTCGAGATCATAGCTAACCTCGACGCTTCGTGTCTCGGTTAACTAACTAATCTCACGACAGGAATGAATCTCTTCCCACCTCGGTGTGTAATATACTATTTACTATCAAGTGCGGAAAGAGATATTTTCCCGCACGAGTTAGGAACAATATTTTTCTACAAGCACTTATACGATATCGATTTGATTTCAACACACTGATCAAATTCTATTTGATATATTCAGATAATTTCATATTAATGACATAGATGCATAGATTACCTGGTGTTGGCACTGATTAAATTTTGTTTAAGACTTTCTTGTCGATCGAAAATCCGAGAATTTGTCCTGCTTTTCATTTCTCCCGAAAGGGGCGGCGCTATTTGTTGTTGCCGCAGTAGTGCCACGACCGAAAAATATTGCGGATTTATTCCGGAACTAGACCAAAATCTGAAATATTTAATGCCGTTTTGATCTACAAATTTTGGTCACGATTTTTAGTAAGGAGTCGATACACCAGGTATTCTATGCATCTATCTAATGACAAATGATAGATGCATAGAATACCTGGTAGATATAGAATACCTGGTAGGTAACACGATTAAGATGTCTAGAATAATGGTGTAGGCACTGATTAGATTTTGTTTCGACCAAATTGTGAATATAAGCAATGTTTCTTTCTTTCCACTTCAGGTGGCGCTATTCACAAATTATGACTGATTTTTATCAGTTATTTCAAATATCTGAATTTATTCTGGCGAACGTGGCGTGTTAATGGTCGATAATTTTCTCAAGCAATAATGTGTGATTATATTCTTGACTTCCTAATGTATATTAGTTCTTAGGAAAAGTATAAAACTTTCATTATAAAAAGATGCCATTCTGCTGTCATGTCATAATTGACTTTAGCAAATCAGCTGTTGATACATCAATCAAATTGACAACGGAAAATACACTGAACTGATATTGCGGCGCCGCCACGAAACATTGCTAATATTTTCGATTTGGTCGAACGTCATTCCATTCAAAAATTGACGAGTGCCTACACCATTATTCTAGTCATCTTAGGCATGATATACATAGAATGACTGAATGAAATCAAATTTCATCAGCTTTCTGAATTTCTAATAATGTACAGGGCGTTCATTCGAAATAAAGAACTTTCAGTCACTTTTTCAAGCAAACCTGTATTGAAGTAACGTAGATCAGGCTGATGTGTTGGAAGCATTCATGTATCAACTAACTCCAAATCAAATTCCCATGCAATAGTGTCTCTCAACCCGAAGTAATCAGCATTTTCAGAGGTCATGATTTTCGGTGAAAAAAATTGAAATTAATGTACCTATATTTCGAAAACGCCAACAGATTGTTATAGGTAAATGTTGGGAAAAGTTGTCGAGAAGTTGTTGGAGATTCCAAAAATAATATAATTTAACAGGTGTTCTATTTGAAAAAGCAAAGTTGCTACTACTTTCTAATGGAAGTGGCAACACCGCATTGACGAAAATATTTTAGTTGGGTAGAAAATGTCCGATAATGCACTCGTGCAAATTTTCAAACCGATCCGATATCTGGTTCACCAGAAACGTCTAATGTGCTATCCACCGTGAATCACCCTGTATACTATGCATAAATGTTGTTAATTATTGCTGATACTTTGTTTTTGACCAACAGCCTTGACAAAGGGTATTTGTTTTCGAAATCAAGCATCTGTATTGTAACCTGAATGGAATGAATCATTATTGTTCAAAACCAACATTCATAATCAGGGGAGAATAGTTCAGCCAAAATCTCATTGAAACTAGTTTCGACAGAGGCCCTCCATCAATACTCATTTTCTGACTGAGCAAGGGCTTTTACTGCAACGTCTACATCAGAGCTGAATTGAGAATAACTTCATTTTCATAAAATCCACTTCGTCCGAAGTGGAATTCACTCAGCTTTAAAATCGGATCGGGGACCCAGCGGACATCTCAGCATGCACATAAATATTGATTAAGCGGAGAAGATTAGGTACATTCCCGGACTATAAGGTCAAAAGCATACCGCCCCAAATAGCTTCCGCTTCTATACTGAATATTCAGAATTTATTTGCTTATTTATTCGGGGAAATGAAAATATAGGCGTGGAATCAGCATTCATTTCTTCATTTCCCTTATTTGGAACATTTGAATAAGGTAATTAAAAAGGCTTAAGAAGGTGCCCTTTAGAGGCAGAAATAGAGATATTCCTCTGATCCCTGTAGCGTACCCCATTATTCGAAGGCGAGGAAAATAATAAAATAATCATTTAGGGGAATCTCTTAAATTGAGTGCAAGATCTTGTCTACTTGATTAATTTCGATGACATTGCTACACCGATGTCAAAAGTTGGGTGCATTGAGGGTGGGTGTGGTTAGGCCACACAGGAAAGTAATGTGGTTTAGGAAATTATAGACCAATAAGTTTGGTGGGCTCCTTTCGAAAATATCTGAGAAAGTTGTCACAGTTCCACATCTCAGATTTTTTGAGAAGTTGAGCCTTCCCAGGAGTACCTTGGCCATTATCTTGTATTGTGTGTTTAGTAGCGCAATACTTCTGTAGTTGCTACATTTCATCTTATCTCCTTTTTAGTGTATTGGGACGATGACTTCCTCATTCCATTCATTTGGTATTTCTTCGGTAGTCCATATGGCCTGTAGAAGTTGATGAAATTCTTGTTACAGGGTTTTCCCCCACATCTCAAGCATTCTGCAGAAATATTATTACTTCCTGGCACTTTGTTATTTTTGAGTTTCAAGGCGGCTTTTCGTAGATGCGCAGGACATGTAGTATTTCAGGTAACTGCACGGTAGGTGTGTAGGCGTTGTTGTCGTTGTCGGAATTAAGAAATTGTTGGAAGTGTTTTTCCCAAGTGTTTATGACTTCTAGGTTCTAGGTGGTCGGTTATGAGTTTGTCCTCTTTGTCCTCAGGAAATTGTTCGCTCTGGGTTGGTATCCTTTTTTCATATTAGCCATTCCTCTGTAGTATGCTCTTTTGTATTTTTGTTTTGTCTGTGTTGCTCTATTTCTTCTATTGGCCTTTCTTGGAATACTTGTTTTCTACTCCTTATTAATTTCCTGGTTATTGTCCTCTCGTTTTTATATAATTGTTATTCTGTCAGTAGGATTCTGTTCTGTAGCATTCTTGACCTGGCGCTGTTTCTTTCATCGACTGCTTTAGAGCATTCATCGTCGAACCATTGTTTCCGTCGTCGTTTTGGTTGGACTCCCAGTATCATTTCTGTTATCCCGTTTATGCTTTCCCGAGGTTACTCCAACTTACCTCTACCGCTAATATCAATCCATTATGTCTCATTCGATATTGCATTTACTTTGATATAATATACCTACAACAAAAAAGACTTGCCGACCGAAACAATTTTTCCAGTATTAGATCTACAACAATTGTTTGCGAGATACTAATGAAGAGGTTCAGGTGAACAATATCACACCGGAAGAATGGAAAGAATTTGTAGCAGGTCTTTATACCGGACAGAAAAGTAGCGACACACAGACAGAAGGTCATCAGCAACATGTAGAAACACTGAACGAAGAGGAGATAACACGGGAGACAGTTCACAGAACATTGATTAAAATCAAAACAGGAAAGCTTCCGGTCCCGATGAAATCACAAATGAAATGCTCAAATATGGTGGTATTGAATTGGAGGAAGCTTTATCAGTGCTGTTCCAAAGAATTATATCAGACCGAAAAGTTTCGGAAGAGTGAAAACGAAGTATTACAATAAATAGCTGTCTACAAGAAAGGGAGCAAGAACAACCCCCAGAATTATCGGGCTTTAACATTATTGAACAGCGTGAGTAAACTCTTCACGAAAATTCTGACTGTACGGATAACAACCATGATAACCATCAGCGAAGAACAGCAAGGATTCAGAGACAATAGATCAACGACTGATGCAATATTCATATTAAGACAATTAATAGAAAAACCGGTGGAATTCGGGAACTCCCTATATCTCTGCTTGGTCGACTTGAAAAACGCATTTGATAAAGTACAGCTGCCGGACGTTTTGAAAATTCTTTATGAGAACGAGATAGACTCCAGATACATAAAAGTGATCGAACAGCTCAACACTGATAATAAGACAGGTATAGAAACGCAGCATGGATTGTCTGAGGAGGTGCCGATACTATGAGGAATCCAACAAGGCGATAGCCTCAGCTCGACCCTCTTCAATCTTATTATGGATAAAATAATAGGAAGTGTCAACGAGATCAATGGGGGATATAGTGTAATGAATCGAAATATTGCAGTTAATCAATATAGACTTCTGAAAGTTATATTAGTTGATTACATTATAACAAATAATTCTGACTTAGTTGTTACCACTGGCGTTATTCTAGTTCCGGAAATTAGCGACCATGATTTAGTTTATTGCGTTATCAATCTGAAAATTGAGAAGACGGGACCCATTTTCAAGACCTCTAGGGATTTTAAAAACTTGGATTATGTTAGATTTAAGTCGGACCTCATTTCTATACCTTGGAATAACATTTATGATGAGTCAACGATTGAGGAAAAAGTTGATTTTTTGACATCGAATATACTAACATTATTGGATCTCCACGCCCCTTTCAGAAAATTTCTAAAAACTATGCACCGTGGCTGACAGACACCTTAAGAGATATAATTCAAACTAGAAACCGGGCATTGTCTAAGTTTAAAAAGACGAGGCAAGTTAACGATTGGCATACTTATAAGCATCTGAGGAACATAGTTGCTAGGGCGGTGAAGAAGGAAAAACACAACTATTATAACCGATACCTTCTGGGTAAGGAATGCACTTGGGCTGGTCTGAGTGAGATGGGTTTAAAAATACGCAAGAACATCAATTTGCCCAAAAACATTTTCAACATTGAAAATATAAATAGCCATTTTCTGAACTCTGTTCCTGACTTGGTTCCGGATGGTGAATTGAAGAGGTACTACAGTGATGTTGAAAATCGTATAAATAATGATAACTTTAGCTTTGAAACTGTTGAGGAAATTGAAGTTTTCACAATCATAAAATCCATAAAAAGCAAAGCTGTAGGTCATGATGGTATAAATATTCTCACTTTACACTTGTGCGTTCCTCACATTCTTCCCCACATTACCCATATAATGAATGCTTGCATCAAAAACTCTTTTTTCCCTAGTTAATGGAAGAAAGCTCTTGTCCTTCCAGTACCAAAAAAATATAACCCGAATGACTTGAATGATTTGCGTCCCATCAGCATTTTGCCAACATTGTCGAAAATATTGGAGAAAATAATGAGTAGGCAACTGTGGTCCCATTTGATGAAAAACAATATCATCCCATCCGTCCAATCGGGTTATAAAGAGAATCATAGCTGCACCACTGCTCTCCTGCACATCACTGATGACATATTCAGGGCTACAGACCAGGGAAAGTTAACTATTTTCACTCTACTGGACTATTCGAAAGCTTTCGACAGTCTCAATTATGAAATATTTAAAGCCATTTCATTTCACATCGGCCTCTCTGATGATGCAGTATTGTGTTTCTCCACTCTTTCCTCGCCAACTGCCATCAGGCAGTTTTTCACGACAATAATATTTCTACTTTTTTGAATGTTCTGAAAGGTGTGCCACAGGGTTCAATTTTGGGACCGATTTTGTTCGTCATATATATCTCCCAATTCACGAAATTTATCGTTTCCTGTTCGACACACTACTATGCAGATGATGGCCAGTTTTATCTGTCATTTCATCCTGATGAGGCCAACCAGGCTGTTGCTGCATTGAATTATGATTTGAACTCGATACTTGAGATTTCTAGAGCGCACTGTCTGCAGCTTAACGCTATGAAGACGGTTGCCATAGTTTTTGGTAGGAAAAATGACAGGTTGAGGTTTGAAGCTTGCAACAGGTTGGTGATGATCGGTAACGAAACTATAGAATTCTCTACGAAGGTTAAAAACTTGGGTGTGTTTATGGATCAGGACTTAAGATTCACGGATCACGTTTCTGCCTGCTTACAAAGAGCGTACGGTATGCTGAGATTGGTCTATCAGAGCCGAGAGTTTCTGAATACAAAACTCAGAAAACTTGTTTGCGACTCCCTTGTTTTGTCACATCTAAATTATGCCGATGTTGTCTACAATCCCTGTTTGGATGCTTTTGATAAACAGAGAATTCAAAAACTTCAAAACTCCAGCCTAGCCTACGTCTGATATTCGGCATAAGGAAATATGGACGAATCAGTTATACGCTTCGCATCGTCAACTGGCTTAATATGAATTATAGAATACTTCTTCACTCTACTGTTTTGTTCATGAAAATAATCAACACTAAGACCCCTCCGTACCTACACAACAAAATAACTTATCGATCTGATGTCCATCATTTGAACATTCGTTTCAAGGGGACTCTGACGCCACCTGTTTTTTCTAGTGAATTATTTAGGCGCTCATTTTCATACAACATTGCACTACTTATTAACAACCTACCAATGGACATTAGAGCTATTACCAATAGAAGCCGATTCAGGAGTTCACTTTTCAAATTATTTTCAAATGAGCAGATGGGGGTGTTGATGGGGTAGATTTGCTGGGGAATATTTTTGATGTGACTTGGTAGATATGTGATTTTTTTTGTATCTTTTTTGTCTCTTGTTTTTCCTTTTTATATAGAACTAAGCACTTCAATATTTTCTTTTTATGTTATAATGATGGTATGTTTTGTGGCGGCTCTCAGCATCGGCAACGCTGTGAATCAGGGGTTAGATAGAACAGCGCACTAACTTAGTGCACTGAATCTCGCCTTTTCCAACCTGTATTTTATTGGTTATATGAAATCTGTAACTTCGTAGGGAATAAAGACCTTTATTATTATTATTATTATATTGATGGCTCCGAAAAATTATTTTCTTGCTTATCGATCGGCAACAGGATGTTTGGTCAGACGATAGCGATGAAGTTTATTGATTTTCGGGTCAAGTTTCATTATGAAACTCAGTCAGAAAAATCGTCACACGCCTGAATTTCCAGAACACGACTCAGCTCGAATTCCGGGCCAGCATTTCGTGTGAATGGCAACTGGCCAAAAAACTCAGACGATGATGTCATGCTCTAGGAACCCATCCACGGGAGGTGGGTGAAGGAAATCTTCGATGATTTAGGGAAAAGGGAGAAGAGGCAGTAGCTGTAGAAGCCTTGAACAGGAAGGTTCTTGGTTGACTCGCGTTCGGTAATAGGTAGTAGCCGGAGAAGCCTTGAACGGGAAGGTTCTCGGTTGACTCGGGTTTCGTTAAGTTTGGAATCGGGTGTTAAGAGTAGCTGGAGAAGACTTAAACGGGAAGGTTCTCAGTGTACTCAGGACGCGGTTTCGGTTTCTTAGGGTACTTCAGTGTTTTGGAGCGGAGACGGAAACCGTTAAGTTTGAATCGGGAGTTAAGGAGTAGTTGGAGAAGTCTTAAATGGGAAGATTCTCAGTTGACTCGGGTAACTCATTTTTGGTTCTTTAGAAAATAGGGTCTCGAACGGAGACAGAAAAGTGTTAAGCCAAAAGTAAAAGATTTTTAGAAATTGATACGAATTATTTAGATTACGTCTCGTTGATTTTAACAGAAACGAAATCCAGAATATATAAGGAAACAATAAGACCGATAATAACTTATAGGTACCGCTGAAACTCGAGCAGACACATCAAAGACAAGACGGATACTGGAAATGAGGGTACTCGCAAGAATTGTTGGGCAAACATTGCTGGACAAAGAACGGAGCGAAACTATCAGGGAACATACAAGATGAAGGATTGAAAGGAATAAGTCACAAATCATTTGCCACTATAAATAATAACAAATGAAATGTGAATACGAACTAGGTCTCCCATACTGTTCACTTGGATTCGCACAATACCGAGAGTGCGGACCCTCTCGGCGCCCATAAAGGGTTTTCATCTCACACGGAGGTTAAAAAAAATAGTAATAGTGATAGTAATAGTAATAGTAAGAAAATCACAACACGCATAAAAATGGAACAGTTCGAACAAAAATTCACAATTATTGACTTCTACAATAAGTCGTGAATTCCTCCAAATTTTAGGGCTCACATTTAAACACCATATCATACAACCCCCTTTTGAACTGCTTCAGGCTGGAAACTCTCCTTAGTTCAGGCGGAAAAGCATTGAACAAATTGATAGCCATGTACTCTACACCTCTCTCTCTCTCTCTCTCTCTCTCAAAAATGTCGCATGAGCTGGTACATCGTAGGAAACATTCTTCTTGTATTATTTGAATTTTTAAACAGATCAAAATATTTACTATGTTTCACAAAAAAATAAAACAGTCAATAAATATACAAACCATAAATAGTAAGTTGAAAAAACCTCAACACGATTTCCTGTAACCCATCTGTAGTATAGTTCTTATTGCTCTTTTTGGAATCACAAAAATAGACCCTACATGAGTTGAGGTTCTGCAGAATATTACTCCATAGAATGGAAAAGAATAGAATATATTTTGCCATCAAAAACATACATGACTTGTCAATAATACACTTCATTAATATAATACAATATACAACAAAAATAAGTATAAGACGTGAAAATTTATCTTGTAGGACAAACCGTTTTACACATTGAAAAGTATTCATCGATGCTATAGAGTGGACTGTCCATCAAGAATGTCTTCATCCTTCTTTTGAAAATAGAGTTTTCTAGGTGTTTCAGATGGCTAGGTAGAACGTTATATAGTTTGGTTGCCATAAACTGTGGGGAGAATTGTGTTTTCTTCAGGCGATGCATCGGCAGTATATAGTGGTCTCTTCTTCTGGTGCAGTGCTCATGAATGGTGACTCGTGTAGAGAACTGTTGTCTTCACTCATGGAAATAAACTAGACAGCTATAAATGTAATGTTCATACAGTGTGAGGATCCTGTATTTCCTAAATAAACCCCTGTAAGAGGTGGTCCATGGGAGCCCCGCCACGACACGAAGTGCCTGTTTCTGTTTTATAAACACTCTGTGTGCATTCGTAGATGAGCCCCATAGTATGGTCCCATAGTTCATCAAGCTGCCAAAGTGTGCATGATAAGTGAGAAGGGCATATCGTTCATCCAGCAGGTGTGCTATCCTCCTTATTGCAAATATCTGGGTTGACAGTCTCCTGCACAACTTTTCGACATGCGTCGACCACGAAACCGCCGTATCCAAGGTGAACCCCAGAAGTGTTAGGTTGTTTTTTTCAGTTGTTTTGGTTGTCAGCCTTATCTGTTCTGTCTTATCGATATTTAAGGATAGGTAATTCTCATCAAACCACTCCTTGGCGTCCTTCAGACTTTTCTCATTTTGTTTTTGTCATTTTTCTTAATTTTACTAATGAAGCTTGTGTCGTCGGCAAAGATTTTGATGCAGTCGGCCTCAATGTTCTCGAAAAGGTCATCCGTATATATTACAAACAATACAGGCCCAAGAATGGAACCCTGAGGTACACCGTTATCCACTCTGTGATCCCACTCCACCATCTGATATCTGTCCTGCAAGTAGGATGACATGAGTTCCAGTATTGGCCCTCTCAATCCATAGTATTCCAATTTTCGCAGCAATATCTCGTGGACCATACTATCAAACGCCTTGCTGAGGTCGAGGCATGTTAGGGATGCCTCCTCGAAGTCATCAAAGACCTCGAAAACCGCTTCCACTATTTCGATCAAGGCTGTAGTTGTTGATTTGCCGTGCCTGAAGCCATGCTGGCCTTTGTTTAGCAGTTTTCGTCCCTCGGAAACGCCAATGAGTATTTAAATTACCGACCGATTTCCATCCTGCCAACCTTATCGAATATGTCACTGGTCTTGTCTTGATCAGCGCTTCAGACACCTTCGATAAGGTTGGCAGGAGGGAAATCGGTCGGTAATTTGAACACTCATTGGCGTTTCCCTTTTTGTAGATGGGTAGCACCCTCGCCAGCTTGAGCTCACCTGGAAAAATGCCCACCTGAAATCACTAATTTATGACATAGTTGAGTGGCTCTGCCAGATAGTCAATGGCAGCTTTTAGCAGGGGCACATTGAAACCATAGATATCTGTAGTATTTGGAGCTCTCCATCTTCTTAACTACTGCCATTATTTCCTGAGGAGATGTCGGACTCAAAAACATTGATTCACATCGCTCTATTTTCTTCTTTTTCAGGAACATTGTGTGTAGGATTGGTTCTTTTACTGAATTGGTTTGATTATTTCCTATGCTTGTGAAGTATTCGCTCATAATTCTTAATTTGCTTTCAACTTGCTTTCTGTTCGATTCAATTTTTGAAATGACTTCCCTCCCACAAGGCAGCTCTCTTGTTTTCAGCCTGTTTCACCAATTCCATGTCTCTCAAACGAGCCAACTGGTTTATCTGTTCTCTGAATTTCTGTTTGATTTTCTGATATAACATTCGGGCCTCTTCAGTTTTCATTGTCATGAAAATTGAGCTGCGTCTAGTTGGTTCTTTAATCTTATGAGCTCAGTGCTTTCTAACTTTTTCTTTCTTTGTGTGTGGATTTATTTCGATGTAGTGGACTGTATGTACTTCTTTTCCTGCGCTGATTAATTTAAAGAAACACGTGTGTACTAACACTGACAGTTTATTTCAAGAATTAAGCACACAACCAATTTAGGTTATGTTTACACTATAAACGTAGATGCCTGCAAATCACAGTACATCTAATAATCTAACTGCAACTCACAGTAGATTGACGAGTATATTTTGTATATATCTACTCTTTAGTAGATTGAAGAAGAGAGAGTTATTTTAAATATTCGAAATAGGCACATCAACATTTGACTAATACATAGAACTTTAACATGGAAAAGAAGAAGAGATCAAAGCACATGAACATGAAATTAAGAAAGTTATTAAGCATTAAATTATACAGAATGTACCACAAGAATGGAAAATATACCTACATGAAAGTACAGTGACTCTAACAAGACAGTGGCGACAATTGGGCCTCTAAGCCCCGCCCATTCTGATTTAGCAATTTAATGGCGGACTAAATCAGAATCAGCTGATTAGTTTGACGTTTGACTTTCTATTTTATTTGGAATATATTTTGATTATATTCATTATTTGCTTGCGGAAAAATGACATTCTATTCTTTTTCTACACGTATATGCATGGGAATTTGGAAAAAGACGACTTTCGAAACGTGAATGCTCGTGGAAAGTAATAGTTTCGAAAGTTTGAAACGATAATAGAAAAAATGAAATAATCATTTTTTATTCAGAGGTATAAGAAATATAACATACCTTAAAATTCAGGTTTTATTATTTGAAATTTCTATATAAACAACAGATTTGCAGGACTGCCCCATCAACGAAGGTTTCATTTGAAGGAAAAATCAGTGTGAAAACTGGAGAATATCCTAGCAATATTTAAGCACAGTTTTCAATATGACAAATTTATTTCATTATTTTAATGATTCACCAAGTCCATCATTATAGATATGTACATACATTATGAATTAGATGTTTCACGGTTGTGATATTTGAAGTAGATACTTCACAGGCTTTCGACCAGGGGCAAGATATTCAAATCAAAGTCAAACTGTTATTGGATCTATATAATTCGTTACAAATTGTGCTCCTGAAGAAGTTACAATTCGTAACAAAATATAGGTATAGAGCCAATAACAACTTGACTTTGTTTTGAATATCTTGCCCCTGGTCGAAAACCTGTGAACTAACTTAACTACTTCATACATTATCATATACCTATTCAAGATATATGATGATATGATATCGATTCATTGTAAAATAAAGAGAGTACACCAAAATTTCAAACTTATATTGTAATATTTACATATATCTATATATATACAAAATTAGACAATATAAATGTTGTTTGAGTAGTTACATACATTGATTAAGATTCAGTCCACTTCAAAGTAAATTACCAGCTACTGACTATAGCTATATATATATATATATATATATATATAGCTGCTATATTTTTTCGATTGTGATTTTTTCCTCTTCCAATTTATTTTCAATCGAAAGGAAATGAATCATTTAATGATTTTATCTTTTAAACTGTGGCAATTTGGAATATCAAATTTCAAATTCGCCATCTCATAAATTATATTTTTTTGTGCAATTTCTGAGAAGCATTTTGTACTTCCTAGCCCTGAGCTTTTCTCGTAAGTACATTTTCTCTAATTTCTTTAATTTTTCGGAGGAATCCAATGTTATGTTTGGTATTGGAGTATCATCGCTAGTAGTCTGAGGCGAAGAACTTTTGTTCAAATCCACCGGAGAAGTAGATGGATTATTTTCATCCTCATTGGATCGTATCAGGGATTTCTGATGACATATCATCTGGGGATAAAATGAAATCTCTTAATATCATGATTATACATGTAACTTTTTATGACCTGATTTACCTTCGTAAGTTTCAGTACTCACCTGAATGTAAAATATCTGGTTCTTCTGGAGATATTGGTTTTCTTATTTTTGGTGATTTTCTAACTCTCGCAGGTCGTGTAAATAAAAAGAGAGTAGGTACAGCATTGGATTTTAAAGCCCGTTTTCCGTCTACTCTAGTTTTCTCCCACATTTCTGGAGCAAGATGAACCTAAAATGTACGTTTTGTAACTTAAGAACAGACAGAGAATAAAATTAAGATCTTACCTCACACAAACAAGAATAATCCGTAGGCTTCCAATTTTCCCTCTTCATTTTTATCAAACACTGTTGCCTCCTCAATGGATCTTTGGGGAAATGTTTCATCAAAAAGCCTTTCTTCGCACGAGGAACGACTATGAGGGACGAGAAATACGATAATGCAGCGTGCTCGATCCTCGAGAATGCTAGGTTATATTTATCCACGATGTAAACAAAGAAATTTAGCAATTTAATGGCGGATTTCGTCACGTGAACCAATCAAAAACGAGACACTCCATTGTCGCCACTGTCTTGTTAGAGTCACTGTACATGAAAGAGAATACAATTAAGAAATGAAATTAATGAATTACAGATGATGCCTATCGAGGCTGGCGCCATCTATCGGACTACTTTCAGAATACTAGATATAAATACAGGAATCTAAATTTCTCCATGCCGCCCCACTTGACAGGCTGTAAGGCTTCAACCCAAAAACAAAATTAAAAAATGGCTCTCAAACATGATATACAAGTTCAAATATTTAAGAATTTAAAATTGAAAATTTTTCATATTACACAAAGAAAAACAATGCAAATACATAGTAAAGAAATCAGTCTTTTGTCATATTTGACAACGGGCACAGTTTAATCACTGGGCGTTTTATAACATCCTTGTTAGTTTTCACTCACTACACGGGTAATTCCATCACCACCGGGATCCCATTTGGCTGCACAATGATTCCAACAGGAACTTCGTTGGGGCCTGTAAAGTCCATCCTTTTCTTTGTCTCGTGGCCAAGTTTTCCAACATCTCTGTTGAAGCTGATGGAGTAGTTGGTACCTCGACATGCAATTTAGCTGAATAGATTTGACGTCAGGATCTGGTACACTTTGACAAGGGCGGCCAATGTGAAAATAATCTGGAGTCAAAGGGGTTAAATCGTTGGGATCTGACGAAAAGGAACGCAAAGGTCGAGAATTGAGGAAGGATTCGATTTGAGTCAACGAAGTGCTGAATTCCTCAAAGGTTAAATTGGTTAGAAAAAATGAGATATTGACTATGCAATCAGGCGGATCACCCATAATTACAGAAGTCGACTTTGGTGTAAACTTAAAGCGTTTTAAACAAATTTGACCAATCTT
The DNA here is from genome assembly GCA_951802165.1 of Adalia decempunctata. NCBI lineage: Eukaryota > Metazoa > Arthropoda > Insecta > Coleoptera > Coccinellidae > Adalia > Adalia decempunctata. The sequence goes on along the minus strand of OX637701.1, from coordinate 36,071,174 downwards.
TTTCGCATTTAATGTAATTTTTAATGGCCAATACAATTGTAAAATATTACTCAAGAGGATTTGTTGGCCTGTGTGTAGCAGTTTAATATGCTCTAAATGAAGTATCAAGCTGGTAAAAGGATGTTGATAATCCAATATGATGGGTTGTCTATGACTCACAACCTCAGAATCAGACAATGAATGACATTTGATAATTGTGAATAAATATCTGGTGGCATAATTTATCAGTCGGGCCAAAATGGTTTTAAGCCATTCTAAGCATAGCATAATTGAAGGTTTCAGTAGAGGAACCTCTTTCCTTGAATATAGAGATATTTTCATCTCACCTTTATCATTAATCGATCTCAAATAAATGACGCTACTATATGATCGATTGCTTGCATCTGAGAAACTAAAATTGTGCACTCAAAGGATCCACGAACAGCAAGAATCGAGAAAGTGAACTCCACTTCATCAAATATTGTTGAAAGGCTGAAACTTTATTTCTTGAACGATCAAGTATTTTCTCATCCCAATCCAATTGAGGACTCCATAACTTTAGGATGAGCCTTCTACGAACAATATAAGCAGGAGATAATAGACCTGGATCGAAAACCTTAAAATTCTCTGATATATTATGAAGATGAGGACATCGACAAGCAACAATAAGGTTGGATAATTGACAATTACTTCCAGAATACCATTGTATACGTACACTCTTTTTCCATTCATAACGAATAGTGAAAAAACATGAAGGATTCGACTGAGCCTTGAAACGATTCAAGAATTCCACAATATTGGGTCTCCATTTACTCAAGATGATGCTCTTAGATGTCAACACTTTTCTATGTTCATCACAAATCTGAATAGTATTTGATTTACTACTGAATCTAGTAATCATTTCATTGAAATATTCTAAAATAATGTTTGAATCCGTAGGATATTGATATTCTGAAGCCAACTGTTGAAAACAAATAATGATTTCATAACTTGCACTAATAAGACAATGTGTACTAGTATTGAAGCTGTACATTTGAACATTCTTACCCCGATCAAATCGCCAAAGGATTCTTCGTGAAGTTTGATCATTAGGATACAATAATTTCTGTCGATACAATTTTGGAATATCTGAAGAGACAGCAAGAGAGAACTGACGGAATCTTATTAGCATCTGAAACAAACTATGAATAATTTTGGGCCTGACTACTTGAAGGTCATTCAATGAATAGCCCGAACAAGATGATGAACTATTAAAACCCACTGTGATCCTATTATCATCTCGAAGAACCTCATGATGACTTAGAAAATATATTTTATTATGTGACAATTCTCTCAGTAAACCTATATGCCCGAAATTAGGGTACTCTTTAAGTAACCCTTTGATTGCTATTGTTTTGGACTTGTGCAACTTCTCAACATCATTACAAATATGAATCTTCAACCCAAAACGACCGGTATTATCTTGAACTAAATCATTATCATAGTTCAAATCGTTACTATCATTTGATTTCGATGACTCAATGGTCAAATCTACAACATTGTGCTTATTCAAATTTGAAATGCTCAAAGAAACATTTGTTGAATGATCTGCTATTTTTGGCAAATAGAGAACTGGCAATTGAATTGGAGAACTAGGTTCAAAATTTTCTTCGCTATACTCGAATTCACCAGTCTCACTAAGGATGTGTTTTGTCCTACATGAGGCTGTCATCATTTTGTCAAAAAATAATTCTCTTTCGTTGAATTGAATATCCAACTGATCATCCTCGCATGTTTCTTCGATAGTTGATTGAATCTGCTCAAATTCATTATCAAGCAACAACAATTCCTTTCTGAATCTATCTAAACGAATTCTTTCCACTTCCCTTAAAGATCGATCACTATAAAAAATTTTAAATAATGGTTCCAATTTGAATGAAAGAACTGTGAACCTGCGCTTTATATTATCACGTCTGGTGATAAGCCATTTAAATTCATCCATATCAATGACCAGTTCTTTAGCTATGTCAATGACTGAATGCAACTACTGAACAATTACCAATTTTTAAAAATTATTCAGAGAAAAAATGATTAAAATTGTTGACTCAAATGCTATAAGGAAGGAATTTGAAGGATACTTATCAGACATTTTTCATTGGCACTTTCTTGATTTCCTCTTAATCGTCTTTGAGTCTTCGAAGATGTATTCAACCTTCGATTTTCTTTGGCACACCTCGATCTCCAACCTCCAACGTTTGGCTCTCCTCAAACGGGAAGCAGATAAAGGTAACCCCGGTTTCTTGAAATAAACTTCAATTTCTTCTTTGAATGTGAACTTTCCTCTGGCACTTTCTTGGTTTCCAACGGCTGGAATTCCCTCGCACTCACGAACAGAAAAGATTTACCAAATTAACACACTCAAATTAACCAGAATTTGGCACGTAGGACCATGGATTTATTTCGATGTAGTGGACTGTATGTACTTCTTTTCCTGCGCTGATTAATTTAAAGAAACACGTGTGTACTAACACTGACAGTTTATTTCAAGAATTAAGCACACAACCAATTTAGGTTATGTTTACACTATAAACGTAGATGCCTGCAAATCACAGTACATCTAATAATCTAACTGCAACTCACAGTAGATTGACGAGTATATTTTGTATATATCTACTCTTTAGTAGATTGAAGAAGAGAGAGTTATTTTAAATATTCGAAATAGGCACATCAACATTTGACTAATACATAGAACTTTAACATGGAAAAGAAGAAGAGATCAAAGCACATGAACATGAAATTAAGAAAGTTATTAAGCATTAAATTATACAGAATGTACCACAAGAATGGAAAATATACCTACATGAAAGAGAATACAATTAAGAAATGAAATTAATGAATTACAGATGATGCCTATCGAGGCTGGCGCCATCTATCGGACTACTTTCAGAATACTAGATATAAATACAGGAATCTAAATTTCTCCAGTGTGTTTTCTTTGATGGTCTTTTCTGGGAAGCATTCTTCATAGATCCCTGTGAGTGTCCGGCGAAACTCCCCATAGAGCAGTTTGGCATTGGCCACATTTTCAAAATCCCATTTACATTCGTTCAATATTCCCTTATTTGTACCATTTATGGGTATAGTTTTTTTGTATCCTTTCCCCCCCACACAAATGAGACATCTCAATCTGCAGAATCTGTGCGAAGTGATCCGACCTGTGAAGATTTACAGTTTGCTTTGAGTACCTGCTAGTATTTAGGCTTGTGAAGTAGTTGTCAATACAGGTACAGCTCTCCGCTGTAACACGAGATGGTCCACTGAACACCATAGTCCATAGGTTTTGAGCATATTTTCCAGTTCTCTTTTTATGGCGGTATGTTTCAGGAAGTCAATATTGAAGTCCCCTGTCAGCACAATAGTTTCCTGTCGGCAGCCTGAGTAAATGGTGTCCAAAGCTTCACCCAAGAGTGACATGAAATTGTTCATTCTTCCCTGAGGTGATCTGTCAACCCCCATCATGGTGATTTTGAGGGATGGGATATGGGCTGCACAGATTTCTATGTCCTTTTCGACCGAAAGTTCACCGATAAACTCCAGTATCTCATACTTCAGATCATTCTTTGCCAGGATCATCACTCCCCCATGTCGAAAGTGTTGCCTAGAATAAGATGTTATCACTGAGTAATTTTGCATGTTCAGTGTATTCAACTGTTCCTTTGTCAACCAGTGTTCAGTTATGTTTGCGATATCAAAGTTTCCTGTGTTCATCTCGTAGCCTAGAGTATATATTTTCTTGGTCAAAGTTATATAAGTATATTTATGTTAAGTATTTTAATAGGTCTCTTCTTACCACTTGTTTTCTTGTTCGCTGGCCTCTCCCAAGTGTCAAGGTCCATCTTTGTGTTTTTTGGATGCGTTTTGTAGTATTTTTCACATAATGTCTCAGTTATCCATCCGCCATCTGTTGCTTTCGCTTCCGAAAATTTCCGTCAGGTCAACAAATTACATAACCACAATTTGTTTGGGCCAGAAGTCCCCCTGCAGTACTCTGGAACTATGCTCCACCGGAACCCTCACTTTAAAGCTTCTATAATTTCCTGATTTCACATCCAGTTCAGTGCATTCAATCCCAATATTTGGTATCTTATCTTCAGTAAACTTCACAACATCATCTGCACTATTTTCCAGTTTAATCTTTGAGAGATGTATGTGTGATGGTGGTGTATATGCTCCTAATATGGAGGTTCCATTTGTGAGCCTAAAATTGGCTTTGCTTTCTGCATGCATTTTTTAAGTGACTTTCTTCTCTTTTCCTGCCATTGTTCGATTTCTTCCAAGTTTTGGCTTCTTCTTTTCAGTCTCTGATCTCCTGACACATGTGCAATTTCCGGACCTTCTGGTTTTTTCTTTTTCAGCTGTGACTTAAGAGCATTTCGTGCCTGGTTTTGTGAATCGGTTGGCTTCTCCATGCTGCCAGTCTCTGCTACCTGCAATGGGCTGAATTTATTTTCCGCCCCTGTTTTTTCTTTGAGGTTCTGTCTTTGATGTTTCCAGTCTACACCGTTCTCTGATAGCTCCAAGTTACTCGTTTGTATCAGCTGAGTGTCGGCTTGCCTTTCCTGTCGGATATTTTGGCCAGGCGATTATATTTCAGCTGAATGAAAATTTGCATAGTGAACTAGCTTAAATATATCTAATCTCATTAAGGAAGAACTTTCACGAAGAGGTTCAAAAAACACCAGGCGTCATTCAAACATCGTAAAGATAATTGCGAACCATTTTTTACAAACAAATCATGCCTTCCCACAATTGGACAATTGGACCTGGTCCCGAAAGGCAAAAAAATGGACATCTTGGAATCGGTAGAAATCCTCAAACATCTGAATAGCCCATCAATAAAACTATTAAACGAGCAGACGGACCTATGGAATTCCCCGCTTTTTGGAGTTCTGGAAGACCCGAAGCCTCTCCGCCATATAAAAGTACCTGACACAACCTGAAATAGACCAGTTTGAAAATGTAGTAAAACTACGAAACTCGAGTCACTATTAAAATCTGTATTTAATAAATTAAGTGATAGAAAACATAATGAATTTTCATACGTAATACCACTAGAGATGGAATTTTGCCGGCAAAATTTCTCGATTGTAATATGAAAATTTGATGCTCGGAAAGATAATTGTATCAAAATCACGAGCCGTCAGGCGAGTGATTTTGGAAAAAATGTCATGAGTGGAATTTCCGGAAAGCAAGAAACTTGAATATCACAAGAGAGAAATTTCACCTGCTTAAATTTCATCTCGAGTGGAATTCGGCATGACTATTCCACGAGAAAATAGGGTAATATGTTCACATTTGACGCGTATTGCGCTATTTGGCAAATTAGAATTCACCAAAGATTAACTAAACCTCTAAACGTTGTTTGTTCTCTCTATGATATTTATTTCCGAAGCTATCTATGAATTCGAAAAACGTCAAAAATTTTGTCGCTGAAAAACCAACATGTTGGTTTTGCCGGCTTGAACATTTTTTTGGGATGAAACGATCGTTGCTACGGAAACTTCCTCACTAAAAATGAAAAGAGTGGAATAGTCATATGTAATACCACTAGAGATGGAATTTTGCCGGCAAAATTTCTCGATTGTAATATGAAAGTTTGTTGCTCGGAAATTTCGCCAATGATATTTGTATGAAAATCACGAGCCGTCAGGCGAGGTGGTATTCGGCATGACTATTCCACGAGAAAATGTTTAACATTGAGTAATATGGTCACATTTGACACGGATATTTGGCAAATTAGAATTCATAGATTAACTGAACGTTGTTTGTTTTCTCTATGATATTCATTTCCAGAGCTATTTATGAATTGGAGAAACGTCAAAAATTTTATCGCTGGAAAACCAACTTGTTGGTTTTGCCGGTTTGAAAGTTTTATCGAGATGAAACGATCGTTGCTACGGAAACTTCCTCACTAAAAATGGAAAGAGTGGAATAGTCATCACAAAAATCTTATTTCAACTATATATTTTCGCAATTTAAGTCAATATCCCTAACTCATGTGGAACAGTTTATTATCCTCCTTTCGAATTATGATCATGACAGGGGCGTCGACAATGGTTTGGGAGGAGGGAATGGTAAATAAAATAATACCGTCGCAAAATGGCGAATGCGCGAGGCACCGCAGGTACATATTATGTATATTGTTCCCAGGACCCAATGCCCATCTCAAGAACTCTTCTCCGATTATAATTGGGATGTCTAAATAGACTTTATATTTGAACAATCACATCGGGACCCCCACTCAGAGACAAGCCTTGCTGGACATTGTAGAAATGGTCAATGATTAACACCAGCCAGTTTTTATATTCGATTAATCCCACAGAATTTACGATAAATGTTATTTAATATCATAATAATGTATGGTTCATCCTGAAAAACAACTTTCTTATGTCATATAACTGACAAGAATGTTAAATTTCAATTGTGACAATACAATTTCAAAAAATTCATATCTCCTAAACTAGAATCTTCCGCAGCTTGAGGTTCTAAAGTTAACAGCAGCCGTATAGTTTCATGCTCTCTAGTTTTCAATTTTATCTTCCACTTTTGTGGGATTTTATTTTTTTATATCTTTACATCAAACTTTTTCCCATCATAGAAATTTTAGGTCTGTGATTTCCAAATAAGAATTCAACAAAATTTATAAACATTCTGACAACATTGTTAACTTGTGCGATCAGAGAGTTCATAATTTGTCTGCGATTCGATGATATTTCAAATCCAGGAAAGAACCAAGATTACATTCTTGCGATTTATGATTTTTTCGTCAAATTTATCAGATAAAATTAGGAATAATTCGAGAACGACGCGTAAATAGTCTAATTGCATGAAATGATTGGTTTCTTCGAAAATATAAACCGTTCATCTTATTAAGGTAGTTGTATAGTATTATTTCGTGGATTCATGATACGGCTATGCTGAAACTCATACCATACCAAGAGAAATATTGAATAAGTGTTGATATTTAGGAATATGCACCATGAATTGAGTAAACACTCAACCAAAATTCAGTTCATTCGAAATAACGTTGTGTTCATTTTTGACAGGGTGTATCTTTTAAGCGGAACCGAATTTTGAAAAATTGGTATTGAAAAAAGTGTTTCGTTCAACAGTATATACAGGGTGAGTCTTTGACTGTAGATTCCTCCCATCAAGAGAAACACTTTTTTTCATACCATTTTTGAAAATTCGGTTTCGTTTGGAAGATACAGGGTGTCAAAAATCCATCAAATTAACGCTATTCTTTCCATATATGTATTCGGAACCGATATTTCGAATGAACTGAATTTTGGTTGATTGTTTACTCTATTCATGGTGCATATTCCTCAATTGAAACTTATTTCATATTTCTCCTGGTAAAAAAGTTACAGTATAGTCGACTTATGAATTCACGCAAAATACTATAAAACCACTTGAAAAAAGATAAACGGTTCACGTTTTCGAAAGAATTAATTATTTTAGAAAACAAAATTTTTTTTATATTTTTTCAATGAAACGCGCCGTTCTCAAGTTATTCCTAATTGTATAAGATTGAATTAGAGGAAAAAATCATGAATTTCAAGAATAATCTGAATGCTGTCCTGAGTTTAATCTCATCGAATATTATCTCTTCTCTGCTCTCTCAACAAGTTACCAACGTGGTCAGAACGACACTACTATTACATCAATTCACTGAAAGTCATTTACATAATCATCACCTGTTTGCTTTATTCTCTGTAAATAAATAAAGCGTGAACTTCGTTTATTCCGTGTATGGGATCACTGACTAACGTTTTAGGTTGGACTGGTTGGAGACACAGAACAACGGTTTGTCTTGCGTGGCGGCTACATCCACGGCCTTCTGAAGGAAAGAGTAGGCCGTGGCGACTGAAATTAAGAACGTAACGCTATATTGGCGAGAATCAGAACTACTCGTTTGGCATTTTCACGCCTAGACGCCTTTAGCGATTGTGATAGTTCATCCGCTAACGATAAGGGACGTACTGCTTTCTTGAGTTCGCATTGTTTGAAGAGAAAATGGGCAATCTGGCATCTGGCTCTTAAGACTCTAGAGTTCTGTGGGTGAATATCACAGAGGATGTGTAAGGTTAGGTCATTGACCCCGAATCATATGACTTTGGTTAATGGAGTTAGGATAGATTAGTGAGAAACCAATTTTTATGAGATCGTTTTAGAATATAGAGGAAAATATGAACAAATTATTAGTGTCTATAAACTAATCTTCAGGACAATCGAAGAAGGAACTTATTTTGGTGTGAGAAATATAGCTTTTCAATTGCCGAAATGATCGGACAGAACGAAGTGTTTTTTAAGGAAATATCGTGTTTGTAACATTCTTATTCAAATAAGGTTAGTGCTTGACTATTTTTTAAATGTATCACCCAGAATATTTAAAAATCACATCAATTTCAATCGATAAATATAAAGTTTGAGGTGTTTGTGAAGAATAATATCAGGCACGTATTCAACCATATTTTTTTTTTCAAATGGCTATGTCTCTTTAACAGAGCCCAATTCGGAAAAATGGAAAATGGAAAAAAGGTTTTCATTACACCGCTCTGAAAACCCTATCAAAACATGTCGATTGAGGGCACCGAAAGTGACCCTTTTCCGTGCGGCCGCACCGAAAAACGTTTTCGGTGCGCTGAGACATAGATGCATCTATGCTGAGACACAAAGCAACGATTGCGTCATGCGTGATGACAGTAGACGTCAGTGTTTCGGCTCCGCCTCACACGGTAACTCTTTGCGCGCGCACGGAAAAAGCTTACTTTCTGGACTAGTAATGAAATATACTATTCCTTTAGCATCAAGAATCTACAGTTGAAATATATGTACAAGTCAAAGACTCACCCTGTATACAACTCAAAGACTCACCCTGTATGGAGTTCATAATCGGTCCTCTGTTAGCGCATTTATTCCAGGCGGAACCCTCCTCGCGCTTTTTAGGGCCCTGTTTCCGCGTGGTACCTACCCTCTTCACGCCCTATCGATGTGAAGTTAGCTAAATCCACACATACATCCAGTAATCACATCTGTTTTCCTCGCAATCATCGTTGTTTACCTTTGACTCTATTTCCGTATTCAGCTACAAGTTTTTCAATCGTGATTTCCTTTATCTACGCTTATTTTCTCTTTCCTTTATCTTGAATCTTGAAACTCTCTATTTCGAAAACATAGTTTGGGAGTTGACTCTTGGAAACCTTTCTGTATCGCGGAAAACCTCTGTTTACCGCAATTATGAAAAATTGAATCCGCATCGATTTTGATTCAACGAGCCGCGAAGAGCTTACTTCCTAATTCTCTCTCCTCTGAATTCTGATATCCAATGCTGTTTTAGCGCTCTCCGGTCCTCTCGTATCGCCAAAGATAGCGTCAGTTGAAAAGCAGTATCGGTGATATACAGGGTGGTCCATTAGTGTGAGGAAGTGCAGTATCTCGCATATAATGAGGGGTATGATAAAGGTTTTCACAAAAAAGTTAAATAGTAATGTTTGCTGAAAGTAAGAAAATCTTCGGAAAACAGACCACCGCAAATGCCATCATAATAAAAACGATGAAATTTAAGCAGAATTATTTGAGACATGCAATACCAAGAGTGAGATCAAATGTCGGTATGGACTGAAAGTTACATTTCTAAAACGGGACATTTTATAGCCCCCGCTATCCCAGTGGTTAAGGTTATGGACTGGGACCAGGCAAGCCCAATACCGAGGCTAGGAAAGATTCTAGTCTCGGTAGTGGGCCACATCATTTCAGTGTTGGGTCGAAAATTATCAGTGCTGTGCCTAAGGTGACGTAAGGACACAGTTACAAAGCGTGCAAAACTGCTTCTCCGAACTCGTACAAGTTACAAGCTTCGAAGCTTGTAATTGTGATCGAGATATTCTTGATAATGGGATATTTGTTGAAACATTATTTGGGCTGTTTCCATTATCTATGCGGTTTGTTGTTTCCGACGTTTCGGCAAGCATTCGCCTGCCGTCTTCAGGGTGTGGGTCCTGAACTTGTAGTTTCTGAGCGTTCTACTCGGGAGACCTAGGATTAATCAATATTAACAATATCAATCTCAATTAACTTGACAAACTTCGAATATCAAAAACTTGATATTTAGTATCAGCATTGCATCCGTGCGAAGCCGGGGCGGTTCGCTAGTTATGAATAAAAAAGGCAAAATTTTAAGCTATTCGCGAGAATTGTTTTGCTAACTCCATGTACATCACAAGAAGACATACACTCAGATTTTCAGATGAGTTGAAATGTAACGTTATAACCCCAAAAAGGATTTCAATATGATATAATATATTGTTTATCCTGATTACTCCTATAGGTCTCCTGAGGAGACCCCTCTGAAACTACAAGCTTCAATGTTTCGAATGTTGTAATTTTCAGAAGGCTAAGAGGAATTTCTCTTTATTTTTGTATGTCAAGTTTGTTTAATTCAATTAAGGGTAGGAGATTTTGGGAACTCATCAGTTCTCAATAAATAACCACATAACAGGGTGTGAAATTTTCATGAGCTGGTCCTGAAAAGATCTCTTAATTTTGAAAATGCTCTATGATGTATTGAAGTGACACCTATTTCGATGAGGAAATTTTTATTTTCATGAAGAAGTCCATAACTCAAAATGGAGTGTAAATATAAATATTAGAATTACACAAAATCTTACTCCACACTTATAAAGTGTGGAGTAAGATTTTGTGCAATTCTAATATTTAAATTTTTATTTGATGCCAAGCGGAAATGAATATTGAAATTCGTGGTTCAATCGGAAATCCTACGACAGTGCGAGAAGTTTTCTTTCTTAATTACTATGATTTGAATAGAAAGAATAGAAATAAATCATACCCAGAGTGAAACTTTGAGAGAGACAAAACAACCAGAAGTTTTATAGTTGAACCTCTACATACAGGGCCCTGCAATAGTGCGAAAATCTTCCATAGCTGCCGAACCAGACATCTCAGAGAGATTTCGGTGGAAAGTAAATCTCTTGTAGGTACTGTTATGGTTCTAAATGTTCTTTTTAAAATTCAAAGTTAATTTAGATTTATTGAGGCCAAATTCAAATTGAAAGATTTAGATAAATTCATTTTGAAGTTTGTACATAGATTTAGGATTCTGTGAATAGTTATAATTAGATTAGGAAAATCAAGGATGTGGAAGGAGTTTGAAGGATGGAAACCAAGGAGATGGGAGGAGATTGAATTGAAAAATCAGAAAGAAAAGTCAGAAATATATTAGGGGAAAATGAAGGGAAAATGTAACGAAATGATCGAAAATATAAGAAATAATTGGAATTGACGTGATCCTGAATGCACCAAATATTATAAATGAAGACAGAAGAAATATAAAGAGAATGTTAGTTTGGTGAAAAAAGGGATATATTGTACGGACAATTATAATAGATTCAAGTGAGTTTATTCTTATCGTATAGAATTAAAATAGGTGTCCGTGAAGTTAGCACCCACATTTTCGAAAATGAAGAAAATTTTTTTTGCATTCGTTAGTAACTCGTTAGTAACTATTTGTAACCTCAAAATTTTCGTTTGTACCTCAAGGGAACTCATAGAAAAACGCCGCATTCCGCTGGGTGCTAACTTCACGGGCATCCACTTCTCAATTTTTTGCGAAAAAAAAAATACGATCGGAAAGTCCTTCGTTAGTAACTATTTGTAACCTGAAAATTTTCGTTTGTAACCTAACCCTTACTGAAAAAATGACACCCCTTGAATGCGAAGTTAGCACCCACATTTTCGAAAATTTACAAATTTTCTATTTCATTCGTTAGTAACTCGTTAGTAACTATTTGTAACATAAAAATTTCCGTTTGTAACCTAACCCTTACTGAAAAAATTACACATCTGACATGCGAAGTTAGCACCCGCATTTTCGAAAATGAAGAATTTTTTTTTTTGCATTCGTTAGTAACTCGTTAGTAACTATTTGTAACCTCAAAATTTTCGTTTGTACCTCAAGGATACTCATAGAAAAACGCCGCATTCCGCTGGGTGCTAACTTCACGGGCCTTACCAATTTCTTGCGAAAAAAAAATACGATCGGAAAGTCCTTCGTTAGTAACTATTTGTAACATAAAAATTTTCGTTTGTAACCTAACCCTTAGTGAAAAAATGACACCCCTAAAATGCGAAGTTAGCACCCACATTTTCGAAAATTTTCAAATTTTCTCTTTCATTCGTTAGTAACTTGTTAGTAACTATTTGTAACATAAAAATTTCCGTTTGTAACCTAACCCTCACTGAAAAAAAGACACACCTTACATGCGAAGTTAGCACCCGCATTTCCGAAAATGAAGAAAATTTTTTTTGCATTCGTTAGTAACTATTTGTAACCTCAAAATTTTCGTTTGTACCCCAAGGATACTCATGAAAAACGCCGCATTCCGCTGGGTGCTAACTTCACGGGCTTCCCAATTTTTTGCGAAAAATAATACGATCTGAAAGTCCTTCGTTAGTAACTATGTATTTGTAACAAAACTTTTTGTTTGTATCTCAAGGGTACCGCAATCCGATGGGTGCTACCTTTACGGGCATCCACATTTTCGAAAAAGAAGAAATTTTCCGTTCATTGGTTAGTAACTCGTTAGTTACTATGCAACATAAAAATTTTTGTTTGTTCTATTCTTCAATGAAAAGGCGACACTTCTAACATGCGAATTCAGAACCCTCATTTTCGAAAATGAAGAAAATGTTTTTTGCATTCTTTAGCAACTCATTGGTTACTGTTACATATAAATTTTCGTTTGTAACCTAATCTTCCGTGAGAAAAAGACACCTCTGATATCTGAACATTTTCAAATAAATACTATAGTTTTTGCTCTCGATAACTTTTATTTATGAACTATTTTTGACAATCAATTTTTCACTCACAAGGAATAGCTTATGTCATTATACTGCCATTTGTCACAGAAATGATGGAGCCTTGGATGTGTATGATGATATGACGAAAAAAATTAAATTAATACCGAAAACAATGGTCCACCTACTATTGTATAGTATTTAAAATTTCATTTTGAAAATATATTTTTTATTGAAAATTTGTTGAATTTATTTGCACGAATGTATGTATATTCCCACCGAAAGCTAGGTTACAAACGAAACGATGATTTTTATGTTACAAATAGTTAGCAACCAGCTGCTAACAAATGCGAAAAATATTTTCTTCATGGTCGAACATGTTGGTGCTGACTTCTCATGTAAGGGGTGTTACTTTTTTCATAAAAAGAATAGGTTACAAACGAAAATCTCTTTGTTACAAATAGTTACTAATGGGTTTCTAACGAATGGAAAAAAAAGTTGTCTTCATTTTCGAAAATGCGGGTGCTAACTTCGCATGTAAAATGTGTCTTTTTTTCAGTAAGGGTAAGGTTATAAACAGAAATTTTTATGTTACAAATAGTTACTAACGAGCTACTAACGAATGAAATAGAAAATTTGAAAATTTTCGAAAAAGTGAGTGCTAACTTCGCATTTAAGGGCTGTCATTTTTTCAGTAAGGGTTAGGTTACAAACGAAAATTTTTATGTTACGAATAGTTACTAACGAAGGACTTTCCGATCGTATTTTTTTTCGCGAAAAATTGAGAAGTGGATGCCCGTGAAGTGAGCACCCAGCGGAATGCGGCGTTTTCCATGAGTATCTTTGAGGTACAAACGGAAATTTTGAGGTTACAAATAGTTACTAACGAGTTACTAACGAATGCAAAAAAAATTTTCTTCATTTTCGAAAATGCGGGTGCTAACTTCGCATGTCAGATGTGTCATTTTTTCAGTGAGGGTTAGGTTACAAACGGAAATTTTTATGTTACAAATATGTAGTTACTAACGAATGAAATAGACAATTTATAAATTTTCGAAAATGTGGGTGCTAACTTCGCATTTTAGGGATGTCATTTTTTCACTAAGGGTTAGGTTACAAACGAAAATTTTCATGTTACAAATAGTTACTAACGAAGGACTTTCCGATCGTATTTTTTTTCGCGAAAAATTGAGAAGTGGATGCCCGTGAAATTAGCACCCAGCGGAATGCGGCGTTTTCCATGAGTATCCTTGAGGTACAAACGAAAATTTTGAGGTTACGAATAGTTACTAACAAGTTACTAACGAATGCAAAAAATTTTCTTCATTTTCGAAAATGCGGGTGCTAACTTCGCATGTCAGATGTGTCATTTTTTCAGTGAGGGTTAGGTTACAAACGGAAATTTTTATGTTACAAATAGGTACGACTTACTAACGAATGAAATAGAAAATTTGTGAGTTTTCGAAAATGTGGGTGCTAACTTCGCATTTTAGGGGTGTCATTTTTTCACTGAGGGTTAGGTTACAAACGAAAATTTTCATGTTACAAATAGTTACTAACGAAGGACTTTCCGATCGTATTTTTTTTTCGCACAAAATTGGTAAGGCCCGTGAAGTTAGCACCCAGCAGAATGCGGCGTTTTTCTATGAGTATTCTTGAGGTACAAACGAAAATTTTGAGGTTACAAATAGTTACTAACGAGTTACTAACGAATGCAAAAATATTTTCCTCATTTTCGAAAATGCGGGTGCTGACTTCGCATGTCAGATGTGTCATTTTTTCAGTAAGGGTTAGGTTACAAACGGAAATTTTTATGTTACAAATAGTTACTAATGAGTTACTAACGAATGAAATAGAAAATTTGTAAATTTTCGAAAATGCAGGTGCTAACTTCGCATTCAAGGGGTGTCATTTTTTCAGTAAGGGTTAGGTTACAAACGAAAATTTTCATGTTACAAATAGTTACTAACGAAGGACTTTCTGATGGTATTTTTTTTTTCGCAAAAAATTGAGAAGTGGATGCCCGTGAAGTTAGCACCCATCGGAATGCGGCGTTTTTCTATGAGTTCCCTTGAGGTACAAACGAAAATTTTGAGGTTACAAATAGTTACTAACGAGTTACTAACGAATGCAAAAAAAATTTTCTTCATTTTCGAAAATGTGGGTGCTAACTTCACGGACACTTAAAATAGGTTGTTTATTTTTGTCTGAATTAGAATATTTTAGGAAGATGATATTAGAATAAAATGTTAATTTATATCTAAATTTTTCAATTTTAAGTTGGACCCTCAATTGAGAGAAAGAGTTCACCGGGCAAAGCAAAATTAGAATTTTTTGATTGATTACCTAGTTGGATTCCAAAATTTATTTTTATTCGAAACATAAAGACTCGCATTAGGAATCATAACAGTACCTTCATTTCTGCATCTCAGGAAATTATTTTCTGATATACAGGGTGCCCCCGATGAATGTTATTCAACAACTGGATAATTATTTTAATGGATACATTTTCACATATTTTTCATGGCCTTCATTACCACTTTCATGACGCAAAATATTAGAGACATTTTTCCAACGCTACAAATCTTATTCGAAGAAAACTGCAAAATGTGAGGGAAAAGCAGTTCAGTAAAAATCTTCTGACGATTTCCAGAAAGGATCGTAACATGAATTTGATCTGAAAGTTTTTTAATTGAAGGATTTGCCTTGTCACCGTTCCTAAATGATCAACCTGTCATGAACAGGAAGTCCGTTATTAAGGTCCAAATATGAACTTCAAATTATTATTTCTCGATTTTTTCAAATGTAACACCCTTTCCAAAGTAATGTAGACAATTGAATACCTTGCATTTTCTCAGAAGTAACCTAGGATTATTTTCACTCCCGCATCCAGCTGACACGAAAAATATTATCGCAACTGAAAATTCCTTTTAAATAATAACATAATTAAAACCAATGGACGTTAAAAATAGTTAAAATGAAACTTTGCAGGTATCATTCAACACAGCATTACTCATCATAGGTATCTTCGATAGACAGGCTATTCGAAATCGATAACTGAATTGGTAGCATTTGTACAGATGTTTTTTGATTTTCTCTTATTATAGATTTTCGAGATAGCTTTCAAGGTATCTTCATTCTAATGATCTAAGAGATGCTCAAAGTGTCTTCCGCTTCCTCTTGAACACACAGTGATCCGATCGTTGAATGACCCACTAACTCTCGTCATCATGGGTGAAGTATTGTTTCGAAAAACATTCACTATCCTTCCTCGCATGTTTAGAGCTGTTCATCGTATAAGATTCCCTTTATGTATCCCCATAAAAAAATCTAGTTTGATGAGATCCGGTAATCTAGCAGGCCATCTCGTCGGTTCGCCCCTACCAATCCATCTATTTGGAAACTGTTGATTCAGTGAAGCCCTCACAGGACGGGTATAATGAGCGGGTGCTCCATCATGCTGACACCACATTTCATTTTTTTGTCTAGGTAACACTGCTAACAATCCAGGAAGGATGTTCTGGAGGAAATTCATATATGCAGCACAATCTAGATTTCATTCGAAAAAGTGAGGGCCTATCACATGTTTGCCGATAACTGCTCCCCAGACATTCAAAGACCACCTGTGTTGTTTGTCGACTTCCCTTATGATTCTCGGATTTTCAGAAGGGTTATGATGATAATTGTGCCTATTGACTAGTCAGTCCAGAGTGGTGCAAAGTCGATTCTTCGCTGAATAAAACATATTAAAAAAAAATGAAGGATTTTGTTGAATTAGAAAACTGGCCCAGTTACAGAAATTTAGACGGTTTTCAAAATCTGGTGCATTTGGATATGCTAGGCGTGATTCTGATATTTTCTGAGGATTCGTTGGACTGTACCCCACTTTATCATTTTTCGTGTCTGCTGGATGCTGGAGTGAAAATGATACTAACCTTACTTCTAAGAAAATGTAAGGTATTCAATTGTCTACATTATTGTGGAAAAAATAGAGGGTGTTACATTCGAAAAATCGAGAAATAATAATTTGAAGTTCTTCATATTTGGACCTTAATAACGGACACCTTGTATATTACAGGTTGATCATTCAGGAACGGTGACAAGGCAAATCCTTCAATTAAAACTTTCAGATCAAATTCATGTTACTATCGCTTCTGTATATCGTCAGAAGACTTTTCCCTCACCTTTTTGCAGTTTTCTTCGAATAAGATTTGTACCGTTTAACAAATGTCTCTAATATTTTGCGTCATGAAAGAGGTAATGAAGGCCATGGAAAATATGTGAAAATATATGGAGTGATTCATCAAAAAAATCATCCATTTGTTGAATAACATTTATCGGGGACACCCTGTATATCAGAAAATAATTTCCTGAGATGCAGAAATGTAGGAACAAGAGGTCTACTTTCCAATGAAATTTCTGTGATGTCTGGTTCGGCAGCTATGGAAGATTTTCGCGCTATTGCAGGACTCTGCATACATGGTAGGAATATGTATAGTTTCTTGTTTCTCACCCTGAATAATGAGGTACCAAGTTTCATCAGAATTATCTAAAACGATAAAGTATTCAAACGGAAAATTACTGAATTCTCCAATCATACTTTCGAGATATACTTATTGTACATATTTCTATATTTGAATTCTTAACGATTTCTCATTTCCCAGTTGAAATGTTTCTGTAAATGTATTTTTTGTTATTGTTATGGGTACAGGTCGAAAAGCTCCGACTGGAATCTGAGCATCAAAGTATTTTCTTCCTTTTCAAAGAGACAAAATTCTTCTCATCCGTCGGACAACTCGAAGAATGAGAGAAATAATACAAGTCTGTGCTTCAGAACGTCGATAAACCTGTTGATTTATAGGAACTTCGAATAAACTTTGCAGTCTCTCCACATCCTTTGTGCAACAATGTCGATCCAGAACCCGCAAGGGAACGAATCTATATACTTACATCAAAAGTGATTCGAGAGGTAAATGCGCTATTCAGAGAACTCACCTTCTGTCATAAAATTCACATTCCACAGACAGACACCGAACTCAACACTGAAAACTCAGGCAATTCTTCTGACGCATTCGCGCGGGTGGTTTTCCAAACAGGGCTCAGGATGTTGCACGAGTGCACGACCGTGTACTCAGCGAGTTAGGCAGCCAGATACTGCCCAGGATGAGGCTGCGGAGCCGCCCCAAACTCGCAGCCTCTGCACGGATTCGTTTCGGAGAGAAACAATGAACGACGGTTTTCTCGGAGTTTAATCATTTGAAAATCGGAGAACGATGTTACATGCATCCGAGAACGGTGGAAACGCGCAACAGATGAAATTTCCTTGTTCTCTCGACGCCTGAACTAATCGGTATCTCTCATAGCTTTGAAATTTCGCCTACTCTCCTCGGTGGCGGAATGAAAAATTGGTTTGCGTTTTATTGGTATAATATGAGGGGACGTGAATCTCATTATTTTCAATTCATATTTTTCCACCTCGTGTAAATTCGATGTGCCTTTGTCGTATTATATCCTATCAATTATATTTTTGACATTGAAGACTGTCAAACATCATACAGTGTGTCTCATTCGATGTGTCCACCCTCAATAACAAAACAACGAATCAAAATTTGTGGAAGCACTCAGACAGGTCGGTTTTGGATGACATCCCTGCCAAAAATACCGCATGGATTCTCATGAAAATATATAGACAATTTATGAGATTTCATAAGGATCTATGAGAAGAAGCTGTATCCTATACGTACGTTATCCATGACATGTAAACTTTCTATAAGTTTTCATGAGGATTTATAAGTAAGCATACCCGAATACAAGGTGTACGAGTTTCTATCAGGTAGTATTCGTTTGAGGAGGCTATGAGATTCTATAAGGTATTCCAATTTCAATCATGATAATGTTTTATGCTCATTCACAAGACTGAAAACCTATGAGGAATATGTGGAATGTATCGGGAATTCCTTATGTGATTATTTGCGGATCTTATGACCTCATTTCATTTAAATTTGAGCTAAGTGTAAATTACATGTATCTTGATTTGTCTGAAATAAAGAAATTTGTTATGTTATGTTATGTTATGTTATGAGTTTCAATGTGGCTCAAATTGACTGAGAATTCACAAGTTTCAGTGAGGAAGCTCGGCTGTGAAGTATAAGAGTCTGTATCAGGCATTGTTAGATTCTGGCGGCTACGAGATTCAAAGAGGTATTGCAATTTCAATCATAATAATGTTTCTCTATTTCAGTATCGTAATGTGTTCATTACAGTTCTAAAAACAGTGCTGTAATGAATTCATTACAGCATCGTTTTCAGTAACATTTTTCGTTTTATGGTTGTCAGCAATGTCTTCCGATCCTTTTAAATTTCAGCAGACGTCAATTTGGAAATGTCAATTTTCGTACTTGATAACATTCACACCAACTGCCAAGATACAATATGAAAATCACTAGGACCTATAATTTATGCTCATTCACGAGCCTGAAAACCTATGAGAAATATGTGGAACGTGTCAGGAATTCCTTATGTGATTTAGGCGGATCTTATGAGTTTCAGTGTGGCTCAAATGAGAGTTCACGATTTTATTGGGAATTTTGTGTGGAGAGTGGTTCCAGGATTCGATGGTTTCTATCGGGAATTCCTTATCCAATTTCATGCGAATCTTATGAGTTTTAATGTGGCTCGAATTAACTGAGAATTCACAAGTGTCAATGAGGAATGTCGAGTTTATAAGAGTCTGTATCAAGCAGCAAGGGCGGATTTACGGGGGGTACTGGGGGTACATGAGTACCCCCCATGAGCATCGAAGACCTGAGAAGAAGGTGGTGCACATAAAATATTTCATACATTGTGTACCTGATTTAATGGTTTTCAATCGTTATTACCCCCCATGATCGTTATAACCCCTCCCATGAAAAAGAGCTATATCCTCCCTTGTCAACTCTCAGAGTGTTAGTACTGTTAGTTTAAGGCGGCTATGAGATTCAATAAGGTTTTTTTTTAATTTCAATGACATTTATATTTCCTTTAACTAGCCTCAGTTCCTATGTGTAGAAATTCTCAGGTTCAATTTTATTTTTATCGAGAATGTTGTGTACAGAGTGGGCAGTGATTTGGGGATTCGATGGTTTCTATCATGCGCGCGCATCGGAAAGTTCAGTTTATGACGACGTGTCGCTGTGGAGCGTGGCCGCCGTGAGACACGTGTGATGCAAATTGACGTATAAAGAAGTTTATTACTTATTTGTTGGGAAATTACAATAATAATTAATTTCACTTTTCTAGAATAAAAAATGTGATGCATCAGTGCCTTTATGAGAGACTATTAGGTATGAGTTTTCGGTCTGAAAAGAACATTGTATTTTGTGTGAAGTGAGGTTATATGTTTTGTAAAAACAAGCTGGAATATGATGTGAATTATATAAATAGGTATGGTTTTCCGTAATTATGTGTTCTTCTCAAGTTACTTCTGTAAAATTATTCCATACAATACAGGCAACACAAAGATATCCCAGAGAAATCCCTGCGACTTCTTTTTAGGAAGTTGTGACGCCTTTTGTGACTTCTTTGGGAGGTCGCTGGGAGCTCTATATCTCCTCCAAATGTCCGCCACAAAAGAGTTCCCAGAGAGCTCTTGACGATATCCTACGTGGATATTCTTCTCAAACAAGCCACACTGAGAGTTCGCATACACCTCCCGCGGCGAGGACTTTGGGAAATTCTTATTAACCTCCGCATTGCGAGATGTATAAGATATTTTCGAACAGTTCACATTGCGAGATGTATAAGAAGTTCCTATACAGGTCGTATTGTGAGATGTATAAGAAGTTTCTACACATGCCACTTTGCACAGGTAAATACAAGTCGCATTGCGAAATGTGAATAAAACATCAAAAACTAAGTCAGATTTGTCCGATTCCTATGATGAGAATCTGTATATCAGCTATATTATTGAATTGAAAGTTATTTATTATTTTCGGCTGCAACAGAAGGTAAACTAAAACAAGCGAATAACTCCTCCAATCTTTATAATCAACAAAAAATTTTCAAAACATTATATTTTTTTCTTCCTCTGGGTACAATGTCCCAGCCAATCTTGAGAAAAGACTCTTCTGTTGTCCTCCACGTATGTAGTGTTGCCACCCTCCGTACCTACAAGTTCGAAAAAAATCGGTAGATTTCGGTAGATTTTTGGAAAAAAATACCTTTTCACATATTTCTTGTGTTATTCAAGTTGAAATACCATTTATCCGAGAATTGGGCAAGAAGGTTATTTTACGAATGAAGCAAAATTGAAAATGGATGTTTATTTACAAAATTAATGTTCGAACAACAAATTAGTATTCTAACAAAATAAATAGGTATTCAAAAAATTAACACCCATTGAAAACAGCAAATATGGCGTAAATAAACGCATGAACATCAAATTGCTTGAAAAAATATAGATTTGTAAACGTATAACTCAACTCAAATTATGGTATGCTTAAGAAACCTTCAAAATAATATCGTAAGAGTCATGATTTCCTAGAATATCAGAACATACATTTACTCCATCAAATTTCGGTAGATTTATGTGCTTTTTCGTTAGATCGGTAGATTGAGAAGAAAATCGGTATAAGTGGTAACACTTTTGTAAGGTCAGTGGTTCATACATTAATCAAAACGTGAATAAACATTGTGTCAAGTTCTTTTGGAGCATAAATTGAACAAAAAGGAATTCAACAACAACATTTCAATGCCTATTTATATATCAGCTTGAAACAAATCGAGATACTTATATGTAATTCCGAACAGTTCCGTGAAAGTGTCGAATCATCAGAATTCTCGTGGAAATGTTTTGTTTTATTACTATCGGAATTGTAATAATGGTTTCCACAGGAACTTGTAAACCATGCCTATTGAGAATTATCAATAATTTATTAGCTTGAATTTCGACTCTACCAACCATGCTTGTAAAATCTGTTGTGAAATTGTTACACTCATCCATATTTTTGATAGAAATAATTATTCTGATCACCAATATACCAAGTAGAAAATCGTTTAATGTAAATTAATCAATTCCGTTATTGGTGGTTGAATTACTCGGATAACATAAATGGCGGTAAAAATGGTTTCGGGATATGTCCTAATAGGTGAGAAAACTCCAGAATATAATGAAAATAACACTTACTTGGAGCACAAATATCCTCATCGAAATTTCACACAATAACGAATCTCGCACAGCTCAGTAACACCGATGAACACAACTAACTAATCTATCCACAAAATCCCTCTCGCTGTCTTGCCATCTTGGTAAACACGGACTCGCTGTTTATAGTGTTTGTACAAGTTCGATTTCAAAGACAAATAGCGCCTGCGTGAACAGATTGACCTTGTCAATCGCATAGTGCGCTCTCCTCTCCAAGTTATCGCATGGAGTGGTCCCAAGAATATCGCATGGCGAGGTCTCCAAGATATCACATGGGCTTATCACTGGGAAATTCGCTTAGTAACATCACATAGAGATCTCTGGGATCTCGCGGTAGGAGCTCCTATAAAATTCACATTGTGACCTCTCAGAGATATCGCGGAGAAGTCTGTGTTGCCTGGGTGTCCTCAATGAAATTATGAAATGTCAATGCTACTGTGGTCAATCAAATACGTAATAATTCAGTATGTATTCAAGCATCTCATGAACGGATCAGAAATAAATATTTCAAGCCGCTATGAATTCTTTCACTCCAACTGTATAAATCCACCAACCAATAGTTCGAACATTGTAAATGATTGTATTTGATTGTGGTGGTACTGATAAACATATTTGATTCGATATGTACCTATATGCAACCATATGAAAACGTATTATTATAATCCTCGGAATTTCTGTTAGAAACATATGGAAGATATTTTGAGTAAACTTTTAAACTGTCGAATTCTCAATCGCGAATGATTAGGTGTGAATTATAATGATTTCTGGCGAATATCGGTGATGGTACGATATGAATTCACAATATTTACATTTTCACTCTAACTTCAATGTCATACATTCTCTTCTATTATCCTCTTGGTTGAACACATGCAAACCACATTGTCCTAATTTTCTGAATTGCCATCAGAAACACAATTTGAGAACTAAAGATCCTTATAACTTGTGACTGCTATAAAATCTTATACATTCTCATTTATTTTCAAACCTCATTAACTCGTAGAAACATACAGCAGAAATTAATTTTGTGTGCAAACAGATTTGAAACAGGTAAGTATTACGTGTGAAAACCACATTGGAAAACTATAGATTCTCATAGAAACGAATATGAAGCATGTGTAAAAACACATTGGAAACCGGTAGGTATAATGTGTGAAAAGCATATTGAAAACTATAGATTCTTATGAGAACTCATAAAAACGTATAAGAGTTATGTGTAAAAACACATTAGAAACAGGTAGGTATTATGAGTGAAAATCATATTTGAAAACTATAGATATTTATAAAAACTCGTAGGAACGGATGAGAGTTATATGTAAAAACACATTAGAAACAGGTAGGTCTTATGTGTGAAAAACACATTTGAAAACTATAGAGTCTCATAAAAACTCGTAGGAACAAGTACCATTCAATGTAGGAATCGCTTATAGAAACGTATATGAGTAACGTTAGGAAATGCCATTAGAAACTAAAGCAATGTGTATCTGTAGTCTCCATGAAATACTGATGAATAACGTATATGGTTTTATACGGATTCGCGGTTTCACTATCCAATTAGGATCTCATAAGCTCTCATACATAAATTTTCTATCAGTTTCTATGAAACATTTTTGGCAGGGATGGTAACATGATCTGAGATACAAAGCTTTTTTTACTAGCAATCCCTTGAAGAGGGCTGAAACCCCATCAGGAATTTGAATAAGGAAAGTGGGTAGTTTTGTAGCACAATCTTGATCGTAATATTTCAATTGAAAGAAAACAAACTCTTTCATTTGATACCCATATAGCAGAAGTGCATAAAAAATAACTATTTCGTCATCTTGGATGTTACGCCATATTGTATTTTGAATGACGTCAACATCATTTTTCGAGTTACTCTCAACAAGCCCTTTCATTTGATACCCATATTGTAGAAGTGCATAAAAAATAACTATTCCGCCGTCTTGTGTGGTCCGCCATATTGGATGACGTCATAAAGTTTATCGTGTATTGTCATCCAAATCAAACGTGTATACAAAATTTCAGCTCAATCGGTTGAAGATATCTATTTCAAAAATCCATCCGAACATACATACATATATCTGTACAAATAACAGGTGTAGGTCTTTGGTTAAAGAAAACTGCTATGATTGAAAGGCCAACGTTTCGATATATTTAATATCTTCCTCAGGGCTCTGAAACGATACAAAAACCTAGTTTCAAGTGGTAGCCAGAATATCTCCAACGCATATACAACTAAAATATTGTTGGACAAGTTTTGAAATCGGAATTGAGTAAAAAATATCTTTTGACAGCAAATAAACAAAACAAAACCATGAAATCATAATCAGAACTATTGGGGTAGTAAGTGAATAATCTAATAAATAAATAAATAACTAATCGAATAAAATTATAAATATTATAAATAAATAAACAAGTAGGTGAACTGTATACTATGCAATAAAATAATATTTGTAAATAAATTTCTTCCGGAATCTACTTTGTGAACGTAAATGGGAAACTTAGGAGGTGAAATCTGACTAACACACTCACGTGTGAGCATGAAATTTACTAAACAGCTGTTTAGTAAATTTCATGCTCACACGTGAGTGCATGTTAGTCAGATTTCACCTCCTAAGTTTCCCATTTACGTTCACAAAGTAGATTCCGGAAGAAATTTATTTACAAATATTATTTTATTGCATAGTATACAGTTCACCTACTTGTTTATTTATTTATAATATTTATAATTTTATTCGATTAGTTATTTATTTATTTATTAGATTATTCACTTACTACCCCAATAGTTCTAATTATGATTTCATGGTTTTGTTTTGTTTATTTGCTGTCAAAAGATATTTTTTACTCAATTCCGATTTCAAAACTTGTCCAACAATATTTTAGTTGTATATGCGTTGGAGATATTCTGGCTACCACTTGAAACTAGGTTTTTGTATCGTTTCAGAGCCCTGAGGAAGATATTAAATATATCGAAACGTTGGCCTTTCAATCATAGCAGTTTTCTTTAACCAAAGACCTACACCTGTTATTTGTACAGATTTATCACATTAAAGGTCGTCATACATCATAAATACATACATATACTCCATTCACTTTTATAAAGTAGCCCGGTTGGCGCTGGAATTCTGACACATTCCACCGCGTATATTTTGAAAGTGTTAGGTTATACTCATTCTTCTGTCAGATATGGACGCAACGTTGCCGTTTCTACATATAAATCGTAGGAATTACGTATTTATCAAAATCTTTATTTACTTTGGGAAAACAATGAATTTGAGGAAATATTATGTGAATTTAATAATTCCAAAGATCTGACGAATATTGAAACAACTTTTTTTCTGTTAATACTGGAAATATTTCACGTGTACGAGTATAAACATGATTGGAAGATTCAGTTATGCTATTTTCTTGTAAGGAAATCAAAAACCGAGTGTTAAAATTTTACTGAAAAATAATGGACAGTTAAAAAAGTTAAAAAAAGAGTAATTATAAAGTAGACTTGGCAATGTCGCTTGATTTTCACGAGTGCCAACCTGCGTCCGTTTTAAGTAAGAGAACTTGATAAACCTAAACCATGGCCCACCTAAATACTTTATAAAAGTGAATGGAGTATACATACATTGCAAGTTAAAGAATAGTAAGGTAAATAGTAAGTTAAAGAATAGTATATTCTAAAACTAGTTGCGGAATGGGCTCCTATTCCAATACGAATGCGAAATTCGAAAACGAGCGACGAAGGAGCGAGTTTTTGAACGCATGAGTATTGGAATTGCATTCTGCAACGAGTATTAAACGATATTTTCTCTATTTCACTCAAATTTTGTGAAATTCAACGAAAAAATTCAAATTATAGGTCCTAGTGACTTTCATATTGTATCTTGGCAGTTGGTGTGAATGTTAGGAAATACGAAAATTGACGTTTCTAAATTGACGTCTGCTGAAATTTCAAAGAATCGGAAGTCATTGCTGACAACCACAAAACGAAAAATGTTACTGAAAACGATGCTGTAATGAATTCATTACAGCACTGTTTTTAGTACTGTAATGATCTCATTACGATACTGAAATAGAGAAAAAACTTTATAGTATATCGTGAAATATCGATATTTGCTTGTTTCTGTTCAGGAAAACGGAGTCAATTGTAAGAAAAAACACAAACCGTGTGTCGTTCGTGAATGAACACCAGATGCGTAGCTTCTTACTCTAAAGGAGATCATACAGATAGATATACTGCAGCAAAGTGAAGAATTTACTATGAAAAGGCACTTTGAAGAGATTATCTTATCAAGAAACGAAGTTAAGAATACAATTGCAGCAAGTCAATCGAGACTTTTGTTGGAGATACAGACACTAAAAAATAAAGTCACAAGCCTGACCGAAGAAAACGAAAAGCTGAAGAGAATAGTGGAATCTACGTAACAGAAGAGCAGACGAAATAATTTGGTTATATTTGGGTTAAGTAAACCACCAGCAGGAAATTTTCTTGATTATATTAGTGAGCAGTTGCATCAACTCCTAGGGGTTACTGTTGTGGGATCGGATGTAAACGATTACTATACACTAGGCCACTCTGATAGCAGCCCCATAAAAATCGAGCTTCTCTCCAATTTGAAAAAAAAACAAATCTTTTCGGACGCCAAAAAACTGAGAGGGACAGGAGTTTCAATGATCTGACGGTAACCCAACGTGAAGAATTGAAAAGTTTGAAGAAATTCCTACTTCAAGCGCGAGCAAACAGTACCAAAAAATCTTTTATAAGGGGAAATACTCTGGTCGTAAGATTCAAAACATACACGTTGGAAGAATTTACAAGAATCCACAGGGATCACTGCATCAAATAGCGCCCCATCGACACCCAATCCAACTGCCGAGAATCAAAGGGATAGTTCTGAGAGTGAAATAGAGGAAAAATTTGGAGATTACCCATTAACGGAACAGGCAACATCAGGAAACAAGGAGGAAAATCGGGTAGAAACACCAAGAAATAACAAAGTGAAAACTAAAAAGCTCCCTACTAAAACTATTGGAAAGCTTGGGATGATATATGAAGCTGAGAGGTGGATCAGATGGTTGTTAGATACTAAACTAAAATCTCAATGTAAGTGCACATAATACATATTATAGTAGATATTAGTGAATTAAACTCTTAATTTTAAATATTAAATATTGTTTAGTGTTTCAAGAAAGAACCTGAAGTGCATAATAATGAATAATTTTATAAGAGAAGATCAAGCTGAGAATTACAACACGAAAATCGTTGAAAACATTACTGGACTCAAAAATGCAAATTTTCCTTACCAATTTAAAAACATATAAATAGGTATTAATAATGAAACAGTGAGAAAACTCAAACAATATATATTATGATGAATTCCTTCAGTTAAAAACTTATCCGTCTTTTTTTTTCTAGTGAATTGGTCAACCACTTCATTTTCATCAATTTTAACACTATAATGAATATTCATAAGCGCCAACCCATTCAATCTAGTTTCACTAGAAGAATTGCGAAGTAATTTTTAACTCCCCTCAAGCTGGAAAAACTTCTTTCTGTAGTGCTAGTAGATACTGGAATCGCAGCTAAAATTTGTAGTAGGATGTAGATCTTTGGATACATATTTTGATTGCACTCATCTGAGCATTATAAAGTTTCTGAAAGATCGAAAACAGCCCAATAAATACCTACTTGAAATTTTGCCTTTATTCGCCTAGGAAAAAAATGCGGGGTATTTCTTGGGGACTGCCGATAGAAGTGAAAACAATGAAACTTGTCAATTGTATCGTCGAGATTCTATCAGCGGTCCTCAAATTAATACTACCCCGCATTTTTCCAAATTAAGAGAGGCACCTATCGGAAAAAACAGTCACGTAATTAATTATAGAACTTACCTTCAATAAGAGTTTGAAGTCCTGAAATTCAAAAACACACAAAAAAAAAGTCAATAATATTGAGAACTTTCACTCTGAAGGTCTAAACACAGTGAACACACACACACACAACGAGGTTTCGAATTCGAATGCTTATTTCGCTAGAAGGGAAATGGAAATGAAATGATTTCGTATTTTCCTTATTCTGGAAAATCAGTGGAGAATGGACAAGAAGCCGCCGATTAAAGGCATTAAAGCTTTCATCTGGTGATGTTGATGGTAATGGGGTAATACATATCTCCTAATCCCCTATGATATGAATTGATAATTTTAACTAGAGTTTCGGAGATAAGTTGGTTTGAGTGCAAAATGAAAGATTTTTTCTGCAACAAAAAATAACTCTGAAACATTTCGGGGAGGGGGGGGGGTGTTTGAACCCCCAAAACCCTACCCCCTGGCTACGCTCTTGACTGTCAGGAGTTTGCGCAATGGAGTTCTCTTCGGACTGTTTAAGGACTGTATTGTTTTGCGTTCGAGTTTATCTTGAATTTTCCTCGGACTCTTCTTGGACAGTCCAAGAACAGAACCTACTCTCGAGCAAGTACTGTTCTAGGATTTTTCTTGGCGCATGGGTTTTTAGCAATATGCCATTGATAAACTAACCTAACATGACACATATGAAGGATGAAGAACGACCATCGCACAGATATCTTTCATCAGTTTCATCTCTTGTTTCGCTCTCTTTCTTACTTGGATCGTTCGAGTTTTTTTTAAACTTGAACCAGTCCTAGAACAGTTCTAGATATCGACACGAGTGCGCATCAGTTCGGCGCAGTTCGAAGACAATCCTAGGACTGTTCTAAAAATTGTAACCCGAATGAAGCTATTATGTGTACATTTGGGTTCGTTTCATTAATAAACATATGCACTCGTTCGGAGAGTGGTACTTGCTTGGACCACTTCTTTGTCAGAGGAACAAATCCTAAATGTAAGGAACATAGAGTTGATGCAATTTTCCTGAAATATTTGTTGACTGATCACTGATAATGATGTGCATTGGACACTTATTAATTCAGTATATAAATTATGTAGCACTAAAGAAAGATTTGACCAACGAAACTTGGGAACAATTGTATAATGAAGGGGACACACATTTGCTTACATAATCATTTATTGAAATCTTTTTGGGACACGTACAGAAAAACATTAATACAGTGAATTTCAATAACAAACAAAGCTGTTGAAAAAAGTGGGTCACACCAGCAGTCTTAAAGTCGATAAATAAAAAAAAATAATCTTTATTTAAGTCTCCAAAAAGACCCACAGAATGATAATCTGAAAAAGGAATACATTGATTACAAAAAAAAACTCCGTCAAATTATTGACAATTCAAAAAAGGTAAACTTACGTCAATTGAAAGAGAAAAATAGGTCTGAGTGTAAGGGCATGTGGGATTCTGTTAGAGAGGTTTGCGGTCAGGGACAAACTAGAACAGAAGTAAACCATATCAAGAATGGAGAAAGGCGAATTGAAGACAAAACTGAAATAGCTACTGTGTACAACAAATATAACAAAGATGTTGGTAAAACATATGCGGATAATTGAGACTGCTGACTACAGCAGGTCTCAAAGTAACACCATGCTAGAAAAACCAACATCAACCAAAAGTTACTCCTCAGTTGCTGCAAAGACGAATTTTCCAACGAAAGAGCAAGCAATAATTTTCAATGCAATAGAAAATACCTACCTTCAAGATTATCTCCTACCACTAGGATCTATTATATAACCCAAAAATATTATATTCTCTTCAAGACTATCAAATCAAAGAATAGGCATGTACCTAGCAAGCAAACAAATTGTCGACGATTTCATTGAGAAAACGGGAACCATTGAAGTCAACGGTCAATTACTCAAAGCTAGACGTCTAATTGCTCCGACTGAAAGACTCGTACTATCAAATGTTTGTCCAACAATCCGACATGATGTCTTGATAAAAGAGCTTGAAAAACTGGGTCTCAAACTCGTATCTCCTATAACTAAAATGCTTCTTCTCCAGAATACAATCATATCCTCAGTTTTAGAAGACTTATTTAAGCTCACAAAACCATGTCACTCTCCCTGAATCCATCGTTGTTGTAAATATTTCGTATTGGTAATTTTATTTGGGAAATAAAACAATATAATAATGTTAACGCTTTTTATTCCCAACACCGAATGAATTCAATCTGCATGTGTGCCAGCCGATAAGAACCCAGCCTGCGCACTCCATGTATAATAACTTAAATAATTTTCTTTCGGGATATCACATATTCCCCTCCTTAAATCTAGAAAAACCTTCATTATAAATTACAATCAGGTATATTTCAACCTTTCGATGGGTTTTAAATTCCTTTTTGGCCTAACATTACTGTTACAAGAAACATCTGGTACACATATATCAGGATCAATGACTTTTTCACTAAATTCACTGCTTAGATCTAATGTTTCACATTGGTTATCAATGTCTTTTACTTCATTACCATTTTTGTTATCGATATCGAAATGAGAAGTTTGAACATTACAATTTTCTGCATCAGAATTTGTTGCCGGAATGTCGGAAGGCTCTGAATTTAGACAATCGACAACTTCAGCTGAATATTCATTTCCAAGTTTTTTTAATTGATTTGAATGTCTTTTCCAGTTCAGGTATTTTTACAATAAAGGTACATCTTCCTATCTTTTTACATATTATGCCCTCAATAAAAACAGGCTTCTTTACATCCCTATAATCTCTAGCTAAAACCTGTTCGCCGATACTGAAATCAATTCTTTTATTCCCCCTATAATATTTCTTTTGTTTCTTTTGTGCTTTTTTTACATTTTCAAGAACCTTCTGGTTATTTTTAGGTAACATACGATCGAATCTAGTCATAAGATTACGTCCGAACATAAGAAATGCGGGGCTCACTCCAGTAGTGCAGTGTGGAGTATTCCTGTAATCGAACAAAAATCTATTCAAAATTTTATTCAACCCAAGATTATAATCGGTAGCAAATGCCTTCTTGAGGGCGTTCTTCACAATTTTTACACTATTTTCCGCTAAACCGTTTGAACTTGGATTATATGGAGCACAAGTCAAATGCTCAATATTATTATTAGTCAAAAAGTCTTGGAATTCCTGAGATAGAAAAGTTTGAGCATTATCAGAAACAAATGTTTTGCATAAGCCAAAACGGGCAAATAAACTTTTCAAAACATTTATGGTGGTAGACGTATTAGTAGAAGCCATTTCAAATACTTCTAACCATTTAGAATGCGCATCAATTACCACTAAGAACATACGACCCATGAAAGGTCCTAGAAAATCAATATGTATACGTGACCATACTTCCTTAGGCCATTCCCAGGTGTGAAGCTCGGTTTTTGCCGTGTTTTTGCCATATAATTTGCAGGCTTCACAATTTTTTACTTCTAATTCAATTTCCCTATCGATACCGGGCCACCAGAAATAGGATCTAACCAATGCTTTCATTTTAAAAATACCCAGATGAGAAGAATGTAACTCCTTCAAAGTTTCTTTTCTAAAAGAAAACGGCAAAACGAATCTGTGATTCCAGAATATAAAATCATTCTGTATAGATAACTCGTGTCTTTTTGGATAATACTTACTACATTTTGAATCAATTTTTTTTTGTGAATCTGGCCAACCCCTTAGAATATAATATTTCACCTTTTTTAATTCTTCATCGCATTCTAGTGTTTTCCGAATATCATCATAATTCAAACCGAATCTATTTTCATGACAAAAAAAAATTATATAATCAATTTCTTCTTCAACGTTTGTTTCTTCAATATTTGACTCTGTAACAGGCATTCTTGATAAACCATCCGCTTTATTGTCACTAGATTTTACATATTCTATTTCGTAGTTGTAACCACTCAGTATAATAGCCCAGCGGCGTAACCTATTAGCTGAAAATTTGGGAATTTCCTTTTTCTCTCCGAAAATTGCCAATAGATGTAGATTATCAGTTACCAAAAAGAATTTCCGACCATAAAGGTATTGATGAAATTTTGTAACGCCGAAAATTATTGCAAGTCCTTCTTTCTCAATTTGAGAGTAGGATTCCTCATGCACATTTAAAGTACGTGATGCATAGGCTATTGGTTTCTCTATCCCAGAAGGGAAAACATGACTCAGAATGCTTGCAATCCCCTTTTCTGAAGCATCAACAGTTAGTTTAATTTTAAGATTCGGATTGAAGTGAACAAGAACTTCCGGGGATTGCAAAATATCTTTAATTTTATTAAATGCATATTTGCAATCAGAGGACCACAACCATTTATTGTTTTTTTTTAACAGTTGGTACAATGGATATAAAATACTGGATAAATTTTTCACGAATTTTGCATAATAATTGACCATGCCAAGAAAAGATCGCAATTCTGTGATATTAGTGGGAGCGGGAGCATTTTCTATCGCTAAGGTCTTCGATTTTGATGCATGAAGCCCCTCCTTATCAATTATATGGCCTAAGTACTCTATTTCAGATTTGAAAAACTTTTTTAGAAGGCTCATCCAGACAAAGTTGCTCAAAAGCCTGAGACAAATCTAATCTTGAGAAGACTTCCGCTCCCTCGGTCTCGCCGAACAACTCGTCGATCCGCGGTAAAGGATGCTTGTCTACCTCTATCTCAGGATTCAGAGTGATCTTGAAATCTGCGCATATTCTAATTTCTCCATTTTTCTTGAAAACCGGCACTACTGGACTGGCCCATTCATTGAAATCCACAGGTGATATAATACCTAGAACTTCTAAACGTTTTAGTTCTTCTTCAACTTTTGTTTTTATTGCAAAGGGTATAGGTCTTGCTTTAAAAAATTTCAGGGCAACGTTTTCATTTTTCAATTTTATTGAGATCAGTCCCTTCGTGAACTTACCGAGCCCAGGAGAAAAAACAAAATCATACTCCTTGCAAATTTTATCCAAGCTTTGTTGAACATTCAATCCTGCACAATCCACAAAATTCAATTTCTCGAACTTCAAGTCAAATAATTTTAAAAAATCCCTGCACACAATTGGTGGTCCACCATTTTTAAAAACATAAAATTCGACAATTATTTGTTGACTCTTATAAGTGACAGGTAGCTTAAGAACACCTATAGGTTGGGACTCGCTATTATCATAGAACAAAAAACGTTTACTTGTTTTTTTCAACTCAAAGTTCGAAAATTGATGGATGTACAGGTTTTCAGAAATTGCTGAAATTCCCGCTCCTGTATCAATTTGACATCGGAGTTTTATATTATCAACATATACTGTAATGTAAAAAATATTTGAATCATCAATTCCTTCCTTAACAGAAAAAAATTGACAATTCAGTTTCATTTTCTAATGGAACATTTTCATCGACAATTGCAGATGTTATGAAACTGTGTCTGCTATCATTTCTTGTCGAATTCCTATATTTCGAATTTTTAGAATGAGAACACATTGAAGCTAAATGTCCTTGTTTATGACAATTATTACAATTATGATTTTTATAAAAACACTTATCTGTGCTATGGTTTTGTCTTCCACATACGTCACACCTTTGACGTAGACCGCTAGCTGAATGGTTGCCATGACGCCTGTTGTCACGTGACCAAATGCCGCTTTCTTGACTTGTGCCAGCACCATAACGAACATGATGAAGAACTTCTTCTTTTACAGTGACGTCATGAATCTCTTTAGCCGCCATTTTGTTGCTTGCAATATTCACCATATGCTCAAATTTAATGGAAATTTTCTCCTCCATCATTCTATCCATAACCGGTCCGGAACCAAATCCATAAAGGAACTTATCCCGTAGGGAATTATCCAGATTTGTCGAAAATTCACAGTCAACCGCCAAACTACGGACTCGGGCAGCCCAATCTTTGGCTGATTCTTCCTGTTCTCTTCTTGCGGCGTAAAATTTGTATCTTGCGGCAAATGCACTTTTTTGCGGTAAAAAATGGCCATCATATAGTTGCAACAGTTCCTCAAAAGTTCTTTTTTCTGGTTCAATGGGACTGCACAAATCAAAAATCAGTTTATATGCTTCTTCGTCGAGAAGATTAAGGAAAATTGCTCGCATTCTGGTTACCTCTGTGATGTCGTTAGCACAAAAATAGTTCTTCAATTTCGCTTTATAAATAGTCCATGAATTTGTCAGACAAAATTCTTTGAGGTGTCCGATCACTGAAGAAACTGAGTCGGTCATTTTCACTTGGAAATACAATCCTCACTTCACGATGAAAAAGAATTTGTCGTTGAACTATGTTTACTTTCAATTTTTATCCTCGTCGCCAGTGTAAATATTTCGTATTGGTAATTTTATTTGGGAAATAAAACAATATAATAATGTTAACGCTTTTTATTCCCAACACCGAATGAATTCAATCTGCATGTGTGCCAGCCGATAAGTACCCAGCCTGCGCACTCCATGTATAATAACTTAAATAATTTTCTTTCGGGATATCACAGTTGTCGATTACGAAGATACGTCCAACAGAATCTTTCTTTCCCAAGATAACTTATCTTGCTATAAATGTAAAAAATCTGGTCATAAGGCAGCCCAATGTCCTGAGAACAACTCAAATATGGTCTGTCCTATGGAAGCCGTTGAACAACAATCCAAAACACCTGAAAGAGAACACCTAATTACTCCAATGTCTCCTGCAAGCTCTGAATGCAAACGAACTGTTGAAAAAATTTTGACACCCGAAGAAGAAACTCCATCCGAAAATTCAATTTTCATCAAACCCACGACAAATGAAGTAACAAAAAGTTTAAAGCAAATACAAAACCCAATAAAGACCTATTAGAGCCAGCAAAATCTTTTATCGATGATATGGCTCCTCCACCAATTTTAAACTATGATCAAATACTAAGTCTTTTCGATAATGTTCAAGGTTCCCCTGATCCCATTAGTGTTGTGAAGGATTATACATCTGATTTCTCCTCACTCTACGATCTGCTAACTACCATCTACCCTAAACTTACTGATCGTTCAATAAAAACAAGACTGACAAAACTTAAAAGAAAACTTCTTAAAGAAATGGGTTGCGAAAGTACTGGTGGAGAGAGTGACTCGTCAATTGATCATCATAAATAATCTCCTTAACACACCTTCAACTTCAAGTCCTTAATTCAGTGGAATATCAATGGATACTTCCGCCATCTACATATGCTTCAGATTCTCAACCCAGAAATACATCAGGATATTCTTTGTTTACAAGAAACACACTTCAATGTTAACAGCATTTGTTCACTGAATGGTTTCAACTGCTTCCGAAAGGATCGATTAAACACAATCAAATCATCTGGAGGTGTTGCAATACTTGTTAAAAAACACATCGAGGCAGAAGAGATACCTATCACCACACAACTAGAGGCTATAGCCGTAAAAATCATCCATAATAAACCTCTCAATATTTGTAATATTTACTTACCACCCGATAAACAAATAGAAGGGAAGGACCTAACAAGCCTAATAGATCAGATATCAACACCAAGACTCATCCTAGGAGATTTTAACGGCCACAACATAATCTGGGGATCAAATAACACTAATGTAAAAGGAAAAATTATCGCAAATATCATTCAAGACTACCAGCTCTGTTTATTGAATGACGGTAATCACACCCGATTTAATTCAGCTACAGGTGACTCCTCGGTCATTGACCTAACATTATGTGACCCTTCCTTGACTACATCCCTTTCATGGAACGTAGGTACTCCCTCATTTATATGGTAGCGATCATCACCCCATTGAGATAACAAACCTGAATCTTCAAAGATCTGTAGATGATCATATTCCTCTCAAATGGAAACTGAAATCTGCAAATTGGGATCGTTACATGAAAGAGATCGATACCAGAATTGAATCTGCTACTGACACTGAAATCACATTTGAAGATCTCACAAACATAATCATAGAAAGTGCACAAATATCTATTGGAAAGACGAGCCGATAAAGAACCACAAACCTGTACCTTGGTGGAATGACACATGCAGTGAAGCTCTCCATGCTAGTAAATCGGCTCTTGTGAAACTCAAAAGGCATAAAACGTTGGAAAATCTCATTGAATTCAAAAGGCTCAGAGCCAAAGCAAGAATAACAATAAATGAAGCCAAGAAAAACTCCTGGCAAAATTATATTACCAGCATTAACCCTTCGACTCCCATGACTGAAGTTTGGAACAAAGTGAAAAAAATATCAGGCACCCAAACATCCTCTCATATTTCGGTCCTTAAAGATGAGAATCAGATGATTTCCTCGGACATCGATATAGCTGAACTATTAGCTCGAACCTCAAACTCGGACGATTCAACCTCAAATATCTGAAAAAACATATGCAGAGTATTGAACATCTTAATATGTTCTATGAGGCATTGGTACAGTTACAACTCAGTTATGGAATTATTGGGTGGGGAGGTGCATATGATCATCATTTGAGAAGTCTCGTAGTTGTTCAAAAATGGATATTGAAAGTGATGCATGAAAAAACACCTACCTT
Source organism: Adalia decempunctata (assembly GCA_951802165.1). NCBI lineage: Eukaryota > Metazoa > Arthropoda > Insecta > Coleoptera > Coccinellidae > Adalia > Adalia decempunctata. Next base: position 36,034,773 of record OX637701.1, on the reverse strand, counting down.
TTCGAGTGATGAATTATTCAAAATCTCTGAGGTCAACTTTATGCATTTGGGATGTTCACAAGTATTTATCATGGTAAAATTCCGATAAAAAATTGAACATCAATACTGTACATGAGATAGAGATATCCATTTTAAATCATTGAAGTGCCGGAGGAGAATAGGTCAGAGGTCATACGATTATCTGGCTCCAAAATTGTACTCCACACTCCCTAAGCAACTGAAGGATATCAAGAACTATAAAACTTTCAAGATCAGCCTGATCAGCATTAAACAATGGATGATTAATGGAAGAAGGAATATCATAGCAAATATCATTACCCGCAACTAAAATAAGGCACGAAAATATTTACAAAACAAATTAAAAAAAAATTAATTTCAACAATATTTCTAGATTAGCGACATAATAAAAAACGAAACTGGAATGGAAAAATCACCAATATGCGACATATGGCACTGACAGGACGAAGCAACAACCCTAAGATGACATTATTTTGTTTTCTTTTTGGTGCATAATATTGTAATGCGTATTAGATTTCAAACCTTTTGGAGTTGGTGTTGGTATATTTAGCTTCCGTAAAATAAAGTTTATTTTAGTCACTTCTTCTTCTTCATTCTCCAATTTGGGCAAGTTGCCTGTTCTTTCTTCGCTTCCTTGCCTAGTCAGGTCTTAGGTTGTCGCTCCACCTCTTTCTCGGTTGTCCGACACTTCTGCGACCTAAAGGTGACTTACCACGAGCGACTTTCACTACTCGAGTATCGTTCATTCGGTTTATGTGGCCGTTCCACTCAACTTTTCTGTTGAGTATCCACGTGTTTATACTCTCCACTTTACATGTTCTTCTGATCGTCTCGCTACGTTTCCCATCCAGCAGTGTCTTCCCAGCAATTCTCCTGAGCACTCGCATTTCCGCCGTTTCCAGCAGTCTTTTAGTCTTCGTTGTGTCTGGTCGAGTTTCAGCAGTGTAGGCCATTATTGGTCTTATTGTTGCCTTATGAATTCTTGATTTTGTTTCTGTTCGGAGATGTTTGTTCCGCCAAATTGAGTTGTTAAGGCTTGCTGCTATTCTTGTGGCTTTGTTGGTCTGTTCTTGGACCTCGCCTTCGACCTCCCCATATGCTGACATCTCCTCACCCAGATATCGAAACTTCATCACTTTTTCGATAATTTTATCGTCAATAGCCAGCTTGCAACGTATCGGTATTCTTGCTGTCGTCATGCATTTGGTTTTCGATGTTGATATAACCATATTGATTGACTTGGCTGCTCGATTAAACACCTGTAAGAGCCTCTACAGGTCGCCTTCATTTTCTGCGATCAAGGTTGCATCATCTGCGTAGCGCAGTATCTTGATTTCCCTATCCCCCATTTGGTATCCTCGAAGTTCCCGCACTTTTTTAATAATCTCGTCCATGATGATGTTGAAAAGAAGTGGGCTCAGGGAGTCTCCTTGTCTTATACCTTTGCCCAGCATCACTGAGTTTGTTGTTGACTCTAATATGTGTTTGGTTCGTTTTATATATGTCTTTGATTATCTTGATCAGATGGTGTGGGACCTGTCTTGTATGAAGAAGATGTATGATGTCCTTGAGTTGAACGCGATCGAATGCTTTCTCTAGATCTATGAAGCATAAATAGGCTGGTTCGTTATATTTGATCGATTTTTCTCTTATCTGTCTAAGAACAAATACAGCATCGGTACATGATCTTCCGGATCTAAACCCCTGCTGTTCATCTGAGAGTGTGATCAAGCCGTTGATTTTGTTCGTTATAATCCTGGTGGTCAATTTCAAGGCAGTGTTGAGTAGATTAATCCCCCTATAGTTGGTTGGGAGTTTTTCATCGCCTTACTTGAACATGGGTATAGTTATACTTCTGCGCCATTCGTCTGGAATTTTATGTTCGGAAATGACCTTTTGGGTCAAAGTGGTTAGTTTTTTTTTTTTTGAAGTGAATGTCCTAATATCTGGGTGATCCATAATGGGTAAAAGAAAACTCTACCAGATAAACAACTTAGGTGATTATTAATACCTCAACTGTTTCGAGCTCTATGAAGCTCATCTTCAGGAGTAATCACACATAAGTGAAGCTGAAAACAAATTGAGAAAACATAAAAAAAGCTCAAAAAACAAAGCAAAGCACAAAAACAACTACAAAAATAAAAAAACAATGTAACTTAATGAGCAAAATGACATGACGGAATAATAAAATAAAATAGATCGAACAAAAAATGGTTAAAGAGTAAAATTGTGCGAAAATGGTCAGTACAAAATAGTAAAAAGTACAATAACATAAAATCTCTAAAAGGTCATTAGCATTAAAAAGGTGAACAGAATATCAATGCAAAAAGGTAGAATGTCATGAAAAACTATTATATAATATTATTATATTTGATGTTTCAGACTCCCCCCCCCCTTCTCTTCGTTTTCGTCATGTTTGTTCGTTTCTTTGTTCATTTGTATTTGTAGTATATTTGTTTCGTGCTTTAAGCCACCCCTTTTTAGTTGGAATATCCGAGAGGAATCAATTTTAATCATCTACATGACTCTGACAATTTTCCTGTGAATCGTGCTTGAAGATTTTAATGTGAGTTTTTCATGACATTCTACCTTTTTTCATTGATATTCTGTTCACCTTTTTAATGCTAATGACCTTTTAGAGATTTTATGTTATTGTACTTTTTACTATTTTGTACTGACCATTTTCGCCCAATTTTACTCTTTAACCATATTTTGTTCGATCTGTTTTATTTTATTATTCCGTCATGTCATTTTGCTCGTTAAGTTACATTGTTTTTCATTTTTGTAGTTGTTTTTGTGCTTTGCTTTGTTTTTTGAGCTTTTTTTATGTTTTCTCAATTTGTTTTCAGCTTCACTTATGTGTGATTACTCCTGAAGATGAGCTTCATAGAGCTCGAAACATGTTGAGGTATTAATAATCACCTAAGTTGTTTATCTGGTAGAGTTTTCTTTTACCCATTATTAAATTGGTTAGTTGGTGTGTTAAGTTTGGTCCACCATATTTCAGAAGTTCATTGGCTACACCATCTAAACCTGGGCTTTTTCTATTTTTCTGCCTCATTATAGCGTCTTTTACGTCGGATTCTTCTATTTCCACCACTTCGTTAGTTATGTATGTTCTGTTTGTTTGTTACTTCGTCTGTTTTATACATCTCGGTGAGGTAGTCAACCCAAGTTTCTTCTTTGATCTGGCTTGATTAATTCAACTCCCTTATTTATTTCCGTTGATTCCTTATGTACCGCCACATCCGCATCTGTAGACCGTAAAAGTCATCTTCCATACTCTTTGAAAATCTCTCAGTAAGTATTTTTTGTTTCTCTGACAAAAATTCTTGTTTCATTCCTGATCTGTTTATATTCCTCATACGATTCCGGTGTTCTAAGGGATGTATACTTGAGATATGCTTTCTTCTTTGTCTCGCATTTATCCTTGATGTCCCTGCTGAACATGGCGTTTCACTCATTTTATTATTATTGAGTTTAATCACTCGAGTTCCCAACGCCTCATATGCAGCCTCCTCGATGTTTTTCTTGATCTTCTTCCAGCTCGTGTTAATATCTTCTGAAACTTGCATAGGATTTGTTTCTATCTTTTCCCAGAGTCTTTTCTGGTATATCCCATAATGATTCTATATTCCAAGTTTCTCTTTCGCTTATTTGTTGTTCAAGTTATTAGGTGTTAATTTGATCTTGATTTTGGCAAGAAGAAGATCATGGTCACTTCCTACATCAGCTGAATTCAGGGTTCTCTCACCACCAGAACTTGACCCACATGTATAGATCTGCTGGTCACTACATAATCAATTGTTGATTTATGTCCCCGGGTATTAGAGAATGTATACTTGTATTGCGGTTTGAGATCGAAAAAGGTGTTGTTGATACGCAATTCATTGAGCGAACAAAGGTTTATCATCAATTCTCAGTTATAGTTCAACACATTTTCGTTGGATCTTTGCTTAATACCCGGGAGCACTTCATTTCCGATACGGGCATTGAAGTCTTACAAAATAATCATCGGTTGGTCGGATGGAAAGGACTCGATGACATCGTGTAACTAGTCGAAAAATTCCTCCCTCTCTTCTCTGGGTTTGTTGTCTTCAGGTGCGTAAACTGATATTATAGTTAGTTGCCGATCGTCCATCCTCAAACCAACGACGAGAATTCGGGAAGACACATAATGACACTCATTGATATTATACTGGTACTTACTATGGATCGCAACTGCTACGCCTTCCCTTGCTCGTTCTTGTTTCTCTACACCACTGTAAATAACGATGTAGTTTTCGTATTGTTTTTGTCCTCTACCTTTCATCTTAGACTCCTGAAGAGCGCAGATATCGATGCTATTCTTTTTCAGTTCATATAGTAATTCCTGATCTTTGTTGTTGAATGTTTTTATATTCCATGTTCCGAGTCGTAAAATACCTTTCCTTTTCCAGCTCTTTATCCTGTTCTTTGCATTGTCTGTTGCCTTAAAATCCGTCCTATTCCGAGGCTTGGTTGCGGTTCTGAGAGCATTCTGCTTTTTTCTACCTTAGATAGGATGCTAACCTGTTCTAAGAACCCTCCTCTTTTTCCGGGCTTGGGACCGGCAACATCACCGACAGGCTACTCAATCCATCCATCGATGATGCAGGCAGAGTTTTTTAGTTTTTTAGTCACGTACTGAAAATTATATAATGTAATTATCCCTGTGACTTTTCAATGTTTATTTCAGAGTCCGAATAAACATCAAATCAAATTTTATTCCTCCAATCAATACAGTTTCGTTCACATTTATAATCTGTAATAATTACCCTTCGTGAGAGGATAGACGCACCTAAGTACTAGCTTGAGTTGTGCTTTCCATCCCCCATTCGGGGTGTTTAAAGATAGGGGAAAGGTGCACGAGTTGATCCCATTGGGTAAGATAATCACTTTCGATTACAAGCTTATGGAAAACGCCTTCAGGTTGCATTCTACGCCATTACGTAGCCCTTAACACCCTCCCGCCTCATTCATATTGTTACTTCGGTGCAAGCGAACAGTCGACATTCACATTGAAAAATATGAATTGTGACTTCCTGATCTGAGATAAGGTTACCTTTAAGATTATGCTACTGTTATTGTGAATGGTTCACAACAATGATTTTTATGTTTGTGGTTTCATAATATGTTTGTTTTTGATTATTTTTCCATTTGAAGACCATGACATTCGTATAGGTTATAATAGCGACTATTGAACAAAATATTTGAACCTGGGTCAAGATGATCCCCTAACTTGTGCACAAGATGATCCCTGGGGATCATCTCACACCTTCATTTTGTACATACTATTTAAACCACTTAAGGGTCGGTGTTTATCTTCAGAAGAATCCGTATGAAAATTTAACTCATGGATGGTGCACCACCACGATCTATTTGGGCGTGTAATTCATCAGGATGGCTGAAACTGGAAGTATTTACCCAGTCCTGCATCATACACAACCTTCGGAGGATGATCCAGTGTGGCTGATCTTAAATGGTCATCCTGAGAGCCCGGGAAAATCACGTGACCATTGTTTGCTTGCCACCACAAGTGCCAACCATTGGATGTCAGTGTGATGTATCCTCTGAGTGTTTTTCATAATCAATCACTGGAAAAATGAATGAACAACAACCCCGATAAAGTAGTGACTGTATTTCAAATTACGAAAATTTTCGGCGAAGCATACTGGGATAATATGATTCCTGGGATCATCTTACCAATACCACAGGGATCATCTTAAACACCGTGGTGTATGAGATGATCCTTTTGTACGGTTTTTGAAAATCGGGAATATTTGACAAAATCTTTTGCGACTGAATATATCGTGTAGGCCAATACAAAGATGGATACTTCTAGGAGGAGTCTTCGTTTTCATTTTTACGCTACTCGAAAAACTAAGGTATTACGTCAATTCTTGTCTAAGGGGATCATCTCGGGCACCTTTCTCCTACATAATAAGAATCAAATTTGGCCGAAAAGAGACTGAACTAAACTATTTTCCAATATTTACGCTGAACATTCAGCCTGGTGATCTTTTGAGCAGAATGCATAAAACAAACACAAAACACATGCAGAGAGAGAGGGAAAGAGAGAGGGAGAGAGAGAGGGAGAGAGAGAGGGAGAGAGAGAGAGAGAAACACAAAGACATAGAGAGAGAAACAAGGAATCATGCCGACAGCCGCTTTCTTCTGACCAAATAAGTTGAGAATTTCAGTGTTAAGCGTGATAAAAGCTTTAGTTGATTTCTTGAATTTACTGAAATTAGAAATGTTTTTTATATGAACTGGTAGTAGTTTGGGGCCGTGATAGAAAACACATCTCTGTGTGTAACTCTTTTCAAAGGTTGGTAGACTTAAGCATGAATTAGTCACGAATCTTGTAGGCTTTTCTTTCTGCTTTTGAAGAACTGTTTTATTTTTAAATACCCAGACCAAACACTGACCTATACACATAGAGATCTCTTACCCTTATATAGATATTCCGTGGGAAACAATCTCGGTTTCCTAAATAAAATTTTTAGTATTGTGTTCTGAGTCACCTGGAGGGCGTTCAGGGAATTATTGAAAGTGCCACCCGAGGCACCAATGCAGTATCTCATTACAGACTCCGCAAGAGAATGGTATATGGTGGTTAGGTTTTTGCACTCAAGGATATTTCGCAACTCTTAAAATTTCCTGATCAATTGTCTAAGTCGCCTCACAACATAAGCCACATGTTCACCCCATCTTACATGCTGATCCACAATTACTCCAAGATACTTGATCTTTTCCGTCTTCTCGATAACAGGACAGTTGCAATTCACTGAGTCAAGACACTCTTTCTCATGGATATGGATGCTGTTCAGCCTCGGTTGGTTGTTCTGCAATAGGGTGAAAGTGATAAATTTAGTCTTTTCCACATTCAGACTCAGTAGGTTATAATTAAGCCATATCCGTATACACCTCAGTCCCCTTTCTGATTTTTCAAAAGCCTCATTCCATCTATTCCCCGTGAAAACAAGTGCTGTTTCGTCTGCAAATGAGATTATATGGACCCCAAACCCGTTAATGAAGCCAATACTGTTGCCTGTGTTATTCCCATTTTGATCTCCATTGCTTCACTGAAGTGATTGCTGATCCTGACCCTCTGTGTCCTATGTGTGAGATAGTCCTTGAGCACATTGTAAGTTGGGCCTCGTACACCATAATCATGCAATTTATTCAAAAGCATCCCGTGATCAGCGGTGTCGAACGCCTTCGCCAGATCTAGGAATATTGCTAAGCACTTTTCTGATTTTACCAAGGCATCGATAATCTTTTTCATGAGGTCTAGAACGGCATTTCCGGTGTTGGAATCACTTATGAAACCGAATTGTCTTTCTGTCAGTACCCGCATGTCATAGAGGTAGTTTGTGAGTATACCTTTAAGGCTACTCCTACGTTCACCACGTAGTCACGGGAAACACGTAATATGTCGATTTGCGCCCCTGCTTGATCAGGTTATAGACCAAGAGCCAGTGACCAATTTTCAAATGTCATTTCATAACTCACCAAAATTTACTTGTTTAATGTTCAATATCTGCTCGAAAATAAAAACCATTTCTGCCAGCCCATAATGGCCGGAGTAGACTACCATAAGCGCTCAAAGAGGCCAGAAAATTAGGTTCAACTATGTAATAGTATCATACACAAAACTTTCAGGAATTGTTTTTGATAATATATCATCTATAAAAAATAAAGACAGAACTTTTTCGTCCCTCCCAAGTGTTGGCAGAACTCTTTGAAAATTCATGAAGAACAGCTGTTAGTACCTACTTATGTCATTTCTGTACGCTTGAAATTTACAGGAAATGAAGGAAAATGTGTCTAGAAAGCGAATTATAATCATGACAGAAATTTTTTACATCACGAACCATCTGCCAGAACGAGAAAAGTCAGACCTAGAGCGCATATTGGGCATTTACGAGACTCATCAAAAGTTGATAGAAAATTATGTGGAGGACGCTGAAATTCTTTTATGAAATTATAGAATTTGGTTTCAGTTTCATTTACCTGATCCGATGATAAGGGTATTCGCTATGAACTCGTGATACTAAAGCTCACTGTGAAAGTCTTAGGGCCGATTGCACCGTAGACAAAACTGTAGATTAAATCTTAAACCTCGATTAGTGTCTATGATAATCAATAGACACAAATCGAGGTTTAAGATTTAATCTACAGTTTCGTCTACGGTGCAATCGGCCCTTATACTCTATTTTACTACTCTTAGTCTACCCAACTTTTGGGGTTTTAAATGCCCTGATGGTTTATTTTTTACCCCTTAATGTGACTGAGATCTTACACTTCTTTGAATGTTTCGTCACACAGGTATACTCAAGACCTTCTCAATCCATTCGAAAAATTCTTGGAGCTCAGTTCAGATTCGAGCATAAACAAAGCCAATGTTTATTAATAATCTGTTGGTGAAAATATTTTTACTCATTTTTTGAGAACTAACTAACCATTATAATATTGTTAAAAAATTTTCTTCGGGTGATGAAACTGAAGATTCAGATGTTTCTTCATTCATTGAAAATGGCAACCAAGATGACGACGACGAGGAAACAAATTTTTAGGATGCGTAGGAAGAGCATATTTTTTTGAATAGTTTATTAATAAATTGTTGTAATGTTAAAAATAAACACCTTTAATTCCTTTAATTTATTCTTTTAATTGACAATAATACATGCCCAATACGCGCTCTGACTTGCAAATATGAATAAGCTCAATTCGCTCGCATTTGCGCGGCAACATTTCTCGTTCTGGCAGGTGGTTCGTGATGTAAAAAATTTCTGTCATGATTATAATTCGCTTTCTAGACACATTTTCTTTATTTCCTGTAAATTTCAAGCGTACTGAAATAATAAGTAGGTACAGCTGTTCTTAATGAATTTTCAAAGAGTTCTGCCAAGACTTAGGAGAGACGAAAAAGTTCTGTCTTTATTTTTTATAGATTCAATATACAGGGTGAGTCTTTGACTTGTACATATATTCTAACTGAAGATTCTTGAGGCCAAAAGCAACCTTTTTTACATTTTCCATTTTTCCGAATTCGGCTCTGTTAAAAAGATATAACCATTTGAAAAATAACATTGGGTTAAATACGTCCCTGAAATGATACTGTGGAATTGATTCAAAGTTCATATTTCTCGATAAAAATTGAGTTAATACATTTAGGCCCAATTTAGGGAATACTCAAGTAGTCAAGTACTAACCTTATTGGAATAAAAATGTTGCAAACACGATAATTTCAACAAAAACAGTTAGTTTCAACGGATTATATCTGCAACTAAAAAGCCACATTTATTCCACAAAAATAAGTTCCTTCTTCGATTTTCTGCAGATTAGTTTGTAAATACTAATAACTTGTTCATATTTTCCTCGAAATTACCAAACAATATCATGAAGAAAGGCTTTTCATTCAGATTTATTATTAAACAACCTAACCTAATCTAATTTGTATCGATTCTGTGAATTTTTGCACAGAAATTTCAAGAAGATGTTGTCAGCTTGCTGATATTTTCATTGATGTTAAGGATACATTTTTGTACCGTGGTATAAATATCCATGAATTCTGCCGTTTCCATCATAAATCGACTTTGCCGCCAAATTTTACCACGCATGCGTAGAGCGAAAACCGAATTATGGTTATCTGGAGCTCTGGAGGCCAACGTTAAACAAACCAGAGTCTCTGAACAAACTGTAAACATTATGTGGAGTTCTGAATAATCTGAATACATTCAGTGACTTATTGTTCTTATGTGATTATTATGTGAAAGGAATTAATATAATTTCAACAGTGTCGAGTTTATAAAATTCCAAGAGGATGTTGTTTAGATAGAAACATCGCCACAGATTATCAGGTATCGTATTATTTTTCATTTATTTAAATTTTTTCATCGACATTTAACTTCAATATGGACCGGTAACTATGAATTTTCAAAAGAAACTGTGCGTTTTAAATCCTCCTTGGTGTTCAATTTTATCTCCCACATTTGTGGGATTTCATTATTAAAATATCTCGACAAAGTTGATCAATATTGTGACAACATTGTAAACTCGTTTAAAAACCAGGAAAAGAATAATATTCGATGATATTTTATTCAGAGACGCATTCAGATTATTCTTGAAATTAATGATTTTTTTTCGTCATATTTCTTCGGTTAAAATTGGAAATAACTCGAAAACGACGCGTTTTATTGAAAAAAAATAGGAATACTTTTAGTTCCTTAAATGATTGATTCTTTCGAAAATATGAACCGTTTATCTTTTTAAAGTGGTTTTATGGTGTTTTAGCGTGTATTGATGAGTCGACTACCCTGTAACTTTTATATTAGTGAAGATATTGAATAGGTTTCGATTGAGGAATATGCACCATGAATAGAGTGAAAACTCAACCAGTTCATTCGACATAACGGTTCCGAAGATATAAACAAAAAAGTGTTTTTTTCATGGATTTTCGACACCCTGTATCTCCCAAACCAAACCGAATTTTGAAAAATGGTATTGGAAAAAAGTGGTTCGTTTGATGAGAGGAATGTACACTTAAAATATATGTACAAGTCAAAGACTCACCCTGTATATTATCAATAACTAAGGAAAGAAATAACGGCATGCAGACAATTGAATATTTTTGAAATTCCGGAAAAAGTCACACACCGTGCAGGAATCGAACCTACGTCTCCCTACTTTCCGGGCATGGGGCCTTGACCACTGGGCTAACGATGCATATTATGATACTTTTCCCGGAATTCAATATCCTGAGGTTCACCTCATATGTTGGTGAGAGGGGGGATCCTAGTTGGGGAGCAATGATTCACCATCATTGGTCAGGGGATTCCACTTATCCTTCACTCCACGTCATCGAATTTTTCGATTTCAGTTTTAAGATCGGATTTCGGATTCCGACCAATGATGTTATTTTAATAAGCCGAGAATAATACATGAGAATAGTTTAACGTCTGTAAATATAATTAAGGAAAGAAATAACGGCATGCATATGCATCGTTAGCCCAGTGGTCAAGGCCCCATGCCCGGAAAGTAGGGAGACGTAGGTTCGATTCCTGCACGGTGTGTGACTTTTTCCGGAATTTCAAAAATATTCAATTGTCTGCATGCCGTTATTTCTTTCCTTAATTATATTTACAGACGTTAAACTATTCTCATTATCAATAACAATTCCTGAAAGTTTTGTGTATGATACTATGACATAGTTGAACCTAATATTCTGGCCTCTTTGAGCGCTTATGGTAGTCTACTCTGGCCATTATGGGCTGGCAGAAATGGTTTTTATTTTAGAGCAGAAATTGAATATTAAACAAGTAAATTTTGGTGAGTTATGAAATGACATATGAAAATTGGTCACTGGCTCTTCCTCTATTACCACCTAACCGCGCCATTCACTCACCCTGGCCGATCAACTGCCCCCTTCATGCTCCATAATACCAGGACCACAGGAAAAGCGGGAGGTACATCAGATTTTCGAAAATTCTGAGGACTCAGGGTTGTTTCACTGACACAACGTAGGGTGGTATGGTGCAATTTCCACTTGTTTTTTCCGAATCCCAAACAACGTCCTGAAAAAAAAATAATTTTTTCGGCAACCGTCCGGGATATACCCACTTCCCGGACGCTTTTTCTTTGAGAAAGTAGCATTTCGCGGCCTAGTCCGGAAAGTACGTACTTTCCGGCTTAGGCCGGAAAAACTCATGTCGTTGTTGTCATTGTTATGATCATCACAATAGCAACGAAATAACGGATGACAGTTCTGTTCAGTTTAATCAAAGAAAAATCAAAATGTATAGTAAAGAGATGTTCATATCATTGATTTGTAATTCTTCACGGTTGCCGAAAAAATATTGTACGCAACACGCCCGAAAATAGTTTTTTTGGACTCACAGACTTCCAGGACTCGCCTCCGGCTCGTCCTAGAATCTTGCCTATTCGTCCAAAAAAACCCTATTTTCCGGACTTGTTACGTAAATTACTATTTTCAATTTTGGGAACAAAAATTGCAAGTTGGCGAATGCGCCGGCTCCATCTCAAAAATTTTTACAAGTCCGAATATAGGGTTTTCACCGGTTGCAAGTTGGCGAATGCGCCGGTGCAAATCATCGCTATATTTCTGCCTATAATAATGGATTCTGAAAGGCAGCAGGATAACGGTAACTTGTACATGACTTCAGCAGCTGGACCTAAATGGGAAATATGCTGCACTGGATGCCCACTCGTTGGCGGCACGCGGGTGACACCTGGACGGGAATACATCTGAGAGGAGATACGCTTAAGGCGACCTTTTCATATAGACACGTTATCTAAAATAAAACTACTTATTCTTGGTGAGATTTCCACTAAGAGCGTGTCTAACTACAATGGAATTTCCCTGCGTCTGCAAGTCCTTTGCGTCCCAAAAAAGCCTCAGGGACCATATCAGAAGACACTGCCGAGGACCACCACCACCAGAAAACCCCACCCTCTGCATTTGTGGGAAGGAATACAGCTCGGTCCAAAACCTACGAGCTCAGCAATGTTTGACGTCACAGAGTATGGACGTAGTGTTCAGTGAATTGAATAAACTTCGTAAGAACGAACTTATAGACTTATTAGTACATAATTCATTACCAGCCAATGTAACAAGTGAGGACAGTGAGGTGTTGATTTCTTTCGAATACAGCTCGGTCCAAAACCTGCAAGCCCACCAATGATTGATGTTCAAGATGTCACAGAGTGCGGACGTAGTGTTCAGTGAATTGAATAAACTTCGTGAGATCGAACTTATAGACTTATTAGTACATAATTCATTGCCAGCCAATGTAACAAGTGAGGTGTTGATTTCTTTCGTCAATAAAATGAGGAATGAAACCCCTTTGAGTTCAATACCGGAAGTGAATGAATCGGCTAATATGAAAGAAACTGGTCCTCCAAATTTAGTGGATATTTTGCAACTCGAAATCAAGTATATGGATGAACTGCTTGTACAAAAGGATCGAATAATCACCACTCAGGCCATACTAGTTGAAGCCCTCCAAAACCAAATTAAATTAATGACCCATTCCCCGCAAAGTATTGGTGTCGAAGTCTCCAATGCTGAAATAAACAATCGGAGGAAAATAAAAAGTCAAATGTCTATGAAGAAAATCAATAAAACCTATTGCATTAATTATCCCGAATTTGTCGTGAAAAAAAAATTGTCGCGTCCTTAATTTTTTTTCTACGGGGTGGCTTTGCTAACTTAACGTTAAGTTAGCAGAACCACTCTCTCAATATCTACTAAATATTATAAAAATGGTTATAAATAATTGTCAAGTAATTGTCGAAGTCCATATGAAGTAAAAAAAAACACAAAAAATCCATTCCTTCTTGTTTATTATACGTCTTTTTCCCGCGCGTTTGAAATATTTCTGGAATTATCGCATTTTTGGCAACAGCGCATTCGTAATCGACTTTTTTTCTATTGCATTAATTGTCGAATACCTGCCTCGAATTTGTCGTGAAAGAAAAAAATTTGTCGCGACCTTCGTTTTATTTTTCTACTAGGTGGCTTTGCTAACTTTATATTAATTTAGCAAGTAGTGATCGAATATCATCAGGATGATCATGAAAGATTGTCGATGTTCAAATGAAGTAAAAAATACAAAAAAATCAATCTTTCTAGCAATTTCCACTCCATTTTCTCGCGATTTCCCTATATTTCTGAAAATTTCGCATTTTTGGCAACAGCGCATTCGTTTTTGACTTCTTTTCTATTGCATTGATTGTCGAATACCTGTCCCGAATTTGTCGTGAAAGCAAAAAATTGTCGCGTCTTTAATTTTTTTTTCTACGGGGTGGCTTTGCTATCTTAACGTTAAGTTAGCAGAACCACTTTCTCAATATCTACCAAATATCATAAAAATGGTTATAAATAATTGTCGAGTAATTGTCGAAGTCCATATGAAGTAAAAAAAACCCAAAAAATCCATTCCTTCTTGTTTATTTTACGTCTTTTTCCCGCGAGTTTGTGATATTTCTGGAATTATCGCATTTTTGGCAACAGCGCATTCGTAATTGACTTTTTTTCTATTACATCGATTGTCGAATACCTGCCTCGAATTTGTCGTGAAAGAAAAAAATTTATCGCGACCTTCGTTTTTTCTACTAGATGGCTTTGCTAACTTTATATTAATTTAGCAAATAGTGGTCGAATATCATCAGGATGATGATGAAAGATTGTCTTGTAATTTTCGATGTTCAAATAAAGTAAAAAACACAAAAAATTCAATCTTTCTAGCAATTTCCACTCCATTTTCTCGCGATTTCCCTATATTTCTGAAAATGTCGCATTTTTGTCAACAGCGCATTCGTTTTTGACTTCTTTTCTATTGCATTGATTGTCGAATACCTGTCCCGAATTTGTCGTGAAAGCAAAAAATTGTCGCGTCCTTAATTTTTTTTTCTACGGGGTGGCTTTGCTATCTTAACGTTAAGTTAGCAGAACCACTTTCTCAATATCTACCAAATATCATAAAAATGGTTATAAATAATTGTCGAGTAATTGTCGAAGTCCATATGAAGTAAAAAAAACCCAAAAAATCCATTCCTTCTTGTTTATTTTACGTCTTTTTCCCGCGAGTTTGTGATATTTCTGGAATTATCGCATTTTTGGCAACAGCGCATTCGTAATTGACTTTTTTTCTATTACATCGATTGTCGAATACCTGCCTCGAATTTGTCGTGAAAGAAAAAAATTTATCGCGACCTTCGTTTTTTCTACTAGATGGCTTTGCTAACTTTATATTAATTTAGCAAATAGTGGTCGAATATCATCAGGATGATGATGAAAGATTGTCTTGTAATTTTCGATGTTCAAATAAAGTAAAAAACACAAAAAATTCAATCTTTCTAGCAATTTCCACTCCATTTTCTCGCGATTTCCCTATATTTCTGAAAATGTCGCATTTTTGTCAACAGCGCATTCGTTTTTGACTTTTTTCTATTGCATTAATTGTCGAATACCTGTCCCGAATTTGTCGTGAAAGAGAAAAAATTGTCGCGTCCTTAATTTTTTTTCTACGGGGTGGCTTTGCTAACTTAACGTTAAGTTAGCAGAACCACTTTCTCCATATCTACCAAATATCATAAAAATGGTTATAAATAATTGTCGAGTATATGTCGAAGTCCATATGAAATAAAAAAAACACAAAAAATCCATTCCTTCTTGTTTATTTTACGTCTTTTTCCCGCGCGTTTGAGATATTTCAGGAATTATCGCATGTTTGGCAACAGCGCATTCGCAATCGACTCTTTTTCAATTGCATAAATTGTCGAATACCTGCCTCGAATTTGCCGTGAAAGAAAAAAATTTGTCGCGACCTTCGTTTTATTTTTCTACTAGGTGGCTTTGCTAACTTTATATTAATTTAGCAAGTAGTGGTCGAATATCATCAGGATGATCATAAAAGATTGTCGAGTAATGGTACAAATAAAGTAGAAAACACAAAAAATTTAATCTTTCTAGCAATTTACACTCCATTTTCTCGCGATTTCCCTATATTTCTGAAAATGTCGCATTTTTGGCGACAGCGCATTCGTTTTTGACTTTTTCCCATTGAATTGTCGAATACCTATCCCGAATTTGTCGTGAAAGAAAAAAAATTGTCGCGTCCTTAATTTTCTTCCTACGGGGTGGCTTTGCTAACTTAACGTTAAGTTATTTTTATTATTATGAAGTTACAAGAGTTGAGGCAAAGCCTATAAACTCATAAGATAAGAAAAAAAAACACAAATTTGAGAGTTCAAAAATAACACAAAAAAAAGTACTAAGTGGTACAACTATAGAACACTACAGCCCAAGCCATCGATCGTACGAGTTCTTGAACGCATTCACCGAGCCAGAACCGACAACAACACTATCAGGCAAACGGTTCCAAGTGTCGAACACGCGGTTCGACAAGAAATGCTGCCTGTGGACCGAAGAAAAACTTTCTTTTTTCAATTTTAGTGCATGACCACGTAATCTTTGGTCTCTATTGATCTCGAACAGGTCCTGCAATTCAACGCCATAGAGGCCATGGAGGCACCGGAAGGTGACAATAAGATCGCCGCGCGTTCGACGGGCTGCAAAAGACGTCAGACCCATTATTGCGAGTAGTCAGGACGAAACACACCGTACGGCATTCGCGTAACCCGCCTCTGAAATTTTTCCAAAATGTCACGGTCGCGGCACAACACTGGGCTCCAAACCGGTCCAGCGAATTCCAGAATGGGTCGAATATACGTCTTATAAACTGCACTACATGTGGCTGGATCACACCTACCGAAAGAAAACCACAAGAAAAGGGATCTTCTCGCTCTGTTCACTGCAGATTGTATGTGCTCGGACCAGGTCAGATTTTCAGTTATGATAACTCCGAGATCAGAGTGGCTGCTGGCAGAAGAGATCTGTCGACCACAAATATTGTACTGGAGACAGGGATTGTTGGTACCCATATGCAAAACTGAACATTTATCGAAATTTAAAGGTAGCTGCCAATCTTCACACCAACGTGCTATCGAGATCAAGTCCTGTTGCAGAGTTTGATCTCCCGTAATGGCGTATATCTTCGTATCGTCCGCAAACTCGGAGCAGTGAGATTTAATGCAGTTGGCTGAATCGGCTATATAAATACAGTAATGTATGGATAAGCCGAACCCCGGATAATCCTACATAATTTTGAAAGTATAAAATAGGTATGTCAGTTTCAGAGCGAGAACGTTCGCAAAATGAACTATTTCACTATATATGTTGTGGTTAAATCGAAAAAGTCTATAATACCCAGAATTTATACTGGGTGATCTATTATTATAGAAACTATTCTCAAGGAAGGTTAAGTGGACACTCTGTATTTATGGGTTGATTGAAGGTGTTTGTTTGATTTTTTTAGAACATATCACCATGGACTTCAAAAAATACAGTCATGAAATGAACTTTGAACCTCACGAAAATACCCAAAAACCACCTTTTTTTTTTCATCACCCTCTATTTCAAGATCAACTCCGAAGAGGTGGGAGTTTTCTTTCACCATTTTACTTGATATAAAAACATCAATACGGCTGAGAGA
Organism: Adalia decempunctata; assembly: GCA_951802165.1. Taxonomy (NCBI): domain Eukaryota; kingdom Metazoa; phylum Arthropoda; class Insecta; order Coleoptera; family Coccinellidae; genus Adalia; species Adalia decempunctata. Next base: position 36,017,653 of record OX637701.1, on the reverse strand, counting down.
TTTTATCCACTTCCCATGAACAGATTTTTTTATGCTGGAATAAGAATAGAATGACATAAATAAATAATAACGAAGAAATTGGACTAGCAGAGATCTAATTTCCAAAGTACACCAATGGTGGAACCACCACAACAGGATAATGACAGACCGGTTTCTGGCTTATTAGCCTTCTTCAGTGCCACACAACCCTTATCGTGGTAGTATCCAACTGAAGCGGTAGAGCTTATATTATTAGATTAGATTATTATTAGATCTCTGCTAGTCCAATTTCTTCGTTATTATGATGGTCTTAGGAAGATATTCTCTTCGTGTAAATAAATAATTTTCGTATTACTTAAAAAAAAATCTGTTCATAGAAAGTGGATAAAAACTCTCAGCCGTATTGATGTTTTTATATCAAGTACAATGGTGAAAGAAAACTCCCACCTCTTCGGAGTAGATCTTGAAATAGAGGGTGATGAAAAAAAAGGTGGTTTTTGGGTATTTTCGTGAGGTTCAAAGTTCATTTCATGACTGAATCACCCTGTATTCTTTGGAGTCCATGATGATATCTTCTAAAAAAATCAAACAAACACCTTGAATCAACCCATAAATACAGGGTGTCCACTTAACCTTCCTTGAGAATAGTTTCTATAATAATGGATCACCCAGTATAAATTCTGGGTACCACAGACTTTTTCGATTTAACAACCACATATATAGTGAAATAGTTCATTTTGCGAACGTTCTCGCTCTGAAACTGACATATTTTATACTTTCAAAATCGGGCATGCATTCAATTATGGATAAATTCGTAACGATTTTCGGTTATATTCCTCTATATGGTTGCTTCCTGGGGATGTCATGAAATGTTTCTCGAGAAAAATTTAAGTTCATTCGATTCTGTTTCGAGATATGCGCGTAGTAAAAGTGGGTAATTCTCAACTTCAACGCCCTGTATCTCAAAAACTAGTCATAGGATATTTTGATCAGTAGGTCAAGTACTACCTACATTATACCAAAATTTTAGAACATTTGACGGAACGCCATTTGCCATAGAAAAAGTGCGGGGTCCTTTCCAGTGAACTTAAACATCATTGAATTTTACAGCAAAAAGGTACTCTTGGTAAAACTCGATACTGCGCACCGTTTCCGAAGTATTTTGATTTTAATAACCTCATAGCTGACTCCCAACCTTTTAGAAGCAATGGATTATTTAGAAAAAAAGTATAGTCTTGTGTGTTCGGAAAAACGGAGAACATTTGAACACCTACTCTATAATTGAATTCAATTTTATGTTATTACCTATTTTCTAAATTATCATTTGTGATTTTTTGTTCAGTTAATACATTTATCATTACTCCATACCCGCATCGATTATAACTTCATAATTTTCAGTAGTTTCGGCAAAATCGTAAAAATGTGTATTATTTTTTTTTCTTCAACACCCTTTATCTTGAACGAATGGCGTTACGAAAGTTCTTCACAGAGCAAACCCCAATTATTTTTCAGTTTTCTACCTATCCTAGAGGCAGGGACACTTGTTTTTAACACCCTCTATAATCCGAACGTGTTCGGATTATAGATATCATTCAGTATGATTTCTAAAATCCTAATGATTTGATAAACCGAACGGGTCCTGACAACTTTCTGTTCGGATTATTCATACATTACTGTAAATGGAAAAGGAATGGGCCCAGAACTGAGCCTTGCGGTACACCACTGCTGACTGGCTTAGAGGATGATAAGGAGTTGCCCACTCTAACCTGGAATGAATGGTCTGAGAGAAAGGCTGCAATCCATGCAAGAAGCTCACCGCGAAATCCCAAATGATCAAGCACGTGCAACAGCCGCCCGTGGGGGACACGGCGGTCGAAGGCACGGGAAAAATCGAGGTATACTACGTCTACGGGTACCCTCTTGTCGAGTGCTCTCGACCAGTTATTGACACATTCCTGTAGGTTTGTTATTACTGAACGACCAGGAAGAAAACCGTGTTGGCAACCGGGGATGACATTATTTTCCAAAGCAAACTTTAGTGCAGAATCAAGTATAATCCTTTCACAAATCTTAGCAGCTATGGGAACCAGGCTAATGGGGCGGTAATTTGATGCGTCCAGCTTGTCACCCTTTTTGAAGATAGGAGTAACCATAGCACTCCGCCATGATATAGGAAGCGAAGATGTCTCAAAAGATTTGGTAAAAATTCTTGATAGGGGAAAAGACAGGGAATGGGCACATTTCTTGAGAAGTGTTGAAGAAGTTCCATCACCACCAGGCGCTGAAGATACGTCGAGAGTCGACAGATGTTTTTCGACTAGGGAAGGGGGAAAATCGATGCTCGTTAAACCAATGTCGACACGATTTGTTGTAATTTTAGGAGGTGAACCTGTCTCCAGGCTGGAATCTGCAGCAAAAGCATCGGCCAGGACATTTGCGGCCTCCTCGGGGCCTTCGCATGGTAGTTTACTTGAGTTGCAGACCAGTGGGATATCGACCTTGGAATTCAACAACGATCTTACATACTTGAAAAAGCGTTTCCTATCTCCAGACTGAACCAATTTTGACTCAAATTTCCTCTTGGCAGCAGATATAGTACAGTTAGCAGAACCACTTTCTCAATATCTACCGAATATCATGAAAATGGTTATAAATAATTGTCGAAGTCCATATGATGTAAAAAAAAACACAAAAAATCCATTCCTTTTTGTAAAAAATTCAATACAGGGGTTCGGTTCCTGAAAGTTCATGGTTTTTCATGGTGGTGGGATAGATTTTCAGTACGAATTCCATTAAACAATTAGTTTCGGATATCAGGATTCATGCCGACACAAATATACTCAACATGTGAATTATTCTTCTCTTCACAATAGTCATGACAAATTACATTTGAAAAACATTTTTTGATGACTCGGTTTCACGAATATTCGAATTCGTTAATATTAAAACCGTCCTTTTATTCTCAAAAATTTTTTATTCAAGAACATCATTATATTTATCGATTATAACAGGAAATTAACCAAAAACGTCTTCAAACACATGCGCTGGTGCAAAAAATCGCGGGAAAAAGGCGTAAATGTGCTATGAGGAATGAATTTTTTGTGTTTTTTTTAATTAATATAGACTTCGACAATTACTCGACAATTATTCATAATCATGTTTATGATTTTCGACCCATATTGAAGAAGTGGTTATGCTGACTTGATATAAAGTTATCAAAGACCCCGTAGAGAAAAAATTAAGGACGCGACATTTTTTTTTCTCTCACGACAAATTCGGGACAGTTATTCGACAATCAATGCAATAGAAAAAAAGCCAATAAAGAATGCGCTGTTGCCAAAAATGCGATAATTCCAGAAATATCTCAAACTCGCGGGAAGAAGACGTAAAATAAACAAGAAGGAATGCAGTTTTTGTTTTTTTTACTTCATATGGACATCGACTATTACTCGACAATTATTTATAACCATTTTTATGATATTTGGTCGATTTTGAGAAAGTGGTTCTGCTAACTTAACGTTAAGTTAGCAAAGCCACCCCGTAGAAAACAAGCCTAATTCTCAAAAAACATTTTTGAAGACAAGCTTTTAAAACAACACCCATCCGCCATTTTGAAGCCGCCATCTTGAATTCCTCAATTTCGAAGAATCGTAATTTCCGACCCAGAAAACCCCCATATACCAATTTCGAATAGAATGGGATCATAATTACAAAACTCGTCCGCCATTTTGGAGCCGCCATTTTGTTTTTTTTCTATAAAAAATATTTCATGATGCATTGTCACCAAAATTAGGTACACCTGCAAAATTTCAAATCAATCGGACGATTATAGAAGTGTGTCATATTCAACTTGCAAGATTTGATTAGAGACAGACACACAGACAGACAGACAGACACCGGACAGGTGAAACTAAATAAAAGCTTATAAAAAACTAAGGACGCGACAAATTTTTTTCTTCAACGATAAATTCTCGACAATTATTCGACAATTTATGCAACAGGTTTTATTGATTTTCGTGCAAGTGGCACTGCTAACTTTATAGACATAAAAGTCAACAATGAAACGTGAATACCCATGTGAATAATATACAGATCACCGTCAGATTGACATAAACGAAACAAATGACGAAGGGAATTCCGCCGCCGGTGTCTCATATGTCTCATATGCGTCTAAGGTGTCTGGTGCACATAATATGAATACAAGTTCACAGTAAGTTGATTCCATCGCAAAATGAATCATCATATTTGGTGGACAAACCCAATGATATGGCACAAAAATCTGAAAATTCGGAGAAGGCTGGGTGCTGGGTGCTCATTCAACAATTGTTGTACTATTTGAGGTAATCCTCCCACTTCCTCTCTTCGTTGATTTATTTGGTGAATCAAATCTCTTCTATCAGAAGCAATAGCAACTGTAAAAGCAGTTATGTTCTCTATATCTTCTTTCCATTCCGAAGAGCTTGATGAAGAAGAAACTGTGTTTCGCTCTGTATCACTGAATAAAAAAATGCTATGAAATTTTTGTGCAATATAGAACGTCTATTGCTCTTCAGAAAAAACATCATCAGATGGGTCTGCGGTGGTTAGATTGGGAGAGAAAAAATTTAATCCGAAAAAGAATCGCGTAAGAGATGGGCTATATGGACAAGTTTGGTATCAAACAATAGGTTTTCGAGGACGCTGAAATCAATAAGAAATAATCGGAGGCTCTAACGTATGGTCCGAAAGTTTTGGGAAAAATTTCATCTGGTCTGATTGAGAAGCAACGTGTCAGGGGAATAATTAGGCAAATCGAAAATAATGGTCCCTTGTCTGTTACTTGAATTTTGATTTATAATAAGGATGGTTAAAATAAATTGTTGAATAATTCGATAAAAATATAAGATTATTTAAGTCAGAGCTAAATGCTTTTGAAATTTTTCCCAAAACTTTCGGACCATACGTTATCTACCATAGTTCAGAACCTAAAAAAAATAAAGATTTGTAATAAAAAACTACTCCTAAAAAAAAAGTGTCAAATAAGAAAATCTAATAAAATAGATCAATATGCCCACGTTTCTACCAAAAAAGAAGTGAAATCCCACCAAAAACATTCTGTAGCCAAGTCTCGATGGAGCTGCTAGTTTATCTCTAAAAAGTAATGAAATCTAGAAAAAGTCGAGCCAAGTTTAAGGCTCCTTTCTGCGATTTCTTTATTATTATAGTGTTGTGTGACTTGGCCGTTGAATGGTACACAAGGGTACAAAACCAGGTGCTCCATGACACCATTGCACCAATCTGTCGCCAGAAACGCAACCCATTAATGATGGAAAATTGCCACTTGGAAAACGTCATTCAATAATCAGTCAATTGTAGGCTTGATAAAACTGCGAGCCTGAAACAAACAGTATAAAAAATTATTTCCAGTACAGACGGACTTCTAATCATTGATAGAAGACCGTCTGTACGTCTATTTTATTTCAGATCGGTGGTCGATTTGACGCTCCAAAAAGAAGAGAGCAGAAGTCAGCATTGTCAATGCTGAATGCATATGTGTTGCACAATCAACAACAGCCTAAAATGAGGGACTAGCGTCCAGTTACCAATACCAGCATGGGCTATTATCTTGCTTAACAAACATTGGTAGTTACAACAGATACAGCATTACGTGTAAACAAAATTGACTTGTACCCACTAACGTATAAGAATGTTCAACGGCCAAGTCACACAACTATAATCATAAAGAAATCGCAGTAAGGAGCCTTAAACTTGGCTCGACTTTTTCTAGATTTCATTACTTTTTAGAGATAAACTAGCAGCTCCATCGAGACTTGGCTAGTTTTTACAGAATGTTTTTGGTGCGATAGTATATTCTAAAACTAGTTGCAGAATGGGCTCCAGCTATTCCAATACGAATGCGAAATTCGAAAACGAGCGACGAAGGAGCGAGTTTTCGAACGCATGAGTATTGAAATTGCATTCTGCAACGAGTATTAGACGATATTTTCTCTATTTCAGTCAAATTTTGTGAAATTCAATGAAATATTCAAATTTTAGGTCCTAGTGACTTTCATATTGTATCTTGGCAGTTGGTGTGAATGCAAGGAATTACGAAAATTAACATTTCCAAATTGACGTCTGCTGAAATTTGATAGGATCGGAAGTCATTGCTGACAACCACAAAACAAAAAATTTAACTGAAAACGATGCTGTAATGAATTCATTACAGCACTGTTTTTGGTAATGTAATGAACTCATTACGATACTGAAATAGAGAAAAATTTCATATTGATCATTCTTGAGCGACGGACTGAGGCATATAGATTGAATAACACATTTTATTCAAAGTTATTTTACGCATAAGATTTTGGAAATTAGGCGTGCTAAATTTTGAGTAATTGATGCAGTATTTCGGCGATAAGCTAGTTTTGCTACAGTGTTGGACAATACATTGGAAATTTAGTGGAAGTAAGATCTAGAACTATATTATTTGGATTTCTACTCCGAGCCAATTTAATCAGTTGCATAATTTATTGGCTGAAACTTATTATTGGAGACTATCCTGGATTCACCCCTTTCGATTTTGCCTGAACATTTGGTTGAGACTTCGTTTAGACCTGGATGACCATCAGAACCCTTGAGCAAACCCGATACCACGGAAACGTGAGGACAAGCACCGGACACCATTTTGTTCTTTGTACCTAGAGCACAAGATAAGTACCTACCTCCTACCTCCTGTGATCACTTTAGATGACGTGTCGCCGAGTTTTCAATAGTTTATTAAATCAGAGAACCTACCCTGATCTGAGAGCTAGTCTCATTTGTATATTTTTTTGTTAACTATCATTGCAGTTTAGGTGAATATTTGTTTTCCTTTAACTCATAAAAAGGCTATTCTAGATTTATATTCTTGAACCTATCTTGACTAACCCATTTTGAAATTGTCGATAAATATTTCTACTTGAGTTGATGTATGATGATTAATTATTTTGCAGGGATTAATAAATTGTTTGAAAGTATTCATATAATTTTTTATTTCCCAGGTAGTGAATAAAAAACGGAACGTAACAAGGCTCTAGTACCATCGAATTGGCCGAATTACGCGAGTGTTCGAAATTTTTTTCGGTCAAAAAGATCGGTGTCAGCCAAAAATCAATAAAGCCCGCAACGGACGGCGAGCGATAATATAATATACAGGGTGGCCATTTGAAAACGAAACAGACGAGATTACAGACGAAATAATTTTTTTCGATAGAAATGCTCGAACAGGTCGATTTCTGTTTCGAGGGGGACATTTTAAGATGTAGGTTACGGACGCATAGCGCTTCAACCCTTGCTACTACAACCCTCACCCCCAATTTTTGAATGGGGAAGATGGGGTGAGTGATACCTCATTTGAAAGGTATTTTTATACAGATTTCAGCACAGTAATTGTTTTTTCATTTTATGCATTAGTTCTCGAAATATTCTCAACTAAGTATTTGAAAATGAAGTGGTGTTTTCATGGCACTTGTAGTGTTTTTCTGTGAAAAATCGACATCTTGATTAAAGATTTCTATGTCAGTGGATTGGAGGAAGGAAGCCACAGTCATGGTTGTTTTGAAGCTCAAAATGGCGATTTTTCACAAAAAAACACTACAAGTGCCATGAAAACACCACTTCATTTTCAAATACTTAGTTAAGAATATTTCGAGAACTAATGCATAAAATGAAAAAACAATTACTGTGCTGAAATCAGTATGAAAATACCTTTCAAATGAGGTATCACTCACCCCATCTTCTCTATTCAAAAATTGGGGGTGAGGGTTATAGTAGCAAGGGTTGAAGCGCTATGCGTCTGTAACCTACATCTTAAGTTGTCCCCCTCGAAACAGAAATCGACATGTCGGAGCATTTCTATCGAAAAAAATTATTTCGTCTGTAATCTCGTCTGTTTCGTTTTCAAATGGCCACCCTGTATATTATAGCTTTGCATTGACATATGTCATTTTAGTATGGAAAAATATCGTAATATCGGAATATATATTATAGCGTCGTCCGCGGGGCTTGGTGCATTTTCATAAGGAGCGATATTGGTGTAATATATGAGATATAATATATATTATATTATCGCTAGCCGTCCGTTGCGGGCTTAACTGTAATATTGAACTGGATTAGATTTTGTCTGAGACTTTCTTGCCGATCAAAAATGTGATATTTCGTGCGGCTTTTCATTTCTCCCGAAAGGGGTCGCGTTATTTGTTGTTGCCACAGTAGCGCCACGACCGATAAATATTGCGGATTTATTCCGGAACTAGACCAAAATCTGAAATCTAGGATGCCGTTTTGATCTACAAATTTGGGTCACGATTTTTAGTAAGGAGTCGATACACCAGGTATTCTATGCATCTATGAACATACCTGTGGAAACTCAAGTTAGGATTCAAATAGTCCAATTTACCACACACATGACACAAGACACTTACGAAACATTTTTTATCGTTTTTAGATAGAGATATTCAAAAATAAATCCAAATAGGTAACACTTTTAACATACAATCAAGCTCCGACTCTTTGTTGAAAACACTGTTCAAAATGTCAGAAGTTTTATATAATAAAGATGGCGGCACGTTTTTAATGAATAAACTGGACAAAGATTCAAAAAACCGTATTGCCAACGTTTCCATACATCAATCTGATGTGAAAAGATCGATCCGTTTGCGAACAATAGTAAATGGTTCAAAATCTTCAATACTCAATGTTGCCTGCGGTGTTCCACAAGGTTCCCTGCTATTTGTATGCTATGAATGATTTGCCAGAAACTATTGAAAATACTCAAGAGCTTACATTATTCGCAGATGATATCACTTACTTATGCTCCGGAGCCTCGCTCAATGACGTCTTATGTAGTACTCAGAGATATATACATCTTTTCTGTGAATGGTTTAAACTAAACAAGTTATTTCTTAACTCATCCAAAACGGTCTTTATCTGTTTCAAACTACAAAAGACCATGGAGAATAAAAATAGGAGCCTACTATTGAAAGTGCAAAATAAGTCTATTGAACATGTAACATGTACGAAATTCCTAGGAGTAATTATTGATGACAATCTCAGCTGGCGTCAGCATATTGAATATTTGTGTAGGAAATTATCTTCAGTTTGTTATGCCCTTTATAGACTAAAGTCGGTAACAAATATAGAAGTATGTATGGCTTATTATAGTGCCCAATTTAAGTCTAGGATACTTTATGGCCTTGTTTTCTGGGGGACCTCGCCTGAACTAAAGCGGGTTTTTGTTCTTCAAAAGAGGGCTATACGACAGATAGCCGGGGTCTCTAGAAGAACATCGTGTAGACATTTTTTCAAAGAATTCAAGATTCTAACAATAGTATCTCAGTTCATTTTAGAGATCTTAACGTACGTAAAAACCAATGACAGTTCATTTCTGCGTGTGAATTCAGAATTATAATCATAACTACTCAACATCACACTCACTACTAATCATACCACGCCACACTCTGGCGGGATATGAAAGATCTCCCAGATATATGGGAATTAAGTTGTTCAATTCTCTCCCTAAGAGATACAGGATGATTGAAAATGTACGAAAGTTTCGGAATGAAGTAAATGAATTCCTAATCACACATTGTTTTTATACATTCAGCGAATACTATGATTGCTGTCAGCATATCAGGTTAGGGGATCGAAACCATGTACAATTCATTATTGTCATTCTTGTTTATATTCATTTGTCTCTCAAACAGTAGTTTGTGATTCTTATTGACTTGTCCGATACATAATTTGTATGTCTCTATGGATGAATAAATTATTATCATTATTATAACATTTACATATACTTCAGTCTATGGAATGTGAAGAATGCATAATATTTGAAGAAAGCAATACTCGTTTCTGACATCCACACACAAAAGAGTGAATGCATTTCAATCTGAAGTACTTTCCACTTTGATTGGGAGTTTATTTATTAGAAAATTCAAAGAACGTCACAACGCTGCAAAAATTTTTACTACATTTTGATTCCGTAGTATTACAATCACCCAGTTCAGTTCTGATGATTTTGAAAATTGGCTTCACTTTTTATTATTGAAAGGTGTGTCTACTTTTTCTATGGTCTAAGGGCATTACTGAATTTAGGAGCAAGATCACTTGAGAGTGTTATCATTATTTTTCTTCGCAGAATCCAACGCAACCATGAAACAATAGGGTTATAATTTGAAAAACAGAAGTTATTGCCAATTTTCGATCACAGTTTTTGACAAAAAATTTGAAACACCCTGTGGTGATATTTATGAAATTCAAAAGATGCATGATGACCTTTCCACATTCTTCTACTTTGACGTTGTGACAGCGGTTTACACTCGGGATGTTCAGAATATGAAAAATGAACATAATACTGACCATGAATTCTTGTCTTTTTCAGGTTTTTTTTTCGATATTTTAAAAACTATTTGAATTAATACAATGTATTCAGCCTTGAATACTCAATCATATCAGAAACGAAAAGATTGAAAAATTTTTTTTAGCAAATTTATTTTCACTCCCTGTATAACCGGAAGTGCTCAGGCTCCAAAAATATTTTAGGCCTGTCGAGAATTTTGAACAATATCAAAATCCCAATTTTCAGATTTCAAATATGTGCAGTTCTCCAGAAACGTCTAATAGGCACTCTGTATTTTACCAACATGAAAATGATATCTTTCTCTCGTGTTCCCCCTGAATCTCACGATACAGGCCCGCCACTGTCTATATTAGAAGGCAGAAATGGGTGTCCTACATCCTAATGTAGGATCCATGATGCATCCTGAGGGAACAAGAACTGACCCGACTCAATTCTTGCGCACAACATCCAACATGGCGCTACAAATGTCTAAATGGGTAGTGTTTTCATAATGAAAGGATAACGGTTTTGTATAATGAAAAGTGCTATCGGAAATTTTCCTTATCTTAACGTGATCATTTTGTTTTATCTTATGTTCTTACCAACAAGTGAGTATTGAATTTTATCTTGACTGTTGTGATTTTAGGGTTAGTGGCCATCACTCTCATTCGCAGTATCGATTTCTATTTAACATGAGCTTCGTTCCTTCTTTTGATATTGTTTGAATTCGGATAATGATTATTGCGACGGTAATGATGTAACATGTAACAAGTTTCCATATCAGCACCGATGCTGATATGTTCCCCTCTAGATCCGAATCTAGAGGGGGAACATTAAAAAAAAACCCTTGTTTGTACATATTTTCTACTCTTTTCAGAGGAGAATTGACGTACTTTTCATTCTCATGGAGAAAATTTTGTCCGAGTACAGAGTATGCAGTTTGAGTAGCTTGAGTTTTGATAACAAATTTTTCAACAGCTATTTAAAAATCTTTTACTCATGAACACGTGCTCTAAGGCTCTCAGAGCATTGGAGAGTAATAGAATTCCATTTCATCCTTTACTGATATTTCAGGTTAATTCATATCATATCTTTGCCATTAATTCAATTTCAGACTTCTATCGACAATGATAATGACAGGTGTTTCGCATGAAGTGAGACTTTCTCATTTTCATCAAAACTTATTATATGTTCCGAAAGACGCATACCGAAATTTTGACCAGGTCTAACAATAACTATAGCTTTTTTGTAGTCCAGACAACTGAGTTTTAGTGGCGGCTCGTGAGAGTTTAAGGTGGTGAGGCACATCGAAAAAAAGATTCCTTGCCGTGGCGTTGCTGAGAAAAAGGCTGTCGCAAAACTGATCCTTAGAGTAATTTTTTATCGCTAGCCTACTTAAGGTCATCTGTTTTGAAGAAAATATTGCTTTGTAAAATATTTAATTCCAGCGATGAAGATTTATCTAACTCGAAAACTAAACATTTTGAAGGTTGTGTATAGAAAGTAATTTGAAGCCAATTGAAAGAAAATAAGCATCATCGTTGAAATTATTCAATTTTAGGACCTTAAGTTAAGAGCATCTTCTACAAGGAAATCGCTTTCCATCATATCATCATATTTACAACACCCATTAACCAGAACATTGAGAGTATGGAAGTTTGTGTCACTCTGATAATGAAGTAAAATCTTCCACTTTTCCATAATTTTGTCGTAATATTTCGCCAACGCCAGAGAAATTAGGAAAAATTTTGATGCCAATAAATACAAATACTAATTTGGCACTAAACAATTAAATAATATGAAGGGGTTACCAGCGATAAAATTTTTGACGTTTCTCCAATTCAAAGCTTCTGAAATGAATATCATAGACAAACAACGTTTAGTTAATCTAAGAATTCTAATTTGCCAAATAGCGGAATCCGTGTCAAATGTGACCATATTACTCATATTGTTAGACATTTTCTCGTGAAATAGTCATGCCGAACACCACTCGAGATGAAATTTAAGCAGGTGAAATTTCTCCCTTGTAATATTCAAGTTTGTTGCTTTTCGGAAATTTCGCTCATGACAAATATCATTCGCGAAATTTCCGAGCAACAAACTTTCATATTACAATCGATAAATTTTGCCGGCAAAATTCCATCTCTAGTGGTATTACATATGATAATTCATTGTTACAAACCATGTATTAAATTGAAATTCATGGAAAATGACATGCTACTTAGCACCAAATAATCTATGGCGAAGGTTTTATGCAACAAACAACTAGTTAGAAACTTCTGCCAAAAATAAATTCAATTTATACACGTAAATTTGATAAAATCGACACTACACGGTTAATATTACATTAATTCACTGCATGTCCTCACATAACCATCATGAGAACGCATAGTCCTAGAAACGATTTCCTCCATTGATTGTTTACAGCTGACAGCGCCACCAACGGTTATTGAGATTACCAATGTCCTCCGCCGGATTTCGCTATACGCATGCATCGTGAAATTTCGCGGCGTAGTCGATTTTCTCTATGGAAATGGCAGAATTCATAGATATTTATACAAGGTTACCTGATAAATCATTGACCTCAATAAAAATATCACCAAACTAGCATCATAGTTCTGTGAAATATTTACAGAAGACCATTGATCTGATCATTGTTTTTAATGCGAAATAGTTTGATATAGCATGATTATTCACTATTTGACGAAAATCCTCTTTTCATAGGAAATTTGTAGGATATCGAGGAAAATATGAGCAAGTTATTAGTGTTACGAACTAATCTTAAGGGAAATCGAAGAAGTACCTTGTTTTGATGAGAGAAATATGGCTTTTCATTCGGACATATAATCGGACAAAACTAAGTGTTTTTCTTGGGAAATATCGTGTATCCCTTTGATGAATCAACTCATTTTCAATCGAGAAATATTCCTAATTGTATAAGATTAAATTTGAGGAAAAAATCATGAATTTCAAGAATAATCTGAATGCTGTACTGAGTTAAATCTCATCGAATATTATTTCTTCTCTGGTCTCTCAAAATGTTAACAATGTTGTCAGAATCATAATCAGTTCATCAACATTGTCAAGATGAAAATCTCTATGATGAAAATACGTTTGATGTAGAGATATGTAATAATAAAATACCACAAATGTGGGAAATTAAATTGAATTCTAAGAAGCATGAAATTATACATTTTTATAGGCAGTTTCTATTGAAAATTCATTGTTACCGGTCCTTCACCAAAAAATCTAGCAAAACAATATAACTCGACACCAGACGACACTACTATTACATCAATTCACTTGAAGTCATTTACATAATCATCACCTTTTTGCTTTATTCTCTGTAAATAAATAAATAAATACATAAATCGAAGTCACTGACTAACGTTGGAGGTTGGAGACACCGAAACACGGTTTGTCTAGCGTGGCGGCTACATCCACAGCCTTCAGAAGGGAAGAGTAGGCCGTGCTACTTCGCAGCCGGAATCGCACCGTTATGAATGACTGAAATTGAGAACGTAGCGCTATATCGGCGAGAATCAGAACTACTCGTTTGGCGTTTCCGAAGAGCAACGCCTAGACCCCTTCAGCGAAAAGTAAACAAAACTGGTGCCTTTGCGATAGTTCTTCCGTTAACGATAGGGTACGTACCGCTTCCTTGGTTTCGCTTATACTATTGTTTGAAGAGAAAATCGGCAATCTGGTATCGTCTTCTCTAGAGTTCTGTGGAATATCGATATCACAGAAGATGAGTTAGGTTAGGTCATTGATCTCGAATCATATATGACTTAGGTTGATGGAGTTAGGAAAGGTTAGTGAGAAACCAATTTTTATGAGATCGTTCCAGAATATCGAGGAACAAATTATTAGTGTTTACAAACTAATCTTCAGAAAAATCGGAGAAGGAACTTAATTTGGTGTGAGAAATATGGCTTTTCAATTGCAGAAATGATGGGACAAAACTTAGCGTTTTTGTTAGGAAATATCGTGTTTGTAACATTCTTATTCAAATAAGGTTAGTGCTTGAGTATTTTCTAGAATATCTAATAATCACATCAATTTCAATCGAAAAATATTAACTTTGAGGTGTTTGTAGAGAATAATATCAGGCACGCATTTAGCCCAATTTTTTTTCAAATGGCTATACCTCTTTAACAGAGCCGAATTCGGAGAAATGGAAAATGAAAAAAAGGTTTATTTTGGCCTAAAGAATCTACTGTTAAAATATGTGTACAGGTCAAAGACTCACCCTCATATAATATATGCTACTTCTCTTGGAAACCCTTCATTTTGTGGCTATTTTCGAATTATTTCAGATGTATTTTCAAAATCTGGGTTCACATGCCTCAATATGAAACAAATTACTTTAGAAACTACAGTCTATGCGTACTGTCAAACAATTATTATTAAATGCAGTTTGCTTCACAAGTTTTGTGTGCTTCTTTGAACTGAGATTTGAACATAATAGAATATTCATCTGCCTGTTAATTCAAAATGTATGAAAATTAAAAAAATATGATATGCTACATACCTACAGTATTACTTATTGGGAATCGCATGAAGATGCTCAGGCTGACAGCAATCTTAACTCTGACCGATATCCTGAATCCTGAAAGGAGACAACCGTTTCGAGATATGTTCACTAGATTGCAGCAAAACCTAGTTAATTATGGTTCTTTTTCAAAACCAAGGACAACAGTTTACGAAACCAGCAAAGAGATAGAAGAGTTAGAAGGAATAACGGTTTTGGGGGAAATACAAAATCAACCCAATTTTTGACTTTGCAAAATGCAGTTGAATACAGGTATTTCACAGACAACAGCAATGCGAATTCTAAAAACAAAAAAATCATACCGTATAGAGTAATAAAAGTTCACAAGTTACTACCAAATGACCAACAATTTTGGCAATGGTATTCAGGAAAATGTGCTGAAAACCCAAATTTTGGACAGAATATCATATGGACTGATGAAGCATGCATTAGCAGCTCTGATATTTATAAAAGATACAATTCCTAAAATTTGACTTCGGAAAATCCGCATGTGTGGATATATGAAAAAATATAGGGCAATCCATGAGAAAAAATACCAGTTTAAGTTATAGCTTCTAAACCATATTTTTCAATAAAAAACTGAGAACACCATCGAATTCCTTTCAAAAAAGTGGCTGTAAAATGTTATCACAGGAACAAGAAATATTCAAAAATAAACAAGTTACGAGGATACCGAGACGGGCGTTTTATGACAGTTTATAAGGCCACGTGCGAAAAGAGTCTCCGTGATTGGTCAAGGGCTCATAAAGTGTCATAAAAGGCCATGAAACGCCCGTTTCGGTAGCCTCGTGAGTGGGCTCCTTAAGAAATGCACAAAATTGAAAAACACCTTGTATCTTTCGAACAATTCTAGATAAATGTGCAGTTTTCGGCATTCATTTTTCTCTAACTACTCTAGAAAGTGGTGTTTCCTATCAAAAGTGTCCAATTTGGAGCACTCTGCATAAAAAAAAATCGGCCAATTTCATTCAAACAATTCTATTATGAAATAGGTATGTGATTGAAAATATCGTGATTAAGGTCATAGTTTATAGTTTGGTAAGGGGATTACATTCCACTGCGACCTCGAGGTCTATTGTGCTCCCATCAGAGCTGTTTGCACAACTGCTCGCCCTCCAGCTCCAGAGCTTCAACGAACTCTGAGATGGCTTCAAAGAGGGCCGAATCCTCGTATGTCCTTTGATTCTCTTGTCCAAGACATTCCCTGCAATGGCGAGGCATTCTGTATCCTGGTTGCCTTTTCTGACTCAGAATTTGCACTCACTTTGACAATATTATTATTCTTCATCGGTCTCCCGTTCTCAGCTTGAGCTGGTAATTCTTATATGAACCAGTGAAAAAACATTTCAGTTCCTCCCACTAGTTCAGAAATTTCCGCACGATGTG
Organism: Adalia decempunctata; assembly: GCA_951802165.1. NCBI lineage: Eukaryota > Metazoa > Arthropoda > Insecta > Coleoptera > Coccinellidae > Adalia > Adalia decempunctata. The sequence goes on along the minus strand of OX637701.1, from coordinate 36,001,373 downwards.
ATAGGTTTGCAAATCCACAGCCTGCTGTGCACATCGCGATCTTCTGGGATGATTCGATCCCTTGAAGATTTCTCTTCTCCATCCAAGAAGTGGTTTGTCCTCGCAATCGTTCACGTAATGAAAAGCTCGCATTACTTCAATATTCATTTCGCGGCTACACTGGATACGTGCGTTGCGAGCTCCCCTGCGGGCAGTCCTCCTCACGGTGGTGGAGCCAGCAGGTGGAGTGGCATCTCGACCTTCTGCCATGATATCGGTTTCCACTTCTCGTTCATGGGTTTGCCACCATTTACCCTTGGTGGCCCAGGTAACTCGGGCCGTGGGGACGTCACCCCCCATGTGGCGTGGCAGAAACCAAACCACACCCGTGCGGGTTATTATTATTATTATTATTAATAAACAATGAGAGTGGAGGTAAAACCTATGCACTCAATACAGAATTTAATATAAGTATATATATATATATATATATATATATATATATATATATATATATATATATATATAGTTATTAATGGTCATTGTCACCTCCAAAATATAAACTCAACAAGCGTTGTCACCTCATATATAACGCTCTCACCTCCGAAATCGGAGGTCACAACGTTTTGCCTTGTTTCTTAGCTTGTTAGACTCAGGAGACTTCAGGGATCAACATATCAAAAAATCGTTTTGATGTCAGAACGCACCATATTTCTGTACTGTACAATCTTTTAGTTCAGCTATATACCACCAGCGCTAGTGCGCCGTCCTATATATGGAGAAATAAGTCGAAGAGACATTCAGTTCGTTGTCACCTCCGTAAATGGCAACACTGTAAACCATACTCGTATGGAGCAGGTGCACTGAGGCATGCATGAAAAAGTGTATCAAAACAACATCTGGCATTCTTTCGAACCATAAAATCGTCTGGTTGATGTAAAATGAATCGTTTGTGAAAAGTTCGGAGGTCGATATTTCTGACCCGACTATGAGATAACTAAAAATCTTTAAACGAAACATTTGTTATTGTCGTTATTAAAAGCTTCATTAGGTTCTTTTTTCTTTTATTTTGCAAGATTATCAGAGTTTGTCTAAGAATAAAAAAATTGCACATACCAGATTTCATTGAAATACACTAGTACGACTGAATACAGTATATTTTCCCCGAAACTGAATTACGAGCCGGTTTTCTAATGACGTTTATTTTTTTTTTCACCTACACGAATTGAGTTTTTTAGTTCTTAGGGCCTAATGAAATCATCCCAAAAAATAATTTTAAATTCTTATCCTTATACATTGCACCAATATTTAGATTTTAGACGATATACGAACTGGAGCTTCGTCGTCAAAGGTGAACAGTACCTACATAATTTCTCCGTTTCGTCGAATTTTGAAAAATAAGGAAAAAACTTTGTGACTGATTGCATTTTAAAAGTTTCCCTTTAAGATAAACTGCGAACATTTCTCCACAGAAACAGATTCAAGAGAAAGGTGGAAGGTGTAATCACCGTTTATAAACAGGTTCCTTGAAAAAAGTTGGAGACTTTCAATAATGAACACTTAATAATAAATAATTCTATTAGTATGTTGATTATAACATGAGCATTAGGTTTTTTTTAGTAACATATTTTTCAAGATATATGACAGTTTGCCTCTCAAGAGCACAATAATTTCCGAAAGAAAGTACTTGAAGATTCGATATTCACGAAGCGGCTTTATTTGCGAGCATTAAAATTATGCTTCCTCAAATTCCACCCGATGATTCAGCAGATCCAAATGTTAATGTCACCATATATTCAAGATTTCAGATTCGATCCAACTGAAATATGGTATCTTGGATGAAATATGTCGACTCAAAAGTTCATGCAGAATTTCAGCCGAACTTGACGAATAGGTTAGTTGTGAAAATGAAACTTTCTTATAATACGATCCTCACAGAATTTCGCATCATTTCCTTTTCGGAATATACTTTTTGGTGAATTTAAATTCGATCGTATTTTAGAGTTATTAAGTGAATGATAATGGATGTAACTCCAAAACAGTCGAGCAGATTTAGTTCGAGAGAGAGTCTCACCATCAAGACTCCACAGCGAGCAAGAAAATTTCTAGTGTTTGTTCCTTTCTCTCGAAAGTTGAATTCTACGAATGATCGGCCCCAAAAATTTAAAATCAATGTTCTCATCAAGAGCCTTATCTTACAAAAAAAAGTATGCAGCCAAACAGCGTAAACAAGTAAACGAGCCTATACCTGTCAGCAAGCAACTGAATTCAAAATTTGAAATACAAATCAAATAGCTTTTGGTGTATGTAGCTTCTGAGTGCTCGTCTATCCACCTAGTAGGTAGATTCGCATTTTTCAGTCCGAGAATGTAATTACAAAAAAATTACTGAGGCCGTAAAAAAATTGACAGTGATACTGTCCGTGATTCCGACCTTAATATCTTGAAATTCTTTCGATAATCGCTAGAAATTTTCGAGGTTCTGGATATGTAATACATGGGCTTCCAAGTTCCTACCTCGAACGCCGAAGGATAGTCTCGATAGACCATACACGGGACTCTTTTCGAGCATTCGTGCGATGCTGGATGCCCGAAAGTCCCGTAGAGAGTCCTCGTCAGTGGCCTACATTAGGTTATGAATTTATTGGGATGAAGGAATGTGTATATTTAGATAAAATTTTATACTGAAGCGAAGAAAATGGTCGAAATCATGTCTTAAATGGGACCTACTTTGGATGATGGGGTTTAACAAAAAATTGAAATCTCGAACATAAATTATGTATCACATAGAAACAGACCTCTCAACAAATAGGTGTAAACAATAAATATATAAAATAATATAAAAATGAGTTTGGAAGAATTATTTAACGAATTTGTTATCCCACAAACTAATATTTTCTTCGACGCATTTTGTTAAGGAGTGTTGAGCTTTTTGTTTCTTTTTCGTCGAGCTAGCAATATGTTTTACTGCTTGCTGTTTCCTTCGTCTTTCATCTGGAAACCGATTTCGGCTCAACACAAGTCTTCCTTCATTTTCTGAATGTTCTCGTTCGGAAGGATAAAATTGATCATTCCTTTTATTCAAGGGTAAATGCTTTTTAGTAATAAATTTACTAGGATGAAGACATGAGGATATTTAGAATAGATTTTATACCGAAGCGAAAAGAATGACTAAAACCATCTCTTAAAAGGTATTTTTTTTTAATTTTCGAGGGGTGTTCTATCAGTTGTTCTTATTGACCAAGTTACTTTTTTTGCATTTATAATATCGGCTTACCACTTCTGAAACGAATTGACAAAATTAATCTTTATTCCCGTTGCTGTTGGAAAAATACACAAAGTAAAAAGCCGTTGAAAAGAAGAATCAGTGAGCTTAAAGTTCGAAATTATTAGAAGAGTTATGAAATTCAAAAGCTGTCAAAAGGGGAATGGTATTGAAAAAGAATGTCACTTAATTGAAATCTATGTGCGATATACGAAAGACAAGAATAAGAATCATCGTTGCTCGGAAAAATGTATGACAGTAAAAGTATGATTGGAAGACTATTCGAAAAATTAAGTGGGCAGAATCCTTTCGAAAATTACGTTCAATAAATAAGATCACCCCACATTTTTTTTAAAGGATATAGTTACATCAGAACTAAATTAGGGTATAGTTATATCAGAACTAAATTGGAGAATAGTTTATAACATCCAATAACCCTGTCCAAATGATGATTCAGTTTGTGATAACAGAAAGTATTCCGTAGGGAATATCCCTTCTTTATCCTAATGAATAAAAAAATGAGAAGCTTAGCAATATGTCGATATAAATTGAATTCTTATATACAATCCGCATTCCCTCAGTTACCTGCCCAATATTATGTTGAGCTATTGGTTGAAGGAATTTATAAACATGACATTTTTTGGTAATGAAATTTTATAGTATATTGTTCAATGAGCGATAATGTAAGTCATAACAGACGCAGATGAATTTTGCAGCCCGAGCCTTCAATCGAGGGGTGTAATTCATCAAGTGTGTTTGTTATGACCATTTCCGCGAATTGAACACTATACTTTACCTTCGACTTCTTCAGTGAAATTCGAATCAATCAGCATTTTCAAAATTGACAACAGTTGTCAAAAGCGATTTCTTTGGTTGAAAATCTAATCGATATCGAATACCGTAGAAAACGTCAGAAATTCACGTTTTCCAAATGCAATTTTTGGATATTCAGACCTAAGAAAATGTAGAAATGGATGGCGAGAACGTTACCTTGATGTCTGAAATAGAGTTCCCAAACGATTCGACTTTCTTATTCATTTCGTAATTCGTAAGCTACATTTTTCCTATTTGTATTATAGTGAGTTTTAGGCGTGAGTTATTATTACCTCACACTATTGGTTTATGGAGATTATTACAGATCAAAATGAGTTGAATAATGGATATATTATTCTATGGGAGTAGATAAAGATTATTATGTCTTTCCGTAAGTCCCGTATAACAATTACATATTTCCATGCATCAAATAAATGATGATTCTTTATGCCGAGTATTTTATCCATCCAAAAGCTGCACTTATACCAATTAATTATTCACTCTTCCATTTTATTTGAAGACTTGTTTCTTTCCAATTGTAGTAAAATAACGTCTTGATATAATTCTCTTCCGTTATTGTTTGATTCAATAATTTTTGGAATTGCTACTATTGTAAAATTACGAAGAACCCCTCACCTCAATTTCTGTGGCTATTGTCATTCTTACTATTTAGTTATCGATTTGCGAAAAAAAGTGCACTTATTTTCTCCAAGAACTCCATTTCGCAGCATTGTGATGGGATTTTTTTAGCGATCTCACACAATTCAAAATATGTACCTATATTGATATTACAACTTTTTATTAATTTCGTGAGTTTTTATTCATGTTACAAATGATTCGATTTCCACGAAATTCTGAATTTAGGTTATAGTTCCCCAAAATGAAACCTTCGATTTATTCATTTTTGTATCTTTACTATTATACCAGTCCCATCTTTGGAATCGGATTACTATTTTACAAGTTGTTAGGATGAATCGTGGCAAATGGCTAGAGGTTTCAATAATTTCAAGACTTGGTGATTTCCTTTGAAAATTAAATTATTTAAGGTTCACTGGTCGCAAGGAGTTTCGAATTTGACCATTTATTCTTCACCATTGATTCCAACCTAATCGTTCAAGATCATTTCGGCTGAAAATTCTTCAATTGAAGATATTTTGACGAAACGATAAATATCGTTTCGAATCCACAACAACAAGAATACTCCCCGATCTCCGACTCCTTTATAGACATGAATCAACCTTGAAAAACCAAGCCACCTGCATCCAATATATGAATATTGAATTTCATATATTCACTTCACCTACTCACCTCCGAAATTTGGCAACACCGCCGGAGGTTATAACGTTCACATTACAAGAAATATAAGCGGAGGCTACAGCGCCTCGATTGTTCAAACAAAATTTTTTCAGCAAAAATGTTTTCCCCTCTCTCGGTAATTTTGTTCTTTGGCTTCCCCTCTCCATATATCAACAAAAATTTTTCCATTTAGACTACTCCTTCACCCGGAGGTGAGGTCGCCCAGTCTACTTAACGGAGGTCACAGCTTAACAGGGGTTCATATATATATATATAAATCCTGGTGCTGATAGACGTCCAGTATAAATCCAGGCTTATAACGTCCATCAGAAATAGGCGCATTCTTGTGAATGTCATGAAGTATATAATAAAGAGTGCCGCTATGGGTTCAGCAACCGTACTCAGTTTTTCTCATACACCAATTTTTTTTCAGTTGTTTCAGTGCTATCTCATACCCTTTCATCCTCGTTCAAGTTGACGACCGAAAGCATATAATGCGTTCATTCTGCGTTTCTTAGACGTCCGACAGTGTTGCCTTTGAGCTTGTGCACGAATTCTATCGATCCAAATTCGCATATACATCCAACTGTATTAAATAAGTTCATTTGACGACCAAACGTTTTTATTTTATTACGCAGTAGGAAATATGCCTGCATCGTTATTCTGATAGCTCAATTATTTCGAAGGAACTTTATTCGATTTTTATATGGACGATATTCTACTCTGAAAATGAAAACGAAATATAGTGATGAAATTTTTACAATTAATTATCACTAATTCAGTTCTGAATGGTTAAGAACAAGGATTGTAAATAATCAACAAGGTTAATTCAGAGTAGTCAGTATGCAGACATAAACATTTTATGAAATGATTCGATATGTCTGCCAGTTTGCTCAGTTAATTAGTGATAGAAAACGATGGAAAAAAAAACTTTTATGAAGAACCATATTTTCTAAGGGTGAAATTGCATAGAATAAAATTTTTTGATCGAAATCTTTCTCGAATTTGAAGTTTTTTTCCCTTAACATTCTATTCCATACTTGAAATGATGCCTATTTCAATTCTCAGTTCATCGAATTATTCATTTTCTGAGGAAATCGAAAAGAATTCCATCTGATTTTTGCATTCTCGAAACCTTCATGAATCTCTATATTTTCATCAATGATTTATGTTTAGCAAATTTCTTGTCTTTATTTTTCATGAATATTTTCAATATTTATTGCTCATTTCCATATTAAAATAGAGTAATTCTGGCGAAAGAATTTCAATTCTGATGGTATTATATAATATATAATATATTATTTTATATAATATTACTACCCTATTTTACTGTGCGTCCATGAAGTCTCGCACAAACTCGATTTGAATTCAGGTACATATAAACTTGCGAAAAATAAACTCTGACACACGTCAAACAAATTATCGCATGTGCACGTTTCGAGACCGATTTTTTGCTTACAGTGTGATCTATGAAGCTTAGGAGCGGTCCTAGTTTCTTATTTCAAAGGGGCACCCCATTTTTTTTTCAATTTCAATTCTGAATTCATTTTGAAATTCTAAATATTATTGATATAATATGTTACCCTATTTCAAAATCAAAGGGAATTTTTGGATGTCAGTGATTGAATATTGTTATTACGCGAGTATGAAACAATTATGATAATTTTTGAAACAAAGATTGAAATACACGTTGAAACACGTATTTATCAAGATTCGCATTTTTTCATAAAGGGTTATCCATAAAACAGTAGGTACACGCCCAGGCTTTATGGATCACCCAGTATGCATGAAATCGGTCTTAAAAAATGCGCATTTCGGTAAATACCTTGACGTGTTCCAAAGGGTACTTAGGCCTTCGTTTCAAAAATTAATATTATTGTTTCATACTCGCGTAATTACAAAATTCAATCACCGATCTATGGAAAACCATTCAATTTGGAAATAGGCTATCAAAAGGCTGTATCACAAATAATTGAGAATTTCAAAAAGAATGCAGAAATGAAATAATAGAATTGAAATTTAAAATAAGAAAGTAGGACCACGTCCAACCTTGATGAATCAATCTGTATGCATGAAATCGGTCTCAAAAAGTGCACAGCTTGATGTGTTTCAGCGTTTCGTTCAAAACCTCATACCTGAATTTTAATCCAACGAGTACAAGACTTTCTGGACGTACTGTAAGTTATTATTTTATGTGTGCACAGTGCACGATTATATACCAGCACACACAACAACACTGAAACGATGTTATTAGACACAGGAATTCAAATATCGGGTATTTGGACAGAACTTTATTAAAATCTTAAAACAAGGCCAACGTTTCGAAGTCTATCGACTTCTTCTTCAGGGCTACAAGAGAATACAACAACTTAGAATATGAAAAAACAAGAAAAAGTGAAAAGGTTACCTAGTTAATGCAAGATTAATGTAGAGTGGTAGTTGTTAAACCATTGTCTCGGTATTCCATAAGGCAATACATTAAGGAAAATTTGTTCTCTATTTTTGATTATTCACTCTGGCTGTTTGTTTTATTTTCGAATTATATCAAATCGCGCAACAACATGTGAGAGATGGTCTTATCGATGCAACATTACAAGGAAAGTAACCCCACAATCACTTCCCCCCGGCGGCCGAAACAAAGAAAGTTAACAATTGCTGCAGTTATTAGATCTCCTTAATTCTACCCGTTTTCCCGCTAAAATTTCGCATTTCTTCGGTCAAGTCCGATTCAATCTGATAGGAATCGCCGTAAGGATTCAGATGATGCAATTCCATTTTTGTTTCATTTATATGTTCTAGTTAGGGTTTAATTTTCAAATATAAGAACAGTTGGAATCACGTTTATGTTTTTTACGAATAATATCATAATATCATAATAAATCAATTCATAATATCATTTAGGCATGTATATATGGACGTCCAAAAAGCGGCCTATGAAAATTCACACTAATGTAATGGACGTCGAAAAAGCTGACTCTGTACGGAGTATATACAATAGTCGGACCTGAATTCACTTATTCAAGATCTGGTGAATTGGAATCTAATTAATTTGTGCGAAAACAAAACAGAATGTAGGGATGCAACTTCGTCAAATTCTGAAATATTTTTGAATCGTTAGATTGTTTTCTTAGATAAAGAAATTATATGTGAGTGCCCTTGGCTCAGTGGTAGAGCGTTGGAATTCGGACCCAAAGGTCCGGAGTTCAATCCCGAGCTAGGAAAGAAATTTTCTAGTCTCGGTAGGGGCCACCATTCCCACTGTTGGGTCAAAAATTAACAGTGCTGTGCCTAAGGTGGCGTAAGGACACAGTAACAAAGCCTACACAGAACACAACTGCTTACTCCGAACTCGGCACAAGTTACAAGCTTCGAAGCTTGTAATTTCAGAGGGGTCTCCTCAGGAGACCTAGGAGTAGTCAGGATAAACAATATATCATATCATATCTCAGTATGACACCAAATTCCATTCGGTGAAAATTCACATATTGATATGTGGATAATTATGAAATGTTATTAAAAAAATTATAACATACGCAAGTCAAACGATATTTTTTTGATTCATAATAATAAGTAAATATTTATACAAGTGCCTCTATAGATTCTTCGTTTTTTGTGTTAAACCCCACAAAGATTCAAATGAGTGATTTGCTGACCCTTTTGAATATCTTATTCGATTTCTATTAATTTTATGATGTACTACGATTATTTGAAGCATGGTGAAGTATTAAAATAAATTTATTTCCTGAACTCTTACCTACATCAATTTTATTCCGAACAATGCAAATCCGAAAGAATTCGAATTTCTAATTTGAAATAATGCACTCCTTATAATTGATATTGTAGCCGTGTTTTTCCTTCGAATTTAAATACAACAATTTTGCACTTTTCTCCTGAAACGTTAACTTGGTGGAATGATCGAATTAATGAAATTTTGAATAGGGAAGATAGAATGTGTAATAATAACGCCTATGAAAATCGAAAATAGGATCAAATTTGATTATTTGATGGATGTTAATAATTATATTGAGTGAATGAAAATATTTTCTGATTGGTGATAAGCCATGAATATTTTCTTGAAATTATGACTATTATTTTTTTTTAAACTATGGATTCTCAGAAATTGCCGTTTAGATGAGAAATAGCCATCCCTAAGCGGGTTGGCTACCCCTTTTGAATTTTTACTAGAGAGGATTGGTCATGTTATAAATCAATGTAACGCTCATCACTTCATCTCTTTGTACAATTGATCTCAAATTATATATCATATGGCCACTCATTATTGAAAATTCGAGAGGGATAGCCACTCACTTCTTGAAGACAATTTCCAAGAAATTATAGTTGAAGAAATAATCAAAATTCCAAGAAAATGTGGATGTCTTATCGCGGATCAGGAAATACATAATATAATAAACATTCTTTCTGAGTCAAATTCAATCCAATACTCAAAAAAAGTACCAAAATGGAAAGCTGACGTAATAAGCTTTTATATGAGGTATCACACAATCTATCTTCTCTATTTAAAATTCGAGGGTTGGAGCCATTCAGTTCAGGAGGTGGCTATTTCACTAATGAATTATGCGCCAAAGAGTGTCTTCCTGCAAACAAAAACCTGCCTCTGCGTTTTCAACGAATGCGGCCACTTAGCAAGTGAATGGTCTAGTTTCAATTTCAAATAAAAAAAAATTATGATTGCGTTGGATTCTGGAAGAAAAATAATTATTTTACATCAATTAAAGGAGCGAGAACATCTTTTCCCTGTTTTTCTTCGCAGAATTCAACGCTATCATAAAAAATAGGGTTCAACTTTGAAAAACAGAAGTAATGCCAATTTTTGATCACAGTTTCCGACACACAAAATTTGAAACACCCTATGATCATATTTCCTTTCGACAGTGCACTGCTTTGATGTTAGGAGAACGATCTACGCTCAGGATGTTGATAACAAGAAAAATGAACATAATAATAACTTAGAATCATTGACTTTTATTCTCGCTTTTTTTCGATATTTCAATGGCTTTAATAGAAATGTATTCAGCATCCAATACTCAATCATAACCGAAACGAAAAAATTGAAAAAAATATTTTCGAACAAAGATATTTTTACTCCTTGTATAATCGGGAGTGCTCACGATCCAAAAATATTGCTCAGTAGCTCAGTAGGGAATTTCAAACGATACTACAGTCACGATTTTCAGATTCAAAATATGTCCAGATCCCCAGAAACGTCTGATGGGCACTTGAACTTGGAACATCCTGTATATTGCTGAATATCGATATTGCTTCAATAGTTGAATAATCTAAATAAATTTAGAGAATCATTGAAACGTGTTCTTTGCTTTTATCGACGGTCATCGTGTACAGCGATTCATTTCAATTTCTATGATGGATTTCATCCCCACACACTGATTATTCGTTATTTTTGATTTAATATGCATTAAATTGACTAAAAATGATTTATATAGCAGATCAAGAATTTTCAAAACGAAAGAAAGAAAATAATACAGCATCATGTATACAGGGTGTCCCAAGTTCGAGTGCCTATTAGACGTTTCTGAAGAACTGGACATTTTTGAAATATGAAAATTGGCATGATATCGATTCAGAAAATCTCAAATAACTCAGAAATGTCTGTATTTTAGGAGCAAAAGTGCTATCATTATTTTTCTCCGCAGAATCCAACGCAATCTTAAAAAAATAGGGTTCTGATTTGAAAAACAGAAGTTATGGCCAATTTTTGATCAAAGTTTTCGACACAAAATTTGAAACACCCTGTGAGGATATTTATGAAATTCAAAAGTTGCATGACCTTTCCACGTGCTTCTACTTTGAAGTTGTGAGAACGGTTTACACTCGGGATGTTTAAAACAAGAAAAATGAACATAATACTACTGACTATGAATATTTGGTATTCTTTCAGATTTGGTTTCGATATTTTGAAAACCATGTGAATGAATACAATAGTTTCACCAGAAATGTATCCAGCATTGAATACTCAATCATATCGGAAACGTAAAAATGAAAAAAAAATTTCCAACAAATTTATTGTCACTCCTTGTATAACCGGAGGTGCTCAGGCTCCAAAAATATTTTAGGTCTGTAGAGAATTTCGAATATCAATATCAATTTTCAGATTTAAAATATGTTCAGTTCTCCAGAAACGTCTAATACGCACTCGAACTTGGGACACCCTGTAGTTTGGGTGTAATGAACACGAATTCAATCAGTAAATCCACATACTATGATCCCCTTTCCTTCCCAAAGTATATCACACGGCGATATCTGGATAGACGATTTTCAAAGGTATTCACAAATGCAGCACCAAACACTTCATCGAGAAGCGAGGTCGCGCATTCAAAACAATTTTTTCCGATAACAGAGTATAACGGACGTCCATTAATCGCACTGTATAAGAATTATTATAAGACTATGTTGCCAAACTTTATGTCCTCAAATACTCTCAATATGAAATAGGGAAGATGTATATAACATATACGCGGAAAGTGGTAGTCAGCGCCACGATCGTGCGTTGGTTGAACTGAAATATGCGATTTTGTACAAGATGAGAGTAACTGACGTCATCGGCAAAAATTGGTGTACGGACTCAGGACGTGCCATAACGTCAAAATACACCGAGAATTGAGCAAGACAATTCGACGTCCGTATATCGGACGCCGGATTGCAAGCGGACGTCGAAATGATGGTAAAATCACAATGTATGGCTCTCGTAAGGCGGGATTCTGTATATATATATATATATATATATATATATATATATATATATATATAATTCAAGATTTAGCGACTGTGTATATTCAAAATTAGTTGAATTTATTTGGGTTCGCAGTCGGAAATAAAAGAAACTCTCTTTTTTCCTTTTTTCTCAAGCTTTCGGCTTTATTTAAGCCTTCTTCAGGAGACGCTACAATATGTTAATAATCAGGAATTTAGAATGAAATTAATATGTATACAACTTACGAAGTTGAGATAATATACATAAAGTTGAAACATTCTAACTAATAAGACAAACAAAGGTACAATTTCTTTTTTTAAATTCTGAAAGAGCAGTCAAACGTTTTGAAATTGTCAATAATTTTTCATGACATATAGCAATATAAATGGAGAATCTATGAATGCTCTTCCTCTTCACAAGTTGGTATAAAATGATTAGGTAAGTATATGAAATTTTGTAAGTTGTATACATATTAATTTCATTCTAAATTCCTGATTATTAACATATTGTAGCGTCTCCTGAAGAAGGCTTAAATAAAGCCGAAAGCTTGAGAAAAAAGGAAAAAAGAGAGTTTCTTTTATTTCCGACTGCGAACCCAAATAAATTCAACTAATTTTATATATATTTGTCTGGCAGACGTATCCAGTCCCGGTACGTTCTTAAGGCGACCTAAGACCCACATGATCCGAATGTTTTTTACGAGTATATATGCAAACAATGGGCTCTTTTGAAATATAACTCCCTAGGCACACTGAGAGGGGAAAAATTTTTTTTCATTCGAAAAAGTTGTATATCTGATAGTCCTGTTCAGACCCGATACATTGCGCCAACTTTTCAATCCCACATATACTGCACCGGCAAATACGATCAACGTTTTCGATCCCAACACTGTTGCCAGATTGTCGGGATCAGTCGCTACGATTTCAATGTATAAAAGGGATTGAAAGAGTAGGTGTTCTTGCAAGAAATTGTATATTATGTGTTAGTGAGTCGACGGGAAGACTAAATATCTTCACGAAGTGAACAATTTTGCTATATGTGAAGATGAAATTCCTCATTCTCATTTGTTGAATCAGTTTTTTATTGTCACTGACTTCGATTTTCCGGAATATTAGTTTTAGGATTACGTCACATTATTTTTCGAGTTACTCTCAACAAGCCCTTCCATTTGATACCCATATTGTAGAAGTGAATAAATATAACTACATATTTCGAAATCTTGGATGGTCCGCCATATTGGATAAAGAATAACATCGCATTATTTTTCAAGTTACTTTCATCAAGCCCTTTCACTTGATTTTATATATTATAGGGCACAGGCATTTTGAATGAGCATTAATCCATTTGGCCTCATTAGATTACTATATGCTGTTTGTAATGATTACGAATAGATCGTATAATTCGTACGAATGAAATTTTGATGCTTTTCATTATCTTCAAACTACTTTTTTTGATACTGTTGGAATAATTATCTCATTTTCGAGATTTTCACGAGATTGAAACTTTAAGAATCTGATCTAACAAAAACTGTTGTTTTCAAATTCTCTTAGAAAAACCGCATATCAAAGAAAATTAAACCGAAAACAAAAAATCTGACACATTTCATTGTTGATTTCATGAATGAAATATTTGATTTTTCCTTTTTCCCTTTCAATATTTCTTTGTGGTTCGGCTGGAAGTTCGAATTATTTGAACGCATATATTATCACGTGATGTGAAAAAGGCTGAATGCTGGTGTAGCTTGACCAGCCCGGTACACCGTAAAAAATTAGAATCAATTCTGGATGTCGTCATATATAACGAATTACATAAAGGGTGTCAGGATTAAACGTTCATATATTTCAGGAGGTGATTCTAAATATCGAAACTAGAAGATATTTCCATATCTACTCAGGTCCTTAATGCATTCCACGGGTGACCTCTAAAGTACCGTTAGTTGGTTAGTTCTGCACCAAAATTTATCGAATTTAAATGAAATTGATAGCATGGAGTTTTCTGGAGGAACTTGATCGTTTGATTGTAAAAGAACTGATTGATTGTCATCAGTAGCAGAGATAATAGAGGGTGTCTCAAAAAATCATTCTCAATTTTTGAGTTGATGATCTAAATGAAATTTCAGTCGAAGAAATGGGCTCCTAAAATATTTTCAAATTGAAAGCGTTACGTAACCCCTATTTCGGAAAAAAAGTATTTTAGTGTGATGAAATGCATTCTAAGTCATTTTTTTTCTATAGGATGGGGCTGCGTAGCGCCGTACCTCTTTTGCTCAAAAATGGTTGAGAAGACCATGTCTTCGACTAACATAATCTCAAAAATTAAAAGTATTATTTTCCTCCACTGATGAGAATCGGTGATCAGACATGGGGGGGTAATATGATTGGAAACCATTAAATCAGGTACACAACATCCTCAAATAAACTTTGAAACGTAATTTCTTCTTAGGTCTTCGATACTCATTACCCAACCCCCCCGCGTAAATCCGCCCTTGTTATCAGACGATTCAGTTTATCCAGAAACCCCCATGTACTAAATTTCATTTAAATCCGACAAAATGATGACATAGTTATCGAAAATTAGTTGGACTTTGGAGGTCATGCTGAAGAGCCTCTAGCACTGGTGTTTTAGGGCCTAAGATGATATAACCTTACTTTGAACTCCACTCTCCAGAATCACCCCCTGAAATATATGAACGTTGAACCCGGACACCCTGTATTCCTTTACAACGCCTTTATTATGCTTATGGAGTAAAAGGGCTTGAGTAATGCAACATAGTTCACCTAGAAGAATTCCACAACCACGATGGCCATCAGTACGGAATGGTAGATTTAATGTATGTTTCGATCTTATGAATGAAATATAAAAGAAGGAATGATTTCAAAAATGAGGCAATAAATAATCAAAACACAATAAAGTATATTAAGTAACGAACAGAACTGAGAACTTGTACTTTTTTCAGAATGTCAATAACATAAATCTCAGTGATGTATTAGGAGCTTAATATATTAGGTAGGACCTAGACAAAATTCATAATACTACTCTTCTTCATTCATCACATTGAATGAAAAACACAATTGTATAACTTCTGAAATTCTTATGAAAATTCGATTTCACTTTTAATTCTCATCGGTGAAATCAAGAATCAGATTTAGAAGAATCACTGGTTTACTAAAAACAAGAGCCTTGTTATATGTATAATCATTATCCGATTCTGGTACATCATTTACATCATTCCTAGCTTTCATTTCTATGAAATTCCAAAACTCAGCATATTGTGATAATCACTTCAACTGAATCACACTCCATTTATAAACAAATTATGAATTATACAGGGTGGTACTTATAAGTGCAAAAGCTTTCAGGGAATGATTCCTTGTAGGCATAAGCTAGTGGGCATTTCCTTTAAATATTACATTCTTCCAAATATGAGGAAAAAATACTATTTTTCTCTTGGAAGCGCTGAAAATTAAATCCTTAGACGTCTGTCAGCTACATTGTACAAATATTCATTTGAGAGTATTTTGATAACGTACATTCATCCCCAATACCCGAAGAGGGCTCGAGAGAAACGTAAACATTTTAAATATTCATTGATCTATCATGGGTTTGAACCATTCCTTTTTTGGTGGATTATGGCGAAAATGTTGATCTATCATAAAGTAGTTTGCTGAGCTCTACTCGTTCCTTAATAATCAAATGAAATATATTGTGTACCTACATGGGTGCCCACAGGCAGGTGGACATGCCTCCGTCTTGAGATTTTGATCCCTTTGTCATTTGTCAGCACAACAAACATACCGTCATAATATGATATTGACATTCTGAAATGAATTTTGAAATGGAAAATGTAAATGATTTCTCTTTTGCCCCCCTTTGTGATTGTGCATAAACGAATCTTGTAAATCGGAAACAAAAAAATTTAGTATGTGACTGTAACTTCTTCTCTGCTCACAAAATGCCATTTTTTCAGCACTTAAAAAAGTCTCTCTTCCCACTTTCGAAAGGAGACTCCTACTCGAAGACACACGTAGGGGAAGGTGGGGTAAGACGGGGACCTTAAGGCATTTCTTGAATAAAACTGCTGTTTATCACTGCACAATGTTGGAATTTTCATTGGGAAAATAATCGGTCTTTCTTTTTTCAATAATAATCAGTCAAAACAAAAAATAAATAATTCTTCTCATTTAAATACCTAATTCAAAAAATAACAAAATCTTCCCGTCTTGCCCCACCTATAGGGCAAGACGGGGTACCCCCTTGGGTAAGATGGGGTACAGAATATTCAACCGTCTTCATCTTTACATAATGGGCAGATATGTACAGCTTCATCATCGTTGTCTTCCACTTCTGCACTTCCACTCCTCAATGCGCTCAATGAGAGCAAACCTGGCAAGTGGCGTTAGACTCAAAATACAAGACGTGGCAGTATAGACATGCTGTATCTTCATCTTCTGATGTCTGAGCTTCTTCCTCAGCTTTCTTAGTTTTTCGAGATCTCTTATTTGTTTTTTTTTTTCATTTTCTTTTCTCTTGAGACAACAGGTTTTGGTTTTCAACTGTTTTGTCTTTTCTCTTCTTCTGTTTTATATGGAGATGTAGTGATAATAGCTGCTTTTCCTCTTCTCCGAACTTGCCTTGATCTTTTTTGGGTCATTCGTTGATAAGGCATCAACTGTTTCGGGCTAACCAGATGGAATGCTGCATCATCCAAAGAATCATTTATAATTTAGAACGGAATCTGAATCCAAAAAGAACAACAAATCTGCGGGTAAGATGGGGTACCAACCCCGTCTTGTCCCGAAGTAGGTACCCCATCTTTCCCAAACTGGACTTATAAGTTGTATAGTATTTTTCGAGGTTATAGATCAAAGCAAACCGAGAAGAATTTATAAGTTTAGAATGGTAAAATAAACAAACATTAATAAAAAAAATATATCACGCACGTTGTATAACATATATTATGAAGAGTCACGTATTTTATACACGCCAATAATTAGATAAAACCACGCGAATTCAGAAAATCATACTTACCAAGTGGATCTCTGCACTTCTCCGCCTAAATTTAACTTACTCTAACTATTACTGATAAATACCGTCAGATGGCATCAAAATAAATTTTCTAGTGGCACTGCATTATCTATTTTGGTAGGGTCCCCATCTTACCTCGCTACCCCGTCTTACCCCACCTTCCCCTACCTACTTGGTAACACTTTGTTTACATTAATATTAATCGGGTTTGTATAAGCTTCCTTACCGGAGAATCTGCAGTTCATATTGATATCAAGAGAATCCAATATCAAATATACGAGTCTATTCGAAATATTCACCAAGACCCATGACGACGTTCGTCCATACTGGGATCGTATAAGTTCTCGAATAGTGTATTTGAGGTGTATGAACGGAAAACAGCGTTGCCATATTTAGGGACCCAATGCGTTGGTCAACTATACGAATTATATACAGCAAGTTGATGTCGACTGAAGCGCCCTCGCACTGGCCAAACACTGAAACTTTTCCATATATAATCACATGTATAACCGACTTTTCAGACCCGGCTGAAAATGCACCCCTAGCATCCCCTCAGCCCCCTCATAACTTTTCTATAGTCGAACGTTACCAGTCCCGAAGCCGGGTCTGAAAACGTCACTTTTGGACTGAAAAGTCGGTCGAGTATACCGATTTGGGTCTGTATGTGCGGTCGAACAAATCTATATATATATATATATATATATATATATATATATATATATATATATATATATATATATATACAGGGTGTCTCAAGTTCGAGTGCCTATTAGACGTTTCTGGAGAACTGGACATATTTGAAATCTGAAATTTGGAATTATGATATTGTTCGAAATTCTCTACAGACCTAAAATATTTTCAGAGCCAGAGCACTTCCGGTTATACAGGGAGTGAAAATAAATTTGCTCAAAAAAATTTTTTTTCAATGTTTTCGTTTCTGATATGATTGAATATTCAGTGCTGAATACATTTCTGTTGAAACCATTGTATTCATTCGAATAGTTTTCAAAATATCGAAAAAAAACCTGAAAAAAAGTAAAATATTCATAGTCAGTATTATGTTCATTTTTCTTATTCTGGACATACTGAGTGTTAACCGTTTTCACAATGTCAAAGTAGAAGAATGTGGAAAGGTCATGCATCTTTTGAATTTCATAAATATCATCACAGGGTGTTTCAAATTTCGTGTCAAAAACTGTGATCCAAAATTGGCCATAACTTCTGTTTTTCAAATTAGAACCCTATTTTTTTATTATTGCGTTGGATTCTACGAAGAAAAATAATGATAGCACTCCCAGATGCTCTTGGTCCTAAATTCAGTTATTCCCGAGTTATTTGAGCTTTTCTGGATTCATATCGTACGTAGAGTAAAATTCATCGAATCTAAACAGATTCGATGAATATTCTCATGAAACCATAGTAACAAGTAATAGTCAGAACTGTCACTTGTGAATTATTAATGGGATCATTTATCTTCTATGGTCACAGAATATTCTCATGCAACATATTCGATGAATATTTTTATGAAACCATTGAATAAAATCGAAAAGTAAAGATAAAACCTAAAATTAGACCTGTCACTTGGGAATTATTAATGGAAAAACTTATCTTCTATGATCACAGAATATTCTTAAGTAAAAGATTAGATTAATTTGATTCTACGTA
This sequence comes from Adalia decempunctata, assembly GCA_951802165.1. NCBI lineage: Eukaryota > Metazoa > Arthropoda > Insecta > Coleoptera > Coccinellidae > Adalia > Adalia decempunctata. The sequence goes on along the minus strand of OX637701.1, from coordinate 35,982,601 downwards.
CAACATGATTCCAGAAAAGCTCAAATAACTCGGGAATTACTGAATTTAAGAGCAAGAGCATCTGAGAGTGCTATCATTATTTTTCTCCGCAGAATCCATCGCAATAATAAAAAAATAGGGTTCTAATTTGAAAAACAGAAGTTATGGCCAATTTGGGATCTCAGTTTTTGACACGAAATTTGAAACACCCTGTGATGATATTTATGAAATTCAAAAGATGCATGACCTTTCCACATTCTTCTACTTTGACATTGTGAAAACGGTTAACACTCAGGATGTCCAGAATAAGAAAAATGAACATAATACTGACTATGAATATTTTACTTTTTTTCAGGTTTTTTTTCGATATTTTGAAAACTATTCGAATGAATACAATGGTTTCAACAGAAATGTATTCAGCACTGAATACTCAATCATATCAGAAACGAAAACATTGAAAAAAAAATTTTTGAGCAAATTTATTTTCACTCCCTGTATAACCGGAAGTGCTCTGGCTCTGAAAATATTTTAGGTCTGTAGAGAATTTCGAACAATATCATAATCCCAAATTTCAGATTTCAAATATGTCCAGTTCTCCAGAAACGTCTAATAGGCACTCGAACTTGAGACACCCTGTATATATATATATATATATATATATATATATATATATATATATATATATATATATATATATATATATATATAATACAAGTTTGCCAGTCTTGAAATCAGCTCAGGCACTTCTTCTCCATCGGTCGTACATATTCTTGAACCCATTGACAGTGGCAGCATCCACCACATCACCCGGGAGACGATTCCAAGTGTCGAAAACTCTATTTGACAGGAAGTTCATCCGGTAGGAGGTTTTAAACGATTCCTTGGCAAGTTTAAAATTATGTCCGCGAAGATTATTCGTGTTCAACGGAAATAAATGCTCAAGGTCTACACCGAAGAATCCATGCATCGCCCTGAACGCCACTATCATGTCACCCCTGGCACGCCGGTCCTCGAAGCTGGTCAGTTCGAATAATCCCATCCTTGCTCCATACCCGGGTCGAGATAAATATGGAAAAGGGATCCTTGTGCACCATCTCTGAACAGACTCAAGAAGTTCTTGTGAGGAAGCCAGTAATGAGACTTATTTTATTGTAACTGAAATCCAAATTGTTCTTAGTTCATGGGGAGAAGTGGTAACAGTCCAGTGCCATCTTGAGGTCTATTGTGTCCCTTAACCGAAATAGTTCTTGGTTCTTCCAGTTCCAAAATCCCAAAGGAACATTTCGGAATGATCCTATCCTGAAAAATTCACCCAGAGAGATTTTTATTCAGTTTCTTCCTTCTGCAAAAACTCCCATCCCAGGAAACACAGACTTCTCCGCGAGCTCTCTGATTAGAGGTTACACTGAGTCTCTAATGCGAACTCCTATTGCCAACTCCCAGAGATATCTATGTTATGCTCCTAAGCGAAATTCTCAATTTATTCTTCTCGTGAGCTCTCAGAGCTGACACAAATTTTTGTGAGTTCTCAAAGATACCACGAATGCAACCAGAAAAAGAACTTCACATTGCAAGCTCGTAGGGATAATCTTGAAAACAACCAGAAGAAGAAATTTTCTTGTCAACTGAGTAGTTTACAAGCCTAACAAAAGGAATTCGAATGCATTTCAGTTGATTATCTTCAACGTCCAAGCATCACTGAAATGAACCCTCCATTCGCTGATCACCCTGAGCCTCCAGTAAGATCCCTTGGCTACACCCATCAGAGAAAGCAATATCTATTTTGATCCACAAATCCGACGGTTTTATAAAAAAAAAACTTGCATCGATTCGAACGCTCAGGTTCATCCGGGTCTCGAAATCCTGGAGAAGTTAGATGAATCCCTTCATCCCATATGTATTTAAGCATCATTACGCTAAAAATAGCCAACGTTCGAGCCGAAGGATCGATAATGTCAAGTCCCAATTTTCTGGAAAGTGAAGCGAAGTACTGAATAAAGCTATTACATCAGATGGAACTTGGAGCCGACTATTACCATTTGCTTATTCAATTTGCAGAGTTTGATGTTCATCCTCGTGTTTATCCCATATTATGCAGGATGTTCCAAGTTTTAGTGTCTAGTAGAAGTTTCTGGGGAAGTGAACCTATTTGAACTTTGGATTAAAAGATTGTCCGAAATTCTCTGCCCAGAAAAAATTCTTTTGGAGCTACAGCGCTTTCGCTCATACCGGAAATGATGATAAATTTCTCGACAAAAAGTTTTCTGTCATTTATTCTCTGATATAATCAAGTTTTGAATTTTCAATGACTTTTTATCCGAACTGTTGCGTAATTCCTAGAAATTCTCCGATGTAAAAAAAACTTAAGGAGGCCGGCATATACCTCATCACTATTATGTATCATTTGAATTCTCAATATCCTCAGCATAATCTGTAATGTTATTCTTGAATTAGGAAAATGTGGGAATGCCACGCATCTTTTGAATTTGAGGAATTTCATTACTGGATGTTTTCATCATTGTATCAAAGATTGTGAACAAAATTTTACCATTACTTTTGATTTTCGAACAAAAATTTTTTATGTTCGCGTCGGAGTCAACGAAGAGAATAATAATGGTAGTTTTATCAAACGATTATGGTGGATCGTCATACAAGGCGGATGAATCAGTTCACAATCCCTGACACGAGCTCTTGTTTCAAGCCAGTGCTTAAGGTGACCAATTTCTTCGATATTAGTGATTGACATTGGTACAGAGTATTTTTTTGAAGAGTTTCATTAGACGTATTCGAGGAAGGAATTGCGATACAAATCCTTAATTTTGTATTTTTGTTTTAGAGTACACACAACTTATATGGAATCACCCTGTTATTTGGAAAAAACGAATTTTAATTAAAAAGAGTCGCTGAAAAGTGAAGAGCAGTTTTCCCAAAACAAGTTAATTACAAAAATAATATAAATTATTAAAAGATTATTTTTATAATAGAACAGAAAATTGAAAGTGCAACTTTCTCTAAAAATAATTTTTATGTAACTGAGAATTGAACAACAAATAAAACGATTTTAACAAATCAATAATCAGTATTACCACCTCTGGCATTGATACAAGCTTGAATTCGACGAGGCATGCTTTCTATTAAGTTGTTAATTTCTTCTTCTGTAACATTTGCCCATTCCTCTAAAGCCGCTTGTATAAGTTGCTCTGCATTACCAGGATTATTTTGACGAGCTTTAATTTTTCTTTTGATCCTATCCGACAAGTGCTCGATAGGATTAAGGTCCGGTGAACAAGAAGGCCACTCTGAAACAGTCACACCTTCTGTTTCGAAAAATTTTTTTGCCACTCTGCTGGTATGTGGAGGTGCATTATCCTGCATAAATAGGAAAGTATCTCCAAAAGCACCTCGCCAGAGCCTCACTACAGGTTGTAGCACTAGATCAACATACCTAGGCCCTGTCAGAGATTGTCTAATGGGAATTAAAGGAGTTTTCTCACCAAACATAATTCCGCCCCAAAACATTACAGTACCTCCTTTGTATTTAGGGATCGGTCTTGCAGCTTGGAGCCTAGCTTGCCTCGCTCTACCTCTTAAAATGCGAACACGCCGGTCGTCTGATCGTAGGCCAATTCTGGTATCATCCGAAGATAAGACATTTTTCCAATCTTCAATAGTCCAATTTTCATGCTCTAAACACCAATTAAAACGGTCAACTTTATTTTGCCTTGATAGTTCTGGAACTCTTAACGCTCTTCTCTTGAATAATTCCCAAGCGCGAATTCTTTTTCTGATAGTTTCGACAGAAACACTAACACCTGTAGCTTGCAAAAATTGCCTTTGAAGCTCTGAATGAGATACTGCGAGATTTCTTCTTGCTGTTTGGGCCAAACGTTCTGTGGTGGTATGATATGCTATCTTTCCAGGTCTTTGACCCGGTTAGAGCGCAATTATACCACCACAGAACGTGAATGTCTGGCTGTCCTGTGGGCTATAGAGAAGCTGCGACCTTATATCGAGGGTTCGCATTTTTCGGTCATCACTGATCACGCCAGTTTAATTTGGTTAGATCGCTTGAAGACTCCTTCTGGACGACTCGCCCGTTGGGCCATCAGACTCCAACAGTACGATTTCACGATTATTCATCGTAAAGGACGAGAGAATGTAGTGCTTGATGCTTTGTCCAGGGCTGTACCCATCATTGACACCATTCGCTCTTCGCAGTATGACTCCTCGGATCATTGGTATGGGAAACTGTTGAATAGGGTGACTGAGGCCCCGCATCGCTTTCCTTCATGGCAGATTGATCAGGGAAAGCTTTTCAAGAATGTAACTCCGCGTATTCCCGAATTGGCATCTCCTTCCGATTATTGGAGAGAAGTTGTCCCCCGCCCCCAACGAAGAGCTCTGATAAGGAGCGTCCATGAATCTCTTCTCCACGTCGGTGTGTATAAGACCTATAATAAGTTGGCAGAGCGTTATTATTGGCCCAAAATGAAATACGACGTAGCCTCATTCATCCGTCGATGTACCACCTGTCATGCCATCAAACCTGAGCAAAGAAAATCTCCTGGTTTCATGCTGTCCAAACAGGTCTCAATTTCTCGACCCTTCGAGCTCATGTCTGCTGATTTGGTTGGTCCTTTGCCCCGGTCTCGCTCAGGGAACCAATATATTTTTGTTGCCGCTGATTGTTTCAGCAAGTTTCCTTTGCTTTTTCCTCTACGCACCGCCACGGCCTCGGCTATTATAAAGGTTTTGGATGCACATGTTTTTCCGATTTTTGGATGTCCTAATTCTATCATTGTGGATAATGGTGTTCAATTTCGCTCTAAGGAATTTGTTAAATTCTTAAAATTTAATAATGTTGATATTCAGTATACCGCCCTATATCATCCCCAGGCCAATCCGGTCGAGAGAATTAATAGGGTTATCAAAACCATGTTGAGGTCATATCTCTCAGAAGATCAGAGAGGTTGGGATAAACACTTGAACCAGGTTGGGTTAGCTATTCGTTCCTCAAAACATGAAGTAACTGGTCACTCCCCAAATTTTATTGTTTTTGGGAGGGAAGTTTCGTTGAAGGGTGAAAACACCTGCCCTGATCAAATTCATTTCGACAGATCTGCCTTGACTAAAGACCGGGAACAGGCCTTCGCGAAGATGCATGCTGATGTCAAGATTAAGCTAGCGAGAGCATACGAGGCCAATAGTCGATCTTACAATCTTCGACGTCGAGACGTCCAATACACAGTTAATCAGTTGGTATGGAGAAGGAATCAGGTACTTTCGGATGCAGCTAAATATTTTACAGCTAAGCTGGCCCCTAAATATGTTGGACCTTTCTTGGTTTCTAAGCGGGTATCCCCTTGGACGTATGAATTACAGGGTGAGGACGGTAAATATCGGGGTGTTTGGCATGTAAAGGACCTGAAGGCTCATCCACCGGATGAATCTGAACACTCGGCGGATTGACTTGGGTGAGACCTTTGTTGTGTTAGTGGGTTAGAGGATAGCTGACCCTTGCCGAGAGCATAAATGTACTAGGGTGGTCACTACCCCTATCCAGTGGTTGACATACTTGAACATCTTTTGTTATCGTCAGGTCCACGACAGCAACATGCTGTATTTTCCAATTCGGTTCCGATTTTGGTTAGTTTGGACTTTGGGAGTTATTTTAAGTGTGACATTCGACTGTTTAGTTTCTCGGATTTGACGTTTTTGGTGCCGTGGTCGTTGGTGATTTGGCTGGAGTTTTAGTCGTTTGATTTACCGATTTTGACGCTTTGTTTATACCGAAGTTGACATCGTCCTGGACGTGGTCGGATGATGGGGTCCTTTTGAAACTTTGGACTCTAACTATAAGTTTCCATGCCTGCATCTTGTTGTCCTCGTCTCGGACGCAAGGTGATTCACTTTTTTAGTTTTGCCAAAAGAAAATGTATTAACGCAGGAACGTTCTACATTAGCGTTATGTTTTTTTCTTTAGTTGAGACGGTTTGTTTTATTGTAGAGTCATCGGGCATGTTTCGGGCTCCGTTTGAGCGATGATTTTGTTCCTAAGGGTCTGGTCCTCGCTCCTCTTCCACTTTAGTGGAAGTGGCCTTCAGTAATCGGTAGCCCTTTTACTTTCTATTTGAGGTTTGGTAGGTGGTTGAGAGTCAATCGAGCGACGGTGCATTGCTATCTTTTCTTTTCTTTCTTCTCTTGCCTTCGCTTCTTTCTTCTCTCTAATTTTTATGATGGTGTCGAGTAAACGAGGATTGGCCAAGCACTATTGCCTTTCGCAATGCTCGACGGGTGTGCGAACAGCTAGCCGCCCCAAATGTTTTTTTTTTTCTCTTCGGATTTTGAGTGGATAGGAGATTGTGTGGTTTGTACTTGGAGAGGAAAGGGAGAGGGAGAGAGAAAAATTTGACCCTTCTGGTAAAATTTTTTTTAAAGTAGGGGGGGAATTGTAACGTGATTATTTCGCTCCCTGAATCAAAAACAGCATTTTCGATGTTGGATAGTTAACATCATTTGCGGCGTTGCCGGTTGATTCATGGCTTGTGGTGGAGACGGCTGTGGTATTGTATGCGGTCATAGAAGTAGGAAGGACTTGTTTGACAATTGGCTGCTCTGTGAAAGCGAGGTAACCTCTTTTTGGAGAATTTTCGAAGAAAATTGTGGAAGATTGAAAAGCTGAATTGAATGTAAATTATTGGTCTGGAAGTTTTATCTGGAATCATCCTCGTTGTAGGCGATTATAATTTCAATTTGGTTAATTCCCTGGATAATATAGAGAATATTGGTTTTAATCCAAGGGTACGTTTGTTATAACGGATTATTATTTTCTTCCATTGGACTCGGAATCTCTGTAGAGGTATGATATGAGCTTATGTATGAGACCATTGTCTAACAGTCTTTTTATTAGGAGTTGTATACGAATATTTGTTGTTGGAGAATTGTTGGAGATATAGAATTTGGAAAGGAGATCATTTTCACCCTCGACCAATATCATAAGAGGTATGAACTTTCTTTGCATTTTGTGAACAATGCCTTATGGTGTTTTATTAGGGTCCAAGTATCGGCCATCTAGACATCCAAGTGTCGGCCATCTAGACATCCAAGTGTTGGATATACAAGTATCTGTCATCCTAGTATCGTCTATCCAAGTATCGGATATACAAGTATCTGTCATCCAAGGGCCTGGCATATGAGTGCTTAGCATCCACGTTATAAGTACTATCGACGTCTCTACTTCAGGAGATTTAGTGGTTGAGGTAACCGGTGCTTTGCACTGACTTTAGTTTATAATATAATATTGTACAAAGTGAATAACTGATAGCAGGGGAGACCTTTCAATCATCGCTGGCTCCTTTCATTTATATTTAACTTTTATCAGACTCATAATTGAGTTTATTATAGTGGCAGATTGCCTAATTTACATTTTTACCTTTGTACCAGTTCATTTGATACTGGATTGTGATTTTTTCGATACTGTTCATAATTACTATAGGCGTAAGTGTAAACATTTGTGAACTGAGGGGGATACTAACTGGCCAGTTATTACATCCACGGTACTTGAATTTCCTTTTTCAATTTATAACTTTATTTAGTGAGATTTAATCGAATTCAGCAATTTTGTGGAGTTTTGTTTCGCTGAACATACCTATCAACTACTGCAAATCTAATTTTACTTTTTCATTAATATTGTTCAATTAGTTTAATTTTAAATAAAAGGGTTGACATTGAGTATCAGTTGTCTTATTGCTATTCTGGTAGGGGAGTACGCAATTTTGTGGACAGGCAAATTCTCTACCTGGCGCCCATTCATAAACTTACAATTTTTTTAACTCACTCCCATCTTCACTGAGTTTAGCCGCGAGCCTGATTTGCCAAGTGACCAGGCTTACTCAAGTCGACACGTCACATTTTTTTTTTCTTTTTTTTTTTTTTTCTCAATGTGCCCTGATCAAATTCATTTCGACAGATCTGCCTTGACTAAAGAGCGGGAACAGGCCTTCGCGAAGATGCATGCTGATGTCAAGATTAAGCTAGCGAGAGCATACGAGGCCAATAGTCGATCTTACAATCTTCGACGTCGAGACGTCCAATACACAGTTAATCAGTTGGTATGGAGAAGGAATCAGGTACTTTCGGACGCAGCTAAATATTTTACCGCTAAGCTGGCCCCTAAATATGTTGGACCTTTCTTGGTTTCTAAGCGGGTATCCCCTTGGACATATAAATTACAGGGTGAGGACGGTAAATATCGGGGTGTTTGGCATGTAAAGGACCTGAAGGCTCATCCACCGGATGAATCTGAACACTCGGCGGATCGACTTGGGTGAGACCTTTGTTGTGTTAGTTGGTTAGAGGATAGCTGACCCTTGCCGAGAGCATAAATGTACTAGGGTGGTCACTACCCCTATCCAGTGGTTGACATACTTGAACATATTTTGTAATCGTCAGGTCCACGACAGCAACATGCTGTATTTTTCAATTCTGTTCCGATTTCGGTTAGTTTGGACTTTGGGAGTTATTTTAAGTGTGACATTCGACTGTTTCTCGGATTTGACGTTTTTGGTACCGTAGTCGTTGGTGATTTGACTGGAGTGTTAGTCGTTTGTTTATACCGATTTTGACGTTTTGTTTATATCGAAGTTGACATCGTCCTGGACGTGGTCGGATGATGGGGTCCTTTTGAAACTTTGGACTCTAACTATAAGTTTCCATGCCTGCATCTTGTTGTCCTCGTCTCGGACGCAAGGTGATTCACTTTTTTTAGTTTTGCCAAAAAGAAAATGTATTAACGCAGGAACGTTATACATTAACGTTATGTTTTTTTCCTTTAGTTGAGACGGTTTGTTCTATTGTAGAGTCATCGGGCATGTTTCGGGCTCCGGTTGAGCGATGATTTTGTTCCTAAGGGTCTGGTCCTCGCTCCTCTTCCACTTCGGTGGAAGTGGCCTTCAGTAATCGGTAGCCCTTTTACTTTCTATTTGAGGTTTGGTAGGTGGTTGAGAGTCAATCGAGCGACGGTGCATTGCTATCTTTTCTTTTCTTTCTTCTCTCTAATTTTTATGATGGTGTCGAGTAAACGAGGATTGGCCAAGCACTATTGCCTTTCGCAATGCTCGACGGGTGTGCGAACAGCTAGCCGCCCCAAATGTTTTTTTTCTTTCTCTTCGGATTTTGAGTGGATAGGAGATTGTGTGGTTTGTACTTGGAAAGGAAAGGGAGAGGGAGAGAGAAAAATTTGACCCTTCTGGTAAAATTTTTTTTAAAGTAGGGGGGGAATTGTAACGTGATTATTTTGCTCCCTGAATTAGAAACAGCATTTTCGATGTTGGATAGTTAACATCATTTGCGGCGTTGCCGGTTGATTCATGGCTTGTGGTGGAGACGGCTGTGGTATTGTGTGCGGTCATGGAAGTAGGAAGGAATTGTTTGACAATTGGCTGCTCTGTGAAAGCGAGGTAACCTCTTTTTGGAGAATTTTCGAAGAAAATTGTGGAAGATTGAAAAGCTGAATTGAATGTAAATTATTGGTCTGGAAGTTTTATCTGGAATCATCCTCGTTGTGGGCGATTATAATTTCAATTTGGTTAATTCCCTGGATAATATAGAGAATATTGGTTTTAATCCAAGGGTACGTTTGTTATAACGGATTATTATATTCTTCCATCTCTGTAGAGGTATGATATGAACTTGTATTTGGGGCCATTGTCTGACAGTCTTTTTATTAGGAGCTATATACGAATATTTGTTGTTGGAGAATTGTTGGAGATATAGAATTTGGAAAGGAGATCATTTTCACCCTCGACCAATATCATAAGAGGTATGAACTTTCTTTGCATTTTGTGAACAATGCCTTATGGTGTTTTATTAGGGTCCAAGTATCGGCCATCTAGACATCCAAGTGTCGGCCATCTAGACATCCAAGTGTTGGATATACAAGTATCTGTCATCCTAGTATCGTCTATCCAAGTATCGGATATACAAGTATCTGTCATCCAAGGGCCTGGCATATGAGTGCTTAGCATCCACGTTATAAGTACTATCGACGTCTCTACTTCAGGAGATTTAGTGGTTGAGGTAACTGGTGCTTTGCACTGACTTTAGTTTATAATATAATATGGTACAAAGTGAATAACTGATAGCAGGGGAGACCTTTCAATCATCGCTGGCTCCTTTCATTTATATTTAACTTTTATCAGACTCATAATTGAGTTTATTATAGTGGCAGATTGCCTAATTTACATTTTTACCTTTGTACCAGTTCATTTGATACCGGATTGTGATTTTTCGATACTGTTCATAATTACTATAGGCGTAAGTGTAAACATTTGTGAACTGAGGTGGATACTAACTGGCCAGTTATTACAACCACGGTACTTGAGTTTCCTTTTTCAATTTATAACTTTATTTAGTGAGATTTAATCGAATTCAGCAATTTTGTGGAGTTTGTTTCGCTGAATATACCTATAAACTACTGCAAATATAATTTTACTTTTTCATTAATATTGTTGAATTAGTTTAATTTTAAATAAAGGGGTTGACATTGAGTATCAGTTGTCTTATTGCTATTCTGGTAGGGGAGTACGCAATTTTGTGGACAGGCAAATTCTCTACCTGGCGCCCATTCATAAACTTAATTTGTTTTTAACTCACTCCCATCTTCACTGAGTTTAGCCGCGAGCCTGATTTGCCAAGTGACCAGGCTTACTCAAGTCGACACGTCACATTTCAACCTGCCCTTGAGTAAGCCTGGTCACTTGGCAAATCAGGCTCGCGGCTAAACTCAGTGAAGATGGGAGTGAGTTAAAAAAAAATGTAAGTTTATGAATGGGCGCCAGGTAGAGAATTTGCCTGTCCACAAAATTGCGTACTCCCCTACCAGAATAGCAATAAGACAACTGATACTCAATGTCAACCCCTTTATTTAAAATTAAACTAATTGAACAATATTAATAAAAAAAGTAAAATTAGATTTGCAGTAGTTGATAGGTATATTCAGCGAAACAAAACTCCACAAAATTGCTGAATTCGATTAAATCTCACTAAATAAAGTTATAAATTGAAAAAGGAAATTCAAGTACCGTGGTTGTAATAACTGGCCAGTTAGTATCCCCCTCAGTTCACAAATGTTTACACTTACGCCTATAGTAATTATGAACAGTATCGAAAAATCGCAGTCCAGTATCAAATGAACTGGTACAAAGGTGAAAAAAAATGTTAATTAGGCAATCTGCCACTATAATAAACTCAATTATGAGTGATAAAAGTTAAACATGAATGTAAGGAGCCAGCGGTGATTGAAAGGTCTCCTCCGCTATCAGTTATTCACTTTATACAATAATATATTATAAACTAAAGCCAGTGCAAAAGCACCGGTTACCTCAACCACTAAATCTCCTGAAGTAGAGACGTCGATAGTACTTATAACGTGGATGCTAAGCACTCATATGCCAGGCCCTTGGATGCCAGATACTTGTATATCCGATACTTGGATAGACGATACTAGGATGCCAGATACTTGGATAGACGATACTAGGATGTCTAGATGGCTGACACTTGGATGTCTAGATGGCCGATACTTGGATGTCTAGATGGCCGACACTTGGATGTCTAGATGGCCGATACTTGGATGTCTAGATGGCCGATACTTGGATGTCTAGATGGCCGATACTTGGATGTCTAGATGGCCGATACTTGGATGTCTAGATGGCCGATACTTGGACCCTAATAAAACACCATAAGGCATTGTTCACAGAATGCAAAGAAAGTTCATACCTCTTATGATATTGGTCGAGGGTGAAAATGATCTCCTTTCCAAATTCTATATCTCCAACAATTCTCCAACAACAAATATTCGTATACAACTCCTAATAAAAAGACTGTTAGACAATGGTCTCATACATAAGCTCATATCATACCTCTACAGAGATTCCGAGTCCAATGGAAGAAAATAATAATCCGTTATAACAAACGTACCCTTGGATTAAAACCAATATTCTCTATATTATCCAGGGAATTAACCAAATTGAAATTATAATCGCCTACAACGAGGATGATTCCAGATAAAACTTCCAGACCAATAATTTACATTCAATTCAGCTTTTCAATCTTCCACAATTTTTTTTCGAAAATTCTCCAAAAAGAGGTTACCTCGCTTTCACAGAGCAGCCAATTGTCAAACAATGCCTTCCTACTTCTATGACCGCACACAATACCACAGCCGTCTCCACCACAAGCCATGGATCAACCGGCAACGCCGCAAATGGTGTAAACTATCCAACAGCGAAAATGCTGTTTTGATTCAGGGAGCGAATAATCACGTTACAATTCCCCCCCTACTTTAAAAAAAATTTTACCAGAAGGGTCAAATTTTTCTCTCTCCCTCTCCCTTTCCTCTCCAAGTACAAACCACACAATCTCCTATCCACTCAAAATCCGGAGAGAAAAAAAAAAAAAAACATTTAGGGCGGCTAGCTGTTGGCACACCCGTCGAGCATTGCGAAAGGCAATAGTGCTTGGCCAATCCTCGTTTACTCGACAACATCATAAAAATTAGAGAGAAGAAAGAAGCGAAGGCAAGAGAAGAAAGAAAAGAAAAGATAGCAATGCACCGTCGCTCGATTGACTCTCAACCACCTACCAAACCTCAAATAGAAAGTAAAAGGGCTACCGATTACTGAAGGCCACTTCCACCGAAGTGGAAGAGGAGCGAGGACCAGACCCTTAGGAACAAAATCATCGCTCAACCGGAGCCCGAAACATGCCCGATGACTCTACAACAAAACAAACCGTCTCAACTAAAGAAAAAAAAACATAACGCTAATGTATAACGTTCCTGCGTTAATACATTTTCTTTTTGGCAAAACTAAAAAAAGTAAATCACCTTGCGTCCGAGACGAGGACAACAAGATGCAGGCATGGAAACTTATAGTTAAGAGTCCAAAGTTTCAAAAGGACCCCATCATCCGACCATGTCCAGGACGATGTCAATTTCGGTACAAACAAAACGTCAAAATCGGTATATCAACCGACTAAAACTCCAGGCAAATCACCAATGACTACGGCACCAAAAACGCCAAATCCGAGAAACTAAACAGTCGAATGTCACACTTAAAATAACTCCCAAAGTCCAAACTAACCAAAATCGGAACAGAATTGGAAAATACAGCATGTTGCTGTCGTGGACCTGACGATAACAAAAGATGTTCGAGTATGTCAACCACTGGATAGGGGTAGTGACCACCCTAGTACATTTATGCTCTCGGCAAGGGTCAGCTATCCTCTAACCCACAAACACAACAAAGGTCTCACCCAAGTCGATCCGCCGAGTGTTCAGATTCATCCGGTGGATGAGCCTTCAGGTCCTTTACATGCCAAACACCCCGATATTTACCGTCCTCACCCTGTAATTCATATGTCCAAGGGGATACCCGCTTAGAAACCAAGAAAGGTCCAACATATTTAGGGGCCAGCTTAGCTGTAAAATATTTAGCTGCATCCGAAAGTACCTGATTCCTTCTCCATACCAATTGATTAACCGTGTATTGGACGTCTCGACGTCGAAGATTGTAAGATCGACTATTGGCCTCGTATGCTCTCGCTAGCTTAATCTTAACATCAGCATGCATCTTCGCGAAAGCCTGTTCCCGGTCTTTAGTCAAGGCAGATCTGTCGAAATGAATTTGATCAGGGCAGGTGTTTTCACCCTTTAACGAAACTTCCCTCCCAAAAACAATAAAATTTGGGGAGTGACCGGTTACTTCATGTTTCGAGGAACGAATAGCTAACCCAACCTGGTTCAAGTGTTTATCCCAACCTCTCTGATCTTCTGAGAGATATGACCTCAACATGGTTTTGATAACCCTATTAATTCTCTCGACCGGATTGGCCTGGGGATGATATAGGGCGGTATACTGAATATCAACATTATTAAATTTTAAGAATTTAACAAATTCCTTAGAGCGAAACTGAACACCATTATCCACAATGATAGAATTAGGACATCCAAAAATCGGAAAAACATGTGCATCCAAAACCTTCATAATAGCCGAGGCCGTGGCGGTACGTAGAGGAAAAAGCAAAGGAAACTTGCTGAAACAATCAGCGGCAACAAAAATATATTGGTTCCCTGAGCGAGACCGGGGCAAAGGACCAACCAAATCAGCAGACATAAGCTCGAAAGGTCGAGAAATTGAGACCTGTTTGGATAGCATGAAACCAGGAGGTTTTCTTTGCTCAGGTTTGATGGCATGACAGGTGGTACATCGACGGATGAATGAGGCTACGTCGTATCTCATTTTGGGCCAATAATAACGCTCTGCCAACTTATTATAGGTCTTATACACACCGACGTGGAGAAGAGATTCATGGACGCTCCTTATCAGAGCTCTTCGTTGGGGGCGGGGGACAACTTCTCTCCAATAATCGGAAGGAGATGCCAATTCGGGAATACGCGGAGTAACATTCTTGAAAAGCTTTCCCTGATCAATCTGCCATGAAGGAAAGCGATGCGGGGCCTCAGTCACCCCATTCAACAGTTTCCCATACCAATGATCCGAAGAGTCACATTGCGAAGAGCGAATGGTGTCAATGATGGGTACAGCCCTAGACAAAGCATCAGGCACTACATTCTCTCGTCCTTTACGATGAATAATCGTGAAGTCGTACTGTTGGAGTCGGATGGCCCAACGGGCGAGTCGTCCAGAAGGAGTCTTCAATCTATCTAACCAAATTAAACTGGCGTGATCAGTGATGACCGAAAAATGCGAACCCTCGATATAAGGTCGCAGCTTCTCTATAGCCCACAGGACAGCCAGACATTCACATTCTGTGGTAGTATAATTGCGCTCTAACCGGGTCAAAGACCTGGAAAGATAGCATATCACCTTTTCTCCATCCTCTAGTTGCTGAATCAGAACAGCACCAACCCCATAACCAGAAGCATCACACTGGATAATGAACGGCCTCGAAAAATCAGGACAAGACAAAACAGGGGCACTAATCAAATATTCCTTCAATTTGATCAAGGCCTCATCACATTGGGGACTCCATTGAAAAGACCGGTTCTTCTTGAGCAGTTCTGTCAATGGAGCAGTCAAATCCGCAAAATTTGGTACGAATCTTCGGTACCATGAAGCTAACCCCAGCACACGCCGAACCTCCGAGACACAAGAGGGGACCGGTATGTTCACAATGGCCTGAACCTTCGCTGGATCCATTCTCAAACCTTTTGAATCCACCACATAACCCAGATACAGAAGTTCAGGTCGACAAAAATGGCATTTCTTTTTAGAAACCGTTAAATTAGCGGCCTTAAGGCGTTTAAAGACCTCCTCTAATACCTCTACATGTTTCTCGAAATTATCAGTGATTATAATGATATCGTCCAAATAGACGAACACATACGGCTCCAAATCAGGACCAAGAACTCTGTCAACCAAACGTTGAAAGGTGGCGGGACTATTTGACAATCCCATAGGCAAGCGGCAGAATTCGAACAGACCTCGATTGGGTACTGTGAAGGCGGTAAGAGGTCGAGAGGACTCTTCCAAAGGTACTTGGAAATATGCCGACTTGATGTCCATTGACGACAAAAATTTCGCGTTACGAAGGCGGTCTAAGGTTGAAGAAATATACGGGATAGGATACGCATCTTTTTCCGTGACCGCATTTAGCTTCCGGTAATCAACGCAAAACCGGTACGAACCGTCCTTCTTCTTCACCAGAAGGATAGGAGAAGACCAGGGGCTGGTCGATGGTGCGACAATACCTTGCTCGAGCAACTTATCTAGCTCGGCATTAATGTGACCCTGCATCACAGGACTTACAGGGTAATATCTTTGCTTGATTGGACTGCAGGATGTTTTTATTTCATGTTCAACCAAGCTTGTACACCCCAACTCGTCACCCATGTTCTCAAAAGCCTCCCGCACAACTCTATCCAAAACTTCAGACTGCGCAGATGTGAGATGTTCCTCTGACGCAATCGCATCCACAGAGAGATCAGCATCGCGCTGAAATACCCATGTTCCACCCCGAAGATTAGGAACAATCCCAAACTTCCTCCAGAAATCGATGCCCAGAATCAAAGTATGTGGCAAATCTGGAACTATCAACGCTGAAATTACCTTAACACTATTCTCGAGTTTCATCGGTAGATCCACCGAACCAATGCTTGAACACCTCTGTCCATTAGCCACCCTACAGGAAACGACATCGTTAAAATTAGGGTTAATATTCAAATTCTTCAACATCCTCCAACCAGGACCTCCTATAATCGTGCTCGAAGCACCCGAATCCAGTAAACCCAACAAATTTACGTCCAAAACAGACACAGACAAATACGGCCGTTCGTCACCTTGCGCATGCGCAAGCACATAATCCAGAATAATTTTCTGTTCCAACGGCAAACGATACTTGGCAGACTGGTTGGGAAAGACACTCATACTGCCATTAGAGGCTTTCCCTATTAGTTTTCCGACGACTTACATTTAGGACATGTACGAACCGTGCAATCGGGTCGACCACACTTAAAACAACATTTCTTCTTCTCCACCCTGCATTCCCTAGCAACATGGCCGGGTTGCCTACACTTCCAGCAGGTCAAGACTGCACTCACCTGAGTAGAAGAGGTGGAAGGTTGTTCAGCATAAACATATGCTAGATCCGGCTCCATTAAAGAACTCCTATTTCGGGGAGGGGGTACGTAAGACTCAATGGATTCTTTACGAGCCTCAAGTTGTCGTCCGATATCTAAAAGCTGAGCCATTGAGGTGATGTTAGTCAAGCCCAATTGACTCTGATAAAAGGGTGAGATGTTACGCAATAGGACTCTCAAACGAGCATCCTCCCTTACTTGAATGGTGAGGCGATTGAACATATTGTCCATCATGGCAAGGTACAAACCTATACTCTCATCAGGGCCCTGAGTTCTATGCTTAATTTCCTCGAAGAGTTTCTCATTATAATTGGGAGGAAGGAATTGTTTCCTCAATTCATCCACCAACTGTGACCACGTTGAAACGGTGGACCTAATAGATCTGAACCAAATCAGAGCTTTTCCCCCAAAAAGATCACTGGCAGATAAGAAAAGCTGCTCCTTTTTAATGTTTCGCGAAATACACAATTCCTCGACGTTTTCGAGAAAAGAACTCAGGGAGCATCGCGAACTATCACCATCAAATTTGGTAATATTCCACTTGGCCACGGCCACCGAAGGACTACTACTCTGGTAAGGCGAAGCGGTGGGAGTCGACTGATGAACTATACCACTAGCTCCGTCATTATCTGACTCAGAGTCCGAGGAATCCGAGATACCCGCTGAAGCCATCAAAACGCTTAATTCAAGTGGTGACTGAATTTGTTGCAAAGACCTATGGTATTTCCGTGCTCGTGACCTCAATTCTGATTGCAACCCAATTATCTGAGCCAAATATCCCGACCTAAGAACTTGTTCCGCCTCTGAAAGCGCTTGAGATCTTTCAATTCTCATGAACGTATGCACCAACCGAGTGGACATTTTCAGAAAAGAAGAACTCTTCTCATCACCAGCAAAATCTGGAATGTCCCGCTGCAAAAGTGCAATCGAATCCCCTACAACCTTAGAATCATCGGCAAATTTATATGGATACGGTGGGTATTTGGTTGCAATTCCGCATTTTTCTAACCTCAAATACCCTCTGAGACTCTTTCTCATTTCATCAACAGTCTTCAAATTAGTTACACCTCTAAAAGCTAATTCATATTCTAGCTCCTCCTTATCAAGGCGATTTACGTCTATTCGACCCTCCATACTAAAAAAAATTCAAGAACAACCGCAGTCAAATTGATTTTCCGGCCCTAACCTCAAAAATAAGGGATAGTAAACGCAGCGCAAACGAAAATCGAGAAAAAGAAGAAAAAAAAAAACAAATCTCAAAATAAATTACTAAGACGAAACCGATCAACCACTGCAAGTCAGATAGTATTGACTCTGGGGGCCCCACGTTGGGCGCGAAATGTGACGTGTCGACTTGAGTAAGCCTGGTCACTTGGCAAATCAGGCTCGCGGCTAAACTCAGTGAAGATGGGAGTGAGTTAAAAAAAAATGTAAGTTTATGAATGGGCGCCAGGTAGAGAATTTGCCTGTCCACAAAATTGCGTACTCCCCTACCAGAATAGCAATAAGACAACTGATACTCAATGTCAACCCCTTTATTTAAAATTAAACTAATTGAACAATATTAATAAAAAAAGTAAAATTAGATTTGCAGTAGTTGATAGGTATATTCAGCGAAACAAAACTCCACAAAATTGCTGAATTCGATTAAATCTCACTAAATAAAGTTATAAATTGAAAAAGGAAATTCAAGTACCGTGGTTGTAATAACTGGCCAGTTAGTATCCCCCTCAGTTCACAAATGTTTACACTTACGCCTATAGTAATTATGAACAGTATCGAAAAATCGCAGTCCAGTATCAAATGAACTGGTACAAAGGTGAAAAAAATGTTAATTAGGCAATCTGCTACTATAATAAACTCAATTATGAGTGATAAAAGTTAAACATGAATGTAAGGAGCCAGCGGTGATTGAAAGGTCTCCTCCGCTATCAGTTATTCACTTTATACAATAATATATTATAAACTAAAGCCAGTGCAAAAGCACCGGTTACCTCAACCACTAAATCTCCTGAAGTAGAGACGTCGATAGTACTTATAACGTGGATGCTAAGCACTCATATGCCAGGCCCTTGGATGCCAGATACTTGTATATCCGATACTTGGATAGACGATACTAGGATGCCAGATACTTGGATAGACGATACTAGGATGTCTAGATGGCTGACACTTGGATGTCTAGATGGCCGATACTTGGATGTCTAGATGGCCGACACTTGGATGTCTAGATGGCCGATACTTGGATGTCTAGATGGCCGATACTTGGATGTCTAGATGGCCGATACTTGGATGTCTAGATGGCCGATACTTGGATGTCTAGATGGCCGATACTTGGACCCTAATAAAACACCATAAGGCATTGTTCACAAAATGCAAAGAAAGTTCATACCTCTTATGATATTGGTCGAGGGTGAAAATGATCTCCTTTCCAAATTCTATATCTCCAACAATTCTCCAACAACAAATATTCGTATACAACTCCTAATAAAAAGACTGTTAGACAATGGTCTCATACATAAGCTCATATCATACCTCTACAGAGATTCCGAGTCCAATGGAAGAAAATAATAATCCGTTATAACAAACGTACCCTTGGATTAAAACCAATATTCTCTATATTATCCAGGGAATTAACCAAATTGAAATTATAATCGCCTACAACGAGGATGATTCCAGATAAAACTTCCAGACCAATAATTTACATTCAATTCAGCTTTTCAATCTTCCACAATTTTTTTTCGAAAATTCTCCAAAAAGAGGTTACCTCGCTTTCACAGAGCAGCCAATTGTCAAACAATGCCTTCCTACTTCTATGACCGCACACAATACCACAGCCGTCTCCACCACAAGCCATGGATCAACCGGCAACGCCGCAAATGGTGTAAACTATCCAACAGCGAAAATGCTGTTTTGATTCAGGGAGCGAAATAATCACGTTACAGCGATCCTGCCTTTCTGTAGTTACTCTTCCACGACTTCTTCTCGGCCTATTCTCTAGGGTTCCTAACTCCAGAAACCTTGCATAGGTTTTTGAAACAACCCCTTGTGTAACCCCCACCGTTCTTGCAATCTGTCTTTGTGACATACCTTGTTCTGCCATAGTAATAATTCTTCCTCTCTGGACCTCCGATAACCCCACATAAGGCATTTTTTTTAAAACTTCGCAAAAAAACAAAATATAAATTCACTGCGACGTTCGAACGAAATGGTAAGATCGACACTGCAAAGCCAAATCTTATCAAGTGCTTATGAACCTAACTGTTTTTGTGAGTAAACACATGCACTTTTTATTTGCTTCTAACGAAAAAGATATCAAAATAATATTTCCTCTTAATACTGGGTGATTCCATATAAGTTTGGTTGTGTGTACATAAACTCAATTTGTAAAATATTTTCAAGCCTCGAGCGGAATCTGCTTCCGTGGACGAATGTGAACTTCGTTATTTCAAACGCAACACCCTGTACATTTATACATATTTGAATTATTCGATTAATTCTGCAATGATTTGATGTATGATATGCGCAACCACATCAAGCGATTGTTGAGTTATACCCTGATTCTCAAATTTTCTGGCAGTAAGATTGTCACAAATTAATGTTTATGTCTCCAAAATCTCTCATTGTGAGAAATTTCTTCCGCAACAGTGGAGCAAAAGAAAGTACAGGGTGTCTGACCAACACCTCCTAGAACGAGGTGTTGACCAGACACGCTTTCAATAGAGTGCACTTCGAGTGGTGACGTCACAGCTTTTCTCGACAGAGCGCTCTGGCCTTCTCTGTTTCAAAAATTTCATGTCTTTAAAATCAGTAGTTTCGTCGTTATCGAATAAAATTCGAATTTCAGGAATAAATTCAGTTTTCTTTGTCTAATCATAGGTTTATTAAGATAATTTTCAAGTAGTTGATGCCAATAGTTAGAATATGTCAGTTCATTCAAAATCCACTGTTGGAAACTGTCATTCATACTTATTACTTGTTGTTTGAATTCGGGCAATATACAAGGTGCGGCACGGAGGGCGGACGTTTTTCAGATGGGCATAACTTTCCCCCACTGTGGACGAGAGAAGTGGGGAAGGTGCCGTTAGACTCGTGTGTTCCTAGCATTTATTTACCAAAAGTTACGGTTTGGTGCGCTGTATCGCAAACTCGCATCATTGGCCCTTACTTCTTCGAAGACGTTAATGGTCGTGCTGTTACCGTGAACTCAGAGCGGTACGTCGAAATGATCAACAACTTCTTTATCCCCGAATTACGACGGCAACGTGTTCCAATCCGACGTGTGTGGTTCCAACAGGATGGGGCGACCGCCCACACAGCCAGAGCATCAATGGACGTTATTCGCCCTCTCTTCCCTGGTCGCCTTATTTCCAGGTTTGGCGACGTTCATTGGCCTCCCCGGTCCCCAGATTTATCCATATGCGATTTTTTCTTATGGGGACACCTCAAGGCTAGAGTATACAAGACCAAGCCCCGAACTCTGGACGAATTGAAAAGGGCTATTCGCGTGGAAGTTGCCCAAGTTGAGAGAGCGATGTTGGAGAGAGTCTACGCGAACTTCCAAGAGCGCCTCCAGCACTGCATCACCGATTTCGGCCACCACATGCCTGATGTGATTTTCCACACTTGACTGTCTCAAATGCTATTTCCTTGAGAATCTGATTCCGTCAATGAATGTGTTTTTGAGTAAAAATTAACGCTTTTATTATTTTTTTAAAACCATCCATCCTCCGTGCCGCACCCTGTACAAAAGCACAATTACAGTAACAGTGATGCATTAAATATGTTCTCCATTCATGGTGAATGAAACAAAATAGTAGAAAGGGTAGTCAGAATTTCTGTCGAAAGAAATCCACATTTAACACCTTTAACAAAATCAAAGTTCTTAGAGGAATCAATAAATGTTTGGAGGAAAGGGGCCAACATTTTGAAAATTTATTGTAAAAGCGATTATTGAATTTCTGTCAAAGTTTTTTGTTGTTAGGAAAATTGTTGTGATAGTTTCAAACTTATTTTTTTTTATTTAGTCATCATTCATTATCTGCAAATAAAGCATAGGCTTTTGATATATCATTCTACTCTAGTGCACCTAATTATTATTGCATGTTTTCCATAGTGCTGATAAATACAAATACGTAAGAATGACAATTCCTCACAAGGCCTACTTTCTTAAAGACGTGTATACCAATGAATTTGACTGAGCAAAACCTGGCTTCAGTCATGAAATTTGAATTTTATTCTATAATAGAAAAACTTCTGATTTCAAAGACATGAAATTTTTGGAACACTCTAGCTATTTTTTGACGAGCAATCGATCGGAATTACAAAATTATATGGTTCCGATTTGAAAAAAAATGAGATTTCATAGTTTTGTTGAGGCTAAGTTTGAAGCCCTGTTTCAGACACCCTAAATATTTCCTCATAATTTATACAAGAAGCAGTATCAGCGTACTTTCTTTTGTTCCCCTGTTGCGAAAAAAAATTCTTACGATGAGAGATTTTGGAGAAATAAACACCAATTTGTGACAATCTTTCTGTCAGAAAATTTGAGAATCAGGCTATAACTCAACAATCGCTTGATGTGGTTGCGCATATCATACATCAAATCATTACATAATTGAATTATGTATAGATATACAGGGTGTTGCATTTGAAATAACTAAGTTCACATTCGTTTCCGGTAGAACCGGAAGTAGATTCCGCTTGAAAATATTCTACAAATTGAGTTCATGTGCTCTAAAACGAAAATACAAAATTTTGAATTTTATCGCAATTTCTTCCTCGAATACGTCTAATGAAACACTTAAAAAAATCACCCTGTATATGACGGAAGTATTATTTGCTTTGGTGTTTATCAGATTCTTACATAAACATTCATCGACGACATCGCTCTAAGGTAAGAGCTGTGTTTTCTGATTATGTACGAAAAGTTTTGAAGCTTGATAGTCACACGCTCTGCATTGTCCTTGCCGCTGGCCTCTGAGATACCGGCATAAAATATTAAATTTTTTATAGCGAACCCTCTTTGCCGGCTAGTCATACACCTGCGACATTGGCAATTCAGGTCGTTTGAGTTGGCAATTTCCAAGGTAGGCTAAGGTGCCAATGCAGGAAATTCCCAAATCCAAGTTTCTGGGACCAGTTGGACAAAATAAATTCAGACTCAGTCAGCAGTCGAATTTATTTACATTTTCAAGATTGAGAACAATTGTCAGAAGCGATCTCTGTGGTAGAGAATCTAATCGCGTCGAAAACGTCAAAAAATCACGTTTTGCTAATGCAGTTTTTGGATATTCAGACCAAAGGAAATGAAAAACTGAATTTCGAGAACGTTACCTTGATGTCGGAAATAAAGTTCCCAATGGATACACCTTTTTTTTTATTTCGTAGGACATTTCATTTTTCCTATTTGTATCAGAGTGAGACAAAATCTGCGGCGAAAGTATGCAATAAGCTTGGAAGAGGACAAGCGGGTAACAACAGAAGAAGTGATGAACGAAATGAAACATCTCAAAAACGGAAAAACTCCCGGTCCAGACAACATTCCTAATGAACTGTTGAAACAAGGAGGAGTAAGATTGGCGGAACAGCTCACCAAACTCTTCAATAAGATCCTAGGGAGCGCAGTAATACCAGACGAATGGAAAGAAAGCATAACAATACCTCTATTCAAAATGGGGAAAAACATCAGATCCAGCAAACTACAGAGGAATATCATTATTGAACACCTCCATGAAACTGTTCACTCGCATACTGGGACAACATATATTGCAACACACCACGTTAAGTGAAGAACAACAGGGTTTCCGCAAAAATCGTTCCACGGTCGACGCTGTATTCGTTGTCAGACAAGTAATAGAGAAATCCATTGAATATGACAAACCTGCGTACATGTGCTTCATAGACTTGAGTAATGCATTCGACAGAATACAACTGACGGATGTTGTGGACGAACTGAAGCACAGAGGAATAAATACATCCCAACATTGTAGAGACGATCAAACAACTAAACACAGGCAACACTACCACAGTCAAGACAAGAGCAACCACAACCGATAAAGTTAAGATCAACCTAGGAGTGAGACAGGGAGATAGTCTTAAGGTGAATACAGATTATTCTGACGTGACGTGATTCCACGTCACGTCACGACGTGTAGCAGTGCTCACATTGGCCTAATATGAACGTGAACGTCAAAATGTGAGTGATATAAAAATGCAACACATCGTTCTGTGCGTTCACGTTCATATCAGGCCAATGGGAGCACTGATGGTGCCTGACGTGACGTGAAATCACGTCACGTCAGAATAGTCTGTATTCACTTTTAGTCCACTGTTATTTAATCTGATAATGGACAGGATAATACGTAACGTACGAAAAGTGAACCAAGGATACAGAATGGGGAACAAACTATTGAAGATATTGTGTTATGCAGATGACGCAACATTATTTGCGGATAGTGAAGGCGGAATGCAATAGTTAATACAGGCATTTTACAGGGAGGCTCTAAAACTCAACATGGTCATATCAATCCCCAAAACTAAGAGCATGGTAGTCGCCAGGGAACCCCGCAGATGCAAGCTGGAGATAAATAACATTATCATCGAACAAGTATTATCTCCTTTAACCATCTGGGCGTAACGATATCGCCTTATGGGAGCTTAAAAGATAGTGTAAGACATCAGATGAATAAGGCAGCCAGAATAGCGGGGGCTCTGAGGAATATCATCTGGAAGAACAACTGCATGACAACAACCAGTAAAGTGAGAATTTACAAAGCGTGCGTCAGACCCGTAATGACATACGCGGCGGAAACAAGAGAAGACACAGCTGAAACTAAAAGAATGGCACGAACAAACGAGATGCGAGTATTGAGGACAATAACGGGGAACACATTGAGAGACCAGAGAAGAGATCAGAAAAGAATGCCAGACGGAGGACGTAGTTAGATGGACCCGCGCGAGAAGGAGGTTCTGGAATGAACATGTCTCACGTATGTCAGGCGACAGAATAACGAAAATCGCTAGAAACGGAAGACCAGCATCCGAACGACCCGTAGGAAGACCGCCTAAAAGGTGGAAGGACAGCTGGACCTCAGCATCTCAAGAACGAGAAGAGGAAAATGGGTGAAACTATCTAGCAAGCTTTTGTAAAATAAAAGAAGAAGTATCAGAGTGAGTTATAGGCGCTATTGGTTTATAGACAGGTACTGTTACACCTCAAAATCTCTGGAATAACAGGTATATACTTCTGTGAGAGTAGATAAACTGTTTTTATTCAGGTGAATAGGAGGTTTCTCCTCCCCATAGAATATACACTCGTTAGTGTCCTATAAACCCATTCTGAACATATGCTGCTTTAGGCGTCAATGAACTTCCGAACCTAAACTATGTCACTCCTAGAATTTATACGAACCTAATTGCTTTTCAGATGATGACTTCCATCAAGTCGTCCGAGTTCTAGAGCCTTCTGGCGAAGTCGGGTAAAAAAGGGCAACATTATTAATTTCAGAAGTAGTTTTATGTGGAATGTTATGTGTATGTTCTTTCGTACAAACGAATTTCTGTGCAAGTGAAACCCTCGGTAAATTAAGATATTTCCTATCTGTAATGTACCTACTCCACTTCGACTATACATTTTGTCAGTGGCTTGAAATCCTTTAAGGGTTAACAGGACGAAATTCTCGGCCCAGATCCAGTATCAGCATCATTTGTAACCATAACAACTGAAAGCTTTCATTTATTGATTTTCAGATTCCAGCGAGATTCCATACAGGACGAAATGGGCGAGTGAGAAACATCACGACCTCTGGTGTTACAGATGCGACACTATGGTAGACGGTGAAAATTGCCTGGACTTGCACGGAAACTCCTCCTCGATGAATATGAAATGCTCTAGAGAACAGAAAAAGTGTCAGGTAAATCGGCGAGGGGTAAACGTGTAGATTGGCGATCGGTATGCACGCGACAGATTGCTCGTCTTCATAGACGCCATTGTTAGCATTCCTTCGCATTCTAAGCGAGGCGTCGACGATAACAAACCAACATAGCATACATAGGGACAGACAGCGATAGCGACTTTGCTTTAGACTATGTATTGATAGCTGATTTTTCTTTCTAGATATTGGTGACCTATTCCAAAAGTTTTTAATGATGTTAACTACCTGTGATCTAAGTAAATTTCGATCACATCCACATTTTAGCCCTGAAGAAGAAGAAATATATTTGCGAAACGTAAGCATCAGCTTAGATTTATTAATCATCTTCCTAGTTCCTGTCAACTACTCAACTAGGTACTTAAAGTATGTTGAAAGATTATTTGGGCTGTTTCCATTATCTATGCGGTTGGTTGTTTCCGACGTTTCGGCAAGCATTCGCCTGCCGTCTTCAGGGTGTAGGTCCTGAGAAGGACCGGTTTTTGCCAAGATCTGTCTGGACTTGTACGCACTATACATTTTCGATTATTGAATTACAGTGTTGGGATTCGAACGCTGGTTATAAGGTTGCAATTTCGAAATTCCAGTCACTCTAACCACTAGTCTACCGGAGCAGGTAATTATCATACTATTCAAGTTATATATGAAGTATTATTTCTTGGTAGAGGTCACCTTGACCCGATCAGATGCGCAGTTGATATGCGCAATAGGTTAAGTTTGGTCAGGTTAGGTTAGGTTAGTGTTAATTGCCACCCTGAGTCGAGTTCATCCTTCTCAATTCAGATCTTATAATTGGTGCCCAGACATCCTTCATTTCCACAGAGGGTGTACTAATTGGGTTGGGAGTTATGGCCATGAAGGCTGCTTCTTTCAATTTCCGCCTTCTCCATCCTTCTTCCTTTGATATTATGGAAGCTTCATCCCATCTGATGTTGTGGTCCTCGTTCCAAGCATGTTGGACTAGCTTAGATTTTTTGGTTTCTCCCAATCGAGCTAGTCTTTGGTGCTCTTTGATTCTAACCTCAAGGGGGCGTTTAGTCTCCCCAATGTAGGACCTGCCGCATTCACACGGAATTTCGTATACGCAATTTTTCGTTGTTTGATTTTTGTTGTCAGGTTTCACCTTCGTGAGCTTACTCCTGGCCGTATTTCTGGTCTTGAATGCTGTTCTTACATTATATCTGTTGCCAATCCTTCTTATCTTCTCGGATAGCCCCTTCACATATGGTATGACAGAGGTTATCGTGTCGGTAGCATCATTGTCTGTTTGTTGAGGCTCTGTTCTTGTTTCTCTTGGTTCTCTGGCAACCTCGGGATCTTGTTTGGGTAGCCATTTTTCTTGAGGGTTTCTGTGATGTTGTTGAATTCCTCATTACGATCTTCTGGATTAGAGCATATCCTGGTTGTTCTGTCGTACAAGCATGTGGCTATTCCTAATTTGGTGCTGAGGTTATGGTTAGACTCGTAGTGTAGATATTGGCCTGTGTTCGTTGGCTTCCTGTAGACTGTGGTCCTGGGGTTTCCATTATGCTTATGAATCAGTACATCGAGGAATGGTAGTTGGTTATTTTCCTCGATTTCCATCGTGAATTAAATGGATTTCTCTACGCTGTTCAGGTGTTCTAGGAATTTGTCTACGTTTTCTCCCCCATGTTGCCATATGACAAATGTGTCGTCTACATATCTGAACCATAGTTTCGGTTTGAACACATATTGTTCCAATGTTCTCTTCTCGAAATCTTCCATGTATGCATCAGCCAGAGGTGGGGAAAGTGGAGAACCCATCCCCTTACCGAATTCTTGTTGGTAGAAGTTGATATCTACTTGGAAGTAAGTGGAGTTGATACATGTTTCGAGCATTTCTATTATTGCGTCTATACTCAGAGTGGTTCTCTCAGCCAATTCAGTGTCCTCCTCGAGTTTTTTCCTCACAATTTCGAGGGTTTGGTTGGTAGGGACATTTATTATTATTTACTTAAAGTATATTAATCAAGGAAGTTACCTATACAGGGTCCTTCACGAGGAACCTCACCCATATTTATACGGGAAACTACTGAACGTATTTTCATGAAATTCAGCACTTATAAGTATTTCACGATGCTGATGAAATCTAAAATATTTTCAAGGCATGAGCACCTCCGGTTTTTCCGGAAATGACGTCAACTCCCATTTTTCAAATAAGAACACCATTTTTTTATTGCAGAAATAGATTCCTTAGAAAATTTCAAGTTATTTTGATGTAACATTTTTCAGTTTTGGTTGGAGAATTCTCTCTGAGCGGGATAATTAGAAAAAAAAAATCGAAAATAGAGCTCCGCTGAAACAAGAATAACTTCGAGGTTTTCGGATGGAAAATTTTCATTTTTGGGATTTTTCAAGATGTAAGATTGATGTATCCACTTTGAAAATCGAAATCGCGATTCATGATACAGGGGGTGAAAAAATCGCTTTCAAAGTTAGGGATGACAAAATCGTGAAAAATCAATTTTTTCAAATTAGAACCCAATTTTTTTATGGCAGATATTGAATCTACGTTAAAAAATAATGTGAGTGTATGCATCACACCCTTGCCCTAAAGTGGATATTTTCTGAGTTATCCACAAAAAACTGTTTTTCGTCTTGAATTTTCAGCTATTTCTTTTCCCTTCACGCCAAAAAGATGAAATTTTCAGGAACTGTTACTTAAACCATGTTTAAGATTTTACCACCCTAATATGCAAGAGAAAAAAGTTACAGGTTGTTCCTAAATAGATGGCGAATTTGGATTCGAATTTGGATTCGAATTTGTATCGGAAACCTCTTTATTTCAACTAATCGGCCATCGGTTTTCTTTCCAGTGATAAATAAATAATTCCTTATGAACCATATATGCAAAAACTTACCATGTTTCACATTCTTTTTTTTTAATGATAGATATCATTGATTACATCTGCCAAATTCCTCTTTATTCAGTAGCATTTTGTGTTTACTATTAATTTGGTGATAATTCGTATTAAGTTATAAAATCGATCACTATGCCTAATTTTACCAATGAAGATTATTTAAATCTCATTCTACTTCATGGAGAATGTAAGAAAGTTGTAGATAGAACGATTCGACTGTTCATTGAGAGGTTTCCTGACCGACCCAGACCAACGAGAGATACCATTAACAGAACCATGACAAACTTGAGAAATGTCGGATCTTTCGTTAAGAAAACTATACACAGAGAAAAAAGTGTAGTAGAAGATGAGAACAACGAAATTACAGTTCTTGCATATTTTCGTGTGAATCCTCAAAATTCTCTCAAAGATGCCGAGATTGATCTGGGATTATCTCAATCGAGTGTTTGGAGAATATTAAAAAAACATAAAATGCACCCATATAAATTCAATAGGGTACAGCATTTGAAGGAAACTGATTTCGTCAGGAGAACAGAGTTTCGCGAAGCTATGATGATTCGATTTCAAGAGAATGAAAACTTTTTGGACTGTATAATTTGGACAGATTAATCTAAATTCACGAAGAATGGTTCTTTCAATAGGCATAACAGTCATTATTGGGATGAAGAGAACAACCACCACTTCAGACAATGGAACTTTCAAGAGACCTGGAGTTTCAATGTTTTTTGCGCCATCAAAAATAATGCAACTCTCGATGTTCACATTTATGATGGGACTTTAACACTACACATGTTTGCATTATTTAAAGAATGTTCTCCCTTAGGAGATAGATATTCTGACATATTGACTCAAATAATTGAGCCGCTAGTACAGAACCATAATGACTTATGGTATCAACAAGATGGCGCGCCTCCACACAATTCACTCAATGTGTCAAATATCCTCTACAGGCTATTTGAAGATCGATGGTTGGCGAACAATGGTCCACATCTTTGGCCACCACGTTCTCCCGATTTAACTCCTTTAGACTATTATGTTTGGGGTAGGATAAAAAATATTGTCTACTCAACTCCCCTGACTGATAAAGAGGACTGCATAGAACGAGTCAGCAATGCGTTCAGGTTTGTTTAGATTTTTAGATTCATAGTTTTGAAACTCAATTTGGTTTTTAAACACTTTTGCAGATCTCTTCCTCCCGATGAAATAAGAAGAGCAACGCACGAAGCATTCCTGAGACGTATAAATAAATATCTAGAAATTAACGGTCAAAACTTTGAGCATCTTCTCTAGTTATAACTGCGAGAGTTTGCCATGGTTCTCCTAATAGTAACTTGAAGTCGGTTTCAAGAAGGGGTGAAAAATCTACAGCATGGTTCAAATAACAGTTCCTGAAAATTTCATCTTTTTGGCGTGAAGGGAAAAGAAATAGCTGAAAATTCAAGACAAAAAACAGTTTTTTGTGAATAACTCAGAAAATATCCATTTTAGGGCAAGGGTGTTTCAATATCTGCCATAAAAGAATGGGGTTCTAATTTGAAAAAATTGATTTTACACGATTTTGTCATCCTTAACTTTGAAAGCGATTTTTTCACCCCCTGTATCATGAATCGCGATTTCGATTTCTAAAGTGGATACATCAATCTTACATCCTGAAAAATCCCAAAAATGAAAATTTTCCATCCAAAAACCTCGAAGTTATTCTTGTTTCAGCGGAGCTCTATTTTCGTTTTTTTTTTCGAATTTTCCCGCTCAGAGAGAATTTTCCAACCAAAACTGAAAAATGTTACATCAAAATGACTTGAAATTTTCTAAGGAATCTATTTCTGCAATAAAAAAATGGTGTTCTAATTTGAAAAACGGAAGTTGACGTCATTTCCGGAAAAACCGGAGGTGCTCATGCCTTGAAAATATTTTAGATTTCATCAGCATCGTGAAATACTTATAAGTGCTGAATTTCATGAAAATACGTTCGTTAGTTTCCCGTATAAATATGGGTGAGGTTCCTCGTGAAAGACCCTGTATATTAATGTTATGGATTATCTAATATCTATACCTAACATCCTTATTCATTGTTCAGTGGTTTCAAATAACCTGTTTGATGTTCCACACGAGACAAAATCGTCCAGGACCTTTTTTTTAATATTACTAGGAGCTTGAGGAAGAAATCGTAAAGATCCCACTCAAAAGACAAAACTGAAAATTTTATATTCAATTGGTTGTTCGAGTTATTGAATTCACTAGCTGACTAGTGGATCCAGACAGTTTTTCAGAATTAATAGAAAATTTCTACAACATTATAGGAGTTGAAGACTTAGAATGAAATTTTTTTATTGAAAATATTAGGTACCGATTGATGGGATTATTTTTAAATTTAGAGGTCCTCCCTCCTCTGTATCCGCTACTGATTGAAGTTTTAGTTGGGAGAAAAATTCCAAATAGGTAGTTTTAAAGATACCGAAGATTAAACAGTTCTTGGAATGTATGAGGAGAATGCTGGTGGAAATGAGAGTTCTGAATAAAAACGAAGGCCCAATAGAATACAATTTTATTTATGAAAGGATGGCAAGTAACGCGATTTACGACCATCAGTGTTGAAAGAAAATGGTCTGAAAATATAATTCACCAGACAATAGATATTGTATTTAAAAATTTAGAGGAGTTTTCGTGAAAACCTTTCCAATTCTAAGGTGCATTCATCGCCTTATGTTACAATATTCAGAATGGGGGTAACTGATGGAAATCAATATGAAGGTTTATATTTAAACGATTCTATTTCATGAACGGTTGCCAAGAATTCAAAGAATAACTTAAAAAGTATAATATAAAATTCCTTTTTTTCTGTATTTCGTTTACCTATGGGGAAAATATGTCCTTGACTCCATAAACCCTTATGTCAATTCTGAATTATAACCCAAATAATCTTCAGGAATATGAATACATCTCGAATAAATTAAAATGTTGGACCTTCAAATACCCCAGCTACTCGGGATATTTCTCAATATATTTGGGGCATTTGGACCATATCATAAAACTGATCCAACATATTGATTGAACATTTTTTACTGGAGAATTCGTAATTTCTCCTTTAAAAAAGCCTCACATACTAATTTTGAATATAACCCGACTATGACCATATACTCTCCTTACAAAACGAAGTTTATTCCATAAGGAAATATACCAGAGGGAATTATAATATATTAAATATATTAGCATCGATAAATCAGATAATCATTGACATAAATATCAACAACCGCCATGTATCTGACTCGAACTTGCCACAAATCATCATCCAGGGAACTAGCGAAAGTTCCAACCTCATCAAAGCGGGTAGGTGTTGATCTAGGTTTCGATCTTGTTAGATCTCTTCAGAACAGCATAACTCAACTTCGATGAGAATTGGAGTGGAACGTTGGTCCTCTTATAACAAAACTAAAGATCGTCATGAGTAAAGACTACATCTAGTTAAGAATCAGACCAACAATTCCCTCTCGTAGTCCTGGACGACGATAGATGGCATACCTCTCATACTCTTCTTTCTGTAATTTATCAATATGTTTTTTAACTTTGGGAAATCAATGAATTTGAGGAAATATTATGTGAAATCAATAATTCCAAAGACCTGGCGAATGTTGAAGAAACTTTTTTCTCTGTTAATACTGGAAATATTTCACGAATGTAAACATGGATGAAAGATTCAGTTATGCTATTTTCTTGTACGGAGACCAAGAACCGAGTGTTGAAATTTTACTGAAAAATAATGGACAGAATAGTCCGTTACTTTGTGATAGTTCATTCGGAAAAAGAATAGAAGTACATACTCGAATAACCCAGAAAAACGAACGGAACAGGCGGACCTATTGAATTCCCTACTTTTCCTAATCATCAAGAAATACCTACTAGGTACCTACAGAAGACATTTAAATACTTTTTTGCATAACTTGAAATACTTCATAATGAAAATGTAGTTTAGCACTACGGAACCTGAGTCACAGTGAAACCTTAGAAGAACTAACTCCATTTACAAAGTTGCAAAGAGTAAATAGGAAGTAGCCTTGGCAATGTCGCCTGATTTTCACGATTGCCAACCTGCGTCAGTTTTAAGTGAAAGAACTTGATAAACCTAAATCATGGCTAACCGGGATACTTTATAAAAGTGAACCCGACAGAAAAACTTATAAACTTACAGAACCGTGGAATTACCCACTTTTCAAAATTTTCAAGAAATTAGCCTACAGACGACCAATTAAATACCTCTGTGCACAACTTGAAATACTCCAGTATGAAAATGTAGTTGTACTACGAATCCTGTGTTACAGTTGAACCTTAAAAGAACAAACTCCATTTACAAAGTTAGAAAAAAATAAATAGAAAGTAACCTTTGCAACGTCGCTCAGAATTACTTGACTTTCACGATTGCCAACATCCGTTAGTTTTAAGTAGAAGAACTTGATAAACCGAAACCATGGCCAAGCGGGATACTTTAT
Source organism: Adalia decempunctata (assembly GCA_951802165.1). Classification (NCBI taxonomy): domain Eukaryota; kingdom Metazoa; phylum Arthropoda; class Insecta; order Coleoptera; family Coccinellidae; genus Adalia; species Adalia decempunctata. Next base: position 35,949,669 of record OX637701.1, on the reverse strand, counting down.
GGAAGTGAATGGAGTATATCAACATAAATCACACTTTCGAAGAAATTCTGAAGATTTTCTATGGATTTTGTCGGGCAGTTAACACGGGACCAATATAATGAAATCATCGGATATGAACATCAAAGGTGCGGACACTGAGTGAAACTACTCTTTCTACCATATAGTTATAGCTAGAAAAGTATCACAGTTCACTGCGACCTTAAGGTCTATTATACCCCCTAACATAGTCGTTTTACAGGGTTATCATAATAATCCGTGCATTAGACGTTTCTCGGTTTCTATAAAGAAAGGATTTCGGAAATTTGGCAGACAGTCGTTTTTCAAAGGGAGAAATCATGCTAAAATATTTTCATCGAAATCGCACTTCCGGTTATACCGGAAGTGACCATCATCTTTGGTATTTCATATGGAACTACCTATTTTTCTAACCAGAAATGGATTCCTTTTTGAATTTCACTCTTTTTTCATCTGAAACTTCTATAATGGCCAGTTGCAGAGGTCCGCGAAACGTATCATAGCATGCATATCCATAATAAAGAAACAAATGGAGGATCTTACGAAAATTCAATAATTTTGCTTCGTATGGCATGGCTATCGAATCATGTTGTTCTATTGGAAATGTCACAATAAAATCATATTTCTGAGAAATTTCAAACTGCAATGACTTCATTTTTTCAAATGGCATGCCCATATTTTTTGTACAGAGATCAATAAAACATTTAATTCCAAACATTTTCTCCAAGAGTTCCTTATGTCCATCTTCAATCATTTTCTAGAAATCTCATGTTTCATGTGAAATTGTCTGAGTTATTCCCTGAATTGATGTTCTTGGTTGGCTATGAGGCTCCGTTGCTATAATGATATCGAAGTAAGTGCTTTTGTTCTATCCGAATTAATCTTTAACGTTTCTAATTTATCTTGCAAACATGGAAAATCGTCGTTTTGTTTATTTAAACGAGATGGTGTTTTCATTATTTTGTTATTACGGGGAATCTCTAATAGTATCCTGATGTACCACCTATGACTTCGTTCTATCCGAATAAATCTTTATTAACTTTTCTAATTCATCTTCCAAACATCGCAAATCCCCGTTTTGTTTATTCAAAAGAGAATATGTATAGATTATTTCGATTTTTTCAGAAAATGTTGTCCAATCTGATTTTCATCGTCAATTTGTAATATTGAAAAAAATTTGAGTATATATTTCATAACAAGTGTTCTATTTTCTTCCCATTCTCTGTTAAACACTAGTTTTTACTTCTTCAGTCGTGGCCTTCATCATGATTAAATCAGTTGATTCCATTCCTCTGAATGCTTAATCGATACGGTTTACAAATTCTTCAAAGATTAATTCGGATAAAACAAAAGCAACTTCGGTATCATTAGCAACGGAGCCTCATAGCCAACCAAGAACATCAATTCAGGGAATAAATCAGACAATTTCATATGAAACATGTGATTTCTAGAAAATGATTGAAGATGGTCAGGAGGAACCCTTGAAAAAAATGTTTGAAATTAAATTTTCTGTCGATTTCAAAAAATATGGGCATGCAATTTGAAAAAATGAAGTAATTGCAGTTTGAAATTTCTCAGAAATAAGGATTTATTGTGACAGTTCCAATAGAACAACATGATTCGATAGGCATGCAATATGAAGCAAAATTATTGAATTTTAGTAAGATCCTTCATTTGTTTCTTTATTATGGATAGCATGCATGCTATGATACGTTTCGCGGAACTCTGCAACTGGCCATTTTCTCATAGAAGTCCTTATATCATCGTAACCATGACGACTACGTAAAAATGTTTCAGATAAAAAATGTGTAAAATTCAAAAAGGAAGCCATTTCTGGTTAGAAAAACAGGTAGTTTCATTTGAAATACCAAAGCTGATGGTCACTTCCGGTATAACCGGAAGTACGATTTCGATGAGAATATTTTAGCATGATTTTCTCCTTTGAAAAACGGCTGTGTGCCAAATTTCAGAAATCTTTTCCTCATAGAAGCCGAGAAACGTCTAATGCCCGGATTATTATAACCTTGTATTGGCCTCTTCGTTTTCTTTGATTCCAGAATGACCGGGAACCCAGATTGAAGAGAACAAAGGATTATTTCCTTTGGTTTCCAATGGCAAGGCATTCCATGACTAGGTGAATAGAATTTCCTTTCTCGTTCACAAAGAATCTACACTCTTCAGTGACCGGTGAACCCTTTCTCACAAGATGCTCCCTGAGGCGACAATGTCCTGTGAGGAAGCCGGCGAGGAAGTGTAGTTGGTTCTTACTGAGATCCAGATAACTTTTTGATCTTACAGTTTCAAAGTTCCGAAGGAACTTTTGGAGTGATCCTTCTCTGGGAAATCCGCCAGTGTGTTTTCCCTTCGGTTTGTTACTCCTCCAGAAATGCTTTCTCATAGGTGCATTTTCTGTACCACAGAAAGGTTTTGTTCCAGTAAATGGCATTCATGCGACCTCTCTGGCAAGCATATTGGACTCTTCGTATTCTTTGATTCCAGAATGATCGGAAACCCAGATTGGAGAGACCCAATTTTTCATGCCTACCTCCTTGAGTTTTCTCCGGCACTCCCAAATCAACTTTGAGTCGATGACATATAGGAGCTCATTATTCTAGACCTTATACATATATTTAGAGCCAAAAGAACTATCTATGTATAAATTGGATTAGGTTTTTGAAAGCATTAGAACTACTTTTTCCACTCTGTCCAATTTGTTTTGACCATGTAATTGAATTGAGGACACATTTTCCGCGCGTTTCCTCATTTCTCTCTGCCCTGTCTTGCCCAGTTAAGAGATGGTTGGAATTTCAGCAATAGCAGAACAATTTATACTTTTTCTCAATAGGTAAGTATTATAATATTTATAATATCATTTACTGATATTATTTACCCTTACTGTTCAACTCAAATGAAAAGCAAACAAGCCTAATTATAAAAAAAACCTTTTGAAGACAAGCTTTTATAACAACTCTCATCCGCCATTTCGAAGCCGCCATCTTGAATTCCTCAATTTAGGAGAATCGTAATTTCCAACCCAGAAAACCCCCATATACCATTTTTGAATAGAATAGGATCATAATTACAAAACTCGTCCGCCATATTGTGGCCGCCATCTTGAATTTCCCAATTTTGACAAAAGTATCATCATTTCGAACCCAAATACACCCAGATACTAATTTTGAATGGAATCGGATCATAATTACAAAACTCATCCGCCATTTTGTTTTTTTCTATAAAAAATATTTCATGATGCATTGTCACCAGAATTAGGTACACCTACAAAATTTCAAATCAATCGGACGATTAGAAATGTGTCATATTTAATTTGAAAGATTTGATTACAGAGAGACAGACACACACACAGACAGACAGACACCGGGACAGGTGAAACTAAATAAAAGCTTATAAAAAGCAATTCATAGTTTGTATACTCCATTCACTTTTATAAAGTATCCCGGTTGGTCATGGTTTGGGTTTATCAAGTTCTTTCACTTAAAACGGACTCAGGTTGGCACTCGTGAAAGTCAAATAATTCTGAGCGACGTTGCCAAGGCTAATTCTAGTTAGTCTTTCTCAACATTGTAAATATGACACAGGATTCGTAGTACTACTACATTTTTATACTGGAGTATTTCGAGTTGTGCAAAAATGTATTTAAATGTCTTCTGTAGGCTTATTTGTTGAGAATTTTGAGAAATGATAGTGCCATTGTTCTTTTATAAGTTTTTCTGACGGGTTATTCGAATACTTTTATTCTTTTTTCGAATGAACTATCACAAAGTAACGGACTATTCTGTCCATTATTTTTCAGTTAAATTTCAACAATCGATTCTTGATTTGCGTAAAGGAAAATAGCCACCTAACTGAATCTCCCAACCATGTTTATAAACGTGAAATATTTTCAGTATTAACAGAGAAAAAAGTTTCTTCAACATTCGCCAGCTCTTTCGAATTATTGAATTCACATAATATTTTCTCAAATTCATTATTTTCCTAAAGTAAATAAACATTTGATGAATACGTAATTACTATGACATATATGAACGTTGAGAAAAATAATACACGGTGAAATGTGTCACAATTTTATGACCAAACAGGATACTTTATAAAAGTGAATGGAGTATACTATATAATCTATCCAAAACTCGCCTCCGCTCAATTCAAATGGGATAATTTTTTTTTCTAATAAACTTATTAATCTATGGTATCTTCATTTTATTCTGGGATATTCAAAAATCAGAAAAAATAAGAGAATTTTCTCTGTTCCACCAGGTGTTCGATTCTTGAGAGTAGAAATCGCACCCACGTATAGTTGTTTTCCCGACTTTTTGTTGTAAAATAGCATTAATGCGGGTTCTGCAAGTTCTTTGGAAACCCCTCAAGCGAGATAATTGTATTATCTCTGAATTGCTAATATGGATTTATATTCTTTTCCATTTAGGTTTTTTCTTGCTTCGTTCTAATTTTTATTTTATCTCCAGGTTAGGAGAATATCGATGTCAACTAGCACTGATGAAATCACAGGGAAGCCTCAGCTGTGGCTGCTTCAAAGGAACTGTAGTGAATCTTGTGAACCTGGATGTATAGTGATAGGAGAAAGGACAAAGCTCCATTCATGCATAACGTGTTGTGATGAACATAATTTTTGTAACTCGGGTAGTTCAGCAGATGTAATTCATCTTTCATTCTCAGTTTTAGAATGTGTACTGATTCATATCATTTACAAAATTTTTTCAGATTTGATTTCGAAAAAATGAAAACACTTTTGGAATATAATATTAAAAGTAAGGAATAATGCCAGCCTCAGAATTCACCACTCCTCTTCTTATTAATTTTTCCGTCGACCATAGAATAAAAGCTCATTTTAACGCACTCGAAATCATTCATTAATGACCCCTATTAATAGTGGAGTGCCTGGAGCATTCAAGCTCGGATTAGAGTTATAGTGAATGAATAAATACGATCGATGTGGGATATTGTTTTTTAAACTATAAATTGCAATGTTTACCCAAAACATTTTTGTGCACTCCATTTTTTCATTGTTCAAACAAATTATTATAAAAAATTAATGTTTGACCATATATTTTCAATTAAAAACAATAATTTTTTTTATTTATATGTTAAATCTTACCTGAGTAGACATAAAGGAACATTTTTCAAAGATACCTGTGTATAAAAATGGCAGTGGGGATCTCGAACAGGTAGAAAAACGTGGAGGGGAGAGCGGAGCGACAGCTGCTATGTACACTGGAATTTCTCGGCCAGTTTAATTATAAATGAAACGTACTCTATTGTGTACATTTAAAAAAATAAGGTAATTAATTACGACTAATGAAAAGATAAAAAATCATGAGTACAAAATCTGTTTACTTAAATAAATTACATTGTTGTCTACATCAAATGATTTCTTCTATTTCATCTATCTGTATAATAGGTGAAGTATTGGAACAACTGTTTCCGCTGCATTAAATGAAACGTTTGCAATGATATACGTAACCATTATGTAAGATATTTAAAAAATAATTATCATAGTAACACATATGTGGTATTTGATGGGAATAGAAAAGATAGTATTAAATCAGCCGAACAAAATGGTGCATTAAAAAATAAATGTGCAGATATTGAATTTAATGAACATATGCCTTTAAAAATTGCTCAAGATAACTTTTTGACAAATAGTAAAAATAAAATTCGCTTGAAAGTTGAGAGTTAAATTAGCTGACAACAATATTTTTACATGCCCAGCGGCATTGGTAGAAAAAGATCGTGAAATATATTTTCTAAAACCATCCCGAGGCAAAGTTTAACAGAAGATATTTTCATCGAAATGTTTCGAAAAATTATTACCAAATTGTAAAGAATACATTCTTTTTTCACATGCCTTTACGGGTTGTGACACTACTTCTGCGTATTTCGATAGAGGAAAAATTAAGTTTGCCAAAAATTTTGAGAAACGGATTGATTTATACGACTCAGTAATAGTATATTCTAAAACTAGTTGCAGAATGGGCTCCTATTCCAATACGAATGTGAAATTCGAAAACGAGCGACGAAGGAGCGAGTTTTCGAACGCATTATTGTTGGAATAGCATTCTGCAACGAGTATTAGACGATATTTTCTCTATTTCAGTCGGATTTCGTGAAATACTGTTGAAATTCAATGAAAAACTCATCCTAGTGACTTTTGTATTGTATCTTGGCAGTTGGTGACTGTTACGAAATTGACATTCCCAAATTGAAGTGTGTTGAAAATTGATATGAGCGGAAGCCAGTGCTGACAACCAAAAAACGAAAAATATAACTGAAAACAATGCTGTAATGAGTTCATTACAGCACTGTTTTTAGTACTGTAATGAACTCATTACGATACTGAAATAGAGAAAAGTATTTAAAAATATCAATGAAGACCCCAATAGTATACAGGGTCTTTCACGAGGAACCTCACCCATATTTATACGGGAAACTACTGAACGTATTTTCATGAAATTCAGCACTTATAAGTATTTCACGATGCTGATGAAATCTAAAATATTTTCAAGGCATGAGCACCTCCGGTTTTTCCGGAAATGAAGTCAACTTCCGTTTTTCAAATTAGAACACCATTTTTTTATTGCAGAAATGGATTCCTTAGAAAATTTCAAGTTATTTTGATGTAACATTTTTCAGTTTTGGTTGGAAAATTCTCTCTGAGCGGGAAAATTCGAAAAAAAAATCGAAAATAGAGCTCCGCTGAAACAAGAATAACTTCGAGGTTTTTGGATGGAAAATTTTCATTTTTGGGATTTTTCAAGATGTAAAATTGATGTATCCACTTTAAAAATCGAAATTGCGATTCATGATACAGGGGGTGAAAAAATCGCTTTCAAAGTTAGGGATGACAAAATCGTGAAAAATCAATTTTTTCAAACAAGAACCCCATTTTTTCATGGCAGATATTGAATCTACGTTAAAAAATTATGTGAGTGCATGCATCACACCCTTGCCCTAAAGTGGATATTTTCTGAGTTATTCACAAAAAACTGTTTTTCGTCTTGAATTTTCAGCTATTTCTTTTCCCTTCACGCCAAAAAGATGAAATTTTCAGGAACTGTTACTTAAACCACGTTTTAGATTTTACTACCCTTATATGCAAGAGAAAAAAGTTACAGCTTGTTCCTAAATAGATGGCGAATTTGGATTCGAATTTGTATCGGAAACCTCTTTATTTCAACTAATCGGCCATCGGTTTTCTCTCCAGTGATAAATAAATAATTCCTTATGAACCATATGCAAAAACTAACCATGTTTTACATTCTTTTTTTTATTACATCTGCCAAATTCCTCTTTATTCAGAAGCATGTAATTAATGATATCTATCATTAAAAAAAAAGAATGTAAAACATGGTGAGTTTTTGCATATGGTTCATAAGGAATTATTTATTTATCACTGGAGAGAAAACCGATGGCCGATTAGTTGAAATAAAGAGGTTTCCGATACAAATTCGAATCCAAATTCGCCATCTATTTAGGAACAACCTGTAACTTTTTTCTCTTGCATATTAGGGTAGTAAAATCTAAAACATGGTTTGAGTAACAGTTCCTGAAAATTTCATCTTTTTGGCGTGAAGGGAAAAAAAATAGCTGAAAATTCAAGACGAAAAACAGTTTTTTGTGAATAACTCAGAAAATATCCACTTTAGGGCAAAGGTGTGATGCATACACTCACATTATTTTTTAACGTAAATTCAATATCTGCCATAAAAAAATGGGGTTCTAATTTGAAAAAATTGATTTTTCACGATTTTGTCATCCCTAACTTGGAGAGCGATTTTTCCACCCCCTGTATAATGAATGGCGATTGCGATTTTCAAAGTGGATACATCAATCTTACATCTTAAAAAATCCCAAAAATGAAAATTTTCCATTTAAAAACCTCGAAGTTATTCTTGTTTCAGCGGAGCTCTATTTTCGATTTTTTTTTCGAATTTTCCCGCTCAGAGAGAATTTTCCAACCAAAACTGAAAAATGTTACATCAAAATGACTTGAAATTTTCTAAGGAATCTATTTCTGCAATAAAAAAATGGTGTTCTAATTTGAAAAACGGAAGTTGACGTCATTTCCGGAAAAACCGGAGGTGCTCATGCCTTAAAAATATTTTAGATTTCATCAGCATCGTGAAATACTTATAAGTGCTGAATTTCATGAAAATACGTTCAGTAGTTTCCCGTATAAATATGGGTGAGGTTCCTCGTGAAAGACCCTGTATTGCAAGCAGATGTAGCATGTATTTTGAGTTTATATGGCGCTCCGTCTCAAACTCATGATTCAAATACATCAAGGTTCAATTCTTTCATAAAAGCAACAGCCAAAAATACGAGTGTTCTTTTGTTATCACTGCCTCCAACAACTGATGCAGCAATTGAGCACCTTAAAAGAGTGTACCTACAAATTCAGGTATGGCTAGGAAATGAAGTAATTATTGAAAATTGGGGATGGAAGTATTCCAATAACATGAACAAGGTGGGCAAAATTGGTGCTACATGAACTAAAACTTTTTAACCCGAGGAGATAGAGAAAAATGAATGGCACCTTATAGTCCTCTTTCTTCGAGAAACTGTTAATGCCATCAACTGCATTCCTCTATCTTCTTTCGTTTCCGAGTTATAGGCCGAAATTGCAATTTGGGCAATTTCAACTTTGGTCATTATCTCCGTTTCTGTTTATGCTAGGATGTTGAAATAAAAACATTATACAGGCACTTTTCTGATAGCAATCCAGTGGCGTACTCTGATTTTTTCTAAGAGGTTTATTTGCCGAGTTATAACAAAAAGTTTTAGTTCATGTAGCACCAATTTTGCCCACCCTGTACATCATATCAATGAATCAATTACCTGCTCCGGATAATTTATTGCAAATGTTATTTTGTAATTGCACAAAAGGATGTGGAGCTGCGTGTGGATGCAGAAAAAATGGTTTATACTTCAATGTAGCATATTTACAGTGCAGCGGAAATAGTTGATATGATATATTGTTTATTCTGATTACTCCTAGGGTCCTAGGTCTCCTGAGGAGACCCCTCTGAAATTACAAGCTTCGAAGCTTGTAACTTGTGCCGAGTTCGGAGTAAGCAGTTGTGTTCTGTGTAGGCTTTGTTACTGTGTCCTTACGCCACCTTAGGCACAGCACTGTTAATTTTTGACCCAACAGTGAAAATGGTGGCTCCTACCGAGACTAGAAAATTTCTTTCCTAGCTCGGGATTGACTTCGGACTTGCAGGGTCCTAATCCAATGCTTCACCTATTATACAGATAGATAAAGTTGAAGAAAATATTTGATGTAGACAACAATGTAATTTATTTAAATGAACAGATTTTGTACTCATAATTTTTTTTTCATTAGTCGTAATTAACTACCTTATTTTTTGAATGTACACAATAGAGTACGTTTCATTTATAATTAAACTGACCGAGAAATTTCATTGTACATAGCAGCTATCGCTCCGCTCTCCCCTACACAGGTATCTTTGAAAAATGTTCCTATTCAGGTAAGATTTAACATATAAATAAAAAAATTACTGTTTCAAGTGAAAATATATGGTCAAACATCAATTTTTTATAATAATTTGTTTAAACAATGAAAAAATGGAATGCACAAAAAAATTTTGGGTAAACATTGCAATTTATAGTTTAAGAAACAATATCCCACATCGATCATATTAATTCATTCACTATAACTCCAATCCGAGGTTTTACCGTTTTGAATGCTCCATGCACTCCACTATAATTCATGATTTCTTGTGTTAATGCATGATTATCATGGCAACCGAACATGAAATATTCAGTCGGAGCATAGATGCATCTATGTCGGAGCATAGATGCATCTATGTCGGAGCACTATCGAGCTGTCAAATCTAATTATTCGCTTTCGATCAGAATCTGATTTTACCAATTACGCTATTTTACATAAAGAATATCGAAGAAAATATCCCTTTGACACCGCTAGATGTGGGAAAAACTGCTAAAGCAGCAACTTTGAGTATGCTAGGTACCTGGAAAGAGCCGACATTTATGGGAAAACCTAGGAAGAACTTCGATCTTGGTGCAAGGGAAAGAACGTTCTGAAATTTTCGGTAACGGTTTTGTTGGTATACTTTAGGTGTATTGCAGAAAAAGGGCACTAAGCCAATTTATGGTTAAAGTATTCGATGCTGAAGCCAACATTGATATAAGCAGATACCACAAACTGTTGATCGAAAAAGAACATGTGGAAGAGTTCATAGCGAATGCTCCTAATAGTATTTTGTTGATGTCTAAGGTAAAAATAAAACTCAATTGAATCGTTAATCCAACTTATTCTCATGAAAAAAATGTGAACTATTCAGAATGTCACAACATGTCCTATATTCCATCCATGAATTTCTCGAAAACTTCTATAGGGAGCATAAATATTAATATATAGAAATGAACACAGAAATATACATTATGTCAAATTCGTCTACTACGCAAAAAAAAATCTTTTTGAATCCAGAGTTTATTTTCAATTCATGATGAGGTCGACGGAAAAATCTTGTAATCAACTCGTTTACTAATCTAGCGATTAATGGTCTCGAACATTAACGCGCTCGCTCCGCTCACGCTTTAAAAAATTTCGACCATTAATCGCTGTCATTAATAAACTAGTTGATTAAACAACTATTATGAGCTATAAGGATTAAAATTTCTCACCCGAGAAAAATAACCGTCTTCCGTGAACTGGTTTTTGCAAAATTATTAGAATATGAATATTTTGAGTGAACCAGATATTTATTTATTTGTTTATTTATTAACGGTACTAACACTATACAGAGAGATAAAATTAATCTGATACTAAAAAATACAAATAATATATTTCAATAATTACAATTGTAAGGCGCACAAACCCAAAAATATCATCAGAATGAGACAAAAAATAACTACAAACTTATCAGAGTAGATACATCTCTAAGATTGGTGGATGTCTCGACTTCGTTGGATATTTAGGTAATCGATATCGGAAAAAAAGTCAAATTACTTTATTGAAGTTATCCTAGCTTTCGTTCAGTTTCTGAACTTCCTCAGGGACTATAATAAATGAAACGTACCTATACTCCAATCTGTTGTTAATTACATGGTTGCAATGATTTTCTTCTTCCTGTGCGGTGCCTTTCGTTGGCCGAACGTAGGCCTAATGGCCCATTGTTCATATCGCTTTGTGTAATACTGGAGAGACTCAGACCCGAAGGCAAGCTGACAAGAATGCCCCGAGCCGACAAGGAGAAGTCTCTCTCACCATAGAAATGGGAGGTGTAGGATTCCCTAGGTGTGTTAACCTCAGTGTAGATAAGTCGTCGCACGTGAACAGTATATGCTCCGTCGTTTCATCCGCGTTCTTGCACCAACAGCACAGGAAACATTCAGTTAGACCCATTCTTTTCCAATGTTTGTTAAACAGATGGCCAGTTAGAGCACCAGTCACCAAAGACAATTGCTTCCTCTCGAGAATCAAGAGCTTTTTGACCTCCGAAGAAGGCCCCTTGATATGGAGTCTCGACTGCCTGAGGTCCGTTCTCGTGCTCCACTCAGAGGAGAATTTCTTATCAATCCATCTCTTGAAGAGGTTTTTGATATATGTATGACAGATAGGAAGCGCGGGTTCCGGTCCAGTAAACTTCGAGCGAGCCCCTTCTTTGGCTAAGTAATCTGCTTTCATGTTACCAGAGATAGACGCATGCGCCGGGCACCAGACAACATTGAGAGTGTTATGTGGGCCAAGCTGGCGCAGGGCCTTTCTGCATTCGTATACCAAGTTTGAGGTTACTTTTATATCAGAGAGGGGCTTCAGTGTGCCCTGACTGTCGCAACATATGTATATGTGTTTCCCTGAGTATCCTCTGTGGATACTCTCCACCGCACATGCGAGGACGGCATATAGCTCTGCCTGTGCTATTGATCAGTCTTTTCCTAGAGGAATGGACCACTTTGTTCTTGCTCCAACAATCCCAGCACCGGCACCGGTGTTGCAAACCGAGCCGTCGGTGTGGTTGCAATGATACTCACTTTCAATTCGTAATTTATATAGGACGGTACCATTTTAAGAATGTTACTGACCATAATACTATCTAGGAGCATAGAATAACTGGAGGGAATGCTTCATACGCTCGACAGATCATTTTGAACTGCCAATAACGGCGGAAGTAAGAGTTTCGTGTGATGCCCGATAGATAACGCTGAGATCCTTTATTCAGTAACATGTCAGATATTTCCTTCTATGGCGCTACAATTGCAAAGAATATAATGTGGCTGTCATTGTTATTGATACATTTATGCTTCTTTTTAATTGAAAATGGCCATAAATCATAATGCCGGGTTTCCACCAAGCGGACAGAACAAAAACAAAACACGAACTCGGTCCGTTTATGACAGTCCGCGAACTGTTCTAGAACTTGTGGATTGTTTTCCGGACTCGAAAGTCCGCGAATTGCGTTTTTACGGACACAAACAGAGTCCCATCCAATGTCGGTAAACTTCAAAGGATTTACGAGTTCTAGGACTGTTTGTCAGCTTGGTGTAAACGCCCAGTTTGTTTTTATTCACGTTGTTGCGATCTAGTGGTAGTTTGATTCGGTGCGTGAAGGGAAGAAGTCGTAATGTTTATTACAACTTGATCGAAGTTCACCTCCTATACTCATATCATCTCCTCTGAGATCTTGTAACAGTTTAGACGTCACATTTCCTCCTTTTTGCCTTAAGGATGGCCTAATCCAAAACCGGCGTTTAGTTTTGTTCTTTTTAATAATGTAAAATGTAACTGCCAGCAAAAATAAATCCTCGTCGTCTTGTTTTCTCTAGTTTGCAGCGCGCCACATTCTCACAACTACACGTCCGGTGTAAACTGAATGAAACTTAAACAAAACACGAACAGTTTTCATTCATTTCTGTCCGCTACTGGTGTAAACAGAAAGTCCGTTGGGAACCCCAACAGTCTTCGAACATTTTCCAAACAAAACTGTTCAAAATTTCTGTTCGAACGGACAGTTCGTGTTTTGTTTTGACCTGTCCGCTTGGTGGAAACCCGGCATAACATAGACAATATTGATGACATAAAATCGCTTCATTCTAATCAACTTTTTATGCGCAATTTTATGGGAAGTCTGTGATCGGTAATAAATTTGTCAAAACAATATCCTTATCGGAAAAAGCGAACATTCAGGTGAGTATTACTATTATTATACGGGAAGACTGAGGTCTTATCTGTTCTCGTGTATTATACGCAGAATTGTATGGTACCCCGTTTACATTTCCTCTGTTAACACTTAGATTCGGAGCGGGAAACAGTTTTTTCTTCCTATTTTCAATCTGATCCTTGTAGCCATTTCTTTACACGTGCTATATGCATTATATTGTCGGATTTACGAAAAAAAGTATGTATTGCTTTCTTTCAAAAGAATATATATTATGATATAGTAATAAATGGGACCTAATAAGTAATAACAACGAATAACCACTAAAGATAATTTATTTTGTCCACGACTTCCCTATAATCCTTACATTTCGAAGGATCTTTGAGAAACTTAATGATAGTCATCATTCACCGGTGAATAATGGCAGTGAATAATGATTCATTAATCACTGCTGAATTGCACTTCTGAAAATTTTTAATGCGTCAGGATTCGAACCCGAGACGCCCTTTTTCCACGACGGAAAAATGACTGCCAACCACCAAGCCATCAGCGCAATGACAATTAAGAGAAAAAATAACCACTTAATGTTTTCTTCTATGATTCCCATTCAGTTTGACAAGCTGAAAAATATTCAAACCGTCTGTTTTCATTGAGCCTCCCATAAATTGTAATTCTGAAGATGGATCTATATAGGTCCGAAACATGTCCTTAGATTTGAACAATAAAGTGTGGAGTAAGATTTTGTGTTATTCTAATATTTATTTAATTGTAATTCTTCTCGAAGATACCTGAATTACAGAGTCATGAAGATATGTTGTGTACTCCACCAGAAATAAGTCAGGCTGCAAGAAATACTGCATTACATCTATTGCCGGAAAAATCCACTCATTTTCGGAGTTAGTTTTACTGGCTTATTTTTCGAAAATATCAGCTACCTATATAAACAAACAACCCTATGGGGCCATTATTCCATGCTCAAGAATACTCTGAACATAAATGAAGGCAACAATATTGGAAATTATGAAAAACTGCGTTCACATTTGAAAAGGAAATCAGAAGGAAGAAAGCTAGAGTTTAATTCCTGAAGCATGCGATCGAAAATTTCTTGTGATGAAGGTGAAACACTAGCTTGCATACATTTGTATTTCATTTTCATCAGAGCGAAAGTATGGAAATGAATCGATGTCAACTGAACTTTTTGACGTTTATCGAGATTTTGCATTATTCAGTGCGAACACAGAAAATGTTATGTCAACGCTTAGGATAACTATTTTCGTTGTTGAAAATGCAGATTAAATCGAATTTTACCTAGGAAGTCGTGGACAAAGTATAGTATTCTATTCGCACATAATTACTATTATTCATTTGGGTGAATTCCCCCTCGTGAATAATAGTCATCATTATGTGCTCATCGAATAATATACTATTATTAAGGATAGCCATGTTGTAGGAAGAAACGACGTTGTCGCCATCTCGTGACCTTGCGGCGAACTGACAAGTTCGGACGTTTTTGGCAGTTCATTTTCGTAGGGGAGCCTTCTCTCCAGTTATTCTATGCTCCTAGATACTATGGCGTGTCACTCGTGTCAGTGTCACCTCTAAACATGATTTTATGTGTTTCTGGCCAACGATAACAACAATTTTCAGATAATTCTCAAAAAAAAAATTTTTCCCCTTCTTAGTGAATCAACAAAGTTCTTTTCATAAAAGTTCAAAAAAGAACGTAGATCAATATTAATTAATGTTGTTATTCAGTGAGGTTAGGGAACTCAACAGCGCCGACTCACCAGACTTCTATGTACATCTCATGGGTTCTATCATCTTATCAATCAGGATAAACAATATATCATCATCAATCCTCAGCCAGTTGGTTCGATGTACTCAGTTATATTTTGTTTACCAGTTCTTCGTTTTTTTAACAAATCTATAATATTACAGAAGATGTCGCTGACAGCACTATAGTCTGTGTTAATGTTAATGTAGTTGTCACACATATATTAATTTCTTCTACTGATTCTAAGAAAAGCCTTTTTTTTAATATTCTATACTTTATGTATATATTGATGTCAATATATATAGCCAAGATCCCTCACAACACCTATACGCTCTGAGAGATAACCCTCAATAAAAAAAGTTGAGGGCAATGGACTCTGAACTAATAATAATAAAGCTTATTATTATTATTATTATTATTTTTTAAACGTCCGTGTGGGGGGAAAACCCTTTATGGGCACCGAGAGGGTCCGCACTCTCGGTAGTGTGAGAATCCAAGATCTTGTTTGGTTACTCACTAAAAACCCCTCACACTTAAATGGAGGAGTTCTTCATCCTGCCCTAGTAGCGTCCCTTAACAAAAGAGATGAGCTGCAAGTGGCTTCTAGAGTTCATGAGACCTGATGATATGAAGTGACCCGAGCAACACTGCTTTTTGCATTCTGTACGCCAATACCTCGGCCAGTGGTCTACAGGCCGGGATAATCTTCAATTCATCTACGTAGTTGGCTCTCATTCCACCGAGACATCCTATGATCAGTACGACCATCCTAATTTTATGACCTGGGTATAAAGTTCCAAGCTCGAATATAAGATCTTTGTATTTTTGCCTCTTCTGTTGTTCCTTCATCACAACATTATTTTCAGCAGGGGAGGAGAATTCCACGACAAATAACCCCTTCAGCTCCTTGTCCAGCAGTAGTATGTCTGGCTTAACAGCATTGATCTGTCGTGTTGTTGAGACAGGATAGTTCCAGCATATCCGAGCTCTTTTGTTCTGGACCACCGCTTCAATCTCCAGAGGCACATATGGTAGCACCGGTTCTTTGTCTATCCCATACGCGGCTCTCAGATGGAAGTATAGAATTCGGAGTGCCGCGTTGTGTCTCTCTACATACCCCGATGGAGCATGGACTCTGCAGGCGGCAAGGATGTGCATAATCGTTTCCTGTTGCCCATGGCAAGCCCTGCAAGTTGTTGGGGTGTCCATTTTCATGATGTTCTTTTTATACCATCTCGTATTCAGTACTCCATCTTGACACGCCATCACAAATCCTTGTGTCTCTGACTTAAGGCTAGCTGACTTTAGGAAGGCGAAAGACAATTCTTCAGACAGGTCCTGGTCTTTTAAACTCCTGAAATATATGGAGTGCAAGGTCTTACTCATATGATGTTCGAGTAATGTATCTGACTGAGACTTTCGGATGAGTCTTGCTAGGCTTCTTTGGTCCGCTTGAGTGATTGGTGCTCCAGCGAGCTCAGGATTGATCGATACGCCGGTTATGCTGAGCTTATCCAGGGCCCTTTGTGCAGCTCGGAATAGGAAGGCTCCATGGTTCGCAATTTCATGCTGAGCGACAAATTTCAGAAGCGGATCTTCACTTCTTAAAATCCTTACTGCCATTTCCAATGTTTGTTGATAGTGTTGATATTCCAAACATTGCAATCCTCTACCCCCCTGGCTTCGGGGAAGGTATATCCTCTGTATTGAGCTGTTGGGATGTAGGCTACGATTCATGTTCATCGTTTTCCTTGTTAACCTATCAAGATCGAGGAGCTCGTTTACCGTCCAGTTCACCACTCCGAAAGAGTAGGTGAGAATCGGGATGGCTAGCATATTTGTAGCAGATACTTTATTCTTTCCTGACAGTTGCGATTTCCAAATGTCTCTCAGCTTCTTTTTGTAGCTGGCTGTTAAGTCTCCCTTTATCTGGGTTGTCTCCAGTACACCCCTCTGTTTCATCCCAAGAAACTTGTAAGTTTCTCCGTCTTCGAGATGTCGCAAAGTCATTCCATCTTCCAGTAGAATATCTTCTCCTGCATCTTCAGCTTTTCCCCTGCGCAGATGAAATACAGCACACTTGTTCAAACCGAATGACATTCCTATGGCTGAGGTGTAGTCTGAAACGATATTCAGTAGTTGCTGTAGTGCGGACTCGGAGGGAGCGTAGAGCTTCAAGTCGTCCACGTATAAGAGATGAGAGATCAGGTGGTTCCTTCTGCCTGGTGGTCCGGCCTTGTATCCTATTTTGCTCTCCCCCAACTCAATTGTTAGTGGTATGAGTGTTATGCAGAATAATAGCGGGCTTAGCGAATCTCCCTGAAAAACTCCTCTCCTGTATCTCACCCATCCCGTATATACGGTTCGACCCTCTGCTCGGATGGCAAACTTCGTTTTCCACAGCGCTATGATGTTTTCTATTGCGTGGATGATGTTAGGATGGACTTTCAGCATTTTTAATAGCAGTATTATCAGTTCGTGCGGCGAGGTGTCATATGCTTTCGCGTAGTCCAACCATGATGTGCATAGGCGGATTTAGGGGGGGGGCACGGGGGCACGTGCCCCCCCCCCAGACGGTAGTATACTCTATATTTTACTTTATAGATACATACTTGTTATTCTTGACTTTTTGCCCATCCGCGCCTTGTGCCCCCCGCAGGCCCTTGTGCCCCCCCCTGGAAAAAATTCTAGATCCGCCCCTGATGATGTGTGCAGGTCGCGCTTGTAGTACCTGGCGTCTAGACATGAGCAAGTTGTCCTTGCATCCTTGCACTCCTTTCTTTGCTCCCCTCTGTTCGTAGATACTTTTCCACACTGGTCCAATGACCCTCAGTATTTGATCTTGAATTACACTTGTGAGGATCTTATACAGTATATTGAGGCAAGTGATTGGGCGATAGTTCTTGGGTTGCCCTAAATCACCTGATTTTGGTATCAGCACTGTTCTACCCTCCACCAACCATGACGGAATCGGCTCACGGCGAGTCAGCATCCCGCTGAATAATCTTGCCAGGTGTTGATGTGTAGCTGGAAAACTCTTCCACCAGTAGTTTTGAATACCGTCCAGTCCAGGTGCTGTGAAATCACGCTTGTTCTTAAGGGCTTGTCTAAAATCTTCGGTTGATATTTCAGAAAGTTCATCGTTCTGCTGTTGGTTTTGATCACACATCTGCTGGAATCTGAGAAGTGCTGGAGTATCCCTGATTTCATACAGGCTTTTCCAAAATTCTTCGACCTCCTGCGGTGATGGTGGGTTCTGTGCCTTTTGTTGTTGGGACTGAAATAGTTTCGATGGTTCTGCGGTGAAGGTGTTGTTATCTTCAATCCATTTTTACCTTTTTATTAGTTTCTTCCGCGCTGCAGCAAGTGATCTTATTTTATCTACAGCTTTCTGCTTCAGTAGATGGACTGTGGGCAAGTCTACTGTATGATGTATGGGTAGTATTGGGTAGTATTATTATCATTATAATGTCTGAAATGGATCTAAGCGACATAAAAAGTTTCGGGTCATCGGCGAACAAAAGAAATTTAACGTATCGGATTGCGGAACCAATATCATTGATAAATATAAGGAATAACAACGGTCCCAGATGACCACCGTGAGGTACTCCTGATGTTGCAATTACAGGAAAGGAGAGTGTTCCATTTATTTTCACAAACTCTGTTAGTGAGATAAAAGACCAGCCATTGATGAAGCCGATCGTGAAAACCAAAGTTTTTGGGCTATTTTTCCAGAATGGGATGGGAAACAGTGTCGAACGCCTTAGAAAAATCCGTATAGACAACCTCTACCTTGTAACGGGCAATTTCGAACATTACCCGCGCGAACATGCGCAAGGGTGGCCAATATAGAATCCAGCGCAAATGTCGAATTAGCAGATCTCGATTCATTATTATTCGGTTTGATGTTCGTGCTCCTCGAAATAAATAAACTGCTGAAAAGAAGTTTTCTCAACCACTAGAGTGGGATTTCGAATTATTTCATTTCAAGACAGGAGAATCTGTTCAGTGGTGTGAAATCACCATATTTCAATTTTTCGGATTTTACAGATAATAAGGTAACCGAGGTACTTGACATTAAAGTAGTTTCTTAAAATGAATATTTTAGCGCTACGAGGGCGATAACTCTGTGGAAGTACCAGTTCAATTGTTCGTCGATAGTACTTACGACTTCCCAATTCAACAATACTGCAAAGATATGTAGTATTCGAGAAAAATGACTGACATACGTCTTGAAGGTCGCAGAATGATTGGAATGATAAGAATTAGATTTTGTCATTTTGCTACGAAATCCAAAATGCAACAATTTTAGTTCTGAATGTGTGACCTGGTAGTTTGATATCAACTTAGCAGAGCACGACTTTTTCTTCAATGCAAAATCGAGAAATTTTTTCCTCTGCTGTTGAATAATGAACAGAATCTACTTCTCTCTCCTAGACAGATTTCAACAATACTGCAAAGATAGTATTCGAGAAAAATGTGTGACATACGTCTTGAAGGTCGCAGAATGATTGGAATCATAAGAATTAGATTTTGTCATTCTGCTACGAAATCCAAAATGCAACAATTTTAGTTCTGAATGTGTGACCTGGTAGTTTGATATCAACTTAGCAGAGCACGAATTTTTCTTCAATGCAAAATCGCGAAATTTTTCCTTCCACTGTTGAATAATGAACAGAATCTACCTCCCTCTTCTTGACAGATTTCAACAATACTGCAAAGATAGTATTCGAGAAAAATGCCTGACATAAGTCTTGAAGGTCGAAGAATGATTGGAATGATAAGAATTAGATTTTGTCATTTTGCTACGAAATCCAAAATGCAACAATTTTAGTTCTGAATGTGTGACCTGGTAGTTTGATATCAACTTAGCAGAGCACGAATTTTTTTCAATGCAATATCGCGAATTTTTTCCCTCCGCTGTTGAATAATGAACAGAATCTACTTCTCTCTTCTAGACAGATTTCATTAATACTGCGAAGTAAGTATTCGAGAAAAATGCCCGACATATAAGTCTTGAAGGTCGAAGAATGATTGGAATGATAAGAATTAGATTTTGTCATTTTGCTACGAAATCCAAAATGCAACAATTTAGGTTCTGAATGTGTGACCTGATGGTAGATTGATATCAACTTAGCAGAGCACGACTTTTTCTTCAATGCAAAATCGCGAAATTTTTTCCTCCGCTGTTGAATAATGAACAGAATCTACTTCTCTCTCCTAGACAGATTTCAACAATACTGCAAAGATAGTATTCGAGAAAAATGTGTGACATACGTCTTGAAGGTCGCAGAATGATTGGAATCATAAGAATTAGATTTTGTCATTCTGCTACGAAATCCAAAATGCAACAATTTTAGTTCTGAATGTGTGACCTGGTAGTTTGATATCAACTTAGCAGAGCACGAATTTTTCTTCAATGCAAAATCGCGAAATTTTTCCTTCCACTGTTGAATAATGAACAGAATCTACCTCCCTCTTCTTGACAGATTTCAACAATACTGCAAAGATAGTATTCGAGAAAAATGCCTGACATAAGTCTTGAAGGTCGCAGAATGATTGGAATGATAAGAATTAGATTTTGTCATTTTGCTACGAAATCCAAAATGCAACAATTTTAGTTCTGAATGTGTGACCTGGTAGTTTGATATCAACTTAGCAGAGCACGAATTTTTTTCAATGCAATATCGCGAATTTTTTCCTCTGCTGTTGAATAATGAACAGAATCTACTTCTCTCTCCTAGACAGATTTCAACAATACTGCAAAGATAGTATTCGAGAAAAATGTGTGACATACGTCTTGAAGGTCGCAGAATGATTGGAATCATAAGAATTAGATTTTGTCATTCTGCTACGAAATCCAAAATGCAACAATTTTAGTTCTGAATGTGTGACCTGGTAGTTTGATATCAACTTAGCAGAGCACGACTTTTTCTTCAATGCAAAATCGCGAAATTTTTTCCTCCGCTGTTGAATAATGAACAGAATCTACTTCTCTCTCCTAGACAGATTTCAACAATACTGCAAAGATAGTATTCGAGAAAAATGTGTGACATACGTCTTGAAGGTCGCAGAATGATTGGAATCATAAGAATTAGATTTTGTCATTCTGCTACGAAATCCAAAATGCAACAATTTTAGTTCTGAATGTGTGACCTGGTAGTTTGATATCAACTTAGCATAGCACGACTTTTTCTTCAATGCAAAATCGCTAAATTTTTTCCTCCGCTGTTGAATAATGAACAGAATCTACTTCTCTCTCCTAGACAGATTTCAACAATACTGCAAAGATAGTATTCGAGAAAAATGGGTGACATACGTCTTGAAGGTCGCAGAATGATTGGAATCATAAGAATTAGATTTTGTCATTTTGCTACGAAATCCAAAATGCAACAATTTTAGTTCTGAATGTGTGACCTGGTAGTTTGATATCAACTTAGCAGAGCACGAATTTTTCTTCAATGCAAAATCACGAAATTTTTCCTTCCACTGTTGAATAATGAACAGAATCTACCTCCCTCTTCTTGACAGATTTCAACAATACTGCAAAGATAGTATTCGAGAAAAATGTGTGACATACGTCTTGAAGGTCGCAGAATGATTGGAATCATAAGAATTAGATTTTGTCATTCTGCTACGAAATCCAAAATGCAACAATTTTAGTTCTGAATGTGTGACCTGGTAGTTTGATATCAACTTAGCAGAGCACGAATTTTTCTTCAATGCAAAATCGCGAAATTTTTCCTTCCACTGTTGAATAATGAACAGAATCTACCTCCCTCTTCTTGACAGATTTCAACAATACTGCAAAGATAGTATTCGAGAAAAATGCCTGACATAAGTCTTGAAGGTCGAAGAATGATTGGAATGATAAGAATTAGATTTTGTCATTTTGCTACGAAATCCAAAATGCAACAATTTTAGTTCTGAATGTGTGACCTGGTAGTTTGATATCAACTTAGCAGAGCACGAATTTTTTTCAATGCAATATCGCGAATTTTTTCCCTCCGCTGTTGAATAATGAACAGAATCTACTTCTCTCTTCTAGACAGATTTCATTAATACTGCGAAGTAAGTATTCAAGAAAAATGCCCGACATATAAGTCTTGAAGGTCGAAGAATGATTGGAATGATAAGAATTAGATTTTGTCATTTTGCTACGAAATCCAAAATGCAACAATTTAGGTTCTGAATGTGTGACCTGATGGTAGATTGATATCAACTTAGCAGAGCACGACTTTTTCTTCAATGCAAAATCGCGAAATTTTTTCCTCCGCTGTTGAATAATGAACAGAATCTACTTCTCTCTCCTAGACAGATTTCAACAATACTGCAAAGATAGTATTCGAGAAAAATGTGTGACATACGTCTTGAAGGTCGCAGAATGATTGGAATCATAAGAATTAGATTTTGTCATTCTGCTACGAAATCCAAAATGCAACAATTTTAGTTCTGAATGTGTGACCTGGTAGTTTGATATCAACTTAGCAGAGCACGAATTTTTCTTCAATGCAAAATCGCGAAATTTTTCCTTCCACTGTTGAATAATGAACAGAATCTACCTCCCTCTTCTTGACAGATTTCAACAATACTGCAAAGATAGTATTCGAGAAAAATGCCTGACATAAGTCTTGAAGGTCGAAGAATGATTGGAATGATAAGAATTAGATTTTGTCATTTTGCTACGAAATCCAAAATGCAACAATTTTAGTTCTGAATGTGTGACCTGGTAGTTTGATATCAACTTAGCAGAGCACGAATTTTTTTCAATGCAATATCGCGAATTTTTTCCCTCCGCTGTTGAATAATGAACAGAATCTACTTCTCTCTTCTAGACAGATTTCATTAATACTGCGAAGTAAGTATTCGAGAAAAATGCCCGACATATAAGTCTTGAAGGTCGAAGAATGATTGGAATGATAAGAATTAGATTTTGTCATTTTGCTACGAAATCCAAAATGCAACAATTTAGGTTCTGAATGTGTGACCTGATGGTAGATTGATATCAACTTAGCAGAGCACGAAGTTTTTTTCATGCCAAATCGCGAAATTTTTCCTCCGCTGTTGAATAATGAATAAAAATCTACCTATCTCTTCCGGACAGATTTATACAATACTGCAAAGATAGTATTCGAGAAAAATACGCGACATACGTCTTGAAAGCCGCAGAATGTTCGAAACCATAAGGATTAGATTTTGTCATTTTGCTACGAAATCCAAAAAACAACAAGTTGGATTTTGAATGTGTGACCTGGTAGTTTGATATCAACTTAGCAGAGAACGAAATATATTTTTTTCATGCAATTTCCCTCCGAAATGGAAAATGCTTACCTACTTATTGCTGCCGTTGAGTTTTGGGAGCGAAATTGAAAATGGTTTTTATAAAATAATGCATTGTCTCCACTTAGGGCCAATATTATAAAGGACAACCGAGGGTTCAACCGTTGCGTCAACAACCAAATTCCTCACTAAAAATACGGAATCTTCTAGTTGGCGCACGGTTCAACTGCCGGTTCTCCTTTCATAAAACCGGCATTTAAAGTGATACACAAACAGTACAAACACAAGGTATAACCCACGAATTTTCGAATGTATTCCTTGACTGTTTAGAAAACACAAGCACTTCAAAGACACCAATAAATTATTTTCACACACTTCACGTCACTACATAATGTGGAACTGAGTAAACGCTCGCGCCCTGTATGTCCACTCTACAAAATTTGCGAAGGAACTAAATCGGAACGACGCACGTTCCAGCGTATTCCTTAAAAACTTGATTGATGACTAAACGTTTACATAATTCAAATGAGTCTCGTTCAATTCTTTATATGGGGGACGGTCAAAAATTTCAGATTTTCCGATACTATTCAATAATATTGAGGGTCTGATTTATATTTAATTTCAAAACCAGTTTTTCACATATCGGAGCAAAGGTTTGGGTTTTTTTTTTTAATGTGGAGTAAGTTTTCCAAATTATGATACACCTATAGTTGAGAAAGGTGGTGTTCTTTATTTCTAGTACGACTGGATACACAAATGTATATATAAACACAATAGTATATTCTAAAACTAGTTGCAGAATGGGCTCCTATTCCAATGAGTATTGGAATTGCATTCTGCAACGAGTATTAGACGATATTTTCTCTACTTCAGTCAAATTTTGTGAAATTCAATTGAAAAATTCAAATTATAGGTCCTAGTGACTTTCATATTGTATCTTGGCAGTTGGTATGCATGTTAGGAAATACGAAAATTGACATTTCTAAAGTGACGTCTGCTGGAATTTGATAGGATCGGAAGTCATTGCTGACAACCACAAAACGAAAAATGTAACTGAAAACGATGCTGTAATGAATTCATTACAGCACTGTTTTTAGGACTGTAACGAACTCATTACGATACTGAAATAGAGAAACATAATTACGGTGTAGAAAAATGATTCGATCATATGCGATAATCTGTAGTGATCAGATGATGTGAAGGTCCCAAGTTTTGAAGATTGTAATTTGTCCTAGTGGAGCGATTAATTACTGTTATCAAATGATATTGACAAGAACGCACCTCAAGAGTTGATATCATGAGCCAAAGCACAACAGATTTCTTTTAACAACGACAAAACTCGTTGCAACTCACGTTTCCGTTATTTACATAAAAATAAACTAGTGAGTCAACCCATTGACACACAACTTCTCACAAAGGCACGTTGTGAGTCGATGTAGGTAGCAGAATGGCATATATAATAAAATGTAACTTCTCACACAGGCAAGTTACTGGTTATTATATTCCCAATACAACTTATGGGCATGTAACTTCACACACAGGCAAGTTATTACAGTACTTCGATAGTCAAAATTCTATAAGCAAGCAACTCCTCACTCAGGCACGTCGCAAGCTTCTAGAAACTCAAAACAGCCTGGTGATTGGTAACTTCTCACACAGGCACGTCACAAATCACCAGACTCAAACTGAACATCGATGTTATACAACTTCTCAGTTCTCACACAGGCCTGTTGCAAATCACCGAATGGCTTGTAACTTCTCACACAGGCACGTTACAAGCCTTTCGACTATGACTGTATAAACTGAACATATTAGTCACTCAATTTTAATGTGCTCGGACTCATGTACAACCTACAAACATGAATAAATTCTCGTCCTATCAAACACTGGCGGCTTTTATATCAATACAAATGTCATCATTCATCATTATTCAACAAAAGCCGTGTTATAATAATTATAAAAAAAACATAGTTTTGAATGTGTTTGCCATGATTGAAACACTCCACACGTATTTCTTTGTTCACTACCTAAATAACGCTCATAGGCGAATACATTCAAAAGTTTTATTCAGGAATTAAGTCAATAATACCAAGTAAATACAACTCCTACCTTTATTCCCAATTGAAATAATCACAACACAGAATGTTTATAAATTCAAAGAAGAAACAATTTACAATGACAAAGAGAACAGTAATTACTCGCGAATGAATACCCCAAAACGTTCATTCTCTCCTCAGCGAACTGTTTTCCCCCTCCAAAACTCGAAACTCTGACGACACGACATGACACATGGATGCCGGTTCCATTTTTTTTGGCGCTCGGCAATAATCAACTCCTAACAAAAAAAACTTAAATTTTTATGCCTTTCCTTGTTTATGAATTTCAAAAGAATTACGTTTCTGCGTGTCTGCACAGATCCATACACATCCAGATAAAAGAAACGCGATAAATATCATAATAATTAATTTATAATAATTATAAATTTTTAATAATTGGTCATTTCTTAATCTCTATTTTTGTTTTTGACGTGTCTTATACTTACATGAATATATGTCTGAAAGGATGAATGAATATAATATAATTACTCTAGAGATTGAAGAAAATAAAAGTTTTATTATGTAACAGGTAAATAAAATTCAATTCATGTTTTATTATGTGAATTTCATCGTCCCGTATCTTTGAATTTACCGACAATCTGAAATGTATCTGCACAAAAGTCACTATCTCCTCAAAAACGGCGGTTAGATAATCTCCTTATTTTTACATTTCTTTCCATCCTGTAACCTCGAATTAATTAATCTATCGATGGCAAGACTCCAATTGAAAGAATTTTTTCAATCTATTTTTTGGGTAGTATTCCTGGATAGATGCACTATCAATTTCAATTATTTATGGATTGGATATTTCTGAACACCTTACTCAAAAATCATATTCTGTTCATTTTTCTCCAAGTCCATCTTTACTTGATCTAATTATGAATCAACCGAATACCGAATTAAGAAAAAACATGCCTGTTCCATTGAGATTCTGAATAGAAAGGGAATAACTCCTTATGTTTTCAGTATTTATTTCAAAACAAATTCATATGAGTCAAGTGCTTGATTCGGAGTCACAAGAGGGCTGAAATTTAATCCATTAATATCGTTTTATTCAATTAAATTTCGACAAAGGTATTCAAAGTGGCCATCATGAGCTTCATTCAATACATGCTCTTCACCTTGTGATGAATTATCGCTTGTCTTATCTCAGGAGTTTTTCATTTAGCTATTCAAGGCCGTAGCCAGTAGGGTGTCCGGACCGAGGGGCGAAAAGGTACCTCAAATTTGTACAATGACTTCCCATTTTGGGAAGTCATTGAAGGATTTCCCTAGGACTTCCCAAGACTTCTCAAGACTTCCCATGACTTCCCATGAATTCTCTTGACTTCCCATGACTTCCCAATGACTTCCCATGACTTCCTGTGATTTCCAATAACTTCCCACGATTCTCTGTGAATTTCTAGGACTCCATATGGTTATAACTTTAAGTAATTTTGATTAAATCCGTTAATCTTTTTATATTTGATTATATTTGAAGAATCAGGGATTTCAAAGTAATGAATATGAATGAATAAAATATAAAACAGTCGGTGTTCTTTATGATCGGTAGGAAGTGATTGCTAACAATAAATAAATCATTTGTTTGATTCAAAACTAATTGAAATCCAATGCAATTCATCAAAATTAACTCGCTTAACATTTAGAATCATAACAGTACAATCTTTTAATAACATAGTAGGGATTTCATAGCAATTGTATCTAGATACATTCTTTGAGAAACTATAAGAATTAAACGATCTTCCCAAATGAATTAACTTTTTCAAATCATTCAAAACTTCGAATTTCAATGATTCATTATAACTGTTTAATTCATTTAGCTACTGGTCATTTGCTTGATAGATATAGACAATCTGAATAACTTGATGTTACGAAGAAAAATAAGTATTGAAGGTTATTGGGATTCTAGTTGGGATGTGAAGTTAACTTTCGGGTATAAAGTTGATTGAAACATAGTTTTTCAGTTTATATTTTATTGCAACGAAAAATATATGAAATATGAAAAAAATTGAACAGAAGGAACTTAATATTCTTGAATATTTGCTTTATCTTCTCCAAGTCAGCTCTTTTCAACAAATAATGTTGGTTTTTATTGTTCTGGAGGGCCAAGGGCCCATAAAATATAAATGGTCCCTTGACATTAGTAATCTTCGGTACTCTGGAGAAAATGAATATTTGGAAAACATAATCCTTAATTTGTTTTTTGATCTGTCCAATGAACCATTGCCTAATTGGATCATTATAGTAGACAGCGTAAAACTTATCGATTTCAATCTTCAGGGTATCTATTTTTATATAAGTACTAGCTGACCCCGCGAACTCCGTTCCGCCTTTGTTATACCACGTTCCCATTAGGTTAGGTAGAGGGTTGAAAATTTAAGGTTGTATGTACACTGCGCAAAAAAATTAACGCACATTATGGAAATCTCAAATTTATTCTACAACTGAAGGTGTTCTCAATGATAATTATTTTTATCAGAATTATGCATGCATATGTTATCCACTTTCAACGTTTTTCTTCAATACAGATGTTTTCTCCCAGCAGGAATAAAAAAAAATTATATTATCAGATTTTGAATGTATTGGCTCCATTCTAAAATCAGTTGTTCTCGATCAATTCTAGTGATCAATAGTTTTTCTTTCGTTTGATTTTCTACACTCGATCGATATGCAACGCGAAACACGCAATTTGACCCAAGAGGAATGTGCCCAAGCGCTAATTTTGCGAGAAGAAGGGTGGACATACACAAGAATTGCAGAAAGGTTTGGAGTTTCCCATACAAGTGTGTCCAGAATGTTGCAGCGATTCAGGGAGACAGGTATGAATGTCCGAAGACCAGGACAGGGTAGACCACGGGTAACAACTG
The DNA here is from genome assembly GCA_951802165.1 of Adalia decempunctata. Lineage (NCBI taxonomy): Eukaryota > Metazoa > Arthropoda > Insecta > Coleoptera > Coccinellidae > Adalia > Adalia decempunctata. The sequence goes on along the minus strand of OX637701.1, from coordinate 35,921,459 downwards.
CCATTCAAGAACGTTACTTGAGAGTTTCTTCGTTGATACAACGGTTTGCAACCGCTCGCCTCCTTCAAAATCAGCTTGAGCAAACTCATGAGGTGCAAATTAGCACTCAGACAATAAGAAATCGCCTCAGAGAATATGATTTTCGCGGCAAGAGGCCCAGCTTTTACCCCAGCCCATCGAAGGGCGCGTTTGGATTTTGCGAGAGAGCATATCCATTGGGAAGAGGCCGATTGGGAAAGAGTTCTCTTCACAGATGAGTCTAGATTCTGCCTCTGCCATTGTGATCGACGTTCCCTTGTATACAGACGTCCACATGAAAGATATGCTCAGTGCAATTTCCTGAATACTACTGGTTTCGGGGGAGGATCGATTATGGTATGAGGTGGAATATCTTTGACTACTCGCACAGATCTAGAGGTCATTGATAATGGAGCTATGAATGCTGATAAGTATATAAGGAATATTCTTGAAGAGCATGTAGTGCCATTTCAAAATCAAATCAAATCAAAATTTATTCACAAATTGTTAGTACAGAAAGCTTACAATTAATAGTCAAAGAAATATATAACAGATTAAAAATTCGTGAAATAATAATTTCATTGCGCTAAATCCTTTCGGACCAGAATTCTTCAATAGAATAGAAGGCCCTCGATACCAGAAAATCGCGTAAGCGACGTCTGAACCTGGTTGTCTCCTTGAATTCCGTGCTAAGGTGATTATACAGCTTTATTGCTAAGTAGTTGGTAGCCTTTTGAGCGTGCTTTATCCTGTGATATGGAACACATAGATCTTTCCTTCCACGTGTAGCATACTCATGGAATTCCCCACATTTCAAATATTTCTGTTTATTCCTGTGAACATATAATAGACAAACCCATATTAACTGACAATAAAAGGTAAGTATTCCAAATTTTTTGAAATATTCCCTACGGGAGGTGGTGTTACTAATTCCTGCTAATACAGGACAGTTTTGGGCATCTGAAATTTTCAATTTTATATCTCTCAGGGTTGCAAAAGTAGGTTTGAGATCTTTCGGTATTTTCTATGGCACCGTCAGAAACACTAATTCGGCCCAAAACTCCCCACTCCATAGAGTTATGACGACATGTAATGCCCTTTGTGTGAACGTTGATATTTTTCAAGATCCATTGGTAAGGTTGAAGAAAACTGTCAGGATCAACCTTGAGGCCTCGGATCGATAATTTCATGATTTAATGTAAGCCTGTTTTGTTCATTTTTTCGGGTTGGTATTTTTATGTTATTTTGCCTTAGATTGTAGGTTCTTGATATTTTGTGCATGTATGATTTAGGAATTTCCTTTTGTTTGAAATAGTTTGTATATATGTGAATAATGTTTCTGGGCGAATGCCTGTATGTATTCCAATGTGAAATAAATAAATAAATAAATAAATAAATAAATAAATAAATAAATACCCTTATTGCCCTCTTCTGTTTCAGAAATATAAGGTTTCCTTCAGGCTCATTCCCCCAGATGATGAGGGCGTACGACATAGAGCTGTGGAAAAGAGCATAGTATGTGTTGATTAAAATCTGTTCGTTAGTCACGTTTTTCAATCTGTATAGGAGGTATATTGTAGATGATAGTTTTTTTAATAAATTATCTATGTGCCTGTCGAATTTAAAATTTTCTTGAAATTCCACTCCCAAAAAATTTGCACTTTTGATGTCGTGTGCTGTTTCTGTCCTCATACGAATTTCCAAAATATTGGTTTTATCCAAATTCAACAGGAGACCATTTGAGTGGAACCATGATTGTGCACCCTTTAGGGTATCTGCGGTGTTTGTTCTATCTGGATGTTTGTATTTATTCATAAATGTGGTATCATCAGTATAGTTGCATACATGATCACATGACATATTGTTGGGAAGATCATTTATGTATAATATAAACAGCAACGGACCCAGTATAGAGCCATGAGGTACGCCTTTTAATATCGTCATCCACGATGTTCTCACATTATTTACCCGCACCTGTTGCTGCCTACCCTCCAAAAAAGAAGCCAACAATTGGAGTGCTGGACCTCGTATTCCAAAATACTCGAGTTTTTGCAGGAGTATCTGGTGAGAAACACTATCGAACGCTTTCGAAAGGTCGCACAAAATCAACTCCACCCTACTTCCTTCATCTAAACCCTCCGTTATTTTCTCAATCATTTTTATTAATGCTGTGATGGTGGATTTGTTGACTCTATAACCATGTTGTTTATCAGTCAGAAGATTGAATTTTTCAAAATAGTTCACCAGTCTTTTCTTTATCAGAGTTTCAATGATTTTAGAAATTGCAGGAAGAATTTGCCCCATATATCGGTGACAATTTCATTTTTATGGACGATAATGCCAGACCCAATCGTGCGCGCATCGTTCAGGAGTACCTTGAAGAGGTTGAAGTCTCTCGAATGGAATGGCCAGCAAGGAGTCCAGATCTCAATCCGATTTAGCAGGTTTGGGACAACCTCAATAGAAGGCTGAGAAGTTCAGAAAATCATCCAGCTACTCTTAATGACTTAGGAATCCAACTCGGAGAAATCTGGGAAGGATTAGATCAGAACATTTTAAGATCACTCATTTTGAGTATGAACCGTCATAGCCGAGCTGTAATTAAAGCAAGGGGTAGAAATACCAAGTATTAAATCACTTATCAGCATTTCAGTATTTTGAAAATTGTTCATTTCTCTTCTTTCACATAAGATTCGGTGAAATCCTGATTTTTTCTTCCATTTAATGTGTCTTGTTCCGTTCAAAACCTTCCCGAGAGAACATTGAAGTGGAACGTTGGTCCTCTTATAACAAAACTAAAGATCGTCCTAAGTAAAGACTACATCTAGTTAAGAATCAGACCAACAATTCCCTCTCGTAGTCCTGGACGACGATATATGGCATACCTCTCATACTCTCCTTACTGTACTCCATTCACTTTTATAAAGTATCGCGGTTTGCCATGCAATTCTGACACATTTCACCGCGTATATTTTGAAATTAAATGTTATGTTATAGTCATTCTTCTGTCAGATACAGACGCAACCGTTTCTACATAAACACCGTAGTAATTACGTATTTATCAAAATGACCTGGCGAATGTTGAAGAAACTTTCTTCCCTGTTATTACTAGAACTATTTCACGTATACAGGATGTTTGGTAATTCGACGTGAACCTTGAAAAGGGATATACTAGACGTCATTTGCAGTGAATTGCGTCGGGTAAAGCATGGTCCGAAAATCTATGGTTACGAAGATATGGCGATTTTTCAACTTTTTTGAAATTTTCTGCTTCGTTATCGAAAATAATTAATTTTGTGAAAACTACTCGACTCTAAATATTCAATGAATATTTTTTTGAAAGCTGAGGAGATGGTCCTCATTTCTTGCGGAAAAGTATTCACTAAAAATTCAGATAACCCGAGATATACAGGGTCATAAATGGCTGCACCTGTGTTCCTCATAAAATCTTGATAAAACAATTGAGAATTACTCGAAAAAAGTATTACGAACTTGGTGTACAAATGTGAGGAAAAACTTCCCTGTTTCATCAGCTTTCCAAAAAGGTACATATGTCAATAATTCCTTCATGCAATCTAAAAATATGGCCGAAAAACCAAGCAGACAACCGACTTTTTCGAGTCATTTAGTGATCGAACCATAACCCGCTTACGGCTTACGAATCACGCCGAGTGAAATAAAGGATAATAGGATATCTGAATGACTCGAAAAAGTCTGTTGTCTGCTTGGTTTTCCGGCCATATTTTTAGATTGCATGAAGGAATTATTGACATTTGTACCTTTTTGAAAAGCTGATGAAACAGGGAAGTTTTTCCTCACATTTGTACACCAAGTTCATCATACTTTTATCGAGTAATTCCTAACTGTTGTATCAAGTTTTTATGAGGAAATCAGGTGCAGCCATTAATGACCCTGTATATCTCGGGTTATCTGAATTTTTAGTGAACACTTTTACGCAAGAAATGAGGACCATCTCCTCAGATTTGAAAAAATATTTATTGAATATTTAGAGTCGAATAGTTTTTACAAAATTAATTATTTTCGATAACGAAGCAGAAAATTTCAAAAAAGTTGAAAAATCGCGATATCTTCGTAACCATATGTTTTCGGACCATACTTCACTCGACTCAATTCACTGCAAATGACGTCTAGTATATCCCTTTTCAAGGTTCACGTCGAATTACCAAACACCCTGTATAAACATGGTTGGAAGATTCAGTTATGGTATTTTCTTATACGGAAATCAAGAACTGTTGAAATTTTACTGAAAAATAAGGACAGAATAGTCCGCTACTCTGTGATAGTTCATTTACCCGACAGAAAAACTTCTGAACAGAACCTACGGAATTCCCCACTTTTCGAAATTCTCAAGAAATAAGCCCACAGACGACAATTAAATACCTCTTTGCGCAACTTGAAATACACCAGTATGAAAATGTAGTACCTAGTACTACGAATTCTGTGCCTCACTTCAACCTTGAAAAACCCTTTTTCAAAGTTAGAAAAGAGTAAACAGAAAGTAGCCTTGGCAACGTCGCTCAGAGTTATTTGACTTTCACGATTGCCAACCTCAGTTAGTCCTAAGTAAAAGAACTTCATAAACCTAAACCATGGCCAACCTTGATACATTATAGAATTGAATGGGGTATAGGGACTCCGAGCTTTATGAACAGACATGATTCGTTCAGAAAATATTAATTTTTCCCCCAAAATGTTTTTGTTTTTATACAACTCCTGTTGTCCAAATCTGAATTTTCAAGAATGAGGAATTGCCGTAGGGAATTGAAGCAAATTGATAAAATGAGACACTTGAAACTTCGAATCCTGTGTCACAGTTAAACCTCAAAAGAACTCACCCCATTCACAAAGTTAAAAAAAAATAAATTGAAAGTAGCCTTGGCAACGTCGCTCAGAAATATTTGACTTTCACGATTGCCAACATGCGTCCGTTTTGAGTAAAAGAACTTGATAAACCTAAACCATGGCTAACCGGAAGACTTTATAAAATTGAATGGAGTATAGTGAATTCCAATAATTTCAATGCGTTGTTGAAGCGTTATTATTTCATGGCTTAGTTTCTACTTGTCAAATGTCAAAAATGGCAGCTTCAATAGTGACATCTACCAAAATAGCGGACTATTCAAAATACAACCTCTTATTGAAAAAGCCCTTAGGTACATTCTTTATAGTTCAATGTTGATATTTTCTTAACTTCATGTTCATGTTGTCATATGACTTTCTATGTGCATTTCTATGCTCAAATGTGATATGCTGATGAGAATTATCCTTATCTCTCTCCAAATTATTTTATAAGTGCAGACATCTTCGTTTATAATCATCACGAAGGAACATAACCTAATTTGGCTAATTTTTCTTCAAATAATTTTGTTCTTATTAGGAGACACTTCATTGAACTAGCCATTGCAAGGAATAATATTTTACAGTTCACTAATCTGAAGAAATCCACGATCAAATCGTCAATTCATAATACAACGAATTCTAGAAATAACTTAATTCTAGTGCACACAGATGTTCCATATGCAAATCTGAATCGATCGAGAATCCTATTGAAATGCCAAATATTTGAGAAAATATATACAGGGTGAATAAGTGCCACCAACTTCAGGGGATCAATCTGCATGAAAAATAATGAGTTTGCTATATTATTTGTCCGCAAATGCTTTCTTTTCGAGATACGGCATCTCAAACTTTTTTTGAAATCGTGTTTCTCGTCTGAGTTTCGGTCTGGTTTAATGTTATTGTATTTGTTATTCATTGATGATGAATTAAAGATGAAATACGCGCTGAGGTGCTTTATTTTTTTGTGAAACAAACGGCACCTCGTACGAAAAAAAAAATCACTAGAGATTTCTTATACCAAACTGATCGAGGATTACAATAGTTATTTTCCTAAGAAGTGCGGAAAGTTATATTTTCCCGCACGAAACTGCCGTTGCCCGAACGACTCGAAGCGGAGTTCGGGTAAGAAGTTGAGAGCGGAAAAGACACTTTCCGCACGAGTAAGGAACAATATTTTTCTACAAGCTTTTACGATATCGATTTGATTTTAACACAATGATCAAATTCGATTTTATATATTCAAATAATTTCATGCTTATGACAAATGTTAATTCACATGTCGTTTCCATAGTGACGTCGTCGGTGGCGTTTGGTACATGGAGACATATCATAATTCAGTTTCTCTATTTCAGTATCGTAATGAGTTCATTACAGTACTATAAATAGTGCTGTACCTAATGAATTCATTACAGCATCGTTTTCAGTTACATTTTTCGTTTTGTGGTTGTCAACAATGACTTCCGATCCTATAAAATTCCAGCAGACGTCAATTTGAAAATGTCAATTTTCGTATTTCCTAACATTCACACCAACTGCCAAGATACAATATGAAAGTCACTAGGACCTATAATTTGAATTTTTTCATTGAATTTCACAAAATTTGAGTTGAATAGAGAAAATATCGTCTAATACTCGTTGCAGAATGCAATTCCAATACTCATTCGTTCGAAAACTCGCTCCTTCGTCGCTCGTTTTCAAATTTAGCATTCGTATTGGAATAGGAGCCCATTCTGCAACTAGTTTTAGAATATACTATTATTCTTTAATGAAAGCGTGCCGGAAAATTCCCTGCTATTACGTTCCCACACACTTTCCGTGCGGGAATCGAATAGCTGGGGTTTTTTCCGCACTGTTTGGCAAAGTGACTCTATACGAATTGAAATGCGTACGAAAAGGGTTGAAAGCGCACGTTTGTATTTTCCGTGCGGGAAAGATATAGCAGGTATTTTTCCTGCACGCTTTTATCAAAGACTATTCCACTCATTCCATTTGTGGTGAGGAATTTTCCGTAGCAACGATCGTTTCATCTCGACAAAATTTTTCAAGCCGGCAAAAATAACAAGTTGGTTTTTCAGCGATAAAATTTTTGACGTTTCTCGAATTCCAAGATAGCTTCGGAAATAAATATCATAGAGAAAACAAACAACGTCTATAGTGGTTTAGTCATCAATCTATGATGAATTCTAATTTGCCAAATAGCACAATACCCGTCAAATGTGATCATATCCGTATTTTCTCGTGGAATACTCATGCCGAATACCACTAAAGATGAAATTTAAGCAGGTAAAATTTCTCTCTTGTAATATTCATGTTTGTTGCTTTTCGGAAATTTCGCTCATGACATTTTTTCATTACATACAAATGTCATTCGCGAAATTTCCGAGCAACAAACTTTCATATTACAATCGAGAAATTTTGCCGGCAAAATTCCATCTCTAGTGGTATTACATATGAATAAAATGATATGTCTCAAGGACGTACCCAGCCTTTGAGCTAGGGAGGGGCAAAAAAAAATCAGAATAGAAATAATGAACTGATTTTCGTATATTGTTATCAATTCATGAGTTATCAATTCATGAGTTATCAATTCATGAGTTATCAAGGGATTTTTAAGCTCTAGAGTCATGAAGAAATGTTGTGTACTGCACCAGAAATAAGACAGGCTGCAAGAAATACTGCATTACATCCTTTGCCGGAAAAATCAAGGAATCTCAGCCTAAAAGCGTTTAATAATTTCATGGACTGAGAGAAGCTAATAAAATCCACTCATTTTCGGAGTAAGTTTTACTGGCATATTTTTCGAAAATATCAGCTACCTATATAAACAAACAACCCTATGGGAACTTTTTGACGTTTATCGAGATTTTGTATTATTCAGTGCGAACACAGAAAATGTTATGTCAACGCTTTTGATAACTATTTTCGTTGTTGAAAATGCAGATTAAATCGAATTTTACCTGGGAAGTCGTGGACAAAGTATAGTATTCTATTCGCACACAATTACTATTATGTGCTCATCGAATAATATACTATTACTTCAACAATTGCGAAATATTTTACTTTTTGTAACCAGTTGCGAGAAGTAAGACGTTTCAAAACGTCGATGAATTTTGAAAAGTGTCACTTTATATGTGAAAGTTAGAAAAAATAACATATTTCATTCGAAGGAGAAGTGGCACTCCTTTTCCTTATAAAATAATATACTATATTTTCGCACTTGTTAGGAAAATAAAAAATAACTATGACTTTGAAATATCTCAGAGGCGTACAATTTTTTTCATACGTAATATCACTAGGGATGGAATTTTGCCGGCAAAATTTCTCGATTGAAATATGAAAGTTTGTTGCTCGGAAATTTCGCGAATGACAATGTCATGAGCGAAATTTCCGAAAAGCAACAAACTTGAATATTACAAGAGATAAATTTTACCTGCTTAAATTTCATCTCGAGTGGAATTCGGCATGACTATTTCACGAGAAAATATGTCTTACAGTAATATGGTCACATTTAAGAAAGTCAAGGAAACAACGAATTATGGGAATGTTTGGAAATAATGAATTCGAACAAGTTTACATTAATTTTTGAAGTAAAAATTACAATTGTTAGAGTTGATTATTTGGGGATTGTTGCCATTTGATGAAAGATTTGATGCTTCTGATTCTGTTGAATGCTGATTTTGATTGGCGGCAGATTGATGATTGTCCGCTCTAAGATTTTGGATAAGATTCAAGTTATGTTCTGAATCAAGTTGTAAATATGGTTTTGAGAAGTGTGAACTCGAATGTCCCGTAATTTTGATAACCTCTCGTTCATTAACTCCTTTTTTGGCCAATGATGAAATGACTGATGCTCTATGGGAATGATTCGATATTTTGAACTTTTTGGTGCTCATTCCAATATTATCTGCAGATGTTGTTGTCCATTTCGATATCGAATTTATTCCTACAGGTATGTTTTTGTACCATATTCCTCTTGCCCAGTTTGGACGTGTAGTCAGAAAAAGTCTGTCAGTTGTTAAATTTGGATTTGTCGATCGTTTTCCATGAGTTTGAGGTATAAGCGAACAGGACATAAATTTTCTGTTTCTTTATTTTTCACTAGCCATTTACTATTTGTTAAATTTTTTGAACCACCCTGAGAAGTTTTCGAAAATATTGGGTTATATTCCACTCGACCAGTGAAGTTTTCCAGAAGATCATATTCTTTTTGAAAAAAATGAACTAAGCAATTAGCTGCCTCATTGCCACGCCAAGCTAATTCAAAGGAGCATAGGTATATGAAAAAATTTCTTCTGCAACCCATCTGGCGTGTCTTCATCGTAGCAGTTGACCATTCTCAAAAACTGTTCGGTCGAAAAAGCTTTTGAGCTTGATTTTCTTTTCTCGGGAAAAGTGCATTTTTCGCTTCGTATCCCTTGCCAAACGAGCTGATTTGAAAATTATACCTTGGAATGGATCGATCATTTTTTCATATTATTGGAAAAACATTTCTTGAATCATCTGTGCCGAGGTATTCCATATAGACTTCACAGAGGATTCTTTATAATCTTCTCCGTTTGTTTTCTTCATATTGAAAGCATAGTCCTCTAATATTTCTGCTAGCCTTTCTGGAGTCGTTATCCAACGTGTAGTTTCTCTTGATCTGAAATTCCGTGAATTGTTTCCACATAGATGCCCTAGTTTTTCTCGTATTGAGAGGCACCAGATTGGCAATTTCACAATGCATTTCTCCGGACGAAATATTTCCAAATCTATCTTGAAGGCTCATTTTTAGAATTCTTCAATCTACTATTTGACACGTATTGAGCTATTTGACAAATAATAATCGCGTTTTTGTCGTTGCCGCAGTACCGCCACGACCGATAAATATTGCGGATTTATTCCGGAACTACTCCAAAATCTGAAATCTAGGATGCCGTTTTGATCTACAAATTTTGGTCACGATTTTTAGTAGGGAGTCGTTACACCACGTGTTCTATGCATCTATGTTGTTACTATGGTTTCATGAGAATATTCATCGAATTTGTTTAGATTCGATGAATTTGACTCTACCTACAACATGAATCGAGAAAAGCTCAAATATCTCGGGAATTGCTGAATTTAGAAGCAACAGCATCTTAGAGTGCTATCACTATTTTTCTTCGCAGAATCCAACCCGATAATAAAAAATAGGGTTCTAATTTGAAAAACAGAAGTTATGGCCAATTTTCGATCACAGTTTTTGACACAAAGTTTGAAACACTAAGTGATGATATTCATGAAATTCAAAAGATGCATGACCTTTCCACATTCTACTACTTTGATTTTGTGATTACGGTTTACACTCAGGATGTTCAGAATAAGAAAAATTAACATGATATTGACTATAAATACTTTACTTTTTTTCAGGTTTTTTTTTCGATATTCTGAAAACTATTCGAATGAATACAATGGTTTTAACAGAAATGTATTCAGCATCGAATATTCAAGCATATCAGGAACGAAAAAAATTGAAAAAAAATTTTTTGAGCGAATTTATTTTCACTCCCTGTATAACCGCCTCTGGAAATACTTCAGGTCTGTAGAGAATGTCGAACAATATCATAATCCCAATTTTCAGATTTCAAATAAAGTCCAGTTCTCCAGAAACGTCTAATAGGCACTCGAACTTGGGACACCCTGTATATTTTTATTCACCTCATTCAGAATTTTTGTTTTAGCATTATCATTGTCGTCCCATTGAAAAAATCCCCACGAACTGCTTTTTTATTTTTTCACTTCGCCCCCCCCCCTCAGTAGATAAATAAAACCGCCACTGATCACATACGATTACCTGCAAACTGAATGGATTGGGAAAATTGTGATAGATATCAAGACAGAAACAAAACTTAACGATTGGATTTATTTAATATATGAAGAATTTTGTATGACATTGTAACTTCCAATATTTGTGAACAATGAATGTGCAAAATATGAAATGTAAATATTCCTACTGTTGTTTCAACAACCACAACTGTTATTTCCTCATCTGGGCAGACCTCATCATGTTCATAATGAGAGATTTTATGTCAGCAACATCCCATATATTTCGACTAATCTTCTCTTATTTCTTTTTATATGTGCTATGGAAAGCCTTTCCAATTATTAGCTCACTTACCTGTACACTCTTCAACAGCCTCATTCTAAAGATATTTATATCATTTGCTCAATTATTTGCCATATTAATTCGAAACATTAATGACAGAACAAAATATTAGTGTTATTTCGTACACCAACCTGAATTCTACAACTCAAAATATCACTGAACGGGCATTTCCAACCTAATTTCGAGTTTCCAAAGCCGCCCGGGATGTCAATAATTCTTGGATGGACTATATCATCTAAAGTACTGTGACGTGGAATCAGGAGCTTTGGTGTGTTCGTTCATCCAGTCATGCACTTTGTAAGTAGTTCATGTTGTAAGTTGTAAGATGTTCCTTAAAAGTATATTCGCATTCAAGAATCTAACGAAAAAAATTATTAGACAGTTGTGAAAAATTGGACAGCAGCTTTCAAAGCAATAGTCCATGATCCTGAATATTGAATTACTGAAATATTGGAATTTTTTCGCAAATGCAAAATATCATCTCGACCGAATTATCAGTAGAACAATATTTCGAACAGCAATATTTACGAAATTCCTAGTCGATGTTTGTCCGTTAACAAATTTAACCGAGGCATTCGAAATCCTACCCTGAAACTCATCAGCAAATTAATTTAAATAATTTCAACGGAAAATTGATTATCTTTGTAAATATTCAAATATGACAGTCTGCGTGAAGCAGGGAATAATCGATCCGCAAAAATGAAACCCTGGGATATGAACATCAAAGGGGCCCATACTGAATGAAACTACTGTTTCTACCTTTTAATGTGGCCTTGTTTTTTTTATGTTCCACTTAATTGCGAGCAGTGCAATCAAAAACTTAACTGGAACGGGAAGCGACCAGAATTTCACCAAAGGATTTCAAAGTATCTTATTTCGAAATATCGAAAAAAAAGTATTTATGAATATAATAAAAATGTCCTTTATGAAAGCAGATGGATATCCATTTATTTTAATCCCGCCAAATTTCCTAACCTAATGACTTCCATCCATTCATTTAATATGGTTCATTGTGATCGGCGTGAGTGAAAACAATGACGTTATTAGCGACGTTTTTGCCTTGACCAGAAAGACCGTGGTCGTCCTATGTGAAACGGCTGAAGGAACATTTGATCGTCGTAAGCGCTCAATATCTATTGTTAATAAGCCCCAATTATCAATTGTTAATTAACACAAATTTATGTCGATTTTGTTATCTAATTGTATCTAAGATATTTTTTCAATACTGGTACAAAGATAAAGATGTAATTTCAATTCGTCAATGATTACACATGTAAACTTATCAGTATCATCACCTATGCAATTGAAATAGATAAACGTCATTGTGAAAATAAAATGATTGGATCTTATATACCTATGACTAATTCACTCGTCAGATGAATTCATTGCAAGTGTTTCCTGTGTTTTATTCTATCAGAAAAATAAAGTAGAATGATAGCTGATCAATTGTTTCTTATGTTTTCTTTTCTGAAACTGATGCCATTTGTGGAGCTTGTAAGTACTGTAGGTACTAAGTTCACTTCATTTTGGGATAATTCATGAATGTTTCCATTCAAATCCGATTTCTAGAGCTTAGTATAACTGGTTCGAATAGGTGCTACCAATGAAAATAAGATTATTTCGAAAAATCTTTGAGAGTTTCAACAACCATTTATTTTTTTTTTCCTTTTATGTCATGTGGAACAATTTCACCATAGATGCGTCATAGATGCATGGAATACCTGGTGCAACGACTCCTTTCCAAAAATCGTGACCACAATTTGTAGATCAAAACGGCACTCTAGATTTCAATACTGGTGCTACTTCCGGAATATTTATCGGTCGTGGTGCTATTTTCTGTATGACATAGGTTATGTCATGTTTTTAGGAAGATGACAGATGTTTTCATTGTGTCGTAAATTCCATCAGAACATGAATTAATTTCGAATGTCATATCTGATTGTGGTTATGGAAGAAAAGCGCGACCCCTTTCGGAAAAAATGAAAACCAGGACAAAAACTTACATTTTAGATCGACAAGAAAGTCTCATACAAAATCTAATCAGTGCCGACAGGTATTCTATGCATCTATATTTCACCCAATCATGTCAACACTACACTGAGAATTTTTTGACAGTTCAAAAACCCATTTAAATTTTGTCACTTTGTGTCACATGTCAAAATTACAAATCATAGATTAAAGAATTATGTTACAAATGACATTGAGTGCAATTCTGCCCTCCTAATAAAGAAAGCAGTATCTTCACAAATGTTAGTTTCGAGATAATGCAGATTTTAGTAAACAAGGCTGGGCCACCATGAAAATATTTATCGATTATGGATTTTTTTAACTATGATGAACACTCATCTGCTTTCTAGATCTAGGCATCTAGGTATACTTATATTTGTACAGGGTGCCTTTAGAAAGATGAAATTCGAAGATGATGAAAATTGGAGATACTGCCTTCTTGTTTAGGTCGGCAGAATTATCAATCAATATAATAACACGATAGAGTTTGACAACTTCATTCTAAATAAATTTCAAACTGTCACGTTTTGGGAATGCCAATGTTCAAAATATAAATGCCTTAAGGTGGGCGTTCGATGTAGTGTGTTTTCATTTCAAGTTGCATTTGAAAATGGTTTCACTTTGAGACCTGAAATTTTGTGGGTAAACTAAGAAAAAGGATTGGAGTTCTTGATGAAATAATTTAATTCGATTTCATTCACTCTTATACTCAATGCTTCTATAAAAAAAGAGAAAAATGCCTAGGAATAAATTTATTCTTTGCTTAATTCATAGATACTCCTCAACGGTAACGAAACTCCAACACAGATGAGTCCTGCACATTTTTGTCCAGTGATTTTGTATAACGTAAGTATTCTTAATTTGAAATGAAGGACGTAATAATAGAGACATTTCAGAATAGCCGTTGGTGTGACTTCAGAAACAGACTGATCGAAGAAAACTACTGGAGGTTATATTCCAATGAAGCATGTTATAGATACGCAAACCCCATGAGATTCACAAAAAAACTCATAAGTGAAGTTTATTACTTTACTTGTGGGAACGTTACCTATCATCTACCAGTTTTATTGGTGAGTTCACATATTTGGATAATATTCAACTGCATATCAAAAAGCACAACCAGTTGTACGAAGCGTCCTCTTATGTAGATTTTCAGGCGTGGGTGGAAATTTTGTCACATTCCTATGCAAGGTGTCTCATTGGGTAAATGAACATTCGGTAACCTGAGCTAGAGCTTTCCTAGGGGAGTCCAAAAAACCGATATATGATATGTCTAATCAATTTCATAACCGATATACAGGGTGGTTTATGCATTCACCAAAAATTTCAATCCTTTATAACTTTTGAACCAACCAGTATAGTCGGTTGATACTGAAACGTATGATTCACTTCTACAGATCGATCGATTCCCAAAAAATTCCAGGTTCGTATTTGAAAAATATGGGACGTCTTTCAAGCTGAGATTCAACAACCTGTATATTGAAATTTTGGGATTTGATTGAAATATTTGAAAAGAGCAGAAAATTTTCAATGGGGTGCAGTAGATTTCATTGTCCCGCACGTCATTTTGCTCAAGGAGAGCTTCAGGGAAAGATTGAATATTGGAATTCCGCAGAATTCTCAAAAAAACAATACTCATCGAGAAAAATTCATTTGAAGTCAACAGAATTTTATTTACTGATGGAGCCACATTCACGAGGGCAGTCAGTCATACGAAATCCCAATACAAATTTTCAAAATACGTATGATGTGGCGTTTATAAAAATCTATTGATTCGTCCTACCAAGACAGCTCACGGGACTTTACTTAGATTTCCTCCAAAATCATCTTCCTGTATCACTCGAAGGTCAAAAACGCCACTCACTGGCCCAGAACCCTTCTGTGGTATAGGAAAATGCACCTATAAGAAGGAGTTTATACTGAAGGAGAAAACCTAAGGAGGAAAAACTTTGGCGGAATCTCCCAGGGATGGATTACTCCAAAAAGTTCCTCCGGAACTTTGAAACTGCTAGATCCAAGAAATATCTGGATCTCAGTAAAAACCAACTTCACCTACTCACTAGCTTTCTCACAGGACATTGTCGCCTAAAGAAGCATCTGTTGAGAATGGGTTTATCGGACACTGATGAGTGTAGATTCTGTGGGGAGGAGGAAGATACTCCTATTCACCTGGTTACGGAATGCTATGCCATTGCAAGCCAAAGAAAAGAGTGCTTTGGAAAAGAAACTTGTAGAAGTGGGGAGTTATCCTCCTTGAAGCCGTCCCAGATACTCGATTTCATCAAATCTCTGGAACTGGAAGGCGAGCTGTAGGAGGCGCGGTGGTAACAGCTCTGTCAGGGAGCACAATAGACCTTAAGGTCGCAGTGGACTGTAACCCCTTTTCACTATACCTATATACAGGGTGAGTCTTTGACTTGTACATATATTTTGAATGTAGATTCCTCTCATCAAACGAAATACTTTTTTCCCTTACCATTTTTCAAAATTCGGTTTCGTTTGAAAAATACAGGGTGTCAAATATCCATGAAATTAACACTATTTTTTCCATATATTCGGAACCGATATTTCGAATGAACTGAATTTTGGTTGATTGTTTACTCTCTTCATGGTGCATATTCCTCGATTGAAACTTATTCCATATTATTACAGCGTAGTCGAGTCATAAATTCATGCAAAAACACTATCAAATCACTTGGAAAAAATAAACGGTTCATATTTTCGAAAGAATCAACCATTTTAGATAATAAAAGTATTACTATATTTTTTCAATAAAACGCGTCGTTTCCGAGTTATTCCTAAATGTATACGAAGAAATTTTAGGAAAAAATCATGAATTTCATAAAAAATCTGAATGCTTCCCTGAATTAAATATCATCGAATATTATTTCTTCTCTGTTCTCTTAACAAATTAACAATGTTGTCAATGTTTATCAACTTTGTCAAGACTAAAATATCTATGATGGAAAAACGTTCGATGTAATAATTGAATTCCGGGAAGCATGAAATTACACAGTTTATAAGCACAGTTTCTATTGAAAATTTATTGTTACCGGTCCTTCAGGAAACTATCTATCGGAACAATATCCTCTTGGAATTTTTAATCGACACTACACGGTCTTCACATCACAATCATCACCTGTTTGCTTTATTCTCTGCAAGTAAATAAATCGAAGTCCATGTAGAAAGGTTATCGCGTCTAAGCGTCGTTCATTGTATCACAAACTGGCCTGTGATGGGACTCTGGAGACACAGAACAAACGGCTTGTCTTGCGTGGCGGCTACATCGCGACAGAAATTTAGATCGTAGCGCTATATCGGCGAGAATCAGAACTCGTTGGGCATTTCCAAAGAGCAATGCCTAGAAGCCTTCAGCGGAAAGTAAACAAAAATAGTACATATGCGATGGTTCTTCCATTAACGATAGGGGACGTACTGCTTTCTTGAGTTCTCCAATACCATTGTTGAAGAGAAAATCGGCAATCTGGCATCGTCTTCTGTAGAGTTCTGTGACATATATCACAGAGAAGATGGATTAGGTTAGGTCATTGACCTCGAATCATATCATTGATTAATGTAGTTAGGATAGGTTAGTGAGAAACCAATTTCTATGAGATCGTTTCAGGATATCGAGGAAAATATGAACAAATTAGTATTGTGAACTTATTTTGGTGGGAGAAATATGATTTTCCGATTGCAGAAATAATCGGACAAATGTTTTTGTTAGGAAATATCGTGTTTGTTACATTCTTATTCAAATAAGGTTAGTGCTTGAGTATTGTTTAATTGTATCAACCAGAACATCTAATAATCACCGCAATTTCAATCGAAAAATATAAACTTTGAGGTGTTTGCAGCAAATTGTTTCAGGCACGTATTAAGCCCAACTTTTTTTTCAAATGGCTATATCTCTTCAACAGAGCCGAATTCGGAAAAAATGGAAAATGAAAAAAAGGTTTCCTTTGGCCTCAAGAATCTACAGTTAAAATATACAGGGTGGCCATTTGAAAACGAAACAGACGAGATTACAGACGAAATAAATTTTTTCGATAGAAATGCTCGGACAGGTCGATTCCTGTTTTGAGGGGGACAACTTAAGATGTAGGTTACGGACGCATAGCGCTTCAACCCTTGCTACTACAACCCTCACCCCCAATTTTTGAATAGGGAAGATGGGGTGAGTGATACCTCATTTGAAAGGTATTTTTATACTGATTTCAGCACAGTGATTGTTTTTTCATTTAATGCATTAGTTCTCGAAATATTCTTAACTAAGTATTTGAAAATGAAGTGGTGTTTTCATGGCACTTGTAGTGTTATTTTGTGAAAAATCGACATTTTGATCTTCAAAACAACCATGACTGTGAGTTTTTGATAAATTATTTACTTTACTTTGAAAAGTCTTATTTCTTAGATCAATACTTCAAATCGTTCTGATACCGTACAGTTGGAGAATGATTTCAGTGAATAAAACAGCTAGTCGAACATCTGACCCTAGTAGCATTAACACGTACGGTATGACTTCATTTGCCCAGTGGTAGATGTTTTGCAATTTCAAATGCAAGTACGGAAATTTTGGTGTTTCGGAAGCACGAAATGTCAATTATTCGCAAAAAATTAATTTAAGTGATAAAATTAACTAACGCATGAATATTTCGAGAACTAATGCATAAAATGAAAAAACAATTACTGTGCTGAAATCAGTATAAAAATACCTTTGGATTGAGGTATCACTCACCCCATCTTCCCTGTTCAAAAATTGGGGGTGGGGGTTGTAGCAGCAAGGGTTGAAGTGCTATGCGTCCGTAACCTACATCTTAAGTTGTCCCCCTCGAAGCAGAAATCGACCTGTCCGAGCATTTCTATCGAAAAAATTTATTTCGTCTGTAATCTCGTCTGTTTCGTTTTCAAATGGCCACCCTGTATGTACAAGTCAAAAACTCACCCTGTATATAACTATCACTCGAAGGTACGGACATTGAAGGAATGCTTTTTCAGCATGATGGAGCTCCACCCCATTTCAGAGTACCTAATGGTCAGACAATTTTCAGATCAGAACTTTCCAAATATGTAGATATGTCTGGCCCGCTAGGTCACCAGATTTCAATCCTGTTGATTATTTCATTTGGGATTATTTGAAATGTTCAGTATATCCATCTGAAATAGGAAGTGGGGATATCCCCATGCAACGTATCGAAGTCGCCTGCAATGAAATACTTAATGCAGACATGATCAAAAAAAGTATCAGAAATATTTTGAAGTGGGTAAGAATGTGTATTGAACAAAATGGTGGTACTTTTGAGCACCTTCTGTAATTCACTTTAAGTTTTGATGTTTCTTTAGTTATTTTTTCATCTTTGTTGACTTCAAATAAAGAGAGAGAGAGAGAGAAAACGTTTTTTATTGACTCAAAGGCCAAGAGCCATCGACCATAGGTCCTTCAGCTCAGTACAATTATCAAACATTCTATTCTATACAACAAAAAAAAAGAACAACAACAACAATAGCATTCAAACGGTCGTATTATACACTCCTCTCATACTTTGGATCAGTGTTGCTGTGGGGAATTTCCTTCTCTTCTTGGCATGCTCCTCATCATGATAGAGCTGCATTACATCTGCAATGTTTTGCAGCCTGCTGTAGAATTTCTTGTTTAATTTTTTTAATCTGCTTGATATAGGTTCGATGTCTGTCAATGTGTACTGTTGGGTAGAATTTCAGTTAAAAAACTGAAGTGCGGTTCAATTTCACTGAATGAGAAATTTACCAAATTTCTGAATAGAAAAATAAGAGAGCTAATGGACTGTATATAATTATGATGTTTTATTGAAACCCAACACAAATGAAAGGATAAATGCACCCAAATTAACAATTGCAAGGTCTTACCTATTTCAGCAAAACGGCCAACCAGATCTCGTCGGTTACTCCTATTTCCATGAACAGAGTGATCGAGCTCGACAAACGAACATGGAATGAAGCTTATGACGTTAAAATCCGTTGCTAAAAATGTCAAAGTAGGAACACTTATCCTTGTGGTAGAATAATAACCACGCCACTGGTAACAGTACTTTTCGAACCAAATTCGCACAAACGAATGTTCTTGATTGAATGTAATTCGAATGAATCGAAATCACTAGAATTGTGAAACACAAGAAAAACTGAACTTTTCTAGATTCACGAAAGGAAACAGAATAAATTTATATTATCGGTAGCAGATATTGTATTCACGATTACGGCAATCAATGAACTGAATGAAAAATGAAATGAAACAAAATATACGACATATGCGTTTGTTTTCACAACTGACGCATCTACACATGGAATCTCCCTGGTATCGGAGAAATTAAATTAATTCCGAAATGAAAATGAAAAATTCACAAAAGTTTATTCAAACCGTTCACTTGGCGTGAACAAAACAGGCCGCCGTAAAATTGTATGAATTTTACAGAATATTGGAAGCAGTGGAATCAAATCTAATAAACTAATAACTAATAATCTAATAAACTAAAGAAAATTTGAAGTGATCGCTTAAAATTAAATATTGATCGGAACCAAACGTGTAAGGGCTCTTGTATATTGACCGGCCGCGGTCCATAGATCCGCGGTCTCTATAGACGCATCTCGAATCGTAACAATCGAATCGGACGAAATTGCTATCATAATCGCACCAACTTTCCTGAGATAGGCCTCGTCTAGCGATAAATCGATCTAAGCTCGATAAAAGGGCCTCCACGGTGAGGGACGAGAGTAGTTCCAAATGAACTCGAACTGCCTTGGTGACGAAACAAATGAAGAGAGCAGGATATGCTTTCATCATTGTTGGTTTGCGGGAATTATTTGACCGATAGGAAAATGGGCCAGCAAAATCCACACCCACCCAGTGGCGGCTCGTGGCAGTTTAAGGTGGTGAGGCACATCGGAGAAAAAATATTCCCTGCCGTGGCGTTGCCGTGAAAAAGGCTATTGCAAAACTGATGATTAGAATAATTCTTTATCGCTAGCATACTCAAGGTTATCTTTTTCGAGAAACATTTTGCTTCGTAAAATATTTACTTCTAGCGATGAAGAATTATCTTACTCGAAAAGTAAACATTTTAAAGGGTGCGTATGAAAAGTAATTTGAAGCCAGTTGAAGAAAATGAGCATCCTTATTGAAATTCTTCAATTTTGGGCCTTGTTAAGAACATCCTCTACAAGCAAGTTGCTTTTCATCATATCATCAGATTTGAAACACCCATTAACTAGAACATTGAGATTATTTAAGTTTATGCCACTCTGATAATGAAGTAAAATCTTCCACTTTCCCATAATTTTTTCGTTATATGTTAGCCACGCCGAATAAATTAAGAAAAATGTTGATGCCAATGAATAGAAATACTAATTTGGCACTAAAGTGCGGTTTACACGGGTAGAGTAAATGGTAGAGTACGGTGGTAGAGTACTTACTATCCCCCTACTGGCCTACTAGCATAATGTAAACAGGCTGAGCTAGTGACAGTAGAGTACTAAAGATAGTGCACGGTTAAGTAGAGTGGATAGCACATGTGGATAGTACACTCGACTATCCCATCCCCACTACCACAATTCTACTCTACTCTATTGGTTTGCTAGTTGACTATCCCAATGTAAACAGACACTTGCCTGGTTTCAGTAGAGTATCTATAGAGCGTGTTACTAGTCTCCCTATTGTTATTCGGCCAATTTTCCGTTGGAAGATTTGTTTACGTACTAGCAACGTGTGAACAGTTACTCTACTGAAATGAGTAGAGTAGAGTATTTTCGCAAAAAGTATGCTAGTGAACTCTACCATTTACTCTACCCGTGTAAACCACACTCTAGAGATGAAATAATATAAAGTGGTTACCATCAGAACAAACCGACCTAATTCTGATACCAGTAATACCGCTTCAAACGGACACCCTGTGGCCGGTACTATTATTTTAGGCTGATATATCAGTGCAAGAGCAACCATTTTTGCAGTAAAATTATTCCGTAACTGACGTAAGTAATGAGATTATCTACTTCATTGCACTAATGGGACACTCTGTATATGTACATATACCTATAAATAACTTAATTCTAGTGAACTCTCTTCTTCGTCAGTTGCGTAATATTCTCAAGACATTCACTCAAATCTGGAATAGATCGCTTTACTTCTTGAACTATATATGATTTATCCCCATAAGAATTACGCCAAAAACTTTGGTGATTAGCTGAAAAATCAAAAAAATCACAAATCTTTCGAGCGTTTACATCTAACTGGGGAAGAATTCGTGACGTCCCATCGGTCCCGTTAAATACATTTCGCCTTCGGGTCTCCGATGGAAATTGAATTCAGTAATAAGATTGAAAGACATCATATGAACACTGAGACAAACCTAAATCTACACGAAAAACGGATAAAACTATTTTTACAAATCGAACCCAATTTGAAAACTGATCCTAGTTCATAGATTAAAGAACTAGTTCCCGAATAGTGCAGAATAATTACAGTTTGCCCTTCGCGAGAGAATATCAAGACTAGTTAGAGGCTAGCCTCAGACTAAACGTAATATTTGTCGTTTAGGGGTACGGTTTTCTCGCCTGCCGTCCGTTCCCTATGATGTAAAATGACGCGTAAAGAAAGGCAGTGTGAGGCGTGCCTCTGCCGTTTACCTAGAAATCGTGAGTACGGAAACTTAGACCCAACCGGAGACGCATTTATTGCTATATAATGAAGGGAAATTTCGATATAAATGCGTATGGAAGAAGATAATGAAAACAATTTTAATTGATTGAATAAATAATTAATAAATATATGATATTTATACGTGTAATTTTCGACGTTTATTGGTGAGGCACTGCCTCACCTGCCTCATAAGCCCGCTCCACACTCACGACGCGAATCGCGCCAAGAATTCTTGCCGTGAACTTGGGCAAGAATTCGCGGCCAAGAAAGTCATCCACACTCACACAAATATTCGCACTTTGGTTCGCGGCATCCTCGCAGTCTACGAAGACTTTTCGCCTGTTGAGCCAGCTATAAAAAGGGTTTATTCTGATAATAATCAAGAAATTCTAATTTCACTCATCTAAATCTGAATCTATTCTAATTTCACTTCATTGCTACATGAATCATTCATTTCAAAAGCGAATAAAGTCAGTGAACAAGCATTAAATCATTACTGCGCAGGTACGGCGAAGACCTGTGAGTGTGGATGGAACATGTGTGTTTAGGCGCGAAGTCTTTGTCGCGGGACAGGAGACCGCAAACTCACGGGGAAGGCCGCGAAGCGCGAACGTAACACAAGAAAGTCATCTACACTCACGTTCGCGGTATTGGCCGAGGTTCTTGCCATGAGTGTGGAGCGGGCTTATAGCCCATTCGCGCTTCGCGGCCTTCCCCGTGAGTTTGCGGTCTCCTGTCCCGCGACAAAGGCTTCGCGCCTAAGCACAAATGTTCCATCCACACTCACAGGTCTTCGCGGTTCCTGCGCACTAATGATTTAATGCTTGTTCACTGACTTTGTTCGCTTTTGAAATGAATAGTTCATGTTGCAATGAAGTGAAATTAGAAAAGATTCAGATTTAGATAAGTGGAATGAGAATTTCTTGATTATTATCAGAATAAACCCTTTTTATAGCTGGATCAACAGGCGAAAAGTCTTCGTAGACAGCGAGGATGCCGCGAACCAAAGTGCGAATATTTGTGTGAGTGTGGATGACTTTCTTGGCCGCGAATTCTTGCCCAAGTTCACGGCAAGAATCCTTGGCGCGATTCGCGCCGTGAGTGTGGAGCGGGCTATAGGACAAGCCGCCACTGCACCCACCTTACTGAAAGGACGTGAAATATTGACTCTGAGGGCAGGTAGAGGAGCCATGAAGGGTTTATAGGTTGTACCTCGAAACCTTGTGCATGTTATGCATTTTCGAATGCACTCTCGAACCAGATTTCGTACAGACAAAATCCAATAATTTTGCCGAATTAAAGACATAGTCGTGTTAGGACCGGAATGAAGCGAGATTAGGTGAAAATGGAGACATATTAAACGTGACAACGCACACTTTTTCGGGAGCAAAACTGGATGGTTAGCATTCTGTGGTAAATGAGAGAATTGTAATCTACCTCCCACCCTGATAAATCCCGTAGAATCGATATAAGGATTTAAAGTTCGAAATGATTTTTCGAACGATTTTTTCTGCAGTAAACTCTGGCGCAATTGATCAAATTGATGATGCTGTGTGATCAACACTATGGATTGGAGGGCTTCCTCCAGCTCATCCTGAGAAATTGCGCCGGACAATCGTGACACTGAATTGTTTTTGTGGTGACAATTGAAAACGAACCTCCCTAAATAGGCGAAGACTCGTATTACCCTATTTAAATTTGAAAAATTTTCGATAACCATTAAAATCGGATTTACTGGAGGCTCGTTTGCGGTTGCAACATTGATATTGGATTTCGATTTAATTAAGGGAGCTGAATTCAGATCACAACCGGTGGAAATTGGTGGACAATTGGAAACTGGAGTAAACAAGAAATCAGGACCATGAAGCCAAAAATTGTGAATTCTTGGGGTGAGAAATTGTTGAGGCGTGAGACCTCGAGATGGCAAATCAGCTGGATTTGACTCGGTGGATACATGATGCCATGAAACGTCAGAAACTAAATCGTTTATCGCGACTACACGATTGGCAACAAACGTTTTGAGGCGATGAGGGGGTGTTGTCAACCATGACAGCACAATTTGAGAATCTGAAAACAGACGAACTTCAGATATTCTAAGGGGAAATTTATTGTCCAGAATCATTCTGACCAATTTAGCCAACAAAACCGCAGCAGATAGTTCCAATCGAGGAACCGAAAGTGTTTTTAATGGAGCTACCTTTGATTTAGCGGCCCACAAGTGCGACGAAATGCGATCCTCAACCGTAACGGAAAGATAAACAGAGGCTGCGTATGCCTTCTCAGATGCGTCACAGAAACCCGCTAATATGATATGACAATCAGGTGAAAAAACGACAGAGCGAGGAATCTTGAGCATTGAAAGTGCTCGAATATCGCCGACGATTTTCGACCATTCGTCCGAGTAAGAATCACTTAAGGGTTCATCCCAACTTAATTTTCTCGACCACAATTTCTGCATTAATAGTTTCATTAAAACTACAATGGGAGCCAAAAACCCAACCGGATCAAAAATACGGGCTATATATGAAAGAATGGATCGTTTACTTGGCTTTTCAGTGAATTCCTTCACATTGAAACCGAATGAATCTATTTTTGGAATCCAAGTTAAACCCAAAATCTTAATTCCCGTTGAATCGTCGTGGAAGTTTAATTGTGATTCAATGTGGTCTGATGGCAAATCATCCAAGATATTAGGACAATTACTAGACCACTTTTTTAATGAAAAACCGCCCTTGTGGAGCAATTCACGAAGTTCATTACGCAATTTCACCGCCTGTTGAATATCGAATGCACCGGTAATAATGTCATCAACATATATATCATTGAGGATAACCTGCGATGCCTCAGGATGAATTTTACCCTCATCAAAAACGAGCTGATTTAAAACTCGAATAGCTAACAATGCCGAAGGTTTCAAACCATAAGTGACCGTATTCAATTCAAATTCGGTAACAGGTTCATAAGGAGATGAACACCAATAGATATGGTGATATCTGCGATCGGCCGGACACACTAGAATCTGCCTGTACATCTTCTCGATATCGGCACAAATTGCTATAGGGTACATTCTAAACGAAAGCAAAATTATGCGAATGTCTTTTTGAAGTTTAGGACCACCTAACAGTCTATCATTCAATGATGAACCGGACATATCTATATCGGAAGCGTTAAAAACAACTCGAAGCTTTGTTGTCGAACTTGACTCTTTACGAACGACGTGATGTGGTATCACGTATTTATTAGAGGTGTTAGCAGGTGACATGTGATTTAATTTTAGATACTCGAACATGAAATTTTTATAAGTATTATAAGATTCAACATCTCTCATTAATCGCTTCTCCAGGGACAAATACGATTTGAATGACCTATTTGAATTATAAGAGAGATCCGGAGACGTATTCTCTAATTTGAAAGGTAGGGAAACTATGTATCGGCCATTTCCATCACGAGAATGAGTGGATAGGAAATGTTTTTCGACATAATCATCTATAGGATCCTTAACAAAGGTATCTGGAACCTCTTCCAATGACCAAAATTTCTGTAGCTGATCCTTGAGGCGAAAAGAACCGATTTGAAAGAAGAATAGGATTCCTTTATAGGACCTATGATAGTCCAACCGAAAAATGTGTTAACGGCTGTGGGATGAATAGGAGACGAAATTCGACCATCGCGATCGAAAACCAGCGAATACGTATCAGCGCCCAAGAGTACATCTATTGGTTGAGAAATGTGAAAAGTGTCATCAGCCAAATTTAAATGTTGAAAATGCCTGAATATTTCCGGTGATAAGGGAGCAGAAGGAATATTATTTGTTATTTCCGGCAATACAATGGCATCCACCTGTAAGAACTGTGATCCCAACCTAGGATACATACGGCATTCTACTAAACCTAACGGCCTTGCATTTGATTGACCAATGCCAGAAATAGATATATTGACAGGATCAATTTTCAAACCTAATCTTTCGACCAGGGGTTGACTTATGGCTGAAATCTGGGATCCAGGGTCTAAAACTGCTCTTACAGATATCATTGAACCGTCAGCGGATTCTATTCTCGCTTGAACAGTGCCAAGTAGTACTTGATTTACTGAGGCCGATTTCCTATTGATGTGATAGGAATTAATAACATCATTTGAAGAAATGGAATGAGAAGTTGAAGGCTGATTTTCAACATGATTTGTTTTACTTGGAGTACGAGATGGTACATTTGATTGATTGGCAGATTCGTTATTAGAAGAAGATTCGTTATCGGGATGGAGACTGGTGTGATGACGATTTGATTTACACAATCGACACGAATTTTTGGAAGCGCAATCTTTGAAATTGTGTAGACCAAGGCAGTTGAAACAGCGCTTGGAATTTTTCAAAAATTCGAATTTGTCTTGTCTTGACAAATTCATATAGGAAGCACAGGCGAATAATGGATGCGAATCAGAGCACTTCGGACAACGAAACTTTCTTGAATTCGGGAAGCTACGTGAGTCATTGGAGCTTTGAAAGGTGGATGCAGAATTTGCGAGTAAAACATTTCTTGTTTTATTTTTATCTGAATGTGATGAATTGTATGGGGTTGATTTGGATGCAGATCTGGAAGAACTTTGTTCGTAAAATTCCTGAGCCGTTAGCTGTTGCGTTACGAATGCAATCAAGGTGCTATATGCGGGAATCTCGGATGAATTTAATTGACCTTCAAACGCTTTTCTCGTGCAAGGGTCAACATTACGCAATGCTATGGAAAATAAAAGGAAATCGGATAAGTCCTTTATATTCAGCGCTTTTATTGCATTGACAGAATTTTGGTGACAGTTTAAAAATTCTTTCAAACGCGAGACCGAATTATTATTTGAAGCCTTAAAATTGAGAATTTCGTTCAAATACATTGTAGCCAACATACGAGGATTTTGAAAGCGCGATTTCAAAGCTTGATAGGCCAACTCATAATTTTCAATTGACAATTGTAACCCCGATATGACCGCAAGAGCATCATTTCTTAAATAGGATCTCAACAGTTGAAACTTTTGTATGGTTGTCAAACTGTTGTTTTCATGGACCGAAGAATTGAATAGCTGGAAAAACTCAGGCCACTCAGCGCTTTCGCCAGAAAAGGGGCGAATATTAATTTTTGGTAGCAAAATGGATTCATTATTTGAACTCGGAGCTTGCGAACTCGACGCAGGTGTCGACAAAGCTTCCTGTCGTTTCAAAGACAGAAAAAGCCCGGTTATGCGAGTAATCACTTCAGCAAACGCCAACTCTGACTTTGCCGTCTCTATACGATCTTCTGATAACAACTCGTAATTCAACTCCATTATTTTCTCCTATATTTCTTCAAATTTAGATTCATAGCTAGAAATCTTTTCTCGGTATGCTTGTAATTCGAAAAGTTTCGTACCATCATAATCTTTTACTCTGTGCCAGATTCCGGTGATGGTAGAAAATATGTTGGCCCGTTTGTCAACCAACTTATCCAATGTTTTATTGCCTGTATCTGTCTTCGGTGGCATTGTTATAAAGAAATTTAATAAGAAACAGATACAAACAGCAAAAAATGAATTGAAAAGGAGTGAAATTGATTATTTCGATGGAAACAGATGTATGCGACCCGTCAGCTGTGGAACGATGTTGCCAGATTGCGATGATCGTCGTATATCTGAATATAAAATGGCCGCTATAAAACCAAGATTTTTGAATTTTTGACTGGAACTGTCAAATTTTAAGAAAATGAGCTTGAGATTGAGCTTAATAACCGGCTCGAAGGACCAAAACGTGTTGGGTAGAATTTCAGTTAAAAAACTGAAGTGCGGTTCAATTTCACTGAATGAGAAATTTACCAAATTTCTGAATAGAAAAATAAGAGAGCTAATGGACTGTATATAATTATGATGTTTTATTGAAACCCAACACAAATGAAAGGATAAATGCACCCAAATTAACAATTGCAAGGTCTTACCTATTTCAGCAAAACGGCCAACCAGATCTCGTCGGTTACTCCTATTTCCATGAACAGAGTGATCGAGCTCGACAAACGAACATGGAATGAAGCTTATGACGTTAAAATCCGTTGCTAAAAATGTCAAAGTAGGAACACTTATCCTTGTGGTAGAATAATAACCACGCCACTGGTAACAGTA
Source organism: Adalia decempunctata (assembly GCA_951802165.1). NCBI lineage: Eukaryota > Metazoa > Arthropoda > Insecta > Coleoptera > Coccinellidae > Adalia > Adalia decempunctata. The sequence goes on along the minus strand of OX637701.1, from coordinate 35,893,650 downwards.
CTTTTCGAACCAAATTCGCACAAACGAATGTTCTTGATTGAATGTAATTCGAATGAATCGAAATCACTAGAATTGTGAAACACAAGAAAAACTGAACTTTTCTAGATTCACGAAAGGAAACAGAATAAATTTATATTATCGGTAGCAGATATTGTATTCACGATTACGGCAATCAATGAACTGAATGAAAAATGAAATGAAACAAAATATACGACATATGCGTTTGTTTTCACAACTGACGCATCTACACATGGAATCTCCCTGGTATCGGAGAAATTAAATTAATTCCGAAATGAAAATGAAAAATTCACAAAAGTTTATTCAAACCGTTCACTTGGCGTGAACAGTACAGCAGATGGTTGGGTGGGTTATATAGTCTATTCATGGGGTGTCTCAAACGACTGATACTCCTGAGGGCTGTCCTCTCTGCTACTTCCAAGTTTTTGATAGCTGGGTTTCTACAATTTATTAGAATTGGATGTGCATATTCAAGTAATGGTCTGCAAATAGACGTGTAGATTTTCTTTGCATTTTTCAGTGAAAGACCTTGGTTTCTTATCACCAGTTTCGAGAAGTACTTTGCACGTGATATTGATTTCTTCTTCATTAGGTTGATTCAAATAAATTTTTCTGGATGAATAATGTTTTTCCGGAAATAACTTCAAATGATTCCTCAGAATATTATGAAATTCGAATATGCAATTAATGGGACAAAAAAATTCAATTTGATCATAATATACGATTTTTCTGAGAATTTTGTGGAATTGGATCTTTCCCTGAAGATCTCTTTGAGCAAAATGACGTGCGGGACAATGAAATCTACTGAACCCGATTGAAAATTTTCTGCTTTCTTCAAATATCTCAATCAAATCCCAAAAATTCAATATACAAGGTGTCGAATCTCAGCATGGAAGAAGTCCCATATTCTTCAAATACTGACCTGGAATTTTTTGGAAATTCGAAAGTGAATCGATCGACCTGTAGAAGTGAATCATACGTTTCAAATATCAACCGAATATACTGGTTAGTTCAAAAGTTATGAGGAATTGAAATTTTTGGTGAATAAATAAACCACCCTGTATCTCGGTTATGGAATTGATAAGACCTATCATATATCGGTTTTTTTTGACTCGCCTAGGTTAGCTGTAGCTCAGGTTACCGTATGTTCATTTACAAATGAAACACCCTGTATAAGACGAAGGTACAAGTTCACTTAGAATCGTTCTACTGTTCTGAATATCCCGCTGGAGTTTTTTAATCTTCCAATTCACTATCATGATTTCAACACTCAAAATATCCTTTTTTAGTTTATCAACTCACTAAATTTATGACTAATCCGATGTCGATCTTGAAACAGTGAGTGTACACATTTCACTTCATTCACAATATGCTTAGGGAAAACTCCAAATAGACCAAATAGCATCAATACCTCCCTGTAGAAACCCATATCCAAAAACAAGGTAATTTGTGTAGATGTTTAAATTGTGTTTTAGACTCTCGCTCCTACACTCATATCGCTAATGTGACAGTGGATGGATTCTTGTTGCCACCACAATATATGGTAGAAACAGTGGTATAACTCAGTGTCGAACTTTCGATGTTGAGAACAGACGGTGTTATTTTTTTACTTTCTTAGCGCATAAGAATATCCCCACCACGAGTAGACTTTCATTTATACTTATTATTGCACACTACCCAACAAATGAAAAATATACGTAAACTTCCTCGAAAAATTAAAAACAATTTATTTCGATATCAAATCAAGTAATATTATATTGTTCAATGAGCGGTAATGTAAGTCATAACACACGCAGTTGAATTTTGCAGCCCGAGCCGTCAGGCGAGGGGTGTAATTCATCGAGTGTGTTATGACCATTACCGCGAATTGAACACTATGCTTTATCTTCGACTTCTTCAGTAAAATATTCGAATTAATCTGCATTTTCAAAATTGACAACAGTTGTCAAAAGCTATTTCTGTGCTCGAAAATCGAATCGATATCGAATCCCGTAGAAAACGTCAAAAATTCACGTTTTCCAAATGCAATTTTTGGATATTCAGACCTAAGAAAATGTAGAAAAGGATGGCGAGAACGTTACCTTGATGTCTGAAATAGAGTTCCTCATTGCCTCGACTTTTTTATTCATTTCGTAAGCTACATTTTTTCCTATTTGTATTAGAGTGAGTTAGAGGCGTGAGTTATTATTACCTCACACTATTGGTTTATGGAGACTATAACAGATCGATATCAGTTGAATAATGGATATATTATTGTATGGGAGTAGATAAAGCATGTTTATGGTCCAATTATTTCAGAATTGATGTTTAATGGTGCCCACTCACGGAGCGTTTTTACAGGACTTTCGAACTACCAGCTTCGCCCGAAAGCTTGTAAACATTCTTAGTTTACAAGCTTTCGGGCGAAGCTGGTAGCTCGAAAGTCCTGTAAAAACGCTCCGTGAGTGGGCACCATAAGGCTTCTTGTCAAGGGTGATGATGGATTTTGTTTTGGGGCATTTTGAGGTTGGAGATTAGGTTTTTTTGTCATATATCTTGATTGGGGATATCTAATTTTTATCAATTTTTAAAATATCATTGACATGGCTAAAAATCCACGTGAGATTCTGTTGAATAAGCTCCAATATTTCAGCTATAATCCTACTTAGAAAACCGATTCCAAGGGTATATTGGGGGAAGTCCTATTCCAACAACAGGAAACTCGTAACCGGATAAGTTTGTCAATGGGCAAAATTCCATCAGGGATTCCGTAAATGTTGCCGCTAGAAATTTTGTTTTCCTGTAATGATTCCGAAACAGCATATAAAATGCTAGCGAATTATCAGCAAAAAATTCCCTATATTTCTGTTATAACTGATACAAGATCATTGCCGATTGCTTTGACACAGGCGCGGATCCAGGCCCGAATTTGGGGGGGGGGGGGAACTTTTAGATATTCAAATGCCAAAAGGTACTGATATTTTAGGCAATGGTAAATCAACATGACATTAAATATAAGGATAAGCTTACACTGATTTAGTTTTACTTCTGATTTTAAAAATGTGGGCTACAAAACATGGAGAATTTTATAAAAGGAAAAGTCTTGAAGTACCTTGAATTATCAGTTATGTTTTAGTTCTATCCTAAGTTAATATCACAAGAAAGATTAAAACGAATATATTATTTCACATTTTGTAAGTAATAAGGGCAATTTGAAGGCGTCCAAAACATCTGAAGAGAACCTTATCTTCAAATCTGCACATACACTATCTAAAAGTGGTACATATGAAGAAATCCTGAAATAGTCTTCGGGGTTTTGAATGTCATAATTCGCTCGTTTGGTTTGACGGCCACAAGTTCTCGGTTTTCTAATGTCAACATTAAGAGTCTTAGCCATTTCCTTAACGTCCGTGAAAACATTTTCGAAATGTGATTTAGCCTCTGATCTTCTTCTCTCCAAATCCATTATTAAATGTTTCACTATTTGAGCAGCTTTTGCCAAATCAAGGGACTCTTTTTGTAGAAGAGTACTTAAGGGTAGAGTACGCGCTAAAACATCACTCAGACAAAACAAGCCTACTAGGAACTCTGAGTCACACAAAGCCCCTGATAGTATGGCTGCTTTACCTGCGGAAGTTTTATCCTTCCATTCACTTATTTCATCTAAGGTTTTTACAATTGAAGGCAAGGTTGACACGAATTGCAGAACCCCATCATGCCTCTCAACCCATCTTGTTTCACACAGCCGTTTGAGTTTTCCTCCAATATGAGCATTTAGCACTGCAGCTCATTTAGGGAACGAAAAGAACGACGTCACTTCCTTCATCAAACAAACAGTTTTTTCAATGCTGGTTATTTTAGCACATTGCGAAATACTCAAATTGAGTTTATGGTTGTAACATGGTGTCCTTATTGCATTTTTTGCTGTATTTTGTATTTCTCTCACAGCACCCATGTTGTCTGATATCATAACTGTGCATCCATCTGTTCCAATACCTACACACCTTTCCAAAGGAAGTTGTACGGCTTGTAGCTCGCCTAAAACAATTTGGCCCAGGGATTTTCCAGTCAACGATAACTCATTTCTAAGCATCTCTACTGTCTGGTCTGAGCTTGAAATATTTTGGAGCCCACCTTCATCGGCAGAGTCAGAGTCGCTCGCATTTTCGTTAAAATTTGATTGTTCGTTTTTTTTCCTTGCAGATTGCAAGCAGCTGAAGGCATCAATGAAGGTCAAAAAATCTTCCCGTATTTCAAATTTGTGAGTGGTGTCCAGCACGTTCACATACCTAAGAACCAAGGTTACTTGTTCCTTTCCTGATATATCTGGCGTTTCATCGAAAATAATTGAAAAAAATTGTGATTTTAGAATGCGATTGATGATTGAATCGGTTATTTCCAATCTGCAGCAGTCAATAATATCATTTTGCGTGGATTTACTGATGTAGGTTGCTCTACTAGAAGAATTTTTCAAGTGACTTTCCAAATCCGTGTCACCTGCATCCACCCTGAAGCGAAGCAATGCTCTAAAGGTACCTTCATTCTGTAACGGTGTTTTGTCAACTTCAATTTTACCATCATCCCGATGTCCTGTCCTCTAAGGGGAATATTTTGTCTGCCAAGCATTATTATAGTCTTGACAATAGGCAACAACCTTTTTCTGTTTTCCTGTGACAAATCGAGTCTGTAGCTATTGACAATGTTGCTCACGTCGTGCTTAGGGTTGTGATAGGTTTTTAAAAAATTTTTACCAGCCAATATTGCATCTTTATGGTATTGTAGAATACTGTGCTTTTCTAGAACACCGTCGGACCCCGTAAGCTTTTTAAAGTTAGTAAGAGGAACCGTAACTAAAGTCTTCAGAGTAACATTTTTGCAGAATCCTCCTTCGTTACGGTTGGTGAACCATGGACAGTATTTACAAAATAGCCCCTTCTTTGATGAGGACAAAACCAACCAATCATATTTTTTTAAATGGTGTGGTCTGACAATTTTTTTTTTATTTGACCGGAGACTGTTCTTGTTGAGTGAGGAAAGTCGTAGTTGTCAGGAGGAGTCCAAGGATTTTCTAGAAGGACACTTTTTGTGTAGTCGCTTATATCTTGGCCTATGTAATCGCCAATGTCTCTCGAAGGAACACCAGAAACTTCTTGTTTCAATTTCGAAATAGAAGGAAAACCAACTGGAAGACCACTTGGTTCGGCCGGGTCAGGATGGTTATCCTTATTGGACGGATTCAAAATTGGAGTTTCTTCTAATTCCATAGACTCTCTAACAACTTGAGACGAATTTTCTTTCCCTTCATTGAGTCTTACTTTCTTCACTTCAACTGGAAGTGAGTCCTCGCTGGATTGCAATCTCTTTTGTGGTTTAGTGAAGAAAGATGATATAAGCTTTTGTCCTTTTCTGTTAGCCTGAAACACACATTAAGTAAAGCATGCGAGTACCGTGTAACAGAATCGAACCAAAATAACCATTCACCTCAACTCAACAGTAATGTGTTTTACAACATAAGATAGAAGACACTAATATCTGCAGAATAAAACACCAAATACCGGAGTTATAGCCTGCTCAAAAGGCTTGCGTAAGGCAGACAAACTTATTTTTCATTGCAGATTTGGATTCAACATGTTTTGAAACGCAAAAAGCCAAAGTTTGAGCTATGATCATTATAAAAAATGGTTCGATTCCAGAAAATGATAACCCAAAAGTTAAATCAACTTTTGAATATATTTATATTTATTTACTGTTACCTATTACAGCACCTTGTAAAATATTGTTGCAATAGTGCGTTCTCAAATTATACAGGGTGGCCATTTGAAAACGAAACAGACGAGATTACAGACGAAATAAATTTTTTCGATAGAAATGCTCGGACAGGTCGATTTCTGTTTCGAGGGGGACAACTTAAGATGTAGGTTACGGACACATAGCACTTCAACCCTTGCTACTACAACCCTCACCCCCAATTTTCGAATAGGGAAGATGGGGTGAGTGATACCTCATTTGAAAGGTATTTTTATACTGATTTTAGCACAGTAATTGTTTTTTCATTTCATGCATTAGTTCTCGAAATATTCTTAACTAAGTATTTGAAAATGAAGTGGTGTTTTCATGGCACTTGTAGTGTTTTTTTGTGAAAAATCGACATTTTGAGCTTCAAAACAACCATGACTGTGAGTTTTTGATAAATTATTTACTTTACTTTGAAAAGTCTTATTTCTTAGATCAATACTTCAAATCGTTCTGATACCGTACAGTTGGAGAATGATTTCAGTGAATAAAACAGCTAGTCGAACATCTGACCCTAGTAGCATTAACACGTACGGTATGACTTCCCAGTGGGCACGCGCACGTAGAAAATACGTTGAAAAGATGTTACATAACCAAACGTTGAAAAACAGTAAAAATGTCGCGGGAAAAAACGTTTTCTTGCATCGAGAATTTAGTTATAAATAAACGTTGTCTTTCAACGTATTGATTAAATATAAATTGGGCGCAATATTAACGTTAATTTATAACGTGTATGTATATTATTTTACCATACAAGTTTACTGTCAAACCGATAACGTATAAATAACGTTTATTTCCACCATATCATATATACTTCATAAACGTTGTCTTTCAACGTATTGATTAAATATAAATTGGGCGCAATATTAACGTTAATTTATAACGTGTATGTATATTATTCTACCATACAAGTTTACTGTCTAACCGATAACGTATAAATAACGTTTATCTCCACCATATCATATACCTATACATAAACGTTGTCTTTCAACGTATTATTATAATATACCTTGTGCTCAGTCTGAAAGTTAGTTTATAACGTGTATATATATTATATTACCCTACGAGTTTATATGTTCAATCATTAATGTATTAATAATGTTTATTTTCACCATAACGTATATCCTCATTAACAGTTGTCTTTCAACGTAATGATTCAATATATTTTGAGCATAATCTGAACATTGTATTGAAACGTTGACCTATATTATACAAATTTCATAAAATAATGTATAATGTTCCTTGAACAAGAAGTCATTATTATGATAAACATCTTTCAATGGAAAAATATAAATCTTGCATGAATAATTCAATTGTTGAACTGAAACGTATGGGTATATACCTATAAAGAATATATGGATTCTATATTTGAGTTTTCACAAATAGGTACTAATAAATCATAATTGAATCGAAAGTTACCTTGTGTTTTCAAATTGGTGAACCTCAAGAAAAAAAAACATTTCTGATTATTATGAAAAATATATTATAAAAGGAGATATTCACTACAAGAGATCAAAGAAACAAAAATAAAATAAAAGTTTGTCTATTTCACTTTCTTCAGCCTTGCCGAGGCGAATTTCAGCCATTCCTTCATGACTGTGCAAAGTCGAAACTCATCAATTTCCTTGGTTGGGAAGGAAATCTTAACAGCCTCTATAAATATGGAAAAAAAAATCAGACACGAGCATTCTATTCTGAAATTTATATGAAAATTTTTTTCTGGTTAACACATCTATATCTAATAAGATTTTATTTCTTTTAAGAAAAGTATTTTAGAAAACTAGCATTTTCATACCATTCATGGAAAAACTTGGAGAAACAATATATAGATATTTCGAAAATACTAGCCCATAATTAATGATAGTCAGTAAACTTCAATATAATTCAGATTCAGAGACTGGTGTATGGTGATTGCAGAAACAACATGAAGTATATTATTATTCAACCAAAAACTTATTGGGGGTGATGTCCTTAGATGCCTTGAAATGATTGATCTGGGGAGAGTCTATACAAGATATCCGTATACAATGCCTTCTACTTTCATTCGTGGGTGTCTGAATGAAAATGAAAGTCTAACAACAGCATTCTTGAAATAAATCACAATGTTACTCAATGTTGGTCGGGGTGTTAACCAAAAAAATCATATTTCATAATAATTTTAGACAGTTTTATGTTAAGCTCCTTTACAGAAATACCTATATTCACCGCCTCAGGTGACTGATATAAGTTCTCAAATGGAACTGTTCATTCATTTTAAAATATCCCTTTTGCATAATATTAATGGACAAACAATGCATGTATGTCAATGCAACCATTTATTGAAAATGAAAATAATAAGATTATTGGTTACCCAAAAGAGTCAGCCTTGGTTTAATATCAACTTGTATTTGCCATTATACGGAACACCATTACTCATTTTCAAATATAGATGTCAATATGTGCCTCATAAACTAGATTAGGATACTAAAGTATATTTTTTTTATTTACCCAACAGCAACTCCTTGGTTTTGTATTTTTCGAAGGCTATTTTGTCTCTTCCTTTCCAATTAAAAAGTTTGGCCACATCGTCAGCAATGAGGTATCGGAGCATTCGTCTGGTCAGGCCCTCTGACCCAGACCCTCCAAGACATGCCAATCTCCTTACCTGGAACAGATATGATTTATATTTACTACAGTGACAGGAAGATTTTTCTACAAATATTCAATTGAATATGATTTCTAAGAACAGTTCTACTGAAATCTTCATCTTTTCAACCTCAAAATGCACTAAATTAGTGCATTAGTGCAGTAAATTACCCTTATTTTTTAAATATAAAAAAAGTTTTTCCATCTCATCGAATTGTCAATATAAATATTATTCTGCTTGAAATAGTATTGCTACAAATATTGTTGTGTTCTTACCATATATTCCCAAACCATTTTATCAGCTAGTTTCTTCTCAAACTCTTGAAAACTGGAAAGAGTTTGAAATGGAAAAGTTTCAGACATGATACACTCTGGTGGATTCAAGTGTTCCGAGCCTGCCAAACTCGTTCGTCTGTTTATATCAGCCAGAATGATTGAGAGTTGGTCTACACTTGCCGATATCTTTGACAGAGCATTTAAAACAACACTCTCAAATTCTGAAAATATTAAAAAAAATATATAAAATATATATTTGTAATCAAATTAAAAAAAAAAGACTAAGTTATTTTGAGATGCTATAGGTTATTGAGTTTTTTTTTATTGCTTTGAGGTGTCAACAGACACATTATGGAGTCTTGGTTTTTAATATGTACTTGCTATCAATATATTATGAAGGAACACATTCAATTTACCTGCGTTTCGTGAAAGGGAGACATGTCTACCACCATCATTTGCAATGGTAGATGAAAATGAAGAGGATGTCGGAGACTTTCCTCCATATCCACTTCTACTAGTAGAAGCTCCTTCAGTTGCCAGCGAAAGCGTAGAGTATGAGGATACTGTTGGAGACTTTCCTCCATCTGCACTTCTACTAGTAGAAGCTCCTTCATTTGCCAGGGAAAGCGTAGAGTATGAGAATACTGATGCAGCACATAAGTCATCCTCACGACGTGGTTTTTTAGCAGGAACAGGTTCAGAATCAGTGCTGGAGTTCGAATCATTCAAAAGTCCTTTTTGAGTCAAAGTTCTGACTGATTCTGCAGATTCATAATTATCTGCTATGATTTTATTTAAATTTTTCTCTGCTAACTCATAAGTTGCTGGAAACAGATCAGATGTGAACAGAATTTTACCAGTTTCAGGAAAACCTTACCACATGTGAAGCGCGGGTTAACCTTATAAGTGGGCCAACTTTTTTTAAAGGGGGTGAGATCTTCCACAAATTTTCTGAAGGGTACTTTATTAGTACGTATTGGCCAATAACATTTTTTCCCATTTTTCAGCAGCCAAATTAATGGCACAATAGATATTTCCCCTGTGGATTCCATTTCGGAATTCAGGAACTCCACTACCGCATACATTGCTTCACTGATGGAAATCACAGAATTTATAGTGGTTAAGAGGAAAAGCGGCAAAACCTTCTTTGAAAGGCATAATCATACATTTGTGTGAAATGTCACCCAAACTGAATGTTTTTGCTCGAGATTCATCAATTTTCTTAATATAAAATATGCCCAATTTGGAAGATTGCAATGGTTCACTATATAAATCATCATAATATGTGAAAGGCTCACCACCAAGTACAAACGCGTCTTCAATGTATCTTATGAATTTGATAATATACATTTTTTTAGAATTCAACATAACACAATTGTCAGGCTTGTGAATAGATAAACATGTCTCATTAAATTGCAACTTTTCACAATTGTAAGAAATTAATTTACCCTGTGCATTATACAACTTCTTACATAGGTTTTTTGGTTCATGTTTAGAAATTTTTTTAAGATTGACATGTTCTGCTGAGACATATTCATGCTCATGGATTCTCCTATGCAGCTGCTGCAATGGATTATTTGAAGAGTGTAATTTCCTTTTCAAAAATGTCATGTAATTTTCAAAAGGAAAACAAGAATATTGATTGATTGTACCGTACAACTTTATATCATCAACCAAGTGCACCAAATTATGGATATTGAATACAACAAAATCTCTACCAAACACTTCAGCAGATTTTACAACAAATTTTTTTAAGCTTTCATCAGCAACAGATATATATTTTGAGATCAAGTTCTCATCTGTCAATATGAAAATAGCGCAATGTAATAATAAAACTAATTTGAATTGGATAGTATTCACAGCATTATAGAAAATGACTGGAAAAGTGTATAAAATGAAAAGTTTGAATTCTGTTGCTTTCCACCTTCGTATTTCTTTGAAGGTTCTGCATTTTCTAGGGAAATCTGATGTAATATACTCATGGAGAATGATAGTTTTATCATCAATTTCTTTCATTATTTTCTGGGATAACTTCACTGGAGAAGTGGCAAAAAAATAGTTCACTAATAGTCGCTTCACTACACCCAGGAATAGTAGATGCATGGGATCTATAGGAAACTGTGTTACCATTTTAATGTTTGCTCTAAGAAGAGGACTTTTTCCTTTGATATATGTAGGAAGTGGTTCAGTTATGAAGTCTTGGTCCAACTTAGAATTAAACAATTTGAGATTGTTTTGAGCATATATAATTCTGTGATTTTCATATTCACCAGCAATGTGGCATTTCTCACACCCTAATTTTGACGTATGACCTACAGTTTGGCGCAAGTAGCTCCTAGCAGGAGCATCACAAATGAAGAAATGTATATCGAATGTGTATACTTTTTCATTGTAATTTATTCCACGTTCTTTCAACGAAATAATTTCATCTATGAAATTTTGTAAATAAATTTCTAAAGGATCTGGTTTGCCAGTACCGCAAAATAAAGCAATGGTGAATGGAGAATTATCTTTCAAATCCTGACACATGCCCAAAATAGGATAGAACTCTGTAGAACTGCTTTTGAAGAGAGGCAAACCATCAATATTGATTTGTAATGAAATTTTCTTCACATTTTCTTTTATACCATATTGACATTTTTTCAAAATTGTATTTTCAATTCCGAAATAGTGCATGTTCCCATTATTCAGTTTTACAATTTCTGTGTGTCTCGGGGTCCCCATGAGTGTTCGAAAATCTTTAGGTATAAAAGGTAAAACTGGTTTTAGTATATGTAATAATGCAGTTGTAGAATTACGGGTTACATTATATGTATTGACCCATTCCCTCAGTTTATTCTTCAAATCGATAGCAATATCTACAGATTCTTCTAGTTCAATATCACTATCAGAATCAAAATCAGTTTGGTCTGTACCGATCTCCAGAAAATCAGTATTGCTACTAACATTATCAACCTCTCTATTATTATGTGAATCCAATTCGGAACTGATTAACGGGATTTTTAAATCCATATCATTATTGACAGCTAATATTGAACTAGAAGATTCCCCTACTCCATTGTTTATTTGATTTTGTAAAAGTTTGGTTTGGCGTTTTATTCTACGCTGCAACTGCCTTTTTCCCACTAATTTATTTTTGAACATTTCACCTTATGAATGAGTACCTACGAAGTTACCGCTTTCCGTTTAACCACTTAAAATTTATGACAAAAAGAGTTCGCCAATGTTTCGTATATCCTAAAAAAGATGATATTGTCAGTAATGCTGGATTTCCATACATCCGTCATCCGATGATACGATCGTCCGATCATCGTTGTGATTGGTTGAAATATTCAATTTTGAAAATTTCTGCCAATCGCAACGACGATCGGACGATCGTATCATCGCATGACGGTTGCAAGGAAATCCAGCATTATCTACTCATTTTCACAAGAACAAATAACTAAAATCATCGAATATACAATGCAATCAACATTTTGTGCATTATTTAATGATCAAAATGGATAGAAGAAATTTCTTAAATAATTAACAAACAGGAAGATCGAAAAAAATAATTATTGAAGATTATTTGCATATCATTAGTTGTTGAATGATTGTTTGGGCTATTGTCACGATTTATTATATTGATGCTGATCTACACTGTGTTCCTAAAGTATGGAATTTTAGCTAAACTGGTCATTTTAAGAAATAATCCTGAAACATGTCGATTTTTGATGTTAATTTACCGTATTTCAAAAAAATAATAACGTCACCGTCATTTTTTTAATGGAACACCCCCATTTTGTCTCAATTTTCGGATTACTCTAACTGAGCTGATTCCAATTGGTACAGGGTGGACAAAAATACAATAGTTTTTGTTTGTAAACAGCTCATTTGGTAATCCTGTTGAATTAGAAGGTCGATTTGCGCATGCGCGAACCGGATTTTGTTGCCAGATTGTGCAAATCAATTCCTTCAGAGTGAATTGTAATGTCATAGAAAAGGAATAAGAATTATCAACTTATACTGCGTTCAGGAATTGGAAGGGTAATTTTTATTGGCCTCTCAATGGCAGGAATCACCACTAGAAAATATCTTCCGCATTTTTCGATGAAATTTGTTTTAATTCCATTAGAAACTAAATTATGTGTTAATAAATATTGGCTAAGTTGAATTAATCAACTACTGATCAGAAGGAGCGTAAATTTTGAAATTAGTGATTTGAAATTTTTTCGCACCTTAGTGGCATGAAATAAAATGCGAGGGTAAAAATCCAATTCAATTTCACTTAATTGTTTCTTAATCTCGTCTATCGTCACGTTATAAAGATATTAGAAAATTCTAATTTGATAAATAATTAAATTCTAATTTAATAAATTAGAATTTAATTCTAATTCCATGAATAAGAATTGTTTTTGGATTTAACACTATATTGAAAGAAAATATATGATTTTTAATAATTTATTCAGGGTTGCTTAGTTCGAAGTGCTAATGAAGTAAAGAACTAAGCATAGAAAACCATCACTCATCAAGCACCTAATTAAAAAAAATACATCATATTTGTTTGAAAAAAAGTTCCAGCATGCTATAACATTGGAATTACAATAGAGCATTTATAAAAAAGTTTAAATTACTGCCAGAATTGGTCGCGGAAAATTACCGTACTGTCAGATGAATGCGGTTCTATGACCTTTTCTTCAAATACCGGAATAATCGCCCGATCTGGCAACGTTGCTGCGAATTTGACGGACCCCCCACCACTACCCAAATTCTACTTGATTAAACAACGTCAGGATTACCAAGTATTATTGATAATATTGTTAATTTACCTAATAAAGAATGTTACGCGTTACTTTATGAGCACACACAAAACTATTGTATTTTCGTCCATCCTGTACCAATTGGAATCAACATGTGATACATTTTTTGAATCAGCTCAGCTAGAGTAATCCGAAAATTGAGACAAAATGCGAGTGTTCCATTTCAAAAAAATGACGGTGACGTCATTACTCGAACGTAATTCCCCTGTATATTAGATTATTATTTTAAAATACGGTAAATTAATATAAAAAATCGACGTGTTTCAGGATTATTACTTAAAATGACCCGTTTAGCTGAAAATGAATTTGTTCCATACGGACACAGGACACAGTATATATCGGTATACATCTTCTACCAATTTCAAGGAATTTCTTCGAATAAAGCAGAAGAGAATTATTCGAAAATAATTCAATTTTCATGAAAATATCAAGATTATTATCGATATCCAAAATGCAGATGCAAATATTAACCAATATTTTATAATTGGCAATCAATAAAATACAACTTGAGGAAAAAAGCGAATTGAAACAGAATACTCACCTAAAATAAAACCGACGCTTGGCAAAATCAAATTGGTGGAAAATGGAGGTAGAACGGGCACACCCAGAAGTATAGTGATTCAACTGAAATTTCCAAGCATTTGCATCATAGGTGTTTGAATGATTATTATAGTACTCACCAACTCAAATGTAATTAACAACACTATTATAATAATTTATACAATATTCCAATATAAGCGAAACTCTGGAACTCAACACACTGAACCATCAACGAAACTAACGAGAGTATAGACCTGTTGCTTGCGAATGGCGGTTGCATTTGCGACCACTCAAGCACTCAGCAGTAGGCGCAGAAGCACACGCAAGACGCAATGTCATAAGTCAATCAGAGAGAAGCAGTTCCCGCGCATTCCCGAATGATGCGCCCGTCACAGACGAGTTGCGCTGTTGCGCATGCCGCGAAGAGTGTCGAATGCTGATTTTGTTGCCAGATTGTGCAAATCCGTTCTTTGAAGGTGGATTGTAGTGTAGAAAAGGAATATAAATTATTATTGCGTTGAGGAATTGGAAGATAAATTTTTTTGGTGATTCATTGGAAGGTAGCGCCACCTGAAAATATCTTCCTCATTTTCCGATGAAATTTGACAAATTTGTGCTAATTCACGAACTCCATTTGAAAATAAATTATGAGTGTCAATATTTATTGGCCCAGTTGTTAACACATGTCAGCTTTCCTTTTGTGTAAATCAATCTATTGAAATTTTTTTCACCCCTTTGAATTTTACCTCATTAGCGCGTGAAATGAAATGTAAAGGAAAAATATATTCAATTCGATTGCACCTTATATTGTTTTTCATCTCAAGTATTGTCACGTAATAACAGAGTTGTCTCTGCGTAAAAATTACTATTGATACCATTTTCTGCCAAAAATTCGAAAATTACAGACATTTGGGCAAATTAATATGCTCTCAGTTCAGCTCAACAAAAGCGCCAAAAATATCCTAATATGTAAAATAAAGAATAATTTGGTGACAAACTGTTGGCTGTTGATGAGTAGAATTTTCAACCTTTAATGCTGGATTTCCATGCATCCGTCATCGGATGATACGACCTTCCGATCGTCGTTGTGATTGGCAGAAATATTCAATTGAAAATTTCTGCCAATCACAACGACGATCGGACGATCGTATCATCGGATGCATGGAAATTCAGCTTAATGCCCTATTAAACTTAACGATAGACAGGAGAGGCAGAAAAACTGTCATCTTATCAAAATCGTGTCCAGAGTAGTCGATGCTTCTCAAACTTTTTGGAATTGTGACCCATTTTTGAAGTAAAATGAATATCAACAGAAGAATAAAATGTTCACAACTGCTGGTGGAGCCTGGCGAGGCACTCGGAACGTGTTTTTCGGCACGGGTAGACTTCCATCAAATCAATCAGAAATTTTGGAATTGTTCTTAGATAACGTTTAGTTGTGAACGTATTCGTATTGTTGACTGGATACATATTTTCAACAATTCAAATAGACTAGAAAGTTGAAGAATGGACATTAAAAAAACGTTCAGAGCACACGTTAAAATTCGATTTCAAAATAAGGTATTTTCAGATGAACTATTCTTCGGGAAGTAAGAAAAGTAGGTTAAACATACGTAAATCATTAACGTATTCATATTGTTTACTAGATACGTATTTTAAACGATTCAAATTGATGAAAAATAGTGGAATTGTTATTAGATAACGTTTAAATAACATTTTCCATAAACGTATTCGTATTGTTAACAGGATACGTATTTTCAACGATTTAAATAGACTAGTAGTTGAAAAATTGACGTTAAAAAAACGTTCAGAACACACGTTAGCCGTCTTTTTCATAATAACGTTTTTTCAGATGAAATATTCTTATGGAAGTAAGAAAAGTACGTTGAACATACGTAAATCATTAACGTTTCCATATTGTTGAATTGATACGTATCTTAAACGATAAAAATTGATGAAAAATAGTGGAATTGTTATAAGATAACGTTTAGATAACGTTTTCCATAAACGTATTCGTATTGTTAACAGGTTACGTATTTTCAACAATTTAAATAGACTAGTAGTTGAAAAATGGACTTTAAAAAAACGTTCAGAACACACGTTAGCATTCTTTTTCATAATAACGTTTTTTCAGATGAACAATTCTTCTGGAAGTATGAAAAGTACGTTGAACATACGTAAATCATTAACGTATCCATATTGTTGACTGGATACGTATTTTAAACGATAAAAATTAATGAGAAATTGTGGATTTGTCATCAGATAACGTTTAAATAACATTTGCCATAAACGTATTCGTATTGTTGACTGGAGACGTATTTGAAACGTTTCTAATGAACTAGAAGTTGTGGAATCGTTACATAAGAACGTTAAAATAACATATTTCATAAACGTTATAATAATTTCGGGAGGAAACGTATAAGCACTCAATTTTATAACCGATTATTGTAAAATTACGTTTAATATATGTTATTGAAACGTATTTAATTAACGTTATAAATCATAACTGAAATGACAACGTTGAAAAATCAACTGATAACGTATTTTTCTACCAATCAACGTTAAAAAAACATTTATTCAACGTGTGTGTGCCCACTGGGTTCATTTGCCCAGTGGTAGATGTTTTGCAATTTCAAATACAAGTACGGAAATTTTGGTGTTTCGGAAGCACGAAATGTCAATTATTCGCAAAAAATTAATTTAAGTGATAAAATTAACTAACGCATAAAATGAAAAAACAATTACTGTGCTGAAATCAGTATAAAAATACCTTTGAATTGAGGTATCACTCACCCCATCTTCCCTATTCAAAAATTGGGGGTGGGGGTTGTAGCAGCAAGGGTTGAAGCGCTATGCGTCCCTAACCTACATCTTAAGTTGTCCCCCACGAAACAGAAATCGACCTGTCCGAGCATTTCTATCAAAAAAAATTATTTCGTCTGTAATCTCGTCTGTTTCGTTTTCAAATGGCCACCCTGTATCTACTCAACATCAATTAGATGAATAACAATGACATTTGATATTTTCTTACCATTATAAAAACAAATAAAAAACAACTGCTACTTCTGAACGTCTACACTCCTAATACACTCCTAAACGTGCGATAATTAGACACTTTCGGTAATTCAGAGTTACTGTCCGGTCCTAGAAAAACACTCGCGAAATATCACAATGAAATAGATTATTCGAAGGAAACAAATCTTCACACCAAGAGAAACACAAATAGAGTGTTGAGTTAAGTTAACAAGAGTCAACTGTATTTATATATTTTTCCCTCATCTTGGGGTTCATAATTCTGATTGGTGAATTGAAAATAAAAACAATTCCTAAAATAAGGGGGATAACGCCTGAAAATCATCAAAGAAGCCGCACTTCACATTAAAATAGATAACGTTTGTCGGACATATATCGACGAGCTCGACGTAGCGAAAAAATCTCGGGCGGCACCTCTGAACATGCCGGCGTCCGACAGAAATATTTACGACTTGAATGCGGCACAGTTGAAAATAGAAATTGGTCAAAATTTATCATTTCTGACTTTATTGCAATTCCTTTCCTATCCGTACTTACACTTTCAACATCTTTGTTTCAGAAATTGAGTCAAATCAAAATTTTGCCCATCTTGTAATTGTTTTAGCCGAATTATGTCAAATTCTACAAATTCTAGGGGTGGCCAGCAAAATTTTAGGTGGTCAGGGGCCATTTGGGGGGGGAACGTTCCCCTAGTTCCCCCTCCCCCTGGATCCGCGCCTTTGACAGCTGCTGTCGATTTTTTTTTGATAGCTAGCGAATTTTTTGTTTGTTTCTCAAATGCAAATCTACGACGTCCATCCAATATGTATAATTTGATGAGATGGAAATATTCTGCAAAGTGTACGGGTGACGCACTGGCACATCCCATAATGCTTCAGGTACTACGAATATTGATTTCCAATAAAAAATGAAATGAGATTTTTGTATATTTTTGTCGATAATTTCCTTTTAAAAAGAGATTGATGTATTTTCCAAAGAAAATTCAATTTCCTAATTCATTCTACGTATTTTAAGGTGGCGCTTTTCTTTTGACAGGTGATAGAACTCATCAAAATAAGTCATTTTACCTAAAAATTTTCATTTGAATTATGCCCCTGTTTCGAGAAAAAGAAACTAGAATATTTTCTAGTTTCTAGGTGAATCTGAAAATTCCTCTGTCCGAAACTGCTCCCCCATAGATATCAACATCTTGATTTTTGTTTTCTTATCATACATAACGCAGAATATCGATTGTGATCAGTGTTACGGTGTAGGTTGTACTAGTGATTATGTTTCGAAAATGCCGCAAGTTTATTCCAATAATGAACTTGTTGATATGCTTTCAACTTATGGTAAATCAAAACAAAATGCCAGTTCAGCGTATAAGTTGTACAGAACAAGATTTCCACTGAGAAATCACCTTCGCGGATGTTCATAAACCTGGTACAGAGATGTACAGATATGACGCGTACGAAGTGTGGTAACTTCACATAATTCACAACCCCCGACTCCCTGAACACCCTCGGTGATTCCACACGACGCATTTATATATGACGAGTATCTTTCGTTTTCGCTCTTAATCGATTTTATTCAACGTAGTTCCAAGTTATCAAGGTAAGTTATGAAAGTTTATTTTTTACGCGAATCATTGAAAGTTGGTTGAAACTGTTCATCATGAATTTATAATAATGTTCAATTTGAATCAAAATGTGGTATTCTTTTTTATATTCACAATCTACTCTATTGCGGGTAATTGTGGTCAAGAAATTGAACGGGAAGTAAAATGCAAGGGCAATGACAAAGAAACCAAAGAGTTGAAGGAAAGACTTAAAACGGCTGAAAGAAATAGAATGACTCTTCAGAAACTGACGTAGACATTGACGACCCCTGCGTCGATGATGATACTTTTGATTAAGATAACTCAGAAAATGATTGTCTTATAATATGTGGTTAATTTGGCTGAAACAACGAATTGTCTTACCGTTGCACTTCCTGTGGGCTTTGAACTCACTCTGCTGGCACCGGCTTGGATTCCGCATGTTTGAAGTATTTAATCATATTTATATTTGTCAACATCATGACTACCATAGCCCTCACGTGAGTGCAATCGTGGTCAAAAGCTGTTTTTTTCCAAACCATTGTTACAAATAAATCGTAACTCCAAAGCTTATTACTCTAACCTCAATTAATGGTCCTTTAATGCACAAATAATTGTTATGTTATGTTCCTAATAGAGCTGTGATTCATAATTTGAGTTTAATTCCAAAAAGAGCTTAACTGATCGCCATTACCCCCTTTACCCCTACAACCTACGCCATTAAAAAAAATGGAACGATACACACTTTAACAGCGCATTGAAATGATTAAATTTCACTATAAAAATGGTGAAAATTTGGCCGAGACGATTCCTAAAACTCGAACATTTTTGGGTCGACGTGAAGCACCTTGTCGAACCGCAATACAGAAATTGGTGGCAAAACTAGAGCTATTGGGACAAGTTGGTGATAAGAAGAATTGAACCCCTGCACATCGCTCAAAAACAGCCGAGAATATGGCTGCTCTAGCCGAAAAAACCCAGGTTTGTCCCTTCCTCGTCGTTCTTCGGAAGTAGGCATTCCACAAACGTCACTGGTTGGGCCCTTTATTTTAGTGGATTGTTTTCTTTCTCGCTCATTGCAATTATTTATCTCACACGTGACACCACATGTTGCTATTTTATCCTCTTCAATTTTCTTTGAATTAGTTTGAATTCGATATTGCATACTATACGTCGTGATTTTCGCTACCACTCGAAATCTTGTTTCGCATTAGAAATTGCCGCAAATAGAATTTTATTGCTAATTATTCGCCTTGATATAATTATAGTTCAACCCGCTACATCATAGATTTACACCGCACGAGATTAACATCTTCATCCCGAAGAACGCGTCGGAGGTGTCCAGGTTGCATTTTTCCGTTCCCTATACGGTCAGCGCGACAGGTCGCTCTCACCTTATAAGAAACGGAATGAACAATGGAATACTCCGTTTCCTAGCAGATATGCGCGAGGTGCTCACTGCCCTGTTAGTATTCTGGGTGCCGATGGGACAAATTGCAAATTATTAATAAAGTTTTCTTACTTTCTGTATAGCTTTATTAGGTAGAGTCTACCACATTTTTCCTCTGTGAACATTTTTTTGGTTGCGGTTTTTTTCAGCAAACCTCTCGTAAGTCGACCATATTTTGATTTGTTTTAATCATACGTACTCTCTTTTTGTAAAATGCAATCATAAAAACAATCTGGGAAAATGAGAAAACATGATTGTCTGCCAATATAAACATGACTGAAAATCGCATTTTTCAAATTATTAATACACTCCTGATTTTTTCAGAATCGGTTTATATAACCATATGAAATATGAAAATGCAATTGTCCGACAAAAAAATGTTGGTGTTTTCTTGTCCGACAGATGAAAATCGACGAGTTTTTTGAGTTTTTAAATTCATTAATATTTGTCAAACAAGAATGGACTTATATTTTAGAGAGATTCGTTTCATAGAAAAAACAACTGTCCACCATATAAAATGCGACAAATCCTTAGTCTAGTTTCGAGGTCTAGTTGAATATAATGGTTTGGTTTCAGAATCTTTTTTCGATTATTATTGAAATGAAACTATTGATTTCGATAGAAAGTGCACAATTCGAATTGTTTGCTGACATTTTTATTCAAATCTAATAAAAAAACTCCTTCCTCACATTGAATTCATTGTAACAAGATGAATGGTATCCAGTAAAAGTATCACACCCATCGTCAGATAGAATGACATCTTTATATTTGTGATTATGATGTTCTCTTGATGCCAAAAATATTTTGCACAGTTTAAGGATGTCAGTTCCTCCTCTTTCGTTTTAAAGCCACGGATATTTTTCAAATGTTTGCACAAAAAACACCTCATCACTACTATGTGTATAATGCATATATTCTATTCATAACCAAATTAGAGCAGTGAATTCTTTAATTTTTGAATGAACGCCACATTTTTTTTGGTCGGACAACTGCTGCACTACATTGTATTTTCAAGGTGGACAGAGAATAAGAAAAAAAAAGAAATTATTCATAATTTTTTATCCCAAAAAATCTTCGTCTTCCATTTGTCGGACAAGGAAATCGCCACATTTTTTGTCGGACAATTGCATTTTCATACTTCATATGGTTGTATCAACCGATTCTGAAAAATTCAGGAGGATATTAAATACTTTGAAAAAATGCGATTTTCAGTCATGTTTATGTTGGTAGACAATCATGTTTTTTCATTTCTCCCAGATTGTTTTTGATTGCATTTCACAAAAAAAGAGCATGTTTGATTCAAGAAAAATGAAAATATGTTCGACTCACGAGAGGTTCTCTGAAAAAAGAAACGGCGACTACAAAAATGTTCACAGTTGAAAAATGTGGTAGACCTAATAAAGCTATACAGAAAGTAAGAAAACTTTATTAATAATTTACAATTTGTCCCATCGGCACCCAGAAGACTAACAGGACATGGAGCACATCGCGCATATCTGCTAGGAAACGGAGTGTTCCATTGTGCATTCCGTTTCCTATACGGTGAGAGCGACCTGTCGCGCTGACTGTATAGGGAACGGAAAAATGCGACCAGGTTATATTTCAGCCTAAAACGTAGTTTGCATAAAAATATGGGTCTTAGGGCTCATGAAGTTCAGCTAACACAAGAACTCAAGCCGGTCGATTGGGTCCTTGAAATGAATGAAAATGATCCTGAATTCCATCGAAATATCATCCTGAGAGATGAGACCCATTTCCACCTCGGTGGCTTCGTCAATAAGCAAAATAGTCGCATCTTGTGCTCGGAAAACCCAAGAGTTATTGTTGAAAAGACTATCTATCCTTAACGTGTGCGGTTTATGGTTCGACGAGTTCATAGGACTAACTTACTTTTTCGAGAGTGATGATGGCGCAACAGTTAAGGTGCCCACCCACGAGGCTCCCGAGACGGGCGTTTTATGACATTTTATGAGGCCACGTGCGAAAAGAGTCTCCGTGATTGGTCAAGGGCTCATAAAGTGTCATAAATGGCCACAAAACGCCTGGAACGCCTGGTATCTGGACTCTACGTGAGTGGGCGCTATCGAGAGATGATTAGTGATATTTTATGGCCGGAATTGGATGGTATTGATCTGGACAATGTTTACTTTCAACAAGACGGCGCCACATGACACACAAGCAACGGAACCATTGATCTTTTACGGGAAATCTTTCCGAACCGTGCTATCTCTCGATAATTGGTCACTTCTTCCTTTGAGGCCATGTGGAAGGAAAGGTCTACGCCAAGATCCCAGAGTCGATGCAAGACCTCAAAGATGGAATTCGAGAGGCTATCGAGGACATAGGCGGCCACTTTGCAATCGGGATAAGGAAAATTTCATGAAAAGGATATGGTCCTGTAGTCGGAGTAATGGCTGAATTTGTTTTCCATTATCACTTCCCCCTTATAATGTAATAAACATCCGATCATCTATCTAAAAAAATTGGATTTTTCTTTTAATGTCAAAATAACACCTTTTCAGATAGTGTACTTACCTTATATTTGCTTGTCTGTGTAATTTATTATGTTTTATGATTGTGTATTTTTAATTGAAATACCTAATATTTCAATGTGAAATTTTGGAGAATAAAGATTGTGAGGATGAATGCTTTCGAGCACATTTAATTTAATTATTTATTTGGCAAAATAGAGACATATATGTGCAGTTGAATACTATCTATTAGTTGGATTTCGGATATTGAAACGAGTAGCTTATTTTCAAGAACGAGAATATGCCAATAATTGTGGACTACACGAATGTGACTTCAGTGGATCTCATCAGGAAAACTTTCAAGAATAAGGAATTCTTTCACCTCTGGTTCGATTGTTGTATAGAAGCGGAAAGATGCTGTCAAGAAAATGATCATATAGGTAATTTTACAGTTATCATGAGTTATCATTCTCCATCTGTTTGCTTATTTTCTGATAAATTATTCATTTCTCGAAACGAAAACTTCTGTTTGCTTCATGACATCTATTTAGCTTATAGGTAGATTTATAGCAACCCTTTTCTTCGACTGATTATAGATTTTTCATGGACGTTATTATGACAAAAGATTGTAAATCTGGACGGTCATATATGTGATATACCAATATGGCTCATAAGCCTCTAATTGGTCTAAGTGAAGCCGAATCTTTTGGAAGAATTGAGTTGTTCCAAAATATGATAAGGAGTTACCAATGATATTCAGGATTAGAAGAAAACAGGTTGAGGGAAGTCTCATTTTCAAGTCAAAAAAGGTTCAACGAATTAACACATTAATAAGCAGCAATAGTTGGCAATTTCGAAAATGCAGATTAATTCCAATTTTACTGAAGAAGTCAAAGATAAAGTATGGTAGTCAATTCGCGGTAATGGTCATAACACACTTGATGACTTACAATACTTGCCTGACGGCTCTTGGTCCAAAATTCATCTGCGTGTGTTATGACTCACATAATAATAATAATAATAATAAATTTATTGGCTCAATTATTACATAATGAAAATAATTTCAATACATAACGAATAGTCAACACGTCAGCTCAAAGGACAACAGCCCCGATTCTAGACACCTACAGAACCCAAGAAATCATCGACACTGTAGGGTTCCAGTTCAGTAATATGTTTGTGGATCGCACCCCTGAAAGACTCTCTATCGACCATCTCGCGAAGGTGTTTAGGGAGCGAGTTAAGAAGCTTAATGCACATGTATTCTACATTTTTCTGTGTTAACGTAAGGGAGAACAGAGGGTATGAATACTGGAAAACCCTTCTCGTTGCATTGAAGTTTCGATATTTTAAGAATAATTCTTTATGATTATGGAGGAACATGAGGCATCTGAACACGTACAAGCCAGGTGTTGTCATCATCCCATGCCTCCGAAATAAACCTCGACAAGACTCCCTATAACCCAACCTAAACATGTATCTAATGGCCATTTTCTGAATTAAAAATATTCGAGGTGCAAGAGAACTGTTACCCCAAAAAATTATTCCATAAGCTGCTAATGACTGAAACAAAGAAAAGTAAACACAACGTAATGTATGAGCATCAACCTGGGCTCGCAGGATATTCAAGCAATATGTTACCGACGCCAATTTACGTGACAGGGCATCCACATGGGCACCCCATTTCAGATGTTTATCCAAATATATCCCCAAGAACCTCACATCATTCAAAACAGAAAAACTCGCCTCCCGGTGTCGGAAATTCTCAGGAGCAACCAGGTGAGAGCGATCCGTATAAAATAGGATGGTTTCAGTCTTCGACTCGTTGAGGAGAATCCGATTCTCCTTACACCATCCCTCTGCACGACTCATCACGTCCACAAAATGCTCCGAAAGAGCGCTGACACTCCTCCCAGACATCAGGACGTTCGAGTCATCCGCAAACAAAACAGTACCATATCCAGCCTCCGTAAAAACATCTGGAAAATCGTTTATAAATAAGACAAAAAGGAGGGGGCCAAGGATGCTCCCCTGGGGTATACCCCTCTTTATATTTCTAGGTGAAGATGAGTATATAACATTATCGACCGTTATCCTAGTAAATTGTACCCGAGACGATAGATAACTCTCCACAAACTGAAGCTGCATACCACGCACGCCCAAAGATTCCAATTTCGCAAGCAGTTTAGCATGGTCAACTGAGTCGAAAGCCTTCGAGAGGTCGAGCAGGACAGCCATCGAAATATGACCACATTCAAGTGCATGAAGTAAAGTTGTCAGGGCGCCATAAATCGCAGAATCTGTGCTCTTTCCCTTAAGAAAACCATGCTGATGCGGAGAAAAAAGATGGAACTTACTGAGGAATTTAGCCAATCTAACTGAAAAAATCTTTTCAAAAATTTTAGAAAATGACGATAACAAGCTTATGGGTCTAAAATTGTTTAGGTCTTCACTTGAGCCTTTCTTATGTAGGGGATGAATCACCGATATCTTAAGCTTCTCAGGAAAAACACCCAGACTGAAAGATCTATTCAATATATGAGTTAGAGGTATCGCAATCACCCTGATGCAGCTCTTGATCACGCGCATAGGAACGGAATCGAAACCAGATGATGAAGAATTTTTGAATTTATTCACCGTGTTAATCAACTCTCTATCAGTAACTTCAAACATGTAAAACGACCGCTCATTGAACAATATATTATTATCTACTCCCATAGAAACCATTATTCAACTGACTCTGATCTGTATAGTCTCTGTAAACCAATAGCGTTAGTTATAATAACTACCACCTATAACTCACTCTAATACAAATAGAAAAAATTAAATTACTTACGAAATTAATAAGAAAGTCGGATCGTTTGGGAACTCTATTTCAGACATCAAGGTCAACGTTCTCGCCATCCATTTCTACATTTTCTGGGGTCTGAATATCCAAAAAAAGCCTTTGGAAAACATGAATTTTTGACGTTTTCTACGGGATTCGATATCGATTCGATTTTCGACCACCGAGATCGCTTTTGACATTCGTTGTCGATTTTGAAAATGCAGATTAATTCGAATTTTACTGAAGAAGTCGAAGATAAAGTATAGTGTTCAATTCGCGGTAATGGTCATAACACACTCGATGAATTACACCACTGGCCTAACGGCTCGTGCTGCAAAATTCATCTACTTGTGTTATAACTTACATTAACGCTCATTGACCAATATACTATAAATGTCTTCTGTAGGCTTATTAGGTACTTGAGAATTTTGAAAAGTTTGGAAGTTTATCTGTTTGGTTATTAGAAAACTTTTTTTTTGGAATGAACTATAACAAAGTAACGGTCTATTCTGTCCATTATTTTTCAGTAGAATTTCCACACCCAATTCTTGATTTCCGTACAAAAAAATAGCATAACTGAATCTTCCAATCATGTTTATGCTCGTACACGTGAAATATTTCCAGTATTAACAGAGAAAAAAGTTTCTTCAACATTCGCCATCTCTTTGAAGTTAATGAATTCACATCATATTTTCTCAAATTCATTATTTTCCCAAAGTAAATAAACATTTGGATAAATACGTAATTACCACGACCTCTATGTAGAAAGGACAACGTTGCTTAGTTATCTGACTATAACCTAAAATTTTCAAAATATACACGGTGACATGTGTTATAATCTCATGGCCAACCGGGATATATTATAAAAGTAAATGGAGTATAATATGTATGATCATACGTTATATTACTCACTTCATTGTACGTGATGTCGAGGGGTTTGTAATGACTGAAAAATTTTGCAGATTTGAGAGGGGGCGCAGTCCGAAAATTTTAAAACTTTGGTGGAAAACGACCCTACTGGGTCACGTTACCTCTCAAATATTAATTGGATTTAGTCGAACATTATTGATGTCTGTTACCGAGCAAAAGTACTGTCCGAAAGTGAAGAGAGTTCGATACCCACCAAATTTTTCAGAAAAAAATTCTATTCGGGTCATTCTGGTAGTCATTGGGCAAAATTTTGGCCCTCGTAGGGCAACCATTTTTTTAAATAAAAACCATCTGAACTACAGAATTGAGTTTTCGTACACACATTGTCACCAATAATAACTACCTCCTTGCACTTTACTTGTTTTCATTAGACATCTCAGTGGCCGAGATATTGAATTGGCACAAAGGTTTGCCCCCTTCTCTTACACCACTAGACAAATTTACATTTGCGCAGCAAGTTCTGATGCGCCAATGTGTTCCACATAAAAAAGGTACTCTAGATTCATTGCTCTAAAGTGAACCGTTTTCGAGAAAACTGGCATTTTATGGTCAAAAACAATTTGCTGACGCATTGTAAATTTCTTGTATGTAATTGGAAAAATGAGTAGTGATAATTAACAAGTTTATTAATTTCAACGAAATTTGACAACTAGGTTTTCAAGTTGTTCAAGTTATTTTTCATTATTTTCAGCACCATAGTTAAGAGTTGTTCAGTTATAATTGTAAATTATGGACAACAGTTATGTCCGTATTCTAAAGATCTACAAAAGTCAGTCCTCGACAGTATATTTTCATGATAATAACCTTAGGCGTTCAATTCAGATCATTTGAACATTTCTTTACGCGTTACAATTTGAACTTATGGTTTTGGAGTTGCGTAATAGGTGATAGGTTCAATATAAATTAATTTCAACGATCTGAACGGGCAAGGGCGGATCCAGGATTTTTTCTGGGGAGGATATAAGGGCGGGCGGGTAAAAAAATCAGCAATAATTAACTGTGTGCTGTGATGGAATCTCCACAGAAAAATACTGCCGTCTGGGAGGGCACGTTTTGTACTAGTCGCCCGATTAGTCAATTACATTTAACATATATTCTTGTTGACATGTCAAGTAAATATTTTGTAGACAGTAATAAATAAATGAATAATTTTTGGAAATAAAGTCAATACAATATGAAATTTTTCCAGGGGGACAAGATGATTGTCCAAAAACTTGGGATGGCTGGAGCTGTTTTCCACCA
Source organism: Adalia decempunctata (assembly GCA_951802165.1). NCBI lineage: Eukaryota > Metazoa > Arthropoda > Insecta > Coleoptera > Coccinellidae > Adalia > Adalia decempunctata. Next base: position 35,866,091 of record OX637701.1, on the reverse strand, counting down.
ACGAAACCATCTACTATTCGTAGAATAAGCTGTTCTAATCAAGCCTATAGTTCTAAGCCCCCTGAGTGTGTTCGTGAGTATGAAAACTACAGAACTTCATTTTTTTACGAATTTCAGAAACTTTTTTTCGTCAATTTCTCTTACGTTGACCAAGTTTGATTATAATTTCGGTTATTTGTACCAGAAAAAAGAACCCACTTTTTCCTCCGGCGCGCGGCGACAGGAAAAGTGTTGTTATGCTAAGAGTGACTTTTGCAAAACAACCGTAACTAGGCAAATGTTTCATTTTTCACTGAATTTAAATGTACGTGAATGTCAATCCAAAAGTGAATATTCAGATTTCCATGAATTTCAAAATTTTTGAGAATAAATTAACATAACATTTTCCATTTGAAGGAGAAGTGACTTTTCATGGCTTGCCATGAAAAGTGGCACTTCTCCTTGGTATATACCAACTTTCAAAAAATTCGAATTATTTTTCAACATCCATTAACTACAGTCAGTTTTGCTTTTTTCCTACATATCATAACCTTTTCTGATGAAAATAATCCAAAATTATAATCAAACTTGGTCAACGTAGAAAAATGAGGTAACGTAGAAAAATGAGGTAACGTGAGAAATTTTCAAAAATCACAAAAACTCAAATATCTCGGAAACTGTTGATTTTCGGTTATCAATAAACATGGCTCGAACGATAACAAATGAGTGATACTAACACCTCCATCAAAGTTCACGTCTATTTTGGAAACTCCTTGCATAATAAGATTCAACCCTCATATTTTGTTTTTTGCATTCCTGTTGTATATATTCATTCTTTTCGACAACGAATCGTAGTTTCAAGTGTTTTATTTTAACAATTTGCTTCAATTCAATACGGCAATTCCTCATTCTTGACAATTCAAATTTCGACAACAGGAGTATATACAGGCTGATTCACGGTGGATGGCACATAAGACGTTTCTGGTGAACCAGATTTCGGATCGGTTTGAAAATTTGCATGAGTGCATCATCGGACCTTCTCTACCTAACTAAAATATTTTCGTCAATACGGTGTTGCCACGTCCATCAGAAAGTAGTAGCAACACTGCTTTTTCAAATGGAACTCCTAGTATATTATATTATTTTTGGAATCTCCAACAACTTTTCGACAACTTTTCGACAACTTTTCTCAACATTTCCCTATACCTATCTGTTGCCGTTTTCCAAATATAAATTAAATTCAATTTTTTTCACGGGAAATCATGACCTCTAAAAGTGCTGATAACTTCGGGTTGAGAGACACTATGGCATTGAAATTTGGTTTGGAGTTAGGCGATACATACATGCTTCCAATCAGCCTGATCTACGTTACTTCAATACGAAGTGGTAAAAATTCAGTCTTTTCGTTCGCTGGAAAGAGTGACTGAAAGATGTTTATTTCATGTGGAACGCCCTGTATATTATTAGAAATTCAGAAAGCTGATGAAATTTGCTTCCATTCTATGTATATCATGCCTATACCTAACAAGTCAAATTTCGGACTTATTTGTCGAAATGTCCCTTCAGAATGGTATCTCCATTCGGTATTTGTTTATTATTATTAACTTTGACGATCGGTGGATTAGGCGCTTGGGACCATGCAATTGTCCAGCAAGACAAAGGCGGATGTAACTGTTTTTCATGGGAGAGGTAATAACTATTGAAAACCATTAAATCAGGTACACAATGTATGAAATATTTTATGTGCGCCACCTTTTTCTCAGGTTTTCGATACTCATGGGGGGTTGTTACCCCCAGTACCCCCCGTAAATCCGCCCTTAGAGCAAGATCACCCGATTTTAGTCCATTAGATTTTTGTATCTGTGGGGAGTGTTGAAAGAAAAAGTTTACAAAACACCCGTGCATTCAAGATATGAATTGTCGGAAAGGCTTACTCAAGCATTTGAAGATTTCGATTTCAAAGAAATACGATCTGCCACGACGAAAGCAGTCAACAGCGAACATACTTTGCAATATTCGACATGATTGTTCTACTTTTTCATAATAATTCATATGAATAGTTTGACTTTCAAGTCGTTGTTAGTGAGAGTGCGGTGCAAGCTATGATGATTGATGCGCAAAGGCGAGGATAAGACCAACTTAAAGTTAAGACACTTCTTAACAAAGTCTGTCCTAGGCATAAAACGGTGCAAGTGGGCATTAAAGTTGCAAATTAATTTTAGCCTCTAGGTCTGCAGCGTATACAGGGTGGTTAAGAAAAATCGAGTAAAATAACGAAATTTTATTCCCAGAGAATTCAAGCATTTTAAGACTTGACATCTTCCTTGCATACTACACACGAGGTTGTTGAAGATTTCTTGAGGAATTTGGTTCCATAAACGGGTCAGAAGCTCTCTCAGATCATTTAAGGATTCTGGGGTAGGTTGATGATTAGGTATCTTATCTTCTTTGGAGCATATCCCATGCATGTTCTAGGGTCTAGGCAATTCAAATCTGGTGTGTGCGGAGGTATTGGTAAATGTGGAATACCAAGCTCCTCGCGCGCATTCTTAACCATGGCTGCACGGTGCGGTCTAGCGTTATCATCTAGAAATTGAAAAGTTTCACCAATAGCAGCGTGAAAATTTGGCACAACATTGTCAATGAAATGCCCCCTATAGTGTGAGGCGGTCATATTCCCAGGACAAATGTGTAGATCTGTGCGCCCGTTGAAACATATCCTGGCCCATACCATAACACTACCCCCTCGGAATGGATGGACTTCTTGGACATAGCGACGATTACTGGGTATGCGTGGGATTGTCCATACCCTTATTCTTCGAGAATCTGAAAATCGTCCATATCTGGATTCATCAGTGAAAGGGACACTACGCCATTGATCGTTCCAATTGATATGTTGCCTCTACGTCTAGAACCTAGATTCACCTCTCTCAAAAGTCGTCTGATGGTTTTGATGGAAACTTGGGTCCCATCCGCATTTTGAAGAGTATTCCTTAGCATTATATACGTAGATGTAGGGTTTCTTTTCGCCGAAACAGTTATGAAACGATCCTGAGCAGGTGTTGTTTTTCGTCGCCCACCAAGCCTTGGTCTTCCCAACACGGAACCTGTCTCCCTGAACCTATTCCAAAGTCGAGATATCACACTTTGGCTGACTTGGAGCCTTTCTGCTTCTTCTTCTTCTTCTTCATCTTATGTTAAGCCTGAGACTTGTAAATTCCACTCTAATCCTCTATGGATGTAGACACCCAGGAATCTTTCCAGCGTTTGGGAGGTCTGCCGATGGGTCTTCTGGTATTTGGGATTCCGTCTCGGGCGATCTTAGCTATTCTTCCCGTGTTCATTCTGCTGACGTGGTTGTTCCAGTATCGTCGTCGCGCTCATCCCCATTTGACAATGTCCTGGATTTGGCATTCTTCTAAAATGGCTGTGTTCCTTTTCCTGTCCCTCAGCGTATATCCAGGTATGGTTCTTAGTGTCTTCATTTCAGTTGTTCTGAGGATGGACTTAGTTCTTTTGTTGTCCGCTCTGGTTTCTATGGCGTATGTCATGATAGGCCGGAAACAAGTTTTATAGATCTTGGTTTTTGAATGTTTACTCATACATTTGTTGTTGAATATGACGTCGCGAAGTGCACCTGCCACTCTACATGCTTTATTTGCCTGCTCACGAACTTCGTATGTTCTATCTTGGTTCGAAGATATCTGTACGCCGAGATAGTTGAATGTCATCACCTGTTCTATTGGTTGGTCTGCGACGACAAGTTTGCATCTTTTGGGTTCTTTGCTTATGACTAATGACTTTGTTTTTGTTGTTGATATTTGCATTTTGTATTTGCATGCTTCTAAAAAGAATTAATATAGCAGTCTCTGCAGGTCATCTTCGCCTTCAGCCACGATCACTGCGTCATCGGCGTAGCAGATAATTTTTATAGCTCTTGTACTAAGTCTGTATCCCATTCCAGAATTATTGACGCGGTGTATTATTTGGTCCATTATTACGTTGAAGAGTAGGGGGCTTAATGAATCTCCTTGTCGTATACCCGTTGGAGTTGGAATTTCTTCGGTGGGCTGTTGGTTTACAGATATATGTGTCGGTATTCAGTTGTCTCACAATTTCTATTAAGGTGCATACAAACTGTTGTCACGTCATGTGAGCTCACGCGAGGAAATGGAAAGAAGATATGGAAAATATAGCTGCTTTAACAGTTGCTGGTGATTCTCATAGAAGGGATTCGATTTACCAAATGAATCAAAGAACAGAGGAAGTGGGTGAATGAGCACCCAGATCGGTTTCAAATGTATGTCAGAATGACATTTCACAAAATATCAGACGTAATGTCACGTGCATTCAGAAAATACAAATTTGCGGAATATAGATCTTGCGTGCTTTCAGTGCTATACCGTGACAGCAAATACAATGTTGCAAAAATGTTTACTACATTTTGATTCCGTAGTAGTACAATCACCCAGTTTAGTTCTGATGATTTGGATTCACTATTTATTATTGAAAGGTATGTCTCTCTTCCTATGGTCTAAGTTCCATGCATTATCGTGGTTGCACATTTTGGGAAGATGACGTGATGTGACGTGACGTGATAACAATGTGTCTGCACCTTTAAAGGTATTGGTAGATCTTTATCTTTAAGTATTTTGATGACATCTTTGAGTCTCACCTTATCGAATGCCTTGGTGAGATCTATGAAGCAGAGGAAGGCTGGTTTTCCGTATTCTATCCATTTTTCGGTGATCTGCCTCAATATAAAAATGGGATCTAATGTTGATCTGTTCCTCCTGAAACCCTGTTGTTCCTCTGAGATGTTTATATATTTGTAGATTATGGATTCCAAAATTTTTGTGAAGAGTTTCATGACCGAACTGAGCAATGTTATTCCTCTATAATTTCTGGAGCTCTTTTGTCACCCTTTTTGAAAACAGGAATGGTAATACTTTTCTTCCAGCTCCTTGGTATCTTTCCAGTTGTTAGGATTTTATCATACAGTTTCGTGAGTTTTTCCATCAGGCAGGCTCCGCCATATTTTATGAGTTCATTCAGGAGTTATTTTCACTCTCTCATGGTTTCCATCGTCGTCCGTAGGGGGGATGTCTTCATCAGAGCTGTACAAATTTTGAAGTAGTCCTTCCAGGTATCTTTATCGATTTTTTGTGTTTGCGAATATTCATTCACATCCAACTTTCTCCTTCTTAGCATTCCCCAAATTTTCTTCTGCGCCCCGTATAGGTCGTGTTCCATTTCCGCGGAAAATCTCTCCCAGTATTCTCGTTTGATGTTTCGAATTTCTAGGTTCACTCTGTTTCTTAGTTGTGTATATTGTAGTCGTTCTTCCGGTGTTTTATTACATCTGTATCGTAGATATGCATTCCGTTTCAGTTTTGCCAGTTCCTTGATTTCGGGTGTATACCATTGTTTGGTTTGAATGCGGTTGTTTGCATTGACCTTTCTTTTCTCGATGGCTTCTTTGGCTGCAGCTAGGACGTTCGACTGTATTTTCTCCCACGAGTTTTCAACATCATCCTCCTCCAATATGGAGTTGTTTTGGATTTTTTGATGTAATCGATTTTGATAGAGATCCATTGTTGTTGGGTTGTGAAGAGATTCAATGTTTCATTTTTCCCGTTCAGGCCTAGGGGGGAGTTTCTTCTTCTGTATGTGAATACGCAGTTTACAGAGGATCAGGAAATGATCAGAGCCTATGTTGGCTGATGTTAAACTTCGCACATCTAATATCTGTGTCGGATGAATGGCTCTGTTCGTTAGAATATAATCAATTATTGAGTTCTGTCCTCGTGAGTTCTGCCACGTGATTTTATGGGGTCCGTGAAGTTAGCGAAAAGTTGGAAGCACTAATTCTGAAACTATTATCAATATTTAGTGCTTAATTAGTGCCTATTAGTGCTTCATCAAACTCTCATTGCACCATTATAGTTTTTGAGAAATTGACAATTGAAGTTTTTGGTGCTGACTTCACGCTCAGCACCAACATGTTCGAATTACTATGAAATTAATATGTCAATATTTAGTGCTTAATTAGTGCCTATTAGTGCTTCATCAAGTTCTTATGTCACCATTGTAGTTTTTGAGAAATTGACAATTGAAGTTTTTGGTGCTAACTTCACGCTCAGCACCAACATGTTCAAATTACTATGAAATTAATATGCCAATATTTAGTGCTTCATTAGTGCCTATTAGTGCTTCAGAAACGGCTGCGATATCATTTTTAGTTTTGAAGTAATTGAGTGTTGTTTTTAGCCAAGCGTGAAGTTAGCGAAAAAGTTGGAAGCACTAATTCTGAAATTATGTCAAATATTTAGTGCCTGGTTAGTGTGAATTAGTGCTTCATAAAGCTATCATTCCACCACTGTAGTTTTTGAGATAAACGCAATTATATCTTTTTATACTGCGTCGCCATCTATGGGCGGACTTGGGCGAGTCGTTCCGTCTCGTAGATTCGGCTCTAGTACGTCGTAATATCATCATTGCCTAAAGGGGCTCACGGACGCACGAGTTGGGTTGCCAAGCCAATTTCAATATCGAAGAAAGAAATTAATTTGTGGAGGCAAAACCATTCTCTGCAGTATATTCATGTATCGATTATGTGAAGTGATGAAATCATTTACGAATACTTTTCGAGTTTTCGTGATGAATAAAAGAATAGAGTGAATAAAAGAATAAAGAGAAATGAATTGCTCGTGCCATAACAACAAGAGTAGGTACAGGTAGTAGGTATTGCTTTTTTCTCAATTGAAGTATAAGAATTCCAACAGAAAAATTTGAAGTGTGATAAAAAAATGGGTGTTCCTAAATTGGAGGTAGGCACAAACGAAGAAGGAAGATTCGTTTTCGTGATACGGGTTTTTAAAGTTTTTTTTTCATAGTATCTACAAGATATTCAACTGAAATTTGGCGTAGATATTACAATAGGGAGTTTACACCAAATGACATGTCAATTTCGATGGCAAATTCACAGGGTGATACTTTGCATCGGCACATTGTGACAGTGACAATTTTGCTCTGAATACTCAAAACTCAGATTCTAGTTTATTCAATTTCCTTAATTTTTTTCCGAAAAATGGGAAAAAACGAAGTACCTACAAACTTCGGTGCGAGGTGCTCGAAAAAGATAACATTTTCAAGGTGAATGAGATGGTGAACGGAGTATATTATATATAATTGATGTTAACTGTAACATTACTTATATTGCGACTCATTTATTGAAAAGTGGTCCCACTTCGATTTAGATACATCAGTATTCTTGCGATAATTGTCCAAATTTCGTGAAAATAAAAAAATATTTTTTCATCCCGGTAATTCTTCATCAACTGAAAAGAAGGAGATTCAAATATTTATATGAATCTATAGATTTCAATTCCCCTTTAAACTCTAAATGCCCAAAAGCTGTCACAATTTTTTAAAAATTAAAAGAACGTACGCAGATTTTCTGTTAATCGACTGTGATATCGGAGCATCAGTAAGTATTGATGAAATCCAATTAAATCTATTCATCAATGACAAAAATTATCTATTACGGAGAATTGCTAATTTCAAAGCCCACTGTATAGAAATTGGGATAGGCGATAGGCCATTAAATTCCTATTGCAGAAGAAATGATGGGCAGTGGGAAGAATATGATGGCCTATCCAAGGACTACAATTTATTCAGAAACGACATTGTAGTAAACCCACATTTGCTATTGTACACTATTTAAATAAGTTTTTATCATATAATAATATATTTTTTGTATAAAGAACCCGAAATATATTTTTTTATGTACGTTTTGAGACAGTTCAATTTTCATATACCTAACCCTTCATCATTAATATAAATTAAACTACCTACTATATCTCCATTATCAGGTTGTTCCTAAATTGGAGGTACAAACGAAGAGGGGAGGTTTCTTTAGTACATGTCATAATATGGTGTAAACTCTCAATTGTAATATATATGCCAAATTTCAGTTGAATATCTTGTGAAGTGTAGATACTAAGAAAAAAAACTTATTCAACCTTTAACGGGTCCGTGAAGTATGCGTTCTCATGTGTTTTGGACTTTTTTTCACAATATAACTTAAGGAAACTCCCTTCTTTGTTTGTATCTCCAATTTAGGAACACCCATTTTTTTATCGCACTTCAAATTTTTCTGTTGGAATTCTTATACTTCAATTGAGAAAAAAGAAATACCTACTACCTGTACCTACTCTTGTTGTTATGGCACGAGCAATTCATTTCTCTTTATTCTTTTATTCACTCTATTATTTTATTCATCACAAAAACTCGAAAAGTATTCGTAAATGATTTCATCACTTCATATAATCGATACATGAATATACTGCAGAGAATGGTTTTGCCTCCACAAATTAATTTCTTTCTTCGATATTGAAATCGGCTTGGCAACCCAACTCGTGCGTCCGTGAGCCCCTTTAGGCAATGATAATATTACGACGTACTAGAGCCGAATCTACGAGACGGAACGACTCGCCCAAGTCCGCCCATAGATGGCGACGCAGTATAAAAAGATATAATTGCGTTTATCTCAAAAACTACAGTGGTGGAATGATAGCTTTATGAAGCACTAATTCACACTAACCAGGCACTAAATATTTGACATAGTTTCAGAATTAGTGCTTCCAACTTTTTCGCTAACTTCACGCTTGGCTAAAAACAACACTCAATTACTTCAAAACTAAAAATGATATCGCAGCCGTTTCTGAAGCACTAATAGGCACTAATGAAGCACTAAATATTGGCATATTAATTTCATAGTAATTTGAACATGTTGGTGCTGAGCGTGAAGTTAGCACCAAAACCTTCAATTGTCAATTTCTCAAAAACTACAATGGTGACATAAGAACTTGATGAAGCACTAATAGGCACTAATTAAGCACTAAATATTGACATATTAATTTCATAGTAATTCGAACATGTTGGTGCTGAGCGTGAAGTCAGCACCAAAAACTTCAATCGTCAATTTCTCAAAAACTATAATGGTGCAATGAGAGTTTGATGAAGCACTAATAGGCACTAATTAAGCACTAAATATTGATAATAGTTTCAGAATTAGTGCTTCCAACTTTTCGCAAACTTCACGGACCCGATTTTATGTTGTGACTTATGCACGAAGAATGTATTGTTGGTTGGTGTCAGTCGAACAGAGTAGTAGTGAATGTTGATAAAACAGTATGCATTCACTTTGGTTTCAATAGTAATCCTGTTGGCACTTTGGAAATTTATCATTCAGACCTTTTGATAACATCTGCTGCAAATAGTGAATTCCTGGGCATATACATTGAAAGAAACCTAAACTGGTCCACGCATATTGATATGCTCTGTAAAAAACTCAATAGCTCATTTTTTGCCATCAGCAGAGTGAGAGATATGCTACCACTCAGCTCGTTGATTCAGATCTATTTTAGCATTGTTTACAGTATTCTCTCCTACAACATCTTACTCTGGGGTGACTGCACTGACTTTAGCAGAGCCTTTATAGCTCAGAAGCGTATCATTCGTCGAATTTTCAATCTTAGTTTTCGTACATCTTGTAGACCAACTTTTATTGCAAATAATATACTATCACTGCCATGTATATACATATTTAAATGAGACTAGGTTTTATATCGTTCCTATGTTATATGTTGTGAAAGGGTATATCAGTCACCAGGAACCTGGTGACTGATATACCCTTTCACAACATATTTAAATGTTTGCTATATGCTAAAGAAAATGAAAAGAAATGGACCAAGTTATCTAATAATCACGAACATAGTACAAGGAATCAAGATGTTTTACTTGTGCCCAAACACAGAACTCACAAGTTTGAGAAATCCCCTATGTACCAGTGTATTAAAATGTATAATAACCTTCCTGAATTTATAAGATCTCTCAACATACTAGCATTTAAGAACAAAGTAAGAATATTATTGTTATCAAAATGTTATTATTCTGTAGCAGAATTTCACAGGGACTGTCCTCAAATTGTCAATGAAAGTTGAAATGTATGTATATTGACTTGTCCTATACACGAAAGTGTCTTAAGGGATCAATAAAAAATTATAATTATTATTATTATATTCTGATATTATGGCGAGCGCAAAGGTCTACCAGAGCTTCTCCATTCTCGTTGAGATGTTCCTCGTTAAAGTGATGCTTGACTCCCTGTATAATATTGTTCCCAATTCTAGCGTTCTGGTCCCCCATCATCAACATACGCTCATTTTGTGGTATCTTGGATATTTCCTCTTCTAGGATTTCATAGAATTTTCCGCTTCAAAAATCTGAATTAAGCCACCCTGCAGCATTCCGATAGCCGTATTAGCCTCAGCGTTTGTAAATTTACGTCTTGGCATTTTCAGAAGAAAACTCGGTTCAAATCGGAGCCGTTGATGAACTGACTTCATGAAGCATATGCAAAGAACCAAACTTCAGAAAAAAGACGACCATATTGTCGAATTATATACTTTTAAAAACGATTGAATACGATATCCCCAACTCTTGTGGAGCAGTACCATATTTCCAGTATTAACAGAGTAAAAGTTTCTTCAGTATTCGCCAGGTCTTTGAAATTATTGAATTCACAATATTCACATACTATTTTCTCAAATTCATTATTTTCTCCAAGTAAATTAACATTTTGATAAATACGTAATCAGAACGATTTTAATGCAGAAACGACAACGTTGCGGGCGTTTCTGACAGGGGAATAGCCATAACCTAACATTTTCAAAATATACGCGGTGAAATGTGTCAGAATTTCATGGCAAACCGCGATACTTTATGAAATTGAATGGAGTATATAAATATTAATTCTTCAATTAGGGTTAATTCACTTGTATATTTCATTTTTCAGTACCTATAACACCACAATATTTCAAAGTTAGATTCTGCAATGTTGCCACCGCCGTATCGAAGGATATTCTTCCTACTCATTGAAAACTGACTAAAATTTGGCTTCACCAATTCTCGAATATACGAATGGGATGTCTCCTCTTTCCATGGCCTAAGCCCCATACCTTATTATTGAGTGCGAGTATGACTCCAGAATTAGAAAACAAAATTTAAAATTTTCCTTTTTTTATTTTTTCAGTAGAAAGCCAGAAGCAGTGCTTACATAATGGCATTTGGAATGAAACGACAGATTACTCTTCCTGTGCCATCGCCCAAGTATACAGAAGCCGACTCTTTTTTCGAAGCAGAATCTTATATGTTTCAATTTCTGTCTGTCTACCAGCTATTATAGTCCTTCTAGGTTCGAAGAAACTGAGCAGTAACACCCGAATGGTTTTACATAGAAATCTTCTTGTTGTTATTGTTCTGAGGTATTCGTTGACTATTTTGTCGGAAGAACTGGTTCTTATACCTTCAGTAGACGACTCCGGAAATGGTGGAATATTGGACCAAAACAGTATTGGGTGCAGAGTTCTGAGTTTCATGGAATCGTTCACCTTAAACGCTATGTATGCCTGTATGTTGGTTGATGGCTTCTATCTTCACAAAATGATAGTTCGAAATTTCTCGAAGGAACTGGACATCCACGTCATGTATGTCTTCGTTACAGGTAAAATTAATGGTTTCACATGGTTTTCTTCGTATGTCGGTTCGAAGTTGTAGAAATTGAAATTGTTGGGTAAGAGCCAACGGCGTTCTGCAAAGATTTGCGTCTTCTCACCGAACCGAATAGACTTTCGGGCCTTTCCATAGAATTGGGTTAAAAATATAGATTAAAACTGAATAAAATGATTGGATAGTTTTTTTATTTTGTCGTGATTTAAAAAAACATCAAAAAATCATAGTTATAGGTAGTCTCTTGGTAGGAAATGACACATTTCGTCAAATATTCAGCAATAAAGAAAAAATACATACTTTTTCTCATTTTTTAAAGAGTTTTTAAAATGCAGGTTTAATTGACAAAGAAACTGCAACACCCAGAAGGAGCTGTTTGAATGATTGAAGGTCCAAAGTCGATGTTTAGTTGTTGTTGAAATGACCAGAACACGTGTACGCGGAACTTATCGCCATCTATAAGTGAATTTGAAAGGGGTCGAATTATTGGTTTACGGTCGGCAGGGTTGTCATTTTGAGAAATCGCTAATCGTACGAACAGAAATCCAACTAGGTACTTATATGAGATATTGTCAAGCGTGGTTTGATAATGCCCAAAATCGAAGAAGAGTAGGCACTGGACGTCGAGTTGGCACAAATGAAGTTCAAGATCGACGTCTAAGACTTATGGCCAATAGAGATGAATTTACGACAACTTGATCTGTGGCTGATGAGAGGTTAGGAGAACAAGGCAATCCTGGAATTTTTCGAACGGTTTGATGCCTGATAAGGTCTTTTGGTCTGCAGCATATCGACCTCATCTTGTGTTACCTCTGACGGTCGAGCTGTCGAGCATCGCCGGCAACGATTACAGTGGTGCAGATAACGTCAACATTGGAATGTGGAATGACATCAGGTCGTCTTTTCTGATGAATCTCGATGATTCTCCTTGGTTGCTAATGATGGCCGAAGAAGGGTAAGACGACTACGGGGAATAAGATGAGACTCAGTTTGACGAAGAGCGTCATGTATACACCGGACGCATTTTTCCGTTCCCGATACAGTCAGCGCGACAGGTCGCTCTCGCCGTATAGGAAACGGAATGCACAATGGAACACTCCGTTTCCTAGAAGATATGCGCGATGTGCTCACTGCCCTGGGTGCCGATGGGACAAATTGCAAATTATTAATAAAGTTTTCTTACTTCCTGTATAGCTTTATTAGGTAGAGTCTACCACATTTTTCCTCTGTGAACATTTTTGTAGCCGCGGTTTTTTTCAGCAAACCTCTCGTAAGTCGACCATATTTTCATTTTTTTTTTAATCATACGAACTGTTTTTTTGTAAAATGCAATCATAAAAACAATCTGGGAAAAATGAGAAAACATGATTGTCTACCAATATAAACATGACTGAAAATCGCATTTTTTAAATTATTAATACACTCCTGATTTTTTCAGAATCGGTTTGTATAACCATATGGAATATGAAAATGCAATTGTCCGACAAAAAAAATGTTGATGTTTTCTTGTTCGACAGATGAAAATCGACGATTTTTTTGAGTTTTTAAATTCATTAATATTTGTCGGACAAGAATGAATTTATATTTCAGACAGATTCGTTTCATAGAAAAAACAACTGTCCACAATATAAAATGCGGCAAATCCTTAGTCTAGTTGAATATAATGGTTTTGTTTCAGAATCTTTTTTCGATTATTATTGAAATGAAACTATTGATTTCGATTGAAAGTGTTTAATTCAAATTGTTTACTGATATTTTTATTCAAATCTAAAAAAAACAATGAAAATACTCCTTCCTCACATTGAATTCATTGTAACAAGACGAATGGTGTCCAGTAAAAGTATCACACCAATCGTCAGGTAGAATGACATCTTTATATTTGTGATTATGATGTTCTCTTGATGGCAAGAATATTTTGCACAGTTAAAGGATGTCACTTCCTCGTTTTTCGTTTTAAAGCCACGGATATTTTTTAAATGTCTGCACAAAAAACACTCCATCACTACTAGCAATATTATCGGCAACAACTGAAATTGCCGAACTTTATTCATCGGACAGCTAGATGATTGTATTCAGCACATCCTTCTTAAATGGTCCTCAAAAAATCGAATGTTTATTCGTAACATGAGCGAAGTTACATCCGGTAAATGCATATATAGTCTATTCATAACCAAATTAGAGCAGGGAATTCTTCAATTTTTGAATGAACGCCACATTTTTTTTGTCGGACAACTAGTGCACTGCATTGTATTTTCAAGGTGGAGAGAGAATAAAAAAAGGCATTATTCATATTTTTTATCCCAAAAAATCTTCTCTTCGTTTTCCATTTGTCGGACAAGGAAATCGCCACATTTTTTGTCGGACAATTGCATTTTTATACTTCATATGGTTGTATCAACCGATTCTGAAAAATTCGGGAGGGTATTAATACTTTGAAAAAATGCGATTTTCAGTCATGTTTATGTCGGTAGACAATCATGTTTTCTCATTTCTCCCAGATTGTTTTTATGATTGCATTTTACAAAAAAGAGTATGTTTGTTTAAAAAAAAAATGAAAATATGGTCGACTTACGGGAAGAAGTTTGCTGAAAAAAAAACCGCGACTACAAAAATATTCACACAGGAAAAATGTGGTAGACTCTACCTAATAAAGCTATTCAGAAAGTGAGAAAACTTTATTAATAATTTGCAATCTGTCCCATCGGAACCCAGAAGACTAACATGGCAGTGAGCACATCGCGCATATCTGGTAGGAAACGGAGTTCCATTGTGCATTCCGTTTCCTATACGGTGAGAGCGACCTGTCGCGCTGACTGTATAGGGAACGGAAAAATGCACACCGGACAGTAGGAGTTATGATATGGGGTGCTATTGCACTTGCAAATTGGCCACCTTTAGTCTTTATTCGAGGTAACATGACAGCGCTATGTTACCTTCAAGAAATAGTGGAGCCATATGTTCTCCCTTACCTCAACCAGCTCGAGAATACGATATTTCAGCAAGATAATGCTCGACATCATGTTGCGAAATTGCCAGAGTTGGTTTAAACTTTTTTGAAGCGACCCATGTGAATCTTTTGCCATGGCTGCCCAGATCGCCTGATCTTTCTCCCATAGAGCATATTTGAGACATTATGGGTAGAAGGCTTGGAAATTTACCCCAACCCCCACGGACTTTGGCGGCTCTGTGACATGAAGTTCAGGTAGCTTGGGATAGTATCCTTCAGAAAGAAATGAAGGACCATCTTATTGCATCAAAGTGTATAGATAATCTCGGTAGACAAACATATTATAAACAGATAGAAATAAGACACAAATCATTTGCCATTATAAATAATGACAAAAAAAAAGTTGTCATTATTTATAATGGCAAATGATTTGTGTCTTAGGGCCACTTTCACCGTATTGGTTCTAATCGTTAGTTAGTTAAGCGTCGATTAATTTATTTAATCCAGGATTAAATATTTGGCTTGCACCAAGGCTGAATGTGACTAGATTAAAGTTAATCCACAAATCTGGTTATTTTTACGTAAATTGGTACTTGTGCCTATCTTCACGTTGTTTATTTGATCCCTTTTCATGCTTTGACAGTTTCTATGTTTAGACATTTTTTGATATCGAGCATTTCGCAAATTGAAAAAGTTTGTAATAACGAACTTCTTTGGTAAAAACCGATGCAACATTCATTGCACAAGTTGACATCTTTCTTTGGAATGAAAAGATACCTGATCCTGATGGTTAGAAACCACTTCAGATTTGGATGTAAAATATGATAAACTAATGGATTCTTGTATGGAAATAACTGAGGCAAATAGAGAAGAAATGATCGAAAAGCATGAACAAACCTGATTTTCGATAATAGGGAAACATCTACAAGAAAATATGTTATATGAATTTTTTTCAATAAACATGCATCTTGGAATTTTGTCAATATTTATTCACTTTTATTTCAACACATAGGTGATGACATTGGTGCCGATTGAATGATATCATTTGTCCCTGTAAATTGAAGAATAATTCTGCATAGGTATCAGAAGAACTGAACCTCCAATTTTATTAGACATGTATGAATTTGTTCAGTTCATATTTTACCTCGACCGTTAATATTTAGTTCAATTATTCATTCTTGTGTGTGCTTTTCCTTCCACACCAATTTGATCTTTCATATCTGCGCCTAGGAACACCAAAATCCATAATTTCTTCTTCAACCATTATTCTTTTCAATTTGATTTATAATTAAACATCATTTTTGAAACAAGCCTGACATTTGTCATCCATGAATGTAACCTACAATTCAAAGTTTATCGTTAAACTTCCATTTAATCCTCTCAATTTGGAGGATTATCTTTAAGCGTTAGTTATGGTTGTTAAACTAGGATTACGACACGGTGCAAGAGAATCATAGACACTAATCGAGGTTTTGGATTTAATCTACAGTTTTGTCATACGGTGCAAGCGGCCCTTATTTCTATCAATTATAGGTAGCTGCCTTCTCAGCTGATGACCTCAGATCATCATTTTCTTCGATATTATAAACAAGTTTATCAAAGAAAATGGAAAGCCTTCGTTTTTTCTCCAGCCTGTAATCATTTACTCCTTGCTATACTTCTTTGTTCTACCAAAAAAAATAGAATTTGAACAGGTATTTCTGGGTGTTGCAGTTTCTTTGTCAGTCAGTAGAATATTCATGGGTCAGGATTGTGGGATTGTGAAGCGCTGTCATTCGCTCAGTTGGGTATCTTGGAACCACCGTTTGGGTCTGTTCCATTCTTGTGGTCGATTCCAGAGAGTTCAACAACATATCGCACGACCAACCTTCCATTTTCGAATTTAAGACTTGGGGTGTCCGTGCAGGGGGTTGAAAAAATATGGTGAGGGTTTTCCCCTCAAAAAATGTCTTTCCCAAGAACAAAATTGACGAGTCCGGAAGATTTTCCTCAATCATGATTATTCTGCTAGAAAAGGTTTCTGTTTGCTTTTCAATATGTCACCTTATAGCAATTTAATCGTATATCTCATTTGTCATTTTTATTTATCTCACTGAAACAGAATATACAGGTTGTTCCACCATAAACTGGACAAACATATACAGGGTGAGTCTTTGATTTGTACATATATTATAACTGAAGATTTCCCTCCTCAATCGAAACACTTTTTTTCATACCATTTTTCAAAATTCTGTTTCGTTTGAAAGATACAGGGTGTCGAGAATCCATGAAATCAACCCTATTCTTTCCACATATTTGGAACCGATGTTTAGAATAAACTGAATTTTGGTTGATTGTTTACTCTATTCATGGTGCATATTCCGCAATCAAAACTCATTCAATATTTATTCTGGTATAAAAGATACAGCGTAGCCGACTCATAAATCCACGCAAAAATACCATAAAACCAATCGAAAAAGATAAACCGTTCATATTCTCGTAGAATCAGCCATTTTAGAATATAAAAGCATTTCTATGTTTTTTCAATAAAACGCGTCGTTTTCGAGTTATTCCTGATTGTATACGATGAAATTTGAGGAAAAAATCATGAACTTGAAGAAATATCTGGATGCTTCCCTGGATTAATCATCATCGAATATTATTTTTTCTCTGGTCCCTTAAAAAGTTAACAATGTTGTCAGAATGTTTATCAACATAGTCAAGACTAAAATCTCTATAATGAAAAAACGTTTGATGTAGAGATATGTAATAATAAAATCCCACAAATGTGGGAGATAAAATTGGGTTCTAATAAGCATGAAATTACACATCTAATACGCACAGTTTCAACTAAAAATTTATTTTAACCGGTCCTTCAGGAAAATATCTATCCAAACAATATCCTCATGGAATTTTAACTCGACACTACACGGTTATCATCACATCAATTCACTGAAAGTCTTCACATCACAATCATCACCTGTTTCAATTATTCTCTGTTAATAAATAAATATACAAATAAGTGCATACGTTCGGTTATAGCTATACGTGAGCGTCGTTCGTGAGACCACAGACTGGTCTGTGATGGAACTAATGTTGGAGACACAGAACAACGGTTTGTCTTGCGTGTCGGCTACCTCGCAGCGCACCGTTATAGGCTACTGAAAATTCGTAGCGCTTTATCGACGAGAATCAGAACTACTCGTTTGGCATCTCCAAAAAGAAGCGCCTAGACACCTTGAGCGAAAAGTATACAAAACTAGGGTCCTTGCGATAGTTCATCCGTTAACGATAGGGGACGTACTGCTTCCTTGGTTTCGCCTATACCATAGTTTGAAGATAAAATCTGCAATCTGGCATCGTCTTCTCTAAAGTTTTGTGCTCGGTTCTGTGAAATATCACAGAAGATGGGTTGGGTTAGATCACTGACCTCGAATCCTATGACCTAGGTTAAAAGAGTTAGGATAGGTTAGTAAAAAAACAATTTTTTATGAGATAGTTTTAGAATATCGAGGAGAATATGAACAAATTATTCGTGTTCACAAACTAATATTCAGGAAAATCGAAGGAGGTACTTATTTTCGTGAGGGCTTATATGGCTTTTCAATTGCAAAAATAATCGGACAAAGTGTTTTTGTTAGGAAATATCCTGTTTGTAACATTCTTATTCAAACAAGGTTAGTGCTTGAGTATTTCCCTAATGTTTTACTCAGAACATCTAATAATCACTTCAATTTCAATCGGAAAATATGAACTTTGCGTTGTTTGCAGAGAATCGTATCAAGCACGTATTTAGCTCAATTTTTTTTCGAATGGCGATATCTCTTCAACAGAGCCGAATTCGGAAAAATGGAAATGAAAAAAGCATAAGCGAGATACAGGGTGTTTAATGTCAACTTCGAGCAATATTCTGTTAACTGTGGTAAGATAGGCGTGACTTTAGAAATAACGGTTTCAGATCACATCTCAGTATTTTGTAGGGCTCAATTTAATTGTGGTGAAGAATTCTGAAAATAAATTCAAAATGGCGGAAAACCTGCAAAGTTGAATTTTTTTTCTCCGTGGTCAATTTGGAAACCATTATTTCAACGTATTCGGTTTTCTAAGAATTTCCGTGGAAAATTATTTTCAAAATTCGATTTTTTTTTACATGTCACAAATTCACCCAAAATTATTGGAATCTTTCAAGGTCCTCTTCTCTGAATAATGAGGTGGAAACAGATTTGAAAAAATCCATTGATTTTCTCTTTGTAGCCTTCCAAAGATTACGTTCGGAATACTTCCTTAATTTATTTAAAAAACTGGAGGCCGTACGAAGGTCCAAATTGTGCTAATGGGCTGCCAGAATAACCCAGATAGAAATATAAGTTTATAAAGCAACAATTTTTTTTTTCAAAAAACTTTGGTAGCAATCGAACTCTGCGAGTACGAATTGAATTGATCTTATAAATGTCCGTTACCAAAGCAACGCTAGTCAATTGAAAGTGGAGAGCTCGATTCTCACGAAAGTTTCTTGAAAAAAATTTTTGTAGTTTATAGATTCATGTTTCTATGCAGGTCATTTCGGCAGCTCATTAGCACAATTTTGGCCTTCGTAAGGCCTTCAGTTCTTTGAATAAAAATAATGAATGTATTCCGAGCGTAATCTTTGGGTGGCTACAAAAAAAATACCAATGAATATTTTGTTATTCTGTTTCAGCATTAGCTTTTAGAATTAAAGGAAATTTGACCATAAAAGATTACAAAAGTTTTGGGTGATTATTTTTTTTAAATTTGAGTCAATGCCCATAACTTACCATCGTTATCAGAACATTGCTCGAAGTTCACAACAATCACTCTGAATCTCGCGTATGCTTCGAAAACGGGATATATGTCATGAGGCGAAAATGACTTTCCCAATGTCATCTACACGGCTATATATGTTTGTCCAGTTTATGGTGAAACACACTGTATACTCAAAAAGAGTACAACTTTTTTTCGCACTGAATTTTTTTTTCAGTTGTATCGTTTCTACCATCATCTATTTGGGGAGTAACAAAATGGCTGAAAAACTCTGCCTACTGCTGGATGGTGGATGAAGATGAAGACCAATGGATAGTGGATGGCTTCAGACTTTCCGTACTTTTTCTTAACCTTCTATTACTTTTCGACATCATCAGAAACATGATGAAGAGACTTAAACATGGTACATCGTTACAGAATTCCAAGTAAGGCTTTCATATCTAATGAACTCTTCAACGCCAATTTAAGAAACTGAATTGTCAATTCATCATGATACTGCAGCGAATCGTTTGGTAGAAAGTGGAAGATAAGATTTCGACTTCAAGATCTCACGATAATGGGGGATTTAGCGTATGTCATAAAATCATTTCGTTCCAAGAACGACCAAATAAGATAATCAGGTCGTCAATATACCAGTTCCTTCTTATAAATGTACGATTTCGAACTCACGTGAGGTTACCTAAGTCAGAAAGGGGACGGTAAAAGCAATAGAAGTAGGTATCTAACACGCAAAATATATTTCGGTGACGAGAGAGATTTGAATCCATCGAGGAATACAGGGTGTTTCAGAATGAGGGACCGTAAATTCGGGATCTTAATCCTCAGATTATTTCATGATATAAAGTTCCTATGGACTATTATATATTATATATAGGTCCCTGACGTACTGTTTCTGAGATATAAATAAAAAAAAATTAGTTTTATGAAATTATTTTCTACACCGTACACGATTTTCTTTTTGAGTTTTGGTAGGTTATGAGTACGCATTAAGACACATTTTTTCCTATACAAAATGATGTTCAATTTTCACCAGTGGCGTCCGTACAGACTTCTGTCCGAATAAATTCGGTGAAAAAATTGGTACGCCAATGATTTTTCTCTATTTTTAAATCATTTTCGTGATAATCACATAATTTACAATAAGAATAGTTTCTTGAGTTTTTTACCTGCGACAAATACTTTCTGAGAAAAAAAAATGCAATTTCATCATGTGTTTCAATACTTTCAATGCGTTATCATTTTCATAATAAGTTTTCGTGAATTCGGGTTCTTAATCTTCAGATGATTTTATGATATAAAGTTCCTATGGACTATGGCTCTCTGACGCATTGTTTCTGAGATACGGGGTGTTGCAAATAAAAAAAACGTTTTTCGAAATTATTTTTGGCATCGTACACGATTTTGGTAGGATATGAGTACGCAATAAAACACATTTTTTGAATTTCGTGAAAAAAGGTACGCCATTGCTTTTGATGAATAAAAGTTTAACTATTCACTTATGAAAACAGAACTGCCTACCCACTACCACTAAAACTAATAATGCAAAATTGTTAAATTTAAGAAGCAATAAGAGATCTTCAAAAATGAACAGAATGAACCAAACCGAACTTATCACTATATCAGTTGTTGAAAATGACCACCACTAGCAAGTATGCATGCCTCAGCCCGCCTTCTCATCGATTCACGTACTCTTTGAAAAATTCCTGGAGTACTTATTTCGTATTTCTTCGCAGGTTTTTCGACTCCTCTACAGATTTAATTGGAGTCCTATACACCAATGTCTTCAAATGTCCCCAAAGAAAAAAATCCAAACAGTTTTGGTCTGGAGACCTAGGTGGTCATTCTCGTGGTCCGCCACGACCTATCCACCGATTATTTTAAGTATGGTCCAAATAACCACGTGCTAAAACACTAAAATGGGCGGGAGCACCGTCGTGCATAAACCATATCGCGCTCCTTGTTAGAATGGCGACATCTTCCAACAAAATTGGTAAACTTTCTTCCAAAAAGCGGCGATAAGAAGCTCCATTTAAACTACTTGGTAGGAAGAAAGGCCCAATCAAATTGTAGTCACCAATATATTCTAATCCATACATTAACAGAAAATTGGTCCTGGTAATGGGTTTCACTAATCTTGTGTGGATTTTCCTCTGCCCAACAATGATTAATATGAAAATTCCCTTTAGAATTTTTCGAAAAAGAAGCTTCATCAGAAAATAAAATTTTACTTCCAAATGAAGGATATGCAGCTAATTTTCTGAGAAACCATTGGAAAAAATTAGTACGCAAGGAAAAATCTCTCGAAAGCAGGGCCTGGACTCGTTGGATATGGTAAGGATATAATAAAAAAATCATCCAAACTAGCACGTGGTTATTATTTAAATTATTGGCTATTTTTCTTGTACTTATTTCGGGGTCTTCTTCAAACATATTTAAGACAGCTTCCTCAGTTTGTGCAGTTCTTGCAGTTGTTATTGCGCCTTTCAAATGATTATTTGGTTCAAAGCTACCTTTTTCTGATAGTCTCAAATGAACCCTGTGAAATGTTTTCGCACCAGGTACTACTCTATTAGGAAAACGCTCTTCATATAAACGTCTGGCTTTTGATGCATTTCCGTCAGCAAGACCATACATGTAATGTATGTCTGCAAATTCATTGTTTGTGAAATTTACCATCCTAGAAATTCTGTAAAATCAGCAGTCGAAATCAATTTCGCAAACGTCAAATATGAAGGCGACTAAGCTGCCTAAATCTGTGTCCAGACGATTTTAGAAGTAATCAAAGAATTTCTTAACTCCCTTATTTATTTTATTTATTAGATGAAATTGCATTTTATTTTTTTCTCAGAAAGTATTCGTCGCAGGTAAAAAACTCAATAATACTCATAACCTATACCAAAACTCAAAAAAAATCGTGTACGGTGTAGAAAATAATTTCATAAAACCAATTTTTTTTTTAATTTCAAAACCCCCTCAGAAACAGTGCGTCATATAGTCCATGGGAACTGTATATCATAAAATCATCTGAAGATTAAGATCCCGAATTTACGGTCCCTTATTCTGAAACACCCTGTATATACCCAGAGTTAGCATAAAAATTTAGAAATTTCCCATCTAAAATTATGAATTAAAGTTCTTCTCGTTCTTCTACCTTATGTCAAAGTATTCACATTTTCTGAACAAATTCTTGAATGTATTCTCTGGCAATTCAAAAGGATTACTGGAATCCCTCAAGTTTCTTTTTTGGACTTTCAAACTTTTCCTGAAAATATAACTCTTTTTAATGAAAACTTTACCCAGCCACAGCAAAACACATATCTTTGTATTAATTCCTGAATTATTAAAAAGTCCATCTGCGCCAGAAATGCCATTTTTATAGATTTAAAATATTTAATTGTTCACACAAATACAGAAAAAATTCCAAATCAGTGTCCAACGCACTTGGTTTTCGTTAACAACATTTCTAAAGCTGTTGCCAGTGAAGCACTACTCATAGCCACTGGTTGTTATACACAGCAACTTTATAGCAACTTACACAAATAGTAACCAATTTCGTGCTTAGCAACTGATCTTGAACATAACGACAATTTACAGTTGCTATCCATAACAACTTTGCTTAGTGAATAGCCCTGAATGAATGATTACTGAATAAAATAATCTTAGTTTAAAACTGACAAATTCTAACTATTGACATAGCCTTCTTGAAAATTATCTGAATAAAGCTATGATTAGACAAAGAAATCTGGCTCCAGTTGTGATATTCGATTTTTATTTAATATCGGCAGAACATGAAATGTTTTGCACACTCTAACTAGATTTTGGCGAGCATTCGGAATTTCAAAATTATATGGTTACCATTTGAAAAAAAAATGAGATTTCATAGTTTTATCACTGAGTTTAAATATGCATAGAGGAACATCCCAGTTGAACGATTCGAAGATGGTTTTAGTGTAGTTCCTTCACCGGTTCATTGATGGATGAGTGTGTTTCAGAGAATCGAAAATTTTTACCCTCGCATCTGGCGGTGAGTAGCTGAAATATAAGGCACTATTTCCTAAGCCGAATGCGATGACGATCAGGAACGGCGTATGGAAATGTGGGATGTTCAGTATTTTATCACACCTGGTTTTTTGGATGCAACGAAACGACAATTTATTTTGCCTGTGATTCATACAACTAGAGAAAAATGAAGATCCTACAGATTTCTGCAAATGAATAGCAACAAAATAGATCGGCAGATGATAGTTCAGTCAGTAGCTACTATGTGCCGCACTAGAGTTGCCAGTAAACTTCCAAAAATGTTTGCCACAAATCGATCAACTACGTTGTTCCTCTATGTATATTCAAACTCAATGGTTTTTTTGAGGCTCACTTCGAAGCCTTACTTCGGACACACTGTATAATATTTCCTCATAATTTATACAAGAAGCAGTATCAGCGTACTTTCGTTGTTCCACTGTTTCAGAAAGAGACCCTTACAAAGAGGGGTTTTGGAGATATAAACACTGATATGGGACATTCTTTTTAGAAAAAAACCTGACAATCAAGCTATATGAGTGGTTGCGCATATCTATATCAAATCAGTGCCAAATTCAACGGAGAATTCGAATACCTATGTATAAATATACAGGGTGGTGCATTTCAAATAACAAAGTTGACATTAGTTTCCGGTAGAACCGGAAGTAGATTCCGTTTGGAAATATTTCACAATTCAAGTTTATATTATGTAAAACAAAAATACAGAATCTTGAATTTGTATCAAAATTCCTTCTTCGAATACGTCTAATGTAACAAAAAAAACACCCTGTATACTTAATACTATCCGCAATTCCTCTTGAGATTTTCAGTACATGTTCACATCACAGTACCAAGACATGTTAGTTCATTAAAAAAAACCGCAACTTTATCTTTGGAAATGTGTCATTCCTATCAAATTCAATTTTCACTTGAAGTTCCTAGATAAACAGTCGAATGGGGGTTATTCCATCCGCAAAATTATTCTCAATTGCTTTCTCGATCTATGGTTTGAAGAGGTCCTCCGTTCAATCCACCTTGTGAGAAGATAGAAAGGATATCATTTGCAATAACCCAACGCGGATCGAAGAAGACGGAGAGTATAGATCGAATTATCGAACGTTTTAAGGTCGCCGTTCAGAGCGCGTAGAAAAACTCATCCGATAGAGGCGCCACCGTCTATTTTATGGAATATCTCCATTGAACATACATTATCACTATCAAGTTCTATGAATATCTCTCTAATCATGAATGAAATGTACAATGGCACTCTCTATCCGAAAATCGCTGAACTGTGAAATGAGTGATTTTTTTTTGCATCTCTCGGGAAAAGACTGAGCTTAAAACACCTTTTTAAGCGTCCCGAGATGAATTAAGTAGAAATCGGTTTGTGCGTGTCTTGAACTGCTGTGAGTTATAACCAAAAGGAAATACATCTTGTGGTAGGGTATTCCATAGCCTTGCAGTTCGGTAAAGAAAAGCAGGAACTTTTTTCCGCCATATATTTGAATTTGGCCATTCTCTGCCAATTCCGTATTTCAAGTTGTTCTTCTGAACGATTTTATTTGTAGATTCACTTCTAATCGGAAGTTGAACTGTTTTCATGGGTTTTTCGTTTCAATTTGAAACAGAAGCATGAGTTGGCTCATTTTCTTCTATTTTTGAAAGAAAAAAAATGAACTTTCGAAATTAAATGGATTTTATTATTCCATTAAGAACTCCAATGCTTTCTGAGTTCATCCACAAAATTTCAGTTCTCAAAGTGAAACCATTTTCAAATGCAACTTGAAATAAAAACACACCACATTGAACGCCCACCTTAACGGGGCAAAAGGAGAAAAAGGAGTAGACGGATATACAGGGTTATCATAATAATCCGTGCATTAGACGTTTCTCGGCTTCTATGAGGAAAAGACTTCTGAAATTTGGCACAAGGCCGTTTTTCAAAGGGGGAAATCATACTAAAATATTTTCATCGAAATCGCACTTCCGGTGATACCGGAAGTGACCATCAGCTTTGGTATTTCAACCTATTTTTCTAACCAGAAATGGATTCCTTTTTGAATTTTACACATTTTTTATCTGAAAATTTTTTACGTATGTAGTTGTCATGGTTACGAAGATATGAGGACTTCTATGAGAAAATGGCCAGTTGCAGAGGTCCGCGAAACGTATCATAGCATGCATGCTATGATACGTTTGATACGTATGATATGGCCATTTTCTCATAGAAGTCCTTATATCTTTGTAACCATGACAACTACGTAAAAAAATTTCAGATAAAAAATGTATAAAATTCAAAAGAGAATCCATTTCTGGTTAGAAAAATAGGTAGTTCCATTTGAAATGCCAAAGCTGATGGTGACTTCCGATATAACCGGAAGTGCGATTTCGATGAAAATATTTTAGTATGATTTCCCCCTTTGAAAAACGGCCGTGTGCCAAATTTCAGAAATATTTTCCTCATAGAAGCCGAGAAACGTCCAATGCACGGATTATAGTGATAACCCTGTATAATAACGCAACTATAATAGCCCGAGTTCCACAGTAAACGAAGGTCGAAAATCCACAACAACAACGGTCTTAAGCCTACTATGGTGGTGGGGTGTAAAAGTTAGAATGTCATTTTCATTCGCATTCATTGCTGTTCGTAGCTTCGCGCTGCATTTGAGATTTATCCAATCCGCATGAGCAATGCTAAATTATTAAAGGTGCGTATTCACTTGCAACAGAACACTCTGAACGAACCAAACACGCCGCGCACGCTGAACCGATTGCAACAAATATTGTTCGCAAAAATTCGGGCTGTTTGGAGAGTTGGCGGTATTCGCTGCGTTTCCACCCGTATGTCACTATGTCAGTGTTGTTTGTGTGTTACTCGACAATGGATGCAGACGATGTGATAGACAAGGAGCGAACGACAAACACAACAAACGTCCGTATCCACTGAACACCGACGAAAGAATAATTCCCTTTGAGCAAATCGCCTTTACCGACAATCCTCGGAAAATGTTTGGCGCGTTCAGTTCTGTTCTGCGCAACGTATTGACTAGACAAATTTGTTTGGTTCGTTCGGAGTGAATACACAGCATAATATACCTAGCGTGTTACTGCCAATTGTTAATCGGGATGGGGCTCATTTCGTCCCAGCCTCGAGCACAATGGACTCATCAGATTGGCTAATGTGAGCCAGGCCTGTCAATTGATTATGTGTTAAAGCTGCCCTGCTCGAAGCGAGCGAGGGTACCGGGCAGTTAACGTGGTCGGTCTATAAAGGAAATCGTACCGCATTATCCTGGCCCGCCGAGCAGGCTTCTACACGCCGCCGCCTGTGGCATTTCATCATATTCATCATATTATTTAGACATGACATGGGAATTTTTTGTTTCAGAACAACATTGAAAGCTACTTTCTTCCTAATATTCCTCTTCGGCATTCCGATTCTCCTGTTTGCTGATACATCAGTAATATCACACGCTACATGCTCGAATTACCTGGTATTTAAGTACGCCAGCTATGTCAACGAAGGCCTTCAAGGGATGATGGTCGCCATTTTGTTTTTTTATTTGAATGAAGAGGTAGGTTTCTTACAATTGGGACGAAAATTAATAACTGATTTGTGCTAGAAGTTATTACATACAAAAAGATATCGTATAAGATATTTATACCGCCCGTTCCACGAGGTCTAAATCATTTCGTCAAGGTGTATTTTTCGAATTTTTGGTCATTGATGGCCTCAATCGACTAGGTTCTGATAACTAATCAAGAATCTGAAATCAAATTGAGTTATGTCCGTCCGTCAGTCTGCGAACATGATAACTCTACTCATGAGCAGAATATCGGTGCGAAGAAAACACAGAACTTAAGGTCGCCGTTCAGAGAGAGTCGGAAAACATAGAACTAACATTATCTCTATAAGTTTTATGAATATCTCTATCCTCATGAATGAAATGTACAATGGCTTTCTCTATCCGAGAATCTCTGAACTATGAAATTAGTGAATATGTAGGTGAAGCAGAAACTATTTCTGGCTATATGTATATTTGAATTAGGCCATTCTCTGCCAATTCCGTATTTCAAGTTGTTTTTCTGAACGAAATTATCTGCAGATTCACTTTTAATCGGAAGTTGAACTATTTTCATGGGTCTTTCGTTTGGAATAAAACAGAAGCATGAGTTGGCTCATTTTTTCTATTTGTGAAAGAAAAAAAGAACTTTCGAAATGAAATCGATTCAAATTATTTCTTTAAGAACTCCAATCCTTTCTGAGTTCACCAACAAAATTTCAGTTCTCAAAGTGAAACCATTTAGAAATGCAACTTGAAATAAAAACATACGACATTGAACGCCCACCTTAATTTCACCACAGATTCTCGATCAGTAATTCGAACCACTTCTCGGCTGAAAAACAAGAATCCAAAAGGTTTTTCTTGACAGCAGGAAAAAAATTGACATCAGGTGTCGAAAAAATCTTCTATGATCCCAGATGTGTTATAAGAGAAATATTATAATTTTTTGTGTTAGTAACTCGCTAGCAGTTTATTTGATCCAGGACAAAATTTGCGAGTAGCTAAATGCTTAATTTCGTCTCAATCGAATCTGTAGTTTTGATTTATCAGTAAGTCCAAATTTCATTTTAGGCGCAGCATTTCTTGACAAAAACTGAAGGCCAACCCAGGGTATCCGCCAGGCAAAAAAAATGGACTCATCCACTTTTTTCGAGATCATTTCCTGAAAATCGCAGTGTCTTTCGGACCACCTGTAGAGTGATTCGTGATCTTGCAGAAGACTTGAAAACTTGTTGAGAATTCATTAAAAAGAATCATACAATTATCGCAAAAGGTTTTCAAAGAAATGTGTCTAAAAAAGTGTCCTACGTCAAAAAGTCACACGGATAAATGATTCCAACTGAAGTTCTTCGAAATCAGAATTTCATGAGAATAATGAGTATTATACGAAAATCGGGCATTTTCATTTGAAAAAACAAGATGGTATCGTTTCACCACTTTCCGACCAGCCTGTAGAGTCAATTTGAGCTTATCCGCTGAGTACTGTCGATTCCGTCTAAACTTGAATCTTTCTCGTAGCCCAAAATTTTCAAGCGTTATCGACCGATCGAGCACTATTGACTCAACCTGTAAATTTTTTTGAAATTTTGACTTACCAATGATTCAGAAACTACACTACTATACACTGGCACAATATCAGGGATTTCTTCGAGCAACTAATTTCATCTTTTTAATTGATTGATAGGAGGAATTGCGGTCGAATTGGATGATAAGTCTGAGATTGAATTTTTCACATAATTTTGTTCATTGTTGATATCTCACGATCTTAACGAAATTGAATGTACAGGGTGTCCCAAATTCGATGATCAGAGCATCTCGACTCTCGAGAACCATAAGGGTTAGAGAAAAAATGTTTAAGGACTCCCGATCTCTTTTTTCCAAATTATCAATGTCCAGCAAACAGATCCGAGATTTCTGAATTGGTTCTCGAGTTACAGGGCGTTTCTGAAAAATTGCTGTTTCAAATATTTCGCTATATCTCGTTTTCTGTTGGAGATATCACGAAAATTCCAAAAAGTTTTCTTTTGTAATTTCTATTGCCTATACGCTGCTTTCATCTGATCCAAAAAATTATTCGCCGTTCAAGTGCTAAAGAGAAAACTTCGTGTTTTTTAAATGAGATATTTAGTTTTTCGTCTTCACTGGAATTGGGACATTCTTCGAAATTATTCTTTAACTGATTTAAAATTTCACTTTTCCGCCTATATAATTTATCCTTGAGAAAACCCCATAGAAACAAATCTAACGGCGAGAGGTCTGGAGATCGCACTGATAATATCAAACCAATCTAATAAGTTCAATAATTAATACTGTAACAATTATCTGTAGAGTTTGAAGTGAGCCTCCTACCTATGATTCATTAAAAAAACACAGAATTCAATCGATTCAACTAATACACTGGTCTTTGGTTTAATTACTTGAATTATAGTATCTGTTGATTTCTTATTTTCAAGATAATCATTTGGTTAAAATTATTCACCACACACTAGACAAATTAGATTTTGAATTACTAAATGGAATATATTTATTTACAAATGAAGTTTCCCATTTCATAGAATCGAAATTTTCAGGAACTATCGTATTCTTCTATGATATATTTCATTCAAGAAGATCAGTTCATTCAAAAACACAAACAAGACAAAAAGTAACAATAAAATGTCTCCAAATAAAAGAAAAATATTTTCATACAGGCTGTCCCAATTCGAGTGAAGACGAAAAACTCAATACCTTTGAAACGGATCAGATTTTCGAAAAACCGGTTACAGGATGATACTCGGTGAATCTGCGGCTAAGAAGCAATGATGAAAAACATAGGGTGTACCATTTAAAAAACATAAACTTTTCTCTCCATCACTTGAACGGCGAATAATTTTTCGAATCAGATAGAAGCAGCGTGTAGGCAATAGAGATTACAAAAGAAAACTTTTTGGAATTTTCGTGATCAACAGAAAACGAGATATAGCGAAATATTCGAAACAGCAATTTTTCAGAAACGCGAGAACCAATTCAGTTATCTGGGATATCTGTTTGCTGGAAATTGATTATTTTGAAAAAAAAGATCGGAAGTCATCGAACATTTTTTCTCCTACCCTTATGGTTCTCGAGATGCTCTCAGTGATCATCGAATTTGGGACATCCTGTACACACTGTGGTCATTCCATCGGATATCATCAATTTTTACTATAGAAAAAAAGATTTCACAAATGATCCTTGTATGAGGATTAAACAGAGTGTCACATTGAAAAGGAAACAGGTATTTTCTTGTAGAAAAATTAAAATTTTGTTATTGTATATTATTTGAAAACATTTAATGTATTCTACTGATCTAAATTCTATCTGAAATAGATTTATGCCTCGAATTGAAATTGTTTCGAAATAATTTTCATTTGTGTTTAGAACATTGCCTCATTAGAAATCAAAAATAAAGACGTTTATTATTATTATATAACTAATTCAGTAATCTTTTTTAGGTTCAACAAGAAGTCGCTGAATTTTTCAGGAAGTCAAACATACTCAAGAAAAACGGAAATCATCGATCTTCATACCAAAAAGCTCGAACGATATCAAGTAGAACAAATCCAGAATCACTGCGGATGGATTTCCAATCTCAGAGTTAAAAATTATGAATAGTACCTAAAAAATAAATTTTCTATTGACACATATTCTATTTCTTTTCAAATATTCAAGAAAAAACGTGGGATCGCATATTGAAGTTTCATAGACATAACATAAAGATGAAAACATACCATACGTTTTATCGTCTAATCGGCTTTCGAAAAAAATTTATAATAGCATTCTGTGAATTCGCTTCAATTAATTGAGATGTATTCATGAAAGTGTATGTGTTAGTGTTCTGTTCTATTTATTTGTTTGTTGTCGTTTATATGTTTGTGTTGAATATTATTTATTTCAAATGGAGTAAGTATAAGGCAATGTTATTTCTAGTTATCAGATTTTTTCTTCCTGAAATTCTTCATTACTGATAATTATTCATAATGATTTCATTCATAACGCAAAATTAACTGTCTTGTTATTGTTTCAAGGAAGGAATTTTCAGTCCAATTCATATTTCAAGTTCAATGATAATTCCTGGTTTTCAGGCGCAGTTAACTTTGTTGCATCTTATAATTTAGTGAATATATGTACTTGTTTTGCGAAAAATTTGTTCATTTTGAGTACCTAGATAAAATCATTGATGCATACTTGAATAGCGAAATATATGAAATATTTCTGTATCTTAATTCCCATATAGAGAGTATATTGGTTTTATTATTTTTCATGACGTCTAGGTGTCCAACAAAAAATAAACTTATTTGATATCTTAAATACATACGAGTAGGTATAATGTTTCATATTCAGGGACCAAACTATTACTTATCACCAGAGGAATGCAGGTCTGTACAAACAGAAAATTATAAAACAATCGTGACCATGAAACTAAAATATTAAATATTGAATTTTTCACAATACATTCGTAACTTTGAAAGATAACAAAAATACAACAACGCAAAAATGCTATTCAAATATTTTCACAACTTACGGCTCAAATTTCCAAGTTTCAGTAAAAAAATTGTAGATATTGGCTACGATAATACATATTTGTTGTATCAATAACTATTGAATCTATAAAGCATAGAAAAATTAATTTTTGAAAATGTAACGTATTAAAATTTTGATATCTCATTAATTATCCTAATTTTCTATGTGTAGCTGTATGCAGGGTGCTGCAAGTTCTAGAACTTATTATAAACGTTTCTGGAAACTGGGTCTATTTGAAATCCGAAAATTAGGGATGGTTCAGAATTTGGCCAAAATATTTTTGGAGCTTTAGCACTTTTCGACTACAATAAAAATGGAAAAAAAACTGCCCCCAAAATTTTTTTTTATTCATCTTCAACATGATTAAAAATTCAGTCTTCAATGATTTTCGGTTTGAACTATTGCGCTGGTCCTAGTAGTTTTCAAAATTTTGAAAAAAAAAAGCACTGCGTAGTCACTATTATTTGAATCTTCTGTATTTCAATGTCCTCAGCTTCTTCGAAAGGGAATTGTTAGTTTGCTTGTCCACTAGATGTTGCCATGATATAGTTTCTACTCATGACTATGCTCCATTCACTTTCATAAAGTATCGCGGTTTGTCATGCAATTCTGACACATTTCACCGCGTTTATTTTGAAAATGTTAGGTTATGGCCATTCCCCTGTCAGAAACACCCGCAACGTTGTCGTTTCTGCATTTAAATCGTAGTAATTACGTATTTATCAAAATGTTAATTTACTTTGAGAAACTAATGAATTTGAGAAAATATTATGGAAATTCAATAATTTCAAAGACCTGGCCAATGCTGAAGAAACTTTTTCTCTGTTAATACTAAAAAGATTTTATGTATATAGAAATGGTTCAATTATGCTATTTTCTTTTACGGAAATCAAAAAACGAATGTTGAAATTTTACTGAAAAATAATATACAGAATAGTACGTTACTTTGTGATAGTTCATTCGGAAAAAGAATGAAAGTACTCGTATGACCCAGAAAAACGAACGGAACAGACGAACCTATGGAATTCCCCACTTTTCAAAATTCTCAAGAAATGCCTACAAAAGACATTTACTCGTAAATACCTTTTTGCACAACTTGAAATACTCCAGTATGAAAATGTAGTAGTTCTACGAAACCTGCGTCACAGTTGAACCTTAGAAGAAGTAACTCCATTTACAAAGTTGAAAAAGGAGTAAATAGAAAGTAGACTTGGCAATGTCGCTTGATTTTCACGAGTGCCAACCTGCGTCAGTTTTAAGTGAATGAACTTGATAAACCTAAATCATGGTTAACCGCGATACTTCATAAAAGTGAATGGAGTATACCTGTAGTTTCGTTTTAAGAGGACCAGCGTTCCATCCCTATTCTCATCAAAGTTGAGTTGTCAGACCAATCATAATTCAGAGACAGTTGATATTATCGCGATAATACGACCTTAATTTGGACTATGATTGGTCATTTTTCGAAATGAGTGAAATAGTCAAGGTAATCAGTCTTCACATTCTTGAAGTTGAAGAATGTAGGAAGGCCGTGTTTTCAATTTGAAAATATCGTCACAGGATGTTCCGAATATTATGTCGAAAATTGTGAACAAAATTCGAACAACTTTCGATTTTCAAATAAAACCGTATTTTTTTGCAATTGCGTTGAATTTTGAGAAGAAGAATAAAAATAGAGTTCTTACATCAGTTATGCTTCCAAATTTGATCATTATCATTGAGTTTAAATATATTTAAACTCAATGTCATTATAGAGTTTTGTTGCTCCATCTTATACGTCAATCATTAAAAATATCAAAATACTTCACCAGTGACATGTCTGATTATTAAAAAATTGCAGTTTCAATTCATCCTCGCTTTTGAATGTTTTGGAATTGTGAAAGCACCTAGAGAATCGTAATTAATGATTGAAACGATGAAATTATCATATTGAACTATTTCGAAGCCGACATGAATATTTCTTATGATCACAGAATGTTGTTCTGAAGTGCATACTAGTTTTCTCCAAATAAGAAGAAAGAGAATAAAAATAAGAATATCAAATAGTTTGGATTGAAAAATTGTTTCCTTTGAAACTTCAGTTTCCTCAAAACGAAAAATTTTCGTATAATAAGAAAATGCCCCAAGAAAAAGTATTTCATTCAATGAGTGGTATATTGTAGGCGAATTTTGCGGCACGAGACGTCAGGCGAGTAATATGTAATTCATCAAGTGTGTTATGACCATTACCGTGAATTGAATACTTTACTTTATCTTCGACTTCTTCAGTAAAATTCGAATTAATCTGCATTTTCAAAATTGACAACAGCTGTCAAAAGCGATCTCTGTTGTCGAGAATCGAATCGCGTAGAAACCGTGAGAAACTCACGTTTTCCAAATGCAATTTTTGGATATTCATATACTCAAGGAAATGTTTATAGATACCATTACAGCTCAAAATCAGTTAAATAATGGACATATTATTATGGGAGTAGATAAATCACCATACACAATTGCTTCCTTTCGAGAATGAAAAACTTCTTGACAATTCTTGGTGAAATATTTCATTTTGATGAGTTCTACCCCTGTACCCCATTTAAAAATTTCAATTTCAGAAACACCTGGTATTCAGCAATACCAGGTAGTCGCAAAAATGATACATATTTTCATTCATAGGAGAAATACTTCAAAACAAAATATTCTCAAAATAATGTTCCAACAAAAATTAACTGATACAGAAATAGTGGTTATAATGAGAGGAAATCTTTTTCAGGTCCCAAAAATATCAGCAGTTAATGCTAAATTTACTTGGTAATCGAGATTACGATAACTTTGAAAGTAATGAATTGGACAGTTTGAAAAAAAAGATTGGATATGCTTTGTTCGGTCATCCATGTAACGAGGAAGGATATAATGCAAATCAAAATGAAAGCATCGAGAAATTATTCGATGTTATACTCAATGAGAGCAGTAAGTATTCATTCTGTTTGTACAGTTCAATATTTATTTTCAGTATTCAGACTTGCAATTACTCAAAAATCGTTCACGAATAATTATACATATGAAGAGGCAATTTCATTTGTTGTCATGTTTTGTCGGTTTTGTCAGCGGTTAAGCAACAGTATGCAGGATAGAAATATGGTGGTAATTCATCGAGAACAAAACTTAGTACACAAAAATCTTGGTGAAAATCGAACTCTATCATCTTTCGGGCAGTTGGGTCACCGTACCTATCGAGTATAAATTTCATTTATTGTAATATTACTAATGACCGATACCAAGCAACGTTAGTTAATCTAGAGTGGAGAGAGTTCGATTCCCACCAAGACTTTTGTCAATTTTTTGTTCTTGATAAATTCATGTTTCCATCCGGATCATTTTGGCAGCTAACAAGCATAATTTTGGCGTTCGAAATGCCATCAGTTTTCTTAATAAAAATTATGTAAGTACTCCGAGTGGTATATTTGAAAAGTCACAAAAAGAAAATCAATGGTTTTTTATTCTGTTTCCACGTCAGTGTTCAAAGTGAAAGGTATTTCAACCTTGAAAAAAAGTTGATTTCAAATTTTGGAATAATTTGTTCGAAAAAATTCTAAGAAAATCGTGTATAGAACATCCCATTTTGGGTTAGACAGTCAGGTTACTCGCTTGTTATTTGAGAAAGAGCCTTGCTTTTTGGGAAACTCAAGTTGGCCTAATCAGATTTTGTATAACTGTTTCCTTTTATGAGATACAGAGCGGTTTTGGGAATTGATACTCTTCTTCCCAGGGCCGATCCTAGCAGGTGTGCAGCGCGTGTCCAGCACGCGGGCGGCTAAACTCATGGGGCGGCCACATTTTGGTCAGTTTGTAAAAAACATGATTTTCGACAAATCTTAAAGAGATTGTTTTTAATTATTGATTATAACTTTCTAACTCTTATCATCCAAATTTTGAACAAGACGAGAAAAAAAATTAAATGAAACTGAATTTTTCAATCTTGTCAAATCAAATATTCCTTGTTCCCTTCACCGACAAAAAGAAACAAAGGAATGCTTGTTTCAGAAGAACGTGATACA
This sequence comes from Adalia decempunctata, assembly GCA_951802165.1. Taxonomy (NCBI): domain Eukaryota; kingdom Metazoa; phylum Arthropoda; class Insecta; order Coleoptera; family Coccinellidae; genus Adalia; species Adalia decempunctata. Next base: position 35,830,671 of record OX637701.1, on the reverse strand, counting down.
AAGATCTGTATCGAAAAAACTACCATCTGAGAGCAATTAACGGGATCGATAGGGTTTCGAAATAGGAATGTCTAGGAATGGTAAAAATTACAAGATGTTGGAATAGAATTAATCGCGTTGTCGTAAAAAAAAACGGCTGGGGTGCAATTATTATGGTTTGTAATGATGCTTTATGCAGTTACTGCCATAGCTTCATATGTTTATTTCTCGTTGCCACAGTTCTGGATTCCGGTCTCTTCCGTGTGAAAATTAATAATAATCCTCCTGTTACATACTAACGAACAAATTTGAGTGTAGAAAGTGTTTTCTTTTGTAAAAAAGTTCATATAGCCCAAGGTGAGTGTGAATGAAATTTTTAGATTAACTCAAAATCCAATATTATTATACCGTTTTTCAAATTTGAGACGGTCGCGGGTCGCCGCAGTAGTAATGTGGGGTTGTTATTCAGTCGATTCAATAGTGATCGGCTTGTGCGAAATCTTCCACACAGATATCAAGCCATTGAACTATTCACAAATTATATTGTTGCATTTGTTGCTAGTTGCTATATTCTTTTATTTTGATTTTTCCAATGGAATTTCTCCGAAAATTTAATTTATTATCATGAATATTAGAAATTATTGTTGAAAATGATTCAATTTCTTATTTTTCCAATTTCACATTAGCCATATGAATTTTATTAACGTTGCCTGTCTCTGTTGCTCCAGGAGAAAAGAGTTTCAGTAAATTAAAAATAATTAAAGATTACTTGAGAAGCAATATGTCATAGGAGAGACTCCCGAATTTGGCCGTTATCTCTATTGAATCTGAAATACCGGAAAGAATTGATATGAGGGAAATTATTGATTTATTCGCTTCTCAAAAAGCTAGGAAAGTTATTTTATAGGTACCTCTTTATACATACAGGGTGTCTCAAGTTCGAGTGCCTATTAGACGTTTCTGGAGAACTGGACATATTTGAAATCTGAAATTTGGGATTATGATATTGTTCGAAATTCTCTACAGACCTAAAATATTTTCAGAGCCAGAGCACTTCCGGTTATACAGGGAGTGAAAATAAATTTGCTCAAAAAAATTTTTTTTCAATGTTTTCGTTTCTGATATGATTGAGTATTCAGTGCTGAATACATTTCTGTTGAAACCATTGTATTCATTCGAATAGTTTTCAAAATATCGAAAAAAAAACCTGAAAAAAAGTAAAATATTCATAGTCAGTATTATGTTCATTTTTCTTATTCTGGACATCCTGAGTGGTAACCGTTTTCACACTGTCAAAGTAGAAGAATGTGGAAAGGTCATGCATCTTTTGAATTTAATAAATATCATCACAGGGTGTCTCAAATTTCGTGTCAAAAACTGTGATCCAAAATTGGCCATAACTTCTGTTTTTCAAATTAGAACCCTATTTTTTTATTATTGCGTTGGATTCTACGAAGAAAAATAATGATAGCACTCCCAGATGCTCTTGGTCCTAAATTCAGTTATTCCCGAGTTATTTGAGCTTTTCTGGATTCATGTCGTACGTAAAGTAAAATTCATCGAATCTAAACAGATTCGATGAATATTCTCATGAAACCATAGTAACAAGTAATAGTCAAAACTGTCACTTGTGAATTATTAATGGGATCATTTATCTTTTATGGTCACAGAATATCTCATGCAACATATTCGATGAATATTTTTATGAAACCATTGAATAAAATCGAAAAGTAAAGATAAAACCTAAAATTAGACCTGTCACTTGGGAATTATTAATGGGAAACTTATCTTCTATGATCACAGAATATTCTTAAGTAAAAGATTAGATAAATTTGATTCTACGTACAACATGAATCCAGAAAAGCTCAAATAACTCGGGAATTACTGAATTTAAGAGCAAGAGCATCTGAGAGTGCTATCATTATTTTTCTCCGCAGAATCTATCGCAATAATAAAAAAACAGGGTTCTAATTTGAAAAACAGAAGTTATGGCCAATTTTGGATCACAGTTTTTGACACGAAATTTGAAACACCCTGTGATGATATTTATTAAATTCAAAAGATGCATGACCTTTCCACATTCTTCTACTTTAACAGTGTGAAAACGGTTAACACTCAGGATGTCCAGAATAAGAAAAATGAACATAATACTGACTATGAATATTTTACTTTTTTTCAGGTTTTTTTTCGATATTTTGAAAACTATTCGAATGAATACAATGGTTTCAACAGAAATGTATTCAGCACTGAATACTCAATCATATCAGAAACGAAAACATTGAAAAAAAATTTTTTTGAGCAAATTTATTTTCACTCCCTGTATAACCGGAAGTGCTCTGGCTCTGAAAATATTTTAGGTCTGTAGAGAATTTCGAACAATATCATAATCCCAAATTTCAGATTTCAAATATGTCCAGTTCTCCAGAAACGTCTAATAGGCACTCGAACTTGAGACACCCTGTATATATGTACTATATACTAGTCATTACAGACTCAATAAAAGACTATTCCTGTTCGTATTTATACTTTTTGTTATATTTTAATCTGTTTGTTCGTGTTTTTTCTTCGAGTATTCATTTTATGTTTACTATATTACATTTTTCTATTGAATGTTTTTTGAATTGATTGAAATGTCCTGTTTGTATTTATATTTTCTGTTACATATGGGTTTTATCTTTAGTATCACGTTTATTTTCTTCATTGAATGTATTTTATTTTGTTAAAATGGATGAATAGAAGACTTTCAGTTCCTGTTTGTGCACATAGTTTTTCGTGACACATAAGTTCGTTGTTTTTCAGTATTCACATATTTTTTTATTGAATATTTTTGTTGGGATGGGTGTATCATGTATCTAGTACACGAATGCAGTAAAGTATTTAAAATAAATATGCGTGTATGAAAATTGCATTTTCATTGTGTGAGTGTAAGATAACATTAAAATCTTAAGAGAAGATGTCGGAGGGCAGAGGGATCATCAAAATATTTACGGGAAAAGTAACGGGGTTATTTCACCCCCTCAAATCGAATATGTACAATTTTTCCTAACAATAAAAGGAGGCCCATTAAAGATTCTTTTCCGTCGACCTCGGTATAACAGTTGTGGGTAAAGCAGGAACTTTTTCTCGCCAAAATTTGAATTTGGCCATTCTCTGCCAATTCCGTATTTCAAGTTAATCTTCTGAACGAAATTATCAGTAGATTCCCTTTTAATCGGAAGTTGAACTATTTTCATGGGTCTTTCTGTTGAAATAAAACAGAAGCATGGGTTGGGTCATTTTCTTCTATTTTTGAAAGAAAAAAAAATTGACTGTCGGAATGAAATCGATTAAAATTATTTCAACAAGAACCCTTATCCTTTCTGAGTTCACCCACTAAATTTCAGTTCTCAAAGTGAAACCGTTTTCGAAATCAACTTGAAATGAAAACACACTACATTGAACGCCCACCTAAAGGTGGGTCATTTTAACCCTGCTGAAATTTACAGAGATGGTAGTTTTTATAATTATTCGAATAAATTTTAAGGTGGGCGTTCAATATAGTGTGTTTTTATTTCAAGATTTCGAAAACGGTTTCACTTTGAGAACTGAAATTTTGTGGGTGAACTCGGAAAGGATTAGGGTTTTTGTTGAAATTATTTTAATCGATTTCATTCCGACAGTCAATTTTTTTTCTTTCAAAAATAGAAGAAAATGAGCCAACCCATGCTTCTGTTTTATTTCAACAGAAAGACCCATGAAAATAGTTCAACTTCCGATTAAAAGGGAATCTACTGATAATTTCTTTCAGAAGATTAACTTGAAATACGGAATTGGCAGAGAATGGCCAAATTCAAATTTTGGCGAGAAAAAGTTCCTGCTTTACCCACAAATTCGCTTATTCCATAGTTCGGCGATTTTCGGATAGAGAGCGCCATTGTACATTTCATTCATGATTAGAGAGATATTCATAGAACTTGATAGTGATAGTGCATGTTCTATGGAGATATCAATAAAATGGACGGTGGCGCCTCTATCGGCTGAGCTTTCCAACTCGCTTTAAACGCCGACCTTAATAGCCCCTATTAATGCATGATTATCATGGCAACCGAACATAAAATATTCAGTCGGAGCATAGATGCATCTATGTCGGAGCACAATCGAGTTGTCAAATTTAATTATTCGCTTTCGATCAGAATCGGATTTTACCAGTTACGCTATTTTACATAATGAATATCGAAGAAAATATCTCCCTTCGACACCGCTAGATGTGGGAAAAACTGCTGAAGCAGCAACTTTAAGTAGGTATATGCTACCTGGAAAGAGCCGACATTTATGAGAAAACCTATGAGGAATTTCGATCTTGGTGCAAGGAGAAGAACGTTCTGAAATTTTCGGTAACGGTTTTGTTGGCATACTTTACGTGTATTGCAGAAAAGGGGAATTAAGCAAATTTATGGTCAAAGTATTCGATGCTGAAGACAACATTGATATAAGCAGATAAAACAAACTGTTGATCGAAGAATCGAAAAAGAACATGTGGAAGAGTTCATTACGAATGCTCCTAATAGTATTTTGTTGATGTCTAAGGTAAAAATAAAACTCAATTGAATCGTTAATCCAACTTATTCTCATGAAAAAAATGTAAACTATTTAGAATTTCACAACATGTCCTATATTCCATCCATGAATTTTTCGAAAACTTCTCTAGGGAGCATAAATATTAATACATAGAAATGAACACAGAAATTAACATTATGTCAAATTTGTCTATTATGCAAAATAAAAATATTTTTGAATCCAGAGTTTATTTTCAATTGATGATGAGGTCGACGGAAAAAACTTGTAATCAACTCGTTTATTAATCTAGCGATTAATGGTCTCAAACATTAACGCGCTCGCTCCGCTCATGCTATTTCGACCATTAATCGCTGTCATTAATAACTAGTTGATTAAATAACTATTTTAATGTATAAATATATGTCAAAAAAAGATATTTTTTTTTGTCTTTGGGGCGGCACATGAGGATTCTGCACGCGGGCGGCCAACAACCTAGGATCGACCCTGCTTCTTCCCCCCCTTTTATCTCCGAAGTCATTAAAAATAATCGCGGTTTAAAAGTTTCAGATAGGTATCGTGGAAGGCATCAACCTAGTCGAGCAACTATATTCAGACTCATGAAGTATAATTTACTGAATTATGGTGCATATTCTAAACCTTGACTCGAGGTATGCCCAATAAGTTTTGGCACACATTCGATTTCCGAAATCGCCTTGTATGTCATAAACGGGAACAGTTATGCAAAATCTGATAAGGCCAACTTGAGTTTCACAAAAAAATGGAAAAGGAACGCGAAAACCCCAAGGCTCCATCTCAAATAAGAAGCGAGAAACATGGCTGTCTCAACCAAAATGAGATGCACTGTACATAGAATAAATGCTATCCAATTACCGGATCGAAAATAAAAATTCCTTAGACCATAGAAAGAGGAGACATAGCATCTCATTCATAAATTCTTCAATGAATGGGACGAAGATAGCATAAAGGATAGCAATATAACTTCACATTTAAGTGGAAACATTGCAGAATCTTAAGCCGGTCCCAGACAATGCGTGTATTTGACGAATGTTCGCCATTCGCGGTGCTCCGCGTACTGTGTGGGAGCTCAACTGCGGGTATCGTTCGGCATTCGCCTGCTATCCGAAGTCTTGTCGGTAAAACGGCACGAATCAAAGGAAGACGAAGTACATTCGCGCTCATTCGCGTTAGCTCCCAGATAGTGTGCTTTACTACGCGTAGTAGATTTCCTATTCTGTCTTCAGTCAGCTCCTCTACTGTTCTATACTGAGGCCGTGCGGCGAACGTTTGTGAACAGAGAAACGAATGTCGAACATTTCGCGTTTGCCGCAGTGTGTAGGAGGGTACCCGAAGGCACACTACGAAGGCACATTCGTCAATACACGCATTGTCTGGGACCGGCTTTTGTTTGAAAAATCCAGTGGCGTGGAGTTATTGATTTTGAAGAATGGAAATAAAATTACTAGTGGATAATCTGTTTCTGGCGAATTCTTACAGTATTGGTACGGGGCGGTTTATAGAAATGTGAAATTATTTTGTGCTATAAAAATATTTGGAGATTCGTAATTGATGCAAATGAATTATTGAAAATATTAAAATGCGTAGCCTTTTCATATTACTTGAAATTAGTGAATATAAGTATGAAAAATTGTAGAAAAACAATTGATTCTTTAGGAAGTCAATCAAGGTATATAAAATAAACTACACCGTTGATTCATTGCTGAAACGGACCACGAAAATGTGTGAATTCATGTGAAGTAATCAGATTTTCCTCTTCATGAGATTTTATAATGAATGGAGGTGTTGTATCACGTTATTACAAATATGATAAGTAATTGCTGCAAAAAGCATCAAACCGAGTCATCAATATTTGAGATGAAAATCTACGGGGCGGCGAATTGCCGAGCGTACATTTTATGCCTATGAACGGCGTTCAGCATGAAAAAAGCAACAATAATTCATGCCTTCTTTATTTATTCACAAAATTGAGCATAATTCCTTGAAGAAAATGAAGCTCATCTACTAATAAACATCATGAAGAAGAACATAATACAATCATAAAACCATAGTAAATCTACTGAAGGCGATATTAAAATTAAAATCGATATTGAAACCAGGGCCATTTGTTGTTAACTGCTCCTCCCAAAGCCCTGTATACATTCGGTAGTCATAGTTCTATTTGAAAGGCAGAATCCAAGTTGGTAGCAATATCAACATATCCTGAGAATCTTGTACCAGTATCAGGGATATGATACCAGGGATATGATACTTGTCTTTGGAACAAAGCAGTCAATGCTTCTTTTATGAAACCTGGACTTCCATCCACAGATCTATACTTTGAAATAGTTTCTAAAAGGGGAGGGCTGTTGATGAATGTTTTTCTCACAGAATTGTATTCGTCGGGAAATGCAAAGGCTTTCAATGTTGGTTTGTACTTCTGCTTGCTTGGATCTTTCAACATTCTTTCAAATAAATCTCTTGCAGCTCCTGAATTAATAAATTTCTGAAAAAAAGAAAAGATTTTTTGATATGATCATGACTTAGTTCTTTCATTTCTGAAAGATCAACAAAAAGGATACGTACAAGTAAAGTTGCTTCTGACATAAGGAATTTTTCTTTTAGATGGTCTATCAATGTTTTCATGGATGTTATTTTATGTCTCATTTTTCGAACAGACTATTGTAGTGAAAGTATCTTTCTTTTCTGACTGTTAACTTTCGTCCTGATGACATTCACATTCTTTCTCCTCTTTTCAGGAGTAGAGAAATCACTATATAGTATGTACGTATATGGTCATTAAAACCCTGTAGATATAAGTTGTCATAGTTAATGGAATTGAAGAGATTTGAGATGAAATATTCAACTTATTCTTCAAATTTTAGAAGAAGATGGTCTCTCAGTGAAACGGGAAGATGAATCTCATTTCTCCACTGGCTCAATTTTTTCAACCCTGCAAAACAGATTACACCAGATATAATTAATCACTAATGCAACAAAAATTACAACCATTCCACCTGCCAGTAGGAGAACAGGTACTGCAAAGAGATTCCATTCTTTCGTCAACTTCTGCACTGATAGAAGAATCTTGAACGCTGCAAATATTTTAATATTCACACAACGAATACTTCATTGAATAAATCACCTTTTCACAAATGGAGCTTGAACTGCGGAAAAATATAACTCATCAATTTATCGAATTATACTTCATATGTGAAATGCTTATATCTGATCCATCCCTCTGTTGAGTTTTCAGAGTACCGGCACAATAATGATTTTTTTGGTGAAATGCTAATATTTGATTTTAATATTTTGGTTCTTTCTCTGGAAATTCCCATAAACTTACCTTGAGGACGAAAGTTCCAAGATTGGTTTGGCAAGAAGGGGATTGGCATCATTTTTGGAATATCTGGTACCGTTCACTCGAATAACGAAATCTTTAAGCTCAAAGTGTTCGGAACATACGAACAGTTTCTGAGAAAGATCATCAGAGTCAGTCATATTCAGGATTGAGAACCAGAAGGGAATCTGAAAAGTGAAATTCTAAAAATCTACGCCTCTGGTACTAAGTATGAAAAGATTAGAACATAACTGTGGAAACTCAAGTTATAATTCAAATAGTCCAATTTACCACACACAAGACACTTACGAACCATTTTTTTTATCGTATTCAGATGGAGATATTCAAAAATAAATCCAAATAACGCTTTTAACATCCAATGAAGCTCAGACTCTTTGTTGACAACACTGTTCAAAATGTCAGAAGTTTTATAGAATAAAGATGGCGGCACGTAATTAATGAATGAACTGGACATAGATTCAAAAAACCGTATTGTCAAACATACATTAATCTGAGGTGAAAAGATCGATCCGTTTCGCGAACATTCACATATACTTCAGTCTATGGAATGTGAAGAATGCACAATATTTGAATAAAGCAATACTCGTTTCTGACATCCACACACAAAAGAGTAAATGCATTTCAATTTGAAGTACTTTCCATTTTGATTGAGAGTTTATTCATTAGAAAATTCAAAGAACGTCACAACGTTGCAATAGTATATTGTTCAATGAGCGGTAATGTAAGTCATAACACACGCAGATGAATTTTGCAGCCCTAGCCGTCAGGCGAGGGGTGTAATTCTTCAAGGTGTGCCTTTTTCCATGGTCTAAGGAAAATTCCAACTTTGCAGATTTTTCTCCATCTTGAATTTTACACTACAATTGAATTGAGTATCAGAAAATACTAACAATAATAACACTTCTTTATTTCAAATGATTTACAGATATACCAGGTAAAAAGTAAAATTTCAAGTGAGATAACGTCACACATGAGCTGGTTCCTACCATTTCAGAAGTCGCTTCAGTTTATTCCTAATGTTTTATAATTTGTAACTCGATATATTTCATTGGTCATTTTATTGAATGCTCCAAGATGTGACCAGAAACCGTTATTTCAAGGTCACGTATAGCTCAATATAGTTAATCACTCATCAGAATATTGCTTTAGGATGACATTAAACACTCTTTATCTCGCTTATGCTTCGAAAACAGGGTATATGTCATCAGGCAAAATGACTGTCCCAATGTCATCTACACGGCTATATGTTAGCCCAGTTTATGGTGAAACACCCTGTATATTGGTTTATTTTTATTATGTTACATCTGAAAAATGGTATTAAAGACTTGATAGTTTGTCATTCTCAATTATTCCAGATGAATTTTCAAAGCACAAGAACCGAGTGATAGTTTCCTTCGTTTACAACTGCACGGAACCTTTGGACTTCGAGAAACAGAAACGCCTAGTCAAATACAAGGACTACGACCCATTGACAGACGTGCAACCTGTTCCAGTCTTTTTACTGAGAAAATGCAAATACAGCCCTAAGTCATGCAGAATAGTCGTAGATCACGTCGGGAGAGTTTATAAAAGCTGGGATGATTATTTGTACAGAAACACCCTTCCGCAGTGCGAAATGGTCTACCCAAAGGACGGCAGATATATGGGAGATGAGAATGGAGAAGTGATCTTGGAAAAGATGTTCTCTCCAGCTTGTGATCTGAGCGCCAAAGTCTTAATTGGCACGGACGTGGCTTCGACAGGAATTGGTAAGTTGTTGAAATCATATACGGGAGAGTTGGGTAATGGCGGAAATATAGCTATAATGTTCTACTGGTGCGGATCAGATCAACTCAAGCAAGATTTTTATTGATAGAGTTCATCTAGCAACCAACTTCAAATACACTATTAAAAATGTTCAGCACCTATGTAAAAATATAGCCCAAAATAGAAAATCTTTGAAAGCGCGGCATTATCAAACTGGTTTGACAATAGCGTGTCCCAGCTTGATAATACCATGCATTATTAATAATATGCGAAATACAGGTAAATCAACATTTATTCAGGCATCAAAACATGTTGAATTAACAATCATTTCACATAAACATATTGTTTATATCTATCTCATTTTCTTTGTCTATGCCAGGAAAACATCTTCATCACTGCTATCTTCACTGCTAGAAATTAACACTTTTCTCTTCACAGATTTTCCCTCTGTTAGAGTTTTTCCTTCAACTTTCTTTCCTTTGCCTTCTTTCTTCCTCTCTTAATCTTTTCTTTTCCTCCTTGACATCTAACTGTATTTTTGTGAGTGTAGCGCGGCATTATCAGACTAAGCTATTTTGTTTTGCTACCTCAAAATTATATACACAGAACATTCTAGCCATGAAAACTCATATCTACTTAATGCAACACTAAATTCGCTACAAAATGCAATACTTCAATATAATTTATCATGAAAAGGAGGATCATGTCCCTAAGTTGGAACAACTAAAATACATAACAGAATTAGACTAGTAGAGATCTAGTTTCCAAAGCACACCACCAGGTGGCACCACCACAGGAAGGCAATGCATTACCGGTTTCTGGCTTGTTGGCCGTCATCAGATGCATGTAGTATCCTGAGATGAATGCCAACTGAAACGGCAGAACTTATATTGCGCCCTAGCAAGAACTATTGGGTACAGTTTCGTACAGTAGTTCCACCTAGGGGGCAAATGTCTACGCTTCATCCCGGAGGTTACTTCAAAAACTAGATCTCTACGTACATTCATTTTTCCCATTCGGAGTTTCGCAAGTACTTATATGAAGTCTCATGCACTTTATAATTTATCCTATTAAAAGAAAAACATACCTAGGTTCGTCAGTCCGAGAAAAATTATAAGAAATGTCCTCGAAAGTTCTCAGCAAACGTCATGCTCGCATCACTGATTGTGGACCACTGCCGCTCAGGGGGTGCTTTCTCAGAAGCATAGAGCATGATTTGACTCGCACGCAGCCATAGTTTTCTAATCAGATTCCTAGTAAGGCTGGGGCGCGGTATTACCCAACTCTTCCCTATCACTCTTACCCAGTTGAACTAGGTGGCTAGATTTCGATGGTTTAGTGCTATAACTCTTAAACTATAGAGATAGATATGAACAGAAGAATATACATGACATGTCCCCTTTTTTCGAAAAACTTGAATTGCTGAAAACCCCAGAGTGTTATGGCGTCTAGTATCCGAGCTACAGAGCCAGGGGCGGTTTTCAGGGGGGGGGCGACAGGGGCGATCGCCCCCTCCTAAACTTTAATTTTATTAGGTTAACATAATAATCGAATGAAATAGGTCTGACTGGCATGACCCCTGATACCTGAAAACTAAATATATTCAATATACAGGGTGTCCCAAGTTCGAGTGCCTATTAGACGTTTCTGGAGAACTGGACATATTTGAAGTCTGAAAATTGGGATTATGATATTGTTCGAAATTCTCTACAGACCTAAAATATTTTTGGATCCTGAGCATTTCCGGTTATACAGGGAGTGAAAATAAATTTGCTCAAATATTTTTTTTTCAATCTTTCCGTTTCTGATGTGATTGAGTATTCAACGCTGAATACATTAAAATTTTCATATAGTCGGTATTATTTTCATTTTTCTTATTCTGAACATCCTGAGTGTAAAACGTTCTCACAACTTCAAGGAAAAAGAATGTGGAAAGGTCATGCATCTTTTGAATTTCATGATTATCATCACAGGGTGTTTCAAATTTTGTGTCAAGAACTGTGATCGAAAATTGGTCATAACTTCTGTATTTCAAATTAGAACCCTATTTTTTTATTATTCCGTTGGATTCTGCGAAGAAAAATAATGATATCACTCTAAGATACCTTTGCTCCTAAATTCAGTAATTCCTGAGTTCTTTGAGCTTTTCTGGATTCATGTACGTAGAATCAAATTCATCTAATCTTGACATGTGTAATTATGTGTTGTTACTATGGTAAATGGTTTCATGACAATATTCATCGAATCTAAACAGATTCGATGACTCTACGTACAACATGAATCGAGAAATGCTCAAATATCTCGGGAATTGATGAACTTAGAAGCAACAGCATCTTAGAGTGCTATCACTATTTTTCTTCGCAGAGTCCAACGCAATAATAAAAAATACGGTTCTAATTTGAAAATACAGAAGTTATGGCCGATTTCCGATCACAGTTTTTGACACAAAGTTCGAAACACTCTGTGTTGATATTCATGAAATTCAAAAGATGCATGACCTTTCCACATTCTTCTACTTTGATTTTGTGATCACGGTTTACACTCAGGATGTTCAGAATTAAAAAAATGAACATGATACTGACTATAAATACTTTACTTTTTTTCAGTTTTTTTCGATATTCTGAAAACTATTCGAATGAATACAATGGTTTTAACAGAAATGTATTCAGCATTGAATATTCAATCATATCAGGAACGAAAAAATTGAAAAAAATTTTTTTGAGCGAATTTATTTTAACTCCCTGTATAACCGGCTCTGGAAATACTTCAGGTCTGTAGAGAATTTCGAACAATATCATAATCCCATGTTTCATATTTCAAATAAGTCCAGTTCTCCAGAAACGTCTAATAGGCACTCGAACTTGGGACACCCTGTATATTTTTATTCGCCTCATTTAGAATTTTTGTTTTAGCATTATCATTGTAGTCCCATTGAAAAAAATCCCCACGAACTGCTTTTTTATTTTTTCACTTCGCCCCCCCCCCCTCAGTAGATAAATGTACAGAGCAGATATGTTATTTGATCCATTATTATAATTGCCTATAACTTGCGTATTATAGGATTTACGCTCTCGAAATGAACACATCTTTATGGGCACTTTTTTTACTGCTTTTCATCCTATTGGATTTTTTTGTATCTGTGATCATGTTTCGGAGATATAACAAAATTATTATGTAAAACGGTGATAGTAATGAATGCTTCCATGAAGGGAAAAAAAAGTTCCTTCAAGAAAAAATATTGGTTTATTTGAAAGAAATATTATTCAAAACAAATGTTCAAGTCGTTGTCCATTCGAGGAAATGCATAAATAAGAACTTTAATTAATAGCGAGATTATGATGAAACTGAATTGAATTTGACAAGTGGAGATAAATAGGACATGAAATTCTATGACCGCCTCAGTTTTGGAGGAAGTGAATCGAAGTCTGCTCTGATTTTGTTGAACGAAAAGTGTTTTTTCAAAATTTTCGATATATAGCGAACTCGGAAGTATATCATGATATATATTTTCGAAATCGTTGAAAGAAGATCAATTCGAAAATATCATTTCTGATCATGGTTTTCACTTGAAAAAAAATTTGTTATTGCTCCAAAAACTGAGCAGATAAACAATCCAATACCACCATTGAAAAGCAGTAAAAAAAATGCCCGAATGATGTGTTACGGAAGTTATAGTCAATAATAATAATGGACCAAACACCAAAATCGCCCTCTAGAATGGAAACTAGACGCCGCGCCGTAGCAACTTGGGGTTTTCAGCAATTTATGTTTAGCGAAAAAAGAGATCATGACATGAGTATTACTTTTTCTCTATCTCTTATAGTTTAGGAGCTGTAGTACTAATTCATCGAGATCCTGCCACAATGTACAATGAAGGTTCAAGCCAAGTTCTAGTATGAATTCATCACAATTGAGAAAATTCACTGATACTACAACAGATCGAGCTTGTTCAACAACTAACTTGGCTTTTTTGAAAGATCACGCCTGACTCCTATAAAACTGCCTTGTCATTTTTGTTGAGTCATTATGGAAAGACTCACCACACAATAGTGTTTCAAATTGTTCAGTTGTACTACGAACATCAGCTTTGAGAAATGTTATTCGTGCGATTCGAAGAACTTGCGGTGCACATAATCGACCTACTGAAACCCCTGATATCCGACATTTAAAACAACGATATGATTTGGCATGGGCTGTTGGAATCATTGGTCCATATTTCTTCAAAAACGAGGCAAATCAGAGTCTTAGCATCCGTTATCGCGGGCTTGCTGAAATTCAAGTTCATGTTCTCAGTGAGATCTGTTTTCAACAGCGCTACGAGCCATACAACGCGCGAAACAATGGACTTGTTGAGAAAACAATTCCACGTTCGTCTACGGTGAATTGGCCGCCTAGATCGTGCGAATCACACTTTTGAACAGTTTCCTCTAGGGATATATGAAGTCTCAGGTCTTCAAGAATAAGCAAGCTATGATTGACGGTTTGGAAGGCAACATTACTCGTATTATTCGAGATACTAGTCGCTATGCTCGAATCAGTCGCCCAAAATGGAACCTTCCGAATGAACCACCTCAGACGTAGTCGTGGCCAACATTTACATGATATCATTTTCGAAAAGTAAATGCCATAACTTGTTCTTTCAACCGATTATGAAATTTTGAGTTCACTATCTCATTTATGTGTTTAATTTCACATTGTAAATCAATCCTCACCTCTTTACTACAATCGAGCATTAAGTACCAGGTCACCTCTTGCTGAGTAAATTTCGGATATGAATACAGTGGATAAAATATGTATCTACTGGATAAATTTTTCGGATATTTTTCTGTTTCAACTCTCGGGTAACGGATTAAATTTGTATACAGTCGATTCTCTAGGCGAGGTAGAAGTATTTTCTTAAAATTCGCGAAAATGGCGAAAAAATCCGACAAAAAGGGCCATTTTATACTCGATAAAACTTTTTTCGCAGATATCCTGGCCGTGATGTAAATATACGGATGGAAGGAGGAAAAGTCAATGCAAAATAGCTTGGTATTCATATTTCCCATGATTCTCCCATTTCTTCAGGAAAATTGATCAAACTTTGACATTTCGCCAATAAAATCACCCGAGTTCTACGATGAGTATAACTACAAAGGGTAGATCTGCTGGTCCATACTAGTTTTCATACCAATAGATTCGCGCCTGGCATGAAATATCCGATAAGAAAAACCGAATCATATAAAATTCTCCAAAAATTCCGATGAAATTTGTGATTCCGTCTATGAATTAATGATCTTTTCGTGAGAGATTCAATGATTTAGAATCAAATGATCTATTGGGAAGACGATGAAGATTAGAGAAATAAAATCGAAGTATGAGGAATCGAATAAGAACATCGAGACAATGAATGGATGGTTGAAAACAGAAAAAATACTAGAAACAGGTGAACGATGATCAACTGTTATATGAAAATGATGATACATTTTAAAAATCAATACGAGAATTAATACAACAGTGAGCTTGAGAAAAGTTCTTCTGACTTAGTAGTAACGAAAATTACCTACCATATTGATTGATTAATTTAATCAACCTTTCCTTGTTATGGAAAATATTCAATGTGCTCGCATATCCTTCCGGCTATTAATTGGCAATGCAATGGACAGAACCAGTGACAAGTGAAGAAAAAGGACGACTCAATAGGTTAGGGAGACGTAATGAGAGTAAATTACTGAAAAAATATAAGGTCGATGAAAAAAGTCAAATGATTTCAGGAATAATTCAGCAAAATGGAACAACAAGATCAAAACAATTTAGCCCAAAAAATAGTATATAATTTTGTAAGGAGGATGGGTGTCACTTCTCCTTCGAATGAAATATGTTTTTATTTTATTTTCAAACATCTTGAAATTCATGAAAATCGGAATATCCACTTTTGGATTGACATTCACGATCCTTATAATTGAATGAAAAATGGAACATTTGCCTAGTTACGGTTGTCATGCAAAATTCATCCTTTGCATAACAACACTTTTTCTGCCGCCGCGCCGGAGGGAAAAGTAAGCCATAGCAACTATTTCTCCGCCTAGGCGGAAAAATAAAACTTTTCTATGATCCTGTCAGACGAGAAATGACGTTGTTGTCGTACGTTTGGATATTAAAGTATATCATTTCATAAGGAGAAGTGTCACTTGCTCGCTTTCAATTACCCGCCTCACTACGTTTGGCAGGTAAACTCAAGCTCGCCATGAAAAGTCACTTCTCCTTCGAATGAAATATGTTATTTTATTTTCAAACATTTTAAAATTAATGTAAATCTGAATATTCATTCTTGGATTGACATTTACGTTCATTTAAATTGAGTGAAAAATGGAAAATTTGCTTGGTTACGGTTGTCATGCAAAATTCATCTTTTGTCTCCTGCCGCCGAAGGGAAAAGTAAGCCATAGCAACGATTTCTCCTAGGCGGAGAAATAGAACTTTTCTATGATCTTGTCAGTCAAAGATGACGTTGTTATCGTACGTTTGGAAATAAAATCAATTACTTATAGATAAAATATCAAAGAAATTATAGAAATAGACAAAACAAATGAATTGTGTGACGATAACGAATATGGCTGGATAACATGAAGAAATTCTGAAAGCACATGTCTACTTCCAGGAGTACGTAGATAGATAAAGACGCGAATAGAAAACAATAAGCTAAGTAAGATTCTTCTAAAAAAAAAAAGGACACATCGCGGTTTGATGTCGTTTATGACAACAACTACAAGCTTTCGCAGAGGAATGTTCGCATTTCTTTGGAGGAACGTCCGAATTCTGAAACTGAGCAAAATGTCTTCTCTTCACTAAGGATAATGAAAGAAAGTATGCTAGGCTCTCTAGCTTCCATAACTACAACACAAGAAATGATAGTTTGTTATCTATACCAAAGCATAACATCAGCAAATTTGAAACATCTCCAATGAATGTAGGTATCAAGTTATTCAATAAACTGCCAGATAACACAAAAAATTCTGAACAAAATTGTTTTCGTACAGCAGTGAAGGCATTGCTATACGAAAAATGTTATTATATAGTGTAGTGTAGACTGTAGATTAATCTCTTTGCGATTGTGTTTAAGTTTTCTGTATTTCCTCATTCATCATTTTCTTCTGTAGAGGATAGAATATGTTTATTTTCTATACTTTTTAACCTGTCCTTCACATTGTTAATTGTCTTATGGAATGAATAGAGATTTATTTATTTATTTAATCCATTATTTCAATGATCAGATTCTTGGTTGCTTTGAAACTTGCTTTCAATATATCAAGAAGGGATTGCAATTCCTCAACTTTTGAAACATCATTTCCTGCAACAGTTGCATCGCTCAATTCTAGAAATATTCATAGTAGGTACGAGTAAAATGTCGAATATCGTGTTATATACACGACATTTCATTTTTGTCTAACATAATAGATTTTAATGAATTTCAGAAAAAATAGCTTTGGCATGTAGCGAATCAACATTAAAACACTACAAAATATCAAACAAGTAGAGCAACTGATAATATTCTGGATCGAAATGTTCCACAAAGAGCGATAATTGCAACGAAAGAATTTGAGAGGTTCTAAATCGAACTTTTTAACTAGGGCTGGGACTTTTTTGCCTTTGGTGCTCGAATATTAATTCTTGGATTCATTCGATTATTCGAATAATTCATTGAAACAATTATTCATGATTGATTATCCATGAGTAGTCATGCGAATATTCATATACTCATGAGTATTCATGAATATTCAACTATTCATGAGTAGTCATGGGTGGATTTTATTAGCTGCTCTCAGTCCATGAAATTATTAAACGCTTTTAGGCTGAGATTCCTTGATTTTTCCGGCAATAGATATAATGCAGTATTTCTTGCAGCCTGTCTTATTTCTGGTGAAGTACACAACATTTCTTCATGACTCTGTAATGCAGGTATCTTCGAGAAGAATTACAATTTATGGGAGGCTCAATGAAAACAGACGGTTTAAATATTTTTCAGCTTGTCAAACTGAATGGGAATCATAGATGAAAACTTTAAGTGGTCATTGCGCTGATGGCTTGGTGGTTGGCAGTCATTTTTCCGTCGTGGAAAAAGGGCGTCTCGCGTTCGAATCCTCACGAATTAAAAATTTTCAGAAGTGCAATTCAGCAGTGATTAATGAATCATTATTCGCTGCCATTATTCACCGGTGAATGATCATTAAGTTTCTCAAAGATCATTCGAAATGTAAGGATTATAGGGAAGTCGTGGACAAATGTACTATTTTCCACTACTAGTTCAAATTTTATGACCCTCATTATTTTTTGTCGCCCTTTGTATCTGAACACATACATATACTTACTTTGAACATTTGTTGACTCTTCAGAGTTCAGATGTGGACATAATGTAAATTTCAAAGAATTTGTTCGCAGTAAATCATAAAATTTTGCTTCAATTATTCCTGAATAGACAGTTGAATGATCATTCAAATTTTCATTCGTAACACGTAATGATGGATTACTCAGCTCAGTCGTAAATGAATAAATAAATTCATGAAAATTCATTTGTGGAGTATTCAGTCATCAGTGATTAGTTTGATAATCAGTAAATAATCGACTTTCCACTGAATTTTCAGCTAAGGACTGAACGAGAATAAATTCGCTATCACAAAAACGCCTATATCTCTTGAACCAATTGAGAAAAAATCAAAATTTGATCATAGTTAGCTTTGTTATGAACGTCCGAAGCATGTGGAACATTTACTTCATAGATATTCCAATTCTCTGTCGCAAAATGTCAAGCGAAGTGAAAACAGGAGAATTTTTAGTGAAACTTTTCTTTTTCAAAATAATCAAAAATGGAGCTCCAAAAGAATCGCAAAAGAGGCTCGCGTTCGTCCGGAAACGGTATCAAGAGTTGTTAAGCGCTTCAACGAAGATCAATTAACCGCAAGGAAGGAACCGGGAGGAAAAAGGGTTTTCATAGTCCAAAAAAAGTGAAGAAAGCCATCAGCCTTTTTCAGAAGAATCCATACCTTTCAGGACGGAAAGTGGCCCAAATAGTGGGTTGTTCGCAGTCAACCGTTCAAAAAATCAAGTCCAATTGTGGGCTTAGAACATACAAAGTGCAGAAAGTGCCAGACAGGAAGGCTGTGAAGAATCAAGAAGCGAAATCGAGAGCAAAGAAATTTAAAAAAGATTTCTTGCAAAATTTTTTCTGTTGTGTGATGGACGACGAAACCTATGTCTTGGCTGATTTCTCGCAACTTCCTGGTCAGGAATTTTATACTGCAGATTCTCGTGAAAATAATGACGAAAAATTTCGCGTGAAGAAACAAGCAAAGTTTCCTAAAAGAATCCGGGTTTGGCAAGCAATTTGCACTTTTGGGAAATGGAGCAAATTTTCGTTGGCCAAAGCTCTGTTGACTCGAAGATATATATCGAGGAATGCTTGAAGAAGCGACTTTTACCATTTTTACGTGAGCACGATGTGTCAACAATCTTTTGGCCAGATTTAGCTTCATGCCACTACAGCAGGACCACCAAGGAATGGTACGAAGCTAATGAGTTGGTTTTTGTCCCCAAAGAGGCCAATTCACCAAATTGCCCAGAACTCAGGCCAATCGAAAGATATTGGGCCCTGGTAAAAAGAGAATTGAAGAAGACTAAGAAATCAAAGAAAACATTAGCGGAATTGGAGCAAAAGTGGAAGACAGCATCCCAGAAAGTGACTGAGAACACTATAAAAAGCATGATGGGAAGAAATGAATTTTGTAAAAAATAGTTTTGGTTTCTTTATTGTAAAAACAGTTTTCATTAGAATTAGAAGATGATTCGAAAATGAGTTTGATTTTCGAAATCGGTCCGGTGGTTCAAAAGATATAAGCGTTTTTGTGATAGCGAATTTATTCTCGTTCAGTCCTTATTCATTGAATACTCAACTATTCAGTGAATACTCAACTATTCACTGAATATTCAACTATTCACTGAATATCCATAAACATTCGAATGATGTACACATTGCAAACCCAAATCGTTCGAATGAATATTCAATGAACATTCGAATATTCAAATCATTCATTTATGATTCCCAGCCCTATTTTTAACGGTATGTGGGTTATAGTTATACAGGGTGTTTGGAGGGTGAGTAGCCATAGGTAAATGGTGGATAGGTGATGCTCTTGGCTACTTGTTGCGCCTAATAAAATATCATTTTGCCCAAAGTTCAAGGTGTTATAATTTTTTTACCATTTTTTTAGAAATTTCCCATTTTCTCATTAAAACCTTGAATTTTTTCAAATTTAATGCTCGAGGTGCCTATAAAATGATTTATTTCCTTAGTCTAGTCTTGTCTTATTCAGATCGAATCATAATTTCATACAAACGTCTTCAAAAAACCTGACAGCGTCGTATCAAACATTAAAATGAAAAAAAAAATAATGTTGTGTCCACTTTACAAAGTGAAATAAAAAAAAAATTACATGGTGTTGGGTTTTAAAATGGCTTTAAAAACTTCTCTAGTTAATACTCTTTGCAATGGTATGCAACATGTACCATTTATAATCAGATAACTCAACAAAAAACCGTTTTGTCTTCAAGGATGCCTTGAAAGGATGACGACAAAACTATTCCATTGAGCAGGCAAAATCTTTTCTCTCATTCTACCACAACTAAAAATAGCGTGCCCTCTCTATCATCAGCTAACAATACTCCCAAGGGCGTCGCCAGGGAGGGGGCAGCTGCCCCCTGTGCCCCCCCCCCCCAATCAGAATAGAAAAAATGAACTGATTTTCGTATAATGTGCTATTATTTCATGAGTTTTTAAGGGATTTTTGAGCTCTAGGGGAGGGGGGACTGCCCCCTGCGCCCCCCCAGATCAAAAGCTGGGGGGTAATTACTACATTTGCAAGTCATTTCATAGGCCTGCAGTAAAGGTGCAGTAATGCAGTTTTGAGTTCACTCAACATTTCGGTGGTCCATCAACATATTCTGTAGCATATTTTGACCTGGGGGGAGGACACGGGAGGCAGCTGCTCCCCCTAGAGCTCAAAAATCCCTTAAAAACTTTTGAAATAATAGCATAATATACGAAAATCAGTTCATTTTTTCTATTCTGATTGGGGGGAGGGGCACGGGGGGCAGCTGCCCCCTCCCTGGCGACGCCCTTGGGAGTATTGTTAGCCGAGGATAGAGAGGGCTTGCTATTTTTAGCTGTGGTAGAATGAGAGAAAAGATTTTGCCTGCTCAATGGAATAGTTTTGTCGTCATCCTTTCAAGGCATCCTTGAAGACAAAACGGTTTTCTGTTGAGTTATCTGATTATTAATGGTACATGTTACGTACCATTGCAGAGAGTATCAACTAGAGAAGTTTTTACAGCCATTTTAAAACCCAACACCATGTAATTTTTTTTTATTTCACTTTGTAAAGTGGACACAACATTATTTTTTTTTCATTTTGATGTTTGATACGACGCTGTCAGGTTTTTTGAAGACGTTTGTATGAAATTATGATTCGATCTGAATAAGACAAGACTAGACTAAGAAAATAAATCATTTTATAGGCACCTCGAGCATTAAATTTGAAAAAATTCAAGGTTTTAATGAGAAAAATGGGAAATTTCTAGAAAAATGGTAAAAAAATTATAACACCTTGAACTTTGGGCAAAATGATATTTTATTAGGCGCAACAAGTAGCCAAGAGCATCACCTATCCACCATTTACCTATGGCTACTCACCCTCCAAACACCCTGTATAGTTATAGTGAAAAGGGGTTACAGTCCACTGCGACCTTAAGGTCTACTGTGCCCCCTGACAGAGCTGTCATCATCCCGCCTCCTACAGCTCGCCCTCCAGTTCCAACGGTATGTGGGTAGATCAAATCCAAATAAACCTTTTTGTGACAATTCCGGATATTATCAACTACTGTCGATTCCAGAAAGATTTCATGCATTTTCCTGAATTTTATGTGTTTTTTTATCAATTTCTCATAGCTCTAAGAAATCACCCTATAAAATTGAATAATTTTTTTCAAGGTTCATATCCAAATATGTACCTCGAAATGGTTGCTTGCATAAACGATAACAGCTGGTTTCCCTTGGAATGAACAAAATATTCACCTATCAATTATTGGAAACTATTGTAAAATAATTTTTTTTGTCGGCAGGAATTGCTTCAGCAGGACTGGCAATTGCAGCAAGCATCCCTGCGGTGACGGTGGTAGGGCCAGTAGCTCTCGTTGGGGCAGGGGTGGCGGGTATTGGTGTTGGAATATACTCTATTGGTCGAAGTTTAGGATCACTCTATGACAAACATCGCCACAAAGAGGTGTGAAATGAGTAAACAACAAAAATGAAAAATTATTATTTACTTGAGCATCAATTTTCTAGAGTCTCAGTTTCTCGAATTCGGCAGCAAGAGCAGCTTACATCAACATCATCGCTGGAGCCATGGGATTTATTGGAGCTGGAGCAAACGTGGCTGTGTCACAACTGGTTTCTCAAGGTGTCAATATTGGAAGGGTTAGTATCTTAGACCATAGAAAGAGGCGACACAACATCTCACTCATAAATTCGAGAATTGGTGAAGTCAAAATTGAGTCTGTTTTGGATTAGTCACAATCAAGTTTCTCTAGAGCATGATTTTCTATATATGTAGAGGGTGAGTCTTTGACTTGTACATATATATTAACTGGAGATTCTTGAGACCAAAGGAAACCTTTTTTTCTTTTTCAATTTTCCGACACTGTTTCGGCACTGTTCAAAAAGATAGCCATTTGGGAAAAAAATTGGCCCAATACGTGCCTGATACGATTTTCTGCGAACACCTCAAAGTACATATTTTTCTATTTTGAGGTGATTATTAGATGTTCTGGGTAACGCATTTAGGAAATACCCAAGCAATAACCTTATTTGAATAAGAATGTTACAAACACGATATTTCCTAACAAAAACACTTAGTTTTGTCCGATTATTTCTGCCATTAGAAAGCCATATTTCTCCCACCAAAATGAGTTCCTCCTCCGATTTTCCTGAAGATTAGTTTGTAAACACTCATAATTTATTCATACTTCCCTCGATATTTCAAAACTATCTCATAAAAAATTGTTTTCTCACTAACCTAACCTAACTCTTTTAAGCTAAGATTCGAGGTCAATGACCTAACCTAACCCTAACCATGCCAGATTGCTGATTTTCTCTTCAAGCAATGGTATAGGCGAAACTAAGGAAGCAGTACGTACCCTATCGTTAACGCAAGGGCACTAGTTTTTTACTTTTCGCTTAGGCGGCTTAAGGCGTCTAGGCGTTGCCCTTTGCGAATGCCAAACGAGTAGTTCTGATTCTCGCCGATATAGCGCTACGGCCGCTACGATCTCAATTTCAGTCGCCTATAACGGTGCGCTAACCTCGCATTCGCTACCTCGGAATGCGAGGTAGCCGCCACGCAAGACAAACCTTTGTTCTGTGTCTCCAACGTTAGTCCCATCACAGATCAGTATGTGGTCCCATGAACGACGCTTACGTTTAGCGATAACCTGCGCCATGGACTTCGATTAATTTATTTATTTACAGGGAATAATGCAAACAGGAGATGATTATGTGAAGACTTTCAGTGAATTGATGTAATAATGACCGTGTAGTGTCGAGTTAAAATTCCAAGAGGATATTGTTTAGATAAATATTCTCCTGAAGGACCGGTTACAATAAATTTTCAATAGAAACTGAGCGTATAAAATGTATAATTACATGCTTCTCCCTGATTTGTGGGATTTGATTATTACATATTTCTACATCAAACGTTTTTCCATCACAGATATTTCAGTCTTGAAGAAGTTGATAAACATTCTGACAACATTGTTAACTTGTTGAGAGACCAGAGAAGAAATAATATTCGATGATATTCCATCCAGGGAAGCATCCAGATTATTTTTGAAATTCATGATTTTTTTTCCTCAAATTTCATCGTATACAATCAAGAATAACTCGAAAACGAAGCGTTTTATTGAAAAAACAAGGGAATACTTTATTATTTAAAATGGTTGATTCTTTCAAAAATATGAACCATTTATCCTCTTCAAGTACGTGGTTTTATAGTATTTTCGCGTGAATTTATGAGTCGGCTACGCTGTATCTTTTATGCCAGGAGAAATATTGAATTTAATTGAGGAATATGCACCAGGAACAGAGTGAACATTCAACCAAAATTCAGTTAATTCGAAATATCGGTTCCGAATTTATGGAAAGAACAGTGTTAATTTCATGGATTTTCGACACCTTGTAGCTTTCAAACGAAACCGAATTTTGGAAAATGATATGGAAAAAATTGTTTCTCTTGATGGGAGGAATCTGCAGTTGAAATATATGTTCAACTGTTCAAGTCAAAGACTCGCCCTGCATAAAAGAGATAAAGTAATCTAGGTTGTCTAGGCTTAGATTGGACCTCAGATGTTTTTATTCTCGTTAATGTCGAGAAAGTCCTTCACCTTTTGAAATGGGTATGGGTAAAAAAACTGCAAAATCGTTAGTATGTTTGGGAAAGTTGCTTTCGCCTTTTGGAAAACCTCAAACTTTTCAGGAAGGTTTTATTCAGCTTTCTACATAGCTCATGAAAATGTATAATTTCAGTTTTTAAATATACTTGGCTGTTCTCAATATCTCTCTTAAATTTCGCACTCAAAATATTGATTGATTTTTCAATTTCCTCCTGTGTAAGAAAACATTTGAAAGCTGTTGTTACTTCTCTGTAACACTCGATTCCTTTTCTTAGGTCCTGTGTAATATTATCACATATTACATTTAATAATTCAATTCCGAATCTTTCTTTTCCTTCTAGATATATCCTTTTTTCCTTTTTGACTTCATCTTTGAAGTAAATACTTTCACTATCGTTGCCTTCGGAGAAAATGTTTTTCGTTTCTAATTCCAGTTAATCAAATCCCTCCCTAATTTTTTCAATGAAAGTCAAAAGAGATTTCATTGTGTAGACTGTGGAGCCTTCGCTTTGTTCCTAACAGAAGGTTGTATTATTGCTCAAAATATTTCTTTAGAAGCGTGCGCTTTCAACCCTTTTCCCGCACGCATTACAATTCGTAAAGAGTAACATTGCCAAACAGTGCGGAAAAAACCCTGCTTTTTCATTCCCGCACACTTTCCGTGCGGGAAAGGAATAGCTGGGATTGTGTTCAAATCAAATCGATATCGTATAAGCGTTTGTAAAATAACTATTTTATTTTCAAACGTACGATAACAACGTCATTTCTATTTCTCCGCCTTGGCGGAGAAATAGTTGCTATGGCTTACTTTTCCCTCCGGCCGGCGGCAGGAAAAGTGTTGTTATGCAAATGATGAATTCTGCATGACAACCGTAACTAAGCAAATGTTCCATTTTTCACTCAATTTAAATGAACGTAAATGTCAATCCAAAGGTGAATATTCAGATTTACATGAATTTCAAAATGTTTGGAAATAAAATAACATATTTCATTCGAAGTAAAAGTGACTTTTCATGGCTCGCTTTCAATTACCCGTCTCACTACGTTCGGCAGGTAAACTCAAGCTTGCCATGAAAAGTGGCACTTCTCCTGCTTATCAAATAGTATACCGTAGAGCGGTGTGACTTTGCACCACTTTTTAGAGTATTCTTGATGTAACTTTCTCGTTTTTCTGTAAAATGAGTTGTGTTTGAATTATGTTAAATTTCAACAATCTAGCTATCGATTGCTGTTACTAGAAACGCAAGAAAAAGTGCGCAACAATTTTTTTTTCCATTTTAAAAATTTGGCAAAGTCACCCGCACATCGGTGCGAATTTGCCACTTGCATCAAAATGCGTTTGTAGGCAATTTAATCAAGTGCAGGTGGTATTTTTGCCACGAAAATGTTTTTCTTTAACTAGGCTAGGTACTAGCTAGGTACTAGTCGCGAATAAAACAACAAATTATAAGAAAATAATAGTATATTATTTCATTAGGAGAAGTGTCACATTTCGTGGCGAGCTTGAGTTTATCCGCCGAACGGAGTGACGAAAAGTCACTTCTTCTCCGAATGAAATATGCTATTTTATTTCCAAACGTTTTCAAATTCATGAAAATTGTACATTTAATGTAACTTCATCAAATAAAAATGACGTTTGTATTGGAAGTTTTTGTATTCTATGCATCCATGTTCATGGTAACCAAGTAAACTTTTTCGTAGCAACACTTTTCCTGCCGCCGCGCCGGAAGATGATCCTGTCAGTCGAGAACTGACGTTGCTATCGTACGTTTGGAAATAAAATCTACTATTCTTCATAAAATACATAAAATCAGTCTCTTTGTTAATGAACAATCTATAATAATAATAATAATAACTCATTTTTCAAAACCGCAGAACTGTTTTTTCCTCTTCCAGACGTAGATGGTTTGTCTGCATAAATCTGCAAATTTTGTTATTTGGCAAAGTCCCCCTCCCAAGTGCAACAATAGAATAATTTCCTAAAATTTCGAGACCCGCCCAACCAAATGCTCTCAGTTTTTTTTATACGCGACCTAAATACGTGTGAAATAAGCTGCTGAATTTATTTTGATGTACCATTCGTCATGTTTTCTACACAACCCTTAGTATTTCGCATTTATAAACACGTTAAAACTTACCTGCTCACACAACACAGCATAGCACACCATTCGAATCCAAGCCAAAGGACTGCGACTGTTGAAACAATTGGGGATATAGTGTCTCTTAGGTTCCGATTCGTGCTGTCGTTGAGAAGTTACCGACTTTACCAAAATAAAATGAAACATAAAACATTAGGTAGTTTGGCAAAGTCACCTTCGTTGGCAAAGCCACACCGCTCTACCGTACTATTTTCTGCAACCGGGCCTAAGTCACTACTTTCCCGCATTGTTTTCGATTCGGAAAGTGTCACCTGTGAATACTCGTATATTTCTGACGAATATTTTTTCACCCCCAGGAAACTACGATTGTAGTTAATGCCATAGCTGCCGCCAACATTGGAACCAGCGGTTTGGCGATAATCAATTCTGGGTATAATGTGCTGGAACCCTGGGTCAACGAAGGAAAACCACCATCATTATTAACGCTGGTTCAGTTCAGTTCATCCATACTATTCTTCGGCCATGCGGTATATAATTTCAAATCGGCGAGTGCCTTAGTAGAAGAAACGCAAAATAGGATCTTAAAAGATATACACGAAAACTTGAAAAACAACAAATGTAGGTAAGAAAATACATAAGTAACAACTTATCTGTCGATTTTTTCGGTATCGTGATAAATACAGAATGTTTCGAGTTCGAGTCTCATCCGTCTTTTAGACGTTTCTGAAGAACTGGTCCATTTCAAACGTGAAAATTTGGATTATGAGATTATTCGGAATCCTCTTTTCAGCTGAAATATCTTCAGAACTTCCCAATATACCAGAAATAAAAATATACACTGCGCAAAAAAATTGACGCACATTCTGAAAATCTCAATTTCAATGAAAGTTAACTCTACATTGACTTTATAACTTGTTTTTTATGTTCTCTTGGGAATGTTTTGAACGAAACAAGACACATTAAATGGAAGAAAAATTCAGGATTTCACCGAATCTTATATGAAAGAAGAGAAATGAACAATTTTCGAAATACTGAAATGCTGATAAGTGATTTAATACTTGGTATTTCCACCCCTTGCGATCTTAAAATGTTCTGATCTAATCCTTCCCAGATTTCTCCGAGTTGGATTCCTAAGTCATTAAGAGTAGCTGGATGATTTTCTGAATTTCTCAGCCTTCTATTGAGGTTGTCCCAAACCTGCTCAATTGGATTGATATCTGGACTTCTTGCTGGCCATTCCATTCGAGAGACTTCAACCTCTTCAAGGTACTCCTGAACGATGCGCGCACGATGGGATCTGGAATTATCGTCCATAAAAATGAAATTTTCACCAATGTATGGGACAAATGGCACTACATGCTCTTCAAGGTTATATACTTATCAGCATTCATAGCTCCATTATCAACGACCACTAGGTATGTGCGAGCAGTCAAAGATATTCCACCCCATACCATAATCGATCCTCCCCCGAAACCAGTAGTATTCTGGAAATTGCACTGAGCATATCTTTCATGTGGACGTCTGTATACAAGGGTACGTCGATCACAATGGTAGAGGCAGAATCTAGACTCACCTGTGAAGAGAACTCTTTCCCAATCGGCCTCTTCCCAATGGATATGCTCTCTCGCAAAATCCAAACGCGCCCTTCGATGGGCTGAGGTAAGAGCTGAGCCTCTTGCCGCGACACGAGGCCTCAAATCATATTCTCTGAGGCGATTTCTTATTGTCTGAGTGCTAATTTGAACCTCATGAGTTTGCTCAAGCTAATTTTGAAGGAGGCGAGCGGTTGCAAACCGTTGTCTCAACGAAGAAACTCTCAAGTAACGTTCTTGAATGGCAGTTGTTACCCGTGGTCTACCCTGTCCTGGCCTTCGGACTCATACCTGTCTCCCTGAATCGCTGCAACATTCTGGACACACTTGTATGGGAAACTCCAAACCTTTCTGCAATTCTTGTGTATGTCCACCCTTCTCGCAAAACTACCGCTTGGGCACATTCCTCTTGGGTCAAATTGCGTGTTTCGCGTTGCATAGCGATCGAGTGTAGAAAATCAAACGAAAGAAAAACTATTGATCACTAGAATTGATCGAGAACAATTGATTTTAGAATGGAGCCAATACATTCAAAGTCTGATAATATCATCTTTTTTTATTCCTGCTGGGAGAAATCATCTTTATTGAAGAAAAACGTTGAAAGTGGATAACATATGCATGCATAATTCTGATAAAAGTAATTATCATTGAGAACACCTTCAGTTGTAGAATAAATTTGAGATTTCCATAATGTGCGTTAATTTTTTGCGCAGTGTATTTTTTTACTTTTGAATTTTCAATGACCTTTCTGTTCGAACTGTTGCGTTACTTCTAATAGTTTCCAAAATATTAAGAAAAAAATAGGAATTATGCGAGTTGCTATCATGTCTGAGAGATGGGGCACCTGCATTTCTGAGAGAAACAATCCTATTCAAAGCAAGGGGGCTATTGAACAACTAAAATGTGATTTTTCCGAGATGAAAATTACTCCTGTAGCACTTCCGTTTTCGCCAGAAATGATATGAGTATTAGTGTTTCAAATGGAACACCTTGTATATTTTCACATTTTTGAAATCTATAGAGCAAATTCTGAACATAATAAGCTAAGATTCTGTATTATTCACGTGCATGTTTAAAAGTGAAGCAATGTATCGAAGGAATTTGGACAAATGAAATAAAAATCAATTATGAATTTGCCCCATCCCATCATGCAGTCTAGTCTTGTATATAGGATTCCCTGCCAGGATTGCAATAAAGTATACATTGGTCAAACAAAACAATACCTGAAAGACAGGTTACAACAACATAGGAATGATGGCCAAAGAACAAAAGATGAGAACAAGACTGCCCTCACACAACATTCACACAGAGAGGGGCATACATTCGATTTTGAAAGCGATATTGCTATCCTGGATAGGGAGCAAAATTATTTCCAACGTCTTTTGAGAGAAATGATACACATAAGAAGAAACAATACAGTGAATTACAGAAAAGACACAAATAACTTGAATACTTTTTATGACTACATGATTTACAGAATAAGATTACCCAACAGATAACAATTGATTTTTATTTGTCTCCGCGTTTGTTTTTTGTATTTTAATCAGGTTCATGTTCCCTTTTATATTTGTTCACACAGTGTATTTTCCGGTTTGGGGTGAATTGAGTAAGCCAACATCGAAGGAGAACATATATGTCAACAGTTACATCGCGTTCACCATATGTAATCCCGATTCAAAAATTCGATAATTTGTTTGTTTTTAATTAATTGAGTGTCATTCATTGGAATAATTTATTCGTTCTTGACTTCGCCTAATTATTTTAAATTTATGTCTTTATCAGTTGTTTGATGAGGTATGATGTTGTATATTTATCTTTCTGTAGTTTATAAACCATTTCTTAGTTTCTTTTTAGCCTTGAGAAAGGAACAATTAGTTCCGAAACGTCGGCAAAATCATAATTGATTTTTATTTCATTTGTCCAAATTCCTGCGATACATTGCTTCAATAATAAGCTAAATTTTTCGAGAATGATGATTTTTTCATATTGTACGTTCCTTGCCAATGGTTATCCGAGAAAATGAAATCAGCATTTTCATTACAATACTTTTCCACCAGCCACTGTTTGAATTAGGCAAAATCACTGTTTTTCGATCATCTCATGTTTTTTAAATGGCATCTCTATGGGACCCTCTTTCCAACACTTTGTTTGGAAGGAAAGGAATAGAATGATACCATACGTTCATGAAAGAGAAAAATCGAGTTATCGCATAATTAATTTGAGTGAATTGGTAAATTTATATGGAAACTTCACTGGATGATGAAGCTGACAACTGTAAAAATTTCGTTAATCTAGATTCTAGATAGAATACAGCGGTTGCAGGTTGCTATAAGAATTTTTATGAACCACTTAAAACACCAAAAATATCCTGAAAGTACGAATTATGTGGCAACGCTGTAATGAAATTTGAAAAACAAGCGTTTTACACTTATACCCTAGTATAAGTGTAAATCTTTCAGACAAAACCAATTTTTGAAAAATGGTATAAGAAAACAGTTTTCGTTCGATGAGAGGAATCTACAATTGAAATATATGTACCAGTCAAAGACTCACCCCGTATACCTAGATCGAACGTAAAATCAACGTTCGGTTGAATTTAGTTTTCAGGCATAACGTTGCAAAATTCAACGAATAACGTCTAATCAACTCAGCAACATATAGCAGACATATTATACTGCATTCACTTTCATGAAGTATCCCGGTTGGCCATGAAACTGTGACACATTTCACCGCGTATATTTTGAAAATGTTAGGTAATGGTCATTCCCCTATCAGATACGCCCGCAACGTTGTCGTTTCTACATAAAAATCGTAGTAATTACGTATTTATCAAAATGTTTATTTACTTTGGGAAAATAATGAATTTGAGAAAATATTACGTGCATTCAATAATTTCAAAGACCTGGCGAATGTTCAAGAAACTTTTTCTCTGTTAATACTGGGAATATTCCACGTATATAAACATAGTTGGAAGATTCAGTTATGCTATTTTTTTTACGGAAATCGAAAAACGAGTGTTGAAATTTCACTTAAAAATAATGGAAACTCTGTGATGGTTCATTCTGAAAAAGAATAAAAGTACTAGAATAACCCAAAAAAACTTCAAAACGAACAGAATAGACGGACCTATGGAATTCCCCACTTTTCAGTAGTAATATCACAAGAGATTGAATTTCTGTGATAAGTCTATCGATTTATTCTCAAACGAGTGGCTTGGAAACATCACGAGTCCGGAGGACGAGTGGTCGAGTGGTGTTTCCTTAAAGCAACACATTTAAGTTTGGAAATAAAAGATAGACTTATGAGGTAAATTCAATCTCGAGTGAAATTTTATAAGACTATTTCACGAACAGAATAAAAGGTCAGAAACCCCATATTCGGGAAAAGCAAAGAAAAACTCATGTTGACGTCTATTTATCAGTTGTCAAACCGTTCGTATCCATAGTTCAATCACAGATTATTCTGTAGTTCAATCGTTGAAAATACCGAAGTTGTCAAACCAATCAGAATTCAGAGACAGTTGGTATTATCGCGAAAATACGAGCTGTCTTTGGACTGTGATTGGTCAGTTTTTGAAATGAGTGGAATAGTCAAAATAAGCCTACCTATAGAAGACATTTAAATAGCTTTTTGCACAACTTGAAATACTCCAGTTTGAAAATGTAGTAGTACTACGAATCCTGTGTCACAGTTAGGCAAACCATTTACAAAGTTGAAAAAGATTGAATAGAAAGTAGCCTTTGCAATGTCGCTCAGAATTTTGTTTGTCATTCACGAATGCCAACCTGCGGTAATTTTAAGTAAGAGAACTCGATAAACCTAAATCGTGGCCAACCGGGATACTTTATAAAAGTGAATGGAGTTATATGTGTGTTTATTAGAATAGAGTTATGAGTTCTCGAATTCAAATTTAAATCGACAATAAACTGTAAAATATCAATTACTATGAGAAAGTAGTTCAGTATGTTTTTTGCTTTAGGAAAGCCTTTGAAAAACTTAGACATGAAGCCATCCGTAAAAACAACGGAGATGTCCAGAGGGGCAATGCAGACGTGATAGCAACCATGACAAAAATAAACGATAAGGAGCAACTCTTGAAAATCTTATTGGGTTCCGATAGAGATTTCGAAGATTTGTCAATAACCTGCGCATCCAAATCAGATGGTTTGATCGCCTTCAACGGTATCCAGATCGACATCAACGACGTCAGCGGCGTATCCGACGGCAAGTTAGAAAACTTCTTCTCTCTTTCAAGAGCTTCTGAAACAGTCACACCAAGCAATATCTGTGAGATCCAAGAAAACATAAGGAACAGCTTCTTAGACTTTGGTTTGGAAGGAAGTGGAATCTCCAAAATAAGCAATTACTTCGTTGGAATTACAGGATCCCTGAGCTGTTTAGCTGATCCTATTCTAGGCTTCATCAAAGATTTCATCCACGACTACTTGGTTGAAGACGAACGATTACTTAAGGCAGTGAACGAACTTTTTCCAAGTTCCGACGAGAAAGCACTGCAAATAATCAATACAGTCACCGGTTTTGTGTATCAAGAAGCAAGAAAAATTGAGATGATCTTCGAAACTGCGGACTCGATAGAATCTTCATTCTTTGAACATCTATTTGGGCATGTTAGACAAAAAGAATTCCAAGAGAACGATAGATTGAAATATTTCATGAATTTCGTTTGCGACACCTACTGCAATGGTGGGAAGTTGACCAAAGAAGGATTAGACGAGATGAAGACTTATTTTGCAAAACTGATGACTGAACAAATGATCCTGTGTAAGGACAAGAAGAAAAGAAGGGAAAATAGGTTGAATGAGAAGAGAGATGTAGAAAGAATTAAATGTCCTGAATGCCACGGACTTCACTATTCTGTTGTGAAACCTGTAAAGATGAAAACAAAAAAAGAATTAAATGAGCAATAGTATTATCAAACTGAAATATCGTAATTTTAATTGATTTATTTGTGTTATCCATATTATATATTGAACATAAAATATTCCCGTTTTCATTGAAAATAAATGTTCTGTCAATTTCAACCATCTTCAATTTTTCTATACCTCTATCTGAGCTAATGAGATAGGTTTGAAAATATGGACCATTCATCATGGTCGTATTTTGAGGACCTCTAAAATTGTGACCGTTAGTCTTGAGAGTAAACTCAATAATAATATCCCATTTCGCCGTCTAAACTTTTCAAAGCGCCATTGTTAAGAGTAAAAAGTATACATTTAATTTACACATTTTGACAAAATCCCAATGCAGTAACTGTGATAAATTAAGGAGGTGTTAATTTGATATTTCTCGAGACAATTCTGGATTCTGGAACTCAACTGTGTCATTTTTTTGAATGAACTTATCAGGGTCTTAAACCGGAGGAGGCTAGGAAGCAGACCATTCGGTGACCGGCCCCGGAGGCATTTTTCCGTTCCCTTACAATCAGCGCGACAGGTCGCTCCCGCCGTATAGGAAACGGAATACACAATGTACCACTCCGTTTCCTAGCAGATAAGAGCGAAGTGCTCACTGCCCTGTTAGTCTGGGTGTCGGTGGGGCAAATTGCAAATTATTAATAAAGTTTTCTTACTTTATGTATAAAGCTTTATTAGGTAGTCTATCACATTTTTCCTCTGTGAACATTTTTGTAATCGCGGCTTTTTTTCAGCAAACCTCTCGTAAGTCGACCATATTTTCATTTTTTTTAATCATACATACTCTTTTTTTGTAAAATGCAATCATTAAAACTATCTGGGAGAAATGAGAAAACATGATTGTCCGACAAAAATCGACAAAAATAGTGTGGCTTTGAGCGTGTCTACCAACATGAACATGACTATATATATATTCTTATGAAATGGAGCTGTACAGATTTGATTCCAAATATGGCATGTGTCTCGAAAAGGCAACAAGGAACAGATCATTCAAACAAACATATTGATCCATTCCCCGCTCCTAATCTCAGTATTAGCAGAGGAATGTCAAACGGGGCACCATACAGTTCTGCGTATGATGCAAGAGCACAGATAAAAACCTCAGCAAAAACTCTGTCTCCCCGTATAAGTGTAGGGCTATTGGATTTGTGTACAAATATTCATATTGGAGGGCATCTTCTTCGAATGTAAATCCTTCTTCATTTCTTCAAAGGGGTTGACAAAGCATTTTTAAATAATCTGAAACAAAAACCAAAGGGAGAAAAAAGGAAAAGCAAAATCCACTAATATATTCAAATTGTTTTGAAGGTACCAACCCATCTCAAAAATGAATCAGATACTGAATGAATAGAGTTGAAACCATCTGGAAATTTATATATTGGACAATTATTGACCAAATGGTCAATAGTTTGCTCTTCATGTCCACACTCACATCTCGGGCTATCAATGGCATTCCATTTGAAGAGCATACTATTACAACGTCCATGACCTGTCCTAAGACGATTCAGGAGACACCAATTTTTCCTAGACAGATGAAAACCGGGAACTTTCTCGGAAGGATCGAGAATTAAACTTTTATTGAAAAAATCATATGAAGTCCATTCCGAACTCCAAATTTCTTTATGATTTTTTTTAGAATAAAGAAAATTATTTATCCATAGAGGCTTTCGAGATTTCAATCTAGCCAGTCTTGTATCTGGCATATAACTCATAATAGGAAATGAATTTGGAAAGGAATGAAATTTATCCCAAGACTTCATGGCAGCAACCTGTCTACGCATTCTTTTAAATTATTAATACCCTCCTGATTTTTCAATAATCGGTTGATATAACCATATGAAATATGAAAATGCAATTATCCGAAAAAAATTATGTGGCCTGCATAATCCTTAATAGGTAGATCTAGTTTCTTACTACCTTACTAGTAAAGAAAATCCGATATTTACCGAATTTAAAATTATCGAAAATTTGAATAAATCAGGATACATCAGTCTAAAAAACAGCAGAAAACATAGAAAATATTTCAATTGAAAGAATAAACAGTAGTAAAATAACTATAGGCGAATTCATACAGTTGCTTCATTCTCCAACAACTGGAGAATTATATCTACATAATCTCGAGGACACATTTCGATGTACCTACATAGTTTATACATCGACATTTGTTGTGTTGTTAATTATGAGGAGTTGCGACTCACATTCATTCTGATACAATAGTTCACATTATGAAACAAAAAGAACTGACTTCTAAAGAAAAATTCTTCATTATATTCCAAAACTGTAATGTTAGATCAACTGCAGTCTTCATTGTGCATACCCGTGTACAGGTTGGCCAGATTTTGATGGTTTAGTACTACAACTCCTAAACTATAAAAGATAGAGAAAAGGTGAGATAAATGTCATATTCTATTTTTTCGAGAAAGAAAAATTACTGAAAACCCCAAGTTGGTACGGCGTCTAGTTTCCCCGCTACAGGGCGATTTTGTCATTTGGTCCATTCACTGAGAAAAATGAAATAAATAAACAGGTTAATTGACATTCGAATCTTTGCAACATATAAACAGTTTGCGAACAATAAATAAAAATGGAATAAAATCTGAACAAACGATATCAATTATGGTAACTGATGGACCTTAAGTAGCTCAATAATTCAAATTTAGTCAAGCCAGATAAAATGTTTAGTTAGAACAAAATCAAATGACCGTTTCATTCGCAATACATAAAAAGTTTGCGTACCCCAAGTAATTTGACTATTAACAAATAAAGTTATTAAAATAGATAAATTGATTATTTGTGGTACACAAAAAATAAGTTTCATCCATCATTTATATTTCAGTCAATTAATAAATTCATTCAAAACAAGAAAATTTGTTTATTCGCGAAAGCGATCGAAAATCATCGATTGTGGCCGAATACCGTGAAGGGCTAGAGCTAGTGCCAGTCTGTTCCTGTCTCTGCCACAGTATAAGCAAAGAGTAGACACTACTCTTTGGTATAAGGTAGATTATACTGTGTCTCTGCGTGAAATTTGAATTTGCAACATTGCAACTGCTATCTCACTCTCACTGCAACCGAATTCAGTTACAGTTTTTAGTAACTTTAGTGAGTTTGTACGTGATTTCTGATAAATGGAGTACGAAAAATTACTCGCTGACTGGGGATTAGACTTCCTTTCAGAAAGTTTCAGAGGTAAGTGCGTATTTTTTCTGCTATTAGGAGGATAATAAGTCGGACATCTAACATCTTTCAAGGGATTTGCCGCCAATATTACCAAAGACTGTCTGTGCCGTTAGAATTATTCAGTTTACAGCCCCCCTCATATTTTTGATTTTCAATGTTTTTTTTGTAAATTGAGGATTTTGGGTACAAGACACAACCATAAGATTACCAAACCTTGCATTATAAAGGGTTGCACAACCTCATAATTAAAACTTATTTTCCATACAGTGCTGAAATTGAAACTAGTTCATATGGAAATCATTATGGAAAAAATAATTTTAAAATATTTGAGGCGCTGGTACACTAACACTACCTACATTCATACTAACCATTGCATTTTTTTCATTTCTTTTTCCTCAATGAGCCTCTGGAGAATCTAGAGAGGTAATCCCATTTTCATTTTTACAGAAGAGGGTATTACAGACGAAAGTTTCGACTTGTTGGACGATGATACCATAAAGGTGATGATTCCGAAGGCAGGCAAGGATGGGATTCGAAAATCTAATTTCTTTCAATGGTGCCTTTCAATGTGATCATATTGATGCAGCCTCTATCATAGATGAATTCGAGAAAATTTTTATCTCTTCAGGCGTGAATCATGTAAATTTTCAAAATTGTGCCAAATTGGAGAAGATTACAGTAGGAAATTATACATATCATAACGGAGATATCATTTTGTTAGAAAATATTGATATTCCTCATTTTGGCAGAATTGAATTCATTCTCACAAACCGAAATAACAAAATTTGTTTCATTTATCATGACGTGAAAACTATCTCATTTAATAGGCATTTTTTTTCATACGAAGTTCTGTTCACCACGAAAAAAAAGTGCATCCTGTTAGAGGAAGTTATATTTACTTCTCATATCATATTGAAAAAAGTGAATGGAAAAAACATGCTGACCAAACTATGAATATTTGAATTCTGAAGATATAAATTTAATTTCTGAATCCAGTTGCTCAAAATCTTTGTGATGAAACTGATTATTTATTGATATTGTATTACATATAGGAATTTAATGTGATGTCTTGAGGCTGTTATGAAAAGCGTCTTTTTATTTTAAGATACTTTTTGAATGAACTGTGATTTTTAGAATATTTTAGGACATCTTTATATCAGTTTTGCCTAATGGATTGTGTTAAAAGGAGATTTTTGTTGATTTATAAGAAATATTCAATGCGAGTTTACTCACTGCGTGAGTAATATACAGTATTATTTATTTTTGACTTCAAGCATATGTGAAGGATTTTTATTTTCAGTTTTCTTGTACTTCATGACTTAAATACACTTATTTTCACTTTATTGTAGAACATATTTTTTGTCGTAATAAATTTTTATTTTATTATGTCGTGTTTTTTTCTCTTCATAAACCATTAACGGATTGGTACTCTAATTAAACATGGTACTAAAAAAAAATTGATGACTCATTCAATTGATACTGTTTTGAAGTTATCATCACTTATATATGTATACTATGAAGAATATCCCAGCATTAATTCATTATTATGGTGCGCGCCAATTCTGGTATTACAGAAAACCTTTTTATTTGATTCAAATTTGCTGCAGTTTCTAAACAAGAACTCTAGAAATTTTTTTTATCTCTATTCTGGCTGCAGCAAATCTGATTCTAATGAGGAAGTATGCACTAAGTATATCAGAATTGATGTGCACCATAGATAAAAAGTCTATTTGTTATTTTGAAAAGTTTTGCTGGTGTAGGTGAACAGATCATTTATGGTAGATAAACCATTCATGTGCCGCAAGTAAACAGTTCATCTTCTATTAGCTAGAAGTCTATATGCCCCACTGAACATTTTTTCTGGCTCAAGTGGGCACATCATCTGTTGAAGAAAACCCATATATTTTTCACAGGTAAAAAGTTTATCTGCCTTAAGAATAAAGTTCATCTTCTCAAATGAATAATTTATCTACCTGAAAAGTAAATACAGAGTGGGCCATTGAAAACGAAACAGCGGCTCTGTAGGTCGGCAGAACCGAGTTATATTAAAACGCTCGGACACGTCAACAACATTTTCGACATATTCAACAGGGTGTCCCAAGTTCGAGTGCCTATTAGACGTTTCTGGAGAACTGGACATATCTGAAAATTGGGATTATGATATAGTTCGAAATTCTCTACAGACCTTAAATATTTTTGGATCCTGAGCATTTCCGGTTATACAGGGAGTGAAAATAAATTTGCTCAAATATTTTTTTTCAAACTTTCCGTTTCTGATATGATTGAGTATTCAATGCTGAATACATTTCTGTTGTTTTCAAAATAAAGAAAAAAAACTGAAAAAAGTAAAATTTTCATAGTCGTTATTATTTTCATTTTTCTTATTCTGAATATCCTGAGTGTAAACCGTTTTCACAACGTCAAAGTAGAAGAATGTGGAAAGGTCATGCATCTTTTGAATTTCATGAATATCATCACAGGGTGTTTCAAATTTTGTGTCAAAAACTGTGATCGAAAATTGGTCATAACTTCTGTTTTTCAAATTAGAACCCTATTTTTTTATTATTGCGTTGGATTCTGCGAAGAAAAGTAATGATATCAGTGATATCACTCTAAGATACTTTTGCTCCTAAATTCCTGAGTTCTTTGAGCTTTTCTGGATTCATGTTGTACGTAGAATCAAATTCATTTAATCTTTTACTGGAGAATATTCTGTGACCATAGAAGATAATAATTCACAAATGACAGGTGTTATAAAATTATGAGTTGTTACTATGGTTTCATGAGAATATTCATCGAATCTGTTTGGATTCGATGAATTTGACTCTACGTACCTACAACATGAATCGAGAAAAGCTCAAATATCTCGGGAATTGCTGAATTTAGAAGCAACAGCATCTTAGAGTGCTGTCACTATTTTTCTTCGCAGAATCCAACGCGATAATAAAAAATAGGGTTCTAATTTGAAAAACAGATGTTATGGCCAATTTTCGATCACAGTATTTGACACAAAGTTTGAAACACTAAGTGATGATATAATAATAATAATAATAATAAATGAGTTTATTTAGAATAAACCAATTATATCATGATATTCATGAAATTCAAAAGATGCATGACCTTTCCATATTCTACTACTTTGATTTTGTGATTACGGTTTACACTCAGGATGTTCAGAATAAGAAAAATTAACATGATATTGACTATGAATACTTTACTTTTTTTCAGGTTTTTTTTTCGATATTCTGGAAACTATTCGAATGAATACAATGGTTTTAACAGAAATGTATTCAGCATTGAATATTCAAGCATATCAGGAACGAAAAAAATTGAAAAAAACATTTTTTGAGCGAATTTATTTTCACTCCCTGTATAACCGCCTCTGGAAATACTTCAGGTCTGTAGAGAATGTCGAACAATATCATAATCCCAATTTTCAGATTTCAAATAAAGTCCAGTTCTCCAGAAACGTCTAATAGGCACTCGAACTTGGGACACCCTGTATATTTTTATTCACCTCATTCAGAATTTTTGTTTTAGCATTATCATTGTCGTCCCATTGAAAAAAATCCCCACGAACTGCTTTTTTATTTTTTCACTTCGCCCCCCCCCCTCAGTAGATAAATAAAACCGCCACTGAAACTATATACATATTATGATATACTTCCGAGTTCACTATAAGTATATCGAAAATTCCTAAAAAACACTTTTCGGTCAACAAAATCCAAGCAGGCCTTGATTTCCTCCCTTCAAACCTTAGGCGGTCATAGAATTTCATGTCATTTATTTTCACTTCAAATTCAATTCAATTTCATCATTGTTGTATCATCTCGCGATTGTGAAGTGCAATTTATGTATTTCCTCGAATGGACAACGATTTGAACATTTGTTGTGAATGTCGTTTGAGTGTATTCGGTAATGTGTTACAGTATCTCTATAGTTCATTCTCATTTTTCTTTTTTCTTCGTAAAATATCAAGTGGTGAGGAATTGATTTTGTTATTTCAATATTATCCATGCTATTCAATTCAGATTGTTGTTTATTTATGTCAATTTTCCCTGGATAGTTCAATTCATTATATGGGGCCTGATTGATAATGATTTTGATGCTGGCTGAATCAATCAGCTTTTGGAAATTTAGCCTAGCGATTTATAGTTATTTTTTTAAATTTTAGTTGAAGTTTGTCTATCTTTCACTTAACTTTAATTTTATTTTTGTTTTGTTTCTCTCGAGCGTCGTGACCGCTTCAGCATCACTCTGTGTTCAGCTAATCGAATATTTCGTGCTTATTTAGCTGCGCGTGTATTCGAATATATTTTTCATTTATTAATTTTAACATAATGTTTTCGGGTTTCCACTCTTGCTCTTGGGGGGTTATTGATGCTTAATATATTGAAATTTCAGTAGGGATGAGATTCTCACATGTGAATATTCGTTCCCTACTGCCACACTTCGAGAGTTTCAGAGAATTGGTACTTATGCAGCGTTATGACATATTGACATAGTGTGTGAAACTGAGTCCTGGCTCACTTCTCAAATAGAAACAAATACTATAAATATAGATGATTATACCGTATACAGGGTGTCTCAGAAGTACCGCACTTCCTTCAGGGGATCGAAAGTGAAAAATATTTTAAGTCCAAATATCTATGTTTGAAATTTTTTGATAACGTAGTTCATTAGTTATTAATTAATGAACGTGACCAATCAGGAGCGCGCTACAGAAGATTGAGTAAGCAGTGGGGACGCGAAAGTGAGACGCTAGTCTCGGTTTACTGCGTGAAAAGCCGGGAGCAGCTCTGGCGTCTCACTCTCGCGTCCCCAACTCATTCTTCTATAGCGCGCTCCTGATTGGTCACTTTCATTAATTAATAACTAATGAACTACGTTATCAAAAAATTTCAAACATGGATATTTGGGCTTAGAATATTTTTCTATGGGTATTTGGGATCCAAGTTGTGTTTCAGATCTGGAATACATAGTGTACACACTCGAGGATGCAATTCACTCGCGATCCCAAGCTACAAAACCACGCTCTTCAGAAGATGCTTCTCATACCTTCAGGATTTTTTATCTTCATGATCCTACTGAGTTGATATACTTGCTTGTGGTGGTCTCTTTCTTGATTTTGATCGGTAATCTTTCCTTGGGGCGGAGTGGAGCCTTCCGGAAGCGAGTCACGTAGCTGGGAGATTTCTTTTTCTTTTTGTTATATAGAATAATTTTTGTTTTCTTTTTTCATTGTAAGTAGGTTGTATGTAAGAATAGACGGTTATTATTATTATTTTTCATCATTGGTCTCCCGGTCTCAGCTTGAGCTGGTATTACTTCTATGAACCAGTGAAAAAACATTTCAGTTCCTCACACTAGTTCAGGAATTTCCGCACGATGTGACAGGTTTGCAATGCTACAGCCTGCTGTGCATATCCCGCGATCTTCTGGGATATTTCGATCTTTTGAAGATTTTTCTTAAATTATTTGGACATGACTCCCTCCGCCGAGATCACCAATGGTATGATAGCGACTTTCGAAAGTTGCCACATATTCTTCAGCTCTATTGCCAAGTTCTCGTACTTCGTTATTTTTTCCGACTCCGTTCTTCCGATGTTATGAGTCAATGGTACTGCCACATCAATTATCACCCCATACTTCTGATCCTTCTCAATGAATACAACGTCCGGTCTATTGTAGTCCACTGATCTATGTGTTGTTATGGGTCTGTCCCAATAGAGAACCGCTGTGTCCGTTTCCAACACTGCTGCAGGTTGATACTTATAATATGGTGGACAAGTATCGAAGAAACCATGCCTAAGAGCTAACTGCTGGTGAACAATTTTTGCCACTTGGTTGTGACGGCCGAGATATGCGTTGTCGGCAAGAACTCGACAACCGGCGATAATATGTTCAATAGACCCGCCAACTGCGCCGCATTTCCTGCATTTGTCCTCCACTTTCAGCTTCAAACAGTGCTTCTCGTAGTTGCGAGTTCTTATAACTCGGTCTTGGATAGCCGTCAGAAATCCCTCAGTTTCAGGATACAATTGTCCCGCATTCAACCACGACAAAGAAGCAAATTTATCGACATTTTCCCCCTCGAGGTGTTTGGGAAATCTGCCGTGCAGAGCTTGTTCTCGCCATATAGTTCTTCGCTTCTGGTAGTGATATCGAACGTCATTTCTCTGTGTTGTAGGTTCAGAGGTGTGTATCCCTTATCCTCGGTTGCCACCAATTTTATCAGGCTATCCTCTGACTCGAGCAGTCGCTGCCTCAAAATTTTCTCCTGGGTTCTGCAAAGTCTATAGATGTTCAACAGACCTCGTCCACCATCTCTTCTAGGCAAATGAAGCCTTTTAACCGATGCATTGGTGTGCAGACATCTGAATTTTGTCATAAGGCGAAGGGTGAGTCGGTCCAACTCATTCATTCATTCAATACTCCGAAAGTATAGGTCAGAGCTGGCGTGGCCCAAGAGTTCAAGGCATCGATCTGGTTTTTAGCAGACAGCTTGGTGTTGAGCACTTTGGTAACCCTGTTTTTATATTTCGCAGTGAACTCAGCTTTCAAACGGGTGTGGTCAATCCATTGATTTTGAGGAATGCCCAAGTACTTGTAGGTCTCTTCTGGCAACATACTGCAGATGTCCTGAAATTGCTCCTGAATGTTCTCCATTTCACCCTTCTTGATGTTGAGGATAGCGCATTTATCGAGACCGAATGACATGTCAGTATCTCTGCTGAAAGAGCGCACTATATCTATGAGCGAGTGAAGTTGTTTTTGGTTCTCGCCGAATAGTTTCAGATCATCCATATACAATAAATGGGTAAGTTTTCGCGGATTCCTCATTGCTGGTCTGTACCCTATGTTGGTGTTTTTCAAAAGAGTAGAGAGAGGATTCAGTGCCATACAAAACCACATCGGCGACAGGGCATCTCCCTGAAATATCCCCCTCGATATTTTTACGGTTCCAGCATTGATGTTGTTTATAAGAATATTTGTTTTCCATGTACTCATTAGATGTTGGTGCACGGCTTTTATTTTCGGGCAGATCTTATAATTCTCCGTGAACAGCTTGTACACCACTGACAAACATGTTATGGGTCGGTAGTTTTCTGGCTTGCTGCGATCTCCTCTTTTGTTAAGCATATAGGTATTGCCTTGAGTGAGGAAAGTAGGTATCTTGAAGGGATCTTCTAGCGCCTCCGAAAACATCTAGCCAAACTTGGGAAACATGCTGGAAACTGTTTAACCCAGAAGTTGTGAAGTCGGTCGGGTCCTGGCGCCTTCCAGTTACTAGTGTTTTGGACAATGTTGGAAATTTCCGCGACTGTGAAAGATCAGTCTTCATCTCAACGATTTCAGAGGCCTGGTGTTCAATGTCCGTAAGCCACCTAGTATTCCTCTGGAGTTGACCACTCTCCGACCATAAAGAACTCCAGTATTGCCGAAATTCATCATTTTTGATGTCAGCATGCTGATTGGAGGAGATTTCGGTTGGCTTCTCAAGACTTCTGAAGTACTTCCTTCTGTTTCTCACATATTCAGCGTTTTGTTGTTTTCGCTTTGTAAGCTCATGGTATCTTCGCAGGCGAGCACCTTTCGCTTTAGCTTGTTGTCTGCAGCGATCTTTCAGATCAACTATCAACTCCCTATGCCGTGGAGATTCCAGGTCCACCCCTGCGGATGTGGCTATTTTTCGCACTTTGTTCAATAATTTACGCGATTTATTATCCTTCAGGAACTCATCCAAGACATCAACTTTTCCTCGAAGTTTATCGACGTCCTGCATTAATCTCCTTTTTCAGACAGGAGTTTCATTTTTAACCTTCTGTTCACTGGTTCTGGGAATGTAGATCTTTTGCTCATTTTGTCCGATTACTGTGATGGCAGCAAGGTACAGAGATAAGCTGACTTGTTCCAACG
The DNA here is from genome assembly GCA_951802165.1 of Adalia decempunctata. Taxonomy (NCBI): domain Eukaryota; kingdom Metazoa; phylum Arthropoda; class Insecta; order Coleoptera; family Coccinellidae; genus Adalia; species Adalia decempunctata. The sequence continues at coordinate 35,786,834 of OX637701.1, read as the reverse complement.
TCCATTGAGTGCTGAGGTGTTCTGCCAATATTTCGTTGAGCCACTCGATGTTATTTTTGACCGTAGAGTTGAACTTCAATTTTGGAAGGATGGGGCGGTTGAGCGGAGCAGTAGATACGTATTGCGCCAGGTTACTATAGAAGGTGTCATAGAGTTGGCGATATTGTGGGCAATCTTGGTGGGCACTTCGTGTGACAGACAGTTCCCTCGTCGTTTCTGCTGGTCTCTCCAGCGGTTCGGTAGGTTCTTCAATCTGATTTGTGACAATCTGTTCTTGATTGATTGTATAGCCCATTTCTCTCTTGATCTCATCTAGTTCCTGTCTCGTCAAGTAGCCTTTTCGTATTATAACATTCTTACGATCCGCAATGTTCCCTTCTGTTAGCTGAAGTTCTGGATGCCTCTTGGTAAACTCGGTATAGAGGGAGTATTTCCATCCAGGAAGTGGTTTGTCATCGCAATTGTTCACGTAATAAAAAGCTCAGCTCCCACTTCTCGTTGCTGTTGTGGTGCTGTATTTTGTTGAATGACAGGAGCCCGCTTCCTCAGCACCCTGCCACCGACGGATCGCATGCTGTCATGCCCAGCGTCGGCTCCGGATATGCCCTGGCGCTCCCCAGGCAGCGACTCTTTTCCGAGGCTTAATATTGTCTCCATTTTCATGGATTTGCCACCATTTACCCTTGGTGGCCCAGGTAACTCGGGCCGTGGGGACGTCACCCCCCATGCGGCATGGCAGAAACCACACCACACCCGTGCGGGGTTTTTTTTAACGTCCGTGTGAGGGGAAAACCCTTTATGGGCACAGAGAGGGTCCGCACTCTCGGTAGTGTGAGAATCCAGGATCTTGTTTGGCTACTCACTAAAAACCCCTCACACTTAAATGGAGGAGTTCTTCATCTTGCCCTCGCAGCGTCCCTTAACAAAAGAGATGAGCTGCAAGTGGCTTCTAGAGTTCATGCGACCTGATGATATGGAGTGACCCGAGCAACACTGCTTTCTGCATTCTGTGCGCCAATACCTCGGCCAGTGATCTGCAGACCGGGATAATCTTCAGTTCATCCACGTAGTTAGCTCTCATTCCACCGAAACATCCTATGATAAGTACGACCATCCTAATTTTATGACATGGGTATAAAGATCCAAGCTCGAACACAAGGTCTTTGTATTTTTGCCTCTTCTGTTCTTCCTTCATCATAACATTATTTTCAGCAGGGCAGGAGAATTCCACGACAAATAACTCCTTCAGCTCCTTGTCCAGCAGAAGTATGTCTGGCTTAACATCATTGATCTGCCGTGTTGTTGAGACAGGATAGTTCAGCATATGCGAGCTCTTTTGTTCTGGACCACCGCTTCAATCTCCAGAGGCACATATGGTAGCACCGGTTCTTTGTCTATCTCATACGCGGCTCTCAGATTAAAGTATAGGATTCGAAGTGCCGCGTTGTGTCTCTCCACATACCTGATGGACTCTGCAGGCGGAAAGGATGTGCATAATCGTTTGCTGTTGCCTATGGCAAGCCCTGCAAGTTGTTGGTGTGTCCATTTTCATGATGTTCTTCTTATACCATCTCGTATTTAGTACTCCATCTTGACACGCCATCACAAATCCTTCTGTCTCTGACTTAAGGCTAGCTGACTTTAGAAAGGCGAAAGACAATTCTTCAGACCGGTCCTGGTCTTTTAAACTCCTGAAATATATGGAGTGCAAGGTCTTACTCATATTATTATTATTATTATGTTTTTTCAAATAAACCTATATATTTTTTCTTGAAGGAGCTTTTTTTGCACCTCTCAGAAACATTCATTACTGTTATCAACGGATTACATAATAGTTTGTGTTATTGTCATCATCAAATCGTCTAAGTATTGAAATGCTTTTCATTTTTTCAATTCAGCAGAGAAATCATACTAGAATCAACAAGTTTCGCGAAGCCCCTATCTATTGGGCTGAGTAATAATAAAGCTAATATTTACTGAATCAATTTAGCAGCTAACATTAATTGTGAGATATCGAATTTTATGACCTTATAAGAACTTTAGAAGCGCCAGAGTGCCAGACGATACAAAAATAATGGAACTGGATTGAATTTGACAAGTGAAAATAAATAAGATGAAATTCCATGACCGCCTCAGTTTTGAAGGAAGTGATTCAAAGCCTGCTTGGATTTTGTTGAACGAAAAGTGTTTTCTCGAAATTTTCGATATATAGTGAACTTGGAAGTATTTATATCATGATATATATTTTTGAAATCGTTAAAGAAAGATACATTTGGAAATATCATTTCCCATTATGGTTTCCATTTGATTTTTTTGTTGTTATAGCTCCGAAATTTGAGCAGATACAAAAAATCCAATAGCACCGATGAAAAGCAGTAAAGAAAGTTCCCTGAAGATGTATTCATTTCGAGAGCGTAGATCCTATAATACGGAACTTGAAGTAATAATTAGGTAGCAACTTGGGGGTTTTCAGCAATTTCTGTTTCTCGAAAAAAGAGTAGATGACATGTATCTTGCTTTTTCTCTATCATTTATAGTAAGGCTCTATAAAGATATGTATGCTAGATAGACCTGGCTCTATGGTTGATTGGTTCCAACCATAGACTCGAAAATTACAGATCCCTTCGAATGAAATGAAATCTGTAATAAAATGAGCATATTTTCGGAATGAGAGATCTTGTGGTGACTTTTTTCGGCATGCTCACATGAAAAACATTGGAAATAGGTTAGGTTCGTGGTGTTAGAATAATGCTGCGGCATCTAATGGTCAAATTTATAATAATTTATTGTTTATGTTGGTGTATCACCCCGATAGATGGCGATGAAAATGTTGCGAATACTGTAATTTTCGAGTCTATGGTTGGGCCCAATCAACCATAGAGCTATCTAGCATACCTATCTTTATAGTGCCTTATTTATAGTTTAGGAGTTGTTGTACTAAACCATCGAAATCTGGCGACCCTGTACATTGAGTTTTACTAAGTTAGTCGCTAGCGGCTAGGGGATTACTCATCGTGGTGGAATTAAATAGTTGGCTAATGAGTGTATTTCCCATTATCGTTGCTGCTAATCTCATGATTTGATGAATGATTTTTATAGTCTTGTAATGGAATTGAAAGAAATAAGACACAAATCATTTGCCATTATAAATAACAAGCAGGCCGTCCCAGCTTCGCCCGAGTAGAAATTTGTTTCACGCGGCGGTTTCATCTTCAAAACTTCAACCTGCCATATCTTTTGATGTACTCGTTGTAATTGTATGATATGAAGGGCAATTTTGTTCTAAATTAAATACTGGGGATAAATAACGTATTAGGTTGGATTTGGATCAATACCCAATTCATAAAAACACACTCCCAAATAGTGCATAATTTTGGAAAACATCTGATTACCATAAAAAGGTAATAGCAAGTCAATCTTGAGAGATAAATACATGCTATCTCGGACTTTTTTGTAGAAATATTCAAGAGGTACATTTCCGTCATACATTGTATCCACGTAAGTCTCACGGTTTTTGCAGCGCACGTGAAAATAGCTGATTTCGGCTGATTTTTTTGTAATTATTGAAGTTATAAGAGGTATCCTTAATTTTTTCGGGTGAAAAGTATAGCCTATGTCACTCAGGGATAATGTAGCTTTCAAAGGGTGAAAGAATTTTTGAAATCGGTCCTGTAGTTTTTGAGCCTATTCGTATCAAACAAACAAAAATACAAATCTTTCCTCTTTATAATATTAGTATAGATGACAACTGAGATGTGAATACGAACTAGGTCTCCGCATGGGCGTACCCAGGGGGGTCCAGGGGGGGCAGCTGCCCCCCCCCTTGAAGATAAAATAAGTGGTAATTTTCCTGGTTTCCTGACAATAAACCTGACCTACCATCTTCTCAGGTATGAGCTGCCCCCCCCTAGCTGAAATCCTGGGTACGCTCTTGGGTCTCCGATACTGTTCACCTTACCAGACCGAATGGTCCAACGTCAACTGAGAATCGCACCGACTGCAGTTTCGTCCTATTTAGGACTCATCAGGGTGGAATATCCCAAAGTCGACGCTGGATGGAAAATCTTTTCGTCAAGATATGGACATCTGGCGCCGCATTATTTCGACGAGAAATTAATGAGCGACATCTATCCACCTTCAGAAAAGACTCCCCTCTCGGTGATTGAGTATTAAAGGAACTTTCTTCCAAATTGCAACACCAGATTGTGAATTTCAACGTTAAAGAACGCTATATAATCAATTCACCTGGGAAGCGCGGAGACGTTCGCAGTTGTAGGTTATCAAAACCCAAAAAAAATAGGAACACAGAAAATGATGATATGGGATCATCAGCTGAGAAGGCAGCTACCTATAAAGAAAGAAATAAGACACAAATCATTTGCCATTATAAATAATGACAAATGAGATGTGAATACGAACTAGGTGTCCGATACTGTTTGGAGAATTTTCGTATTTGATGGCTTGCTGCAATAACCCCAGAGTACGATTCCTTATGTCCAGAGTTCCAGACTGGTTTGAGGATACATTAAATTGTAGATAGTGGATGGAAATTTTGTATTCTAAGTATAATTGTGAGTTGACCTTTATCTGAATTCATAAATACAACTGAAAAACCTACGAAATTATGTAGGGATTGAGGGGATAGACCTGAGTCCTGAGTCCGGTGGACGTTCGTACAAACACGATCAATCGAATTTTCCCCCAGCAAAAATTAACCCGTCTTGGCATTTTTCGCAGAAACTGATACCATTCACTTTTATAAAGTATCTTGGTGGGCCATGGTTTAAGTTTATCAAGTTCTTTTACTTAAAGCGGACGCAGGTTGGCACTCGTGAAAATCAAGCGACATTGCCAAGTCTACTTTCTAATTACTCTTTTTTAACTTTGTGAATGGAGTTAGTTCTTTTAAGCTTTAACTGTGAGTTGTGACACAAGATTCGTAGTATCAATACATTTTTATACTGGAGTATTTCAAGTTGCGCAAAGAGGTATTTAATTGTCCTCTGTAGGCTTATTTCTTGAGAATTTTGAAAAGTGGGTAGGGATTTCCATACGTCCGTCTCTTCTGTTCGTCTAAAAGTTTTTCTATCGGGTTAATGAACTATCACAAAGTAACGGACTATTCTATCCATTATTTTTCAGTAAAATTTCAACACTCGGTTCTTGATTTCCATACAAGAAAATAGCATAACTGAATCTTCCAATCATGTTTATACTCGTACACGTGAAATATTCCCAGTATTAACAGAAAAAAGTTTCCTCAATATTCGTCAGATCTTTGGAATTATTGAATTCACATAATATTTCCTCAAATTCATTGTTCTCCCAAAGTAAATAAACATTTTGATAAATACGTAATTTCTACGATTTATATGTAGAAACGGCAACGTTGCGTCCATATCTGACAGAAGAATGAGTATAACCTAACATTGATATTTTTTATAACCCACAAATGGACGACGAACGTTGAACTGATAAGGAGCCTTTGGAAATCTCTAAAATTGCATCGGTGATTTTCCTTATAATCCTTTTCTCTTCATTGTGTTCTGTACGTACCCTGGTGAGTGTTTCTACATAATTTAGGCTGATTGTCATATTTGCATATTTCTTTTTATCTGCACGCCATAAACTGATCCCTCACATTTTGTGCTAAAATGTCTATAGACAGTCCCGGGGGTCACCCCCCCGGGTCTCGTCTTTATTATCTCCAAGAGCAGCCAATGCTCTTAATAATATTTAAATGAGGAGATTGTTGTGTTGAGACAGACTGCTGTCGACACACAAGATGTTGAACTAGCTGACCAAATCGACAATTTATCACAGGTAATATCCAATATAAATAACAATGCCAATCTAGATAGTCATAGACAGTCATTTAGCTACAGTGCCTCAGATAGAGGTCCATTTTGTATTATAATTGAGTCTATTTCACAAAACATTGGTAATCTTAATCCCATGAACATTGGCAAGCTGTTACATTAAACACATTACAACAATAACCTTGATATAAAGAATATCTGTAGAAAGGGTTTAAAGCGTACAGGAGTCTACTTTGCTACTGGTGATCAGGCCAACTGGTTTGTCAGCAATCATACCCTTCCGGCAGATAGTTATGAAGTTTATATTCCAGCTCGAATGGGCATAGTGAGAGATATTGGGTCAGACATTACAGATGAGGATATAATACTGTATGGTGTGGGTATGTCCCCCAACACTCCTGTACTTAGAGTCAGGAGGTTCAAACGAACAATAAGAACAAGTGATGTACCAACACAAGTTCCTTCTGGAACATGTCTCATCACCTTTCAAGGCACCTCTCTCCCCAAATATTTAGATTTGTTTAGCATTCGAACAGAGGTCTCACTGTATGTATCCCCAGTCATACAATGTCGCAAGTGCCTTCGCTATGGTCATGTTCAGGCACAATGCAGAGGAAATTTCAGATGTCTAACATGTGGAGACCCCCATGATATAACATTGAATTGTGATAGGTCTCCTAATTGTGTATTTTGTAAGGGTGCCCATCTGGCTAATGACAAGGATTGTCCAGAATACCTTAGACAAGTTATAGGATCAGAGAACTTATGGCAATTCACAACTTATCCTTATATGAAGCCAATACAGCTACACGCAATAGATCAGCACCATTACCGTCGGAGTTCCCTGCTCCGGTAGCTTCTAATTCCCAGAGAAATTCCACCTCAACCCAAAATATCCCTATCCCCTCGCTCAACACACAGCTTCGAAAACCTTCATATGCCTCACGTTTAACTAGTAAACCCTCCCCACTAAAGAGGAAAGAAAAATCACCTGGCTACGATAGGCAGGCACATGCACAGGCTCTCATTACATACACCCCCAATGACACAAACTGTTTTACTTCAGCCTCTTCTTCTAATATACATCCTCCACAAAAACTTATAATAACCGAATCTATTTTGCAAAAGCCCTTACCTATATCACCGAACGACGAAGAATCAATAATTAATGATAGAACTGATAATGATAATAATTCCTTTAGCATGGGAACATTCGACTGGAGCATGGAGGCCTTTCCTCCAGGCTCCAGTGGATCGTAATATGATTTATTAAATAAATCAAAACCAATTTGTTTGCTCATTATAGTATTATATTTTAAAATCTTCTGATACACAATAATCCATTCATGAAAGAGAAAAATCTCAAGATATCGCACTGGAACATTCACTCATACATGCGCAATTTGGTTGATCTCAAGGTACTTATCAGGGATCATAGTCCTGATATATTTTACTTAACGAAACTTTCTTAAATCCTTCACTGAGAGTACAACTTCAAGGCTATTCGTTCACGAGACAGGACAGGAATGATGGATACGGTGGAATAGCTGCGGCTATCAAGTGCAACATAGCTTGTTCCCCGGTCTCACTGACAGATATTGGCGATTGAGGTTGAATCTCTCCGCATATTCTGTATGTATTCGCCCCCCGATATCAGGCTGTCTAGGTCACATTTCGCTCACCCTTCATATTGATAGGTGACTTAAATGCTCAAAATCCCCTTTGGGGATCTGGGGTCAAAAACAGCAATGGTACAATTCTGGAGACACTGCTACAAACTGAAGATTACATACTCCTCAATGACGGTAGCCCTACTAGATTGACTCCTCCAGGCGTCAACACTAGTGCTCCCGATGTAGCCTTCTGCTCTCCCTCGGTTTCACTGAGGTCATCATGGCTGGTGATACCTGATTGTGGTATGAGCGATCATTTCCCTGTTCTTGTTGAGCTTGAAGGTCAGCCTTTTGACAGAGATATCAACAGAAGATTCACCACACGTAAGTACGATTTAAAGAGGGCTGATTGGGTTGGTTACTGCGCATATCTTAGTGATCAATTGTATCTGGGGAACTATACTGTTAGCGATTCTGAAGAGTTTCTTAACCTGTTGACACAAGCAGCCGATAGATTTATTCCCAAGCACAGACCCTCATTGAGGGGTAGTTTCAGGGTACACTGGTGGGATGACGACGTTGCCACGGCGGTACTCAGAAAAAGAGAAGCTTTCAGAAAGTATTGCTCCGACCCTTCTACAGATAATTATATCGCGGTTAAAAGGGTGAGAGCGTTCTGTAGACGTATGATAAGAGATAAGAAAAAATCTTCCTTCAGAACCTTTTGCGAAGAAATCGACTTTATAAAAATTAATAAAATGTGGAGAGTTGTTAAAAAATTCTCAGGAGCAACAACTTCAAACTTGGTGCCCCCTCCTTCTAAAGATTGCCTTTTATCCATCCTTCGTGGACTGTCAGGGAGTGATTCCCCCACAACACCCACCACGTTGCCATCTGATACTTGCGCTCCATTTACATTGGATGAGCTTTTGCTAGCCCTTTCGGACAGGAGAGACTCAGCCCCAGGATTAGATGGTCTGTCATACAAAATGTTCAGCAATGCCCCAATGTCTGCGAAACTATGCCTTCTTCGCATATACAATAACCTCCTTCGTTCTGGGACTGTGCCTCCGGAGTTCAAAGAAACGCTAATTTTACCCTTCCTGAAGAAGGGCAAGACACCCAACACGCCGTCTAGCTATAGGCCAATCGCCCTCTCTCCATGCATAACAAAAATCTTGGAAACACTATTAAAGAACCGCATTGAGGAGCTCATTGAAAACCGAATAGGTTCGGATAGAGCTCTGTTCGGATTCAGGAGGGGTCGGTCTGTCAACGACTGTATTGCGTATCTCTCTGGCTTTGTGTATCGAGCGTTTAGCCGAGACGAGAGGGTGATGGCGGTGTTTCTCGATATAAAGGCGGCATATGACAATGTCATTCCCTCAGTACTCCGGGAGGATTTAAGAGCGGCGAATATTCCCTCCCAAATACTTAACCTTATTATGCAACTTCTTTCCAACCGTGCTCTTTATATTACCTTCCCTTCAGCAGGAACCATTCTTGGACCTGTGACTACCTCCCGTGGTCTTGGACAGGGATCAGTAACAGCACCCCCTCTATTCAATCTATATTCTCTTATTCCTCCTGGTGTCATGTCGCCTGATACCTTAGCCCTACAGTTTGCTGATGATTTTGGATTACTGATCAGTGGCAGGGACTTACTTCGGATGGCTGAGCAGCTTACGGCAGATGTAAGCGCCGTGAGCTCCTGGCTATCACAGAGAAATTTATGCCTCTCCCCGGAAAAATCGTCGGCTATGATCTTCGTCAAGTCCAGAGTTCCCGGCAATCTTCCGGTCATATCCTGCTGCGGCCGGACGATCGCTTGGAAGACGTCGATAAAATACCTAGGTGTACACCTTGAGAGTAACTTCAGATGGAGTAAACAAGTCGACATGACCTGTGCCAGGATCTCAGGTGCACAGAACATAATCAAAGCATTGGGAAGAACTAAATGGGGCTGTCATCCGGCGGTTCTATTGAGAATATATAAGGTTCTCGCTCTGCCACACCTCGACTATGCTAGCATCCTTTATGGAAGATGCTCCAAAGCAAATCTTAAACGCTTGGATCGAGCTCAGTATGCTCTCCTTCGAACAGCGCTATCAGTCCTCAGGTCCACCCCCACGAATGTGATACTCTTTGAGGCAGCTCAGCAACCAGTGTCGCATAGACGAAGATGGCTTGCCTACAAATACATCACTAAAATTTTCAGAATAGAAAATCATCCTGTACTCAAAGTAGTTGGTGATCATGAAGATCTTGATCATCTATGGCGACGAACAACCATACCTCCACTTTTCGAAGCTTTGAATGACCTCACACCAAAAAAACATCTGATTAAGGTAATGAGGAATATACCATATTTTAACGTTTCTCTTCAGGTCAGGCTCAATACTATAAATGTCGTTAATTCAGGTCTACCTAAATATGCGATATCGAATCCCCAGTCATTCACTGCTCTGACATCAGAGAAGTTTCCTCATCACTGTCTCCTTTATACTGATGCCTCCTTGACCAGAGACCCTGACTCGGTTGGATATGGTGTTTTCTGCCCCTCCCCTTCGATTAAGATTAGAGCCCGCCTGCCTGACCACTGGTCAATATATACAGCTGAAATGTACGCCATCGGTAGTGCTGTTGAGCTGGCTCTTCAGCGCAGGTTTTCAAATGCCCTCATTGTGTCCGATTCGCTCAGTGTTTTGGAGGCCCTCAAGGGAGGTAAATTCAATTCCGGCACAGACTGGATCACCATGAGGACTTGTCAGTTCTTTCACAGAGCCACTACTGTGGGGATTTCGATTAAGTGTCTTTGGGTACCCTCTCATTCATACATCCATGGCAATGACATAGCCGACTTATTGGCCAATGAGGGCAGATATCTAGGAGATCCTCCTGATATCCCCGCTGGTCCTCAAGAACTATGGCCCTGTTTCCGCAACCAACTTAAACGTAGCTGGTCATCTGAATTTTTCAACACTTGCTCCTATAAGGGTCGTGTTTATGCTTCATTCTACGATGCTGGAGCGTTGAGCAGTACCCCATGGTTTAGTAAGGTAAATCGCCCACGACGTTTTATTTCCACTATCCTGCGGCTAAAATACGGTCATTGCTTGACGCCATCCTATCTTCACAGGATAGGCCTCAGAGATTCTGACACTTGTGATTGCGGAGTGTTGGGGGACATTGTCCACATCTTTTTCGATTGCCCAAGAAATTCGAGTGATAGCGCTGAATTATACACTGCACTCTCCTCACACAGGTTTCCCTTGCCACTTAACATATATGACGCTATTTTCAGTGATAGACTTGATGTGATGGATCTGTTGGTGGAGTTTCTTTCAAAATGTAAAATATCGTTGTTATGTGCATGCTTAATCAGCTTAGATTTGATGCCTTTGTTTTAACCTATGTTGCTTGCCCTGCCCTTTTTTCCCTTGACGTCACCGCTTATAGATTTCGTAGAGTAGAGTTGAAGTCATAATCCATCAATCCGCATTAAAATCGTCACACTTCTCAGATAAACAATCTTGGGATTGGAAAACCAAGACTCCTGATGCCCCAGGACCCAGGATCAAGACATAGAATCATTGCGACAGAGATTGGGTACATAGTCTATTGAGGCTGAGCCCATATTCAGACATCTTCAGTCAGGGGCATACTGATTGTAGATCAGTCTGCTTGAGAAGAAAGAAGAAGAATAATCTAACATTTTCAAAATATACGCGTTGAAATGTGTCAGAATTCCAGCGCCACCCGGGCTACTTTATAAAAGTGAATGGAGTATACGTGAATGTCCCTGGAAGATTTACCTCCCTGTAAACATCCGATATAACGGCTGATACAGCAATGTTTGAAGTTGGATATATTGCGTGAAAATTAAGTGTGGCGTTGCCACATGATATTTCGTGGCTTTTTATAATAGATGCTGTAACATAAAACTAAACTCTTAGCTAAAATTTGCCACAGGAGATCATTTTACATTCGAATATTTCAATAATCGAACCCAAACTTTCGGTGAATGGTTCTACGATTAATATTCCTTAAAAAAATTTAATCATAGATCAACGAGTTCTTGTCCACAGAACCACTTGTTTGCGGAATCATAGAAGCATATTGACAGTTTGAGAAGTAAATGTCAAAAGTCAATTATATAAATCGATATAAATCTGATTTTATTGCATAACTACACTGAAGTTGTAATTCGTGAATAGTAAAAAAAGGTAAAATAAAGATTGCGGCGAATAAAAAGAATACTATCAAAATCATTCTTTTCAGTACCTCAAGTTCTTTTACAATGGCAGGAGATTCGCCACTAGATGACCCCAGCTTAAAAGGCTTGAATAGGTATTTTAACAGTACAACCATTAGAGGAAGGGCTCATGTAAGCATTCTAATTATCTAATTGATAATCTACATGAAGTTCTAGAATCCAAAGTGAATTTAAAATATTGGTCTTTGTTTTCAGGTGTCTATGGCAACATATGCTGGAATAGCTCTCATTGCTACTTATTTCTACCTCAAACCCAAAAAATCAAAGTAATCACATCAATTATGCATTTATTGTAGTAGGTTCAATAAATTAAAACTGTTAATAATCTTTAATTGCCTGTCCAAACAAATTTTAGCTGGAGAATACACATTGAAAATGTATAGAGAAGTAGAAGATTTATAAGTTGTTATAGGGTTTTACTCTATGTGAATTCAATAAAACATTGTCGGAGGCCAATCTTTACTTAGAAAAAGCTGAATTACTAACTAGTGGTACTGGTATGAAAGAAAAGTTTTTAATTCCTATTGCTAAATATTCCAATACATGATCAGCCTATATAGTTGCTGAGAATTGTTACCAAATTTAATGTTTTGTGACTTCAGATCTGGCTTGTGGATATTTATTTGTTGGTCATCTGATTATTAAATTATATAGCTATCCAAATACACATACATATAATGAGGAATTCCTTATAGTCATGTCAAATAATATTTTGCCTTAGTATTGTAGGTATTCATCTGAGCAAACAGTGAAATACCTGAGAATTACACTAGAGGCAAAAGACCAGTTGGTCTATGTTATAAGTATTGCAGACTGAGAACAAAATATACCTCATGCAGAGACAAGACAGAGAGATTGTTGCATGTCCGGTAAATTTCTGCGAAGAGCTGAATTTCATCACAGTCCTGTGATTTCATTGCAATTTTTAAGGTTGACGAATGTCGAAAATTGCCAGCATGGTGATTTTTTTCCGATTTTAAAATCCCATTTGATTTTTATTCACCGGGTGAATCCATGAAACACCTAATAATTGAGTCTCTTTTTTCAATTTTTACAGAACCAAATCACCAAAGATATGACGTCTGACCTAATATCATCCTCATATAACTTGCCTACATGCCTACTCTGTAGATGATCTACACATCACAGATAATATGCTTATCAGTGTTCCTTTTTGGTCAGTAGTTCAAAACTATTTGTTTGGAAAATTTGTACCTAGGGGAAATACTGATCTTGAAAAACTTGTTATCTCAGGTTCTGTGCTTATTATATAAGAAGAAAATAAGTCGCTAGTTATTTTCAAAGACTATCCTCCTTGTTATTATATGAATGTATTCGTGTTTCATTTCCTAAAGACGCAATTCTGAAGTGAGTAGTTTTATTGTCATTTAATTTCATCATTTTGCGTATAACAACGAATTAAAATTACCAGGTGTACCTTTGAATTGTAGATTAAAATCTTGAAGGAAAGTGAGAAAGAAAAAATTCAGGAATATGTTTGCCAGTTATACACCGGAAATTCGCCAAACCGATCCAGGTAAATGACATTTTCAGATTAGCTTAATAATCCGCTTGAGTAGGTAAGTATGGATTATGGATATTACCAAAAACTGTGATTCCTCTTTGATATTACACTTGCCATTTACCCATCGAGTATTTCACCAATTGGATTGTTTCGGAGGATTTGTTCGAATGTACTGGATTCTACAAAATAATAATCCTTTATTTCAAAATGCGTTCCACTCCAGAATATAATAAACAAAATCAAGGAATACATATGAAAAAAAACCATTCCATTTAAAGAATTTGTCCCAATAAACTGTCCAGGAATTTATGCTATGTGTATTGCCTTCCTAACCAATTGGGTAAATCATTCTTGAGGAATTTGATATGCGATACTATCTCCTTATATGTATTGATTAATAGGATATATGAGAGCAAGTATTATATACCTCCAATCAATAATATACATACCTACATATTATCTATATATCTGTGAATCATGCTTTTGTAGAATCCATATTAACATATGGTATTTTGTGCTGGAGTTATGGTGCTAATGTGAAACAACTGTTTGAATTGAAAAAGGCTATTAGAGTTATAGGGTAGTCTGAATGACAGAGAATGCAAGCATGTTTTTTAGGACTCGCAGTCTGTTACCTGTTCTCAGTGTATTTTATATGTAAGGTCCCATATGGGTGAATATAAAACACACCAAGATATTCATGCACTTAGCACACAATCAAGAGATCAAATTTATTCTGATTTTTATTGAAGTGCCATGTTACATACAAAACACATAGCTTTTTAATAGGCTGCTGACTATTGTGAGTGGTGCCTATTAGGCAGTTAAAGCTATGTTTGGAGAGATATTCGAGTAAATGTTTGTTTTCATTGGAAGAATTTCTTTGTAATGATTTCGTTTATTTTTCATGAATGTTCATATCTTTTGTTATGGATGTATGTGAACATTTGTTGAATGTACTAGATTTATCCATATTTACAGCGGAATCCCTAGAAGCACTAGAGTGAGCAAGGGAGTATCTCTATTATTTAAAAAAGAACTCAAACATAAACTCACCGATTGGAAAGCTGTAAATGAAAGAATAATCTCAGCAAACTTCAATCTGAGAGGACAAAGAACAACTGTTATAGGTGTTTATGCTCCAAACGAAGATGCCACCATCCTTGAAAAGGATCAGTTTCAAGAACAACTGGGAATGTACTCGTGAATGCCGGTAATCAACGTGAAGCGATCTTTCTTTGCGACTTCAACGCTCGGACCGGACAAAAGAAGAATGATAAGGTCATAGGAGAATATGGAGAAGAAATTCTAAATAATAATGGACAACGACTGATACAGTTCTGCGAACAACACAGTATCAAAATTTTAAATGGGTTTTATCCACATAGAGATATTCACAAATACACTTGGCGCTAAAAAACGAGAGGCCTACGTTCTATTATCGATTATATGATTATGAAACAAAATATCAGATGAAAAGTTCGAGACGTGAGAGCACACCGTGGAGCAGATTGTGGGTCGGATCATTATTTGATAAAAGCACACGTTTTTATACCATTCAGGTATTCTAGAGAACAAAACGTCACACCTGCAAGTAGATAAATTGGAAGGAGTTAAATACAACTTGGACGGATTCTACCACCAGAGCACTAAAACACTGTATCAAAGCCGCCTGGACCAAAAAACTGAATAAAAATTTCTTAGAGGATACTCCAAATGCGCTATATGAACACATAGTTGAAACGTTACACTCTGCGGCCAAAGAAGCACTAGGAGAAAAGAAGAATACCAACCAACGCAATGCCCAGCTTACTTGGAATTATGAAATGGAACAACAAAAACAGATTAAACAGCATGCATAAAACAGGATGCTCAACTCTAATAACATCAATGATACTATATCATATAAACTTGAACAAAAGAAATTCAAACGAATGGAGATTCAGATAAAACTAAGGCACTATAAAGATAGGTATGCTAGATAGGCCTGGCTCTATGGTTGATTGGGTCCAACTCGAAAATTACAGGATTCGCAACATTTTCATCACCATCTATCGGGGTGATATACCAACATTAACAATAAATTATTATAAATTTGACTATAAGATGCCGCAGCATTATTCTAACACCACGAACCTAACCTATTTCCAATGTTTTTCATGTGACCATGCCGAAAAAAGTCACCACAAGATCTCTCATTCCGAAAATATGCTCATTTTATTACAGATTTCATTTCATTCGAAGGGATCTGTAATTTTCGAGTCTATGGTTGGACCCAATCAACCATAGAGCCAGGTCTATTTAGCATACCTATCTTTATAGAGCCTTAATAAAACCTAAAATAAGACCACTTGTGAATTATTGATGGGATAACTCAAGGGCGGATTTACGGGGGGTGGGAGGGGGATACTGGGGGTAACTACCCCCATGAGTATCGAAGACCTAAGAAAAAGGTAGTGCTCTTGCAATATTTCATAGAATTTTACCTGATTTTATGGTTTTCAATCGTGATCACCCCTCCCATGAAAAAGAGCTATATCCGCCCTTGGGATTGGGAATCTTGGGATAACTTATCTTCTATGGTCACAGAATATTCTCAAGTAGAAGATTAGATGAATTTGATTCTACGTACAACATGAATCCAGAAAAGCTCAAATAACTCGGGAATTACTGAATTTAGGAACAACAGCATCTCAGAGTGCTATCATTATTTTTCTCCGCAGAATCCAACGCAATAATAAAAAAATAGGGTTCTAATTTGAAAAACAGAAGTTATGGCCGATTTTCGATCACAGTTTTTGACACGAAATCTGAAACACTCTGTGATGATATTTATGAACTTCAAAAGATGCATGACCTTTCCACATTCTTCTACTTTGACGTTGTGAAAACGGTTTACACTCAGGATATTCAGAATAAGAAAAATGAACATAACACTGACTATGAATATTTGCCTTTTTTTCGTTTTTTTTTTCGATATTTTGAATTATTCGAATAAATACAATGTATTCATCATTGAATACTCAATCATATCATCAAACATCGAAAAAAAAATTTTTGAGCAAATTTGTTTTCACTCCCTGTATAACCGGAAGTGCTCTGGCTCTGAAAATATTTTAGGTCTGTAGAGAATTTCGAACAATATCATAATCCCAATTTTCAGATTTCAAATATGTCCAGTTCTCCAGAAACGTCTAATAGGCACTTGAACTTGGGACACCCTGTATACTAGATTTATTATTATTTTGAGGAATGATTTGGAAGTAATCCATTTGATCCAGTGAATATTATAGATATAGTTATTTACTCAGCATGTGACAGACTCATATCATCAGGGTAGGTGACAGGTTTCCTTGCCCCCTTGGGTACTAGAGATCTGTTCCTCTAGGCTACCAGATTGCGGTTATCAATCAGTCACATCAGTGAACCCTACCCAACCTTCAATTGAAACAATATAACTGCTAACTGCTAGTCTGCTGACTCTTTTTTACCGAGACTGATGGTCTGCACGATTTGAAGCAGTAAATGCTTTGCGTAAAAATTTCAAGGTAAACAAAAATATTGTGAACAATAATACAAAGGAGTAACCTGCTGTTAGGAACAATATAATGAACACCTTCGAAACAGCCCTTCTAACATCAATTTGGACAAAGATTTTGCAACAAGGAATTGAATGGTTTATTCGGTGTAGAACTGCTGACATCTATTTTAACTTTCATTGGAGAAACAAGGGAGCACTTTGATGAACTGGAGTCAGAAACGAAAAACTTTCTTCTGAAGGTAAAGATAGTAAAAGTATTCACTTCAAAGATGAGGTCAAAACGGGAAAAAAAAGATGTTTTCTTCGATGAAACAGGTGGACGCGAAATCGCACTAGAAGGAAATTAAAGATTCCGAATTGAATTATTCAATGTAATACGTATATGATCATATTTCTCAGGAGGTAAGAAAAAGAATCGAGTGTTACGGGTTTTTCTACACAACACCAGGAGGAAGTGGAAAAATCTATCAATATATCAGAATTGGACTTAGGGACACTATCCTCCTTTTTTCAAATCTATCAATATTTCGGGTGAGGAATATAAGAGAGATATTGAAAGCAACCAAGAATATTTAATAATAATAATAATAATAGAGCTTTTTTTCCAAAATTGTGCGTTTGTGGTATACACAGCATAACAAAATAGAAATACGTCAATAAAACAAAAACTAAAATATATTTACTTTAACCCAACACAAGCATGCGTCATGCGTCCTGCAATATTCCAGAAATTCCATCAGGCTGTAAGGTTCACATTCCAAAATAAACGAATATACAGCATTTTAAAAATTTTTTTCCATAGATATATCTCCTAGATATTGCGGTAGTGAATTGTAGAATCGCAGACACATGTAAATTGTGTAACGTTCTGTTAGTGTAAGTCTGTGATGGGGATATAAGACATGATCCGTGTTATTCTTATTTTGAAAATTTCCAAAGTACTGAGGATACTGAAAAACAAAACATACAGATTTAAAAATATATAATCCATTTACCTTCAAGATATTATGGGTCCTGGAATGAACTAGCAAAGTAAACAGTCCTCAAAACCTCAATACTCACAGTGGATTTCAGCACATGTATAGTGTAGCTAACAGAAAGCAACTTTTTATTAAGATTTGCGATATGATCTCGCCATTTCAGATGTCTATCCAAATTAACACCTAAACATTTTATTGAGTTGCTCAGAGAGACTTCATCCGATCCCAGCCACACATAATCAGGCACGCACACACGACTCTGATCAGTCAAGAAAAATACACATTCCGTCTTTGAACTCTTTGATGCATTCAGTCTCAAATTGTTTTCCCCGCACCACTGCTCAATAGCACCCATCGCAGTGCCCGCTTTGTATTCTCTTGGATGTCTCTACCAGTCAATATGAAGTTAGTATCATCTGCGTACAAGACAAAGTTTTGTGTTTCATCCAAACAAGCAGGCAGATAATTGATATACATATATAATGAAGAGGAGGAGTCCCAGAATACTACCCTGGGGCACCCCCCTCCTCACCATGCTTTCCGTGGACGTGCAAACACCCGAACCCACCGTAATCTGAACCCTTTGAACCCTATCATTTAAGTAGCTTCTTACCAGTTCAAGCTGGTTATCCCTAATTCTATACTTTTGTAATTTGAGAAGTAGTATATGGTGTTCAACGGTATCAAACGCCCCCGAAAAATCCAAAAAGATGCCCATTGGTATTAAATCCTTCTCCAGAGCCTACAAAATGCAATTTACCAATTCAAATAGAGCTGTTACTGTGTTTTTATTTTTCATGTAACCATGTTGTCTCGGACTTAAAATCCTGAACTTATAAAAGAAGTTCACAAATCTCTCAGCCAAAATTTTCTCAAACAATTTTGAGAATGATGACAACATAGATATGGGTCTGTAATTTTGTAAAATTTCTGGGTCACCTTTTTTATGTAGTGGACACATCAATGCGATTTTCAAATCTTGAGGGAAAATTCCTGTCACAAACGCATTATTCATTATGTGAAGTAGTGGATCCATAAAAGGCTCAATTGACTTTTCTGTAATAAAGAATGGAATGGTATTCCGTCATAACCACTGGCTTTTTTATTTTTTTCAGCACCCCCTGAATTTCCTCTTTAGTTATCTCACACATGTAAACTGATTTTTCAGTGATATTAACTTTTTCTGTTGAATTTTTAGCGTTTAAACTGTTTGAGACCACTTCAGAGTCATCCACAAAGACTGATTAAACTTGTTAGCGATATCCGATGGGTTTCCGGTTGGTAATGTCTTTACTTTAGACCTTGTTTTACCTGTTATTTCACCTACAACCTGCCAAATAGCTTTGGATTTGTAATTAGCATCTCTAATTTTTCTACCATAATGGTGTTGTTTTGATGTTTAAAGTTCTTGGTCGTATAATTTTTTTATTGATTTGTAGGATTCCATAAAATGAGGGAATTTATCTGAAACGATATGAGTTTTTTCCAACAAACTTTTTAGAGATCTCAATTTAGCAGAATCAGCGAGTTTTTTAGATTTAGGGCACGTTTTGTTTTTCCATTTAATTGGAAAGTAAATATCGCAAATGTTCTTGTACTGGCTAAAAAAACAATTCCACATAGCATCTACATCTTCATTTTTAACACTGTACACGCTACACCAATTCTGTCCGGCTAAATCCTTAGTCTTCTTCTTCTTCTTCTTCTTCTTCTTCCACTTTGAATAGGACTATGTCCTGTGTTTTCTGCTTTCTGCCTGTTATTGTGTTTCCTGGGACAACGAGTTCCAGCTCTCTTTCCAACGCTTTGGAGGACGCCCTAATGGTCTGCGTGTACTGGGTTTTTGTGTTTCCGCCCATTTGGCTAGTCTCTCATCCGGCATCCTCTCCACGTGGTCTCTCCAGAACCTCCTGCGTGCTCTCACCCATCTGACGACATCCTGCACCTCCAGTTCTTCCCTTATGTTTGAACTCCTCACATGGTCTCTGAGTGTTATTCCTTTGATTGATCTTAGTATCCTCATTTCGGTTGTTCTCGCCATTCTCTTCGTTGTCGACGTTTCTGCCCTCGTTTCGGCGGCGTATGTGAGCACTGGTCTCACACACGCTTTGTATATGCGAGTTTTCGCTTTGTGACTCATGGTTTTGTTGTTCCAGACTATATCTCTGAGGCAGCCTCCGATCTTAGCTGCTTTGTGCGCCTGTGTTCGGACTTCTTCTACGATGCGTCGTTCACTGGATACTGTCACTCCTAGGTAGATAAATCTTGACACTTGCTCCAGGATTTTTCCTTTAATTACTATCTTGCATCGGATAGGCTCTTTGGCGAAAACCATGGTCTTGGATTTCTCGGATGAGATAATCATATTCAGCTCTTCTGCAGCTTTTGTGAATTCGTATGCAAGGCGCTGGAGGTCATCTTCATCTTCAGCTGTTAGAAAGACGTCGTCAGCATAGCACATGATGTTCAATGAGCGGCGTCCCATCTTATAGCCTGCCCGTATCTTCTTCACTCTTTCAACAATTCGGTCCATTACAAGATTGAAAAGTAGTGGACTCAGGCTGTCCCCTTGTCGTATGCCAGTGGATATGCTGATCTCCCCAGATAATCCACATTGTGTTTTTATCCTGGTGGTGTTGTGGGTATTAAGATGTTTAATAATTCTGATGTATTTTTCAGAGATATTCTTAGCTTGAAGGGTTTCAAGAACGTCGTGGAGTCTAATTCTGTCGAAAGCCTTTGTTAAGTCGAGAAAGCATGTGAACATTGGTTTGTTGAACTCGATTGATTTCTCTATCATTTGCCGCAAAATAAAAATCGCGTCCACCGTTGACCTGTTGCGTCTGAATCCTTGTTGTTCTTCGGATATATTAACTTGGCTGGAGATTTTATTAGTCAATATCTTAGTGAACAGTTTGTGTGTGGAGTTCAACAGAGTTATGTTTCTATAATTATCAGGGTCCTTTCTTTTGCCCTTCTTGTATATTGGTACGGATAAGCTGGTTTTCCATTCACGAGGCACTTCACCGGTTCTGATGATATTTTGGAAGAGTTTTGTTATTTCTTGATGTATTTCTCTTCCTCCGTATTTGATCATCTCATTTGTGATGTTATCCGTTCCGGGTGATTTCCGATTTTTGAGTTGTTGTACGGCTGTCTGAACTTCTTCCATAGTTATAGTGTCTCCCTCGTCATATGTTTCCTGATACTCTTGTCGTTGTTCCTCTCTATTGTCCGTGCAATTGCTATATAGATTCTCATAGTATGTTGTCCAGGTTTCTGTTGTTATATTGTTCATCTGTACTTCTTCTGTTACATTCTTCTTCCTTTTTCTAAGCATGTTCCATATTCTCTTCTGGCATCCGTATAGATCATGTTCCATCTCGACAGAAAACCGCTCCCAATACTCTTTTTTTAGTTGTTTAATCCCATCATTCGTTCTATTTCTTATTACCTTATATTTCTGGTACTCTTCGGGTGACCTATTATTTATATACCTAATGTATGCCATCTTCTTTTCCTTTGACAGGTCTTTCACTTCCTCAGTAAACCAAGGTTTGGTATTTTTTTCTGCCGTTGATATTGATTTTTCTTTGCCCTATTGCTTCCTTCGCGCTGTGTATTATGTTTTGTTTGATTTTATTCCAGGCCATGTCTACACTGTCCTCCAAAGTTATAATGTTCTGAGAAATTTTCTCGTTCAATCTGCGCTGGTACAAATCTCTTGTGCTATCTTCTCTTAGTGACTCCGTGTTGAACTTAGTGATGTAGATGGGTGATTTCTTTCTAATTTTTGTTTGTTTTAAGCGGTACTCACAGAGCACTAGTCCATGTTGTGTCCCCACATTAGCTGAAATCCTTAGTAAAATCATTTATTGCAGTTTCGCTAAATTGTCTTGTTTGTGTTTTAGGGGTTCATTTTCAATTTTTGTTTTACAATAAACACTTGTCATCAATCCCAAGTGATCTGAGATATGTGTTTGCACAGTGGTGGAGGAAATATTGTCAATATTTGAAACAGCATTATCAACACAGGAACCCGATCTTTCAGACACTCTAGTTGGCTCATGTATTAAAAGTTTTGCATTGTAACCCGCTATTGAACTAACGAACAACTCAGCTTTTCTATTTTGTTCATCTAAAATGTCTAATTTGAAATCACCCGTAATGACATAAAATAAATTTTCCAAACTAAGTTTTTGGAAAGGAATATTGAAATAGTATATTTCATTACTAGTCCAGAAAGTAAGCTTTTTCCGTGTGCGCGTGAAGAGTTCCCGTGTGAGGCGGAGCCGAACACGGGAATTCGTGCAAGCACGGAAAAAGCCTTTCTGGACGTGTAATGAACGATATTTTTCATTACACCTCTCTGAAGACAATCCAACGATATTTGTTCTTCGACAGAAAGCATTTCGATATTGTAAAACAATAATCATTCGAAACACTGACGTCTACTGTCATCACGCAATCGTTGCTTTGTGTCTCAGCATAGATGCATCTATGTCTCAGCGCACGGAAAAGGGTCCCTTTCGGTGCGGCCGCACGGAAAAGGGTCACTTTCGGTGCCCTGAATCGACATGTTTTGATAAGGTTTTCAGAGCGGTGTAATGAAAAAATCATTTAAATTTGAAACTGATGGATTTCTGTATATGCATACAATTATAATTTTCATTGAATCAATTTTTGTTTCTATAGCACAACACTCAAATGCAAAAGGAATTGATAGTGATATGAAGTCTTGTCGCGATTTAAAGTTTATATTTTCACTGCAATATATTGTTCGTTTCTTCTGCGGCAATAAGCTGTTGCTAGATTATATCCCAGAAACTGATAATTTTGACTCTGTTCATCATCCTTCCAGTGTTCCGCCACAGCGATAGACTGAACATTGTTGGAAGATACAAAGTCTTCCAAAAGATTCATGCAGTTACCAATGGATCTTATGTTCTGAAAAAATATCCTCAGGTTTGCAGTGGTTTTCACTTGGATGGGAGTTGAGTTTCTATATTTTATGTTGGGGGTATTATTTTTTGTAGTCTGAATAAAAAGAATCGATCAACGCACCTTCTGGCCATATTTCTGGGTTTTAAGTTTATCTGCATCTGATTTTAAAACACTGATTTTGAAAGACAAATATTCATCTGGTCTTTTTGTGCTCAAAAGCTGACATTGTACATCCTTGAAACCCAAATTTTCCAAATAGTTGGTAATATCTTCCACTTTCAAATTAGGGTCCAGTTTGCAAACGTGAAGATGGCTGTATTGTTTCACCTCTTTAATGGTGACTTTGGTATCTTGACCGGTGCCTCTTATGCTGCGATTATTTCTCGCAGATTTATTTTTGTGTGTAACTTTCTTCCAGCTCATTTGATTCAACAGCAGCATGTTTTCGCTGAGTATCCATCTGACCTGAGGTGAAGTGATGTAGCTGTAAATCTTTCTTAAGGCTTTCTGTTTGTGTTTTATATGCCTTGTGATCGGCTTTAGCTTTGACTAATTCTTGGTTAAGATCTTTGTTGAAATGTAGTAGCTGGGTCTTTTCTGACTCCAATTGCGTGACTTTATTCTGGAAATCATTTAACAAATTGATTCTATTGAGTTCAATTTCGAATTTTTCATTCGAATAATAATAATAATAAAAGCTATTTATTGACCAAAGGCCAATCGGCCATCGACATATCAGTCCTGCAGCCATTTTTCATTCGATTTAACTTGTGAATTTAATTCATTTATTACAGTTTGTTGTTCAGTTATTTTCTTTTCTAAAGCTTTGATTTGTATTGCCATATCATCATTGTTTTTTTGCAGTTTAGAGCAGTTTTTCGAAATATTATCAAACTGCACTTTACTCGCAGTCAAGTTTTCTTTCAGGGTCTGGTTTTCCCGCTTCATATTTCGGTTTTTTTGCATTAACGCAGAAATATTGGCAAACTCCTCCTCTTTTCATTTTTTACACAGTAAAGGTAATGCGGAAAGCATTTCTCCTCTGAAGCTGTAAAATCTCCACATGTTTTACATTGATATCTTGTGCAGTTATCACAAGAAAAGATAACGTATTTATCAATTTATCACCTTCTAGATTGCAACTTCCACACTTCATACTGTCATTCATACATTTGTGTTCTTTATCTTATTTTCTTTGTGTTTTTTCTCATACAATTGTATATTTAAGTAAAACGATATCGATTCCAATTGCAAATATCCAGTAGGGTATATCGGGGAATGAATCACACAGACCTTGGGTTAACTCTTTATTTCATATCTCCAAGCTTTCGGCCTATGTCTGGGCCATCCTCGGGGAGCTACAATTTTACAAATATTTTAAAAATGTATCTTATGTTTATGTATGTTACTTTCAGCCAAAAGGCTTACCGAAAATTGAGCCCTCGATAACTCCAACCATCCAGAAAAAGAGATATTCTACAACTGTCTTTGGTAGTGTTATTAAAATTCTTAGTGGTCGTAACAATCTTATATCTTAATTTTAAAATCTTGTATAAAAATATCCAGCAATTCAAGTTTTCAATTTTGAGAGCACATATGAGGCGTCGGAAATTCACAATAAAATGGTGGCTTGGTATCGTACCACAGACTAAACACAAAAATTATTATTGATATGACTGAATAGGTATCTAAAAGACCTTTCAAATGATGTATCACAACACATTTCCATTTGAAAATTTTAGCGATGACGTCATCACGCTCATATGGATGACGTCAGAAATAAAAAGGTATCCTTACGAGTAGCCCGCTTTGAAATAAAAATCGACGTGTGTCAGGATTTTTCCTTAAATTCGCCGGTTTACAAAATAACGAATTTATTCCTTTCATTTGCACCATGCTGTATAATTATTATTATTTGTAATTTCGAAAGCAGGTCTCCCTATGCTTTTTTGAATCTACGCTCCACACCCCTTTACTATTTTTTTCAAATAGGAATATACCGGTTTGGAAATATAATTTGGAAGCATAGCCAAATCAGCGTTAAACGAGTGGATGAATATTATCTAGACTCTAGTGGATCAGTAAAATAATCAAAACCCTCAGCGGGATTCAACAGCGAATAATTGACTGGCCTCACACAGTGGCATAGGAACTGCGTCGAGACTCGGGAGCGCTCGAAGCACGCACTCTTCTCTCAGTCTCCTATATGCCTTTTAGTGGGATGACTGTGGGGTCAGTCATTTGTTCATTGTCGTAATGCCGCATCGCGCCGAGGGTTTTGATTATTTCACTAGTCCACTAGACAATATTCATCCACTCGTTTAACGCTGATTTGGCTATGCTTCCAAATTATATTTCCAAAACGCAAGGGCGGATATAGCTCTTTTTATGGGAGGGGTAATAACGATGAAATTGACATGAAATCAGGTACAAAATGTATGAAATATTTTATCTGCACCACCTTTTTCGTAGGTTTTCTATACTCATGGGGGGGTAGTTACCCCCAGTACCCCCCCCCTCGTAAATCCGCCCTTGCCAAAAAGGTATGGATTAATGGAGTAATTGTTATATATCAAATGAAAGGACATTCGATTGCACATTGAGTGGTGTGACTGAAAAAAGAATAGTAGAGGCTTTTTTTTGGAATATTTTAAATTTTACAACAAACCAGCTGTTCGAGGAGATCCAAAGTCGATGATTAGTTGGTTGTTAAAATGCCCAGAGCACGTGTACGCGGAATTTGAAAGAGACGGGATTGTCATTTCGAGAAATCGCTAACCGTACGAACAGAAATCCAACTACTGCTATGAGATGTTCTCCAGCGTGGTTAATGCCCAAAATCAAAGAAGAATAGGCATCGGAGGTCGAACTCGATATTTGACTGATAAGTGGTAAGGAGAACAAGGCCATCCTGCTCTCCGAACTGTTTACTACAGCATTATCGACCCCATATTGTGTTACCTCTGACGTTTGAGCATCGCCGGCCATGATTACAGTGGTGCAGAGAACGTCAACATTGGAATGTGGAATGGCATCAGGTCGTCTCTTCTGATGAATCTCAATTCTTCTTGTGTGCATATGATGGCCGAAGAAGGGTAAGACGACGTTGGGGAAAAAGGCGTGAACCTCAGTTTGATGTTGAGCGTCATGTACATTGTACACCGGACAGTAGGCGTCATGGTATGGGCCTGGGGTGCTATTGCACTTGCAAGTGCCTTTAGTCTTTATTCGAGGTAACATGACAGCTCTGCGTTACCTTCAAGAAATAGTGGAGCCATAAGGTCTTCCTTACCTTAACCCGTAACCGGCTCGAGAATGCAATATTTCAGCAAGATAATGCTCGACCTCATGTTGCCAGAGTTAGTTAAAACTATTTTGAAGCGACCCATGTGGAATCTTTTGTCATGGCCGCCCAAATCCCCCGATCTTTCGCCCATAGAGCATGTTTGGGACATCATGGGTAGAAGGCGTGGAAATTTACCCCAGCCCCAACGGAATTTGGCGGCTCTGAGACATTAAGTAGGTACAGGTAGCTTGGGATAGTTTCCCTTACAGTGACTATACAGGGTCTTTCACGAGGAACCTCACCCATATTTATACGGGAAACTACTGAACGTATTTTCATGAAATTCAGCACTTATAAATATTTCACGATGCTGATGAAATCTAAAATATTTTCAAGGCATGAGCTCCTCCGGTTTTTCCGGAAATGACGTCAACTTCCGTTTTTCAAATTAGAACATGATTTTTTTATTGCAGAAATAGATTCCTTAGAAAATTTCAAGTTATTTTGATGTAACATTTTTCAGTTTTGGTTGGAAAATTCTCTCTGAGCGGGAAAATTCGAAAAAAAAAAATCGAAAATAGAGCTCCGCTGAAACAAGAATAACTTCGAGGTTTTTGGATGGAAAATTTTCATTTTTGGGATTTTTCAAGATGTAAGATTGATGTATCCACTTTATAAATCGAAGTCGCGATTCATGATACAGGGGGTGAAAAAATCGCTTTCAAAGTTAGGGATGACAAAATCGTGAAAAATCAATTTTTTCAAATTAGAACCCCATTTTTTTATGGAAGATATTGAATCTACGTTAAAAAATAACGTGAGTGTATGCATCACACCCTTGCCCTAAAGTGGATATTTTCTGAGTTATTCGCAAAAAACTGTTTTTCGTCTTGAATTTTCAGCTATTTCTTTTCCCTTCACGCCAAAAAGATGACATTTTCAGGAACTGTTACTTAAACCATGTTTTAGATTTCACTACCCTAATATGCAAGAGAAAAAAGTTACAGGTTGTTCCTAAATAGATGGCGAATTTGGATTCGAATTTGTATCGGAAACCTCTTTATTTCAAGTAATCGGCCATCGGTTTTCTCTCCAGTGATAAATAAATAATTCCTTATGAACCATATGCAAAAACTTACCATGTTTTACATTCTTTTTTTTTAATGATAGATATCATTAATTACATCTGCCAAATTCCTCTTTATTCAGTAGCATTTTGTGTTTACTATTAATTTGGTGATAATTCGTATTGAGTTATAAAATCGATCACTATGCCTAATTTTACCTATGAAGATTATTTAAATCTCATTCTACTTCATGGAGAATGTAATAAGGTTGTAGATAGAACGATTCGACTGTTCATTGAGAGGTTTCCTGACCGACCCAGACCAACGAGAGATACCATTAACAGAACCATGACAAACTTGAGAAATGTCGGATCTTTCGTTAAGAAAACTATACACAGAGAAAAAATTGTAGTAGAAGATGAGAACAACGAAATTACAGTTCTTGCATATTTTCGTGTGAATCCTCAAAATTCTCTCAAAGATGCCGAGATTGATCTGGGATTATCTCAATCGAGTGTTTGGAGAATATTAAAAAAACATAAAATGCACCCATATAAATTCAATAGGGTACAGCATTTGAAGGAAACTGATTTCGTCAGGAGAACAGAGTTTTGCGAAGCTATGATGATTCGATTTCAAGAGAATGAAAACTTTTTGGACTGTATAATTTCGACAGATGAATCTAAATTCACAAAGAATGGTTCTTTCAATAGGCATAACAGTCATTATTGGGATGAATAGAACAACCACCACTTCAGACAATGGAACTTTCAAGAGACCTGGAGTTTCAATGTTTTTTGCGCCATCAAAAATAATGCAATTCTCGATGTTCACATTTATGATGGGACTTTAACTGGTAAGATAGAACACTACACATGTTTGCATTATTTAAAGAATGTTCTCCCTTAGGAGATAGATATTCTGACATATTGACTCAAATAATTGAGCCGTTAGTACAGAACCATAATGACTTATGGTATCAACAAGATGGCGCGCCTCCACACAATTCACTCAATGTGTCAAATATCCTCTACAGGCTATTTGAAGATCGATGGTTGGCGAACAATGGTCCACATCTTTGGCCACCACGTTCTCCCGATTTAACTCCTTTAGACTATTATGTTTGGGGTAGGATAAAAAATATTGTCTACTCAACTCCCCTGACTGATAAAGAGGACTGCATAGAACGAGTCAGAAATGCGTTCAGGTTTGTTTAGATTTTTAGATTCATAGTTTTGAAACTCAATTTGGTTTTTAAACACTTTTGCAGATCTCTTCCTCCCGATGAAATAAGAAGAGCAACGCACGAAGTATTCCTGAGACGTATAAATAAATGTCTAGAAATTAACGGTCAAAACTTTGAGCATCTTCTCTAGTTATAACTGCGAGAGTTTGCCATGGTTCTCCTAATAGTAACTTGACGTCGGTTTCAAGAAGGGGTGAAAAATCTACAGCATGGTTCAAATAACAGTTCCTGAAAATTTCATCTTTTTGGCGTGAAGGGAAAAGAAATAGCTGAAAATTCAAGACGAAAAACAGTTTTTTGTGAATAACTCAGAAAATATCCATTTTAGGGCAAGGGTGTGATGCATACACTCACATTATTTTTTAACGTAGATTCAATATCTGCCTTAAAAAAATGGGGTTCTAATTTGAAAAAATTGATTTTTCACGATTTTGTCATCCCTGACTTTGAAAGCGATTTTTTCACCCCCTGTATCATGAATCGCGATTTCGATTTTTAATCTTACATCTTGAAAAATCCCAAAAATGAAAATTTTCCATCCAAAAACCTCGAAGTTATTCTTGTTTCAGCGGAGCTCTATTTTCGATTTTTTTCGAATTTTCCCGCTCAGAGAGAATTTTCCAACCGAAACTGAAAAATGTTACATCAAAATAACTTGAAATTTTCTAAGGAATCTATTTCTGCAATAAAAAAATGGTGTTCTAATTTGAAAAACGGAAGTTGACGTCATTTCCGGAAAAACCGGAGGTGCTCATGCCTTGAAAATATTTTAGATTTCATCAGCATCGTGAAATACTTATAAGTGCTGAATTTCATGAAAATACGTTCGGTAGTTTCCCGTATAAATATGGGTGAGGTTCCTCGTGAAAGACCATGTATTACCATAATATAGTCACTATATTACCATAATATAGTCACTGTAGTTTCCCTCAAGAAGAAATATACTATCTTATTGCATCAATGCTAAGACTTGTTGGTGAGTGTATAGATAATCGCGGTGGACACACACATTAACAAATCGATTAAAAAAAATTTAAAACCCTTCGTTCTTTTCTCCAAACTTCAATTATTTACTACTTGCTATACTATCCATGTTTTACCAAAAAAAAATAAATGAAAAATTTAACAGTTCCTTGTGCGTGTTGCAGTTTCTTTGTCATCTATACTAATATTATAAAGAGGAAAGATTTGTATTTTTGTTTGTTTGATACGAATAGGCTCAAAAACTACTGGACCGATTTCAGAAATTCTTTCACCCTCAGAAAGCTACATTATCCCTGAGTGACATAGGCTATACTTTCCACCCGAAAAAATTAAGGATGCCTACTATAACTTCAATAATAACAAAAAAATCAGCCATAATCAGCTATTTTCACGTGCGCTGCAAAAACCGTAAGACTTACGTGGATACAATCTATGACGGAAATGTACCTCTCAAATAGTTCTACAAAAAAGTCCGCGATAGCATATATCTATCCCTCAAGATTGACTTGCTATTACCTGTTTATGGTTATCAGATGTTTTCCAAAATTATGCACTATTTGGGAGTGTGTTTTTATGAATTGGATATTGATCCTCATCCAACCTAATACGTTATTTATCCCCAGTGTTTAATTTAGAAATTTCCCTTCACATCATACAATTACAACAAGTACATCAAAAGATATGGCAGGTTGAAGATGAAACCGCCGCGTGAAACAAATTTCTACACGGGCGAAGCTGGGACGGCCTGCTTGTATTGTATATTTTTGCTCTGATCGGAAGGGCCCTTCGACCAGTTCCGATCTTTCAATTCAATGATTCTTCTGTTTGTGGAACGCTACAGGCCCCTCGTGTTGGGGATAATTTCCCATAGATTTGAAGTGGTTATTTTTCATCATAGAATGAAGAAGTTCAAAAAATTTTCGGTGCAGTCCCGGATTCCAGGTTTGCGTCAGTATAGATCATACATGATTTATGTAGTTCTGAAATTTTTCTGATCATTTAATTTAAGGTGGGCGTTCAATGTAGTGTGCTTTATTTCAAGTTGCATTCGCAAATGGTTTCACTTTGAAAACTGAAATTTTGTGGGTAAACTCAGAAAGGATTTGAGTTCTTGATGAAATAATTTAAATCGATTTCATTCCGAAAGTTGATTTTTTTTCTTTCAAAAATAGAAGAAAATGAGCCAACTCATGCTTCAGTTTTATTTCAACAGAAAGACCCATGAAAATAGTTCAAGATCCGATTAAAAGTGAATCAACTGATTATTTCGTTCAGAAAAACAACTTGAAATACGGAATTGGCAGAGAATGGCCAAATTCAAATTTTGGCGGGAAAAAGTTCCTGCTTTACCCACAAATTCGCTTATTTCATAGTTCAGCGATTTTCGGATAGAGAGCGCCATTGTACATTTCATTCATAATCAGAGAGATATTCATAGAACTTGATAGTGATAATGCATGTTCTATGGAGATATTCCATTAAATGGACGGTGGTGCCTCTATGGGAGGAGCTTTCCTACTCGCTTTAAACGCCGACTTTAACCAATATACATATTTATATAACCTGGGGGCTGTTATTCAGTTTGATGAATTTGTTGTTATTCAGTTTATTTATGCCCTTATTTATCAAAAGAATTTGGAATTTGTGAAGTGTGATATTTTCAAAGTATTATTTTTAGCTCAAGACTACCTGGCTTGTTTGAGCTTTTTTGAAAAATTTTCGAATAGTGGTTATGAAACATCCTTGCCATTGAATGTTTGTGCCTTACATGAAGCCTTATACAGTCTTTATCTGAAAGAAAACAGAGTGAGTCACAAATCCCATAGAATTAAATATCCTGTAGTATAGAGTATGTAGTGAATCACTAATGCTGTTTGAATATATCTTCTTTTAGCAAAAGATTCTGGTTCTTTATTTTCACAATCAAGAAACAGAATTCTCGAAGGAATTTTGCAGTATCATCTCCGAAAATAAAGAAGTTATAAATATTCTATATGAACATTTCATAATACATGGTTGTGATGTAGGCGAAGATATATATCAAGCAACTTCAATGGAAGCGTTAGGCAGTTTATTTCAGCTTATGCCCTGTGTGGATATGGTAAGAAGAAAACAGCCAGCAGTGTTTTTCATTGCTGCAGTCGATATGGACTTCCAAATTTGTTCAGTATTACGGGATATTCCATCTCTATACAATATGAGTGTTACCATATCATTATTAGTCGAAAGCATTGTTCTTGATATTTCTGAAGATGAAGTTATGCAGACTAATGAATCCGAAAATGACAGAGGGTGAGTGTTCAGTTAGATTTAAGTTTGTGTTTTATGTTCAAGAGGATATTTTTCAATTCCATTTCAGATATGAAGAGTTCCAACAGAGAATGTATGAATGGATGGGGAATCGAGATTATGATAGATTTGAAGCTAATGAGTTAAATAATCTTAAAGAAAAAATATCAGTTGCTTTGTACGGAATGCCTTGCGAAGAGTCAGGATATTCTGAAAAACAGGAAGAAGAGACGAAAAAAATGTATGACATAATTCTGGAAACAAGCAGTAAGTAGAATTGAATTTTGGGTATATTCTATTTGTTGGAGCTGAAGGACCAAGGTCGATGGCAGAACAATAAGTAGGCAGTTCAGGCAGTTGGAGACGCGAGAGTGAGACGCCAGAGCTGCTGCCTGCTTTTCACGCAGTGAACCAAGACTGGGGACTGACCGACTGGCGTCCCCTACTGCCTACTGTTCTGTAGCGCGCTCCTGATTGGTCACTTTCATTACTTAATTACTAATTAACTACGTTATTAAATAATTTCAAACATGGATTTTTGGGCTTAGAATATTTTTCACTTTCGATCCCCTCAATGGGGTGCGCGACTTCTGGGACACCCTGTATGTAAATAGATAAATGGATTGAGGAGATGAATCCTTCCTCCGTTCAAGTTGACAAGGAAATCATAAAAAAGTGAATTGTATTACATTATAACTCTTACAGAAATATGAAAATTATATTGAACAGATACACAACAAGCCTAATTCTCAAAAAACATTTTTGAAGACAAGCTTTTATAACAACACTCATCCGCCATTTTGAAGCCGCCATCTTGAATTCCTCAATTTTGAAGAATCGTAATTTCCGACCCAGAAAACCCCCATATACCAATTTTGAATAGAATAGGATCATAATTACAAAACTCATCCGCCATATTGTAGCCGTCATCTTGAATTTCCCAATTTTGACAAAAGTATCATCATTTTCGAACCCAAATACCCCCAGATACTATTTTGAATGGAATCGGATCATCCGCCATTTTGGAGCCGCCATTTTGTTTTCTTCTATAAAAAATATTCCATGATGCATTGTCACCAGAATTATGTACACCTGCAAAATTTCAAATCAATCGGACGATTAGAAGTGTGTCATATTTAACTTGCAAGATTTGATTACAGACAGACAGACACCGGGACAGGTGAAACTAAATAAAAGCTTATAATAATCAGAAGAATGTTTATTCGCCTAAGTTTTACCCAATCGGCCATGAAGATTGCCAACGTTAATAATGAATTTGCGCAGATGATATAAAGAGTGCGTCTTTGACTTCTACATATATAATGTACTATGTTTTTTCAATAGTAGTTTTCGAGTTATTCCTAATTAGGAATTAAATTTAATCCGATTAAATTTGACGAAAAAATCATAAATCTCAAGAATAATCTGGATACTTCCCTGGAATTTAAATATCACCGATTTGCAAAAGAATTAATCGCACTACAAATTCACAATGTTGTCAGAATGTTTATCAACCTTGTCGACTCTAATATATGTACATATAAATGATGGAAAAACATTTGATGTTGTAATAAAAATGTAATAATAAAATCACACAAATAAATGGCAGATAAAATTGAACACCAATACGCACAGTTTCTATCAAAAATTTATTGTTACCGGTCCATATTAAAAATAAATGTCACTGAAATACATAATTCAGATATATGAATGATGAATGTCGATACAAACCACGTCATCATCACACAGCCACTCGCGTTCACTGCTGGAAATAGGCCTCCCTCAATGTTCGCCATCTTTCACGATCTCTTGCAGCATCCATCCAGTTTGTCACAATTCTTTTGATATCGTCCTCTGCTGCGATATGCTTCTTGTCTGGGTCTCCACTCAATTATTTTCTTGGTCCACCTGTTATCTCTACTCCTTGCTAGTCTTGCTACATGCCCGGTCCAGCTCCACTTCAAGTGGGTTATTCTCTCTACTGCATCCATCAACCTTGTCATCTCTCGTAATGTCGTGTTTGGTACTTTATCTCTGAGGGATAGCTCGCTCCATTCTGCGTTGCGCTACTCTTATTTCATTTTTATTTTTGTGTCAATGTTTCAGCTCCATTAGTCAATACAGGCATTGATCGAACACTCTCTTCTTTAGACAAGTTGGGACGTCAGACTTGAAGACATATCTCAATTTACCAAAGGCTGCTCAAGTTGAGCATATTCTCCGGTCAATCTCGCATGTTTGATTGTCCCTGCCAATACGTATTTCATGGCCTAGATATTTGTAAGAGCTCACTTGTTCGTTAGCCTCTCCCCGACGTACAGACCCTCGCTCACCACCATATTGGTCATGAACTTGGTCTTCGATCTATTTATTTTCAAACCAACACAAGCGGATGCCTCGTGCAGATCTTCTAGCTAAGATCTGTACAAACCACGTATTGAGTTGAAATTATTGAAAAATAAAATTATACTTAGCACTAAATAATATGTGGCGATGATTCTATCTGAACAATATCCTCTTCGAATTTCATAAACTCGACACTACACGGTTAAATATCACATTATTTCACTGAGAGTGCTCACATAATCATCGAAGAAAATCACCTATAATAATCAAATTCCCCTTCCATTACAACATAGCTCTAGAAAACATTTCCTTCATGTTTGTTTACAGATCGCGCCAGTTGTCGCTATACGCATGCATCGTGAAGTTTCACAGACACTCACGTTGGAGATGGGTCGATCCAGTGATCTTACGGTGTCTTGCGTGGCAACGGGCGCTCGACCATGCGCGAGCCTCACACATTCAAACAATAGTAAATACGCAAAAGTGGTGTCTGACTCGACCACTTTTGAGTATATTGCGTTGTCTGATTGCCTGCCTAAATCGCGCCCGCTGTCACGCAAGACCATTATACTATGTTATTCGAAAAATCAACAATCTGGCATCGCTTTCCCAAAAGCTCTGTTGAAATCTAATATACAGTATGGTGCAAATGAAAAGAATGAATTCGTTATTTCGTAAACCGGCGACTTTAAGGAAAATTCCTGAAACCCGTCGATTTTCATTTTAAAACGGTCTATTCGTCAAAAATAAAAAGGTATCCTTAGGAGTAGCCCGTTTTAAAATAAAAAACGATGGGTTTCAGGTTTTTTCCTTGAAGTTTACAAAACAACGAATTTATTCCTTTCATTTGCACCATCTATTATTAAAAGCTTTTATTTAACTTGCAATGTATGTATGTATGTTCGGGTGGAATCTTGCTACTCAATTTTGAAACAGATATCTTCAACCGATTGAGCTGAAATTTTGTATACACGTTTGATTTGGATGACAATACACGATAAACTTTTTGACTTCATTCTAAATCCAATATGGCGGACCATACCAGATGGCGGAATAGTTATTTTTTATGCACTTCTACAATATGGGTGTTTAATGTTGGGTTGGTTTATTTGGAAATCTTTTTGAACTCTGTTGTGAATAAGAAATAACGCAAATACTCTTCGTAGCTCTTTATTGTGCAGCAGACTGTATAACACTGATCCTCTCTCTTTCTTTCCGGGAATTGATACATGTGTGTAATAAATTACGATACAAAATCTCTAGAAAATTTAGAAACATGAAATATGCACAAAAGGTGGCGTTACTATACAATAAAATAGCATCATTATAATATAGACTTTAACATTCCACCCACTTCATTTTCTATGTGAAAATGATTAATACTCACGCACAATACAACCTACGAAAATCTAAATTTTACAAGGAAACTTAACATAATTACAATAAAAATCATAATCATAGAAATCAAACAGTATATAAATGGTCAATCAAACTGTACTCTCACAAGAATTTTTACTCAAAAATACAAGCTTGGCTACAGGTCGATCTAATTCATTGGTAGATGTACGTAATCTTACAACTCTTACTTGACCATCATTAGCAGGAAAAATTTTAATAACTCTGGCCAAAGGCCACTTAGCAGGAGGATTACTTTCATCCGTTATGAGAACGATATCATTTATTTGAAGACAAGGTTCGGTAGTACGCCATTTATTTCTAATTTGAAGGGATTGTAAATACTCCCTTGACCATCTTTTCCACCAGTGAGCCAGCATTTGCTGAATCAATCTCCATCTTTCACTAGGAGAAATTTTAACTTCTGAGCAATCAGTTTCAGGTACAAAATAAGAAGGTGAGTTGATTAAAAAATGCGCTGGTGTCAAAGGTTGAATGTCACTGACGTCATCACCCAAAGCTACGAGAGGTCTAGAATTTAAACACGCTTCAACTTGAGTGAGCAAAGTATAAAATTCTTCAAAAGTAGGCGTGTGAGAAGAAATGACTCTCTTCAAATGATACTTGGCAGATTTCACTGCAGCCTCCCATATACCGCCGAAATGTGGAGCTGCCGGAGGGTTGAAATGCCAATTTGTCCCCTCATTAGATAGAGTTTCTGAAATTTCAAATATAAATGGAGTACATTTTTCAAATAATTTCTTAAGTTCTTTATCCGCACCGACAAATGTTGTTCCACGATCGCTATATAAATCAGAACAAAAACCTCGTCTAGAGGTGAATCTTCTAAACGCAGCAATAAATTCTTTTGAGGCATAACTTGACACAAGTTCTAGATGCACAGCGCGTGTACTAAGGCAGATGAAAACGGCCATATAACCTTTGTAGGATTTTTGACCTCGGCCAGCAGAGGCTCTTAAATTGAACGGACCAGCATAGTCCACGCCAGATTTCAAAAACGGTCGGCTCGGTCTTGTTCTAAATGGTGGCAAATTCGCAAGTTTTTGGTACATAGTACTTCCACGATATCGTAAACATGAATAACAATTATTTATGGTACTCTTTACCAATTGTTTTGCACGGACAATCCAAAATTCCGCTCGCAGGGTGGAAAGTGTTAGCTTAATACCACCATGCAGAGTTTTCAAGTGGAAAAATTTTACAAGCAAAACTGAAAAATTGCAATTATAAGGAAGAATTAAAGTATGCATCTCTTCAAATTCGAGAAAAGAGTGCTGCAAGCGACCACCCACTCTGAGCAAATTGTCGTGTATAAAGGGATCTAATTTCAACAAAATACTCGAGCTATGGATTGGACGATTTTTTCGCAAAGCATTTAATTCATTTCGGTAAAGATTATGTTGAGTTAAATATACCCAAACTAAACGAGCTCTAGTTAATTCAAGAGTACTTAATGATTTGCAATTATTATTAATAGCATCAGTATACCATTTGCAGGTAAATAATTTTATTTTAGGCTGAAACTTACATCGGTTGATTAAATTATCGATAAATTTCAATATGAACGCAGTTACCCTTGTCAGTTTCTGAAGAGTAGAAAATCTCGTTTCCAGGTCCCAAACTTTGGAATCGGTATTATATTTTGGACTTATAGTTGCTGTTGAGCTACTCATAGGTAGTATGTCACAATCTTTACTCTCTTCCGAGATCACTTCGAATGATCTCGTTTCATCACTCAACCACTTAGGGCCCTGCCACCATAATCGATAGGCACCTAAGTCACTAGGACTTATACCTCTAGAAAGGCAATCTGCCGGGTTATCACCACTGCGGACGTGCCTCCAGCAAGCATTAGG
Source organism: Adalia decempunctata (assembly GCA_951802165.1). Lineage (NCBI taxonomy): Eukaryota > Metazoa > Arthropoda > Insecta > Coleoptera > Coccinellidae > Adalia > Adalia decempunctata. Next base: position 35,749,646 of record OX637701.1, on the reverse strand, counting down.
CACCAAAGTGTGTATCTTGGAACATCTATTAGCGATGAATATAGGCCAACGAGAAGGATGATCCTTCAGCCAAAATAGCACGTCTGTTGATTCAGACCATAAATGTAAACTGATATCATTTATATCGATAGCAGCTGACAACTTGTTAGCGAGCTTTGCTAACAGCACAGCAGCACTTAGCTCCAATCGCGGTATGGTCAACAAAGGTTTTATTGGTGAAACTTTTGTCTTTGCCTGTAAAACAGTAATAACTACATTTCCTTCATAAATAATGCGGAGATAGACAACAGCACCGTAAGCTAACTTCGCGGCATCTGCGAATCCGTGCAATTCAAATTTCTTTGCATCAGGATTGTAGCCTAACCAGCGACTTATTTCAATATTATTGAGGTTGCTGAGTTGACTATACCAATGTAACCACTGTTCCACCAACTCGGGATCCAATTCTTCATCCCAACCAATTCTCTTAATCCAAAGTTGTTGCATGAATATTTTTGCTGTTATAAGGGCTGGAGGAAGCCACCCCAGTGGATCAAATAATTTCGCTATCTTGGAGAGAATTCTTCTTTTGGTGAGAACAGTACTGTAATTGTCCAATTCATTGTCGACTTTGAACAAGAAGGAGTCGGTGTCTGGGTTCCAACTTAAACCCAATACGCTGAAGGTAGCATCTGTGTCGAATTCATAACGGTGAGGAATGGCACGATCAGCTTCTGGAATTGACTGTAACAGTTCATGGTTATTTGAAAGCCACTTATGCAAAGAGAAACCACCCTCCCTACAAATATCTTTTAACTGGCACATTTTATTATATAATTCCTCAGATGTATGACCTCCTGAGAGGTTGTCATCCATATAAGTTTCATTCTTCAAGATATCAGCTCCAAGGGGATATCTCTTTTCTTCGTCCGATGCCAACTGATGTGTTACTCTAACAGCCAAATATGGACTGGAAACCATTCCATATGTAACTGTCTGAAGATACCATTTTCTGACAGGTTCATTAGGGTTGAACCTCCATAGAATTGCTTGAAAAGGTTGGTCATCAGAATGAATTCGTATTTGTCGAAACATTTGTTTTATATCTGATACGAATACAAACTTATATTTTCTCCAGCGGAGAATTAACTCCGTCAAATTGGGTAGCAAATTCCTTCCAACATGAAGCATGTCATTTATTGAAAGGCCATTGGCAGCCTTAGCAGAACCGTTGAAAACGGTTCTCAATTTAGCACCAGCAGAGTTTCGCTTTAATAAGCCGTGATGCGGCAAGAAATATTGAGCGTTTGCTGAATTTTCCCCCTTCATCTCAACCATATGGCCACGATCGATATAATCTGCCATAAACTCCCTGTATAAGAGACCAAATTCTCTATCGCGCTCGAATTTGGTTTCCATTCTACAGAGCATTTTCATGGCCACATCGAAAATGTTAGGAAAAAGTAAATTTGAGTCCTTTTCTTTGAAAGGTAAACGAACAGTATAGCGACCTGCATTGTCTCGTGAGAAACTATTTGCAAAAATATTTTCGTTCTCCGTTTCTTCAGGAGAAAAGTACTTAATTTCGTTCGAAAATTCCTCCTGTGCAAAAAATCTACCCAGCATATCGCTCAAAGACATATCATCGTTAGCAATATGTAATACACTGGGAAGATTTAAATCATCAGATGAAGAAGCATCTCCAGAAACGATCCAACCGAGTGCACTTTTCATTGCTATAGGTTCATAAGTTTGTCCTCGAATAATTTGACCCTCAATAATTTTAGCGTGAATAGAGGATCCTAAAAGTAATTCTATTTGACCACTTTCTGCGAAATAAGGATCCGCTAATACAAGTTTTTCCAGATATTCGAAGTGTTTATTATTGTTTCCCAATTCGGGCGCATAAGACGTTATCTTAGGTATTACAAAGGCATCTACAGGACATGAAAAGTCTGAATTGAACCTAGCTTTCAAAATGACTAAAACTAATTTTCTGCAAGCGAAGGTTTGACGTCCTCCAACTCCTGAAATAGGAACATCTACAGATTTGAAACTCAGTTTCAATCTCTGATACAACGATTCAGAAATAAAAGATGACTGTGATCCCTGATCTATCAGAGCACGAGCATAGGTGAAGTTTCTATTTTCAGCAAAAACTTGAACCACGGCGGTGGCAAGCAAAACATGATTAGGCAGTTTGCACAAATTTGAAGAAACCTCATCGCATACCATATTCTTACTGACCAATGGAACCGACGGTTCAGAAGTCCTTGCTTCGGTAACATTTATATGTATAGATGAATGATGTTTACCATGGCATATATAACATCTTTTCTTAGATGCGCAATTTTTTACATTATGCGGAGAAAGGCAGTTGAAACAACGCTTTTGGTTAACTATAATTTCCTTTCTCTGCGTGGGACTTTGGCTTTTATACAAACCACAATGCAAGAAAAAATGAGCATCGTTGCAGAGCGGGCACTTGGTAGAATTGGATGGTGCAACATGATGCGACTTAACAGTAGAAAATTTATTAGGTTTGTAATAATTATCAGTGGTAGGTTTTATAGCAGTCTTAATTTCACTGTCCTCTAGGGCTTCTAATACAGTTATTTGATTTTCCAAAAAATTCATCAAAAACTTGTAAGAAGGAGGTTCCCGTGAGCTAGAATCATTGCCCAAATGTTTTTCCCATTGCCGGCGTAATTCTGGGGCCAAAAGAGAAACAACATGAAAAACTAATAAATCGTCCCAATGAGAGACTGAACGTTTCAAAGTTTCAAGTGCAGCAAGAGGGCTAGATATTCCAGCAATTAATCTTTTAATTTCATGAGAAGATTCCTTTTTCATGGTTTTCATAGAAAATATTGAACTCAAATGAGCAGAAACTAAGCGACGTTTGTTTTCATACCGATCTTTCAACTTTTGCCAAGCAATTGCAAAGTTCTCTTCGGTTATAGCATAATTATTAACTAATCGAGCAGCATCTCCCTCTAAACTTAGCTTCAGGTGATGCAGCTTAGTGACATTCGATATGTGCGACTTATTAATTACCAATGTTTTAAAAAGGTCTCTGAAGGATTCCCATTCACAAAATTCACCCTTAAATTTGGGCAGTGATAGGGCGGGCAACCTTTCCGAGTCTTCAAAGTTTTTTGTCGTTTGATTTGCAGTTGGTGAAATGGCGATAATGTTCATCGAATCAAGAAAAGTTTGAAATTCGATACGTTTTTCCAAGTAGAGTTCTTCGGCTGTAGCAAATTGATCGGTCTTGAAATAAGTAGACTTTTTAATTTCATCGGAATTATCTAACAAAAGCTTAGAATGGTTGATTTCATAATTGCTCCAATTTTTTTCCAAATTCTGCATTCGAATATTGCAGTTACTAGCTGTCATTTTAGCACTACCATCCTTCTTGAAATTAATATAAGACCTCGATATTCGAGACAGCAATGTTTCTTGTTCCAGCAGTAACCCCGACATTTTAATAGAAAATTCTAAAAGTTTATACCGAATAAAGTTGAGAGCACAGTCCCCTTGAGAAACATACAATATTCACAATAATTATTCAGCAGATAACTCAAATAAATTGCAGCAAAATATCAAGAAATAGCACTTATTTATGTTAAATAAGTAATAAGCGATAGGCAAAGCAAGTTCATACAATCAAAAACCCAAAAAAATGGACATTGGAGATACCTAAAATTGAAATAAAATAATATTCAAGTATCTATTGAATCTAGCAAATTGATCCAACAGACATGATATGCAAGAAACTCCTGTTATAAAGCAATAAACATTCAAAAAAAAAACAACTGTAGCAAGCATAAAACCTTATCAATTTTTGTTCATGGACGTTTTTTCGAACTCGTATAGGTACGAAAGCAGCAACGAAATCAATTGAAATTTGATTCAACCTTATATCAATAACTGAAAGCAGTTTTTCATCAATAAGCAAATAATCAATATAATAATTCACTCAATTTAAATATTACGAATGAAATGCAATAAAAAGTTTTTCAAATTCACTTTAGCAGTTGAAAATGAACAATTAATTCATTTTCATTCAGAATGAAATATTATCACCTGATTCCGTTCGCGATGTTCAGCAGATGTAGCGTAAACACTTGGAGTTCACGCTCGTTTTCGTTCTTGAAACAATGACGAATTCGATCGGTGAATTGCTTCTTAGGTACCTCTGGATAGCTGGATCTGAATAAACATCCCTTTCTTCCACTGTAGAATTCCTCAATGAATCCGGGATATCGGGATAGGACCTCGTCGAGTCACCCACTAGAAGGAAGGACCGCGGCCTTTACAAATAGATCAGTTCCCCAGTTTCCAATTCAACGTAGATTTCAGTTTCCAAAATACTAATTTCCAAAAATCCGGTTCGTTTGGACCACTTTTTTAATGTTGGGTTGGTTTATTTGGAAATCTTTTTGAACTCTGTTGTGAATAAGAAATAACGCAAATACTCTTCGTAGCTCTTTATTGTGCAGCAGACTGTATAACACTGATCCTCTCTCTTTCTTTCCGGGAATTGATACATGTGTGTAATAAATTACGATACAAAATCTCTAGAAAATTTAGAAACATGAAATATGCACAAAAGGTGGCGTTACTATACAATAAAATAGCATCATTATAATATAGACTTTAACAATGGGTATCAAATGAAAGGGCTTGTTGAGAGTAACTCGAAGAAGAATGTTGACGTCATTCAAAATCCAATATGGCGTATTATACAAGATCGCGGAATAGTTATTTTTATGAACTTCTGCAATATGGGTATCAAATGAAAGGGCTTGTTAAGAGTAACTCAAAAATATAAGGTTGACGTCATTCTAAATCCAATATGGCGGAACATCCAAGATGGCGGAATAGTTATTTTTTATGCACTTCTACAATATGGGTATCACATGAAAGGGCTTATTGAGAGTAACTCGAAAATAATGTTGACGTGATTCTAAATTCAATATGGCGAAACATACAAGACGGAATAGTTATTTTTTATGCAATTCTGCAATATGGGTATCAAATGGAAGGGCTTGCCGAGAATATTTAGAAATAACTAAAAAGTAAAAAATAAATTAAAAGCAAAAAAAACTTTTCGGGAAAAGCTTTCATTTAAATGCTTTAAAAAAAATAAAATTAAAATTTCAAGTATCAACTCATAACCTCATTATACACAATTTATATGATCATAAAAGCTTGTCGCGCGATCTACTTGTGTAAATAAACTAGTACCGTAGAGCGGTGTTACTTTGCACCACTTTTTAGAGTATTCTTGATGTAAATTTTTTTATTCAGAGTAAAAGCCGGATGAAAAGAACAAAAGGTTTATTAAGAAAAGTGAAAAAGTACATTCGCCAACATAAACTTGTTTCGCACATGAATCCCGATCTCGACTTCTCAACTAACTGACTAGTTGAAACCGCGACGACGCCAACTGCGCATAGCTGGTGCCATCCAGTGAGCAAAAACAGAAATAACAGAATTGTACATTTAATAAATTTCTCTTTTTTTTGTAAAATGAGTTGTGTTTGATTTATGTTTAACTAGCTGGCCCGGCGAACTTTGTACCGCCTGAATTATACTTAAAAGTTGTATAAACTTACCATTCGAGTTCAAAATATACAAAATTGTAATAATTTTGTAATTCACATGGAAAGAATTCTCTTTATTTAAGCGGTAACTAATTTTTGAACTTGAACATTTTGTTTTTAATTGTTGTACAGTTCTTATTTTGTAGTACCTCATGTGACTGTGAATAGCAGGAGTATAATCCATATTATACATTTCCTCTTATATGAACAAAAATTATTCCTTTAATGAACTATCGACTATTAACACAGCCCGTCGACCAGAATTAAAAAATCAGTCATTTTTTAATAGCCCAACCTGAAGTGGCAAAAACAAAACTTTTCTTATATTCTCAAAATCTAATCAGTGGTCACACCATCATTTTAGACATCTTAGCTATGCTGCTAAGCTCAAAATAATGGGTTAACATCTCAGTTGGTGGAGCAGCGCGATTCTCATTATTCCATGGATATTAGCTGTCAATCTCTCTTCAATTTGTTCAATTCAGTTGAGGATATCAAGCTCGTTAGAAGACAAATCGAGATGTTAAAATGTCGATAGTACGATCGACACGGCAAAATTACCAACACTGTGAATTATGTTGAACTCATATTCAAATTTATTGATGCTCATTCGACCAGATCAGATTAGGCAACCCATGAAACATTATTGTATATCATAAGTGAAAGCCCGATGAGCAAACGTTTCAAAATTATTGACGCTTACAATACTGTCTCTGTGCGAACAGAAACACGAATATAATATGTCAATTACTAATTATGGGAAATTTTGGATTCAGTTATTTCCGCAAATATATCTATTACCCAAACAGAAATTCGAAAGCATTTCAAAAATAAAGAAAAAAGATGAAAATGGCCAACTCACGTTTGAAACTGATCGTCAAAATCAGATACTTGATCTTTCGGTAAAAATTCACTGTTCCACCAACTTGAGATAAGTTTACCCGCTTTTTGATCTGGCAATAGACTTCCATGTTACCATGAGTTCTATGCGAATCACATATTGCCATCTAACAGCGGTAATATCAACCTACGTACGACTACGTACAGTGACAGTGTACGACTACGCATCAACGGTAGCGACACCCAGTGGCCTTATTCAAAAGAAGGAAAAGCATTTCCTGCATAAGTAAAACTTTCATCGAGAGAGAGAGAGAGAGAGAACTGTCATTTATTGTCATACAAAATACAACAAAAGCCATCGACCTACGGTCCTTCAGCTAACTTTCATCGATTTTTTCGAAGTTTTATTGTATTTCATAACAACCAGACCGAAGACGATTCCATAAATGAAGTTTCATAACAAACAGTCCATCCGATCTCTAGTTATAAATGGTGTAACCAACATCTTTCTTTTATATATATAGATTTCAACAATCTAGCTATCGATTGCGGTTATTAGAAACGGAAGAAAAAGTGCGCATCAATTTTTTTTCCATTTTAAAAACTTGGCAAAGTCACCCGCACATCGGTGCGAATTTGCCACTTGCATTAAAATGCGTTTGTTGGCAATTTAATCAAGTGCAGTTGTTATTTTTGCCACGAGAACGCTTTTCTTCAACTTTTTTGAAGGTTAGTTAGCTAGGTACTAGTCGCGAATAAAACAATAAATTATAAGAAAATAAAATCTAATATTCTTCATAAAATACATAAAATCAGTCTCTTTGTAAATGGACAATATATAATAATAATAATTCATTTTCCAAAACCGCAGAACTGTTGCTTCCATTCAATAATTTATCCTCCTACGAAAAAATCGCTTCCATTTTTCTCTTCTAGACGTAGATGGTTTGTCTGCATAAATCTGCAAATAATAGAATAATTTCCTGAAATTTCGAGACCCGCCCAACCAAATGCTCTCAGTTTTTTTTTACGCGACTCTAAATACATGTGAAATAAGCTGCTAAATGTATTTTGATGTACCATTTTTCATGTTTCCTACACAACCCTTAGTATTTCGCATTTATAAACACGTTAAAACTTACCTGCTCACACAACACAGCATAGCACACCCTTCAATCCAAGCCGAAGGACTGCGACTGTTGAAACAATGTGGGGATATAGTGTCTCTTAGGTTCCGATTCGTGCTGTCGTTGAGAAGTTACCGACTTTACCAAAATAAAATGAAACATAAAACATAAGGTAGTTTGGCAAAGTCACCTTCGTTGGCAAAGTCACCTTCGTTGGCAAAGCCACACCGCTCTACCGTACCTATTCAATTGAGTATCTTAGTCTGCTAAATGCAATTTTTTTCTATATCAGTTTAATTAAATACTTATAGGTACTCACACACAGAACTCGCGACAAGCTTTTATGATCATATAAATTATGTATAATGAGGTTATGAGTTGATAGTTGAAATTTTAAAGGAAAATTTTATTTTCTTTTTTTAGAGCATTTAAATGAAAGCTTTTTTCGAAAAGTTTTTTTTGCTTTTAATTCATATAAAATTCTGCTGTGTGCACTTTGTGGCCGACCTCCTCCGAAACGGCTTGACCGATTTTCGTGAAATTTTGTGTGCATAACGGGTAGGACTGGGAATCGGCCAACATCTATTTTTTATCCCCCTAAATGTTGAGGGTAGTCCACCCCTAACTTTTTTTTTCAATTTTTTTGGACAAATTTTTTCATTTGAATTTTTTATGATACAGCAGATTAAAATACATACAACCCCAAATTTTCACCCCTCTACGATCAACCCCTGTTTCTTACCTAACCTAAACTCTTCATTTTGACCAACATCTATTTTTCATCTTTGGCCAACATCTATTTTTATCTCCCTTAAGGGTTGTCCACCCTTAAATTTTTTTTTGTCAAAATTTTTTTTTACATACAACCCTTAATTTTGACCCTTCTACGATCAACTCCTATTTTTCATTTGTTAATTAATGGTTTTTGACCCCTATTTTCATTTTTTCCATTATATCCACAGACCCGCAATTAGGGTTGCAAGATGGTAATTATAATTGACAACTGATCAACTATCAATTGTTCAGTTATCCACGCCAGATGTCATCACTCATCCAGCAAACATCACGAAGTAGGAATGATGACGAAGCCAATGGTGTGAGCACTAATTAGATTCTGATTAGCCAAAATTGAGAATATCAGAAAAATTTAGTTCTTTCCACTTCAGGTAGCGCTATTCACATATTACTGATTTTTATTTGATATTCAAATATTTTTTTTATTCTGGTCAACGAGCTGTGTTAAGGTGGGCGTTCAATGAAGTGTATTTTTATTTCAAGTTGTGTTTGAATTGGAATTATTAATGAAATAATTTAAATTGATTTCATTTCGAAAGTTCATTTTAAAAAAAATAGAAGAAAATGAGCCAACTTCCGATTAAAAGTGAATCTACTGATAATTACGTTCACAGAAACAACTAGAAATACGGAATTGGCATATAATGGCCAAATTCAAATATATGGCGCGAAAATGTTCCTGCTTTACCCACAAATTCACTAATTTCATAGTTCAGCGATTTTCGGATAGAGAGCGCCATTGTACATTTCATTCATAAGGAAAGAGATATTCATTGAACTTGATAGTGATAATGTAAGTTCTATGGAGATACTAGCTGGCCCGGCGAACTCCGTTTCGCCTTAGAGGCAATAAATAAGCAGTTTTTGTTATACCACATTTCACACGTTCCCATTAGGTTAGGTTAGGTGCATAAAAGGAAAACAATTTTTCTACCCGTTTAGGTATTAACTTCATTTATTTATTGACTCTAAAGCGGTCCCTAAACGCGCAATAGGTATTGTGCAAACCGGGTTGCACAATATATTGATGGCAGCCCAGACGCTCAATGTCATGGCACAATTTTATCGTTTGTTCAAAAAGTTTACCGTGTGAAGGCGACATTGAATGTTGCAATATATTGCGCAAACAGAGCCCATCAGGATTCCATCAGGTCAATATGTCGACATCTAAGTGACAGTGAATTCTGCATTTTTTACAGTCGAAAAACGGAATGATCGATTCATACGTGTGTGAAATTTAGATTCTCCAGGCGAAGTAGAAGTATTTTTAAAAAATTCGCGAAAATGGCGAAAAAATCCGACAAAAAGGGCCATTTTAAACTCGATAAACCTTTTTTCACAGATATCCTGGCTGTGATAAATATACGGATCGAAGGAGAAAAAGTCAATGCAAAATAGATTGGTATTCATATTTCCCATAATTTTCCCATTTCTTCAGGAAAATTGATCAAACTTTTTCCCTAAGTAGGCTCCCATTACCCTGAGCTGCCCTAGTTCCAGTATACAGGGTGTTTGGTAATTCGACGTGAACCTTGAAAAGGGATATACTAGACGTCATTTGCAGTGAATTGCGTCGAGTGAAGCATGGTCCGAAAATCTATGGTTACGAAGATATCGCGATTTTTCAACTTTTTTGAAATTTTCTGCTTCGTTATCGAAAATAATTAATTTTGTGAAAACTACTCGACTCCAAATATTCAATGAATATTTTTTTTCAAAGCTGAGGAGATGGTCCTTATTTCTTGCTAAAAAGTATTCACTAAAAATTCAGATAACCCGAGATATACAGGGTCATAAATGGCTGCACCTGTTTTCCCCATGCAATCTTGATAAAACAATTGAGAATTACTCGAAAAAAGTATTATGAACTTGGTGTACAAATTGAAGGAAAAACTTCCCTGTTTCATCAGCTTTCCAAAAAGGTACATATGTCAATAATTCCTTCATGCAATCTAAAAATATGGCCGGAAAACCAAGCAGACAACAGACTTTTTCGAGTCATTCAGATATCCTATTATTCTTTATTTCACTCGGCTTGATTCGTAAGCCGTAAGCGGGCTATGGTTCGATCACTAAATGACTCGAAAAAGTCTGTTGTCTGATTGGTTTTCCGGCCATATTTTTTGATTGCATCAAGGAATTATGGACATATGTGCGTTTTTGGAAAGCTGATGAAACAGGGAAGTTTTTCCTTCAATTTGTACACCAAGTTCATAATACTTTTTTCGAGTAATTCTCAATTGTTTTATCAAGATTGTATGGGGAAAACAGGTGCAGCCATTTATGACCCTGTATATCTCGGGTTATCTGAATTTTTAGTGAATACTTTTTAGCAAGAAACAAGGACCATCTCCTCAGCTTTGAAAAAAATATTCATTGAATATTTGGAGTCGAGTAGTTTTCACAAAATTAATTATTTTCGATAACGAAGCAGAAAATTTCAAAAAAGTTGAAAAATCGCGATATCTTCGTAACCATAGATTTTCGGACCATGCTTCACTCGACGCAATTCACTGCAAATGACGTCTAGTATATCCCTTTCCAAGGTTCACGTCGAATTACCAAACACCCTGTAGATTACGGCCGGAGGAATATTGAGCAATGTTGCCCTCAGGGCTCAGAGGGCTCAATCTTTTCCAGTTTGCGCAATATATGATATATTGTTGTGATATATTGTTTATCCTGATTACTCCTAAGTCTCCTGAGGAGAACCCTCTTAAACTACAAGCTTCGAAGCTTGTAACTTGTGCCGAGTTTGGAGTAAGCAGTTGTGTTGGCTTTGTTACTGTGCCCTTACGCCACCTTAGGCACAGCACTGTTAATTTTTGACCCAACAGTGAAATGGTGGCCCCCACCGAGACTAGAAAATTTCGTTCCTAGCTCGGGTTTGAACTCGGACTTGCCGGGTCCTAACCACTGGACCACTGGACGAGTCTTCGTCAATCACGCAATAAATTGCACAATCTTTCAATCTCACCCTCACACGATCAATTTATATTGTACAAACCAGAATATTGCACAATTGAGCGTTTAGGGACCGCTTAAGGCGGAACGGAGTTCGCCGGGTCAGCTAGTATTCATATAAGATTATTGATTTGATTGTTTGAATATAAAAATAGGTTGATGTAGCTTGATTAATCACAAACTGAATGAAAAACCTTTCTTTTACAAGATATTCTCGGTATCTCGAGGAAATATGAACAAGTTATTTGTGTTTACAAAATAATCCTCAGGAAAATCGAAGAAGGAACTCATTTTGATGGGAGAAATATACCGATAAAACCGCAGTGTTTTTGTTAAAAAATATCGTGTTTGTAATATTTTTACTGAAATAATGTTATTACTTGGGTATTCCCTGAATGTAGTAACTCAGTTTCTATCGAGAAATATGTACTTTAAGGTCCTTGTAGAGAATCGTATCAGGCACGTATTTGGCCCAATTTTTTTTTCAAATGGCTATATATTTTCAACAGGACCGAATTTCGGAAAAATGGAAAATCTAAAATAGTTTTGTTTTGACCTCGAGAATCTACAGTTAAAATATATGTAGCCCGCACCCGTCATAGAAGGGTAGCTAACTTCCCCACTTGATATCCATACTGTGAAATTGAAGGAATTTCATATCTTATTTCGCTAGTCGCTACCACTATGGATTTATCGTTGACAGAAAATTATTATTTCGAAAAAATTAAAAAATTTCATTTTTTCATGTCTACATTTCTAAGCGAATATTAAAACAAATCGTTTGTTTCACAGACAAATAATCTATTCAGGAACCAACTTGATTCAGATCGCCAGAACCATTTCAAAGCGATTTATCAAAAATCCAATACATATTTCAATTTTCAATAACTGATCCGATATCATGGACGGTTCAGATCTCAGACGCTTTAGTTCCTGATTATTTCAAAATTACGGATTCGAGATGAAATTTTGCATTTAGGTGGAAATGACTATTGACTCTTTAACCAGAAACATATAAAATTCAAGCGAATTATCGGAAAAAAAAAGAATTAAATTGATTTCTTGTACTGGTAAATGTGAACCTACCGTTTCCATTCAAATTGCATAAGACCAACACGTTTTTTCTCAGAGGGGTTGCGTATCCATTATTGTTTTGCATTGTTGAAGATGTCCTTCTCTGACTAACGCGACTCTACTCAAAACATCAATTCTCTGAGTCTCTGACAAATCGCTTGATTTGATAATCATCGAATTTGGAACACTGCGAATTGATATTGGTTTCTGAAGCAATGAATTTTTTAATTTTTAGACGAGTTTTCCGAATACGAAAACCAAGTAACCATGGCTATCATGTATAACTGTCTGATACCATTGGACTCGAGCTCAAATCAACAGTTCAGTCCCGTTCCATTTTTTATACTACGTAAGTGTGAGAGAGCTGAGAACCCTTGTCGAATCATTATAGACCATACAAGAAGGGTTTACAAGAGCTGGAACAGTTATTTAGAGGACAACAAATTCTGCAAGTGCCTTATGGTGGTTCCGGAAGATGGCCGATATAAAGAAGACGAAAACGGAAATATTAAACTACAAAAATTGAACTCCCCAGCTTGTGGTATTGGGAAACAAATTTTAAAAGCCACAGATATAACTACCACAGTCTTGGGAATAGGTTCTACAGGGATGATGGTATTGTCAGCTGTACCTGCCATAACTATTGCTCCAGCGGCTCTTTTGGGGGCTGCTGCAGTAGGTGCTGGTGTAGGAGTTTACTCCATTGGGAGGAGTGTAGCTTCTCTTATTGATCGAGGTTCGCATAAAGAGGTACTGTTCACTAAATTATTTTGTATTCATTATCAACATTCAATAGATACCCATTTATCTTCCGTTTTTACCGATTATGATGTAAACTTGTTCTTCGGATGTGATCGAATTTCTATATTTATGATATTCTTTGATTGATATTTTTGAGCGCTCGTTCCACTTAAACGCTGGGTATATATTTATTTATTCACTTTTAATTCCATAAGAATTACAAAAACTTCAGTGAATGCAAATAGCACACAAAAACAAGAAAACATATTTCTTAACCTAAAAAAATAAATCCTTCAGGATTTTCACACTTGTTCAAAATTCATCAACGCTTTCATTTCCCATAAAAAATTCACACCCAGCCCGGGCCCTCCAGAAATTGGGGCACTCCTATTTTTGTTGTTGAAATTTTTACCTCTGAAATTCGGGCGCAAGAACATTCATATGTGAAACAATATAATTCTGAACAAGTACAAAACAGATGCATGACGGTTAGGAAACGTCACGGTACAGCTTCATTCGCATTTGGTTTTCAAGCGTGGCGGATCGGCGGATGCAATGGCTCCAATCAAACGACCCCATTTACAGAATAGACTAAAAGATTAGATTACCTCAGTGCAGTAAAAGGTGCACGTCAAATTGCAGAGCAGCATCGTTTCAGAAAAAATTACTGCTGTAGTTTAAGAGATGCAATAGGGGTGCCAACCCAAAAATTTCGTTTTTTTTTCTACCAATGGAGAAGGGAAATTTCAGAACAAATTTGTAATGATATGCTTCACATTCTTCATAAATATCCGTAAACTTCGACTCGGCTTTGCGAACCAGGTAATTTGAGCAAAATATCGATATTTGTAAAGGTAATCGCTGATTGGCTGAAAGTTGTGTTGGATCTCCTGGTTCACGTCAGTAGACCAGTCCAACGATCTGTCACGATCAGCTGTTAAAATGGCTGCTAGGACAAACAAATAACAAAAATTTCTGATCAGTACTTCTGTTACTCTGTTATTACTATCATTTTCTCTGAAGTTGAGTGTTGTGATACAAAGTTTTGAGTGAATAAACATTGTGTGATATCTAATAGTGCCCACTCACCGGGACACTTCTCGGGACACTTGGTGTCCCGCATCTGCAATAAATGATGGCCAATAAAATGAGCCGCTTGGGTTTTGACAAGAGGTAGACGGATTATGTTGCTAGAATTTGCCAGCGTTGCCACTCCTACGGAATTCAGAACGCAGTACCTACGAAAGGTACGATTTTGTTCGGTATTGAAAGGAAGTACATATTATGAAATCAATTTATGATGGTATTTCCCTGAATATTGCTTCCAAGTATTAGAAACGAAGATATTCATTTATATTTTGCGTTATTCCAAAGCGGGTAGTTGCATTTTTTTGGTGTTTCGCTGAGTGGACTATGCCATAAAAACCAGATCAATTATGTTCTTGTTTCATCAGTCCAGTGTAGGGGTCCATTTTTATCGAATTTAATATATGTTTTTCTGTCCCTTCTTATTATGAGAATGAAGTTGAATTTTGTAAAACATAGTTTTTCGATTTGTTGTCAGTTTTATTTTTTTAATGAAATAAGAAATTGGATATCTGGTTCTTTCTTTCGATCCTTTACAAGTATGTATTACTTCGCTTTACTCGGAAATCAATACAACGAACATTTGTTGTTTAGCTAGACTTATTCGAACCTATAAAAATAGATGAAGCAATTTAATTTTTTTATTAAAATAAAAAATTGTACATCTAATGCCACCATTACCAATTTTGCAAAACTGATAAGAATTCAACTACCTGGTGCAATAATATTCAACAAAATCGGAGATGCCGTTGAAACTTTCTAAATTCCCTAATTCTTCGGAAATTTTCGTAGAAGTGACTGACACAACTGCAAAAATTCCGCTGTTCTTCATGGGAACTTATAGCATCTGGAATGACACGCGCCAGATTTTATGGCCCTTCATTATCTTTGCCGCTGGTGTCCCGTTTCGGTGTCCTGGTGAGTGGATACCATAAGGACTATCCTAATTGAGTAATTATTTCGTAAAATTGCAAACTGAAGTTGTAGCTTTAGCACAGAGATATCGCCAAAAATGTCTACGTATACAGAAAGTGAACGTGAATTTTTTATGCAATTTGTGATTATAGGAAAATGCAATTCAAAATTACCGAATGTAAACTGATTTATTGTTTATGATATGATATATACACATAAAAAAGTTTGGGTATGTACATACATAGGGCGCGTTTATCCGCTACCGCGCGCGTTGTGTCAAATTAGTTAGTTATTTGACACAACGAATCGAACAAATCATATGGTTTTGACGTTTGAAGGAGCATGTAGCGGTAGCTGCTTAGTCGGATGAGGACATTTTAAATTAGAATACAAAACTCACAAATATCAGGTACCTCTAACTGTAATAAAATGTTTTTAACATACAATAGTATTTTTCAATTTCTTCTCAGTTTAATCAGGTCTTTAAATAGCTGATAACTATCTCCTAAACAGGCAGTCCATTTAGTTGTATTTTATGGGTGAAATTGAAGTAGCAGGAATTCTATAGAATCTCACAATGCCAAGAGGCCTTCTTCCCCAATTGACCACACAACAGAGTAATAGCATACCTTTATAAGACAAAAATAAAGCAATTGCGTGAAAAAACACAGAGTAAACAATTGGTTTGTTCACTGTTTGTCGTGACAGATCGTTGATCCATTGACATTGTTGACGTGAACCAGGAGATCCAACACAACTTTCAGCCAATCAGCGATGATCTCTATCTCTACAAATATCGATATTTTGCTCTAATTACCTGGTTTGCAAAGCAGAGTCGAAGTTTACGGATATTTATGAATAATGTGTGGCTTGGCAACTTGGACCGAAGTCCCCCATTGAGCAACAGGATAGTATACGAGGGTTGCCTTTCATATTTCGCGATTGGACAACTCTAGTGTTGCAATCTGGCAACTGACAGCTCTATCGTAAAGTTTGACATTTTTGAGGTCTTGCGTACTCAGAAAGTTTCGTCATACGAGCATTATTTGTGTTGTTTACACTAACTTAAAGAATCATCTCGGTCAAGAAATGGATTTGAATCGTGAACATTTTCGTGCGATTATTTCGACGTGGATTAACTCAGCAACAGTGCATCGATGCCGTCCAAAATCAGTTGTTGTTCCGGAAACTATTGATGCTCTGCGCGAACTGATATTGCAGGATCGTCATGTGACCTATCGTGAGATTGAGGCAACCTTAGGCATTAGTGGGAGGAGCATACATTCAATATTTCATGAACATTTGACTGTCAAAAAAATTTGTTCGCGTTGGATCCCCCACAATTTGCCAATCGTTCAAAAAAGGCTCGTATTGATTGGCCGAAAGAAATGCTGTGCTTCGAAACACGTCTATAACATCGTGACAGGAGACGAATCGTGGATTTAGGCGTATGAGCCCGAAAGTAAACAGCAGTGTGTGGGTGTTTCAAAATGAGCCAAACCCAACAAAAGTTGTTCGCGCACGAAGCACTTCCAAGCAAATAGTTGCCTGTTTTTTCGGAAGACCTGGACATGTCGCAACCATGCCACTAGAACAACGCAAAACTGTCGATTCTTATTTATGAGTGGTACACAACCATTTGTTTGCCAGTTGTCTTCCAAGAAATCAGAAAAACCAACCGCCGAAGATGGATCACTCTTCACCACGACAGTGCTAGCTCTCCCACATGGGCTCAAACAATTGCATTTTTGAGCACTCAAAACATCGTTTTGATGAGTGATCCGCCGTATAGTCCTGACTCAGCACCGAATGACTTCTCTTAATTCCCGTACGTGAAAAATAAACTGAGGGGTCAACTTTTTTCGACGCCTGAAGAAACGGTTGATGCGTACGGAAAGCATGTTTTGGAGATATCTCAATCAGAGTGGCAAAAGTGCTTCGAAAATTATTTCAAACGCATGGAGAAGTGTATAGATTATCATGGCCCATGGGGAATATTATGAAAAACAATAAAACGATTTTCGAAATATAAAAGGCAACCCTAGTACTGCTGATGAGTCGGAAAATTTTTGGAGAACTCTACCTGATAACAAGTGGGTCAATTAGTATGAAAAATCGGTACCAGGTCGAAAAATAATGAAAGACCGGTTTATTTCATAAACATAATTTTTTTAGTTTTGACTAATGAACTTTATTTTTATCATTTATAAGTTGAATTTCTTTATATATTCAATTCACTCCAATAATCCGGGCATGTCCGGGAACTATATCTGCCCGGACTACCTAAGTTATACTTATACTCCATTCTCTTTTATGAAGTATCCCGGTTGGCCATGGTTTAGGTTTATCAAGTTCTTTTCCTTGAAACCGACGCAGGTTGGCAATCGTGAGAGTCAAATAATTCTGAGCGACGTTGCCAAGGCTTTCTACTTTGTAAATGGAGTTGGTTCTTTTAAGGTTCAACTGTGCCACAGGATTCGTAGTACTACTACATTTTCATATTGTAGTATTTCAAGATGTGCAAAGAGTTATTTAATTGTCGTCTGTATTCTTAATTCTTGAAAATTTTGAAAAGTGGGGAATTCCATAGGTCCTTTCGGGTTATTCGAGTACTTTTATTCTTTTTTCGACTATCACTATCACAAAGTAACGGACTATTCTGTCCACTATGTAGCATAACTGAATTTTCTATCCATGTTTATATTCGTGAAATATTTCCAGTATTAACAGAGAAAAAAGTTTCTCCAACATTCGTCAGGTCTTTGGAATTATTAAATTCACATAATATTTTCTCATTATTTTCCCAACGAAAATAAACATTTTGATAAATACGTAATTCCCATGTAGAAAGGGCAACCTTGCGTTTGAATCGGACAGAAGAATGACTATAACCTATCATTTTCAAAATAAACGCGGTGAAATGTGTCAGAATTTCATGGCTAACCGGGATACTTCATGAAAGTGAATGGAGTGATATATGATATGTATCTATTGTAATCCACCGAAAAATCAACTTCCCTAATTTCTGGAATATGGCCGTTTCGCTGCGGGCAATTTCTATTGCGAAATTCTCCTGTGCCTCTTGCGAAATAATAGAATAGAAGTTTTATATTTTGATTGGGCATAGAAGAAATTCCTCACCGAAATGGAGAATGTGAGCTACATGTCCAGATCGCGTTATTAAAACAATACAAAATTCAAGCGATTCATGAAACTATTCAATATTTCTGTAATATCAGATTCGGGATCATGAACAATTTTTCTGATACCTGTTGTCAATTTTTTTTTGGATGCGAATCTACCCCTAAGGTGGATCTACTTACATGGTTGATGAACAAGCGCTCAAAAGCTCCTGACTTTCTGTCAGTACATTTTTTTTCAATAAAATTCAGTCATCATCATCATCATCATCATAAGCTTATGCTGTCCACTGCTGGACATAAGCCTCTCCCATATTTTGCCAAACTTTTCGGTCCTGTGCAACCTGTATCCAATTTCCAGCGAGTCTCTTCAAATCGTCACTCCATCTTGTTGGCGGGCGTCCCACACTTCTGTATGCGTCTGCTCTCGGCCTCCACTGTATAATCCTCTTCGTCCATCGACCATCAGTCATCCTAGCCACATGGCCAGCCCACTTCCATTTCTGGTGAAGAATTTTCTCGACGGCATCCTGTATTCCTGTTTTGCGTCTTATTGTTCTATTTGGAACTCTGTCGCGGAGCGTTATTCCTAGCATTGACCTCTCCATTTTGCGTTGCATGATTTGTATTCTTTTTATGCTGTTCTTGGTTAGTGTTAGTGTCTCTGAGCCGTATGTCAACACAGGGAGAATGCATTGGTCGAATACTCTCCTTTTTAAACACATTGGAAGGCTAGTTCGGAATACTGTTTTCATCTTTCCAAAAGCTGACCACGTTAGACCAATTCTACGACTGAGTTCATGTGTTTGATTGTCTCTCCCAATACGGATCTCATGCCCCAAGTACTTGTATGTGCCGACCTGTTCTATGTTATTGTTGTTAATTTTGATGGAATCGCTCAAAACAAGGTTTGTCATATATTGAGTTTTCGCAGTATTTATTTCTAAACCCACTCTTGATGCTTCGTCACATAAACTTTGTATCATTGTTTGTGCTTCTGGCATACTGTTAGTTATCAGCACGATGTCATTGGCAAAGCAAAGGTGGTTTAGTTTTTCTCCATCGATATTGATTCCCATGTTGTCCCAATCTATTTTATCTAACATGCTCTGCAGCAAAGTGACGAACAGCTTAGGAGAGAGTGCATCTCCCTGTCTCAATCCTCTCTCAACTTTAAACTTTTTTGTTGACTGGTCGTTAGATATTTTCACGCTTGCTGTTGCCGTCTTGTATATATATCTAATTGCAGCGGAGTATCGATGGTCTATGCGGCATTCGGCAAGCGCTTCTAATAGTTTCTGCTGGTTTATTGTGTCGAATGCCTTTTTAAAATCTACGAATACCAAGATAAGTGGTTTATTATACTCTACGCTCTTTTCTATCACAGCTTTCATTGTCAGGAGGTGGTCGTTTGTTCCATATTTGGTTCTAAAACCCGCCTGTTCCTTATGGAGAAAAAACTCTAGTTTGTTTGTTAAACGTGTTGTTATGATCTTCGTGTATAGCTTGTAGATGTGGCTCAGTAGGCTAATTGGTCTGTAATTTTCAAGATTTGTATTATCTCCTTTTTTATGTAGGATGACAATTTGTGCGTTTTCCCACTGAGATGGTGTTATCCCTTCAAGGAGACATTTATTGAAAAGGATCTTCAAAGCTTCAATAACGTTTTGTCCACCTTTTTTGATGCTTTCTATAACTATACCGTCCTCGCCTGGCGCTTTGTTATTTTTCATACTTTTAAGAGCTAGCCTAATTTCTGCTCCGTTTATCTCAGGAATGTCCTCCGATCCTTGGTTTATCACTATTGGGATGTTGGCATTGGACTCTTCGTTGGATGTTGAGTAAAGTTTCTTGTAGAAACTTTCTATTGCTGTTATAATGTCTATTTTGTTCGTTACTATGTCGCCATCTTCGTTTTTGATCTTATGTATGTCTTTCTTCCCTATCATTTCCCTCCTTCTTAGAACTCTTAGGCTTTGATTCTTTTCTATTATGGTTTTGATTTCCTCTGTGTTCTTTTCTCTTCTATATTTCCTCACTTCTTTGGTTATTTCTCTATTGATTTTTCTGTACGCTGCAGTGGTTTTATCAGTCATTTCTCTTCTTTCTTTCATCAATAACTTTGCTTTCAAATTCAGTTTTTGTTCTCTGTTTTGACCCTGACAACACTTATTAATTGCAACATCTATACTCTTGGCAATATTTTCATATATTGTGTCTACTGTCATATTTTCGTTGAATTTTAGTGAGCTGTTCAACTGTTCTTCGTAGTCATATATGTTCTCCGGGGTGTTCCATTTCTTGTTATTCCCATTCAAGATCATGTTTGTTCTTTCCTTTCTTACATTTATTTTCAGTTTTGCTCTTACTATTCTATGGTCGCTGCCTGTTGAAAATCTATTTAGAACATTAACATCGCTCACTAAATTCTAAATTCAGTCAGCTACAAGTAAAACCTCAGAACCCTCCATTCTTCCCGAATGCTACAGAAGGACGGTAATGTTTTCACAATGTATGCCTGTTTCTTTGGGGCGTTCTGTAGTCCGAATGATATGACGAATTCTAGCATATGAAGGGTTATTAGGTTCGCCTGAATTATGGGACTGATGTTAACTCTGTTTTATATGTAGTGGCTGTAATTAGTGCAGAAATATAATATGGTGAAATACTTATTTTCAGAGCTTGAACCTTAAGGAAGCAGAATCTAGAGCAGCATATCTCAATATTGCAGCAGGCGTGGCAGGATTTGCAGGAGCTGGCGCGAATGCTGCCGTATCTCAACTTGCGGCAAATGGAGTAACAGTAGGAACGGTAAGTCTCTAACAAATATTTTAGACGTCTATTAATTCATAACCGTCCAATTATTTAATTATGCGTGATCAAGGGCGGATATAGCTCTTTTTCATGGGAGGGGTAATAACGATTGAAAGCCATAATCAGGTACACAATGTATGAAATATTTTTTGTGCACCACCTTTTCCCAGGCTTTCGATACTCAATTTACTTACCCTCAGTGGAAAATAATGATTGCATTCTACGATGCTCCTGGCTCTAAATTCAGTACTTTCTAGGTTATTTCAAATTAGACCTGTCACTTGTGAATTATTAATGGGATGATTTATCTTCTATGGTCACATAATATTCTCAAAAGATTAGATGAATTTGACTCTACGTACAACATAAATCCAGAAAATCTCAAATAACTCAGGAACTACTGAATTTAGAAGCAAGAGAATCTTCGAGTGATATCATTATTTTCCTTCGCAGATTCCAACGCAATTATAAAAAATAATTTGAAAAACAGAAGTTATGACCAATTTTCGATCACAGTCTTCGACACAAAATATAAAACACCCTGTGATGATATTTATGGAATTCAAAAGATGCATGACCTTCCCACATTATTTTACTTTGACGTTATGAGAACGGTTTATACTCGGGATGTTCAGAATGAGAAAAATAAACATAATACTGACTATGAATATTTGACTTTTTTCCCGGTTTTTTTCGATACTGTGAAACTTATTTGAATAAATGCAATGGTTTTGATAGGAATTCATTCAGCATTGAATACTCAAACCTATCAGAAACAACAGAAAAATATATTTTGGCAGAATTGCCATATGTGGATAATTTCGCGTATTTTGAAAAAAAAAATTCTCGTATCACCAACAAAGTTGCTGGATTTACTAATTCGAGATCGTAGTTTGATAATATGCAATCAGATATTTATATATTATACATATAGTTTTCGAGTAATGACCATCAAAAAAGGACTATATTTTCGGAAATGTTCCACAAAAAGTTGAAAATTTCCTAAAGTCTCAAACCTAGGGATGTTGACTATTTTTTGGAAATGATTTTAATTTGTAGATAATCCCTATACAAACACGAAGAAAATATTTTCGTGGAAAAAATATAGCGAATACCAATAAAAATTGCGTGAATAAAAATACATTTCAAAATTCCCGCTGAAACGCTTCTTACTGTTAAGTGATTATGATTACGTCACTATACGGTAAACAGACTTCGCCTTCTGTCAAAGCGACCTGATCTTGTGTGACTTCTTGCGAACAAATCATTTTCATAATAACAAATAATCGTAAAATAGTTCGCTGGTGATACGTTTTACTCTCTTCTGTTCTTCGTAAGTTCGTACTCGTGATGACGCATAGGATACAGTTAAGTTATAGGTTAGCTTGTGTACCGAACAGTGACGTCACGTATTCTGTTGGTGTTTGCAGTCACGTGATAATCGGTAATAGATAACACAATTTAAATCAATTTTATTTAATTGAATTACAGTAATTAGATCACTAAAATATTTTTTTAGTATTTCAAAAACTACCTTCAATGTGGAAAACCTCATTTTATATGAATTTGTAACATTTGTCAACATCCCTCTTACAGATTCGTAATCTACGACCTCGAATTAGTGAATACAGTACCTCTGGTGGCTAACTGAGAGGATGATATTTCGGCAAAATCTCCATATGTCGGAAAATTTCGCGTTTTTTGAAAAAAATTCTCGGATCATCACCAAAGTTGCTGGATTTTCTAATTCGAGGGCGTAGATTAAGAATATGAAATCATTACCTTTCCCATGATCGTTATTACCCCTCCCATGAAAAAGAGCTACATCCGCCCTTGGGCCGACCACTCACGTACAGTTTAGACTGACAGTTTTAACTGTACAGTTGAACTGAGACTGAAATACCCACTCACGTACAATTTAGACTGTCAGTCTGTACAGTTTTAACTGTACAGTTAGAACTGACGGTGAACTGTACGTGAGTGGCCGGCCTTGAAGGGGTTCCTAAATAAATGTATCAACAGTCCTGTAGATGTCTCATGAAAAATATTTTTTTTTCTCTTCCATTATCAAAAATTTATATTACTTTAAGTATCTCAGGAACCGTTTGAATTACAGAATTGAGATTTTATACCATTGTCACTAATAATAGCTACTTTAATTACTCTATTCTAAAGTGAACCGTTTTCGAGAAAACTGACATTTTATGATCGAAAGCAGTTTGCCAACTGATTGTAAATTTCTTGTAATTGGAAAAATGAGTAGTGATGATGTAAGTACAAAAACTCAATGTTCTAATTCAAACGGTTCCTAAGACATTAGCAGAAAACTGAATAAAATATAAATTTTTGATACCCTGTATCTGTGGAGTGAAAAAAACTGTTATTTTCTCATGAGAAATCTACGGTTGACCGTTGATTCACTTATTTAGGAACATCCTGGTATATCTAAAGTTAACAATATTGATAATGAGCATTTTATAATGTCGTAGAAGATGTCGTCCACAACTTTTTTCGATCACACCTAACAATTTGATGTGATATTTTTCAATCACTTTAAATCCGTTTTCGCTTTGCATAACGTTGTTGATCTCTAATCATATTTTAGTTCGGAACTGAAAATACTCGGAATATACATTTTTGAAATAAGTAAAAATGTTGTAGCAGGGTACGGGAATTTCCGACTATCTATTTCATTTGAGAAATCATAAATCCTCCTCATTTCTTGGAAATAGCTGGTTGAAAAAATTCGATCAAAATCATATTATATTCGAATTATGTACTCCTGAAAAATGAGGCTATATACATGCTTCATTAAATAGTAATCACCCAATTTATTGCCTTGCACGTTCAACCATTAATTTACTCATTTCGGCCTAGGCCAAAATAAATTGCCCTAGGCCAATCTTGTATATCTTGACAGTCGTAGGATATACCGGTTGACTATAGGTTTTGCCGGTAACATATAAAGGATGTTCCAATAAGAGCGCAAGATTTGAATTGCGCGCAATGTTTGACAGTCATAATGTCACATGATTATGACGTGGCAGTTAATAGATGGCAGCAAAGAGTCTTTGGATGGGAGTTAGTGAACATAGTAAACATTAGTAGAGCATTATACGGTACGGTCTAACAACGCGGTAAAGAATGACTGAACCAATGCTCTCTCTAGTCTCTACCCAGACTCAGACATATATAACCACGACTCAGCACACAAAGGTGTTCAGACGTAGTAACTATTGTATTATGGATACGCTCCTATTATCGGGGCATTGTTTACCGCGTTACAGTCCCAACCACGTTGAAAATTTTCTTTCATTCGCAATTTTGCAATCCGCGTTCATAAAAATAACAGTAACAGTGCGTTTTATTTTTGTATGCTAGAGTTTAATAATGCGTTCAAAATGTTCTGATAGTTCTGTTGCAGCTGCGGAATCTTCTTCGCCCAAATTTGTTCCATTGGAATTATCGACTGTGTTTATTGCTTCTATAGCAAAATTATCCTGTTAGATAAAAACATTGCTTTGTCGCTCTTTACCAGTTGGCAAGTTATTTTCTATACCTACATTTGTTGATATGTCGTCATAAAATTCTCAGGATATGTTTTCCTCTAGAGCTAATTTCGCAAATTCTTTTCTTTCATCAGTGTTTATTTGCCTGCAGGTCTTAAAAGTGATTCCAAACTCATTTTGTATGGCCCAAAGGTGCTTACAATACCTTCCACCCTGACCAAAAACACAGTCATAAAATGCAATATCTACATATGCAGTATGAAACATATTATGATCATGGATCTCCGTAGAAACTAAAAAAGTATTATCGTCGAATCTTTGAACAGAGACATTAGAAGAATGTGACAATTTTCTGAACAGTATTTCATTCTTGAGTTCCGGAAATTGGCAAATGACAGCAAGTTTCTTTATCTTAGTAGCAAGTGTCGTCTTTTATAGGACTCGAAAACATTGGCAACGACATCCACCAAGGCACAAGCAATGTTGAGTTGGAACGCGGTGAGAATAGGCGCGTATCTATAATACAATAGTTACTATACTCCATTCACTTTTATAAAGTATCTTGGTGGGCCATGGTTTAGGTTTATCCAGTTCTTTTACTTAAAACGGACGCAGGTTGGCAATCGTGAAAATCAAGCGACATTGCCAAGTCTACTTTCTATTTACTCTTTTTCAACTTTGTGAATGGAGTTAGTTCTTTTAAGGTTTATCCTGTGACACAAGATTCGTAGTACCACTACATTTTCATACTGTAGTATTTCAAGTTGCGCAAAGAGGTATTTAATTGTCGTCTGTAGGCTTATTTCTTGAGAATTTTGAAAAGTGTGGATTTCCATACGTCCGTCTGTTCTGTTCTTCTAAAAGTTTTTCTGTCGGGTTGATAAACTATCACAAAGTAACGGACTATTCTGTCCATTATTTTTCAGTAAAATTTCAACACTCGGTTCTTGATTTCCGTACAAGAAAATAGCATAACTGAATCTTCCAATCATGTTTATACTCGTACGCGTGAAATTTTTCCAGTATTAACAGAGAAAAAAAGTTTTTCAATATTCGTCAGATCTTTGGAATTATTCAATTCACATAATATTTCCTCAAGTTCATTGTTTTCCCAAAGTAAATAAACATTTTGTTAAATACGTAATTTCTACGATTTATATGTAGAAACGGCAACGTTGCGTTCATATCTGACAGAAGAATGACTATAACCTAACATTTTCAAAATATACGCGGTGAAATGTGTCAGAATTCCAGGGCCTCCCGGGCTACTTTATAAAAGTGAATGGAGTATACGTCTGAACACCATTCTGCGCTGAGTCCTGGTAAGATATGTCACGGTAGAGAGAGCATTGGCTCAGTCATTCTTTACCGCGTTGTACCACCATGTATGCGTTGCAGCGTAGTAAACAATGCCAATACGCCAGCCGAACGGTTCCACATCTTGAACGAGTTTGCTCCTGGTCGTGTCATTTCCCGATTTGGTTATCAGAATTGGATTCCACTCTCTTGCGATTCAACGCCCTTTGAATTCTGGCTGTGGAGTTAACTGAAGTCACAAGTTTATGC
Organism: Adalia decempunctata; assembly: GCA_951802165.1. NCBI lineage: Eukaryota > Metazoa > Arthropoda > Insecta > Coleoptera > Coccinellidae > Adalia > Adalia decempunctata. The sequence goes on along the minus strand of OX637701.1, from coordinate 35,723,484 downwards.
CAATAAGGCTGCAACCATCTATAAGCACCGAAAGCGGAAATTAGACGCTGTATCAATGAAATACCGCCACATTTATTGCAATAACGTTATTGAAAATTTCGTTAGAAGTAGAGAGAATGATTAATCGGTATTCAGACGGATTTTCGAATTTCGGAAAAAGTTTTCACCTCGAACGGGAGTCGAACCACGTATCTTTGAATTAGAAGGTTACGCATATGACACAACTGCTACTCCATCTCCGAGCTCATACAAGTTACATGCTCCGAAAGTTGTAGTTTCTGAGGGATCTCCTCGGGAGACCTAGGACTGCTAATAGGAGCAGAGCTGTGACGAGCACTGAAGGATAGTGCTTTGAGCACTAAGCACTTGAACAAAAAGGCTCCCGAGTCTCGAGCACTATGCACTTATTTTCACAAAAGGCTCGCGAGTACTAAGCATTTTGTGAAGGTAATATTTCGAGCACTAAGCACTTTTTTGGGAACTGTTGGAAGTGTGGTTATTTTAATCCGAAAAGGAGTTGTAAGCTGGCATATGTGAGATTATTGACGGGTGAGAAGAGATTCAGGGGATGTCCCAAATTCGATGCTCACTATGAGCTATTTTCAAGGACCCCGGGGGGACCAATAGAATCGAATTGTTCGATTCGATTGAAAATGGTCAGATTCTTGTTTGATCAACTTTCAAGTTTCGACCAATAAAATACTTCCAGATGAAAACTTACTCACAATCATGTGAGGAAATGTTGATTTCACATTTTATTTTATGAAAAAATAAATTCGTAAGCTGATGGGTGATTATAATTGAGAATGAAAAATCTGAAGATGAATAACAAAATATAAGATGCATGAGAAAACCTAAGATGTAAGAAACACTTTTGTTCTAACATGAAGAAGGATTTACGAAGATATTAAAATGGAAATAGCTAATGATTGAAAAAATAAATGATAACTTTAATAAATAATAATAAATAATAAATTATATACTTAAGGATAGGCATTCTCACACGCCATTTTTGATCAATTTCATAATGATCATAGATGTGTTGCGACGTGTTACGACAGGATTTGCTCAGGGCTTAGTGCTTAGTAATCTGCAGAAGTGCTCGGGAGCACTTTTGGGATTACTAAGCACTAAGCCTTTTGTTGAAGCACTTCAATTACTAAGCACTGCTTTTGAAAAGTGCTCGGGAGCACAAAAGGTCTCCGAGTACTTTCACGAGCACAAAGCACAATGCTTCTGCACAGCTCTGGCTAGGAGTAATCATTATGATCAATTTCAATATGCCAGCAAAGCCAAGATATTCTGTTTCATACATAATTCCCAAATGTATATTTTCTAAATCAATGAATATTTCAATGCTTTGCTACAGAAAACCATGCTTTATTGAACACTGAATAAATAAAATACAGGAACTCTCTTCGAGAAAAGACATGGACTGCTGTACTAATTCTTATCACCCTGAGAATTAAAGAATAATTGGATGTATGGAATTGAAAATAAATACCACGAAGTAAACACTAGGAGAATTATACTTACGGTTGCTCTGCCTAAAAGAGATGTATCTGTCTGGTTTCGTGCAATGTTGTACCGGGTAAAAACGAAATCACTTTTAGTCCGACGAGTGTAACTATTTGTAAATGGCTGCGAACTAAGGCGTGTGTAAACGATTCGACTGGTGTCAGAGGTGTCATCGATCTGTGCAGGTGGAAATAATGTTTTTGGGATTCTAGGTGAACCACAGAAAAAATTGGTACAGTCATAGACCTGTTCGTCTTTGTTACGGCACCATTTCGCAGTAGAAAACTTTGTGGTATAAGAAGACGAAAAATATGATTTTTGAACATTCTCCACCGCGAAAATGCATGTATGCATTTTATGAAAAAAAGATTAGGAAGAATGAAATATTGAGAGAAAGGAGAAATGGTCGTGAAAATGAGAAAAAATCGACAACAAAAAAAGAGAAATGAAAAAGTAAAAAGTTAAAGAAAGTTCAGCTTCTAACGAAGCTTTCCGATCTGCGTATGGGCTTATTTCGAAAGGGATGGGGGAGGAGTAATATACAGGGTGGCCATTTGAAAACGAAACAGACGAGATTACAGACGAAATAATTCTTTTCGATAGAAATGCTCGGACAGGTCGATTTCTGTTTCGAAGGGGACAACTTAAGATGTAGGTTACGGACGCATAGCGCTTCAACCCTTGCTGCTACAACCCCCACCCCCAATTTTTGAATAGGGAAGATGGGGTGAGTGATACCTCAATTCAAAGGTATTTTTATACTGATTTCAGCACAGTAATTGTTTTTTCATTTTATGCATTAGTTCTCGAAATATTCATGCGTTAGTTAATTTTATCACTTAAATTAATTTTTTGCGAATAATTGACATTTCGTGCTTCCGAAACACCAAAATTTCCGTACTTGTATTTGAAATTGCAAAACATCTACCACTGGGCAAATGAAGTCATACCGTACGTGTTAATGCTACTAGGGTCAGATGTTCGACTAGCTGTTTTATTCACTGAAATCATTCTCCAACTGTACGGTATCAGAACGATCTGAAGTATTGATCTAAGAAATAAGACTTTTCAAAGTAAAGTAAATAATTTATCAAAAACTCACAGTCATGGTTGTTTTGAAGCTCAAAATGTCGATTTTTCACAAAAAAACACTACAAGTGCCATGGAAACACCACTTCATTTTCAAATACCATTGCAGTGGAGACAAGTGCGCGAAAATGAGGTGTTCATAAAAAGCGTGGTGAATGTATGATAATGGGGTTTTCTGTCTTGCTGGAATCTTTGTTGGTTGTTGGACATTAAAAAGTTTCTAATGCTGTGAAGTCTCTCAAGAAATGACAGCAGATCTGTATAGTCAGGAATTTCGATCGAATTCCTATCAAGTTCGATACTTGTGACAGCCGCGTGATCTATACGCTTAATTATCATCATCGATAGGACAAAATTCGTTCCACAAAGCTTGTGCGCGCTATCGTTCATTCAGATGTCTGCGTTTCAACTGATCGTATGCGAATATGCGATCTGATAGTTATCAGCACATAAACTAAGCGTTCTAACAAGATTCAACGGTGGTCCAGAAAGAGATGAAATGAGATAGTGAAATTTTTCCATAGCTGACAATGACTTATTGTTATGGACTCATGCGTCGATTTGTAATTACCATTGAAATGTGTTAGCTCAAGAGTTGGAAGCATGATATGTGAATGCTGATTTGTAATCGAATTGTCTGCAACTCCGGCTTTAGTTTCTGAATTTCTGTCTGACTCGGTTAGGAGCGCTGAAATAACCGCGTATTGATGTTTTAAGAAATCATTTCTGATACCCTCTCAGTCCTGATAACGCGCTTTGAAACATGAAAGAATAGATTTGTGCGTGATGGTTTTATCTGCGCGATCATGCAAATTTGAAATATCACGAACGCAAATCGATCGCAGAGTTGTATGTTTTTGCATTCCTGTCACAATAGAATATTCGTAATATGAATACAAAAAGCCAGAAATCTTTACCTAAATCAGGGTCTGAAGGGTTCAAAATTACCTGGACGATGCGACGAACAGTGCATTAAATCGTATATAAAGGAATTTCGTAACGAAAGGAGAGTAGGTACTTGGCGGATAAAGGACAGAATGATAGGACGAAAACCTATATTTCAGTTTGAATAAACAGTGTTAAAAATGAAAATTAATAATTTTGATTTCTTCATTTCGCAATATGACAATAAATTGATACCAATCCGGCATTCGAAGGACCAATAAATAAAATACAGGAGCTCTCTTGAAGAAAAGAAATGGACTGTTGTACCAATTCTTATCATCATGAGAATTAAAGAATAATTGAATGTATGGAATTGAAAATAAATACCATAAAGTAAACTCTGGGAGAATGGTACTTACGGTTGTTCTGACTAAAAGATATGTATGTGCTGGCTGTCTGGTCGTGCAATGTTGTACCAGGTAAAGTTGTAATCTTCACAAAACGAATTCACTTTTAGGGCCGACGAGGTTAACTATTTGTTAAGGGCTGCGATCTAAGCAGTGTATAAACGTTGCGACTTGTGGCAGAGGTGTCATCGAACTATACAGGTAGAAAAAATGTTTTTTGGATTCTAGGTGGACCACAGAAAAGGTGTTCTTCATTGTTACGACACCATTTTGCAGTAGAAAACTTTGTGGTATGAGAAGACAAAAATATGATTTTGAACACTGAAATCTTGCGATCTTATTGAAACACCCTTTACATATCTTATCATTGTTCATGAAATCCAATTGTATCAATAAAATCTTAACAGATGGTGTCCACTCTCAGAAATTTCGGATATGTTCATCGAGCATCACCTTTTGCGAAAGAAATAAATTCATTAACATCCTCCGACTGAAATGTAATAATATAATTGATATTTCATATACATTGTTTAAACATATCCAATTTCGCCTTTTTCAGTCTGCTAGAATTGCTGTTAATACTTTAGGAGTAGCAAATATAGGCATAAGTGGCCTTGCCGTATCTAACTCTACAGTGGAAGTTTTCTTGAGATGGTGGATAGATGACGAACCACCTTCTCCTCTTTCAGTTCTTCAATTAAGCACCTCTATTCTATTCTTCGGACATGCCATATATAGTTTCAAAACAGCGGGTACTATCATAGAAGAAGCCCAGACTACAACAGTGCAGAAATTCAAAGACAGTTTGGCGAGTAATAAGCAAAGGTAAATATGAAAATGAAGTAACGAAAACTGGAAAGATGGCAAGTTAAGGTCGCCGTTTAGAGCGAGTAGGAAAACTCATCCGATAGAGGCGCCACCGTGCATTTTATGGAATATCTCCATAGAACATAGAACTTACATTAACTCTATGATTTTTATGAATATATCGATCCTTATGAATGAAATGTACAATGGTGCTCTCTATCCGAAATTCGCTGAACTATGAAATTAGTGAATATGTGGGTAAAGCAGGAACTTTTTCCCGCCATATATTTGAATTTGGCCATTCTTTGCCAATTCCGTATTTCAAGTTGTTTTTCTGAACGAAATTTCATGAGTTGGCTCATTTTCCTCCAATTTTTAAAGAAAAAAAATGAACTTTCGAGATGCAATCGATTTAAATTATTTCATTAAGGACTCCAAAAAATTTCAGTTCACAAAGTGAAACCATTTTCAAATGCCACTTGAAATGAAAACATTACATTGACCGCCTACCTTAAGTTGGAATAAGAGGACGTCGTAGGGAGGAAATACTTTCTATGCTCAGATTATCCTTATTTATGAATTACGTATGGGTTTATGATGCCTTTTTAAGTCTCGAAATGCTACCTTTCCAAACAAATTGTTTGAAAAAATGCAAAATATATCGTCTCCAACGTCCAACGGCTATAAACTGGAAATCGTGATAAAAAATTATAGATCAAATCGGATTATAATATTTGGTCTAGTTCTGGAATAATCCGCAATATTTCACAGCCATGGTGCTATTGTAGTAATGGAAGAATAACGTCATCCAGTGGCGTAGCGGAGGTCCCCAGCCAAACAACCCAGATCAATAGAGGAGGCCCACAACTGAAATTTTGCGGGGGGGCTTCCGAATTTTACGCTACGCCACTGTCGTCACCCCTTTCGCGAGAAAAGAAAAGCAAGTCCCTATCATAGATTTTCTTTCGACAAGAAAGTCTTGAACAAAATCTTATCAGTGCCAACACTGGGGATTCTAAACATTTTATGAATAACAAGAATTTCAGATATTCATCTACAATTTTCTGAAATGTTTTCTTCTTTCGGGAATAATAATTCTATAATTCAACTCTAAAAATGGAATGAATCTGTTTTGAACTTCTTGGTGTCCTCAATATTGTAACGTTCTCGGGGTTTAAACAAATTGTCTGCTGAATTGAATGTCTAATTTATTTCCAATACCACTAACTTATCACACTAATTTATGGACAATAACGAATACTGATTTATTTACACAGTTGCTAATTTATATTCACTACTTCACTACTTGGAATTCGCTATTCACAATGCCATTCGGCTCTATTCAGGAAGTAACTAACTGTCCCCATCGTGCGCGTTTATACCTAATACGTCTCTGTTCTAGAACGCTCGGATAGTTTCTGGAGGCATCTAGAATAATTCCTGTACGCGGAATCAGAGAGTCCAGAGACGTATTCAGGCGGACTTCGTCCGCTACACTGCCCCCTCCTTAAGACGTTCGGTCCCCGAACACCCTGGATGGTGTGGCTGAATCTACAGGCGTCTCCTTTTCTGCAGCACCCCTGTCGTCCGAAATAGCACTCCACTGTCTTCTTCTTCGGCGTATATCCGCTCGGGTTGAAACTGCAGACCAGTATTTTCATTCCCGTCCTATGGAAAATGACCTCAAGCATACTTCGAACGATTCTCCAGTTGAGCTGATCTAGACCACAACCCAACTTTGGCACAGCTAGCTTTTTCACCTTCAACTTGGTGAGCTCGTCTCTCAGCTGCAACAGGGTGTCCCACATACTTTTGTAGCTGGGTTTGTTGTCGGAGAATCTCTTGGTTACCAGGTATAAGAGGTAACGCTGGCCATCAGCCAACCTCAGCGTTTTCCCAGTACGAGGATGTTGTTTCAGGAGCTCTGGTACACGGCCAAATTTCTTTCGGAAGACGAATGCTATTCCTCTCGACATACGCAGGTCTTCCGAGACACAATGGGCTAGTGAATAATCTTCAGATACGGAGAAGAGATCTTTTCGTTGCTCGATGGTAACTCCAAATCTTGCTTTTCCGGTTCCACCGTAGTTTGCCATGAATAGGTCGAAACTCATCTCCTCATGCTTCGCTTTCTGAAAAGTCGTTCTTCTCAGATGGGTTTCGTCATGTTCTTCGTAGTCTGCCTCATCTTCGGTTTCGGGGAATGGACCTGCAATATCGATGGCAACTCGTTCCAGAGGATTCCCCACGTTATACATATATATTGCAGCTCTACGACTTCCCCTCGGGCCATTCGATGAGGCACATAATCTGCATTTCCGGCACCAGTCTTTAACATCTTCTTTGCAGTTGACCCAGTAAAAACGCTCTCTGACCTTTTCTAGCGTTTTTTTGATACCGAAATGGCCACCGGAAGTTCCGTCATGTAACTTCTCTAAAACCTCTCTCACTCGACTCCTGGGAATTATCAGCTGATTCTTTGCTGCGGTACCTTCGTCATTTTCGATGGACCTCTTCAGCAGTCCGTCCTCCAAAATGATAGAATCCCACTGTGCCCAGTAGGACTTGACCCTAGGATTCAGATGACTCACCTCCTCCCATCTTGGTCTCTGTCCGCTTATCTTCCAATACAACAGCATCTTCAATTCTGGGTCACTCTCTAGATCTTGCTTCAGGGATTCTGGCATCCAGTCCGTATCCACGATGGTCGTTCTCAAGCAGAATTCTTTCTCTTCTACCTTATTACAGTGCTTGCGATTGCAAGTCCGTCAGATTTGACGGACATGGTCTCCTAGATAATGCGTTAGCGTTGCCATGAATCTTTCCTGCACGATGTTTGACAGTAGAATTATATTCCCGTTTCTGACATTTAGCTGGCTCTTTGCAGTAGCGCCGAATATGTCCTTCTCCGCCACAATTCCAGCATCTAAGTCCTCTATTCCGTCGCTCTTGACGAACTCGGCATAGAACCTCTTCTATAATTTCATCGCTGACCGAGGAATCATCCACAGTGCGGCTCATCTTGCTGTGTATCATGTGCGAAGCTTGTTTGGCAGCTTCAAACTCTAATGCAACGGCCAGGGCGTCATCCAGAGTCTTGGGTCGGGCCAATCGTAGTGTCTGCTGGGTTTCCAAATCTCTCAAACCATCGACAAAGGTCTGGATAGCGAGCAGTTCCAGGAAGCTCTCCGGTGCTGTAGGATATGCCAGTCTTACCAACCTTGCTATATCTGCTTCAAATTCCTGCAACGTTTCTGCACTATTCTGCTGGCGACTCTTGATCTGCGCGTGATACACTTGATGGAGGTGTGCATCACCATATCTCATTTGGAGTTTAGTTGTTAAAGCGTCGTAATTACCTTGATGACTTGCAGGAACAGTCTGAAGTATATTCAATGCATCTCCACTTAGTGCAACAATCAAGGCTGCCACTTTCTCTTCCGCTCCCCATCCATTGGCATTCGCTGCTGCTTCAAATTGCACCAAGGTGTTTTGCCATCAAAAGTTGGAGGTTTAATCTTCATTTTACTACTTTCCGTGTTGTTTTCTGATTTCACGAAGTTATTGGATGGTGAAGCTAGAGTTTCTTTCCCATGTGATGTTCTCTTCAGGGACTCTATCAACTTGGCATGTTGTTCAATTATTCCTAATATTTCTTCAAATCTTCCATTAACCTCATCCACTACTTCTTCAATTTTTTTGTCGACCTTATCAAATTTTTCATTAACTTCGTCAATTATTATTTCCTTGACAGCCTCCATTCTCTCATCCAACGTACTTGCAATTTGACTCACCAGTTGTTCATTTTTTTCTTCCAATTTCGAGCTCATCTTTCGAGAATTTTCTTCTACCTTATTTTCCATTTTTGAACTAATTTCTCGAGAATTCTCATCCATTTTGTCCATTTTCAAGATCATTTGTTCAAAGGCTTGCTTGAAAAATTCCATACTCGCCTGGTCCATTTTCTCTGCTTGTGATCTCGTTATCGGCATTCAAAAAGTTCCACTATGAAGTCCACAATTCAATTAGCACAGCAGTTCAATTCTTCAATTCACACCCCACACCTGACACCAATGTAACGTTCTCGGGGTTTAAACAAATTGTCTGCTGAATTGAATGTCTAATTTATTTCCAATACCACTAACTTATCACACTAATTTATTGCCATAAACGAATACTGATTTATTTACACAGTTGCTAATTTATATTCACTACTTCACTACTTGGAATTCGCTATTCACAATTCCATTCGGCTCTATTCAGGAAGTAACTAACGGCCGTATTCGCCGTATACTATTAAGCCAAGCTTAAAGCTTAAGCTCGCTTAACTTTATGAATTTGTATGCTCCGTATCCATGAACGCCTTTAGGCTGGCTTAACTCTAAGCGGCCATATTCGGCAGCTTTATATTTTAAGCCAGGCTTATGCTGACATCATAACGCCACTTTTTTGATATTGTCAAAAATATAAATATTAGCATTTGCCCTTTTGGTATAAGGAGGTGAAGAAGTATACCAATGATGGAATTAGAAGATGAAATCCTTCTGGAAGATGATAATGGCATATTAGATGTTATTGATTTCGGATTTCCACAAAGAATTTTCTGGAGGCCCAACTATTTCGAGGAGATGGATGATATGGCCTTTATTAGAAGATTCCGACTGACAAAGTCTACAACACTATAAGTGCTGGAGCTCTTAGAAGATGCTTTAGAATTCGAAAACGAATTGTATACAAAACATTTATATCTTTTACCTTCTTTAATCAATACAATGTTTAAAGACAAAACACAATATCACTAGAGTAATGCACAATGGCATTCCCCCACCTCCAGTGTGCCTGAATATGGAGGAATTGGAATATTGAGTCCAACAAGGAGACATACCCCGATTAATCCTCAGAAAAATTTATTGCATCATTTTAGAAATTTTATTATAGACAATTACTTTGGAAATCTGTTATTAATAGTATTTGAAGTAAATAGGTAGTAGTATTTATAAATATAATCATGTTGAAATTCTCAGTGAAAATGATTTCCAGTTTCCTAGTCGATCATGGCGATGTCTCCCTTCCAGAGTATGTGTTTTCTGCGCTATTATCGTCTACTATATATTCCACTTCTTCTTCATCTGGGTCTCTATTCAGACTAGTGCTTTCATCTCCATCATCATCGAATTTGTTCTCAACACCCACCAATGTATTTTTATCGATATTCGACATTGAAAGACCGTCAGTCTCATCCCTTTCTATCTTTGGTAGTGGGCCACCGCCAGAAGTAACTTCCTTCTTTTCTTCCTCCAATGTTTTCCTAAGCTCTTTTTTCTATCTTCGTAGCATTTCTTCTAAGAAACCAGACTGCGTAATATACCACTATACCAGTAGATGAAGATGCGTTGAACTCTTCTGTGATCTGCTGCTAGGTCTTTTCCTTTTTCTCTCCAGAAGCCTTATTGGTTTTCTCATCCTCTATTATGGATGATATGATACTACATAACTAGACAAGTATATATAAATGAGAACTTTGAAATGGAAATCACGATCCATCACTTTCAATTATGACTTTTCACGTTTGACACGTGAAATATTTCTGAAACGCTTGAAAAAAGCAATGTTGCCATGGGCGTAGCCAGCTATGGGCAGGGGGGGGCAGCTGCCCCCCCCCCCTGAAAGAAAAAATGAATTAAATTTGCCTATTTTTTTATCCCTTTTCACATTTTGAAAGACCATGGAGGATGACCATGGTTTGCCCCCCCCTGTATAAATTTTGCCCCCCCCTGTTATAAATCCTGGCTACGCCCATGAATGTTGCCCAGTTTTTTTCACGCTTAGCTGAGCCACGTTTATCGTACTGCGGTACATAACGCATAAGTTTAAGCTTGGCTCAAGTATTAAGCGCGCTAACGGAAGCTTCGCTTAAGAGGGAAAACGGCGAATACGGCCGTAACTGTCCCCATCGTGCGCGTCTTTATATACCTAATACGTCTCTGTTCGAGAACGCTCGGATAGTTTCTGGAGGCTTCTAGAATAATTCCTGTACGCGGAATCAGAGAGTCCAGAGACGTATTCAGGCGGACTTCGTCCGCTACACTATAACATTTATTCAGAATTCCTTAAAACCTTGGCGAAATTCAATTGATTACTTAAAATGAATTACATAATCTTTTTCTCTGTTTATAATGGTGTCGTTCATTCCATGATTAAATCTGAACAAACTTACATTAAGACCAAAGGTAATTGTGAATCATTTTTCTTGAGCCTACCCAGCTTCTGCAGTTCATTAGAACTCTGGAGCTGCAGCAGGAGATATGTTCAAGTAAAGGACAGAACACCTCTAAACTCCAATATAATGATAATAACAATAATGTATAAATCAAAGATTCACCCTGTTTAGTTAAACACTTACACTATATCAAACAAAAGAAACATTCCATTAAAATTTGCTCGACAGAATTCTATGTCCATTTTTCTCCATTGTGATTTACAATGTTTTGTTTTCCTAAGTACATTTGGCTTCATTTTGTAATTCTTAGAGTTTATAGAAATTTTCTAAACTCTAGCCAAATGGATAATAATAATAAATAAAGCTTTAATTTAAGAAAATGGTACATAAGTTTCTCAAAGCAACCAGTTTCAAGTGTTACAACAATATTAAGGTATTTCAATAACATATTTTTTTCAGAAAAATGTTCAGAAAACTAGAACTTGAGACGATTCGTCTGAATGATGGAAACGCAGTTTCTGGCAGAGCTGAAATCATTTCTGCAATTTCAAGATTGAAGAACAAAGAAGAAGTGTTCAGTTTTCTATCGAGAAACAACAAAAAATTCAATGAAATGGGTGTTAAATTTTCCGCAAGAGGAGGTCAAATTAATTTCAACGGCGTGGTATTGGATTTGGTGGAGATAAGTTCAATGTCTTGGAATGATGCGTATACTTACTTTAATGATCTTCCTAATAATGTCACACAACAAGTGGTACCAGATACCACTTCATTCAATTTCAATATCGAATCTCTACGGAACATGGACAGTGCAGTAGCATTTTTGAAGATTATCATTGGACCGATTTCCTTACGGGAAAAACTCTTTATGATATTGACAAAGGTTTTCGATTATTTGAACGTCCATAAGGCTAATTTCAGACTGATCGAAATATTACAAGAAATATTTCCTAATGGTCGATACTACATCGGAGTTATGAAGATGATCCTGTCTTTTGTTCAAAAGAAAGCAGAACAAATTCAACATAAAATCAATACGGACCAATTAGACCAATTTGACAAAATCTTGATGACATTCTTCAAGGATCTAGATGATTCTCAGAGAAAATTGGCGGTGTTACAAATAGTTTGCGATACTTTGCTCCTCGCCCTCCAATCCTCTTCCCAAGCGCTGGAAGAGCTTTTAAAGTTTTGCATAGATTGGGTTATGAACGCTTATATGGAACACATTGAGAAGCAAGAACGGAATGTTACGGTTGAACAGGGTAGTAAAAGAGAGAAATGCGTCAAATGCCAGGAGTGTTGCGGAGAATATTATGAGACGTAGAAAGGTTGGTTTTCAATCCGTTTTATGAAACTCTTATTTCTACAACTAGTAGTACTGAAATAGAATTACGAAATATAAGGTCCTCAGTACGAAACTAACTTTTCATTACTACATTTAATCAGGGATTTCTGAAGCTCTAGCAGCTGATCAGAACATTTGAGCTATGGGTTGGTTTCAGCAATGGGTTGGATGATCTCGTTATCGCACCAAAAAATAATCGCAAATCGAAATCTTGATATTTTTTCGTATCTGCCTTAATTGCGTCACAAATAAGTATTTTATTTTTTTGGCCAGTAGACAAAAGGGAATGAACAAATTACCCCTAAACTTTTATTGCGGGATGTTTCAGTACATAATAACAATAGCATTGTTTCTTCAAACAATTATGGCACCAAATAGTATCTAATATTGGCACAATTTAAAAAAAAAACAAAGTTTTGGGAATTTGACGAATTCCCTATAGATATTTTTCCAAATGGAACATTGTAGATATTATTATACACTTTGTACTAGCAGGGCTTTTGATAGAAAAACTTGTTTTAAGGAGAAAATTCTACATCAACGTCCGCATACGGGATTCATTTCAATTTTACCGTAAAAAAACACTTAGTTCTTTTAAAACGATGCGTTGGATCTATGTTGATATAAAATTTTCTTCTTGAAATACGATTTTCTACCCTATATTTTTTTATTTTACCATGATGCGATTTACTTTTGAAAGTCGCTCATTATATCCTACAAATGTCTATTACAACAAATCTCAAATTTTGTGACATATTCCCAATGGATTGGAGGAGTTTGAAAGCTAATCCTCATTGTTCTTCCGAATCGTTGTGGACGAAGCATTATTAGGAAGATGGTATGATTCCCGAAATGATTTATAAACTGTTGGCAACAATTTCTTGACCTATCATAGTTTAAACTCAATCTTTGGTTTCATACTATGACTGATTTGTGGAGTTCACAAGATCATTGTTTAGATTCCAACGTTAATCGCATCAAACTTTTTAGGTATGTTCATAAATATCTAAGAAATAGTAAAGTACTGAATAAAATGTAAAATTCGTTATTTCGAACGAAAAAGTGCTTCTCAACGGAAATACAGACATATCACTATAAAAATATTTTCAATGCTGTGTTTTGTTTATTTTAATTTTTTTTTCAGATTTTTAAAGGGTGAGTGTTTTCGAATTGGAAACCTATAAACTGTGAACAGTAGAGTCTAAAATACGAGCATAATTATTGATAGAAAATAAGTGGCGTACCCACCATAACGGCAAAATAAGGGACAAATTCCTATTCATTGGTAATAAAGTTTGACTTAGCTATGGAAAAATTAGGCTTCGTTTTAGAAAGGATTTGTTAAGTGTGGTTCCGCATTATGTAATGGATAACAGGCGAATTTCGATTTCTTTTATCAGTAGTAATATTCCTAGGACATTGACAATCGACGATCGAAAGCTCTTCTTGAATGAGAAATTTGTCATTAAATTTTGAGGCATATGTCAATATCCTAGGGTTATTATGTGGGAAATGTTTTGACAAAAACAATAATAGCTTAGTACAATGAAACATTATTTTGTTCATTAAAATATCAGTTAGTGAAAGTACAATTATTAAAATTCAACTCTACAAACCCATTATCTCCCACGGATTTTTTTTCATTTCCATGATTTTTTTGTTTTATTCGGTGCATATATGATACAAAAGTACTAGGAAAAATATTGAAAAAATTCTCCTGTTCCAAATTAAAGAAAAAAAAATGGTGTACTCGAATGAGTACACTGGGAGGATCCATGATAACAACAAATTCTAATGAAAAATAAAATTCTTTATTGAAAAATGTTCATAAAGAACTTTTTTCAATGATTATAATGAAATTGTATTAAACAGCAAAGTGTATGAATCTCTTTATTTCTTGGAATCTCTTTCTTGACATACTAGAAGCCACTAGAGGTATCGAAATATCATCGTCAACGCTACAGTACCTACATGGCCTCACGCTCACGAGGTAGTTTGTTGTATCCAGAAACCAGAAGAATTCCTGAAAAAGTTTTTATTTCTTCTTCGCTGACCAGAAAGTTATGATGAAACTTCTGCGAAGCATAAAGATTTGATTGTTCAACGATCATTTTTACAACTTTCTCATCAAAAATCTTTCGAAAGTTCCCACTGAGGTATCATCCTTCACATCCTCTGGCATTTTCCTCAGTCTTTCTCCATTATTTCTGGTTTTACCAAACCTACTAATATCGACTTAATTATCAGTCCATCCAGATGTATCTTCAGTTCTTCTGATGTTTTTTGATTTCTTGGGAAATAATACTGAAAGCGGCACATTGTCACTGAACTGAAACTATCCTCGCTGGTCAATTGTCTTCCTCCAGCAGCATTTTTCGGTGATAAAAGCTCACTAGTGCAATATTGAATTTCTTGCTCATCAGGAATATAGTTTTTTTCCATTTCATCTCTGTCAAACTCTTCCTCATCGGTTTGACAATCTTCATCGGGATGAACAATAATGATATCAGGTTCAATATTCAAGGAAAATATTTCGTCCATTGTATCTCCGAAGGTTTTGGAACGCTTTTCCTGAAATCATTCCAAAGGAATCGGCCCAAAATCATCATCCATATCGAATTCAACTTGAAATGAAATTCAAAATTTTTCTATGCCTATTTTCCCAACTGTACCCAAACGAGTAAATCAACGTTTTTGTCATTTTCTCGATAAAAAAATGAATAATTATTTCTGAAAAGAGTAGGTAATAATAACTCAAATACGTACCTAACAGCATTGAGTTTAAATATATTTAAACTCAATGCTAACAGTCAGAAATGTAGGACCAAATGAAATAACTCACAATACAGAATCAAAATTAACACTATTAAAATCTACAACTAGTTTGGACGTGTTTCGACAGAAATTACCCTCTATATTTTCGTCATCTATAGCATCCATAACAAAACCTCGGAGTATCAGGTTCCATGTCAATTGTACAACACTATCAAGTTCTTGAACTTCAGAAATATTAAAAAAAAAGACTATGGCTGAGAGAAATTTGAACTGTACTCAAATGAGTACTATGGGAGAGAAAGGGTTAAATTCGGTGCTGTTCTCTACACTCTATATCAAGCATAAGCGGTTTCATCTTCAAAACTTCAACCTGCCATATCTTTTGATGTACTCGTTGTAATTGTATGATGTGAAGGGCAATTTTGTTCTAAATTGAATACTGGGGATAAATAACGTATTAGGTTGGATTAGGATCAATACCCAATTCATAAAAACACACTCCCAAATAGTGCATAATTTTGGAAAACATCTGATTACCATAAACAGGTGATAGCAAGTCAATCTTGAGAGATAGATACATGCTATCGCGGACTTTTTTTCTAGAACTATTCAAGAGGTACATTTCCGTCATACATTGTATCCACGTAAGTCTTACGGTTTTTGCAGCGCACGTGAAAATAGCTGATTTTGGCTGATTTTTTTGTAATTATTGAAGTCAGTGGCGTATATAGTGGGGGGCCCAGGGGGCCCGGGCCCCCCCCGAAATGGATAAAGAAAACTGAACTACTATAATAAATTAAACAGGCTCGAGAAGCATGGCATCTAACCATTGGATCATTTGATGGTTTAAGCATCTCGGGCCCCCCCCCGAAAATATTTTCTATATACGCCACTGATTGAAGTTATAGTAGGTATCCTTAGTTTTTTCGGGTGAAAAGTATAGCCTTACTCAGGGTTAATGTAGCTTTCTAAGGGTGAAAGAATTTTTGAAATCGGTCCAGTAGTTTTTGAGCCTATTCGTATCAAACAAACAAAAATACAAATCTTTCCTCTTTATAATATTAGTATAGATAATATTTATAATCTTCTTGAGGCGTTCTTGATCGAGATAAAGGTATGGTTTTATAGAATCTTGATTACTACAACCAGGAATTTTCAGGGACTGTTTTTCGTACAAACTTTTGCAAATTAGTTGATCTACTCTAGTAATTCATTGTCTGCTGATATAATAATCTTACATCGCGGTTCTGGTTAGCTAAGTATAACAGGTAACCCGTGGATTCATGGGCGTAGCCAGCTATGGGCAGGGAGGGGCAGCCCCCTGAAAGAAAAAATAAATTAAATTTGCCTTTTCTTTTTATCCTAAAGTTTTACATTTTGAACGACCATGGACGATGGCCATGGTTTGACCCCCCCCTGTTATAAATCCTGGCTACGCCCATGCGTGGATTACTCGCAAATCTCGCTCAACTTTCCTCTGTTTGATTTGACTGAAAACATGCCTTTTCCGTGATTGGCCAGCACTTCTATTGTTATTTTGCTGCCGCTAAAGGCCTAGGTTGCACCGAGACATGTCTCCCAATAGCTGGCGCCATTGCACCTCATGCTGAATATAGTGATATCGATTTCACGTTGATTCTATAAAAACTGTCTGAATTAAAATGAAATTATGAAATTAACATAACCTTGTATCCCTTGAACGAGCAACATTAATAAAAGCCATGATTCACTTATTTAATCCTCATATTTTCGACTCGAATATGCTCAATTTCCAGATTTCCATTCCCTATAGCACACCTGTAAGTACCTATACCAAACGAAAATCACGAACAGTTTATTGTTCAGAAATGCTGTGAATTTGATTTTTTCATCTATTTTTATTGATAAGATGTTTCATGTTATGGCAAATATGATATATTTTCGCTTAATACATGTATTAATAGAATTTATGTTATGCTATCAACTGATATTTCATGAATGCATAGTCAATTGATTGCCAAATATATTAGATATAAAACAAAAGCTCTTTTTACTTCTAGCCCCACTCACAACTATAATCCTAAAGTCCAAAATATGTTAAATATCATATATGACCAATACATCTATAGTATATTTCCCTTTCTGTTGATTTCCATATTTTGTTAAAATTTTTGTCTTAATCTGTAACGCAAAAATAGAAAATTGTACCTACTGTGTCAATGGCCTAGTTGCCGAGACCCGATAATTCAAATAAAAATTAAAAAATATATCATATTTATACTCCATTCACTTTCATAAAGTATCCTGGTTTGCCATGAAATTCTGACACGTTTCACCGCGTATATTTTGAAAATGTTCGGTTATGGTCATTCCTCTGTCAGATACGCCCACAACGTTGTCGTTTCTGCATCAAAATCGTAGTAATAACGTATTTATCAAAATGTTCATTTACTTTGGAAAAATAATGAACTTTAGAAAATACGCTGCGCAAAAAAATTAACGCACATTATGAAAATCTCAAATTTATTCTACAACTGAAGGTGTTCTCAATGATAATTATTTTTATCAGAATTATGCATGCATATGTTATCCACTTTCAACGTTTTTCTTCAATACAGATGTTTTCTCCCAGCAGAAATAAAAAAAGATGATATTATCAGATTTTGAATGTATTGGCTCCATTCTAAAATCAGTTGTTCTCGATCAATTCTAGTGATCAATAGTTTTTCTTTCGTTTGATTTTCTACACTCGATCGCTATGCAACGCGAAACACGCAATTTGACCCAAGAGGAATGTGCCCAAGCGGTAGTTTTGCGAGAAGAAGGGTGGACATACACAAAAATTGCAGAAAGGTTTGGAGTTTCCCATACAAGGGTGTCCAGAATGTTGCAGGGAGACAGGTATGAATGTCCGAAGACCAGGACCGGGTAGACCACACTGGTAACAACTGCCATTCAAGAACGTTACTTGAGAGTTTATTCGTTGAGACAACGGTTTGCAACCGCTCGCCTCCTTCAAAATCAGCTTGAGCAAACTCATGAGGTGCAAATTAGCACTCAGACAATAAGAAATCGCCTCAGAGAATATGATTCAAGGCCTCGTGTCGCGGCAAGAGGCCCAGCTCATACCCCAGCCCATCGAAGGGCGCGTTTGGATTTTGCGAGAGAGCATATCCATTGGGAAGAGGCCGATTGGGAAAAAAGAGTTCTCTTCACAGATGACTCTAGATTCAGTCTCTACCATTGTGATCGACGTTCCCTTGTATACAGACGTCCACATGAAAAATATGCTCAGTGCAATTTCCTGAATACTACTGGTTTCGGGGGAGGATCGATTATGGTATGGGGTGGAATATCTTTGACTGCTCGCACAGACCTAGTGGTCGTTGATAATGGAGCTATGAATGCTGATAAGTATATAAGGAACATTCTTGAAGAGCATGTAGTGCCATTTGCCCCATACATTGGTGAAAATTTCCTCTTTATGGACGATAATGCCAGACCCCATCGTGCGCGCATCGTTCAGGAGTACCTTGAAGAGGTTGAAGTCTCTCGAATGGAATGGCTAGCAAGAAGTCCAGATCTCAATCCGATTGAGCTGGTTTGGGACAACCTCAATAGAAGGCTGAGAAGTTCAGAAAATCATCCAGCTACTCTTAATGACTTAGGAATCCAACTCGGAGAAATCTGGGAAGGATTAGATCAGAACATTTTAAGATCACTCATTTTGAGTATGAACCGTCGTTGCCGAGCTGTAATTAACGCAAAGGGTGGAAATACCAAGTATTAAATCACTTATCAGCATTTCAGTATTTTGAAAATTGTTCATTTCTCTTCTTTCACATAAGATTCGGTGAAATAATGAATTTTTCTTCCATTTAATGTGTCTTGTTTCGTTCAAAACCTCCCCGAGAGAACATAAAAAATAAGTTATAAAGTCAATGTAGAGTTAACTTTCATTAAAATTGAGATTTTCAGAATGTGCGTTAATTTTTTTGCGCAAAAAATTAACGCACATTCTGAAAATCTCAATTTTAATGAAAGTTAACTCTACATTGACTGTGATTATGTGAATTCAATAATTTTGAAGACTTGGCGAATGCTGAATATTCTTTCTCTGTGAATATTTCACCATGTATATTTTGAAAATATTCGGTTATAGTAATTTTCCTGTCAGATAACTGGCAACGCGGTCCTTTCTACATATAGGTTCACGGATACTCAAACATTGAGTATCCGTGGGCGGAACCATTGTTTAAGGACAATTTAACAATGGCGAAACCAGGGAAACAGTACGCCCTCTATCGTTAACGAATGAACTAACGCATGGGCATTGTTTACCTTTCGCGTCTAGACGTTACTCTTTTGAAATGCTTAACGAGTAGTTCTGATTCTCGCGACATAGCGCTACGATCTTAATTTTTAATGACTGTAATTTTCAATCGCTGTTTGAAGTTTGAACAGCTTGGCACGTTAATGTTCTGTAGTGCTTAGACATGGTTCTGTGTCTGTGCAAATATGACAGTTCTCACAGATTATATTCTGTGAATTCTGTGATATTTTCTCCACTTCTATGGATACAGGATAATGATGATTTAATTTATTTGTTATAGGAAAAAATTAAATTCGTAAATAAAAGAATAAACATGAAAATCTTTCTTCATTGGTATGATTGATTAAGGTCTGATACTGGATGGATAATATAGTTGGAAATCTCCTGAAATGTGATGGTTTGGGATAATACCAGCAATATTCCTTTAGTTGAGTTCAAATTAAATCGAAAATAATCTCTTTGAAGAAACCACAAGAAATGGGAAGTTATGTGGACGATGTGAAAGTCAAAATAGCAGAAGAATACAAGCCTCCACCGAAAATAAATATACCAATGACCCTAAAACAGAGAATGACATTCAATAAATATATTCAAAATAATTTACCAAACTACGACTTCTCTAAGGAACAGAATATATTGAAAAAGGTTAAGGATTGGAAAAATAATAGGACAATAAATAAAGAACAAAGGAAATTAGAGTTAGAAAATCTGAAGGCTAAAGAAGCTGAGGAGAATTGTAATGAGGATGATGAAGAAACTGTTGAAGTGAATGTTCCTACATCTCATGCTAGTGAGACTGAAGTATCCTCAGTTGGTCCAAGTTGCACATCGTCATACTATAATGGAATCTTGATGCCTACACAAGCTAATAATTGTTATTCTAATATACTTCAACCCATTCCTTTAACAATAGTTTCAAATGGTCAGAATTATGAAAGTAATCCAGGAGTGAGAAGTCCCTTCAATATATCTGAATTTGAAGCAGATACATCCAGTCCGTTCGATAATGTGGCTTTGAAATCTATTAATGATGTTGAAGAATTGGCAAAAGTTTGGAGATTAGAAGATGATACTACAAAGACTTCTTCAGTATCCTACTCGAACTTTCACATTACTCCCAATTTTCAAAATTACCCTAGTATCTCAAATAATTCAAGTTCAGTATCTTGCAATACCAACAACTCTTTTACTGGAATTAATGGATATTTTAATTCTTGTGATATGAACCCCAATAGGTCTTATACTTCAAGCTATCAATCTTCTCCTCCAACTAATAACTATGTAGCAGCTTATACAAATCATCTGGTCCCAAGGGAAACAGTAGTAGATAGTGGAAATGTAGGGATAAATGCCAACTTTTCGGGTTCTTCAACTAAGGCACTAAGCACTGTGAAAAAGAGTAATCCTGGACATGCTGAGAGTGTTTCTTCAAATACCCCACGTTTGAAGGATCCATTTAATGAGTTGCCACTACATCTGCAAGAATTTTCCAGAAATATTAGTTCTATGGGCTTTCCACTATCTAGAGTTGCAAGGACTTGTAAAGTACTTGGAGATGATAATAAAAAGGTGAGAATTAGTCTTAGTTTTATGTTCTTTAAAGCATTCGCCAATGTCTTTGCAAGTGTTGAATAATATATTAAACTCAGAAGTAGTGCTAACGACCTCAATAATCATCAAAGGGAAGTATGATAGGTTTGAAGGTCTCGAACAAGAAAACCACTTGTGTACTAAGCCGACGTTTCGTTTAATATATAAACTTCTTCAGGGCACTAGAAGAGAACAGTGTGGATAAAACGAAATCATCAAACAAATTACATAATTAAAGAGAAGTAATTTTCTTTTGTAGATATAAAAAAAATATATGTTATAACTTTTCTTCACGAAAACAAACAAGAAATCACAACAAACAAACAATAGTCAGTAGGAAGGTACCTATAATCAATATCTCTACTCAATGAAAGTGAACTACAAAATAATGATTCATCAAAAATTGCCGTGTGAAACAAAAATTATGATCTTCCAAAACTTTTTTCTTTTTCCTGGTTGTTAAAAATCATGACAAATCACAACAATGTCGTGGGAAAATGGAAAATTTACTCACAGTACTATGTAGTTTTCATTGTCAGAAGGTACAAATTCAGACAAAAACACTGCATTGAAATCAAGAACATATTTCCTAGGTAAGAGACAGGCATCAACTAATGAGTTTAATACAAATATGTAATCTGAATGGAAATCGTATGTTACATCTTTGATATCAAATAATAATAAGCGGTGTTCAACTTTTCAATATCGGTTCTCTTGTTAACTGTATTAACATCTCCTTTTATTTCAATCATCTCTTGTAAAAGCCTTTTTTTCAAGATTTGTTGTTTTCCCAGGACTTCAGTTTTCTCAAAATCGAATGCGTGCAAAGTACTCTTACTGTGTTCAGCTAATGCAGTATTATTTTCTTTATGTTTTAAAGGATTAGTGCTATTTCTCATGTCTCTCAAATGTTCAGATAGTCTGACTTTCAGATAACGTCCTGTCTGCCCAATATAGGTTTTCGTACAATCAGAGCATGGAATTCTATATATGACGTCCTTTAAGACCAATTGTCAGTTTTATTGGTTCACCTTTGTATAACTTGAGCAAGTTTTTGTCTAAATTACTTGCTAATGCTTTTGTTAGGGACGAATATCATGTCACGAATTCTTTTGAATTGGTGGATGAGCTGTCTGATAGACCCTTGCCTGATGATTATGTTCTGATTTCTTTAGACGCTAAATCACTTTTTACCAACATACCTGTTGATTTGAGTATAGAGCTCATACGAGAAAGTTGGGTATTGATTGAATCCCACACACAACTTTTACTTGAAGAATTTGTTGAACTGTTTGAATTTTGTGTCAATAACAGCTATTTCCATTAAAAGCTTGCGAATTCATTTTGAAATTTCTTGAAGCTGTCAATTTCTCTTATAAGGTTTTGTAGGGCATTGAATAACTTTTTACACATATATCACAGTATCCTCAGTACTTTGAAAATTTTCAAAATAAGAATAACACAAGGCGGATCATGCCTTATATTCGATTTTTGATGTTAATTTACCGTATTTTAAAATAATAATCTAATATACAGGGTGAATTACGTTCGAGTAATGACGTCACCGTCATTTTTTTTTAATGGAACACCCCCATTTTGTCTCAATTTTTGATTACTCTATCTGAGCTGATTCCAAAAATGTATCACATGTTGATTCCAATTGGTACAGGGTGGACAAAAATACAATAGTTTTTGTTTGGAAACAGCTCATTTTTACTACCCTAAACATGTAGCAAACTACGGGGTTTTACATTTAAACCAATTGCCGCTAGACAATAAGTATTTTTGATAATATTGTTAATTTACCTAATAAAGAATGTTACGCGGTACTTTATGAGCACACACAAAACTATTGTATTTTTGTCAACCCTGTACCAATTGGAATCAACATGTGATACATTTTTGGAATCAGCTCAGCTAGAGTAATCCGAAAATTGAGACAAAATGGGGGTGTTCCGTTTAAAAAAAATGACGGTGACGTCATTACTCGAAAGTAATTCACCCTGTATATTAGATTATTATTTTAAAATACGGTAAATTAACATCAAAAATCGACGTGTTTCAGGATTATTTCTTAAAATGACCTGTTTAGCTAAAAATGAATTTGTTCCATACTTTACGGACACAGTGTATATCCACATCACAGACTTACACTAACAGAACGTAACACAATTTACATGTGTCTGCGATTCTACAATTCACTACCGAAATATCTTAGAGATATATATCTATAGAAAAAAAATTTAAAAATGCTGTATATTCGTTTATTTTGGAATGTGAACCTTGCAGCCTGATGAAATTTCTGGAATATTGCAGGACACATGCTTGTGTTGGGTTAAAGTGATTATATTTTAGTTTTTGTTTTATTGACGTATTTCTATTTTGTTAGGATGTGTATACCACAGATGCACAATTTTGGAAATAAAGCTCTTTTATTATTATGTGCAGGACTCGTTCGCTGGAGGTTATGCCAAGGGAATATAAAGAAATAATTTCTTGTGTTATATGAATGTGTTTATGCACAAATTTTTGATGTATTGAGGCGCTTTGAAAACAAATTGTAGACATTTGAATACACAGTTCTTCTTAAATTGGAGGTACGAATGAAGAAGGGGAGATTCCTTGAATAATTTAAAGAAAAAAGTCCCATAGACATGGGACCCCAAACGTTTACTTATCAAGATACAGAGTGTCAAAGTTTGAATACATTTTTTGTGATGATCATATATGTTTATCGAATCTTTATGAATCACTGCTACAGATTGGGTAGATAACTATTAAAACTAATAATGAGTTTATAGGCCGCAGCTTATTAACTGGATTTTTCTGAAGATTTCGAGAAAATCGTTCAAAATTTTTTTCAGTAGCAGATACGACAAAATTACAAGGCACTGTAGAGTTCAGTATAACAACAAAGCTTCTTTTTGAAAATTTTCAAACTAATAGTGGCTCACCATAAAAAAATTTCTGGATGAAAACAGGGGACAGTGTTCCAGAAAAAATATCACCCTGTAGATTTGCAATCAAAATTGGCATGTCACATGGTGTAAACTCCAAATTGTAATATCTATGCCAAATTTCAGTTGAAAATCTTGTGAAATACATACTATCCCAAATCTCAACTTTATGTTCGAGTTATGGGTGGTCTCTAGGGATATTTGAAATTTTAAGCGGTTAAGTTTTAATTCTGTAATATGTCACAAAAATTAACCTAACTGAACTGAATTCCAATGCTAAATTCAAATAGTGCAACCAACTGAATGAGTGCCCTTGGCTTAGTGGTAGAGCATTGGCAAGTCCGAAGTTCAATCCCGAGCTAGGAAAGAAATTTTCTGGTCTCGGTAGGGGCCACCATTCCACTGTTGGGTTAAAAATTAAAAAACTGCTTACTCCAAACTCGGCACAAGTTACAAGCTTCGAAGCTTGTAGTTTCAGAGGGGTCTCCTCAGGAGACCTAGGAGTAATCAGGATAAACAATATATCAATATCAACTATTTATGCGGTGATATTTGTTTGCATATTGTTTTCCAAATATTGCTGTCGGTTCTTCAAACGACGGCACAATAAAAAAAGTCCCAATGCCTCATACATCTCACAAAATATAAAGGGTCTTGTGAATTGCACAAAATTTGAACAACAAGCTATATATTCATGTTCAAAAAGCACATAAAAACTTCTTTTTCCTTTGATGAATGTCAATGATTTGATTTCTGAGCCCAACGTTTCCTTTGAGTAAGGCTACTAGGTGTCGCTACAGTTACGCTACAGCTTATTCGTACTACTTCACATATAGTGTGTAATTCGGGTTGTATCACCATAAGATGGCGATGTATAGAACTTATAGTACCATGAAAGGCTATTACCAGATCAAGAAGCGAATGAATATCACAGTGAACTTTTATCGAAATGTCAAGTAAATCGGATTTTGGCGATCGGTTTCAATCGTGAATTGTCCATTCTCATCTTTTCTCATAATTTTTGAAATGTTTTCGAATTTCTGTTTGGGTAATGAATATATTTGCCATAATTAGTAATTGACATATTATTTTTGTGTTCCTGTTCCGTGTGACAGACCATATCCATGGAAACATGGAAATCTCGCTGCTCCACCAACTGAGATATTTACCAATTATTTTAAGCTGAGCACCAAAAGGCTAAGATGATTAAAATAATGGTGTGAGCACTAATTAGATTTTGATTAGCCAACATTGAGAATATTAGAAAAGTTTAGTTTATTCCACTTCAGAAAGCGCTATTCACAAAATAAGTTCTAATTTTATTAGTTAGTTCAAATATTTGAATTCATTCTGGTGAACGTCAAGAAGTCAAGAAGAAAAATAAGAAAACGTCTTAGCGTATTTGTATTCTGTGAAGTGAAGTTACTTTGAGTTCTAATTAATCCATTTCCTTAGCGAAATAGACGTATCCTCGTCCGTATTGTGTGCTAAAGTGCTAGAGATACCAGTTTAGTATAGTATATATGGAAAAAAAGGTATCCAAAAAATGAAACAAAAACCTAAGCAGTTTGGACGTAACTCATATTTGAGATACTCCGTTTTGGCTTAAGAGGGCAGTATGGACAAAGTACTTTCAGCGTTGTATTGGCAGAACTAAATTGGTTTTTACAGTGATCGAGTGATCAGAGATAATTCATCATTGGAACTATTTCTCATCCATATAATTCGAACGTGATTTATATTTGCATTCGTGCTGTCGTTCATTACATGATAGGTACTGCAATGACAGAACTGTAAAGCATTTAAAACAAAATGTTATATGTTCAACAATTGGATACCACTTAAATGAGGAGAATTTTTTTCTGTATATTTTGCCTAATTTATCTCCTGCTTGAAAAGATAGCAATGATTAGTTTATACAATTTTAACGGTAGGTTTCACAAAGCGTAATCACCGGTGATCGGGGCTTGATCTAGCATCAACTAGATTTGAAAGTTAAAAAATCAGAGAACCAAGGCGTTGATCTCCGATCACCGGTCATTACGCTTTGTGAAATTCACCGTAAGTATCATTTAGGCGAAACAAAGTTCGCCGGGACAGCTAGTGCTTTCATAGTTCACAACTCGTTAGTCCTTATGGCTTACGCAAATGAATGAATAAAATATTACACTATTACAGTACATCCATTCCATGTTCCAAACAAATAAGCCCCTATACTACGAATCACTATACTCACCTTAGAGTTACAGTGTTGTATATGCATAAGTGCTATTTTTGAGTTATAGCGAAATGAAAAATGTATATTTCTGCCACACGTATCCCATTGCCAGAAATACTGTGTTTATCTGGTAGCTTACAATTCAGGCTATGAGGCGATCCCATGCACATATACTCCATTCACAATTATAAAATCACAACTCTGGCCTTGGAAATTGGACACATTCCACTCTGTATCGAAGTTATGAAGTTTTTCAAAATATTTTTATGTTCCAAGTCAACACTATGTTGTCCTTTCTGCATTCTTAGCGTATTTCTCAGAATGTGAATTTATTCGGAAAATGAATGAATTGGAAAAGATGTGATGGACGAAAATAATTAACGTTTATATGAATTGATAGAAAGGATTCCTTTTCTAGTTATTTGCATGAAAAGTACAAGAGATCACTGTTGAAATATATTATTTTTCGCCATGGAAGAAAATTGCATTGCTTTCACATAATTTTCATATGCATGCTTGTGAAGATTTAATGTTTATTATCCTCTTGAACTGTAAGTTCAAGACTTGACGACATCAATTGTTGATTCTTATCAAGAATTCATTAAAAAATCAACCCAAAGATGGGTAATTACAAGAATCAAGGATAATGTCAATTTTATTTTGTTGATAACATTCTTAAAATCAATGTTGGGATAATAAAACTCGGCTGCGTTTGTTCAAACAACATCTAAAGAATACATTTTTCACCATCTCGACCTTTGAAAGGCGTTTCTTATAGGAGAATTAGGTCTAAGTTCCACCTCATTAGTGAGGTACCTAACTTTTGCAAATCTGCTCAGATATCGCCAAATTTTTTGGAAAACCTGAAAAATATCATCCTAATCGACCTCTCGAGGCTCCATCCGATCCATCTACTGCGATATCTGTCCAAATAACAGCAACGAAATTCCTGTGTACCCCTTCAACCTCGAAATGTAAACATTCGTCCTGGTCACATAATTCTATACCTATAATTTGAGCGTAGTGGCTAATAAGTATACAAAAGTGTGGCAATCGTTCCCCTTAAATCCAGGATCAGTCATCGCATATACGCATGCCTAGGGAGAAGAGAAGGGACATGTAATTCTGTATCCATGGATACCGTATGTGACTCAATACAAACAGAGAGAAATAACAAAACTGCATCCGCTGATCGCCACGATGTCCCTATTTTCCCACTCTCCGCTGTAGCACATGCTCAATAGTCTCACTGACCCTAGTCAGAGCCTTCTAGATGTTTCACTATTAATTTCAAGGATCAAATTATAGGTATAGAATTATGTGGTCCTGGTCCTGAAAATCGTCCTCGCGCTTCAAACTGGTGCTAAAAACAATAAACGTACGTTAATCTAGGATATTCGACAAAAAACTCACCTGCAAATATCGATTAAATACCAAAAATCTGCGTACAATGTGTGAACCTAACAAAATGTGGAATATATTTGATACTTTTACTTTGATGTAAACAAAGAAACTGGCAACGTCGTTTTGTCATTAACGATATTTTCTGTGCGCGCACTGACTTTTCATCATATGTTCTGTGCTTTTCATCAGGGGCACCAACTCCTGAAAATGAAACCATGACCTCCTATATGATTAAATAAAAGTGAATGGAGTATACATATTATACCCAAAAACATGCACGTTAGAGTAACTCTAACGTGACGATATGCTCCCCTTCCCAGCCAATACCATGAAAACCCGAACTGATATTTAAATAACAGTGTTCCTGGCAATAATACCATGTCCAAATGATTTTCTTCATAATATCCATTCACAACCAATACCACTAAACTCCCTGCTGGTATTGAAATAACAGTGTTCCTGGCAATACCACGTCCAAAAGGTTATCGTCATAATATCTATTCACAACCAATACCAAACTCAATACCAGTTTCGCAAACCTACGACGAGATATTTCAACATATTGTAACGTTCTCGGGGTTCAAACAAATTGTCTGCTGAATTTAAACGTCTAATTTATTTCCACAACCGCTAACTGATCACACTAATTTATGTACAATAACTAATACTGATTTATTTACACAGTTACTAATTTATATTCACTACTTCACTACTTGGAATTCGCTATTCACAATTCCATTCGGCTCTATTCAGGAAGTAACTAACTGTCCCCATCGTTCGCGTCTTTATATACCCAATACGTCACTGTTTCTAGAACGCTACAGATAGTCTCTGGAACGGAGGCTTCGAGAGAGTTCAGAGACGTATTCAGGAGGATTTCGTCCGCTACACTGCCCCCTCCTTAAGACGTTCGGTCCCCGAACACCCTGGATGGTGTGGCTGAATTTACAGGCGTCTCCGTTTCTGCAGCACCCCTGTCGTCCGAAATAGCATTCCACTGTCTTCTTTTTCGGCGTATATCCGCTCGGGTTGAAACTACAGACCAGTATCTTCATTCCCGTCCTATGGAAAATGACCTCAAGCATACTTCGAACGATTCTCCAGTTGAGCTGATCTAGACCACAACCCAACTTTGGCACAGCTAGCTTTTTCACCTTCAACTTGGTGAGCTCGTCTCTCAGCTGCAACAGGGTGTCCCACATACTTTTGTAGCTGGGTTTGTTGTCGGAGAATCTCTTGGTTACCAGGTAGAAGAGGTAACGCTGGCCATCAGCCAACCTCAGCGTTTTCCCAGTACGAGGATGTTGTTTCAGGAGTTCTGGTACACGTCCAAATTTCTTCCGGAAGACGAATGCTATTCCCCTCGACATACGCAGGTCTTCCGAGACACAATGGGCTAGTGAATAGTCTTCAGATACAGAGAAGAGATCTTGCTGTTTCTCGATGGTTACTCCGAATCTTGCCTTTCCGGTTCCACCGTAGTTTGCCATGAATAGGTCGAAACTCATCTCCTCATGCTCCGCTTTATGAAAAGTCGTTCTTCTCAGATGGGTTTCGTCATGTTCTTCGTAGTCTGCCTCATATTTGCCTAGACGATTTATATGGACCACACGTTTCTTGCCTCTGGGTAGTTTCTGGATACGGTACACTACATCGTTGATTCGTTTTACTACTCTGTATGGCCCTTCCCAATCCTTCTGCAGCTTAGGTGATAAACCTCTCTTCCTCTGGGGATTGTACAGCCAGACTAGGTCTCCCACATTGAAACCACCTTCTGCAGCTTTGCTGTCATACCGAGTCTTCATTCGGTCACTCGCTATTTGGAGGTTCTGTCTGACCTTCTCATGGATGTAATGAAGCCTACCCTTCAAGAGGCTCGCGTAGTCCTCACCAGCTATCTCCGCTCCAGGCTTGCATCCAAACTCCAGGTCACAAGGCAACCTTATTTCTCGGCCGAACATAATACAGGCTGGTGTCTCTCCAGTCGATTCTTGCACTGACGACCTGTAGGCCATAGTGAACAGATGGAGATACCTGTCCCAGTCTCTTTGGTGATCAGAGACCACTTTAGCCAGATATTTTCCCACAGTTCTATTCATTCTTTCGACCATGCCATCTGACTGTGGGTGAAGCGCAGTTGTCCTTGTCTTTTTGATTCCGAGTAATTGGCATACATTCTGGAACAGGCTAGACTCGAAGTTTCGTCCTTGATCCGAATGAAGTTCGAGAGGCACACCAAACCGGCTAAACATCTCCTTAATCAGAACATCCGCCACTGTCGAGGCCTCTTGATTTGGAATAGGATAAGCTTCAACCCATTTGGTGAAATAATCCATCGCAACCAGTATGTACTTATTCCCATCTTCGGTTTCGGGGAATGGACCTGCAATATCGATGGCAACTCGTTCCAGAGGACTGCCCACGTTATACTGCTTCATTGGAGCTCTACGATTTCCCCTCGGGCCATTCGATGAAGCACATAATCTGCATTTCCGGCACCGGTCTTTAACATCTTCCTTGCAGTTGACTCAGTAAAAACGCTCTCTGACTTTTTCTAGCGTTTTTTTGATACCGAAATGGCCACCGGAAGTTCCGTCATGTAACTTCTCTAACACCTCTCTCATTCGACTCCTGGGAATTATCAGCTGATTCCTGGCTGCGGTACCTTCGTCATTTCCGATGGACCTTTTCAGCAGTCCATCCTCCAAAATGATAGAATCCCACTGTGCCCAGTAGGACTTGACTCTAGGATTCAGATGACTCACTTCCTCCCATCTTGGTCTCCGTCCGCTTATCTTCCAATGCAACAGCATTTTCAATTCTGGGTCACTTTCTAGATTTCGCTTCAGGGATTCTGGCATCCAGTCCGTATCCACGATGGTCGTTCTCAAGCAGAATTCTTTCTCTTCTACTTCATTACAGTGCTTGCAATCTGACGGACATGGTCTCCTAGATAATGCGTTAGCGTTGCCATGAATCTTTCCTGCACGATGTTTGACAGTAGAATTATATTCCCGTTCCTGACATTTAGCTGGCTCTTTACAGTAGCGCCGAATATGTCCTTCTCCGCCACAATTCCAGCATCTAAGTCCTCTATTCCGTCGCTCTTGACGAACTCGGCATAGAACCTCTTCTATAATTTCATCGTTGACCGAGGAATCATCCACAGTGCGGCTCATCTTGCTGTGTATCATGTGCGAAGCTTGTTTGGCAGCTTCAAACTCTAATGCAACGGCCAGGGCGTCATCCAGAGTCTTGGGTCGGGCCAATCGTAGTGTCTGGTGGGTTTCCAAATCTCCCAAACCATCGACAAAGGTCTGAATAGCGAGCAGTTCCAGGAAGCTCTCCGGTGATGTAGGATATGCCAGCCTTACCAACCTTGCTATATCTGCTTCAAATTCCTGCAAAGTTTCTGTACTCCTCTGCTGGCGACTCTTGATCTGTGCGTAATATACTTGTTGGAGGTGTGCATCACCATATCTCATTTGGAGTTTAGTTGTCAAAGCCTCGTGATTACCTTGTAGGCTTGCAGGAACAGTCTGAAGTATATTCAATGCATCTCCCCTTAGTGCAACAATCAAGGCTGTCGATTTCTCTTCCGCTCCCCATCCATTGGCATTCGCTGCTGCTTCAAATTGCTTCTGGTACGTGCACCAAGGTGTTTTGCCATCAAAAGTTGGAGGTTTAATCTTCATTTTACTTTCTGTGTTGTTTTCCGATTTCACGAAGTTATTGGATGGTAAAGCTAGAGTTTCTTTTCCATGTGATGTTCTCTTCAGGGACTCTATCAACTTGGCATGTTGTTCAATTATTCCTGATATTTCCTCAAATCTTCCATTAACCTCATCAATTACTTCGTCAAATTTTTCATCAGCTTTATCAAATTTTTCATTAACTTCTTCAAA
The DNA here is from genome assembly GCA_951802165.1 of Adalia decempunctata. Taxonomy (NCBI): domain Eukaryota; kingdom Metazoa; phylum Arthropoda; class Insecta; order Coleoptera; family Coccinellidae; genus Adalia; species Adalia decempunctata. Next base: position 35,692,049 of record OX637701.1, on the reverse strand, counting down.
TTTTTCATCAACCTTATCAAATTTTCCATTGACTTCCTCAATTATTATTTCCTTGACAGCCTCCATTCTCTCATCCAATGTACTTGCAATTTGACTCACCAATTCGTTGCAATTGTTCATTTTTTCTTCCACCTTTATTTCCATTTCATCCATTTTTTCTTCTAATTTCAAGCTCATTTCCCGAGAATTTTCTTCCACCTTATTTTCCATTTTATCCATTTTTTCTTCCACTTTATTTTCCATTTTATCCATTTTTGAACCCATTTCTCGAGAATTTTCTTCCATTTTATCCATTTTCAAGCTCATTTGTTCAAAGGCTTGCTTGAAAAATTCCATACTCGCCTGGTCCATTTTCTCTGCTTGTGATCTCGTTATCGGCATTCAAAAAGTTCCACTATGAAGTCCACAATTCACTTAGCACAGCAGTTCAATTTACCCCACACCTGACACCAATGTAACGTTCTCGGGGTTCAAACAAATTGTCTGCTGAATTTAAACGTCTAATTTATTTCCACAACCGCTAACTGATCACACTAATTTATGTACAATAACTAATACTGATTTATTTACACAGTTACTAATTTATATTCACTACTTCACTACTTGGAATTCGCTATTCACAATTCCATTCGGCTCTATTCAGGAAGTAACTAACTGTCCCCATCGTTCGCGTCTTTATATACCCAATACGTCTCTGTTTCTAGAACGCTCCAGATAGTCTCTGGAACGGAGGCTTCGAGAGAGTTCAGAGACGTATTCAGGAGGATTTCGTCCGCTACAATATACTCCATTCACTTTTATAAAGTAGCCCGGTAGGCGCTGGAATTCTGTCACATTTCACCGCGTATATTTTGAAAATGTTAGGTTATACTCATTCTTCTGTCAGATATGGACGCAACGTTGCCGTTTCTACATATAAATCGTAGAAATTACGTATTTATCAAAATGTTTATTTACTTTGGGAAAACAATTAATTTGAGGAAATATTATGTGAATTCAATAATTCCAAAGATCTGACGAATATTGAAGAAACTTTTTTTCTGTTAATACTGGAAATATTTCACGTGTACGAGTATAAACATGATGATTGGAAGATTCAGTTATGCTATTTTCTTGTACGGAAATCAAGAACCGAGTGTTGAAATTTTACTGAAAAATAATGGACAGAATAGTCCGTTACTTTGTGATAGTTCATTAACCCGATAGAAAAACTTTTAGACGAACAAAACAGACGGACGTATGGAAATCCCCACTTTTCAAAATTCTCAAGAAATAAGCCTACAGAGGACAATTAAATACCTCTTTGCGCAACTTGAAATACTCCAGTACGAAAAAGTAGTGGCACTACGAATCTTGTGTCACAGTTAAATGAGTTAAAGCTTAAAAGAACTAACTCCATTCACAAAGTTAAAAAAGAGTAATTAGAAAGTAGACTTGGCAATGTCGCTTGATTTTCACGAGTGCCAACCTGCGTGCGTTTTAAGTAAAAGAACTTGATAAACCTAAACCATGGCCCACCAAGATACTTAATAAAAGTGAATGGAGTATATGTATACTCCATTCACTTTAATAAAGTATCCCAGTTGGTCATGCTTTAGGTTTATCAAGTTCTGTTGCTTAAAACTGACTCAGATTTGCACTCGTGAAAATCAAATACATAATTCTGAGAGATGTTGCCAATACTATTCTATTTACTCTTTTAGAACTTTGGGACACAGGATTCGTAGTACCACAAAATTTTCATACTGGAGTATTTCAAGTTGTGCAAAAAGGTATTTAAATGTCTTCTGTAGGCTTATTTCTCGAGAATTTTGAAAAGTGGGGAATTCCATTGGTCCGTCTGTTCGTTTAGAAGTTTTTCTGTCGGGTTATTCGAGTATTCTTCTTTCGAATTAACAAAGTAAGGGATTATTCTGTCCAATATTTTTCAGTAAAATTTCAACACTCGATTCTTGATTTCCGTAAAAGGAAATAGCATAACTGAATCTTCCAATCATGTTTATATACGTGAAATATTTCCAGTATTAAAAGGGAAAAAAGTTTCTTCAACATTCGAAAGGTCTTTGGAATTATTGAATTCACTTAGTATTTTCTCAAATTCATTATTCGCCCAAAGTAAATCAACATTTTGATAAATACGTAAATACTACGATCTCTATGTGGAAACAACAACGTTACGTCAGAAGTTGACAGAAACATGACCATAACCTAACATTTTAAAAATATACACGGTGAAATGTGTCAGAATTTCATGGCCAACCGGGATACTTTATGAAAGTGAATGGAGTATATGTCGACTATTTCGTCGATACTGGTATCGGAAACAACATCGATCTCAAATACACTGCGCAAAAAAATTAACGCACATTCTGAAAATCTCAATTTTAATGAAAGTTAACTCTACATTGACTTTATAACTTATTCTTTATGTTCTCTCCCAATAAACACAGTAACCATTAAGAAACGTTGTATTTTTTAGGTAACGTCACTATATTTCATCGTTGAAAAAACGGTAAAATGTCGTTATGAAATACGTTTCTTTTTGGTTTCATCGTAACGTTTTCCCTGCACGTTGATTCAACGTTGCAAACCTCCTATTGTCATAAGTAAAATACCGTGATATAACGTTATTATTAAGTTTCAACGTAACGATGTATTTTCGTTTCGGAAATAACGTTGATGGTATACGAATTCTCAACGTTGATGTTTATGCCTAAATACCACAAATATATAACGTTCATTTCAAGTGTCAAGGTAACGTTGATTTTAGGGAATGAAAATACCTTGATATAACGTTATTTTTAAGTTTCAACGTAACGACGTATTTTCGTTTCGGAAATAACGTTGATAGTATACGAATTCTCAACGTTGATGTTAATACCAAAATACCACAAATATTCGACGTTCATTGCAAGTGTCAAGGTAACGTTGATTTTAGAGAATGAATTAATCTTGAGGAAAAATATTTTTGAATTGATATTATTTGAATTTCAGCATAATTTGTCCTAAACTAGGGAAACTTATAAACCTTTGTCATCTACATCTTGAAAAATATTCTAAAAACTTTCAATTCATTCAAATGTTTTTTTCATGAATATGAAAATAAAGAACAGGAAATAAATTTTGGTCCAAATTTTAAATGAAGTATGTATTATCACAAGAAATGTTTCTCATTGGATATATAATTTTGGTCAGATATATAGGTGTAGTTATCGTTAGTAGTACAACATTATTTCTGTGGACTCTTGTTATTTATAATGGGTGAAAATTTTGGGAAATATTCAAGTACCTATCTATTCAGGTGGACAACAATTTCAAAATGCTGACAATTAAACACAGATTCATCAATATTTTGTAATAATAAAAAATAAACAGAATACGTAAAATATGAAAGAAAAAACATAACTATAAATATAAAGAGAACAAACAAAAAAAATTATAGATTTTTAAATGTACCTACATATTAAAAAAAATGTTTAAATTTCATTTTTTTTTCTTTACTTAATGCAGCGTCCTTGAGTCTTCTTTTGCAAATTCCAGCCAATCTTTTGTTGCGTCTGCAATTTTTAGGTCTGTGGCTGCCGCAAATTCTTTCTTGACAGCCACTGAAAAAACACATAATGCTCATTAGATATTTTGAAAATATAGGTCTACAAAATGAAGCCTTACCATAAATGAGTTCCGTCGACTTCTTATCTCTAAAAGGTTTTTTTCTCCCTGCCCTTCCAATTGTATTGGCAAGCTAAATCATTACTCAATATGAATCTGAGAATTCTTCTGGTATGGTCCTCGGGACCATTACCTCCCATTGACTTATATCGGTTAACCTTAAAAAAAACGAGAATAATTATTTTTACAGGGAACTGGGGTAATAATTTTAGCATTGCTATATCAATTTATGCCTTCATAAAAAAACAAACTAACATTATTTATGTAACAAATTTCACAATTAACTATGTTAGGAATGACAAAGCTTTCATATTATGTAGATAATAGATACCTATGTCCAAAAATTAACATTTACTCACAAATTATTTCGGTATCCTCTGCTGATGAAACAGGAACTGATTCATCCAAAAAAATCGGTGGTGTTAAATGTTCCATATTCGAGTTCTCCGATTCTTCAGAAGAGCTCTGGAAGCTTTCCAATCTTCTTTCACCAATCAATAATCAATATGAAACTTTAGGGTACTGATAGGTACTTACCAAAATCTTTGTTGTCGCACTTCTAAACAAATCAGATAATTTTCCTAGCAAACTCGATTTACCACGTCGAAAATAGCGAAGGGAACTATCGGGTGACTGCGGCACTAGCTCTTCAATTTCAATATGTGGAATGCACGAATGCAGGATTCAACTCAACTCGATCACAGCAGGATCGCCGGCGCCGGCCTATATGGCGCCGGCACTATCACGTATCACGTCATCACAACCCCTGCCGACTCTAGTGCACCGTTGCCTAGGTTGATTAATTATTATCTTTCAAGAAACTTCATAATTTTCTATTAATTGATTTTAGCAAAGACGATGTATGTTACGAATATAAGGTTATTACTAATAATGGGTTTCATATTTTGAACGAATAAAAAATTCAAAGTAAAGAATGCAGGAAATAAGTTCGGACATTTCGGTAGGTATGAAATCACTATATCACTTCACATAAAATGATAATATTTCTCCATCCTTTCGAAATGAAAGATTTTATAAAAGAAACATTAAGAGCGTTTCAAAAAGGTATATTTAGGTACCTACCTTCATTATAATATGCTGTTAAATATTCCTCCGAATTAATAAGAAGCTGGTATAATACAATACATGTAATAAATAAAAAATGTAATAAATATACGTTTCATAATGGTGGATGAATCAACCAGTTGAATTGGGTAAGTATATTATATGTATAATCAACGTTCCGTTGAATTTGTGTTTCGGATGTAATAAGTAGAATTGAAGTGGGTTAACGTCTGAGTTGATAAAAAGTAACTCATTTACCGTTTATTCAATGTTACTAAGCTCACGTTGAAAAAACAATTAAAAAACTGTAATGAATATACGTTTCATAATGGTGGATGAATCAACCAGTTGAATTGGGTACGTATATTATATGTATAATCAACGTTTCGTTGAATTTGTGTTTCGGTTGTAACAAGTAGAATCAAAGTAGGTTGACGTCTGAGTTGATAAAGAGTGACTAATTAAACGTTTCTTCAATGTTAAAGAGCTCACGTTGAAAAATCGTTTGAAAAAATACAATAAATATACGTTTTATAACGGTTCATCAACCAGTTGAATTGGGTACGTATATTATATGTATATTCAACGTTTCGTTGAATTTGTGTTTCGGATGTAATTAGCAGAATTAAAGTTGGTTTACGTCAGAGTTGATGAAGAGTGACTCATTTAACGTTTATTCAATGTTACTGAGCTCACGTTGAAAGAACGTTTGAAAAAATGTAATAAATATACGTTTCATAATGGTTGATGAGTCAAACAGTTGAATTGGGTACGTATATTATGTGTATAATCAACGTTTCGTGGAATTTTCGTTTCGGATGTAACGTAGAAAATTCAACGTGTAACGTTAAATCAACTTCAGCCACTAGAAATAAACGTTTATTATACGTTTGTGTGTTTATTGGGCTCGGGAATGTTTTGAACGAAACAAAACACATTTAATGGAAGAAAAATTCAGGATTTCAACGAATCTTATGTGAAAGAAGAGAAATGAACAATTTTCAAAATACTGAAATGCTGATAGGTGATTTAATACTTGGTATTTCCACCGTTTGCTTTAATTACAGCTCGGCATCGACGGTTCATACTCAAAATGAGTGATCTTAAAATGTTCTGATCTAATCCTTTCCAGATCTCTCCGAGTTGGATTCCTTAAGAGTCATTAAGAGTAGCTGGATGATTTTCTGAACTTCTCAGCCTTCTATTGAGGTTGTCCCAAACCTGCTCAATCGGATTGAGATCTGGACTTCTTGCTGGCCATTCCATTCGAGAGACTTCAACCTCTTCAAGGTACTCCTGAACGATGCGCGCACGATGGGGTCTGGCATTATCGTCCATAAAAATGAAATTTTCACCAATGTATGGGGCAAATGGCACTACATGCTCTTCAAGAATGTTCCTTATATACTTATCAGCATTCATAGCTCCATTTTCAACGACCACTAGGTCTGTGCGAGCAGTCAAAGATATTCCACCCCATACCATAATCGATCCTCCCCCGAAACCAGTAGTATTCAGGAAATTGCACTGAGCATATCTTTCATGTGGACGTCTGTATACATGGAAACGTCGATCACAATGGTAGAGGCAGAATCTAGACTCATCTGTGAAGAGAACTCTTTCCCAATCGGCCTCTTCCCAATGGATATGCTCTCTCGCAAAATCCAAACGCGCCCTTCGATGGGCTGGGGTAAGAGCTGGGCCTCTTGCCGCGACACGAGGCCTTAAATCATATTCTCTGAGGCGATTTCTCATTGTCTGAGTGCTAATTTGCACCTCATGAGTTTGCTCAAGCTGATTTTGAAGGAGGGGAGCGGTTGCAAACCGTTGTCTCAACGAAGAAACTCTCAAGTAACGTTCTTGAATGGCAGTTGTTACCCGTGGTCTACCCTGTCCTGCTCTTCGGACATTCATACCTGTCTCCCTGAATCGCTGCAACATTCTGGACACACTTGTATGGGAAACTCCAAACCTTTCTGCAATTCTTGTGTATGTTCACCCTTCTTCTCGCAAAACTACCGCTTGGGCACATTCCTCTTGGGTCAAATTGCGTGTTTCGCGTTGCATAGCGATCGAGTGCAGAAAATCAAACGAAAGAAAAACTATTGATCACTAGAATTGATCGAGAACAACTGATTTTAGAATGGGGCCAATACATTCAAAATCTGATAATATCATCTTTTTTTATTCCTGCTGGGAGAAAACATCTGTATTGAAGAAAAACGTTGAAAGTGGATAACATATGCATGCATAATTCTGATAAAAATAATTATCATTGAGAACACCTTCAGTTGTAGAATAAATTTGAGATTTCCATAATGTGCGTTAATTTTTTTGCGCAGTGTATTGTCAGAAATGCGAAATTGATCCATGGTTCCCGGCACAAATAACAGTTCCTGATACTAGTTGACGGTTTGGTCATCGATCCCTGTTTGATATAGTTCTGGAATGATCGCAATAATTTACTATCGTGGCACCATTTCACTAATGGTTATACAGGGTGGTTTTTTTTAAGTGTTTCATTAGAGGTATTCGAGGAAGGAATTGCGATACAAATTCAAAATTTTATATTTTTGTTTGAACTTAATTTGTGAAATATTTTCAAGCAGAATCTACTTCCGGTTCTACCAAAAACGAATGTGAACTTCGTTATTTCAAATGGAACACCCTGTGAATTTATACATGATATGATATATTGTTTATCCTGATTGATTACTCCTAGGTCTCCCGAGGAGACCACTCAGAAACTACAAGCTTCGAAGCTTATAACTTGTGCCGAGTTCGGAGTAAGCAGTTGTGTTCTGTGTAGGCTTTGTTACTGTATCCTTACGCCACCTTAGGCACAGCACTGTTAATTTTGGACCCAACAGTGGAATGCTGGCCCCTACCGAGACTAGAAAATTTCTTTCCTAGCTCTGGATTGAACTCCGGACTCGCCGGGTCCTAATCCAAAATGCTCTACCACTGAGCCAAGGGCATTCATATTCGAATTCTTCGTTCAATTCTTCAGAAAGTACGCTGATACTGCTTCTTGATTAATTATGAGGAAATATTATATTGGGTGTCTGAAACAGGACTTGAAAGTGAGCCTCAACAAAACTATGAAATCTCATTTTTTTTCTACCATATAATTTTGTATTTCGGTCGATTGCTCGTTAAAAACTAGCTAGAGTGTTCCGAACATTTCTTGTCTTTAAAATCAGTAGTTTTTGCCGGTATTGAATGAAATTATAATATCACTACTAAAGTCAGGTTTCTTTGTCCAATCATCAGGTTTATCAAGATAATTTTCAAGTAGTCTATGTCAATCGTAAGAATATGTCAGTTTTAAACTGAGATTTTTTTATTAAGTCATTCAATTTTCTGCTTTGTTTATTCGTCACATTCGCCGCAAAAAAAGAACAGACTTTTGATATAGCATTCTGGTGTACCTTATTATTATTACTTGTTTTGCATAGTGCTTGATCAATAAAAGTAAGAATGACAATTCCTAACATAGCCTACTTCAAAATAGACGAGCATACCATTGAATTTGACTGAGCCTTAGGCGTGAAATTCTAATTTTATTCGATAACGGCAAAATTACTGATTTTAAAGACATGAAATGTTTGGCACACTCCAACTAGTTTTTGACGAGCAATCGATCGGAATTACAGAATTATATGGTTACCATTTGAAAATAATCAATTTCATTGTTTTGTTGAGGCTCACTTTGAAGCCCTGTTTCAGACACCCTATATAATATTTCCTCATAATTTATACAAAAAGCAGCGTTGTTACTGCAAATCACTTTAAAAAGTGAGCTCTAATATATTTTTCTTTATTTTCGTTTATGTTTTCATGATCATGTTCCTAGTTCGCGTAATTCAAAGAATGAACGTTATTTTCTTATATTCATACGCGGAATGGAAACATGTGTTGGAGATTCGATAAAAACGCCCGAAGAACATTCAATTGGAATACGGCTTCGATGCTAGATCAAAGTAATCGCTCGCTCGTAATTTTCGCTTTTCACTCGTTCTCGCATTTTCTTCGTGCTTGTGACTTTCTAAGTTTTCATAAAACTCTAAACTGCAGACACTGTTGTGTGTGGGTGTATGGTGCTGGAAACGAACCAGTTCAACTCAGTGACCGGCAAAACGCCGAGAAGCTACCAAGGATTTTCACTTATTAACGGTAGGCAATTTTCGATTTTCCAACATACGAACTGTTCTCTTTCACGGTCCTTCGGAAATATTTTTCTATATTAAGGCCCTTGTCGAGCCATTTTGGTCCTATTCGGGCCATATTAATGAACCTTATTTTATAAATTCTTTGAATTACGCAGTTAGGAATTTATAGATTTCACATATGGATATGGTCACAAAAAATTAGCGTTTTCTGGTTACCGTTTATCTTCACACGTCAAATCTGCTTGAAACCACAGATTAATTATTTAAAATAGTTTTCGGTGGTCTGGAACTCATTTCCAAAACAAAAACAATAACCTCAATTTTCGCTTTGTTCTCGAAATTAATCAAACTCGATTATTTCATCTATTTCTCTCAGGTTTTTGTTTTTTGTTTTCAATTGTTGTCGGAAATATTTTTTGAATTATTTCCGATTAATTGTTTTTCAGATTTTCTTTCGTTTCGAAATTTGGAAATTTATCCAATTACATTTGTTTACTTTCTGCAGTATACCTTGAATTTTGTTTCACTTCATTCAATTCATCATGAATGCTAAAATCAAGCTGAATAAAGCTCGTAGACAGGTCCTCATTGAGGATCTTGAAGACATTTTAGTCTTAGCAACGAATGCTGTAACTGATGAAAGCTGCCACGTTAGATTTCAATTGAGATACGAAAAGGTAGAAGAGATTTATGAAAAGTTTCAAAATTTACACAACGCTCTCATCGCACTTTTGGCAAGTTCTGAAAATCCTGATTACGTTGCTGAAAGGATTGTTAGAACTTCATTTGTAGACAATTACTTCAGCATTAAAACGATTTTTGTCAATTTATTCCCTACCATTAAAATAGATGAGCCGACAGATAAAATTCAAAATACGCCAAATGTAAAGCTTCCTAAAATATCTCTACCAATTTTCGATGGCAGTTATAAAGATTGGCCAACCTTTTTTGACCTATTCAAGTCCTTAGTTCATGAGAATTCTAGTTTGACCGAAATAGAAAAATTTCAATATCTTCTCAGTTCACTTTCATCACAAGCCTTTAATTTATTGAAGGGATGTCGTTTAACCGCTCAGAATTATGAAAGTGCTTTCAAAGCTTTAACTGAGAGGTACCAAAATAAACGCCTTCTGGCTAATTCTTCTTGGAAGGAAATTTATAATGTGCCAAAACTACAAAGTGAGTCAGCATCGGGACTTAGACGGATTCTCGAAGTATTTTCAGAAAATTTGTCTATGTTGAGGAATTTGGGTCTACCTACTGATCAGTGGGACTTTATTTTGTTTCATCTTTTAATTCAAAAATTGGATACTGCCACAATAAAACGATATGAATTACAGGAATGTTCAATGGAAATTCCATCATTTATTAGTTTGCAAACCTTCCTTACAAATCAATGTATAGCGTTGGAATCTGTAGCTCTTTCTGTTCCATCGAAAAATGAACAAGTTACCAATTCACAAAAATCCAAATTCAACAATACCTCATCGAATAAACGTAATTCGACATTTCTGGTTCAAACAAAAAATGAATTAGATAAAAGTCGCATCAGTTGTAATTATTGCAAGTTAGATCATACCATTTACAAGTGCCCTTCCTTTTTGGAAAAATCCCCTACAGATCGTTTTCGAATTGTTAAGGAAAAAAATTGGTGCATTAACTGTCTTCATTCTGGACATCAAATGAGTGGTTGTTCTTCAAAATCAAGTTGTCGTACATGTAATGGTAAACACCATTCGTTATTGCACATGCGCGGTCCTACCGACAATAAGTCACATAACGAATCATACCCAACTCAAAGTGAAAATCAACATTTTGGTGATTCGGGCGCAAGTTCTGCTCAGGTTCTAACCAATGTCCTCCCTGCTAAGCCTTCAGTTCTACTAGCAACTGCGCAAGTGGAAGTTCTTGACGCTTGGGGTAATTTTCAGAAAGTTCGCGTTCTGTTGGATGGTGGTTCCCAAATAAATATTATATCCCAATCTTGTGCAAATAGATTAGGCTTAAAGGTTTCGAAGCTTGCGCTTTCAATTTGTGGCATAGGGGAAACCACCTCTTTGGCCACGAGTGGTACTTTATGCACTATCCGTCCAAAAGGTCAAATAAATCCTTCTTTCACTTTCGATGCGGTGGTGATTCCAAAAATTTGCGCACAAATGCCTAGCTCTTTCGTCAATTTATCTTATTGGAAGTGTATGTCTAATAAGAAGTTAGCTGATCCAGATTTTGCAATTCCTAATTCAGTAGACCTTTTACTGGGAGCAGATATTTTCCCATTAATTCTCAGGGATGGTCGCATTGAGGGTGATGGCATGGAACCAACAGCCCTACAAACTGTGTTTGGTTGGGTCTTCATGGGCAGGATTCATTCTCCTAAGCCAACCGTGAATTCCTTTCATTTGTCTGTGTGTGAATCCACTCTAAACTCAACTTTGAAAAGATTCTGGGAACTTGAAGAGGTGCCAGGAATCATACCTGTTTCACAAGAAGATCAGCTTTGTGAACTATCGTTTGTAGAGAATCACTCGAGAGATTCATCAGGACGTTATACCGTGGCATTGCCTTTCAGAAACGTTGAACCCTTTCTATTCGGTGATACATATTCTCTGGCTTTGCGCCGATTTTTGGCTCTAGAGCAAAGGTTGAGGAAAACACCAGATATTTACGAAGATTACTCTCAATTCATGAGAGATTATTTGAATTGTAATCATATGTCCGCGGTATCTTTGGATTCAAACACCGAGAACATATTCTATATCCCCCATCATTGCATAATCAAACCAGATAATGTTTCAACAAAGTTGAGGGTGGTATTTGACGCCTCGGCTCACGTTCCAGGCAAACCGTCATTGAATGACAGCCTGTTAGTTGGTCCGAAGTTACAAAAGGACATTGTAATGATTTTGTTGAAGTTTCGTATCCACAATTTTGTTTTCACGGCCGACATCAAACAAATGTACAGGCAAATAGTGATTCAACCTTCACATCGAGATTTCCAAAGAATAATTTGGAGATTTTCGGGATCGGATCCTATTGGGGTGTATCGCTTGAATACCGTAACCTACGGAATTGCACCGGCTCCCTTCCTTGCTCTTCGTACCCTATTTCAGTTGGCTAAAGATGAGGAAACCACTTATCCGAATGCTTCTAGAGTATTGCTAACGGATATCTACGTTGATGATATCGTCACTGGTTGTGATGATATGGCAGAGGCCAAGATTCTTCAGAAGGAACTCATCTCATTGCTGGACCGAGGTGGCTTCCAGCTTCGTAAGTGGTGTGGTAATAGTTCCGAATTACTTTCATCCATACCCGTGGATCACCAACATCAAAATTCCTTGAATTTCGATGTAGACTCTGTCGTTAAGATACTTGGTTTGCGTTGGTTTCCGTCGTTGGATGAATTTTCGTATTCCGCTGAAGCATCTGGTGATGTGTGTACGAAACGAACCATTTTATCCGAACTCTCACGTATTTTCGATCCGTTAGGTTTTCTTGCCCCTTTCACTTTCCTTGCGAAACACTTAATTCAGCATCTCTGGACTCTCGGTTTGCAGTGGGATGATTCACTTCCAACCGATGTTACTCATCGCTGGAGCCAGTGTAAGTCGGAATTGGTTGAATTGTCCAAACTCAAAATTCGTCGGAAATTGGCATCAGGACGTGTTTCCAGATGCGAACTTCATGGATTTGGAGACAGTAGTGAGCGAGGTTATGCAGCAGTAGTATATCTCAGGTTTTTCTACGTAGACGGATCTGTTGACACATCATTCGTGTGTGGTAAATCTAAGGTTTCTCCAGTCAAAAGAATTTCCCTTCCAAGATTGGAACTTTGTGCTTGCCTTCTATTATCCAATCTCATTTCTTTGATTTCATCAACCTACTCATCGGTTTTCCAAATTAATAACATATTTGCTTGGTCTGATTCTACAGTGGCGCTGACATGGATTAGATCGTCTCCTCATCATTGGAAGAGTTTCGTCAGTAACCGGACAACTCAGATCCAAGAACTAGTTTCGCCGGAAAATTGGTACCATGTCAAGTCTAAAGACAATCCCGCAGATTGTGCCTCACGTGGTTTAACACCCCGTGAGCTTCTCAATTGTTCAATATGGTGGGCGGGTCCAGCCTGGCTCCGTTCGAAAGAATTCACGTTGAATGATGTACAAATTCAATGTGATCAGAGTCTCTTATTGGAGGAAGAACGTCACATTTCCTTATCAACGTTTGTTTCCCAAGATTTTCTGGATGAATTGTTATCCAAATTTTCATCGCTACCAAAAATTCAACGGATCGTTGCTCTCATTTTCAGATTCATTCGCAATTTGAAGAATACCAGTCCTCGTGAAACTGGTCCTATATTGGCGATGGAACTCAAGCAAGCTCTTTTCTTTATTATTAAATATGTTCAACAAACTGTATTCAAAACAGATATTGATAATATCTTGAGTAAAAAACCCTTGTCTAAATGCCTTCGTAAGTTGAATCCATTTCTTGGAGAAGATGGAATTCTGAGGGTGGGCGGAAGACTTACATTTTCCGGTCTATCGTACGACCACAAGCATCCAGCTCTACTCCCTTCTTCTCATCGGCTCACTGAACTTCTCATTCAGCATTTTCATAGAGTTTATCTCCATCCAGGGGCTCAAACTCTACAGTTCCTTCTCACCCAACAGGTTTGGATATTGGCCGCCCGACGAGCAATAAATAAAATCATTTCTCGTTGTCACGTGTGTTTTAGGCTGAATCCGAGAAGTTATCAGCCCCTCATGGGTAATTTGCCCTCTCCTCGAGTGAATCAACTGAAACCATTTCAATGTGTCGGTGTTGATTACGGAGGCCCATTTCAGATCACTATGTCTAGGTCTCGCGGTTCCAAATCTCTTAAAGCTTACATATGTCTCTTCGTTTGTTTTACCACTAAGGCCTTACATTTAGAATTAGTATCGGACCTCACTTCCGACGCTTTTCTCGCTGCACTACGGCGTTTTATTGCTCGAAGAGGTAGATGCAATCATATATTTAGTGATTGTGGAACAAACTTCAAGGGAGCGTATCGAGAACTCCTGGATTATATGCGTAATTCCGTAATGGAAGAAAAGATAGAATGGAGTTTTAATCCACCTTCCAGTGCTCATTTCGGGGGCCTTTGGGAATCCGGTATCAAATCTGTAAAGTCTCATTTACTTAGGCTTATCGGCAATCAAGTTCTCACTTATGAGGAGCTTTACACCGTGTTGACACAAATTGAATCGCTACTCAACTCACGACCACTTTGTTCTTTGAGTAATGATCCCAACGACATTTCCGCTCTAACTCCGGGACATTTTCTTACCTTAGCCCCATTGAGTGCGCTTCCTGATCCGGACGTATCACATTTAGCCATCGGCCGACTTTCGCGTTGGCAGCTCTTAAACCGAATCCATCAAGATTTTTGGAAGCGGTGGCACCTAGAATATTTGAATACGTTGCAACAGCGCAAAAAATGGTATAATCAGGGTGTTGATTGTCTGCAATCCGGTATGCTTGTTCTCATCAAAGATGAGCAATTACCTCCCTTACGTTGGCGATTAGGTCGCATTGAAAAGCTCCATTATGGTGCAGATAAAATCGCTCGAGTAGCGACGGTACGTACCAATCAAGGTATACTGCAGAGACCAGTGGTCAAGTTATGTCCTTTACCCGCGCAGTAGTTGGATGTATTTTCTTACTTTTTTTGTATTTTTTCTTTGTATTTTCTGGTAAAATATAGTATATTTTAGGTGGGCGGTAATGTTACTGCAAATCACTTTAAAAAGTGAGCTCTAATATATTTTTCTTTATTTTCGTTTATGTTTTCATGATCATGTTCCTAGTTCGCGTAATTCAAAGAATGAACGTTATTTTCTTATATTCATACGCGGAATGGAAACATGTGTTGGAGATTCGATAAAAACGCCCGAAGAACATTCAATTGGAATACGGCTTCGATGCTAGATCAAAGTAATCGCTCGCTCGTAATTTTCGCTTTTCACTCGTTCTCGCATTTTCTTCGTGCTTGTGACTTTCTAAGTTTTCATAAAACTCTAAACTGCAGACACTGTTGTGTGTGGGTGTATGGTGCTGGAAACGAACCAGTTCAACTCAGTGACCGGCAAAACGCCGAGAAGCTACCAAGGATTTTCACTTATTAACGGTAGGCAATTTTCGATTTTCCAACATACGAACTGTTCTCTTTCACGGTCCTTCGGAAATATTTTTCTATATTAAGGCCCTTGTCGAGCCAAGCGTACTTTCTTTTTTTCCACTATTGAAAAAAAAAATTCTTACAATGAGGGATTTCTGAAATATAAACACTAATTTGTGACAATCTTTCTGTCAAAACATTTGAGAATCAGGCTATAGCTCAACAATCGCTTGATGTGGTTGCGCATATCATACATAAAATCATTGCAGAATTAAACGAAGAACTCAAATATGTATAAATATACAGGGTGTTGCATTTGGAATAACGAAGTTCACATTCGTTGCCGGTAGAACCGGAAGTAGATTCTGCTTGAAAATATTTTACAAATTGTGTTCAAATACTCTGAAACAAAAATACAAAATCTTGAATTTATATCGCAATTCCTTCCTCGAATTCGTCTAATGAAACACTTAAAAAAATCAACCTGTATAGCGCCACATAATTCTATACCTATAATTTTATCCTTGAAATTAAAACTGAAGCATCTAGAGGACTCTGCCTTAGCCTAGGGTTACAGTGACTCCATCAAACTGTTTGATAGAGTCACTGTGCCTAGGGTCAGTGAGACTATTGAGCATGTGCAATAACGGAGAGTGGGAAAATAGGGGCATCGTGGCGATCAGCGGATGCAGAAAACCTGTTGTTTTTATTTGTCTCTGTTTATATTGAGCCACATGTGGTATCCATGGACACATAATGACATGCGTATAGCGACAACTGACCCTGGATTTAAAGGGAACAAGGGCTACACTTTTGTATACTTATTAGCCACTACGCTCAAATTCTATATGTATTTATTATTCTATGTATAGCGCGATCCCCATATATCTTATAACATGGATATGGATTATTCCCCTGCTTTTCAAAGTCACAAAGTGAAGCCGAATCTTTAGGTTGTATGTTTGCGTCAACTGGAAATGGAAAAATTGCGAGAAATTTAGAGGTTATGTTTATTCTGAAAGACAACAAGAAAATAGATATCGAGAATGAAAATATGGCACTTCAATACTTCCAGTTCAATTTTTGAATATGAATAGAGTTAGAAATGATATTTAGGATTTGAAGAAAACAGAATGAAGGATTGAAACATTGCACATGAAATTGTGAGGTTATGATCGAAACTATTCACATGAAGTTGAGAAAATGACATACGTTGAACGACATAACACGATTTTTCGGAGAGAGACAGAATCAAGAGAATATTTTTATTTTCAATATTGCCGCACAAGCGCAGATCTGGATTGTTACCAAAGCCCAGCTTCAGTTTTGATGGCCCATATAGGATTTATTAGTTATATGGCGATCCCTTTTCTCTCGACAAGAAAATCTTAAACAAAATCTGACCACTGCAAACACCATGGTTTTTCGTAAGATCTGCCGAAAACATCGTCTGTCTGTCTGTCTGTGAGTGTGCGTCGCTCACAACCGAAGGACCTTCCGCAAAACATAAATTTTGCATCGTGACTTGAGCCTGCATCAGTACAAAATTCACCTGACCTATGAGGTCAATGTTGAGAAACATATACATCGATATGTGCTTGATGAAAGGGCTCTAAAGAATTGGGAAACTGACTCTTATTTTCATGAAAAAAAAATCATCTTTTGTGATGGGTCCATTTCTAGATAAATGGACACCACAACAAAATGAATTAACCGATACTATATCATTTGATCCTAAAAATTTTCATGAATGTAATTGAAAAAATTACTTAATGTATTTCTGAGTAAACCTTTTCACCTTAAAATTTTTATATTTTCAGGTCGTTGATCACCTTCTGGCAATGTCTGAACTTCTAGACCTCGGTTTTGCGGAGGAAAAAATATCTGAAGCACTTCTCCAAAGTGAAAATGATAGAGATAAAGCTTTGGATAAGCTTATTTCTTAGCAGCATTTGTTTTATACTATTTTCAAATTATCATGTAAAATACATAAATGAATCTTAATTTATTTGTATGAACTTGATGTATATAAAGATATTTTTAAATTTCATTTTTTTCATAACTTTGAGATAATTTCCAAATCAAAACTTTGAGTTTTGTATTGGGAGTGACTACCTGTGAAAGCATCTGTTTTTTGCAAATAGACACATTGTACCAGATTATGCACAGGACAATATGGCTGGGTGTCAAAATTGGTCATACAAAGGAATTATAAACACCAGTGGCGGCTCGTCAGGGACGGCAGGGTCGGCACTGCCGACCCTATATATTTTGTGTTCAGCCAAAATTAAAATTACTCTTTCTTCTGTTAAATTACCAAATTTATTATAATTATTGTATTCCCAATAAAATTCTAAAAATTATATAACTGAAATATTTCAACTTCTTGAAAAAACGCTCTTCCAATATCAACGCCACGCCGTTTCGTCAACCCAAATCAGTCCGAGAATTGAAATGTGTGTAACTGCGGGAAGACGAGAGCGCCAAGCATCGAACGCTTTCTGGGGACCGACGTTAAAGTAGGTACGGCATGCCATACTCGGCCGTACTGGATCAATGAAAGGCGAATACGAATGAGACGAAACGATTGATTTCTGTTGGAATTTTATTCAGATAATGATAAATATTATATTCGCCTTTTAGTTAATGCTTTTTCATAATCGAAAATGCGATGTTTCCGTTCAATCTCACAAATTATAAGAGATAAAAGTTGCTCAAAACGAATTTTTGTCGTATTTCGTACTTTTACTACTTTTATAGACGTGAATGCTAAATATGATAGTACTTATATGAATTTCCGTCTATTTCCACTATTTCCAGAAATTTTTAGCCGAAAAAAATGCTGAACAGTAGCCGTTAAACTCTTATTGCAGGTCAGGTACGGCAAATAAGATTATGCCGTACTGGAAATGCCTCGATTCGTAAACACGAGGAAGGATTGGATCGGGGATACCTCGACTGTTTTCGTTTGTATTGCGGGATGCGGCTGTAGGCTTCAGTTGTTTATTATATACAGGGTGTCCCAAGTTCGAGTGCCTATTAGACGTTCCTGGAGAACTGGACATATTTGAAATTTGGGATATGATATATGATATATTGTTTATCCTGACTACTCCTAGGTCTCCTGAGGAGACCCCTCTGAAACTACAAGCTTCGAAGCTTGTAACTTGTGCCGAGTTCGGAGTAAGCAGTTGTGTTCTGTGTAGGGATTATGATATTGTTCGAAATTCTCTACACTCTACAGACTTAAAATATTTTTGAAGCCAGAGCACTCCGAATATACAAGGAGTGAAAATAAATTTGTTCAATTTTTTTTCCATTTTTTCGTTTATTATATGTTTGAGTCATCAATGCTCAATAGTCAATACATTTATGTCAAAACCATTGTATTCATTCAAATAAATTTAAAAATATCGAAAAGAATCGGAAAATATCAAAAACGAAGAAATTAAAAAGAAATTTTTTGAACAAATTTATTTTCACTCCTTGCATAACCGGAAGTGCTCCGGATCCAAAAATATCTTAGGTCTGTAGAGAATTTCTTAGATCCTCTAAGCCGGGTTAGTTAAAACTTCGTGAATAGGTTCTATTTTCTATTGCTTCTATTCATGGTGTAAATTTCTCAATCAGTAATTTTTTGGTCAATCAACGTGAGTCCTGTCTTAAAATTTCACAGAACACTTTCGAAGTATAGTGTCGATATATCTTATTGTTTTCGTAGAATCTTGTTGTTTTTCACATAAAATGTATGATACATATTGGTTAGAGCAGCTAGTGTCCCCCTAAAAGCCACTTAAGTTTTTAATGCAATGGAATTATAAGAAAAGACATGTTCAATAATAGTAATATTTATTCATTCTAACAATGATTCCACTAAGTAGAATAAAAGAAGAGTAAGTCAACAAAAAGTTCAGACAGTGAGAAGGGTTCACTATCAACCAAATAACTGAAAGTTTTCATCTTGAAATTCTTCATATTTGTGATATTTCGGACTGAACTTGGTTCTATTGCCCACTGAAACTTTTGTCAGTTGGTCAAAACTATTCATGAAATCCAGCTATAAATATGTTTCAGTGATTTATGGACTTGGACGCTTTGGCGACTGAAACTTTACAGTTGTCTCTTAACAATGTCGTTATTAAATTAAAACGGAATTAAGCTGATTTTTCCTGTGAATGCCTCATTTATTGAATATTTCCCGAGGTATAAAAGTATTAGCGTAGCCGACTTATACAGGGTGTATCACGGTCGATGGTACGTTAGACGTTTACGGACAGCGGAAAGCAAGAATTCATTTAAAAGTTGGTTTCTTAGACAAGAACATCTGCTCTATCGATATTAAATATTTTCAGTTCAGTTGTCGCTCATGTCAAAAAGCAGTAACTACTCTGTTATTTCAAATGGCACACCCTGTATACTATTGAATTTTTTAAATTTATCGTACTAACATGATTATTTTGGTGTGCGGGGTGTGCTCCACATACAGGGTGTCCGGGAAAATGTGAGAAATCTCTCGGATTCAGATAAAACAAAACATAAAAAAATAAGATGACAAGTTCCCCTAATTTTTTTTTCCTAGCGGCCCTACCTACGGAGATACGGCCTCCTAAATGACGTCACTGGAAATCCCCTTTACTGGAATAAATCTCAATCTACTTAATATAATTAAAAAAAAATTGATATGATGAACAGCAGTAAGGACCTCTTAGAATACTGCCCTTACATTTAAATTAGCTCTTTTAGTTTACCAGGGGCGGACTAGGTTGTACATTTTAATGCTAACATTTAATAAAAAGGTGGTTTTTGGGTATTTTCATGAGGTTCACAGTTTATTTCATGACTGAATCACCCTGTATTCTTTGTAGTCCATAGTGATATGTTCTGAAAAAATCAAACAAACATCTTAAATCAACCCAAAAATACAGGGTGTCCACTTAACCCTCATTGCGAATAGTTTCTATAATAATGGATCACCCAGTATGAATTCTGGGTATTTCAGGTTTTTTCGATGTAACAACAACATATCTAGTGGAATAGTTCATTTTGCGGACGTTCTCGCTCTAGAATAACTGACATATTTTATACTTTCAAAATCGGACATGCATTCAATTATGGATAACCCTGTATTCGTAACGATTTGCGGTCATATTCCTCTATATATGGTTGCTCCCTGGGGATGAAATTAAATATTTCTTGAGAAAAATTGAAGTTCATTCCGAGATACGAGCGTAGTAAAAGTGGGTAATTCTCAACTTCAACGCCCTGTACCTCAAAAACTAGTCATAGGATTGAGTTGGGGCCTCGGACACTTTTGATCAGTAGGTCTAGTACTACATTATAACAAAATTTCAGAACATTTGACGGAACGCCATTTCCCATAAGGAAAGTGCGCGGGGGTCGTTTGGATAGCTGGAACATTAAGCTAAAAAAAAGGTACTCCTGTTTATTGTCGATAAAATGAACCGTTTTCGAAAAACAAAATAACAAAGATTCTTAACTAGGTATGCAGTTTTGGCACAGAAAGACACGTTAAAAAAAATATTTTTTAGAAATTTACTCTTATGAATTTTTTGATAGATTATTTATAACTAGCGTATTCATATTGAATCGTTGCAAGCACCTTTTTTTTAGCTTAATGTTCAAGCTATCCAAATTCGTTTTTTTCTACTCCTTATCATACAGGGACTACAGGGTTTCGAAAATGTAAGTATTAAAATGTACAACCTAGTGCGCCCCTGGTAAACTGAAAGAGCCAATTTAAATTTAAGGGCAGTATTTTAAGAGCTCCTTACTACTGTTCATCATATCAATTTTTTTTTCATTATAAAAAGTAGTTTGAGATTCATTCCAGTAAAATGGATTTCTAGACGTCATTTAGGAGGCCGTCATCTTATTTTTAGTTTTATCTGAATCCGATAGATTTCCCACATTTCCCCGTAGAACTATATGTTACCATTGTTTAAACAATGATGTTACTATATGTTCTATGGCGCCCCATAAAACAATTTTTCCAGCTAAATTTCCATTACAGACCAACAACAGTTGGTCTGTGGTTTGACCATCATCAAATGTTCTGTGATCATCACTAACCTCAAAAATGTTTGACAGGATTGCCTGTGAAGTAAATAAAAAATAAATAATATTGCAGAACAGGTTACAGGTTGTTTGGATATTATTTCTAATGGCTGATCCATTAAGTTTACTTCGTCAGTATAATGTAAATAAAAAGGAAATTATTGAAAGAGATGGTCAAATAATATTTGGTGAATTTTCCTGGCCCAAAAATGTAAAAACAAATTATTTGAAGCATGGGTAAGTATAAAATACTTTCTATTTCTTGCAGTGTTCACATTATCATTCCTCTATCAGGTCTGGAAAAGATGGAGTTCTCAAAGAATACTATACTTTGGAATGTTTACTGTTCCTCTTAAAGAATTTAAACTTAACTCATCCAGTTTATGTGAAAGAAGCTGCTGGAAAAAGTATACAAGCTGTAAAAAGACCAGATCGTAAACAGCTTTTATTATATTTAAATGGAGGAACACGAACATGTTCTGCTATTGATAATACTGCACCCCTTCAATTTCCCACACTGGTAAAATATCTTTGCTTAATATTGGTGACAACCATAAGTCACTATGAAGCTCATCATACACCTTAGAAAGAGTTTATATGAGTGAGATTTATTACTGTGCCCTTATGGTGCCTTAGGGCCGTAAGATCAATCGCAGTTTAAACCATACTGATGGTTTAAACTGTTGATTAGAAGGGCAGAAATGTGGTTTAAACCCTACTTACGGTTTAAACTGTGATGGATCTTACGGCCCTTAGACATTATTATTTTTTCTCCCAGTGTTCAACGACAAATATTCCAGTCAGGAAAATTTCTTTCCTGATTGAATGACAGATATTTATGTTGGTTTAAAAACTTGTTGATAAGTGGAAAAAAGGCTTATGTTCATATAAGATTTGAAAAACGGCTTCAACCATAGAGTTTGCTACCCATTTTTTTTTAGAATGTACTCCATACTAAGAATTTTTTTTTCTACCAATATTTCAAAAAATATGGATTCTAACACAAAAGGTCCTTTTTCAATTACCTCATCAAATCGTTCTATCTCACTATATAGTCTATTTTGCATGAAAATATGGATCTAATGTAAAATTCTTGTTTATCATTTAAGTGCCTTCCAAATTTTAATTCGTATTCCAGGTGAAAAGAACAGCTGATTATGATGCATCTGATATTGTTTCGAAAAAACCCTGTTTGGAAGATTCTCATGAACAAAAAGTCAGAGAAAAACTGACTGCAAGGCTAAATCCCCCTAAAGAATCAACTCTTACTGTTGCAGATAATATCAAGTAAGGAGCACCATATATTGATATTTATTTTACATTCTTAATATACTAACTGACAAAGAAACTGCAACATCCAGAAGGAGCTGTTTAAAATTTTTTTGGTAAAACATAAATAGTATAGCAATTAGCAAGGAGTAAATGATCAAAATTTGGGAAATGAACGTGATGGTTGTTTCATGTGAACATTTTTTATTACTTACATATTGTAGTTCTTTTTTGCAATTTTTTTAGTATTTCCAACATCTTATTGCATCAATGTCAATACGTGTTGGGGAGTGTGTTGATTACTGCGGTGGACAAACACATTATTAACAAATTTATTCAAAAAAATTGTAACCCTTCGTTTTTTTTCTGAAAATTTTTACTATTTACTCCTTGCTATACTATGTTTGTTTCACCAAAAAAAAAATTAAATTTAAACAGCTCCTTCTCGGTGATGCAGTTTCTTTGGCAGGTAGTACATAATATCATCTCAGATCTTTGTCAGAGGCGATGTCTGTTGAAAAAATTGCTGCAATTAAAGCCAAACGCTTGGCTATGAAGAGGACAACCATCAAGGGAAATGATGACATGAATATTGGAATTTGATGTTGATATAAAGAAAGATATTATAAGCAGGGAAAGGTAATGGGGAACAAGAACACCAATATAACAATCAAGTGGAAAAGTAAGTAGAACGGAATCTTTTATTATTTTGATTATGATTATCCTGATAACTCTTAGGTCTCCCAAGGAGTCCCCTCAAAAACTATAAGCTTCTGAGCTTGTAGCTTGTATGAGTTAAAAGAATCTGTTGAATCGGTTGAATTATCCATGTTGGTTTTTATCATTAATGAGATGGGTTATGATGTTAATGATGTTGATTATAGACCTCATTACCCATCTCGTTACTTAAAAGAATCTGTTGTGTTTTGTGTAGGCTTTGTAATTGTGCCCTTACGACATCTTAGGCACAGCAAGGTTAATTTTTGACCCAAAAGTGAATGTTGGTCAATACCGTCTGACTACTACTTCCCTACTGCTACCTCTACTTCTATACTTCTTAATCGCTCGTACCAAAGCAAAAGATCATCATTTCATCTTTATTGAATTCTGAGCCGGACATAATCTCAAGATATGGTTCGACTGGCTGATGACGAATCCGTGGTAAACACAATAACTCTCGAACGGATAAACCTAGAAACTCGAAAGTTTAGATCTCGATTGCCGTGGTTATTTCGTTAATGGGCAAATTCGACCAGGGGTTCCGCAAATATGGCCGTTCGAAATTTTTCTTTACTGATTATTTCAAGACTGCTGGTTTGATCGATTTGAAATTTTGCTTGTATTATGCATTCAAGCCGAATGCAATGTTATGTCCAGATCTCTTAGACAGAACCATGCGAAATTCTAGGGAATTTTTGATTCGAAATTCCCAAAATACTTGTTATAACGCATCCGGGAACATGAAATGAACGATTATTCGATAGCTGTCAAAAATTTTCTTTTTGGAATTTCAAATGCAAATCTACCTAGAAGGTGGAAAGGAGAGCGCTTAAAAGCTCCTGAATAACTGTCAGTGGTTTTTAATTTATTCGGAGCTAATTTCACTGAATTCATTATTCCTCCCACTCTCTGGTTTCATTTTCACACACATGACATGTAATCATATATCCATATATCTAATAACATCAATATGGATTATACCCCTGCTTTTCACAGTCTCAAAGTGAAGCCAAGTCTTTGGTAAGGCTTGAGTTGTACGCTTGCGTCAACTGGAAATTCAAAAATTGCTAGAAAGTTAGAGATTATGTTTATTCTGAAAGACAACAAGAAAATAGATATTGAGAATGAAGATATGTCACTTAAATACTTTCAGCTTAATTTTAGAATATAAATAGGAGTTAAAAATGATATTTTGGATTTAAAGAAACCGGAATAAAGCGATTGAAACATTGCACATGAAATTGTGAGGTTACGATCGAAACTATTCACATGAAGTTAAGAATGACATACGTTTCACGACATAATACGATGTGTCAGAGAGAGATAGAATTAAAACTATTAGATATATGCATATATCTAATAACATCAATATGGCTTATGTGTTATTGTGAGGTTATGATCGATAGTATTCACACGAATTTATGAATGACAAGCCGGCCGTCCCAGCTTCGCCCGTGTAGAAATTTGTTTCACGCGGCGGTTTCATCTTCAACCTGCCATATCTTTTGTTGTAATTGTATGATGTGAAGGGCAATTTCGTTCTAAATTAAATACTGGGGATAAATAACGTATTAGGTTGGATGAGGATCAATACCCAATTCATAAAACCTCACTCCTAAATAGTGCATAATTTTGGAAAACATCTGATTACCATAAACAGGTAATAGCAAGTCAATCTTGAGAGATAGATATATGCTATCGCGGACTTTTTTGTAGAACTATTAGGTACATTTCCGTCATACATTGTATCAACGTAGGTCTCACGGTTTTTGCAGCGCACTTGAAAATAGCTGATTATGGCTGATTTTTTTGTAATTATTGAAGTTATAGTAGGTATCCTTACTTTTTTCGGGTGAAAAGTATAGCCTATGTCACTCAGGGATAATGTAGCTTTCTAAGGGTGAAAGAATTTCTGAAATCGGTCCAGTAGTTTTTGAGCCTATTCGTATCAAACAAACAAAAATACAAATCTTTCCTCTTTATAATATTAGTATAGATATAGATATACGTTTCACGACATAATACGATGTGTCAGAGAGAGAGACTGAATCACTAAATAATTTTTTTGTCAATATTGAGGCACACGCGCAGATCTGAATTCTTACCAAAGCCCAGCTTCAGTTTCCATTGGCTCATTCCCCATATTTAACATTTTTAGCGAAGAGGTCCATTTCTGGATGAATGGATACCTCAACAAAAGGAATGAACCGAAACTAGTCCTTTTGATCCTTGACATTTTCATGAATATAATTGAAAAAATTACTTGATATATTTCACCTGGAAATTTTTATATTTTCAGGTCGTTGATCGCCTTCTGGCAATGTCTGAACCCCTAGACCTCGGTTTTGCAGTGGAAAAAATATTTGAAGCACTTTTGCAAAGTGAAAATGATAAAGAAAAGCTTTGCATAAGCATATTTCTTTGCAGCATTTGTTTCAAACTATTTTCAAATTATAATGTAAAATACATAAATGAATCTTAATTTATTTGTATGAACTTGATGTATATAAAGATATTTTCAAAGGAACCCGCACTTTTAGTAGGTAAAGTGGCGACCGGTCAAATTTTCTGAAAGTTTGGTATGTTGTTTTACCCGACTCATTGACCAAAAGTGTCAATGGGCCCAACCCAATCCTATGGCTAGTTTTCTAAATACGGGGTGTTAAAGTTGAAAATTGCCCAGATTTTCGGATTTATTTGCTAATTATTAAGAGTTACATTGGATTTCTGTTGCATACACACGTTTACTACATGTTCTAGTAATGAAATTAGAGGATACGTATGATTAAAAATATTTATATTTACCGGGTGATTCACGAATATATGACGGTAGTTTTTTCCCAAAATTCACTTTTTCTACTGTGACGTCAGGAGGGCATATTTTTGAAATGTTCTTTCCAATTTAGTATTATGACGACAAAATATTGCACAGTGCATATTTTTTATACAGGGTGTTTCGCAGAGAGAACCACTAGACATAATCATATTTTTTTAGGATTAATTCGAAATCCTGTATTATTGAATTGATTTTTGGGAAAAGTAATACCACAAACATATGTGTGTCTCTAATCTCCAAAATATTCAGGGTGGTTTATTCATAGGAAGGTATTCAATTTTGGGAAAAGTACAAAAAACATGAACACCCTGTATTCGAAAATTTCCTCGGTCAAATGCAACTATTTTATCACTATATATTGATTCCCACAACATCTCCCGAGGTATGAATTTTAAATCCGATACTATGGCCAGTTTTCGAGATACAGGGCGTACAAGCGGAGAATAACTTATTTCATCAATTTTTTTTTTCAAATTGAAAAGCCGAATTGATTTTATGTTGCGCCCATGAGTTCAGTATGAGAGCAGATCAGATGCACACGGGAAGATTTAGCTAAAATATTTACTGTTACAGGGTGATTCATGAATAAATCACAATAGCTTTTGCAAACACTCGATAATTCTGAAGTTTCGTCACAGCGAAATTATTCCATGAAGTTAATACCTATTAGTCGTTCACAATTTTCAGTCTGAAATACTTCACTTGATGTAATGCTAGACAGTTATTCGAAATTCACCAGAAGAGTTCTCCTTTCAATTATTTCAAAGCATAGATAGATAGATAGATAGATAGACAGATTTATTTCAAAAATTATTGCCAGTAACAAAATATCGCTAACAATAAAAGAGAACCAAGTCAAAAAAACAATATGAAACTATAAAGTATCCTGTGTTTTACAGAAATCATAATATTCAGCCAACGAATATGGCTCACATTTTATCAAAAAATTTAGAATGTCTTGTTTGAAAGACCTCCTCTCACAAACTCTCTGGAGTCTTATAGGAAGAGCATTAAATAATCTCATGGATACACCATGAACACTGTTTTCGGCTAGAGATGACGTGTGGAGCGAATAAAGATATGTATGCATGCGTCTTGTATTATTACAATTTTTATTCTGTATGAAATATTCCTTATGTTTAATTGTGAATAATAAACATTTGAACACAAATAGACCACTGATCGTCAGAATGTTGTTTTCTCTGAAACATCCTCTGCATGATTCCCTGAATTTTTTCCTGAGCATTGTTCTCAAAGCAAGCTTCTGGGTAATGAAAATTCTATTAACTTGTGAACTATTACCCCAAAAGATTATACCATAGGCCATTAAGGAGTAAAAATTTGCATAGTATACAGTCTTTAGTATATCTGGCCCAACGTGATTCCTCAGTACATTCAATGAATAAACAGCAGATGTCAACTTTTTATTCAATGAAGTGATATGTGCGTCCCATTTCAAATTAGAGTTAATATGAACACCCAAAAATTTGATAGTATTCTCGACAGTAATAGCACAATTATCGAGTTCAATATCCTGTGGGAAATCGACAACTGACCGATCAGTATGAAAGATCATACACTCTGTTTTCTCGATGTTCAAAATTAAATTATTATCAGAACACCATCCATTAATGAGAACGAAAATTTCCCCTGCACCAGACTCCAAATATTCGGGATGTGAGGGGGTAACCACCACATTAGTGTCATCAGCATAAATTGTGGGAACACACCTATGTGACGTCATACGAAGTATATCCGGCAAATCATTGACATAAACTATAAACAAAAGTGGTCCCAAAATGCTACCTTGCGGTACTCCCATAGTCAATGTCCTAGCCGTTGATGTAATGACTTTGTTTCCAATTTTCAGTTCCACTATTTGTCTACGATTATCCAGGTAGCTTCTTATTAAATTCAGTTGTCTATCACGCACACCATATGTTTCTAACTTTGATAGCAATCTATTATGCTCAACGCAGTCAAATGCCTTCGAGAGGTCTAAAAATATACCAATTGGTAAACTTCCATCCTCGAAGGCAGTCAGAACAGATTGAATAAGCTCGAAAATGGCACTTTCCGTGTTCTTATTCTTAGTAAAACCATGCTGGTGGTTACTGAAGATCTTACATTTCATAAAGAAATTTAGAAGGCGGTTGGCTAGCAATTTCTCAAAAACTTTTGAAAATGAAGTGAGGAGTGAAATTGGTCGATAACTCCCAACTTCATCATGAGGACCCTTTTTATACAAAGGCTTGATCACAGCCAATTTTAAAGTACCTGGAAAAATACCCTGCACAAATGCTCTATTCATAATGAATGTCAGTGGATTGGCAATTATGTGAATACTCTTTTTTATGACCGACATTGGTATCTCATCATATCCATACGAAGCCTTGTTTTTTAAAGTTTTAACTAACTTGATGAGCTCATCAGATGAAATATCAAACATAAAAAAAGACCTTTCATTGCGTGCAATATTTACTTCCTGATGACTTTTTCTTAAATTTCTCGTGATATTATGAGCTATACTAACAAAGAAATCATTAAATCTATCTGCAATGTTATTTGCTTCTTCAAGTCGAATTTCAATGTTATTGTTCTTCGATTTACCTGTCAGTTGATTTATAATACTCCAAGTGGCCTTTGATTTGTTATCTGAATTTAATATTTTTTGTTCAAAATGTTTGTGTTTGTGGACAATTAAAAAATTGTCATATTCCCTTTTTGTCTGCTTATATAGTTCTAAATATTTCGAATCTATTCTAGAAATTACAAATAGCATGTCTAATTTGTCTTTTATGATCTGTATTTCTGTTCTATTAACACTTAATTTTTTTTGACTTATTTTAGTAGGTACTAGTACTCTTGGAAAACATTTATCAAATCTAGTCCTGAACATCTCAAAAAAATAGTTCCACATTCCATTAATATCGCTGTATTTGAAACTGTATAGCTTGTCCCAATTTATATCAGTTAACATAACCTCGAAATTCTCAAAGGCAGTGTCACTGTATATCCTAATAGGTTTATGACTCTGTGTAATATGTTTTGAGCAGTTGGTAACGTCGAAAACAAAGCTTTGAGAACAATGATCAGACAAATGCGGTTGTTCAACTTTAACGACTCCACCTTCTATATTGGTAAAGATGTTATCTAGACAAGTTGCAGAATTACCAGTTATTCTGGTTGGTTGACTTACCTTAACATCTACCATAAACATTTCCAAAATAGATATCAAAGTCTGTGTATTCTTATTATCAACATCTAGTATATTTATATTAAAATCACCCACTATGGCATACTTTGTGTCTTTTTCATTACTGAGTGTATCTAACATGAGAAGAAGTCTTTCAAAGAAGAGATCCACATCTGCTGCAGGAGGAGTTCCAGGTCTATAAATACAAATGATAACAAATTTAGTGCCCTTTTCAGAATTAAATTCGACAGAGGAACACTCAATTACATTTTGTATACTGAAATTACCAAAATCTTTTCTAACCTTACATTTTAATGTATTCTTAGCAAAAACTGCACATCCACCATGCCTACCCTGTTCTCTACAGAAACTAGCTATCAAATCAAGATCTTTAAACAAAAATTTACTCAACTGTTCCTCACTCTGCCAATGCTCAGTTAATGCCAAAATATCAACTCTAGCAATAATGCTAGATTTTGTTGATAACAACAAAATCTTCTAATTGATTATATGAAGTATTAAGACATTGAATATTTACATGAGTTAAATTAATTTTAATTTTACTCCCATCAGGGTGAGCATTAAGGTCACTTAGTCCAAAGTTTATGTTGCATGTAGAAGCTTCACATCTTCCCGAAAAGTTGTGGTATTCGGATTTGTTTTACCTGTGTTATTTTCATTTCTGGTGAACATATTGTGAAATGAGAATTCTCTGATTATTACTCCTTCTGGCCAAGTGTCTGGATTGCATAGCGATTTATATAATTCATCTGAAGCTATCCCAATACTGAATGATGAGTTTTTACCTTTATTATTCAGTTTTCTTATGTCCATTACTTCCGAACCTCTGATATCTTTCAGGTGTTCTGATACATCTTCCACTGTTCTGTCGTTACCAGCAATTTTGCCAATATACAACCATCGCTTTTTCTTCACTCCAAGTAATTTCCCACCCTCATTCTTGTTCGATCCTGTACAGATAATGTTCTGCTTTCTGAATGTACGTTTGCTGGACTTTTTATTCCGTGCTGTTTGCCAATCATTCTCTTTGTGTTCTGGACGTTCTGGTACCTTTGACCCATCAGTTTGTCCTGATGCACCTGCAATTTCACTCCATAATAATTGTTTTCCTGCTCTTATGGATTCAAGATTTTCGGACTTGCTATTCGTTGCTCCGTTTACACTTGATTCTGTTGATAGTTGACTGACGTTTATAGCGTTGACAACTTCAGCTTGGTTAAGTTCTCTTGACATTTGTTTGAAGTTTTTGACATTTGATCTTTGAGAAACGTTAACTGACGTATATTATTTATGGCTCACCCTGTATGAAAAGTACCTAATTATTATGAAGTATTTCAAACTGAAAATTGTGAACGACTAGGTATTAACTTCATGGAATAATTTCTCAGTGATGAAACTGTAGAATTATCGAGTGTTTGCAAAAGCTATTGTGATTTATTCGTGAATCACCCTGTAACAGTAAATATTTTAGCTAAATCTTCCCATGTGCATCTGATCTGATCTCATACTGAACTCATGGGCGCAACATAAAATCAATCCGGCTTTTCAATTTGAAAAAAAAATGATGAAATAAGTTATTCTCCGCGTTTACGCCCTGTATCTCGAAAACTGGTCATAGTATCGGATTTAAAATTCATACCTCGGGAGATGTTGTGGGAATCAATATATAGTGATAAAATAGTTGCATTTGACCGAGGAAATTTTCGAATACAGGGTGTTCATGTTTTTTGTACTTTTCCCAAAATTGAATACTTTCCTATGGATAAACCACCCTGAATATTTTGGAGATTAGAGACACACATATGTTTGTGGTATTACTTTTCCCAAAAATCAATTCAATAATACAGGATCTTGAATTAATCCTAAAAAAATATGATTATGTCTAGTGGTTCTCTCTGCGAAACGCCCTGTATAAAAAATATGCGCTGTGCAATATTTTGTCGTCATAATACTAAATCGGAAAGAACATTTCAAAAATATGCCCTCCTGACGTCACAGTAGAAAAAGTGAATTTTGGGAAAAAACTACCGTCATATATTTGTGAATCACCCGGTAAATATAAATATTTTTAATCATACGTATCCTCTAATTTCATTACTAGAACATGTAGTAAACGTGTGTATGCAACAGAAATCCAATGTAACTCTTAATAATTAGCAAATAAATCCGAAAATCTGGGCAATTTTCAACTTTAACACCCCGTATTTAGAAAACTAGCCATAGGATTGGGTTGGGCCCATTGACACTTTTGGTCAATGAGTCGTGTACAACAACATACCAAACTTTCAGAAAATTTGACCGGTCGCCACTTTACCTACTAAAAGTGCGGGGTCCTTTAATTTTTTTTGTCCACGACTTCCCTATAATCCTTACATTTCGAATGATCTTTGAGAAACCTAATGATAGTCATCTTTCACCGGTGAATAATGGCAGTGAATAATGATTCATTAATCACTGCTAAACATTCACTACTTCTGAAAATTTCTAATCCGTCAGGATTCGAACCCGAGACGCCCTTTTTCCACGATGGAAAAATGACTGCCAACCACCAAGCCATCAGCGCAATGACAATTTAAGAGAAAAAAATAACCACTTGATCTTTTCTTCTATGATTCCCATTCAGTTTGACAAGTTGAAAAATATTAAAACGTCTATTTTCATTGTGCCTTCCATAAATTGTAATTCTTCTCCAAGATACCTGCATTATAGTCATGAAGAAATGTTGTGTACTCCACCAGAAATAAGACAGGCAGGCTGCAAGAAATACTGCATTACATCTGTTGCCGGAAAAATCAGGGAATCTCAGCCTAAAAGCTTTGAATAATTTCATGGACTGAGAGCAGCTTATAAAATCTACTCATTTTCGGAGTCGGTTTTACTGGCTTATTTTTTGAAAATATCAGCTACCTATAAACAAACAACCCTATGGAGCCATTATTCCATGCTTAAGAATACTCTCAACATAAATGAAGGCAACGATATTGGAAATTATAAAAAACTGCGTTCACTTTTGGAAAGGAAATCAGAAGGATGATAGCTAGAGTATTTTCTAGCGAAGAAATTATTCCTGAAGCATGCGATTAAAAATATCTTGTGATGAAGGTGAAACAATAGCTTGCATACATTTGCATTTCATTTTCATCAGAGCGAAAGTATGGAAATGAATCGATGTCAACTGAACTTTTTGACGTTTATCGAGATTTTGTATTATTCAGTGCGAACACAGAAAATGTTATGTCAACGCTTTTGATAACTATTTTCGTTGTTGAAAATGCAGATTAAATCGAATTTTACCGAGGAAGTCGTGGACAAAGTATAGTATTCTATTCACACATAATTACTATTATTCACTCGGGTGAATTGCGACACTCGCCTGGCGGCTCGCGTCGCAAACTTCCCCCTCGTGAATAATAGTAATCATTATGTGCTCATCGAATAATATACTATTTCATAACTTTGATATAATAATATGGGTTTCAAATTCAAAACTTTGAATTCTGTATTGGGAGTGACTGCCTGTGGAAGCATCTGTTTTTGCAAATAGACACATTGAATCAGATTATGCATTACTTCCATACTAAAAATCTTAGGGAAGCTGAAATTTCGGATGCAGATTGCCAAGATCCTATGCATCATGTACAGGGTGGCCAGATATCGATGGTTTAGTACTAAAACTCCTTAACTATAAAAGATAGAGAAAAAGTAAGATACACGTCATATTCTCCTTTTCCTAGAGACAGAAATTGCTGAAAACCCCTAGTTGCTACGGCGTCTAGTTTCCGAGCTACAGGGTGATTTTGGTATTCGGTCCATTTTTATAATTGACTACAACTTCCGTATTATAGGATCTACGCTCTCGAAGTGAACACATCTTTAGGGCACTTTTTTACTGCTTTTCATCGGTGCTATTGGATTTTGTGCATCTGCTCTAATTTCGGAGCTATAACAAATTTTTTTTTTCAAATGGCAACCATAGTGGAAAATGATATTTCCGAATTGATCTTTCTTTAACGATTTCAAAAATATATATCATGATATACTTCCGAGTTCACTATATATTGAAAATTTCGAAACAACACTTTTCGTCCAACAAAATCCAAGCAGGCTTTGATTCACTTCCTTCAAAACTGAGGCGGTCATAGAATTTCATGTCTTATTTATTTTCACTTGCCAAATTTATTTCAGTTTCATCATTGTTGTATCGTCTGGCATGACAGGATGAAAGACATTTACGACGTTTACGTTAAGGTCAATCAGATGCAGTATCATCCTGGAGATCGTGTATAGTTGTACAACCCTCAACGACGTCGTGGATTGTGTCCAAAGTTTCAATGAGCATGGGAGGGCCCATATGAGGTGCTGACTAAGATAATCAGCGTTATCTACCGTATTAAGAAATGCCCCAATGGAAAGCACAGGGTGGTGCACGTCAATCGTTTGGCACTTCATGAAGGGACTCAGGATTCATCTCATGCAGACGAAATTCGTGTTTGCGAGGCGATCACCGACCACAGAGAATTTGAGCAGTTGGGCAGAATCCACGACGGTCGTAGAAATGGTGTAGTTAGGGAAATACATCAGAACTTGTTTGAAGTAAGCAGAGAATATTCACTGGCTCACTGTGTAGCTGCAGATCTTCGGATGTCAAGAGGAATCGCTTCTGTGTTTCGGAAGAAGTATGGGAAAGTAGAAGATCTAATGTGTCAGAGCGTTCTGTCGGTAACGTCCTGAAGATGGAAGATCCTTATTTTATTTGATTACGAAGGACTTGTCGCACCAGAAGACCACTAATTACGACTTATGGCGAGCCCTAAGAAACTTAAGGGACCAGATGCTGGGAGAAAACTTACATAAGTTGGCTAGTCCCAAGTTGGGATGTGGTTTGGATGGTTTATCTTGGTGGGTGGTGAGAATTTGATTGAAAAGTTGTTCCAGAATACATCCATTAAAGTTTTGGTATGCTGATTCAATCCACTACATGAAAAACAACTTCCAAAGACTTGCTACTTCTCCTCTTCTCGAAAATGAGCTGTAATGGAGGAGAAACCTGTCCATACATGCATGCAGCAATTGTTGATGTTTCGGGACGAAACACTCTTAAGGAGGGAGCAGTCTTACGAATACCGTAACAGGTCAGCATTTAGGAAGTGACATGAAGTAGGAGAATGTTCTATGGTATGGTGAAAAGAACAACTGTCAGGATGATAGTTGGTCAATGAAGAAGTTCAGTGGCGCACCCAGAAATTTTATTCGGGGGGGGGGCTGCTCAAGAGTAATCAGGTTTTTGTAAGTTATATAATTTAAAACATGCGCCGCAAGCGAAAACCTTCTTAAGTAATGGATATATCGCATTCGTTATTTTGGGAATTATAAAAAAGCTTGCTTTAAAAAAATGCATATTTTATTGTTTTCACAAATACCAAGTGAAAGGGGGTAAGAAGAGGCGCCTAGAACTTGATTAATCATTCTACAGAAATAAAAAATGTCATGAGCGAAATTTCCGAAAAGCAACAAACTTGAATATTTCAAGAGAGAAATTTTTCCAGCTTAAATTTCATCTCGAGTGGTATTCGGCATGACTATTCCACGAGAAAATGTCTAACATGGTCACATTTGACACGGATTGCGCTATTTGGCAAATTACAATTCATAGATTAACTAAACGTTGTTTGTTTTCTCTATGATATTCATTTCCGAAGCTATCTATGAATTGGAGAAACGTCAAAACATTTATCGCTGGAAAACCAACTTGTTGGTTTTGCCGGCTTGAAACTTTCATCGAGATGAAACGATCGTTGCTACGGAAACTTCCTCACTAAAAACGGAAAGAGTGAAATAGTCATTCAAAAACGCATCGTTTTCGGAAGAAAGGTCCTGTTCGTAAAATAAGAATTTTTTTTTTAGATCATCAGTGTAAGACTCATCGATAGTGTTCGTTGGCAATAAGCTGCGCATAAATGACGACAAAACATCTTTGCGTTTTGAGAATCGATTGTGAATTTGTGCTATAAAATTGTCAAGAAATGGGATAAATATTGAAATTCGAAAGTAAGTCTCTGCATTTTCGCATTCTACATTACACCGTTTTGTTTGTCTTTTTGCAATTCGAGGCTTCATCAGTGGAACTTCATATTCTTTACATTTGTCTTCTACTTTCAAGAACAGCCTTTCGCAATGGCCGCAACGCAGCGACAAGCAGTGACACAATGTGCCAAAACACACAGTTTTGCATATCGAATAGGATGCGCGTGAAAATATCAATCCCTATTTCTATCTCTAAAGGAAATGTTTAAGTTTCCATTCTGTTCTAAAATAATTATTATTACTTTCAGAAAAATAATAAGATGAAAATATTTGAATTACTTTTTTTGTCACAGCTCGGGGGGGGGGGCTACAGCCCGACAGCCCCACCCCCCTCGGTGCGCCACTGGAGAAGTTATTATTATAGATAGCCAATTTTTAGTAGAGTAGTGAATATTGTTGTTGATTGACGAATAGACTATTATTTCTTGTTGATTATCTATACTAATATTATAAAGAGGAAAGATTTGTATTTTTGTTTGTTTGATACGAATAGGCTCAAAAACTACTGGACCGATTTCAGAAATTCTTCCACCCTTAGAAAGCTACATTATCCCTGAGTGACATAGGCTATACTTTTCACCCAAAAAAATAAGGATACCTACTATATCTTCAATAATTACAAAAAAATCAGCCATAATCAGCTATTTTCACGTGCGCTGCAAAAACCGTAAGACTTACGTGGAAACAATGTATGACGGAAATGTACCACTTAAATAGTTCTACAAAAAAGTCCTCGATAGCATATATCTATCTCTCAAGATTGACTTGCTATTACCTGTTTATGGTAATCAGATGTTTTCCAAAATTATGCACTATTTAGGAGTGAGTTTTTATGAATTAGGTATTGATCCTCATACAACTTAATACGTTATTTATCCCCAGTATTTAATTTAGAACGAAATTGCCCTTCACATCATACAATTACAACAAGTACATCAAAAGATATGGCAGGTTGAAGATGAAACCGCCGCGTGAAACAAATTTCTACACGGGCGAAGCTGGGACGGCCGCTTGTTTTTAATAAAACTGTGTGAACCCCGAAAAACGTAACAATAATAAACAGACTGTATTTCCAAATAAAATATGTACAAACAAAAATATCTGAAGCACTTGAAATGGAAATAGGGTCAAAAGCTGTTTCTGCCATGTTCTTAGCGGCCAGTGTTCGTCCCATCATAACTCATAAATTCGTCAATTGAATATGGTTCAATTTTCACTAATAGAGTAAATATTAGTTTTCTGAAACGCTTGAATTCCTTTTTCCTTCTTATTTCTTCTGGGATTCTGTGAAAATATTTTATCTACTCCCATAGAATAATATATCCATTATTCAACTGATTTTGATCTGTAATAGTCTCCATAAACCAATAGTGTGAGGTAATAATAACTCACGCCTATAACTCACTCTAATACAAATAGGAAAAATGTAGCTTACGAAATGAATAAAAAAGTCGGGTCCATGGGGAACTTTATTTCAGACATCAAGGTAACGTTCTCGCCATCCATTTCTACATTTTCTTAGGTCTGAATATCCAAAAATTGCATTTGGAAAACGTGAATTTTTGACGTTTTCTACGGGATTCGATATCGATTCGATTTTCGAGCACAGAAATCGCTTTTGACAACTGTTGTCAATTTTGAAAATGCAGATAAATTCGAATTTTCATGAAGAAGTCGAAGATAAAGCATAGTGTTCAATTCGCGGTAATGGTCATAACACACTTGTCACTTGATGAGTTACACCCCTCGCCTGACGGCTCGGGCTGCAAAATTCATCTGCGTGTGTTATGACTTACATTACCGCTCATTGAACAATATTACGCAGGTGTGTGTAATCAACACTGCGCTCTGTCTGAGTTAGTCTATGCTTGGGGTATATGAGTTTGGGTGGTGCTCGTATTATAGTAAGTTGTTGTGACTTCTACAAGAAGGTTTTTATTTTTGAAAGTAAATAGTAGACATTCCTGAATATGTATTGCAGTGGCAGTTGGTACAATGTTTTCCCGAAAACAACCTCTGCATGTATCAAGCCGCTTCATCTTGAAGTGCAAATAGCCCGTTTTTGCAAAATCGAAATTCTATTGGTCTCTCTTACAACACCATAAAAAATTATGCCATATCTGAGTTTAGACTAAAATACCGCCT
Organism: Adalia decempunctata; assembly: GCA_951802165.1. NCBI lineage: Eukaryota > Metazoa > Arthropoda > Insecta > Coleoptera > Coccinellidae > Adalia > Adalia decempunctata. Next base: position 35,654,631 of record OX637701.1, on the reverse strand, counting down.
GATACACCATTTTCAGGAAAGTTTCATCGAGATATTTTCGCAATACACCCAGTGAATAGCTTGTAGCGCTCAACTCCGAGATATGTTTGCTCCAGTTTAGGGTATATTAATCTAATGTCATTTTGAGGGAACGAAAAATTCGTAATAAGATCGGAGACCGCCTGTTGAGGACTGTGACGTCGACATGAGGGTTCCGCAGAGGTGTGTGTTGGGCCCACTGCTATTGTTAATTTTTGTAAACGAGGTTCCAGAGTATGCTAATGGGGGATATGTTGTTATGTTCGCGGACGATACCTCAGTCGTGGTCTCGCCACTTAGCGCGAGATTACTGCGGGTGAAAGATAGATTCGAGCAATGGTGTTCTAAACATAACATAATCTTGAATCTGAATAAAACAACATGTATGAACTTTCGGGCTAGCACTGCCAGAGATACCATTGATTTGGATGGGGTTTTGATGTTTTCTCGGTCTTCGGATTGACGGTTTGGTCAAATGGAAAAGCCATGTGGATCACGTGTGTTCCAGAATCAGTGTGGAATATCACGCAATCAATAAGTTGAAAAAGGCGTTCAATACTCAGTCACTTATTATGATATATTACGCGATGATACATTGCCACCTGAGCTATAATGTGGTATTGTGGGGCTAAAGCAGTGACAGGCCCGGATCTACGATTTTTTCTGACCGGGGCAAAAATTCATGATGGCGCCCCCCTCCCCATGGTTGGATATGAGAACTGAATGCTTTGAAAATGAAGATACAGTGTAATTTTTTTGAGTGTTTCATTAGAAGTATTCCAGGAAGGAATTTCGATACGACTTCAAGATTCTGTATTTTTGTTTTAGAGTACATGAACTTGAATTGTAAAATATTTTAAAGCGAAATCTACTTCCGGTTCTACCGGAAACGAACGTGAACTTCGTTATTTCAAATGCAACACCCTGTATATTCATACATACATGTTTGAATTCTTGGTTTAATTCTGCACTGATTCGATGTATGATATGTGCAACCACGTCGAGCGATTGTTGAGTTATTGTCAAATTTGTTGACAGAAAGAGTGTCACAAATTAGTGTTTATATCTCCAAAATCCCTCATTGTAAGAAATTTTTTTCGCCACTGTGGAACAAGAGAAAGTACGCTGATACTGCTTCTTGTATAAATTATGAGGAAATATTATACAGGGTGTCTGAAACAGGGCTTCAAAGTGAGCCTCAATAAAAAGGAAATCTCATTTTTTTTCAAACGGTAACCATATAATTTTGTAATTCCGATCGATTGCTCGTCAAAAACTAGTTAGAGTGTGCCAAACATTTGAAATCAGTAATTTTGCCGTTATTGAATAAAATTCGAATTTCACGACTAAAGCCAGGTCTCTTTGTCTAAAAATCAAATTTATTCAGATAATTTTTAAATAGGCTATGTCAATATTAAGAATATGTCAGTTTTAAACTAAGATTTTTTGATCATCATTCATTATCTGCTTTGTTTATTCGTCACATTCGCCGCAAATAAAGAACAGACTTTTGATATATCATTCTAGTGTACCTTTTTATTATTGCTTGTTTTGCATAGTGCTCGATCAATAAAAATGAGTAAGAATGACAATTCCTAACATAGCCTACTTTGAAATAGACGAGCATACCACTGAATTTGACTCAGCCAAACCTGGCTTCAGTCGTGAAATTCTGTCAAAATCAGTGGTATGCTAGTCTATTTAAAAGTAGGCTATATTAGGAATTGTCACTCTCACTCATTTTTATTGATCGAGCACTATGCAAAACAAGCAATAATGAAAAGTTACACTAGATTGATATATCAAAAGTCTGTTCTTTTTGCGGCGAATGTAACAAATAAACAAAGCAGATAATGAATGATGACTAAATGAAAAAAACTTAGTTTAAAACTGACATATTCTTACTTTTGACATAGCCTACTTGAAAATTATCTTGATAAACCGGATGTTTAGACAACATGGCTTTATTTAGTCGTGAAATTCGAACTACTGATTTTGAATACGTGAAATGTTCGGAACACTAGCTATTGACGAGCAATCGATCGGAATTACAAAATTATATGGTTCCCATGCATTTGAAAAAAATGAGATTTCATAGAGTTTAATTGAGGATCACTTTGAAACCCTGTTTCAGACACCCTGTATAATATTTCCTCATAATTCATACAAGAAGAAGTATCAGCGTACTTTCTTTTATCACACTGTTGCGAAAAATTTTAACACTAGGGTATTATTTTTTTCCGAGAAAATCCAAAATAATTTTTTTTTAACCTCTGGTTGATTTTGGCGCCCCCTTGAGCTGGCGCCCGGAGCAAGCGACCCGCTTGCCCCCCCCTAGATCCGGGCCTGAGCAGTGATTGTAATGGGGTACTTCTCAGTCAAAAGAGGATATTAAGATTGATATTCAACTCAAAAGGGACAACTCCTGTAGACCATATTTTCTGAGTTATAAAATCATGCCTTTCCCTTGCATATACAGGGTGACTGGTGACGTAAGGGACAACGGCTAAGTGGAGATAGAGGACCTCAAACTGAATGAGAATTTGGGTTTCAAATGTCCCATAAGGGTATTCGTTCAGGAGATATAGGGTGATTTATGAAAAAATGCTAAATCTATGAACTCCCATATCTTCGTTAATATGATATGTTTTTCGCTGATATTTTACATGTTTGTTCATACAGGCATTCTCTGTCAGCATAAGAAAAAAAATTTAAAAAATTGCAGGCCCGTACTCAAAAATTTCAATTTACATGTCAAGTGGGAAATATCACACGGTATATGAGATAAAATAAAATCAAATAGAAATTTGGAAAGAGGGAAAAAAACTGATGAAATATCTGTTTTTTGTTTGAATGGCACAAATTTTCTTTCGTTTCTATGATATGTTGAAGTAAGAATTTTACAATATTTTTATATTCAAATCATGAAAATTAGTACTACTGATAGAAAAAACCTTGAATTCGAGGCGCTAGAATGAGCCTGGCATCAAAATATTCCTTCAAATCTTGAAATCTATTTTTATCACTTAATATTTCGATGCCATATAAAATTTCAAAATAAAATTTTTTGTAGATGGGGTGATGAAATAGTTGGATACTCAAACACAAAAATAGAAAAAGTCGCAAATATAATTCATAAAAAATCAAGTAAGCAAATGTTCGAAATGAGAGCCGTTCACCTCCATACAAATGAAGCACAGCTTTTCTAATCAGAGGAATATTTGTTTTAATTTCTTCGCATGCTTCAGTTATTCTGCTCTTCAAATGTTCACGGCTTCTTATTGTTTCTTTATACACCGTATCCTTAAGATGACCCCATAGGAAATAATCCAGAGGAGTTAGATCGGGTGATCTAGCAGGCCAATTCCTAGAACCTCCCCGACCAATCCACCTGTCAGGAAACTCCCTATTCAGAAAATTCTTTACTTCATTTTATCAAGAATATTATTTTTCGTGATGGGAATATAAAAATATCGTGATATTCTTACTTCAACATATCATAGAAACGAAAGAAAATTTGTGCCATTCAAACAAAAAACAGATATTTAATCAGTTTTTTTCCCTCTTTCCAAATTTCTATTTGATTTTATTTTATCTCATATACCGTGTGATATTTCCCACTTGACATGTAAATTGAAATTTTTGAGTACGGGCCTGCAATTTTTTAAATTTTTTTTTTCTTATGCTGACAGAGAATGCCTGTATGAACAAACATGTAAAATATCAGCGAAAAAAATATCATATTAACGAAGATATGGGAGTTCAGAGATTTAGCATTTTTTCATAAATCACCCTATATCTCCTAAACGAATACCCTTATGGGACATTTGAAACCCGAATTCTTATTCAGTTTGAGGTCCTCTATCTCCACTTAGCCGTTGTCCCTTACGTCACCAGTCACCCTGTATATGTATAGGTTATTACTCTATATTGAGCACATGGGCGTAGCCAGCATGGGGCAGGGGGGGACAGCTGCCCCCCCCCCGGAAGAAAAAATGAATTAAATTTGCCTTTTCTTTTTATCCCAAAATTCCACATTTTGAACGACCTTGGACCATGACCATGGTTTGCCCCCCCCCTGTTATAAATCCTGGCTACGCCCGTGATTGAGCAGAACGAATTTGAATACCTAACTAACTCCAACTTTCTTCATTATATGACCAGGAATTCTGAGAGATATGCTCTGGAAGCACACAGGTTGACTTTGTTCGTGTACTCTCCAGATTATACGGGCAAAAAACTAATGAAGTCTTCCAGAGAGCATCATGCCTTATTTTAAATTCAAATCTTACATTAAGAACTTTTTTATGAGAAAATGCTTCTATTCAATAGATGAGTATTTTGGGGATGATGATAGGTTGATCTGAGTTTGTTGTTTTTCTTCTTTTATCATTCTAATGTGTTTGAATTGTGTTTTTTCTTTTACTGATATGTACACCTGTTCATAACAGCTTATGTATAAATATATTATTATCATTATTATTTTTTTTAACGTCCGTGTGAGGGGAAAACCCTTTATAGGCGCCGAGAGAGACCGCACTCTCGGTAGTGTGAGAATCCAAGATCTTGTTTGGCTACTCACTAAAAACCCCTCACACATTCCATGGAGGAGTTCTTCATCCTGCCCTCGTAGCATGCCTTAGCAAAAGAGATAAGCTGCAAGTGGCTTCCAGAGTTCATGAGACCTGATGATATGAAGTGACCCGAGCAATACTGCTTTCTGCATTCTGTGAGCCAATACCTCGGCCAGTGATCTGCAGACCGGGATAATCTTCAGTTCATCTACGTAGTTAGCTCTCATTCTACCGAGACACCCTATGATTAGTACCACCATCCTTATTTTATGGCATGGGTATAAGGTTCCAAGCAAAAGTACGTCTGGCTTAACAGCATTGATATGCCGTGTTGTTGAGACAGGAAAGTTCCAACATATGCGAGCTCTTTCGTTCTGGATCACCGCTTCAATCTCCAGAGGCACATATGGTAGCACCGATTCTTTGTCTATCCCATACACGGCTCTCAGATGGAAGTATAGAATTCGGAGTGCCGGGTTGTGTCTCTCTACATACCCTGATGGAGCATAAGCTCTGCAGGCGGAAAGGATGTGCATAATCGTTTCCTGTTGCCTATGGCAAGCCCTGCAAGTTGTTGGGGTGTCCATTTTCATGATGTTCTTCTTATACCATCTCGTATTTAGTACTCCATCTCGACACGCCATCACAAATCCCTCCGTCTGACTTAAGGCTAGCTGACCTTAGAAAGGCGAAAGACAATTCCTCAGACAGGTCCTGGTCTTTTAAACTCCTGAAATATATGGAGTGCAAGTTCTTACTCATATGGTGATCGAATAATGTATCCGACTGAGACTTTCGGATCAGTCTTGCTAGGCTTCTTTGGTCCGCTTGAGTGATCGGTGTTTCAGCGAGCTCAGGATTGATCGATACGCCGGTTATGCTGAGCTTCTCCACGGCCCTTTGTGCTGCTCGGAATAGGAAGGCTCCATGGTTCGCAATTTTATGCTGAGCAACAAATTTCAGAAGCGGATCTTCATTTCTTAGAATCGTTACTGCTATTTCCAATGTTTGTTGATAGTGTTGATATTCCAAACATTGCAATCCTCTACCCCCCTGGCTTCGGGGAAGGGATATCCTCTGTATTGAACTGTTGGGATGTAAGCTACGATTCATGTTCATTATTTCCTTCTTGACCTATCAAGATCGAGGAGTTCGTTTACTGTCCAGTTCACCACCCCGAAAGAGTGGTGAGAATCGGGATAGCTAGCGTCATCATTATTATGCCATTCCCAGGAACTTGACATCTCCCTTGAGAGGAAGGATGCAGTCTTCGAGTTTAAACTTGGCTGGAGTGTCAAATTGTTTCGAACAATACTATGTTTGCCTTATCAGTATTCACCAACAGATTATTTTGTTGAAACCATGAGACAGTCTGCTGCATGATCGCGTTTGTGATTTCAGATGCTTCTGGAAAAGATTTGGCTTCAATGGTGATACATGTGTCATCGGCGTAGTTTATCTGTGATACTGAAGGATCATCTGTGGACAGGTTGTTAAGGTCCCAGTATGCTACCTTGTGGTACTACCAGTTTGATCTCTCCTGATTCAGATTTTACTTGAGTTGTTTCCTTTTTTACTAGTACTCTTTGTTTTGGCTCAAGTAGGACTTAAACCACTGTAATTGGGTTCCTTTTATTCTATATTTCATTAATTTAACAAAAACAAACCCATGATCCAAACAATCAAATGCCTTCGATGAGTCGAGGAATAAAGATATGGCAATTTCCGAGTTCTCTAGAGCTTTGTGTAGACAATTTAAAAATGCATAGATTGCTGTTTGTGTAGATCTTCCTTAGGTATATCTACAGTGGCTTTATACCCTTAAGACAGTGGCGACAATAGGGTCATAGAACACGTTTTTGCACAAACATGGCGGATATTTGTTTACATTTGAGTGTCGTGCTGTTTGACATTTGACTCGATCTTGAGCTTTTTATCACTATGGCATGACAACAAAACAATGAAAGTCCGCCATTAGTGGTCGAAAACAGTCCGACCAATCAAAACGTGAACGTCTATTGTCGCCACTGTAGGTATATCCATGCTTATTCCACCGCAACGTTTAATCAATAACTGTATAAAAATATTATTTCTATTATTTCATAAAAAAAATAAGCATTCACAAAAGATATAAATAAACAAAAAGATATAAAATAAATATATAATGCCTCACAAAATAAAAGTCTTCTATATAACAAAAAAACAAAAATAGCCACAATGCTAAAAAATAAAAAATAATTCTATACGTAAAAATTCTCTAAAAACGAAAAAAAGAAAATATTCAACATAATAGCAAACAAATAGGTATAAGAAAATTATACAGAAAAAAATGAAAGATCTCGCAGAGGTTTATTTCAAATCATATAAGGGTCAGTTCCGACTAAAATAAAAAAGGGGCTTTCTGTACGTTTCAGAAATACTTGTTGAATTGTATGAAAGTTTCGGTACCCAGATAACTTTCTGTTGTGTCTTCTTGTACTCATTTCTATGTTCTATCTTTAGTTGACCCACTTTATTATAGCAGAAGAATTATTGGGTGGAAAATCAAGCTCATTGCTGATTATATTTGATAAGTTTGTGGCGTCACAGGTATCTAAACCCATTTTAAAGCCAAAGAAATTGTAAATACCCACAAGTGGCTTCCAAATGGAGCGAAATTACCAATGAGCATTGATATGCTAAAACATAGATGCATAGAATACCTGGTGTTGGCACTGATTAGATTTTGTTCAAGACTTTCTTGGAGATCAAAAATCTGAGAATTTGTCCTGCTTTTCATTTCTCCCAATAGGGGTCGCGCTATTTTGGACTGCCGGAATAGCGCCACGACCGCAAAATATTGCGGATTATTCCAGAACTAGACCCAAATCTGAAATCTAGAATGCCGTTTTGATCTACAAATTTTGGTCACGATTTTTAGTAAGAGGTCGTTACACCAGGTATTCTATGAATCTATGCTAAAACAAAAGATTTAAGAATTGCATAAAAAATAACACTTGGATTACCCAACTGGTCAATACTGCAGGGGTGTAGTCATTCGGAGATCCTTGAGAAGTGGGTATATTATAAAGAGTTACTTTTACCAAATTTCCTGTATGTCTTTATCTAAATGAAATTCAGTGGTTCTGAGGGGGTAGTACATTAAAAGGCGAAGCTTGTGATTAGACTGAAGGATAAGAGTATATAGATATGGTTATATCTTGTTGTAATCCACCACTATCTCCACGAATAGATGAATTAAATTCAACAATTGGGACCAGAAGCTTCAACGAGAACGATGGATGGTTGCAAGAATACTCAAAATTTCTGGTGAAAAGTTATCTTCACAAAGAGATCTGGTTGAACCGTTCACAAACTAGTTGCTAGAAACAATTGATAAGTTAGATGTCTATGTTCACCCAATGTACAGAGTGTTTCTGAATTGACGCGAAAGATTTCGAAGGGTGATTCCTTGTGTGAAGGTGTGGATTTATATAATAGCAAGACACTTTATTAGGTATTTATTGTATTCAAATATGAAACATTAGCTGTACGCTGTACATCAAACAAGGCAATAATAATTAGAACCCTGTTCTTGACTTCAGTTCTTAACCAAGTATAATACAGTCCTTAACTTGACTAGTAATTCCCGCACTGGCGCACTGTTGTCACTTTGTCTGCCCGCCAAATATGAATATACAAATATATCTTAACACGCCTCCTTATATTCATATTAAACAAACCTTATTCTAGTTACATTCTTATTCTAAATTTAACAAATTTCTAAAATACTGAAACTTTTCTTTACATAATGCTTTTGTGAACAAATCTGCAATATTTTTATTTGAATCAATTTTTACAACATCAATAACTTCATCCTTAATATAATCATGAACATAATGGCAATGGACATGTGTTTAAAATTTTTTGTAAATTTTCCACATTTAGCAATGCTTACTGCACCAGAATTATCCTCATAGATTTTTATTGGTTTTTCAAGTTTTATATTGAATGTTTTCAATAATTCTTTAACAAATATCAATTCGCTAACAGCCTCTGACAATGCTACATATTCTGCATATGTTGAAGCTTTAGTAACAGATTTCTGTTTCTTAGATTTCCAGTAAATAATATTACCAAATAATCGAATTGCGTAACCTGTTGTAGATTTCCTATCTATATGATTACCTGCCCAATCTGCATCAACATAACAATCAATAATTTCATTACTATCATTCTTTCTATATGTTAATTTTAAATCATTAGTCGCGTACAAGTATTTCAAAACTCTTAGTGCATACTTGAAGTGTGTTCTATCATAGCAATTTTGATACCTACTCAAATAGTTTACGCTGAAACTTATATCAGGTCTGGTTGCAGAACTTATATATAATAGAGCTCCTATTAAATTTCGATAATTGAGATTCACTTCGACATTCTTTGCCTCATCAATCTTTAAATTCGTTTCCATTGGAGTATTATACAATCTACTCTCCTCCAATTCGTACTTTTTTGCCAAAAACTTAATATATTTCGTCTGATTCAATTTCATTTCTTGTTTACATGTATCATATTCAATTGTTATACCCAAATATTCTTTTATTTTTCCTAGATCTTTCATATTGAACTTTTTCGACAACAAATTCTTGATTTTTCCTATCTCTGTTTCGTCCTTACTGCATATTAACAAGTCATCTACAAATATTAACAAATATAAAATGTTATTGTTTTTCTGAAATGTGTATAGACAGTAGTCTACATGACTTTTTTTAAAACCTAAACTTATCAAGTATTTATCGAAACATTCGTACCATAACCTTGGGCTTTCCTTCAAACCGTATAGGGCTTTCTTTAATCTACAAACTCTATTTGACTCATCCTTATAACCTTCTGGTTGGTGTACGTATATCTCTGAATTTATTTTTCCATTTAAAAATGCAGTTTCTACATCCATTTGTTCTACTAATAATTCTTTTTGACAACAATAAGCTAAAAGAATCTTTAAAGTTTGCATTTTTGCCACAGGTGAGTAAATATCATCGATTTTGTCAGTTTGTTGATATCCTTTAACAACTAGTCTAGCTTTATAAATGTCTTCAGATTTTCTTGAGTAAACCCATTTTACATCTAAAACTCTTTTTTGATCTACATTTTCTACTAATTCCCAAGTTTCATTTTTTTTCAAACAATTGATTTCCTTATTCATCGCTTCTATCCAAAACTTGCGTTAATCTGATTCTACCGCCTCCTCGAATGAATATGGAATATCAGTTCTACAAAAGTTAACAACTATATTGTCACTATAAACATAATAATCTTCAAAGCGTTTTGGTAAACATTTATTTCTTTGCGATCTTTGTGAAAATTGATTACTATTATCTGGTTCGGAATTTTCGGTTGGAACATTTTCTCTTTCTACCTCATTTTCTAATTCATCACCTATTGTGTTACCTTCAGAATTTTCACTCTCTAATTCTGGATTATAATCATCTAGTCCAATACACTTTGTATTTTCTTCTACGATTTCAACGTGTCTAGCAACTATGACTCTACTATTCAACAAAACTCTATAACCGACTTCACTGTAACCTAACAAGATTCCAATATCCGCTTTTTTATCCCATTTAGACTCTCTTTTCTGCTCTGGTATTCTAACAAAAACTTTACTGCCATACAAACGTAAATTTGAAACGTCTGGTTTCTTTCCAAAAAATATTTCGTAAGGTGTTTTCCTTTCTTTAGTATTTGCTAATGTACGATTTTTTAAATATGTTGCAGTACAGACTATTTCAGGCCAATACATTTTGTGAACCTGTGCCTCTGCTAATAAACATCTCGACATATCCATTATTGTTCTATTAAAACGTTCAGCTGTTCCATTTAATTCATGCACGTAAGCTGGACAATTATTTATTATAAAACCTTTCTCTTTAGCAAAATTATAAATTTTATGATTTAAGTATTCTTTTCCATTGTCACATCTCAAAAATTTTCCGTTTCATTTATATACTGGAATACACAGTCAAATACTTCGGTCTTATTTCGAATCACATAAACTCTAGCCATTTTACTAAAATCATCAATGAATGATATAAAATATTTTTCACCCTTGTAGCCTGTTGTTTTGAAAGGGCCACAAACGTCTGTATGTATGATTTCTAATAGATCCTTCGCCTTTTCTCTTTTGTTCTCAAAAGGAATATTATGCATTTTATTTTCTATGCATGTTCTACATTTCATAAAATCTGACTCTAAATTTTCTGGAATTCCACTCAATAACTGTTCTTTAAATAAAATATTCAAGTAATTAAAATTCACATGTCCTAACATTCGATGCCATTTTTCCTTATGACTCATGTTTTCATACTTTCTATTGGCAATATTTACTAACGTTTTCATACCTTTCAATTTGCTGTTCATCACATATAAGCCATTTGTCCTAAAAGCTATTGCAATAATATTTCCATTATTATTGATAATTTCAGTCTTATTACCTTTAGAAATGATTGTATGATTATCGCTTGTCTTACTTAAACTTATCAAATTAGATTTCATATCCTTAACAAAAAATACATTTTTCATCTCTACTAAATTTTTCTTTCCAAAAACTTCAAAATAGCTTACAACTTTTCCAATTTTAGTTGCCTTTAGAATTGTACTATCTCCTAAATAAACATTAACTGCCTCTGTAAGGGTAATGCAACTGTCAAAATATCTTTCATCATTAATAATATGGTCGGTACAACCACTATCTAAAAGCCACTCTATTTCGCTTGAATTATTACTAAGTTTACTATTATAAACAACATGATGATCTACCTTCGTTAACCATGAACTTGCTCCTTGCTTGTTTCCTTCTTCATTACCTCCTTGCTTTACATAGGCACAATTTCCATATTGTCCTCTGAAATTGTTCCCTCGTCCTCTGTACTGGTTACCTCTTCCAGCTCCTCTTTTGCCTCTCCATGGTTGTTTTCTAGTTTGACCTCTCCCATATTTGCAATCTCGTTGGAAATGGCCATTCTCTCCACATCCATAACATTTGAATTCTTGCTTATTCTTTTCTGCCATGAATGCATTAGTTCTCTTCCCAATATTTTCCTGCTTAGAGTTCTTCATTTCAACCATTTGTATTTTACTTTTGATATATTCCACCGTCTGATCCTCATCTTTCAGTGTGTCAACTAAATCTCCAACGTAGCTGTAGGATTCTGGTAAGGAATTTAGCATATAATTTAACTTCTCCTTCTCTGTTACACTGGCACCAGCATTCTTCAGTTCGTTTACTGTTTTTTCAAATTCACTGAAAAAGGTTGCTGAATTTGTGTGATCTGCAAGTCTTAGTTTTTCCAATTTATTCCTATAAATAATCTGTAACGCCGTTGACTCCTTGAGGTATAGGGTATCGAATTTCTTCATAATTTCATACGCCGTCGATTTCTCGCAAACGAATTCTAACTGTTTGTTGGAAATTGCACTGTAAATATAATTAATTGCCTTCAGGTCATTGTCATCCCAATCTGTTTTATCAGTTTCGTTTTTCTCTCTTTGAATAACGATGTCGCATTTCTTCATCTTCAAAAACATTGTGATTCGTTTCTTCCACATGCTGTAATCCTCGCCGTCAAATACAGGAATAGCTATTTCTTTGGACGCCATTGTTAGCTTTACTCGAATGTTCCTACGTAAATCGAGTGCTTTTAATTTTCACTTGAATAGCTCCTTGAATTCACAATATTAAAACCACGGACCTCTGCTACCATGTGAAGGTGTGGATTTATATAATAGCAAGACACTTTATTAGGTATTTATTGTATTCAAATATGAAACATTAGCTGTACGCTGTACATCAAACAAGGCAATAATAATTAGAACCCTGTTCTCAGTGTTGCCAGGTCCCAAAAAAATTTTGCATGAGAAATATTTCGAGAAAGCATGAGATTTAAAAAAAAATGCATGAGATGGCGCTGTAGTCTCTGATGCTCCTAATCTTAATCATGTGATTGTTAATTGTGTATTTGCAAGATTGCAAGTGATGTTCAAGTTAAGGTATTTCATTCTTGAGAAAAAACTTACTTCTTATTAAAGCATTAAATACATAAAATAAAAAACCAGCCTGTAAATTTTTATTCAATAACAAAAATATAAGAAATTTAAAACAAAAAAAAATAAAAATCCTTTAAAATAACAAATGTTGCTCAGTCTGAATCTGATTCATATATTTGTTGATTCAAACTTCGCACCATCTCTTTCGATATAGGGAAATTGGAGCAGATACACTTATTTTTATTCACCAGATCCTTGGTATGTAATATTGCTGAAACGGTGGAAGTTTTTAACCTATTTCTTTGTTTGGTTTTATTTAAATTTAGAGCGGAAAATACTCTCTCCACGTTTGCACTTGAAACAGGCAAAGTGAGTAAATTGAATACAAATTCTGTTAGATTTGGAAAACGTAGCCCACTATTATTAACAGATTCAATTGATGCAATAAATTTCCAAAATTCACATATGCCATAATCAAATGTATTATTGTCGATTCCATAATTTCTCAGTGCCAACCACTCATCGTCGATTTTTTGTATATCTACATTGAATAAATTTGGAAATAATTTTGAAATATGACCAATAGATCTGATTTTTCGAGATTTAACGATTTCTGGATCCATAAATTCCATCTTTTCAAATAAAGAATCTTTAAATGGAAATCTTGTGTATATCTGCTGTGCACCTTCAATATAAAAGTTCAAACAGTTCAATTTAACTCTTTCTAACCTAGTTTTTTCTAAATTACTTGAATTTATTTCTGCCGAAAAGTACATATCTTCGAGCTGTAAAAAGTTTCTAGGATTCCTAAAATCTAATTCATGGATACTTGTTGAACGAATAACCTCGTCCTTAACATAAAAGTCTAAAATTGTTTTGAATGATTTTGTGACTTCTCTGTAGAGAATGTGAATTTTTGGAGATTCGCTTTGCATCAATTTATTTAAATCGTTAAAAATAGGTAAAGCGTGAGATAAAAATTCCAAATATAATTTGTTCTCTTTGTTATTTAGTTTCTGTAAAATTATTTCTGCTTGAGGAATATTATGAACTACTTGATCTGTAAAATAAAGTTTTAGGGCATTATATTGGTTTAAAAGTCGTTTCACCACACTCTCCAATGAGAGCCATCGGGTTTGGCTCGGGTGAAGAATTTTTGCTGGAGCAACATTAACAAATTCTTGGAACTCCTTTAATTCTTCAACTCTTTTTGGACTATTAGAGAAATAATTGTATATCTGAAAATATATTTGCAAAAATGATCAATTTAATTACTTTTCTCAATTATTTACCTCCCTAGTTAGTTGTTCCACTTCATCTGGCAGTTTTTGGCATGCATAAGATGCACAAAGGTGAAAGCTGTGACATATACATTTCATTGTGAATATGCCCGGTATATTTTCCTGTAGCCTACTGACTAAGGAGTTTCTAATACCCACCATATTACTGGCGCCATCAGAAGCAAAACCAATGAAGTTTGTTTCATAGGGTATGTTATGTTTTTTAAAGAAGTTGATAACAATCTCAAAAAGCGCTATTCCTGTGGTTTCTACTACAGGTATCAAGTCCAAAAAATTGTCTTCTATATTTTTTTCGATGCACATTCGAACCACTAAACATAAATGTTTCGTGCATGAATTATCTGTGGATTCGTCAGCTATAATACTAAATTTTTTTCTTCTCATGAGCTCAATTAACCATGTCTTTTGCGATGCCCCTGTCACTTTTTTGATTACCCTAGTTATTTTGGTTCTTCCTGCTTTCATTCGTTTTGCTATTTCTGAATCTGTACATACAGCATTCAGATAGTCTATAAAATGTTCCATCAAGTTCATTGGAAGATTATGTTCGGCCAAGAAACCTGCTGTACGTATAATACCTTCTTTCGCCTTTTCTTCAACACTTATTTTTTTTGTACTGTACGCAAACATAGTAGCTATATTTTGTTGCCTTGCACTATTTGTTTCAGCTAGCTTCACTGAATTTTTATGTTTTGCGGATTCAGCATGTTTAGATAGTTGTGCTTTTCCTGCGCCTATGTTAATGTCGCATCTACATATTTTACACCTAAAACAATATTTCGTCTTCAAATATAAAAATATTTTTGATGTTAATTGATTGAATACATAGGTAGGTACATTAAAGGAACAATATTATTTAAAATTTCTTACCACGCATACATTGTTCCCTTCTTACTAACTTCTACCCAATGAAACCCAGATTTCTCCCACTCATTTTTGAAATTCTGTTTATAAATCTTCTTCTTTTTAGAACTAGGTCCAGGTAGGTTTTGTTGAGAGTCACTATCACTGCTAGTTTCATTATCTCCTTGAATCATAATGATGTATAGTTTGTATAAACGTTATCGGCTTCAATCAAATGAAAACAATTGTAAAAATATACAATTCACTCTCGATTGCCGGCTTGTTATCGATCTATTTACGTTCCGCGTTCCAGGGAATCGAAACACCAAATACGGAAATTGGAAATTCGGAATAACACCCTAGTCTGGTAATGGCTGGTACCCTACTGGCAAAACTGAACTAGGCCGCAGGCGCGCTATTTCAAATAACGACTAGAAAACAATCCGACGGCCGACGGCGCCGACGTGATATCTGCACCCGTAGCCTACGTAATCTAAGTTAGATTACGTAGGCTACGCTACACCAAATGGAAGACTGAACTGGGTTTTTTTTATGGAAGACGATAATAGACCTAATTCCTAATTCTTTGTGATTACTCTTTAATTCGTGGTTTTCAAAAGTTAAAAAGCATGAGATTTTGCGAGTAAATAATGATATCATGAGACTTATTCACAAAACATGAGATCTCATGCAAAAGCATGAGACCTGGCATCACTGCCTGTTCTTGACTTCAGTTCTTAACCAAGTATAATACAGTCCTTAACTTGACTAGTAATTCCCGCACTGGCGCACTGTTGTCACTTTGTCTGCGCGCCAAATATGAATATACAAATATATCTTAACACCTTGTTCAAAATAGAGGGTAGTTTGTTATATGAATGTTGGGTCAAAAGTCAAACGTTTAGGGAGATATCGCGGTTCAAAGATGGCGGAAAATGAAATTTAAAGAAAAACTTACGCAACGACTAGAGCAGAATTAACACGTTCACGACGTCATGACCCACCGGTGGGTCACACTGCTTATTGCTGGTGAACCTGCGTATCCCACAGGTGGGTCACGCTGTGTGCATTTTATATGGCCAAATGTATCTCTGAATTTTCATGTTAGATTTTTGATATGGCAGCTACGGCTGCAGTTAAAGTTCATGAATGTGTGGTTTTGGAAATGGGAAATTTAGATAAAAAATGTTTCATTTTCCAAACTACAGACACAAGCATAATAAACGTAACATAAATAAATGGAATGTCATTCTATAATAAAATACAGGGTGTCCCAAGATGTTCCAAACAGCCAATATCTCGGCTTGAGAGCCGAGGTCAAGGTAAAAAGTTCGAACAAAAAGTTTTTTAAATGGCATCAAAAACTCTACCAGAATACGTCGTTTAAATTCTGTTTCTAATTACCACTCCTGAAAAAACTACCCCCAGATATTTTTTTCAAATGACACCCAAGCCATTTTTTCTCGTGAATCACGGTTCAAAACTATTTCGAAATAAACGTCACCAGTTCATAGCCGAATTTTCGCCTGACGATATTTTAAAACTGTGTTTTCGCGTCGAACTGGTGACGTCACGCACCAAATGGTTCAAAATAATTTGAAGCGGTTTGAAAACAGGTAGTGGAATAGTTCGAACTGAAGTTTGAAGTTTGGAATCAGTTGATTGAAGAATAGTTGTTATGTTTGTTGGATTTATTTTGTTTTCACCGTTTTTATTTTGAATATTAAATATGACAGCTTTGTTTTTAGAATGCATTAAGCGCGTTCGGCAATGACATCTGACTGGTCGGATTGATCTGAACCGTTCGTTTATTACATCCAGATTGAGGGGAGTACACATCTGGACCGTTCGGCAAGAAAATCTGATCAATCGGATGTAGATCTTTTTGCTCGGTGTATTTCGACGGAGGAAACGGATTTTTTTCCACAGAACAGAAACAGAAATTACTTTTCGGCCTTTGTGAATGGATTTTTTATCCCGCTTCGAATTTCTTGAACAGTCTGTTGAATTTTCGTGTCTTATGTTATTTGTTGTGTAGTAATAAATAAAAAAAATGTTGTTTGATAAAAAAAATAATGATTCAAAATATTGAATAATCTCAACCAAGGGGTAGAAATGTTGAGAACTATAACAAAAGAATTAAAATAGTACGCAGACTACCTCTCCGGACGAATAGACCTTTAAGCTCTAATTTAATATCTGGCTCGGGTAAGGCGTTACATACGTCAAACAGAAAAATCGATCTAAATGCTCCGCAGCGTTCGTTTATTACAGAAAAATCTGACAAATCTGTACAATCTGTTATCACGTGACTAAAAAATCCGTCCGCTCTCGGATGCTATTGCCGAACGCGCTTATTGTAACCTGTGAAGTAATAAATCACCTCGAGTAGAGCACACCTTTATTTTAGAATTCTGAAATATTATTCAGTTTTGAAAATGTATGTTCAAATTTTTGAAATTGATTTTACGGCTTTTTACTCTTGATTCAACCAATATGAATATTGCATATATTTTTTTCAACATTCGTTAATCAGGACGAGAACATTCGAATCATTGATAAACTGATTGGAGTCCAATTTGAAAATACAAGATTTAATAATAATATACAAGTAAACACACCTAATAGTATATTCTAAAACAAGTTGCAGAATGAGCTCCTATTCCAATACGAATGCGAAATTTGAAAACGAACGATGAAGGAGCGAGTTTTCGAACGCATGAGTATTGGAATTGCATTCCACAACGAGTATTAGACGATATTTTCTCTATTTCACTCAAATTTTGAGAAATTCAACGAAAAAATTCAAATTATAGGTCGTAGTGACTTTCATATTGTATCTTGTCAGTTGGTGTGAATGTTAGGAAATACGAAAATTCACGTTTCTAAATTGACGTCTGCTGAAATTTAAAAGGATCGGAAGTCATTGCTGACACCCACAAAACGAAAAATGTTACTGAAAACGATGCTGTAATGAATTCATTATAGCACTGTTTTTAGTACTGTAATGAACTCATTACGATACTGAAATAGAGAAAATTATAAATATTTTCATTATTATGTGCGTGTATCGTGTTTCTAACTTTTAAATTTATAAATTGAATTGACATTTCTATGAAGACGTCACCGTTTTGAATTTGTGGCATTTTAGCGAGGCATGCACTGGTGACGTTTATTTCGAAATGTTTTCGAAATAGTTTTGAACCGTGATTCACGCGAAAAAATGGTTTAAGAGTTTTTGATGCCATCTAAAAAACTTTTTGTTCGAACTTTCTACCTTGTCTGAGAGCCGAGATATTGGCTGTTTGGAACATCTTGGGACACCCTGTATATTCATAAAGACATAAAATTTGATTCTCAAAACTAAATAAAAATATAAGTGGGGCTATTTGAGGAATTCATTTAAGCAAGAGGTGCCCAGAGTTGGTTGTCCATCTCAATCTTCACAAAATGTTAGGACTTTTGTGGCTTTCACTCAAAAAAGCCATTTGATCACATTATTTCTTTGCGACCCATCCGTGGAACACGACAACAATGAGAGACGGAAAATGGTCAAAATTTGAAAAACAGAGTTCGACATAAAAATAGGTTATAATCGTGTTCAAAATAAGCATACGTTATTCAACAAGAATAAGTGGAAAAACGTCCGCACGTCAAAGATGGCGGAAAAATGAAATTCAAAGAAGAACTTACGCAACGACTTGGACAGAATTAGTTGGAAACAATTTCATCTCCTATATTTTTCTCGTAAAATGTACCGCTTTGAAATGATATGATATGATATATTGTTTATCCTGACTACTCCTAGGTCTCCTGAGGAGACCCCTCTGAAACTACAAGCTTCGAAGCTTGTAACTTGTGCCGAGTTCGGAGTAAGCAGTTGTGTTCTGTGTAGGCTTTGTTACTGTGTCCTTACGCCACCTTATGCACAGCACTGTTAATTTTTGACCCAACAGTGAGAATGGTGGCCCCTACCGAGACTAGAAAATTTCTTTCCTAGCTCGGGATTGAACTCGGACCTTTGGGTCCGAATTCCAACGCTCTACCACTGAGCACTCATAAAATAAAAAAATAAAATGTGAATCAATACGTGTCGGGAACGGGCAATTTATTTCAGAACTGATTAACATTTTAGTTTTATATTTCAAAACGGTACATTACATTTCACGAGAAAAATATAGGAGGCTATTCGAATTCAATTCTATTAAAGTCGTGAGTTTTTCTTTGAATTCAATTCACAAAAATGATAGGAGTAATCTACTTCAACCCCTTCAACTCATTCTAAAAATATGAAAAAATTTTAAGAAAGTCTGTTTTCATAATAAAAATACTTTCATAAAATATAATCATTCTATCGCTTTTCGTTTTTTTCAGATGCAAAATAAAAACATTATTTTTCCTTGAAGCGCGATATCTTCTCAATCTTCAAATTTTGACCCAACATTTATATATAACTTACTACCCTTATTTTGAACAAGGAATCACCCTTCGACATCTTGATCATCAATTCAGAAACACCCTGTATAATGGCGATGAGATAGACTTGTAATGGAAACTGCTTCCTTATAAAACTCACATCGGTCTTCATGAAAAAACTGCACATGGTCAAAAAATATCGAAGCAAATAGCCACATTTCTGAGGGGGGTGGTACATTTAATGGCGAAGCTTGTGGATAGACTGAAGGATAAGAGTATATAAATGGATTGGTTGTATCTTGTTGTAGTCCTCCACTATCTCCACTAATAGATGAGTGACTTCATGCTGACCAACTATCGAGTCAACTTAATCAATAACAGTATTTGAGGAATAGTAATTTTTAATCCAATTCGATATTTCGTATAAATGCATTAGGCACCCATAAATTGATCCCATTTTGAAATAAAAATGATGTTAGCATAAGTGAAATTGTAAGTCTTAGGAAATTAGAAGAAAAAGCTGTTGCTTTGAAGCAATCCCTAAGAAAACAAAGTAAAAAAGTACATTTTTTTCAAATAAAATATCTATATGCTTGCTCTTCTCTACAATAAGTTATATGTATGTGCATGTGTTTTAATCTGGAACAAGGGGTGGACAATAAAGGTCACAGGAACATATATTTATTATTCTTCCAGCAACGTTTTGTGTTTGAAATAGATGTAGAATTACAGAAAAAACGAGATTCACCTTCAGAGTGAGCTATAAAAATACATTGTAGAATAGTCATAAATTGCTAAAACGAATCAGAAAACAGATCATTCACAACAACCAATCTATGTGGTGCGATTTGAAGAAAATCATTTGATTGACCATATTCACCGTCGCCATATTGTTGTGCGACAATACCAACTACCCAGGGTCCTCAACATCGAATAACGAAAGTTACTAATTTCTTAGGACCGCGAAAGTTTAAATGGACATATTTTGGTGTCAGTTCTTTAATTTTTAGATCTATTTCTTGCCGAACAATTACTGACACAACAACCATGGCCTTCACTATACTGATATCTACCCATATTTCCTGGGTTTTATCACAAAATACTCAACCAAAGTTTACCACCAATTTTATATAACCTCTCAAACCACAGACTGTGCTAATAATCTGACAGTACTTTTGATAAACTCAATATTTCTCCGTTGGGAACACTGGGTAGTTGGTATTGTCGCACAACAATATGGCGACGGTGAATATGGTCAATTACACAAATAAGGGCCGATTGCACCGTAGACAAAACTGTAGATTAAATCCAAAACCTGTATTAG
This sequence comes from Adalia decempunctata, assembly GCA_951802165.1. Lineage (NCBI taxonomy): Eukaryota > Metazoa > Arthropoda > Insecta > Coleoptera > Coccinellidae > Adalia > Adalia decempunctata. The sequence continues at coordinate 35,634,130 of OX637701.1, read as the reverse complement.
TGTCTATGGTTATCATATACACTAATCGAGGGTTTGGATTTAATCTACAGTTTTGTCTACGGTGCAATCGGCCCTTAACCAATCTAACAGTCAATAATTTTATCATGACAACATATTGACGCGGACAGGTCGGTCTGATACTTATATCCTTTTGGGATAAAGAAAGTCTTTTATTTATCTTTATAAAGTTTATTTGTTGCACAAAGCACAGTAGTGAAATATCGTAAATGAACGAATACGTGAATATAATTATAATAATCAGAGATGCACACCGGCGTATGGCTTGGGACGAACTGAAGAACAACGCCGACCGCGCCCTGGCTTCGTGGTGGGGACAACGAATACATCGCGCCAAATTGCAATCACAGAAGATGCATCTGTTCATAGAAGATGCATTTGTTGCATCCCAACACCCGTCCTCAACAAATGATGTGTTACTGAGGATGTGCTGCTAGTCCGCATTCCTCAGCCATTCTTCGTAGCTTGATCCTATCCAGGGGTTTCGTCAACATGTCTGCTATATTCTGGTTGGTAGGACAGTACTTCAATTCAACCAAATTCTTCTCCTTTAAATCCTTGACGAAGTGAAATTTGGTATCTATATGCTTCGTTCTATGACTAAATTTATTATTTTCAATAATTTTTAGACAGCTTTGGTTGTCTTCATAGATACAAAATTTACTCTGAGTGCCTATCTCAAAATCATTCATTAGTCTGTTGATCCACATACCTTCTTGGACCGCCTCTGCTAGGGCTTGGTATTCTGCCTCAGTTGATGAAAGGGATGTATAATTAGGTATACTGTATCATCATTCATTCTTTTTGTGAATAAACATTGGTCTTCTCTGCTCTGGGAAAAATTATAATTCTTTAAAACATTTCTCAATTTTTCGTACCAAATGTTTGCAGCTTGCTTTAAACCATATATCCCTCTCTCAAGCTTGCAAACATATTTTTCTTTACCTGCCACTGCATATCCTTCCGGTTGCTGCATGTATATTTCTTCTTGCAAGTCTCCATTCAGGAATGCTGATTTTGCATCAAAGTGTTTAATGGCTAAATTCTCTTTTCCTGATACTGTAAGTAAAACTTTTAATGTTGTCTGCCGAACAACTGGTGCAAATACCTCATCGTAGTCTGTGCCAAACTTTTGAGAGAAAACTCGAGCTACAAGTCTTGCTTTGTATCGTTCGACTTCTCCTTTGGAATTCCTTTTGGTTTTGTATACCCATTTGCAGCTAACTATGTTTGCTCCCTTCGGGGCCTCAACAATGGTCCATGACTTGTTATGTTTCAGAGAGCATAACTCTTCATCCATAGCTTCAATCCATTTTTCTTTGTTTGGTCTGTTGAGTGCCTCTCTCCTTGTTCTTGGATCCTCTTCTATTTCTGCAGCCAGACTTGATGCATCAAGGTAGCGACCTGGGGGTACACCTCGATTCTTCCTTGTTGACCTTCTACATTCTGGTTCTATTTGAAATTGGTCCTGCTCAGGTTCACCACTTGTTCTGCTTTCTGTTGTCAATTGTTCCCCTTCAGTTTCTTTCTGTGAAAATTCAATTTCAACAAGATTATTATCGTTTTTATCAAGGTTGTTATCAATTTCTTCACCATTGATATTATATTTGTCAAGAAATATAATGTCTCTACTGATTTTTATTTTTCCTGTTGCCTTATTTAAAAGTTTGAAGGCTTTCGACTGTTCTGAATATCCTGATAAGCAGTGGGTGCTTAGATGAAGCGTGTTTGTTTTAATTAATTACGATTAAAACTTTAATATCATTTATTTCCAAAAGTAACATTCGTCGTTGTTGAACATTCTTAACTTAATCAAAAATTAGAGGTTAGCGTCACCCAACCATAGAACCATACATATGACATAACATAGAATATATTATTCTTAACACCCCTCCACAATTTGACAAATTTTCATTTCCTAGTTATATCCCAATAGGGAAATTAAATTTTCAAATTGAACGCGTGAAATTGATTTGGTTAGCAAATCTGCTTCTTGATCATTTGAACTAACATATGTTACATTTATAAGTTTTTTAACATAGATATCCTGTACAAAATTTACTTTGATAGATATATGTTTAAGTTTGTTTTCATACTTATTTTGTTTTACAATGTGAATAACACTTTGATTGTCTTCATATATCTGAGATGGTATTACATTTTCTTTTATTCCTAAATCTATCATCAAATTTTGCATGAACAATATTTCTGTAACTGCTATACCAAGTGCAATTAATTCAGCTTCACATGAAGATAATGCTACACTCTTTTGCTTTCGTGATACCCACTGAATAGTATTCCCATAAACCTTGATCACAAATCCTGAAGTAGATTTCCGATCAGAAGCTTCATTAGCCCAATCAGCATCACAAAAAGCTTCCAAAACATTGTTGTGAGAAAAAGCTTTATACACTAATCTTAAATTTATTGTCCGCTTGAGATATCTCAGAATTCTCTTCAAACATTTCCAAAGTGAAATACTGGGTTTTGATTGATATCTACTAAGATATGATACTGCAAAACATATATCAGCTCGTGAAGTCAAAGATAGATACATCAAGCAGCCAATAAGTTCTCTAAATGGTTTATCCCTTATAGGATTGCTTTCTGAATCAACATCATTATCAATATCTAATTTAGGTTTTAATTCTAATGGTGTGAATTGACCATGACTATTGTCCATATTGAATTTAATTAACAATCTCTCAATGAAACTAGTTTGACTCAACTCAAGAATTTGATTTTGTATGTCTCTGGTAATTTTTATACCTAAAAAATAATTCACTTCTCCAAGATCTTTCATTATGAAAGCTGATCCTAAATATCGTTTTAATTCTGTTAAATCTTCAATATTATTACTGACTATAAGTAAATCGTCAACATACACTATTAAATATGTAACTGAATTGTTTATAAATTTCGTTAACAAACATTTATCTGATCCAGCAATTGTAAATCCATATTTAATTAAATGATCGGTTAATGTATTGTACCATTCTCTAGATGATTGTTTAAGACCATAAATAGTTTTGTTTAGCTTACACACTTTTCCGTTACTGACATATCCAGGGGGTGGCTTCATATAAATGGTTTCCTTTAAGATACCATAAAGAAATGCGCATTTCACATCCATATGGTGAATTGACATTTTCTTCTCATTTGCAACAGATAAAATTGTCCTTAGAGTACTCATCTTGGTCACTGGTGAGTAGGTTTCATAGAAATCTAAACCACTCTTCTGTGAGCATCCCTTGGCAACTAATCTTGCTCGATATCTAATTACATCACCTCTGTCGTTTCTCTTGACCCCGAAAACCCATTTACAGTCAATCACTTTTCTATCTTTGGGTGGGTCTACCATGGTCCATGTCTGATTCTGTTCCATTGATCGTAGTTCCTCATTAATTGCTTCAGTCCATTCTTCTTTTTCTGGATGATTTTCAATATCATGTATTGTTTCTGGTACATTTGATTCAACATACTGTTCTGCATTCAGTGCGTAGATCATCATTGATTCTTCATTATCATTATCCGAATCATACGTAGTCACATAATCTTTTTGCCATAAAGGAGGTTTGACATTTCTCTTTGCTCTAATCAAAATATCATGTTCATCATTATCATTTATTACGCTGTCATCTTCTTGTGTCTTTTCGTCAATAGGTGTTGTAACAATTTTATTTTCTTGATTGATTTTAGAATCCTCATCAAATACAACATTTCTTGAAACTATAATAGAATTAGTATTTGGGTTCCATAATCTATAACCGTTTGTACTATATCCAACCATTATCATTTTTTCAGATTTATCGTCTAATTTTCCTCTTTTGCAGTCAGGTGTATGATGATAAGCAACAGAACCAAAAACCCTTAAATTTTTGACATTAGGCTTTCTATTATACCACAGTTCTGCTGGTGTTTTATACTTTTCTATGAATGCACTTCTAGATGGTGATCGATTAATCAAATAAGCTGAGGTGCGTACAGCTTCGCCCCAAAAAATCTTTGATAAGTTACTATCGGATATGAGAGCTCTGGCTCTTTCTAATAGGGTTCGATTGAATCGTTCACTTACCCCATTCTGCTGTGGGTTATAAGGAACAGTATACTCCATCTTGATTCCATTTTCGGTACAGAAATTTATGAAGTCATTCGCTATATATTCCCCTCCATTATCCATCCTCACTCTAGATATCTTTCTCTCAAATTGGGTTTCACTGGCTGCCTTGTACTGTTTGAAATACTTGAAAACAGAACTCTTTTCTCTGGACAGAAAAATAGTTACGAAATGTGTAAAGTCATCAATGAACGTAATCATGTATTTATAACCTTCATTGGTTTCTGGATTGATAGGTCCACAAACATCTGTGTGTATTAGTTCTAATGGCCTATTTGATCGTGGTTTATCAACATTATGATAAGGTAATTTTGTTTGCTTGGCTTTAACACAGGTTTCACATAATCTAGATTCACATCTCAAATTATCTGGGATACCTTCAACCATATTATTCTTTAATAATTCGTTCATGCCTGTTTTACCTAAATGGCCATATCGTCTATGCCACAATAACATGCTTTCATTTTTCATAGGTTGAACAATTGAAGCCATCCCTTCAGTTATATATGGAAGATTTATTCTGTATAATTTCATACCTTTTTGGGCTTCTAGGTGTATCACCTGGTTTTGTTTGATAACAGCCTTTCCTTGTCCAAAAATGACCTCAAATCCCTTTTCTTCTAATTTGCTGACGCTCATTAAGTTGTATTTTAAGCTTGGTACGAACAGGACATCCATCACGTTTATAATTTTACCATTCTTCAACATTTTGATGTTGCCTCGTTTTGTTGCCTTCAACGTAACTCCACTTTTTGCCACTGCAATTTCTATTTGGGTTTCCAATAATTTCCAGCTGTGAAAATAAATATCATTATTAATCATATGCTCTGTGGCACCTGAGTCCAAGAACCACTCAATATTCTGATTCTTAGTCAGTTGTGTCTTCGTTTCCAGCAAGGAAACAAATTTCCTCATCGTCAGCCTCTGATTGAGTTCCACCTGAATAATAAGCCTTCGACATCCCTCGATATCCTCCCTGGTTTCTTGAATTTCTGTTTGAATTGCCTCCTTGAGAGTTTTGATTGTGATATTGTTTGTTCCTACATTCTGCACGTTTGTGTCCGAACTTTCCACAGTTGTGGCACTGTATTTTGTAGTTTCCTTGAGCATTAAAAGCATTGGAGGTTTGTGAAACATTGGAACGTCCATTTAATTTTCGTTTATTGGTTTCATCCAGTAACCTAGCTTTTACAAAATCCAAGGTGAGCTTTGACTGGTCTATAGTTTCCAAAGCAGCTACAATTGCCTCATATGACTTTGGTAAACTCAATAATAAGTGACAAACAGCATCCGCATCCTCAACATTCGCTCCTGAATCTTTTAATTCTCTTATGAGCTTATCAAACTGCAACAGGTACCTTTCGATGTCGTCATTGTCCTGATATTTCATTGTTAGTAATTTCTTCCTCAGGAACAATTGGCTTGAAATGGTCTTTCTATCAAATATCGCACCCGTCATGGAATAAGGGAACAAGTACAAAAATTAGATTTTTGGGAAATCGCGTTCAAAGTTTTGGTCTTTCGCTATCGGCCATATCTCCACGGCAACTAGTTGGATTCAATTCAAATTTTGGTAAACGGATTCAGACAACAGTTTTTTATCAGCTTATGAACATAAATAATTTTTCCGCTCTTGTAGAAGAGGTGGGGAGAGGGTTTTTTGTCAAATTTCTATGGATTTTGGAGTTGTTCCCTTCTTTGATGGACGACGTTGCGTATTATTTTGGATTGTGCCCTTTTCTGACCAGGTTTCAAACAAAATAATAATGCAATCAGCATTGTTTTGATAATGAAAACTCATGTTATTGAAATTTAATCAACGTAAAACTTTGGGGTTAAATAAAACGGTGAAAATTAAAGAACATTTTGTAATAATTTTTAGTTACAAACAAAGCTTCCAGTACAATTTCTTATAATTTTCTGACACAATCAAAATAACTACGTTATTATTATAACATTTTGGTTATCAGAGTTTGATCACAGTCGTGCTTATTGTTCCAATAAAAATAAATTCAACTACCTACACATAATTCTAACTTAAAAAAAGTACGAAAGTTTACTAGCTTAATTTGTATTTTATTAAAGCATTCAATCACAACCATTTTTAATGACTGTATAAACACTCTATCGAGGAGAGCTGCAGTCAATTATTATTAATATTCTTATCTTTGGTTGGCTATTACATTGCAAAATATTATTTTCAGTCGTTGGCTGAAAGCCAAAATTTTTAAACAACGCATTCTACTTAATTTACTTACGAGTAAGTTACACAATGGCAGGTCCTAGTTCAGGTAACATCGTTGAATTATCACAATTAGTTAAAAAGGAAGATTGAAACCAAAAAAATAAAATTGAGAAAAAAAAAATTCTCTAAAAATAATCGACCGAGTAATGGATTGAAATCTCACGCATACAACTTACGGTAAAAATCAGCATAAGCTGGTTTGATGTGGTTACGCTCAACCAGAAATTTCAGATCTCTTTTTTTGTTTTCTGAGAGTGGAATTGGTGAGCTGTAGGCCTTCGCGACCTCCCAGTTTTTCAATTCTTGTTTGCGTTCTTCGACGCTCAAATTGCGAGATAATCTTCGGGTATTCCTCCTCTTGACATGATTCATGTCGACGTAATCAAATTCTTCTGCCTGGTAAGAGGTTTTGTACGCAAATCGGAAGGGGTTCTCACGGCACAGTTTTATCACTTTTATTTCACCGAACGTGAACGTGATATTATTTTCATTGGTGGTAAAATTTTCACCGAAATATGAAGCCAACTTTTTGAAATCTACGAATTCGTTTAAACTGAGCTCATTAACTACGTGAAAAGGAGCTGTTTTCTTCGCGGTTCTCATAAGCTGATAGTACTGTGACGGTATGTATATAGGGCCGGATCTGAGTGCTCGTTTAATTTCTTTCTCAATCAGAGAGTGAACTGAGTCACCCTCGTTTTGAGTGTGACCTCTAATTAAAAATTTGTGTTGAATGCTTCTCACATTCTTGAAAACACACAGAGCATAACCGTACATCATAATCATAAATTTATTCTTCTGCTGACCGGAACAATTGTCGCTGTAAAATATAAAGTGGATATCGTGGTTCACCTCAGCTGCTTTTTTTTCTATGAATTTAAAGACACACGTGCTGATTTCATTAGCCCCTCTGTTGCCTTCCCCCTCGTGCCACACGTTGCAGACAGCAGTTTTTTGTTTGACATCGTACACCGTCAAGTTGTATGTAGACAATTTACTACGATAATAGAAGGAGGAAACCTCGCCCTTCGGAGTTGGTAGGGCTGCTTGAAGATCGTATGTGCATACGACGACGGAGTTATCAGTAGCCTCTTTGTCTTTCTGCTTTTCGAGTCGAGATAGTTGTTTTTCCTTCAAGTGTTGTGTAAACTCGTCGGGGCGATCTTCTTGATTCGAATTCTCATGAGCGACACACAACTCGCACTGGTCCTTTTTGGGAACGAAGAATGAGATGTTAAACTCGTTAAAAATGTCGAAGAACATGGTGCGACTAGCAAACGGTTTTCCTTTTTCTTGACAAGACTCCACATAGTCCCTATAGATCTGAGCAATGGTTCTCCCTCCTTCTATGTACTCCCGTTCAGTTTGAGCTCGGAGATAATGAGATGGGATCCGAGGAATTGAGTTGATGTGATTACGGACATCTTCCTTCATTGAGTCGGGAAGTTTTTTGTGGTTTGCATGTTTACCACGTAAATCTCCCGCCAAAATTCCACCATCAAGCTTGTCCCGAGCAATATAAATCATTCTTGGGGTTATTCCGAGAGTCGCCGTGAAAAGCGTCCGACAAACTCTCTTTGTCAACCCATCCACAACGAAGTAATAGGCAGTATTCAGTTTCCTTGAGCTTCCTTGTTTAGGACGGCGGTACAAAGGCGTGATTTCTTTGGTGCATCGAAGAATATACTCCCGTTGCTTTTCGATGTTACCCAAAGCCCAGAAACTCTGAAATAATCTGAGACGAGCTGAGCCATCAATTTTTGAAGTGCATTCTAATTCGCATCTTTGGCAACCCGGCTTCATTTCTCGTTTTGGGATTTCTTTGTTGGAGTATTCTGATTTGTAGGACTTTCCTTGGTTTCTTCTTTTTTTGGCGACATTTTGTTTCCAAGCATCTGGGTTTGCTTTCCTCTTCCGTCCTTTTGGTAGGACTTCTTCCACTTCTGATGTTATACCTGCATTTTCATCTTCCTGCTGTACTGGAGGGGCTTTCTTGACTCTCCTCACTCTCTTCTCAACTTTTTTTCCTTCCTCCGATGATGTACTTTCCGTTTCAGAAAACTCACTCAGAAAGTTTTCAAAGTGAGGATCGATGTCCGAATCGTCCGAGTCAATACCTGATATTCTTTCAGAGTGTGGAGATCTCGGCTGCTCATGAACGTGATCAAACTGGGGATCATTTTCAGTATCATCCGCGTTTTCTGTATTATCCGCGTTTCGAGGTATAACATCGAGAACTACATCGTCGAGCTCTAAGATCGAAGAAGCCGCCAAGTAGAATGTTGTCAGGGCACTAGTCCCAGGCATATCAGGCATATCATACATTTCAGGTTTCTCCTGAAGAGGGAAGTCGAGTTTTTTCAAAGTGTCCTGGTTTTCAAAATTCTCCCGTAGCCCGTCTATATCCTTCTTTGTGACCCACTTGAAGAAGGCTTGATGCTCAAAAAGCGTTCTTTCCCAGACGTCCCCATTGTCTATTTGAAGTTTGCCATTCCAGGAGCTGCCCAAGAGAGAACATTTTTGCGGGGCAGGATGTACGGGCAAACTGCTCTGTCGGCTGCGATTTGGATCCACCTGCATTGTGAAAAAAAAATCAGAATAAAAAATCCCACAGAAATTGAAGTTTTATGAAACTGACCTGCGTCTTGTCTACATTAATTTGTGACAAATCCTTGACTTGAGTCACCATCTCCAAAATTCGACGTGCACGAGAATCCATAATAATATTTTCTCAGTTGTGGTTGAAAATACTATTTTTAGTTCAACTCGAGTCGTTCCTATAAAAAAAAATGAGACAAGTGGCTGTAAAAGAAGGAACAAGCAAGAACTCAACATTAAATCATTACGGAATCATCCAGAGAAAAAAGAAACAATTAAAAACTTGATCTGCTTCATCCGTAGAAAAAGGGCACAATTCAAAAACTTACCGAAACCGACGTCGTCTCCGCTTCAAGGCTGAGAAGTGACTGTCTTCTATGGACACGACCCTCTCCATCCGTCCGTGGAACAAATACAAGCCCGCGCTCTTTCGGAGCAAAACTGAAATAGCCATGTTCCCGTCTTCTGCCGACAAAATTGACACCTCCCGTGACCCAATTCTAGCGCTAACTCAAAAACGCCGTTTTTTGAGTTGTTTCCTTATTCCACGAAGGGTGCGATATGTACTTCAGAGTATCAATTATACTCTTGGCTGATTTTTGATCCTTGATATGTTCTAACTGATCATCCGAAATGTGATTAATAATAATTGCCTTACATTTCTTCTCTTGAAGCTCCAACTCAGTTTTTTCTTCAGCTGTTTTCGATGCAGTTAAAGTATTCATCTCATTTTCGGTGAATTTCTTGAGATCATGCTGTTCAAGCAGTGCATCCAATCTGAATTTGAAACTTCCATAGTTTTTACCATTGAATTGGCAGATCCTGTATTTTTCCGCTTCCATCGTCCAATTTTGCCGTGTGCTTTCCGAATATATCGTTTTAACTTTTCACCTTGAAGAATTCCAGCAAAATATTTCCTGCACAAGTTCGCCGTGATCTGGACCCAGAACCTGATAAGCAGTGGGTGCTTAGATGAAGCGTGTTTGTTTTAATTAATTACGATTAAAACTTTAATATCATTTATTTCCAAAAGTAACATTCGCCGTTGTTGAACATTCTTAACTTAATCAAAAATTAGAGGTTAGCGTCACCCAACCATAGAACCATACATATGACATAACATAGAATATATTATTCTTAACATATCCAAGGAATGTAAACTTTTCAGCTTTTACATCTAGCTTTCGTCTTAGTTCCTTTGGAACATGGACATAAACTTCGCAACCAAAAATATGAAAATCGCTTACGTCTGGTTTTCTGGAATTCCATGTTTCGTAAGGTGTCTTTTCACGAGATCTGGTGGGTAATCTATTTTGCAAGAAATTTGCTGTATTAACAGCCTCTGCCCAAAATTTCCTTTCCAACTTTGAGTCTAATAACATGCATCTTGCCATTTCTATCAAATACCGATTTTTTCTTTCAGCAACGCCATTTTGCTGTGGTGAATAGGGAGCTGTGTATTGAATTTTTATTCCTTGACTCTTTAAATAATCAATTAGATCTGAATTTACATATTCCCGTCCTCGATCTGATCTGATGCATTTTGGAACTTTTTTGTATTGTGTTTTCATTTCTTTGATGAAATCCTTCAGATACCTTCCGGCTTCGCTTTTTTGTTTTAAAAAGTACAAAAATGCATATCTCGAATAATCGTCAATAATAGTCATCACATACCTTTTTCCAGCAGGTGATTCTGTCTGCATGGGTCCACAAACATCTGTATGTATAAGATCGAGTATAGCTTGAGTCTTCTTCTCGCTTTCTTTTGGAAATGGTTTTCTTGCCATCTTACCTTCCAGGCAGTGTTCACAAATGCTTTCTAATCCACAATCCCGAATCTTCATTCCTGAAACTAGATCCTTCTTGACTAAATCCTTTATTGCCTTGGTGTCTCTGTGACCGAAACGCCTGTGCCAGATGTGGTAGCAGTTTTCACCATGCTTCTCCGAGTTCATGGCTGCTTTAGCTTGTTCAGTTACTGTGTTCAACCTGTATAGATCTTCCTGTCTGTTGCCTGTATATGCCTTTGCTAAAATTCTTTCATCCTTCATTATGTTGCATACATTCTCCTTAAAATCTACTTTATAGCCATTCAAAGTGAGCTTTTTAACTGATAATAGACTAGATTTGAGAGATGGTGCATATAGAACGTCTTTCAGAAGTATTTCACTCACCTGATCATTATCAACACAGCATTTAATGAGTATCGATCCTTTACCTTCCATCTTACAAATTTTGTCTTCTTCTGCCAACTGTATGCATCCTTTCTGTGTTTCATCTAGATAGTGAAACATTTCTTTTGAACCAGTCATATGACTCGTGGCACCTGAGTCTACATACCATCCATTAGTAGTTTTTACAGAATCCTTATGATACTTGCTTAGAAGTAATTCTTCTGTTGCTATACTGGCCTGCTCCTTTTCTTTATTCTTCTGATTGTTCTTCCACTTCTTGTAGGCGAAACACTCTTTTTTCTGATGTCCTGACTTTTTGCAGAAAAAACATGCTGTATCTCTTGTTTTTTGGTGATTTTTCTCTTTAGACTGCACTGTTTTCAGTACTGCTTCACTGTTCCCTGATGTGTTTTCTTTTCTTCGACTGTATTCATCAATAACCCGGCTTTTCACAGCGTCTAGTGTAAAATTTTCATTTTTCTGATCTCCTAGCGAAGTTATAAGCGAGTTATAGGATTCTGGCAAACTGGTGAGAAGTAACGTAGCTTTAAACTTGTCTTTCAATTCCTCTCCTAATGCATTCAGTTTGTTAAAAAGAGTAAGTACCTGTGTGATGTGATCCTCAACGTTATCTCCTTCTTGCAGACGAAGATTGAACAGTTTTCTGTATAAATATATAATTCCTGCATATGTTGATTTCTGATGGTAATCCTTGAGTTTGTCCCAATATTCCTTGGCAGTTTTACAATCCTGTATGTGCAAAAACTGACTGTCTTCGATGAGAAGACCTATTGACGATCTTGCTAAATCATCTTTATCTTGCCATGCCTGTTTCTTTTCTGGTTCAGTGGATGCGAATGTGGGTTTCTGCTTACTTACAACTTCCCAAACTTTTTCCCTTATGAGAAGTAGCTCCATTTTCTTACTCCATATTCCGTAATTTTCCGTATTTAACTTCTGTATGGAGGAACGATACATTTCACCCATGTTTTCTGCTTTAATTGCAATAGTACGCTTTAACACGAAATGTTCTTTGCAACTGCTTGGTAACTTTTGTTCACTCAAAACTGTTCATTCACTCACGAAAATAGTCAGAAGTAGAGAGAGCCCATAACCTTTTGGGATAAACAAAGTCTTTTATTTATCTTTATAAAGTTTATTTGTTGCACAAAGCACACTAGTGAAATATCGTAAATGAACGAATACGTGAATATAATTATAATAATCAGAGATGCACACCGGCGTATGGCTTGGGACGAACTGAAGAACAACGCCGACCGCGCCCTGGCTTCGTGGTGGGGACAACGAATACATCGCGCCAAATTGCAATCACAGAAGATGCATCTGTTCATAGAAGATGCATTTGTTGCATCCCAACATATCCCAAAAACATATATGCCTCAAGCTCAATCTAATATTATTTATTAGATTCAAATTCGACAAATTAAGTCCACCTAAATCAGTCCTATAATTTACAGTACAAGGGGTTCTTTATATAAAAAGCATATCTTTAAAATTTCTTCTGGACCAATTTTCCTCAAAGTTTAATATTTCAACATGCTCGAAATTAAAACATGCGCTGATATTGCTGTTGAATCTTTTGAGCGAATACAGCCTGCATTTTAAATATTGTGCCGTCATTTGCAATATCAGCGCATGCTCGAGCGTGCGAACATAGTTTTAATTTCGAGCATGTTGAAATATTTAACTTTGAGAAAAATTGGTTCAGAAGGATTTTTAAACAAATGCTTTATTTAAAAGAACTCCCAATACTGTAAATTATAGAACTGATTCGGATGGACTCAATTCGTCGTATTTGAATTAAATAAATATAATTAGATTAAGATAGTAGACATATATGTTCTTAGAGCTACTGCTGCGACATATCCACAACTATCCAACTGAAAACCACATAGGAAGCATACCCCCTACAATTCACTGATGGACACATCTCTAATTACCCACAGCACAACATTTAAAAAATGTATGGAAAGGTAAAAACTTACAGATAGCACTGTAGCATGGATGAGGTGCTAGCGAATACAACCAAATCCAAAAAAATCTAAGCTAATTATATCCCATCAAATATCAAGAACAACTCCCCAAATATAAAAATTGGCAATGACACAATAAGACCTGTAACTACTTGCAATTATTTGGGAATACAACAAACTTAGTTTCAAACACCATATAAAGAAACAGAAAAAAGCAACCATCACACCAGCCGGTCACTTCAGGTCACTCACATACAAAAACCTGGGAATCAACATCAAAACAGCCAGTGCAATTTACAAGATGATATGCAACCACTATTGGACTACGACCAAGTAATATTCTCAAATTCAACAAAAACCTCACTTAGTAACCTGGAAATAGCAGAAAGAACTTGGCTTAGGAAGATTACCAAACTAAGACATCCCTTACACGATCCTTCAAACACTCTTTTATATGAGACAACCCAAGAAAGAAAACAACAGAAACATTATGGAACCATTAATACCCCGTATGATAGAGAAAACGCTGAAAAGGCAAAACTACCAGCACTCCCACTTTATGAACACCTACTTACTCTAGAATAATATTCCAACACTTTATATTATTTTCTGTATAAAATGTACACCTTGAAACAAATTGTAAATAACTGGCAGGAAGACTTCGATCGATAGCTATTTGATATAGCATCAATAAAGTTATTTTCTCTCTATTCTCTCTGTGTTAAGAATATGTGTATCAGACCGACATGTCCGCGTCAATATGTTGTCATGATAAAATTGGTAACTGTTAGATTGATTAATTTGTGTAATTGAATGATTTTCTTTCAATCAAACCACATCGATTGGTTGTTGTGAATGCTCTGTTTTCTAATTTGTTTTAGCAATTTATGGCTATATTGCTCTACAATGTATTTTCAATAGTTTATTCTGAAACTGTTCATGTTTTTTCAAATGTTGTTTTCAAGATTTCTAATTCTGTAGCATCGCTTATTTTTTCTGTCATTTAACATCAATTTCAAATACAGAACATTGTCTATTTTTAGCTTGATGAAGGCTTCATATTAGCCGAAACGTTGCTGGAAGAATTACACATATATGGAACTTCTTGTGACCCTTATTCTCCACCACTTGTTAAAAATAATTTTTGTTTTGCCATTTTATTCAAAATGTAATACCAACATACATATAACTGATTATAGAGAAGAAAAATGGTTTTCCTAAATAAGTGTATCAACGGTCACTTTACTCGGTATTATTAGACAAGGTTTCCCCCCCCCCAACTTTTACACCACTGAACCAATTTGCATTTGTACAGCAAATTCTGATGGTCATTTTTCCAATTACAAGAAATCAACAATTTGTTAGCAAATTGTTTTTGAGATCTAAAATGGCAGTTTTCTCGAAAACGGTTCACTTTAGAGTAATGAACCTTTTATATGTAAAGACACATTGGCGCATCAGAATATGCTGTGCAGATGCAAATTTATCCAGTGGTGTAGAAGTTGGGGGTGAAACTTGTGTTCAAATTCAATATCTCAGCCCCTGACATTCGAATAAAACCGAGATAAGTGCAAGAAAATGGCTACTATTAGTGTGTGCCAAAACTCAATTCTGTAATTCAAACTGAAAAAGAAATACATTTTTGACAACCTGTATCTCGGAAACGAAGGCCCGGAAAAATGGAATTTTTTTCATGACAAATCTACAGTTGAACATTGATACACTTATTTAGGAACACCCTATTCTTCTTCAAATATTGTATTAATCAAGTTGACTCGATAGTGTGAACATTTCAATATTATGAACAGATCAGTTGCGCAACTACTGTATTTAAACAGTTGGTCAGCATGAATGCACTCACCTATTAGTGGAGATAGTGGGAGGATTACAACAAGATATAACCAATCCATCTGTATACTCTTATCCCTCAGTCGATCCACAAGCTTCGCCATTAAATATACTACCCCCTCAGAAATGTGACTATTTTCATCGATATTTTTAGACCAGGTGCTGTTTTTTTCATGAAGAGCGACGTAAGTTTCATAAGGAAGCAGTTTCCTATATAAACCAGTCTCATCGGCATCAATATATTGGGTGATCAGAGACAAGGCCGTAGCCAGGGGGGGGTCCGATGGGGTCCGGACCCCCCCCGAAATTTATTTTTTCAGAAATGCCAGATAATCATTTCACCGAAAATTCTTCGAATAATTTTTTTTCTAGCTACGGCCTCGGACGGACCCCCCCCGAAATTTTTTTCTAGCTACGGCCTTGATCAGAGAGATCCAACTTATCAGTGGTTTCTTGCAACTCGTTTGTGAACAGTTCAACCATATCTGCGTGTGAAGATAACTTTTCACCAGAAATTTTGAGTATTCTTGCAACCCTCCATCGCTCTCATTGAAGATTCTGAACCGAATTGTTAAATTTAACTCATCTATTAGTGGAGATAGTGGTGGATTACAACAAGATATAACCAATCCATCTATATGCTCTTATCCTTCAGTCTATCCACAAGCTTCGCCATTAAATGTACCTCCCCCTCAGAACCATTGAATTCCATTAATGATGAAGACATACAGGAAATTTGGTAAAAGTACCCTTCACAATATACCCACTTCTCAAGTATCTCCGAATTACTACACCCCTGAAGTATTGACCAGTTGGGGAATCCAGGTATTTACGAGTCATGCTCATTTCTGCACCATAAAAATGTAACAAAAAGAACCACCATATTTGTTGTGTATTTTTCTGCCAATCTACAGGTCGCAAATATTATGAACCAATCCGATTTCGGTCATCGCAGTTAAGTAATAAAATTGTAAAGCCACAGTGAGAAAGCTATGCACAGATTAAATTAATTTGTAAGATATGTATTTCTGAAACTACTCGCAAGTGGTATGGAATGAGAAGCATAGTAGCTATGTAGCAACGACACCTTGCTAGAACATTTACCCTTATATGATTTGAAATTTGAAGATAATCACAGATTGATTTGGAATCGGCCTCAGGGGAATTCTGATATGATATAACTAGTTAAAGTTTCCCATAGGCCTGTTATATCCCATATAAGGAATAGGTTGAAAAGGTGTAGAGGCAAAGGGTGGCATTGCATAACTCCAATTTGGTGTTCTCACAGGTGTAGAGGCAAAGGGTGGCATTGCATAACTCCTATTTGGTGTTCTCACAGGTGTAGAGGCAAAGGGTGGCATTGCATAACTCCAATTTGGTGTTCTCATAGGTGTAGAGGCAAAGGGTGGCATTGCATAACTCCAATTCGGTGTTCTCACAGGTGAAGAGCCAAAGGGTGGCATTGGATAACTCAAATTTGGTGTTCTCCACCTGGGAGACCCAGAGGGTGCAGCATAAGGTTTTGGAGTTATAGACAGCTTTTCAAATTCTCCAGAGAGGGAGGTTTCAACTGATGCTGAGAGAGAATATTGTTGGTCACTACTGAAAGTTGTAGTAAAATCATTTTTAGCTTGTGAGAAAAATCCAGAGCTTGGACTACCAGATTTTTTTGCACCCTGGTTCATAGGTATGATTGTTCCATTAGCACATTCCCAAAACCCTCCTGCAACCCACATATTATTTTGGTCCAGATGATTCAGCTTTGCAGGAGATATGAGTCCTTGTTTTTTGTTTGGAGATGATCTACTGAATGGCAGCGGATCTGTTTTGTTAATCTTGAATAAGGACTTACTTTGATGTGGGTCTTCCCTGTGAGATCGTGTAAATGAGCCCACATTGTAATTATTTTCCATCTTTCTATTGAAGATATGGTTGGCAGTGATTTTTTCAGTAATATTCTTGTTGATCACAGTGTGATAAGGTTTGTGGATTAAACACAACGAAATAGTCGGAACAAGTCTGAATTATTTATTATAAGAAAAGAAAAGAACTTTGGTGATCACACACAATAATCGTTTATGAGTACTCCATACTGCGCTTGAAGAGCAAGAGAGCCTAACCTCTACAACTAAACCCATAGAGAGCGGGGTTTGTTGTGTGTCATAGAAGTTGATGAGTCTTTTCCTACAAAATATATATTCTCAACACTCCCATGAAAAGACACATTCAACTTTGAAAAGATTCAACAAACAAAAAAAAAAAACATCATTATAAGTCATATTCAAACATTATCAAGGTTTTTGAAATTCATCATTTCCTTTAGATTTGCATGAGAGACAAGTGGTAAGGCTTTAGTACATATGTCAGCTATCTGTAGTTTGCTTTGTACATATTCAATGGAAACTACATCAGCAGCAACAATTTCACGAATAAAGTGATACTTAATGTCTATGTGTTTGGAACGGTGATGATATACCGGGTTTTGAATTAACTTTAAGGCACTTTGATTGTCAACTCTTAATATAGTCTTTAACACATCACTTTCCAACACTTCACTGAATAGTTGTTTCAGCCATATTGCTTCTTTGCAGGCTTCAGAAGCAGCCACATATTCAGCCTCTGTCGTTGAAGTTGTAACGATCGGTTGTCGCTGTGACCTCCAAGTTATTGCACTGTTGTTAAACAGGAAAACATATCCAGTGGTTGAACGTCGGGTTTCTACATCGTTAGCAAAGTCTGCATCAGAATACCCAACCAATGTCAAGTCTTGGGATCGGTTATATATAATACCATGATTTATAGTTCCTTTCAAGTATTTGACTACCCTTTTGGCTGCATTCCAATGAGTTTTGCCAAAATCATTCATGTGTCTGCTCAGGATATTGGTGATATATGCAATATCTGGTCTACATGTCGTTGTAGCAAAAATTAAAGAGCCAACTATTTCTCTATATGGAACATCCTCTGGTTCAGGAACGTAATCTTTTGTAGTCAGGCATATGTTTGGGTCGGCTGGTATCTTTAATTCATGTGAGTCTGTCAGTCCAAACCTTTCACAAATTCTTGATATGAATCTTGAAATACCGATGGAAATAGATGAGTAATCCTTACTTGGTTTTATTTCCATTCCAACAAAAATACTTGGTTCATGATACATGATGTTGAATTTTTCCTCAAGTAAGTCTACCATTTCCATCAAGATTCCTCTGTTCTTACAGAATATCAGTCCATCATCGTCCACGTAAAGGAGGAGCAAAACAATTTCTTCTTTAATGTGTCCCTTGAAAATACATGGATCACTCTTGCATTGGTTTGGACCCATTTCATTGGCATACTTGGTAAACTTTGCATTCCAGCACCGTGGAGATTGTTTCAACCCATACAAAGATTTTCTCAACTTACAGACATATCCTTCTTCCATCTGGACTCCTGGCGGTGGGTCCATATAGATTTCCTCATCAATCTCTCCATGTAAGAAGGCAGTTTTCACATCGAATTGTATGATCTCCATCTGGTTTTGAGCTGCAATAGCTAAAATTGTTCGTATGCTATCATAGCGAGTAGTAGGGGCGAATGTCTCTTTGTAATCTACACCTTTTACCTGTGAATATCCTTTGGCGCACAGTCTTGCCTTAAACTTTATAGATCCATCAGGCGGAGTTTTCAATTTGAACACCCACCTACATCCGATTTTCTTCTTTCCTTCTGGTAATTTTGTACACTCCCATGTATTGTTGGAATCTAAAGAATCCAGTTCTTCTTTGATTGCAACTTGCCAATGCTTTCTCTCTGCACTCATGAGGGCTTCTTCGTATGTAAGCGGCTCGATGATTTCCATAAGATTGGCTTCATTTTGGATTTCGTAATCAAGGAGTTTTCTTGGTTTTTGAATGGATGTCCTTTTTCTCAGATCGTATTTGCACCTGCTGTCTGCAGTACCAGTTTGATCTTCTCCTTCAACTTCTTCAAGAGAGTTACCTGGATCTCTAATGGGCGAGTCTGGGATACCATCATGAGAATATTCCTGTTCCTTGGCATCGATATTCAATTCCACTGTATTCTTTCTAACTGAAACAAGGTTGTTTTCATTAAAAATTACATGACGAGAAATCTTAATGTGTTTATTAGCAGGATTGAACAGTCTATAATTTTTGGAATTTCCTTCATATCCCACCAGAATGTACTTTTCACTTTTCTTGTCTAGCTTCTTTCGTAGGTTTTTATCTGTTAGTAGAAAAGCTTCGCAACCAAAAACTCTCAAGTGATTTAACGTCTGAGTCTTTCCACTCCACATTTCCAACGGAGATTTGCCTCCAACATTTCTGGTTCGATTCATGATGTAGACTGCTGTATTTATGGCTTCAGCCCATAATTCCTTAGGCAGATCTTTATTATAAAGCATGGCTCTAGCGTGTTCCACTAAGGTTCGATTCTCCCTTTCGCTGCTTCCATTTTGTTCTGGGGTGTAAATACCTGTATGCTCCAAAACAATACCATTAGTGCGAAATAGTTCCATCATATTTTTATTCAAAAATTCGGTACCATTGTCACATCTAACGCGTTGTACATAGCGACCGAACTTAGCACGAGTCATGTTTATATATTCCCGAAAACATTCATAAACGTCCGATTTGTTTTTGATAAACCTAACCTCACAGTATTTAGAACTGTCATCCTTGAACAGAACATAGAATCGCGCACCACCTACAGATTCTGTGTCCATCGGACCGCAAACGTCAGTGTGACACAATTCTCCCGGTTTTGTGTTCCGATGTTGCACTGGCGCGAATTTCAATTTGTGTTTACCATAGGCACGCACAAGCTTCACAGAAAAATTCTTCACTTCCACTCAATTTGATGCCATCGGGATTATTCGCGAATATTTCTTTGAGTGATTTTATGTTTATATGCCCTAGTCTTTCGTGCCACTGTTTTAATGTACCAGATGTCACTGAATTAACTTCGGAACTGTCTGTTTTTGTGCGGCACAACAACTTGTAGAGGTTATTTTTGTCACGAATCGCGATTCCTACCGTTTTACCGGATTCCATTATGATTGCCTTGTGCTCACTTTTATTTATGGCAAAACCTTTCTTGGTTATAGCTCCTTCGGAGAAAAGGTTTCTTCTGAGGCCAGGAACGTACCAAACCTTTTCAATTGATCCAGGATGCCAGCTTCCGTTAATCCATTTTTCTATTTCGATCGTTCCAATTCCTTTGACTAGTAACTGGTCATTGTTCCCAAGTTTTACTGACTCCTGGAATTCCTCAAAGGTTTTGAAGAAGCTTCTGTTTGAGGTCATGTGTTGTGAAGCCCCACTGTCTAGTATCCATGTCGAATCAATGTCAACTAGCAAGGCTTCTAAGGGTTCTTCCTCCACTTCCTCCTTTTCGACGTTGAAAGCACTGCCACTTTGTCTTGCTGGGTTTTCACCTTTTTCTTTGTTTCTTTTGGGTGCTCGACATTCTCTGGCAAAGTGTCCAGTTTTATTACAGTTATAACACCTGACTTTCGAGTTCTTTGGATTTTTTCCTTTTGTGCTCAACAGAGCAGTTTGTTGAACCTCACTTTTGGAGATGCTTGCTTCTTCATCTATTAATCTTGCAGTGAGGTGTCTCACTGTCTGTTTTGACTCATCCAGCGAAAGCCATGCCTGTCTGAAGGTTCCAAACTTATTAGGCAGTGAACTTTATATTTTTGTGATAACAGCTGTTTCACTGACAGTGTCTCCGGAGTCCTTGATTTGTTGGGCAAGGCTCTCCACTCTTGCAATGAACTGTGAAATTGATTCTGCTGGATTCACAGTGCACTGATAAAATTTTTCATGCACTAACATTTTGTTGGTTTCTGATTTCCTGTCGAAAATTGAATCTAACTTGTCCAGTAGATCTTTGGATGTTGTGCAGTTTTCTATTAAACAAATCTGTGATAATTCCATTGCACTGGTCATCATGCACATGGCGGCGGCGTCCTTCTGGTTCCATTTCGCGATTTTGTCGTCATCAGTTGTAGGTATTGGCTTCTTTCCGGTAGCAATATCGAGAATGCCTTTGGCTCGGAGGGCACACTAATGAGGTGAAGTGGATAATACTAAATAACCAGAAGAAGCTCTTAATATAAAATGTATATTTGACGTTTAGTGAATACTGTAAAAATAGAGAGAACACTCGTTAATACAAATATCGAGAACTTAACCTGAACTAATTCTACGCATAGAAATATATTAAGCAGGAATAACAACTGTCATTCACAGAACATATAAATCTTTATCTTTAACACTCCCATGAAAGATTTACTTGTGAATTTAGTTTGTATATTTAAAGTTCATCATATCAGTTATATTTTTGAAAATACAAAAAGGCAAAGCCTTTGTGCAAATGTCTGCTAACTGATTTTTACTTTGAACATATTCAATGTTAATTAGTCCATTTTCATATTTTTCACGTACAAAGTGATATCTTAAATCTACATGTTTTGTACGATGATGAAACACAGGATTTTTGATAAGTTTTATAGCACTCTGATTGTCCACGCACAAACTTATCATACCGACACTTTCATTTAGTTCAGTCAATAACTGTTTTAGCCACACTGCTTCTTTACACGCTTCCGAGGCTGCTACATACTCAGCTTCTGTTGTCGATGTGGTTACATGTTTTTGTCGTTGTGACTTCCAAGTAATAACACTTCCATTCAGGGTGAAGATATAACCTGTTATGGATCTTCGAGTGTCTAGGTCACTGGCAAAGTCTGAATCTGAATAGCCAGAAATGACTATTGTTTCGGTTGGCTTGTATACAATACTGATGTTAGCTGTCTCTTTGAGATATCTTACTACTCTTTTCGCTGCGTTCCAATGGATTTTTCCATAATTATTCATGTATCTACTCAATACATTGGTAATGTACGAGATGTCTGGTCGACTGGTGGTAGCAATGAAAATCAACGATCCAACCAGCTCTCTGTAGGGAACTATTTCCTTCATGAGTTGATGTTGTGGATCCGTTAGACACACATTTGGGTCAGCTGGGATCTTCAGTCCACATGCATCTGTAAGACCAAACCGTTTTACTACATTGTTTATGAATTTACTCACATTTATTGAAATGCTTGAATCTGTGTTTTTCTTGATTTCCAGTCCAACAAATATATCTGGTTTCTGATGAGTAATTTTGAATCTCATCTCCAATAATTTCAGTGTTTTAGTCAGTGCTGATTTACTTCTTGAAAGTATTAGACCATCGTCCACATAAAGTACAAGAATAATTCTTTCGTTGTCCATTTCTCCTACATAAATGCATTTGTCTGATTTGCATTGTTCAAGACCAATTTCTACCAAATAATTGTTGAATTTTGAATTCCAGCAGCGTGGAGACTGCTTTAGTCCATATAGTGATTTTTTCAATTTACACACTACACCCTCTTCAACTTTTATTCCAGTTGGTGGATCCATATATATTTCCTCTTCCAATTCGCCATAGAGAAAGGCAGTCTTTACATCAAATTGTGATATTTCCATTTTATGACTAGCTGCAAGGGCCAATAGGAGTCTTATACTGTCGTACCTTGTCGTTGGAGAGAAGGTTTCCTTGTAGTCAATTCCTTCTAATTGAGAAAAACCTTTTGCACATAACCTTGCTTTGAATATCATTGGCTTCTCATTTGATGGAGGCTTAAGTTTGAAAACCCATTTGGAACCTACAGTTCTTCTATTGTTTGGTAAGCGTACATACTCCCATGTTTTGTTCGATTCCAAACTCTCTAGTTCCTCTTGAATTGCTGCTTTCCATTGTTCCTTTTCCTGACTTTCCATCGCTTCTTCATATGAGTTAGGTATGTTTACTTCTGTGTAGTTAACTTCGTTTACTATGAATTCATCCAGCATAGCAGGCATTTTGATTGTCTCTCTTTTTCGTAGGTTATACCTGGTTTCATAAGGCATCTCATCATGATTAGAATTAGTGTCATCATCTAGATTTGTTGTAGGAGTGAGTGAGTGATGGCGGACGATGAAGAGATCAAAGGCGATCGCTCCGACAAAAACTGTAATAAACCGGATAAAATCGAGAATTTTTGCAAACATTGTAATAGACGAGTAGTAGACTCAGTTACATGCATGAAGTGCGAGGAAGTTTTTCATCCGTCGTGCATGATTCAGGCGTCTACGAAGAAATCGGGAAAATGTGTTCACGAAGCTAAGGATATTGGGGAGCAAAAGGAGATGGATCCTCAAATTGGGCGAGTCGAATTAGAAAACCAATATTTGAAGCATCTATTGAAGGAATGTCAAGAAAAGAACGAAATTCTAGCTGAAAATAATAAACTACTAAGATTACGTATATATGATCTAGAAGAAAAAAACCAAAAAGAAGAAAAAAACCAAAACAAACCATTATACAGCGAAATAGCCAACAAAGATAGAAACAACTGCAGCAAAACAAGGACAGCAGGTGAACACAGAAACACAGATCGTATAGAAACAGAACAACCTATACGTCAACTGCCTGACAGAAGTGGTAGGCCAAATGCACCAACAACAATAAACACAACTACTGAAAAGAGGGAACACAGACTCTGGAGAGAACATCTTGAAACAACAGAACAACCTATACGTCAACTGCCTGACAGAAGTGGTAGACCAAATGCACCAATAACAGTAAACACAACTACTGAAAAGAGAGAACACAGTCTTTGGAGAGAAAATCTTGAAACAAATAGGAACACTAATGAAAACAAAACTCAACCGGGGTTTAAATATAACCAAAGAAATTATAGAACAAATTTAGCATTACCAGGCGCACCAGAACATAGGGAAGTGCAACAAACGTACCAATTAAAACGTAAAACTGCAACAAGCTTCCAAAAAAATATTGGAGTTGGAACAAGAACGGATACAAACTTCACAGGGGTCAGCAAGAAATTATGGATATACCTCTACAGAGTAAAAAGAACAGCCACAGAAGACAGTATTAAGAACTACATTAAAACATCCACAGGTTTCGAAAATTCAGAGATAACAGTCAAAGAAATAGCAGGCAATGAAGAAAGATTAAAAAGATACCTAGTAACCGCACCATTTGATAAAAAAGAAGAAATATATAAACCAGAATTTTGGCCAAACGGTGTAGGAATAAAACGTTTTGACTTCTCGAAACATAGAGAATTTTTGAATGATCAGGGAAAAAATTTTCAATAAACAAACCAGAACAGATAAATTATAACCACAACAAACAAGTCCCAATTGGTCTCATACATCAAAACGTTCAATCCATTGGAAATTGTGTTGATGAACTAAACATAATTATGCAACAGAACTCACAATGCCAGTTTTTAGTTGTTACAGAACATTGGAAGACAGAACAACAGCTGAAATGTTTTCAAATACCAAACTTCAAGTTGGCTACCTACTTCTGCAGAGAGAAAGGCTATGGTGGTGCAGCGGTATATGTTAAAGAAGATATTACTTTCGAGGTGGCACACAACATCAACAAAATGTCAAAAAGTGGAATATTAGAATGTGCAGGAATGAAATGTAAACTAAATGGACAAAAATTCAATATTATAAGTGTCTACAGGCCACCATACAAGAAAGACCTAGAAGAGTTTTACTCAAAGTTTGAAGGATTATTGGAAACGGTATTTGAAGATCAAAGAACTACTGTCATAGCAGGAGACTTGAACTTGGACCTAAAAGCCACTACTACAGGAACTAATAGAATGACCTGCTTGTTAAATTCTTACTCATTTGTACATACCATCAAAGAATATACCAGAATAACAGCGACAACCAAATCCTGCATAGATAACATTATCACTAACTGCAAACTGCCATATGTAACAGAAATATTAGACACAAACATATCAGACCACAAAGGACAGAAAGTTATTATTGATTTGACAGAGATTGAGACACCTCGACAAAAAGTTAGTAGAATTTATTCTACTGAAAATAAAGAGATTTTCCTAGGAAAACTGAAAGAACAAGATTGGTCACAAGTTTATGAAATCAGAGAGGGGGACGTAGATACCCAGTGGAATCGATTTATGGAAATATTCCTCAGATTATTTGAAGAATGCTTCATACCCAGACCCACCCATCCAAGAAAGAAAGAACCATATGCAAATGATCGAGAAATACTGGAATATAAAAATAGGCTAAGCGCTTGGGAGATCATCAAGCAATATCACACAGAGGCAAAACCAATATATAATAATATGAAGAAAGAATACCACAATCTACTCATCCATAAAAGGGCCGAAAATTATGAACAAAGAATAATAAAATCAGACAACAAGATGAAAAGCATGTGGAGTATATACAACGAAGTAACAGGAAGAAGGAAGAACACGGATAGTCAAATGGAAGGAGATTCCCCCGTAGACATAGCAAATCAGTATGTTGAATTCTTATCGAGTGTGGTACCTAATTTACTAAAAGATCAGACTGCCACTACATGTGCATATAATGTACCAAATAATACAAAATCTTTTTTTATACTACCGGTTACATTCACAGAAGTAGTGAATCTAGCGAAGAGGTTGAAAAATAAACATACATGTGGCGACGACAACATCCCAATTAGTCTACTGAAATATTGTGCACAAGAGATAGCGGAGGTTTTAAGCTATATGATAAACAACTCCTTCGAAACTGGCATATTTCCAACACAATTGAAATTAGCACTAGTCACTCCTGTACACAAGAAGGGGGATACTAAAGAATTTGCAAATTACAGACCTATTAGCGTCCTACCAGCTTTCTCAAAATTGTTTGAAATGGCCATGTCCGACAGATTAATGCAATTCATGAAAAAATGTAACCAACTGAATGACAACCAACATGGTTATATAAAGGAAAGATCTGTTATAACAGCAATTATACAACTGACAGAAAAAATTGTGAAAGCTTTCGAAGGAAATGAGTTGTTACTGGCAATAATTTTGGATTTATCGAAAGCTTTTGACTGTCTTACACACAGATACATATTGGAAAAACTCGAGAGATATGGTATTAGAGGAAGAGCATTGCAGTGGTTCAAATCTTACCTGAGCAATAGAACACAACGAGTGAAAATATCGAGGAAACACCAAACACACAAATCTGACACCAGGGAAAGCAACATTGGAGTACCACAAGGAAGCATACTTGGCCCACTTCTCTTCATCATATTCATGAATGATATCGTGTGGATATTGAATGAATACAAAGACTGCCAAATTACAACCTATGCTGATGATACGAACATACTTGTGAACAAGACAAACTACCCAGATCTCATAACTGAAGCATCAGACATTTTTAATAAAATAAAGGAATGGTTTACCAGGAATAATCTTATAATAAACGCTGATAAGACAAAGCTACTATTAATCCGTACAAAACAACAAAGGATTGATACACCAAGAACTATAAAAATATCAGATCAAGAAATAACACCATCAGAATCAACAAAACTCCTGGGCATAACGGTAGACGAAAACTTAGCTTGGAATGAACATATAGAAGTCCTGACCAACAAACTCACCTCAACAGCTTATTCGATACGTACGATCAGGAAATACATGAACGAGAGTACAATCAGAGTAATTTACTTCGCAACTTTTGAAAGTCTTATGAGATTTGGAATAATAATTTGGGGAGGAAATCACAGCATAATAGAGCTTTTTCGCGTTCAAAAGAGAACTATTAGAGCAATGTTCAACTTAAAATACACACAAAGCTGCAGAGGCATATTCAAGGCGAACCGAATAATGACTATATATGCTGTGTATATATATGAAATATTAATGTATATATATAAAAACAAAAAGAATTTCCCACAACTTAACTCTTACCATCACTATAACACCAGAAATACAGACATCACCTACCCAATGCATAAGTTAACCATCACAGAAAAACATCCAAATTACGCAGGCATAAGATATTTCAATAAACTACCGGAAAATATTAAAGACTGTCGAAATATTAATGGATTCAAAAGAAAGGTTAAAAACCTACTAATAAATATGGAACCATACACCTTAGAGGACTACAATAGATTTGAAGAGACGCTGTCTTGAATTTATTATGCTGCAATCAGAACTTTAATTCTTTTAAATTTTATTATGTAGTATATACTTTCGAGAATAAATAAACTTATTATTATTATTATTATTTCATTGTTAATGTTTTCCACGAAGTGCTCCTGATCTAGAACTTCTTGGTTGGAAACATCTCTGGTTACCTCATTCTCACATTCTATATCCTGCAGGACGAAGTTTTGTCTAAATTCAATGGATTTAGTTTCATTAAAAATTACATGTCGTGATACTTTTATTTTCTTGGTATCGGGATTGTAAAGTCTGTAATTTGTAGATATTCCATCGTAACCAACAAGAATAAGTTTCTCACTCTTTTCATCTAGCTTTCTTCTTGAATTTTTATCGATCAACAGATAGGCTTCAGAGCCAAAAACTCTCAAGTGATTAAGTACTGGCTTCTTACCTGTCCACAATTCAAATGGAGTTTTACCATCATTGTTTGGTGTTCTATTTCTCAAATAAACTGCCGTGTTGACAGCTTCTGCCCATAATTGTTTAGGTAAGTCTTTTGTGAATAAAAGAGCCCTGGCACTTTCAACAATGGTTCGGTTTTGTCTCTCGCATTTACCGTTCTGTTGGGGCGTGTATATCCCTGTATGCTCAATTACGATTCCTTTGGAATGAAAATATTCTGTCAATCTTTTATTGATAAATTCGGTTCCATTATCTGTTCGAACAGTCTTTATTTTGTGATCAAATTTCTTTTCACACATTTCGATGTATTCCCGAAAACGATCGTAAACGTCAGATTTATGTTTAATGAATCTAACCTCACAATATCCTGTTCTGTGATCTTTGAATAAAACGAAGTACAATGCGCCGCCTATCGATTCTGTGCTCATAGGACCGCAAACGTCACTGTAGATCAAATCACCGGGTTCAATGTCACGAGTGACAGTTGGCGCGAATTTCAATTTATGCTGTTTAGCATAGACGCACGCTTCGCAGAAAAAGTCTTCACTTTGCGTTAGTTTCACACTGTCGAATGCATTATTTGAAAGTAACTGTTTTAATGATTTCACATTTAAATGTCCAAGTCTTTCGTGCCACTGCTTCAATGTCCCGGTAGTCACTGAATTCACTTCGTTAGCCGATGTTACACGAATCAATAACTTATATAGATTATTTTCGTCGCGAATGGCAAGTCCCACTGTTTGTTCATTTTTCATTATACTTGCTCTAGTGTCACATTTATTTATTGAAAAACCCTTCCTGGTGACAGCACCTTCAGAGAATAGGTTTCTCCTTAAGCCTGGGATGTACCACACTTCTTCTAACGATCCACTGTACCACTTTCCGTTGACCCACTTGTCAATATTAATAGTTCCAATTCCTTTAACTTGAAGACTTTCGTTGTTTCCAAGTTTAACAGTTGTTCCATTAGTTTCTTTAAATGTAGCAAATATCTCTCTATTGGGAGTCATGTGACGTGAAGCACCACTATCTAAGATCCATGTTGAATCGCTGTTCATGATCAGGGCTTCCACTTCTTCATTGTTTTCTGTAATGAAGGCACTTCCGTGAGGACTTTCTGATAAGCAGTGGGTGCTTAGATGAAGCGTGTTTGTTTTAATTAATTACGATTAAAACTTTAATATCATTTATTTCCAAAAGTAACATTCGTCGTTGTTGAACATTCTTAACTTAATCAAAAAATTAGAGGTTAGCGTCACCCAACCATAGAACTATACATATGACATAACATAGAATATATTATTCTTAACACCCCTCCACAATTTGACAAATTTTCATTTCCTAGTTATATCCCAATAGGGAAATTAAATTTTCAAATTGAACGCGTGAAATTGATTTGGTTAGCAAATCTGCTTCTTGATCATTTGAACTAACATATGTTACATTTATAAGTTTTTTAACATAGATATCCTGTACAAAATTTACTTTGATAGATATATGTTTAAGTTTGTTTTCATACTTATTTTGTTTTACAATGTGAATAACACTTTGATTGTCTTCATATATCTGAGATGGTATTACATTTTCTTTTATTCCTAAATCTATCATCAAATTTTGCATGAACAATATTTCTGTAACTGCTATACCAAGTGCAATAAATTCAGCTTCACATGAAGATAATGCTACACTCTTTTGCTTTCGTGATACCCACTGAATAGTATTCCCATAAACCTTGATCACAAATCCTGAAGTAGATTTCCGATCAGAAGCTTCATTAGCCCAATCAGCATCACAAAAAGCTTCCAAAACATTGTTGTGAGAAAAAGCTTTATACACTAATCTTAAATTTATTGTCCGCTTGAGATATCTCAGAATTCTCTTCAAACATTTCCAAAGTGAAATACTGGGTTTTGATTGATATCTACTAAGATATGATACTGCAAAACATATATCAGCTCGTGAAGTCAAAGATAGATACATCAAGCAGCCAATAAGTTCTCTAAATGGTTTATCCCTTATAGGATTGCTTTCTGAATCAACATCATTATCAATATCTAATTTAGGTTTTAATTCTAATGGTGTGAATTGACCATGACAATTGTCCATATTGAATTTAATTAACAATCTCTCAATGAAACTAGTTTGACTCAACTCAAGAATTTGATTTTGTATGTCTCTGGTAATTTTTATACCTAAAAAATAATTCACTTCTCCAAGATCTTTCATTATGAAAGCTGATCCTAAATATCGTTTTAATTCTGTTAAATCTTCAATATTATTACTGACTATAAGTAAATCGTCAACATACCCTATTAAATATGTAACTGAATTGTTTATAAATTTCGTTAACAAACATTTATCTGATCCAGCAATTGTAAATCCATATTTAATTAAATGATCGGTTAATGTATTGTACCATTCTCTAGATGATTGTTTAAGATCATAAATAGTTTTGTTTAGCTTACACACTTTTCCGTTACTGACATATCCAGGTGGTGGTTTCATATAAATGGTTTCCTTTAAGATACCATAAAGAAATGCGCATTTCACATCCATATGGTGAATTGACATTTTCTTCTCATTTGCAACAGATAAAATTGTCCTTAGAGTACTCATCTTGGTCACTGGTGAGTAGGTTTCATAGAAATCTAAACCACTCTTCTGTGAGCATCCCTTGGCAACTAATCTTGCTCGATATCTAATTACATCACCTCTGTCGTTTCTCTTGACCCCGAAAACCCATTTACAGTCAATCACTTTTCTATCTTTGGGTGGGTCTACCATGGTCCATGTCTGATTCTGTTCCATTGATCGTAGTTCCTCATTAATTGCTTCAGTCCATTCTTCTTTTTCTGGATGATTTTCAATATCATGTATTGTTTCTGGTACATTTGATTCAACATACTGTTCTGCATTCAGTGCGTAGATCATCATTGATTCTTCATTATCATTATCCGAATCATACGTAGTCACATAACCTTTTTGCCATAAAGGAGGTTTGACATTTCTCTTTGCTCTAATCAAAATATCATGTTCATCATTATCATTTATTATGCTGTCATCTTCTTGTGTCTTTTCGTCAATAGGTGTTGTAACAATTTTATTTTCTTGATTGATATTAGAATCCTCATCAAATACAACATTTCTTGAAACTATAATAGAATTAGTATTTGGGTTCCATAATCTATAACCGTTTGTACTATATCCAACCATTATCATTTTTTCAGATTTATCGTCTAATTTTCCTCTTTTGCAGTCAGGTGTATGATGATAAGCAACAGAACCAAAAACCCTTAAATTTTTGACATTAGGCTTTCTATTATACCACAGTTCTGCTGGTGTTTTATACTTTTCTATGAATGCACTTCTAGATGGTGATCGATTAATCAAATAAGCTGAGGTGCGTACAGCTTCGCCCCAAAAAATCTTTGATAAGTTACTATCGGATATGAGAGCTCTGGCTCTTTCTAATAGGGTTCGATTGAATCGTTCACTTACCCCATTCTGCTGTGGGTTATAAGGAACAGTATACTCCATCTTGATTCCATTTTCGGTACAGAAATTTATGAAGTCATTCGCTATATATTCCCCTCCATTATCCATCCTCACTCTAGATATCTTTCTCTCAAATTGGGTTTCACTGGCTGCCTTGTACTGTTTGAAATACTTGAAAACAGAACTCTTTTCTCTGGACAGAAAAATAGTTACGAAATGTGTAAAGTCATCAATGAACGTAATCATGTATTTATAACCTTCATTGGTTTCTGGATTGATAGGTCCACAAACATCTGTGTGTATTAGTTCTAATGGCCTATTTGATCGTGGTTTATCAACATTATGATAAGGTAATTTTGTTTGCTTGGCTTTAACACAGGTTTCACATAATCTAGATTCACATCTCAAATTATCTGGGATACCTTCAACCATATTATTCTTTAATAATTCGTTCATGCCTGTTTTACCTAAATGGCCATATCGTCTATGCCACAATAACATGCTTTCATTTTTCATAGGTTGAACAATTGAAGCCATCCCTTCAGTTATATATGGAAGATTTATTCTGTATAATTTCATACCTTTTTGGGCTTCTAGGTGTATCACCTGGTTTTGTTTGATAACAGCCTTTCCTTGTCCAAAAATGACCTCAAATCCCTTTTCTTCTAATTTGCTGACGCTCATTAAGTTGTATTTTAAGCTTGGTACGAACAGGACATCCATCACGTTTATAATTTTACCATTCTTCAACATTTTGATGTTGCCTCGTTTTGTTGCCTTCAACGTAACTCCACTTTTTGCCACTGCAATTTCTATTTGGGTTTCCAATAATTTCCAGCTGTGAAAATAAATATCATTATTAATCATATGCTCTGTGGCACCTGAGTCCAAGAACCACTCAATATTCTGATTCTTAGTCAGTGTTGTGTCTTCGTTTCCAGCAAGGAAACAAATTTCCTCATCGTCAGCCTCTGATTGAGTTCCACCTGAATAATAAGCCTTCGACATCCCTCGATATCCTCCCTGGTTTCTTGAATTTCTGTTTGAATTGCCTCCTTGAGAGTTTTGATTGTGATATTGTTTGTTCCTACATTCTGCACGTTTGTGTCCGAACTTTCCACAGTTGTGGCACTGTATTTTGTAGTTTCCTTGAGCATTAAAAGCATTGGAGGTTTGTGAAACATTGGAACGTCCATTTAATTTTCGTTTATTGGTTTCATCCAGTAACCTAGCTTTTACAAAATCCAAGGTGAGCTTTGACTGGTCTATAGTTTCCAAAGCAGCTACAATTGCCTCATATGACTTTGGTAAACTCAATAATAAGTGACAAACAGCATCCGCATCCTCAACATTCGCTCCTGAATCTTTTAATTCTCTTATGAGCTTATCAAACTGCAACAGGTACCTTTCGATGTCGTCATTGTCCTGATATTTCATTGTTAGTAATTTCTTCCTCAGGAACAATTGGCTTGAAATGGTCTTTCTATCAAATATGTACTTCAGAGTATCAATTATACTCTTGGCTGATTTTTGATCCTTGATATGTTCTAACTGATCATCCGAAATGTGATTAATAATAATTGCCTTACATTTCTTCTCTTGAAGCTCCAACTCAGTTTTTTCTTCAGCTGTTTTCGATGCAGTTAAAGTATTCATCTCATTTTCGGTGAATTTCTTGAGATCATGCTGTTCAAGCAGTGCATCCAATCTGAATTTGAAACTTCCATAGTTTTTACCATTGAATTGGCAGATCCTGTATTTTTCCGCTTCCATCGTCCAATTTTGCCGTGTGCTTTCCGAATATATCGTTTTAACTTTTCACCTTGAAGAATTCCAGCAAAATATTTCCTGCACAAGTTCGCCGTGATCTGGACCCAGAACCTGATAAGCAGTGGGTGCTTAGATGAAGCGTGTTTGTTTTAATTAATTACGATTAAAACTTTAATATCATTTATTTCCAAAAGTAACATTCGTCGTTGTTGAACATTCTTAACTTAATCAAAAAATTAGAGGTTAGCGTCACCCAACCATAGAACTATACATATGACATAACATAGAATATATTATTCTTAACACTTTCTTTGTGTTGTTCTGTTCTTGGTTTTGCTTTCTTCGGAGCACGACATTCTTTAGCAAAATGTCCTTTTTTGTTGCAGTTGAAGCATCTGACTGCAGACTTTTTCTTCGATTCATTCTTCTTACTTTTTGCAAAGAATGCGTTTTCTTCAGTTTCTCTGCAAGTTAAACTTGATTCTTCATCAATAAGTCTTGCTGTAAGATTAGATAATGTTTGTTTAGATGCTTCCATCGACAGCCAAGCTTGTCGAAAAGTGCTGAACTTAGAGGGTAATGAGGACAGTATCTTTGTCACCACAGCTGTCTCACTTACTGAATCTCCAGAATTCTTGATTTGCTGAGCCATACTTTCAACTTTTGAGATGAATTGAGCTATTGAGTCTGTTGGTTCCATTTTATAGGTATAAAATTTCTCGTGAACCATTATTTTGTTCGTTTCAGACTTTTGCTCATAAATGGCATCTAGTTTGTCAAATACCTCCTTGGATGTTTGGCAGTTTTCGATTAGACATATCTGCTTAAGGTCCAGAGCAGATGTAATCACGCACATGGCTGTTGCGTCGTCCCTGTTCCATTTTTCAACTTTTTCCGCATCAGTTGTTGGTTTCGGTATTACTTGGGTTGCTATACTGAGTAAACCTTTAGCTCTAAGGGCACACTTCAACTGAAACTTCCACTGGCTGTAGTTATCGCCAGTAAATTTGTTTATTAGAATGCCGCTTCCCACGCTGATGTCGGCCATTTTATCTTTCACTCGTCTGGAACTGCACTGTACAATCTATATTCAACTGAGAACTCTTCCAGATTATTCAACGTCGACCTGGGCGCATAACCTAATGAGGTGAAGTGGATAATACTAAATAACCAGAAGAAGCTCTTAATATAAAATGTATATTTGACGTTTAGTGAATACTGTAAAAATAGGGAGAACACTCGTTAATACAAATATCGAGAACTTAACCTGAACTAATTCTACGCATAGAAATATATTAAGCAGGAATAACAACTGTCATTCACAGAACATATAAATCTTTATCTTTAACACACACTTCACTTGGAACTTCCATTGAAGGTAGTTGTCGCCGTTAAATTTGCTAATTTGTTGTACAAAACTGTTACCGGCATCCATTTTGTTTTCACCAGTCTGAGTCCTTTTGTCGAGTTAAACGGCAAACTTGTCCTATATTTCTCTTCACAGTGTTTTACGTAAATCTGGACCCATAACCTGATAAGGTTTGTGGATCAAACACAACGAAATAGTCGGAACAAGTCTGAATTATTTATTATAAGAAAAGAAAAGAACCTTGGTGATCACACACAATAATCATTTATGAGTACTCCATACTGCGCTTGAAGAGCAAGAGAGCCTAACCTCTACAACTAAACCCATAGAGAGCGGGGTTTGTTGTGTGTCATAGAAGTTGATGAGTCTTTTCCTACAAAATATATATTCTCAACACAGTGTCTTTATAAGACGAGGTAAAATCTTCATCGTCTGATATATCGTCACTGTAATAACCACTATCACAGCTTCTTGGCAGTTTTTTCTTCGTTATGTAGTACCCTGGGTTATGAATAGAAATTATTTCATCTTAAAAAGAAAAATATTCAGTTTTACCATAATTCTAGAGGAAAGTTATTCAAACTTGTGGGATCAATCCCAAACACATAAATTAAAATTTCGACAGGCGTAAGTTGTTAGGGACTCTGATAAACAGTTCAAGGGGTCGCGTAACCCACGGGAAGCGTAGTCAACGGTTTTTTTTGCTTATCATCAGATTTTATGGTTTCTTAACCAGTAGTGTAAGACCACGTCGTCTCAAACGAATTTCTTCTAGAATATTCCAAGGGGTCAAAGAGGCAGGGGGAAGTTTGATTTAAATAGGCAAATTTTCAGGAACTAAAGGGGAGAACCGAAAGAGATTTTGACGGGAGTGCCGAGAGTGGCGTGAAATAGAGAGGCACAACGTGTGCATCTATGGGAGGGAACATTCGAATACAAAATTCGTAGGAAGTACCTATATTAATCGGAAATAAAGTTCGGTCGGTTCTTCAAGATTTTAAAAGTAAATTAACGGTAATTTGGAAATTAATCAATTTTGTTTTATTTTTGTGACTATCAGTGTTTCGGGAGTGTTTGGTCTGGTAAGAGAGACATTTTCTTTAATAAATGATTATTTGAGATAGGTATATACCAGAAGGTACTGCGTCGCTCTCTATTTTATTGGTTTTCGGTATCATTGTTTTTCTTTAGGCTTACTGTTGGGTATTTGAAAAGGTAGAAACATAACAGCTTTGTTTTTTTTTGCTCAGTAAATGTAGAAGAGATATTTTGTTTAAATTATTATATTGTTGATTTTGATGACAGTTTATTTTTATTTCATCCCCTCTCAGAAAACGATTACATTTTTCATAAGACCTTGCGTTTGCTCAAGGCACGAATCCAGGTTCCCTTTCGGCTGGAAAAGTGTGTAAGCTTGAAAAGGTAAGGCTTTTTTTTATTTGCGGGTACAGGTGTGTTTAGAAACACCCCGCAGGTACTACATTTTGGTGACAGCGGCGAGATTGAATATATCGGTTTTCTGAGAGTGTGGGTTTCACAATAAATTAGAAAGGAATAATAATTCTAGTTCTAGTTGTGTTTTTGGTTGGGTAAATGAATTAAGTTGAGCATGACATGCTAATATGTCGGTTTGAAAGAAAAAGTATTGGGAGTTGGGACGTTTCGGTAATTTAATTTTGTTCTTGTGTTTATAGGTAATGGTCATCGTCATCGGAAAGGTGGATCCTGCGTGTGATTTTGGAACATGATATAGCAAAATATATTGTTTTTCAGGAATTACATATTCAATTTACAGGATACCTACTATTCATTGGAATCTGTTTGTTCGTGTTGTTCATGATATTTTCTCAGGAAAGAATTGATATTTTTTTTAATCAAGTGGACGTTTAGATTGACCTGAATTTATGTGTCAGGGTAGGCTATTCTATTTTCAGCTTCAGATCGTCTTAGGCAGCAGATCAGGCATTTCAGCTTTAAGGGAGTCACAGGTAGGTGAAAGATATAGTTTATTACACGGAAGAAATAATATAAGATCATAAACTTAAAATGTCGCTTTCAAATTCTAACGCAAATCTACCACTAGTTTCTAAATTCTCCGGTACCTCAATGTTAGGAATGATTTCAATGACGTTAGAAGATTTTTCGGGTAGAGACTGTGAAAAATATTTCGATAAGTTGGAATTGAGATCGAAATTAGATGGTTGGTCGGAAGATGATACTCTTAAATTGTTAAAATTCAAATTGAATGGGGACGCTTACGAATATTTCAAGTCAGACCGTACGCTAGACCGGCTTACCTATGTTGAGCTTAGGGAGAGACTGTTGAAGAAGTTTACCTCAGTTAAATTACCAGGGAAAAATCTGTGGATCTTATACCGTTGTGTCCAGAGACAAGACGAGGACGTATCTTCGTTTTGTACGAGGTTGCGCATACTTGGTAACAATTTATTGCAGGAGGATTTATCCAAGGCCACAGCAGAAGAAGAAGCGGGATTAAGGAAACTAAATAGGGAACTGATTTTGAACCAGTTCAAAATGGGACTAAGAAAGGATTTAATGAAAGACACTGGAATCTGGTTGTTGAGGGAAGACAACTTGAACTTAGAAAAAGCAGAGGAAATTGTCAAATTACAGGAATCAATCTTAATGATGGTACAGGGGTACACATCGAATATGAGATTTGCGACAGTGGGTGTTGGGAATTCATGCGGAAGAAAAGGGTATTTTGCAAGGGAAAGTAGTCACAGAGGTAGGCGAGAGGGTCCGAGGAGAATTAGAAGGAAAAAATGTTTTTCTTGTGGTCAGGAGGGACACTTCGTCCGGGACTGTCAAAATTCGGGAATAACAGGTAGTACTGCACAGAGTATTATGGTTATTCCGGAAGTAAATATCGCGGAGATGGAAGATATCCCGCATATAATCGAAGCAAGGGTGAACGGAGCACTTACCCGATGCTTGGTTGATACAGGAGCGGCTGTAACACTTATTCAGCGGGGTTTGGTTTCGAGGGGCGAAATCAATCCGCACGAAGCAGACAAATATCGGCTTTCGAGTGTGTCAGGACACTCTATAAAATCTTGGGGTACGGCCCATATTTCAATGGGACCCGAAAACGAAGAATGGAGCTCTACCTGGTCGGCCGTTGTGTGTGACGACATGATTTTAGGGAATGTCCAAGTTATTTTGGGAAGAGATTTCCTGTATGCAAATCATGCACATATAGATTATGTACATGATCCATCTGTGACCATAAGAGGGACCATTTTCAAACTTTTGGACAAAGAAATTCTCGATGAACGTACGTTTCAGGACGTTAGAGAGATCGGACAGATCGCTAGACAGGAAGACCAAACGCAGAGAATTGGGGGTAGGAACACTTACAGGGATACATTTACCCAAAGTGAAAATAATGGGGCCAATACTGACGTGGAAATTTTGAAAAAACCGGTGGAGAATGGGGAACCAAAAATTGGAACAATTTGTGTGAATGCAGACACACAAACGGAAGATCATTTTGGAAGACTGAAAACTGGCTCGGAAATTTTGGAAAGTGGTAAACCAAAGGTGGAAAAAATTTGTGTGAATGCAGAAGCTCAAACCGAACCATATAACGAGGAAACGCTGGGAAAACCAAGGAAGAAGAAGAAAAAATGTAAGGTGATGGAGCGCGAAAAATGCGAGTCACCGAGGGGTTTTGCGAGCGAGTGCCTTATGACGGATCACAAATTCAAGTTGGGGGATAAGGTACTCTTGAAAGAAATGCGTGGGTCATCCAAGGAAATAGGGGAAAGCTGGATTGGGCCCTATCAAATAACGGCATTTCGAAGTCCTAGGACATGCAAGGTAAGGGAATTTAGGGGTACTGAGGAAAAAGTTGTCCATGTCGATAGACTGACAATTTACTTTGAATCAGATGAGGAGCTCGATAGCGATGGGGAAGACTGGATGGAAGAACCAGTCCTAGCTTTGGGAAGGTCCAGAAAAATTGCACGTCCACCAGACCGATGGAGCAGGTATTGAGGAAACACTTTTCCGCACGGAGTGGTTTGAGTACCATTGGGCAGTGACGACCCCACGTTCCGAGTTAATAAGTACCTAATATTGCAAAGGCCATTTCATTCATTTTTAATATTTTTTTTGTTGATAGAGTTGACAGGGGCAATTCTGGTTTTAGTGCCCAATTTTTTTATTGCGATTCAAAACCTAAGGGTCATTTCCATTGAAATGAATTTTAGGGAATTTTGTGGAGAAAAATCACTTTGTTTCGAATTTTAAGTACATTTTATTAAGAAGAAGCAGTTTAGGTACATTTTTTTGTGAGGCCTCTTTTCAAAAATTTAAAAGGGGTATTGAAAATTTTGTTCTGGTAGTTTACGGTTCGCGATCAGAGGATTTAGAAGTTAAATTGATCAATTTGAATTTGAGAATATATGAAGATGATCTGAAAGAGATTATAAGAAAGCGTTTTGGTCGCTAGTTAACGCGAGCACAAGGCATTGCATGTTTTGGATATTTTGATGAATGATTTTTTTTATAAATTCCAGATTATACTGATCATACAATTTTTTTTTTGATGTGATTGTTTTTTTTTTATGTATGAATTTCGATTTTTTTTGTGTGAGGATGTATTTGTATTTGAAATTTAAGTGAACGTTAGAACAATGTGCGCATAAGGACAATAAAGACAATCAATGAAAAGTTTCGTGACCGACAAGAAGGGATTCAATCATCAGGCAATCATCCGACGAATAACCTTCCTGTTCAGCCCTACTTTATTTTTATTATCACGTTACGCCAGGCAAGATTTCCAAGGAAGAAGACAAGGACAGCATATCTTGTTAAAAGTTATTCATGGTATAAAAATCACGAAAATCGAATTATTCAAAGATTAAATGGTTACAATTTCATCTTCCGGGATTGAGTACGACAACAACGACGCTAGACGATTAGGTACCACCCTCATCAATCAACGAGAACAGAAGAAATTCGATATGTGTTCAGTTTTATCGATACTGCGGCGATGTACCATGGCACCAGGGGTCCTAAAGACAACAAATTTGGACGAACGATGACAGGGCTACAGGGCATAAACAATAATAATGCTACCGGTGCGAAATAAGCAAAGGTAGAGCAGTGGCGTAACAACTGCGTGAGAGACTTGGGTTGGCTGGATATGAGGAAGCGAAGGTTATTCTGAAACAGAGGACCAGAAGCTACAGCAAAAAGGTGATGTGTACTGAAAATTCGAGGAAGGGGACGCGAAAAACTTAGAAACAATTCGGGAAAGGTGCGCGCAAGACAATTGTTCGAAAGTGTTCAAGGACAATCGGGAATCATTAATTTTGGAATTTTTTTTAATTTATAGAGCATAGATTTTGCGAATTTTTGGTAATGATATTTTATGTTTCATATGGCTATGTGCACGTAATGGTTTTTTTTTGTTGTTTTTGAATTACAGGCAGTAATAATGTTATTGAACTGGGAAGAAATGGATGCATGTAAGTTAAAAATTCTATAGAAATAAAACGTTTGTTTCATGACAAGTACATAGGATAGTGAAATGTTATATATAGGGGTAAGAGGGAAAAGTTTTGGCAAGGTGGAGCCAGAAACTTTTTCATTGGAGAGAGTGTTGTAGTACCCTGGGTTATGAATAGAAATTATTTCATCTTAAAAAGAAAAATATTCAGTTTTACCATAATTCTAGAGGAAAGTTATTCAAACTTGTGGGATCAATCCCAAACACATAAATTAAAATTTCGACAGGCGTAAGTTGTTAGGGACTCTGATAAACAGTTCAAGGGGTCGCGTAACCCACGGGAAGCGTAGTCAACGGTTTTTTTTGCTTATCATCAGATTTTATGGTTTCTTAACCAGTAGTGTAAGACCACGTCGTCTCAAACGAATTTCTTCTAGAATATTCCAAGGGGTCAAAGAGGCAGGGGGAAGTTTGATTTAAATAGGCAAATTTTCAGGAACTAAAGGGGAGAACCGAAAGAGATTTTGACGAGAGTGGCGTGAAATAGAGAGGCACAACGTGTGCATCTATGGGAGGGAACATTCGAATACAAAATTCGTTGGAAGTACCTATATTAATCGGAAGTAAAGTTCGGTCGGTTCTTCAAGATTTTAAAAGTAAATTAACGGTAATTTGGAAATTAATCAATTTTGTTTTATTTTTGTGACTATCAGTGTTTCGGGAGTGTTTGGTCTGGTAAGAGAGACATTTTCTTTAATAAATGATTATTTGAGATAGGTATATACCAGAAGGTACTGCGTCGCTCTCTATTTTATTGGTTTTCGGTATCATTGTTTTTCTTTAGGCTTACTGTTGGGTATTTGAAAAGGTAGAAACATAACAGCTTTGTTTTTTTTTGCTCAGTAAATGTAGAAGAGATATTTTGTTTAAATTATTATATTGTTGATTTTGATGACAGTTTATTTTTATTTCATCCCCTCTCAGAAAACGATTACATTTTTCATAAGACCTTGCTTTTGCTCAAGGCACGAATCCAGGTTCCCTTTCGGCTGGAAAAGTGTGTAAGCTTGAAAAGGTAAGGCTTTTTTTTTATTTGCGGGTACAGGTGTGTTTAGAAACACCCCGCAGGTACTACAGTTATTTTGATTCTAGGATTTGTTTTGAATTTGTAAAATGAATTGTAGAATATTGGGCCGGCACAAACAATCTGAAATGGAAAGTAACAATTAGGTTGGATTCTCTGAAGAAGAATCAATAAATCCAATAAAAATTCCATATCTCCAAACCTAATCTCTCTATTTGATTAAAATTCCTTGCATATAGCAATGAGAAAATCAAATTAGATACCCAATAAAAATCGTAATCCTCGTGATATTAGAAATTTGGGAAGGTATTTTTATCTGGAATACTAGCAACATTCGGATTCAGTACTTGGATGGAGGTCGCTCCATTAGAAAATTTGTACAAGCTAGCAAAAGTTCCAAACTTCAGGTTGCTGCTTTTATAAATGTGTTGATATTTTTATTTTCCTCATGAAATTGTTTTGGGCTTCAATAAATTTAAATATTTTTTGTGTTTACATTATGATTATTCTGAATTTCAACAGTAGATACGAAAAAACATTCTTTGAAATCTTAAGACACCAACTTGGAATAAAAATCTTTCAGAAAAAGGAATAAACTTACTTGGAATGAACTTATAAGCGTTCCCTGGCTGTTGGTCCAAGATACGAGTGCTAAAAAGCTCCAACATAAAATTTGATTGATCTTGATGCATGCTAGAGTCTGTTCCATTGGGAATAATAGTATCTGTATAAAGAAACCAACGAAACAAAAAACTTTGAGGTTGATATATTCCACAGCTGCCGAAGGAAAACATGATGCAGAAATCAGTTGAGTGCAGACTGTTTCTAGAGTCTTCGATATATTATTATAAAATTAGAGATATGGCAGTAAATACTCTGGAAACCGTTGACATGATATTTCGAAAATAATTAATATAGCCAGGATACCCTGAATCCTTTTAAGCACCTTCAGAAAATGTGAGCTTGTTTTATTGGCATTCGATTTTTTCACAAGCTTTTCATAGATATTCATTCCTTTTCTCTGAATGTTGATTAGTGGTTACTGAAGAAACTGGCCTTCTCTCTTAGCAAGGTGTTCTTCAAAAAACGGCTGCAAGGTGGACATAGTTCATATGCTTTCTCCAGTTGAATCCTGAAATTAAGAACAATTAATAAACATGAATAGAACAAACATTACAAAAAATATGTAAGACGAAAATTACCTGAAGTGTTCTATTTCTTCATCATAATTTTCTTCAACTAAAGGAGTGTACATTGCCAGTTGAGATATTTTCAGCTGCTGATTGAGATTGCAAGATGTGCAAAGCCCATTGGATTTTTCGGGAGAGTTTGTTATGGGTGTCTTAATTGATCTGTGTTGGTCTTCAATGATCTTATTGTAACCACCATCTTCTGTGAAACCATTGTACTGTGAACAATGTACACAGTCGAAACAATTTCTGCTGTCATATGAAACCCAGCTCCATTTGTTGCAGAACCAACAATTCACAGGTATTGGAAAACATCTCCTGTTCGAACACATAATAATGACAATAAAATATTGAATCAAAATTTCAGTTAACAGATTAAATATAATAAATAAATAAATTTAGTTATGTATTTGAGGGGCATCAATAAAGATTATGATTATTATGAACAAATGAAATGTTGTACATCTCCCCTCCTACTAAATGAACACAAGAGAAGTCAAATGACTGCCAGTAAAGAACTTTCCTCCAAATAAATAGATAAAGGTATCATTACAATGTTGCAATAGAGATAGATGAATTTTTTCATTCTGTAGATTTCTACTAGCAATAACAAAAGTGAGGAGTAAGTATTTCTAGAGAACTAGAACATACAAATAGGGGTACATCTCACAAATCATCACATATCCATGCCAGTGTGCAAAATGAGGGAAAGTGTAAAATAATTCAGAAAAGAAGGAGAAATATTAGACCAACTAGGTTGGGACAAACAAGGTGGCAGTAGCCGATTGAAAAGTTTAGTGGGCCAATAAAAAAGGCATGGTTCTTCATAGGCCTTGTTAAAGCCCATGTGGAGTTGCAAGCTCAAGAACCTCATATAATCAGAATTGATCAGAATTCCATTGAGAGAAATGATGGTCTTATCCATCAAAATCTACAATCTATCGGAAATTGTATCAATGGTTTTCAGCATTTAAGAACATAAGAACGGTTTCAATATTTTCAGGAAGGTTTTGGTGATGTGGCTGAAAGATATAACAATTTCTAAGTCAAGAAAATTCCCATTCTGTTAAATAGTTCAGAATGTTTAGATGATTCGTGTAATTTACCAAGTAACCCCAGATCTATTAATTCACAGCTAACAAATCCTCAGGGAATAGTTATAATATTAAGAAAAATAAAGAATAAGTACTTCAGTGGGGATGACGGAATACCAGTCAATATTATGAAAAATTGTGCAGATGAAATAATAATGAATAAAAAATTCACCAGACTTCAGAATATTTCCAAAACATCTGAATCTAGCACCAATAAAACCCATTTATAAAAAAGGGGAAGAAACTTCTCTTGAAAGCTACAGGCCAATTAATATACTGCCCAGTTTTTCAAAAATATTTGAACATGTAATGTGTGAGACTTTTGAGTTTCATGAACGAGTGCAATTTATTTAATGACTAGCTGGCCCGGCGAACTTTGTACCGCCTGAACTATACTTAAAAGTTGTATAAACTTACCATTGCTTTTTTTCAAGCAGGAAAAAAATTAGGCAAAATTAAGTTCAAAATATACAAAATTTTAATAATTTTGTAATTCACATGGAAAGAATTGTCTTTATTTAAGCGGTAACTAATTGTTGAACTTGAACATATAACTTTTTGTTTTAAATTGTTGAACAGTTCTCTTTTTGCACTACCTCATGTGACTGAATAGCAGGAGTATAATATCCATATTATAGGTACCTTTCCTCTTATATGAATCAACATGTCAAGAATATGAACAAAAATTATTCCTTTAATGAACTATCGACTATTAACACAGCCCGTCGACCAGAATTGAAAAATCAGTCATTTGTTAATATCCCAACCTGAAGTGGCAAAAACAAAACTTTTCTTATATTCTCAAAATCTAATCAGTGGTCACACCATTATTTTAGACATCTTAGCTATGCTGCTAAGCTCAAAATAATGGGTAAACATCTCAGTTGGTAGAGGAGCGCGATTCTCATTATTCCATGGATATGAGCTGTCAATCTCTCTTCAATTTGTTCAATTTAGTTGACGATATCAAGCTCGTTAGAAGACAAATCGAGATGTTAAAATGTCGATAGTACGATCGACACGACAAAATTATCAACACTGTGAATTATGTTGAACTCATATTCAAATTTATTGATGGTCATTTGACCAGATCAGATTAGGCAACCCATGAAACATTATTGTATATCATAAGTGAAAGCTCGATGAGCAAACGTTTCAAAATTATTGACGCTTACAATACTGTCTCTGTGCGAACCGAAACACGAATATAATATGTCAATTACTAATTATGGGCAATTTTGGATTCAGTTATTTCCGCAAATATATCTATTACCCAAATAGAAATTCGAAAGCATTTCAAAAATAAAGAAAAAATATGAAGATGGCCAACTCACGTTTGAAACTGATCGTCAAAATCTTGATCTTTCGGTAAAAATTCACTGTTCCACCAACTTCAGATAAGTTTACCCGCTTTTTGATCTGGCAATAGACTTCCATGTTACCTTGAGTTCTATGCGAATCACATATCGCCATCTAACAGCGGTAATATCAACCTACGACTACGTACAGTGACTCTATTCACTGTACGATTACGCATCAACAGTAGCGACACCTAGTGTCCTTATTCAAAAGAAGGAAAAGCATTTCCTGCATAAGTAAAACTTTCATCAATTTTTTCGAAGTTTTTTTGTATTTTATAATAACCAGACCGAAGACGATTCCTTAAATGAAGTTTCATAACAAACAGTCCATCCGATCT
Organism: Adalia decempunctata; assembly: GCA_951802165.1. Classification (NCBI taxonomy): domain Eukaryota; kingdom Metazoa; phylum Arthropoda; class Insecta; order Coleoptera; family Coccinellidae; genus Adalia; species Adalia decempunctata. Next base: position 35,589,457 of record OX637701.1, on the reverse strand, counting down.
CTAGTTATAAATGGTGTAACCAACATCTTTCTTTTATATATATAGATTATCACCATGGAGATTTGGAGGGTCGATCAATTCAGACTGCATTATATAAGTTCTCAGAAAGAATAATCAAGCTACTGGAGGTCTGGGTTTGTTCCTAGCAAGTGCTTATGATTGTTTAGTTAGGCCTTTCTTTTAAACTTGAAAAATTAGGAATTAGAGGCGATGCAAAAGAATGGATAGCCTCATATCATTCAGGGCGTTGCTATTGTCGAAAATGGTAAAAATGTTAAATCAGACATCATTGAATCAAAATGTGGGGTTCCTCAGAGAAGTGTTTTGGGTCCCATTCCCTTGATTATTTCTATTATTGATAGATGTATGTGATAAAATTGATGAAATAACTAAGTTGTTAGCTACTTTTGTTGATGACACTAATGGATGATTCGTGGTTTTGATGAGATCAAAGCAAAGGCTCTCTCAATGTAAAATCAATTAAAATCATGGATTGCAAAGAACAAATTGATTATAAATGAAAGCAAAACAACAGCTGTATTATTTGGCACAACGCAGAAAACGAAGAAAATCTTACTTCAGGATGAGGAATCAGTTAAGTTTTAAGGAGTTTACCTGGATAGTTTCCAGAAATGGTTGTTACACAAGGAGTACCTTTTGGGGAAGCCATGTCGTGTTGTTTGCTGTTGAAACATAGTCCAAATATTTGAATGTAAATAATTAATTTAAAAACTTTGCCAGTTTTGAATGGCTGTTGAGATATGGTATTATTTTCTGGGGATCGGAAGTAAGCAGGTTGCTTGTTCTGCAGAAGAGTATTTACTTAGGTAGAATAATATGTTGATTATATATAGTAGGTATTTATGTATTTGAATGCCTCATGTTTTTCTTCAAGAACAGATATATTTTTTCGATTCACACTAGTAATAGTTATTATCCTTTGAGATCACAGAATTTACATTATCCTGTACCAGGTGTCCCGAATTCGTTGTCTAGTGAGGGGACCTCAGAAACCCGACGAGCTAGAACTAAATGAGTGGCACATTTTCAGGCTCGATTTTTGAGAGAAATTCTCTGGTGAAACCTTCTAAGTCAAAACGTTTCAGAGCTATTAGAGAAAATTGGAAAATGGCATCGAATGAAAAGTTCTCATAACTTCTTCATTAATTATGCTATAAACATGAAACAAAAACATTATAGGGACACTTTTTTCATAAGAATTTATTGGCGTCATCAATTTTTTTATTGCAATTTTCTTGGAAGTTATAATTCAAACTTGTGTTTTTTCGTAAACTATACAAATCTCTGTGACAGATAAAATTGCTATATCTTTTTCTTTTCAAAAATATATAAGATGATATATAAATCTTTTATCAAACTATGAAAATCAGAAGAAGTTCAATTTTCTCACAACAAATCAACCAGGTGCCTATCTATGATAATCTGTAAACTGATAATTATAATATTCGATGGTTGAGAGCAGAATACTTGGGAATTCAATTTTCTCATGCTGTCATATTCTATGATATTCTTCTATGTCTCCGTGAACTATAGAATAGTTGATGATAGAGAAGAGTGATTTCTGCTCTCAACCATCGAATATTATAATTATCAGTTTACAGATTATCATAGATAGTGTTTGTGGCTCATGTTTATAGCGCCAGTAATAAAGAAGTTATGAGAACTTTTTATTTGACGCCATTTTCCAATTTTCTCTAATAGCTCGGAAACGGTTTGACTTAGAAGGTTTCACCAGAGAATTTCTCTCCAAAATCGAGCCCGAAAATGTGCCACTCATTTTGTTCTAGCTTATCGGGTTTCTGAGATCCAATCACTAGACAACGAATTTGGGACACCCGGTACATAGATTGTCTCTATCTGAAAGGCGTCTGTCTTATATATTCCATTCACTTTTTTCTGACACATTTAACCGTGTATATTTTGAAAATGTGAGGTTATAGTCATTTTTAATCGTCAGAAGAACGAGCAAGGTTGTCCTTTCTACATAGATGTGGTAATTAGTATTTATAGAACTGTTTATTTACTTTGGGGAAATCATGAATTTGAGAAAATATTATGTGAGGGCTGCAACCCTTAACAGTTCTCATTTTTGAAAAGGGAAAAGGGGTCGAGCTGCACCTTGTTGGAAAGGCAGTTCAATTTCCTGCATGCGTGTAAACTTTTTGAAAAAAGCTTTTATTTGAATGCTCTAAAAAAAAGAAAATAAAATTTTCCTTTAAAATTTCAACTATCAACTCATAACCTCATTATAAACAATTTATATGATCATAAGAGCTTGTCGCGAGTTTTGTGTAAGTACCTATAAGTATTTAATTAAACTCAAAACTGAAATATGAAAAAATTGCATTTTGCAGACTAAGATACTCAATTGAATAGGTACTAGTTTATTTACACAAGTAAATCGCGCGACAAGCTTTTATGATCATATAAATTGTGTATAATGAGGTTATGAGTTGATAGTTGAAATTTTAAAGGAAAATTTTATTTTCTTTTTTTAGAGCATTATTTAAATAGAAGCTTTTTTCAAAAAGTTTTTTTGCTTTGAATTTGTTTTTTACTTCATAGTTATTTCTAAATATTCTCAACAAGCCCTTTCATGTGATACCCATATTGTAGAAGTGCATAAAAAATAACTATTTCGCCATCTTGGATGTTCCGCCATATTGGATTTAGAATGACGTCAACCTCATTTCTTGAGTTACTCTTATCAAGCCCTTTCATTTGATACCCATATAGACCAGTCGAACAAAAACAAAACAGCTGATCACCTTTTTTCAAGATGGCTGCTGGGTCAAACAAATAACAAACATTTCTGCTATAGTGTTACTCTATTATAACTATCATTTTACATGGCATAATTGAAGACATTGAAGTTGAAAATTGAGAAACCAACAGAAACTACCCTGAAACACGTACCTCGTAACTGAAAAACCTCGGTTTGTTATTTGTTTGACCCAGCAGCCATTTTAAAACAGCTGATCGTGACAGATCGTTGGACTGGTCTATTGCAGAAGTGCCACGGATACTCAAACACCGGTCAGCGCCCTTTCACCCCACCACTTTTTGGCATCCATGTTGTGACGTACAATTAGCCAACAGATACGGTGTTTACATTGTAGTGTGTACGGTTTTTGAAGTTTTCTTGGTTTTGTGGGTGAAAACCAGTACTTTTTGATATTATTTCAGTTCACTAATTAGAGTAGGACTCAGAAATAAAACATTTCCAATGAGTCTTGAATGAGAAAATACAAGAAAATTGGCTAGAACTATGTATAACCTCATCTTTCTTGGAAAAGCTAAGAGGACTGCAGACTTCTCGTTTTCATTTTCGTGATCTGGGACCCAAACTTGGTAAGTACAAATTTGTTCACGTCTCCAACACGGTTCATTAAGTTCTAAATAAATTGATTATTATTATTCTTATATTCACATTCTCAATCTTCTTGTTTACAGATAATCTTCCATCTGAAAGAAAAATTGATTGGAAAATTGAATGCGAACTGCTGCAACAAAAAGAAATTGAGATGCTAAAGCAGCTATTTCAATCAGTAAAACCAAAGAGTCTTTGGTAAAACTCAAGACGAGCAGACAGCTCCAACGAATATCAAACAATATCTCATACACATGCTATATTTATGGTCGATGTTAAGAATTGTAGTGTTTTATGCTCATTTTAAATAAAACATTTTTACAGATTTGTTTTTATTTAATATAAAATTGACCAAATCAGAACTCAATAACCAAGTTGTCATGTTTTCAATTCGAATATACCTTTTTTTAAGTTTCTATGTTGAAGAAGTTTTTATATTAAAAATGTTTTCTACTGGTGAGACATAAAATGTACTATCTATCAACAAAAAATATTTCTGGTATTTATTTTATTTGCTCGGATTAGAGTACCTATAGCCCGCTCAAGGAACTAATTTTCTTAATAAATGCAAACTACCTACTTTTAGCAGAATTTCGTTCTTGAATCAATGAATTCAGATATACAATATTAGGTTTGGAATTTTCTGTTATTCTATTTGCTTGGATTAGAGAAGGTACCTACAACTACCTTCCTACCTAGCTCATTCAAGGACCTAATTTTCTTAATAAATGCAAACTACTTTTACCAATATTCTGTTCTTGAATCAATGAATTCAGATTTACAATATTGGAATTAGAGCACCCTTTCTACGACGGAAAAATCTTATATTTTTTCCGTGTTGTATAAGGCGAGAACGGGGCAAAATAAGGTAGAATTTAATGAAAATATAGCTGCAGCAATTATATTTTCATATTAATTCGTTTCTGAGGACAATAGGGTTTATTTTACAAACAAAATTATACCAGAAAAAGCGTTCATACGCGATTATTAGCGATAAAAGCCATTCATCTCATTCAAAAGTTTAAATCGTTGGCTAATTTGACGTCATCACATGTTTGCGAGAATGGAGGGGATGAAAGGGCGCTGACCAGTGTTTGAGTATCCGTGCAGAAGTGCATAAAAAATAACTATTCCGCCATCTTGGATAATACGCCATATTGGATTTTGAATGACGTCAATATAATTTTTCGAGTTACTCTCAACAAGCCCTTTCATTGGATACCCATATTGTAGAAGTGCATAAAAAATAACTGTTATAGAATGACGTCATAAAATTTATCGTGTATTGTCATCCAAATCAAACGTGTATACAAAATTTCAGCTTAATCGGGTGAAGATATCTGTTTCAAAATTGAGTAGCAAGATTCCACCCGAACATACATGTAAGATAATAAAACACTCGGGGTGGTTTAACTTGTTGTTTATTTCACAGTTCACAGATTATTAGTGGGCTTTATACAAAATGGCAGGTTATGTGTTTACTAACACGCGTCAGTGTCTAAGATGCCGCCATGTTGTTAGACAGAGAGGGAGCGTGGTAGCGAGATCATCGAAAACCATCGCTTCAGATCACAGAGTGTTTGACATTAGGCATACGCTATGGTCTTAGCATTTTATATCAATTTATAGGGGGTTCAAAATTCACACCTCGTTTCATTAACATAGCAAACAATAATACTTTTCAGGTTACATAAAGCATTGTTTAACTAACATCTGATACAATTGAGTTTTTGTGAGGCATGGCTATGTTCAAAACGCTGGCTCGCGCTGCGGCTTTGTATTTCAGGTGGGAAAAAGAGCCAGGCAAATAAAAAACCCACCACCGCTTACATGCTCACCACTCAAGATTTAGAACTAATTAGTCAAGAACTAAAAGTCAGCTTCAGCTGATTACCACAAAATTGATGATCTGCTATATAATTATTCAGGTTATGCACTGGACCTATTATAAAATGTTCTTCTGCAATTCCTTGCTTCTTGAATGAGCTCCAATCCTCGACGATTTTACAGCCATGATCAACAATCAATTGAATAACAATATTTCGAGGCTATAAACTCCTAATCTTCCTGAAAAATAACTCATTTCAGAATTTCCATAATGGTACATCGATTATTGCAATGACTATCTGTTCGCACAGAAATAGGTCAGGCCAAAACAAAGCTAAAAGAACCAAAAATCAACTATCACATACAAAAGTGATTAGATCCAAACAAGATGATCAGCAAAAATTTAAATTTCTTAAATCTTCACTAAAGATTTTGACTATCCAGTCGTTACATAATATGACTATTTTCATTCAGTTTCATTTAATCTTCTGATGTAAATTCCGATGTTATCTGAAATAAAGCCAATTATTATTATTCAGTCTTGTCATATGACTATCCAGTCTTCTCATATGACTATCCACTATCCAGTCTACACATATGACCATCCAGTCTTCACGTATTCATTATCATTATGACTATCCAGTCTTCACGCATTTATTATTATTATTATGACAATCCAGTCTTCACGCATTTATTATTATTATTATGACAATCCAGTCTTCACGCATTTATTATTATGACTATCCAGTCTTCACGCATTTATTATTATGACTATCCAGTCTTCACGCATTTATTATTATTATGACTATCCAGTCTTCACGCATTTATTATTATGACTATCCAGTCTTCACGCATTTATTATTATTATGACTATCCAGTCTTCACGCATTTATTATTATTATTATGACTATCCAGTCTTCACGCATTTATCATTATTATTATGACTATCCAGTCTTCACGCATTTATTATTGTTATTATGACTATCCAGTCTTCACGCATTTATTATTATTATTATGACTATCCAGTCTTCACGCATTTATTATTATTATTATGACTATCCAGTCTTCAATTTATTATTATTATTATGACTATCCAGTCTTCACTTATCTTGTTGACGATTTTCTCAACTCCTATGTGTGAAGATTCATCATGGTACAGTTTCATTATCTCCAATCTAGCCAAAATTGGGACAAAGCATCTCATTGGGTGAGTCCTCTTCCCTTGCCAGTAAACCAAGTCATCCTGGACTGCAAAACCTTCCTCATGTAGATTTCCACTCAAGATCTCCATGCAAAATGGGTCGACTTTTTGCCATTCACCAATAGATTGAGGAGTACCTGTAACAGATTTGAGCACCAGTATTTTGTTCTCGCAAGGCAAATTCCTACTCATATAATCGACATGCTTCTATTTCTCGTGGACTGGGTTTAATCAAACCGCATTCAATTATTACTCCTAAAAATTCTATTGGCGTTTTGAAGAATTCGCATTTTTGATAATAAAGTGTGAAGCCACACTTGACAGCCTATCAATAATTTTATTTAAATTAACAAGTCCTTGAATATTTTCACATGGACAAAGAATATCATCAACATAAACATGTGCAATTATAATCTCCGAGAGCCTTATAAATTGCTGACTAATAACATGAAGGAGAATTTATGAAACCAAGATTCAACCCCTTTTTTAATTATTTGTGCTTTCAACTGTTCGTCCAATCCTGACAAGTCTAATTCTAAATCTTTGCAAACAAAAGTGAACGTTTTAGGAGATTTTCTAAAGGAAGTCACAAAATTAACACAATCCTTATTAATTTCAAGTTGAATATCCCCTTCTTTGAGTATATCTAATCCGATTAAAGCATCAATATCCTTATGTGGAATAATACTATCTGTTACTATATTGAATTCAATTTCTATAGCAAATTCACACTTGAAAAATAGGATGTTTGCTTTTCCTAATGTTTTAAATTCAACGTTTCCTATTCCCCTAATTTTTTAGTTTGAGGTATTACTTAACTTGTGATTGTACTGCATGAAATTCACGTGTTGGTTGAACTCGATCTTTCGATTCCATCATTTTCATCTGCAGTTGAGCTTGGATTTCCATCACATGAATCATCGTTATTGGTTCGGCTTGGGCAGCATTCTCTTGATCCATTTCGAATTCGTTGAAATCGGTGAAACTCGTAGAATTCAGGTTCTAATTCTTTGTTTGTAAATAAAGAATCTATCCCACTTCTGATGTAAGATAATAAAACACTCGGGGTGGTTTAACTTGTTGTTTATTTCACAGTTCACAGATTATTAGTGGGCTTTATACAAAATGGCAGGTTATGTGTTTACTAACACGCGTCAGTGTCTAAGATGCCGCCATGTTGTTAGACAGAGAGGGAGCGTGGTAGCGAGATCATCGAAAACCATCGCTTCAGATCACAGAGTGTTTGACATTAGGCATACGCTATGGTCTTAGCATTTTATATCAATTTATAGGAGGTTCAAAATTCACATAGCTAACATACATAATACATTGCAAGTTAAATAAAAGCTTTTAAGAAGTTTGCTTTGGAAAAGTCTCTCAGAATTATTCGACTATCACGAGTGCCAACCTGCGTCGATTTAAAGTGAAAACCTAAATCATGGCCGGGATACTTTCATGGGGGCCCGCAGAAATTTTTCTCAAAGGGGGGAGCCGAATGAAAATTAGAAAGTAATATTGAGGAGCCCTTCTGAAAAACGAAAAGGCCATCAGAATCTAGAGGTGGCCATTGGAAGTTTCTCGGCTTCTATGAGGAAAAGATTTCTGAAATTTGACAAAGGGCCGTTTTTCAAAGGGGGAAATCATGCTTAAATATTTTCATCGAAATCACACTTCCGGTTATACCGGAAGTGACCATCAGCTTTGGTTTTTCAGATGGAACTACCTAGTTTTCTAACCAGAAATGGATTCCTTTTCGAAGTTTACACATTTTTTATCTGAAACATTTTTACGTAGTTGTCATCGTTACGAAGATATAAGGACTTATATGAGAAAATGGCTAGTTGCAGAGATCCGCGAAACGTATCATAGCATGCATGCTATCCACAATAAAGGAACAAATTAAGAAATTAAGGACCTTAAGAAAATTCAATAATTTTGCTTCGTATTGCATGCCTATCGAATCATGTTGTTCTATTGGAACTGTCACAAATTCTTATTTCTGAGAAATTTCAAACTGCAATAACTTCATTTTTTCAAATGGCATGCCCATATTTTTTGAAATCGACAGAAAATTTAATTTCAAACATTTTTTCCAAGGGCTCCAAACATCGAAAATCCCCATTTTGAATTAGAAAAGTTAAAGATTAATTCGGATAGAACAAAAGCACTTACTTCGATATCATTAGCAACGGAGCCTTATAACCAAGAAAGAACATCAATTCAGAAAATGAATCAGACAATTTCATATGAAACATGAGATTTCTAGAGAACGATTGTAGATGGGCATAAGGAACCCTTGGAAAAAATGTTTGAAATTAAATTTTCTGTCGATTTCAAAAAATATGGGCATGCCATTTGAAAAAATGAAGTTATTGCAGTTTGAAATTTCTCAGGAATATGAATTTATTGTGACAGTTCCAATAGAACAACATGATTCGATAGCCATGCAATACGAAGCAAAATTATTGAATTTTCTTAAGATCCTTAATTTGTTCCTTTATTGTGGATAGCATGCATGCATGCATGCATCCACAATATGCATGCTATCCACAATAAAGGAACAAATTAAGGATCTTAAGAAAATTCAATAATTTTGCTTCGTATTGCATGGCTATCGAATCATGTTGTTCTATTGGAACTGTCACAATAAATTCATATTCCTGAGAAATTTCAAACTGCAATAACTTCATTTTTTCAAATGGCATGCCCATATTTTTTGAAATCGACAGAAAATTTAATTTCAAACATTTTTTCCAAGGGTTCCTTATGCCCATCTTCAATCGTTCTCTAGAAATCTCATGTTTCATATGAAATTGTCTGATTCATTTTCTGAATTGATGTTCTTTCTTGGTTATAAGGCTCCGTTGCTAATGATATCGAAGTAAGTGCTTTTGTTCTATCCGAATTAATCTTTAACTTTTCTAATTCAAAATGGGGATTTTCGATGTTTGGAGCCCTTGGAAAAAATGTTTGAAATTAAATTTTCTGTCGATTTCAAAAAATATGGGCATGCCATTTGAAAAAATGAAGTTATTGCAGTTTGAAATTTCTCAGAAATAAGAATTTGTGACAGTTCCAATAGAACAACATGATTCGATAGGCATGCAATACGAAGCAAAATTATTGAATTTTCTTAAGGTCCTTAATTTCTTAATTTGTTCCTTTATTGTGGATAGCATGCATGCTATGATACGTTTCGCGGATCTCTGCAACTAGCCATTTTCTCATATAAGTCCTTATATCTTCGTAACGATGACAACTACGTAAAAATGTTTCAGATAAAAAATGTGTAAAATTCGAAAAGGAATCCATTTCTGGTTAGAAAACTAGGTAGTTCCATCTGAAAAACCAAAGCTGATGGTCACTTCCGGTATAACCGGAAGTGTGATTTCGATGAAAATATTTAAGCATGATTTCCCCCTTTGAAAAACGGCCCTTTGTCAAATTTCAGAAATCTTTTCCTCATAGAAGCCGAGAAACTTCCAATGGCCACCTCTAGATTCTGATGGCCTTTTCGTTTTTCAGAAGGGCTCCTCAATATTACTTTCTAATTTTCATTCGGCTCCCCCCTTTGAGAAAAATTTCTGCGGGCCCCCATGAAAGTATCCCGGCCATGATTTAGGTTTTCACTTTAAATCGACGCAGGTTGGCACTCGTGATAGTCGAATAATTCTGAGAGACTTTTCCAAAGCAAACTTCTTAAAAGCTTTTATTTAACTTGCAATGTATTATGTATGTTCGGGTGGAATCTTGCTACTCAATTTTGAAACAGATATCTTCACCCGATTAAGCTGAAATTTTGTATACACGTTTGATTTGGATGACAATACACGATAAATTTTATGACGTCATTCTATAACAGTTATTTTTTATGCACTTCTACAATATGGGTATCCAATGAAAGGGCTTGTTGAGAGTAACTCGAAAAATTATATTGACGTCATTCAAAATCCAATATGGCGTATTATCCAAGATGGCGGAATAGTTATTTTTTATGCACTTCTGCACGGATACTCAAACACCGGTCAGCGCCCTTTCATCCCCTCCATTCTCGCAAACATGTGATGACGTCAAATTAGCCAACGATTTAAACTCTTGAATGAGATGAATGGCTTTTATCGCTAATAATCGCGTATGAACGCTTTTTCTGGTATAATTTTGTTTGTAAAATAAACCCTATTGTCCTCAGAAACGAATTAATATGAAAATATAATTGCTGCAGCTATATTTTCATTAAATTCTACCTAATTTTGCCCCGTTCTCGCCTTATACTACACGGAAAAAATATAAGATTTTTCCGTCGTAGAAAGGGTGCTCTAATTCCAATATTGTAAATCTGAATTCATTGATTCAAGAACAGAATATTGGTAAAAGTAGTTTGCATTTATTAAGAAAACTAGCTGGCCCGGCGAACTTTGTACCGCCTGAATTATACTTAAAAGTTGTATAAACTTACCATTGCTTTTTTTCAAGCAGGAAAAAATTAGTTCAAAATAACAAAATTTCAATAATTTTGTAATTTACATGGAAAGAATTCTCTTTATTTAAGCGGTAACTAATTGTTGAACTTGAACATATAACTTTTTGTTTTTAATTGTTGTACAGTTCTCTTTTTGCAGTACCTACCTCATGTGACTGTGAATAGCAGGAGTATAATCCATATTATACCTTTCCTCTTATATGAATCAAAATGTCAAGAATATGAACAAAAATTATTCCTTCAATGAACTATCGACTATTAACACAGCCCGTCGACCAGAATTAAAAAATCAGTCATTTGTTAATAGCCCAACCTGAAGTGGCAAAAACAAAACTTTTCTTATATTCTCAAAATCTAATCAGTGGTCACACCATTATTTTAGACATCTTAGCTATGCTGCTAAGCTCAAAATAATGGGTAAACATCTCAGTTGGTGGAGCAGCGCGATTCTCATTATTCCATGGATATGAGCTGTCAATCTCTCTTCAATTTGTTCAATTTAGTTGACGATATCAAGCTTGTTAGGAGACAAATCGAGATGTTAAAATGTCGATAGTAGGTACGATCGACACGGCAAAATTATCAACACTGTGAATTATGTTGAACTCATATTCAAATTTATTGATGGTCATTCGACCAGATCGGATTAGGCAACCCATGAAACATTATTGTATATCATAAGTGAAAGCCCGATGAGCAAACGTTTCAAAATTATTGACGCTTACAATACTGTCTCTGTGCGAACAGAAACACGAATATAATATGTCAATTACTAATTATGGGCAATTTTGGATTCTGTTATTTCTGCAAATATATCTATTACCCAAACAGGAATTCGAAAGCATTTCAAAAATAAAGAAAAAAGATGAAGATGGCCAACTCACGTTTGAAACTGATCGTCAAAATCAGATACTTGATCTTTCGGTAAAAATTCACTGTTCTACCAACTTGAGATAAGTTTACCCGCCTTTTTATCTGGCAATCGACTTTCATGTTACCATGAGTTCTATGCGAATCACATATCGCCATCTAACAGCGGTAATATCAACCTACGACTATGTACAGTGACTTTTCTATTCACTGTACGACTACGCATCAACGGTAGCGACACCTAGTGGCCTTATTCAAAAGAAGGAAAAGCATTTCCTGCATAAGTAAAACTTTCATCAATTTTTTCGAAGTTTTATTGTATTTTATAATAACCAGACCGAAGACGATTCCATAAATGAAGTTTCATAACAAACAGTCCATCCTATCTCTAGTTATAAATGGTGTAACCAACATCTTTCTTTTATATATAGATTAGGTCCTTGAATGAGCTAGGTAGGAAGGTAGTTGTAGGTACCTTCTCTAATCCAAGCAAATAGAATAACAGAAAATTCCAAACCTAATATTGTATATCTGAATTCATTGATTCAAGAACGAAATTCTGGTGTGAATTTTGAACCCCCTATAAATTGATATAAAATGCTAAGACCAAAGCGTATGCCTAATGTCAAACACTCTGTGATCTGAAGCGATGGTTTTCGATGATTTCGTACCACGCTCCCTCTCTGTCTAACAACATGGCGGCATCTTAGACACTGACGCGTGTTAGTAAACACATAACCTGCCATTTTGTATAAAGCCCACTAATAATCTGTGAACTGTGAAATAAACAACAAGTTAAACCACCCCGAGTGTTTTATTATCTTACATGTATGTTCGGGTGGAATCTTGCTACTCAATTTTGAAACAGATATCTTCACCCGATTAAGCTGAAATTTTGTATACACGTTTGATTTGGATGACAATACACGATAAATTTTATGACGTCATTCTATAACAGTTATTTTTTATGCACTTCTACAATATGGGTATCCAATGAAAGGGCTTGTTGAGAGTAACTCGAAAAATTATATTGACGTCATTCAAAATCCAATATGGCGTATTATCCAAGATGGCGGAATAGTTATTTTTTATGCACTTCTGCACGGATACTCAAACACTGGTCAGCGCCCTTTCATCCCCTCCATTCTCGCAAACATGTGATGACGTCAAATTAGCCAACGATTTAAACTTTTGAATGAGATGAATGGCTTTTATCGCTAATAATCGCGTATGAACGCTTTTTCTGGTATAATTTTGTTTGTAAAATAAACCCTATTGTCCTCAGAAACGAATTAATATGAAAATATAATTGCTGCAGCTATATTTTCATTAAATTCTACCTTATTTTGCCCCGTTCTCGCCTTATACAACACGGAAAAAATATAAGATTTTTCCGTCGTAGAAAGGGTGCTCTAATTCCAATATTGTAAATCTGAATTCATTGATTCAAGAACAGAATATTGGTAAAAGTAGTTTGCATTTATAAAGAAAATTAGGTCCTTGAATGAGCTAGGTAGGAAGGTAGTTGTAGGTACCTTCTCTAATCCAAGCAAATAGAATAACAGAAAATTCCAAACCTAATATTGTATATCTGAATTCATTGATTCAAGAACGAAATTCTGCTAAAAGTAGGTAGTTTGCATTTATTAAGAAAATTAGTTCCTTGAGCGGGCTATAGGTACTCTAATCCGAGCAAATAAAATAAATACCAGAAATATTTTTTGTTGATAGATAGTACATTTTATGTCTCACCAGTAGAAAACATTTTTAATATAAAAACTTCTTCAACATAGAAACTTAAAAAAAGGTATATTCGAATTGAAAACATGACAACTTGGTTATTGAGTTCTGATTTGGTCAATTTTATATTAAATAAAAACAAATCTGTAAAAATGTTTTATTTAAAATGAGCATAAAACACTACAATTCTTAACATCGACCATAAATATAGCATGTGTATGAGATATTGTTTGATATTCGTTGGAGCTGTCTGCTCGTCTTGAGTTTTACCAAAGACTCTTTGGTTTTACTGATTGAAATAGCTGCCTTAGCATCTCAATTTCTTTTTGTTGCTGACTATTTTTTTCTGGCAGCAGTTCGCATTCAATTTTCCAATCAATTTTTCTTTCAGATGGAAGATTATCTGTAAACAAGAAGATTGAGAATGTGAATATAAGAATAATAATAATCAATTTATTTAGAACTTAATGAACCGTGTTGGAGACGTGAACAAATTTGTACTTACCAAGTTTGGGTCCCAGATCACGAAAATGAAAACGAGAAGTCTGCAGTCCTCTTAGCTTTTCCAAGAAAGATGAGGTTATACATAGTTCTAGCCAATTTTCTTGTATTTTCTCATTCAAGACTCATTGGAAATGTTTTATTTCTGAGTCCTACTCTAATTAGTGAACTGAAATAATATCAAAAAGTACTGGTTTTCACCCACAAAACCAAGAAAACTTCAAAAACCGTACACACTACAATGTAAACACCGTATCTGTTGGCTAATTGTACGTCACAACATGGATGCCAAAAAGTGGTGGGGTGAAAGGGCGCTGACCGGTGTTTGAGTATCCGTGGCACTTCTGCAATAGACCAGTCCAACGATCTGTCACGATCAGCTGTTTTAAAATGGCTGCTGGGTCAAACAAATAACAAACCGAGGTTTTTCAGTTACGAGGTACGTGTTTCAGGGTAGTTTCTGTTGGTTTCTCAATTTTCAACTTCAATGTCTTCAATTATGCCATGTAAAATGATAGTTATAATAGAGTAACACTATAGCAGAAATGTTTGTTATTTGTTTGACCCAGCAGCCATCTTGAAAAAAGGTGATCAGCTGTTTTGTTTTTGTTCGACTGGTCTATATGGGTATCAAATGAAAGGGCTTGATAAGAGTAACTCAAGAAATGAGGTTGACGTCATTCTAAATCCAATATGGCGGAACATCCAAGATGGCGAAATAGTTATTTTTTATGCACTTCTACAATATGGGTATCACATGAAAGGGCTTGTTGAGAATATTTAGAAATAACTATGAAGTAAAAAACAAATTCAAAGCAAAAAAACTTTTTGAAAAAAGCTTCTATTTAAATAATGCTCTAAAAAAAGAAAATAAAATTTTCCTTTAAAATTTCAACTATCAACTCATAACCTCATTATACACAATTTATATGATCATAAAAGCTTGTCGCGCGATTTACTTGTGTAAATAAACTAGTACCTATTCAATTGAGTATCTTAGTCTGCAAAATGCAATTTTTTCATATTTCAGTTTTGAGTTTAATTAAATACTTATAGGTACTTACACAAAACTCGCGACAAGCTCTTATGATCATATAAATTGTTTATAATGAGGTTATGAGTTGATAGTTGAAATTTTAAAGGAAAATTTTATTTTCTTTTTTTTAGAGCATTCAAATAAAAGCTTTTTTCAAAAAGTTTACACGCATGCAGGAAATTGAACTGCCTTTCCAACAAGGTGCAGCTCGACCCCTTTTCCCTTTTCAAAAATGAGAACTGTTAAGGGTTGCAGCCCTCACATAATATTTTCTCAAATTCATGATTTCCCCAAAGTAAATAAACAGTTCTATAAATACTAATTACTACATCTATGTAGAAAGGACAACCTTGCTCGTTCTTCTGACGATTAAAAATGACTATAACCTCACATTTTCAAAATATACACGGTTAAATGTGTCAGAAAAAAGTGAATGGAATATATAAGACAGACGCCTTTCAGATAGAGACAATCTATGTACCGGGTGTCCCAAATTCGTTGTCTAGTGATTGGATCTCAGAAACCCGATAAGCTAGAACAAAATGAGTGGCACATTTTCGGGCTCGATTTTGGAGAGAAATTCTCTGGTGAAACCTTCTAAGTCAAACCGTTTCCGAGCTATTAGAGAAAATTGGAAAATGGCGTCAAATAAAAAGTTCTCATAACTTCTTTATTACTGGCGCTATAAACATGAGCCACAAACACTATCTATGATAATCTGTAAACTGATAATTATAATATTCGATGGTTGAGAGCAGAAATCACTCTTCTCTATCATCAACTATTCTATAGTTCACGGAGACATAGAAGAATATCATAGAATATGACAGCATGAGAAAATTGAATTCCCAAGTATTCTGCTCTCAACCATCGAATATTATAATTATCAGTTTACAGATTATCATAGATAGGCACCTGGTTGATTTGTTGTGAGAAAATTGAACTTCTTCTGATTTTCATAGTTTGATAAAAGATTTATATATCATCTTATATATTTTTGAAAAGAAAAAGATATAGCAATTTTATCTGTCACAGAGATTTGTATAGTTTACGAAAAAACACAAGTTTGAATTATAACTTCCAAGAAAATTGCAATAAAAAAATTGATGACGCCAATAAATTCTTATGAAAAAAGTGTCCCTATAATGTTTTTGTTTCATGTTTATAGCATAATTAATGAAGAAGTTATGAGAACTTTTCATTCGATGCCATTTTCCAATTTTCTCTAATAGCTCTGAAACGTTTTGACTTAGAAGGTTTCACCAGAGAATTTCTCTCAAAAATCGAGCCTGAAAATGTGCCACTCATTTAGTTCTAGCTCGTCGGGTTTCTGAGGTCCCCTCACTAGACAACGAATTCGGGACACCTGGTACAGGATAATGTAAATTCTGTGATCTCAAAGGATAATAACTATTACTAGTGTGAATCGAAAAAATATATCTGTTCTTGAAGAAAAACATGAGGCATTCAAATACATAAATACCTACTATATATAATCAACATATTATTCTACCTAAGTAAATACTCTTCTGCAGAACAAGCAACCTGCTTACTTCCGATCCCCAGAAAATAATACCATATCTCAACAGCCATTCAAAACTGGCAAAGTTTTTAAATTAATTATTTACATTCAAATATTTGGACTATGTTTCAACAGCAAACAACACGACATGGCTTCCCCAAAAGGTACTCCTTGTGTAACAACCATTTCTGGAAACTATCCAGGTAAACTCCTTAAAACTTAACTGATTCCTCATCCTGAAGTAAGATTTTCTTCGTTTTCTGCGTTGTGCCAAATAATACAGCTGTTGTTTTGCTTTCATTTATAATCAATTTGTTCTTTGCAATCCATGATTTTAATTGATTTTACATTGAGAGAGCCTTTGCTTTGATCTCATCAAAACCACGAATCATCCATTAGTGTCATCAACAAAAGTAGCTAACAACTTAGTTATTTCATCAATTTTATCACATACATCTATCAATAATAGAAATAATCAAGGGAATGGGACCCAAAACACTTCTCTGAGGAACCCCACATTTTGATTCAATGATGTCTGATTTAACATTTTTACCATTTTCGACAATAGCAACGCCCTGAATGATATGAGGCTATCCATTCTTTTGCATCACCTCTAATTCCTAATTTTTCAAGTTTAAAAGAAAGGCCTAACTAAACAATCATAAGCACTTGCTAGGAACAAACCCAGACCTCCAGTAGCTTGATTATTCTTTCTGAGAACTTATATAATGCAGTCTGAATTGATCGACCCTCCAAATCTCCATGGTGATAATCATTAAATAAATTGCACTCGTTCATGAAACTCAAAAGTCTCACACATTACATGTTCAAATATTTTTGAAAAACTGGGCAGTATATTAATTGGCCTGTAGCTTTCAAGAGAAGTTTCTTCCCCTTTTTTATAAATGGGTTTTATTGGTGCTAGATTCAGATGTTTTGGAAATATTCTGAAGTCTGGTGAATTTTTTATTCATTATTATTTCATCTGCACAATTTTTCATAATATTGACTGGTATTCCGTCATCCCCACTGAAGTACTTATTCTTTATTTTTCTTAATATTATAACTATTCCCTGAGGATTTGTTAGCTGTGAATTAATAGATCTGGGGTTACTTGGTTAATTACACGAATCATCTAAACATTCTGAACTATTTAACAGAATGGGAATTTTCTTGACTTAGAAATTGTTATATCTTTCAGCCACATCACCAAAACCTTCCTGAAAATATTGAAACCGTTCTTATGTTCTTAAATGCTGAAAACCATTGATACAATTTCCGATAGATTGTAGATTTTGATGGATAAGCAACGGAGCCTTATAACCAAGAAAGAACATCAATTCAGAAAATAAATCAGACAATTTCATATGAAACATGAGATTTCTAGAGAACGATTGAAGATGGGCATAAGGAACCCTTGGAAAAAATGTTTGAAATTAAATTTTCTGTCGATTTCAAAAAATATGGGCATGCCATTTGAAAAAATGAAGTTATTGCAGTTTGAAATTTCTCAGGAATATGAATTTATTGTGACAGTTCCAATAGAACAACATGATTCGATAGCCATGCAATACGAAGCAAAATTATTGAATTTTCTTAAGATCCTTAATTTGTTCCTTTATTGTGGATAGTATGCATGCTATGATACGTTTCGCGGACCTCTGCAACTGGCCATGTTTCAGATAATAAATTAAAAGCAAAAAAACTTTTCGAAAAAAGCTTTTATTTAAATGCCCAAAAAAAAAAGAAAATGAAATTTTCCTTTGAAATTTCAACAATCAACTTATAATCTCATTATTCACAATTTATATAATCATAAAAGCTTGTCGCGCGATTCACTTGTACTAAATGCAATTTTTTAATAATTTCAGTTCAATTAAATACTTATAGGTACTGTTATGATTCTTTTTTATCTGACTTTATATTATATATATATGTAAGCAATTCGAATTATGTGCCCTCTATGAATTGATATAAAAATAAGCTAAGACCATATCTACCGAATCGTAGTAGCCGAATGTCAAACACTCTGTGATCTGAAGTGATGGTTTTCGATGATCTCGTTACCACGCGCTCTCTCTCTCTCTCTCTCTCTCTCTCTCTCTCTCTCTCTCTCTGTCTAACAACATGGCGGCATCCTAGACACACGACTGTTGATAAACAACAACATAACCTGCCATTTTGTATTCCTTGACGGAGCGTACACTGTACGAATATAAAGCCCACTGATAATCTGTGAACTGTGAATAAACAACAAGTTAAACCACCCCGAGTGTTTTATTATCTTACATCAGAAGTGGGATAGATTCTTTATTTAAAAACAAAGAATTAGAACCTGAATTCTACGAGTTTCACCGATTTCAACGAATTCGAAATGGATCAAGAGAATGCTGCCCAAGCCGAACCAATAACGATGATTCATGTGATGGAAATCCAAGCTCAACTGCAGATGAAAATGATGGAATCGAAAGATCGAGTTCAACCAACACGTGAATTTCATGCAGTACAATCACAAGTTAAGTAATACCTCAAACTAAAAAAATTAGGGGAATAGGAAACGTTGAATTTAAAACATTAGGAAAAGCAAACATCCTATTTTTCAAGTGTAAATTAGCTATAGAAATTGAATTCAATATAGTAACAGACAGTATTATTCCACATAAGGATATTGATGCTTTAATCGGATTAGATATACTCAAAGAAGGGGATATTCAACTTGAAATTAATAAGGATTGTGTTAATTTTGTGACTTCCTTTAGAAAATCTCCTAAAACGTTCACTTTTGTTTGCAAAGATTTAGAATTAGACTTGTCAGGATTGGACGAACAGTTGAAAGCACAAATAATTAAAAAAAGGAGTAATAATTGAATGCGGTATGCTAAAACCCAGTCCACGAGAAATAGAAGCATGTCGATTATATGAGTAGGAATTTGCCTTGCGAGAACAAAATACTGGCGCTCAAATCTGTTACAGGTACTCCTCAATCTATTGGTGAATGGCAAAAAGTTGACCCATTTTGCATGGAGATCTAAAGTGGAAATCTACATGAGGAAGGTTTTGCAGTCCAGGATGACTTGGTTTACTGGGAAGGGAAGAGGATTCACCCAATGAGATGCTTTGTCCCAATTTTGGCTAGATTGGAGATAATGAAACTGTACCATGATGAATCTTCACACATAGGAGTTGATAAAATGGTCAACGGAAAGGTTGAAAAAGTTATGCGAACCATTTTCAATGCAATGAGATCAATTTTGAACGAGAAAGATGAAAAATTATGGTATAAGTCTTTACCGAACATTGAAAATGATCTGAACTCGACTGTGAATAAGTCGACAGGATATGCTCCTGTAGTTTTAATGAAAAACTCTAATCAGAGACTTTCGTCAACCATTAACTTGCTCAGTGATATACCAATAAAGCAAATTAATGTTGATAAAGATGCCCTCATTGAGAAACTAGATGTTTCGGCAGAGGTAACAAACAGGAAGTTTGATATGACTCGAAAACCAGGTTACCCATTGGAGGTGAATCAGAAAGTAGTAATGGAAGTTACACAACTGTCAAATGGTGGTAAATTGAAACCAAAGTTCATTGGCCCAATTGAAATTAAGGCTGTATTGCCAAATGATCGCTATGACTTGAAGCGAATAGGAGTTCAGAACAGAATGACTACAGCAGGACAAGAACAGCTGAGAATATGGACTGTGGATACAGAAAATCAGTTTTAGTGTTGGTGACATGACTGGATAGTCATAATAATAGTAAATACGTGAAGACTGGATAGCCATAATCTTTAGTGAAGAGTTGAGAAATTTAAATTTATGCTGATTATCTTGTTTGGATCTAATCACTTTTGTATGTGATAGTTTTTTTGGTTCTTTTGGCTTTGTTTTGGCCTGACCTATTTCTGTGTGAACAGATAATCATTGCAATAATTGATGTACCATTATGGAAAATCTGAAAGGAGTTATTTTTCAAGAAACTTAGAACTTTATAGCCTCGAAATATTGTAATTTGATTTGTTGTTGATCATGGCTGTAAAATTTTCAAACGAAGCGAGGATTGGATTCGGTCCATTGCATAACCTGAACAATTTTATAGCAGATCATCAATTTTGTGGTAATCAGCTGAAGCTGACTTTTAGTTCTTGGCTAATTAGTTCTGTTTATCTTGTTTGGATCTAATCACTTTTGTGTGTGATAGTTTTTTTTGGTTCTTTTGGCTTTGTTTTGGCCTGACCTATTTCTGTGTGAACAGATAATCATTGCAATAATTGATGTACCATTATGGAAAATCTGAAATGAGTTATTTTTCAAGAAGCTTAGAACTTTATAGCCTCGAAATAGTGTAATTTGATTTGTTGTTGATCATGGCTGTAAAATTTTCAAACGAAGTGAGGATTGGAGTTCATTCCATGCAGGAGTTGCGAATGATTTGGTCCATTACATAACCTGAACAATTTTATAGCAGATCATCAATTTTGTGGTAATCAGCTGAAGCTGAATTTTAATTCTTGGCTAATTAGTTCTAAATCTTGAGTTGTGAGCATGTAAGCGGTGGTGGTTTTTTTATTTGCCTGGCTCTTTTTCCCACCTGAAATACAAAGCCGCAGCGCGAGCCAGCGCTTTGAACATAGCCATGCTTCACAAAAACTCAATTGTATCAAATGTTAGTGAAACAATGCTTTATGTAACCTGAAAAGTATTATTGTTTGCTATGTTAATGAAACGAGGTCGTTTCAAGTGTCAGTATGGCCGTGTAAGCAATTCGAATTATGTGCCCTCTATGAATTGATATAAAAATAAGCTAAGACCACATCTACCGAATCGTAGTAGCCGAATGTCAAACACTCTGTGATCTGAAGTGATGGTTTTCGATGATCTCGTTACCACGCTCTCTCTCTCTCTCTCTCTCTCTCTCTCTCTCTCTCTCTCTGTCTAACAACATGGCGGCATCCTAGACACACGACTGTTGATAAACAACAACATAACCTGCCATTTTGTATTCCTTGACGGAGCGTACACTGTACGAATATAAAGCCCACTGATAATCTGTGAACTGTGAATAAACAACAAGTTAAACCACCCCGAGTGTTTTATTATCTTACATATATATAATCTAATCCCCAATTATACCTTTCGGTGTTTGGGTCCCAAAATAACAAAATAATGTAAAATATTTAACATTCCATTAAAACTTAAACTCAATAAACTCTTTCCATTCTTTTCTGTTTGCCGCCAACGATCTAGCTTCTGTGATGTTTTTTCCTCTTCTTGTAATTTCCTTTGTAACCATATCGTCCCAATTTATTCTTGGTCTTCCTCTTTTTCTTCTCCCGTCCAATCTCGCCTCCCATATCTGTCTTGCAGGAATCTCTTTCTCCATTCTAATCAAGTGCCCCCACCATCCCATCTGTCTTCTTCCTACATAATCCTCCATCGACTCTATCTCCAAATCTCTTCTAACATCCTCGTTCTTCCACCTATCTAATCTTGTTATACCCTTAACACTCCTCAGATACTTCATTTCCATTGCTTGTAATTTGCTCCTGCTCCTTTGTGTAGTTACCCATGTTTCGCATCCGTAAGTTAAAACCGGTCTGAATATAGTTTTATATACTGTCATTTTTGTTCTATCCTTTATTTCCCTTTTCCTCAAAAATTTTCTGTTGATAGCATAAAATAACTTATTTCCCTTTTCTATTCTCTTTTCAATATCCCCTTCCTGACTACCACTGCTATCTATATCCACCCCCAAATATGTGAAATTATTGACCTTCTCAATGTGTTCATTGTCTATTGTAATCTGTACATCTTCATCCTCCTTCACTTCCGCGACCGCCATAATCTTAGTCTTTTTCTTATTTATTTCCATTCCATACTTTTTTAGAGTCTCGTCCCAAATATCCACATTTTCCTGTATTGCAATTTTCGATCCTGCCATCAAAACTATGTCATCCGCGAAAGCAAATATTGAAGCCCCCACCCTCCTCATCCTCCTATGTCCGACCATCAGAGCTTTCATTTTTTCCTTCGTTTCTTTTATGATCTCATCCAGAAAAATGATGAAAAGTGCCGGGCTCAAAACTCCACCCTGTCTTAGTCCTTCTTTAGTCTGGAAACATTCTGACCTCATATTCTTGTATATGACACTGTTCAGACTTTCTCTGTATACATTCTCTATGGATTGCACTAGTTGTTCTGTGATTCCTCTCTTCTTCAATATTTCCATCATTCTTTCTCTCTTTACTCTATCGAACGCCTTCACAAGGTCTATAAAAACGAAATATCCTTTTTTTCCATTTCTCTTCAATTTCTGTATGATCTGTTTTATCGAGAATACATGGTCTTGTACACTTTTGCCTTTCATGAATCCACTCTGAACGGGTTCTAAAGTATGCTCGATACACTTCCTGAGTCTCTTTTCTAAAATGCCTTCATACACTTTCAGGGCTGTACTCATTAGATTTATTCCTCTATAGTTGTTGCACTCCTTCTTATCACCATTCTTAAATATCGGTACAACCAATGCCATTTTCCAATCCTCTGGTATCTTCTTTGCAGAACATGCCTTCTGACAAATTTCTCTGAAAATTTCAATGCCCCTTTTTCCCATATTCTTCAACATTTCAGCCGTTATCTGATCTCTTCCAGATGCTTTTCCATTTTTAACTCTCTTCACTGCCTCATTCACCTCATCAATTTCTATCTGATCCTCCTCGTCGCCTTCACACAAATCATCCGTTCTTTCATCATGTAATCTTCTTCGATCCTTTTCAATTTCTTCTCCCCCCAGTAATTCCATGAAATGCTCCCTCCACCTACCCATTATTTCTTGATCTTCAGTCAATAATGTTCCTTTTTTGGACCGGACAGATGCATTTCCAATCTGCTTACCCTCTCTCATGTTCTTCAATACTCTATAAAATAACTTTTGATTGTCCCCTGCATTTCTTTCCATTCTCTCTCCAAACTCTCTCCAACTTCTCATTTTTTCCTCCCTCACAGCCTTCTTCACAAGTTCCCTTTTTTCTTTATATTTCTGGTAGTTATCTGGTGTTCTATCCTGTAAGTATTTATGCCAACTTCCTTTCTTTTCTCTTATGTGATTCTTCACTCTTGTATTCCACCATGATGTACACTTTTTATTCCCATTGATTTTTACGCTACCACATACTTCCTTGGCTGATTCTAGTAGGGCTGTTTTGAATTTGTTCCATAACTCTTCAACACTTATTTCCGTGTCCAACTCTATTCCATTCAGTTTTTGGGTCACTATATCCTTGTATTCTTTTGCCATGTTTTCATTCCTTAGTTTGTAGCTTCTTATTTTCTCATATCTTTCATTCCGTTGTACATTTCCAGGTTTTTTATCATTTTCATTTCCTCTTATGTTTGCGATCAACAAAAAGTGATCGCTACCAATATCCGCTCCTCTATATACTCTTACATCTTCAATTTCCCCTCTGTTGCCTTTTTCTACTAATATATAGTCTATAATCGATTTCTCATTCAACCCGTGTCCCTGTCTGGTAAACTTATGTTTATCTTTATGTTCAAAAAAGGTGTTTGTTACTATCATATCATTCACTCTACAATAATCTAAAAGCCTTGTTCCATTGTTGTTTCTCTTTGCCTCTCCATACCTTCCAACTATATCATTCTTCGCTCCACCCATTCCAACTCTCCCATTGAAGTCTCCACAAACCATGATTTTTCCTCTACATTTTTCGGTTGCTAATTGTAGTTCATCCCAAAATTCGTCCTTCTCCCTCTTATTTGCATCTTCATTAGGACCATACACTACAATTATAGACATATTTGTTTTTCCCCTTTTCACATATAAAATCAGTATCCTCTCTGTGACAGCTTCCCATTTATCAACAGCATTACTTAACCTTTTGTTTATTAAACATGCAACACCTGCTGCCCCATGGTTTTCTTTTTCGACTCCTTTATATACCAGTAAATGTCCATTTCTCGTAAATTGTTGCCCCTCACCTTTTTTCTTAGTTTCCGTCAGCGCCAGTATATCTATATCATATTTTTCAAATTCGACTTCCAAATCTACTTCCTTACCATTCAAACCTCTCACATTCCATGTACCCAACTTCCAATACTCCTGTTTTTGTTTCTCTGCCATCCTTTTACTCTTATCCTTAGTCTGCCGTGTCTTCGCCGTGTGGGTCCTACAGTCAGTTTTTACTTCTATAAGTTTTTTGACGACCTCTTTTTTGGGTCCATCTCTACCATACCCTGCTCATACTGGTCCCAAAAATATACTTTCCCATCAATTTTAATCCGTTGATATCCAACTCTAACAGTCTTTCCTTTGTCTTTTTCTTGTTTACTGATTTCTATTATCTGTCCCTGTATCTTTCTCTCCTTTTCGGTCAGATCATTTTCTATGATTGCAGGTTGCCCCTTCAACTTATTTTTGTTCTTCATTATGCTCTGCTTTTGATTCCAGTCCTGAACCTCTGCCAATACCATCTCATTTTTTTTTCCTTTGTTTATCTTGAATGCCCTTGTAATCTCCACATTTGCTCCCAATTTTTCTGCAACAAACTTCTTGATCTCTTCTTCTTCTCTTCCATCAGGTACATTTAAGTTTTTCACAATTATGTTGTTCTTTCTTTTCCTTCTATCTTCATTTTCAGCTATATCTTCGAGTTTTTTAATTCTGTCCTCCAAAATTTTCTTCTCCCTCTGCCACTGTTTCTCTTTTTCCTTCATTTCCTCCCTCACACTATTTATCTCAGTCTTCAATTCATCAGTATTCTTTCTCATTTCCACCTTTAATTGTTCCATCATCTTTACGAAAATTGCTTCTATGCCCTCCATATTCACACTCTCTTCCCTTTCACGTTGTTTATAACTAGGTGATCTAAGTATCTTTTTACTATCTCCAAACACTTCTTCGTATTCCTCACTCCTATTTCTTTTCTTCTCTACTCCGCTCATTAGTGATCTTCAGTTACAGCTTGCGTGTTCTTATTCCAATAACCACCGTGCGTCGGAAGATCGGTTTTGCCAGTTCCTTACTCAATTCAGGCACCAGCCCGCATCAACCGCTGGCTCGTCAGTTACAGAATGCCTTCCTGATTTGTTATTGTTATTATAACCACTGATATATTTACTAAGATCTTGAATACGTGTTTCTCGCAATTTCCAGCAAAGATAAGCCCTTAAAACTGTGAAACCTCACCTTATTCAG
Source organism: Adalia decempunctata (assembly GCA_951802165.1). Lineage (NCBI taxonomy): Eukaryota > Metazoa > Arthropoda > Insecta > Coleoptera > Coccinellidae > Adalia > Adalia decempunctata. The sequence goes on along the minus strand of OX637701.1, from coordinate 35,563,673 downwards.
CTGTTTTCACTCCTTATATAATTTAAATCCCACTTTTTCCACAATTTCTCACTAATTTTTTCGCTGTCTGACACGGTCGTGTTTACCGATTGCGCATCCGACAATAATATTATTGTCGGATACTTTATATTCCGAATATAAATAAATTTGGAATCTAACAAATTTATTAGAAATTTTAAATTTTGATATGCCCGGTCGACTCTATCCCAATTGAGGTTCCAAATCAAAATTGAAAAATTTAGATATAAATTAACATAAATATCTATTTCAAAATAACTCAATCTAATACAAAAATATAAACACTTATTCTATCCCTTAATTAAAATTTAACTCACTTATTTCTATTATAATTGTCCTTTCACTATATTTTTGCTTTATATTATCAATCTTCCTATTACTCGGTATATTTCTTTCCAATATCCTTCTTGACTTCCTTTATTTTCCCCAATTTCTCTTCTGAGTTTTCCTTCCCATTTTTCAATTCATCTTCCTGGCTCCTCTTTCTGATTTCTCAATTTGATTTCTTGGCTTTTCTTTCTGATTTCTCAATTTTAACTTCTCGGCTTTTCTTTCTGATTTCTAAATTTAATTTCGTGACTTTTCTTTCTGATGTTTCCTCTCTAATCCATTTTTCCTTATCTCCCTGGTTTCCATACTTCAAAACATCTTCTACTTCCTTGATTTTCTTAATCTAATCTAAACTATTCATAGAATCTCTTCTCTATGTACAAACTTCAATACTTCAAAATAAATCTATATCTAGATCTTTCATTTTTAATTTGGCCTCAATATATCGAATGTATTTTGAATTTTGAAAATGAACATTTTGAACCATAACAGTACTCACGCATACCTCGCGACAAGCTTTTATGATCATATAAATTGTGTATAATGAGGTTATGAGTTGATTGTTGAAATTTCAAAGGAAAATTTTATTTTCTTTTTTTTTGGGCATTTAAATAAAAGCTTTTTTCAAAAAGGTTTTTTGCTTTTAATTTATTTTTTACTTTTTAGTTATTTCTAAATATTCCCGGCAAGCCCTTTCATTTGATACCCATATTGCAGAAGTGCATAAAAAATATCTATTCCGCTATCTTGGATGTTCCGCCATATTGGATTCAGAATTACGTCAACATTATTCTTCAAGTTTCTCTCAACAAGCCCTTTAATTTGATACTCATATTGTGGAAGTGAATAAAAAAGAACTATTCCGCCATATTGAATTTAGAATGACGTCAACTTTATTTTCCAAATTACTCTCAACAAGCCCTTTCATTTGATACCCATATTGTAGTGATGCGTGAAAAACAACGATTCCGCCATCTTAGATATAGAATGACGTCACAAAGTTTATCGTGTATTGTCATCCAAGTTAAACGTGTATACAAAATTTCAGCTCACGGTTGAGGATATCTGCTTCAAAATTGAGTAGCAAGATTCCACCCGAACATACATACATTGCAAGTTAAATAAAAGCTTTTAAAAAATGTGTAAAATTCGAGAAGGAATCCATTTCTGGTTAGAAAAATAGGTAGTTCCATTTGAAATACCAAAACTGATGGTCACTTCCGGTATAACCGGAAGTGCGATTTCGATGATAATATTTTAGCATGATTTTCCCCTTTGAAAAACGGCCGTTTGCCAAATTTCAGAAATCTTTTCCTCATAGAAACCGAGAAACGTCTGATGCACGGATTATTATGATAACCCTGTATAGTGTATACTCTACTCCAAAATTGGATAGGGATTTAAGACTCTTTATTACGTACACATCGACAGTAAAAGTGTTAATCCTTGTTTCAGGGTACGAAAAAAAGTACTAGTTTTTACAACACCTCTCGAAGTTTTCGGCAATGACGCTTTGGTTTCGGCTTACAGGTAATTGTTACGTTATTTATTATGATTTAATTAATAAACTGTAGATAAGTTTTAATTGTTTTTATTCACCTCGTGTTGCATGTACATTTATTGGTTCGTTGAACTTAAACTAACTTAACCTATATGGTTGGACACCGAACATAGATCATCAATGGTGCCAACCTTAACATTAGCATTGTTGCAACCCTTACATCCCCTATCTTAAAGATCTAGCCTTTTCGGAGGATTGCAGTGTCTTCCCGAAGAAGTTGTCTTGTCCTTATTAACAAACTCTGTTTCTATATCCGTTTCACTTGAAGTTGTTATGTCTGTTTCACTTGAAGTTGTTATATCTGTTTCCCTTGAAATTGCTAAATCTGTTTCACTCATCACTTCACTGTCACTTACATTATCTTCATTTACAATATCTGTATTTTCAGTATCGCTTATGTCTATATAATATCTAACATTATTTTCTTGTTTGATTGGTACATTGTTCTTATTGTTTTTATATTTGTTCTGACTACAAGTTTTCAAAAATCTTCTATTTCTTATAAAGATTCTACCATCAGCCAATTTGACTTTATATGTCCTATTTCTAAATTCTTCCACAACAACAGCTGGCAACCACAACCCTTTGGGTTTTAATTGAACATATACCTTCGTCCCCGTTTTTAAGGGTTTGAGAACTTTAACATTCCTATTATAATATCCCTCAGTTTTTTGTTTATTGTTGTCAATAAACTCATTATAATTTGACAAATTGACTTTATAAGGTTTGAGGTTGCTGCTGTGCTCTGGGAGCAGTGTTCTTAATTTTCGCGACATCAGGATTTCAGCAGGTGATAATTTACTATCTATTTTCATGTTATGGTATAACAACATAGCAATGTTGATATCCTTGTTTTGTTCCAAGGTTTTCTTAAGGATATTCTTTGCTGTCTGTACACTTCTTTCGGCCATACCATTAGACTGTGCGTAAGTTGGAGAGCTTGTTATGTGATCAAACTCCCATTCACTAGCAAACTTAGAAAAATCATATGAGCTGAATTGAGGTCCTCCATCTGACACAACAGTCAGTGGTATTCCATGTCTAGCAAAGATATTCTTCAGGCAATCAATTACATTTAGACTTGTACTGTCATCAGTTACATCAGCTAACTCAATATATTTTGAGTAATAATCAACAACTAATAGATATTTTCTACCCTTTAATTCAAATAAATCACAGCCCACCTTGTTCCAAGGTAATTTAGGTATGGTGTGCTGAATTATTGGTTCCGCTTGTTGTGATTTTGAATATTTTACACAGATAGGACAATTCAAGATTTTTTGCTTTATATCATTACTCATGCCAATCCAGAAAACAGATTCTTTAGCTAATGACAAACATTTATTTATACCTAAGTGATTATAGTGTATTCTACTGTATACTTCCTTTTGTAAGGTTTTTGGCACTACAATTGCATTTTCTTTAAAGATAAGATCATTTATAACAGTTAAATCATGCTTGAACTTGGCATACTTTTTAATTATTTCAGGAAGTTTTTTATCGTGTTTCGGCCACCCTTCTAAAATTGTCTTTTTCAACAATTGAAGTTCTGCGTCAGCATCTGTGTGCTGTTGGAAAATTTTCAATTTTTCTTTCGTTATATTAATTTCTGATATGATCATACAAACATGATCCGCAATGTCTCTGTCATATGCCACATTTTCTTTGTCCTGAATGTAAGCACGTGACAAGGCATCAGCTATTATTAATTCTTTGCCTTTTTTATACCGCACATCAATGTCATACTTCTGAATTTGTAGAAGCATCCTCTGCAATCGGGCGGGGCACTTGTTCAGCGGTTTCTTAAATATATTGATCAATGGTAAGTGATCAGTTTCAACTACGACTCTTTTTCCAAAAACAAATTGATGAAATTTATCTAAACCCACCACGATTGCCAGAAGTTCCTTCTCTATTTGGGCATATCTTGTTTGTGTTTCAGTGAATGCCATGGATGCGTAAGCACATGGTAAATTATTTTGCAGAAGTACTGCCCCACATCCACTTTTCGATGCATCCACTGAAACTATGGTATCCAAATTTACATCATAATACTGTAACACTGGTTTGTTCAGCAGTATTTTCTTTATTTGGTCAAATGCCTGCTGATGCTCTGACTCCCACACAAATTCATTTTCTTTACGTAACAATAGTCTCAGCGGAAGTGTCTTATCTGAGAAGTTTTTTATAAATTTACTGATATATGTCAGAACACCAAGCAGCCTTTGAACACCTTCTTTATTCTCAGGTCTGGGCATGTCTTCAATGGCTTTTATTTTTGATGTGTCTGGACTGACACCTGAGCGACTTATCATATGTCCCATGTATTTGATTTGTGATTGTCCAAATTTACATTTTTGCAAGTTAAATTTAACATTATTTAATTTCGCCAAATACAAAACTTTCCTCAGTCTTTCATCATGTTCCTCTTTTGTACAACCCCATACTAGTATATCATCAATGTATGTTTCTACACCCTCAATATCAAAAATTTCTCGGAATCTTGCCTGAAAGACTTCAGGTGCTGACTTGATTCCATATGGAAGACGAAGAAATTTGTATCTTCCATAGGGAGTACCAAACGTACACAACTTTGCGCTCTCTGCATCTAATTGAATTTGATAGAACCCTTGAGCTGCATCTAATGTACTGAAAAATTTTGCATTCGCTAATTTACTTGTAATCTGATCGAGGGTAGGAATCTTATAAAATTCTCTCTTAATAACTTGATTTAAATCGCGAGGATCCAAACATATACGGAGTTTACCATTAGGTTTCTTGACTAATACTAAAGCATTGACCCAGTCAGAAGCACCTTGTACTTTTTCAATTATTTTTAATTTTTCAAGTTCCTCTAAACTTTCTTTTAAACTATCCATTAAAGGCAAAGCTACTTTACGCGTGGCGTGTATGACTGGTTTTGCATTAGGGGTAATATCTATATGATATGGTTTTTCTATACAGCCTACACCTGAGAATAAATTTCTGTATTTAGCAATTAACTCTTTGTAATCTCTTGCATTTGATGATACATCATCGATTTTTATAATTAAATTTAGCAGAATGCTGGATTCCAAACCTAAGATTGCCTCAGTATCTGAGTCAAGAATAAAAAAATTTAAATTGTATAAATTATTAAGTCTTTTACACTGAATTTTGCATGTGCCCATAACTCTCAATTTATCGCCTGTATATGATTGTAGCACTGTATTTGACTTCATTATCTGTTCTCTGGAATAACCCACTGACATAAACAATTTCAATGACATTACATTTGCCATAGCACCAGTATCAATCTTAAAACTAACTACCTTGTTATTTATGTATAGATCAGTCTTCCACGTTAGTGAATTAATGGTTTCAGGTTGGTCCACACTTCCTAGAAACAAGATTTGCCCTAGCTGACTTTCTGCGTATTGTTCTTCCTTCACCTCGTCTAGCTTCCTTGTATATTGTTTCTTCTTCTTGAAACAAACTGTAGCAAAATGGTTGGGTAAATTACAGAAATTGCAGGTCTTCCCATAAGCTGGACATTGGTTCACAGGATGCTCAGCTTTCCCACATTTTCTACAGTTCTTGATTGATTGTTTGCCCTTTGCTTGGTATTTGTTCCTGTTAATCGCTGAGATTTCTTCTGGAGTCACTTTGCTGATAGCCTCACTGTGTACCCTGGACATCTCGATAACTTGACATAGTTCCACAGCTTTGTCAAGCGAGAGACTATCATCTTGCAATAATCTCTCCCGAACTATTGAATTCCTTATTCCACATGTTATCATAGTGACGACCAAACTGTCCTGTAGTGTATCTAGTTTGCATCTACTGGCTCTCTTTTTCAATTCGACTATGAATTGGTCTGTAGATTGGCCATCTTCTTGATAACAGGAGAAGAATTTATATCTTTCATAGGCAATATTTTCCTTACCTATGAAATGTTCTTCGAATTTATTTATTAATGTGCCCACGTTGTCTTTTTCGTCCTCTTGGAATTTGAAGGTACATAGTGTATATTTTAAATCCATCATCTCCAATGTAGTGCAGCAATTGTGCACATTGAGTTGCTTCGGACTTCTTATTAATTTCTGTTGCAATTAAGTAATTTTCGAACCTTGCTCTCCACAGTTTCCAGTTTTCTGCGAGATTTCCTCTGGTTGATAGTGGTGTGATTCCTCGACTATCACTCATCTCGGTTATTTAAATGAATTCCCCGAAAATATGTATTTATTTGGTTTGTATGTTCACTTAATACAATACCGACTGCGCCATGTTACGTTATTTATTATGATTTAATTAATAAACTGTAGATAAGTTTTAATTGTTTTTATTCACCTCGTGTTGCATGTACATTTATTGGTTCGTTGAACTTAAACTAACTTAACCTATATGGTTGGACACCGAACATAGATCATCAATGGTGCCAACCTTAACATTAGCATTGTTGCAACCCTTACAGTAATTGCAGATGGCCAGAAAAGATATGAAACGAAAGTGGGGGAATTTGGCTTCACCTGATGGATCAAGATCAACGATCAAATACTACCCAAAGAGCTCAAATCCTTATAATCTCAAAAATTGAGACTTACGAGGTTTCACACTTTTACTATCGATATTCTCATCTATACCATTGAATGAAAATAATACTCACCTAATACTCAAATAAATTCTTAATGTTATTAGCGCGAACACTGAGAACGCAGCTGTTATCGATGAAAAGAAAGCAAGAATTTCTATTAGCTCTTCCATTTTTACAACTTTTACAACAAGCGAACAAGCAGAAAGAATGAATGGCGAAAACACTGAAAACAGAATGGCGTTGATAATCTAGTAACCAGTACCAGTTCCAGTTGTTGAAACAAGTGAGATTCGGAGGCCGATTTGCGCATGCGCGAGTGGTTTCAAAACCGGATTTTGTTGCCAGATTGTGTGCTAATCCATTTCTTTAGATTGAATTATAAATTATAATGTCGAAGAAAAGTTATTCGACTTATACTACGTGTTCAGAAATTGAGAGAGTAATTTTCATTCATGGGCGCCCACAGGGGGGCTGTGGCCCCCCTGAAATTTTGATGGCCCTAACGTTTTTCAGCACGGCACCTCAATATATTACCTTCTAATTTCTATTTTGGCCCCCCCTGAGAAAAATTTCTACGGGTTTTTGCGGGGGCGGCGCCCATGTTTTCATTGGCGATTTATTGGAAGGTAACGCCACCTGAAAATATCTTCCGCATTTTTCTATTAAATTTGTCACACTTCACGAACTCCATTTGAAAATAAATAATTATGTATAAGTGTTAATAAATATTGGCCCAGTTGTCGACACATGTCAGTCTTCAGAAAGAGAGGGAGGGAAGCAATGAAATGAGATCCTACGGGTTTTATCTTTTATCGTACCGTGACCGTCACTTAGTAACACAACATTGTTGAGGCAACTGTCACCTGCACAGGTAATTCTGGAAAGGTCTATTACCTATTCATGGGCGCCCGCAGAAACCCGTAGAAATTTTTCTCAGGGGGGGCCAAAATAGAGATTAGAAGGTAATATTGATGTGTCGTGCTGAAAAACGTTAGGGCCGTCAAAATCTCAGGGGGGCCATGGCTCCCCCTGCCCCCCCTCTGTGGGCGCCCATGTACCTATTCAATTCCACCTAACTATTTCTCATCGTATCTATATTGTCATGTGATAAAGATATTATGAAATTCTAATTTAATCAATTAGAATTGTTTCGGAAGGATTTTGTGATTAATCAATATATTGAAAGACATTTTATGATTTCTAATAATTTATTCAGAGTTGCTTAGTTCAAAGTGCTAATGAAGAAAAGAACTGAGCTATTCTTCAAATACCGGAATAATCGCCCGATCTGGCAACGTTGCGGCGAATTTGACGGACCCCCCACCACTTCGTGAATCTCACTTGTCTAAACTGCTGGATTACCCATATATCTAATAACATCAATATGGATTATACCCCTGCTTTTCACAGTCTCAAAGTGAAGTCAAATCTTTGGTAAAGCTTGAGTTGTACGCTTGCGTTAACTGGAAATTCAAAAATTGCGAGAAATTTGGAGGTTATGTTTATTCTGAAATACAACAAGAAAATAGATATCGAGAATGAAAATATGTCACTTGAATACTTTCAGTTCAATTTTAGAATATGAATAGGAGTTAGAAATGATATTTAGGACTTGAAGAAAACGGAATAAAGCGGTTGAAACATTTCACATGAAATTGTGAGGTTATGATCGAAACTATTCACATGAAGTTATGAATGACATACGTTTCACGACATAATACGATGTATCGGAGAGAGACAGAATTAAAAAAATATTTTTATTTTCAATATTGCCGCACAAGCGCAGATCTGGATTGTTACCAAATCCCAGCTTCAGTTTTGATTGGCTCATGGCCCATATTGGAATTATTAGATATATGGGATTACCACACCGGTCACCGTCACACGTTTTGGCGGGATAAGTAAATTAACCTGAAAAACTAACATCGCCAGTCGCCTAGACATAGAATCATATAGTTCCTCTGTGATGGGATAGTATTTGATATAATCACCATGGTAATAATACTAATAATAATGGCAACACTCAGAGTTGGTCTTTTTCATTCCATCCAAACAAGAATATAGTTATTAGTTATTGTATTATCATTGTTTGAGAACAATGGAATTATATGATAGTATAAGTAATAAAGTATTAGTAAACATTTTATCCTATGGAAATAAGGGATTGGATCAACTGCCAAAGATTTAAAAAATTAAGATGTGTATCGAATAATTGCACCCAGAGCTCCACGAAATCCAAACTTTGTTCAATATCGTTTCGTCTAGAGATTGGAAATACCACACTATTTGTAATAATTGTGATGTTGGCATATTATTTTGACGAATCAATAGCATCGGTCCAGTCAGTATTGTTTTTTAATCCAACAAGTCATAAAATATTTGTGATGGTTCTGATGGTTATCTTTTCGAAAATTGTTAGATTTTTCTTCAATCTAAATTTAACTCGGACATAATTCAATATTCCTCAGCAACCTACTACGAGAAATGAAACCTAGATATCCTTATCCATATAGACCATATAGTTAGCCTGGATAATATCCACGTCCAACACGAATGTTTGATGAGGAAGAATATTTTATTATATTTCTATTGCCAATACGTCTTTGTTAAAACTAAGCAATTTGCAAAAGAATAAGGTATTCACTTTGGTAAAATCGTAGCCTACGTAATCTAGATTACGTAGGCTACGGTCACGGATATCCGTGGGCTACGGTAAAATTAATGCCTGTTTACACGTCGGAAATCCAATACGACGATGCCATTGGCGATTCAAGTTCATCTCCCGAGCCACCTTGCGACAGAAACAGCATTAACGGGAGTGGGTAGGTTTGTAGGTTAGTATATGGAAAACTTCGATTTCTGCATTAATTACCGGTTAATTTTTCTATTTTAGTGAAGTGAGGTAGAAAAATTGTGTTCGAGATTCTGTTTTATAAATGTTTGAACATTGTGATGAATGATTACTGCCCTGAAATGTCGAAATCACATGCGTTTTGTTGCGTTTATGGATGCAATAGTAAAGCCAACAGGGGTCCAGTCTCATTTCATTATTTTCCCAAGTACAAAAGTTGTAAACTAGAAATAACTGTAATTTTATAGGTAGGTACCTTATTTTGCTCATTACCAGAACGTTGTATCATGGTTACTATCATCACAAACATGTGAAATCTCAACGTCGATTTTTAATTATTGATCTGTCAATGCATTACAGTATTTAAATAATTTCAAATTCTACCAATAACAAAAATTGTGTAAAGTATTCGTGGATAACTGGTCTTTAAAACACTTTATCTATTTCCGTCTCTAAAGAGTAAATACCTTAATATCCACTTATACTTTAATATACTCAATATACTGTTATGATAAGTAGCACAATAGACCTTAATGTCGTAGTGGACTCTAACCCCTTTTTACCATAACTATATATCATTAATTTATATTGCCGAGTGTAATGATTAGTTTTCAATATCCATGTATAAATTCATTGTATTAACTATGTCCTATTGTTTTTTTTTAATCCAATGTTATCAAGTTATCAGGATATGTTAATAAAAGTTTTTATAGAATAGATCATGAATTTTATTCATAAATATTTGGTGAAATATTAATATTACATACCTATATTTCTTGATAAAGAGTAAACCTTATGCAATACAATTAATACAAAATACCTAAGTACACCTTCCTTCAGCTATCTGAATTCTTTTATAATCTCTACGCTACTCATTACTTTAGACCCAAAGAGCCTTCCTACTATTTGGAGTTGCTTCCAAATATCGGAAATATTCGCTTATGCTCAGAAAAGCACTCTTTTCACTTTCCATTTTATTTTTTCCCCGCAAATTACCTTATGTCAGAACTAATGTTTACAAATCTTACCCACTCCCGTATACACGTGTAGTAGAGGTCGCTGCCTACCCCTGAATCGCGAATTTTTCTTTCTTGTTATAAATGACACCTGTGAAAAATGACTGCTGACGAGAAAGTGAAAGAGTTACGGGTCGTTTATACTGGCCCTTAACTTAAACTTTTCCCTTACCCTAAGAGTTGAAACATAGAAATTTCATGCTATGGTTTATACTCGAATTTTAACTTATTCCCTTACCATCGTTTAAAGAGAACAATTTTAAGGGCATAAGTTACGAGCCAGTATAAACGACCCTTTAGGAATCACAGGCCAACCAAGTTGGTCTGCGTTGAAATTAAGAACAGTTAAGAAGACTGAAGAGACTCTCTTATCTCAGTAGTTTAATTAAAAATTCAACAAAGACACTTAGTGTTTATTTCGAAAATCTGATCCTTCGTTCATAAAAATAGACCTTTGAGATTCTTAAGAGAATGTCATGAATTTGTTCATAAAAGTTACAGGAGTTTTATGTATCTGTTTTAATGAATGAATCTGTTGAGGCCAATGAAAATCAACTTCTATGAAATGTCGTAGAACATAGAATAATTTTTTTTAGGCACATAATTCTATGGTTTAAGGTTAGTTAGATAAAGGCATAGATTAAAGAATTAGGTTAGGTATAAAATGAGAAACACTCGAAACAGATTAAAGAACTATAGGGCGCGGGCACGTGACGTCACACGCCAACTGTCATTCAGCCTGCTGGACAAACAAACCGTATTTCAATAAACAACAATGGTAATTTAATGGGATTAAAATTGCAATTCTGAGAAGATTATGGGTTTATCCTTAGACTATAAAGGGTATAGTCACAGTATAAGGTACTTTACCTTATACTGGGGTATAGTCAATGGGTTTATCCCATAAAACTTATAATAACTATAATATCTATAGTTTATCCTGAAAGAGGGGAAACCTAACTGTAAATATTAATAAACTGTTTTATATCATCATTTCAATAATTTAATTAAATATTTTGTATATAGGCTCATTAGTACATATTGACTGAAAAATTGAATAATGCATAAAGGAAATTATATAAATGATAAATCAATAAAATCAGTAAAACAAATAATTAAATTTAATTTTTGATGAAAATATATATCTAACACTGTATAAATATATCAACTCTCATATCATAGGTACTATAGTGGACATGAATTTATGAATGCACAGCAAACTGTCAAATTTGATCGATCACAGGAACATTTTTCTGCTTGAACTTGATCATATGCACGGGTAAGGTTGAAGATGTTATTTTATATTTGTTTCTCATGGAACCAATAAAAGGCTCAACTTGTATTCTAACATTTGCAAGTCTTCTAGTTTCTTCTGCTTCTTCCATTGTGAATGTATAACTCTGCAAAGTTTCCCGGAGATGATGGATTTCACTATAACAATTCTGTAACTCGAAATTGATATCAGGAAATTGGTGTTCACCAATTTTGTGCATGTTCCACTTCTTCAACAGGTTCACTTTCATCTTCTTTATCAATAATATCCAAGCTTTGAACAGCTGGATTATTCAAGGCTTCACACAAAGGGTCATTGTCAATATGATCCATAATTCTATCCACATAAACTGGAATATTTGGGTTTGGTATCTTATTTTCATCTCTCTGCTTCCTACGATTCAATCTCTGGATGCTTTGAACTGCATTGATATTTGTTTTGTAGCCAAGTGATTGATTTGGTACCCAGTCTATATTGTCAACATCTTTCAATGCACTTGGCTTGCCTAAAATGAAGAAAAATAATAATTTTTTATATGCCTATGTTTCCTTGATTCTTTGAACATACCTCCTACAAAATGTTTCGAACATACATTTGCCCATTTCAACTTATCAGTAGTTAAATCTGCTCTTCTAGTTGCCTTAATCCACAATTCACGTCTCTTTTCAGCAAGAGGATTAATATGTTTCCTATTGTCGAAAATAGAAGGGAATCGGTGGAATGAAACCTTATCTCTTCCGCTTCAACTTCCACATTTCACAATCGCGCAAAATTGAGGCATTATCGAGAAAAAAACAATTTAAATATGACATAAACACAATAAGCATTTGTATTTTGTAGATCCGTTTGTTTGTCCAGCAGGCTGATTTGACAACTGTAATTTGCTGTCGTCTGTCAGATGTGCCCGCGCCCTATAATAAATGATAAGAAAGAAATTGTGAGCAGTGTGAGCTAGTGTTAAAATGAAGCCAACCAGAAGTTTTCTTTTTTACGTCCAGCCCACTGGAACTCCCAGGTTATTGGTCCAGGCATATAAATAAATGTTAAAATAGAGAAAAATCTCGAAATTCACGTGCTTTTCAAGAGCTGAGGCGTAGAAACGATAATGGACAATAAAATCCTTACCGGATTCAAACTCACAGGTGAAAACTGGGTACTAGCTCTGCATAATTACCAAAAGGTAGTGGAAAATCGAATTGAGTCTATTGTCACAAAACAGATCATTTTGCAAAAAATTGCTTCAAGAAAAAGAAGACATGAAGAAATGTTCACATTCAATCAAGACAGGACATGTTTTAGAACAATGTTGGTTCTGTGGAAATAAGGATAAAACTAAAGATCCGTATTCAAATGCTTATGCTGGATACTCTAAAAAACTGAAGGTCGATGAATGGTGTATGAATACTGGTGCAAGCAAGCATATGTGCTGGCATAAAATACTATTCTGCAACATCACAAAAATTAAAAAAAAACTGCCAAGTCAAAGTAGGTGATGGAAATCTATTGAATGTGGAAAGGTATGGAACAGTATAGATGCATAGAATACCTGGTGTTGGCACTGATTAGATTTTGTTTAAGACTTTCTTGTTGATCGAGAATTTGCCCTGCTTTTCATTTCTCCCGAAAGGGGTCACGCTATTTGTCGTTTTCGCAGTAGCTCCACAACCGATGAATATTGCAGATTTATTCCGGAACTAGACCAAAATCTGAAATCTAGAATGCGGTTCTGATCTACAAATTTTGGTCACGATTTTTAGTAAGGAGTCGATACACCAGGTATTCTATGCATCTATGGAACAGTGAATTTATGGGCATTCAATGAAACTGAGCAAGTAAGAACTACTTTATCTAATGTTCTAATGTATTCATCTAATGTTCTAGAACTGAAGTTTAATCTATTTTCCGTTGGTAGTGCAATAGATAAAGGTTTTCACATGCCATCAGATAAAAATAAATGTGAAATATTGGATTGCAGAGGTAAAGTTCAAGCAAAGGCCTAAAGAGTAAACAAACTGTATGAAATGAATTTCAATACATATAGTTCAAAATTGTTCTCAGTCGATTCATCTCTCACAAGTTGCTTTTGTTATGTCCAATCCGCAGATTGAAGGGAGAGAATACGAACACAGAACATCTAATAAATTCGGATAAGAATATACAATTAAGTGACTTCGGAGCAGAAACTTAGGGAAGTGTCCACGTTGGGTTCCTTCATTCCATCTGTCTACACTTTCCTAACCCTTTCTGCTCCGAAGTCACTTAATTGTTTATTCTTATCCGAATGTATTAGATGTTCTGTGTTCGTATTCTCTCCCTTCAATCTCCGAATTGTTAACTAATGCAATATGTTAAACTGTAATTCTTTGAAAACTCCGGGGTAATTTAATTTCAAACATGAACTATTGAAAAGATCAGACAGTTCAGAAGTACAGCATCTATGTGCTGCCGCCATAGGATCTATTATGTATGCAATGTTATTCACAAGACCTGATTTTAGTATTTCTATTGGCATTCTGAGTAGATACCAAACTTGTGCCAGCCAAGATCTTTGGAGGGCAGTCGAACGAGTGCTTAGATACATAAAGGGAACTCTTGATTTAAAATTTATTTTTAACTGTTAAGTTACTGAAAATGCAAGTGTTATTGAAAAGTTTGTTGAAGCAGACTGGGCTGGTGACAGGACTGATTGTAAGTCAACTAGAGGTTATATTTTCATATATATTTGAAAACCCTGTTTCTTGGAGATCACAAAAACAAGCAAAAGTGGCCCTGTCATCAGCCGAGGCCGAATATGTTGCTTTAAGTAACGCAGTCAGTGAAGCATGTTGGCTTCGGTATTTACTTTATGATTTTGGTTTGTATAATCATTATGTATGTGTAATAATAATGTTTGAGGATAATCAATGTGCTATTAAAGTGAGCAAGAACACGGAATATCACAAGCGCGTGAAGCATTTTGATATTTGAGTAATTGTAGATGTAAAGTTTGTTAACACTTCAGAACAATTTGCCGATGTGTTTACAAAACCCTTTGGTTCAACTTCAGTAAATTTTGTAATCGTTTGAATTCAATATAATATGTTTTGAGGGGATGTGTTAAGGCATAGATGCATAGAAACCCTGGTGTAACTACTTCTCACTAAAAATTGTGATCAAAATTTGAAGATCAAAACGGCACTCTAGATTTCGGTACTGGTGCTAACGCCGACTAACGCGTAATTCTATACCTATAATTTGATCCTTGAAAATTTCAAGTTGAAATTAAAAGTGAAATATCTAGAGGGCTCTGTCTATGGTCAGTGAGCCTATTGCGCATGTGCGATAACGGAGAGTAGGAAAATAAGGGATTCGTGGGGATCAGCAATTGATAACGGATGCAGAAAACCGGTTGTTTTGTTATTTGTCTTTGTCTGTATTGAGCCACATATGGTATCCATGGATTCTAATTAAGAGGAACAAGGACTACACTTTTGTATACGTATTAGCTCAAATTACATATAAATAATTCTATGCGAGGACTACACTTTCGTATACTTATTAGCCATTAGGGCTTGTCCGGACTAGGCCTGTAGATTAGTCGAGTAGCGAATGATTTTGTAATTTCCGGGGTGCGAACGCCAGCAATCGAGTCGAGTAGAGTCACAGGATGATGTACCTACTACCTTATACTGTTTAAGAGTCTTTGAACTGTGGTAGAGTGGTCAGTGGGCGAATCGGCTCTCCACTCGACTAAAATACTGGCCTAGTCCGAACAAGCCTTTACGCTCAAATTCTATGGGTGCTACTTCCGGAATTATCCGCAATATTTCACGGTCATGGCGCCAGTGCGGCAGTGAAAAATAGCGCGACCCCTTTCGGGTGCAATGAAAAACAGGACAAATTTCGATCGACAAGAAAGTCTCGGACAAAATCTAATCAGTGCCAACACCAGGTTTTTTATGCATCTATGTTGAGGCCAATTCTATGAAATGTCGTAGAACATAAAATAATTTCTTTAAGGTTAGTTTGTAGATAAAGGTTGGTATATATACTCCATTCACTTTTATAAAGTAGCCCGGGAGGCCCTGGAATTCTGACACATTTCACCGCGTATATTTTGAAAATGTTAGGTTATAGTCATTCTTCTGTCAGATATGAACGCAACGTTGCCGTTTCTACATATAAATCGTAGAAATTACGTATTTAACAAAATGTTTATTTACTTTGGGAAAACAATGAACTTGAGGAAATATTATGTGAATTCAATAATTCCAAAGATCTGACGAATATTGAAAAACTTTTTTTCTCTGTTAATACTGGAAAAATTTCACGTGTACGAGTATAAACATGATTGGATGATTCAGTTATGCTATTTTCTTGTACGGAAATCAAGAACCGAGTGTTGAAATTTTACTGAAAAATAATGGACAGAATAGTCCGTTACTTTGTGATAGTTTATCAACCCGACAGAAAAACTTTTAGAAGAACAGAACAGACGGACGTATGGAAATCCACACTTTTCAAAATTCTCAAGAAATAAGCCTACAGACGACAATTAAATACCTCTTTGCGCAACTTGAAATACTCCAGTATGAAAATGTAGTGGTACTACGAATCTTGTGTCACAGTTAAACCTCAAAAGAACTAACTCCATTCACAAAGTTGAAAAAGAGTAAATAGAAAGTAGACTTGGCAATGTCGCTTGATTTTCACGATTGCCAACCTGCGTCCGTTTTAAGTAAAAGAACTTGATAAACCTAAACCATGGCCCACCAAGATACTTTATAAAAGTGAATGGAGTTTACATAATAACATTGAGTTTAAATATATGTATATTTGTGAGCTTGTATTAAAATAAAGCCAAACAGAAGATGTTTTTTTACGTCAAGCCCACTGCAACTCACAGAATCCCTTTTTAAAAAAAAACTAAAGATTGCATATGATGTATACAGATTTTTAGCATCTGGGTGTGAAATGAATAAATAAAATTGGAGGCCCAGCTTCGGAAGTTGGCTTTGTAAGCAGCCATTGCTTTCTCCTAATTTCCAATGTGCATCATTCTACAGATAGTGGAAAAGGTTAGAATAGGTTATTGTATAATTCTTCTAGATAATCACTCCATTTCTGATCTGGTCAAAATATTACTCCTAAAAATATCATCAACTGAGTCTGTCTAAGTGTTGAGGAGAGAGAGAGTCAATGTTTGCGTTATGTCTTCAATTAACAAGAGCTTCAAACCATTCAACTGCAACCACCAACTCCGCCTGATGGGTGAATGAATAAATTTCATTTTATGATCGTAATGTTTGCAGATCCTCGAGAGCAGCCTTTTTGACCTTCTTCCAGAATATTATGTGCTACACTATGCCGATATATCGCATTATTGAAAAGCGATGTGAACAGCTTGTACACTACTGATAAACATGTTATGGGTCTGTAGTTATCTGGCTTACTGCGATCCCTTTTTTGTAAAGCATAAAGGTATTGCCCTGAGTGAAGAAGGTGGGAATCTTCAGGGGATCTTCTAGTGCTTCCAAGAAACATCTGGCCAGGCTGGGGAAACATACTGTGAACTGTTTAAGGTGGGCGTTCAATGTAGTGTGTTTTTATTTCAAGTTGCATTTGAAAATGGTTTCACTTTGAAAACTGAAATTTTGTGGGTAAACTCAGAAAGGATTGGAGTTCTTGATGAAATAATTTAAATCGATTTCATTACGAAATTTAATTTTTTTTCTTTCAAAAATAGAAGAAGATGAGCCAACTCATGCTTCTGTTTTATTTCCACAGAACGACCCATGAAAATAGTTCAACATCCGATTAAAAGTAAATCTACAAATAATTTCGTTCAGAAAAACAACTTGAAATACGAAATTGGCAGAGAATGGTCAATTTCAAAATTTTGGCGGGAAAAAGTTCCTGCTTTACCCACAAATTTGCTTATTTCATAGTTCAGCGATTTTCGGATAGAGAGCTCCATTGTACATTTCATTCATAATCAGAGAGATATTCATAGAACTTGATAGTGATAATGCATGTTCTATGGAGATATTCCATAAAATGGACGGTGGCGCCTCTATCGGATGAGCTTTCCTACTCGCTTTAAACGCCGACCTTAATCCAGAAATAATGAAGTAAGTCGGTCGGGTCTTGGCGATTTCCAGTTACTAGTGGCTCTGATGCTGTTGGAGATGTCCTCAGTTGTAAAAAGATCAGTTTTCATTTAAACGAGCTCTGATGTGTGGTATTCAATGTCTCTTAGCCAGCTAGAATTTTACTGAAATTGTTCTCATCCACCTGTCCTCGAAGTTTATCGACGTCCTGCTGCAATCGTCTCTTCCAACCGGAATTTCGCTTTTGACGTTTGTTTCACTGGTTCTAGGCATGTAGCTCTTCTGACCATTTTGTTAAATTACTGTGATAGCAGCGCAGTACAAAGAAAAATGGACTTCTTTCAACATCCTTTGCGTGTTCAGGTGTTGTGCCAATATTTCATTGACTAAGTGGATGTGATGTTTAGCCTTTGAGATGAAATTCAATTTTGGCAGGATGGGGCGGTTGAGTGGATCACCATAGATTCATAATGGGCCAGCTTACTGTAAAAGATGTCGTGAAGCTGTTGATATTGTGGGCAATTCTGATTGGCAGCTTGCGTGACAGACAGATGATTCTACCAACGGTTCGTTAGACTCTTCATTCTGATTTCCAACAATCTCTTCTTGATTGATTGTATAGCCCATTTCTCTCTTGATCTAATCTAGTTCCTGTCTTGTCAAGTAGCTTTTCCTCATTTATAACATTTTTCCGATCAGCATTGTTCCCTTCTATTAGTTGAAGTTCAGGATGCCTCTTTTAGTAAACTCGGTATAGAGGAAGTGGTTTTTCATCGCAATTATTCACGTAGTAAAAAGCTCGCATTACTTCAATATCCATTTCGCGGCTCCACTTGATACGTGCGTTGCGAGCTCCCCTGCGGGCAGTCCTTTTCACGGTGGACGAGCCAGCAGGTGGAGTGGTATTCTGATCTTCTGCCATGTTTTGGGATTCCACTTCCCGACGTTCTGGTGGAGTTGTATTTTGTTGTATGACAGGAGCCCGCTTCCTCAGCACCCTGCCATCGACGGATCGCATGCTGTCATGCCCAGCGTCGGCTCCGGACATGCCCTGGCGCTCCCCAGGCAGCGACCCTCTTCCGAAGCTCCATTCATTCTCCATATTTCCATGGGTTTGCCGTGGAGACGTCACTCCCCATGTGGCATGGCGGAAACCACAATATCACATCCGTGCGGTAAATTATTATTGTTCTTCATCATCGGTCTCCCGGTCTCAGTTTGAGCTGGTATCACTTCTGTGAACCAGTGAAAAAACATTTCAGTTCCTCCCACTAGTTCAGGAATTTCCGCACGATGTGAAACGTTTGCAATGCCACAGCCTGCTGTGCATATCCCGCGATCCTCTAGGATAATTCGATCTTCTGAAGATTTCTCTTGAATGATTTTGAAATGACTCCCTCAGCCGAAATCGCACCAACGGTATAACAGTGACTTTCGACAATTGCCACATATTCTTCAGTTCTATTGCCAAGTTCTCGTATTTCGTTATTTTTTCAGACCCCGTTTTTACGATGTTATGAGTCAATGCCACATCAATTATCACCCCATACTTCTGATCCTTCTCAATGAACACAAGGTCCGGTCTATTGTAGTCCACTGATCTATCTGTTGTTATGGGTCTGTCCCAATAGAGAACCGCTGCGTCCGTTTCCAATACTGCTGCAGGTTGATATCCATAATATGGTGGGCAAGTACCTATCCAAAAAACCATGCCTGAGAGCCAACTGCTGGTGCACAATTTTTGCCACTTGGTTGTGCCGGCCTAGATATGCATTGTCGGCAAGAACTCGACAACCGGCGATTATATGTTCAATGGACTCGCCAACTGCGCCGCACTTAAGTCTGCATTTGTCCTCCACGTTGAACTTCAAACAGTGTTTTTCGTAGTTGCGAGTTCTTATAACTCGATCTTGGATAGCCGTCAGAAATCTCTCAGTTTCAGGATACAATTGTACCGCATTCAACCACTACAAAGAAGCTAATTTATCGAAATTTTCCCCCTCAAGGTGTTTGGGAAATCTGCCGAGCAAAGCTTGTTCCCGCCATATACTTTTATGTTCGCTTCTCGTGGTGATATCGAACGTCAGTTCTTTGTGCTGTAGGTTTAGAGGTGTGTATCCCTTATCCTCTGTTGTCACCAATTTCATCAGGCTATCCTCGGACTCGAGCAGTCGCTGCCTCAAGTTTTTCTCCTGGGTTCTGCAGAGTCCATAGATGGTTAACAAACCTCGTCCGCAATCTCTTCTAGGTAGATAGAGTCTTTTCACCGATGCATTGGTGTGCAGACATCGAAACTTTGGCATTAGGCGACGGGTGAGTCGGTCCAACTCATTCAGATAAGCATCTGACCACTTCAAGACTCCGAAAGTGCAGGTCAGAGCTGGCGTAGCCCAAGAGTTCAAGGCATCGATCTGGTTCTTAGCAGACAGCTTGGTGTTGAGCACTTTGGCAACCCTGTTTTTATATTAAGCAGTGAACTCAGCTTTCAAACGGGTGTGGTCTATCCGTTGATTTTGAGGAATGTCCAGATACTTGTAGGTCTCCTCTGGCAACATACTGCAGATGTCTTGAAATTGTTCCTGAGTGTTCTCCATTTTACCCTTCTTAATGTTGATGATAACGCATTTATCAAGATCGAAAGACATGTCAATGTCCATGCTGAAGATGCGCACTATATTTATGAGCGAGTGAGGTTGGTTTCGGTTCTCGCCGAATAGTTTCAGATCATCAATATATAATAAATGGGTCAGTTTTCGCGGATTCCTCATTGCAGGTCTGTTCCCTATGTGGGCGTTTTTCAAGAGAGTAGACAGAGGATTCAGTGCCATACAAAACCATATCGGCGACAGGGCATCTCCCTGAATTATTAATGGATAGATGCATAGGATACCTGGTGTATCGACCCCTTACTAAAAATCGTGACCAAAATTTGTAGATCAAAACGGCATTCTAGATTTCAGATTTTGGTCTAGTTCCGGAATAAATCCGCAATATTTATCGGTCGTGGCGCTACTGCGGCAACGACAAATAACGCGACCCCTTTCGGGAGAAATGAAAAGCCGCACAAAATCTCAGATTTTCGATCGACAAGAAAGTCTTGAACAAAATCTAATCAGTGCCAACACCAGGTATTTCTATGCATCTATATATTAATGGTATCATTTATCTTGTATGGTCACAGAATATTCTCATGCAACAGATTAGATGAATTTGAATCTACATAAATTCAGTAAATCTCAAATAACTCAGCATTTACTGAATTTGGGAGCAAGAGCAACTTAGAATGATATCGTTATTTTTCTCCTCAGAGTCCAACGTAATCTTAAAAAAATAGGGTTCTAATTTGAAAAACAGAAGTTATGGCCAATTTTTGATCACAGTTTTCGACACAAAATTTGAAACACCCTGTGATGATATTCATGAAATTCAAAGATGCATGACCTTTCCACATTCTTCTACTTGACGTTATGAGAACGGTTCATCCTCAGGAAGTTGAGAATAAGAAAAATAATAATATATTCGCGACGAGTCCCTTCATGCTGGCCAACTGTTTAAAAATACCTGAAAATCACTTCCCTTTTTTTCGCAATGATTCAACTCTTACCTGAAAGCTTTAATCCTAATGAGTGTATCCTGAAAATATTGGATGTCACGAAGGTCTTCATCAAAAGCTATTAATTTTTGTTTTCTTAGGGTTTCATCTTTCATCAATGGAAAATAAATATCCCCACCAGAATGTTTGAATGGAGAATTTGAATTTTTCGAAGCAAATGAGGATTTCGCTAGAGTTTGTTTTTTATAATAACTTTTCTGATGAATGAGATTTTTCTATTAACAGTGTAAAAATGATTCAAGATACTGCAGAAATATCAAATTCAAATTTCATTAATTTCCGAAGAAGGAGCACTCGTATAAAGACCTGTTGCAAGATGTAAAACTGATTATTATAGGTGTTTTCTTTGAATTCGTAGAGATCATAGGAAGACTTTCAGTGAATTAATGTATTATATTAACCCTGTATTGTGGAGTTTATTAAATATAGGTGTATAATTGGGTTTTCGGCGTTTTCGCTTCTAATTGTATAGAAATCCTACGAGGAATTCAAAGGAAATTAGGGAAATAAATGATTGTTTCGAATGTTCTTTATTTGCACGGAAACTTACTACAGAATAACAACTCAAAAGTATTTACAACTGCCATAGACTATGATCTGGATGTGAATAAGTTCTGATGCCGCATGAGAAATTAGGATCATTGTACTGGAAAATCATTATAATGAAGTATCACTTTGAAATCATAGTATATTCTTATTAATATATATATATATATATACGATAGTTTTGAGGTAAAGGTCGTTGTAAATGTAATATAATGGATAAGGGATGTCGACCATAAATCTAAAAGACTGTTGGTTTACTCTTTATTCATAAGCCTAGCTTTCGAAACTGTTTCGTTTCTTCATCAGGGCAACTGCAATTACAAACAAAAATAAAAATAGAATTCATAATTGAGTATAACACAATATCTTACCGAATGTGAGGTTAAGATTACATCAAGAAAGGAACAAAAACAAACACGAATCAGATCCGAATGACAATATTCACCAGCAAACAAACTCAAATCTTTCAAAAAATCAAATGGAATGTACATTTACTTCATAAATTATACAACTTACTGTTGGAGAATTCTTACCCCAAGGCAATGTTGAGGAAACTTTTGTTTTCGTCATCAGACAGAGACACATTACAAACTGATATTGTGGAGGGCAGAGATCCAATCGTCTATCGATGCCTACCAAATATTCCTTGCCTAACAAGGCGAATAAGAAACTGTTTCCGAGATAAAAAATCAATAAAAATAGTAGGACAATGCAAGAAAAAAGTATCGAACCTTTACTCCAAACTAAAAGACCCTGTACCGGATAAATTGAAATCGAACTTAATATATGAAATAGAATGCTCAGATTGTCACCAAACATATGTAGGCCAAACATCCCAATGGCTAAAAAATAGATTAACCCTACACAAAAGCGATATAAAAACGAACAACCCGAGATGTGCTTTATCCGTCCACGCCAACCGTCTTTCCCATACTGTGAACCTCGAAAACGTGAAAATCGTAGATGTGAATGATAATTACAGGAAGAGATGCATTTTAGAGATGATACATATCAAAGATCGAGGATGTGAAATAAATAAAAAAACGGACACACATGGCTTGAGCCCCATCTACTCTTACCTATTGGAATACGCCAGTACACCATTTTACGACGGTCCTGTAGATGGATGAATTCGAACACTTCTGTTCCACAGTCAAGATTGATGACTGTTCTGTGGTTTCAGAGTATTTTTGACATAATCAAAACTAGGTTCCTCTTTGACATAATATGAGAAAACATTTTTTAACAATCGGTTGTTTGATGTTCACGAAAATTAATAAAAAAGTTGTCATTTTATTGTTTAACGGAAGTAAATGTACATTCCATTTGATTTTTTGAAAGATTTGAGTTTGTTTGCTGGTGAATATTGTCATTCGGATCTGATTCGTGTTTGTTTTTGTTCCTTTCTTGATGTAATCTTAACCTCACATTCGGTAAGATATTGTGTTATACTCAATTATGAATTCTATTTTTATTTTTGTTTGTAATTGCAGTTGCCCTGATGAAGAAACGAAACAGTTTCGAAAGCTAGGCTTATGAATAAAGAGTAAACCAACAGTCTTTTAGATTTATGGTCGACATCCCTTATCCATTATATTATATATATATATATTTTTTTTTTCGTTTTCACACCTCTAGTGGTAAATTCATCTACGGTAGCACGGGCTATATCAGCCAAGTACTAGCGGAGTTTTCACTGAGGAAAGACCACTTGTCGGATGATGGCCACTGTTCCCAACACTACAGCCTTCTGCATCCACAGTAGTGTGTTATCTGGCAATTGGAGCTCGGCCAAGTGTTTCATGGTATTGACATGTACGAGTCCATTACCGCTTATAACCAGCGGCAGTATTCTCACCTGCTTTTCAAGTTTCCATAATGTTCTCAGTTCTCTTGCCAATTCCGAGTACTTAGTGATTTTGGTGTTGTAAGCTTGTGCGATGTTATGATCAAGTGGCACTGAAAAGTCCACTATAATACCCACTCTCTCCCGTTTCATCCACACTACCAGATCCGGACGATTATGCTCTAGAGGTTTATCCGTCACAAAGGGAAAATCCCAGAAGATCTTAACCTGCTCATTCTCCGTTACTGCCTCCGGTGAATATTTGTGATGTGGAGTGAAGTTCTTAATTACTCCCCATCGTAATCCCAACATTTGATGCACAACTTTGCCCATATTGTTGTGTCTTCCCAAGTACTTGGTGGATGCTAGTGGTGTACAGCTTCCGGAGATATGTTGTACTGTTTCCTCCGCCTCATTGCAGACTCTACATCTTGTGTTTTCAACTTGCTGCTTCATGATGAATTTTGAGTAGTTCCTAGTTGGAATAACCTGATCTTGAATTGCGAGCAGCGCGCCTTCAGTGCTTGCGTAAAGATAACCAGCAGTGAGGTAAGTATGGGACTTTATTTTATCTACTACGGGCTGGTTCATGCTAGCATGAAATCTCCCATGCAATGCTTTGCTTTGCCATCTTTCTCTCAGATCTTCATGTTGACTTCCATGTATTTCACGCTGTGGGCTGGCTAAATTGATGGCAGTATATGCTTCATCCCAAACCACCATTCTTTGGTGCAGTGGTAAGTTGCTTGAGGTGAAGTAGTTTTTCATCTTATTTCTTTTTCTGTTGCAGCTTCCAGGCTGAGTAGCCCGCGGCCTCCCTCCGTGCGGGGAAGATACAGCCGTTCGATTGCTGAGTTGGGGTGTAGTAGGCCATGCCTTGTGAAGCTGACGCGAACCCATTGATCCAGACGCCGCAGCTCCGTGACCGACCAGGTTAGTATTCCGGAAGTGTATGTTAGGACCGGTGTTGCCCACATGTTTATAGCGGTAATTTTGTTTTTAGCATAGAGCTCCGTTTTGAGGACCTTGTTGACCCGGCGTTTAAACTCCTCTTCAGACACCTCCATACTGCGCTTCTGTCTGATTTCGTAAGACTGTTGGATCCCCAAGTATTTGTATGTACTCTCCAGCCCCAGACCACGTATCCTCGTACCATCCACCAGCGCCACATCACCCTCCTCCGCCATTTTTCCCCTTCTCACGTGCACAACTGAGCATTTCTCTAGGCCGAACTTCATTTGTATATCTGCGCTGAATTTCCTTACCAGTTCAAGTTCACCCTGCAAGTGAGAGGCTCCCCTAGCATAGAGCTTCAAGTCATCTATGTAAAACAGGTGAGTGAGCTTTGCATGATCGTCTAATCTATAACCATAATTGCTTCGGTTGAGTATGTTGCTTAGTGGGTTTAGTGCAAGACAAAACCACTCCGTGCTCCAGTTGTCTCCCTGGAAGATGCCTCGTTTTATATTTATCTCCTGTGTTCGATATGACTTTGATGTTCCTTTAACTGACAGTGTGGTGCGCCAGGTGTTCATAAGATGTTTCCAGAGGAGTATTATATCTGGACTGATTTTATATATGCGAAGGATTTCAATTAGCCAGGAGTGTGGCACAGAGTCATAAGCTTTCTGGTAGTCTATCCAGCACATTGAAATGTTGAAATATATATATACTAGCTGACCCGGCGAACGTTGTTTCGCCTCAATTTTACATTAAGTTGTATTAACTTACCATTGCTAAGTTCCCAAGCAGGAGATAAATGAGGCAAAATTAAAGTAAAAATATACAAAATTTTAATTACATTGATATTTACATGAGAAAAAAAGTCATCTTCATTAAAGCATAACATTTTTAATTTTCTGCAGTTACCTCATTGAAGTACCTTGTGATGAACAATATTTTTAGTTTTTTCACCTGGTGCCAGAATAAATAGAGCAGAAGGTTTTCCAACTCGCGAACATGCAACATACAATTGACCATGAGAAAAACAACTATTTTCTAGATTCAGTCCACACACTCCCAATGATTGGCCTTGCGATTTGTTGATTGTCATAGCAAAGGCAAGGCGAATAGGAAATTGAATTCTTTTAAACTCAAATGGCATATCTGTTGGGATCATCGGAATTCTGGGAATGAGAACTTCCTCACCTTTATATTTTCCTTTGAGTATTGTGGAGTGAATCACATTATTTTTGAGATTTTTCACCACTAAACGTGTTCCGTTGCATAATTTTGGCTGGTTAAGATTTCTCAACATAATGACAACAGATCCAACCTTCAGTTGTAGATTGTGAGGTGGCAAACCAGGTATATCCAATGAATTCAAGAACTCAGTTGGATAATTTGTTGTGTCGTTCTCATTCGTTGCACTATCTATAGATTTATAGCTATGCAGCTGACCTATAATTTGATTTTGAATGGTCAGATTCAACTCATCAACATCTCTGTTCTTTGCCGCAAGAATGGCTCGTTCACTTAACCAATTCAAATTTTTATGGTTGCCAATAATATCAGGAAAGACTTTGCTAATTAGTTGATCCTTTGTTGACACAAAAGTGCAAAAAGTCCGAGGTAGCGAAATCAAACCTGTCGATTGATCGGCAGGCACACGACCATTACCTATATCCAGTAACTGTTCTGAAAAAATTCTGGCAGATGGATCGTTTAACAATGCAACTCGCATGTTTGTTGTCAATTGCAGTTTTTGCACATAACGCCACAAAGTCGATGACTTTAGGCAAGCATTTATTTCATCAGCAGCGATCGATTTTGGAATGACCGGTAATGTTTGTCGGAAGTCGCCAGACAATAGAATCAATGCGCCTCCAAAACATCTGGAATCATTGCGCAAGTCTTTCATAGTCCGATCGAGTGCTTCCAATGCTCGTTTGTGGGCCATTGTGCATTCATCCCAGATAATTATTTTACTTGCTATCAGAACTTTTGCCGTTGCTGAATGCTTTGCAATATTGCATGTTGGGTATTCTACTGTTTGTAGGTTTAACGGTAGCTTGAATGTAGAATGAGCTGTTCTGCATCCCTCTAGCAATGTGGCTGCTATCCCAGAAGAAGCTACTGCTACTGCAATTTCTGAATTTGCACGAATCGTAGCTAAAATTATTGATATCAATAAAGTTTTACCAGTGCCACCGGCCGCATCGAGGAAAAATAAACCACCATTCCCTTCTTGAATTGTTCCCATTATCCTATCGTAAACTTCCTTTTGTTGGATATTTAAGAGTGGTACATTTGTTTGCACTAAGTGGTTTAGAGCATCTCGATCATACTCCTGTTCGCGTTCCAATTCTCGATTGAAAGCTTCATTAGTTCCACGATGAGGTGATGGCATTCCCAACTTAAGCAACAAATTGCCTGACATCAGATAACAAAGATCTTCAATCAAAATCAGAGCCTGGTTATGGATCTCTGCATTCATCTCTAGATTAGGATTGCCTGATGTGACACGAAGGTGATGTAGTATATCTTCGGACATGTCATCTTTGTACTTACTCCACAGTTCACATGGATTCGATGGAAAGCATGCAGAAATAATGATGGCAAATAATGTGCGTATCTGGCTTGCAGATGCAGAAACAATTGCTTCAGCGATTGTTGTGTCCCAATGTGCATCGCTTTCAAGTAGATTGAGCTCTTGACATGCAGCACGAAATGTTGGATATACAACACCATTGACAGTTCGAAGAGACTGGAACGACGTTGGCCCACGAACAGTCACCAGCAATAATCGCAAGTAAAAACATTCGTCATTTTTCGGATGAACTGTGTAAATGCGACCAAGAGCATCAGAAGAACGCACACCTGGATGGTTGGGCACCACGTTACCTTGTTTTCGACGTTGAAATTTCTTTGAAGAAGCATTCCAAGTATAATAACGTGGTATCTCAGAGTAAAGTAAATTTCGTGCAAACGGATCACTTTGGCAGATCGAAAAAAAACTGGTCAATGTTGTTGCTGGAGGTGTTTCAGCTCGTTGAGCTATATTCGAGGAATTGAAATAAACTCTTTGTCCATTTTCCAGATGAACTGCCAAGTGTACAACAGTCGGATGGCGTTCGTGTATTGAAAATGAAAATATACGCCAAATTGCTTCATTGCAGCTGACATATCGACCAATTTGATACTGCGTGACTTCATCATTGGTATTGGGATTTTGTACGCCGAAAACCGCCATATCACTGCCTTTTGTGACATATTTGCAGATATATTTAATCGACTTCACTGAATTGCAGTACTCCACATTGCAATGGGCCTTGAAGGTTTTGGAAAGAAGTGGTGAATAAGGAACAATCCAAGTATTATCGATTACAATATCATTTCCTTTAACTTTCCTTATGGTGGTTCTGCCGTTATCATCAGGTGATCGACGTCGGTAAAGTGGATAACCATCGTTGCCAGTGATGGAGTTCTCTGTGAAACCTCGAGGATAACGCTTTGAACACTTTCCATTAACCATGCAAGGTGATTGGGGATTGATGATGCCACATGGTCCATGAATCATGTTAGTGACTACAATATCATGCAGTTCAGGGTCGTTCACATGATCAGGAATCTCTGCACATATAACGTCATCTATCTGGTCTGGTCGAATTCTTTCTACTAACCAGATGAGAATGTGTGCATGTGGAAGGCCTCGCTTTTGCCATTCAATTGAATACATCCAGCATCGAGTATCCCCAAAGACATGATGTTTAGTGATATAATTCATTAGCGACTTCACTTTTTGTTTGAAGACACGTGCAGTGATGTCATGTCGATCACTTGATGTTTGTCCGGGAAGTAGCAGCTGAGTGATTTCATCCCATTTCGGATTGCATGTAAATGTAATGAATAAATCAGGGCGACCATAATTACGAACATATGTCATTGCATCTTGTGCATATTCATGCATATGACGCGGGCTGCCAATATACGTTGCTGGTAAAATTGTCAATCGACCTACATTAGCTGCATCTCCTTCGGTGTTGATTGCATCCCGTAAATGAATATATTCCTCTGAACGTAGTTTAGACTGGTTCATTCTGATGAATGTGAGGCGCTCTGTTTCTATTTTAACATACATGTCCACACAATACTGCTGCAGCAAACGACGAAATCTCAGCAAATAGTTATCAGCATTTTGACGGATCATCAAACGGAATGCATAATAATTCATCGAGCTAACTTTCTTGGTAGTTTCCTGGCCTGAAATCAAATAATGCAAATTAGTATAAAATAGACATTCTATTCTAATATAGATAATCAGAAGATGGTTGTGCACAATGAATATTTTAAAAATAATCAAACGGTACTTCAGTGTGGGTATAACTCTTGGACAGGTAATTATCTAGGTTTGTTTTACTTGCTTTGTAATAACCATAGCTACCCTTCCAGGAAATCCTGATGATGACAATTTGTCGAAAGGGCTGGGTTTCTACTTGAATAAATACCCATACTGAAGTACTGTTTTGGATTTTTTCAAATTCAAATATAGGTACTCACCATTCGATGGATTTATCATCTTGATATTGAAGTGATATCCATCATCTCCACTCCAAAACATGAGGGGGTATTGCAGAGCATCATATGAACGGTGTGTTTCATATATTCGTTGCAATTCTCCTGTATTGCGACGTGTCAGAATAATATCCCGAGTATCCAAATTTTCTCCTACAATCACAATTGCCACTTCGTCTATTGTTGGAGCATTGAATTGGCGTGCATGTGCTCCGACAGGTCGTTTATCTGCTCTAATCACAACCTTGTGATCGTCACTTGGCATGCGTTCCAAAGCAGTTTTAAACAATTGAACCAATGCATGATTATCATGAAGCATTTGCTGCAGTTCTTGAAGAATTATTCTTCTCACTGATGCATTAATAGTTTGCCGTTGATCGAGTTGATCATCCATATTGCCCATGAAGTAAATTTGGAGGAATTTATGCTGTGCATCCTGATGTGGTTGCAATGATCCAATTCGATGGTGAATCTGGCCTTGTATCTATACATCGGAAGGGGAAGACAAAGTAAGTGATTTGATATCATTAATGTTAGTAAAACTATCTTACCTTGAAGGTTGGATTGAATCCACGTTTTTCAATAATGTCTGCTCCAAAGGAAGTCATTTGGAAACATCCATTGTATTTCTGAGCATTCAATAGAAAATGTCGCGATTCTGTTGTTTCTCCAAGAAGAAGAGAATGCAATGGTTCAGGTGGGGGAGGCAATGATGGCAATTTTACCTTGCCATTCAAACAGCACAATCCTGGAACTTCTCCAACAAACCTCAAAGCATCGCAATAGCAGCATACAACCTCCATTGGGCCTATTACAACTGAACGGTGAGAGCTGTAGTCAATTGTACAATCATATTGAAAAGCTATACCTTTCAAATTTATAATCGAGTTATTGCGATTAGCTCGAAGCTGTCTCATATCCATCTGAGCTGTTCGACGGACTGCCTCTCTTTGTTCTAGTGTCCGTGAAGAACGAAGTCGGGCCATACTTAAACGGCGCTGCTCCCGTGCTCTTTCTTGATCCTCTACAGAGGATTGACTCGAAATATTCCGAAGCCTAGTTGCATTACGGCTTCTTCGTGATGTATCAGATCTTCTGGTACGTGGCATTGTAAATAACACTGGAGAATAAAACAAATTGTTACAAATCAAAATGGGGGAAAGAAGCATTCAATACTTATATATGTCCACGAATGCAAATATAGATCACGATAGTTCCAATGATCAATTACCACTGATCCACTTTAGGTTTACAAATAACACTGAAGAATAAAACAAATTGTTACAAATCAAAATGGGGGAAAGAAGCATTCAATACTTACATATGTCCACGAATGCAAATATAGATCACGATAGTTCCAATGATCAATTACCACTGATCCACTTTAGGTTTACAAATAACACTGGAGAATAAAACAAATTGTTACAAATCAAAATGTGGGAAAGAAGCATTCAATACTTACATATGTCCACGATAGTTCCAATGATCAATTACCACTGATCCACTTTAGGTTTACAAATGCAAATACAAACACCAAAGACACTGAAAATTCGAATTGAAATTCACTCACTTAACGGTTTTCACTTAACCAAACTTTGCGTCCTTGACAAAACGATGGCAACACAGAATCCAGAAGAAGAACACAGAACACAGATATAAGTGTGGCAGGTATCTCAGAATTCTTGATTTGATTTTACCACTTTTCACTCCAGTTTTGGTGTAGTAACGTTATTAATAAGTAAAACAGTAAAAATAACTGATAATAATAAGTCATAATCACTGTAGTCATAATGTGTGAATAGCGCCATCTGAAGTCGTAAGAACGAAACTTTTTAAGAGAACTGAGATATCTCAACGGAATCTAAAGAGATCTGTACTCCTACGCCAAAATAGTTTGTTTTGGTCAACAGCGCAGATATCAATGACAGATATCACAGAATTCTTCTTTGCCAAATATTCGATTTTATTACTTTTCACTTCAGTTTTATTGTAATAACTAAAATTCATGGACAGGAAAATGTTTGCTAACGTCGTTATTAATAAGCAAAACTGTAAAAACAACTGATAATAATAACTCATCAATAATAAGTCATAATGTGTGAATAGCGCCATCTGAAGTCGTAAGAACGCCAAGTCGGCGAGAAGTACCTACGAATAAGCTGTAGCGTTACTGTAACTGTAGCGTCATCTAGAGGCCTTACTCTAAAGAAGGAAAAGCATTTCCTGTAAAAGCAAAATTTTCATCGATATTTCCCAAGTTTTATTGTATTTTATCACAACCAGACCTCAGACGAATCCATATATGAAGTCTCATAACAAACAGTCCATCCGATCTCGAGTTATAAATGGTGTAACCAACATCTTTCTTTTATATATATAGATATATATATATATATATATATATATATATATATATATATATTTTTTTTTAACACCTTCTATTAGGGTTTAGTTCAACTTTGATCGGTCAAACAAGTTGTCAAGATCAAAATCGTGTGCTCAGAATCCTTGCAGGAACTTTCTAACTATCCGCGTGGTACACAGGATGACCTGGTTTTGGGAAGCAGAGATGACACCAAGGTCCAGACACAATCTCCTAGTATTCTCCGGCAAGTGCGATTCCACCAGACCATTAACCGATATGATCATCGGAAGAATACTTATCGACTTCAGCTTATACAGCTCGCGCAGTTGAAATGCCAGGTCTCCGTACTTAGTTATCTTTGTCGTATAAGCGTTCGTGATGTTATCGTCTGCCGGGATCGTGAATTCTATGAGCATACATGTTTTGAGTTCATTGTCGAACAGCGCTATGTCAGGTCTGTTATGCATCACCCCCCTGTCTGTTATTAAAGGGAAGTCCCAATAGAGCCTGTATCGGGCATCCTGTATGAGAGTTTTCGGGTCATAAATGTGATTAGGTAGTTCCTCTCGGAGCAAACCTAGCTTCAGCGCAACTTGTTGATGGTAGATCTTCGCCATGGAGTTATGTCTTTCCAGGTAATCTCTTGGAGCTAGTATAGAACAAGATGATGTCATGTGTTGTATTGTTTCAGGTGCTTGAGAACATTTGCGACAGCGATCAGATGGTATGTCGAGTTTGGCAATATTTTTCTGGTACGCCCTCGTGGGCATCACCTGGTCCTGTATCGCCAGGAGCCGACCTTCTGTCTCCGGAAAGAGATACCCAGCAGTCAGGTAAGTTAACGACTCTTTTTTATTTATATTTCCTTTTTTCAGGCAACTAGGGTATCTTCCGTGTAAGGCTTTGGAGCTCCACTCTTCAATGAGTTCTTCTATCGTACGATCATTCTGTGGGGAATCTGACCTCGAAAGTTGCAAGGCCGAGATATCCTGATCCGCTTCTCGAATCGCCCGAAAGAAAGGTGAGTTCTTTTCCAGGAAGTAATTTCTCAGTGAAGTGATATTCTCTTGGTGGATTCTCTCTAAGTTCAATAGCCCTCGACCGCCCTGGTGACGTGGGAGATATAGTCTCACCGTCGATGAATGGGGATGGTGAACTCCATGCTTTGTTAGTATACCCCTTAGTGCTCTGTCCATTTCTTGCAGGTCAGTTTTCGACCATGTTATAATGCCGAAAGAATAAGCTATCGTTGGTATAGCCCAGATGTTGATGGCAGTGAACAGAGATCTAGAGTTCAGCTTTGATTTCAAGAGGATGGTGACTCTTTTGAGTAGCTTTTCCCGATATAGTTTCTTCATCTCTGAGGTTTTAATGTCCAATGCCTGTTTAATTCCGAGATATTTATATGAATCATCCACTTGTAAGGATGGTATGGTGGTCTGATTCATTAGTGTAGTTCCGAGACTATTGTTTTGAATTTTCCCTCTTCTCACTTCCAGGGTTGCACATTTGTCCACCCCAAATCTCATGCCGATGGAGTCGCTGAAAAGCGATACTATTTCTAAGAGTCTTCTTATCTGCTCAGAGTTGGCACCATACAGCTTAAGGTCATCTATGTATAGACTGTGATTCACTCGAATATTCCTTTGTTTGTCAATAACATATCCATATTCTGTGTTTCTCAGCAGCATACTCAAGGGATTGATCGCCATACAAAACCATATTGCACTAAGTGTGTCACCCTGAAAAACTCCTCGTCTGATTTTAATATTCTTGGAATTTTTTATTCCATCTCCGGAGTGAATGAGAAGAGATGTCCTCCAGGTTCGCATGAGTACTTGTAGGAGGTTGATGATTCTCTCGTGAATTCCGTGCATTCTAAGGACTCTCAACAACCAAGAGTGGGGTACAGAGTCGAAGGCCTTTCGATAATCAATCCATGCTACTGAGATATTTCGGAGCTTTTTTCGGGCTTGCTTCGTCACGATGAAGTCAACGATCAGCAGTTCTTTAGAGCCTTTGGTTCTTATACGGCCACCACCCTGTTCTGGTGCCATTATGTTATTCGCTCGGAGATGTTTGTTTATGTGTTTAGTGATCACAGCTGTTAGGATTTTATAAACAGTAGGGAGGCAAGTTATGGGGCGATAGTTGTTAGGATCTTCAGAGTTTCCAGTCTTCGGAATTAGGTACGTAAGTCCCTGAGTGAGGTAGGGAG
Organism: Adalia decempunctata; assembly: GCA_951802165.1. Classification (NCBI taxonomy): domain Eukaryota; kingdom Metazoa; phylum Arthropoda; class Insecta; order Coleoptera; family Coccinellidae; genus Adalia; species Adalia decempunctata. Next base: position 35,529,860 of record OX637701.1, on the reverse strand, counting down.
GAAGTGAATGGGGGTCTGTTAAGGACTTCCTGAAAATCAGAGACAGTATTTTATGAACATTGGTGAAGTATTTCCACCAGTAATTGTGTAGTTTATCACAACCTGGGGTTGCCCAGTTATTTGTTCCCCTTGTAGCCTCTTCTATATCGGATTCGGTGATGTCAATTTCATCCATTTGGACCTGCGGTATTCTGGATTTAGCTTCCTCTAACCATGACATCTGTTGGTTGGGCTCAGCGTTCTCTGACCAGATACTGCCCCAATATTAATATATATATATATATATATATATATATATATATATATATATATATATATATATATATATATATATATATATATATATATATATATATATATATATATATATATATATATATATATATATATATATATATATATATATATATATATATATATGCGAATCGGTCTTTTTGGGGACATTTCATATATTTCTTATATATCAAATATAATGACATAGTTAGGTTCGCATTGTTATTCTGGGTCATATAATTCGATCAGTTTGCCCATATGTGAATTTTTTTGCTATCTATAGGGGAAAATGCATGTATGTGGGTATTTGAGGACGCTCGAAAAAAATTTTTTTTTGTGGTTTTTGGATAACGGTGGTGTATTTTTATTCAGCTTTGTACAAAATTGCTAAATATACCACTCTTCATACACTTTTACATTAGCACACCAGGATTCAGGCGCGGATTCACTGGATCCTAGTCCGCCTGTGGTGTGGGTGGGGGTGGAACTTTTTCGCTGGTCTGGTAATTATTTTAGCCTTAGTATGTCAAATTCTAGGGGAACCAGCAAAAATTAAGGGGTGTCCCGGGCCATTCGGCGAGGGGGGGGCAACAACGTTCTCACAGTTCTCCCCCCCAGGCTCCGCTCCTGCCAGGATTATATTTTTATATGCCACGTGATTGATATATCCATATCTCCTTTTTCATGAGATGAGTTTCCCGAATTCAGGAAATGCACAATATTCCCATCTACTTCTAGCTTGGTGTTAAAACGGTTTATATTTACACAGGGTGTCCCAAGTTCGAGTGCCTATTAAACGTTTCTTGAGAACTGGACATATTTGAAATCTGAAAATTGGGATTATGATATTGTTCGAAATTCTCTACTGAACTGAAATATTTTTGAAGCCTTAGCGCTCTCGGATACATAAAGCAAAAACAAAGTTGTTCAAATATTATTTTTTCTATTATTTCCTTTCTGATATGAATAAGTATTCAATTCTGAATACATTTCTATTAAAAACATTGTATTCGTTAAGAAACTTTTAGAACATAGAAAAAAACTGATAAAAAAATCAAATATTCGTAGTAGTATTATGTTCATTTTTCTTTTTTTCAACATCCTGAGCGTGAACCGTTCTTATAACATCAAAGTAGAAGATTGTGGAAAGGTTTTTTGAATTTTAGAAATATCATCACAGGGTGTGTCGAAAACTGAGATCGAAAATTGGCCATAACTTCTGTTTTTCAAATTAGAACCCTATTTTTTTACGATTGCGTTAGATTCTGCAAAGAAAAATGATGATAGTACTTCAATAAAAAAAAATTGAGAAATTTAAAAAAATTTGAAAAAAAATGAAAAAACTCAGAGTATTATTATTTTTCTCTTTCGAATTGAATACTCAATCATATCAAAAAGGAAAAAATTGAAAAAAAAATTTGAACGAATTCAATTTCGCTGCTTCTATATAACCGCTCAGAGGCTCTAAAAATATTTTAGCCCAGTAGAGAATTTTTATTATAATCCCAATTTTCAAATTTGTCCAGTTTTCCAGAAACGTCCAACAGGCACTCGAAGTTGTTTCTTTTGTGAAAAATATTTACCCTTCATTTGGGCCCCCTAACTAATTTTGATACGGGGCCCTTCCAAAGCACGATACGCCACTGCATCCTGTCCAAATTTGTTTACTTGATTTTAAACATGACGTGAATACAACCGAATTGAGTACAAAATTTTGAATGCGGTTATTTCGGGGAGGGCGGAGGGGGGTGGATCAATCCCCCCTGATCTCCCCCTCTGGCTACGGCCTTGTATGTAAAGCATGTATTTATTGAGCGAAGAACTGTATTCTTCAAATCATCCATTGATATACTGAGTAGCAGTTATTTGATAACAAAAATTGTCATGTATTCATTATTAATTCGTGGAAAAAACTTCAGATTCGTTCGACCTTTGGTTTCACCGGAAATTATACCATTCGTTTTCTAAACGTGGCACCACAGTTTTTATTCATAGTCACATTTCTGATGGAATTCTAAATTGTTTTCATGTATCACTAAAATATTTTTCTCAACTTGGGCTTTACTCAAATGTTCTAGCAGAAGCTAGATAGAAGCTGATAGAAATCAGAAGGCATATCAATGCTTCTCGTCCTTTACTCAAAAATTTAAATGAACATACGGGTTGTTTACATCTACTTGTCAAAGTTAGCTATAACAGAAATCCCAAAACTATGTTTTTTTTTTCAAATGAGATCACATTTTATTTATCGATCTGGTGGAATCCTGTTTGGGGGTAGTGTAAAATATCAAATTCTGGAAAAATTCTAAATTTTATTAAAATATTTTTATACAGATCGCAGGTTCCTAATTTCGGCTAATAGCTTCCTTCACTAAATTAAGTATCTCACTGGGATTATATCTATTCAAAGACGGTGATCTTGCGTACATAGTATAGCAATCCTCAAGAGTTGGAACTATTTTTTTAGCGATGTTATCAGCAAATAAGAGGTAAATCGTATTAGGAATTGAATTCCTCCTCTGTTGGCTTTGGATTGTCAAGGTTTCATTTTTTTCAGAAGAAAGAATTTTCTTCTTACAATGAAGCCATGTTCTTATTTGCGGCACTGTTCTTTTTCGCAAGCATGGTGTACTGTTGATGAGTTGCTGTATTTGGTGAGATGACGGCAATTTTCCTTCTGACAACGTATTTCCAAATGCGTTCATAACTGCTGCTCGTGAATCTGGATCCCATTTGGCTTTTTTGTTCTTCGGAGTTATGACTGCAAATCAGAGTATATAGATATTTAGAAAAACAGATTTCTTGAATAATTCATTAGAATTTTTTGTTGTTAAAAATCAATGTATCTGAAATATTCCCATTTGTCGGAATTTTCATATGATAATCACTCATAATCCATGACAGATTAAACGTTCAGCGAGAAAACCGCGTAAAGATTTAATTAAAGAAACATGATGAGTATAGGTTTGAAAAAAAAACTAAAGTACTCTTTGTGCTCCGATAACAATAAACTTTCTTAAATTGACTGCGTGAAATATCAATTGAATATTCATGTTTTACTCACATTCTTGGAATGAAGTCGTCTGGGGCCGAACCTCTGGAATGTAGTTTTCTGAAAATAAAATTTATTTTGTTAAATAATTGCCTAATTTATTTCAATAAAATATTCACTCACCAGTCTCATCAACTTCTTGAAAATCTATATCTGGAGCATTCGGATCATCATCCCCTTGAGCCTTTTCTAGAAGTTGTGAAATTTGCAGAATATCCTTCGTCGCTACGGGCTGTCGATAAATGTTGCAATGAATATTCTTATCATGGCCCATGAATTTTGACAAATCTTCGATTTCTCCATCCGTGAGATTGAGAGAAATACAACACGTAGCAACATGCTTCCTCAACAAAGTACCCCTCAATGTGGAGGGTACATTTGCTTTGCACTCAATCGAAAATTTTCTCATCAGATCGCATGCACTAGGCCATTTTTCTGCTCCACCCGGAAGTCCAAATAAATATGGATTTGATTGTGATACGCCCGCTTCTTTCCTATATCTCAAAATCTGTTCCAAAGATTCCGCCATTTCATTATCCAGCAAAACTGGAACAGTTCTATTGAGTTTCCCTCTCAATAATAATCTGGAGTATTTATTAGCAATTTTTTTTGATTCTGGATTTAGTTTCTGATACAAATCTAACTGGCTCTTCTCGTCGATCTTTTCTAAGGAATTATAGTGTACTAATTTTATTCTCTCTAGCTCTCCCGGTCGTCTTCTATTCAAAAGTTGAACGGATGTAAGAGTTCTTTCCAAAAGTTCCCTCCAAACCTTCTTATCAAATTTTTTTTTCAATTCGTTCAATGCATTATTCCTCTTGCTGGTCAAATATCTATGTAGGATTTTAATGTCATTGAACGAAGGAAGAGTGACTTTTTTCTTTATACTCATTTCCGACTGTGACTCTGCAACAGTTTTGTTGATTATTTTGCCAAATTTTAAATTGTATAAATGTAGGAATTCCTCTGCGTTCCTTTTGGCATCTGGATTTTTTTTTTCGATACAGTGTGCTATCCATATATCTCCCAATTCCTTGGTGAGCATACCCAATGCAGAGGCTGTCGCTGGAGTATCGAAAAGGTCACTTTCCTCATTGAAATTGCCAAGTGTGTTGACGGCCTTCAGAAAAGAGGTGAAATTCGTGGGGTCAAACAAATTGGAGAAATCTTTGATATTGGCATCCATTTTCCTCAACTCCAAGAGCAAACGTCCGAGACGACGCAATTTAGCCCGTATCATCTTTCCATGATGCTGGGAATGTCGGTATTTGTAGCTTTCCAAATTTCCAAACAGAATTATTAATTCGTCATATCGAACTATAGTTGTGATTTGATCGTCTCTCATTCGACATATTATTTTCCTCAACTGAGGTTCTGCCATTTCGTGGATATCACCCATTGTTAAGCGACTCAACATTTGAACTTTCTTATTATATTTCGAGCATCGTCCTGTACATCTTCTGTAGTGCTTGTGCAATGTCGATTTTGAATAAGTTTCTTTGCACTGCGGACATACAGCAAAATCAGACACAGTTTTAGTTGCTTTATTTTGCCGCGGTCGTCTGCAAGGAATTAATTCATCATAGGTTGAGCATTTCAGATTGTGCTCGAAGTTTCCTCTCGCCCTTATTTTCTTAATCATCATGAGTCTTTCTCGCGCTGCTGCACTTAATGGTAGATTTTTTTCTCTTTTGGTTTTTTGAATCAAAGAAAGTTTTTTTACTTCTTCCAAATCCTTATGCACCGTTTCGATATGACGAACTAATTTAGCTACTAATTTATGGCAATATTTGCAGCTATATTTTTTAGTCCCGGAATTACTAGCTTTGACTAATTTTGTTTTTGCCTCCCTTATCGCTCCACCGACCACAGTTTCGTTAACTGAAATATCCAATATAGAGAAATCGTCTCTTTGAGTAGGAGCGATTTCGGTTATTTCATGACCTAAGTCACTCGATAGGTCTGAGATCCTATTCTCCTCATCTTCCTCATCTTCTATCGAGGGTTGAAATTCTTCATCTTCGTCCGTATTGAATGGATCACTATCAATCGATGAAGAATATTCAGTCAGAGAAGACTGACCATCATTCCTACATTCATTCAATAATGGCTGTTCAACATTTTCAAGGAACACATTCTCGCACGATATTTCGGAACCCTGCACCCGATCAGCATTACTAATTGGATACTCTGTAAAACAAGCATCCGTATCAATATAGTACGATCAAAAAACTTATCAAAAATAATTATTATTATTGATTGGATATAAAATTTTATCATAAAATGTGAAAATACCTTCGATCTCAAGTTATAACAATTACATACTATTTTATAAAAGTATCTTAATCGAAAATGAACGTATTTCTTCATAGAGCGCGAACGATAGATTGGGGATGACTTATAGAAAATCAATCGGATTTCAAAACACATCATAGTAAATGGCGATTGGAATGAACAAAATAAGACTATATAGAAAACAATGAATCACTTTTTTCTGAATAATAGCAGGATAGCAATGCAATGAGAGTTGAAAAAGCTGTGGAAATTCCAATGAGAATCTCATTCTACATCCGTCATTCGCCATTTTGATGAAACGTTAAAAATAGAGCTTGGACTTCGATAAATCATAGTCTTTTACACTCTTTACATCGATATTCCGGAAAGCATATCGTATGCGTTCATTATACATAAATATCTCTTGAATGTAGAACCCAATGAAAAAAAAAACTAACAAGAATCTGAACTGAAAAATATATTGCGGTGGGGTAGCGACCTGGTCCCAGCTTTAACTGCGTTCGTGCAGATTGGGTATATCATTGATGGCTCAACTCAAAAATTAATAATGATATTGAATTCAATTCAAAGGAACAGCGTGGGAATGCAGTGAAAAAGGTTTGAGATCAAAATCTTCCGCGAACTTCACGAAAATCGAAAATAAAATTGGCATTGAAATTTTCACGGAACGAGAAACTCTGCACCAAATATTATTAATGCAAATGAATGAAAATGTATCGAATATATTTAGATCATTTCAACAGAACAAATTAACAATAATTGATCATGAAAATAGGAATTGAAAATTTTTCGTAAATTGAAAATATCATGCTGAGTCACCAACAAATTATGAAATCTAAATTACTCAAACACTATGATGACGTTTCAAAATGTATTTTCGGAACAAATTAAAAGAAATTTAGAACTGAATATTGAGTAAAGATGTATAATTTTTTCCATTTACTTTTCACTAACATGACGCGAGTGATATCTCATTCTTTGGGTTGCGAATATGGCTTCAAGATGAAATAATATTATGTTATGAAAACCATTTGAAGCATGAAGCAATAACAGTTTCAAAATAACTGTTCTCCAATTTTTCCCAGACTGGAATATTTTCTCGAAAACATAACAAGTTATAAAGAATTTTCTAGAAACATGAAATACTATTATTGTTACGTACTCAGTAGAAAGATTATTTTGCGACATTGGTTATATCTAATGTCACGGCCAAATATTTTATAATGAGCACTTCCTTGGTAGCGAAAAATTTTTCAACATTGATCTGAATAATTAATTCGCATTAGGAGAATTTCAATCGATTAAAATTCAAAGATCATAACAGTTTAAGAGATTTTTTCTTGAATATAAACAGATATCATTTCAAAAAATGATTTTTAACAGAGGTACCTATTTGGTTTTTTTTTGAGCTGTACCTAATCTTATCTAGAAATACGTGAGTGAAATAGGAAATGAAATCAGTTGGTGACAATGAAAACAATAATGACTAAAAAGTGACAAAGAAGTGAAAAAGAAAAAAATATCAATGATTCTGATAGAAAACAATTTTTCTCTACATACCAAGATTGTTGGGATTTTCAGCTTTTCTTGTGGACACCTGACAATCAGTTGACAACTGCTGAAGCATGTCTTGGATAACGCCTATTTCCTCTGTAGAAAAAATAAATAGAACATTAAGTGAGCGGAAAAATAGGGTACATTTTCGATGTTTAACCGAATAACAAGATTCATAATCTACAAAACATAAAATAACATCATCATATTAAAATAATGTATAGAATACTCAATGAAGCAGACTTACCGTGACTATACAGCAAATGACATAGATAGAAATGCCCGTCACTGTATCTCGCAAAAAATTTATTTTTGCGTATTTTTAAAAGTTTTTTTTTCACCACGAAGAGAACGCCATCTTCAAATCGCACTAAAGAAAACATGATTGGAATCACCGAAAAAACTCAATAGTAATTATTGTAGAAACAGTGTAAGCGCACTCAAAGGTTCAAAGAACAGAATGAGGAAGTTATGCTGGGTCAGCCCTTAAATATGCTACCAGAAACTATTTTACATCTGTTTTTTCCCTTATCACTCAGAGGGGGCAAAACCAAATTGTCGACAAGGCCCACCTTCTTTACCTTGAAGTTCAATAGTAACAGCCATAAAATTTTTGGTTTTATTGAGTATACGTGTTGTTCCACCGAGGGAGTCAAGACATATCTAGGTCATTTCGTATTCAAAATTTGTATATTACGAGTTCTGTTCAGCTAGAACCTTATTATTATCATTGAGTATACATCAATATTTAAACTCAATGTTATTATTTTAGTTAGTACTCTTATATCTGAAGTTATACTTTTTCGAGGGACATTTCATTTTTTGGCTTATTCAGAAATTATTCTCGAGCAAGTTGATTATACAGGGTATCCCAAGTTCCAGTGCCTATTAGACATATTCGATATCGGAAAATTGGTATTATGATTTCATTCGAAACCTCCACTGAGCTAAAATAATTTTGGGGTATTATGTATGTTCATTATTCTTATTCTCAACATCCTGAGTGTAAACCGTTCTCATAACATCAGAAGAATGTGGAAAGGTAACGCATCTTTCGAATTTTGAAAAATATCATCACAGAATGTTTCGAATTTTGTGTCGAAAACTGTGATCGAAAATTGGCGATAATTTCCGTTTTTAAAATTCGAACCGTATTCTATTATGATTGTGTTTGATTGTGCGAGAAAAAATTCCAGAATTCGACACAAATTTTGAAACACCTGTTTTAACAGTTACAATACAATGATTTAACAGTAGAGAATTTCGAACAATATCATAATCCCAATTTTCAAATTTCAAATATCTCCAGAAACACTCGTACTTGGGACACCCTGTATTGAATACAATACCTTGTACCTGAGCATACTATAATATTATATATTATATATTATAGTAGGCAATCCTGATTTTTATGTGTAGAATCGAACGGCTGAAATCAATTGTTTCTGGGATATCGGAGATTAGTTAGATTTTATTTTCAAATGATGATATAGAAAGCTGATATGTACTTATACTTTATCTGATCTTTCACATTTCATAGTTTTGTAACTCTTTATGTTTCATTTCGGAAAACTTGTTGAAAATAGACCAGAGAAAAGATAGCAATGGAAAAAATCCAAAAAATATCAAGCATTAGTAAAAAACAATAATCAAAAAAATGTGCACCATGATACAACATTTTTCATTGAATTCCATAATCTATATTCGTAGTTGAATGCTTAGCACTTTTATCGCAAAATTTTAAAGAATTTTTGAGTATTCAAGATACTAAGCGAATTTTATAAACACATATTTTTGAATTTCTCACTTCGACTATTGACCTCGAAATATAAAATCTTTTTTTTTATATGAAAAAAAATATTAATTGATCGTATGTTATAGATCATATATCTTGTGTTATTTTGTGGATGATCTCATGTTTTCATCATATTTTAAATTTCCTTCAATGAAGTAAGTAATGAATTATAATTTTCATAATAAGACATCCCGAAGACAAATTGAATGCTTTCAGAGTTTCACTCAGAATAATTTTTATTTTTCATGTTATTATTTCATCCAAATAAATATAGGTCACTCAATTTCAGGAAAGGAATCTTATTCGATAATCTCTGAATATATTTTTGGTGAAACATCCTATACATTAGAATGAGCCTGTGTGTCACTTATTGACACAGTTAAGGCGAGTTTATACAGCAACTAAAATAAAATAAGAACTAAAATAAAATAAAATAAGAATGTTCACTTGATGCATTTCAATGACAGCGTTTATACAGGAAATAAGCTAAAATAAGGAATAAGAATAAGAATGAGAGATGGTCAACTTTTATCTTTTTCGCTTATTTTATTTGGAAAATGATAGTGCGCATGACCCAAATCCACTCCCCAATCTTTTCCGTATTGACACTTTTGACAAGTCCTAAGCCGAATTTTCGCGTGACAATATTTTAACACTACTTCGGCCGTTTTGAAATATTCGTGTTTTCGCGTCGAACTGATGACGTCACGCACCAAATAATTTGAAGCGGTTTGAAAGCAGGTAGCGGAATAGTTCGAACTGCAGTTTGAAGTTTGTAATCAGCTGATTGAGGAATATAGGTTATGTTTGTTGGATTTATTTTGTTTTCACCGTTTTTGTTTTGAATAAATAATAATAATAACTGTTCTTCATTGCATTTAATATTGTTTGAATATGACAGCTTTGTTTTTAGAACGCATTGTGACCTGTGACTGTGAAGTAATAAATCACTTCGAGTAGAGCACACCTTTATTTTAGCATTTTAGCGATGCATGAACTGGTGACGTTTACTTCGAAATGTTTTTGAAATAGTTTTGAACCGTGATTCACGCGAAAAAATGGCTTAAATGAAATGACAACTAATCATTGTCAAAAAATCTGCGATTTGATTGGTTCATTCTTATTTCTTATTTTATTCTAGTGATCTCTATAAACCTATGTTTTCTGCTCTTATTTCTTATTTTATTTTATTTTAGTTCTTATTTTATTTTAGTTGCTGTATAAACTCGCCTTTACATCTGGCGTAATGTAGGACAAATGTGTTATTTAGATCATTAAGTGAACAAAATATTCAGTTGAGGTAGGTTTCAAATTCTGTAAACAGAAATTCTTACGTTCAATGAAACCATGCCGCTCTGACCTATTTACCTGTTTGTTATTTATAAGTTTATAGGTACCAAAATGTTTCGAAACTCGTCATCCAGTTCGGAGTTCCTATCCGCCTGGGATTTCCCGAAATTGTCCTATGGGGTGGCCGGAAAGCAACCGGCTGTTTTTTTGTTATTCAGGTTTAAGATTGTTGCATATTGTTTTTTCGAAAGATAAAAAAAATATGTTTTGATGATACGAAATAGATATGTGAAAGCAGGTATCTTATGAATGCGTCTCTATCGTTCCGATCTTACAGAAAAAATTACAGGAAAAATTTATATTTGTTTTCAACTATACAGGGTGTTCCAAGTTCGAGTGCCTATTAGACGTTTCTGGAGAACTGGACACATTTGAAATCTGAAAATTGGGATTATGATATTGTTCGAAATTCTCTACTCAGCTAAAATATTTTCGGGGCCTGAGCATTCCCGGTTATATAGATAAAATAAATTTGTTCAAAAATTTTGTTTTCAATATTTTCCTTTCTGATATGATTGAGTATTCAATTCTGAATACATTTCTATTAAAAACATTGTATTCATTCAGATACTTTTCAAAATATCGAGAAAAAACAGGACAAAAGTCAAATACATATTCTTAGTCAGTATTATATCCATTTTTCCTGTTCTCAGCATCCTGAGCATGAACCGTTCTCATAACATCAAAGTAGAAGAATGTGGAAAGGTCATGCATCTTTTGAATTTCAGAAATATTATCACAGGGTGTTTCAAATTTTGTGTCGAAAAATGTGATCTAAAATTGACCATGACAAATAAGAACCCATATTTTTTTATGATTGCGTTGGATTCTGCAAAGAAAAATAATGATGGTACTCTGAGGTTTTTCAATTTGAGAAAAAAATTTTGTAATTTTTTTTCATTTTTTTGAACTTTCTTATGAGAGTACTAGCATTATTTTTCGTTGAAGAATCCAACGCAGTCATAAAAAAATAGGGTTCTAGTTTGAAAAACTGAAGTTATGGCCAATTTTTGATCCCAATTTTCGACAAAAAATTTGAAACAACCTGTGATGATATGCATGACCTTTCCACATTCTTCTACTTTCATTTTATGAAAACGGTTCACGCTCAGGATGTTGAGAACAAGAAAAATGATCATAATACTGACTAAGAATATTCGACATTATTTCCAGTTTTTTCTCGATATTTTGAAAAGTATCTGAATGAATACAATGTTTTTAAAAGAAATTAATTCAGAATTGAATACTCAATCATATCATATAGAAGTGCTCAGGCTCTAAAAATATTTTAGCTCAGTAGAGAATTTTGAACAATTTCAGAATCCCAATTTTCAGATTTCAAATATGTCCAGTTCTCCAGAAACGTCTACAAGGCACTTGAACTTGGGACACCCTGTAGAGACATGATCCTTCTTTCTTAAAATTTTATTTATTATCTATCGAAAACTCAATGGTTAAACTCTCTTCTTACTTCTTTATGGATAAACCAAAAATAAAAGTTACTTAACTAACTTGCTTCGAATAATTCATGATAAATCAAATCCTCAGTGTAATTGTAAATTCAATACTTTTATAAATTATTACTAGGAAAAATTAGGAATTTGAAATAGCTGCAGGTCTTCAATTGGAGGGCATCCTGAAATATCTATTTCAAATTCGAGAATTCATATTATGTATTTAATAAAAACTACAGTAACTTGATGAACGAATGTATAATATGTATGACGGGTATGTATTTTGAAGTGCCAAAATTTTGAAAAGTAACCACCAAGAAAAATATCTTCAATGAATTCAACATTTTTCGTTTTGCTTGAGATACATGATTTCTGTATCTGAACATGATTATCTACTTAATTTAAAAAAAATAAAAACTATATTTATTCAATTATCATTGAATATAATCCGATTCATCATTGAATATAATCCAATTCCTCTCGTGATCCTGTCCTTGGCCGGCGGAACTGATTCATATTTTCCAAACAAAATTATTTGTGAATAGAGGTAAAAACACCTGACTTCCTTCGTCTCTATGCGGAATAAAAATAGAAATACGTAGTAGGTGAATTCAATGCACTAGACAAAGATGCCCCGATTACTCGTGTCTTAGATGACAAATTCAAAGTGTTGTATTTGATGGATTCAGTCTTTACTTGATGGAAATTCATGTTCAATAACAGGTAAATAAAATTCAATTTCCACAATTTCCATTTTGTTAAATGACCAAACGGATGTTAATAGATCGCCGTTGTTGAATATCTTCACGTAGATTGGAAAAACCAGCGGCAAAACTCAATAACTTTTATTGCCCCTGTCGGTACATCTTCTTGAAACTAGGGAATACCATCTAAACACCCCAATGTATACCTGTATATCCTATATAATGTCCTGTTTTTATACCACCCAATTAGTTCAAATGTAGAACCTGACGAAGCCTTAGTGAGGCGAAACGATCGTTGTTCAAAATTAAATATTGTTTGTGGAAATTGAATTTTATTTACCTGTTATCAAAGTGTCGTCATGAGTTAGTGGTAGCGAAAAGGACGTTGGTACTCTTCGACCGTATCTAACAAAGTTATGTAGTGTGATTCCTCTTAACATGGAAATGAAGCCCAATTTGAGAAAATATTTTTTTTTTTCAAATTTCAGGCAAATTTTCTAGAGAAAATATGTAAATGATACAGAACAACTATGTAGAATGCAATCTGATCGTGAATTTATATAGGGTGTCATGTTTAGGAAATGAAAGTCCGTATAAATTTCGATGAAACCGGAAGTCTAGCGAATTCATATCTTCAGCAAAGATTAACTATAAAATTTCAATTGTCTATCTAGAGCCTTTCTTTGAAATATTCTAAGCCTCAGTCTTCGTGAAACACCCTGTATAAACAAGATTTATACTGATATCGGCAGTTATGTTGAGGTTTCAATCAACTTGATGTACTTAGATTCATTTCATGACCTCGAGTCGTGATGATAAATTTTCTTGATGGATAAATATAAGTTCATTAGTGGAAAAATAATTTTTTTTATTTATATCGGCTGTAATATATGGTTCACCCAAAAAAAACCCATTTCAAATAAATTCATAACTATAGAAGATTGAAATCTAGACACGTTCTATTTCATTCATGCCTATATTCAGAATTCATTTTCAACGTGAAAAGAATGAACCACCCCTCTTTTGTTCATCAAGTCATATAGGAAAAGAAAACATAATAATGTCTAGAAGATAATAATGTTCTTGATAATGGAGTATTTCTTGAATGAACGAGCCAAAATAATCTTTTAACATAATAATATTGTACCCTAATTTGCATCGGGTCAGCTTCAGAATGACGGGTGTTTGCTTTTTCTACCTGCTTCTGGAATTCGGATCCCAGTTCCTTCTTCCGACGTTCCGACAAATAAAAGTCGATTTCAAGCGGATAACCTGGTCCTAAGTGGTAATTACCAAAGATAACCAACTTCATTCAAGCGGTTTTGGTCCTTGTTGGTTCAAATCATGTGTCGTCATGAATTAGCCCTTCAACGTCATCGTTTGGACCGCAGATAACCGTACTTGAGAGCTGGGTTATGATAGCGGTTTTATTGGTTTTAAAGAAGTGGGGTTAAATACATTTGATTCGGACGGTTCTTTGATCTTTTATTTTAAGTTCTGAATAATTACGTAAAATGGAATATAGATTAATAATGTTTGGAGGTGCATCTGTGAATTATAAATGAATAATTTAATAATATCAGTTTCAAATATAATTTCACTAGCTAGGGCTACAGATGTAATTAACAAATCTTCTTCACGTGACATGATTAACTTGTAGCTAAATCTGAAACAAATATGAGATATGTATATTATTATACACAGTTCTAAACACTTACCCACAATTCTTTATTCTATTTTGAGTTCTTGAAACCACATTCAGAAAGACGATAAATATAAAATTTGGTTATGTGTTTGTTTTGTTTACAAACATCAACGAGAATATAACCACTTCTGTTCAAGCGCAAGTTGGTTATTCGCGGTTCTTCCTTAAGGGCTATAACCAAGGGCAGGACCAGAGATAACCGCGGTTATTAGTGGTTATCCCACATAATTCTATACCTATAATTTGAGCGTAGTGGCTAATAAGTATACAAAAGTGTGGCAATCGTTCCCCTTAAATCCAGGGTCAGTCATCGCATATACGCATGCCTACGGAGAAGAGAAGGGACATGTAATTCTGTATCCATGGATACCGTATGTGACTCAATACAAACAGAGACAAATATCAAAACTGCATCCGCTGATCGCCACGATGTCCCTATTTTCCCACTCTCCGCTATAGCACATGCTCCATAGTCTCACTGACCCTAGTCAGAGCCTTCTAGATGTTTCACCACAGACTGTGTCTGTGGTTTCACTTTCAATTTCAAGGATCAAATTATAGGTATAGAATTATGTGGGTTATCCGCTTGAAATCGACTAAAGTGTTTACTTCGCTGGTCTCTTCAGTGTTGCCAGATGATCCAGATATTATATCATTACGAAATACAACCGCATTTTTTAGGCGTACTGTGAATGCATACCTTAATTTTAATAGATTTGTGTTACATTATTGTATGAAATAATTTTGGGACAGAGTGTTGCTTTTTAAATTCCTATGGAAAAATTCATTGATTTTTTTCTTGATTTTTGTAGGACAATAATTTAAAACAGCAATAGGCCCAAAAGAAGAACGTACATATCTACAAAAAACCTGACACGACTTATTCGATGAATTAAAATGCAGATACATACTTTTGAGTTTCGAAAAAAAAAATTGTGCTGAATTGTGATAGGTTTGCGCTGCTTTGCGCCATTGAAGCATTGCGTAGAATTCAAGTAGTAATCTGATTATATGAATAAAAAAAACTGGGCGTCGCATTCAAAAGTAGAAATCATCCGGTGAACGAATCTGAAGTCTCTTTTTAACGTTTCCGAGATATCGAATTTTGAAAATAAGGGCATTAAACTGCAACCTTTGGATGCTCAAGTTGAAGATAACTTCCCCAAATAATTTCGATAATTAGTCCTCGGTTAACATTGTTCAGTAAAAATTCAAACAAATCTGAAATCTCTTTGTTTATTATTTATGAGAATCAGCATAAATCTTACTATCGGTCAGTGACTGGACACACCGGTCAAGAAAAACACAGAAACACAGATTCATATAGATTGACAACTCTTTTGAATGAACATTTTTGAAATTGACCTTTGTCTTTGTACTATACAGGGTGTTTCATCATAAACTGGACAAACATATTTATACATGGATGACATCGAGATAATTATTTTTGCCTAATGACATATACCTCGTTTTCGAAGCATAAGCGAGATACACGGTGTCCAACGTCACTTATGAGCAAGATTCTGATGAGTGTGGTCAGTTATATAAAAAATATGTAAAAAAAAGATATGTTCGATTTATGAAAAAAATTTTTCACAGAACTTCTTCGAAAATCGTGTTCATTCAAAAAATCAAATTGAGTTCGGCATCGGAAAGATTACATTACAGTTTTTCCGCGATTTTGTAAAAATTTTTTTTCGAAGTTCTTTACCTTTTCTGAATTGAGCACCCAAAAAAAACTGAGATCTGACCAGCCACCGTTACTTTAAGTGTTATACATAAGTGACCACACTCATTAGAATCTTGCTCATAAGTGACGTTGAACACAGTGTATCTCGCTTATGCTTCGAAAACGAGATATTTATTATGTCATTAGGCAAAAATGATTCTCTCCTTTTGTCGTCCACACGATTATATATGTTTGTCCAGTTCATGATGGAATACCCTGTATATGGGACGATTAAAAAATTTGATGAACAGTAGTATTTTTCTCTAAGAAAGTAGATGCGGCTTCAAATAAACAGTAAAAGAAACCTTATTTTTCAATTTTCTTCGAAGGTCCTCAAAAAGACGTCCCATTTGAGGACCGTCCCCAAAAGAGCCGATCCTTGCATCGGCAATTTGAGGACCGTCCTCGAATGGGCCAAATGTCCCCGAATGGACCAATTCATGCTCTGAAATGTCCCCGAAAAGACCGATTCATATATATATATATATATATATATATATTTCAAAAGAATATATATATATATATATATATTAAAATGTAAAGTGGTAAATTCATCAATTCAACATCAGAACTTGGCCAGTGAATACCACATCTCAAAATATCAGCTAAATACACACAATATATTTACTAAAAATATTGTTCGCCGTTGATTGAGAAACTCCCTTAAAAATGGCTACTTCACAAACAGTTTCAGTTTTATTAATACTAAAGCTAATCTCTCTGGAGCAATTTATTTATGGATTTTTTGATCTGGATATAAATCTGAAATTAACTGGACATAATCGTCCACGTGAAGGGAACAAACACATATTCTTTGCAGCAAGGTTCCCATCCATAGTTTGTCTATCCATGCTTTTCTCCAGTCCAATTTATGCAATATGCCAAAGCAGCCAAAGGTATTAGTGATATTCGGTGTTGAGGCATCTTTCTCAAGAAATTTATCAAAACGAACAGCCGTGTTTTTACTTTTCCATGAAGAGCAATTGAAAACAGTTTTTACTAGTAAATAAGTGTCAACTAGTCAAGTGTAGTCGATATAAGAGCGCTCTCTCGAATTTTCCCGTATAACGGAGTTTAGATTCGGAAAAAAATTAAGAAAGATACATCATCGGATTTCTCAATTTGTGCTGAAGATTCTCATTCTATTTTTCAACAGAGAATGTGAAGCGTATGTGTCAAAATTGGAGAAATTTCCATTGAAATTACCAAATAACTTCAAATAAAATCGGTTTGGAAGAACAAACATATGAGTTAAGATAAATTGGATCATAAAAAAACGCCGAGATTAGACAACTGCCGGCATGAAATGTGTCGAGTGCGGCCTTGATGGTGATAAATATACCCTTTTTAATTGCGACGGATGTGGCAAAACGAACTGCAAAGAATGTGGTCAATTTACAGCATCGGAAGAAAAATGCTTTTCTCTATCAAAAAGGAAAGTTATTCTTTACTGTCTTTCATGTCGCGAAGAAATAACCAATATTGCGGATTTAATGCAAAAAAAATAGAAAATTAAAGCAAGAAATAGAATCTATGAAAGAAACGAAACTATCAAAAAATAATAAAGAATCAGAGAAGATTCAGAAAATGGAAATGCTAATCCAATCCTTGAAAGGAAAAAATGATGATTCCTTAAGAAGTTGCAATAATGCCAATGAGGAAATTACTAAGAAAAATACTGAAATCAAGCAGTATTTGGAAAAAATCGAAAACATAGAAAAATATATAATGAAGTTAAAACAAGAAAACTCAAGTCTGCAAAATTCTCTAAGGAATCAACAGGAAATGAATGAGAACATTAATGGAGAAAATGAAAAATTGAACAGAGTAAATGAAATTCTGAAGAAACAAATGGAAAATAATCATGGAAGTCTTGTTAATTCGCAAGATTTTCATGAGAAAATGTATGAACAATTATTCCACAGACTTGAAAAAAATTTGGACCAAAAAGTCCAGAATATCGAGGCAGATCTCAATTTGAAACTCACGATCAACTCAAACTGGACATCACAAAAAGAACACGCATCTCATAACAGTGATATAATAACCAATAAACATAAGCCAGAGTCGAATTTCGTGTCAGATTGTAATATGGTGAAAAACGATACACATAAAGATCAGCTCCAACTGATGGAACAAATAATTAATTTGGAAAATCAAACAACTATTCCAGTGAGACATCAAGTAGCCGCTAATGGCAAGCAGGGCACTAACATGAAAAAGTCACAAGTTGTCTCAAATACTTCGTCCACAAAAAAAACTAGTAGAACTCCTGAAGGGACGTACCTCCAGGGGAAGAACATCAACAGGGCTACAGTGACTAATTCTACAGATGGAGATCCTGATGCCCAAACACCACAGGATAATGACTGGACAAAAATAGAACGGAAACGTTCCAAAAAACAGCAGAGTTTAATTGGATCCAGCACGAGGATACAAAATATAAAAGCAAATCCAAAAAAAGCGTTCCTTTTTGTGTCCCGCTTGCAGCCTGGCACTAAAACGGAGGAACTTGTAAAATTATTGGAATCTGCTTTCCCAGAGGTAGTATGTGAGGAACTAACCTCCAAGAATCCAGAATACTACAGTTCATTTAAGGTAACAATAAATTTAGTGAATTTGCAGGCGGCAATGGACCCGTCTCAATGGCCAGAGGGCGTTTTTGTTTCGAGGTTTTTTCACAAGAGGCCTCAGACAGAATTCAAAGGAACCTAGACTATCAAGTTAATTGTGAACAATTCCAATTATTTTCCTTAAATTGTCAAGGCCTAACTAATACAAGAATAAATTGTATAACTTGATGTGTTAAACGTGTTTCAGGATATCACTTTTCTATGTTTATGTGAAACCTGGTGTCAGGGGGATAGCATTAAGCACATAATTCTATACCTATAATTTGATCCTTGAAATTAAAAGTGAAACATCTAGAAGGCTCTAACTAGGGTCAGTGAGACTATTGAGCATGTGCTATAGCGGAGAGTGGGAAAATAGGGACATCGTGGCGATCAGCGGATGCAGTTTTGTTATTTGTATCTGTTTGTATTGAGTCACATACGGTATCCATGGATACAGAATTACATGTCCCTTCTCTTCTCCCTAGGCATGCGCATATGCGATGACTGACCCTGGATTTAAGGGGAACGATTGCCACACTTTCGTATACTTATTAGCCACTACGCTCAAATTATAGGTATAGAATTATGTGGCATTAAGTATGTAAATTTTCCTGATTTCTATGAAGCTGCTAGCTTTAGCAGATCTTTCGGTAAGGGTGGTGGCGTGGGTATCTGGTGCCACACTACAGTTATTGCCCAAACTCTTGAGTTGAGTAGATTCTGCGTTGAAAAAAATTTTGAAGTTTGTGGTGTGGTGTTCAAATACGAAAAATTAAAATACGTAATATTGAACTGTTATAGATCATGTGTGGGCACTAGTTTTTCCATCTTTTGTGATGGTATTCAACAAGTTTTGGAGTATGTGTATTCGCCCAATATCATTATAATACTGTGTGGGGATTTTAATATCGATCCCACGAGGGATGCAGCAGACTTTCAAACGCTGACGGGTGTATTGGAGAGTTTTGGGTTGAAAAACTATGTTTTGGGGTGTACTCGTCTTAATCACACATTGGACTATGTATTTTCTTCTGTGTTGGGGTCATTGCAAATTTTAGACACCTATATGTCTGACCATAAGGGTTTACTGTTCCGTTTTGGGAGATTCACGCAGACAAAAAATAGAATTGAATATAGGAGAAATTATTGCAAGACCAATAACGAAAACTTCCTCAAGAACATTTCGGAAGAAAAATGGGAAGATATCCACAAGTTCAGTAACATTGATGAGGCTTTTAATTGTTTTCATGCTACATTTATGCATTATTATTTCAATATGAATTATCCAGTTCAAAGATTTTACATTCGTGATATTAAATCATGGGTAAACTACGAAGTGGTGTCATCCAGTGATCACCTAAAATATTTATATGAACTATGTAAGACTTTTCCTTGTCTGAAAGACCATTATCGAGACTGCAAAAAGCGTCACTATCAATTTTGGTAAATGAAGTTAAACGTCGATATTATCAGGATAAAATGAACATTGCTAGCAACCCTGTAAAAACAGCCTGGGGAATCATCAATACACTCAGTAATAAAAATATTAATAACTTTCAGAATATCAACAGGGGGATATACTGACCTCTGATCCTAAAATAGTGTCTAACGCCTTTAATGATTTCTTTGCTAATGCCGCTGCTAGAATTACTCAAAACTTCCCAAAAGTACAGTATAGCGATAAGATAAAAATAAATAAGACTACAATCTTTTTGAACCCTTTCACAGAGAGGGAGCTTGTATCTCTGATTAATAGAAAACTAAAACCAAAGAGTTCTTGTGGTTTTGATGATGTTCCGGGTTTCCTCCTGAAGCACTGCTTAACAGAAATTTCTGCTCCTTTAACTCATTTGGTGAATGAGTCATTTGTTCAGGGATGTTTCCCAGAAAAACTAAAAATAAATAAAGTAATTCCACTATATAAAAAGGGTGATAAGGAACTTGTGGATAACTGTCGCCCGATAGCTTTGGCGCCAGTCTTTTCCAAGGTTTTCGAATACTGTTTTGTAGACAGGTTGATGGGGTTTCTATGTAATTGTGGTATCATAAACCCGAATCAATTTGGCTTTCGCCCGAAAATGAGTACGATGCACGCAGTATATGCTTTTGTGGAAGATATTGTGCATTATATGGAGTCGGGGGAATGCCCTGCAGGTGTTTTTTGTGACCTTAGTAAGGCCTTTGACTGTGTGGTGCACAGTTTTCTTTTTCAAAAGATAGAAAGTTACGGCATCCGTGGCAGGGCATTAGATTGGCTGAAAAGTTACCTTGGTAACAGGCAACAATTTGTGTCATTGAGAAATTCAAATGGCAGACCAATAGCATCCAGTTCTCTGAATGTTCATGTGGGAGTGCCACAGGGCTCCATCCATACTTGGTCCTTTATTGTTTATTTTGTACATGAACGACATTACTGATGATGTGGATTCTAACATTTGCTTGTATGCTGATGATTCCCTACATATTAATATAGAAAAAACAAACTTCGTACTATTCCATAATTACAATAAAAGTATAAACATCGACATATCGCTAAAAAATTTACCGATCAAGCGGGTGAGTACAGCTCGCTTCCTTGGTCTGGATATCGATGAACACCTAAATTGGAAGGTTTGTTGCGAGAAAATTTGTTCAAAATTGAATAGAGCTACTTTTCTTATAAGAAATCTGAAAACCGTCGTAACGATGGAACAACTTATGCTCATATATCACGCTCAGGTATCATCCGCATTACGATACGGGGTAATTTTCTGGGGTAACATCTACTGGAGCGGAAAGGGTTTTTCTATGCCAGAAAAGAGTAATTAGGTGCATGGTGGGCGCCTCACAGTTAACATCCTGTAAACCATATTTTAAAAAGCTTGGGATACTCACGCTACCATGTCTTCTTATTCTTGAACTTGCTGTGTTGATTTATGAGAACAAAAATAAATATGTAAGGAATAGTGACATTCACGAACATAATACCAGAAATTGCAATAACTTTATAATTCCCAATTTTAAATACCGAATAGGTAGAAAGTCACAAAGGTAAAAGTTCACTTTACGCCCAGCAACGGATTTTTTTCCCAATTTTTTTCTAGGTAGATTTCACCATGAAAAATCGATCAGTGCTAGTCTCAAGTTGCGGAAAGCTATATTTTAGAAGATATGAATTTTGAAAATATACCATTTTATAACCTATAATTTGATTATTACACATCATATATGCATGGAATATTGTATTTGACATATAATTCACTCAAATTTTATACTCTTTTCGAATTATTATTAGACCAGGGGCGTCGATAATGGTTTGGGAAGGGGAGAATGGTAAATAAAATAATACTGTTGCAAAATGGCGAATGCGCTAGGCACAGCAGGTACATGAAACCTATCACTATCAGAACACTTTTAAACATTATTTATTGATGTATAATTAAGAATATAAGCCATTCAGATTGTTGCCATCGTTTAGTAGGGAGTTTGCATTTCTTATATTTAGTGTTCTGTGCTTCCCAACCTAGAAAACGACTTGTTTGTTGTTTATATTTTTACTTGCTCCTAAGCTGTTTTCATTGACTTAGAAATAAGAATATCTATTCTAAATCAATGTTTGTTTCAGGTATTCTTGAGGGATATGAACCTCGTAGTTCGAGGTACTGATCTGTGACTTCATCTTTCTGTAAAGGCCTCTTGCAACGACAGAGAATTCTCGCGAGAATTTTCTGTCAAATTCACTGACCGAAAATTCTCTGTCGTTGCATACTACTTTCGGTAGAATTCTCTGTGGAATTACACAGAGACGACAGAGAATTCTCGCGAGAATTTTCGGTCAGTGAATTTGACAGGAAATTCTCGCGAGAATTCTCTGTCGTTGCAAGAGGCCTTAAGAAAAGGTGAAGTATCTGCACGAAAAGATTTTTATGTTTCAATCGTCATGATATATTTAGGCCAGTAGATGATTATATAACAATGTAAGCAAATAATAATAATAATAATAACTCTCTTTATTTCCAAGAATATACAATGTACATATTGTGGAATGCGTCAAAGGAAAAAGTGTTAACAAAATAATTCAGTTCTTCAACATACCCAAAACAAAAAGAAATAAAAATACATGTTCACTTTAGACCCAGCAGCGGATTTTCTTCATGAATTTTTTCTAGATAGATTTTTCCATGAGAAATTCATCGGTGCTACTCTCAAGCTGCGGAAGTTTCTAGTTTAGGAGATATGAATTTTTGAAAATTGTATTGTTACCAATAAAATTTGACATTGTTGTCAGTTATATCACTGTGTCTGTGGTTATATGACATTAGAAAGTTGTCGTTCGGGATGAACCATAGATCATTATGAAATAAAATGACATTTATCGTATATTCTGTGGGATATAACGGATTAATCGAATATAAAAAACTGGCGCGATTACCAGTCGCGTTAATCATAGACCATTTCTACAATGTCAAGCAAGGCTGGCCTCTAATTGGGGGTCTTTCGGGACCCCCCATTGTTCAAATAGATGAAAGTCCATTCAGACATCGCAAATATAATCGGGGAAGAGTTCTTGATGGGCATTGGGTCCTGGGAATGATAGACTCTCATTCTGACGAAGTCAGAATGGTACCTACTGGTCGAACGGAGAGATGCGGAGACTCTGTTAGGTTGAAATCACCAAGCATGTTCTTCCAGGATCCACTGGCGGATAAAGGGGGGGGGGGGGCTGGGGTCATGGGTGCCATGCCCCCCCCCCTTGGACTCCGAAATTGACGATTATCCCTTTATTAGTAGTCCTATAACGTTGGCAAAAAAAATTTCTATTGATGGCCCGCCCTGAAAGAATTCATGGCACCCCCCTGAAAAACTGGCTGGATCCGCCAGTGCCAGGATCTGAGATTCACACAGATTCCTGGAGAGCATTCAACGGGTTGTCCTCATTGCCCCAGGATTACGTCCATAAGAAGGTGAACCTCACCGATCCGGACCATAGGTTTGTTGGTCAGTTAACACATTTTAGAGAATCACCAAAAAGTTCGTAGTTTCGGTTAAGTTTGGTTAGGTCAGGTTATGTTAGGTAAGGTTAGGTTTGGTTAGGTTAAGTTAGGTTTGGTTAGGTTAGGTTTGGTTTGGTAAGGTTAGGTTAGGGTAGTTCAGGTTATGTAAGGTACCCGTACATGGTCATCACCTTGTCGTGGTGTACGGGCTTAAGTAGCTGTGAATCCTATGGAGGAAGAGCGAAAAACCAAGTATGACCAAAACCAAGGAGTGACTATGACTCTCTTGGCCCTCTGAGTCGTCAGACCCAGAGTAGACCCAAAGAGTAACGTTAGTACTTCACAACAGAGAAGTAACTATGACTCAGTTGGCCCCTGGAATCTACAGACTCTGGGTAGACCCAAGGAGTAATGCTAGTACTTCTGAAGTAACTGTGGCTCTCTTGGCCCCTCGTATCTGAGGACTCGGGGTAGACCCAAAGAGCAACGTTAGTGCTTCACGAGTAACTGTGATTCACTTGGCCCCTGGAGGCTGCTGACTCTGGGTAGACCCAAGGAGTAACGTTAGTACTTCACAACACACTTCCCGAACCCAAACTCCTTTCAAATCCAAGGGCTCGAGTCTAAGCGTGCGCTTAGATTGTGACATCTTCGCGATCCACCCCTAGGCTAAACGACCTAGAAGACGCTGGAGACCGAGCTATCAAGAAAAGGCTTCGTGGGATGAGCATGGGAGAGTGGCGTGGTTAACTATGGCTTCCTTGGCCCCCTCGGTCCACTGACAAGGGGTAGACCCAAGAAGTAATGTTAGCACCACATGCAGGGAACAACTATGACTCACTTGGCCCCCTGTAATCACAGACACAGGGTAGACCCAAGGAGTAACGTTAGTGTTTCGAACGTGGAGAACTTGCATCTGGCCTACGCCACACTGGCAACCCGGGCGTGGACAAGGAGTTACGACTCACTTTTCCCCTCGGGTTGAAGGCCACTGCATGAATCAGAGTAACTATGACCCACTTGGCCCCCCGTATCCTCGGACTCGGGGCAGACCCAAGGAGTAACGTTAATGTCTGACGGAAACCGCACTCTCATAGCTCAATCCCCGAGGGACCAGGGCCAACGGCTCGCTATCGGGGGGTTAGAGACTGACAACCTGATAGTGAGGCGGCCAAGACCTCCTGAGGATCTATCCCTGGTGTTTGAGTTCCGTTGCGAAAAAGCCAGGTGAAAATACGGAACTAGGTCAACAATAGTCAGTGGACTCCTCACAAGTTCTTTGTGAGACCGCAAACTGTGAGACCCGTCAGTCGAGATGCAGGTCTCTTCCCCTCAATCCCTACATCCAAGGGGGGCAAGAGTCTGAGACTACCACGCAGAAACTATACCGTGAAATACCAATCGTCTTTCGTCTTGGTGATCCGGTTTGGTGCCTGCATAAACCATCATAGTTGGAATCGGTGTCCTTGGGATTCCGACTAAGATGGCGAGGAGGAGGTTTTAGTTGGGTTAGAGTCCCACACGAATCCCAGCATTGAACAGCCCGCTGCGGAGAAGGCATGATGCTTTCCTCCTTCCTCGGGGCACAAAAAAAAAAAGGTTATGTAAGGTAAGTTGGAATGGTTTTAGTTGAAGGGAGTTTGGGGCAGCAATTTCCCAGAGAGACTATGTTAGTATTTATGGCGGCGTTACTCCAAAAAAAACGCCAAAGATTCATTCGAGAGTCTTCTGGAAGCTGTCACAAGCCACCATGTTAGGTGGCTAAGTAGAGGGGGTAAGGCGGGAATATTCAAATAGGATTTGAATGTCTTCTGTTTGTTTACACTTGAATGAAAGCGGGAAATTATGAAAACAAGAATGTTGATTAATTAATTTATTAAATGAATGTTATTTTCAACATGAGTAAAAAACACCTACATAAAAATTATTATTACAATACTTGTGAAAACCTTTAAATTATTATAATTATTTAATTTGTCTCACATGTCAGTGAAATTTATGTCAGCTTTCAGCTTTATGAATAAAATCATTGTCATTTTTTGAGAAACAGGCGGCCATGTTAGGTGGCAACCAATCAAAAGCTGCTTGTACTTCAGTTTCATACCCCTGGAACACCAAATCAAGGCGGAAGTCATAGATTTCCATTAATGAAAACATAAGAAAACAAAAATGTATAGCTTTTGATGAAGACCTTCGTGACATCTAATATTTTCAGGATACACTCATTGGGATTAAAGCTTTCAGGTAAGAGTTGAATCATTGCGAAAAAAAGGGAAGTGATTTTCAGGTATTTTTAAACAGTTGGCCGTAAATCAACCAAGGTACCAAACAACCAAACCAACGTTTTCACAGCGGTACATGTCAAATTATCAACCAAAGCTGTATTTACGGGACGCCCGGGGATGAACCATTTGTTTTTATTGTGGACTTAGAATATTCGGAATATTCTTCGTCAATGGAATGGGTTCATTCCTATTTGAGAAACTGATATTGTGCAAAACATTGGATTATGGAATCGTATCGCATTGTTTTGGCTATTCGATTTATTCAAAATATATATTGTTTGAAGCTTAAGCTTTAAGTCTTGATTGTCTGATGGATCTCTTCCTAAAAAGAATATGCAGGAAAAAAGATTTTCTGTGTGATAAAGGTTCATTCAAAATTTCACACTTTGAATTGTCCTATCCTGATCCATGGGCTTGACGTTGGACTGCTACCTGGCCTCACTGAAACCAGTTAAGCCACAATTCGTAACTGTATTTTTCGAATAATTTTTTATCCATATATGAAACATTAAATGTTCGTAAAGCAACAACATTATGAGGAGAGTTAAAGATGAAGTAATGTTTTTAAGCCTCAAAAATCGGTGAATGGCCCACTGACATATACCTTAGATTATTGATTCTTTGTTTCACAGAAACACTCTTCCCTAATACAATCGGATTTATTGACAATATGCATGTAAGAAAACCAAAGGACTATTTTATCGTATATTCACATAATTATTTGTAAACAATTTTTTTTAGACCATTTATGATCATGAAATGAAATTTATTCATTCACCCAGGCGGAGTTGGATCATGAATCATGAAGCGTAGTTAGATCTGGACCTTCATGAACCCAAAGTTGGAAAATTCTCGAATAATACTCTGTTAGTTGGGCATAAGACTTCTGTTTACCAGAATTATTAACTATAAAAACAATGATCATTGAATAACGTCCAAAAAAAAATTATTTTTATGGTCAAAAACAAGAACTATAATAGAATTCTGGAGAAGTACCTACTATGCAAGAAAGGGGTGAGATATATCAACCGTTATTTTATTGATGATACAAAAAAGATTGCAGTTGATATAGCAACTAGTGTGGAATTGGTGGTTGCAGTTGAATGGTTTGAAGAAAATAAACTCTTGTTAATTAAAAACATAACCCAAACATTGACTTTCTCTCCTCAACACTTAGACAGTCTCAGTTGATGATATTTTAAGGAGTAGTATTTTGACAAGATCAGAAATGGAGTGAACATTTAGAAGAATTATTCAAGAAGCTGTTCTGAGGTATTTTCACTATATGTAGAATGATGCACATTGGAAATTAGGAAAAAAGCAATGGCTGCTTACAGAGCCAACTTCCGTAGCTGGGCCTCCTACATTATTTATTTTTTTCACACCTAGATGCTGAACATCTGTATTTATCACATGCAACCTCTAGTTTTGTCCAAAAAAAAATAGGATTCATACAAACATACAGATACATAAAACTCCTGTAATTTTTATGAACAAATTCATGACATTCTCTTAGGAAGCTCGAAGGTCTATTTTTATGATCGAAGGAGCTGATTTTCGATATAAATAGATTCCGTATACTAGTGTCTTTGTTGAATAGAGAAGTCTTGTAATATATAATCTGTTGACGTGTTGACATTTTTTATTACTTCTGAAAAGTATGCATATGCGATTCCTAATTTATATAGTGTGTTATATAAAGACCTCTCCATATGAGTACATATACCATATCTGAGTATTAATTTGGCTAGGGATTAATAAACTAGGATAAGAGAGTCTCTTCTTAGGATGTTCTTAATACAGTAAAATATATGTACAGGTAACTGAATATATTTGATATGAATATTCCATTTGAGATGTTTAAAGAGAATGAGGCGTAGATATTTATGATTCTCTACTTTGGTCATTTCCAATATACATAAATAAATGAAAACTTAGGATGTGTGGCCATTGTCTAGAAGAATGCCATATACATTTTTCATTGTTCTACTCATTAAATTTTAACCGCAGGCCAACTGTTACCTTTTATGAAGATGTATCTTCAGCATATGATGAAAGTAGTTGAATTTCTTTGTCTGAATTTAGATATGAAATAATACAATTGGACCAAGAAGTTTTCCTTGTGGTATTCCCATCTTTGCAATTGTTTGGCGAACAGTCCACAGCTTTTGTCGGTACTCAGAGATGTGTTCAGATTATTTGATATATTTCTGCTTCAATACTGAATTTAGATATGAAATACATAGAATTTTGCTAAGTATTTCAATACAGAACTGGTTTAATTTATATGATTACATATTTGTTATGCTATTTAAATTTCTTTATATTCCAATGAATTTACTGGTGAATAGCTAGATGAATTCATCATTGTCATATTCTCTTTTGTTCCCCCAATTTGGAATGAAATGTGCTTTGAATCGACTCGTATTTCCTTGATAATGAATGAAAAATACAACTTCAAATATAGTTCTTTATTTCAAAAAGTAAAGATTTTAAATATTCTCTCGAATAAATTTTATATAATAATGCACAAAAAAATATACACCCCAGAGCATTTGTACAGGTGTTAGTAAAAACGTATCGAAATATCATATCAGAAAACTTGATAATGAATTCTCAAATAATCCGAAATATATAAATAGAAAACGTTAACGATAGGGGGCGTACTGCTTCTTTGGTTTCGCCTATTGCACAAAATACACAAACGAGGAGTCTTTGATTCAAAGTCCGTCGCGAGCAAAGATATATCTTTGGTCGCGAGAACCCAAAAAGTTCATCTCTTTTAACTTTCGCTTGATCTGTGAGCAACAGAAACCGAAGGAACCGACGAAAATTCTTGGTCAGTAATCTACAGCTGTCATCAGGAAACATCCGCCGTAAATTCGAATAATAACAAACCGAAGAAACCCGAAAGCCCACGAAGCAGCCCACGATCACCTCCGGTTGATTCGGTTCATGAAAACATCGGGTGATTTGAATGAACCATGTCCCGTAAATATTCGGTTTCCATCTACCAACCGGACATATTTCATTTACGGAACGGCTTGACAGTCACCAACCATAGATTCTCATGAACCAACCGAACTTGGTTGATATACGGACCATACCCTAGATATTTCAAACCACAGAACATTTCAAACTGGCACATCTGACAGACGACAGCAAATTACAGTTGTCAAATCAGCCTGCTGGACAAACAAACGGATCTACAAATGCTTATTGTGTGTTTATATCACATTTAAATTGTTTTTTTCTCGATAATGCCTCAATTTTGTGCGATTGTGAAATGTGGAAGTAGAAGCGGAAGAGATAAGGTTTCATTCCACCGATTCCCTTCTATTTTCGACAATAGAAAACATATTAATCCTCTTGCTAAAAAGAGACGTGAATTGTGGATTAAGGCAACTAGAAGAGCAGATTTAACTGCTGAGAAGTTGAAATGGGCAACTGTATGTTCGAAACATTTTGTAGGAGGTATGTTCAAAGAATCAAGGAAACATAGGCATATAAAAAATTATTATTTTTTTTCATTCTAGGCAAGCCAAGTGCATTGAAAGATGTTGACAATATAGACTGGGTACCAAATCAATCACTTGGCTACAAAACAAATATCAATGCAGTTCAAAGCACCCAGAGATTGAATCGTAGGAAGCAGAGAGATAAAAATAAGGTCCCAAACCCAAATATTCCAGTTGATATGGATAGAAGTGAGGATCATATTGACAATGATCCTTTGTGTGAAGCCTTGAATAATTCAGCTGTTCAAAGCATGAATATTATTGATGAAGATATAAGTGAACATGCTGAAGAAGTGGAACATGCTGTTAAAGTGGAACATGCGCAAAACTCTGGTGAAAACCAATTTCCTAACGTCAATTTTGAGTTACAGAATTGTTATAGTGAAATCCATCATCTCCGGGAAACTTTACAGAGTTATACATTCACAATGGAAAATTTAGAGCATAATCCATCTAAATGTCTTTTTTATACAGGATTACCATATGAAAAGGTGGTTGTGGTTTATAATTTTGTAGAACCTTATATAACACACCCAAAATCTGTTCTATCAAAATTTCAACTCTTCATCATTTTCGTCATGAAGTTACGATTGAATTTTCTCTTCATGGATATAGGACATAGGTTTAATGTAGATGGTAGAACAGTAAGCAGAGCATTTTATAAAGTGCTGCATGTGATGTATGTTAGGTTGAAATTTTGTATTGTGTGGCCAGAGAGAGACACACTGAAAAAAAATATACCCAGGTGTTTTAGAGAATACTTCGGGGGTAAAGTAACAATCATCATTGATTGCTTTGAAATTTTTACAGAAACACCCACAAACAAGCAAGCTGCATCACAACATTTCAGTAATTACAAACATCACAACACAATAAAGTTCTTAATAGGAATATCTCCACAGGGATCGATTATGTTTATTTCAGAGGCATTTGCAGGTCACTGTAGTGATAAATTTGTGACTGAAAATTGTGGTATTCTTGATCATCTTCTACCTGGTGATTGTATACTAGCTGACAGAGGTTTCCTAATCCAGAATGAAGTAAAACTACACTTGGCAGAAGTGATAACTCCAGCATTCATGGAAAATAAGAAGCAACTCAATCCCATAGAAGTAGAAGAAACTAGTAAACTTGCAAATGTTAGAATACATGTTGAGCGTGTTATTGGTTCCATAAGGAACAAATATAAAATTACATCTTCAACCTTACCCATGCATATGATCAAGTTCAAGCAGAATAATGTTCCTGTGATTGATAAAATTTTGACAGTTTGCTGTGCATTGATAAATTCATGTCCATCTGTAGTACCTTATTGATATATTTATTGAATTATTTGTTTTACTGATTTATCATTTACATATATAATTTCCTTCATAAATTTATGTCCATCTATTGTATCTTATTGATATATTTATACAGTGTTAGATATATATGTTCATCAAAAATCAAATTGAACTATTTGTTTTACTGATTTTATTGATTCATCATTTACATATATGATTTCCTTTATGCACTATTTAATATTCCAGTCAATATGTACTAATAAACCTATATACAAGATGTTTAATTAAATTATGTGTGACGTCACGTGCCCGCGCCCTATGGACATATAACAGATAGAGTAGTGGACCCAGAACACTCCCTTGTGGAACTCCTGTTTTCACAGATGATCTCTCACTAGCTACACCATTTACAACTGTGTATTGATATCTCCCTTTCAAATATGAATTAATCAAGTTGAAAGATTCTCCCCTAAAGCCCATCAGCTCCATCTTTCTCATTAGTATTGATATGTCCACAGTATCAAATGCTTTTCGTGAATAAACATATTTAAAAACTCTCGTGTTGATTGTGATTACTTTGAAGTTAAAATATAACCAAGAATTATTGACATCTCGGGCGGCTTTGGAAAATCGAAATTAGACACGGATACTCAAACAGTTTGAGTATCCGTGGAAATTAGGTTGGTAATGCCCGTTCAGTGATATTTTGAGTTTCAGAATTCAGGTTGGTGTTGCAAATAACACTGGCGTTTTGTTCTGTCATTAAAATTCGAATAAATCATTGCAAATCATTGCGCAAGTGAAAAATCTTTGGAATGAGACTCTTGAATTAGGGAATCCAACGACCTGTCAAATATTTTTTTGAGGTTAGCTGGTGGTCAAACAAACCAAGTTCAGCTTTGTTCATGTAGACATTAAAACCGTTTATTTGCTTGAAAAATTGTTTTATGTGGAAATTTTTTCGATATTTCTAGTCAATCTTACTCTTAGGAATATCAGACCAGTGAAAATTATTTAAATTAAGTGCATTTTCAATAAAAAATGCCATAAATGTGTGCCAAAGTTGGATGTGCAAGTCGTTCAAATTATGAGGATTTTCTTGAATATTTTGGAACACCCAGTGTGTGTAACTTGGTGTATTATACACATATTAAGTGACTCATCAGGAAACAAAAGGAAATTGGGTCAGCAGTCATCAAGACTTGACAATATCGAAGATAAGAAACTAAAGTGAATGTGTCTTCGTAGACACTGAAATAAGCAGTATTCAGTTCATGTGAAATGTAAAACTGATGAATATTTATATCATATAAAAGGATAAAGAAGTTACAGGGACAGAGCTCTGATTAATATTCCGTCTCCAATACTTTCTCTTCAATCTCTTCGGGCTCCCAATACTAAAAGTTGTAATCATATGATTGACTGAAATTTTCTTCGTCAGTGATACTTCAGGATACTTTTTGATATTAGAAATCATAAAAACTAGCTCGTTCACTCATGAAATGCATATAAGATAATAAAATTCCTCATATTTACTGCAAGCCAGCGACCTGTCAGAAAATTTATAGGTTATCTGGAGGCAGGGCGCCACGTGGTTTGGATTGCCTAATAATATGGGTATACAGCTAATTAATGGAAAGCCTGCACAGAGGACGTAGAAAAAGAAATAAGAGGAGATTAGTCAAAATATATGGGATGGTATGATATTGCTGACATAAAGCCTTCAATTATGAACATGAGTTCTGCCAAGATGAGGAAATAATAACAGTGGTTGTAATAGGAATATTTGAATTTTTAATAATAAATATTTTACTCCTTTGTTCACCAATTTTGAAAGTTACAATGTCATGACAAAATTCTTCATAAATTAAATAGATCCATCTGTTAAGTTTTGTTTCTGTCTTGATATCTACTAAAATTTTCCGAATCCATCCAGTTTGTAGATACACGCTTCAAATTATCAACTAGATTTTTCTGGTTTTAGCTTCCTACAGCAGAGAAATTCTAGTACAAGATCTAAAGCCAAATATCCACTCTACACCATCAGAGAACACCTAGAACAACTACAAGAAACTTCGACTTAACTTTTGATACCATGCAAATAATATTACATTGTACATTGGTGGATAAAACTTTTTTTTTATACAGTCAAATTAAAATAATTATCCTAAATTCAATCATATATATAAAATACTGAATCGATTCAGATAATTATTGTAAATATTTCCTGGCTGCAGGACTGATATGTCGATGGCCGATTGGCCTTTGGTCAATAAATAGCTTTTATTATTATTATTTATTCATATTGAACTTTGGAAAGGAGCATGCTTTTTTATCACCCACGATATTTTTCGTTATCCAGGATTTCCATACTGTATGCATGCTCCTATAATTGATCGTTCGAAAATGTATCAATACAAGATGAAAATAATATACTGCTGGTTAGCAGATTCACACGATGGTAATTGTATGCGATAATTGAGGACATTTTCATGTTCAAAGTGCCTTATTTTGAAAAATTCCGTTTAATTTCAAGGTTTTATTTATTGCTATGATGAAAGCACAGAAAATTTTTAGTAACTTTTTTGTAACTAGAAATAAAGGTGCGACTGGACTTCCAAGGCCTGCTTTGATGTCAATAATTCTTGGATGGACTACACATACAAGACTGCAACAAATCACGCTACATAACAGCGCCATATCGGCGAGAATCAGAACTACTCTGTACACACTACAAACATAAATATTTGTTTACGTTGAGCATGCTTTAACACGTTGTTCTGGTTTGTGCTTAGAGTTGTTCAAGTGAGGTACATTCGAATGTGATTTGATTGTGGATAATAAATCTGTTAAACAGAAGAGATATTCAAGTGAAAAATCAGTCATTTTCTTATTTCCTACTTTTGGAAGGGTATGAAAACCATATTCAGGATTTATTTCAGTTGAAGATGAACAATTAGGTACACAACGATAGTTATTTATGATCTCAGAACAAAAATGAAACAATAATCTAAATGAAACACGTGTAATTCCAACTGTAAACAAAACAATGTAGTGTGGTTGCGTTAGTTCATTCGTTAACGCTAGGGGGCGTACCGCTTCCATAGTTTCGCGTTCTATGACCACAGAACAATCTGTGATCACACAACATTCTGTGATCACACAACAACGATGACATCGGCCGCCGTACGATATGGGAAGAAGAAGAAATTAGTTTGTGGTTGTAGGTTAGGTTGTCTGATGCATATATCAACATTTTTATTAGTGAAGTAAATAATATTGCAGACTGTTTGTTTGGATATTATAATATTTATAATTATGGCTGATCCATTAAGTTTACTTCGTCAGTATAATGTAAATAAAAAGGAAATTATTGAAAGAGATGGTCAAATAATATTTGGTGAATTTTCGTGGCCCAAAAATGTGAAAACAAATTATTTGATGTATGGGTAAGTATAGAATACTTTCTATTTCTTGCAGTGTTTAAAAATATCATCCCTCTATTAGATCTGGAAAAGATGGAGTTCCCAAAGAATACTATACTTTGGAATGTTTACTATTCATCTTGAAGAATACAAACTTAACTCATCCAGTTTATGTGAGAGAAGCTGCTGGGGAAAGTATACCAGTTGTTAGAAGACCAGATCGTAAAGAGCTTTTATTATATTTAAATGGAGAAGCACCAACATGTTCTGCTATTGATAAGAGTGCACCCCTTGAACTTCCCACACAGGTAAAATGCCTTCACTTGATACTGGTGATAACGATAACCCTAGGTCGCTGTGAAGCTCTTCAGACACTTGAGAAAGAGTTTAGATGAGTGAGAATTGTTACTGTGCCCTTATGGTACCCTAGACACAGCAGTTTAAATTTTTCACACTACAGTGTTCAAATAGTTCAGGTGGAAAATTTCTTTCCTGATTGAATGACATATTCATGTTATGTAGGTTGGAAAACTTGTTGGAAAGTGACAAAAGAAAGGCTTTTTTCTTTTTAGAATGTACTCCATACTACATATTTTTCTTCATTATTTAAGAGCAAGAATATATTCATTATTTCAAGAAAAACCTCTAACTGGATATTCTAGAGTGAACATATTGTATGTATATTTGAAAAATATGGATTCAAGCGCAATGAGGTCCTTTTTCAAGTACTCCATCAAATTGTTCTATATTTAGACTATAGTGTTAGGTTCTATTTCATTTCAAAGTTGGAGTGAGAATATGGATTTAAAATAAAATTCTCGTTCAACAGTTATCCTTTGTGCCTTCCTAATTTTAATTTGTATTTCAGGTGAAAAGATCAGCCGATTATGATGCATCTGATATTGTTTCGAAAAAACCCCGTTTGGAAGATTCTCATGTACAAAAAGTCAGAGAAAAACTGGCTGCAAGGCTCAATGCACCTAAAGAATCGACTGTTACTGTTACAGATAATATCAAGTAAGGAGTACTATATATTGATATTTATTTTACATTCTAAATATAATATCATCTCAGATCTTTGTCAGAGGCAATGTCTGTTGAGAAAATTGCTGCAATTAAAGCCAAGCGTTTGGCTAAGAAGAGGACAACAATCAAGGGAAATGATGACATAGGTCAAGAATATGATATTAAAGCAATATTGGAATTTGATGTTGATATAACTAAAGATATTATAAGCAGGGAAAGGCAATGGAGAACAAGAACAACAATATTACAATCAAGTGGAAAAGTAAGTAGAAAGGAATTTTTCATTATTGTGGTTCTCAAGTGAGTCCCCTCAAAAACTATAAGCTTCTGAGCTTTTAGCTTGTAAGAGTTAAAAGAATCAGTGGTATTCCGTGTCGCCTTTATAATTGTGTCCTTACGCCACCTTAGACACACCACTGTTAATTTTTGACCCAACAATGAATGGTGGCCACTACCGTCTGACTGGAAAATTTCTTTCCTAGCCTCAGGATTGAACCTCTGGGTTCTAACCACAGAGCTAGGGGCACTCATATATTAAATATTTTCAGCAAATTGAAAATTATGAATAGTTCAAGCATGGTCTCTCGGACAGCCTCTTCTTCTATACTTCTTGATCCCTTGTACTAAAGCAAAAAAAAATTTTTCTTTACTGATTATTTCAAAACTGCTAGTTCGATTGCTATGAATTTTTTCTTGTAGATGGAAAAATATGCAGACAGTACCATATAAAATTCTAGCGAACTATTGATTCAAAATTCATGATATACCTGTTATAACATATCTGGGAACATGAACGATTAATTTGACAGCTGTCAAAAATTTTCTTTTGGAATTTCAAATGCAAATCTACCTACAAGGGGGAAGAACGAGTGCTTAAAAGCTCCTGACTCACTGTCAGTGCTTCTTCATTTATTCTGAGCCTATTTCACTGAATTCATTATCACTCCCTCTGTCTGGTTTCGTTTTCACACATATGATATGTCATATTGAACCACATTCAGTCTAAACTTAACATCACAAAGATCTGTGTTGAACACTGCTTGGAACCATCTTTAGTTCTTTTATAGTGTTATAGAGTGGTTTTATCGTTGTTATTAATTCCTAATCATATTTTCGAACTGAATTGAAAATAATTCATTGGTGAATTTTCATCCAAGATTCTTGTGGACTCTTGGAACATACACAACCTCTAGGTTTCATGCAATTTTTGAGTTTCCAGTTGACGCATGCATACAACTCAATTCTAATCAAAGATTCGGCTCCACTCTTTGACTTTGAATAGGTCTGCATGTGTACTTGACGGAATCTGAAATCATGTTGTAGTTTTTGGTGCTATGTATGCAAAATTTCTTGGGGCTGGTTGTTCAATTTTTTTGTTTTTCTTGCTTGTTGTATTTTGTTCATAACATACACGGTGTTTCCCTATAAATTGGACAAAGATATTCAGCAGTGTAGATGACATCGAGAACATGACATATACCCATAGAATTTATAGTACTATAGTCTGTTCAAATATAAGAGAATGTAAACAAACAAACCAAATCGGTTTGTTTTGCGCATTACTAACATATGATTGGTGGAACGGTCGGCTGTATAATTCTTTTCACGCCCCCAAAAGACTGCCAGGATCGTACTTAAAGCTTAGAACGATTTCACAGTTATCTTTTCCGGACAATAATGTCGAATTCAGAAACGGACACTGCATCTGAAGGTAGTATATTGGGCCCACCACGAAAAAGAACGAAACGTTCACATTTGTCTATTCAAATCATGTGTATTCCATTCAGAGAATAATATCAAGTTTATATGATTGTGTGAACTATCCTCGATCCGACCCTGGAGCCCTGAAAGCAAGTCTGTACCTGAAGCAAGCCCATCCTTCGTGTGCGCGACTTTGTTTACGTCGTAGTCGCTTATATTTGAACAGAGTATATAAGTTCTATGCATATACCCCGTTTTCGGAGCATAAGCGAGATACAGGCTGTTTAATGTCAACTTCAAGCAGTTTTCTGATAACTGTGGTGAGCTATGAGTGAACATTGAAATAACGGTTTTTGGTTACATGTTAGTATTTTTTTGATGCTCGATTCAATTGTTCAGTATTCTGGAAAGAAATTCAGAATGTTCGCTTTTTTTCTTTTCGATTGCCGAATTGGATAGCAATATTTCAACGTACTCGATTTTCCGAGAAAAAAATTTCAAAATTCGAACTCAACTTTTTCTTACATGTCTTCAGTGAAAAAAAATTCACCCAGAATTATTTGAATCTTTTTCATTTGAACTATCTTTCATCCTGAAGACTAATGTGATAACGGAATAAAAAAAAATATCCATGGTTTTCTTTTTGTAGCCTTTCAAAGACTCCACTCAGAGTGCTTACTTAATTTTTATTTAAAGAACTGGTGACCTTACGAAGACCAGAATTGTGCTGATGAACTGTCAGAATGATCCAGATAGAAATATAAATTTCTCTATTTCAGTATCGTAATGAGTTCATTACAGTACTGAAAACAGTGCTGTAATGAATTCATTACAGCATCGTTTTCAGTAACATTTTTCGTTTTGTGGTTGTCAGCAATGACTTCCGATCCTTTTAAATTTCAACAAACGTCAATTTGGAAATGTCAATTTTCGTCTTTCCTAACATCACACCAACTGCCAAGATACAATATGAAAGTCACTAGGACCTATAATTTGAATTTTTTCATTGAATTTCACAAAATTTGAATGAAATAGAGAAAATATCGTCTAATACTCGTTGCAGAATGCAACTCCAATTTCGCATTCGTATTGGAATAGGAGCCCATTCTGCAACTAGTTTTAGAATATCTATACTAATATTATAAAGAGGAAAGATTTGTATTTTTGTTTGTTTGATACGAATAGGCTCAAAAACTACTGAACCGATTTCAAAAATTCTTTCACCCTTAGAAAGCTACATTATCCCTGAGTGACATAGGCTATACTTTCCACCCGAAAAAATTATGGATACCTACTATAACTTCAATAATTACAAAAAAATCAGCCAAAATCACCTATTTTCACGTGCGCTGCAAAAACCGTGAGACTTACGTGGATACAATGTATGACGGAAATGTACCTCTTAAAGAGTTCTACAAAAAAGTCCGCGAAAGCATATATCTATCTCGCAAGATTGACTTGCTATTACCTGTTTATGGTAATCAGATGTTTTCCAAAATTATGCACTATTTCGGATTGTGTTTTTATGAATTGGGTATTGATCCTCATCCATCATAATACGTTATTTATACCCAGTATTTAATTTGGAACGAAATTGCCCTTCACATCATTCAATTACAACGAGTACATCAAAAGATATGGCAGGTTGAAGTGTTGAAGATGAAACCGCCGCGTGAAACAAATTTCTACTCGGGCGAAGCTGGGACAGGCCTACTTGTACTATTATAAAACAAGAAATTTTTTTGAAAAAACTTTCGTGGGAACCGAACTGTCTCCACTTCTACGCCACTGAATTGTTATAACACAAAGTTCAACTGGGTTTCAATTCCCTTTCACTAGAATAGTCCAATATAGCCACGAATTCTCAAATTGTTATAATATATACATATCTGCAAACTTTTTAGTTTTACTGTAACAGAATATGGACGAAATAATCTCGAAATCAGATAACACCAAATTTATTTAAAATATTTGGAGAGAGTGATTTAAAAATGAAATTATTTTCAGACATTTGCGAAAAATATTCTGGCAATGTTACATAGTATCAAAGCTAGAGAAGAAGGAAGACATAGACCAGTGCCTCAAGCGCCAATTATAACTCCTCGCCAAACGCCTATAAGACCAGCGACACAGCCTTCTGTTTATAGCAGATACGATCAGGAAAGATTCAACAGACTAAAAGAAGGTAAGATACGCTATTATTTTATAAAAAATTTTACGATTTGAGAAAAATTGAGAAAATAAATTTATTATTTCGGTTCATAATCCCGATTTGAATGCTTATTTGTGATTTAGCTGTGATCACATGTTTACTTCAACTCAAAGGTGCATGTTATTCAATGTGAAAAACTAGTTTCTTCTCATTGGCTATGAGGTCAAGTAAGGATACTTAGTTTTGAAATGTATTAGGAAAAGTGACCTGCTGATATCTCCTTTGATTTTTGTAGCTTTCAAGGAAATCCAAGCTGCGATGGTCACTTGAAATTGTCTCTGTCAGCGAGTTAATTTCTGTTTGTCCAATGCCTTTAGTGAATTATACAGGGTCTTTCACGAGGAACCTCACCCATATTTATACGGGAAACTACTGAACGTATTTTCATGAAATTCAGCACTTATAAGTATTTCACGATGCTGATGAAATCTAAAATATTTTCAAGGCATGAGCACCTCCGGTTTTTCCGGAAATGACGTCAACTTCCGTTTTTCAAATTAGAACACCATTTTTTTATTGCAGAAATAGATTCCTTAGAAAATTTCAAGTTATTTTGATGTAACATTTTTCAGTTTTGGTTGGAAAATTCTCTCTGAGCAGGAAAATTCGAAAAAAAAATCGAAAATAGAGCTCCGCTGAAACAAGAATAACTTCGAGGTTTTTGGATGGAAAATTTTCATTTTTGGGATTTTTCAAGATGTAAGATTGATGTATCCACATTAAAAATCGAAATCGCGATTCATGATACAGGGGGTGAAAAAATCGCTTTCAAAGTTAGGGATGACAAAATCGTGAAAAATCAATTTTTTCAAATTAGAACCCCATTTTTTTATGGCAGATATTGAATCTACGTTAAAAAATAATGTGAGTGTATGCATCACACCCTTGCCCTAAAGTGGATATTTTCTGAGTTATTCACAAAAAACTGTTTTTCGTCTTGAATTTTCAGCTATTTCTTTTCCCTTCACGCCAAAAAGATGAAATTTTCAGGAACTGTTACTTAAACCATGTTTCAGATTTTACTACCCTAATATGCAAGAGAAAAAAGTTACAGGTTGTTCCTAAATAGATGGCGAATTTGGATTCGAATTTGTATCGGAAACCTCTTTATTTCAACTAATCGGCCATCGGTTTTCTCTCCAGTGATAAATAAATAATTCCTTATGAACCATATGCAAAAACTTACCATGTTTTAAATTCTTTTTTTTTAATGATGGATATCATTAATTACATGCTACTGAATAAAGAGGAATTTGGCAGATGTAATTAATGATATCTATCATTAAAAAAAAAGAATGTAAAACATGGTAAGTTTTTGCATATGGTTCATAAGGAATTATTTATTTATCACTGGAGAGAAAACCGTTGGCCGATTAGTTGAAATAAAGAGGTTTCCGATACAAATTCGAATCCAAATTCGCCATCTATTTAGGAACAACCTGTAACTTTTTTCTCTTGCATATTATGGTAGCAAAATCTAAAACAGTTCCTGAAAATTTCATCTTTTTGGCGTGAAGGGAAAAGAAATAGCTGAAAATTCAAGACGAAAAACAGTTTTTTGTGAATAACTCAGAAAATATCCATTTTAGGGCAAGGGTGTGATGCATACACTCACATTATTTTTTAACGTAGATTCAATATCTGCCATAAAAAAATGGGGTTCTAATTTGAAAAAATTGATTTTTCACGATTTTGTCATCCCTAACTTTGAAAGCGATTTTTTCACCCCCTGTATCATGAATCGCGATTTCGATTTTTAATGTGGATACATCAATCTTACATCTTGAAAAATCCCAAAAATGAAAATTTTCCATCCAAAAACCTCGAAGTTATTCTTGTTTCAGCGGAGCTCTATTTTCGATTTTTTTTTCGAATTTTCCCGCTCAGAGAGAATTTTCCAACCAAAACTGAAAAATGTTACATCAAAATAACTTGAAATTTTCTAAGGAATCTATTTCTGCAATAAAAAAATGGTGTTCTAATTTGAAAAACGGAAGTTGACGTCATTTCCGGAAAAACCGGAGGTGCTCATGCCTTGAAAATATTTTAGATTTCATCAGCATCGTGAAATACTTATAAGTGCTGAATTTCATGAAAATACGTTCAGTAGTTTCCCGCATAAATATGGGTGAGGTTCCTTGTGAAAGACCCTGTATTTCAAAGCCAGTTCTAACAAACCTTATTCATTTGCAGAGACTGAGGGATTCAAAATCGATACTATGGGAACATATCATGGTATGACATTGAAATCAGTGACTGAAGGATCTGCTAAAGCCAAACAGCAAATGCCTCAGCCTCAAGCACCTGTCGCTTCAAGCAATAACAGGCCACAAGGTGGTGTGCCGCCTAAGAAAATGTCCAGGACCCCCATTATTATCATTCCGGCCGGAGCTAATTCCTTGATTTCAATGTACAATGTTAAGGATATTTTGCAAGATTTGAAGTAAGTATTTTTTTTGTGACTTGATGATTTGAATTTTAAAGCAACTGGATAGGCCTCCCTTGAAATGAAATGTTATCCTAATACCGAATAGTAATTTCCGCAAATTTTTGTTTAAAAGTCTTTTTTCCAACATTATTAACATTTGCCTAATTTATTTTCCAGATTTGTTACTGTCGAGCAAAAAAAAGCGGAGGGAGGTAAAAGGGATAGTGAGGTCTTGATCCAGAGAAGAAGAAATGACCAAACTGTTCCATATCGTATTGTCGACAATCCTGCAAAATTACGTCCTATCGACTGGGATAGAGTAGTCGCAGTTTTTGTGATGGGTCCTGCCTGGCAATTCAAAGGATATCCATGGGAAAACCCTGTGGAAATATTCG
This sequence comes from Adalia decempunctata, assembly GCA_951802165.1. Taxonomy (NCBI): domain Eukaryota; kingdom Metazoa; phylum Arthropoda; class Insecta; order Coleoptera; family Coccinellidae; genus Adalia; species Adalia decempunctata. The sequence continues at coordinate 35,488,088 of OX637701.1, read as the reverse complement.
CCAAAGGTAAATTAATTTTATAATCCCATTCACTTTTTTTACTGTACAAATATTGTATGGATATTTCATCATGGAAACTTGTTCTGGGAGTTTCCACTATAAAATTATTTTCAGAGAATTGTCAAAGATTCTAACTTTCACTTGTTGATCTTCTCGAACATAAACTGATCTTTATTTCCGTTGCAGTTGCTGCCTTCCACTTGAAATATGACGAAATGAGGTTAGATGCGAATGTTGGCAAATGGGCAGTGACAGTCATCGAACTGTCAAGAACTAAGCGTCATTTAGACAGAGCAGCTCTGATGGTCTTCTGGGAGAAACTAGACAAGTGAGTTTTTATTGGAGTATTTTATTCAAGGACACTTGCGTTAGCATGATCAAGAGTCGAAAGTTACACACCCAAGTTTTTACTCATGTCAAATCTGATTCTGAAAAAGAAACGAGAAAATACAAGGTGACCTGTCAAAAGATCATGATATATAAAGTCGAAATAGTTATTTAAACGAATCAACTCCTTTTACAAAGTTAAAAAAGAGTAAACAAGGTCTCTCAGAATTATTTGACATTTCTTGAGTGCCAATCTGCGTCAGTTTTAAGTAAAAAAAAATTGATAAACCTGAATCTTTGCCAACCGGGATAAAACTTGATAAAAGTGAATTTATGGGAAAAAATTTCGAACGGCCATATTTACGGAACCTCGGCATTCGATATTCGAACCGACTCTAGGTCTATCCGTTCGAGAGTTGTCGTGTTTACGGACATAAGGGCAGAATTGAATTTGACCACCGATTATTCATCAGTGATTCGAACCTAGTCGATTGAGTCCATTCTCTGCTCAAAATTTGAAAAAGAAACAAATTAGATTAGATCAAAAATTTAAGTTCGGATGGAGAATGACGTATTCGAGTTACATGCAAAGTATTGTCCAGGTTGCATTGTCAGAACCAATAAATTCTGCTGTCAATTTTTCACTTCAAGATGGATATGTGCTCAAGAGCTCCTGACTTCACTTCAGCGCATTTTTTTTCAGTCAGATTTCATTCAAATTCGAATATTGCAGACATTCAGGGCTATTCACTAAGTGAAGTGGTTTTCACAGTTGCTAACCATAGCAATTCTGATAACCACTGGTGACCACTTTCAGTATTCTCTAATAAACGGTTGGCAACTGTTGCTATCATAACAACCTTCCTTGAAGATATACGCGGCAGCACCGCATAATAGTTCGAATATACTGGTCATAGATCTAAAATTACTATAATAGTATGTCTTTGGTGCGGATATATGGCGAAAAATAGGTATAGACCAGTCCAACGATCTGTCACGATCATCTGTTTAAAAATGGCTGCTGGGTCAAACAAATAACAAACCGAGGTTTTTCAGTTACGAGGTACGTGTTTCAGGGTAGTTTCTGTTGGTTTCTCAATTTTCAACTTCAATGTCTTCAATTATGCCATGTAAAATGATAGTTATAATAGAATTACACTATAGCAGAAATGTTTGTTATTTGTTTGACCCAGCAGCCATCTTGAAAAAAGGTGATCAGCTGTTTTGTTGGACTGGTCTATATAACCAAAGAGGAGTCTTTGATATAACCTCTAAATGTTTAATGTTTCGGCTCTGCACTGAATATTTCGATCAGTTATATTTTTTTAACGTGTTGATTTATTTTATTACTTGGGTTTGTTTAAATATATACCCAGAGTTAGCAATAAAACCTACAAATTTCCAATAGCATTTTATTTTGTGAATTTAGAAAATATGTAATTAGAATAATTGAAAAATAAGATTACATTTTTTATTATGTTGAATAAGATGATTTCTTATTATGATATATGACATGTACAGTAGATAGCCAGAATCTTCTAAATGCCATATTTTAACCTTCAAAATATTTTTTTTGAATCCATATTTTCTCTGATAAAGGACATTTGCCATATAGCAGCATCATGAGTTGACCCTGGGTAACGAGTATTTATTGAAGTTATACTTATACTAGCATACCCCTTTCGGTTATAACAAATAGCCCCAGGGTGAATTCTCTGGAGGATTAATGATTGCAATATGAGTACTATCTATGCATCCTACAACAGCCCCACATCACATACCTCTGTATTAATTCCTGAATTATTAAAAATTCCATCTGCACGAGAAATGCCATTTTCCTAGATTCAAAATATTTAAATGTTCACACAAATACAGAAAAAAACATTCCAAAATAGTGCCCAACGCACGTGGTTTTTGTTGACAACGCCTCTAAAGCTGTTGCCAGTGAACCACTTCTCATAGCCACTGGTTGTTATACATAGCAACTTACACAAATAGTGAATACCAATTTCGCGCTTAGCAACTGACTGTGAACATAACGACGATTTACACTTGCTATCCATAACAACTCTGCTTAGTGAATAGCCCTGATTAGCTCAAAAATAACTCTCTGCTCCCTAGGAACAAGCGCGCTAAATATTGTTTCAATATGAGTGAGGATTATTAATAAATATGATTTTTTCCAGGCATATAATGCAGTTCAAGCCTCATCTTCGATTTTAAAATGAAAAGTGGATATGAAGCTATTTACCGGAGGACGAGTCTATTGAATTTGGAAGTTATAGTTTGGAATAAACACCATATGTCGTAAGGATAAATTATTTCATCTTCAACATGAAGAATTTGAGTTTGTACAATATTATTGTAGATTTCTGATAACCCTTTTTTGAATGAATAAATCATTTTAATTGAGTTACAAATAACATTTGAATTGAATCCCGATTTTTTTTTATCATTTTTTATGTGAACATATTCTTCAACAGTTTTTAGAATTTATTCCATCATCGTAGGGCCACATTGGCCATTTTTTTAAATGAATAACCCCTATCGGCGACTTTGCGAACCTCGGGATCACGCGGATTCCGTGGTACTGATAGATTGAGAGAGGGAGCAAAGGGGGTAAAGGTATAAAATAAGCGGAAACGGAAAGATTGGGTCTGTTTTAAGTCAGTCGGTAAAAGTAGGAGATACCAGTTCGAGTAAGTACTATATTGAAATAGATTTTAACTGTGTATCACATTTGTGTTGAATAAAAATCTAGACTGTTAGTGAAAGTGCTTATTTATTTTACCAACCCAAACAAATTACCTGTACAAGTACGAGAATTTCGATAAGTCCTCTTTTTCTAAATTCAACAGGCGGTAGTGCACACGATCCTGGTCATTCTACATTCCAAAATAGGACGCACTGACTACGAATAAGGCATGAAGTAACGTATCACCCTTCTTAGGGTTAGCACATTTACAATGCCTCCTATGTGACAACGATTGCTCATCGCTACCAGTTAGGAATTGTAGTGTAGCAATGTGCACTCCAATCCCTCATCGGGCAGGACGAAAAAGGTCTCGAAATGTCCGCGCGAAGGCGAAACGTATTAGTCTGTGAAAATTATCGTAGTCGTGGCTTTTTTTCAGCAAACCTTTCAATTCTTTTAAATCATACATACTCTTTTTTTGTAAAATGCAATCATAAAAACAATCTGGGGGAAATAAGAAAACATGATTGTCCGACAAAAATAGTGTGGCTTTGAGCGTGTCTACCAACATGAAGATAACTGAAAATCGCATTTTTCAAAATTATTAATACCCTCCTGATTATTTCAGAATCAGTTGATATTACCATATGAAATATGGATATGCAATTGTCCGACAGAAAATGTGGCGTTTTTCTTTTCCGACCAATGAAAATCGACGTTTTTTTTGGGTTTTGGAATTCATTAATATTTGTCGGACAAGAATGAATTTATATTTCATAGACTATTCCACTCTTTCCATTTTTAGGCTCTGAGTCAGAGCTAGTCGTGGTGGATATATTATGCCGGAAATTATTTTTAAAACATAAATGTCGTAAAATTATCTTTCAATTATTGTTCTTGACGACATGTGGTTTCAGCAGGACGGTGCCACCGTTCGTTAAACATTGACGATCTTGCACGAGTTTGCTCCTGGTCGTGTCATTTCTCGATTTATTGACCAGAATTGGCCTCCATGCTTTTGCAATTTAATGCCTTTAGACTTCTGACTGTGGGGTTCACAGGTTTATGCCAATAAGCCTGTAACCATCGAAGCATTGGAAGTTGAAATGAAAGAATCTGAACAATTGAATTTGTGTCAATATAATATTTTGTTTTAGAAAGAAATGTAAAACATGGTAAGTTTTTGCATATGGTTCATAAGGAATTATTTATTTATCACTGGAGAGAAAACCGATGGCCGATTAGTTGAAATAAAGAGGTTTCCGATACAAATTCGAATCCAAATTCGCCATCTATTTAGGAACAACCTGTAACTTTTTTCTCTTGCATATTAATTAGGGTAGTAAAATCTAAAACATGGTTTAAGTAACAGTTCCTGAAAATTTCATCTTTTTGGCGTGAAGGGAAAAGAAATAGCTGAAAATTCAAGACGAAAAACAGTTTTTTGTGAATAACTCAGAAAATATCCATTTTAGGGCAAGGGTGTGATGCATACACTCACATTATTTTTTAACGTAGATTCAATATCTGCCATAAAAAAATGGGGTTCTAATTTGAAAAAATTGATTTTTCACGATTTTGTCATCCCTAACTTTGAAAGCGATTTTTTCACCCCCTGTATCATGAATCGCGATTTCGATTTTTAAAGTGGATACATCAATCTTACATCTTGAAAAATCCCAAAAATGAAAATTTTCCATCCAAAAAACTCGAAGTTATTCTTGTTTCAGCGGAGCTCTATTTTCGATTTTTTTTTCGAATTTTCCCGCTCAGAGAGAATTTTCCAACCAAAACTGAAAAATGTTACATCAAAATAACTTGAAATTTTCTAAGGAATCTATTTCTGCAATAAAAAAATGGTGTTCTAATTTGAAAAACGGAAGTTGACGTCATTTCCGGAAAAACCGGAGGTGCTCATGCCTTGAAAATATTTTAGATTTCATCAGCATCGTGAAATACTTATAAGTGCTGAATTTCATGAAAATACGTTCAGTAGTTTCTCGTATAAATATGGGTGAGGCTCCTCGTGAAAGACCCTGTATAGTCCTGTATTGTATATACTTCAGTTCATTGATTTAATCCTAATGAAATAGCTTTGTAAAAATATTGATCTTTCTTCCTTTCATTCATATACATATTTTCCCCTTTCTACACAAACTTAGAAAATGACACTTATGCGTCGTTAGCTGTTTCCTGATAAGTAAATTGGAGAGACCTTAAATATTTTAAGTTAAAAAATGTTCGAATTTCGCAAGGGTGACGAAATTGAGAAGAAATTTGTTTCAGTATGTTTATTTTTCAACTTTGCAATATAAATGCCATGCCTGGTTATCCATGGATGATTATCCTATTTCAGATGGATGTAGTGCCATTTGTCAACTGCAAAGAAATTATTTCACTTTAGTAATAGTAATAATCGGTAAGTAACTATTTATTCATGGTGGCATAAGTTTTGAGAATGAGAGTCAAATAATTAGTTGTTCAGAGAATTAAATGGGTATCTACTTAAGTATCGATCAATTCAATAGAGTTCTTGATTAGGGGACAATCAGTTTTCAATTCTTCATTTTACAGATTTTATAGTTTCACAATCTACATCTGCACGAATGTGTGAGATAGTAGATTTTATCGACTGAAAATTCAAGAGTTAGTTGAAAATTAATTTTAGAAGGGGTTTCTTACCAATTGGGTCGATTTCATGGGGGGCACCAAGAGGTGGAGTTTTGTTCACTACTTCCTGAGCTTCTGTTTGCGTTACTTTGAATTCACTGCCTTCAATAGAAGTGTTCACACTGCAATATTGAAATGAGAAATATATAAACATTGATATCCATAATAGTTGAAATTTGCAATAAGTCTATGGCATATTTATCTGTTGAGTCCTAATAGAAAAGAAGTTGAACGTTAGTTCATTAATTACTGGATGTTCTTTTTGAACGCTTGTGTTACACAAATGAGAGATTTATGATTTCGACACCATCAATGTCTGTTTTTTTCGAATTTTGAACCGAGATTGGTCCCAATCAGCTATGTTCGACTCACTTACAAAATAACGGGGACCAATTAAATGATTTTCTTCCGTCCATGCTTTGAATAAGAAGTTCTTAAAAATCGTTTGTAACGAATTTTTTTAGATATTTCATATCTGCGTAGTAATGTAGTATATAGTTTGTAAGTTTTGAATAGAATAAAATTAATCAAAAGCTCACCATGAAATTCCATTAGCATCTACTTCCTTATTAACTAAGGACTTCCAGAACTTATGAACCTGAAAAAATTCAATAATTAAAGTAAGAAGAAACATCCTATTTTCAACTTTACTTCATCAACAATTTTCAAAGCAAACTGTGCGTTTTTAGCTTCTCCATTGAAAGCAAACTGATTTTCGGGCTTCCCATCTGGAATCTTGTAAATTTTAAACCACTCAACAGAAGCCTTCAATAGGCCAGGGAAATGTTTTTCAACGTCAGACACATCATTAATTTGATCGGCCATAGGATCATTGGCACTGATTGCAATCAATTTCCAGTCAGTTTCTCCTACAAAAAAGAATTCATTGTATTAATCTTTTGATAATAAAATTTGTGACCTCAGTAATATTGATAAATAAGATTTCTGTTTGGATTGAGATCAATTAAACTAAATTGAAAGTGAATATGTTATATTTGCTGATGTTTCAACCTGAATTAGGATCTCCACAGGGCAATCCAAGTTATCACTTTAGTGTATACGAACCTACTTTTTGACAATTTAAGCCACACCCCCTACTACGATCCGGTTCAAAAGTGTAAAATACGTTTAGTATATAGAATAAAATAAAATAAATGCTAATATTATATACTAATTGACAAAGAAACTGCAACATCCAGAAGTAGCTGTTTGATTTTTCAATTGTTTTTGTTAAAACATAGATAGTATAGCAAGGAGTGAATGATAAAAATTTGAAGAAAAAACGAAGGGTTCACAATTTTTTTCAAAAAAAAATATTAATAATGTGTTTTGTCCACTGCAATTATCTACAGGGTGATTCACGGTGGATGGCACATTAGACGTTTCTGGAGAACCAGACTTCAGATCGGTCTGAAAAATTAATGGAATGCATTATCGGACCTGTTCTACCCAACTAAAATATTTTCGTCAATGCGGTGTTGCCATTTCTATTAGAAAGTAGTAGCAACTTTGCTTTTTCAAATGGAACACCCGGTATATTATATTATTTTTGGAATCTCCAACAACTTCTCGACAACTTTTATTGACATTTCTCTATACCTATCCTTTGCCGTTTTCGAAATATAAATCAATTTCAATTTTTTTCACCAGAAAACATGACCTCTAAAAATGCTGATAACTTCGGGTTGAGGAACACTATGGCATTGAAATTTGGTTTGGAGTTAGGTGATACATAAATGCTTCCAACACTTCAGCCTGATTTACGTTACTTCAATACAGGGTGATAAAAAAATACAGTCTTTTCGGTTGCTTGAAAAAGTGACTGAAAGTTGTTTATTTCAAATGGAATGCCCTGTATATTATTGGAAATTCGGAAAACTGATGAAATTCGCTTTCATTCTATGTATATCATGCCTATACCTAACTAGTCAAATTTCGGACTTATGAGCATTTATTTGTCAAAATGTCCCTTCAGAATGGTATTTCCATTCAGTATTTGGTAGGCAGGCCATGATTAATACTTGATAATACCTTGTGACATTCTCCTTATAATAAAGGCACCAAGAAACTTGAGAGTCAAACTATTTATATGAATTATTATTAAAAAGTAGAACAATCATGTCGAATACTTCAAAGTATGTTCGAATCGCTGGCCGTTCACTTCCAAGCACTTCAAAATGCGGATGTTGACTGCTCTCGTCGTGGCAGATCGTATTTCTTTGAAATCCAAATCTTCAAATGCTTGGGCAATCCTTTCCGACAATTCATCTCTCGAATGCACGGGTGTTTTGTAAACTTTTTGTTTCAACATTCCCCACAGATAAAAATCTAACGGACTAAGATCGGATATTCATGTTGGCCAATTCCATGGTCCCAAGCGCCTTATCCACCGACCACCGATCTTCAAAAAGTCTCTCCAGTTAATAATAATGAACAAATTCATGAGCACTTCGTTTGAATAGTTTTCTTCCATCGTTTCGAGGGCATTTGCAACTTCTGGAATGAAGAATATGTCGAAATTCAAGCTTCTTGGTGCCTTTATTATTAGGAGAATGTCAAATAGTAATCATGGCCTGCCTACCAAATACCGAATGGAAATACCATTCTGAAGGGACATTTTGACAAATAAATGCTCATAAGTCGGAAATTTGACTAGTTAGGCATAGGCATGATATACATAGAATGAAAGCGAATTTCATCAGTTTTCCGAATTTCCAATAATATACAGGGCGTTCCATTTGAAATAAACAACTTTCAGTCACTTTTTCAAGCAACCGAAAAGACTGTATTTTTTTATCACCCTGTATTGAAGTAACGTAAATCAGGCTGGAGTGTTGGAAGCATTCATGTATCACCTAACTCCAAACCAAATTTCAATGCCAACCCGAAGTTATCAGCATTTTTAGAAGTAATGTTTTCCGTTGAAAAAAATTTAAATTAATTTATATTTCGAAAACGGCAACAGATAGGTATAGGGAAATGTCAATGAAAGTTGTCGAGAAGTTGTTGGAGATTCCAAAAATAATATAATATACCGGGTGTTCCATTTGAAACAGCAAAGTTGCTACTACTTTCTAATAGAAGTGGCAACACCGCATTGACAAAAATATTTTAGTAGGGTAGAACTGTATACACTCCCCAACACGTCTTAGCCTTTATGCATTAAGATGGTCTATTTCTCCTTGAGGGATACTATCCCAAGCTACCTGTGCTTCATGTCTCAGAGCCGCGAAAGTCCGTGGGGGCTGGGGTAAATTTCCAAGCCTTCTATCCATGACGTCCCAAACATGCTCTATGGGCGAAAGATTGGGGGATCTGGGCGGCCATGGCAAAAAATTCACTAGTCGATTCAAAAGAGTTTAAATTTCACTCAATAACTGAAGAAGAAATCACTAAAATAATCTCCTTGTTGAAGAATAAAAATAGCAGTGAAAATGAAGGGATCCCAATGAAGCTAGCAAAAGTGTGTGCAAAACAGATAGTGAGTCCTTTGACTCATCTTATAAATGAATCTATTAAGTATGGAATATTTCCAGATGAGTTCAAGGAAGCATAGATAAGGCCTATATACAAAAAAGGTGAGGTGGAAAAACCAGAGAATTATAGACCAATAAGTCTTCTCCCGACATTCTCAAAAATACTAGAATTAGCAATATGCACTCAGCTGGTATTATACCTGGTGGAAGAAGAAATCATGGGACCTGCACAACATGGCTATGTAAAAGGAAAGTCAACGAAGACAGCAGTGTTTGAGTTTATTAAAGAAATCCTAAATGCATTGGAGGATTCAAAAATCATAATTGCATTGCTTATCAAAGGCTTTTGATACCCTATCCCATGGCCTCATAGCCCTCATAATAGCAAAATTAGAATAATATGGTATAAAAGAAACGGAGCTTAACTGGTTTAAATCATATCTAACGAATCGCAAACAGAGAGTAGTTATTACCCAGAAAAATGTAGAGGCAATATCAAATGAGGCACCCATCGAGCTAGGAGTACCACAAGGAAGTATAGTGGGTCCGATACTCTTTATAATCTTCCTAAACGATCTACAAACAGTAATGGATCCCAAACGAGATGTTTCAATGATAAACTATGCAGATGATACAAACCTTATGTTAAAAGCACAGACTTTTCCTGAAGCAGCAGAACTAACGAAATCAACCTTAAAAGAAGTAATCACATGGTTCCAAGCAAACAGCCTACACATGAACACCGAAAAAACAAATGCAATCTTGTTTAAAACTACACATGCCGGCTTTCAAACACCACCCAATATTGACCTATCGACATCCACTCTCTGTCTTCATAAATGTGCACGCTTCCTGGGGCTCACTGTGGATGAAACTCTAAATTGGGGCGACCACATTAACAACCTGTGCACCAAACTTGGCTCCATCTGCTATTCTCTGGGAGTCCTTGGAAAGTACTTAGACACAACTTCATTGAAAACAATATACCAGGCAGTTTTCGAGGCGAAACTAAGATACGGAATTATGTTTTATGGGACATCAACTGACATGGACAGAGTTCTGAAGATGCAAAAGAGGGCCATTCGTGTAATACACAAAATGAGAAAAACAGATTCATGCAGAGGACTATTTCGAAAGAATGGCTTACTGACAGCACCGGCAATCCATATTCAGGAATGCCTGATCTTCGTTTTCAAAAATAGGAACTATTTCGAAGAGAAAACCGAAAGAACAAGGACCAACACATTAAAGTACCCCAAGCACAGACTGACTCTTATAGACAAAGGACCAGAATACAGCTGTGCTCGTTACTACAATAAAATTGCAAGCCACTTGAGAGGAGAAATCACATTCTGTAGCTTCAAAAGATACACATACAAGCTCCTGCTGAAGATTGAACCCTACAAGATAGATGAATTCATGAACTATAGAATTTGACAACCTATGCTATTGAAGCTTTCACCTATGACACCATTTCAATTCAAGTGACTATTGTAAACCGCAAAATGTACACTTTACTTGAAATAAAGCTCATTATTATTATTATTATTAAACTAACTCTGGCAACATGAGGTCGAGCAATATCTTGCTGAAATATTGGATTCTTGAGCCGGTTGAGGTAAGGGAGAACATAGGGCTCCACACTTTCTTGAAGGTAACGCAGCGCTGTCATGTTACCTCGAATGAAGACCTAAGGTGACTAACTTTCATGTGCGATAGTACCCATACCCTAACGCCTACTGTCAGGTGTACATGACGCTCAACATCAAACTGAGGTTTGCGTCTTTCTCCCCGACGTCATCTAACCCTTCTTCGGCCATCTTGTGCTCCCAAGGAGAATCGAGATTCATCAGAAAAGACGACCTGATGCCATTCCACATTCCAATGTTGACGTTCTCTGCACCATTGTTATTGTTGCCGGCGATGCTCAACCGTCGGAGGTAACACAAGATGTGGTCGATAATGCTGCAGTCCGAAAGACCCTATCCGGTGGTAAACCGTTCGGACAGTTACACTCAACAGCCAAATCGGTCTCTAATGGCCATAAGTCTTAGACGTCGATCTTGAACTTCATTTGTGCCCCTTCGTGCCTACTCTTCTTCGGTTTTGGACATTATCAAACCACGCTTGACAACATCTGGTGAGAGGGGCGCTGCTGTGCTGGACTGAGTCATTCCTTAAGAATAGAACTTTCAGGGTTGTGATAAGCCAGAGTTCCTCCGACATTGCACGGGTTGCCAGTGGTGTACCGCAGGGATCGGTTTTGGGCCCTCTAATATTCACCCTTTACATCAACTCACTCCTTGCATCGTTAACCTCCAGCACAGCCGCCTATGCGGATGACACCAAGTTCTACAATAATCCGGTGACACACCATCCTACCATATGTGAGGATATAAAAACTATTGAATCTTGGGTTAACACCTGGCAACTTCCGTTAAACGAAACTAAGTGCGCTGTCCTGCATGTTGGAAAGAACAACCCAATGAGAACTTACGAACTCAATGGCGTGAGGATTGCACCGGTGGAGGAGCAGCGGGACCTGGGTATCATAGTTAGGGGTGATTTAAAGTGGGAATCCCATGTTTCTCGTTTGGTAAAGCGTGCCAATAGCTTGATCTATCTGATCCGAAGAGCCTTCCCTCCACTGACAGTAGAAATGGCCTTGAAGATTTACAAAGTGTATGTCCGCCCGATCCTCGAATACGGCCAAAGTGTATGGAGTCCATATTATATCAAGGATATAGACCTGATTGAAGGTGTACAAAGAAGATACACTAAAATCCCGTATGAAACTCGCAATCTGCCCTACGAGCAGAGGTTAAAAATTTTCAGGCTGTCAACACTCAGGGAACGACGGCAGAGGGGTGACCTTATCGAAACCTACAAGATCCTTCATGGTCACTACACAGTCCACCTGGACTTCTATCATAAAGCTCAACATCAGGCGCTTAGAGGACATCGGTACAAGCTCTCCAAGAATAAAACTGCAACCTTGCTCCGTAAGAACTTCTTTTACAATAGAGTAGCTCATCAGTGGAACTCACTTAGCGAGTCCACAGTTGCAGCTCCATCAATTAATGCTTTTAAGAACAGACTCGATGGGGAGATGGATGCAGTAAGAAGTGTGTTTGTTCACTATCTGTGATAAAGAGTGATATAGTTATCCGTTATATAGTTATACGTAATTGGTGCTGTGAATTTGTGATGTTGACAATTAGGTTATAAGAAAATTATAAGACATTGATGTCAGTTTCATCGGCCTCTGCCGCTTACTGATTTGCTAATAATAATAATAATAATCTCATAACAGTTGTTGGATTTTTGTTCGTATGGTTAGCGATTTCTCGAAATGACAACTCCGCCTCCCGTAGATCAATAATTCGACCTCTTTTAAATTCACTCAGCTGGCGATAAATTCCACGTACACGTGCTCTAGGTATTTTAACAATAACTAAACATCAACTTTGGATCTCCTCTAACAGCTGGTTTGTTGTAAAATAAAAAAAAATTGCAAAAAACGACTACAATATTTAAGTAACAAAAAATGTTTACATGTATATTAAGGCTTTGTGTGTTGAAAAAGAATAAAGGAATCCTTTGGAAAATATTACAAACCATCAAATCTCATGGTTAACAATATACTATTGGTCAGCTTTGAGAGAACTTGATTATGGATGAATTCAGAATTATTTTGTTTAGAAAACAAGTTGATGGTGATAAGTTAGAAACAAATATAAAACAAAACCACTGTCACTGAACCAAGACTTTCTTTGGGGAAAGATCAATTTCTGTTTCTTTCACGTCATACAAAAAATTTCTATTTTCAAAAATTAATTTCAAGGATTAAAAAAACATTTCATAATTGCACTATTATCAAATAGACCTTTCCAGAATACGTAGAACAAAGATGAAAGATGTTAACTAAACCAGAATGAGAGAGAAACAGGTATATTTCATGCTCAACTTGTGGGCAGCATTAAAAGATGCGCAAACCTTAGTACGAGAGAGAGGGAAGCAATGAAATGAGATCCTACTGGTTTTATCCTTGACCGTCAATTAGTAACAAAACATTGTTGAGGCATACTAAAATTTAGATTTTCGATAAACAATACAACAAATAACATCCACATCCAAAAAGTCGGCTGCGTAAAATAATAATATCAATTGTCAAATGTCAACGATTTAAGGAGGGAAATTTTGACGACCAATGATATTCATTCTTAGCCCACAAGTGACGCGAGCAACTTTCACCTTCACAGGTAATTCTGGAAAGGTCTATTGTAAATATGTACTATCAAATGAGAGAAGAAAAATGTGTCAAATACATTCAAGAGAAATTCCCCAACAACTGGTCTGTTGGTTTGCAAAAAAAGCATCTAATACTATAATTTACCCCACCCAAGCATTCGGAAAATAATCTTTACCTTCATCTATCAGGGCGATTGTACCAACGATCTTAACTGGAATGACTTCTCCCCTTTTGCAAACTCTATATCCTATTTCAATAACATCAATAGGATCATTGTCTCCTTTGCAACCTGTTCCATCATCTAAATGCTCAGGATTCTCCCAGGTTTGGGGAAGAGCACCATAGTTCCAGATGTAACCCTTATGGGGGAAGCAATTTGCAACAAACCTGGGTTTTCCTTTCTTGATATCTTGCTTGATTGGATTTAATATTTCTTTCATCGTTATCTGAAATGTTCTATGAAGTATATTTTGCATTTTTAAATTTTGACATATTCTATTCATACATAGTTGTGGAAAAGAATTGATAGCAGTTGTTAAAGAAATTGTCCATGATCTACATAATTCTATACCTATAATTTGATCCTTGAAATTAAAACTGAAACATCTACTGGGCTAGCGAGAACTATTGCAACCTGAGCCCATAACAACTAAATTCGGTTGCAGGAAATAAAACCGTGCTCTATCTAGGCATAAGCAGAGTGGGAACAGAGGAGATGTTAGTGAGTATATCTGTCCCACACTACTGTGAAAGCAGTGTCTATAAAAGATTTACTCTTCTTATGGATGCATAATGACATGCTGCTTCTCTACGCCGCGAAAGTACATGACTCATGCGTATAGTGACAACTGGCGCTGGATAAAGGAGGCACAAGGCACAAGGACTTTTTTATACTCATTGGCCACTATGCTCAAATTCTATATTTATAATTTTATGCCATGATCCCTGATATTTTATAATAAAGTTGGGGTATTATTACCTCCATTTTAGCATTTGTCCACCTTGGTATTTCACAAACCATATTGAAGATTTTTTTGTTGGCATCTACAACCAATGGAATGTCATGCAATGGAGAGATTGGACCATTATTGTCATCTGAAAGTGTAAATAATGGATCATAATATTTTTTCTTCTGAGAATAGACAGAATTCAGAAAAAGTGATATTTTCATTATTTCATTTCAGCTAAGGTGGAGTACTTCATTTCAAATTGGTAGGGAATCTAAGGTTTGGTTCTGCATTATGTATTTTCTTTGATGATTGCAGCTACAGTAGTTGATTTGCTTTATAAGACACGCTACTTTTCTCATAACTAAACAGTTGATTTTCATAATTGTTCTGTGGTCATGAAATGCACTAAAATCATTTCTAGAGTTGAAGTCAATATTTGTATTTCACATAACTACAATACAAATAGAATAAGCACTTGAAAAAATCAAGGTAGAACCTTGGATGTTATCTAAGTGCTAATCAAAAGTATACAGATATCATCGACTACTAATTATTGTGAGCATACAGATAAAGTAGAATGGCATTATATCATAATTTAAAAAGCACCAAACTGAAAAATTCCTTAGAGTATATTCCTCAATATACTCTCAATACTGCCTTCCCAATAAACCCAAACCAAATTATAATAAAACAGTCGATAACCAATCTATATAGTATTTTCTTTATTCAAAAAACAGACCTTTCCTTTGAAAGAAAAGCTCTGTAACAGAGGGCGTCATATACTAAAAATCTAAATTATAATATATTAGAATGAATATTGAATACTCAATGGTAATAGTGATTATCAATGAAAAGAAAAATCTTATCTTAATCCTAGTTATGAGGTTCATAGGTCAAAGCAGAATATCACTTACAGATGTAAACCCTGTAGTTTTGCGAGTATGGGGAGCCCCTTTCAACAACTTTGTATTCCATTTTTTGAAAATTTGCCGACGAAATGTTATGAACAAATTTTGATACTTTCACTTGCTTTAACCCAGAAACCAGCCGGGAAAGTACTGACATTGACATTATCAATAATATAATTTTGAAGGTTAACATCGCAATCATAGATAAGAACACAGTGACAGTTGACGGAGGACGGAATCCATAATCAAGAGTTGCGTTCGGTTATATCTGATTTCTCGTTGGCGAACCCTGCTGTCATTGTTTAATTAAAGACTCTCTAAACAATGATGCTGTTTAGTGTTTATGAAGTTACTTAGCAAGCACCAGGGAGGTGTGAGAACCTCCATGGCAAGCACCGCGTTCGGTATTTCCTATGCCGTATCCGGAGCGGAGCTAGTACATACATACGGATACAAATGTTGCTTTCGGTTATTACAAAGATTGAAGATCTCTTTAATCTTTGGGTTATTACATATCCGCCCACTCCACTCCACGGCGTGAATAGATCGATATACTTTCAATGACTGAGTGAACGGATACACCCTTGTCTAAGGATACACCCTTTGAACTATTGACCGAGAAAGCAATTGAGAATAATTCTGGGCCTAAAATGACATCCCATGGCATGGTTATCTAGGAAAATAGAATTTGATATAAATGACACAAATTTCCAAAGATAAAATTACCTTTCATGCCTTAGTACTGTGATGTGGATAAGTATACAGGGTGTCCCAGAAGTCCCGCACTTCCTTAAGGGGATCGAAAGTGAAAAATATTCTAAGCCCAAATATCCATGTTTGAAATCTTTTGATAACGTAGTTAATTAGTTATTAATTAATGAAAGTGACCAATCAGGAGCGCGCTACAGAAGAATAACTAGGCAGTGGGGACGCGAGAGTGACACGCCAGTCTCGGTTTACTGCGTGAAAAGCCGGCAGCAGCTCTGGCGCCCCCACTGCCTAGTTATTCTTCTGTAGCGCGCTCCTGATCGGTCACTCTCATTAATTAACAACTAATTAACTACGTTATCAAAAAATTTCAAACATGGTATTTGGGCTTAGAATATTTTTCACTTTCGATCTCCTCAAGGAAGTGCGGGACATCTGGGAAGGACACCCTGTAAACTGAAAATTTTACGAGAAAACATGTTCCTCTTCGATCTCGTGATGATTATATGGAGGAGTTTCAGTGAATGAATGTAATAGCCCGGGAGCCAGTGATAGTTTTTGGTGACCACTTTTAACCCTGGCCCACGGATACTCAAACATAGTATCCGTGCCCTGGCCATAATTTGTATATAGCTTAATTTGTATTTGTCTTATAGCATAGTGACCGTCAGCTGGCGCACCAGTGGTGGGTTTGCCAACGGGAGCAACGAAAACACGTAAAAAAATATTGAGTTTCGGTCATTTTAACCCTGCTGAAATATACAGAGATGGTAGTTTGTATAATTATTCGAATAAAAAAATCGTCCGCTGGCTGTACGTTGGTGGAAAACCCGTCCGCTGGACATGAAAACTTGTAAAAAAATTTTGAGTTTCAGTAATTTTAACCCTGCTGAAATTTACAGAGATGGTAGTTTGTATAATTATTCGAATAAAAAAAATCGTCCCCTGACTATACGTTGGTGGAGAATCCGTCCGCTGGACATGAAAACCTGTAAAAAATTTGAGTTATAGTCATTTTAACCCTGCTGAAATTCACAGAGATGGTAGTTTATATAATTATTCGAAAAACAAATCGTCCGCTGGCTGTACGTTGGTGGAAAACCCGTCCGCTGGACATGAAAACTTGTAAAAAAAATCGAGTTTCAGTCATTTTAACCCTGCTGAAATTCACAGAGATGGTAGTTTATATAATTATTCGAATTAAAAAAATGATTGAAACTCAAATTTTTTTTTATAGCGGACGGGTTTCCAACCAACGTACAGCCAGCAGACGATTTTTTTTATTAGAATAATTATATAAACTACCATCTCTGTAAATCTCAGCAGGGTTAAAATGACTGAAACTCAAATTTTTTTACAAGTTTTCATGTCCAGCGGACGTTTTCATGTGTAGCGGACGGGTTTTCCACCAACGTACAGCCAGCGGACAATTTTTTTTATTTGAATAATTATACTACCATCCCTGTAAATTTCAGCAGGATTAAAATGACTGAAACTCAAATTTTTTTTTACAAGTTTCCATCGCCAGCGGACGGGTTTTCCACCAACGTACAGCCAGCGGAAGATTCTTTTTATTCGAATAATTATATAAACTACCATCTCTGTAAATTTCAGCAGGGTTAAAATGACTGAAACTCAAAATTTTTTTTACAAGTTTCCATGTCCAGCGGACGGGTTTTCCACCAACGTACAGTCAGCGGACGATTTTTTTATTCGAATAACTAGCTGACCCCGCGAACTCCGTTCCGCCTTTTGTTATACCACGTTCCCGTTAGGTTAGGTAGAGGGGTGAAAATTTAGGGTTGTATGTATGATATATCATAAAAAAATCATAATGAAAAAATTTGTCCAAAAAAATTGAAAAAAAAGTTAGGGTTGGACCACCCTTAACATTAAGGGGGATGAAAAATAGATGTTGGCTGACTCCCGGTCCTACCCGATATGCACAGAAAATTTCACGAAAATCGGTCTAGCCGTTTCGGAGGAGTACAGCCACAAAATTCAAACAGGAGAATTTTATACAGTGTAACAGCCAAATGGAATAAATTCGATAACGAATAAATGAGGGGGTGTTAGGAAAAACGCTCGGACACGTCGATTTGTAATTTTGAATGCGCATATTTTTCAAGAAAATAATATTATATAGGGTGTTCCATGCGACCGTGGCCAATACCAACTTTCTTATTTCAAATGCAACCCCCTGTATTTTTTTTATTTTTTGGATTCTTCAGAAAATTCTAGACATAATTCATGTACAATGTCCTATACCTTAGACAAATACCTTTGTCTATGTCTAAGTCCTATACCTATCCTCAAATTTTCGGAAACATTAAGTGTTTTCAGATTTTTTACAAAAATCAACATTTTAAATGAAAATTATTTCATTTCACAAATTCGATAAATTACACTAAATAGTTATTTCCCATTTACCTCTTGATATGAAGAAAGTAAGCAAAAACCATTACCAGTACTGAGAAGAAATTAAAAAAAACAAAAACAGATTTGTTTTTTCTCATAGCCTTAGTAACACGTTGTCTGTAGCATGTTGCCAAGACGTTCGCGCCGAGCATTTTGAACATTTCCTACATTGACATTAATGTTTTTTTTGTTTTTTTATTATGAAATAATCAGTATTACTTATTAGGTTTTAAGTGTAATGTACCGAATTTGTCAAATAAAATAATTTTTATTCAAAACGTTGATTTTTGCAATGAATCTGAAAACACTCAATACTTCCGAAATAGTTAAAGATAGGTATAGGACATTGTGCATGAATTGTGTCTAGAATTCTCTGAAGAATCCAAAAAATAAATAATATACAGGGGGTTCCATTTGAAATAAGAAAGTTGGTATTGGCCACGGTCACATGGAACACCCTATAAAATATTATAATCTTGAAAAATATGTGCATCCTAGTGTGGAGTCCAAAAAAGCCATAGCTGCGGCAAGAGCAGGAACAATTATAACAAAGATTAGGTCGCGGCTGAGTGATGAAAGTATTGATATATCAATACAATAAGATTAGGTGATTAAAGAATTGATATATCAATACAATAAGATTAGGTCTCCACACTAGTAGGCCGAGTCGTCATGAGTGCTGCGAAAGCCATTTCTAAGTATTCCCCCTGAATTCCCTCTTTCCAAAAATATTGCATTTCCTTTTAACACATTTACACACTTGAATATTTCACAATCCATCCCGTGCGCGCTGCCCGTGCATTACAGAAACAACAGATCAGCGCTGGCATTTTTTTACCGAAATTACCGGTAAAAGATGTCGGTTTCTTCGTCGGCAATTTGAAGAACATTAAGGGCGGTAAATCGGTAAACCGGTAATGCAATCCCTACTCCCCAGATCTAGGTAACATATTTGTGGGATTTTATTATTACATATCTCTATATCAAAAGGTTTTCAATCATTCAAATTTTATAGTCTCGGCAAAGTTGATTAACATTCTGACAACATTGTTAACTTGTCACTGGCGGATACAGAGGGGGGGAATGGGGACCATGGACCCCCCTTGGACACCGAAATTGACAATAATCCCTTTATTAGTAGTCCTATATCGTTGGTGAAAAATTGATGGCCGCCCCCTGAATCTGAAATAATTCATGCCACCCCCCCCCCTGAAAAACTGTCTGGATCCGTCAGTGTAACTTGTAGTGCGATGAATTTTGCTGCTATTCGGTGCTATTTAAAATCCAGGGAAGCATCCAGATTATTCTCGAGATTCGTGATTATTTCGTCAAATGTTATCTGATAAAATTAGGAATAACTCGAAAACGACTCGTTTTATTAACGAACATAGAGATACTTTTATTTTCTAAAATGATTGATTCTTTCGAAAATATGAACCGTTTATGTTTTCCAAGTGGTTTTATGGTATTTTTCGTGGATTTATGAGTCAGGTACGCTGAACTTTTATTCCAGGAGAAATACTGAATAAATTCTGATTGAGGAATATGCACCATGAATAGAGTTAACTTTCAAGCAAAATTCAGTTTATTTAAAATAACGCTTCCGAAGATATGGAAAGAGAAGTGTTATTTTCGTGGGTTTTCGACACCTTGCATCTTTCAAATGAAACCCGATTTTGAAAAATGGTATAAAAAAGTGTTTCGTTCGATGAGAGGGATAGGTATACAGTTGAATTGAATGTACAAGTCGAAGACTCACCCTGTATATGCCTAATTTCAGCTGAATATCTTGTAGTACAGATACTACGAGAAAAAACTTGAAGAAAAAAATCAAACTTTGACGCCCTGTATCTCGAAAACGAAACATTTGCGGTGCTATATTTATGGGAATAGTTTTTAAAAGCTTTTATTTAACTTGCAATGTATGTAGGTACATACATTGCAAGTTTCAGCACGAAAAAAAGTAGCTCATCTTTTTCAGTGATTCATCCGTAAATTATTCGTGAAGAAAGAGAATTTGTATCATTCAAGGTTTCGAAAAAAAATGACAAAATCTGATTGATCAATCAGCAGTCAACGGAACATAATTTATGCATTTTTCTCGAAAACTAAGGAAGCAATAGGTATTGTTAAAATTTGGATGGAAGATGTAGTTTTTCATCTTTGATTTATCTGTGAAGAGAAAAATTTTGCCGCTCCTGTTTTCAAAAAAATATCAAATATTCAAGAGTGGCGATGTTTTTTTCTCCACGGATAATTAACGGATGAATCACTAAAAAAAATAAATCATCTGTTGCTAAATTAATTTTTTCCATAATATGTCACCTGGTAATTTGATGTAGGTACGCTTACCAGTGCACTTGAAATTTTTTTAAAAACAGGAGCGGCCAAATTTTCCTCTTCACGAATAAATCAAAGATGAAAAACTACATCTTCCTCCCAAATTTCAACAATATGTATTGCTTCCTTAGTTTTCGAGAAAAATGCATGAATTATGTTCCGTTGACTGCTGATTGATCAATCAGACTTTGTCATTTTTTTTCGAAACCATGAATGATACAAATTTTCTTTCTTCACGGATAAATTACGGATGAAAAACAGCAAAATTTTGAGCTATTCCGAGTTTGATTCGCGAAAGCTTTTTTGCGAACTTTATGTCCATCAGAAGGTCGAAGGCCGGTAAAGGATCTCGAGGACCTATTCATTGCCGAAGTGGATAGGTTCATAAAAAAAATCGAGAAATGTCCACTGAACCTATAAGCCATGCCAGCAAGTCCTATTTCCTACGTCCTCGAAGGTTCATGAGAACCGCGTGACCACTGGGAATGTATGGCAAGTAGTGGGTGACTGTTGTACAGCAAACAGGAAAAGGGCGATGGCGAATTTCTGGCGCCACGAAATTGGAACCTTTCGGCTAAGGCTGGGCGTCCCTACAGAAAAGCCTCTGGTCCTCCAGGTTGGGAGTTGAGGCAATAGGCCAGCGACCTATTACTAGGAAAACTATTTTAGTAGGTACTCAAAGTACCCAAAACACGCATCGGAACCAGGACAGGATTACTTTACGACGAACATTGGCTACGAAAAGGACTACGAGAATAGGAATATGGAATATTAACAGTTTTGTGAATAAGACATCTGAAGTTATCACAGAGATAACAAGGATGAATATGGATATTTTGCTCACTGAGACCAAGAAGAAGGGAATAGAGAAGTCGAAACAGGCTCAGGCAGGAGTCTCTGTACTGATTAACAAAAAACTATCCAATTTCTTCAAAAACTATGTTGCTGCATCAGAGAGGATTGTCATCGTAACCCTAAATCCCACCAAAAACATTCTGTAAAAGCTAGCCAAGTCTCGATGGAGCTGCTAGTTTGTCTCTAAATAGTAATGAAATCTAGAAAAAGTCGAGCCAAGTTTAAGGCTCCTTACTGCGATTTCTTTATTATTATAGTTAATGCTGTGTGACTTGGCCGTTGAAGGGTACACAAGGGTACAAAACCAGGTGCTCATGACACCATTGCACCAATCTGTCGCCAGAAACGCAACCCATTGACGATGGAAAATTGCCACTTGGAAAACGTTCATTCAATAACAAAGAAATCGCAGTAAGGAGCCTTAAACTTGGCTCGACTTTTTCTAGATTTCATTACTTTTTAGAGATAAACTAGCAGCTCCATCGAGACTTGGCGCTAGTTTTTACTGAATGTTTTTGGTGGGATTTCACTTCTTTTTGTAGGAACGTGGGCATATTGATCTATTTTATTAGATTTTCTTATTTGACACTTTTTTTAGGAGTAGTTTTTGTATTACAAATCTTTATTTTTTTTCGGCTCTGAACTGTGGTAGATAGAGCCTCCGATTATTTTTTATTGATTTCAGCGTCCTCGAAAACCTATAGTTTGATACCAAACTTGTCCATATAGCCCATCTCTTACCCGATTTTTTTTCGGATTCAATTTTTCTCTCCCAATCTAACCACCGCAGACCCATCTGATGATGTTTTTGCTGAAGAGCAATAGACGTTCTATATTGCACCAAAATTTCATAGCATTTTTTTATTCAGTGATACAGAGCGAAACACAGTTTCTTCTTCATCAAGCTCTTCGGAATGGAAAGAAGATATAGAGAACATAACTGCTTTTACAGTTGCTGGTGATTCTGATAGAAGAGATTTGATTCACCAAATAAATCAACGAAGAGAGGAAGTGGGAGGATTACCTCAAATAGTACAACAATTGTTGAATGAGCACCCAACATCCAAGCTTGTTGTCGTAAATTCTGATCCCTGTACTCTGATGAAGAATGATCATAGATCACTTCATGAAGCCTGACAAGTTCGTTCAAATTTTCATCCATTTTCACTTCATCAATCACTTCACAAAATATCCGACGTGATATCACTTACGGTTAGAAAATGTAAATTTGCGGGTAGTTCTGGTGTGCTATCAAGTGACAGCAGATGCTAACTTCGTGAATGCGTGAAATGATAACAATTGAAAAAAGGACAATAATCGGGTGATCATCCGGCCTAGGTTTCGAAAACCTATCGTTTCCTTGAACAATAAATGAGACAGTAGGTAAAAATATCACTGATCACCCGATTATTATTTTTTTTTTCAATTTATATTCTAAAGTCGATATTCACATATTGAGTATGATAACAATGTGTTTCCAAGCGCATAAACTTCCATACATTATTGTGGTTGCACATTTTGCGAAGATGACGTGGCCATTAAACCCTAACTCTGTACCAAATTTCAGCTCTCTGAGTTTATGGGAAGTACTAGTTCTATTTTGATGATCATGAGTGAGTGAGGGTCGAAAATGCGGAACTTTGCTTTCGCGTAACTTCGGAACTAAATTACCTACACACTAGAAATTTTGTATTTTGAGTACGTGATTATAGCTTACTGGATGACCAAATTTCGGCGTTCTGGTATTATCCGGAGGTTCTCAAATAGGGGCCCGAAATTGCAGCGAAATGGTTCGGGTAAAGATAGTACGGCAGTGTTTGCTTCGCGCTCGACTTGGCGGGACCACTGCCGTGCTCCCAAATCTATTTGGCCTAGAAACACTTATTGTAGGCACCTACGCACCAACAGACAATTCTAGTCAAGCTCTAAACTATAAAGGACTTATTACACCGCTCTGTCATAAATTCTGCGGAAGGCAAATCCCAATCAAGAAATACTGTTAATTGGAGACCTCAACGCAAGAGTAGGAAGCAGAGAAGATAGTAAGGTGGTGGTAAAATTTGGAGAGGATGTATTGAACGATTCTGGCGAGAGGCTGATTGATTTACGTGAAATGAATGGGTTCACAATTCTCAATGGTTTTTTCCAGCAGAAATAAATTCATCGGTACACTAGAGAGACCGTCTCTATAGCAGAAATCAATTATTGCAATCTACATGATAGCCGTATCGAATGGCTGTTTAAGAGGAGACTGGATTCAGCACTGGCAGAAGTTAATATATCCAACAATATCGAAGAAGAATATAAGAACATAAAATTTCTAGTGGAAAGAGTGGCGGCTGAAGTTTTGGGAGAAGAACAGAGGAAGAATAGAAGAGACAATCCAGTACGGCTGACAGGTAACATCAAGGAACTAATAAGTGAAAAACTGAAACTCTTCCAAAAATAGCTAACAGATCATAATGTAGCGGACGAAATCCTCCTGAATACGTCTCTGGACTCTCTGATTCCGCGTACAGAAATTCTAGAAGCCTCCAGAGACTATCTGGATTATTCTCGAGACAGGGCCGTATGGATATATAAAGACGCGCATGTTGCAGAGCAGTTAGTTACTTTCCTGAGTGAAGCCGAATCGAATTGTGAATAGCGAATTCCGAGTTGTGAATATATATTAGCATTATAAGCCAGTGTGTAAATAAATCAGTATTAGTTATTATCCATAAATTAGTGTGATCCGTTAGTGGTATTGTAAATAAATTAGACGTTTAAATTCAGCAGACAATTTGTTTAACCCCGAGAACGTTACAATACAATCACAAACTGGAACCAATAAAAACAAAAGAGCAAAGAATTCAGATCGGCAATTAAGAAGGAGAAAACAGAGATGTGGGGAGAAAATGCCAACGGGTTGAAAGTTTGATAGGTGGTCCACAAAGAACAGAAGCCGGGAGAACAATCAAACAACTAAAAACCAATCAAACTGACAAGATATCCAATAAAATTGACATGGAAAAATTTAGAAAACACTACGCTGAACTAGTGGAGAACAGACCGGAATTCATGACTGACGAAGAGGATGACGATTGTGCTGATACTATATCAATAAATACATACATATTATATGTGGGATGTATCGTTCCAAAAATCAATGAAGAAAACAGTTTTCAGTCTTAAGGAACAGTTTATTTACAATCTATTCAACAGCTACGTTTCGAGAAAATTCTTCTCTTCTTCAGGCTGAAATTCGAACAATGGTATGAACAATAATATGAATCTATACATTAGGACAATTAAGTAACTTGAACTCAAGAAACCAGAGCAACAAAACGATGAAAATCACAATTTACAAACTAAAACAGTGAAATCACAGAGAAAACAAATTTGACAAAAAACCATACAAATGAGAAATCCACCAACTCACCTTATGAATAACAAACTAAAAATCATCTGAAAAATTCAAACTCGTTATAGAATTCAAAAACAGCTGATTCATCTCGGGGTCTCAAATTATCGCGACGTACAGGTAGGTATGGGTTCATTAATACGAATGCAATAAAACAGAAACATTCATACGCGGTAAGAATGTGTGCAGTCGGGGAAAAAACTATTCACCTCATTTCTTTTATAATATTCGAATAAGCAATGTTGAGAGAACCAATATCCGATCTTAAGTTCACAGAATTGGGGTGTTTTTTATGAACAACATCTCCTTGAAACTACGCTTAAACCAATTGGTCTCTTTAGTCAGAATTTTTGCATTTTCAAAATCAAAAAGATGTCCCTCATTCTTAGCATGCTGTGAAAGAGCGGTTGCCTCAGATTGCTTTTTACAATCCAACTGGTGTTGCTTTAATCTGGATCCGAAGTATTGGCACGTCTGTCCAACGTATATAGAACTGCAATTCGAACAACTCACCCCATAGACCAAACCTGACTGTCTCATTGGGGGATCACTATCCTTCAAACGGGAAAACAAGCTCCCACCAGTTGGATTGTAAAAAGCAATCTGAGGCAACCGCTCTTTCACAGCATGCTAAGAATGAGGGACATCTTTTTGATTTTGAAAATGCAAAAATTCTGACCAAAGAGACCAATTGGTTTAAGCGTAGTTTCAAGGAGATGTTGTTCATAAAAAAACACCCCAATTCTGTGAACTTAAGATCGGATATTGGTTCCCTCAACATTGCTTATTCGAATATTATAAAAGAAATGAGGTGAATAGTTTTTTCCCCGACTGCACACATTCTTACCGCGTATGAATGTTTCTGTTTTATTGCATTCGTATTAATGAACCCATACCTACCTGTACGTCGCGATAATTTGAGACCCCGAGATGAATCAGCTGTTTTTGAATTCTATAACGAGTTTGAATTTTTCAGATGATTTTTAGTTTGTTATTCATAAGGTGAGTTGGTGGATTTCTCATTTGTATGGTTTTTTGTCAAATTTGTTTTCTCTGTGATTTCACTGTTTTAGTTTGTAAATTGTGATTTTCATCGTTTTGTTGCTCTGGTTTCTTGAGTTCAAGTTACTTAATTGTCCTAATGTATAGATTCATATTATTGTTCATACCATTGTTCGAATTTCACCCTGAAGAAGAGAAGAATTTTCTCGAAACGTAGCTGTTGAATAGATTGTAAATAAACTGTTCCTTAAGACTGAAAACTGTTTTCTACATACATATTCTTTTGAAAGAGAGAAATACATACTGTTTTCTTAAATCGAACAATATATGGCATATGGCACGTGTGAAGAAATGGCGACAAGGAACAGATTGTATAAAAGAATAAAATCTGTTTCCCGCTCAAAATCTGAGTGTAAGCATAGGGAATGTGAACGGGGTACCATACAATTTTGCGTATGATACACGAGAACAGTTAAAAACCTCTGAAAAAACTCTGTCTCCCTGTGTATGTTTGGTGATACCGAATTTGTTCAAAAAATATGCTGCTATCCATGTTACAGAGCTCCTTGTGCTTGAAAACAAGCCTTTTGATCGAAATGGATACAAATATCTTGAAATTATATCTTTAACAAGAAAAACAGAAAGAAAAACGAGAAAAAGGCAATAAAAAAAAACTTCACCTGCTAAAAAACCTTTTCACAAAGTCCTAACTCTTTAATGGGTCGGGAGGAACTTTCGATCAGGTCCGATCTTCCAAGTGATGATTCTTCTGTTCTTCAGGTGTTCGAGGAACGCTACAGGCCCCTTATGTTGGGGGATCATCTCCCATAGATTAGAGTGGTGGTTTTTAGCGACAAATCAGTAAAAAAGCAAGAGCAAATTCAAAAAACTTCTGACAATAGATGAAATAGATGTAGAGCAAGGTTTGAAGAAAATGGAGAATTTCAGGCGACATCCCTGCTGAACTGTTGAAGTAGGGCACCCAGAACCTGATACGTCGATTGACTTGTTTATTCAATCAATGCTGCCAGCAAAATCAATTACCTGGAGAGTGGAAGGTGTCTCACATAGTCTCCATCTTCAAAAAAGGCAATCGCGAGGATCCCGGTTGTTACAGGGGCTTGAGTATAAACAGTTCGATGTCGCGACTGTTTGGAAAAATTCTCCAAAAGAAGTTAAGAGATAGCATCGGCAATTTAATCGCCGATGCAGAAGATCAAAGCGGCTTCACACCCGGAAAATCCTGTATAGACAACCTCTTCCTTCTCCAACAATTGATGAAAAAAAAATCATGGTAGACATCTGGCATTTATAGACCTGGAGAAAGCGTACGACTCCATACCTCGGAAAAAAATCTGGGAAGCTCTCGGAACTATGGAAGTCGACACGGGATTGGTAGAGCTCATCAAGGAACTGTACAGAGATAATCAATCTTATGTGAAAATCGGACAAAGACTCTCGTACCCTATCAAAACCACAAAGGGTTTAGGGCAAGGATGCAGCCTGTCTCCCCTACATTTCAATGCCTATGTCGAAGTGGCACTCAGAGATTGGAAAAGAAGATGCGAAGGAATGTGAATACCGATTGGGAGTAGAACTCTCTTCTCCCTTAGTTTCGCTGATGACCAGGTTGTGATAGCACAAGACTCCTACGATCTGGAGTTTATGATCATGGATTGTATTGTAACGTTTTCTGCGTTATTAAAACGTCCGGGATAATTAAACTATTTATTTACACTACTTATAACACTAATAATTAATAAATAATGAACTTATTCTAACAAAAGTCTGTACAATTTATTTCGACTGATTTATTTGCACTAGTATTTATTTTCACTCGTCGCTTGTCTCTTACTGAATGAATCCCTCATCCGTCGATGGGCCCTTATATGTATCACGCTGATTGTTCCTAGTCAAGTCCGGACCATCTGGAACCTTCCCGAATCATTCGCGGTCGTTATGTCCGATGGAACACTCCAAGCGTTTCCAGAAACCTCTCGATCGGGCCGTAGCGCGGAATGCACAGGGCCGTACTTGTCACACTGTCCCCTCCTTAAACCTGTTCTGTCCCAGAACAGATCGCATGGATTCTTCAGAGGACCGTGGCGAAATCTGCAGTCGGCTCCTCTTCTACAGTAGCCCCTTTGATGGAAATAGCATTCTATAGTTTTGCCGGGGAGTTCGATACGATTTGGGTAGAAACTGCATACTAGGATCTGTATACCTGTCCTCTGGAAAATTACTTCAAGCATGCTTCGCACTACCCTCCAATTCAGTAGATCCAGTCCACAACCAAGCTTGGGAACTGCTAGTTTCCTAACGCCGGAACGCTGAAGGTCTTCTTTCAAGCCATGCAGCGAGGTCCATGAGTTCTGGTAGGTGGGCTTCTGAAAAGAGTGCTGCTTGGTAACCAAATAGTAAATGAACCGACCTCTGGACTTCAATCTCAAACATTTCTCGATTCTGGGCTGCTGTTCCATTAGCTCCTCTTGCCGACCAAATTTGTTTTTGAATACTCTTGCTATTCCCCTACTCATACGTAGATCGGCTGCTACACAATGAGCAAGCGAGTATTCCTCGGGGATTGTGAATAGGTCCTGATGAACTTCTTGTGTGACGCCAAACCGTGCAATGCGTGTTCCCTCATAGGCATTCATAAATTCCTGGAATTCGCAGCTTTCCTTTGCCGGAGCCTCGACGAGACGTACTTCTTCTTCATCCTGCGTGGACGCGTACGGAGCCAATCGGTTGAAGTGGACGACATTCGGTTTACCTCTGGGGAGCTTCCGTATTCGGTAAACTACATCATTTATTCTCGTTCTCCGTTGGCCGCATCACAAACTTTACATTTCCTACACCAATCTTTAACGTCGTTCTTACAGTTGATCCAATAAAATCGATGCCTGACCTTTTCCAGGGTCTTAGTAATCCCAAAATGGCCACCCGAAGTTCCATTATGCAGTCTGGTTAAAATTTCTGTTACTCTACTCTTCGGCACAATTAACTGAAGCCTCTGCTGAGATCCATCTTCATTTTCCCAGCAACGTTTCAGAAGACCTTCATCCATCTTCAACGTTTCCCATTGGGCCCAATACGACTTGACATTTTGGCTCAGTCTGGATGCTTCTTCCCAAGTAGGTCATCTGCCACTCTTCTTCCAACTTAGGATTACTCTCAAATCATGACCTTCCTCCTGTGCTCGTCGAATTTCTGGGGGTAGCCAGTCGTCTTCGATTACTGTGGTCCGCCTCAAATCGGCCTTTTCTTCCACACGAGAGCAGTGGCTGTAATTTTGGGGGCAAGGTCTTCTTGACAACGCATCCGCATTTCGATGTGTAGCCCCAGCTCTGAGTTCGGTGTCGAAGTCATATTCTTGCAGTCTCTCGATCCATCTAGCCACTTGTCCTTCCGGGTTCTTAAAATTCAGGAGCCATTTTAGAGCAGCATGGTCCGTTCTTAGCAGGAATTTTCTACCATACAAATATTTGTAGAAATGTTTTGATTACCGCTAAGAGTTCTCTTCTGGTCACGCAGTAATTTCTTTCTGGCTTCGACAGTACGTTGCTGAAATAACCGATGACATTGTTCTTGTCCATCCTGAACTTGCGATAGGACGCCTCCTATAGCCAGATTACTAGCATCGGTATCGAGCACAAATTCATCAGTTCTTGCGTAGCTCAAGACTGGAGCCGTGACCAGAGCCTTTTTCAATCGATCGAAGGCTTCAGCGCAAACATAGGACCAAATATACTCCTGCCCATCTTCCGTTAATTTTGTCAGTGGTTTGGCAACGTTGGCGAATCCAGGTACAAATCTTCTGTAGTAAGTGCACAAGCCTAGGAAACTTCGTAACTCACTCTTGTCTCTCGGTATAGGCCAATCCTGTACCGCCTTGATCTTGTCTGGGTCAACTTTCACACCCCCCCGAGAAACTACGTGTCCTAAATATTTCACCTCTGCTCGAAATAAATGGCATTTCTTGGGACTTAGCTTCAAATTGGCCTCACGTAGTCTCTGGAAGACCTCGGATAGGTTGTGCAGGTGATCTTGGAATGATTTTCCCACTACTATCACGTCATCTAAATATACACCAGGCAAGTCTTCCAGGAGAGTCCTCTTAATATAGTTTCCATTAAACGCTCAAATGTGGCCGGAGCGTTGCATAATCCAAAAGGCATAACCTTAAATTGCCAAAGGCCCGTTCCAATACTGAAGGCAGTTTTCTCTTTGTCTTTTTGATCCAAACCAACTTGCCAATACCCACTCTTCAAATCCAAGGTAGAGAACCAACGAGATCCCGACAGTGTGTCCAGTGTATCATCAATTCTTGGTAAGGGATAGTTATCCTTCTTCGTAACTTGGTTGAGCTGCCGATAGTCTACACAGAACCTGGTGGACCCATCCTTCTTCTTCACCAGCACTACAAGCGATGTCCAGGGACTATTGGATGGTTCAATGACACCTTCTCTCGCCATGTCTTCAATGATCCGTTCGCCTTCTTCTCTCTTTGCCAGAGGAAGACGTCTGGGGTGTTGTCTGACAGGTTGTGCATCACCTGTATTGATTCTATGCTGTACAACATCGGTCTTTCCTGTTCTTTCGCCAGTGGCAAAGACGTTAGAGAAGGACTGAATCAATTTTCTGACTTCTGACAATTGACACTGGTTAAGGTCTTGACATTTTGAAGTAAGGAGGGCGACCAGCTCTTCGGTATTCTTCTGTGTCTGCGGAACTTCTGCAGTACTCATCCCACCAGAAATATGGTACACTGGTACCCCATGTCCAACTAAGGTGTTCTTCTTCAGGGTGACTGGAAACATGCTCACATTCAGTAATCCGATGGGAATGCTGTCTTTTAACCTTACCAATGTCTTCCCTAGTAATATTCCGTTGGGTAGTATCCCATCGGCTGAGGGCTCGATCATTCTAATGCAGCCATTTCTTGTAACATTATCACATTCACCAGTCACTATGCCTTCAGTCCGCCCTGGCAACGTGATGTCCTCGGTCAGTCGGATCTGATATATCTTGTCATCTACATCATTGAACGGAATCTCTTCAATTCCTAGCCAAAGAACATCCTTCTTCATATCCAGTTGGCATCCAAGTTTCTTTACGAGGTCCAATTCCAGGATAACTTCTTCTGTGATTTCGGCTACGAGAACTTCATGCTTGACTATCGTGCTTCCTAATTCAATGGTGGAGATAACTGATCCGTAAGTCGGTATTTCTTGTCCAGATGCAGTTCGGAGTTTAATCATAGCTGGGCGACTCTTCAATCCTTCGGCTATTTCCGGACGCACAATGGTTCTAGTTGATCCTGTGTCCACTAGTATTTTTACACTGCGATCGTTTATCTTTCCGGGAACAAATATGCTTGTTAAATCTGTGGACATGATTCCTCGGATTATCACTTCGGGGGCATTTTTAGCCTGGGTCGACTTATGCCCCTTATCACCGACCCTTCTCAGTTTCCCAGATGCTGTGGCTCTTTTTAAATCCTTGGGCAATTTCGCTTGAAATGCCCACTTTTGTTGCAATACCAGCACACAACATCCTTTTTCCTAGCATTCAATAATCTGCTAACCTCTTCTCGGATGATTTCCTCCACAGGTCGGTCTATTTCTTAGACTTGTCGCACACGAAATTGTCCTCTATGCGACGCCTGTTTCGCTGCCTCGAATTCTAGAGCTTGAGCTCATCGATGGTTTTAGGCCGGGCAAGTCTTAAGGCTTGTTGAACTTCGCTGTCCTTGATACCGTCGACAAACGTCTGGATTGATTGCTGTTCAAGGAAGCTGTCTGGAGCTGATGAATAAGCCAGCCTCACTAATCTGGAAACATCGGCCTCGAACTCCTGGAGATTTTCTCCTGTTTTCTGCACCCGATTCTTTATTTGGGCATGGTAGACTTGCTGTAGGTGAGCATCGCCATATCTCATCTGAAGTTTAGATGTTAAAACTTCATAACAGGCTTGTTGACTCTCCGGTATTGTCTGCAGGATATTGAGTGCCTCTCCTCGTAAAGCTATTATTAATGCTGTGGCCTTTTCGTTATCGTTCCAACTGTTTGCCAACGCAGCAGCTTCAAATTGTTTTTGATATGTCGACCACGCAACTTTTCCAACAAATGTTGGTGGCTTGATCTTCATTTTACCACTTTCTATGTTATTTTCTGGTTTCACGAAGCTGTAGGATGGTGAAGCTTGAGTTTCTTTCCTATTTGATGTTCTTTTAAGGGAGTCTATCAGCTTGGTATGCTGTTCAATTATTCCAGATATTTCCTCAAATTTTTCATTGACTTCCTTAAAATTTTCGTCAATCTTATCAACGACTTCGTCAATTTTTCATCCACTTTATCGAATTTTCCATTGACTTCTTCAAATTTTTCTTCAACCTTATCAATTTTTCCATCGACTTCTTCAAATTTTTCATTGACTTCATCTATTATTACATCCTTGATAGCCTCCATTCTCTCATCCAACGTACTTGCAATTTGACTCACCACCTTATTTTCCATTGTATCCATTTTTGAACCCATTTCTCGAGAATTTTCTTCCAATTTCGAGCTCATTTCTCGAGAATTTTCTTTCAATTTCGAGCTCATTTCTCGAGAATTCTCTTCCATTTTCAAGCTCATTTTTTCAAAGGCTTGCTTGAGGAATTCCATACTCGCCTGGTCCATTTTCTCTTTTTGCGATCTGGTTATCGGCATTCAAATCCACTCCAAACTGACACCAATGTAACGTTTTCTGCTTTATTAAAACGTCCGGGATAATTAAACTATTTATTTACACTACTTATAACATTAATAATTAATAACTAATGAACTTATTCTAACAAAAGTCTGTACAATTTATTTCAACTGATTTATTTGCACTGGTATTTATTTTCACTCGTCGCTTGTCTCTAACTGAATGAATCCCTCATCCGTCGATGGCCGATGTATCACGCCGATTGTTTCCAGTTAAGTCCGGAGTCCGGACCATCTGGAACCTTCCGGTCGTTATGTCCGATGGAACACTCCACGAGTTTCCAGAAACCTCTCGATCGGGCAGTAGCGCGGAATGCACAGGGCCGTACTTGTCACAGTATAATGAATGCAAGAGATGGGGCCTGCATGTTAGTCTGCAAAAAACAGAGTACCTGTTCATTAACTTCAACGCTCGGTTCGAGGTACTCATCAATTATGATGTTAAAATCCAGCAAGTTGACAAGTTCAAGTACCTACCTCGGAGCTACAATCAATAAAGACGGCATTGGTGTGGGGAGATAAGGACAAGAATCCAGAACAGCAGGAAAGTAATTGGATGCTTCAATAGTCTTTGGTGGGATCGAAACATATCCTACAAAACCAAAAAACGACTTGGCCTTACTCTGGTGGAATCAGTGATGTGTTATGGCTCAGTGCTGTGGACACTCAACGCAGACTCTAGAAGAAAGATTCAGGCGGTAGAGATGGACTACCTCAGAAGGAGTGCCGGCATATCGAGAATGGAACGGAGGACAAATGCCGAAAAAAATCAGATCATGAAAGCAGAGGAGACCGTACTGCAGCGGATAGAAAAGAGAAGTCTGAAATGGTTTGGGCATGTGCTCCGAATGCAGGACGATAGGCTACCGAAACAAATTTTTCAGTGGACTCCTGGTGTGGTGGTAGAAGGAAACGGGGCAGAGCAAGGAAATCCTGGAACGGTACGATCAGGGAGGCAATGGAGGCCTTGGATTTGAATGCTGATGACGTTCTGAACAGAGAGGTGTGGAGAAGGGTGACGGGAAGGCGGCAATAGGCTGTATTCAGCTTTAATATGAATGTTATATTGTAATATTGTAACTTTATAAACAGGGTGTTTCAGAATAAGGGACCGAATTCGGGAACTTAATCCTCAGATGATTTTATGACATAAAGTTCCAATGGACTATATAGGTCCCTGACGCACTGTTTCTGAGGGGTGTTGAAATTAAAAAAAAAATTGATTTTATGAAATTATTTTCTACACCGTAGGTCACGATTTTTTTTTGCGTTTTGGTAGGCCATGAGTACGCATTAAGACACATTTTTTCCTATACAAAATGATGTTCAATTTTCACCAGCGGCGTCCGTACAGACTTCTATCAAGCAATTTCATCAAAGAGAGTTTGATTACTTCTAAAATCGTCTGGACACAGATTAAGGCAGCTTAGTCGCCTTCATATATGACGTTTGCCCAACTGATTTCGACTGCTGATTTTACAGAATATCTAGGATGGTAAATTTCACAAACAATGAATTTGCAGACATACATTACATGTATGGTCTTACTGACGGAAATGCATCAAAAGCCAGACGTTTATATGAAGAGCGTTTTCCTAATAGAGTAGTATCTACTTGGAGCGAAAACATTTTACAGGGTTCATTTGAGACTATCAGAAAAAGGAAGCTTTGAACCAAATAATCATTTGAAAGGCGCAATAACAACTGCAAGAACTCCACAAACTGAGGAAGCTGTCTTAAATATGGTTAAAGAAGACCTCGAAATAAGTACAAGAAAAATAGCCAATAATTTAAATATTAATTATTCATGATTTTTTATTATATCCTTATTACCATATCCAACGAGTCCAGGCCCTGCTTCCGAGAGATTTTTCATTGCGTACTAATTTTTGTCAATGGTTTCTCAGAAAATTAGCTGCAGATCCTTTATTTGGAAGTAAAATTTTATTTTCTGACGAAGCTTCTTTTTCGAAAAATTCTATAAGGAATTTTCAGTTGTAATATCACAAGAGATTGAATTTCCGTGATAAGTCTATCGATTTATTTCCAAACCAAAATAAGTTGCTTGGAATCATCACGAGTCCGGAGGACGAGTGGTGTTTCCTTAAAGCAACTCATTTGAGTTTGGAAATAAAAGATAGACTTATGAGGTAAATTCATTCTCGAGTGAAATTTTATAAGACTATTTCATGAACAGAATAAAAGGTCAGAAACTCCATATTCGAGAAAAGCAAGGAAAAACTCATGTTGACGTCTAAACTTATATTTATGAGTTGTCAAACCGTTCGTATCCACAGTTCAATCACAGATTATTCTGTAGTTCAAACGTTGAAAATACCGAAGTTGTCAGACCAATTATAATTTATTTTTTTATTTTTTTTTTATTTATTTAATATACGGGATCAACCCCATTACAAACTTAATTGTTTATGAAAATACCAACCAACTTATCTACTACAAGCAGCCCGTCCCAGCTTCGCCCGGGTAGAAATTTGTTTCATTAACATTTTGCGATGAACTTAGAGTAAATCTACAACATTTATTCTGTTTATAAATATTTTCTGATTCATTCCAGGAGATTTATTTTGCCTATATTTTTTTTATTTTTTTGAGGATTCATTCGATTCCATGGACTTTTCCGTATTTACTTAAAATTTTTTACCCCAGAACTTCTCTGTACACTATGTTGGCAGTGGTATTTGTACGTGGCAACAAAACATATTGGTTTTTAGGAGAGCCAACTCGAGAAAGGGCAACATATAATTGCCCATGAGAGAAACAATCTTTTCTTAGGTCGATGCCAACTATGGAGAAGGTTTGTCCCTGGGATTTGAATTTCTAGCCCTATTTTCTGCTAATCGCTGCGAGCGTTCTGCGCTTGATTGTCGTTCATATAGCAGCAACGATCTGGCATTTTGTTCTTCTAGACGAAGCGAACGTTCGGAGCTACTTTCCCTTGCTCTTGCTTGAGAGGTTCTTGCTCTTATTTCAGCAAGGCGCTGCGAACGTTCGGTGCTAGATTCCCTCGCCCGCGATTGCGACGCGTACTCTCTCTGACTTGAGAGACGATCGGAATTTTCCGAAGAATATTCTCCAATACGACGTATTTTCAATTTTCTTACTTGGGAACTATGTCTGGATAGTTGGGACCTTTTTCTTTGGAACTATCTTTCTGAATAATTAATGAAGAAAAACGTGTTGAATAAAACAATTCAAATTTAGTTCTGAAAAGAACTTTTCAACTTATGCTATAAAAAGGAATAATGCTTCTGCCTCCGCTTCTTA
This sequence comes from Adalia decempunctata, assembly GCA_951802165.1. NCBI lineage: Eukaryota > Metazoa > Arthropoda > Insecta > Coleoptera > Coccinellidae > Adalia > Adalia decempunctata. The sequence goes on along the minus strand of OX637701.1, from coordinate 35,452,047 downwards.
ACAAATCGAACGGCTGTCTGGTGTCTGACTCCTGACTCTGAAAGTAAATCTGTCGCGGCTACTCTTAAGCCGGTCCCAGACAATGCGTGTATTTGACGAATGTTTGGCATTCGCGGTGCTCCGCGTACTGTGTGGGAGCGCAACTGCGGCATTCGCCTGCTATTCGAAGTCTTGTCGGTAAAACGGCACGAATCAAAGGAAGACGAAGTACATTCGCGCTCATTCGCGTTAGCTCCCAGACAGTGTGCGTAGTAGATTGCCTATTCTGTCCTCAGTCAGCTCTGCTACTGTTCTATACTGAGGCCGTGCGGCGAACGTTTGTCAACAGAGAAACGAATGTCGAACATTTCGCGTTTGCCGCAGTGTGTGGGAGGGTACCCGAAGGCGAACTACGAAGGCACATTCGTCAAATACACGCATTGTCTGGGACCGGCTTTATATAGATATGCATGTCCCCCTCTCACACTTCGGTGCCCTCTCCTACCCGCCTACCTAGGACGGTGGTGCGGTTTCATCTTCATCACTTCAACCTGCCATAACTTTTGATGTACTCGTTGTAATTGTATGATGTAAAGGGCAATTTCGTTCTAAATTAAATACTGCGGATAAATAGCGTGATAAGTTGGATGAGGATCAATACCCTATTCCAAAAACGCACTCCCAAATAGTGCATAATTTTGGAAAACATCTGATTACCATAAACAGGTTATAGCAAGTCAATCTTGAGAGATAGATATATGCTATCGCGGACTTTTTTGTAGAACTATTTAAGAGGTACATTTCCGTCATACATTGTATCCACGTAAGTCTTACGGTTTTTGCAGCGCACGTGAAAATACCTGATTATGGCTGATTTTTTTGTTATTATTGAAGTTATAGTAGGTATCCTTATTTTTTTCGGGTGAAAAGTATAGCCTATGTCACTCAGGGATCATGTAGCTTTCTAATGGTGAAAGAATTTCTGAAATCGGTCTAGTAGTTCTTGAGCTTACCCGTATCAAACAAACAAAAATACAAATCTTTCCTCTTTATAATATTAGTATAGATAAAATGGATCCAGGTATTAACATAAAATACATAGGTATACATATATATATAAAAAAAACAATAATATCAACGGCCAACTATCGCTTTCACAGTCCAAAAATAACAATTATTCAGTACAAAAACTAAAACTAACATTATACAAACAAAGAATCAAAGCTTATTCCTAATTAAATTTCTAAATTGTGACAAAGAAATTCCCAAAATCTCAATACCATTAGAATCAATCAGTCTCAATGTTCTCTCAATAGGCAAGTGCATAGCATAATTAGTAGCATGATTGGGCAAATAGAACAACCGGTTCGCCCTCAAAGAACGTGCCGGAACATTAAATGCTATACTACCAAGAAGCTCGGGACAAATCACCAGGCCATTCAAAAGCTTGAACACAAACAGTAGGTCTCCCCGAACACGTCTTTCTCTCAGACTGCTCATATTCAACATATCGAGTGCTTCATCATATACATGGTCATCTGGAATTTTTACAACAAGTTTGAAGAGACAAAAACGGATAAACTTATTTTGAACCCTCTCTAGAGTCAAGCAACCATTTTTATAGTATGGAGACCAGATCATAGAACCATATTCCAATAAAGAGACAACAAGTGACATGTAAACCCTCTTGCAAGTTTCAAGTGATAAGCCCTTACAATTGCGCAAAACAAAACCGAGAACCCTAGAAGATTTAACCACCAAAGAACTTATATGTTGCCCAAAATTTAAATGCTCATCAAAGTAAACTCCAAGATCCCTCACACTCTCTGTATAACTGATATACGAGCTTCCAATGCAGTAAGAAGACTGTAGTTTTCTGTGTCCTTTAAAAAAACTGATGTAATTACACTTATTTGTATTCAAAGCTAGCCCATTGTTACTACACCACTGGTCAAACAAATCCAAGTCATCCTGCAGACTAATCATGTCTTCTCGTGTACGAATTTTCCTATACATTTTCAAATCGTCTGCAAATGACAAAAAACTGCTGTCCTTAAAACAACCCGAGACATCATTCATAAAAATGAGAAATAGCAATGGAGAACAATGACCCCCCTGAGGAACACCTGAGGGTACAGTTATAAGACCTGACTTAGCTCCGCCCACACGCACCTGTTGAACCCTATCACACAAGAAACTTTTAAACCAAGACACCAAACCATTAGAGAAGCCAAAATGTTGCAACTTCACCAGCAACACAGAGATAATAACCCTGTCGACTGCTTTGCAGAAATCCGTGTAAATAACATCCACCTGTTGCCCCTCCTCCAGAGACCTCAGTAGGTCATCATGAAATACTAACAAGTTAGTCAGAGTCGATTTACCAGTACTAAAACCATGTTGTTCATTTATTAACAGTTCCTTGCAATGAAAATAAAGCTGGTCATATACAAGACTATCCAAAAGTTTCGGAATGGCTGACTGTACCGACACACTTCTATAGTTGTCTATCCTGCCAATATCCCCAGACTTAAATATCGGGACCACAAAACTGTGTTTCCACTGTTTTGGAAATATCGCTGAGTCGATGGATCTCTGGAACAGAACGAACAGAGGGTAGGAAAGAGTACACACACAGTTTTTCAAAAAATAGTTTGGCACACCATCTGGACCTGAGCTAACCTTAGGAGATAACTTACTAATCTTTTCATAAATCAACTCGACAGAAAGCCGAGGACCAGGAATGGTCCCACTATAAATCGCCTGTTGAAAAGGTTTCACTACCAGAAAAATTACTGCCATCATTATATACCGTCTCAAAAAATTTGGCAAAACCTCCAGCAATTTCCTCACCTCCCACAAATTCCCGATCATTGAGATACATTGTACTAGGAATTTTACCCCTTTTACCTCTTATCATTGAATCTACTCCAGAAGCTCCTAGGGTCAGAAAACAATAATTGGTCCAAATTCGACAAATACTGTTGGTAACATACCTCAGCAAGGGCTTTGCACTCACCTCTCAAACGTGAAAAAACCTCATAATCAAACAATGTTCGACTTGATTTATAACACTTGTGGACAATTTTCTTTTGATGAATTAAATGTCTCAACTCAGCTGAGAACCAACTGGGAAAATTAGAGGTCTTGTACCTTTTAAGAGGAACAAATAAGGCTATCGACATATTCACTACATGATAAAATGCAGAGACAGCCTCATCGATGTGACCTGTATTCAAAACATAATCCCAATCGATCCCACATAAATAATTATTAATTCCTAAATAATCACCGTTTCTATAGTCGTAAAAAAACTCAACATACTTCAAACTATCAACTTGTGCATTCTCCAAATTAACAGCAAATACATAAGCCTTATGATTTTGGGACTTAACTAACAAGTAGTCATCTGCTTCGGATATCAACAAATTATCTACATTAGTGAAAACTAGATCTAAATAAACATTCCTGTCATTTGGGATGAATATTCTTTGGTAAAAACTCATGCAGGCATAAAACTGACCCAATATTAAACCATTTGAACTGAGAGAGCATCCAACATTCACTCCAGTGTTGTCGTCTACCCAGACTGCCTCAGGTACATTAAAATCACCAAATATATAGAAATCACAGTTTGCATAATGCTGCCTGAGAACTTCAACTGAACGGCAGTGCGATTCATAGTATTCAGAACCCGAGTTAGGGGGAATATAAACCCCTCCTATAATGAAGTAACTATCAGCAACCCTACATAGTAAAAACAATTGTTCAACAGAATCATAATCTACCTTAAGTTTCCTGGTTGTAATAAAGTCTCTAACATATATCAATACACCACCTCCACGAGATTTATTGCTTGTAACACTTGATCTATCACAACGAAATACATTGAAAGATTGCACAGCCAACTCGGCATCCGAAAAGTGATCAGACATCCAGCTCTCCACAAATATCACTATATCATAGGTGGAACACAAAATTGCATTCTTCATATCTTTAATTTTAGTTCTCAAACCACCTGAATTAAAACAATAAACTTATAATGGGGTTAGTTGAAGTTTTTTTCCTGGGTACTAAACCTCATAGATTTGGTAATATAGGGAACATTATTTCTAAATTTTAATGTTAAGTTCTCTTCTCCATTCTTTCTCCGTTTATTGAGCTCTTCAATGACTTTCCTCTGGTAATTCCTTTGCATCTGGGTAAGATCACTTCTTGCTTTAAATGTATGTACTACCGAGGACTTATTCACTTCTCTCAGTATATCCTTAGCAATCTTACTATTAGAAAATATCAACTTGAGAGGACGATCCCTTCCTTGCATCTGTTTTCCCAATCTCACCACCTTCAGCATTTCCACTCCAGCACTCTCTCGGTTGACTGACGCCAGCAGTTCAAACATTTTTTGTCTATCCTCATCGATTCTATCCCGGATACTGCTAGAACCAGATTCAGAAACATTGTGAACTATGACATTGTTAGCTCTCTCCGTCCTATCATCTATCTCAGCCATCGCTGCATCCATACCGGGAGCCTCATTTGGAAAAGCACCTTCTGGGTAACCGTTACTTTAACCGCAGAAATCTCAGATTTAAGTTCATCAAAAGAACACTGAAAAGATTGCTTGATGGATTTAATATCCTCACAGAGAGACTTCATTTTGTTCATGAAAATTACAAAATTTTTGGTCTCGGTTTGGACTTCTTGAATCTGTTTTTCCAACAGGTGTACTCTAGATTCAACTTCGAAGACTCTTTTCAGTTTAGGAGCACAAGCTGTACAGATACATATTATATGGAATAGAGCGACTCGAAGCAGAAATAGCTCTTACTTCGGTGGATCCCAGGTTTGAACACTTTTTACATCGTATCACCTTGCACCAGTCGCATGGAAAGCCGAAGCTATCGCCTGAGTTCTTCGGAGGATCCTTGAAAGAGCAATTCATACCGCACTCAGAACAGATTCCAGACATAACTCCGCCAGCAGCAACAGCGATCTTTCACACACAATTCCACAAACTTCCAACTCAAATTAGAGGTTATGTTTTGAAAAATTCAAATTTCAGAGTAATTATGGAAGATCACTATGAAACTTTGGTGTATAGGCAGGAAATCCACCGTAAATATTGGGATGAGCCGAAAAAACACCAAACTGTTCAGTATTTTCACCAGAAATGCAATTTACCACCGGGATCAAAATCAAAACAAACGTACGCGTGGTCGGTAACCTAACCGCTTCATTCAGAGGCAGTTGGTATTATCGCGATAATACGTCTTTGGACTGTGATTGGTCAGTTTTTGAAATGAGTGGAATAGTCACGGAAATTCAATCTCTTGTGATATTACTACTGACTATTCCACTCATTTCAAAAACTGACCAATCACAGTCCAAAGACAGCTCGTATTATCGCGATAATACCAACTGTCTCTGAACTATTATGATTGGTCTGACAACTTCGGTATTTTCAACGATTGAACTACAGAATGATCTGTGATTGAACTATGGATACGAACGGTTTGACAACTGATAAATATAAATTGTAGACGTCAACATGAGTTTTTCCTTGCTTTTCTCGAATATGGAGTTTCTGACCTTTTATTCTGTTCGCGAAATAGTCTTATAAAATTTCACTCGAGATTAAATTTACCTCATAAGTCTATCTTTTATTTCCAAACTCAAATGAGTTGCTTCAAGGAAACACAACTCTTCTCCGGACTCGTGATGTTCCCAAGAAACCCTAATTGGTCCTGGTAATCCATTATTTTCGTAATCACCATATAATTCACAATAAGAATTGTTTCTTGAGTTTTTTACCTGCGACGAATACTTTCTGAGAAAAAAAAAATAAAATGCAATTTCATCATGTGTTTAAATGCGTACTTATTTTCATAATAAGTTTCCGTGAATTCGGGGTTTTAATCTTCATATGATTTTATGATATAAAGTTCCTATGGACTATGGCTCTCTGACGCTTTGTCTGAGATACGGGGTGTTCAAAATAAAACAAAATGTTTTTCGAAATTATTTTCGGCACCGTACACGATTTTGGTAGGATATTTACGAAGGCTTAGAGGGGGCCACATTTCAAAGTAAAAATTTTTTTAGTATAATTCCGAGTTTAAAATCGGAATTATATTTAATTCCGACTTCAAACTCGGAATTAGCGCTAATTCCGACTTTGAACTCAGAATTATACATAATTCCGAGTTCAAACACGGAATTAGGTATAATTCCAAGTTTAAACCCGGAATTAACCCTAATTCCGACTTTAAACTCGGAATTAGCCCTAATTCCGACTTTAAACTCAGAATTAGCACTAATTCCGACTTCAAACTCGGAATTATACATAATTCCGACTTCAAACACGGAATTAGTGCTAATTCCGAGTTTAAACTCGGAATTAGGGCAGAAAAGATTGATGATAGTATTCGGAGATGATTCTTCGATGGCGTAGAATGTTGTTGCATTCATTTCAAACTTTATCGATTCCTCATTGTATTTGAGAACCTTTTTTATGTTAAACATACTTTTTATGTATGCTATGCAACGTATAACCGGTTTTCCCCAGGCTTAGATCAGGAAAACAATGTCATTATTACAATAGATACAATGACAGTCGTCTTCATCATCTCGAATACGGCTTACAAGATTTTATTCTTCATTGTCTTCTTCAAATAATGCCTTAAGGATTTTATGACTCCTTTTCTTTAGAGGAGATATGAGCTCACTGTTTGATTTGATTGCAATCATATTAAGTGTAGAAGTTAAAACTTAGAACATTTGTTGGGTCATCAGCTTACCTTTGCCCTTTCCCCTTAAGAATCCTCCTTCAACAGGAACAACAAGAGAAGGATAAAATGCATTGCCTTCATTAGTCGCAAATCCTGATTACTCCTAGATCTCCTGAGGAGACCCCTCTGAAACTACAAGCTTCGAAGCTTGTAACTTGTGCCGAGTTCGGAGTAAGCAGTTGTGTTCTGTGTCCTTACGCCACCTTAGGCACAGCACTGTTAATTTTTGACCCAACTGTGAAATGGTGGCCCCTGCCGAGACTAGAAAATTTCTTTCCTAGCTCGGGATTGAACTCGGACTTGCCGGGTCCTAATCCAACGTCCTAACCACTGGACCAAGGGCACTCAATATGCATGCTATGACAAGTCATGGTTCTTTATTGCTGATTGATCCTGAGAAGAATTGTGTTGCTTTTGTCCCGTAGATACCTACTCTTCATCTGAAACTACTATTTCATGTCCGTTGACTGTAAATGTCATTTTGTCCATATAGCGTTGAAACAAATCATATCGAATGAGTACAAAAAGTTTATTCAACATCAAAAATGCTTTGGGAATGCAATGACAAATAAGTAGAGTTTGAAATGAATGCAATATAAATGAAATAAGTTATGAAAACTGGCCATTTATTATCAAAATTTGACGCAATGAGAAAAACTCGTGACCTATCGATACATGTTATCAACTCATAATGACCGAATTAACTAGAGTAGCTCATGTGAGTTTTCAGAGGTTCATAGAAGCCACTATAAGGGTTTGTGATATGGTAGATAGTTATGAAATTGATACATACAAATTCAAATCATGATGCCTTGATGCCTAAGCCATTTTGTACAAATATGTCATTTTATACGTGTTTCGCCTAGTTTATGATGCAGACAGAGAAATTAGTTGTTGATATGTTTGAAAACTAATGAGAATTTATATGATCACAGGATATGGTTTTGAAGTACCTTCTGAGAAAAGATTGAATGAAATTGTCTCTAGGTATAACATGAATTAACAAAATCTCAAATATCTCCAAAATCATTGAAATTCGAAGCATAATACCTCCGAAGACTATCATTAACTGTTTCTGCCCTAATTCCGACTTTAAACTCGGAATTAGCACTAATTCCGTGTTTGAACTCGGAATTAGCGCTAATTCCGAGTTTAAAGTCGGAATTAGTGCTAATTCCGAGTTTAAAGTCGGAATTAGGGCTAATTCCGACTTTAAAGTCAGAATTAGGGTTAATTCCGACTTTAAACTCGGAATTAGGGTTAATTCAGACTTTAAACTCGGAATTATACCTAATACTGAGTTTGAACTCGGAATTAGTACTAATTCCGAATTTAAACTCGGAATTAGTACAAATTCCGACTTTGAACTCGGAATTAGCACTAATTCCGACTTTAAACTCGGAATTAGCGCTAATTCCGAGTTCAAACACGGAATTAGTGCTAATTCCGAGTTTAAAGTCGGAATTAGGGCAGAAACAGTTAATGATAGTCTTCGGAGGTATTATGCTTCGAATTTCAATGATTTTGGAGATATTTGAGATTTTGTTAATTCATGTTATACCTAGAGACAATTTCATTCAATCTTTTCTCAGAAGGTACTTCAAAACCATATCCTGTGATCATATAAATTCTCATTAGTTTTCAAACATATCAACAACTAATTTCTCTGTCTGCATCATAAACTAGGCGAAACACGTACAAAATGACATATTTGTACAAAATGGCTTAGGCATCAAGGCATCATGATTTGAATTTGTATGTATCAATTTCATAACTATCAACCATATCACGAGTTTAAAGTCGGAATTAGTGCTAATTCCGAGTTTAAAGTCGGAATTAGGGCTAATTCCGACTTTAAAGTCAGAATTAGGGTTAATTCCGACTTTAAACTCGGAATTAGGGTTAATTCAGACTTTAAACTCGGAATTATACCTAATACTGAGTTTGAACTCGGAATTAGTACTAATTCCGAATTTAAACTCGGAATTAGTACAAATTCCGACTTTGAACTCGGAATTAGCACTAATTCCGACTTTAAACTCGGAATTAGCGCTAATTCCGAGTTCAAACACGGAATTAGTGCTAATTCCGAGTTTAAAGTCGGAATTAGGGCAGAAACAGTTAATGATAGTCTTCGGAGGTATTATGCTTCGAATTTCAATGATTTTGGAGATATTTGAGATTTTGTTAATTCATGTTATACCTAGAGACAATTTCATTCAATCTTTTCTCAGAAGGTACTTCAAAACCATATCCTGTGATCATATAAATTCTCATTAGTTTTCAAACATATCAACAACTAATTTCTCTGTCTGCATCATAAACTAGGCGAAACACGTACAAAATGACATATTTGTACAAAATGGCTTAGGCATCTAGGCATCATGATTTGAATTTGTATGTATCAATTTCATAACTATCTACCATATCACAAACCCTTATAGTGGCTTCTATGAACCTCTGAAAACTCACATGAGCTACTCTAGTTAATTCGGTCATTATGAGTTGATAACATGTATCGATAGGTCACGAGTTTTTCTCATTGCGTCAAATTTTGATAATAAATGGCCAGATGAAGAGTAGGTATCTACGGGACAAAAGCAACACAATTCTTTTCAGGATCAATCAGCAATAAAGAACCATGACTTGTCATAGCATATTGAGAACGAAAACATTCATTTGCGGCTAATGAAGACAATGCATTTTATCATTCTCTTGTTGTTCCTGTTGAAGGATTCTTAAGGGGACATGGCAAACGTAAACTGAAGACCCAACAAATGTTCTAAGTTTTAACTTCTACACCTAATATGACTGCAATCAAATCAAACAGTGAGCTCATATCTCCTCTGAAGAAAAGGAGTCATAAAATCCTTAAGGCAATGAAGAAGACAATGAAGAATAAAATGTTGTAAGCCACATTCGAGATGATGAAGACGACTGTCATTGTATCTATTGTAATAATGACATTGTTTTCCTGATCTTAGCCTGGAGAAGACCGGTTACGATGCATAGCATACATAAAAAGTATGTTTAACATAAAAAAGGTTCTCAAATACAATGAGAAAACGATAAAGTTTGAAATGAATGCAACAACATTCTACGCCATCGAAGAATCATCTCCGAATACTATCATCAATCTTTCTGCCCTAATTCCGAGTTTAAACTCGGAATTAGCACTAATTCCGTGTTTGAACTCGGAATTATGTATAATTCCGAGTTTAAACTCGGAATTAGGGCAGAAAGATTGATGATAATATTCGGAATTAGGGCTAATTCCGAGTTTGAAGTCGGAATTAGGGTTAATTCCGAGTTTAAACTCGGAATTAGCACTAATTCCGTGTTTGAACTCGGAATTATGTATAATTCCAAGTTTAAAGTCGGAATTAGCGCCAATTCCGAGTTTTGAAGTCGGAATTATACTGAAAATTTTTTTACTTTGAAATGTGGCCCTTCTACGCCTTCGTACTTCTACGCAATAAAACACATTTTTTTGAATTTCGCCATTGCTTTTGATAAATAAAAGTTCAACTATTCACTTATGAAAACAGAACGCGGGGCGCTTGCCCTGGGCGCCAGCCTAAGGGGGCGCCAAAAATGTTTTATTTTTGATTTTCTTGGAAAAAGTATTATTAAATATGACCCCACTCTGAAGTGCCATTTCGACCACTCAAAAAAGGAGAAACATCCTATCATTCCTAGCTGTCCAAAACTATACAAAATGAAATTATCGATTTAATGGCCACCATAGTTCGGAATAACATTATTAATGAGATCAAGGACGCCAACTTTTTCACCATTATGTTCGACTGCACCCCAGATGTATCTCACACAGAACAAATGAACTAGGTTATACGATATTTGAAGGGAACGGAGTCTGCATATGAGATGAGAGAAGGAAAGTTTTATTGACTTCTTGGAAGTTGACGGAAAAACTGGAGAATAATATCATAGCGAATTTTTTCACCGAATTTATTCGGATAGAAGTCTGTACGGACGCCGCTGGTGAAAATTGAACATCATTTTGTATGGGAAAAAATGTTTCATAATGCGTACTCATGGCCTACCAAAACGCAAAAAAATCGTGTACGGTGTAGAAAATAATTTCATAAAACCAATTTTTTTTTAATCTCAGAAAGAGTGCGTCAGGGACCTATAGTCCATAGGAACTTTATGTCATAAAATCATCTGAGGATTAAGTTCCCGAATTTACGGTCCCTTATTCTGAAACACCCTGTATGTGTGATGTTTCTACTATCTAATTTTTACTATTAGTTTTGGCACAGAAACATCATGTCTTCTTCGAACCATCTCAATTTCCTAACTGTGTTATTTTTATTAATATTGTTAATCAATTAAATTTCAACTGTACATCATGTTTTCCTATGAATTACCTAATACTCGTACCACAAAATATTCCTTGTCTTCGATTCTTCATCAACTTGAGTGAAACGACCTTTCCATAACCCGTAATAAGGTTAAGGATTCCACTTCCTTTCCACCTTCCTTCCCAGAAACAATTAAAACAGCGATCGGTTTCCGTCATGTGCATCCTTTGATCGTCCTTTTGTGAGATCGGACATCAGCTGAAAGATTCGCTGAACCCGTTTGCGTGGCGCATTGATTTGATATTCGAAATCGTCTACCCTCCCCCCAACTGCCCCAGAATGTCTCTTCTCCTCTTCCCTTACAGCTTTCCGACGAGCGAGCGCCACTGAATGCTTTCCTGGCGCCGCGCACTCTCATACCTACCAACCCTTGTTGTCAGTTCTACGAAGGAGAAAATACTTATCCTCTGGGGGGTGTAGTCTGTTAGCAGTCTGCTGAAGCCATTAGTTTAGCTAATATAGGCCAGTAAAAGACATTCATAAATAATTCCCGAAGTTTTCGAATTTTGTGCATATCATTGTTATTTTTATTTATTTATTCATCATACTCTTACAAACACATTAGAAATGTAATTACATGTTAAGAGTGCTTACTGGCTTGAACAGGACGGAAATAAAGACTAGAACTAACATATACCTACTATAACTAAATGAACTAACATCTCAAAAAAAGACACGAATACACAATATATCAGATTATACAACAATAAATACCTAGGTATGTACTTATAGTTGGGTTATACCACCAACATCACAGATCTTATTTGTCTATTATCTGTTGAACGAATCCAAATCACACTTTTCATACATCAAATTGTTGACAATATTATAAATGAATAGAACATAATTAAATTTACGTCTAACACTAATTTTACCATGAAGGGTGTATTTAAAGGTGACAGATGGTAGAACTCATCAAAATAAGTCATTTTACCAACATTTTTTTTATATTAATTATGCCCCTGTTTCGAGAAAATGAAACCAGAATATTTTCTACTTTCTAGGTGAATCTGAAAATTCGTCAGTCCGAACCTGCTCCCTCTCCTGCTCTTCCGAAGATATCAACATATTTTTTGTATTCTTATCATACACGACTCAGAATATCGATTGTGATCACTAATCTTCGATCGTGTTACGGCGAGGGAACGAGTGTTTTATGTTTATTTAAATACATAATGAACTGTTGATATGCTTCTAATTTATGGTGAATCAAAACAAATTGCCAGTTCAGCGTATAAGTTGTCCAGAACAAGATTTCGCTAATTTTCGCGGATGTTCATAAACCTGGAACAGAGAGATGCAGGCCAGAGTAGTATTAAGGTATAGATACCTTGAAAACCTCTTTTGCACTTTTTCGATACCTAATATCCATGTATACCATTGCCTGTGGTGATCAAATAACACAGGATTTTCGAAATTTGGATTATACCGGGCGTTTTACCGGTGACGCGGTTCTCGATTACTCCTAAGCAGTTCAATTTAAGGATTTTTTTCAACGCGAAATCATTAATGCCAATTGGAGCTATATTTCGAAATTGTTTTGAAATATCCAGGGTTTCTCAGGAAAGTGGTAGGAAGCGAACATTTGCTTTTTCTTATAGAACACCGTGTATTTGCCAGTGGCGGCGCGTGGGTTTTAATTTTGGGAGTGCACATGTGGACAGGTACCGAGGGTCTGGGGGGTACGGAGTAACCCCTTAGTAAAGGAAGCTTCGGGGGAGGAAAAAATTTTGAAAATTAACCTTCAAAACTCGCATTTTAGAGCAGTTTGTGGCGTTCTTTCGCCTTATCTTGGGATAATATTCAGAAAAGGGTTTAGCGCAAAAATCCGAACTTGTAAGTTCTTGTATTTATACTGAGCAGTCACATAAAAAAAAACAAAAATGACTTAAACTAATAATGTGTAGTTTGAAAAATCCTACCTCTTCAACCAGACAGCACATCTTCTTGATCATGTTTCACCTGTTGCTGCTTTTATTGTCTAATTAGGTATCTGATAACTTACTAACTAACACAAACACTTAGAACTAATTTTCACACACACGTTTTGTATTGGAATTCAAGTCGCCTGTTCTTTCTAGATATGAATTCTTCAATAACCAATTCATTAAAGTTTGGAAGATCCTGAATCATTTGTTTCTCAATAGATAACATTGGGAGAGCAGTTAACCTTTCCTGGCCCATAGTACTTCTCAAAAAAGTTTTAATGCGCTTCAAAGTGGAGAAACATCGTTCTGCTTCTGCAGTTGTCATGGGCATGGTTACAATTGCGAGTAGCACATGAAAGGTCTCTGAGAAGTCTTCTTGCAAATTATTTTCTATCAAAAACTTTAGGAGATGGATTGCTCCGGAGACCTCTCTAAAATCTGTCCTTCTGTAAATAATTTCCAACTCTGTCTTCAGTTTGTTTCTGTCTAAAAATGGATAGGCAGAAATTGCAGAATTTAAATATTGGATGGGAAAATTCGACGAATATACTTCGAAATTCTCCACCAAAAACAAATTAGCCACTTCTAAATGACCTGTAAACGAAAATCTCCTTTTTATTTCTGATATAATGATGTCGCACACTTCTTTAGCTTGAACAGTCGTGGAAACATAAGAAGTTCTTTCATCTACCTTCCTTCTTTTTCTAGAGTGACTCACGTCAATGTCGTCTAGTTCGGAGTCTCTGATGGTGTGTATATTTTCCCTTTCTTTTTGAATGTTTTTTTCCAGCTCTGCAATACATTTTTTTATGGTCACAGAATCAGCAGTTCTTTTTTGCAGCTGAGAATATATTATATCAATATGAGGCATTAAACGATGAAAAACTGTCAGCCAAAAAACGAACTTGGTGTCATTCAATAATCTTAAAAGGGCACCAGCTTTTGTGATGGTATCCGATTGTCTGGACGACGATTGTATTTTCTCCATACACTCGATAAGGGCTTCTCTGTTTTCATAAACAGTGTTAACAGTTCTAATTTTGAAATTCCACCTTGTAGCAGATGCACTCGGAACTCTTCTTCCAACGACCTCATCTAATACAGAAACTCGTTGTGGAGAATTGGAGAAGAAATTCGTAATATCACTCAGATCCGCAAAAAAGATGCGAACATTTGTATTTATACTTGTTGCTTGTGACATTATTAAATTTATTTGGTGTGCGTAACAGTGTATATAATACGCATACTGGAATTTATCTTTGATAAGTTTTTGCACACCACCGTGGACGCCACTCATAACACTTGCGCCGTCATAGCTTTGCGAAATCAACTGATCAGGTTTTTTCAAAACAGAATTTAGAACGTTTTCAATACAGCCAGCTAACGCAACAGCATGATGATCAGAAGGTTTCAAAAAACCCCAAAATCTTTCAACAGGGGAACCGTCTGCTAAGGTATAACGGAAAACTATAACCATTTGGAAAATGTTCGAAATGTCACTTGTTTCATCACTTATCACGGATACAAATTTTGAGGCAGCAATTTCTTTCTTAATGTGTGCATGACACACAGAAAGCATACAGTCCAATAATTCATTTTGAATGTCTTTGGATGTTCCTTTAAATACTGTGGATTGATCCAAATGATCCCTGAGCGCTAAATCTAATTCAGCAGAAAAATTGATAAGACCTTTAAATATACCAGGATTTATCGAATCATTTCCTTCATCATGGCCACGTAATGCTAATTCGAAAGCACCACAAAATTTAACACAGTTTATTATTTTCGATAAAATGTACCTGTTCTTCTTCACTTGCTCATTATGTTTCTCGATATTCAGTCGGTAAGCACTGTTTAATTGTTGTCGAATATCTTGTTTACCCAACAAATTGAAACCTAATTTGGCAGAGAGGTGTGTCTTGGAATTTTGATGTTTTTTAATTTTTTCTTTTAAATGGATTAAATCCTTGACACCGGATCTGGTCCATTCTGTTTGATCATCACCAGCAAATAACAAACAAGGAAAACAATAAAGACTGTTACTAATTTCACAACCACATAACCATTCGGCTTTTTCATAAGTGTCTATCTTGAAGGTTCTTTTATAATCGCGTGTTTTACATTTTGTTACATGCGTGATCGATAAATTCGGTTTTGGACGACCGGCACTTTTGATTTTTTGTTTTTCTTCCAATGTCAGCGAAGAAAAACGAATTGTTTTTAAATATTGCACGCTAATGCAAATCGGATTCTCCAAACTTTCGGCCATAATTGCGCGAATACGACAAACGAACAAACACGGTGAATACAGCAGCGCTTTAGACACGACGGTACACAAACTGGATGTATCGGATGTCGGTTCACAAACTGGATGTGTACCTACGTGAGCTAAATACTATGGACTGCTACGGGAAGCTCGGGGCGCGAGGGGTGGCTTAAGCTCCAATCATGGACCACTTCGGATGTGCAGTGTACGGTCCATCTAGTCTAGCACGGTCGGGCGTTTACGCGTATGATAATGCATTTGCGTGGCGTTTGGCGTTCAAAGTTCGTTCGCCGTCTTGAGTCTGAAATACAGAGCCGTGAACCGGAACATCGGAAATGAAAATTAAAATCAAATACACAAAAAGAAAACGTTACGTTTACTTCAAACACAAAAGTAAATTTCTTTGGATGAAGATATTAGTTGGGGGTACACGTGCACATGTGCACCTATGGAGCAGCCGCCACTGGTATTTGCAGATTTAGACAGCATTATAACAATGAGAATACATTTCTTTGACATCTCATGCACTAGCGTCATGAAAATTTTCAACCAAGAGAACAGTGAATAATATACACGAGCTCTCTTGGGGAGAAGAAATGGACTGCTGTACCAATTCTTATCGCCTCGAGAATTAAAGAAAAGAATGAATGTTTGATAGAATTGAATATAAATACCACAACTCACGGTTGTTCAGATTAAACGTTACGTATCTGCTTCTGTCTGGTTTCGTTGGTGTCGTACTGGGTAAAAGTCTTTATCACACAAATTCACTTTGTAAGGGTGACGAACTAAGGGCCGACGACGTGGAAACTATTTGTTGAGGACTTCGAGCTAAGCCGTATGAAAACAATGGGACTGATGGCAGAGTGTTTCTTGAACTGAGCAGGTATATGCTCGTGGGATTTTTGTAACAGCCATAGAATCGCACAGAGCACAGAAAATCTCGGTCTTATTTTTAACCGAGTAAGCCCATCCTATTATATAAACTTTGTGGTATATAAAATAAAAAGTATGAATTTTGAACAGAACAGAGTGACCCAAATTGGACATATTTGAATGTACAGGATGGCCAGAGTTCGATGGTTTGGTACCACAACTTCTAAACTACATGGGATAGAGAAAAAGTAATGTACATGTTATGTCTTCTTTTTTCGAGAAACATGAATTGCTGAAAACTCCAAATTGCTACGGCGCACAGTGGGGCAGAATACCTTGAAACCTGGCATTAAATCAAAAATTAAAAATGCATATTTTCATACAGCCATTTGTCGAAGCGACAGATCACTACCGTAAGCGACAAAAAAGCACAATACTAACCCTTCCTGATCCCCACTGCGCTCCCGACAGCTCTTCTTTGTAGCAATTTTTTGGCCAAGTCGAGACGCCTGCAAAATTTTTCCGTAATTGTTGTAGTTTTACAACGTCACTCACGGATCACCATTGTAACGAGTTTTTTTGATGGCAGCTTCAAGTTCAGGTATGTGTAGATAATTTAAGAACTTTGGAAGAATAAAAACTTACACAAAATAATAATTAATTCTTGTTGATGTTGTCTATGATTGAATCTTTAAATTTTTATCGTATTCTAAGAATCATGAAGGTTTTCAGTTATGTTCCAAGGCCGTCCAAAGTTTGATATTTACAGTTCTGCGAAGCTTGATCAATGCTCATTTTAGAATCATGAAAATTTGTTGCCCATATTCTGCCTTTTTTCAGAAAAATCAATTTTAGACAGCGAGGTGGGCACTCATTGATAATCGATTATTTCTTTAAAATTTATTTCTCCTTTAGTAACGACTTCGAGCGCAATGATTTTTAAAGGAAAAGAGCTCATAGATATAATGAGGAGTTGCGGAACGAAGTAATGAAAAAAACGTAAGTACGAAATGTAATGCAAAGCAGGAGAAGGAGCTTCTGAAAAAAAATTATATTTGAAGACATATAGTATGATTCTCGTTGCACAAAAGCACGAAGAATGGTTGTACGTTTCCAAAATTACAAAAAGAATGACTGGAGAGGTCGAATTCGTTTCCTAGTATGACTGAAAAAAAGGCTTGGTCGTCCTGAAGTTACCTTTGATGATCGCTCAGAGAGATGAGAAAACAAAACGGTTTAAAACTTAAGAACTTAAGGATATGACTTACGTATCTGTATTGACATATGCAACAAAGATGAGTCTAAGGTACCTAAGTACCGGGTTTTTCACTATAATTTGACCCCCCCTTTAACTTTGTTACTAAAGGAGATACAAAAAAATGTTTCATACAAAAATTTCACGAAAACAACTGAGGTTTTTTAATATGACTTCACGAACTGAAATATATACAAGGTGGCCAACATATTGATGACAACTTCATTTTTTCAAATGGAACACCCTGTATATTTTCCTATATTTGGCTAGCTCTTTTTCCCCTAATTTCGAATATGTAACATATGTTGGTCTATCTCTCTTATTCTGAGCACCACACAAATTTAAAGAACAACCTGGCAAGCTCAGCAATAACTTTTCAAGTGGCAGACTGCGATTACTCAAAATGCCTGTTTTTGGAGTTATCTCCTTAGTAACGATATGACATACGTTATCATAACTCCAAAAATGGGCATTTTCAGTAAACCCAGTCTGCCACTTGAAAAAATATTACAGAGCTTGCCAGGTTGTTCTTTAAATTTGAAACTCTGTGGTGCTCAGAATAAGAGAGATAGACCAACATATGTTATATATTCAAAATTAGGGGAAAAAGAGCTAGCCAAATATAGGAAAATATACAGGGTGTTCCATTTGAAAAAATGAAGTTGCCATCAATATGTTGGCCACCTTGTATATATTTCAGTTCGTGAAGTCATATTAAAAAACCTCAGTCGATTTCGTGAAATTTTTGTATGAAACATTTTTTTGTATCTACTTTAGTAACAAAGTTAAAGGGGGGGTCAAATTATAGTGAAAAACCCGGTACATGCATCAAATATTCCTAATGCAATTAATAACTTCTACGTCTCCAAAACGGGCCACTAAATATAGAAATGCCTTTATATCTTCGTTGGACTCACATACATATGCCTGGCTAAGATGCTCTAGAGTCTAGCTGTTTTGATAACAGCAAAGTTATCTCAACATCAATATGGAGCTGTGAGGGATAATGCTCCTCGAATATTCTGTCCAAGCAGAAAAGAAGCTCTGCTGACTGCTATCCAAATAATATATACGTGTTACAGAAACTGTTGCCTCCGTCAAGGGCAGATGTACGAGGGTGGGTGTACGAGGGGTAACTACCACCCCCCACCCCCCAATGATTTTCGAAGACCTTACAAAAAGGTGGCGCACATAGAATATTTCATACATTGTGTACCTGATTTAATGGTTTTCAATCGTTATTACCCTCCCTCAAGATCGTTCTTAACCCTCCCATGAAAACAGCTATATCCGCCATTGGCTAGCGTCCCACTAAAGGATTTGAGAAGAAGATTTGGAGTCATCAGAATATTCCAGTGTTTCCGATTTATCCGAATAATGAATCGAAATCATCATCCAAAAGGTCTTTAATTGTGTTATGATGTGTGATTACATTAATTCAGATGTTAATAAATATTTGTAGGATCCAAAATGACTTTTATCTTTACAAATTAACATATAAAATAATTATATATTGTATTTTCAAACTAAACAAACACCTAAATATTTAATGCCAGGTTTCAAGGTATTCTGCCCCACTGTGCGGCGTCTAGTTTCCGAGCTACAGGATGATTTTGGTATTTGGTCCATTATTGTTTCTGACTATAACTTCCGTACTATGGGCTTTTTCGCACTAGGCCAGTTTAGTCGAGTGGAGAGTCGACTCGCCCACTGACAACTGTACTCGACCAATCTACTGGCCTAGTCCGAACAAGCCCTAAGGGATCTACGCTCTCGAAATGAACACATCCGCGGGTCACTTTTTTTAATGCTTTTCAGCGGTGCTATTGGATTTTTTGTATCTGTTCAAATTTCGGGGGTATAACAAATTTTTTTTTCAAATGGAAACCATAATGGGAAGTGATATTTCCGAATTGATCTTTCTTCAACGATTTCAAAAATATATGTCATGATGTACATACGTGTTCATTTTATATTGAAAATTTCATTTCATGTCTTATTTATTGTCACTTGTCGAACTTGTTCAATGCAGTTTCATCATTGTTGTATCATCTGGTGCTTCTAAAATTCTCATTTATATCACGAGAATTATGGAAAATATATTATGCCGAATGCTAAACAAGCAAATTATGACGCTGATAAATGATAATGCATCTTAAATATATTTTGAGAGATATCCTGAAAGAACCGAAGAGGAGTACATTCACAAGGCTAAAGAATAATCTGATGGCTTTAAGATCATCTAAGTATTTATTATTTAAATGCTTTTCGTTTTTCAATTTAGCAGAGAAATCATACTAGAATCAGCAAATTTCGCGAAGCCCCTCTATTGAGTTTGAGTCTGAGTAAAAATAAAGCTGATATTTCCTGAATCAATTTGGCAGCTTACAATAATTGTGAGACATCGAATTCTATGACCTTATAAGAACTTTAGAAGCACCAGACGATACAACAATGATGAAACTGAATTGAATTTGACAAGTGAAAATAAATGAGACATGAAATTCTATGACTGCCCCAGTTTTGAAGGAAATGAATCAAAGCCTGCTTGGACTTTGTTGAAGGAAAAGTGTTTTTCGCAATTTTCGATATACAGTGAAATCGTAATTATATCCTGATTATCCTGATATATTTTTGAAATCGTTGAAGAAAGATCAATTTGGAAATATCATTTCCCACTATGGTTTCCATTCGGCTGAATTTTTTTTTGGTATAGCTCTGAAATTTGAGCAGTTGAAAAAATCCGATAGCACCGATGGAAAGCAGTAAAAAAAGTGCTTATTATGTGGTTATTTTGAGAGCGTAGATCCTATAATACGGAAGTTATAGCCACTTATAATAATGGACTGAATAACAAAATCGCCCTATATTTCTGAAACTAGACGTCGTAGCAACTTGGGGTTTTCAGCAATTTATGCTTCTCGAAAAAATAATACATGACATGTATCTTACTTTTTCTCTATCTTATATAGTTTAGGAGTTGCAGTACTAAACCATCGAAATCTGACCACCCTGTACAAAAACACATATGTATTATCATTAAGGAATCAATTCAATAAGACAGCCCTATTTTGACTATTTATATTATTCCTTATTCATGGTATTGTTCTTATCCTATCTCTTTTTTCTCTGATGTTAATATCTCATCAATTCTTGGTCCATCTTTCTTGCCTGCTTGAGTACATCTACAAAAATGAAAATGACAAGTTAGAGAAAATTTTCATAAAGTCAGATTTTTCTGAACCCATCCAAATTATGTTAGACCACGAATTCAATGCATAGAAATTGTGAAAAACAAATAATATGAATATATATTCTCAAGAAGTGAACCAGTATAGAATTTTACTCACATATCATCTCATTTAGATATCAACTAACATCACTTCTAATTATCTCATCAGTATCACAGATCCTCTTCGATGTTATACGATATATCTGAGCAATTTGCATTTTGTATGTATTTATAGGCATGGGGGATTTCGAATCATTTCTGAATGTCGTTGATAGTGTTTGCTAATTTAAATTCGGTGTCAAAAGCTATAGTGTGTGTTGATTTCAATGTCAGGTTTGTTTCAAATGATAAGAGAGCTAATGAGTTTTTTAAGCTGATGAGTACCTACCTGCGGTTTTTCACGCGACAATAGTTGAAGCTACCAGGCCACATTTGTGTTATATATGAATCATTAAAAAATAACAGGAATATGTAATAGAAATGAATAATAAAAATAAATATTAATAGTAAATATGACAAGGAAAGTAACTATATTTTTTTTTCACAGCTTCACGCGCCGCGATTTTTTCGTGAACGCGTCTATCAGCTCCTCGAAATCTGTTTCGGAAGCAGTTTTGTTTTCCATAGCTAAGTTCGAGAGACCAGAGGGAGGTACCTGACTCATTGAGTGACGCAAACAATTTTTTACTATTTTCAATTTGCTGAATCGATGTATACTGACAAAGAAACTGCAACACCCAGAAGGTGTTGTTTAAATATTATATTTTTTTCGGTAAACATAGAAAGTATACCAAGGAGTAAATGATTAAAATTTTGAGAAAAAATGAAGGGTTTATAATTTGTTCTAATAAATTTGTCAATAATGTGTTTGTCTCTCGCGATTATTTATACACCCCCAAACACGTCTTGGCATTGATGCAATAATGGTCTTTTTACTCTATTTCTTCTTGAGGGATATACTATCCCAAGGTACCTGTACTTGGGCTGGGGTAAATTTCCAAGCCTTCTACCCTCATGGGAAGAAAAAAAACATGCTATATATGGGCGAAAGATGGGAGGATCTGGGAAGCCATGGCAAAATATTCATATTCACTCTGGCGATATGAGGTCGATCATCATCTTGCTGAAATATTGGATTCTCGAGCCGGTTAAGGTAAGGGAGAACATATGGCTCCACTATTTCTTGAAGGTAACGCAGCGCTGTCATGTTACCTCGAATAAAGACTAAAGGTGACCTACTTGCATGTGCAATAGCGGCCTATACCATAACGCCTACTGTCCGCATGACGCTCAATATCAAACTGAGGTTCACATCATTCACTTCTTCGTCCATCATGTGCACATGTTACAGGATGGCCTTGTTCTCCTAACCACTCATCAGTAAAAGATCGAGTTATCGCAAATCGGTTTCTAATGGCCATAAGTCTTAGACGTCGATCTTGAACCTCATTTGTGCCCCTTCGATTTCTGTTGCCTGCTCTTCTACTATTTTAGGCATTATCAAACCACGCTTGACAACATCTCATAACAGTAGTTGGATTTCTGTTCGTACGGTTAGCGATTTCTCCAAATGACAACCCCGCCTCCCGTAGACCAATAATTCGACCTCTTTCAAATTCACTTAGCTGGCGATGAATTCCGCGTACACGTGCTCTAGGCATTTAAACAAACACTAAAGATCGACTTTGGATCTCCCGAACAACTTGTTTCTTGTTAAATTTGAAAAAATGCAGAAACGACTACAATATTTAAATAACAAAACATGTTCACATGAAAAAACCTTTACGATTTTTTTCTCCAAATTTAATCATTTAAGGCTTGTTCGGACTAGGCCAGTATTTTAGTCGAGTGGAGAGTCGATTCGCTCACTGACTACTCTACAACAGTATCAAAGACTCTTAAAACTCTTAAGGTAGTAGGTACATGCATCATCCTGTGACACTACTCGACTCGATTGCTGGCGTTCGCACACGGGAAATTACAAAATCATTCGCTACTCGACTAATCTACTGGCCTAGTCCGAACAAGCCCTTATTCTCCTTGCTGTCCTATCCATGTTTCGCAAAAAAAATTATAATTTAAACCAGCTCCTTTTGGGTGTTGCAGTTTCTTTGTCAGTTAGTATATTTATATCGCATCACAGAAGTGAAATTTTGAGCTAACATCTAACCAAAAACTAAACTCCTCCTGTTTTCAGATGGATCAAGACAGTTTTTCAGGGGGGGGACATGAATTCTTTCAGGGGGAAGCATGAATTAATTCAAGGGGGCCATCAAGGCGCAAATTTTTTTTACCAACATTATAGGACCACAAACAAAGGGATTATTGTCAATTTCGGGGTCCAAGGGCGGGCCATGCCCCCCCCCCCCCTGTATCCGCCAGTGTCTCATCTGCGAACATACCTAGTGATTTAACGATAAAAAACTTCAGTACAATACTGAGCAAAAGAGGGGAATGGAATACACCCAGTAGAATCTTAAAGAAAATATCGTAAAATGGTATACAGACGGATCTAAAATCACGCTGGGGGGCGGCGCTGGAGTAAAAGGGGCAAGAACCAAGTGTACACTATCGTAAGGCTTCCACTCGGGTGTTTTTCAAGCAGAAATACTTGCAATTGAAAGATGTCTAAACATAAACCCAGAAAGAAACTATCATTTTTTTTTAATTATAGGAGAGGTAGAGGTGAATCTTACATCACACCCAGTCTTTCTGGGTAGTGTCGGATTCTTACCGACTAAGGCCGGGTTTCACCAACGATTTTAATCTCGTTTAAGGCAGTAAACGATAATTTTCTGTGGTTTTCGAGTCAAAAATCAATCGGTAATCTCAGTTATCTTCTTAAACCAGATTAAAATGTTTTTTTAGCATATAAAAGGATAACCTGCGGTTATCCTTTTATATGCTAGTTCTTCATGCCATACTCTATCAAAAGCTCTGGTTACATCTAGTAGTAGTAGTCCAGTGGCTTGTTTATTCTGAAATCCTTCTGTGATATACTCAGTCATTCTTAGGAGCTGTTGTTCAGTAGAATGTTGTTTTCGGAACCCAAATTGTTCCCTCGGTATCGTCGCTAGGGCTTCTGATTCTTCATTAAGTCGACTGGCTAAGACTCTCTCCACAATTTTTCCTAGGGCTGGGAGCAGGTCTATAGTTTTGTGGGAACTTTTGTCTTTACCTGGTTTATTGAAAACAATCACTTCGGCAGTTTTCCATATTTTTGGAAAGTGCTCTGTTCTCATCACGCCATTTGCTATGCTAGTGAGAGCTGCCATTCCTTTCTTTGACGTTTACTTCAGCATGAGATTTGTAATTTTATCTTTTCCAGGAGCCTTTCTTGTTTTCAGATTATTGATTAACTCTTTGATTTCGGCCGGATATGTTGGGTGAGGGATTTTGCCATCCGGTGGTGCTTCTTTCATTTCTTCTTCATTATCTTCAATTAATTCTTCTAGGTCCGCACCTCATCGTCTTCTTCACTATAATTTATTCTTGACTCCCTTTCTATAGTATTGGCAAGCGCGTTAGATTTATCGCTTTTTAAATATGCCATCCATTGCATTCCATGCAGTGGTGGAATTTGCGTTTTATCATTGCGTAAATTTTCCTGCATTTTCCAGTCAGAGTGTTCTTCTGTGATAATTTCACTGATTTTCTTATTCCATCTATTCGTTCTGAGCTCCCTTAGTGCGTTTCTGAGTATTTGACTATGTCTATTCAGTCTTATATTGTCACTATCTGTTTTATTCATCCTGTAATTCTTTCTTAGTCTTCTGTTAACTTTTATTAGTTCTTTTGGAGTATCGCCATATAGATGTTTGGGAGTAGGTTGAGTTTTTCTGTTCGTGCTCTCTTCGTAGGATTTCATGATTGCACTTTCTAATGCTATAACTGATTCATCTAATTCATCAGGAGTGTTAATTTGTGGAATAATCGTGATATTTTTTTGGAGTTTAGTTTTAAACTTGTCCCAATCGGTATGTTCTCTTGTTTGAGTCAATTCATTTCTAGGTCCTCGTCCTAAAATGAACTCTATCGGGTTATGATAAGATGTACCATCCTCTATCGTTTCAAGGGTAAAATCTTGCTTTATATTTTTCATTATCACTATGTCTAGCACATCAGGGGATCCATTACCACTAGGTAAATAGGTCGGTATATCCGGTCCCATTATTATCGCATTATCCTCTTCGGCAAATTCTAACAATATCTTGCCATTTGCATTCTCCGTTTTGGAATTCCATTGTTGTCATTTACAATTGAGATCTCCAAGTATTATTCACCTAATAAAATCTTCATTTCATCCTCTTGCAGAATTATTTGCGGTGGTTTATATACAGAGAGTACCTTAATCCTTTCTCTTCTTATCTTTACTGTGATCGATAGTGTCTCAGGATTTATGACCCCGTTCAGGTAATGATTTACGTCTCTTCTAACAAGAATGGCAATGCTCCCGCCTCTTTTATTCTTTCTGTCTCTTCTGTATATTTCATAGTTTTCGAAGGAAATTTTATCATTTGGGGTCAATTTTGTTTCCTGAAGCGCCATAATATCAGGATGTTTTCCTTCTAATAATTGTTCAATATCTGATTTACGGGCTCTGATTCCGTTAACATTCCAGGAAACTTCAGATCTTCTAGTTGTGATTGTTTGTTCATAAATTATTTGTTTCCAAATAAATATTGAAATTTCTTCTCGAATTCTTTTTCAAATCTCTGCATTATTCTGCTGAATAGTTTCTCAGTGAGCTTGTCAAGTTCATCTTTGAGATCTTCTTTTTTGGTTGGATTCGGTTTTGTGGATGATTTCTTTGTTTTTTGTACCTGTGGTTTTCCAACAGCAATATCAATCTCCATTTTTCTACCATTTTCTTGGTAGGGGCTTCTTTTTTTGTGGGTGGTTTCTTTTTGGTCAGATTTTTATAAGCACTGCAGCCTTTATAACTGGCCGGATGCCCACTCTGGTTACATAAAACGAATGTAGCGTTCCTTTCGCCTTCTTTTTCGATCAATACACAATCTTTTGTGCAATGCGCTCCTAAACATTTCACGCATCTCCACGGAAATGTGCATTTATTTTGGGCATGTCCATATCTCTGACGGCGATGACACTATTCTGGGCCTTCTGGCTTCTTGGGCTCTTTTTCGATACAAAGACTGTAACTCTTTTCGATCTGAAATATTTCCTTGTTCTGCGTTTTCACAAGGTAGAGAGGGATAGCCTTTTCCGTTTTATTTGACGTCATTCTCGTCACTTCAGCATCTTTGATACCTTGAAGTTCTAAGTCATTCTCGTCACTTCAGCATCTTTGATACCTTGAAGTTCTAAGTCATTCTTAATCACTTCATTATACGCGTCAATCGGTAAATACCTTATAACGGCGTAAATTCTCCTTTCTTCTTCCATTTGGTAAGTATAATCTCACCAAAAACATTCTGTAAAAACTAGCCAAGTCTCGATGGAGCTGCTAATTAATCTCTAAAAAGTAATGAAATCTAGAAAAAGTCGAGCCAAGTTTAAGGCTCCTTACTGCGATTTCTTTATTATTATAGTTAATGTTGTGTGACTTGGCCGTTGAACATTCTTATACGTTAGTGGGTACAAGTCAATTTTGTTTACACGTAATGCTATATCTGTTGTAACTACCAATGTTTGTTAAGCGAGATAATAGCCCATGCTGGTATTGGTAATTGGACGCTAGTGTCTCATTTTAGGCTGTTGTTGATTGTGCAACACATATGCATTCAGCATTGACAATGCTGACTTCTGCTCCCTTCTTTTTGGATGTCAAATCGACCACCTATCTAAAATAAAATAGACGTACAGACGGTCTTCTATCAATGATTAGAAGTCCCTCTGTACTGGAAATAATTTTTTATACTGTTTGTTTCAGGCTCGTATTATTGAATACGCAGCTTTATCAAGCCTACAATTGAATGAACGTTTTCCAAGTGGCAATTTTTCATCGTCAATGGGTTGCGTTTCTGGCGACAGATTGGTGCAATGGTGTCATGGAGCACCTGGTTTTGTACCCTTATGTACCCTTCAACGGCCAAGTTACACAACATTAACTATAATAATAAAGAAATCGCAGTAAGGAGCCTTAAACTTGGCTCGACTTTTTCTAGATTTCGTTACTTTTTAGAGATTAATTAGCAGCTCCATCGAGACTTGGCTAGTTTTTACAGAATGTTTTTGGTGAGATTTCACTTCTTTTTGTAAAAACGTGGGCATATTGATCTATTTTATTAGATTTTCTTATTTGACACTTTTTTAAGAGTAGTTTTTTTATTACAAATCTTTATTTTTTTCGGTTTTGAACTATGGTAGATAGAGCCTCCGATTATTTTTTATTGATTTCAGGGTCCTCGAAAACCTATAGTTTGATACCAAAATTGTCCATATAGCCCATCTCTTACCCGATTCTTTTTCGGATTCAATTTTTTCTCTCCCAATCTAACCACCGCAGACCCATCTGATGATGTTTTTTCTGAAGAGCAATAGACGTTCTATATTGCACATAAATTTCATAGCATTTTCATATTCAGTGATACAGAGCGAAACACAGTTTCTTCTTCATCAAGCAAGAGCTTCCGAAGACGGAATGGAAAGAAGATATAGAGAACATAACTGCTATTACAGTTGCTGGTGATTCTGATAGAAGAGATTTGATTCACCAAATAAATAAACGAAGAGAAGAAGTGGGAGGATTACCTCAAATAGTACAACAATTGTTGAATGAGCACCCAGCACCCAAGCTTGTTGTCGTACATTCTGATCCCTGTACTCTGATGAAGAATGATCATAGATCACTTCATGAAGCCTGACAAGTTCGAACAAATTTTCATCCATTTTCACTTCATCAATCACTTCACAAAATATCCGACGTGATATCACTTACGGTTAGAAAATGTAAATTTGCGGGTAGTTCTGGTGTGCTATCAAGTGACAGCAGATGCTAAGCTAACTTCGTGAATGCGTGAAATGATAACAATTGAAAAAAGGATAATAATCGGGTCATCAGTCTTATACACAGTGATAATTTTTACTGTCTCATTTATTGTTCCGGCCTAGCTTTCGAAAACCTATCGTTTCCTTGAACAATAAATGATACAGTAAAAATATCACTGTGTATAAGACTGATGACCCGATTATTATTTTTTTTTCAATTTATATTCTAAAGTCGATATTCACATATTGAGTATGATAACAATGTGTTTCCAAGAGCATAAACTTCCATACATTATTGTGGTTGCACATTTTGCGAAGATGACGTGATAGCACGTGAGCTCACGTGACGTGCCAACAGATTTTCGATTATCCTAGTTTTTATAATTTTCCCTTTATGTGGTTATTAAACCCTAACTATGTACCAAATTTCAGCTCTCTGAGTTTATGGGAAGTACTAGTTCTATTTTGATGATCATGAGTGAATTAGGGTCGAAAATGCGAAACTTTGCTTTCGCGTAACTTCGGAACTAAATGACCTACACACTTGAAATTTTGGATTTCGAGTACGTGATTCTATCTTACTCGATGACGAAAATTTCGGCGTTCTGGTCTCATCCGGAGGTTCTCAAATAGGGGCTTGAAAATGCGGCGAAATGGTTCGGGTAAAGATAGTACGGCAGTGTTTGCTTCGCGCTCGACTTGGCAGGGCCACTGCCGTGCCCCCAAATATTCCTTACTTTGTTGATCTAGGAATTTTGTCAGTTTCCTGAAATCTTCTGCAGACGAGGCAATAATTTTAATGCCGTCTTTAACTACCGTTGCCCGGTTATAATTTATTTTTTGGCGTCCAATCGGAAGTCCCCATCATTGTTATTGGGGGACTTTTCACTTTTATAGGTGACTGTGACGTCACCGTTGACTTTTTTGAGTTGTCCTCTATTGAGGACGAACTCTTTTTTCTGGCACGCTTGGCCTGAGGTGCTCCTTGGGGTTGGGGGCTTTTTTGTTGTCAGTTATAGTTTTGGAAGGACAACCGTTATAGTTTTGGAAATAGTTTGTGCTGATGTTCCTGGTTCGGAAAGCAAAGCCTGGGAATAACTTCTTACCTGAGTATTTGGGGATTTCTTGTCGGAGAGTTCTTCTCTCAGGAATTTCAACTCGCTGGTCAGATTGGCCATGAAGGTTGTTAGAGCGGCTAAATTGGCTTTGAGCTCATAATTCTCCTGTCGGAGCCTGTCGAGTTCCTTCGATTCTTTACTCTCTTCTTCAGAGGACGAGTCTCTATCGGCGTCTCGGTCAGTACTGTGTAGAAACTAACAAAAGTGCGATAAAGCCATTCACTCAGAGAGTCAAGCCACTCCTATGCCATTAACTGAGCTCCAATGCCATCGACTCAAACTTGATTTGGGAGTACCGGAGAAAACTCAAGTAGGTAGGCAAGAAAAATAAGATCTTTTTAATCTGGGTTCCCGGTAATTCGGGAATAGAGGAAACGAAGAGACCAATATGCTTGCCAGAGAGGGCGCACAAACGCTCAGAACATTTCTGCGGTATTGTGAGATGCACCTATGAGAAGGAGTTTCTGGAGAATGGGAGAACCGAAAAGGAAATACTCTGGCGGATTCTCTCAGGATTGGATCACTCCAAGAAGTACCTTCGGAATTTTGAAACCGCAAGGTATTTGGATCTCAATAAGAACCACCTCCCCACCAGCTTTTTTACAGGACATTGTCGCATCGGGAGACATCTGAAGAATGTAGATTCTGTGGGTAGGAGAAAGAAACCCCTCTTCACCTAGTCAAGGAATTCCTTGCCTATGCGACCCAAAGAAAAGAATTCTTTGGGCAAGAGACGTACAGGAGTGAGGAACTAGCCTCGTTGACACCTTCCCAGATATTGGATTTCATTAGATCTCTGGAATTGGAAGGCAAGCTGTGAAGTGCGTGGCGAGAACAGCTCTGTTAGGGCGCACAATAGACCTTAAGGTCGTAGTGAACTGTAACCCCTTTCTAACTGTAACAATACTCCTATGCCTCTGTCGGCAGATTTTGATCCATCAGTCATCAGTGTACCATATGGATCTATGGATGACTCTCTGTCTATTTGCTTTACGTAGACCACGGAACTTTGGCTATTACGTATGACCGAAGCAAAGGGTGTTTCGAAATCAAAAGTAGTCGGCATTACTTCAGAGAGTTTTACCAAGAGCTTCGAGTTTATTTCATTCAATCATCGAAGTTGATAGACGTCGCAGTCGATGGCGACTGTTAAAGCTGGAGAAAATCGCATCTAGGAAAGCATTTTCTTATATTGTCAACAGCATCAGAATAAGGCCACCTGCAAACTGGCGTTCACGTATTCTCAAGTTCTCTTTAAACATCACTCACTCTCTATTTGTCATTCATCCTTTTCGTTGGGGCACACTGAATAGAAAAATCAAATTGAGATGTTGAGCAAAAGCAACAAATACCTATATCATAGATAATTTGAACAAAATGAAGAAAACCTGAAACAACATAATCCATTTCCTGGACCCTGGTGAAACAAATATGGTACTCCGAAGTGCAGAAAGCACAAAGCAACATTCACTAATACAAAAAATTAGAGTATACTATACATAGATGAAATTGATTAGATTATTTGAATCGAAGTTGAAGAATGCTAATACTTTAATAATCATGTAATACATTCTAACAATGCGAAGAACAAATCAGAGAAAGAAAAAAATATATAACAGAAATACTTAAAGACAAATAAATATGAATTACAGCAGAGAGGCTTTCTTCGACAATGTAATAGGAACCCTTAAGGCGGAAACAAATTGTTATCACGTCAAGTGAGCTCACGGAACATCACGTCATCTTCGCAAAATGTGCAACCACGATAATGCATGGAACTTAGACCATAGGAAGAGGAGACACACCTTTCAATAATGAATAGTGAAGCCAAATCATCTGGGTGATTGTACTACTTCGGAATCAAAATGTATTAAAAATTTTCGCAACATTATATCGGCTGTCACGTTATAGCACGCGAGATCTATATTCCGCAAATTTACATTTTCTGACCGCACGTGATATCACGTCTGATATTTTGTGAAGTGATTGAAGAGAACCTTTCTTCGGTACAAATCACTTCTCTAAGCTGAGTGTTTCGATTCTAAATATCATTTTTAATAAGCCCATGTAAAAAATTGAATTCGTCTGTGGTCATTCTGAAATACATTTGAAATCGATCTGGGTGCTCATTCAATAATTCTTGAATTAATTGATGGACTTCCCCCCCTTCCTCTGTTCGTGGATTCATTTGGTAAATCGAATCCCTTCTATGAGAATCACCAGCAACTGTAAAAGCAGCTATGTCTCCATATCTTCTTCCCATTCCCTCGAGTGAGCTCACGTGACGTGACAACAATGTGTTTCCACCTTAAGATTTACCTGGACAAGGGCGCAGCCAGGATTTATAGCAGGGGGGGCAAACCATGGTCATCGTCCATGGTCGTTCAAAATGTAAAATTTCAAGATAAAGAGAAAGGGCAAATTTAATTTATTTTTTCTTCCAGGAGGGGGCAGGCTGTTCCCCCTGTCCATAGCTGGCTACGCCCATGTACGTGGATACAATGTATGACATAAATGTACCTCTTAAATAGTTCGACAAAAAAGTCCGCAATAGCATATATCTAGGATCTCTCAAGATTGAATTGCTATTACCTTTTTATAGTATGTAACATATCTGAATTTCCTACCCTGCAACGAAATAAAATGCACCGTTGCCAGACTCCATGGCTTCCAACTTTGCAACGTCTGTGGTCGAAACGTGGAACTACGTTGAATGAACTTATTTGATATTATTTTATAATTCTATGAATGATGAATATTAGTACGACTTCAATCAATACTTTAGGCAATTCGCATCTTTATAAATAGGAGATTTTAATCATATCGAAGATCCACCATGAAGTAAACTTGTTCTTCTGTGACCATCGAAGAAATACGATTCTGTGGAAGTAAAACTAACCTCCGAAACGACAACGGATGGAGGGGCCTCTTTTTTTGTTCACTCGGCGTCGGTTCTGGTACACAGTAGTGTTCCTTTGAAATGGAGTTCCTCTTCTAGGAATCCGCCATTTCAGTATATTTTAAAGACGCTTGTTTGTTATCTGGTATGTACTGTCCCCATTTTAAATAACTTTGTTTCATTTCACAGGATTTAATCTCATGTAAGCTTGTTCTATTTTATTATTGCATTTCTATTGAATATTGTGGAACTCTGTTCTGCTACCAACCCATTTGAAATATTCTTATACTGTTCGTAAGGCTTACTGCACATTTAACTATTCACTCGACATTATGGTTTAGGCATTTGGAGTTGTTGCATTTAGGATAATATTTTACGTACAAATATCACTGGTTTGGAGGCCTAGGGTAAACTATTTATATCGCCTGTGCTAGGGAAAACATCCCCCACAACAGTGGCCAGTGAAACTTCCCCTGAGAGTTCTTTTGACGAACGTCCTCAGAAACCAAGCCTCGCCTTCGGGCCCTTGGCGTACCCGATAAGCAAGGAAAGCTTTGAAGGTGCCATCGTTCATCAGTTAACAGGAAATATAAAGAGTTTATCGTCACTTCCAAACCAACGCGACTGCTATGATCTCACACATAACACTTGGAAGGAAGGATTCTCACACTAGAAACTACAAAGATACTGCTTATGAATTTCATTAATAATCAGGTGATACATTCTATATGCCTATAACCTTTGGATGTATTGGATTCTGCTTTTTATCACAATTGTGCCAGTACTAACCTTACCGGAGTATAAGAAGCCCCATATCATGCATATCGCCAGTGCTCGTCTTATTAATAATTGTTCCATGGTGTGTAAACATATCATCTGTAATGCTAGAAGGTTTTTTGCTTTGAGTTTCAATTGATTCTCGTTCGTTTTTCCTTCATAGGCTATGGTTCCCCGAACTATGGCGCTGGACGAATAAAGGGCCTTTGTTCCACCTTTATGTCAAATCTAGTGTTTTATTTATCAATTTTACCTCATTATTTCCCATCCTATATTTCACTAATCTGAGTTATTACGAATCTGAATTACTACGACATAACATAGAGTTCTACCAATCTAGACGATCACATCACAAGCCAAAAATATAAGTATAAAACCCCCTTCAACGTAACTCTACCCTCAGCTCTTCAGAGTAGGGTTGCCCCTTTTCTCTTTTTCATAATGTTCCTAGGATTTACAAACTTGGAATGTTACAAGTAATCAGATGTTTTCCAAAATTATACACTATTTAGGAGTGTGTTTTTTTGAATAGGGTATTGATCCTCATCCAACTTAATAAGTTATTCATCCCCAGTATTTAATTAAAAACGAAATTGCCCTTCACATCATACAATTACTACGAGTATATCAAAAGATATGGCAGGTTGAAGTGTTGAAGATGAAACAGCCGCGTGAAACAAATTTCTACCCGGGCGAAGCTGGGACGGCTGCTTGTAGTATATACAGGGTGTCCCAGAAGTCGCGCACCTCATTGAGGGGATCGAAAGTGAAAAATATTCTAAGCTCAAAAATCCATGTTTGGAATTTTTTGAAAAGGTAGTTAATTAATATAACTAATTAATGAAAGTGACCAATCAGGAGCGCCCTACAGTAGAATAACTAGGCAGTGGGAACGCTAGAGTGAGACGCCAGAGCTGCTGCCGGCTTTTCACGCAGTAAACCGAGACTGGCGTCTCACTCTCGCGTTCCCACTGCCTAGTTATTCTTCTGTAGGGCGCTCCGGATTGGTCACTTTCATTGATTAATTACTAATTAACTATAAGTATAAGTATAATCGTATTCCTCAATAATAAGTTATTGTGTTGAAATCGTAGGATAAGGAATATGCAGGAAAAGAATACATCATCAATTTTCTCAAAGAGCAAGCTCTAGAGTCTAGGTCTAGACTCTAGACGAAGGTGGCGTTTCTATAATTCCTTCATTGTTGAACAAACGCTGCACGGTAAACAATGCAGGAGGACAGCGACACACACTCTCCGTCGTCAAATCGGGTACTGAATTGAATTACAGATTAGGGCTGTGTAGATCACGATTGATCGAATCATTTTGACTCGATCACAACCCATGCAGACGTGATCGGGTCACGGATCTCGAAAAGACCCGATCATTTCGATCATTCGGGTCATATGCGACTCGCTCCGCTCTCTGGACACGAATGTAGGTACATAAGCTTTAAAATATAATGAAAAGACTGGAATAGTATTATTTTAGTATATTTCTCGAATGTTTGTGGAACTTTTGAGACAAAATATAGTAAATAAAATTCTTACAGATAGAATTGTTTTGCGATTTATTGTGTTTTGTGTTAATGATCGATGATCGAATGAGTCAGGAGTGAACCCAAAGAACTATTGGGTCTTTGTGTTTCGTTCATTTCTTGTTGATTTATGTTGGTATTTACGGAAATTAAAATTTTTTGGTATCTTTCTTTTTTGGAATACACCCCCTTTGATAATTGGCTAGAAACGTCCCTGTCTTGCATAATACTTTTTGGGGGTTGAATATTTCAAGTGGAACGTTGTTATGGAAGTTTCAATTTGGAATGAGTATGAAATGTATAGGTATCTTCAAAAAGGAAACCCCATTTATTCGAAGGTTAATCATGACAAACGGAAGTTGAAAATATCTCTCATCAGATAACCCAGTTTTTTCATTCCTGAAATATACGAAATGTGATTACATTGTCAATCCGAAAAACCCAGTTACTGTGTATAGAATATAAACACATCTTCAATAAACAAAACCCATTTTCTTCACTTTTTTACTCCGATCTTCGTTTAGTAATCATGAAAATGTAAATAAATCTTTAATACGAAATACCCATTCCTATCTTCCTCATTGCTGAAACCAATCTTCAAATTTTAATTTCTTTAACAGGCCCGGTAGTCGGTAAATCGAATAATCGATCGATAAAGCCGAACTGAAACCCGTGATCGAAATGATCGAATCTTTTTGACTCGATCACGATGCATATGGGTCGTGATCGACCCGGGTCTCGAAAAACCCGTGATCGACCCAGCCCTATTACAGATTCCCAAAAAGCTATAGTTCTGCGGACTATTAAGCTAAGCGTCCACATGTCCGCATCGGACGCATCGGACGGATCGGATTTACGGATCTCCATTGTAGAAATGCCGATGCTCCGATGCGTCCGGTGCGGGTCTGTGGACGGGCTTGCACGAGTTTCTATACAAAGAATACCGAAATCCGTTTGATCCGATCCGTCCGATGCGTCCGATGCGGACCTGTGAACGCTTAGCTTTAGCCTTGATTGCAATAGACGTATCATCAGAGATAAAAGAGTATTAGGATGGAAGCCGATATACAGGGTGTCTCAAGTTCGAGTGCCTATTAGACGTTTCTGGAGAACTGGACATATTTGAAATCTGATAATTGGGATTATGATATTGTTCGAAATTTTTTACAGACCTAAAATATTTTCAGAGCCAGAGCACTTCCGGTTATACAGGGAGTGAAAATAAATTTGCTCAAATTTTTTTTTTCAATGTTTTTGTTTCTGATATGATTGAGTATTCAATGCTGAATACATTTCTGTTGAAACCATTGTATTTATTCGAACAGTTTTCAAAATATCGAAAAAAAAGCTTAAAAAAAGTCAAATATTCATAGTCAGTATTTGGTTCATTTTTCTTATTCTGAACATCCTGCGTGTAAACCGTTTTCACAACGTCAAAGTAGAAGAATGTGGAGAGGTCATGCATCTTTTGAATTTCATGAATATCATCACAGGGTGTTTCAAATTTTGTGTCAAAAACTGTGATCGAAAATAGGCCATAACTGCTGTTTTTCAAATTAGAACCTTTTTTTTATGATTGCCTTGGATTCTGCAAAGAAAAATAATAATAGCACTCTCAGATGCTCTTGCTCCTAAATTCAGTAATTTCCGAGTTATTTAAGCTTTTCTGGATTCATGTTGTACGTAGAATCAAATTCATCTAATCTTCTACTTGAGAATATTCTGTGACCATAGAACATAAATTATCCCATAATTCACAAGTAACAGGTCTTATTTTAGGTTTTATCTTTACTTTTCGATTTTATTCAATGGTTTCATAAAAATATTCATCTAATCTTTTACTTAAGAATATTCTGTGATCATAGAAGATGAGTTATCCCATTAGTAATTCACAAGTGACAGGTCTAATTATTACTTGTTACTATGGTTTCATGAGAATATTCATCGAATCTGTTTAGATTCGATGAATTTGACTCTACGTACAACATAAATCCAGAGAAGCTCGAATAACTCGGGAATTACTGGATTTAGGAGCAAGAGCATCTGAGAAAACTATCATTATTTTTGACCGCAGAATCCAACACAATTATAAAAAAATAGGGTTCTAATTTGAAAAACAGAAGTTATGGCCAATTTAAGATCACAATTTTCAACACATAATTTGAAACACCCTGTGATGATATTTTTGAAATCCAAAAGATGCATGACCTTTTCACATCCTTCCTCTTCGATGTCGTAAAAACGGTTTACGCTCAGGATATTTAAAATAAGAATAATGAACATATTACCTAGGAGCATAGAATATTCTATGCTCCTAGATATTACTGTCTGAACATATTGACTTTTTTCCAGTTTTTTTGGATATTTTGAAAACTATTCGATTTAATACAATGGTTTTAACAGAATTGTATTTACTATTGAATACGCGATCATACCAGCAATGGAAAACGAAAAAAATTTTTTTCGTCGAATTTATTTTCACTCCCTGTATAACCGGAAGTTTTTGGGCTTCGAAAATATTTTAGCTCTGTAGAGAACTTCGAACAATATCATAATCCCAATTTTCAGATTTCAAATATGTCTAGCTCTCCAGAAACGTCTAATAGGCACTCGAACTTGAGACACCCTATATAGTTTGGTTAGTCCTTAACAAACAGCAAAAACAAGAAAAGCCCCAAAATTGAACCCTGGGGGACTCCCAAGTCAGTAGCCTATTTACGGGAATTGTGTTCATCAACTTGAACATAGATTCTACGGTGGGATAGGAAGTTGTTAATCCACTCAAGAAAAATTCCCTCAAAACCTAGTTGGTATAACTTTAACTTATCCACCATAAATCCATGGCTATTCAAGCCATGATATTGGACTTTTCGTTCAAATCCTCTACCGTCATCACAGTCTTGCAACGCAGCCGGTTCCGCGGACTCCAGCGAGCGGTGAGAATACAATCGAATAATCAAAGAGTGGTCGTGTGTAGCCGCGGAGAGTCGGTTTTCTGTCTTCTTCAGAGCATTGCACTCACGTCGTTCCGTGATTTACTCGATCAGAGGAGGAAATCTTCAAGTAGGGGGTGTTCACTCTAAAAACCCCTGAAAAAGCGGTCGCAATGAAGTTCGTCTTCGTTTTGACAGTGCTAGCCGTCTGTCTGTTTTCGATAGAGGCGAAAAGGAAGAGGAAATTCGACAGCGACTTCGAGTTTGCAGAAGAGGTAAGTGGCACTTCGGGAGAGTCGATGATTATGCGTATTTTCGAGAGAATTTGGTGAATTAAGTGGTGAATTTCTAACTGAATCAATCCAAACTAGGTCGGTTCGGGTCTTCCATAAAAAAATCCGGAAAATATAATCCGGCTGTAGGTATCCGATCATAAGATACTTTTTTTTGAATAAAAACAATCATAATTGAGGCTTACACTACGATTCTGCAAACAATAAATGTTCCCACGAAGACATTAAACTGGATATAATTGGAGCAAATGTTCATGAATAGTCTGGAGAAAACCCCAAGGCTGCTTTCCGAAACAGAATTAACAAATAATTCTTTTTTCTACCATGTAACGTCCTGAAGTTGATTGAATGAACAATTTTGAGAGAACACGATATCATAATGGACATACCATGAGCAAAGAGCGATAGGAAGAATGCCAAAATTGAAAACAGTTATCGATAGTTGAGATAACCACTAACAGCAAATTTAAACTGCAACAATCAATAATTTTGGAAATTTTCATGTTTATTCTTTGAATTTTACTTCACCAAGACTAATAAGAGATTTTTTCGATACATTCCGAAGGTAACGATGTGCCAGAATCGGCGTATTGATTAAATTCCTCCAATTCATAGAAATAGTCCGAGAAAATGTATATGAAAAATATAATACATTCATTTCGGGAAATTGAAAGAAAGTTGAACTTTCATTTCGATAGTGAGCATGCAATTACGTATTATGTTATAATAATTATTGTAAGGTTGCGGAGCTCCTCTTTTTCATTTAACTTTATTAAACAGAAGGAATTGAACAAAACAACAACAAATAATAATAGCTTGTACATTTGTTAATAATATATTCAAGCCGTTTCGAAGTGGCTTCCTCTAGCGGCGATACACAGCTTCAGACGCTTCTTGAAATTTTCGGCAATGGGCCGCAGCTCCTCGGGCGTTAATCGGTTCCATTCCTGGCACAGAGATTGCTTTAGCGACGACAAATTTTTGTGTTTCTTAGCACAAGTCCTGTGCTCCAAAATCGACCACACGCTGTGGTCCATTGGGTTGAGATCCGGTGACTAGGGCGGCCATTCTGCAGATGAGATGAAACAAGGAAAATGGGTCTTACTCCATTCTTGCGTCATTTTCGCTCTGTGAGCCGGAGCGGAGTCCTGTTGAAAGGTCCAATGCGTATCGCTGAAGTGCTGCTTGGCTCACGGAAGTGCTAGCCTCGAGGATGTCGCAGCGGTAGACTTCTTGATTGATTCTGACCCCTTGATCCACGAAAACTAAGGGAGTTTTACCACTGCCGCAAATTCCGCCGCAGACCATGACGGATTGCGGATTTTGACGGTGTTCGACGATGGCCGATGTACCGAGAGCCTCTACGGACCAGACTCTGTCGTTTTGGTGGTTGTGGGATTGTTCTACGGTGAAAAGCTTCTCGTCTGTGAAGACAATTCGCTCCCATTGATGACCGGCGGCGGGACGAAGTTGGCGGCACCTTTGGAGTCGTACGCGCTTGTTTTCCTCCGTGAGGAGTTGAACTTTTTGGAGCTTGTATGGCTTGAGGTTGAGGTCCTTTTTGGCATTTTGACGGACTGATTCGCGCTTGATACCGATCTCACAGGCTATTTTCCTCTGGAAACCCTCGGATTTCGATTGACTTCTTGACGATGTTGCGATTGCTAGGTGTATTGACAGTGCGTTTTCTACCACTTCCTGGACGACGACCATCATGGCCAAGCTCCTTGAAACGACGAATTGCATCGGACACGGTTTGTTGAGGCACATTGAGCAAACGAACAGTTTCGCATTGACGCCTACCTTGACGAAACAGCTCCAAAATCGCACTACGTTTGTTTGACATTCTAAAACTCTGTGAAATAAAATTATATCAAACTCAAAATTCACATGTTGGTACAGGAAACTGTAGAGAAACCAACAGGATAAAAATTATCTGGCTGCGCTGAAATACTTTTGTTCCAGACCACAGCAAAGTTTGTCTTGTCACCTTGTATAAGATATTCGGGATCATGGACTATCTCTTCGACACCTGATCCCAATGAACTAGGTTCGAACCATCGATCAAAGATCCTTGATCAAATTCTATTTTGTCCGACCGTCTGCAAACATGATAACTCTAGAACATAGAAAATTGAAGATTTCGAATGCTGCAGTCATTCATTAATGGGCAAAGTACGACTAGGGGTTATTCGAAATTTAGTTTTCCCCACAACTAAGAATTTTACTGAGATGGTTAATGACTGTAAAATTTTGTTCAGATCGCGTTATCAGGACCGTATCAAATTCTAGGGAATTAAGGAAAAACATTTCCAATATTTCTGTACCAAATTCGGGATAATAGATGATTATTATGACAGCTGCTGTCAATTTTCTTCCGTTGGGTTCTTGAATGCGAATCTACCTACATAAAAGGTGAAAAGCTGAATAGTCCTGAATTTCACCTCTGAAAATAGTCTTTTTTTCTATTTTAGAATCCAGTCATACGAAAATCGCTGAATTTGGTGCACAGGATTTTTACGATATGCGAAATCTCATAGTTCTACCTATTTCGGCGATAGACCCTCTTAAGACATTTTTTACTGGGTCACAGTGTCTCTGGAATATGCATTGACCATGTCCATAAAGTTAGCAGTGCCACTTGCGAGAAAATCAATAAAACCTATTGCATTAATTGTCGAATGCATGCCTCGACTTGGTCGTGAACGAAGAAAAATTGTCGCGAGCTTCGTTTTTTTTCTACTAGGTGGCTTTGCTTACTATACTATGTATATTAATTTAGCAAATGGTGGTCGAATATCATCACGATGATCATGAAAGATTGTCGAGTAATTGTCGATGTTCAAATAAAGTAAAAACACACAAAAAATTTATTCTTTCTAGCAATTTCCACATTTTCTCGCGATTTCCCTATATTTCTGAAAATATCGCATCTTTGGCAACAGCGCATTCTTTATTGACTTTTTTCTATTGCATTGATCATCGAATACCTGTCCCGAATTTGTCGTGAAAGAAAAAAATCGACGCGACCTTCGTTTTTTCTACTTGGTGGCTTTGCTAACTTTATATTAATTCAGCAAATAGTGGTCGAATATCATCACGATGATCATAAATGATTGCTGAGTAATTATTGATGTTCAAATAGAGTAAAACCCCCCTAAAAAATTCAATCTTTCTAGCAATTTCCACACCATTTCTCGCGATTTCCCTATATTTCTGAAAATATGCCATTCTTGGCAATAGCGCATTCGTTATTGACTTTCTTTCGATTGCATTAATTGTCGAATACCTACCTTCAATTTGTTGTGAACCTTCGTTTTTTTCTACTAGGTGGCTTTGCTTACTTTATATTAATTTAGCAAATAGTGGTCGATTATCATCACGATGATCATAAATGATTGTCGAGTAATTATTGATGTTCAAATAAAGTGAAAAACACAAAAATTTAATCTTTCTAGCAATTTCCACTCCATTTTCTCGCGATTTCCCAATATTTCTGAAAATATCTCATTTTTGACAACAGCGCATTCGTTATTGACTTTTATTCGATTCCATCAATTGCCGAATACCTGTCCCGAATCTGTCGTGAAAGAAAAAAAATTGTCGCGTCCTTAATTTTTTTTCTACGGGGTAGCTTTGCTAACTTAACGCATAAAGTAAGCAGAACCACTTTCTCAATATCGACTAAATATCATAAAAATGGTTATAAATAATTGTCGAGTAATTGTCGAAGTCCATATAAAGTAAAAAAGAACACAAAAAATACATTCCATTTAGTTTATTTCACGCGATTGATGCAATCGAATAAAAGTCAATAAAGAATGCGCTTTTGCCAAAAATGCGATATTTTCAGGAATATAGGGAAATCGCGAGAAAATGGAGTTGAAATTGCTAGAAAGAATAAATTTTTTGTGTGTTTCTTACATTATTTGAACATCGATAATTACTCGACAATCATTTATGATCATCGTGATGATATTCGACCACTATATTTGCTAAATTAATATAAAGTTAGCAAAGCCACCTAGTAGAAAAAAAACGAAGGTCGCGACAAATTTTTTTCTTTCACGACAAATTTGAGGTAGGTATTCGTCAATTAATGCAATAGAAAAAGAGTCAATTACGAATGCGCTGTTGCCAAAAATGCGATAATTCCAGAAATATCTCGAACTCGCGGGAAAAAGACGTAAAATAAACAAGAAGAAGGAATGGATTTTTTGTGTTTTTTTTACTTCTTATGGACTTCGACAATTACTCGACAATTATTTATAACCATTTTCATGATATTTGGTAGATATTGAGAAAGTGTTAAGTTAGCAAAGCCACCCCGTAGAAAAAAACGGAGGACGCGACAAATTTTTTTCTTTCACGACAAATTCTCGACAATTATTCGACAATTAATGCAATAATAGGTTTTATTGTTTTCTCGCGAGTGGCATTGATAACTTTATAGACATTCATTGACCGCATATTTGAATTCATTGATAATTGTTGAATTGTAGGAAAGCACATTCTATCGAAGAACTTTTGTCTATTGCAATTTTTGCACGAAAACTTTTCTCAGATTTTTCTCAAAAATGTCATGTTTCATGAAAAAATTGCAAAAGGCAAGAAAATTTTTCAATTGAATGGGTTTTCTAACGGTTTAACAAACTTCAAGTAATTCAAATACGCGGTTAATATTCAGTGGTTCCAGAGACATTGGGACCCTGCAAAAAGTGCCAGAATTGGTAGCACTACGACATTTCGCAAAAAAACTCCTGAATACCAATTCCAGTGATCTTCGTATGACCGAATTCTGCGATGAAAAGATTTCAAAGGGGCAGAATTCAGGGGTCTGAAATACCGAAAGAGTAAGGTTCCTGGCAAATAAAAAGTGGGTTTCCTAATTTCGTCTCGAGAATACGACGATGTATTGATCTCTAGTTAGCCTAAGCCTAGACCAGTTCCATGCATAAACAAAATATTGCGATTCCATTTCAACGAACAATAACTCATTAGAAGTGTCAGTGTAGAGTTCGACGTCAAAAAAGTAAACCAGAATAAATTAAAGAAAAAAAAAGATCACCGAAATTGTAAAAATCGAAAAATTGGAGTATCGAACCATTATCAAGTAGGACCTGTATTCAAAAGGGTTAGTGATAGTGAAAAGGGTTACGATCCACTGCGACCTTAAGGTTTATTGTGCCCCCTGACAGAGCTGTTATCATCGCGCCTCCTACAGCTCGTCCTCCAGTTCCAGAGATTTGATGAAATCCAGTATCTGGGACGGCTTCAAGGAGGAAAACTCCCCACTTCTACAAGTTTCTTGTTCAAAGCACTCTTTCCTTTGGCTTGCAATGGCATAGCATTCCGTTACCAGGTGAATAGTAGTTTCGTCCTCCTCCCCACAGAATCTACACTCATCAGTGTCCGATGAACCCATTCTCAACAGATGCTTCTTTAGGCGACAATGCCCTGTGAGAAAGCCAGTGAGTAGGTGAAGTTGGTTTTTACTGAGATCCAGATATTTTTTGGATCTAGCAGTTTCAATTTTGGAGTGATCCATCCCTGGGAGATTCCGCCAGAGTTTTTCTCTTTCGGTTTCCTCCTTCAGCATAAACTCCTTCTTATAGGTGCATTTTCTTATACCACAGAAGGGTTCTGGACCAGTGAGTGGCGTTTGTGCGCCCTTTCTGGTCAGTGTATTGGCCTCTTCGTTTCCCACGATTCCCGAATGACCGGGAACCCAGATTAAAAAGACCCTTAAAAGGGTTAAGAGGTAAGCAGGTTTACGAAGATATGCTTACTACCCTTGGTGATCGATGTCCTTCGTATGCGACCGTGAAAAATTGGACTGCAAGCTTCAAAAGAGGTAAATTTTCCATCGAAGATGATGACCGATCGGGAAGGCCAGTTTCTGTGTCAGTCACCGAAAATATCGATGCAGTTCATGACATGATTTTATCAGACCGACGCGCGACGTATTGGGCTAAAACGTATATCTGAAGCACTGAAGATTTCATACGAACGCGTTCATCATATATTTCACGTCAATTTGGACATAACAAAAATTTCTGCAAAATGGATCCCCAAATGTTTGAAGGTTGACCAAAAGCGTGCAAGGGTAGAAGCATCGCGTTCGATCTGTGCTCGATTTGAAAACGATGTAGACTTCTTAAAACCGAATTGTTACTCTGGATGAGACTTGGGTACATTTCTACGATCCAGAAAAAAAGCAACAATCGATAGAATGGTGACATTCTGGTTCTTCAAGTTTCGTGTCCAAAAATCTGCTGGAAAAATTCTTGCTTCAGTTTTTCAGGATTGCCATGAAGCAATCGTGATTGATTTTTTGGATAAGGGTAGAACAATAATTGGAGATTACTATTCGACATTACTGACCACTCTACGGGAAAAAATTAAAGAGAAAAGACGCGGAAAGCTATCCAAAGGTATTTTGTTTTTACAGGACAGCGCCCCAGTATACAAATCTCATGTTGCCATGCAGAAAATTGGTGATTTAGGGTCAGAATTACTAGAACACCCCCCTTCACCAGATTTGGCTCCGTCCGACTATCATCTCTTTCCTCAAATGAAAAAAGGTTTAAAAGGTCGTAAATTTTCTTCCAACGAGGAGGTCATGAAAGCTGTGGAGGACTGGTTTGCTGATCGAGAAGAAACATTATTTTTGAAAGGTCTAGAGACGTTGCAGGTTCGCTGTAATGAATGTATTCAATTAAGAGGAGAATATGTTGAGTAATAAAAT
The DNA here is from genome assembly GCA_951802165.1 of Adalia decempunctata. Taxonomy (NCBI): domain Eukaryota; kingdom Metazoa; phylum Arthropoda; class Insecta; order Coleoptera; family Coccinellidae; genus Adalia; species Adalia decempunctata. The sequence goes on along the minus strand of OX637701.1, from coordinate 35,408,079 downwards.
ATTTTGACATTGAAATTTCGTTTGGTTCTATGGTAGGCTAAGAATTTTTCAATACATCCTTGTATGTGACCAAATTTTGTTGTATCAGTGAGCACTCACCACGATTTGTGCTTCCGATTACCTACTGCACGTTTGAACTGGTACAGAGCACGGCAGTTGTGAAGAAACTGACTCACACCATTCCTCTATTGATGTAAGATCCCTTTTTATAACTTCAGCTACTTCAGTTACCCCGTTAAAACAACAAATACGAAAAAATCACTTATCAGACGACTTTCAATCGAGTAATCCCTAGCAATTTCAAATGCACCTTTGAAACTTTCTGTCCTACTTGTTCTAATAATGACAAACTCTTCATCGAATGTCCGAATATGCAGCGGTCTCTATTATAGTTTTTTTTTCATTATACAGTGTGACAAGAAAAACCTCGAACAAACTCTTTTTCATTTAACTTCATTAAACAGAAGAAATTGAACAAAACAACAACAAATAATAATAGCTGGAACATTTGTAAATAATATATTTAGGCCGTTTCGAACTGGCTTCCTTTGGCGGCGATACACAGCTTCAGAGGCTTCTTGAAATTTTCGGCAATGGGCCGCAGCTCCTCGGGCGCTAATCGGTTTCATTCCCGGCGCAGAGATTGCTTCAGCGACTCCAATTTTTTGTGTTTTTTAGCACAAGCCCTGTGCTCCAAAATCGACCACACGCTGTAGTCCATTGGGTTGATATCCGGTGAGTAGAGCGGCCATTCTGCAGATGATATGAAACAAGGAAAATAGGTCTTACCACAGTATAGACACAGTGTCTATACTGTGGTCTTATACCATTCTTGCGTCATTTTCGCTCTGTGAGCCGGAGCGGAGTCCTGTTGAAAGGTCCAATGCGTATCGCCGAAGTGCTGCTTGGCCCACGGAAGTACTGCGATCCACGAAAACTAAGGGAGTTTTACCACTGCCGCAAATTCCGCCCCAGACCATGACGGATTGCGGATTTTGACGGAGTTCGACGATGGCCGATGTACCGGAGCCTCCACGGACCAGACTATCTGTCGTTTTGGTGGTTGTGGGATTGTTCTAGGGTGAAAATCTTCTCGTCTGTGAAGAGAATTCGCTCCCATTGCTGAGCGGCGGTGAGACGAAGGAGTTGGCGGCACCTTTGGAGTCGTACGCGCTTGTTTTCCTCCGTGAGGAGTTGAACTTTTTGGAGCTTGTATGGCTCGAGGTTGAAGTCCTTTTTGGCAATTTGACGGACTGTTTCGCGGTTGATACCGGTCTCACAGGCTATTTTCCTCGGATTTCGATTGACTCGCTTCTTGACGATGTCGCGATCCCTAGGTATGTACCTAGAGTCGTCAATACTGACAGTGCGTTTTCTACCACTTCCTGGACGACGACCATCATGGCCAAGCTCCTTGAAACGACGAATTGCATCGTACACGGCTTGTCGAGGCACATTGAGCAAACGAACAATTTCGCATTGACGCCTACCATGACGAAACAGCTCCAAAATCGCACTACGTTTGTTTGAAATTCTAAAACTCTGTGAAATGAAATTATATCAAACTGAAAATCCACATATTAGTACAGAAAAGTGTAGAGAAACCAAGAGAATAAAAATTATTTGGCTGCGCTGAAATAATTTTGTTCCAGATCACAGCAAAATTTGTCCGAAGTTTTTCTTGTCACCTTGTAATTTGATAGTGTCGGTCCTTACTTGACGGAATTCATTCTGAATAAATTACAAGAACAACGTGGCATTCCGTTTAGATTTCAAATTCATATTATGTTTAAAAACTAAACTGATGAAGGAATGATATGAAGAAACGGAATTCAACGTTGTTTTTCTACTTCAATTCATAAAATTCTGTGTCCTTTGGTTCTAAGTCTCATATCTTTCAGTTCAAAGGCACGCAAATGAGAACCTTTATTTCACGAGGAATGACATCTTAAATTTTCCCCCATAGCAGCTCACGAGATAGTTCAGAACAACTGAACTCATAACGGAGCAGATATCACGTATATTCTATTTGTTATTTATGCTGCAGCACAATTTGCTGAAAAATTTATTGACCATATATTTTCCATCCATTTGTCTTTTCGCTGGCAGTAAACCGAAGTCGTATAAGGCTACGTGCTACGTTATTTATACCACAGCTGCATTCACTCAAAAAAAAAAGCAAAAATATCCCTTGGTTGCTACTAGAAACGGAAATTACACGGGCATGTTTTATTTCTATACCAATACATCTAACTTCAAAACATTGATTATTGAATTGGCAAAGATTTTATTTTCAGACTTGCTTAGGCCTATGCTTGAATTTCAATAAACAGGACGACAAATTGTGAAGATGGGATCAGTTATGTTTTTTTGGGGAATACATCCTTGCGTAACGTGTCGATTCCAAAACAATGCCTAATCTCCTCTTATTTAATTCAAATAGCCGATAGTGGCTCCACTTTCCCTCAGTTCCACGCTTGGCTATTCTTCTTGTGCGGCTCCCTTGGTTGGCCGAACGCAGTGGGCATTTATGCAATACTAGAGAGACTCAGACCCGAAGGCACGCCGATAGGAATATCGCGAGTCGACAGGGAGGAGTCCCTCTCATCATAGAGATGGAAGGTGTAGGGTTTCTCAGGTGTGAACCTAGATCCGCGCTCCTGCACCAACGGCACTCAGTTAGACCCATTCTTTGAAGATATGTGTTGAACAGATGGCCAGTTAAAGCACCAGTTTTCAGAGACAATTGCTTCCTCTCGAGAATCAAGAGCTTTTTGACCTCCAGCTTTGAAGAAGGCTCCTTGATATGGAGCTTCGACTGCCTGAGATCAGTTGTCGTGTTCCACTCAGAGAATTCCTCATCTTGAAGATGACGTTTGCATGACAGATAGGAAGCGCGGGTTCCGGCCCAGCGAAAGTCGAGCCCCTTTTTGGCTTATTGATCTGCTTTTATATTACCAGAGATAGACGCATTCGCTTAGCACCAGATAACATTGGGAGTGTTATCTGAGCCAAGCGTGCGCAGAGCCTTTCTGCGTTCATAAACCAAGCTTGAGGTTACATTTATTTCAGAAAGGGATTTCAGCGTACCCTGACTGTCGCAACATATGTATGTGTTTCCCGTCTGCGGAGACCCTGTACCGCACATACGAGGAGAGCATATAGCTCTGCTTTTGCTATTGAGCGGTCTTTTCCGAGAGAAATTAACCACTTTGTTCTTGGTCCAACAATCCCACCATCGGCTCCGTTGTCACAAAGCGAGCAGTAGTAAGAAGGGCAGAAAACAAGGTTGGTACTTCGCTGAGGAAACTAGCATGTCAATATGGGACATCTAACTTTGTCAATGGTAATTTTATTGAAGCGGATCAGACTGGTGACGATATTATGTTCTGGCCAGACCTTGCGTCCAGGCACTGTGCAAGAGAAACTCATGATTGGCTAGCCGACCAAAACGTACCATTTATTCCGCGAAACGGCAATCCCCCTCCTAACCTTCCACAGGCTCGACCCATAGAAGATTTTTCAGCTCCCTTATCTCGAAAATTGGGCTCTGTGGACGATATTGGCCCTCCTCATTTAATTTGAATTGACAGTTTTGTTGCTTCTGAAAAGTTTATTAATGTGTATCACAATACAATGAACATTTTTGTCAATTTTTTGGTCTCTGAAATTTGTGCCAAAACTTATGGAAATAAAAGAAAAACGAGAAAAATATCAGAAATTCCTAAACACAAAAAATGAAAACGATAAAGTGGAATATAAGAGGACACAAAGTCTATTCCGGAGGAAAATAACCGAAATGAATTAATCCTGGGAAAAAACTGTCCAAAACTCAATACACTCATGTGGGTGGACGAAGAGTACAGAGAGCTGGTGGGGTAAAATAACTTAGACAAAACTAAACATAAATTCAACAATAACGATAGACAGTTGGGAGATATATTTCGAAACACTTCTCACAGAAAATAGAGCTGAATTTAAAACGAATAACGAAAACGACCAGGTAACAGTTATGACATCTCCATTAAGGATAACGATGAAAGAAGTAAGAGAAATATGTAAAAGTTAAAAAACAAGAAAGCTGCTGAACCATGAGAAATCTCAGAAGCTCATAAAAGTGGGAACGGAAAAATTTTACCGCCATTTAACACAGTGGCGGTTTTATTTATCTACTGAGGGGGGGGGGGGACGAAGTGAAAAAATAAAAAAGCAGTTCGTGGGGATTTTTTTCAATGAGACGACAATGATAATGCTAAAACAAAAATTCTGAATGAGGTGAATAAAAATATACAGGGTGTCCCAAGTTCGAGTGCCTATTAGACGTTTCTGGAGAACTGGACTTTATTTGAAATCTGAAAATTGGGATTATGATATTGTTCGACATTCTCTACAGACCTGTATTTCCAGAGGCGGTTATACAGGGAGTGAAAATAAATTAGCTCAAAAAATTTTTTTTCAATTTTTTTCGTTCCTGATATGCTTGAATATTCAATGCTGAATACATTTCTGTTAAAACCATTGTATTCATTCGAATAGTTTTCAGAATATCGAAAAAACATGAAAAAAATAAAGTATTTATAGTCAATATCATGTTAATTTTTCTTATTCTGAACAACCTGAGTGTAAACCGTAATCACAAAATCAAAGTAGTAGAATGTGGAAAGGTCATGCATCTTTTGAATTTCATGAATATCATCACTTGAGCCGGGTTTCACAAAAGTTGATCGGGTGATCAAATGCTTAATCGGGTGATTCTGTGATAAAAAATCCGTGAATTTGAAATTCTATTGGTCGATTTGACAAAAACGTCAAGGTATTCTGTGAATCACTCAATCAACGATCTTTGTGAAACCCACCATTAGTGTTTCAAACTTTGTGTCAAAAACTGTGATCGAAAATTGGCCATAACCTCTGTTTTTCAAATTAGAACCTTATTTTTTATTATCGCGTTGGATTCTGCGAAGAAAAATAGTGATGCTTCTAAATTCAGCATTTCCCGAGATATTTGAGCTTTTCTCGATTCATGTTGTAGGTAGTCAAATTCATCGAATCTAAACAGATTCGATGAATATTCTCATGAAACCATAGTAACAACTCATAATTTTATTACTCCTGTCATTTGTGAATTATTAATGGGATCATTTATCTTCTATGGTCACAGAATATTCTCAAGTAAAAGATTAAATGAATGTGATTCTACGTACAACATGAATCCAGAAAAGTTCAAAGAACTCAGGAATTTAGGAGCAAAAGTATCTTATTGTGATACCACTGTTATCATTACTTTTCTTCGCAGAATCCAACGCAATAATAATAATTAAAAAATAGGGTTCTAATTTGAAAAACAGAAGTTATGACCAATTTTCGATCACAGTTTTTGACACAAAATTTGAAACACCCTGTGATGATATTCATGAAATTCAAAAGATGCATGACCTTTCCACATTCTTCTACTTTGACGTTGTGAAAACGGTTTACACTCAGGATATTCAGAATAAGAAAAATGAAAATAATAACGACTATGAAAATTTTACTTTTTTCAGTTTTTTTTTCTTTATTTTGAAAACAACAGAAATGTATTCAGCATTGAATACTCAATCATATCAGAAACGGGAAGTTTGAAAAAAAATATTTGAGCAAATTTATTTTCACTCCCTGTATAACCGGAAATGCTCAGGATCCAAAAATATTTAAGATCTGTAGAGAATTTCGAACAATATCATAATCCCAATTTTCAGATTTCAAATATGTCCATTTCTCCAGAAACGTCTAATAGGCACTCGAACTTGGGACACCCTGTATATTGAATATATTTACTTTTCAGGTATCAGGGGTCATGCCAGTCAGACCTATTTCATTCGATTATTATGTTAACCTAATAAAATTAAAGTTTAGGTGGGGGGCGATCGCCCCTGTCGCCCCCCCCCTGAAAACCGCCCCTGATTTAACAACACTATTCCAGATGTGCATAGACGGGGTTACCACACCAAACGATTGGAGAACATCGTATATTTCTACCATTTTTAAGAAAGTAAACTGGGAGAATTGCTCAAATCACAGAGGATTGGTAGTGACAAGTACACTAAGTAGAGTATATGGAAAATTATTAAAAAGGAAAATAAAAGCAGAATTCAATTATATATCAATGGGGGAGCAAGCGGGATTTAGTACTGGAAGCTCGACTGTAGATCACTTACATACAGTGGCGCACCCAGGATTTAGTTATGGGGGGGGGGCTGAACTGAACTGAAGAATTGTTCTTGCTATATACAGGGAGTTTCATTGGTAAATGAACATACGGTAACCTAAGCTAGAGCTTACGAATCTGTAATTGGAATTCTCCTGTGACGCGTAGTTGGGAAAATAATCGACCTTGAGTCGGAAAATCGCGAAAAATAGGTAATTTTTGGACTGCCGTACCTATGTCCCAGAAAAATTGATTTATACAGATGCTGATTTTTTGCATATAGATTGATCCTTTGTGAATAAAAAAAAACAATTTTCATCCATCAGAGTGGAACAGTTTAGATATTCTGATTTTTTTCGCGAAGGTCTAAATTTTCCGATTTTTCATCGTTCGTAAATCGAAAACTGTTCTCGCCACGGAAGAACTGATTCGATTTTCTTAATCTACGTCCTCGAATTAGTGAATGATGTGAATTTGAAATCGATCGGAACCAAAAAATTTTTTTCGAAAAAACGAAATTTTTCCATTTTTCCTATACCTTCTAGTATAGGATTTTTCGCAAAAATTCGAATCTCGCCTATCGATACGAGATTTTCACCATTCATTAATTCGATGCCGTAGATTAAGAAAATCCAAACAGATTTTCTCTGAGACTAATTGTTTTTCAAATATGGTTGATGGAAAATCGAAAAAATTGGACCTTCGCGGAAGAAAATCAGAAAATCCAAACCCTTCGTCTCAGGTATATAAAAAATACACCATTCTATTCTTAAGGCTTGTTCGGACTAGGCCAGTATTTTAGTCGAGTGGAGAGTCGATTCGCTCACTGACTACTCTACCACAGTATCAAAGACTGTTAAACAGTATAAGGTAGTAGGTACATCATCCTGTGACTCTACTCCATTGGATTGCTGGCGTTCGCACACGGGAAATTACAAAATCATTCGCTACTCGACTAATCTACTGGCCTAGTCCGAACAAGCCCTTAAAGACGCAAAGAATAACCAAAAAAATCAGCTCCTCTCAATATCATTTTTTCTAGAAGTTACGTCACTCCAAAGTCGACCAATTTTTCGCCAATTTTCCACTCAAGGTCGAATATTTCCCGAACCAAAAATTTCTCGGAAAAACCAATTAGCGCATCGTAATCTACGACCTCGAATTAGTAAATGAACCGGATGGATATATGTACTATGAAAAAATTTTTTCGATCTCGACCACTCGACTCCGCCATCTTACGGTGGATTTCCATGCATCCGTCATCCGATGATACGATCGTCCGAAAGTGTTGTGATTGGCGGAAATACTCAGAATTGAAAGAGCGCCAAACATTCGTCCGAAAGTTTCAACTCTCTTCCGTTATCGGAGAAAGTTGAAAAATGTTCAACTTTTGTCTGTTATCGTATCAAATTTGACATAACTTTTTGAATGTTTGGCGTTCTCTTCTTTTTGGAGAAGAATATAAATATCAATGAAAAATTTGTTGTTGCTTTCGATTCTTCTATAAAAAAAAAGAAAATAAAACGAAGTTCACCTATATTATGGGTGAAAGATCTTTTTATGAGCAGAAAGGCCCAATAACTTGGTGCAAGAAATGCGATTGTCCGATAGTGGACAGTATTTCAATTATTTGAGAATGAGCAATATCACATTCAACAAATTATTGAGTATTGTTGGACCATCTCTCACAAAAATATACCATATACGAGAACCCATCTCACCGGGTGAAAGACTAGCTTTGACTTTAAGGTTTGTAATTTGATAATTCAATAATTATACAGTTCGCGTCAAAATTATGGAACAAATTCATTCTCTCAGAAGAAAAATATTTGGCAACAAAAATCCTTCAAAAATTTGGTAAAAGTGAAACAAAAATTGACCTGTCTCAGGATTTTGTTGCCAAATATTTTTCTTCTGAGAAAATGAATTCGTTCCATAATTTTGACGCGCACTGTATATACAAAATGTTACCATTTTTCTCATTAAAACACACGACAACGTTCGGATGGAAGGAAATTGACAGTTTCGTCCGTCATCGGATGACGGATGCATGGAAATCCACCGTTATTCGAAATTTTTCCAATTCCGATCGAACTTTTTTTCTTCGGAGTATATCGACCCGGGTCATTTTATTCACTAATTCGGACACGTAGATTACGAATCTATAATTAGAATTCTCCTGTGACGCGTAGTTTGGAAAATAATCGACCTTGAGTCGAAAAATCGCGAAAAATAGTGGCGTTTATAAAAATCGATAGATTGGATCACACGTCCTGCCAAGAAGGCTTACGAAGGATCACTGATCTTTACTTAGATTTCCTTCAAAATAATCTTCTTGTATTACTCGAAGGTACGGACATTGCAAGAATGCATTTTCAGCAAGATGGAGCTCCACCCCATTTCAGAGTAGTGGCCAGACTCAGACAACCGTCTTTTGTGTATTATGTATTGGGGAAGTGAATATGGAATTCTTCAAAAATGACAGAATTTAAAATCAACCAAAAGAAGGCTGTTTGATAATGTTTGACGTTTGAAAATGATCTGAGAAAAATTGAAAATGTTGATATCTTTATTGGGTCTTTGGGGGGCGTAAGCTATCTGTGATTATAATTCAGAATAAACAATCTGAAGAAAAATAACAAAATATAAGATGTACCTATGAGAAAACTTAAGATGTAAGAAAATAATTTCAACATTTAACACTTTTGTTCTAACCTGAAGAAGAATGTACGAAGATATTAAAATGGTAATAGCTAATGATTGCAAAATGAATGGTACCTTTTCGTAGAGTGATTATAGGTATACTTAAGGATAGGCATTCTCACAGCCATTTTTGATCAATTTCATAATGATCTTTTGGACGTGTTACGACAAGATTGGCTCAGGGCTTAGTGCTTAGTAATCCGAAAAAGTGCTCGGGAGCACTTTTGGGATTACTAAGCCTTTTGTTGAAGGACTTCAATTACTAAGCACTGCTTTTGAAAAGTGCTCGGGAGCACAAAAGGGCTCCGAGTACTTTCACGAGCACAAAGCACAATGCTTTTGCACAGCTCTGGATGGGCACCTGGTTGATTTGTCGTGTGAAAATGGCACTTTTGATGATTTTCAAAGTTTGATAAGATTGTATATCATGTTATATATTTTTGAAAAGGAAAAAAAAGCAATTTTATCTGTTAGCGAGATTCTTATGGTTTGCATTTAAAAAAACACAAGTTTGTGTTATAACTTCGAAGATAATTGTAATAATAAAAATTGATGACGCCAATAAATTCTAAAGAAAAAAGCGCCTGTATAATGTTTTTGTTTCTAAGATCCCCTCACTAGACAACGAATTTTGACACATGGTACAAGTCAAAGACTCACCTTGTATATAACAATACTCTTTTCGTACACTCCAAGTTGTTCTCTGATTCAGACGAAAGCTAATTCCTTTTTCAGAGTTTCACGCTGAATTTGGTTCTCCGAATATCAGGGAGTAGAAAAATTCTGGTGGGAATTTAACGTTCAAATTTCGGCGTGAATATCTTGAGACCTAGATTGTTCCAGTAAGAAAATCGTTTAATAAAGTAATGGCTTTCGAAGTTAGATGAACTTACAAAGTTCGTTCCGAAGTAGGAGAGGTGGAGTTGATTGACCCAGTAGTTGGATGGATTATTGATTTTATTTGGGCTAGGGGTTGGTTATTTCGGATGGATATTCATCTTGATCGGAAATAATAAAAAAAAATGGAAGCTCTTACATAATTTTGTTTATGACTGAGACTTCACGATGTGTTTTGGAGGGATAAGTCCACAGGGTCCTGCAATATTGCGAAAATCTTCCATAGCTGCCGAACCAGACATCTCAGAGATTTCGTTGGAAGGTGGACCTCTTGTACCTCCATTTCTACATCTCAGAAAATTATTTTCTGATATACAGGGTGTCTCCGAAAAATGTTATTCAACAAATGGATGATTTTTTCAATGGATCAACCCATATATTTTCACATATTTTCAATGAACTTCATTACCTCTTTCATGACGCAAAATATTAGAGACATTTTTTCAACGGTACAGATCTTATTCGAAGAAAACTGCAAAAATGCGAGGGAAAAGCAGTACAGTATAAGTCTTCTGACGATTTCCAGAAGCGATAGTAACATGAGTTTGAGCTAAAAGTCTTTCAATTAAAGGATTTGCCTTATCCTCATTCCTGACTGATCAACCTGTCATATACAGGGTGTCCGTTATTAAGGTCCAAATATGAAGAAATTATCATTTCTCGATTTTTTCAAATGTAACACCCTTTATTTTTTTCCACAATGATGTAGACAATTGAATACCTTAAATTTTCTCAGAAGTAACCTTAGGACTATTTTCACTTCCGCATCCAGCAGACTTGAAAAATTATATCGCAACTGAAAATTTCATTCAAATAAGTGATAACATAAAAACTAACGGACATTCAAAAGAGGTCCAATCTACATACAGATATGGAAAATGTAGTTGGAAACACTGCGGTTTCAGTACAAAATTCGAGCAGTCTTCTAGTCCAGTTGAACAGTGGAAGAATCGAAACCTCAGTGCGATTCGATATCGAATAAGCGGCTGGTCTAGTTTAATAGCAGTTTCGATCGTAGTGGGTATGCCTAGATCTCTGCTGCTCTTCTCGGATCGAAGATCGAATTCAGTCGCAATCCGAACTTGGATGCGATAGACCATACTGTTTGAAGATAAATTAGATTCCGCGTGAATATGTTTACTGTTCAAGAGAAAATTCAAATAATAAAATGGTATTTCGGTGGTCAATCAATTGCGGAGACAATAAATTCGTTTATTGTTGCCTTTGAAGATAGGCCGATACCTTCACGTTCGGCTATTTCCAAAATAGTTGAAAAATTCGAGCAATGTGGATGTTCACGAACATGCCGTCATTGCAGGATTAATAGACCACCGAAGACCATCAGTGAAAATCGTTCAGTGAAAGAAGTTGATGTGTGTGCTGCTGTTGAAACCAGTGCACCTTGTTCAAGTAGACAAATTGCTGAACAAGTCGATTTGGGCGATAGAACTGTTCGGAATATTTTGAAGAGAAATGGTTACAAATGTTATAAGGTTCAAACAAGTCAAGAAATTTTTCCAGAAGACCATTTCAAAAGAATGGAATTTTGCGAAAGGATGATGGAAAAAGAGAATGAGAGTAGTTCATTTCTGAGCAATATCTTATTCACGTATGAGTCATCGTTTTCCTTGCATAGAAAACATAACCCATCCGTAGTAGGATATTGGTCTAGGGAAAATAAGCACCTGACTATTCCTGTGCGTACCCAGTATCCTGAAACATCCTGTTTGGACAGGAATGCTGGGGAATTACATGATAGGGCCATTTTCATCGATGGCAACCTAAATCCTGCAAAATATTGGGAGTGTTACTGATTCAGTGATTCCTTCCTCTAATCAGTCTAATCTAATTCGATCCGAGATCCTAGATCGTTGCGCTCTGGCATCCCCACTACAAACTGCCATAAAACTAGACCAGCCGCTTATTCGATATCGAATCGCACTGAGGTTTCGATTCTCCCACTGTTCAACTGGACTAGAAGACTGCTCGAATTTCGTACTGAAACCCCAGTGTTTCCAACTACATTTTCCATATCTGTATATAAAAGAAAGATGTTGGTTACACCATTTATAACCCAAGATCGGATGGACTGTTTGTTATGAATCTTCATATATGGATTTGTCTATGGTCTGGTTACTATAAAATATAATAAAACTTTGAAGAAATCGATGAAAATTTTACTTATACAGGAAATGCTTTTCCTTCTTCTGAGTAAGGCCACTAGGTGTCGCTACAGTTATAATTACGCTACAGCTTATTCGTAGGTACTTCATTTGATAATCTCCTCGTTACATGGCGATGTAAACATATTTTGTGTAATTTGGGTTGCCTCCAACTCTGCGCTGTTGACCCAAACCAAAACGACCTAGCGTAGGTGGTAGGAGTACAAATCTCTAAAACGATTAGATTTCGTTGAGATTTGAGAGAAGTTTCGTTTTCACCACTTCAGGTGGAGCTATTCACACATTATGACTGATTATTATTAGTTATTTTCACAGTTTTATTTATTCAAAACCAAATCACGTAATCGTGAAGGTACTATATTTGATATTATCAACATTAGATGGCGATGTATATTCAATTACTGCGTACAGTGGTACTTATAGTGAGTACCATGAAAGGCTATTACCAGATCAAGAAGCGAGTGAATATATGTATTTTTATCGAAATTTCAAGTAAATCGGTTAGTTGTCCATTTTCATCTTTTCTATTAATTTTTGAAATGTTTTTGAATTTCTGTTTGGGTAATAAATATATTTGCGGAAATAACTGAATCCTAAATTGCCATAAGTAGAAATTGACATATTATTTTTGTTTCTGTTCTGTGTGACAGCTCATATCCATGGAGACATGGAAATCTCGCTGCTCCACCAACTGAGATGTTCACCAATTATTCTTAGCTGGTCACCAAAAGGCTAAGATGTTTGAAATAATGGTGTGAGCACTAATTAGAGTTTGATTAGCCAACATTGAGAATATTAGAAAAGTTTCGTTTGTTCCACTTCATAAAGCGCTATTCACATAATAAGTTCTAATTTTTATTAGTTATTTCAAATATTTGAATGCATTCTGGTGAACGGCTTGTGTTAATAGTCGAAAGTTCTTTCAAGCAATAATTTGTGTCCATATTCTTGACATTTTGATTCATATTAGTTCTGAGGAAAGGTATGATATAGCTTATACTCCTGCTATTAACAGTCACAAAGCAGAGTCAAATTTTTGGTAAGAATTGCGTCAACTGGAAATTCAAAAATTGCGAGAAATGTAGAGTAGAGGGTATGTACCTATATTCCGAAAGACAATAGACAGGAAAATGGATATCGAGGATGAAAATATTTTCCTTAAATATTTTGAGTTCAATTCAACTTGAATATGAGAATAGGAGTTAGAAATGTTATCCAGGGCTTGACTTGAAGTAAGCGAAATGAAGCGATTCAAACATTTCACATGAAATTATAAGGTAATGATCGAGAGTATTCAAATGAATGACATATGATTCACGACATAATTATATCGATGTGTCAGAGAGAGACTGAATTAGTAAATTATTTTTAATCTGCTCCACAAGCGCAGATCTGGATTCTCACCAAAGCCCAGCTTCGATTTTCATTGGTTCATTGCCCAATATGGGGGTTATGAAATAACAATTAACAAGTATGACATTGAGGCGCCGCCACGAAACAATTTTAATGTCTTCGATTTGGTCGATGTCCATGCATTCAAAAATTGATAAGTGCATACACCATGTTTTGAGACATCAACAGCAAGGTTGATATCATTGCATTATGATGTAAATTCTATAGTGAATTCGAAAGTGTGTTTCCTGCAACTCTGTGCTGTGGACCAAAACTAAAATGTCTTAGTCAAGAAAAAAAAAAAGAATAAAACGTCCTAGTATTTGTATTCTGTGAAGTGAAGTGAAGTTAAAGTACCACAGACAAAGTACTTCAATTCGAATTTTCAGCGTTGTTTTGGCAGAATTAAAGTGGTTTATACAGTGATCTGAAGTAATTAATCATTGAAACTATTTCTCATCCATATAATTCGATCGTGATTCATATTTCCATTCGTGGTATCGTTCATCACGAGATAGGTACTGCAATGAGGGAACTTTTAAGCATTTCAAACAAAAAGTTATACGTTCAACGATTAGATACCGCTTAAATAAAGAGAATTATTTTCGTGCGAATATCAATGGTACTAAAATTCTGTATATTTTGCCTAATTTATCTCCTGCTTGAAAAAACCGCAATAATTAGTTGATACAACTTTAACGGTGGGTTTCACAAAGCGTAATCACCGGTGATCGGAGCTTAATCTAGCATCAACTCGATTGACAGTTCAAAAATCAGAGAACCAAGCCGTTGATTTCCGATCACCGATGATAACGATTTGTGAAATTCACCGTATCATTTAGGCGAAACAAAGTTCCCCGGGCCAGCTAGTAATGAAATAAAACTAAATGAATAATAACTGACAAACTTAAAAACCTTCCTGAGCATCAACATAAAAATGATATCTTTTTTCCGTACAAGCAAAACATTGATCACGTATTCAACCAATTATATCAGTTTTTATCGGCTTTCCAAAAAAAAAATATCAAGTTATTGCTACTTAGAGCTCAAAGATACTTTCGAATACAGTGAATCAGAATGAATTTTTCGAAAAAATGGGATGGTTGATATGATTTTCATATTAGGACAGTGCCAAAGAACCTGTTTTTTAGGAAGTCGAACTTATGCTGCCCAACATCCCGATTGAAAACATTCAAAAGAATGTGGAGACAGGCGACGTCAAAGTACATCGATTATTGATTAAGTTTCTTCTGAACATAATAATTCTGTTATCGATTTCGAACAGCCTCTGTCTATCGAAGATTCCCATGATGAGTAATGCTGTGTTGAAAAATACCTCCAAAGTTTCATTTTGTCTATTATTAACGTCCATTAGTTTTTATCATGTTATTATTTCAATAAAATTTTCAGTTACGATATAATTTTTCGTGTCTGAGAAAATCTAAGCCATTATATTGTCTACATTACTGTGGAACAAAATACAGGGTGTTACATTTGAAAAAATCGAGAAATAATAATTTGCAGTTCCTCATATTTGGACCTCAATAACGGACACCCTGTATATGAGAGGTTGATCATTTAGGAACGGTGACAAGGCAAATCCTTCAATTGAAAGACTTTTGGATCGAATTCATGTTACTATCGCTTCTGGAAATCGTCAGAAGACTTTAACTGAACTGCTTTTTGAAATAATGGTGTGAGCACTGATTAGATTTTGACTAGCCAAAATTAGGAATATTGAAAAAGTTTCGTTTTTTCCACTTCACAATGACTGATTTGTATTTGTTTTTCGAATATTTTTTTTACTATGGTCAACGAGCTGTATTAATAGTCGATAGTTATTCTTTCAAGCAATAATTTTTGTTCATATTCTTGACATTTTGATTTATATTAGTTCTGCGGACAGGTATAATATGGCTGATAATCCCGCTATTCACAGTCACAAAGCGAAGCCTAACTTTTGGTTAGGATTGAATTGTACACTTGCGTCAACTGGAAATTCGAAATTTTCCAGAAATGTAGAGGCTATTGTAAAATCTATGAGTCCAGGAATGTCCAATTGGTTTTGGGGAATGTTTTATAGACCAAGGAAAGGAATGACTGTTTCAAAAACAAATTTGGATAGCTTGAAGATTGAGCTAAAAAAAGGTACTCTTGTTTATTGTCGATAAAATGAACTGTTTTCGAAAAACAAAATTAAAAAGATCCTTAACTATGCAGTTCTGGCATAGAAAGGCACGTTAACAAAAATTATTTTTCAGAAATGTACTCCCACTAAAGCTTGCAACGGTTGAATATGAATACGCTAGTTATAAATTATCTATTAAAAAGTTCATAAGAGTAAATTTCTAAAAATTTTTTTTAACGTGTCTTTCTGCACCAAAACTGCATTGTTAAGAATCTTTGTAATTTTATTTTTCGAAAACGGTTCATTTTATCGACGATAAACAAGAGTACCTTTTTCTAGCTTAATGTTCAACCTATCCAAATTTGTTTTTTTCTACTCCTTATCATATAGGGTGTTAAAATGTAAGCATTAAAATGTACAACCCTGGTAAACTAAAAGAGCTAATTTAAATTTAAGGGCATTATTTTAAGAGGTCACCACTGTTCATCCTACCATTTTTTTTTGAATTATATTAAGTAGTTCGAGATTTATTCCAGTAAAATGGATTTCCAGTGACGTCATTTAGGAGGCCGTATTTCCGTAGGGAGGGCCGCTAGGAAAAAATTATGAGAACTTGTCATCTTATTTTTTATTTTTTTTATGTTTTATCTGAATCTAAGAGATTTCTCACATTTTTCCGGACACCCTGTATATTCCGAAAGACAACAAAAAATAGATATGGATGAGAATATGTCGCTTAAATATTTTCTGTTCAATTCTAAAATATGAACAGGGGTCGAAAATGATTCAGGGCTCGAAGTAAAAGAGATGAAGCGATAGAAACATTTCACATGAATCTACAATAGCGTGAGTTATAATAACTCACGCCTATAACTCACTGTAATACAAATAGGAAAAATGAAATGGCTTACGAAGTGAATAAAAAAAATCGGACCGATCGGAACTCTATTTCAGACATTAAGGTAACGTTCTCGCCATTCATTTCTACATTCATCTTGGTTTGAATATCCAAAAATTGCATTTGGAAAACGTGAATTTTTGACGCTTTTTTCCACGATTCGATTCTCGACTACAGAGATCGCTTCTCAATTTAGAAGATGCTGATTAATTCGAATTTTCTGAAAGTAACGTACGAGTATAATATTCAATTCGCGAAAATGGTCATAACACACAGATGAATTTTGCAACACAAGCCGTCAGGCGAGTTGAATAATATACTTTTATCATAAGTCTTGCATAACGTTGTAATACTCTTCATTACAGTTGGCGCATGCGTACAACTCAATTCTTACCAAAGATTGTGCTTCACTTTGTCGCCATGTACAGCAGGTGTATGAGCCATATTGGCATATTGATATACATATGCTTGACCCTAATTAAACATTTTGAGCAGAATTACGTGTCGGTTGGATCTATGTGTGCTCATGGCCACTTTTGAAAATTAAATCAATATCGTTTCGACCCCTGATGCAAACATAATGTAATACAATATTGATGAATTTCCTCGGACTTTGACTATAGGATCTTTCCATTACATCCACCAAATTATTAAGCAAGCAAGGGTTAGCTTTATTCTTGGCAATAACCTGCCTTTCTGATTTGGAGAACTGATACTTTGTCCTAGGGATTTTAGGTGAGGTTGAATTCTCCTCATAAAGGAGGAGGTGGAGGACTAGCGAGCTCAGGAATAATTGAAAGAGGAGGGATAAGTAGAAAGAATGGGCAAGTTCGAGTTGAGTAAGAAACTTTCTTTGGGGTAATCGGCAAAGTCCTGGATTTAATTAAGTTTTGGTGTGATGATGCATTAGAATGGGTGAATAATCATTAAGAATTCGAATAGATAAATTTGGATTTCTCATCGGGTGGCGATGACAAAGAGTGCTCTTCATCGTTACTGGGAGTAGATTAAAATTTGCGCTCTGAAAGAACAAGGAATTTGACGTTGGTCAGGAATAGCATGCAACGTAAAGAATTTTAGGTAACGATTACATAAAAGAAATAAAAAGCACTCAAAAAAATTGTAATTCATTAATTCCAAGATCTTACACCACGTATAAAAATGGAGCAGGTCAACTGAAAAAAAAATCATCCAACTTCATTCGAATATACACTACTGGAAAAAATTAAAGGATCAAAAAAAAATTCCAAATTTTTCGGCAATTTTCAACATGCCGTAACTTTGAGAGAAATGGTCGTACAAGGAATTCAAGAAAAAGAAATTGTAGCTCCAAGTGTCTAGTTTTTGGATTAGAACTTCAAACATTCTAAGTTTCAGTGGTTTTCGAGTAATGATAGAAAAATCAGCAACAAAAAAATTCTCAAAATTTTACCACTTTTTTTTTCTTGTCTACGAGCGTGGTAATTTTATTTTTGCATAATCGTTATAATGATGGGATACTTTGTTAATTCAGCTTTAATTTATGTTTTTATTGACCTCAATACGTCCACTTCTCGCCGAGATATCGGTCTTCAAATGGAAAAGGATCCATTTGTCTTTGATTATCGATTTCTCAGCAACCAATGATCGCACAGAAAATTGAAGGGGGGTTTCAAGACCTTGAATGAACTCCCATTAATGAACAACCATTGCTTATTCATAGAATTTTTGTTTCTTAATGTCGCATCAATATGAAAATTTAACAAAAAAAGGGCTTTTGGTGGTTTCTTGGAAAATCTACCGCTGGATCGAAAATGTTGAGGAAACCAATAATGTTAAGTGTGACTTTCACAGTTCAATATGTTGATGAAAACCTTACGAAGAGCCAACTCAATTCAGCGAGCCGTTTTTTTGTTTGACTCGATTGAATTTTTGAAAAAAAATAAGGATCACCTTTTTTGCTCTGAGAAGCTCGTAATCTTTAAAAAAAGGCAAAAAAGAGCTTTCTCGAGCTTTTTCCACATTTTAATTGCAGATAGTTCAAAAATTTCAAAAAAAGAAAAATAAAAAAAAAACAAATAACATTTTTATTAATTTGATAACGGGTATTGCCACCCCTGTTTTCAATAACGGCTCTCAAACGTTCAGCCATGTTAATGCAGGCGGTAATTTGAGGCTGATGAATGATTGAAGGATTCACAGAAAACTCCGACGGAATTTCGAATTTACCGAATTTTTAGCAGAGAATCGCTTGATTGAATTGTTGACAACAATTCCGTAAATTCGAAATTCCGTCGGAGTTTTCTGTGAATCCTTCAATCATTCATCAGCCTCAAATTGCCGCCTGCATTAACATGGCTGAACGTTTGAGAGCCGTTATTGAAAACAGGGGTGGCAATACCCGTTAAAATTAATAAAAATGTTATTTGTTGTTTTTTTATTTTTCTTTTTTTGAAATGTTTGAACTATCTGCAATTAAAATGTGGAAAAAGCTCGAGAAAACTCTTTTTTGCCTTTTTTAAAGATTACGAGCTTCTCAGAGCAAAAAACGTGATCCTTATTTTTTGTCAAAAATTCAATCGAGTGAAACAAAAAAACGGCTCGCTGAATTGAGTTGTCTCTTCGTAAGGTTTTTATCAACATATTGAACTGTGAAAGTCACACTTAACATTATTGGTTTCCTCAACATTTTCGATCCAGCGGTAGATTTTCCAAGAAACCACCAAAAGCCCTTTTTTTGTTAAATTTTCATATTGATGCGACATTAAGAAAAAAAAATTTCTTTGAATAAGCAATGGTTGTTCATTGATGGGAGTTCATTTAAGGTCTTGAAACCCCCCTTCAATGTTCTGTGCGATCATTGGTTGCTGAGAAATCGATAATCAAAGACAAATGGATCCTTTTCCATTTGAAGACCGATATCTCGGCGAGAAGTGAACGTATTGAGGTCAATAAAAAAATAAATTGAAGCTGAATTAACAAAGTATCCCATCATTATAACGATTATGCAAAAATAAAATTACCACGCTCGTAGACAAGAAAAAAAAAGTGGTAAAATTTTGAGAATTTTTTTGTTGTTGATTTTTCTATCATTACTCGAAAACCACTGAAACTTAAAATTTTTGAAGTTCTAATCCAAAAACTAGACACTTGGAGCTACAATTTCTTTTTTTTTTGAATTCCTTGTACGACCATTCCTCTCAAAGTTGCGGCATGTTGAAAATTGCCGAAAAATTTGGAATTTTTTTTTGATCCTTTAATTTTTTTCAGTAGTGTAGTTCAAGAAATTGATTTAAAAAAATTGTCCGATGTAAGGAAAAATTTGACAGCAGATATCAATGAAATCATCCATTATTCCGCATTCATAATTAGTATATAGGGTGAGCCAATAGTGCTCTTCGAATTTTGAAGGATTCGACAGTACTCAGCGCAAAAACTCAAGTTATTTTTGACTCTACAAGCAGGTTTCGAAACACACGATATCACTCTGTTTTTTTCAAATGAGAATGAACAATTTTTGCTCATAATCTCCATGAAATTCTGATTTCGAATTACCCCACTTGCCTTAATTTATGTCACTTTTTACGTTAAATTTCATGGTTATAAAGGTTTAAAATAGAGTTCATATCTCGAAAAACGTTCCAGATAGTTTTCGATATATCCTCTGCATGAACAATATTTCGTAAATATCCCCACAGAAAGAAATACTTTCTAGATCTATGTTGTTATAAAAGGGGAAAGTTATTTTAGGTGTTTTTCTTCTTGGATCTCGTGATGATCATGTGGAGACTTTCAGTGAATGAATGTAATATTAACCGTGTAGTGTCGAGTTCATAAAATTCCAAGAGTATATCGTTTATATTCACCATGATTTTCGTAAACAATTTCATTATTGAATTCGATAAGGTTATTCCTCTACGAGTATAGTTCTCTGTGCTCTTCTCATCCCTGTTTTTTTATACAGGTAGTGTTATACTCCTTTTCCAGTCTCTGGGTACCTTCTGCTCTTCGATTATGGAGTTGAAGAGTTTTGTCAGTTCGTTGAGCAGTGATTCACTTCCATATTTAATTAATTCATTGGGAATATTGGCGGGTCCTTGCCCCTTGGGCTTTTCACGGTTTTAAGCTGACTATTGCTTCTTTTCTATCTGGGGACTGATGACCTCGTCAATGTATTCTTAATGATCGGGTAAGTAACTGATTGATCTTCTCTACTGTATAATATTTTGAAGTATTCCTCTCATTTGGGCTCAGAAGTATTCTGGGATTATGTGTATTCCTTTATATCCTTTCTTCTCCTCCGAATCATTTTCCACACGTAAATTTCGTTCAATATTCATTTTTAAGTCGTCTGATATTAGCGTTTGTCTTGTTTCTAATTTCCCTGTATCGATTGTATTCGGTTTCTGACTTGATATTTCTGTATCGGAGATAAGCCTGTCTTTTCTCTACTGCCAGTTATTTCACCTCACAAGTGGATGTGGGATGGTTTGTGTTTATTTCTCCATATCCCAGAGCCTCCTCTGCCGATTTACCAACATTTTTTAAAATTTTTTCCCAGATCTTTTCGACGCTGTCTGAATACCCAACGGGTTTGTCGCTGATCTTTTCTGCAAATCTTCTCTTGCATAGGCATTTGGGTGTTTCATTCAGTGAGTGATTCGATGTTCAATTTCTTTTTGGGTGGCTGTTTCTTTTAATGTTGTAATTCAAGTCTCAAATTATCAGTTTTGGATGTGATGACCCGTGATGAACACTCATTGCACATCCAAATCTTGGAGGTTCCTGTTTTTTCATTGCTTCTAGATTTTCTACAATTAGGTCGACACACTGTATATGAAAGAAGTGTGACTTACCTTTAGAGCAGGGTACAGAATCGTCACAACGACTAATTGTTTTCGAGCACTTATTCCACGTAACGGCCATATTGACTATGAATACGAATATATATATATATATATATATAAATTGTAGGTTTAGTTTTCTTGGGTTTAGAGCACAGTAAAACTTTAGATATTCACGTTTAATTGCTTTTTAATCGACATATGTTTCGGCGTATAATAAGCCTTTTTCAAGATTATGAATAGCTGGGACATTTACATCTAAAATATTTTAAAAAGTTAGTTTGATTTTTTTTTCCCTTCTTCATATGCATGCTTACCTATTAGTCTACTCTTTATTTTTCTCAATTTCATTTTAACTAAAATTAAACATCAAATATATGGTGCTGTCAAATAGAGATTGTTTTGTTCTTTGTTTCTTTGACTTCGCAGATTTTCCAATTTATTACTTGAAATGCCATCTGTGCTCTTGCATGAATATTAACAAATATGGTATTGAAGGATTATTTCATTTAGATTATGTTTTACGTACATAGTCACATAATCACATAATCTAAATGAAATAATCCTTCAATACCATATTTGTTAATATTCATGCAAGAGCACAGATGGCATTTCAAGTAATAAATTGGAAAATCTGCGAAGTCAAAGAAACAAAGAACAAAACAATCTCTATTTGACAGCACCATATATTTGATGTTTAATTTTAGTTAAAATGAAATTGAGAAAAATAAAGAGTAGACTAATAGGTAAGCATGCATATGAAGAAGGGAAAAAAAAATCAAACTAACTTTTTAAAATATTTTAGATGTAAATGTCCCAGCTATTCATAATCTTGAAAAAGGCTTATTATACGCCGAAACATATGTCGATTAAAAAGCAATTAAACGTGAATATCTAAAGTTTTACTGTGCTCTAAACCCAAGAAAACTAAACCTACAATTTATAAAATATAGCACAAGAAATCTATCATTCCTATATATATATATATATATATATATATATATATATATATATAAAATTAGTTGAATTTATTTGGGTTGGCAGTCGGAAATAAATGAAACTCTCTTTTTTCCTTTTCTCTCAAGCTTTCGGCTTTATTTAAGCCTTCTTCAGGAGACGCTACAATATGTTAATAATCAGGAATTTAGAATGAAATTAATATGTATACAACTTACGAAGTTGAGATAATCAACTTCAAAATTGAAATACCTTCTGAAATGCATTTGTTCAGTAATCACAAAATTTCATATACTTACCTAATCATTTTATACCAACTTGTGAAGAGGAAGAGCATTCATCATAGATTTTCCATTTATATTACTATATGTCATGAAAAATTATTGACAATTTCAAAATGTTTGCCTTATTAGTTAGAATGTTTCAACTTTATGTAGATTATCTCAACTTCGTAAGTTGTATACATATTAATTTCATTCTAAATTCCTGATTATTAACATATTGTAGCGTCTCCTGAAGAAGGCTTAAATAAAGCCGAAAGCTTGAGAGAAAAGGAAAAAAGAGAGTTTCATTTATTTCCGACTGCCAACCCAAATAAATTCAACTAATTTTGAATATACACAGTCGCTAAATCTTGAATTATATATATATATATATATATATATATATATATATATTATTTTTCGATTTGGGTATCTAGGTTAGGATTACTTCAGAGAAATTTATTTCATATAAACGTTTCGGCGCATATCTGCCTTCTTCAGTATACACATAATTTAAGCATTACATCTAAAAACAAACATAATATATCAATACAATAAAATCACGGTCATGTAAACATCTCACTATCTGTTTTCGTTGCCGTCTTGGTTTCGTCTGGCGGGTGTTGTTCTGTCATCTATGTCATCTTCTTGAACGTCAACCGAGTTTTGTTCTCTTCTATTATTCGGTGGTCTTCGCAATATTGGTCTGTATATACGACTCAAAGATTTCGTGTCCTGTTTGTCATTTACTACACTTTCATTGTTCACTTGTATGTGAATCATTTCCAGTATTTCCCTCCGTTTTTGTTGGGGTTCGATTCCTAGAATTCTCGTGTCTTCGTAATTGAACTCATGTTTGTTGGACTTCTTGTGTTTATTTAGGACTGTGGTTGCGTTTTTCGTATATTTATGTGCGTTTAGTCTATCCTTAAGTCTTTGTGAGGTCTGTCCAATGTATTGTTTGTTGCAGTCCTTGTATGGTACGCTATATATGACTTGTGATTTTTTAGTTTTGGGTGTTGGTGCTTTTAGCTTGCTAAAAATATTTCCCACCTGGTTACAAGGCCTATATACTATTTCACGGTTGTATGGTTTCATTATATTGTTTATCTTTTGTGATAGCCCCTGTATAAATGGTAATTGTATTCGTTTTGTGGCCTCTGTAGTTGGCTTCTTCGTATGTTGTGTGTTGTATAGTCGGTGTGTTCTTTGTTTTATGAGTGTATTCACTAAGTTTTCAGGGTAGTGATTATCCATCAATAGTTCCTTCACCTCTGTTAATGTTTCCTTCCGGAGTATCGGCGATGTCAGTGTCAATGCTCTGTCTATGTATCCTATGGCTGTGCCTTTCTTTTGTGAGTGATGATGTTGGGAATTGTAGTCTAAGATGTGTCCGGTATTTTGTTCTTTTCTGTACCATCGGGTTATAAGTTCTTCATTTTTCCTTATCAGTGTCATGTCCAGGAAGTTTAAGCTGCTGTCTTCTTCTTCTTCGAGTGTGAATTGTAATGATTCATTTATATTGTTGAACTGATTTAGGATTGTGTGAATTTCGGATGGTGTTGTTATTAGTAGACAGTCATCTACATAGCGTTTGTAAAATGTTGTTTCATGGTCTTTCATAATTTTTTCTTCTATCATCTCCAGTACTAACTGTGCTATCGTGCCTGATATTGGGTTACCCATGGCTACACCTTTAATTTGTTTGTAAAAATATTCTTCATATTGAAAATAGCTGTTATTTATTATATACTCAATTGTTTGTATGAATTCATCTCTAGGTATAAGTGTGTGTTGTTTTATTGTTTCCCAATTGTTTTCAATTGCTTGTTTCATTAACTCTGTGGGAATGTTGGTGTATAGAGATTTTACATCCAATGAGTACAATCGATGGTTGTTTTGTATCCTAACATTTCTCAATGAATCCTTTAGACTGAATGAGTTCTTTATATAGTATTGATTGTTATTTGTAGTTTTAGATAGAATATTTGCCATATATTTAGACAATTTATATAAGGGAGATTGGATGCATGATACTATCGGTCTTAGTGGTATATCTGTTTTATGGATTTTGGGTAATCCATATATTTTTGGAATTTTACTATTATGGGTTAATAATGCCCTTTCATCATGTTTAGTAATGAGGTTCTTCTGTTGCCAATCCTTGATTATTCTGTTGTTTTCTTTTTCTAATGTGATTGTCATGTCTCGTTTTATTTGTTTGTAAGTTGTTTTCTCATCTAATAGTTTGTGCATTTTTTCGTTGTATTCATTTTTTGTTATTATAACTATTTTGTTTCCTTTGTCGGCTCTGATGATTTGTAAATCATCGTGGTTTTTTAGAAATGTTTTGGTTTTTTTAAAATTGGATTTGATCGTGTTATGTCTTTGTTTCTTTCCTTTTAGTTGTTTCTGATGAGTATTTATGGCTTGTGTGACATTAGCTCGAATATTATCTTGATCATCCCTTGACAACTTATCAATTGAATGTTCTATCTGTGTTATTATGTTGTTTGTTGGGATTTGGTCTTCATTGTCTATTTCCATGGCGTATTTGGGGCCTAAGTTGAGTGTTTTTATCACGAAGTCTGGTAGTACCGTTTTTGATAGGTTTTCTATTCTTGTTTGACGGTTGTCTCTGTTTATACCATCTTTCTGTGTCTTAATTAATTTTTGTATTTTTCTGTTGTGAATGGTTTTATGTTTGGTGGTTATGTAGTACAATCTATTATTTATATGATACTCTAGGTTTTCTCTAGAGTGTTTCCCTTCGTGATTTTCAGTGTCGTCAAGAATTGTTTGGATTTTACCCTCCAGTATATTTATTCTCTTTGTTGTGTCGGTTATCAACAAAGAAGAATATTTTTACTCATGTGCAAACAACATCAGTTGTGTCCTACTTTCTTAAAATTGAAGACCGAACACATAACATATGATTGTAGATATCTCACTGAAAAATATGATAAACTAAAGAAGAACTTCACATTTCGTTCCATCAACTTGTTGATAACCGACACAACAAAGAGAATAAATATACTGGAGGGTAAAATCCAAACAATTCTTGACGACACTGAAAATCACGAAGGGAAACACTCTAGAGAGAACCTAGAGTATCATATAAATAATAGATTGTACTACATAACCACCAAACATAAAACCATTCACAACAGAAAAATACAAAAATTAATTAAGACACAGAAAGATGGTATAAACAGAGACAACCGTCAAACAAGAATAGAAAACCTATCAAAAACGGTACTACCAGACTTCGTGATAAAAACACTCAACTTAGGCCCCAAATACGCCATGGAAATAGACAATGAAGACCAAATCCCAACAAACAACATAATAACACAGATAGAACATTCAATTGATAAGTTGTCAAGGGATGATCAAGATAATATTCGAGCTAATGTCACACAAGCCATAAATACTCATCAGAAACAACTAAAAGGAAAGAAACAAAGACATAACACGATCAAATCCAATTTTAAAAAAACCAAAACATTTCTAAAAAACCACGATGATTTACAAATCATCAGAGCCGACAAAGGAAACAAAATAGTTATAATAACAAAAAATGAATACAACGAAAAAATGCACAAACTATTAGATGAGAAAACAACTTACAAACAAATAAAACGAGACATGACAATCACATTAGAAAAAGAAAACAACAGAATAATCAAGGATTGGCAACAGAAGAACCTCATTACTAAACATGATGAAAGGGCATTATTAACCCATAATAGTAAAATTCCAAAAATATATGGATTACCCAAAATCCATAAAACAGATATACCACTAAGACCGATAGTATCATGCATCCAATCTCCCTTATATAAATTGTCTAAATATATGGCAAATATTCTATCTAAAACTACAAATAACAATCAATACTATATAAAGAACTCATTCAGTCTAAAGGATTCATTGAGAAATGTTAGGATACAAAACAACCATCGATTGTACTCATTGGATGTAAAATCTCTATACACCAACATTCCCACAGAGTTAATGAAACAAGCAATTGAAAACAATTGGGAAACAATAAAACAACACACACTTATACCTAGAGATGAATTCATACAAACAATTGAGTATATAATAAATAACAGCTATTTTCAATATGAAGAATATTTTTACAAACAAATTAAAGGTGTAGCCATGGGTAACCCAATATCAGGCACGATAGCACAGTTAGTACTGGAGATGATAGAAGAAAAAATTATGAAAGACCATGAAACAAATTTTACAAACGCTATGTAGATGACTGTCTACTAATAACAACACCATCCGAAATTCACACAATCCTAAATCAGTTCAACAATATAAATGAATCATTACAATTCACACTCGAAGAAGAAGAAGACAGCAGCTTAAACTTCCTGGACATGACACTGATAAGGAAAAATGAAGAACTTATAACCCGATGGTACAGAAAAGAACAAAATACCGGACACATCTTAGACTACAATTCCCAACATCATCACTCACAAAAGAAAGGCACAGCCATAGGATACATAGACAGAGCATTGACACTGACATCGCCGATACTCCGGAAGGAAACATTAACAGAGGTGAAGGAACTATTGATGGATAATCACTACCCTGAAAACTTAGTGAATACACTCATAAAACAAAGAACACACCGACTATACAACACACATCATACGAAGAAGCCAACTACAGAGGCCACAAAACGAATACAATTACCATTTATACAGGGGCTATCACAAAAGATAAACAATATAATGAAACCATACAACCGTGAAATAGTATATAGGCCTTGTAACCAGGTGGGAAATATTTTTAGCAAGCTAAAAGCACCAACACCCAAAACTAAAAAATCACAAGTCATATATAGCGTACCATGCAAGGACTGCAACAAACAATACATTGGACAGACCTCACAAAGACTTAAGGATAGACTAAACGCACATAAATATACGAAAAACGCAACCACAGCCCTAAATAAACACAAGAAGTCCAACAAACATGAGTTCAATTACGAAGACACGAGAATTCTAGGAATCGAACCCCAACAAAAACGGAGGGAAATACTGGAAATGATTCACATACAAGTGAACAATGAAAGTGTAGTAAATGACAAACAGGACACGAAATCTTTGAGTCGTATATACAGACCAATATTGCGAAGACCACCGAATAATAGAAGAGAACAAAACTCGGTTGACGTTCAAGAAGATGACATAGATGACAGAACAACACCCGCCAGACGAAACCAAGACGGCAACGAAAACAGATAGTGAGATGTTTACATGACCGTGATTTTATTGTATTGATATATTATGTTTGTTTTTAGATGTAATGCTTAAATTATGTGTATACTGAAGAAGGCAGATATGCGCCGAAACGTTTATATGAAATAAATTTCTCTGAAGTAATCCTAACCTAGATACCCAAATCGAAAAATAATACATATACAGAACTAGGTAAAAGACAAAACGTATTTTATATATATATATATATATATTCTTTTGAAAGAGAGAATTACATACTGTTTTGTAATATCAAACAATATATGGCATATGGCATATGGCACGTGTGAAGAAATGGCGACAAGGAACAGATTGTATAAAAGAATAAAGTCTGTTTCCTGCTCCAAATCTGAGTGTTAGCAGAGGGAATGTAAACGGGATACCATACAATTCTGCGTATGATACACGAGAACAGATAAAAACCTCTGAAAAAACTCTGTCTCCCCGTGTATGTGTGGTGATACTGAATTTGTTCAAAAAATATGCTGCTATTCTTGTTACAGAGCTCCTTGTGCTTGAAAACATGCTTTTTCATCGAACTGGAGGCAAATATCTTGAAATTATATCTGTAACAAGAAAAAAACGAAGAAAAACGAGAAAGAAGCAGTAGAAAAAAAATACTTCACCTGCTAAAAAACCTTTTCTCAAAGCCCTAACTCTCTCATGGATAGGGAGGATCTTTCGATCAGGTCCGATCTTCCAAGTGATGAATCCTTCTGTTCTTCAGGTGTTCGAGGAACGCTACAGGCCCCTTATGTAGGGGGATCATCTCCCATAGATTAAAGTGGTTGTTTTTAGCGATAAATCATTAGACGTATTCGAGGAAGGAATTGCGATACGAATTCAAAATTTTGTATGTTCGTTTTGGAGTTCATGAACTCAATTTGTAAAATATTTTCAAGCGGAATCTACTTCCGGTCCCACCGGAAACGAATGTGAACTTCGTTATTTCAAATGCAACACCTTGTATATTCATACGTATTTGAATTATCCGTTAAATTCTGCAATGATTTGATGTAGATATGCGCAACCACATTAAGTGGCAGTATCACCTTTTGAATCGTGGTAAATCTCCATTCAAAAGTGGTCTCTTTATTTCACGAGTAAATACCCTAATTTACGACGTAGAGACTCGATTTTTTTTTTATTGAAGTTGAAGAACGTCCCGAGGCAAATTGTTTTCTTTTTTTCGATTTAATTAGTTTTTCAATTAAAAAAAACCAGGGTAATCGTTAGATCTAAGGTTATTGAATATGTTTTTCGTTTTTCATGAGTACAAGTTATATTTTTGAAATAATCATCATGAAAATTTTTGTAGTTTATAGAAGATTAAATTGCCAAGGACAAATAGTTGCGATTTTTTCCTAAAAATGATGAATAACCGTCGGAAAAAAATCATTAAGTGAAGTTTCCAAAACGCTGAAGTTCAAACTGTTTTTTTTAATTGAAAAACTAATTAAATCGAAAAAATCGCAACTCTTGCCCTCGGCAATTTAATCTTCTATGAACTACAAAAATTTTCATGATTATTATTTCAAAAATATAGCTTGTACTAATGAAAAACGAAAAACATATTCAATAACCCCAGATCTAACGATTACCCTGATTTTTTTGATTGAAAAACTAATATAATCGCAAAAAAGAAAACTATATGCCCTCGGGACGTTCTTCAACTTCAATTAAAGAAAAAATCGAGTCTCTACGTCGTGAATTAGGGTAGGTACTTACTCGTGAAATGAAGAGACCACTTTTGAATGGAGATTTACCACGATTCAAAAGGTGATACTGCCCCTTAAGCGATTTTTTTTTTAATTCACTTTATTTTCACTTGACCAAATGGTATAGAAAACGTCAAAATACAACTTCAGAATACAACTTCAAAATACTAAAATACAATATACAGGTTTTAGTATCAAACAAACTGCAACAATTGTACACCATCAGAACAATCTTTTACGAAAGTAAATCACATGATATACACAAAAAGAGAAAAATGAACAAAGTAATAAATACAAAACATACATAAAATTATGACTCATTCATAGATCACAGGAAAACAACTCGTCTAGTGTGTAGAAGGCCTTAGGTATACAAGAATGTTCAGCTCACGCTTAAATGTGGCTAAGTTTTGGATATTACGCAATTTTTTGGGCAATTTATTAAAAATCTTCAGGCCTGTTATAAAAATGGTTTTATGCGTTTTTGTTAGTCTGTGGGACGGAATTCGAAAGTCATTTCTGTATCTTGTGTTGAATGAATACTCCATTGATGGGGAACTTGGACTGATTTTTATATATGTATAAACTGGCTTCGATGATATATAAACCTGCAAGTGTAGGAATACGCATCTTCCCAAAAAGCTCACGACACGATGTTGTCCGAGGCGATTGTTGAGTTATAGCCTGATCCTCAATTTTTTTGACAGAAAGATGGTCACAAATTAGTGTTTATATCTCCAAAATCTATCACTGTAAGAAATTTTTTCGCAACAGTGGAACAAAAGAAAGTACGCTGATACTTCTTCGTGAATAAATTATGAGAAATATTATACAGGGTGTCTGAAACAAGTTAGCCCCAACAAAGCTATGAAATCTCATTTTTTTCAAATGGGAACCATATAATTTTGTAATTCCGATCGATTGCTCGTCAAAAACTTGCTAGAGTGTGCCAAACATTTCATGTCACGAATTTCACTACTATAAAGCCAGGTTTCTTTGTCTAATCTTCAGGTTTATTAAGAGAATGTCAGTTTTAAACTAAGATTTTTTTATTTAGTCATCATTCATTTTCTGCTTTGTATATTTGTCACATTCGCCACAAAAAAAGAACAGACATTTGATATAACATTTTAATGTACCTTCTTATTATTGCTTGTTTTGCATAGTGCTCGATCAATAAAAATAGGAATGACAAGTTCTAACATAGCCTACTTTGAAATAGACGAGCATACCACTGAATTTGACTGAGCCAAACCTGGCTGGTCGTAAAAATAGAATTTTATTCGATAACGGCGAAACTACTGATTTTAAAGACATGACTTGTTTGGCACACTCTAACTGGTTTTTGACGAGAAATCGATCGGAATTACAAAATTATATGGTTACCGTTTGAAAAAAAATGAGATTTCATAGTTTTGTTGAGGCTCACTTTGAAGCCCTGTTTCAGACACCCAGTATAATATTTCCTAATAATTTATACAAGAAGCAGCGTACTTTCTTTTGTTCCACTGTTGCGAAGAAAAATTTCCTACAATGTTAGATTTTGGAGATATAAACACAAATTTGCGACCATCTTTCTGTCAAAAAATTTGAGAATCAGGCACTCAACAATCGCTTGATGTGGATGCGCATATCATACATCAAATCATTGCAGAACTAAACGAAGATTTCGAATATGTATAGATATACAGAATGTTGCATTCGAAACAACGAAGTTCACATTCGTTTCCGGTAGAACCGGAAGTAGATTCCCCTTGAAAATGTCTTACAAATTGAGTTCATCTTCCCTAAAACCAAAATACAGAATTTCGAATTTGTATCGCAGTTCCTTCCTCGAATTCGTCTAATGAAACACTTAAAAAAACCACCCTGTATACTCACACAGTCGATATACGAACGCTTAGAAGCTCCTGACTTCAAATCACTGCTTCAGGTGACTCATGTTTTATTTGAAAACGTTTGGAGACTCCTATTTTTGGAATAAAAATTC
This sequence comes from Adalia decempunctata, assembly GCA_951802165.1. Taxonomy (NCBI): domain Eukaryota; kingdom Metazoa; phylum Arthropoda; class Insecta; order Coleoptera; family Coccinellidae; genus Adalia; species Adalia decempunctata. Next base: position 35,376,658 of record OX637701.1, on the reverse strand, counting down.
AATCAGATCACCACCTCAGAAACAGAGAGTCACTTTATGGAAATCCCCCAAATTATCTCCGCTACCGGTACAAATTAGTATTTTTGCGTTATCACCAAACAATGTGGCATACTTAGAAACCCCCAAATATATGTATTGATTTCCATTAGTATCTGCCAAATTTCGACAAAATAATCACAATATTACAGGTTTCTAGGTTTCATGATGAGGGGGCCTCAACTTCCCAGAGGCTAAATTTTAGGGCGTGTTTTTTTTATATTTTTCCACCTCTATAGAATCTGAAAAATAGTTGAATTAGGAAATTAGAATTCTGTCTAGTGGTTCCCATAACATGTTAGTGTGAATTTCTGGTTTCTCTGCGCTTGACTGCAGAAACTGCAACGAATTTTTCGAAAAGCGGTGTCAGGAAATCTGTTTCCACTCAACTTGAAACTAAGTTCTAATCTTACAGGCAATTATAATATTTCCTAGTGAATTTTGCGGAGAATTCACCTGCTCCAAGCACATTGGCATGACATAACTCAGGCCTGAAGGCCTAGCTCACATAACGGGAACACATAATAGGTTTTCCCTTAATCTCATTATTTCCATGTTTGGAGAAAATTCCTGTTAGCTCAACAGCTCTATCGAATCAGGTTAATCCTAAAAGCCGAACAATCACGTGGATGCGAATTTAATCTAGTTTTACGCGGATAAAAATATCCGGATCCTATACGGACGTCCTTGTGAAATAATTATTTCTTGTCGAATGTACGAGTATCTGTTGTCCCAATCCTATGCTGTTTCCTTCATGGTCCGTTTGTTTTGTCTCGAACGTTTGAAAATTGGTAGGATTCATTTGGTTTAGTACTCTTATCTGTATTATGTAGTACAATGCGGAAGGCGGTTCATACTACAAATGGTCTTTTGAAGATGTCAAAAATATGGCTTGTCAGAACTTATATCACAAAAGCTGAAATTAAGTGAATTTTTAGCTCAACCGAAAAATCGAACTCACAAATTATCCAGTAGCATAGTTAATGCAACTGAAGCTTTGGCTGCATCATCTGAGCACTTTTCCCCTGTCGAGCAGCTAGTTCCTTCCTTTAATTGCCCTAGGTTATAATATATCTTTCATCTATGGTTTAGTATACAGGGTTGAGGCTTGGACTATAAAAAAGAAGAAAGAGCTTTTCATTCATGAATGCGAGAAGTGGTGAAGGCAAAATTGACTCAGTATTCAATATACAGGGTTGAGGCTTGGACTTTAACAAGCGTTCATGAAAAAACATTTTCAAATACAAGCTTTTTAACAGCACTCATCCGCCATTTCGAAGTCGCCATCTTGAATTCCTCAATTTTGAAGAACCGTAATTTCCGATCCAGGGATACCAATTTTGAATAGAATCATAATTACAAAACTCGTCTGCCATATTGTAGCCGCCATTCTGTTTTTTCTATAACAAATATTTCATGATGCATTGTCACCAGAATTATGTACCTACACGGTGGCCAGATGGTTTAGTACTACATCTCTTAAATTATAAGAGATAGAGAAACAGTAATATAAATGTCATGTTCTCTATTTTCGAGAAACACAATTTGCTGAAAACCCCAAGTTGCTACGGCGACTAGTTTCAGAGCTACAGGGTGATTTTGGTATTTGGTCCATTTTTATAATTGACTATAACTTCCGTATGATAGGACCTACGCTCTCGAAATGAACACATCTTTAGGGCACTTTTTTACTGGTTTTCATCGGTGCTATTGGATTTTTCGTATATGCTCAAATATCGGAACTATAACAAAAAAATTTGTTTTTCAAATGGAAACCATGATGGGAAATGATATTTCCAAATTTATCTTTCTTCGACGATTTCAAAAATATATATCATAAAATACTTCCGACTTCACTATATATCGAAAATTTCCAAAAAACAATTTTCGTTCAATAAAATCGAAGCAGGCTTTGATTCACTTCCTTCAAAAGTGAAGCGGGCAGAGAATTTCATGTCTTATTTATTTTCACTTGTCTATTCAGTTTCATCATTGTTCTATCATAACGCGATTCTTAAGTTCTTATTTATATCACATCATTAAAATATGCAACATTCGTTGGGAATATTCTTTTTCAAATAAACCTAAATTTTTTCTGGAAGGAGCTTATTCTGCCCCTCATTGAAATATTTATCACTGGTTTCAACGAGTTACACAAAACTTTGTGTTATTGTCATCATCAAATCATTTGAGTATTTAAATGCTTTTCATTTTTCGATATAGCAGAGAAATCATACTAAAGACAACACGTTTCGCGGAGCCCCTCTATTGGTCGGAGTAATAATGAAGCTAATATTTCTTGAATCAATTTGGCAGCTTACAACAATTGTGAGATATCGAATTCTATGACCTTATAAAAACCTCGGAAGGGCCAGACGATACAACAATGATGAAACTGAATTGAATCTGACAAGTGAAAATAAATAAGACCGCCCCAGTTTTGAAGGAAGTGAATCAAAGCCTGCTTTGATTTTGTTGAACGAAAAGTGTTTTTTCGAAATTTTCGATATATACCTAGTGAAGTCGGAAGTTTATCATGATATATATTTTTGAAATCGTTGAAGAAAGATCAATGTCTCATTAGGCCATTTGAAAAAAAAAATTGTTGTAGCTCCGAAATTTTAGCCGATACAAAAAATCCAATAGCACCGATGAAAAGCAGTAAAAAACTGCCCTGAAGATTTGTTCATTTCGAGAGCGTAGATCCTATAATGCGGAAATTATAGTCAATTATAATATATTATAGTCAATTATAATAATGGACCAAATAACAAAATCGCCCAGTAGCTCGAACTTTTGTAATGTTTATTCTGTATTAGTTGTTGTAGATTTTTTGGTTTACGTAGGAACGTCTAAAGATATTTTCTGGATGAAATGATTTTATACATCAGAAAACGAGTGATTAAAAATGAATTTCGAATTTGGAAAAACTACTTTAGGACTCAGGAAGAGCTTTGTATCATTGGACCATACAGCTTTACTATCAGCTAGTTCAGAATATTCGCACTGCCTCGAAACGAAATAACGATATTGTTCATCTTCGAAAATCTAGGGAAACGGAACGTGTGCCAAAAAAAATTTAAACCGCTCCAGTAATGTAAACTTATGGTAGAATCTGAAGCAGGTAGCGAATTTTCGAAAACGGAAAGTACAGGGTATTTTTTCAACCTGAAAATTTAATCTGAACTTATCCATAATTCCCACCCTATATTATTGAAGAAGTGTTGGAATTATTGAAATAAGACAATCATATTGTTCTTTATACACTGAAAATTTTATCAATATTGATCAAGCTATACCAAAGCTATGAATAAAAGAAAAATCGGTCGAATCGGACAAATCACCCTGTAGACTCTCAAATCTCAATAAAGGCTCCCAACATAAATCAAACATTGTTTCCAAACTGCCTCGACTAGTTTGAACTTCTCAAAAAACTGACGGTCTCCTCCGGAATCACCCTGTTAGATCCGACTACTCGTACAAGACTACAAGACAAAATCATGAATCCTCCGAATTAGTCATATGCTTACTGCCTATATCGTAAGAATGGATATATCGATAAACAAGCCTTATTCTTGAAAAACTTTTTTAAAGACGAGTTTTTATAATGACAACAACACTCATCCACATTTTGAAGCCGTCATCTTGAATTCCTAAATTTTGAAGAATCGTAATTTCCGACCCAGAAATCCCCCGGATATCAATTTTGAATAGATCCTAATTACAAAACTTGTCCGCCATAGTGTAGCCGCCATCTTTAATTTTCCAATTTTGACAGAAGAATCATCATTGTCGAACCCATAAACACCCAAATACTAATTTCGAATGGAATCGGATTATAATTACAAAACTCATCCGCCATTTTGGAGCAGCCATTTTGTTTTTTTCTGTGACAAATATTTCATGATGCATTGTCATTAGAGAATTAAGGTGCAGACACATTGTTGTCACGTCACGAGAGCTCACGCGAGGAAATGGAAAGAAGATATGGAGAATATATCTGCTTTTACAGTTGCTGGTGATTCTCATAGAAGGGATTCGATTTACCAAATGAATCAACGAACAGAAGAAGTGGGGGAATTCCATAAATTAATTCAAGAATTATTGAATGAGCACCCAGATCGGTTTCAAATGTCAGAATGACATTTCACTAAATATCAGACGTGATGTCACGTGCATTCAGAAAATGTAAATTTGCGGAATATAGATCTTGCGTGCTTTCAGTGCTATAATGTGACAGCAGATACAATGTCGCAGAAATTTTTACTACATTTTGATTCCGTAGTAGTATAATCACCCAGTTTAGTTCTGATGATTTGGCTTCACTATTCATTATTGAGGTGTGTCTCTCTTCCTATGGTCTAAGTTCCATGCATTATTCGTGGTTGCACATTTTGGGAAGATGACGTTATGTGACGTGACGTGATGACAATGTGTCTGCACCTTTATGTGCACCTGCCAAATTTCAAATCAATCGGACGATTAGAAATAATATTTAACCTGCAAGATTTGATTACAGAGAGACCGACAGACAGACACCGTGACAGGTGAAAGCTTGAAAAAAAGAGCTGCAGATACGCGCTGCTAGATAACTGAGGTCGGTATCTGGAGGCTGGAAGTTGATTTTTTTTTGGTGAAAACAAAATTTCTATATTCGAGTCATAGTCAGGCTTTCGCTAATGTGCATTTTGCAAAGTTGCTATTCCCTTTTTTCCTCGTCAAACCAATTTTCTGAAGCATCTTTTACGTATAATTCAATCTTGTCAGTAGTTTTTCGAAAACCTTACATACCTATACAGGATGAGTCTTTGACTTGTACATATATTTTAACTGTAGATTCCTCTCATCAAACGAAACACTTTTTTCCCATAGGATTTTTCAAAATTCGGTTTCGTTTGAAAGATACAGGGTGGTAAAAATCCATGAAATTAACACTATTATTTCCATATACTCGGAAACGATATTTCGAATGAACTGAATTTTGGCTGATTGTTTACTCTATTCATGGTGCATATTCCTCAATTGAAACTTATTCCATATTTCTCCTGATATAAAAGTTACAGCATAGTCGACTCATCAATTTATGCAAAAATACTATAAAATCACTTGAAAAAGATAGACGGTTCATATTTTCGAAAGAATCAATCATTTTAGAGAATAAAAGTATTCCTAAATTTTTTCAATAAAACGCGTCGTTTTCAAGTTATTCCTAATTGTATACGAAGAAATTTGAGGAAAAAATCATGAATTTCATAAAAAAATCTGAATGCTGTCCTGAATTAAATATCATCGAATATTATTTCTTCTCTGAGAAGCATGAAATCACACAGTTTATAAGCACAGTTTCTCGTGAAAATTTATTGTTACCGGTCCTTCAGTAAAATATGTATGTAAACAATATCCTCTCGGAATTTTTAATCGACACTACACGGTCTTCACATCACAATCATCACCTGTTGCTTTATGCTCTGTAAGTAAATACATAAATAAATCGAAGTCCATGGAGAAGGTTATCGCGTTTAAGCGTCGTTCACTGTATGAACTTCTTGAAGATACAGAACAACGGCTTGTCTTGCGTGGCGGCTACATCGCAGCGCACCGCGACTGAAATTAAGATCGTAGCGCTATATCGGCTATATCGTTATTTCCAAAGAGCAATGCCTAGACGCCTTTAGCGAAAAGTAAACAAAACTAGTGCCTTTGCGATAGTTCTTCAGTTAACGATAGGGGACGTACTGCTTTCTTGAGTTCGCCTATACCTTTGTTTGAAGAGAAAATCTGGCATCGTCCCCTCTAGAGTTCTGTGAAATATCACAGAGGATGGGTTAGGTTAGGTCACTGACCTCGAAACCTAATTTAATGGAGTTAGGATAGGTTAGTGAGAAACCAATTTTTTATGAGATGGTTTCAGTACCTTTATCGAGGAAAATATGAACTAATCATTAGTGTTTACAAACTAATCTTCAGGAAAATCGAAGAAGGAACTCATTTTGGTGAGAGAAATATGACTTTGCAATTGCAGAAATAATCGGTCAGAACTAAGTGTTTTTGTTAGGAAATACATATCGTGTTTGTTACATTCTTATTCAAATAAGGTTAGTGCTTGAGTATTTTGTAATTGAATCACCCAGAACATCTAATAATCACCTCAATTCAAATCGGAAAATATGAACGTTGAGGTGTTTGCAGAGAATTGTTTCAGGCACGTATTTGGCCCAATTTTTTTTAAATGGCTATATCTCTTCAACAGAGCCGAATTCGGAAAAATGGAATATAAAAAAGGTTTCCTAAGGCCTCAAGAATCTACAGTTAAAATATTAGTACAAGTCAAAGACTCACCCTGTATGTAATTAGATATTCACGAAAAAATATTTCATGGCGGGCAAGTGTCGACTGGGATGTAAAATATTTCTAGTTTATAAAAAGTAAACTAGAATCATATGTGTCCCATTTTGGCTCACTCTGTACTCTTGGAAAAATTTATGAATGCCGCTCTCCCCTGAAAAACTCCCTAGACCCATTAGTGCCAGGGACTTGCTTCGAGGAAGAAGTTCAAATGAAATTTGAAACATTTTCAGAGGACCCCGCACTTTTAGTAGGTAAAGTGGCGACCGGTCAAATTTTCTGAAAATTTGGTATGTTGTTGTACCCGACTCATTGACCAAAAGTGTCAATGGGCCCAACCCAATCCTATGGCTAGTTTTCTAAATACGGGGTGTTAAAGTTGAAAATTGCCCAGATTTTCGGATTTATTTGCTAATTATTTAGAGTAACATTGGATTTCTGTTGCATACACACGTTTACTACATGTTCTAGGTATGAAATTAGAGGATACGTATGATTAAAAATATTTATATTTACCGGGTGATTCACGAATAAATGACGGTAGTTTTTTTCCAAAATTCACTTCTTCTACTGTGACGTCAGGAGGGCATATTTTTGAAATGTTCTTTCCGATTTAGTATTATGACGACAAAATATTACACAGTGCATATTTTTTATACAGGGTGTTTCACAGAGAGAACCACTAGACATAATCATATTTTTTTAGGATTAATTCGAAATCCTGTATTTTTGAATTGATTTTTGGGAAAAGTAATACCACAAACATATGTGTGTCTCTAATCTCCAAAATATTCAGGGTGGTTTATTCATAGGAAGGTATTCAATTTTGGGAAAAGTACAAAAAACATGAACATCATGTATTCGAAAATTTCTTCGGTCGAATGCAACTATTTTATCACTTTATATTGATTCCCACAACATCTCCCGAGGTATGAATTTTAAATCCGATACTATGACCAGTTTTCGAGATACAGGGCGTAAAAGCGGAGAATAACTTATTTCATCAATTTTTTTTTTTAATTGAGAAGCCGAATTTATTTTATGTTGCGCCCATGAGTTCAGTATGAGAGCAGATCAGATGCACATGGGAAGATTTAGCTAAAATATTTACTGTTACAGGGTGATTCATGAATAAATCACAATAGCTTTTGAAACACTCGATAATTCTAAAGTTTCGTCACAGCGAAATTATTCCATGAAGTTAATACCTATAGTCGTTCACAATTTTCAGTCTGAAATACTTCACTTGATGTAATGTTAGACAGTTATTCAAAATTCACCAGAAAAGTTCTCCTTTCAATTATTTCAAAGCATATTATTTATGACTCACCCTGTATGAAAAGTACCTAATTATTATGAAGTATTTCAGACTGAAAATTGTGAACGACTAGGTATTAACTTTATGGAATAATTTCTCTGTGATGAAACTGCAGAATTATCAAGTGTTTGCAAAAGCTATTGTGATTTATTCGTGGATCACCCTGTAACAGTAAATATTTTAGCTGAACCTTTCCTTGTGCATCTGATCTGTACTCATACTAAACTCATGGGCGCAACATAAAATCAATCCGGCTTTTCAATTTGAAAAAAAAAATGTTGAAATAAGTTATTCCCCGCTTTTACGCCCTGAATCTCGAAAACTGGTCATAGTATCGGATTTAAAATTCATACCTCGGGAGATGTTGTGGGAATCAATATATAGTGATAAAATAGTTGCATTTGACCCAGGAAATTTTCGAATACAGGGTGTTCATGTTTTTTGTACTTTCCCAAAATTGAATACCTTCCTATGAATAAACCACCCTGAATATTTTGGAGATTAGAGACACACATATGTTTGTGGTATTACTTTTCCCAAAAATCAATTCAAAAATACAGAATTTCGAATTAATCCTAAAAAAATATGATTATGTCTAGTGGTTCTCTCTGTGAAACACCCTGTATAAAAAATATGCACTGTGCAATATTTTGTCGTCATGATACTAAATCGGAAAGAACATTTCGAAAATATGCCCTCCTGACGTCACAGTAGCAAAAGTGAATTTTGGAAAAAAACTACCGTCATATATTCGTGAATCACCCGGTAAATATAAATATTTTTAATCATACGTATCCTATAATTTCATACCTAGAACATGTAGTAAACGTGTGTATGCAACAGAAATCCAATGTAACTCTTAATAATAAGCAAATAAATCCGAAAATCTGGGCAATTTTCAACTTTAACACCCCGTATTTAGAAAACTAGCCATTGGATTGGGTTGGGCCCATTGACACTTTTGGTCAATGAGTCGGGTACAACAACATACCAAATTTTCAGAAAATTTGACCGGTCGCCACTTTACCTACTAAAAGTGCGGGGTCCTTTGTGGTATCATTTACTCGAATTCCAAAATCAGTGGTCTCAAATTTCTCGAACATAAAAACAGATTCTGAGATAATATTCGCCTTCGTCTCAGAAAGGGGAAGGAAAAATAATTTGAATAACTTGCATCTACAAAAAATTCTAACATTTTGTTGGTTTTCCCCAATGTTCTCTTTGATTTTCCTTTGGTAACTACTTATTACGTGATTATTATCAATATTTATCTATTAGGTGTACTAACCGATGAGCATACTGATATTTATTTTCAAGAAAAATTACTTATACAATTCATAGGTCAACAGCACTCTTCGTGGAGCGCAAGGGACGTTCAAACTGTAAATATCGTAAAGTTGCAGAAAGTTTGGAGATCGACGATGCGATAAAGAAGTTAGAATATCTCATATTAGCTTTCAAGAAAAAACATAGAGTGATCTTCGGAACGAATGCGAGGAAATATTAACATAGAATGGAACTTTTTGCCTCTGCACCGGACATCTCAGATTTATGGCCTGGCACCGATTTCGGACCGGTTATTTATGGGGTAATAGTGCGCCAAGATCTCGGAAATATTGGAAAATTTTTTACGACGTGACAGGGAGTTTGGTTACTCGAAAAGAAATGGGATTTGTGGATACGTTGAGGCTCCCGAATGAAATAAAACAATCATGAAATGTTAGTAGTTTGCGGTGTATTCAATCAGTGGCGGTTTTCAGTCAATGACAGAGTAGATTAATTTTATGATTACTTTTTGACACAAATCTTTTTATGTCGATGAATACCTTCAGAGTAAACACTAATCGAATGTTATCTGAAACAGCCCTTCGAAGCCATTCTTTGAGTACCTCCAGACGGGTAGTCTCAACCAGTGCCATAAGCAGACTGCTGCATTCCTCTAATTTATGGGCAAGAAGACCTAACCTGGACATAAGGTTACCCGTCGGCAATGGACAACGAAGACTGGCTTTTACCAGTAGTAATAGTCGACGAGAAAGTGTTTGAAGAGGTCCAGGTAGACTAGAGTGACTCAATTTTGCCCGGGAAGTTGTGCCCTCTTAAGACGGATCAAGAATGTGCTAGGAGGGTAGAATGTTCGGTAGCCGGACCCCTCTTATTATCGTTGAACGAACAATGGCTGGTGCCTAATACGTAGAAAACATCACTGAACCAAATTGCGCAACAAATTTGGGTATAATTTCATTTATCAGGATGAAAACGCCCGACCACACCGCACAGGAAGGGTTCAAAACATTTTTCAAAGGAACAATATCCAGAGAATGAACTGGTCAGCAAACCCACCGGACATGGGTCCAGTTGAGTATGGGATTACTTGGTGAAAGCAATATTCAATCGCCCAAACCCATCTTCAACTTTTCAGGAATTGAGTTTAGCCTTCAGTAAGAATGCCTGAAAATTTCATCAGTGACTTGATTCGTGGAATGCCTAGGCATACGCCTAGTTGATTGAAGGAAGGGATGGTGATAATGACTATTGCATTTGGATTCAGTTATGAAAAAACTATAATTAATCGAAAATGAATCATCGATAAATTTAGATTTTTTTGTCATTCTTCCTATTTGTCTCATACTGCATAAAGCAAGGAGTAGCAAACAAATATTTGTTATCAAATATGTTGCAGTTGAAATAGAGGAAAAATTCACAAATTATGATTGATTTTCATCAGTTATTTCAAATATTTGAATTTATTTTGGCGAACGTGTCGTGTAAATAGTCGATAATTTTGTCGAGCAATGTGTGTTCATATTCTTGACATCCTGATTTATATTAGTTCTGAGGAAAAGTATAAAACTTTCAGTACAAAGAGATGCCCTTCTGTGGTCATGTCATAATTGACTTTGGCAGATCAGCTGTTGATATATCAATCAAATCGCTCAACGGAAAATGCACTGAAATGACACTGCGGCGCCGCCACAAAACAAGAATGGTGTTTTGTATCATTTCAAATTTGTATTGTGCAGACGTTTCCTATGTCGAATGTTTATATTGTATTCATATTAAGTATACATTTTTTTATATATATATATATTTTTGACAATGATGAGAGATGGTTAACATCCTAAAATTGTTATACTTAATTTTGAACTGCTGACTTGTGAAGGAGCACCAATAAATTATCTTATCTTATCATTGCTAGACATACACTATGTTTTTAGACATTTAAGAGTCGTAACACCAAGGTTTCAATGCATATATGACAGTACGAAGCTTTGTGTACGTATTTTTCATAGAGAAAAGATTCTTAGAGGCGACACTGCCCTTGTAGTGTAGGACTGTAGGACCAGCTGTTTCGCTCGTACACCCAGAGGGTGCGCTGCATTCACCCAGGCCCAATATACAAATGGAAATACGACTAAATTACAAGAACTCACAAGGTTCAGTATAACAACAAAGCTTCTTTTAGAAACTTTTCAAACTTACAATGACTCACAAAAAAAAGTTCTGGACTGAAACGGGAGACACAATTGCAGAAAAATGAAAATTAAAACTAAATAAATCACAAGTTCACTGCTTCTTCGTATTATATAACACGGATCTAATGCAATTGCTTATATGCGAGCTGCGATGCGATGCAACTATCTCAACCCTAGGGATGCTCTAGCTCGGCTGGCCAACCTTGCGCGTATTGCACGACGTTTGGCCAACCTTGCGCGTATTGCACGACGTTTGACTTTACTGGGAATATTTTATATTTTTATGAAGAGAAAATCACTAAACCACTAATAAACGATACGAAAACTTTTTTTTTGGAAAATTCTTAGTGTTTAATCATTGACTATGGATTTTTCATTCGATATTTAGAATAAACAATAGGAAACTGTGAAATTTATAACATTGCCTCCTTGCAGGGTTGGCCAGCCAGCCTTGTATGTACCAAACAAAGACCTAATATAGAGGTATTGATGCGTGCTACTAAATGGTAACTGCTTGCGAAGTAGATGTCACCTAAGCCGTTTTTTCGCGTGAATCACGGTTCAAAACTATTTCGAAAACATTTAGAAGTAAACGTCACCAGTCGCATCGCTTAAATGCCACAATTTTAAAACGGTGACGTCATCATAGAAATGTCAATTCAATTTATAAGTTTAAATGTTAGAAACACGATATACAAAGATGTAGAATATCTTTGCGATACACGAACATAATTATAATAATATTTATAATTTTAGGTGTGTTTATTTGTATAATTTTCTCCTTAGGATAAATCTTGTATTTTCGAATTGGCTTCCAATCAGTTTATGAATGATTCAAATGTTCTCGTCCTGATTAACGAGTTGTTGAAAATAATATATGCAATAAGGGAAATGGACTAGTAGAGATCTAATTTCCAAAGTATACCACCGGGTGGCACCACCGCAGCAGGATAGCGACGTACCGGTTTCTGGCTTATTAGCCGTCACCAGCGCCACTTAATCCATTGCTACGATGAGTGCCAACTGAAAACGTAGAACCTATATACTCTCTAGCAGGAACAAGTCGAGTACAATTAATTGAATTAATGTACCGTGTTCCACCTAGCGGGCAAATGTCTACGCTTCATCCCAGAGGTCCACTCAAAAACTAGATCTCTACGTACATTCATTTTTCCCATACGGATTTCGCAACGACTCACTTTGGAGTCTTATGCAGTGTACCGAGGGAAGTAGAATTCGCCCGTTCATACGGTTTGGAGCCCGCAAGGTGAATAATCAAAATAGAGGATCACGTCCATAAGACAAGAGTAATTAATAAGGGAAATGGACTAGTAGAGATCTAATTTCCAAAGTATACCACCGGGTGGCACCACCGCAGCAGGATAGCGACGTACCTTGCACCTTGCGGGCTCCAAGCCGTATGAACGGGCGAATTCTACTTCCCTCGGTACACTGCATAAGACTCCAAAGTGAGTCGTTGCGAAATCCGTATGGGAAAAATGAATGTACGTAGAGATCTAGTTTTTGAGTGGACCTCTGGGATGAAGCGTAGACATTTGCCCGCTAGGTGGAACACGGTACATTAATTCAATTAATTGTACTCGACTTGTTCCTGCTAGAGAGTATATAGGTTCTACGTTTTCAGTTGGCACTCATCGTAGCAATGGATTAAGTGGCGCTGATGAAGGCTAATAAGCCAGAAACCGGTACGTCGCTATCCTGCTGCGGTGGTGCCACCCGGTGGTATACTTTGGAAATTAGATCTCTACTAGTCCATTTCCCTTATTAATTACTCTTGTCTTATGGACGTGATCCTCTATTTTGAATATATGCAATATTCATATTCGTTGAATCAAGAGGAAGAAGCTGTAATATAAATTTGAAAATTTGAACATAATTTTCAAAACTAAATAATATTTCAGAATTCTCAAATAAAGGTATGCTCTACTCGAAGTGATTTATTATTTCACAGGTTACAATGTTTTATGAAAAGAAAGCTGTCATATTTAAATAATATTCAAAATAAAAACAAATAAATCCAACAAACATAACCTATATTCTTCAATCAGCTGATTCCAAACTTCAAACTTCGGTTCAAACTATTCCACTACCTGCTTTCAAACCGCTTCAAATTATTTTGAACTATTTGGTGCGTGACGTCACCAGTTCAACACGAAAACACGAATATTTCAAAATGGACGAAATAGTTTTAAAATATTGTCACGCGGAAATTCGGCTCTATACTCTGTTCAAATATAAGAGACATCAAAATAAACAAAGTCGCGCAGAGGTAGGATGGGCTTCCTTCAGGTAGAGACTTTATTTCAGGGCTCCAGGGTCGGATCGAGGATAGTTCACACAATCATATAAACTCAAATTCAAATTCATTTATTCAACATATTCAAATTACAAATGTCATAAGTTTGAAAAAAATAATGCAGCGTCCAAAATAATATAATATGTATTACCCTATTAAAAATTATTCAGAATTTTGTTGGTCTTCTTCTGTGTCACTTTCATCCAGATTCACCAGCACTCGCTCTATTGTTGACTCCATGATATTATCGAGCTGACACATTTTTTCTTCGACATCAGTTACAACATGATGTATGCATTTCTTCCATTTCTCAGCACCAATCGAGCCTATAGCTCCCAGAAACAAATTACGAACCTCAGCAATTTTAAATGAGGAGTTCTGAGCAGCTACTTTTCCTTTTACTTGAGCCCAAATGAGCTCGATTGGATTCAGCTCGCAATGATATGGTGGGAGTCTCAATACTGTTCTTCCCGTCTCATTGGCCATTTCATCTATAATTAATTTTTCATACCTCCCTCTATTTGCCTTGACCAGAGCAAGAAGTTCCGCCTTCAAAAGATCATTTTCGAAGGAAATATTTTTACTGAGCAACCAATTTTTGACATCTTCCTTGCGGGTTGAAGACGGAATCGATTCCATTTTTCTCGAATGATAACTGGCGTTGTCCATTACGATGACAGCGTTATGATCCAGAGTTGGCAAAATTGTTGAGAACCACTTTTCGAACGATTCCCCGTTCATTTCCTGATGGTAATCTCCGGATTTTTTCGATTCGAAAAACCATAGGCCGTTCTCTACAAATCCGTCTTCTCCCCCTATATGACATATAATCAGTCCTTTTCCTTTTCCACTTGGGTTTTTGAGACCAGTTGACAGACCTTCTCGAAAAGCCTGTCTGTTGGACCCAATCGATTCATCGACCCATATTGAATTTTTTGTACATCCCGCATTTATCCATGTCTCGTCAAGGTAATAAATTTTTCGTCCTTGCTTCCTAAATTCTCGAATTTTCTTCAAATAATTTCTCCTCCAAACAACTATTTCGTCTCTATCAATCAATAAACTATTACGACCACGTTTTTTGAATTTGAATTTCATTTTTTTCAATAATTTATTAAATGTTGTTTTTTTAAAATTCGGCAGGCTGTCATCGTTATTAACAACTTCCAAAACCTTCGAAATTGTAGGAATTTCATCAAGAAAAAAAACCGTGAACTATTCTCCTAATTAAGTTCATGTCGAAATCGTCTATTGAATCGATGCTTTTTAGCGACTGGGATTTCTGCTTAGGTGGAATCAATAGATGATTTCGTTTATATTATTTTTCAGAAATCTCGTCGGAAACCGACGAAGGGTTAAGTACAATTCAAACAAATATTTATAACCGGGACAAATTGAGGTACCTACTTCAGATATATCAGGTTATAACCGTTGCGAATTTTAGAGGACCTAATTACAAGAGTTACAAGTGTGTAACTGAGTGTAACAAAGAAATCCAAAACATTCACTTGTATTCAAATTTCATAACTCTCCTGTACCTACTATCGACATTCCGTTCTAAGCTTTAAGTACGATCCTGGCAGTCTTTTGGGGGCGTGACAAGAATTGTAGAAAAGATCCTTTGACCAATAAGCTGTTAGTATGCGCAAAACAAACCGATTTGGTTTGTTTGTTTACATTCTCTTATATTTGAACAGACTATAGTATCATATTAAAAAGCTCTCGACGAATGGTCGACCTGCGTGGTTATTATATGATTATAAGATGCTGAAATGATTTATACTTTCTGTTCTAAGTGGAAATATATGATTTCGAAGGCATTATTCGAGATTTGAATCATGTTATTGATGATTCAGAATGAGGTTCAATGAATGAAATTTTCATGATTATTTTCTGTTTCTCGAATATTTCTGGGTCGGCCGGCCGACCCTGGTCAACCTGACGAGCCGTTACTGCTTATGACTAATGTACCGGCACCGACCTAGACTTTTAAAATTATTGGTTCACAAATAAATCGATTAGAAAATCAGAAAATATCAATATTCCCACATAACATAGGTATTTAAACATTTTCAATAATAAATTCACATTTTACGAAGCTGATGACAAATAAAGGATGAAAACGCAATTACCATTTGATGAATACGAGGATGTATTGATATCTAGTTAGTCTAGACCAGTTCCATTGCGATACCTACGATATCAACGAATAATATCTTATTAAAAGAGTCAGTGTAGAGTTCGACGTCAAAAAAGTAAACCAGAGTTACGCAATGAATTTAAAAAAAAGATGTCCACCGAAATGGTAAAAATCGAAATATTGGAGTATCTGTATTTAAAAGAATGTGCTTAATACCCTTGGTGATCAATGTCGTTCGTATGCGACCGTGAAAAATTGGACTGCAAGCTTCAAAAGAGGTAAATTTCCATTGACGATGACCGATCAGGAAGACCAGTTCCTGTGTCAGTCCCCGAAAATATCGATGCAGTGCATGACATTGTTTTATCAGACCGTCGAATTGGGCTAAAACGGATATCTGAAGCAATGAAGATTTCATACGAACGCGTTCATCATATAGTTCACGTCGATTTGGACATGAGAAAATTTTCTGCAAAATGGATTCCCAAATGATGGAATGTTGACCAAAAGCGTGCAAGGGTAGAAGCATCGCGTTCGATCTGTGCTCGATTTGAAAACGATGTAGACTTCTTGAACCGAATTGTTACTATGGATGAGACTTGGGTACATTTCTACGATTCAGAAACAAAGCAACAATCGATGGAGTGGCGACACTCTGGTTCTCCAAGACCTAAGAAGTTTCGTGTCCAAAAATCTGCTGGAAAAGTTCTTGCTTCAGTTCATTGGGATTGCCATGGAGTAATCATCATTGATTTTTTGGATAAGGGTAGAGAAATATCTGGAGATTACTATTCGACATGACCACTCAACGGAAAAAAATTAAAGATAAAAGACGCGGAATGATATCCAAAGGTATTTTGTTTTTACAGGACAATGCCCCTTCACACAAATCTCATGTTGCAATGCAAAAAATTCGTGATTTAGGGTCAGAATTACTAGAACACCCCCCTTATTCACCAGATTTGGCTCCGTCCGACTATCATCTCTTTCCTGAACTGAAAAAAAGTTTAAAAGGTCGTACATTTTCTTCCAACGAAGAGATGATAAAAGCTGTAGACTGTAGAGGACTGGTTTGCAGAACAAGAAGATTATTTTTGAAAGGTCTGAAACCGTTGCAGGTTCGCTGTGATAAATGTATTCAATTAAGAGGAGAATCTGTTGAGAAATAAAATATTTTGACATTGAAATTTTGTCTGGTTCTATAGTAGACTAAGAATTTTTCAATATATTCGCGTAACTAATAATAAAATACAATAACCTTATTTTTCGAGCGAAACTGCGAAAACAAGAGTTATTGCCGAGAGAAAATATTTGAAAAAATAATAACGAGGTGAGTGTAGGTCTGTTCGTTTGGATGAATAATTTATAAATTCGTATCGTTGAAGCCTTGAGAAAGGACAAATGGTGTCTGAAAAGTTGACAAAGTTGTAATTTTTTAACATCAATTCACACTTTTTTGATTGTTACAAATTCCTGATGTTATTCATTGAATATGGATGCGATCACTCAACAGATTAATGATAGTGTTCGAGAAGGCTTCTATAATTCAATAATTTGGGAGATATTTTAGATTTTATTAATTTATGCTAAACCTAGTGTCGATTTCATTCAATTTGTTCCTTGAATGTACTTCAAAACAATATTCTGTTCTCATAGAGGAAGAATTACCAATTATTCCTCAAGAAAGGTCTCATTCTTGCAGTTTGATTTTAGGGAATTCATCGTCGTTTTTTTCAAATAATGAGATTCTGGGGATTGCAACAAAATTGTTTCAGTTTTCAGTGGAAAACATCCTCTATGATAGAGAAAATATTTTCAAAATATGTTTCAGACTCTGAGTTTTGGTACTGTAAAACTCCATAAAGAATACAAAAAAGGGTTATTGATGATTGAGGCAAAGAAATTAGTGTATTGACCTGTTTCAAAGCAATCAGGAATTCATATGAACACATAATATGGTTTTGAAGTGCATTCTGGGAAAAGATTGAATAAAAGGGACTCTGGGCATCTCGAATGATTTAATTTAGAAGCATTCTCAACCACTATTATTTTTCGTAGAATTCAACGCAATTATATAAATAAAGGGTGTTTCAATAAGAGCGCAAGATTTTAATTGCGCGCCATATTTGGCATTCATAATGTCACACGATTATGACGCGACAGATGCCCCTTTTTCTTCTGTTTTTTCTTTATAATATTTTTTTAATAATATATATTTGATTAACAATTCATATTACATTTCATCAAGGTGTTTCATCAAACAAATAAAGTTGCGCAATGAGGTACATATATTATAAAATATAGTTCCTGTATTTGCTGTGCTCATAAATAAAGAAAATTTTATTCGAGTTGTTCCCAAAAAGACAAAAGGAACAATGTGCAAAATATGTCCAGTCCGAGGGTGGAATGTCGTTGTTAGGTGAGTAGGTCCTACTTTGTGAATTTTCCATAATCAGGTAACATTGTCTATATCGGTTGAGAATTAGTCTCATCAAGGAAATATCCCATCAATCAGGTATGTATAATGTAGTATTAATAAGTAATTAATATAATAATTATATTTTGAGAATACTTAGGACTTACATAACAGGTCGAACAAAAACGTCATTGAAAATTCAAAACATAATTATATTAGAGAAGAAATGATGGAAAACTATTTTTATGAAATTCATTTTCATCTCCAGTATAATCGGAAGTGCAAAATATTCTACCTGAACAGAAAACCACGAACAATCTCATAATCTCAATTTTCAGATTTCAAATAGGCTCAATTCTCCATAAACGTCTACTACGCCTTTGATGTATGTTTATTAATGTGGATAGTAAGGAATAAGGATGAACATACATATGCATCTGAAATTTGAATAACTATCCATTTCATATCAATAACTATGGACAGCCGAGAATGCTGTGAAATTATTCTATTAAGTCTCTAATCCTGGTGCAGTTATGCGTACTTAACTCACTGTCATTACTTACATTGATGCGTGATTTCAGACCCTTCGGCGGTTCAAATTTCGAATAGCACTGTTCAGGAATTAATTAACAGAATTGGCTGATATTATGTCGTCTATTACAAGCCGCAGTAACACAAGGGAGTTTTCGGGCTTAGATAACCCTGACACAGAGTGCTACTACGCTTGCTTTGCAATTTGTAACCCAATCTCAAGACCGTTGTAGGGCAGTGGGCCGGTTTCGTGGATAGGCGCCTTCATTAGGAAGGTGTATTCCGTATTTCCGCAAGGAAAGGGATGACCATTATGTTTGCCGTAATTGCTGCGCTTCTAATCTATACAGGGTTTTTCACGAGGAACCTCACCCATATTTATACGGGAAACTACTGAACGTATTTTCATGAAATTCAGCACTTATAAGTATTTCACGATGCTGATGAAATCTAAAATATTTTCAAGGCATGAGCACCTCCGGTTTTTCAGGAAATGACGTCAACTTCCGTTTTTCAAATTAGAACACCATTTTTTTTATTGCAGAAATAGATTCCTTAGAAAATTTCAAGTTATTTTGATGTAACATTTTTCAGTTTTGGTTGGAAAATTCTCTCTGAGCGGGAAAATTCGAAAAAAAAGATCGAAAATAGAGCTCCGCTGAAACAAGAATAACTTCGAGGTTTTTGGATGGAAAATTTTCATTTTTGGGATTTTTCAAGATGTAAGATTGATGTATCCACTTTAAAAATCGAAATCGCGATTCATGATACAGGGGGTGAAAAAATCGCTTTCAAAGTTAGGGATGACAAAATCGTGAAAAATCAATTTTTTTCAAATTAGAACCCCATTTTTTTATGGCAGATATTGAATCTACGTTAAAAAATAATGTGAGTGTATGCATCACACCCTTGCCCTAAAATGGATATTTTCTGAGTTATTCACAAAAAACTGTTTTTCGTCTTGAATTTTCAGCTATTTCTTTTCCCTTCACGCCAAAAAGATGAAATTTTCACGAACTGTTATTTGAACCATGCTGTAGATTTTTCACCCCTTCTTGAAACCGACTTCAAGTTACTATTAGGAGAACCATGGCAAACTCTCACAGTTATAACTAGAGAAGATGCTCAAAGTTTCGACCGTTAATTTCTAGACATTTATTTATACGTCTCAGGAATGCTTCGTGCGTTGCTCTTCTTATTTCATCAGGAGGAAGAGATCTGCAAAAGTGTTTAAAAACCAAATTGAGTTTCAAAACTATGAATCTAAAAATCTAAACAAACCTGAACGCATTTCTGACTCGTTCTATGCAGTCCTCTTTATCAGTCAGGGGAGTTGAGTAGACAATATTTTTTATCCTACCCCAAACATAATAGTCTAAAGGAGTTAAATCGGGAGAACGTGGTGGCCAAAGATGTGGACCATTGTTCGCCAACCATCGATCTTCAAATAGCCTCTAGAGGATATTTGACACATTGAGTGAATTGTGTGGATGCGCGCCATTTTGTTGATACCATAAGTCATTATGGTTCTGTACTAGCGGCTCAATTATTTGAGTCAATATGTCAGAATATCTATCTCCTAACGGAAAACATTCTTTAAATAATGCAAACATGTGTAGTGTTCTATCTTACCAGTTAAAGTCCCATCATAAATGTGAACATCGAGAATTGCATTATTTTTGATGGCGCAAAAAACATTGAAACTCCAGGTCTCTTGAAAGTTCCATTGTCTGAAGTGGTGGTTGTTCTCTTCATCCCAATAATGACTGTTATGCCTATTGAAAGAACCATTCTTTGTGAATTTAGATTCATCGGTCCAAAAAGTTTTCATTCTCTTGAAATCGAATCATCATAGCTTTGCAAAACTCTGTTCTCCTGACGAAATCAGTTTCCTTCAAATGCTGTACACTATTGAATTTATATGGGTGCATTTTATGTTTTTTTAATATTCTCCAAACACTCGATTGAGATAATCCCAGATCAATCTCGGCATCTTTGAGAGAATTTTGAGGATTCACACGAAAATATGCAAGAACTGTAATTTCGTTGTTCTCATCTTCTACTACACTTTTTTCTCTGTGTATGGTTTTCTTAATGAAAGATCCGACATTTCTCAAGTTTGTCATGGTTCTGTTAATGGTATCTCTTGTTGGTCTGGGTCGGTCAGGAAACCTCTCAATGAACAGTCGAATCGTTCTATCTACAACTTTATTACATTCTCCATGAAGTAGAATGAGATTTAAATAATCTTCATTGGCAAAATTAGGCATAGTGATCGATTTTATAACTTAATACGAATTATCACCAAATTAATAGTAAACACAAAATGCTACTGAATAAAGAGGAATTTGGCAGATGTAATTAATGATATCTATCATAAAAAAAAGAATGTAAAACATGGTAAGTTTTTGCATATGGTTCCCAAGGAATTATTTATTTATCACTGGAGAGAAAACCGATGGCCGATTAGTTGAAATAAAGAGGTTTCCGATACAAATTCGAATCCAAATTCGCCATCTATTTAGGAACAACCTGTAACTTTTTCTCTTGCATATTAGGGTAGTAAAATCTAAAACATGGTTTAAGTAACAGTTCCTGAAAATTTCATCTTTTTGGCGTGAAGGGAAAATAAATAGCTGAAAATTCAAGACGAAAAACAGTTTTTTGTGAATAACTCAGAAAATATCCACTTTAGGGCAAGGGTGTGATGCATACACTCACATTATTTTTTAACGTAGATTCAATATCTGCCATAAAAAAATGGGGTTCTAATTTGAAAAAATTGATTTTTCACGATTTTGTCATCCCTAACTTTGAAAGCGATTTTTTCACCCCTGTATCATGAATCGCGATTTCGATTTTTAAAGTGAATACATCAATCTTACATCTTGAAAAATCCCAAAAATGAAAATTTTCCATCGAAAAACCTCGAAGTAATTCTTGTTTCAGCGGAGCTCTATTTTCGATTTTTTTTTCGAATTTTCCCGATCAGAGAGAATTTTCCAACCAAAACTGAAAAATGTTACATCAAAATAACTTGAAATTTTCTAAGGAATCTATTTCTGCAATAAAAAAAATGGTGTTCTAATTTGAAAAACGGAAGTTGACGTCATTTCCGGAAAAACCGGAGGTTCTCATGCCTTGAAAATATTTTAGATTTCATCAGCATCGTGAAATACTTATAAGTGCTGAATTTCATGAAGATACGTTCAGTAGTTTCCCGTATAAATATGGGTGAGGTTCCTCGTGAAAGACCCTGTATAGGGTAAGAGGTGCGCAATTGCTCGTTTTTATTCCGGATTTCGTTAAAATTATATTTCATATATTGCGGAAACCACTAACGATAATCTCGTACTTAGGTACCTGAATGACGTCATTATGAGACGTAGCCCAAAAAAGCCGAATTGTTATTATGTATGAGACTTTGGTACATTACTGACCACTATGCAGAAAAAAAAATTAAGAGAAAAGACGCGGAAACCTATCCAAAGTTTTGTTTTCACAGGACAACGCCCCAGTAAACAAATCTCATGTTGCCATGCAAAAAATTGGTGACTTAGGGTTAGAATTACTAGAACACCTCCTTTATTCACCAGATTTGGCTCCGTCTGACTATCAACTCTTTCCTCAACTAAAAAAAAGTTTAAAAGGTCGAAAATTTTCATCAAACGAGGAGGTAATAAAAGCTGTGGAGGACTGGTTTGCAGAGCAAGAAGAAACATTTTTTTTGAAAGGTCTAGAGACGTTGCAGGTTCGCTGTAATAAATGTATTCAATTATGAGGAGAATATGTTGAGTAATAAAATATTTTGACTTGAAATTTTGTTCGGTTCTATAGAAGGCTAGAATTTTTCAATATATCCTCGTATTGGATTCGGAATAATGCATCCAAACTCCAGTTTGCTCCTCATATTAATTCAATTAATTGAAGAGCATCATCAAGGTTTCTGGATCAGAAATATATTTGCTTTTACGTCCGATGAATCCATACGTCAATCTCGACGTGATACCAAGTAAATGAAGGAACAAATGTAAATATTTGATTCAAAGACAATGCCAAGATCCCTTATCTCCTTCTTTCTGCTCAAGATGCTGCCATCAAGAGTTTAGCTATACAATAGATTCTTTTTTTTCCTGGCGTACGTGAGGACATTGCACTTAGAAATGCTCAGTGGTAGAAGATTTTTGACACACCAAAGCAATGAGTCCAAAGCACGCTGTAAGCAAACGCCGTCTTCAATAGGGACTATATCACAGAAGATTTTAAAATCTGGAGTCAATCGAGCAGATAACTCTTTGGATGCTGCAATAAGAGACTCCACAGAAATAAATTTGAATGAATAAAATGACAAAATGGCAGTGAGCTTCTTCAGAAACGTTCGACAGAGTTTGAGCCAGTGTGCAGTCCCTATGCAGCTAGATTCGAGAACTAACTGGTCCAGTCTCATGATCTCAATAATGTAGACTGCAAAATGGCGAATGCGTCGGGTTAATCAACCACCTCCGAAATGTGATTTTATTTCGTTTAGAGAAGTCCGGCAGAAATTAGACGAGTTCATTCTAGACATCCGGGAAGTTCATCTAATGGCACAGGATATCCGATTCGCAATAGTTGGGCCGTTGGAAAGCATCGCCGGATAGCCATCTAGAAAGTAGCCGATCTGATGTCTCGCGTCTAGATTTGAAAACTAACGGCGTCTCCTTGGAATCGATCCAACGTTCTGATATTCCGTTCCTCATGACCGCATCCAGCCAGACTACAAACTAATCGATGGAATCCATTCCGTGTGTGGAATATGGGATCGACATAGCGCATTTCGGTAGTTTCTGAACGGCCATAAATGATTATCGATTCGACATCAGGATTTAATCCAAGGGATAAGCTGAGGGAGGATAGGGGTTGTAATAATAATTCACTGAAATCTCATTAACTTTGATAACCTCACCTACATAATGGAATGCTGGGACTTTCTTGCGAACTCTTTGAATTGGTATATCTATCGCCCGTGATGAATATATTCATCATAGACGATAGATATGGCAATTCGAAACATCGACGCAGTTCAAAGAGTTCACAAGAAAGTTCAACATTTCATTATTTATTTATTCCTTTTCATCCACTAGCCCAATTCTAGTGTAGCCAATATTTTTTCAACGGAACAAATATGACAGATCTTTCCAATACAAATGAAATACAAGAAATTCAACAATTCTGAATTTCCTTACATACAGCTTCTCCGAATTAAGAAAGAGGTCATAACAAAAAATATATCACCCTTTTTGATTTTGTCATCATGTCTGCATTTTCGAATTTTGTGTTGGAAATGGTCTCAATCGACTAGGTTCGATTCAATATCACGAATCTGTGTTGAAATTCAATTATGTCCATCCTCCATTCTGTAAGAATTTCTTTTCGCGACAGTGGAACCAAAGAAAGTACGCTGATATTGCTTCTTCTATAAATTATGAGGAAATTTTATACTGGGTGTCTGAAACAAGGCTTCAAAGTTAGCCTCAATGAAACTATGAAATCTCATTTTTTCAAATTGTAACTTTATGGTTAAGTAATTCATCCGATCGATTGCCGGTCAAAAACGAGTTATAGTGTGCCAAACATGTCATGTCTTCAAAATCAGTAGTTTTGCCATTATCGAATTTCACGACTAAAGCCAGATTTCTTCGTCTAATCATAAGTACTTTAAAAAAAATTTCAAGTAGGCTATGTCAGTAGTGAGAATATGGCAGTTTTATACTAACATTCTTTTTTTTTAGTCATCATTCATTATCTGCTTTGTTTATTTGTCACATTCGCTGCGAATAAAGTGCTTGATCAATACAAATGAGTAAGAATGACAATTCCTAAGATAGCCAACTTCAAAAAAGACGAACATACCAATGAATTTGACTGAGCCAAAGAGAAATGATTTGCACACTCCATCAACTAGTTTTTGACGAGCAATCGATCGTAATTACAAAATTATACATATGGTTACCATTTGAAAAAAATGATATTGCATAGTATTGTTGAGACTCAATTTGAAGCTCTGTTTCAGGCACCCTGTATAATAAACTGCTCCACATTAGCTAGGGATATCGACTTAAATCGCAAAAAATATAGTTAATATAAGATTTTTTTTATGAAAATTCATATTAATATGATTTCAAGTTGCAAATCCTGAGTTAGGCCACCCTTTAGCATTCCGATAGCCCTATTAGCCTCAGCGTTTGTTAATTTACGACTTGGCATTTTTAGAAAACTCGTTTCAAATTGAAGCTTTTGATAAACTGACTTCATTTCAAAATAAGAACATTCATGAAGTATATGCAATGAACCAAACTTCAGAAAAAAGGCGACCAGATTGACGAAATGTCTCATACTGATTTTTATTGGATCGATTCAAGTTGTTTTTGAGTTTTAAATGATTTTACAGCGATTTTCTCGAAGATTACATACTTTTAATAACGATTGAATTTTAATTCGATATCCCTATCTCTTGTGGAGCATTATAATTTATAATTTATACAAGAAGAAATATCAGCGTACTTTCTTTTGTTCCACTGTTGCGAAAAGAATTACAATGAGAGATTTTGGAGATATAAACACTGATTTGTAACACTCTTTTCGTCAAAAAATCTGACAATCAGGCTATAACTCAACAATCCCTCGAACTGGTGGCGCATATCATACATCAAATCAGTTGATCGAAGAATTCGAATTATTTGGAATAACGAAGTTCACATTTCTTTCCGGTAGAACCGAAAGTAGATTCCGCTTGAAAATATTTTACAATTTTAGTTCATGTATAAAAATGAAGAATCTTGAATTTTTATCCGAATTCTTTGCTCGAATGCGTCTAATTAAACACTAAAAAAAATCACTCTGTATTTTCTAAATTAATGAATATTTCAATACTTTGCTACAGAAACCCATGTTTCGTTGAACACTGCAATTTTTCACTCTTATTGAAACACCCCTTATATGCAAATTTTGATCCAGATCATGTCACTAAAACCATATACAGGCTGTCCCAAGTTCGAGTGCCTATAAGACGTTTCTGGCGAACTGGACATATTTGAAATCTGAAAAGTTAAAATATTCTTGGAGCCTGAGCACTTCTGGTTATACAATATTGTTGAAATTTGAACGAAAGATGAAGCTTTTATCTTTGAATCATACGTGAAGAGGAAAATTTTGCAGCTTCTGTTTTTAAAAAAATAACACGTGCTCTGGTAAGTGTATATGAAATTACCCGGTCACATATTGAAAGAATGCTTTCAGCAATCAACAGATTATTTAATTTTTTTCAGTGATATATCTGTTAATTATCCGTGAATAAAAAACATCGCCAAAATATTGGATAAAAAAAAATATTGGATGTTCCGCTAACTTGATATCAACTTGACGAAACAACTATTAAAAAATATTTTAGCAAGAAACAAAGTAGCTCATCTCTTTCAGTGATTTATCCGTTTTTTTTCCGCGAAGAAAGAGAATTTGTATCAAGGTTTTGTAGAAAAATGACAAAATCTGATTGATCGATCAGCGGCCGACGGAACCTAAATCGGGATTTTTTTTTAAAAACGTAAGCGGCAAAACTATTTTCTTCATGGATAAATCAAAGATGGAAAGCTTCATCTTTCTTCCAAATTTCAACAATATTACATTCATGGTTTCGAGAAAAATGTTCCGTCGGCCACTGATCGATCAATCAGATTTTGCAATTTTTCTAGAAAACCTTGAATGATACAAATTTTTTTTCTTCACGGATAATTTGAAGATAAATCACTGAAAAAGATGAGCTACTTTTTTTCTTGCTGAAAACATTCTTTGAATAGTTGTTTCGCCAAGTTGATATCAAGTTAGCAAAACATCCAATATTTTTTGAAATACAAGAGTGGCGATGTTTTTTCTTCACGAATAATTTACGGATGAATCATTGAAAAAGATGAGCTGCGTTTTTTCTTGTTGAAAACATTTTTTGAATAGTGGTTTCGCCAAGTTGATATCAAGTTAGCGAAACATCCAATATTTTTTGAAATACAAGAGTGGCGATGTTTTTTTTTTCACGAATAATTTACGGATAAATAACTGAAAAAGATGAGCTGCGTTTTTTCTTGCTGAAAACATTTTTTGAATAGTTGTTTCGCTAAGTTGATATCAAGTTAGCGAAACATCCAATATTTTTCAAAATACAAGAGTGGTGATGTTTTTTTCTTCACGAATAATTTACGGATATATCATTGAAGAAGATGAGCTAGTTTAACTTCTACTGAAAACATTTGCTGACTTTATGAACATCCTTTCTTTAGATGGTCATTTGATATTCATCTGAGAAGCCTCTGTCTATACAGTTCCTTTTCACTCACCCTGTATGTTGAAGTACGGTTACGAAGGGACTAAATCCTTTGGTTTAAATCATCCCCCTTGACAAATCAAACTCGAAGCAGCGTCCTATACCATTAATATTCCCCATTCATTCCACCAATTGTAAATTGTTGTGAAGTTTAAGCTTTCGAACGTATTTCGAGCCACGACCTGTCCTCTTACCCTCCCCACATTCTTGCGGTTCTGATACAATTATTCCGACCTTCGGAATCTACATAATGTATTACATCAGAGAATTCATTACCGTGCACGCTTCTTGGTCCTAATAGATTTCCCATACTAACCGGAATTATTATGGGGACATTATATCTTATATCATATAGAGTGTCATGCAAGTTAAATGAGGGTTAAATCTCTGGGTCGCTGTTTCGGATATCCAATAAGACGTGCACGCTGAGGGTAGCCGGCGGTTGGAGGTATCGGCAGCTATTATACATAAAGTTTGAGAGGCTTACTATTTATCCATGACAAATTCGAACGTTTACAGGTCTGGTTTCCCACAAAGCGGTACCGTCATGTAGCGGCCGCAATAAAACGGCGAGTGACGTAAGCAGAATGGTGCACAAAAATACACTGATAGTAACGGTTATTCAAAATAAACCCACAGTATACACGTTTATACGAGTATGGTATACCGATGCTATCACATGGGCTGAAAAGTGCCGGGCCTAACACATAGATGGCGCTAGTTTTATTGCAGTCACCTTTTTTTCAGTTGATACTAACCTTCAAAAGATAGCTGTCAAAATTTCATGTCATTCTATTCATTAGTTTGTGAGTTATTGTGCTATGAGTTTTTTCCATTTTCATTTTCAAAACAATGAATCGAAACAATTTCGTGTTTTAATTTTACACTGCTTCTTGATGGGAAAAAATACCGTTCAAGCGAAGCAATGGCTTGAAAAGTGTTATGGGGACTCCGCTCCATCCGAAAAAACAATAAAACGTTGGTTTGCTGACTTCAAACGTGGTCGTAGAGACACCGATGATGCAGAACGCAGTGGACGTCCAAATGAGGCGAAAACACCATAAAACATCAAAAAAATCCACAAAATCGTTTTGAATGATCGAAAAGAGAAGTTGCTTGAGTAAGCTGACATCGTAAAGATATCAAAAGAACGTGATGGCTTTATATTGCATGAGCATGCTTCTGAGCAGTGTTTGGCCATGTTTAAACGCAACAAACCGGAATTTTTGCGTCGATATGTGACAATGGATGAAAAATGGATCCATCACTTCACTCCGGAATCAAAACGATCGTCATCTGAGTGGACAGCAACTGGTGAACCTCGTCCAAAGCGCCCGAAAGCACAACAATCGGCTCAAAAGGTTATGGCCTCGGTATTTTGGGATGTGCTTGGTGCAATATTCATCGACTATCTTGAGAAAGGAAATATGTACCATCAACAGTGAATATTATATAGCGTTATTGGAGCGTTTGTAGGCCAAAATTGCAAAGAAACGACCGCATATGGCAAAGAAAAAAATTTTGTTTCATCAAGACAACGCACCGTGCCACAAGTCAATCCAAACAATGGCAAAACTACATGAATTGATCTTCGAATTGCTCCTATATCCACTGTATTCGCCAGATTTGGCTCCCAGCGACTACTGGCTGTTCACAGACCTGAAAAAAATGCTCGCCGGTAAGAAATTTCGCACGAATGAAGAGGTTATCGCTGAAACTGAGGCCTATTTTGAGGCAAAAGATAAATCGTTCTACAAAAGTGGTATTGAAATGTTAGAGCGGCGCTGGAATGATTGCGTTGCTCTTGATGGAGATTACGTTGATGAATAAAGCTAATTTTGAACCAAAACAAGCCTTATTCTCAGAAAACATTTTTGAAGACAAGCTTTTATAACAACACTCTTCCGCCATTTTGAAGCCACCATCTTGAATTCCTCAATTTCTAAGAATCGTAATTTCTGACCCAGAAAACCACCATATACCAATTTTGAATAGAATAGGATCATAATTACAAAACTCGTCCGCCATATTGCAGCCGCCATCTTGAATTTCCCAATTTTGACAAAAGTATCATCATTTTCGAACCCAAATACCCCCAGATACTAATTTTGAATGGAATCGGATCATAATTACAAAACTAATCCGCCATTTTGTTTTTTCCTATAAAAAATATTTCATGATGCATTGTCACCAGGATCAGGTACACCTGCAAAATTTCAAATCAATCGGACGAATAGAAGTGTGTCATATTTAACTTGCAAGATTTGATTACAGACAGACAGACAGACACCGGGACAGGTGAAACTAAATAAAAGCTTATAAAAACCGTGTTCTCTTTGTTAGTCCCGGGACTTTTCAGCCCATGTGTTACGTTGATTAGACGTTACTCGTTGAATGAACCGGCTGGTCACATCGGCGCTGTGGCTGCGTCTCCGAATACAGCGAGGGATCCAGCAACATCTCCAGTTCGGAGCGGTCATTCGGCGGGGTACAACCTCCGACCGCGAAACCTGTGAAGATGCCTACCGCAAATGTAGGCGAAACATTAGGTGAAATTCCTATTGGATCACGATTAGAAAACCCTGGATACGAAACCGTATAGCCCCCGTTTGGGTGAACCGAGCGCTCAAAAATGAAGGGTGCAGGTAAAAACTAACTCTGAACATAAATCACACATATACTCCATTCACTTTTATTATGTATCCCGGTTGGCCATGGTTTAGGTTTATCAAGTTTTTTACTTAAAACTGACGCAGGTTGCTACTCGTTAATCAAATTTTTATTTCTATCTACACTTTTTCAACTTTGTAAATCGATTTAGTTCTTTTGAGGTTTAAATGTGACAGGTTTCGTAATACTACTACATGTTCATACTGGAGTGTTTCAAGTTGTGCAAAAAGGTATCTCAGTAGGCTCATTTCTTGGGAATTTTGAACATGGGGAGTTCCATAGTCCGTCTGATACTCTGCTCATTTAGAAGTTTTTCTGTCGGGTTATTCGAGTACTTTTATTCTTTTTCCGAATGGACTATTACAAAGTAACGAACTATTCTGCCATTATTTTTCAGTAAAATTTCAACACCGAGTTTCTTGATTTCCGTACAAGATAATAGCATAACTGGATTTTCCAACCAAGTTTATATACGTGAAATACACTGCGCAAAAAAATTAACCCACATTCTGAAAATCTCAATTTTAATGAAAGTTAACTCTACATTGACTTTATAACTTATTTTTTATGTTCTCTCGGGAAGGTTTTGAACGAAACAAGACACATCAAGATTTCACCGAATCTTATGTGAAAGAAGAGAAATGAACAATTTTCGAATTACTGAAATGCTGATGAGTGATTTAATACTTGGTATTTCCACCCCTTGCGGTAATTACAGCTCGGCAACGACGGTTCATACTCAAAATGAGTGATCTTAAAATGTTCTGATCTAATCCTTCCCAGATTTCTCCGAGTTGGATTCCTAAGTCATTAAGAGTAGCTGGATGATTTTCTGAACTTCTCAGCCTTCTACTGAGGTTGTCCCAAATCTGCTCAATCGGATTGAGATCTGGACTTCTTGCTGGCCATTCCATTCGAGAGACTTCAACCTCTTCAAGGTACTCCTGAACGATGCGCGCACGATGGGGTCTGGCATTATCGTCCATAAAAATGAAATTTTCACCAATGTATGGGGCAAATGGCACTACATGCTCTTCAAGAATGTTCCTTATATACTTATCAGCATTCATAGCTCCATTATCAACGACCACTAGGCCTGTGCGAGCAGTCAAAGATATTCCACCCCATACCATAATCGATCCTCCCCCGAAACCAGTAGTATTCAGGAAATTGCACTGATCATATCTTTCATGTGGACGTCTGTATACAGGGGAACGTCGATCACAATGGTAGACACAGAATCTAGACTCATCTGTGAAGAGAACTCTTTCCCGATCGGCCTCTTCCCAATGGATATGCTCTCTGGCAAACGCGCCCTTCGATGGGCTGGGGTAAGAGCTGGGCCTCTTGCCGCGACACGAGGCCTTAAATCATATTCTCTGAGGCGATTTCTTATTGTCTGAGTGCTAGTTTGCTCTCATGAGTTTGCTCAGGCTGATTTTGAAGGAGGCGAGCGGTTGCAAACCGTTGTCTCAACGAAGAAACTCTCAAGTAACGTTCTTGAATGGCTTGTTACCCGTGGTCTACCCTGTCCTGGTCTTCGGACATTCATACCTGTCTCCCTGAATCGCTGCAACATTCTGGACACACTTGTATGGGAAACTCCAAACCTTTCTGCAATTCTTGTGTATGTCCACCCTTCTTCTCGCAAAACTACCGCTTGGGCACATTCCTCTTGGGTCAAATTGCGTGTTTCGCGTTGCATAGCGATCGAGTGTAGAAAATCAAACGAAAGAAAAACTATTGATCACTGAAATTGATCGAGAACAACTGATTTTAGAATGGAGGGAATACATTCGAAATCTGATAATATCATCTTTTTTTATTCCGGCTGGGAGAAAACATCTGTATTGAAGAAAAACGTTGAAAGTGGATAACATATGCATGCATAATTCTGATAAAAATAATTATCATTGAGAACACCTTCAGTTGTAGAATAAATTTGAGATTTCCATAATGTGCGTTAATTTTTTGGCGCAGTGTATATCGAGTATTAACAGAGAAAAAAGTTTCTTCAACGTTCGACACGTCTTTGGAATTATTGAATTCATTTAATATTTTCTCAAATTCATTATTTTCCCAAACATTTTGGTAAATACGTAACGACTACGACCTTTATGTAGAAAGGACAACGTTGTTTGTTAATCTTTCAGCAAAATGACTATACTCCATTCACTTTTATAAAGTATCGCGGTTTGCCATGAAATTCTGACACATTTCACCGCGTATATTTTGAAAATGTTAAGTTATGGCCATTCCCCTGTCATAAATGCCCGCAACGTTGACGTTTCTGCATTAAAATCGTAGTAATTACGTATTTGTCAAAATGTTGATTTACTTTGAGAAAATAATGAATTTGGGAAAATGTTATGTGAATTCAATAATTTCAAAGGCCTGGCGATTGCTGAAGAAACTTTTCCTCCATTAATACTGGAAAAATTTCACGTATATGAAAATGGGTGGAAGATTCAATTTTGCTATTTTCTTTTACAGAAATCAAGAAACGAGTGTTGAAATTTTACTGAAAAATAATGTACAGAATAGTCCGGTACATTGTGATAGTTCATTCGGAAAAAGAATAAAAATACTCGAATAACCCAGAAAAACGAACGGAATAGACGAACCTATGGAATTCCCCACATTTCAAAATTCTGAAGAAATACATACAGACGACATTTAAATACCCTTTTGTCCATTTTGAAACACCCCAGTATGAAAATGTTGTAGTTCTACGAAACCTGCGTCACAGTTTATCAGTTTTAAGTGAAAGAACTTGATAAACCTAAATCATGGCTAACCACGATACTTTATAAAAGTGAATAGAGTATACATATAACCTAATATTTTGAAAATATACACTGTGAAATGTGTAAGAATTTAATGGCCAACCGGGATACATTATAAAAGTGAATGGAGTATTAATTCCAGAACTGGAATCAAGTTATGAATTAATTATGCAATATTGTGTTAGCTTGTCAGGCAAATGTATTGAATGACATGGCGTCAACAATTCATCGACAACCATCTGAATTTACAGCGATGACAGCGTTTTTCTCTTCGTAGCCAATCAGACATGATCTTTTCATCAGAAATAAAAAACATCCTTATCGACGGGAAGATCTCCCAGTCCGGAAATTCCCAGCGTTCCCCGATAAAATGGCTCAGAGCCGCTGCTACCTGGCTCTCTGTAGTTCATCCTCAAGGCCCTTATATCTCCTGAATAAATTATGAGTATGAGATAGCAAGAAGTGAAATATGCCCTCACGGTTAGCATTACATAGATTCTTCAGAAGGCGTCCTGAATAGGCGAAATTTTCAAGCGAGATGGGGGAATGAAAATTGTATTGATTTCTTTCCGGTGGATTTCTTCCAGGCAATTCGCAATTTCGCTGATGCGAAGACGAAATGTCGTTATTTCTCTGGGAGATCGCTTTCTGAAGGTCAATAAAAAAGTAGGTGATATCTGATGTTATTCTAATTTTGGGAATTCCTTTACAGAAAGAGGGAACTTGACGATCTTTACTTTCTAATAGTACTGAAAAAAATAAAAATTCTGATTCTCTATGAAAAAAGCTACGATGATGCCTGATCAGTATCGGACTAGGAAGCAAGAGCCACAATGGGCAAATTTTTCTTGGAAAGAGTCACATTTATTTTTTTGGTCCAGAATTATGAGTTGAAATATCAACTAGAGTATCAATACAAGACTTATCGAAACAAACTGAACTCTTTGCTAAAATAAACAAAAACTCATTATTACCAAAATGAAATTACTAAAGCGGAGGGAAATTAGAAAAAGATTTGGAAGGTAATATATGATATCACTGGAAGACAGCGGCCTCGAGCATTAGATAACATTACTATAAATAACGGGAAGGGTAGGGCAGTCACTGAAAATAAGGAACAAGTAAACTTATCCAACAAATACTTTGTTATACTCTGGGTGAAGGGATGGCTGCAAAGATTGAAAAGACTAATTTACCCAAGAATTTCCAGACGGAAACTCCCATAAAGTGTTCGATATTTTTAAAACCGGTAACTTCAAATGAAATAATTGGTCAAATTTTAAAGATAACTGTTCGCCTGGACCCGATAATATATCCTCCAAAATCATAAAACAGCTTCATAAATGCATTGTAACACCACTAGTACATGTCATCAATCTAAGCTTTGCGCAGGGTAAATTCCGACACAATGGAAGCAATCTCTTGTCACACCGGTCTATAAAACGGGAGATCTAACTCAAATGCACAACTACAGACCAATTTCTGTAATTGGCAATTTTGCAAAAAAATTTGAACAATCCCTAAAGAATAGAATAACTACATTTTTCAATGAAAATAATATAATTACAGACAGACAATTTGGCTTCACGAAAAACCTTGGTACAGAGGATGCGATCCTTGATTTCTTACAGAAGCCAATTAGAGCCATGATGAATCCAAAAAGTGTCTATCTTATATTCCTTGATCTTGCGAGAGCGTTTGATACTATTCCACATAGTAGACTGCTCGATAAGGCGGAGACTTGCGGAATTCGTGGTGTTGCCTGGACACTTCTTAGAGACTACCTCTTTGGTAGATTTCAATCTGTTGTAATTGGAGGGGGGGAAAGAGCAAGACAGAAGCTCTGGATATTGGAATACCTCAAGGAACTGTATTGGGACCGTTGTTATTCCTCATTTATATGAATGACATTACTAAAATAAAAAGCTTACAGGCTCACCTAGTTTGCTATGCTGACGATTCAGTAATCAAATTCACTGCTGAAACCTGGGAAGAACTAAAAACAATAGCGGAATCCAATATGAGGAAAATTTATTTATGGTTAAAGAACAATAACTTACTAACCTTAAATTTGAACAAAACTAAATACATAACATTCTCCCCATCAATTGTTGGCCAACCCGAGCATTGAGACTGCATTCCCCTCTTTGTAATGCTCAGATATGTACAAGGTGGGCAAAATTGGTGCTACATGAACTAAAACTTTTTAACCCAAGGAGATAGAGAAAAATGAATGGCACCTTATAGTCCTCTTTCTTCGAGAACCTGTTAATGCCATCAACTGCATTCGAAATTGCAATTTGGGCAATTTCAACTTTGGTCATTATCTCCGTTTCTGTTTATGCTAGGATGTTGAAATAAAAACATTATACAGGCACTTTTCTGATAGCAATCCAGTGGGGTACTCTGATTTTTTCTAAGAGGTTTATTTGCTGAGTTATAACAAAAAGTTTTAGTTCATGTAGCACCAATTTTGCCCACCCTGTACTTGTCAACAGATAGGAAAACCTTCTTGCATAGGATACCTCGGAATTATGTTAGATCAACATCTAAAATGGACAGAACATATAGGTCACGTAGTGAAGAGAATAAGGTTGTTATTTCATAAATTCTATAGGTTAAGGGACATCCCTTCAAGGAAAAATTTATTTTCATTATACAGGATGAGTCTTTGACTTGTACATATATTTTAACTGAAGATTCTTGAGGCCAAAAGAAACCTTTTTTTTTTTCATTTTCCATTTTTCCGAATTCGGCTCTGTCAAAAAGATATAGCCATTTGAAAAAAACATTGTGCTAAATACGTCCATGAAATGATACTGTGGAATTGATTCAAAGTTCATATTTCCTGATAGAAATTGAGTTTATACATTTAGGCCCAATTTAGGGAATACTCAATAGTCAAGTACTAACCTTATTGGAATAAAAATGTTGCAAATACGATAATTTCAACAAAAACAGTTAGTTCCATCGGATTATATCTGCAACTAAAGAGCCACGTTTATTCCAACAAAATAAGTTCCTTCTTCGATTTTTCTGCAGATTAGTTTGTAAACACTAATAACGTGTTCATATTTTCCTCAAAATTCTCAAAAAATATCATGAAGAAAGACTTTCATTCAGATTTATTATTAAACAACCTAACCTAATCTAATTTGTATCGATTCTGTGAATTTTCGCACAGAAATGACAAGAAGAATAAGAAGATGTTGTCAGCTTGCTGATATTTTCATTGAGGTTAAGGATTTTTTACGGAACATAGTATAAATCACGATACATTTGTGTACCGTGGTATGAATATCTATGAATTCTGCCGTTTCCATCATAAATCGACTTTGCCGCCAAATTTTACCACGCATGCGTAGAGCGAAAACCGAAATATTGGTTATCTGGAGCTCTGGAGGCCAACGTTAAACCATAACAAACCAGAGTCTCTGAACAAACTGTAAACAGTGTAAACA
Organism: Adalia decempunctata; assembly: GCA_951802165.1. Taxonomy (NCBI): domain Eukaryota; kingdom Metazoa; phylum Arthropoda; class Insecta; order Coleoptera; family Coccinellidae; genus Adalia; species Adalia decempunctata. The sequence continues at coordinate 35,340,809 of OX637701.1, read as the reverse complement.
TTATGTCGAGTTCTGAATACATTCAGTGGATTATTATTCACGTGATTATTACGTGAAGTGAATTAATATAATTTCAACCGTGTGGAGTTTATAAAATTCCAAGAGGACGTTGTTTAGATTCTAAATATATCAGGTATCGTTTCATTAATTTCAATTTAATAAGTAGTTTGTGTTGAGATTCATCATTCATATCCGAATTTGTATTTCATCGACATTTAATTTCAATATGGACCGGTAACTATGAATTTTCAATAGAAACTGTGCGTGTTAAATCCTCCTTGGTGTTCAATTTTCTCTTCCACATTTGGGGGATTTTATTATTAAAAAATATCTCGACAAAGTTGATAAATATTGTGACAACATTGTAAACTCGTTTAAAGACCAGAGATGGAATAATATTAGATGGTATTTAATTCAGAGACGCATTCAGATTATTCTTGAAATTAATGATTTTTTCGTCAAATTTCTGCGGGTAAAATTGGAAAAAACTCGAAAACGACGCGTTTTATTGAAAAAAAATAGGAATACTTTTAGTTTCTTAAATGATTGATTCTTTCGAAAATATGAACCGTTTATCTTTTTCAAGTGGTTTTATGGTGTTTTAGCGTGTATTGATGAGTCGACTACCCTGTAACTTTTATACCAGTAAAGTTATTGAGGAATATGCACCATGAATAGAGTAAAAACTCAACCAAAATTCAGTTCATTCGAAATAACGGTTCCGAAGATATAAACAGAAAAGTGTTTTTTTCATGGATTTTCGACATCCTGTATCTCCAAAACCAAACCGAATTTTGAAAAATGGCATAGGAAAAAAGTGTTTCGTTTGATGAGAGGAATCTACAGTCAAAATATATGTACAAGTCAAAAACTCACCCTGTAGAACAGCTTGGCAGAGTCAATAATCAGGTATTGCATTGTTGCTTGGGGGTTGCATTCACTACCTCGTACGTTACAGACAGCACAAAATACTTTAATAAAAATTATTTCCAAGAAACCAAGATTATATTCTACAGAACGGCTATATGAGGAGACTGAATTAATGAACATCAAAAAGATTTTTGCAAGTCAATGCATAATAAGGATGTATAGAAAACAGAGTAAGTATGAACAGAGAGGTGCAGGGGTGACCAGATGGGCATATTGTATGAATTTTCATGTTCAGCATTTTAGAAAGTCCGTAACCCAGAGATAATTTATGTATTTCGGTCCTAAATTCTTCAATGTCATTCCAAATGGACTGAAAAAGTGTAAAAGAATCAATCACTTTAAATCAGAAGTCAGAAGATTTATGGTGGAAAATCCTGAGAGGTTTGATTTCTGATGCACATGTTGGTTGGTGTTTCAGAGTGCATTCCTTTTTCATTCTTTTTCTTTTTTTTACCGTCGCCGTTTCCTCCAGACTGGACATTATAATACACTGCCATTTATTTTAGTTTATGTACATTTCACAAAGCACCAGGGAATGTGCAGGGGTACAAACAGACAACTGTCTAGGAACATTTGTGCGTTCTTGTGGTGTTTCATACACATATAACTTATAATTAGAATGTATGTACTAAAGATATCGAAACAAATTTGATTTGATTTTGAAAATGAGAAAAATGTTCTCTGAATGATATACAGGGTCAATCCTTGACTTGTACTTATATTTTAACTCTAGATTATTGAGGCCAAAAGAAACCTTTTTTCATTTTCCATTTTTTCGAATTCGGTTCTGTTAGAGAAATATAGCGATTTGAAAAAAATTGGGCCAAATGCGTGCCTGATACCTCAAAGTTTATATTTCTCGATTGAAATTGAGTTGATACATTGAGGGAATAGTCGAGTACTAACCTTATTCGAATAAGAATGTTAAAAACACGCTTTTTTTCAACAAATATCAATCCACGAAAGTTTGAATACGGGCTGAATATGTTGCAAATTTAGATGGGACAATCAAAGTTGAGAGATTTAATAATTTAAAGTGTTAAACAGGAATTCACCGGTTACAAAATATGGGAGCATTTGCTTAAACTACATGGTTTAAAAAAACATTTTTTAAAGACAAGCTTTTATAATAACAACACCCATCCGCCATTTTGCAGCCGCCATTTTGAATTCCTCAATTTTGAAGAATTATCATTGTCGAACCCAAAAACCCCCAGATACTAATTTTGAATGGAATCGGATCATAATTACAAAACTCATCCGCCATTTTAGAGCTGCCATTTTGTTTTTTTCTATAACAAATATTTCTTGATGCACTATTACCAGAATTATTTATACCTGCAAAATTTCAAATCAATCGGACGATTAGAAGTGTGTCATATTTAACATGCAAGATTTGATTACAGACACACAGACAAAAGCTTGTAAAAAACAGATTTCTTTGATGCGGAAATAGGAGGCCTGATTATAATCGGATATTCTCAGCGTACTCTAGAAACCACCCCTCGAACTAATCAAATTAAAGCGGATATATTTGTAACAGTCTAATTGAATTTCTAGTACTCAAATTCATTGAGTTCGTTCTTTCGACAAATATTTATCTAATATCATACTTGGAAATTAATATCCGGAATCCCTTAGCCTTCCTCTGCTAAAAAGGGTTGCTACTTGCTGTGGCTCATTCACTTCCTCCCATAATATTTCATTAGGTATTAATATTTTCTGATAACAAAATCTGTTGTGGACCATAAAGACTTCATTTCTCATGAAAGAAATATTTTGATAGAATCTAAACTATCAAATAAGAATGAGAATACAGCATTAGCTACCCCCTAATTGGGGAGGGGGGTAGCGAAGGCCTCAGGGCCTTCATGGTCGTCTCACAAGATCAGTTTCCAAGTTAAGTTTTCGCCTCCGTCTCAAGGTTGAGGGTAGATAAAATCCCTCTCAACTCACTGAATATATGCAAACGGACAAAGGAACTGCAACACCTAGAAGGAGCTGTTTGATTTTTTTTTTTGATGGAACATAGATTAGTATAACAAGGAATAAATGATTAAATTCGGACAAAAAAACCGTGAATGTTTTTTCATGTAAACCTTTTTTGTTGCTTAGATATTGTGGTCGTTTTTTGCAGTTTTTTAAATTTTACAACAAACCAGTTTGAGAAGATCCAAAGCCGATATTCAGTTAATGTTAAAATGCCTGGAGTACGTGTACGCAGAATTTATCGCCAACTAAGAGAATTTGAAAGAGGTCGAATTAGTAGTCTACAGGAGGCGGGGTTGTCATTTCGAGAAATCGCTAACCGACAACTCGATCTTTGGATGATGCTCTACTAACCACTCATCAGTCAAAGATCGAGTTGCCGCAAATCGGTCTCCAATGGCCATAAGTCTTAGCCTTCGATCTTGAACTTCTTTTGTGCCCCTTCGACGTCCGGTGACGTCCGGTACTCTAATTCGATTTTTGGCATTTGCAAACCACTCTGGACAACATCTCATAACAGTAGTTGAATTTCTGTTCGTACGGTTAGTGATTTCTCGAAATGACAACCCCGCCTCCTGTAGACTAATAATTTGAAGTCTTTCAAATTCACTTAGCTGGCGATAAATTCCGCGTATACACGTGCTCTAGGCATTTTGACAACAACTAAACATCGACATTGGATCTCCTCGAACAGTTTGTTTGTTGCAAAATTTAAAAGAATTGCAAAACACGACTACAATGTTTGAGTAACAGAAAATGTGTACATGAAAATACCTTCAGGATTTTCTCCAAATTTAATCATATAATCCTTGCTAGACTATCTAAAAAAAATTGAAATTTGATGACCTCCTTCTGAGTGTTGCAGTTTCTTCGTCAGTTAATACACATGAGAAACTAGTAATCGAATAAAATATCCATTAATTAAACGAAAACTCCCGCAATTTTCTATAATTAAAAATAACGATGGGAATTAATACATAGTGTTCATCAACAAATGCTTTGTGTTAACCTTCACTGATTTTCGTGGGCAGCTCTATGCACTCATTTTTTTTATGCTTCTCATTCAGATTCAGCCATGTCAAAAATATCTCCTATAGTTTTCCACGCCAATTCCTAAACTTCCTCCACACCCCTCACCGGCCTTGACCTTCTGACCTTTCTATTAAGGAAAGATCATACGAGTTCCTTCGAATCAGATCTGAAATGTATGAGGGTAAGTTTGCGTGAGCAGTATTTCGCAAGGCTTTCTAGATCGCCAGGAGCGATATGTCGTCCATTACTATTCGACAGTAGTTATTTTGTGTGCAAATAACCCAGACCTCCTTAGCGATTCAGATATGAGAAACCAATGATGTATAGAAAGATCTCTCGGGCCACACACTCTGAAAGTGTTCTGGTTGGTATGGAATGAATTGTGGACTTATTCCAAATGTGTGCAAAATTCAGTTCTATGAGGTGGCTTTGCTAACTCAATATAAAGTTAACAGTGCCCCTTAAGATGGAATGAAACAAGAGATATGGCTATGGACAAGAGAGTATAGACCAAGTTTGTGAGTGGAAATAATATCCAACAATATCTGAACAACTGAAATTTATCAAGTAATCATTTCGATTTGTAATATTTAGTCCTATTTTTTTTATGATTGAGTGAAGGAAACCTACTCCTCATAGCATATTATTACGAGGATATATTGAAAAATTCTTAGCCTACTACAGAACCAAACAAAATTTCAATGTCAAAATATTTTATTATTCAACACATTCTCCTCTTAATTGAATACATTTATTACCGCGAACCTGCAACGTCTCTAGACCTTTGAAAAAAAAATGTTTCTTCTTGATCTGCAAACCAGTCCTCCACAGCTTCTATTACCTCCTCGTTGGAAGAAAATTTAAGACCTTTTAAACTTTTTTCAGTTGAGGAAAGAGATGATAGTCGGACAGAGCCAAATCTGGTGAATAAGGGGGGTGTTCTGGTAATTCTAACCCTAAATCACGAATTTTTTGCATGGCAACATTGTATACTGGGGCGTTGTCCTGTGAAAACAAAATACCTTTGGATAGCTTTCCGCTCTTTTCTCTTCAATTTTTTCCCGTAGAGTGGTCAGTAATGTCGAATAGTCATCTCCAGATATTGTTCTACCCTTATCCAAAAAGTCAATCATGATTTCTCTATAGCAATCCCAAGAAACTGAGCAAGAACTTTTCCAGCAGATTTTTGGACACGAAACTTCTTAGGTCTCGGAGAACCAGAGTGTCGCCATTCCATCCCCAGTGGGCACACACACGTTGAATAAATGTTTTTTTAACGTTGATTGGTAGAAAAATACGTTATCAGTTGATTTTTCAACGTTGTCATTTCAGTTATGATTTATAACGTTAATTAAATACGTTTCAATAACATATATTAAACGTAATTTTACAATAATCGGTTATAAAATTGAGTGCTTATACGTTTCCTCCCGAAATTATTATAACGTTTATGAAATATGTTATTTTAACGTTCTTATGTAACGATTCCACAACTTCTAGTTCATTAGAAACGTTTCAAATACGTCTCCAGTCAACAATACGAATACGTTTATGGCAAATGTTATTTAAACGTTATCTGATGACAAATCCACAATTTCTCATTAATTTTTATCGTTTAAAATACGTATCCAGTCAACAATATGGATACGTTAATGATTTACGTATGTTCAACGTACTTTTCATACTTCCAGAAGAATTGTTCATCTGAAAAAACGTTATTATGAAAAAGAATGCTAACGTGTGTTCTGAACGTTTTTTTAAAGTCCATTTTTCAACTACTAGTCTATTTAAATTGTTGAAAATACGTAACCTGTTAACAATACGAATACGTTTATGGAAAACGTTATCTAAACGTTATCTTATAACAATTCCACTATTTTTCATCAATTTTTATCGTTTAAGATACGTATCAATTCAACAATATGGAAACGTTAATGATTTACGTATGTTCAACGTACTTTTCTTACTTCCATAAGAATATTTCATCTGAAAAAATGTTATTATGAAAAAGACGGCTAACGTGTGTTCTGAACGTTTTTTTAACGTCAATTTTTCAACTACTAGTCTATTTAAATCGTTGAAAATACGTATCCTGTTAACAATACGAATACGTTTATGGAAAATGTTATTTAAACGTTATCTAATAACAATTCCACTATTTTTCATCAATTTGAATCGTTTAAAATACGTATCTAGTAAACAATATGAATACGTTAATGATTTACGTATGTTTAACCTACTTTTCTTACTTCCCGAAGAATAGTTCATCTGAAAATACCTTATTTTGAAATCGAATTTTAACGTGTGCTCTGAACGTTTTTTTAATGTCCATTCTTCAACTTTCTAGTCTATTTGAATTGTTGAAAATATGTATCCAGTCAACAATACGAATACGTTCACAACTAAACGTTATCTAAGAACAATTCCAAAATTTCTGATTGATTTGATGGAAGTCTACCCGTGCCGAAAAACACGTTCCGAGTGCCTCGCCAGGCTCCACCAGCAGTTGTGAACATTTTATTCTTCTGTTGATATTCATTTTACTTCAAAAATGGGTCACAATTCCAAAAAGTTTGAGAAGCATCGACTACTCTGGACACGATTTTGATAAGATGACAGTTTTTCTGCCTCTCCTGTCTATCGTTAAGTTTAATAGGGCATTAAGCTGAATTTCCATGCATCCGATGATACGATCGTCCGATCGTCGTTGTGATTGGCAGAAATTTTCAATTGAATATTTCTGCCAATCACAACGACGATCGGAAGGTCGTATCATCCGATGACGGATGCATGGAAATCCAGCATTAAAGGTTGAAAATTCTACTCATCAACAGCCAACAGTTTGTCACCAAATTATTCTTTATTTTACATATTAGGATATTTTTGGCGCTTTTGTTGAGCTGAACTGAGAGCATATTAATTTGCCCAAATGTCTGTAATTTTCGAATTTTTGGCAGAAAATGGTATCAATAGTAATTTTTACGCAGAGACAACTCTGTTATTACGTGACAATACTTGAGATGAAAAACAATATAAGGTGCAATCGAATTGAATATATTTTTCCTTTACATTTCATTTCACGCGCTAATGAGGTAAAATTCAAAGGGGTGAAAAAAATTTCAATAGATTGATTTACACAAAAGGAAAGCTGACATGTGTTATAACAACTGGGCCAATAAATATTGACACTCATAATTTATTTTCAAATGGAGTTCGTGAATTAGCACAAATTTGTCAAATTTCATCGGAAAATGAGGAAGATATTTTCAGGTGGCGCTACCTTCCAATGAATCACCAAAAAAATTTATCTTCCAATTCCTCAACGCAATAATAATTTATATTCCTTTTCTACACTACAATCCACCTTCAAAGAACGGATTTGCACAATCTGGCAACAAAATCAGCTTTCGACACTCTTCGCGGCATGCGCAACAGCGCAACTCGTCTGTGACGGGCGCATCATTCGGGAATGCGCGGGAACTGCTTCTCTCTGATTGACTTATGACATTGCGTCTTGCGTGTGCTTCTGCGCCTACTGCTGAGTGCTTGAGTGGTCGCAAATGCAACCGCCATTCGCAAGCAACAGGTCTATACTCTCGTTAGTTTCGTTGATGGTTCAGTGTGTTGAGTTCCAGAGTTTCGCTTATATTGGAATATTGTATAAATTATTATAATAGTGTTGTTAATTACATTTGAGTTGGTGAGTACTATAATAATCATTCAAACACCTATGATGCAAATGCTTGGAAATTTCAGTTGAATCACTATACTTCTGGGTGTGCCCGTTCTACCTCCATTTTCCACCAATTTGATTTTGCCAAGCGTCGGTTTTATTTTAGGTGAGTATTCTGTTTCAATTCGCTTTTTTCCTCAAGTTGTATTTTATTGATTGCCAATTATAAAATATTGGTTAATATTTGCATCTGCATTTTGGATATCGATAATAATCTTGATATTTTCATGAAAATTGAATTATTTTCGAATAATTCTCTTCTGCTTTATTCGAAGAAATTCCTTGAAATTGGTAGAAGATGTATACCGATATATACTGTGTCCTGTGTCCGTATGGAACAAATTCATTTTCAGCTAAACGGGTCATTTTAAGTAATAATCCTGAAACACGTCGATTTTTTATATTAATTTACCGTATTTTAAAATAATAATCTAATATACAGGGGAATTACGTTCGAGTAATGACGTCACCGTCATTTTTTTGAAATGGAACACTCGCATTTTGTCTCAATTTTCGGATTACTCTAGCTGAGCTGATTCAAAAAATGTATCACATGTTGATTCCAATTGGTACAGGATGGACGAAAATACAATAGTTTTGTGTGTGCTCATAAAGTAACGCGTAACATTCTTTATTAGGTAAATTAACAATATTATCAATAATACTTGGTAATCCTGACGTTGTTTAATCAAGTAGAATTTGGGTAGTGGTGGGGGGTCCGTCAAATTCGCAGCAACGTTGCCAGATCGGGCGATTATTCCGGTATTTGAAGAAAAGGTCATAGAACCGCATTCATCTGACAGTACGGTAATTTTCCGCGACCAATTCTGGCAGTAATTTAAACTTTTTTATAAATGCTCTATTGTAATTCCAATGTTATAGCATGCTGGAACTTTTTTTCAAACAAATATGATGTATTTTTTTTAATTAGGTGCTTGATGAGTGATGGTTTTCTATGCTTAGTTCTTTACTTCATTAGCACTTCGAACTAAGCAACCCTGAATAAATTATTAAAAATCATATATTTTCTTTCAATATAGTGTTAAATCCAAAAACAATTCTTATTCATGGAATTAGAATTAAATTCTAATTTATTAAATTAGAATTTAATTATTTATCAAATTAGAATTTTCTAATATCTTTATAACGTGACGATAGACGAGATTAAGAAACAATTAAGTGAAATTGAATTGGATTTTTACCCTCGCATTTTATTTCATGCCACTAAGGTGCGAAAAAATTTCAAATCACTAATTTCAAAATTTACGCTCCTTCTGATCAGTAGTTGATTAATTCAACTTAGCCAATATTTATTAACACATAATTTAGTTTCTAATGGAATTAAAACAAATTTCATCGAAAAATGCGGAAGATATTTTCTAGTGGTGATTCCTGCCATTGAGAGGCCAATAAAAATTACCCTTCCAATTCCTGAACGCAGTATAAGTTGATAATTCTTATTCCTTTTCTATGACATTACAATTCACTCTGAAGGAATTGATTTGCACAATCTGGCAACAAAATCCGGTTCGCGCATGCGCAAATCGACCTTCTAATTCAACAGGATTACCAAATGAGCTGTTTACAAACAAAAACTATTGTATTTTTGTCCACCCTGTACCAATTGGAATCAGCTCAGTTAGAGTAATCCGAAAATTGAGACAAAATGGGGGTGTTCCATTAAAAAAATGACGGTGACGTTATTATTTTTTTGAAATACGGTAAATTAACATCAAAAATCGACATGTTTCAGGATTATTTCTTAAAATGACCAGTTTAGCTAAAATTCCATACTTTAGGAACACAGTGTAGATCAGCATCAATATAATAAATCGTGACAATAGCCCAAACAATCATTCAACAACTAATGATATGCAAATAATCTTCAATAATTATTTTTTTCGATCTTCCTGTTTGTTAATTATTTAAGAAATTTCTTCTATCCATTTTGATCATTAAATAATGCACAAAATGTTGATTGCATTGTATATTCGATGATTTTAGTTATTTGTTCTTGTGAAAATGAGTAGATAATGCTGGATTTCCTTGCAACCGTCATGCGATGATACGATCGTCCGATCGTCGTTGCGATTGGCAGAAATTTTCAAAATTGAATATTTCAACCAATCACAACGATGATCGGACGATCGTATCATCGGATGACGGATGTATGGAAATCCAGCATTACTGACAATATCATCTTTTTTAGGATATACGAAACATTGGCGAACTCTTTTTGTCATAAATTTCAAGTGGTTAAACGGAAAGCGGTAACTTCGTAGGTACTCATTCATAAGGTGAAATGTTCAAAAATAAATTAGTGGGAAAAAGGCAGTTGCAGCGTAGAATAAAACGCCAAACCAAACTTTTACAAAATCAAATAAACAATGGAGTAGGGGAATCTTCTAGTTCAATATTAGCTGTCAATAATGATATGGATTTAAAAATCCCGTTAATCAGTTCCGAATTGGATTCACATAATAATAGAGAGGTTGATAATGTTAGTAGCAATACTGATTTTCTGGAGATCGGTACAGACCAAACTGATTTTGATTCTGATAGTGATATTGAACTAGAAGAATCTGTAGATATTGCTATCGATTTGAAGAATAAACTGAGGGAATGGGTCAATACATATAATGTAACCCGTAATTCTACAACTGCATTATTACATATACTAAAACCAGTTTTACCTTTTATACCTAAAGATTTTCGAACACTCATGGGGACCCCGAGACACACAGAAATTGTAAAACTGAATAATGGGAACATGCACTATTTCGGAATTGAAAATACAATTTTGAAAAAATGTCAATATGGTATAAAAGAAAATGTGAAGAAAATTTCATTACAAATCAATATTGATGGTTTGCCTCTCTTCAAAAGCAGTTCTACAGAGTTCTATCCTATTTTGGGCATGTGTCAGGATTTGAAAGATAATTCTCCATTCACCATTGCTTTATTTTGCGGTACTGGCAAACCAGATCCTTTAGAAATTTATTTACAAAATTTCATAGATGAAATTATTTCGTTGAAAGAACGTGGAATAAATTACAATGAAAAAGTATACACATTCGATATACATTTCTTCATTTGTGATGCTCCTGCTAGGAGCTACTTGCGCCAAACTGTAGGTCATACGTCAAAATTAGGGTGTGAGAAATGCCACATTGCTGGTGAATATGAAAATCACAGAATTATATATGCTCAAAACAATCTCAAATTGTTTAATTCTAAGTTGGACCAAGACTTCATAACTGAACCACTTCCTACATATATCAAAGGAAAAAGTCCTCTTCTTAGAGCAAACATTAAAATGGTAACACAGTTTCCTATAGATCCCATGCATCTACTATTCCTGGGTGTAGTGAAGCGACTATTAGTGAACTATTTTTTTGCCACTTCTCCAGTGAAGTTATCCCAGAAAATAATGAAAGAAATTGATGATAAAACTATCATTCTCCATGAGTATATTACATCAGATTTCCCTAGAAAATGCAGAACCTTCAAAGAAATACGAAGGTGGAAAGCAACAGAATTCAAACTTTTCATTTTATACACTTTTCCAGTCATTTTCTATAATGCTGTGAATACTATCCAATTCAAATTAGTTTTATTATTACATTGCGCTATTTTCATATTGACAGATGAGAACTTGATCTCAAAATATATATCTGTTGCTGATGAAAGCTTAAAAAAATTTGTTGTAAAATCTGCTGAAGTGTTTGGTAGAGATTTTGTTGTATTCAATATCCATAATTTGGTGCACTTGGTTGATGATATAAAGTTGTACGGTACAATCAATCAATATTCTTGTTTTCCTTTTGAAAATTACATGACATTTTTGAAAAGGAAATTACACTCTTCAAATAATCCATTGCAGCAGCTGCATAGGAGAATCCATGAGCATGAATATGTCTCAGCAGAACATGTCAATCTTAAAAAAATTTCTAAACATGAACCAAAAAACCTATGTAAGAAGTTGTATAATGCACAGGGTAAATTAATTTCTTACAATTGTGAAAAGTTGCAATTTAATGAGACATGTTTATCTATTCACAAGCCTGACAATTGTGTTATGTTGAATTCTAAAAAAATGTATATTATCAAATTCATAAGATACATTGAAGACGCGTTTGTACTTGGTGGTGAGCCTTTCACATATTATGATGATTTATATAGTGAACCATTGCAATCTTCCAAATTGGGCATATTTTATATTAAGAAAATTGATGAATCTCGAGCAAAAACATTCAGTTTGGGTGACATTTCACACAAATGTATGATTATGCCTTTCAAAGAAGGTTTTGCCGCTTTTCCTCTTAACCACTATAAATTCTGTGATTTCCATCAGTGAAGCAATGTATGCGGTAGTGGAGTTCCTGAATTCCGAAATGGAATCCACAGGGGAAATATCTATTGTGCCATTAATTTGGCTGCTGAAAAATGGGAAAAAATGTTATTGGCCAATACGTACTAATAAAGTACCCTTCAGAAAATTTGTGGAAGATCTCACCCCCTTTAAAAAAAGTTGGCCCACTTATAAGGTTAACACGCGCTTCACATGTGGTAAGGTTTTCCTGAAACTGGTAAAATTCTGTTCACATCTGATCTGTTTCCAGCAACTTATGAGTTAGCAGAGAAAAATTTAAATAAAATCATAGCAGATAATTATGAATCTGCAGAATCAGTCAGAACTTTGACTCAAAAAGGACTTTTGAATGATTCGAACTCCAGCACTGATTCTGAACCTGTTCCTGCTAAAAAACCACGTCGTGAGGATGACTTATGTGCTGCATCAGTATTCTCATACTCTACGCTTTCCCTGGCAAATGAAGGAGCTTCTACTAGTAGAAGTGCAGATGGAGGAAAGTCTCCAACAGTATCCTCATACTCTACGCTTTCGCTGGCAACTGAAGGAGCTTCTACTAGTAGAAGTGGATATGGAGGAAAGTCTCCGACATCCTCTTCATTTTCATCTACCATTGCAAATGATGGTGGTAGACATGTCTCCCTTTCACGAAACGCAGGTAAATTGAATGTGTTCCTTCATAATATATTGATAGCAAGTACATATTAAAAACCAAGACTCCATAATGTGTCTGTTGACACCTCAAAGCAATAAAAAAAAACTCAATAACCTATAGCATCTCAAAATAACTTAGTCTTTTTTTTTTTAATTTGATTACAAATATATATTTTATATATTTTTTTTAATATTTTCAGAATTTGAGAGTGTTGTTTTAAATGCTCTGTCAAAGATATCGGCAAGTGTAGACCAACTCTCAATCATTCTGGCTGATATAAACAGACGAACGAGTTTGGCAGGCTCGGAACACTTGAATCCACCAGAGTGTATCATGTCTGAAACTTTTCCATTTCAAACTCTTTCCAGTTTTCAAGAGTTTGAGAAGAAACTAGCTGATAAAATGGTTTGGGAATATATGGTAAGAACACAACAATATTTGTAGCAATACTATTTCAAGCAGAATAATATTTATATTGACAATTCGATGAGATGGAAAACCTTTTTTTATATTTAAAAAATAAGGGTAATTTACTGCACTAATGCACTAATTTAGTGCATTTTGAGGTTGAAAAGATGAAGATTTCAGTAGAACTGTTCTTAGAAATCATATTCAATTGAATATTTGTAGAAAAATCTTCCTGTCACTGTAGTAAATATAAATCATATCTGTTCCAGGTAAGGAGATTGGCATGTCTTGGAGGGTCTGGGTCAGAGGGCCTGACCAGACGAATGCTCCGATACCTCATTGCTGACGATGTGGCCAAACTTTTTAATTGGAAAGGAAGAGACAAAATAGCCTTCGAAAAATACAAAACCAAGGAGTTGCTGTTGGGTAAATAAAAAAAATATACTTTAGTATCCTAATCTAGTTTATGAGGCACATATTGACATCTATATTTGAAAATGAGTAATGGTGTTCCGTATAATGGCAAATACAAGTTGATATTAAACCAAGGCTGACTCTTTTGGGTAACCAATAATCTTATTATTTTCATTTTCAATAAATGGTTGCATTGACATACATGCATTGTTTGTCCATTAATATTATGCAAAAGGGATATTTTAAAATGAATGAACAGTTCCATTTGAGAACTTATATCAGTCACCTGAGGCGGTGAATATAGGTATTTCTGTAAAGGAGCTTAACATAAAACTGTCTAAAATTATTATGAAATATGATTTTTTTGGTTAACACCCCGACCAACATTGAGTAACATTGTGATTTATTTCAAGAATGCTGTTGTTAGACTTTCATTTTCATTCAGACACCCACGAATGAAAGTAGAAGGCATTGTATACGGATATCTTGTATAGACTCTCCCCAGATCAATCATTTCAAGGCATCTAAGGACATCACCCCCAATAAGTTTTTGGTTGAATAATAATATACTTCATGTTGTTTCTGCAATCACCATACACCAGTCTCTGAATCTGAATTATATTGAAGTTTACTGACTATCATTAATTATGGGCTAGTATTTTCGAAATATCTATATATTGTTTCTCCAAGTTTTTCCATGAATGGTATGAAAATGCTAGTTTTCTAAAATACTTTTCTTAAAAGAAATAAAATCTTATTAGATATAGATGTGTTAACCAGAAAAAAATTTTCATATAAATTTCAGAATAGAATGCTCGTGTCTGATTTTTTTTTCCATATTTATAGAGGCTGTTAAGATTTCCTTCCCAACCAAGGAAATTGATGAGTTTCGACTTTGCACAGTCATGAAGGAATGGCTGAAATTCGCCTCGGCAAGGCTGAAGAAAGTGAAATAGACAAACTTTTATTTTATTTTTGTTTCTTTGATCTCTTGTAGTGAATATCTCCTTTTATAATATATTTTTCATAATAATCAGAAATGTTTTTTTTTCTTGAGGTTCACCAATTTGAAAACACAAGGTAACTTTCGATTCAATTATGATTTATTAGTACCTATTTGTGAAAACTCAAATATAGAATCCATATATTCTTTATAGGTATATACCCATACGTTTCAGTTCAACAATTGAATTATTCATGCAAGATTTATATTTTTCCATTGAAAGATGTTTATCATAATAATGACTTCTTGTTCAAGGAACATTATACATTATTTTATGAAATTTGTATAATATAGGTCAACGTTTCAATACAATGTTCAGATTATGCTCAAAATATATTGAATCATTACGTTGAAAGACAACTGTTAATGAGGATATACGTTATGGTGAAAATAAACATTATTAATACATTAATGATTGAACATATAAACTCGTAGGGTAATATAATATATATACACGTTATAAACTAACTTTCAGACTGAGCACAAGGTATATTATAATAATACGTTGAAAGACAACGTTTATGTATAGGTATATGATATGGTGGAGATAAACGTTATTTATACGTTATCGGTTAGACAGTAAACTTGTATGGTAGAATAATATACATACACGTTATAAATTAACGTTAATATTGCGCCCAATTTATATTTAATCAATACGTTGAAAGACAACGTTTATGAAGTATATATGATATGGTGGAAATAAACGTTATTTATACGTTATCGGTTTGACAGTAAACTTGTATGGTAAAATAATATACATACACGTTATAAATTAACGTTAATATTGCGCCCAATTTATATTTAATCAATACGTTGAAAGACAACGTTTATTTATAACTAAATTCTCGATGCAAGAAAACGTTTTTTCCCGCGACATTTTTACTGTTTTTCAACGTTTGGTTATGTAACATCTTTTCAACGTATTTTCTACGTGCGCGTGCCCACTGGGTCGATTATTGCTTTGTTTCTGGATCGTTGAAATGTACCCAAGTCTCATCCATAGTAACAATTCGGTTTAAGAAGTCTACATCGTTTTCAAATCGAGCACAGATCGAACTCGATGCTTCTACCCTCACACGCTTTGGGTCAACATTCAAACGTTTGGGGATTTTCATTTTGCAGAAATTTTTCTCATGTCCAAATTGACGTGAACTATATAATGAACGCGTTCGTATGAAATCTTCAGTGCTTCAGATATCCGTTTTAGCCCAATTCGACGGTCTGATAAAATCATGTCATGAACTGCATCGATATAAACTGGCCTTCCCGATCGGTCATCATCTTCATTGGAAAATTTACCTCTTTTGAAGCTTACAGTTTTTCACGGTCGCATACGAAGGACATTGATCACCAAGGGTATCAAGCATATCTTCGTAAATCTGCTTACCTCTTAACCCTTTTAAATACAGGTTCTTGATGATGGCCCGATACAATTTTTCGACTTTAACAATTTATGTGGACACCTTTTTTTTCAATTTATTGCGTACCTCTGGTTTACTTTTTTGACGTCGAACTCTACACTGACACTTCTAATAAGTTATTGTTCGTTGATATGGTATCGCAATATTTTGTTTATGCATGGAACTGGTTTAGGCTAACTAGATATCAATACATCCTCGTATAAGCATTTTTCACGCATTTCATGATTTCGTTGGAAATTTTGCATTTGGTCCACAGCGCATTCGATAATGACTATTGAAAAAAAATGGATTGCGCTCTTAGGTTTCACCAGACTGTGCCAGAAGGAGTTGATTTTCGAGAAACTACTGAAAATACTGTTTATGTGATTGAAGAATTATCCGCTTAATCGGCGTATGAAGGTAATTTTTTTTTTAATGTTGTAGTTTCCACGAAAAGAAGTATCGTGTAATGTTCAGAGAACATCGTGAGAGCCAAGGGCAAGCAGGTAGGAATTGGTGTTCTTCTTGAATTTCTGGAAGTTATATGCCTCAGGGAACACCTCAACACCTCCCTAGGCAATGTGTTCCAAAGCCTCGCTGTTCGTTGGATGAACGAGTCTTTGAAGATGCTCTGCAGGTCTCCAAAGTGACCACGAAAGGATGTGAAGACTTAACTTGACGGATTAGTCCTCGAAGAGACTGCCAGAGGGGGAACGATTGCTGATAATTCAGAAGAGCATCGCCTATGGAATGATCTATAAAATAGAGACAGATCGCCTACTTTTCTACATTGTTCCAGTTACCGACGAGACGAATTGCCCTTTTATGTACAGAATCCAAGAGTTTTAGGATTTGTTTAGGTGCAGCATTCCAAATATGGGAACAGTATTCCAGGACAGGTCGAATCTGTGCCTTATAGTTCATAAGCAGCTGACCTGACACTTTTAGCAATGGATCTCATGTGATTCTCCGAAGAAAGGTTATTGCCGACTGTAATACCAAGCATCGAAATGGATGACTTCAATGGTATGGTCACTCCCGACAATTCTATGCTGGGCACAGTAAGATCGGCTTTTCTAGAGAAAATACATGCTTGTGTATAATGCAGGGTATTATTGAAAATAATGCAGGGTATAATCATTGAGTTTAAATATACATAGAGGTACAACCCCCTTGAACGATTTGACGCAAAAATTTTCGGCAGTTTACTTGCCAACTATACTGGCGGCACATAGTAGCTACTAAAGGAACTATAATCAGCCGATCCATTTTGTCACTACTCATTTATAGAAATCTGTATAATATTTATTTTCCTCTAGTGCTATACATCATAGGCAGAATTAATTGTCGTTTTATTGCATCCAAAAAATCAGGTGTGATGAAATACTGAACATCCAATATTTCTTACGCCGTTCCTGATCGTCATCGCATTCGGCTTCGAAAATAGTGCCTTGTAGTTCAGCTACTTACCGCCAGATGCGGGAGGTAAAAATTTTCGCTTCTCTGAAACACACTTATCCATCTATGAACCGGTGAAGAAACTACACTAAATTCAGCTTCAAATCGTTGAACTGGGTTATGTCTTTATATTCAAACTCAATGGTATAATTGAAAATAATGCACTACAATTCTGTACACCTCCAAAAGTTTTAAGAAAGTCCACGATAGCGTATCTTTTTATATCCTAGCTTGTAGATTATGTATTTAAGGGAGGTTTCAATGCACTTCGAGCTCATTGTGTCCCTAGTAGAGGTGTTCTCGCCATTAGTCTACAGCTCGCCCTCTAGATCTCGAGTTCTAATGAGAACTCCAGTGACTGGCTTCAGGGAGTTCACATCCCCAACTCTGTAAATTTTTTGTCTAAAGCATTCTTTACGTTGGTTAGCAATGGCGACGCATTCCGTTACCAGGTGGTTCGAAGTTTCCTCCTCCTCCTCCTTCATCACAATATGCACTCATCGTTTTCTGCTAGACTCAATTCACTGAGGAGGTGTGGTATATTCTTGCTGAGATCCAGAGACTCCTTAGATCTCGCCTTTTTAAAGTTTCGAAGAATCATTTTGGAATGATCCAACCCAAGAAATTGCCGACAGAGTATTTCTCCTTCCGTATTTTCTCTTCCTGAGACTCTTTTCTGTACACTCCATTCACTTTTATAAAGTCTGTCTCTCTCTCTGACACATTGTAATATGTCATCCATTACTTCATAACTTTCGATCATAATCTGACAATTGACAAGAAAATGATATTATATAGGGTGTCCCATGTGACCGTGGCCAATACCAACATTCTTATTTCAAATGCAACCTCCTGTATATTATTTATTTTTTGGATTCTTCAGAGAATTCTAGACACAATTCATGCACAATGTCCTATACCTATCTTTAACTATTTCGGAAGTATTAAGTGTTTTCAGATTTATTGCAAAAATCAACGTTTTAAATAAAAATTATTTTACTTCACAAATTCGGCACATTACACTTAAAACCTAAAAAGTAATACTGATTATTTCTCGATTATTAAAAAAAAACCATTAATGTCAATGAAGGAAATGTTCAAAATGCTCGCCTCGAAAGTCTTGGCAACATGCTAATCTGGTGTAGAATTGTCTTCTAACGTTACTCAACATTTCAGGCGTGACTGATCTAATCGCAAGCGTGTTTCGGTTTTTTAGGTCGTCTAAGTTTAAGGGTTTCGTTTCGTATACAATACTTTTGACATATCCCCACAAAAAGAAGTCTAATGGTGTCAGATCAGGAGATCGTGCTGGCCATTCTATCGATCCGCGCCTCCCTATCCACCGATTTGGAAAAATTTGGTTCAAGTACTGCCGGACATTGATTTGGTAATGGGGCCGTGCTCCATCTTGCTGAAACCATTTTATATTGACAGGAACTTGTGGATTTGCTGGATCAGGATATAAGTTTATCAAAGTTGGTACGACATTATTTTGGAGTAGTTCTAAATATTTTTCTCCATTCAAGTTGCCGTGAATGAAAAAGGGACCTACGATATGATTTCAAACAATTCCTGCCCAAACATTAACATTTTCAGGATATTGCGTATGTTCTTCTCTCATCCAGTGAGGATTCTCATCAGACCAATAGCGGCAATTTTGACGATTAACATGACCGTGTAGTGTAAATATTGTACTCTCATCAGAAAACAAAACATTTTCTGATTGGATCACATTGTTATCTAACATTGTCATCATTTGCTCACAAAACTTCTCGTTCTCCTATCGAAATCGTCTTCTATGAGCTCCTGAGTTATAGGGATGCATCTTACTTTCCTTTAATATTCGAAATATTGACGTGTGGCTGACGGTGAACAGCGGGGGGGATACTTTTCGAACAGAATTATGTGGGCTTTCTTGAAACTCAAGCATAATATCCAATTTCGTATCATAGTGATGATACGTGAGTGTAATGCATTGGCAGCAATTTTTTTTATTTGTCTTACATGACCAAGCTCTGGAGACTGCTTTTCTATTTTGCTAATTGTTCCTTGGAATAGGCGGAAAATTTCGAAATTTTTCGTGAAATGAGCGAGAAACTTCCATTTGTGTCCGTGTGTAATCTCCATAACCAATCATTTGAAGAATATTTATTTTGTGCATTTCTGTTAAATGAACCATTTTTCTAATATTATTACTTACAGTTATCGAAATTCAAAAGACAATAGCACTTACACTGATCACTTATTGTCATGCAAACAGACATCCTGTTACTAAGGCTATGAGAATAAACAAATCTGTTTTTTTTTTTAATTTCTTCTCAGTAATGGTTTTTGCTTACTTCCTTCATATCAAGAGGTAAATGGGAGATGAGTATTGAGTGTAATGTATCGAATTTGTGAAATAAAATAATTCTCATTTTAAATGCTAATTTTTGTAAAAAATCTGAAAACACTTAATATTTCTGAAAAAGTTGAAGATAGGTATAGGACATTGTACATGAATAATGCCTAGAATTTTCTGAAGAATCCAAAAGATAAATAATATACAGGGGGTTGCATTTGCAATAAGAAAGTTGGTATTGGCCACGGTCGCATGGAACGCCCTATATAATTTCATTATCTTGAAAACTATGCGCATTTAAAATTACAAATCGACGTGTCCGAGCGTTTTTCCTAACACCCCCTCATTTATTCGGTATCGAATTTATTCCATTTGGCTGTTACACTCTGTATGTCTGCACCCTTATGATTCTGTGCTGAACTATGAAAGTTGATAGAATTAAAAATGCATTGTGTTCGCTTGTGTTTTTAGCTTTCTGATATTTCATGCTTACAGTTAAGAGGAAATGATCCTCTACCATATAGAAGTTGCATTGCTTATACAGAAGTGTTATATGATTGATAACCTGTATTCAAATTTTAATTCCACGATTAAAGCTGTTATATTCGTATTTGACAGACTGAAAAATATGATTCTAGTTGATTTGGAAGCAGATTATCTATTTAATTTCCAGTTATCCCCAGAGTGCTCCTTATGAACTCAATATCACTCCACGAAAGGCCTCCGAATCCATACATTTCACCCCGGTATCAGTAGAAAAGGTATAATGATATCGGATCGGTCATTTTCTTTGTTTGGAGAATCAGATAGACCATGGGGCCTTAGCCTGATGGAAGAAGAAATTCGAAAAAATCTAATCTAATTTATCCTCCCGATTTCATCTCTATACGGTTCGAAAGCGAATCTCCGGGTGGATTCATTCCGACAGTTGGTCTCCTTACTGTGGAAACAAATCGATGTGTTTAATGGCCTTTCCACCCCCTAACTCGGACTGAAATTTGGGGGGAATTCATTCACTAATAAGCTCAGCTTTTTTACTCAGATTAAGGGAGAATGTGCTGCAGACACATGCATTAGAAAAACTTTCTCTGCTTCTCCTTTGTGTTCAGATAAACCCGAGGCTTACAATCTTTCGTCATACAACTAAAGAGCGCAAGATTTGAATTTGAATATGAAAAAATTGGTAGTACATGAGAATTTCCAAATATTTTTCCATACAGTATGTTAATAATGATACATAACAAAAAAAATATCGAGGGAGATATTTCAAGGAGATGAACTTGCACCATTTCGTTTCTTTATGGCACTGAATCCTCCGTCTACACCTCTGAAAATCACGAACAAGGGGTACTGACTTACAATAGGTAATAAACTGATTTACAATAGATAATAAAAAACTCTGTCTCATTTGTTGTATACAAACCCTTCAACTAAAACCAAAACCAGCTTCACATTCTCATATGCACCTTCATCAGCGACATTTGCATGTACTTTGGCTTCGATAAATGCGCCATTGCCAACATCATGAAGGATATGCAATATGTAACCAGAGGATACCTACAAATACATAGGCAAAAAAAATCGAAGAATTCATCTCAAGCGTTTGAAGACTGACTTTTCTTCAAAAAATGAACAAGCGCTAAACACAAAGCTGTGTGCAAAAAGCCATATCGATGCATTGAATTCTTGGATTATGCCAATTCTCCCTTCACATTCGGAGTCTTGAAAGGGTCAAATGCCGGAATAGGTTGGACCTATGATGCTAAAACCTGGGTTTTCAGTATCATGACGAAATTCCTATGTCTGCACATCAACGAATCAGTGAAAAGGCTTTAACTACCTAAACTTGATGTCAGACGAATATTTTTAGACAGAAACCAGGAACAAAACTGAGGTAGTGACTTCTCGACTTCGAAGATACGAGGATATGTTGAAAAATTCTAAGCATACTATAGAACCAAACAAAATTTCAATGTCAAGATATTTCAATTCTCAACATATACTCCTCTTAATTGAATACATTCATTACAGCGAACCTGCAACGTCTCTAGACCTTTAAAAAAAATGTTTCTTCTTGCTCTGTAAACCAGTCCTTCACAGCTTTTATGACCTTGTTGGAATGAAATTTACGACCTTTTAAACTTTTTTTCAGTTGAGGAAAGAGATGATAGTCGGACGGAGCCAAATCTAGTGAATAAGGGAGGTGTTCTAGTAATTCTAACCCTAAATCACGAATTTTTTGCATGGCAACATGAGATTTGTGTACTGGGCGTTGTCCTGTAAAAACAAAATACCTTTGGATAGCTATCCGCGTCTTTTCTATCTAATTTTTCCCGTAGACTGGTCAGTAATGTCGAATAGTAATCTCCAGTTATTGTTATCCAAAAAATCAATCATGGTTACTCCATGGAATCCCAAAAAACTGAAGCAAGAACTTTTCCAGCAGATTTTTGGACACGAGACTTCTTGGGTCTTGGAGAACTATAGTGTCGCCATTCCATCGATTGTTGCTTTGTTTCGGGATCGTAGAAATGTACCCAAATCTCATCCATAGTAACAATTCGGTTCAAGAAGTCTACATCGTTTTCAAATCGAGCACAGATTGAACGCGATGCTTCTATCCTTGCACGCTTTTGGTCAATATTTTAACATTTGGGGATCCATTCTGCAGACATTTTTCTCATGTTCGTATGAAATCTTTCGTGCTTCAGATATCCGTTTTAGCCCAATTCGACGGTCTGATAAAATCATGTCATGAACTGCATCGATATTTTCGTGGACTGACACAGAAACTGACCTTTCCGATGGGTCATTATCTTCAATTGAAAATTTACCCCTTTTGAAGCTTGCAGTCCAATTTCTCACGGTCGCAGACGAAGGACATTGATCACCAAGGGTATTATGCATAGTTTCGTAAATCTGCTTGCCTCTTGATCTTTTAAATACTGGTACTTGATGATGGCTCGATACTCCAATTTTTCGAATTTTACAATTCGGGTGGATATCTTTTTATTTTAATTAATTGCGTAAATCTGGTTTTACTTTTTCGACGTCGAACTCTACACTGACACTTCTACTAAGTCATTATTCGTTGTTATGGTACCGCAATATTTTGTTTATGCATGGAACTGGTCTAGGCTAACTAGATATCAATACATCCTCGTATCAGCTCATCGGTTGCCGAAACCTTGCCAAGAACGAATACACATGCAGACACAACCGAGTGGTGAAGATAGTTCACCAGCAAATAGCGACACAGTTATCACAGCAGACAGCGCTTTAGACTACAAATAGACCGGATCTAGTACTCCTCGAGAATGATCAAAGGTTGGGCTGTGAAGTGATAATTTATGTGGCACTGTGGCAGTACCATTAACTCATAACGTAGGAAGAACGGAATCCGAGAAAATAACGAAATACGAAAACTTGGCAATGGAACTAAAAAATTGTATCGAAAGCCACTCACTTTTAGACAGACCACTATTGATTTTGGCTGAGGGAGTCATTATGAAATACATAATGTATCTTCAGAAGATCGAATTATCCCAGAAGATGCACAACAGGCTCTGGCTTTGCAAAACCTGTATTTCCGAAACGAAGAGTGGTATGTTTCGAATCAGCGTTAGGGTCTCCTTGCTAGAACTAGTATCTGGACTTATAGGTCATCAGTCACATCATTGAGTGTATTGAAATTTAGTCTTTCATTAAAGGAAATTTTTCCAATTAACCTATCCCAGCAATTATTCAAATCGATCGAAGATTTTCCGGAAATAAATAACTCTTTTTACTGCGAGAGCAATTGCTCTTCGGAAACTCATTAGTGCAAATGGGGTGTTCCAGCTTCTTTCATGTTTTTCGCTGAAATTACGCAGGGAAATATACAACATTTAATGGACTGCAGAATCCTATTATCTGCGTTTTCGTGGAAGGAAACGAATTTTATTGAGTTTTCTTTCGAACGGGGCCTGCGTCATGATGGGTTGAACATGATTATTAAATTGCACAAGTGCCCCCCTCGAAACGACTGAAATAAATTTCCGCCATTCATGAGAACTCATGCGTCCCCATTTCACTAACGACTCACCGGGAATTGTAATTTAGTCGTCGCATCCTTCGTAAATAGAACAATATGCTTGGTAGTTTCCATTTCCTTGCTTTCCCGGCGGATTTCTCCAGGTTTAATTCGCTCCATTGAAATTTTAGGAGATTACTGCATGGCCCTGTTCGAATACTCTGATGTTATAATATTAAAAATCATTGACGGGTAATTTCATTAGTAGGTATATGAAATATTTGAAACGAGCGAATAGACACGAATTTTGTAGGATTCAACCATGCGTAGCAGTGTATCGACAAGTCAAGAAATAAAAGGAAAGGAATGTGAAGGAACGTGATTTTATTTATTTACAACAATGATATCTAGATGAAAATATCTGTATGTTTCACATGCAAAGTGGTTTATTACAAAAAATTGATTCTATTCGACAGTAACCATCATTGAATATACTAACTGAAAAAGAAACTGCAACACCCACAAGGAGCTGCAATATTAATTTTTCTCGGTAAAACAGATAGTATAGCAAGAAGCTAGGTATAGGTATAGAATACCTGGTGTAACGACTCCTTACTAAAAATCGTGACCAAAATTTGTAGATCAAAACAGCACTCTAGATTTCAGTACTGGTGCTTCTTCCGAAATAATTCGCAATATTTATCGGTCGTGGCCATAGAAATCATAATATATATACTTATGCCGAGGCCACACCAAGCGCTATGCTAGATACGCTATGGACGCTATGGACGCTACGTATGCGATGTTCGCTAAGTTCAGCGGCCACACCGAAAGCTACATTCTCGAGTATATATCTTTTGCGTTTTCGCAATCATTAGGTTCAGTTGTATTTCACGATGTTACCATGCACGGTGCCATGGGATAGTGATAGCGATGACGATGAGTTGCTTCTATTGTTATCGTTGTGCAAAA
This sequence comes from Adalia decempunctata, assembly GCA_951802165.1. Lineage (NCBI taxonomy): Eukaryota > Metazoa > Arthropoda > Insecta > Coleoptera > Coccinellidae > Adalia > Adalia decempunctata. The sequence goes on along the minus strand of OX637701.1, from coordinate 35,316,087 downwards.
ATAAACGTAGAAGAAAATGGGTCCACGAAGTGAACAAAAAAGAAATGATTTCGATTAATTTCATCATCTCGTAGTACAGTGGCGAGAAGATGAATAAAAGTTTATAGTCCAAGATCCCAGGGCCGCCAGACGTCACGTATTTTCTGACGAACGAAATGTGGACGATTGAATAGTGTTAGTATGTACTACGATCGCATGCCTACCCACTATCTTGCTCAGACGGCCAATTTGCAGATATCAGGTCATCAAGTTGCATAAAAACATTGCTAACCTCACTTATTTTCTGATGGCTGATTTTCACATATGTTTTAGACAATTCCGGTTAAAATAAGTTGTCGATAATGCCAGACACTTCCCGTCGGCCATATTGCTTAACAGACGCCTCAAAGGTCTCAAAAAAATTATTTAACTAACTAACTAACTATTTTACTTTTAAATTCTGATGCTCCATTTTAATATATGTTCTCCGAACCACTATTTTAAAATTTCTCACAAGAAGACAGACCGATCCAAGGGGCCAATCATCCCCCAAACTCAATTTTAATGCCTCTATGGCTTAGAGCGCGAGGGTATTATCCGCACCGCACGCATGAGTATGAGCGAGAGATGTATTAGCTCAGATTGACTTCCCTGTCTTTCTTTTCAGTTTACTCATATCAATCAATAATTAATATTTGTTGAAAAATCAGCTCAAAACTAATACCTAAATTCATGAATCAGGTAAATTATTGAAGATCAACGTGTATAAAAGTGCTTATCTAACCGCAATAATTGTAGAATTTTGACCTGCAACCTGTTTCAATAAACTACTGACGAAATGATTCCAGTCATCGAAAATACAAAAATTTTCATTAATTTTCGACAATGCCGTTCTTTCACCGTGGTCAACAATAAAGTTATGACTAAAATCCATGCAGATTCATCGTGTTCCGAACATGAGGTAGCTGATTCAAAGATACCTTGTTTGCAACATCGATGCCCATCAGGCTAATTTTGTGATACGATGTTCAGATACTGATATAGCAGAGATAATGCTGGGAAATATGCAGCATTTGAAAAATGATGATTCCCATGTTTAGATTTTGACCGGCACTGGTAAAAGATACGTTGATTTAAATAATATCTACGAACAATTAGGACAGTCGTTGTTTACCAGCCGTCACAGGATGTAATTTTACTCCAGCATTTTTCAAAAAGGGCAAATAAAAACCTTCCAATATTTTGAAGTAAAATGAAGAGTACCAACAAGCATTTCACCGTTCCGGTATGCTGGGTTTTGTTGGTGATGTAGTTGAAGAAGGAAATGTATTCAATATAATACAAAAATTCATCTGTGATATTTACAACGTTCCTGGAATAATTGATTTAGATGCTGCTAGACTTGAACTGTTCATTGATACGTATATGGTATCTGATATCAATGAAGAATTCAATCGGAAGAAATTGAAAGACCTCGATGCTAGCGACTTACCACCATGCAAAAATGAGCTTTGGCAACAGTTCCGACGTGCTAACTGAATTGCAATGCAAGTATGAAAATGATAAATATTTTCAGTCCCGAAAAGAATGGCTGCATATAAAAAGATGGTAAATATAATTTTCATTGGTTCGATGGAGATCAATTACCGTGTTCTGTAAGTCAGTCGCTGGAAGAACAATCTGGTAATTTTTTTTAGTTAATGTCTTCAGAGCTTACTTGTTTGACTTGTTTCTTACAGCGCAGCGGAAGAAAATGACAATGACGATTCAGATATTCAATATCAAGATTGGCTGGATGATAAATTGTCTAATGTCAACGACACGATGATAATGAAGATTAAAAGCCTCTACTTAATAATGTTCACGGAATAATTTTCGTTTGTTTTGTTATTTGTAGGTTCAATTCTAATAATAATAATAATAATTTTTATTGGTTTAACCAAAGGGCTATCGACCGAGGTCTTTCTGCCCGTTTACATTATTCTACATTACATGTATTTAATAATTCTATATAAAGAGGGAAAAGTAACGTTTATGGAAAAAAAAAAAAATCATATACATATTTAAATAAATTTATGTTCTGAGTTCCTCCAATTCCGAAATTAGAATTTTAGCTGGATATATTCTTCTGTTGCCTTGGGCGTGGTTGTTTGTCGTCACCGGTTGAAGGATCTCCATGTTGCTACGGTTGTTTGCGAATTTTATATTCAATTTGTGGAATCTTGTCGTTATTGGTTCAATTTGGGTTTTTTCGTAAAGCATAGTATTCGATGGATTATGTAGTGGGTTTCTAGGGTGCCTCATTTTCGTTATTATTCTTAGACTGCTTCTTTCTGCCACTTCTAAATTTTTCAATGTAGGGTTTCTTGCGTTTATCCATAGTTGGTGTCCATATTCTATGATTGGTCTGCATATCATTTTGTAGATGTTTGTTGCTGTCTTGTAGTTGATTCCTTCCCGTTTGTACGTGAGTGCTCTGAAGTGTCTGGATCTTGTGACAATCTTTTTCTTCATGATTTGTGTGTGATGCTTGAAGTTGAGTTTGTTGTCAATTGCTATTCCCAGGTATTTAACTGTCGGTGTAGGTGTGATGGTGTGATGTAACATGTTTATTATTGGTGATGAGGCTGTAATTTTATGTCCAAATATAATAAATTGAGTTTTGTTAGGATTGGGCGAGATGCGCCATTTTTTCATCCAAGTTACGATTTTGTCAGATAATCTTTGGAGACCTTCAATCGTTTTACTCAGGGTTCTGTTGTGTGAGACAAGAGCAGTATCGTCACAGAATTGAAGTGTATACAAATGTGGATCTACTTTTATTTTGTTGTCGAGGTCGTGGTTGTACATGTCATGACAAAAAATGTTGTAAAGTATGGGGGATAGTGGTGAGCCCTGAGGTAGACCTTGCTGTGGTGTGAACATATCCGATAGAGAAGAATTTATCTTGATTTGCAACCTCCTATCTTTCAAGAACCTTTGTATTATTTTTATCAGATAGTCTGATGTTTTACATTTCATTAATTTGTATATCAATCCTTTGTGCCAAACACTATCAAAGGCTTTGGTAATGTCCATAAATACTGCAGCAGATTTGTTCCCTTCTTTCATACTATTTTGAATATTTGAAGTGAGTGCTATAAGTGGGTGTATTGTGGAGTTTTTACGTTTGAATCCGAATTGGTATGTGGGTATCACGTGTTTGAGTTCTTCTTCTAAACGTCTAGCTATTATTTTTTCGAATAGTTTGCCTGCAACTGGTAAGAGAGTTATTGGCCGATAGTTTGAAGTGAGTTGATGGTTCTGGTTTGGCTTTGGAATCGGAATTATTAGACCTCTTTTCCATTCTGCTGGGAAGTACCCGTTTTCTAGACAGTAGTTGAAAATTTTCTTCAAGTGGTCGTGTATCAGTGGGTCAAGTTCTTTGAGTATTTTTCTGGGTATATTATCATATCCGCCAGCTGTATTTTTTCCAGAGAAAAGGGTCTCGGTATATTCTTCGTCTGTAATCTCAGTCATCTTGAAGTTTGCTTGGTCTTTTAAAGTTTCGGTAAGGTAGTGTTCTACTTCATTTCTAAATTGTTGGTCGAAGTTGTTAATACGGTTCTCCCTGTATATATCCTCGAACTGACATTTGAAGGCCTCAGCAATTTCTGGATCTGCATCGATGGAAACATTATTTACTATCAAATTTGATATTCTTCTTGTTGGTTTGTATTTGGAAAGTTTTTTTATTTCTTGCCAATAGTTGCGACCTCTTTTATCATTAATGTTTTTGCATGTTGTAATCCATTGATGCGATCTATATTCCTGAATCATTGAATGTATGTCCTTGTTCAACTTGTTGAATTTCTGTTTGAGATTTATGTCAGAGTTCAATTCTATTATTTATAGATTTGTTCGATTTTTCAACATTTTATTGAAATAAAAATAGTTACTCGAGTTTACTGAAACAGCTTGCAGGACAAAATTCTAGAATTATTGCGGTCAGATATGCACTTCTTGACACGACGATCTTCAATAATTTACCTGATTTTTTAATTTATTAGTTTAAGCTGATTTTTTTTACAAATAATATTAATTATTGATTTATACGAGTAAACTGAAACGAGAGACAGGGAAGTCAATATGAGCTAATACATCTCTCACTCATCCTCATGCGTGCGGATAATACCCTCGTGCTCTAAGCAGTCTAAGCCATAGAGGCATTAAAATTGAGTTTGGGGGATGATTGGCCCCTTGGATCGGTCTGTCTTCTTGTAAGAAATTTTAAAATAGTGGTTTGGAGAACATATATCAAAATGGAGCATCAGAATTTACGTGAAGTTGAATAATTTTTTTGAAACCTTTGAGACGTCTGTTAAGCAATATGGCCGACGGGAAGTGTCTGGCATTATCGACAACTTATTTCAACCGCAATTGTCTAAAATATATGTGAAAATCAGCCATCAGAAAATAAGTGAGGTTAGCAATGTTTTTATGCAACTTGATGACCTGATATCTGCAAATTGGCCGTCTGAGCAAGATAATGTGTGGCATGCGATCGTAGTACATACAAACACTTTTCAATCGTCCACATTTCGTTCGTCAGAAAATACGTGACGTCTGGCGGCCCTGGGATCTTGCTCTATTAGAGAATATTTTCGAATGAGCCCGCAGCAGTTTGACCAATTGTTAGGCATTATTGAAAAGGAACGACATTTTCCCTCGACTGATTGCACTACACCGCGGCAGCCCTCGCGATGTTTTGAATATAGCCAGAGAATGTAGCCGAGAATCAAACAGTCGGCGACGTGGCTTACATCGCGAACATAGCGTACATTGCGTACCAGTGTCGGTGTGGCCGGGTACGTTTAAAATAACGGTGGCTATTTTTGAAATGCATCGCGAACATAGCGTACGTAGCGCTCGGTGTGGCCTCGACATTACTCTAGAATGCTAAAGCAATGTGACCGAAGTGTTGTAAAAATTTCAGTGTGGTCCATAATGCACATGCGTGCCATCAGGTTGTTTCTGAACAGGGTCGGCTTCAATAAAATTTTATGCTGTTATTGTTGTAGTTGAATTTAATCAATTCATAATTAGTATTCGACACTTGTTGTTTTGAACATATTGATAATTTTCAACAGCTATTTGAATGGTAAAATTGGAATCATCAGCGACTGGAAGATAAGCTGAAAATCTTTCATTATTCTAAAACCTCTTCAGGCGTTGAAAAAACCCGGTTTTGGTATAAAAATTAATTCAAGGATCAAGGAAGACAAATTCTGGTTAACAAACAACGAATCTTTTGGTAAAGTACAGAAAAAAATCAAATGAGCAAAATATACTGATATATCCCTTCAGGACAGTTCTATTCTTCGGTGTTCCTGAAAATAGTGGAAACATGAAAATGTATTGGAGATCTGCCAATGCTCTGCATCATTTCATGAGTGAATTCTGATACCTACATTCATTTGTCTTTTTGAGTTCCAAGTATATTCCAAAATCAATCTGTTATCTGAATGAAACTGCAAAGATTTCATGATTTTTCATAATGAATTGCGTTCTTTTGCTATATATCTCATGGTGCGAGGGGATAGATATGTGTCAATCGAATGAAAAGCAAAGCGTAAATCATAAATTTTTAACAGTTCATATGAATGAAAAGGTGCACATAGTTTACATACTTAAGTGGGAAATGAACAGGTCAAGACAAGGACACCACAACACTATACAGTTCATTGTTTATCGGATACGAAAAAATCCAAATTGAACACAACACACAACAAAAGCAAAATGCACAGGAAGAATATCAAACACGAAAATAACAGTTAAGCACCAGTAAACTAGTTTGTCTATGCAGTGATCTAAACTGTGGCTGCAGACTGACACTTACCCGTTCCTGCCTAGACTTTCACTAAGGTCATTTCAAAGTCATTTGCCATGAGAAAGAAAAAGCGATGTTGCACGGTCTATATCTATTTAGTAAAACCTGCTACATTACTGGTCTAATTTTCTCACCAATTCCACAAATATTGCAATTCATTTATGATATTAATGTCGTAGGAAGTCGCGCATGAACTATAAAATAAGTTTGTTACTCAATGGAATATTTTTATTGTTTAATCATATTGAACTTAAAATAGGACCGACAAAATATTTAGGGACCTGGCATCGTTCTACGTGAAATTTCCTAATGGTGAGCAAGCGCACATTGTGAATCAGTTGCCTATGCAGCACGTTTTTCGCTGCGGAACTAGAATTATTATTGGTTATGGAAAAAAGCGCGCTCCCTTTCGAGAGAAATGAAAAGCAGGACGAATACTCAGATTTTCGATCGACAAGAAAGTCTTAGACAAAATCTAATCAGTGCCAACACCAGGTATTCTATGCATCTATGAAATGAGTAAATGGTTAAAATTAGGAGAAGAAACGAAGGGTTAACAATTTTTGATAATGTGTTTGTCCACTGCAATTATCTATACACTCCTCAACACATCTTGGCATTGATGCATCAAGATGGTCTATTTCTTCTTGAGCTTCTTGTACTTCATGTCTCAGGGTCGCCAAAGTCCGTGGGGGCTGGGGTAAATTTCCAAGCCTTCCACCCAAATGTCCCCAACATGCTCTATGAACGAAAGATCGATGGATTTGGGCCGCCATGGCAAGAGATTCAAATGGGCCGCTTTAAAAAAGTTTAAACTAACTCTGGCAACATGAGATCGGGCATTATCTCGCTGAAATATTGGATTCTCGAGCCAGTTGAGGTGAGGGAGAACATATGGCTCCACTATTTCTTGAAGTTAACGCAGCGCTGTCATGTTACCTCGAATAAATACTAAAGGTGACCTACTTGCATGTGCAATAACTATTCATACCATAACGCATACTGCCGGTGTGCATGAGGCTCAACATCAAGCTGAGGTTCACGTCTTTCTGCCCGACGTCGTCTTATTCTTCTACAGCCATCACGTGCACAAGGAGAATCGAGATTCATCAGAAAAGATTTCCTGATGCCATCCCCCATTCCAATGTTGAAGTTTTCCGCACAACTGTAATCGTTGCAGGCGATGCTCAACCGTCAGAGATAACACAAGATGAGGTCGATAATGCTTCAGTCCAAAAAACCTAATCTGGCGGTCAACCGTTCGGACAGTTACAAGATGGCCTTGTTCTCCTAACCACTCAACATCCAAAGATCGAGTTGTCGCAAATCGGTCATGAGTCTCTTCTCCGATTTTGGGCATGATCAAACCACGCTTAACAACATCTCAAAACAGTAGTTAGTGGATTTCTGTTGGTACAGTTAGCGACAACCCCGCGACAACCCCGCCTCCCGTAGACTAATAATTCAAGTAACAAAAAATGTTTACATGACTAATCCACTCATTCCATTTGTAGTGAGGAAGTTTCCGTATCAACGATCGTTTTATCTCGACAAAATTTCCAAGCCGGCATAACCTCGGGCATAACTAACAAGTTGGTTTTTCAGCGATAAAATTTTTGACGATTCTCGAATTCATAGATAGCTTCGGAAATAAATATCATAGAGAAAACAAACAACGTTTAGTGGTTTAGTCAATCTATGATGAATTCTAATTTGCCAAATAGCGCAATACGCGTCAAATGTGAATATATTACCGTATTTTCTCGTGGAAAAGTCATGCCGAATACCACTTGAGATGAAATTTAAGCAGGTAAAATTTCTCTCTTGTAATATTCATGTTTGTTGCTTTTCGGAAATTTCGCTCATGACATTTTGTTGAGAAGTTCCGCACAAGGATGTGATAGAATCTGGAATCTTGTTATATATTATCAAGAACAGAGTAGTCCATACTCAAACTGAAAGACCAAGTTCATCAGATAATAGCGCCCACTCACGTAGACTCACTTTTTTATGATCCCTTGACCAATCACGGAAACTATTTTCGCACATGGGCTCATAAAATGTCATAAAATACCCGGTTCGGAAGCCTCGTGAGTGAGCCCCTCAAGAAACACAAAGTCGTCTATTCCACAAGACATGTTTCGAACATATCTATCGCTCTTATATGTTCTCTAAGCCTGACTTAAAATTTGGAAACAGTCTGGCCCACATGCACACTATTTGAATGAATATAATGTATTCAGCATTGAATACTCAATCATATCAGAAACGAAAAAATGTAAAAAAAAAATGTTTGAACCAATCTAGTTTCACCCCCTGTATAATTGCTCAGGCTCCAAAAATATTTAAGCTCAGTAGAGAATTTCGAAAAATATCACATTCCAAATTTTCAGATTTCAAATATGTCCAGTTCTCCAGAAATGTCCAATAGGCACTCGAAGTTGGGACACCCTGTATTCGCCTTTGTGTTAATCAAACAAATGCTTTCACATCAATCCTTATAACAAACCCTGCTGTACAGGAGTGCAGTTCATAAAATCAGTTATATCAAGATATCATAAATGATATATTGTTTGATGAATTTGTTGCCTAAATGCTCGAAAGAAGACCAGATATCAGATATATTGTTTATCCTGATTACTCCTAGGTCTCTTGAGGAGACCCCTCTGAAACTACAAGCTTCGAAGCTTGTAACTTGTGCCGAGTTCGGAGTAAGCAGTTGTGTTCTGTGTAGGCTTTGTTACTGGTGTGTTACTTACGCCACCTTAGGCACACAGCACTCTCACTTAAGCTCTATGCTTTGGATAATGTGACATTTTCAACTTTTTGGAAAGATACCATACTGGAAGGAGTTGTTCACTATATAAGAGAGAATATGTTTGATCTCATTCACACAATTCTTAATTATACTGGGAGGTACGCCATCCTCTCCGCCTGTGAATTTATTTTTCAGTTTATTTATAATTTCTTCTATTTCTTCTGGCGTTGTTTGTTCCAATTGAAATGTTTTACTATTTAAAGGAATATTGTGAGAGGATGGTACATCCACCAGGTCACCTAGCAATCTAGGTATTTTCTCTATAAGGAAAGTATTGTACTCATTTGCCTTCTCCATTGCATTGCTCAAGAAAATCTGCTCATTTTTATTTCTCTTTTTAGTATTTCCACTTATTTCGCTACAAATTAACCACATGGCTTTGTTCTGATTATCAGATTTCTTAATTCTATCATGATAATGATTTTCTCTAGCCTTTCTCAACAATTCTTGTTATTTTACTCTTTCATTGTTATATTCGCTTCTGAAAATATTATTTCTTGATTTTAATGTTAAAAGTGTATCTAGTTTATAACTTCCTGTGTATTGTAATAACTTTTTGGCCTATTGACCATTTCGAAGGAAAACATGGTTCAAAAATGGGCATAAATGTTTGCATAAACATACTCCACTGCATCAACATCACCTTCATCTACATCAAGTACTTGTTTCCAATCCTGAGCACCTAAAGTTATTTTGAATTAATCTATTGCGTTTTCATTAAATTGTCTTCTATAAACTGATTCTCTCTGATTATTAATAGGTAATTCAATCAGAATTTTTTCGTCCAGTATGATTAGAAATATTTGTTGTTAGAATTTCAGCGATTCTTGCTCTCATTTAGGGTTGAAATTGGCGCAGTAAAAAAAACAGAAATAAGTGCTCCACTGGGACAAAAAAAATCGACAGGTCTGAGCGTTTTTCTGAAATGTTGACGCAGTTCCCGAAAATGGCTCTATTCAAATTACCTCATTCAAATTCCCATTACCCGCTTGGATGAAGCACTGTTGAAAAACGATTACGAATTGGTTTTTCTTTTGTTGGCATGAATTCATAATTCATACTTGCAACAACTGGATATCATTAAGAGTTTACGGCTGGTGCATTGGTGTAACCCAGTTCCGCATAACGCAATTTTCGGACAGCTTAATCACGAAATACCGAATTGAATCCGCTTTGTTCGTGTCGTAAAACTTGAGTTTCCTCTCAAGGGTGAAGTACAAATGAAAGATAGATATGTCACGAAATTTAATGTACTTCTTCCTATATGCAGTGGATTTTCTGGAAATATGGCAGAAAAATACAAATTCAGCATTAGTCTGACCACAGAATTCAATTCGGTTCGTTATTGTCTAGTTTAGTGCATCGAATAGCACATCTGGATGTTCAACACATTGTTTCCGAAATGTATGGAATACCTCCGATGAAAACTTACCAGTACCTATATGATTCAACGAGCTTATTACGATGGCTTTTATTATTATCAAGCCAGACGAGTTTGTTGAATTGGGTTAATAATAGCCAGAATACGCGAGTAGAATATTCAATTATATCCGACAATCTTGAATTTTCATTTCTAATTGATATCAAAAACTCTCAAATTTCAGAAGATTCTGTTGATATTTCAATCCCTGATATGAGCAATGTTCCTTAAGTCAAATGGTTAACCTTATATGTGATGAACTCATTTAAACAGACAATATAAAATATACAAACAATTACCCTATGAAAGTCAGAGTAAAATAAATAAATTACAAAGAAAAACCAAAATACCCGACTAAAAACCTTTTACTGAAAAGAAAAAACTAGTCCTGTATTTAATCAATATATTTCTGTGTGAATAATGCACTATGTAATGCTTTCATTGCAACCTACCTGAGTAGTTAAAAATTAGTAATTCAATATGAATATGACATTTTTTCTATACCATTTTTCAAAACTTGATTTCGTTTGAAAGATACCGTATCGAAAATCCACGAAAAAAACACTTTTCTTTCTATCTTCTTTCAATATTTTCGGAAGTGTTTACTCTATTGATGGTGCATATTCTCTTATCAACACTCGTTCAATATTCCTCCTGGTATGAAAGTTACAGCGAAGCTGACTCATGAATCCATGCAAAAATACTATACAACTATACTATACAAATTAAACGGTTATGTATTTTCGAAGGAACCAATCTTGGCTATACGCATACTTTCGCAGCGTAGAGAAGGAACATGTCATTATGTTTCCATGGTTACCTTATATGGAATTTTTATTGTTTTTGTACTTTCACATTGTAATGGGTTTTCGAATTTTTTTCAATATATCATATTTTTTCTTTACAGGATTTCAGGAGGGTGTCTTTGCATACCATCTGAACTCCCCCTGAGATTGTTTTACTTCATTTCATGAAACTATTATATTTTTTTCTGTAACTCTTTCTTGTTAAAATGAAAATTATTTCAATAAAATTCTATTATATGTGAAGGCGTGAAGCTGAAGAATGAAACCGTGGGAACAGTACCTAATTACAGATCAAATACTGACGTTTGAGCTGGGCCGATTCCTGATATTAACGCTGGTGATCTATTGCATCTTTGAAGAAGCTGGGACCATCTTCATGAAAGCTCTGCGAGATATTCATAGAAGATTATTGTTCCAAGACTACAGGGTGTACCAAGTTCGAGTGCCTATTGGACGTTTCTGGAGAACTGGACATATTTGAAATCTGAAAATTCGGATTATGATATTGTTCTCTACAGAGAAGATTTCAGATTTTTTTTTTAATTTTTTCGTTTCTCATATGATTGAGTATTCAATACAGAATACATTTCTGTTAAAACCATTGCATTCATTAAAATCGTTTTCAAAATATCGAAAAAAAACCTGAAAAAAAGTCAAATATTCATAGTCAGTATTATGTTCATTTTTCCTATCCTGAACATCCCGAGTGTAAACCGTTCTCAAAACGTGAAAGTAGAAGAATGTGGAAAGGTAATGCATCTTTTGAATTTCATGAATATCAACATTTTTCAAATTTTGTGCCAAAAACTGCGATCGAAAATTGGCCATAACTTCTGTTTCTCAAATTAGAACCCAATTTTTTTATGATTGCGTTGCTTCTCCGAAGAAAAATAATGATAGCAGTCTCAGATGCTCTTGCTCCTAAATTCAGAGCTTTTCTGGATTCATGTTGTACATCGAATCGAAACAGATTCGATGAATATTCTTGAAACCATAGTATCAACTTATAATTAGACCTGTCACTTATGAATTAGTATTGGGATAATTTATCTTCTATGGTCCCAGAATATTCTCATGCAAAAGATAAGATGAATTTGATTCTAGAACAGGAATCCAGAAAATCTCAAAAATCACACAGAAACTACTGAGAGAGCATCTTAGAGTACTATCACTATTTTTCTCTGCAGAATCCAACGCAATCATAAACAATTGGGGTTCTAATTTGAAAAACAGAAAATATGGCCAATTTTCGAACACAGTTCTCGACACGAAATTTGAAACCCCATCCTGTGAGGATATTCATGAAATTCAAAAGATGCATGACCTTTCCACATTCTTTTACTTCGACGTTGTGAGAACGGTTGACACTCGGGATGTTCAGCATAAGAAAAATGAACATAATACTGACTATGAATAGTTGACTCTTTTTTTAGGTTCTTTTTCGATATTGTAAAAAATATTTGATTGAATACAATGGTTCTGATAGATATGTATTCACCATTGAATACTCAATCACCTCAGAAACGAAAAAATTGAAAATTTGTTCGAACAAATTCATTTTCACTCCCTGTATAACAGGAAGTGCTCAGGCCCCAAAAGTATTTTAGGTCTGTAGAGAATTTTGAACAATATAATAATCCCAATTTTCAGATTTCAAATATGACCACTTCTTCAGAAACATCTAATAGGCACTCGAACTTGGGACATCCTGTATATACTTTCTTTTAATGTCCTCCAAGAATCATACAAAATCGAAAAAAGTTTGCGGGACTAGGACCAAAATAATAAGAATGACTTTTGAATCATAATATTCGGCGACGTTTCGCAGACTATTTCGTCTGATTCCTCAGGCCTAAAAGTTAAACTCATAATTAGACATCACTTATACGAATCACATAAACAACGCATAACTATATATTAGCTAGAAATACAAAGATCTTCAAAAAATCACAATCAAACGAGCAGTTATGATTTTCAGAAATACAGTGTGTTTCGGTATGACTTAGCGATAATTTAAGGGCATCAAATATACCTAATTTTATCGGCAGAAACACTCACATTGGGGAGTTTACCTCCTAGTTTTTGGAATAGCCCCCACTTTAAATTATTTTTTTTTTAGTTGACTCTTTCAAATGATATCGATTTCTCTGGACATAAAGGTCCTAAAGATGTGAAAAAAATGTTTTTTGAAAGATAATACTACCAATTTTTATTAGAGTAGAACAATATGAAAACATTCAAATCAAAAATGTCATGAAAAAATTCTTAAAAAAAATTTGTCGAAAAATTGCGTGTTAGTTCATTGAAAAAATTATACTTCAATGTGCTAGTTTTTGTACTATTGAGGATTAACTAAAAAATTCAGTTCATTTTTGACTAATTTTTTTTTGACATTTCTGAGTTGAATGTTTTCATATGATTCTACTTTGATAAAAGGAGATAGTATTATCTTTAAAAAACATTCTTTCACATCTGTAGGACTTCATGTCCAGAGAAATCGATATCAGTTGAGAGAGTCAACTAAAATAAAAAAATAATTTAAAATGGCGGCTATTCCAGAAATAGGGGGGTAAACTCCCCCAATGTGAGTGTTTTTGTCGATACAATTAGGTATATTTTGATGCCCTCAAATTATCGCTGAGTCATACCGAAACACACTGTATAATTAATATCAAACTTTGAAAAAGAAAAAAAATTAAACCGTATGTGCATTGAATTATGGTGGAGGTTTTCATTCTTGATGTCTGACAATAAAATTACCTCGTAATCAAATCATTAGTTGGCCAATAAAAACATGGAATAGAGGATTTCTGGGTTTCTCGATGTAATTTGTAGCAATTGCAAAATTAATTAATGGAAAAAGCTACTTATGAAAGAATAATTACTATGAATTTGAGCAAAACAATGACAGATGTCCAACCCTAGAAAAGATTCACATGACCAACATGAAAATAGATAAAACAACAATCAAATAAGAAAACTATATATTTTTAGCACTATAGGTATTTATTTCAGTTTTTTGCTTGATTGTTGTTTTATCTATTTCGATTTTGGTCATGTGAATCTTTTCTAGAGTTGGACATCTGTCATCGTTTTGCTCAAATTCATGTTGTCATTACTTTTTGATGTTTTGATCATTAAGGTCGGCGTTTAAAGCGAGTAGGTAATCTCCTCCGATAGAGGCGCTACCGTGCATTTTATGAAATATCTCCATAGAACTTACATTATCACTATAAGTTCTATGAATATCTCTCTAATCATGAATGAAGTACAATGGCGCTCTCTATCCGAAAATCGCCGAACTATGAAATAAGTCAATTTGTGGGTAAAGCAGGAATTTTTTCCCGCCAAAATTTGAATTTTGCCATTTTCTGCCAATTCCGTATTTCAAGTGGATCTTCTGAACGAAATTATCAGTAGATTCACTTTTAATCGGATGTTGAACTATTTTCATGGGTCTTTCTGTTGAAATAAAACAGAAGCATGGGTTGGATCATTTTCTTCTATTTTTGAAAGAAAAAAAATTAACTGTCGGAATGAAATCGATCAAAATTATTTCAACAAGAACCCTAATCCTTTCTGAGTTCACCCACAAAATTTCAGTTCTCAAAGTGAAACCGTTTTCGAAACCAACTTGAAATAAAAACACACTACATTGAACGCCCTCCTTAATGGCGAAACGTCGGCATAGTATTCAATCGGCCCATTTTTACTGTCATTAGAGAACATGGCGTATTGCATCCTTTACATTAATCACTGAAAATTATATTGATTAAGTATAGGTCTTCTTTTTTATTTTCAGCTAAATATTTTTGCAGTTGAAATTTTTTTCTTTAGTGCTTTTTGTCCAAATTGGCAGTGACACTGACGTTGGAGCGAATTGAGTTTTAATACTCCGATGGTACGTATTTGTGATGACGCACTTAATCTAGCTGTAATTGGACGTAACTCGAAATGGATTAAGCATAAACTGCACCAGCTTCATCCTTCAAACTCAGGGTGCTTGAAAAATGGTTGGGCTCATCGAGGGACCAGCTTTACATACCTAAATGACCTCTTTGAATCGAGAATGACAATGAATTAGGTCGCGTTTGCTGCTAAAATAAACGAATTTACCATCACCAAAACATAAAGCGCTCGAAATTAGGGTCCGTATATAGCGGACGGGTAATTTCGCCAAAAAAAATGAAATTAGACTTCTGCCGCCGGTAATGCTGCCAAGCGGAGGAGAGATGAATAGGGAATTATGAAAAAATTCCATAGGATGACATTGAGTTCATTGCGACTTCGAAAGATTAATCGGAAATATGGGGTGGATGTGATGTCGATTCTGTTTCTCTTTGTCTTCTCTTTCCACAATGCTCATTGTACGATTTAATGGATTATTCCGAAAGGCTGCATTATTTTTGTGAACCAATCTGTAGTTGACAGAAAATCGAAGATTTTCAACCATTATTTCACTTTTCTCTCGTGATTCTTAGTGAAATATCGAAGAATTCTCTCAAAATCATTGAGATATTTTTCGATGAGGACAAAGGAACAGGAGCTCACATATTCATAATTTTTAACAAATCCAAACCAATGTTAAAGAAATTAATGGCCAATTTCGTGGTATATTCACTCGTTCACATCATTTAGACCTTCTTTTATCCAAAAACAACAAACGAATGAAACCACTGGTAATATAATTTTTCAATTAATTAAGAATTATATGAATTTAAAACAATCTGAATATACAGGGTCTTTCACGAGGAACCTCACCCATATTTATACATGAAACTACTGAACGTATTTTCATGAAATTCAGCACTTATAAGTATTTCACGATGCTGATGAAATCTAAAATATTTTCAAGGCATGAGCACCTCCGGTTTTTCCGGAAATGACGTCAACTTCCGTTTTTCAAATTAGAACACCTTTTTTTTATTGCAGAAATAGATTCCTTAGAGAATTTCAAGTTATTTTGATGTAACATTTTTCAGTTTTGGTTGGAAAATTCTCTCAGCGCGGGAAAATTCGAAAAAAAAATCAAAAATAGAGCTCCGCTGAAACCAGAATAACTTCGAGGTTTTTGGATGGAAAATTTTCATTTTCAGGATTTTTCAAGATGTAAGATTGATGTATCCACTTTAAAAATCGAAATCGCGATTCATGATACAGGGGGTGAAAAAATCTCTTTCAAAGTTTGGGATGACAAAATCGTGGAAAATCAATTTTTTCAAATTAGAACCCCATTTTTTTATGGCAGATATTGAATCTACGTTAAAAAATAATGTGAGTGTATGCATCACACCCTTGCCATAAAGTGGATATTTTCTGAGTTATTCACCAAAAACTGTTTTTCGTCTTGAATTTTCAGCTATTTCTTTTCCCTTCACGCCAAAAAGATGAAATTTTCAGGAACTGTTACTCAAACCATGTTTTAGATTTTACTACCCTAATATGCAAGAGAAAAAAGTTACAGGTTGTTCCTAAATAGATGGCGAATTTGGATTCGAATTTGTATCGGAAACCTCTTTATTTCAACTAATCGGCCATCGGTTTTCTCTCCAGTGATAAATAAATAATTCCTTATGAACCATATGCAAAAACTTACCATGTTTCACATTCTTTTTTTTAATGATAGATATCATTTTTAATGATAGATATCATTAAAAAAAAAGAATGTAAAACATGGTAAATAAGATATCATTTTTAATGATAGATATCATTAAAAAAAAAGAATGTAAAACATGGTAAGTTTTTGCATATGGTTCATAAGGAATTATTTATTTATCACTGGAGAGAAAACCGATGGCCGATTAGTTGAAATAAAGAGGTTTCCGATAGAAATTCGAATCCAAATTCGCCATCTATTTAGGAACAACCTGTAACTTTTTTCTCTTGCATATTAGGGTAGTAAAATCTAAAACATGGTTTAAGTAACAGTTCCTGAAAATTTCATCTTTTTTGCGTGAAGGGAAAAGAAATAGCTGAAAATTCAAGACGAAAAACAGTTTTTTGTGGATAACTCAGAAAATATCCACTTTAGGACAAGGGTGTGATGCATACACTCACATTATTTTTTAACTTAGATTCAATATCTGCCATAAAAAAATGGGGTTCTAATTTGAAAAAATTGATTTTTCACGATTTTGTCATCCCTAACTTTGAAAGAGATTTTTCCACCCCCTGTATCATGAATCGCGATTTCGATTCTCAAAGTGGATACATCAATCTTACATCTTGAAAAATCCTAAAAATGAAAATTTTCCATCCAAAAACCTCGAAGTTATTCTTGTTTCAGCGGAGCTATATTTTCGATTTTTTTTTCGAATTTTCCCGGTCAAAGAGAATTTTCCAACCAAAACTGAAAAATGTTACATCAAAATAACTTGAAATTTTCTAAGGAATCTATTTCTGCAATAAAAAAAAGGGGTTCTAATTTAAAAAACGGAAGTTGACGTCATTTCCGGAAAAACCGGAGGTGCTCATGCCTTGAAAATATTTTAGGTTTCATCAGCATCGTGAAATACTTATAAGTGCTGAATTTCATGAAAATACGTTGAGTAGTTTCCCGTATAAATATGGGTGAGGTTCCTCGTGAAAGACCCTGTATAGGGTGAGTCTTTAACTTCTACATATGTTTCAACTGAAGATTTCTCCCATCAAACAGAACACTCATTTGTCTTAACATTTTTCAAAATTCGGTTTATTTGAAAGATACAGTCGAAAATCCATGAAAAAAATCACTTTTTTTCTCTCACATCTTCGCAACCGTCACAACTGAATTTTGGTTGAGTGCTTTCTCTATTCATGGTGCAATATGTCTCCAGGTATAAAAGTTACAGCATAACCGACTCATAAATCCAAGCAAAATACTATAAAACTACTTGAAAGAGATAAACGGTTCATATTTTCAAACGAATCGATCATTTCAGAAAATAAAAGTATGTTTTTTGAATGAAACGCGTCGTTTTCGGGTTATTCCTCAATTTATCCAATATAATTTGACGAAGAAATCATAAATCTCAAGAACAATCTGGATGCTTCCCTGGAATTATTAACTCTCTGCTCGCACTGCAAATTGACAATGTTGTCAGAATGTTTATCAAGTTTGTCGGGACTAGAACCCCTATGATGAAAAAACTTTGGATGTAGAGATATGTTATATTGAAACCCCACAAATGTGGCAGATAAAATTCAATTCGGAGGAGCATGGAATCAAATATTTTATACGCACAGTTTCAATTAAAATTTATTCATGCCGGTCCATCCTTCAGGAAAATATTAAAAATTAATGTCAATGAAATACAAAATTCAGTTATATCGATGATGAATGTCGATACAAACTACGTTTCATATTCAAATTAATAAAAACTA
Source organism: Adalia decempunctata (assembly GCA_951802165.1). Lineage (NCBI taxonomy): Eukaryota > Metazoa > Arthropoda > Insecta > Coleoptera > Coccinellidae > Adalia > Adalia decempunctata. Next base: position 35,297,833 of record OX637701.1, on the reverse strand, counting down.
AAATGATGCTAAGCACTAAATAATCTGTGGCGATGTTTATATCCAAACAATGTCCTCTGTGTGAATATTTGCAAAAATATGGATGAATGAAACTGCCAGCTACTGAAAAACTACACAAAATTTCCAATTTATACACGTTAATTTTATAAACTCGACATTACACGGTTAATATTATGTAATAAATTGAAATATTTCAGTATAGACTTCTGAAATTGATATTCATGCTCATGGGTCCGAAAATTATTTATCGGTGGTATGGTACAAGATGCGATAACTATTGAAATTATTGATTTTCGGATCGAGTTGCCTGCGGAAGCTCAGAACGATATCAGCAAATCGTTCCACTAAAAGAGAAGTCCTAAGTGCAAACGAGAGTAGAAAATTCGAAACTGAGATCGTGGGACTTGCAACGTGGCAGGTACACGAGAGTTCGATATAAATTGCATCACATTTTTCGGAATCCACCCACGGGAGGCGGAAGAAGGGAAATCTTCAATTTGCTTTGGAGAGACGAGAAAGGCAGTAGCTTATGAAGCCTTAAACGGTTCTCGGGACGCAGTTTCGGTTTTTATGGTACTTCAGTGTTTTGAAGTACGGTCTCAAAGCGGAGACGGAAACAGTTAAGTTTGAATCGGAAGTTAAGGGGTAGCTGGAGAAGTCTTAAGCGAGAAGATTCTCAGTTGACTCAGGATCGGTGTAAGGGTAACTCATTTTTGGTTCTTTTGGAAATACAGTCTCAAACGGAGACAGAAAAGTGTTAAGTCGTAAATGAAACACTTCGGAATTAAATTTTAGTTGTATATTGAGACTCAAATAAAATAAACGGTTTTACACACACTGTATATAACCCACTTACGCTAAAAGAATAAATTATCAAAATTTCTGATAAATTTATCAAAACGAAATCAAATTGTCAAAACAAGATCAAATTGTCAAATCAAAATCAAATTATCCAAACAAAATCAAAGAATCAAAACTTACTCAAATTATCAAAGATCTGGTGATTTATCCAAAACAACCGAAAACTTTGAATGGTTTCAAAACAACACAACTCAAAGTTCCGAAAACTTGGGGGGATTTCAGGACTCTGGACGGAACGGTTATACAGGGTGGCCATTTGAAAACGAAACAGACGAGATTACAGACGAAATAAATTTTTTCGATAGAAATGCTCGGACAGGTCGATTTCTGTTTCGAGGGGGACAACTTAAGATGTAGGTTACGGACGCATAGCGCTTCAACCCTTGCTGCTACAACCCCCACCCCCAATTTTTGAATAGGGAAGATGGGGTGAGTGATACCTCATTTGGAAGGTATTTTTATACTGATTTCAGCACAGTAATTGTTTTTTCATTTTATGCATTAGTTCTCGAAATATTCATGCGTTAGTTAATTTTATCACTTGAATTAATTTTTTGCGAATAATTGACATTTCGTGCTTCCGAAACACCAAAATTTCCGTACTTGTATTTGAAATTGCAAAACATCTACCACTGGGCAAATGAAGTCATACCGTACGTGTTAATGCTACTAGGGTCAGATGTTCGACTAGCTGTTTTATTCACTGAAATCATTCTCCAACTGTACGGTATCAGAACGATTTGAAGTATTGATCTAAGAAATAAGACTTTTCAAAGTAAAGTAAAACATTTATCAAAAACTCACAGTCATGGTTGTTTTGAAGCTCAAAATGTCGATTTTTCACAAAAAACACTACAAGTGCCGTGAAAACACCACTTCATTTTCAAATACGTAGTTAAGAATATTTCGAGAACTAATGCATAAAATGAAAAAACAATTACTGTGCTGAAATCAGTATAAAAATACCTTTCAAATGAGGTATCACTAACCCCATCTTCCCTATTCAAAAATTGGGGGTGAGGGTTGTAGTAGCAAGGGTTGAAGCGCTATGCGTCCGTAACCTACATCTTAAGTTGTCCCACTCGAAACAGAAATCGACCTGTCCGAGCATTTCTATCGAAAAAATTTATTTCGTCTGTAATCTCGTCTGTTTCGTTTTCAAATGGCCCCCCAAGTTTTCGGAACTTTGAGTTGTGTTGTTTTGAAACCATTCAAAGTTTTCGGTTGTTTTGGATAAATCTTGCAGCTTTCTAACAATACTCAAATAATGGAAGCATACTCAAAATTATCTGACCTTTCTCCTTCTGCCAGGTAATCCAACAAAATCACGTCACTAACCCGTTGTTCACAGATTAACTTCACTCCCAGTCTTATCGACGAGGCGTGATCTAAATAATTATTCTAATTGATTTCTTCAACTTATAGCTCCCGATTCAACACCTTCCACCACTACTCCTCGAATAACACTTTTCCGTCAGCGCTTGAGACCGCACTAAAGAAAACTGAATTACTTTTTAAATCCACCTAAAAACCGAATCCCGAGTCAACCGAGAATCTTCCCGTTCAAGGCTTCTCCAGCTACTCTTAACTTCCGATTTCAATACTTTAACTCCGCTATTCCCCGAATAGCACTTTTTCCGTCTCCGCTTTGAGACCGTACCTCGAAACACTGAAGTATCCCGGTTCAACAGAGAAATCCGATCCCGAGTCAACAGAGAACCTTCCCGTTTAAGGCTTCTCCAGCTACTGTCTCTTCTTCGGTTTCCAAAGCAATTAAAGATTTCCTCTACCCACCTCCCGTGGGTGGATTCCGATAGGGTATCATAATCGTCTGAGCTTTCTGGGCCAGTTGCAATTCTCACGACCTTAGCCTCGAATTTTCTGCTGTCGTCGGCACCCAGACCAGACAGGCCGTGAGCCGATTTTCTGACTCCGTCGAGTTTCATTAGGAAACCCGAAAAACTGGAAATTGACCATATTCATAAGCTATCTGTGGCAGCTTTTTGAGCGTTTTTGGGTTGGCAGCAATAATTATAATATGTCATCATTGTCATTTCTGATTTAAAATAGGCCCGCCAATTCATTAACATTCAGGTTTCATTATATTCTTTATAAAATTTAGGTGTACACAAGATGTACTGATTATAGATTTATACCAACCCAAAGATGCCCAAAAAGCTGCCACCGATAGCTAATGAATATGTTCAATAACTTCATCGTTATCGTCTCGCCTACATCTTGTGAAATACTTATAAGCAACTAAGTGATTTTCGGAGCCATGAATATAAATTTCAGAAACCTATATGTATTGGTAAACCGCAATATTTGGATTTATTACAATGGCTTTTTCCAACCCTTGCAATCATAGAAAAACACCACCAACAAAATTTTTGAGTTCCTTCTCGCTCACATGAAATGTCTCCTTAATTTTATTCTTGTCAGTTTCTTGGTTTTTGAGAAGAAATTGAAAACTGTTTTTCGGGCGCCATCTTATTTTTTGAAAAGGAATCAATCCATTCGTTTCCACCTGTGTTCTTTCTGTTCCGCTTCGAAGATAACCAGGAATTCGGCTCTAATCGACAAATTAGTTCCTCATTTTCCAAGGCTTTCCTTTAATTGCCTGTATACGAACATGCCAAGCCCCAATGTTCATCAATCAATACACGATGTCACCTTCAGGAACCCAACCGCAGCGCTACCGATAATGCCGAAGCCTCCTGTTTAATTCTCCGGGAGTAAGATATTCAACATCCGGAAGGCTGCAGATGGAACTCAGCCCTAATTTGTATGCGTGTCCTGACCAGAAGCCGGCAATTTCGTTCCTCCAATATCGCGCGTTATCTGTTTTGTGGCGTTTCATTCGTAGGGGTGAGACCACTCGTGGTCTGGGCGAGGCCGACGAGGAAAAACATTAATATTGGAATAATTGCAGTTCTGCTACCTCGTTGAAATATTGTACGATGGATTGTAGTTTGCGAAGTGTTATTCGGACGCTGTTTCTGCTTATAGCGTCATTATTCATGCGGCTGTATTCGGAAAAAAATAGTTCATAACTCGCTGAATGAGCTTCAGACAGAATTGCGATAAGATTTATTGCTTCTATCTCGGTATAATTGCTCTTTAGTTGGAGTTACGACTCTGTATCGATCTCTGGAGCGCCATTATTATTTCTATTTCGTGTACAGGAAAGCCTTTTTTGTACTACCAAGACTACAGTTAATAAAAAAATGAATTCTGAGGGGAGAATTTCTTATTCATAAACACTTCAATACGGTAAAATAAACATTTGGTTGTTTCGAACAGCTTTAAGGTACAATAAATGTCACTTACCGCAATTCGAGATGCGTTGTATGCAGGGTGTCTCATTTAAAAGTGTCTTCTTCTTCTCGTGCGGCGCCTTTAGTTGGCCGAACGTAGGCCTTATTGCCCATTGTTTATCAGACCCGAAGGCACGCTGACGAGAATGCCGCGAGCCGACAAGGAGGAGTCCCTCTCACCATAGAGATGGAAGGTGAAGAGTTCCCTAGGTGTGTTAACCTCAGTTTAGATAAGTTGCCGCACGTGAACAGTATATGCTCCGCCGTTTCATCCGCGTTCTTGCACCAACGGCACAGGGAACACTCAGACCCATTCTTTGTAAATGTTTGTTAAACAGATGGCCAGTTAGAGCACCAGTCACCAGAGACAATTGCTTCATCTCGAGAATCAAAAGCTTTTTGACCTCCGGCTTCGAAGAATGCCCCTTGATAAGGAGTCTCGATTGCCTGAGATCCGTTCTCGTGTTTCACTCAGAGGAGAATTTCTTATCGATTAATCCATCTCTTGAAGAGGTTTTTGATATATGTTTGACAGATAGGAAGCGCGAGTTCCGACCCAGACGTCGAGCGATCCCCTTCTTTGGCTAAGTTATCTGCCTTTATGTTACCAGAGATAGACGCATGCGCCAGGCACCAGACAACATTTTGGGTGTTTACTGAGCCAAGCGTGCGCAGGGTCTCTCTGCATTCGTACACCAAGTTTTAGGTTGCTTTTATATCAGAGAGGGACTTCAGTGTACCCTGACTGTCGCAACATATGTATATGTGTTTCCCCGAGTATCCTCTGTGGACACTCTCCATCGCACATACGAGGACAGCATATAGCTCTGCTTGTGCTATTAAGCAGAATTTGTGACAACACTCAGCCAGGTCGATTTTTGATGACAGGGGAAATGATCTGGGATACAAAGCTTGTTTCAACCCCATCAGGAATTTGAATGGAGAAAGTGGGTAGTTTTGTAGCACAAATGAATGTATGGATTCGAATATGTAGGTACGATCCGGAGTTTGTGTTCTTATGAGTTGATACAAACAAAGTTACGGGGTGTTTTTGTGGGATTATGGTACCGATAAAGCTGAATGAAACAGAGATGTTTCTCATCGATGTATAATTTCTATTGAAAAAAAAAAAATTTTTAACAGTAGATTGCATGCAGCGATACAATCATTCTTCAAAATCACTTCGTACATGCTGTAGCATTTCAGGAGTAATTTAACGACATTCTGTCACAATTCGTGCTCTGAGGTCGTCTTAAGCTACGGTTTCTTCGGACATGCCGTCGACCGCCGCGTCCAGGCCGTCGACCGTCGAGGACAGCGATTTCGGCTCGAAGTGGTTTGCTAGGATTGCTAGGAATTACTCGTCCGACGGGCCGACGGCTATGTTCGCGAGTGGAAATAAAACAATAGAAGAAATCTCATATGAAAATGGACTCAGAAAAATTAATTGTGCAGTTATTTCTGGAAGAAGAAGAAGAGGAACTGTTAATGGAAACCCCAAAAGATTCAAATAAGCCAGTTGATGAATTATTTTTGGAACGCCTTCAATGTTACTGTCCACAGAAGGCTATTTCGAAATGAAATGAAATTTAGGGAGTATTTCAGACTTTCCACTGATCTTTTCGTACTCGTTTTGAGTTTTGTTAAGGATGCAAGGGACACCTTTAAAACCTATTTTGTTGGACCACATGGATCTGAGCCATGACAAAATGCAGAGGTGCAGGCAATGCAATGATCATGTTCTTATTCCATATAATTGTTAATCATATTTCAGATCATTGAATAATAGTAAAATATATATTTTCCATTTTTTTTCCATTGTCACGCCTATTTCTTTCCGAATATTATTTTTCACATCCAAATCTTTATGGCTTCTGCGTCCTACATTAACCCAAATAAAGCTAAAGGCCTCTTAAAAGGCATTCTTATGAAACCTTCTTATTCTTCGGATAGCAAAGTTTCTACGCTTTGCTCATATATGCCTGTTGCTGTTAGGAGAGGATGTTGTGTCAAAAAGTCTATCAACACAACACTTCATCCTCCTCCGGTGAGAATCTTTCATTCATTTTCCTTACATTATTCGATTAAAATACTGGACGTTCCACTACGCGGCGCCGCTCTAACCAAACCTCGACAGATTAGAACGTCCAGGACGCGATACTCAGTGGAGCCGTCCAGTTACGCGATGTCTAGAAAAGCGCTTTCACTAGAATACATTGGTTAGATAAAATCGCCGAAATGCGACGGTTCGTCGCCTGGACGCAGCGGTCGACGGCATGTCCGAAGAAACCGTAGCTTAAATCGGCAACTCTGGTATTTCAAGTGGCTCCGGAGAACAAAATCAAGCGGTGTTACATCCGGCGATCGCGTAGGCCACTCCACTGGGCCCTTTCGGCCTATTCAACATCCGGAAACCTACCATTCAGGTACTGTCTCACCTGAGCTGCAAAGTGCGGCGAAGCTCCGTCCTGCTGAAAGCGCAACTCCTCTTCTAAAAGGTTTTCATCTGCTTTCAAAGCTTTCCAGGAACCAGGACCAATCAAAATACCCATCCAGATGATGAGTGTTTGTTGCTCCCTAAAGAGGTGAGGATTTTCATCGGACCAAAACATACAAACTTTTGTTGACATTTCGTTAAGGAAAAAAGTACATTCATCCGAAAAGCATACTTTATACAAAAACACAAGATTTGCAATAATTGTTTGCGAAATTTTTTGGCAAAATTCCATTCTCCGATCACCATCATTTCATGAACAAGTGTCATTTTATAAGGATGCAACATAGCCAGTTTCAATACTATGAGGACATTCGCCCTTGAAATTCAGTTTCCAGTGACAACTTTCTAACACTTTCACATTGTTCCCGTTCAGCCATTAGTTGACCAATTACTAGTGCGATTATGTTTTTTGTTTGCAACTGATACTGTTACCTCAAATTTACGTACCAGCTGAATGATAAACATTATATCAGGATATCGTTCATTAAAAATCCTCGCAGTAGCCCTAGCACAGTCATTGTCCTGAAAATAAATTTTCAACATTTCCTTTCTCTCCTCCAACGTGTGAACCATTTTGTAATTTCAATTAAGAACTGAAAAAACGCACCACTGATAATTCTGCAATACATGATACTGAAACGAAATGTTCTGAAAGCAATAATCACTTTGTGTATGGCCTGGCAGTGCAGATTCTGATAAGCATGAAGAGAAAAAAGGGAATTTAACACTTTTTGATCACCTTATAGTTTTTTTTTGTTTTTTTTTTCAATAAGATAGGAAAGATAAGATTTAATTTATACTGAACATGCAGTAAGAGTCAATGTATACAACAAACAAGAAGACACCTAAGAACAAACAGTCAAAAATGCAGGTAAACAAACTAACAGATCCAAACTATGAGGTGGCAAGTCACTCGACATCATTGTCTTGGTAATTACCATCCAAGAACTCTTGCACCGATCAATTATTCATTGATTCATTTTGTTTTATCGGTACCATATTTCCATAGAAAACACCCTGTGACTTTGTGAATATTCACTGATAAGGATACAAACTGCAGGTTCATACAAAACTATCCACCTTCCCTATTAAAATTCCTGATGGGGTTGCAATCCTCTCAAGGGGATTGCTAGTAAAAACAAGCTTTGTATCCCAGATCATGTCCCCATGTCATCAAAAATCGACCTGTTTTTTCACAAATTCTGATTCGTGTAGTGATTTCTGGTTTTTGAAACTGAACAGGAAATATTTTCCTTTATTCTACATGTATACTCTCGTCGAAAAATGACAAATAATATGAAATGGAGAAGGGCGAAAAAAATATGAATGGAATAAAAAAACTTATACATATATGTGCCAATTCATTAACAAGATGATCTGTTGTTTCCTATGTTTCCCCGCTTTCTCATCTAGCACTCAATATTACCAGAACTGCGAACCACCCCATCTCCGCGGTTAGTTAACTGCCAAAATATCTCGTATGAAAATAGCATGACGTATTCAGGTCACAAAAGTAACTGTTTGAATTATTTTTTTGAATATAATCATTGAGTTTTAATATATACATAGAGGTACATCGCCCTTGAACGATGCAAAAAATTTTGGCCAACTTTAGTGGCGACACATAGTAGCTACTACCAGAATCATTTTCCTCTAGTTCTATGAATCATAGGCAAAATTTATTGTCGTTTTATCGCTTTCAAAAAATCCGGTGTGATGAAATGTTGAACATCCCACATTTCTATACGCCGGTCCTGGTCGTCATCGAATTCGCCTTAGGACATAGTGCTTTATAGTTCAGCTACTCACCGCAAGATGCGAGGTTGAAAATTTTTGATTCTCTGAAACAAACTTATCCATCTATAAACCGGTGAAGGAACTACACTAAAATCAGCTTCAAATAGATCGAGGACGATGTACCTCTATGTATATTCAAACTCAATGATATAATTAAACATGTTCTATTTAAAACCAGCATATATTGAAAAAAAATTGAACTATTTCTACTCAGTCCTGAAATTTGAAAGTTCATTCAGGCATAAATGATATATTTGTTGAGAAGTAAGTACCTTAACTTCCAACATAATGCCCTGATGAAGATAACTAACAAGAAAACGGGAAGGTACTTTATGATAATTCAACTGTCCTTGCCGAACAATGAAAATCATTTAAGCTGAAGAATGCTATTTCCAGTAACAATGTGCGCCTAGGTTGAGAATTAACCCACAACAACGGTGGAGCCATATAATATAATGAAATTTAAGGGAGATGATAATGAAGGGCGAGTAATAAATAACTCTGTTAACCGCACACATACTTTCAACTATTTGAAATTACAGGATAGCTCACCTCCATTGTTTGCGTGGCAGTTTATTACGTAGCTTCTGGGCAAATTGAACAACGTATTGTACCCTGCAGATTTTGAAATTTGATTGGAGGGGTGTTGTAGATTCAATGGTAACTCGAATGAATATTTTTATTATTTTTTCAGTTTTTTTCATACTCAACTCTTTTATGCTCCTAGTTCATATAAAGGGTGTTTCAATAAGGGGTTTTCTGTAGCAAAGTATTGAAATATGTATTGATTCAGCAAATATACATTGTTTTGTATGAAACAAAATATCTTGTGAATGAAGTCACGGTTTTGCTGGCATATGCATACCCTTCTGACAAAATTTTCAATGACGTTATTAAATACATGTGGTGGTATACAGAGCTGTGGCCTGTGAAGTGATGAGGGATATCGTGATTTTCAAATCACGGTGATAAACGTGACTGCTCTTTGTCAGTACCAGTGATTTTAAACGGTGATTCGATCACTGGCATGATTTGGAGATCTACGTGATTAGTGACAAGTATCAACCTGTAGCAAATACGCGCATGAATACCAATAAGGCACGAAATCGCTTATCATCCATGTTATTCTTACGGTGATGTGCGAAAATGACCTTTGTAGTTTCGGTCCATTTAATAAGGCACGAATTCGCGTATCACCCATGTAATTCTCACGGTAATACACGAAAATGATCCTTATGGTTTTGGTTAATGTTTTATGGATCGCAGTGAGATATCCAATAGTAACAGAGATTCAGGGGCAGTATCACCTTTTAAATCGTGGTAAATCTCCATTCAAAAGTGGTCTCTTTATTTCACGAGTAAGTACCCTAATTTACGATGTAGAGACCGAGGGCAAATAGTTTTCTTTTTTTCGATTTAATTAGTTTTTCAATTAAAAAAACCAGGGTAATCGTTAGATCTGGGGTTATTGAATATGTTTTTCGTTTTTCATGGGTACAAGCTATATTTTTGAAATAGTCATCATACAAAATTTTGTAGTTTATAGAAGATTAAATTGCTGAGGGCAAATAGTTGCGAAAAATTTTCATGATTTCAAAAATTTAGCTTGTACTCCTGAAAAACGAAAAACATATTCAATAACCCCAGATCTAACGATTAACCTGGTTTTTTTTAATTGAAAAACTAATTAAATCGAAAAAAAAAAACTATTTGCCCTCGAGACGTTCTTCAACTTCAATTAAAAAAAATCAAGTCTCTACGTCGTAAATTAGGATACTTACTCGTGAAATAAAGAGACCATTTTTGAATGGAGATTTACCACGATTCAAAAGGTGATACTGCCCCTTGAGGTTCATATTTGGAGTGAAGTGAATAAAGAAATTCACCGTCCTAACAGATATCACGTCTTTTGTCACTTTTGTGTCCTTATCGCTTTCGACGCCTTGATCCGAGTAACTGTGACCAAATCACGCTCTTCATTACTGGTACGGAACAGTGACTACCGGTGACTTCGAGATATCAGTGATTAAATCACAGTGAATGAAATATCGCTCATCCCTATCCTGTGACGAGCACTGAAGGATAGTGCTTCGAACACTGAGCAATTGAACAAAAAGGCTCCGCAGCCTCAAGCACTAAGCACTTATTTTCACAAAATGCTCGCGAGTACTAAGCACTTTGTGAAAATAATTCGACATTTCGAGCAGTAAGTCCAAAGCACTTTTTCAGGAATTGTTGAATCTGCACTCAACAAAATATATTCCACTGAAATTTGGCATATATACCTTCTGTATAAAAAGTACCCGGAATTGTAAAAAAAAAACACATAAATTTAAATTTAATCATCAATATTTATTTTGTCTCCTTCAAAATAGTCCCCATTGCTTACAATACAACTATGATATCGGCGAACCCACTTTTCCATGCACCGCTCATACGCCGCCAAAGGTATGGCCTTCAGTTCTCGTTGCGAATTTGTTTTGATGGCTTCAATGGACTCAAAACGCGTTCCACGTAGGGGCAATTTGAGTCTTCGGAATAGAAAAAAGTCGCACGGAGCTAAGTCAGGTGAATACGGCGGTTGTTCGATGGTATTTATTGAGTTTTTGGTCTTGTATTCCTTAATAATTATGGCTCGGTGCGACGGCGCGTTATCATCATGCAAAATCCACGAATTGTCTTTCCATAAATCTGGCCGTTTACGACGAACATTCTCACGCAAACGCCTCAATACACCCAAGTAATACTCCTTATTCACTGTCTGTCCTTCAGGAAGAAATTCTGAGTGCACAACACCACGATAATCGAAGAAAACAGTGAGCAAAACTTTAATTTTCGATCGACTTTGACGTGGTTTTTTCGGACCGTCTTTGAATGATTTGTACCAATCGTATGCTTGTGTTTTTGACATACAATTATCACCAAAGGCTTTTTTAACATTTTCAATGAATCGGCACAAGAAAATTCGTTTGCAAGACAAAATTTGAGGCAAACTCTTTGATCAACTATTTTTTCCATTGTAAAATTCGCAGAGCACTTTTGAGGTCGACTGATACTGACAGCTGTTGTAAACACACTAGTTGACAGATCGCGCTCAAATTTGGCTTGGTAATAAAGGAAGGTCCTACCAACTTTAAGAAAAAAAATTACCGATTCCTTTTTGGCGGTTCATTTAAATAACATTTTCCGGGTACTTTTTATACAGAGAGTATATATATTACGAATTAGAATTTACATCATTTAAAATGCCAATTTCGATTTGTCAACTGCAGGGTGATATTTTTTTGGAACACTGTCCCCTGTTTCACTCCAGAACTACTAACTACATAAACTTTTACGGCGTTTCTCTGAGTTCATTTGAAGGACAGATTGAAAAAACTTCAATATGATGTCTTGATGGTTATATTTTTTTTGTAATTTGATTGTCATTGTTAACCAGAATTAGTTTTTGTTACTAAGTGGATGCTGTATTGGACTTTAGTCAGTTTGTATTCCATATCTGCTGAATAAATAAATGAATGAATAAACTTTTTTGTGGTGAGCCACTATTAGTATGAAAAATTGTTGAAAAAGGTTTGTGGCTATACTGAACTCTTTGGTCTTCTATAGTTTTGTCGCATCAGCTACCGATTACGATAAGAATATGTTGACGATTCTCTCGAAATTCTGAGGAAAATCCAAGTCGTCAGTTGGTAAGCTGCGGTTAATGAATTCATTGTTAGTTTTTATGGTTATTTTTCGATCCGTAGCAATGATTCATAAAGATTCGATAAACTCGTAAAACTAAAAAATGAAACATAATGGGATAACTTCTTAACAACAAAGGAACTGAACTGCAGCAATTGTTGAAAATGTCCTCCCCAACCCTTATAAAAGCTTCGGTTCTTTTTCTCATAGACGGAATATTCCCAATTTTATCAAACGTGACTATTTCAAGATTTCGTTGTTCGGCTACGATGTTCACTTGCTTTAAGTATACTCTTAGACCACAAACAGAGGAGACACAGCATCTCATTCATAAATTCGAGAATTGGTTAAGCCAAAATTCAGTCAGTATTCAATGAGTGGAACGAAGATATCATAAAGGATAACAATATCATTAGATCTGGCCATGACAACATTGCGGTATCTTACTTTGAAAGGTCCAGTGCCGTTGTGTTAACGGCATTGAGGAATGGAAATAATATTACAAGTGAATTAACTCTTTTTGACGAATTCATACAATGTTTCGACAATTATTGAAACAGATTCTGAGTTAGGTTGAACAGAGTCAGCTAAATTCAGAATTGATGTTCCTCCTCTCAATATCAGAAGGGAATTTGAAAAGCGAAATTCTAAAAATAGAAGAATCTACGCCATTGCTAGATACTTAAAAAGGATGAGAGTAGAATATAGCTGTGTAAACTCAAATCAGGATTCGAATAGTCCAATTTACCACAAACGAAACACAAACGAACCATTTTTTCAACGTATTTTGCTAATGATATTCAGAAATATTTTACGTTCCCATATTTATGTAACTTTTTTTCTTGAAATTATGCAAGAAATCTTCTCTCTCCGTTTGTACCTCCAATTTCGGAACACGCTGTATTGGTTTGTATGCAATTCAATATGGGACTTCAAACGCAGAAGAGATCAACTGAATGTGAAATGTTGCAGTGGGACTAATGAGATATGCGGAAGTGATTGTGTATACTCCATTCACAATTATAAAATCACAACTCTGGCCATGGTTTCGTTTTATTTGTGCAAACCTACTGTGGTAGTAATGTATGAATATTAATAAATTACTATACAGTCAGAATATTTTACTCCTTATTCATAAGATCAAATGAATGAAAAAGCTTTCAGGAATTGACATTCTTGCTTATTAATCTATAACCAAAACTCAGTCACCATTGCATTGAAATTATTAGTTTCTCTGTAAACAAATTCGTTAGTTTAGTTATTATGTTTATTTTCTTTGGGATGAATGAATGAATCTGTTATTTATTTGAAATAAAGAAATATTAGAAATAGAAATGTTATGCACCCTCACAATCATATTGCATACAATATCATGATGAAAACAAAGCACATCGATAAATCTTTACAATCAAAATCCAAAAACTCCTTTATATGTAGAATATTGTTCACAATTTTATGTTCCAAGAAAAAAATCCTCTTGCATCAGAACTCCCTTCAACTATTCGGATTCCAATAGAGGGATATAATGTTCCATTATTCTTGACCCTTGTTATTACCCATCAATTCATCTTATATCTTTGGGTTGATTTTTTTAATGAATTCTTGATTAGAATCAACAATTGATGTCGTCAATTTAATAAACATTAAATCTTCACAAGCATTCATATGAAAATTATGTGAAAGCAATGTAATTTTCTTCCATGGCGAAAAATAATATATTTCAACAGTGATCTCTTGTACTTCTCATGCAAATAACTAGAAAAGGAATCCTTTCTAACAATTCATATAAACGTTAATTTTTTCGTCCATCACATCTTTTCCAATTCATTCACATTCTGAGAAATACGCTAAAAATGTAGAAAGGGCAACATAGTGTTGACTTGGAACATAAACATATTTTGAAAAACGTCATAACTTCGATACTGAGTGGAATGTGTCAAATTTCCAAGGCCAGAGTTGTGATTTTATAATTGTGAATGGAGTATACACACTTCGGAATAAATAATTTGCAAAATGGCGAATGCGCTTCAACGGGATTTAAAATATATTATCTTCCTACACTCTATGCCTATGGGAGTGGATTTTTCGATGGTATTCTGCACCATTTTTATGCATGTCAATGACCCGATCGGCAAAGACATGACTTTGTTAGTTCTTGTGATTCTAAACTTTATAATCCTTAAGACTCTTCATACAAAATACGGTGTGATGACGTTTGTGCCTTATTCCAAAGAACAACGAGGAATGGACAAACCTTGATTTTCTTTAGCACTTTGGGTTACAACAGCAATATTCTCGGCAGTTCTTGAGCGACGTGCACGGGTTTTATCCTTTACATCACTAACTTGCCCCAACAGCTCAAATTTTTCCACCGATTTTTGTATTGCGGTTCGACAAAAGCTTCACCGTGTCTGTCAAAATTTTCACCATTTTTATAGTGAATTTTAATAGATTTCAAGTGAATGTCCTGATATCTGGGCGATCCATAATAGGAGGAAAACAATATATCAGATAAATTACTTTTGTGATTTTTAATCTCAACATGTTTGGAGCTTAATAAAGCTCATCCTCAGGAATCACGTAAGTGAAGCTGAAAAAATTGGGAAAACATAAAGAAATCTCAAAAAACAAAACAAAGCATAAAAAACAATCAAAAAATGATAAAACAATGAAACTTAACGAGCAAAAGGACATGACAGAATAATAAAATGAACAAAAGTCAAAATGAATAAAAACTGGTTAAAGACTGAAACTGGGTGAAAATGGTCAACACAAAATAGTAAAAGTTCCGTAACATAAAATATTCAAAAGGTCATCAGCATTAAAAGGTGAAGTAATCAAAAATCAGAGAGTGCAAAAAATTGAACAAAATAATTTTAAAAATTTCGATGCGTTGTTGAAGCGTGTATCGTTCCATTTTTATTGCTGACATAGTGTCTACATAGTGTCTACTTGTCAAATGTTAAAAAGTGACATCTACTGAAATAGCGGTCTATTTAGTAGTAATATCACAAGAGATTGAATTTCCGTGATAATATATTTTCAAACGAAAATGAGTTGCTTGGAAACATCACAAATCCGTAAGACGAGTGGTGTTTCCTTCAAGCAACACAATTCAGTGTGGAAATAAAAGATAGATTTTATCAGACTATTTCACGAACCAAATGAAAGGTCAGAAACTCCTGTTTCTAGAAAAGCGAAGAAAAACTTATGTTGACGTCTACAATTTATATTTATCAGTTGTCAAACCTTTCGTATCGATAGTTCCACCATTATTTTGTAGTTCAATCGTTGAAACTACCGAAGTTGATAGACCAATCATAATTCAGAGGCAGTTGGTATTATCGCGACTATTCCACTCATTTCAAAAACTGACCAATCACAGTCCAAAGACAGCTCGTATTTTCGCGATAATACCAACTGTCTCTGAATTCTGATTGGTCTGACAACTTCGGTATTTTCAACGATTGAACTACAGAATAATCTGTGATTGAAGTATGGATACGAATGGTTTGACAACTAATAAATATAAATTGTAGACGTCAACATGAGTTTTCCTTTGCTTTTCTCGAATATGGAGTTGCTTTAAGGAAACACCACTCGTCCTCCGGACTCGTGATGTTTCCAAGCAACTCATTTTCGTTTGGAAATAAATCGATAGACTTATCGCGGAAATTCAATCTCTTGTGATATTACTACTGATAATACAAGCTGTCTTTGGACTGTGATTGGTCAGTTTTGGAAATGAGTGAAATAGTCAAAATATCACCACTTATTGGAAAACCCTTTATTTATTTTTACTCAGTCAGTGAGTTCATCTGTGTGCATGGCGATGTCCTTTTCAAAAGCAGAAACTGGAAAATGATCTCCTTTCAAAATTCATACAGGGTGTCACAGGAGTTAGTAAAAAAATTATATTTGGAAGGAATCGATTTTCACGTTTAAAAATTCGGAGTTTAGCTTTGACTATACAGGGTCTTTCACGAGGAACCTCACCCATATTTATACGGGAAACTACTGAACGTATTTTCATGAAATTCAGCACTTATTAGTATTTCACGATGCTGATGAAATCAAGAATATTTTCAAAGCATGAGCACCTCCGGTTTTTCCGGAAATGACGTCAACTTCCGTTTTTCAAATTAGAACACCATTTTTTTATTGCAGAAATAGATTCCTTAGAAAATTTCAAGTTATTTTGATGTAACGTTTTTCAGTTTTGGTTGGAAAATTCTCTCTGAGTGGGAAAATTCGAAAAAAAGTCGAAAATAGAGCTCCGCTGAAACAAGAATAACTTCGAGGTTTTTGGATGGAAAATTTTAATTTTTGGGATTTTTCAAGATGTGAGATTGATGTATCCACTTTGAAAATCTAAATCGCGATTCATGATACAGGGGGTGAAAAAATCGCTTTCAAAGTTAGGGATGACAAAATCGTGAAAAATCTATTTTTTCAGATTAGAACCCCATTTTTTTATGGCAGATATTGAATCTACGTTAAAAAATAATGTGAGTGTATGCATCACACCCTTGCCCTAAAATGGATATTTTCTGAGTTATTCACAAAAAACTGTTTTTCGTCTTGAATTTTCAGCTATTTCTTTTCCCTTCACGCCAAAAAGATGAAATTTTCAGGAACTGTTATTTGAACCATGCTGTAGATTTTTCACCCCTTCTTGAAACCGACTTCAAGTTACTATTAGGAGAACCATGGCAAACTCTCGCAGTTATAACTAGAGAAGATGCTCAAAGTTTTGACCGTTAATTTCTAGACATTTATTCATACGTCTCAGGAATGCTTCGTGCGTTGCTCTCCTCATTTCATCGGGAGGAAGAGATCTGCAAAAGTGTTTAAAAACCAAATTGAGTTTCAAAACTATGAATCTATAAATCTAAACAAACCTGAACGCATTTCTGACTCGTTCTATGCAGTCCTCTTTATCAGTCAGGGGAGTTGAGTAGACAATATTTTTTATCCTACCCCAAACATAATAGTCTAAAGGAGTTAAATCAGGAGGACGTGGTGGCCAAAGATGTGGACCATTGTTCGCCAACCATCTATCTTCAAATAGCCTGTAGAGGATATTTGACACATTGAGTGAATTGTGTGGAGGCGCGCCATCTTGTTGATACCATAAGTCATTATGGTTCTGTACTAGCGGCTCAATTATTTGAGTCAATATGTCAGAATATCTATCTCCTAAGGGAGAACATTCTTTAAATAATGCAAACATGTGTAGTGTTCTATCTTACCAGTTAAAGTCCCATCATAAATGTGAACATCGAGAATTGCATTATTTTTGATGGCGCAAAAAACATTGAAACTCCAGGTCTCTTGAAAGTTCCATTGTCTGAAGTGGTGGTTGTTCTCTTCATCCCAATAATGACTGTTATGCCTATTGAAAGAACCATTCTTTGTGAATTTAGATTCATCTGTCCAAAAAGTTTTCATTCTCTTGAAATCGAATCATCATAGCTTCGCAAAACTCTGTTCTCCTGACGAAATCAGTTTCCTTCAAATGCTGTACCCTATTGAATTTATATGGGTGCATTTTATGTTTTTTTAATATTCTCCAAACACTCGATTGAGATAATCCCAGATCAATCTCGGCATCTTTGAGAGAATTTTGAGGATTCACACGAAAATATGCAGGAACTGTAATTTCGTTGTTCTCATCTTCTACTACACTTTTTTCTCTGTGTATAGTTTTCTTAACGAAAGATCCGACATTTCTCAAGTTTGTCATGGTTCTGTTAATGGTATCTCTCGTTGGTCTGGGTCGGTCAGGAAACCTCTCAATGAACAGTCGAATCGTTCTATCTACAACTTTATTACATTCTCCATGAAGTAGAATGAGATTTAAATAATCTTCATTGGTAAAATTAGGCATAGTGATCGATTTTATAACTTAATACGAATTATCACCAAATTAATAGTAAACACAAAATGCTACTGAATAAAGAGGAATTTGGCAGATGTAATTAATGATATCTATCATTAAAAAAAAAAGAATGTAAAACATGGTAAGTTTTTGCATATGGTTCATAAGGAATTATTTATTTATCACTGGAGAGAAAACCGATGGCCGATTGGTTGAAATTTCATCTTTTTGGCGTGAAGGGAAAAGAAATAGCTGAAAATTCAAGACGAAAAACAGGTTTTTGTGAATAACTCAGAAAATATCCACTTTAGGGCAAGGGTGTGATGCATACACTCACATTATTTTTTAACGTAGATTCAATATCTGCCATAAAAAAATGGGGTTCTAATTTGAAAAAATTGATTTTTCACGATTTTGTCATCCCTAACTTTGAAAGCGATTTTTTCACCCCCTGTATCATGAATCGCGATTTCGATTTTCAAAGTGGATACATCAATCTTACATCTTGAAAAATACCAAAAATGAAAATTTTCCATCCAAAAACCTCGAAGTTATTCTTGTTTCAGCGGAGCTCTATTTTCGATTTTTTTTTCGAATTTTCCCGCTCAGAGAGAATTTTCCAACCAAAACTGAAAAATGTTACATCAAAATAAATTGAAATTTTCTAAGGAATCTATTTCTGCAATAGAAAAATGGTGTTCTGATTTGAAAAACGGAAGTTGACGTAATTTCCGGAAAAACCGGAGGTGCTCATGCCTTGAAAATATTTTAGATTTCATCAGCATCGTGAAATACTTATAAGTGCTGAATTTCATGAAAATACGTTCAGTAGTTTCCCGTATAAATATGGGTGAGGTTCCTCGTGAAAGACCCTGTAGAGATGACTGCTAGTAAATCTTTCAAGATTTCGTTCTTCAAATTTGAGAACGATATTTCATAATTGAAATCGATTCCTCATAAAATTCTGAGTTGTTCGCATGTTAAATTGTCGCCTGGAAATAGTTTCTCAATGTGAAATTACGAAAACAAATCTGAATATACAGTTCTGTTGAAACATGAATAATTTCAAGGATTTCCATTGGAAAATTGTCTTTTCCAGGCTTCTAGAGAAATAAGAAAAATGACTTAGCCGCAATAGTCGAAATTACAAAACATGACATTGACTCACGGACTACCCAAAACCTTCGTGACTCGTATTTTTCGCCAATGCTTATATCTCCAATTTAAATTCGGAAATTTCAAAGCCCTGTCCTAGCTAAAGACGAATAAGAAAAATTCTAGACTGGATTTTATAATCTGCGCTTATTCCTTCGCATATTTCCTCAACTTCACCGCCCTAAATGAGCGAAATTGTCGCGCATCAGTCCAAAGCAGCCTGACAAACGATCATCCTGTTCGTCTTGTTTATCCTCACGAATCACACGAAAATAGCGGGGGTGAAATTCTGGAAAACCGATGATAAATCATCTTCAAAGAGCCGGAGGGATGTTTCAGGATCGTCTTGTTTTGACAAGGGGACGTGCAATCGATAAGCAGAACAACCACTGTGGCCTATTCTTCATTGTAATTAACTTCGAGATCAGAAGTCATTGTGAGGTTTGTTTGTTGTTGGGAGGATCGTTATTTATTGGACAGGGGCATATTTTACTAGTTCGCTATAGTTTAACACAGTCGAAGGGCTGTTTGATTGTTTGGTGAGCAACTGGATGGTTACCACCGAGATGTAGAATTATTAGCTTTGAAGCCCATGAATGCCTCTCAATTAAACCTAAATTGATATTCCGAAATGCATCCCATAAAATAGGAGTTGTATCTAACTGCCTCAAGCATTTGTTGAGTTTAATGAACCCAAAATGAAGATTCAAATTAGTAATTGTTTATTTGGCATTAGAGATAATATGTCGATTCGGAAGAGAGGGCGATCTAATTATTACTTCATTATTGTCAATATTCATAGCGGCCATCTTATTTTGCATGTTCCTGCTAAATTTCACACTCATTCCTCTCAGTATTGTTTGGAAAATGAACATGTAATGATGAGTAGTTACGCAAAGCAAAGAAGTTGTTGAAAAATATCACAAACATCTCAGTAACTACGTACGTCGTAAATGTTACTAGTAGCTTATTTATAGTCCATTCACTTTTATAAAGTATGCCGGTTGGCCATGATTTAGGTTTGCCAAGTTATTTTACTTGAAACTAGCGTAGGTTGACAATCGTGAAAGTAAAATAATTCGAAGAAATGTTGCCAATGCAATTATTTATTATTTACTCTTTTTTTTTTCTGATTGATGAAGGGATGTATGAGTGTATAAAGAAAAAATTATAAAAAAAATATTTCACGAGTATTAAATGAATGAAAAGGATATTCCTCATCATTTTTGGTAAATTTTCAACATTTCCACCATCAAAACGAACAAATATTTTTGTGTTTTTTCATTTCAGTATTGCAGTCTATCATTTAGTCAATCAAATGTCTATCTCCTTTTTCTTTCAAAATTTGCCCTTTTTTTGTGAATAATATTACAACAATGTGTTGTTTTCGCGAAATTTATTTCCTTGAATTTTTCTATTCGAAATGATAAATATCCATCTTTACAAAAGGCATTTTAGGATTTTATTAGCCGTCGATTAGTGAAAATTAATTGTTTCTTACAATGGTGGATTCTTACATGGAATTGAATTTCTTTTGGGGCACGCCCCGCAGGTATCTACTTCCAGATGACTGGTGAAGGAAAATTAGTGTATTACAGTCAGTGTGAGATCTAGTTCAGGGTAGGATTTCTTGTTAATATTCCCTGCGCCCCAATATTTGTTCTATTGAGCTGAATAATCCAATAAATAAAAATTAATGCACTGCACCGCCATCTGGCGGTATACGTTTCCTATTTTGAAGGCTGAAGACTCTTAAGAGCTGGTCGATTGTATACCTTATACTGAAATCGTTTGCTATTTTTTTCATGTTGCCAAACTGAGCAGATTGTAGAGGTTTCTTTGATGACCTATTAATTATTATACCTATTTTCCTTTCTCGTTGTTTCTTCCTTTGGTTTTTGCTTCAGATTATTGCAAAATGCTTTGTCAACCTCTTTGGAGAAAGGAAGAATAAATGTATTCTAAGAAGAAGATGCCCTTCACTCAGCTAATTCTGTTAACAAATCCAATATCCCTACAATCATACGGGGAGACAGAGTTTTCGCTAAGGTTTTTATCTGTGCTCTTGCATCTTATACTCCATTCACTTTTATAAAGTATCCCGGTTTGCCATGATGAAATTCTGACACATTTCACCGCGTATATTCTGAAAATGTTAGGTTATGGTCAGATACGCCCGCACCGTTGTCGTTTCTGCATAAAAATCGTAGTAATTACGTATTTATCAAAATGTTCATTCACTTTGGGAAAATAATGAATTTGGAAAAATATTATGTGAACTCAATAATTTCAAAGACCTGGCGAATGCTGAAGAAACTTTTTCTCTGTTAATACTGTGAATATTTCACGTATATAAAAATGGTTGGAAGATTTAGTTATGCTTTTTTCTTCAACGGAAATCAAGAAACGAGTGTTAAAATTTTACTGAAAAATAATGGACATAATAGTCCTTTACTTTATGATAGTTCATTCGGAAAAAGAATAGAAGTACATAGGTACTCGAATAACCCAGAAAAACGAACGGAACTCCCCACTTTTAAAAATTCTCAAGAAATGCCTACAGAAAACATTTAAGTACCTTGTAGTACAACTTGAAATACTCCAGTATGAAAATGAAGTAGTACTTACTACGAAACCAGTGTCACTGTTAAATCTTAGAAGAGATGTCGCTTGATCTTCACGAGTGCCAACCTGCGTCAGTTTTAAGTGAAAGAACTTGATAAACCTAAATCATGGCTAACCGGGATACTTTATAAAAGTGAATGGAGTATACGTAGAACTGTATGGTGCCCCGTTTAACATTTCCTCCGCTAATACTAGGAGCGGGGAATAGATCAATTTGTTTCTTGAATGATCAATTCCTTGTTGCCTTTTCATTCCACATGCCATGATGTTTGATTTTTTCGTCCAAAACAAATCTGTACAGCAGTCAAAATTGACTTTTTTGTGTTCGGCACTGGAAATATGATATTCGGTATAAATAATCCAAAAGATGCTATAAAGTGTTACGAATTACGAAAAAATCATTCAATTCTGACAGTACTAGAAAAAGAGTCGAATGAAATTTTGAATAGAATGATTAAATCATATACAGGGTGATTTTTTTTAAGTGTTTCATTGGACGTATTCGGGAAAGGAATTGCGATACAAATCAAAATTTTGTATTTTTGTTTTAGAGTATATGAACTCAATTTGTGAAATATTTTCAAGCGGAATCTACTTCCGGTTCTACCGGAAACGAATGTGAACTTCGTTATTTCAAATGCAGAACCCTGGATATTTATACATATTTGAATTCTTCGTTTCATTCTGCAATGATTTAATGTATGATATACGTAACCACATTAAGCGATTGTTGAGTTATAGCCTGATTCCCAAATTTTTTGACAGAAAGAATAAGGTCACAAATTAGTGTTTATATCTCCAAAATCTCTCATCATAAGACATTTTTTTCGCAACAGTGCAAAAAAAGAAAGTTCGCTGATACTGCTTCTTGTATAAATCATGAGGAAATATTATACAGGGTGTCTGAAACAGGGCCTATTTTTTTTTGAAAGGGGAACCACATAATTTGTTAATTCCGATCGATTGCTCGTCAAAGACTAGTTAGAGTGTTCCAAACATTTCATGTCTTTAAGATCAGTAGTTTTACCGTTATTGACTAAAATTCGAATTTCCCTACTAAAGCGAGGTTTCTTGGCCTAATCATCAGGTTTATTAGGATAATTTTTGAGTAAGCTATGCCAATAGTTAGAATATGTCAGTTTTAAACTAAGATTTTTTATTTAGTCATCGTTCATTATCTGCTTTGTTTATTCGTTAAATTCGCCGCAAAAAATAATAAACTTTCGGTATGACATTCTAGTGTACCTTATTATTATTGCTTGTTTTGCAGCAAAACAAAATTCTTACAATAGGAGATTTTGGAAATATTAACACTAATTCGTGACAATCATTGCAGAATTAAACGTAGTATTCGAATATGTATGAATGTACAGGGTGTTGCATTTGAAATAAGGAAGATTCACATTCGTTTTCGGTAGAATCGCAGGTGGATTCCGCTTGAAAATATTTTACAAATTGAGTTCATGTACCCTAAAACAAAAATACGAATTTGTATCGCAATTCCTTCCTCGAATACGTCTATTGGTGAGCAAAGATAGGAGACTTTTTTAAGGGGCCATTGCATGATGCTGATGATGGTCCCTTTAAATGGTAGGAGTATGTAAAGTTTCCCCTGGGACACCTTTCATAAAGAGGTCGGACATGAGTGTATCAAATTATTCATAATGAATATGCATCATTTTGAAAAAAAACTGATCCCCAAGAACAACGCGAATACACATTTTCAACAACGACAAAGGCGAATCATCTCAACATTGAATTATGAAAGGATATCGGTGATAACTTTTATACTGGTTGTTTTAATACTGGTCGTTTGACACCAGAATAGAAAACCCCAAAATAATCGACTATTTCAGTGATTACTCATTTTATTCCATGTTGGAGAAATTAAAAAAAAATCTTTTTGTTGCAGGATGAAACGAAACCCACAAAACCAATGGAGAAGAAGAGGTGGATACACGATCCTTCTAGTGAGTATTATTCATCATTATGTAGTATTTTATCAAAAAATTCAAACGAAATACTATAGTATTTCGTTTGAACGTATCCCATATGGTTTTTCATCCACCAAGGTAAAACTGAGGAAAACTAAAGTTGACATCAGTTATTGACACCTGGAGGCCCTTGAGGATGTATGACCATTTTATTCATACGGAGTGTGTCTCTGACTAATACTTTCTTTTTATATGTGAATTTTCCATTCAAACCCTCTTTCCGTTGACTATTCGTTTGAATTGAAAGCAAAAAACCTTTTTGAAAATAGCTTTAATTTTATTTAAATGGTCTAAAAAGAAGAAAATGAAATTTTCCCTTAAAATTTGAAGTATCAACTCATAACCTTATTATACACAATTTAGATGATTATAAAAGCTTGTCGCGAGGTTTGTGTTAGGACCTATAAGTACATAATTAATTGAACTGAAATTTAAAGAAAATTAAACTTAGCAGATCAAGTTGCTCAATTAAATAGGTACTAGTTTATTTACACGAGTAAATCGCGCGACAAGATTTTATGATCATATAAATTATGTATAATGAGGTTATGAGTTGATAGTTCAAATTTTAAACGAAATTATTATATTCTTCTTCTTAGAGCATTTAAATAAAAGCTTTTTCAAAAAGGTTATTTTTGCTTTTAATCTATTTTTTACTTTTCAGATATTTTCAAACTGCTGCATTTTACTCTCAGCAGTCTCAGCGAACCCTTTCATCTGATACCCATACTATAGGAAAGCATAAAAACTCCAATAGTCCGCCATATTGTATAAAGAGTGATGTCAGAAAAATTTTCTAATTATTCTCGCAATCCCTTCTATTTGAAACCCATATTGAGAAATGCATAAAAAATAACTATTCTGCCATCTTGGATGTTCCGCCATATTGGATTCAGAATGACGTCACATTGTTTTAAGATTTAAGAGTTACTCTCAACAAGCTCTTTCATTTGATACCCATATTAAAAGAATGCATTACTAATAGCTATTCCGCTATCTTGGATGGTCCGCCATATTGGATATAGAACGACGTCACACAGCGTATCGTGTATTGTTATCCAAATCGTGTATGCAAAATTTCAGCTCAATCGGAGGTGATATCCGCATCAAAATTGAGTAGCAAGTAGCAAGATTCTTCCCGAACAAACAAACAGACATACATACCTAATAGTCCGGGAGCCAGTGATAGTTTTTGGTGACCAATTTTAACCCTGGCCAAAATTCGTATATAGCTTAATTTGTATTAATTTGTCTTATAGCATAGTGACCGTCAGCTGGTCAGTCATTTTAACCCTGCTGAAATTTACAGAGATGGTTGTTTACTTATATAATTATTCCAATAAAAAAAAATCGTCCGCTGGCTGCACGTTGGTGGAAAACCCGTCCGCTGGACATGAAAACTTGTAAGAAAAATTTTGAGTTTCAGTTGGCTGACGATTTTTTTATCTGAATAATTATATAAACCACCATCTCTGTAAATTTCAGCAGGGTTGAAATGACTGAAACTCAATTTTTTTTACATGTTTTCGTTGCTCCTGTTGGCGAACCCACCA
Organism: Adalia decempunctata; assembly: GCA_951802165.1. Taxonomy (NCBI): domain Eukaryota; kingdom Metazoa; phylum Arthropoda; class Insecta; order Coleoptera; family Coccinellidae; genus Adalia; species Adalia decempunctata. The sequence goes on along the minus strand of OX637701.1, from coordinate 35,272,466 downwards.
TTGTTGAGCCAGCTGACGGTCACTTTGGCTAAGAAAACAACCAAATCAAGCTATATACAAATTATTGCCAGGGTTAAAATGACTGACTAAAAACTATCACTGGCTCCCTCAGGATTCAAATAGTCTAATTTACCACAAACAAGACATATGCGAACCATTTTTTAACGTATTGTAACGTTATCGGGGTTCAAACAAATTGTCTGCTGAATTTAAACGTCTAATTTATTTCCAATACCACTAACTGATCACACTAATTTATGTACAATAACTAATACTGATTTATTTACACAGTTACTAATTTATATTCACTACTTCACTATTTGGAATTCGCTATTCACAATTCCATTCGGCTCTATTCAGGAAGTAACTGACTGTCCCAATCGTGCGCGTCTTTATATACCTAATGCGTCTCTGTTTCTAGAACGCTCCAGAACGTCTCTGGAAGGCTTCTAGAATTCCTACGCGGAATCAGAGAGTCCAGAGACGTATTCAGGCGGACTTCGTCCGCTACACTGCCCCCTCCTTAAGACGTTCGGTCCCCGAACACCCTGGATGGTGTGGCTGAATCTACAGGCGTCTCCTTTTCTGCAGCACCCCTGTCGTCCGAAATAGCATTCCACTGTCTTCTTTTTCGGCGTATATCCGCTCGGGTTGAAACTGCAGACCAGTATCTTCATTCCCGTCCTATGGAAAATGACCTCAAGCATACTTCGAACGATTCTCCAGTTGAGCTGATCTAGACCACAACCCAACTTTGGCATAGCTAGCTTTTTCACCTTCAACTTGGTGAGCTCGTCTCTCAGCTGCAACAAGGTGTCCCACATTCTTTTTGTAGCTGGGTTTGTTGTCGGAGAATCTCTTGGTTACCAGGTAGAAGAGGTAACGCTGGCCATCAGCCAACCTCAGCGTTTTCCCAGTACGAGGATGTTGTTTCAGGAGTTCTGGTACACGTCCAAATTTCTTCCGGAAGACGAATGCTATTCCTCTCGACATACGCAGGTCTTCCGAGACACAATGGGCTAGTGAATAGTCTTCAGATACAGAGAAGAGATCTTGCTGTTTCTCGATGGTTACTCCGAATCTTGCCTTTCCGGTTCCACCGTAGTTTGCCATGAATAGGTCGAAACTCATCTCCTCATGCTCCGCTTTCTGAAAAGTCGTTCTTCTCAGATGGGTTTCGTCATGTTCTTCGTAGTCTGCCTCATCTTCGGTTTCGGGGAATGGACCTGCAATATCGATGGCAACTCGTTCCAGAGTATTCCCCACGTTATAATGCTTCATTGGAGCTCTACGACTTCCCCTCGGGCCATTCGATGAGGCACATAATCTGCATTTCCGGCACCAGTCTTTAACATCTTCTTTGCAGTTGACCCAGTAAAAACGCTCTCTGACCTTTTCTAGCGTTTTTTTGATACTGAAATGGCCACCGGAAGTTCCGTCATGTAACTTCTCTAAAACCTCTCTCACTCGACTCCTGGGAATTATCAGCTGATTCTTTGCTGCGGTACCTTCGTCATTTTCGATGGACCTCTTCAGCAGTCCGTCCTCCAAAATGATTGAATCCCACTGTGCCCAGTAGGACTTGACCCTAGGATTCAGATGACTCACCTCCTCCCATCTTGGTCTCTGTCCGCTTATCTTCCAATACAACAGCATCTTCAATTCTGGGTCACTCTCTAGATCTTGCTTCAGGGATTCTGGCATCCAGTCCGTATCCACTATGGACGTTCTCAAGCAGAATTCTTTCTCTTCTACCTTGTTACAGTGCTTGCAATCTGACGGACATGGTCTCCTAGATAATGCGTTAGCGTTGCCATGAATCTTTCCTGCACGATGTTTGACAGTAGAATTATATTCCCGTTTCTGACATTTAGCTGGCTCTTTGCAGTAGCGCCGAATATGTCCTTCTCCGCCACAATTCCAGCATCTAAGTCCTCTATTCCGTCGCTCTTGACGAACTCGGCATAGAACCTCTTCTATAATTTCATCGCTGACCGAGGAATCATCCACAGTGCGGCTCATCTTGCTGTGTATCATGTGCGAAGCTTGTTTGGCAGCTTTAAACTCTAATGCAACGGCCAGGGCGTCATCCAGAGTCTTGGGTCGGGCCAATCGTAGTGTCTGCTGGGTTTCCAAATCTCTCAAACCATCGACAAAGGTCTGGATAGCGAGCAGTTCCAGGAAGCTCTCCGGTGCTGTAGGATATGCCAGTCTTACCAACCTTGCTATATCTGCTTCAAATTCCTGCAACGTTTCTGCACTATTCTGCTGGCGACTCTTGATCTGCGCGTGATACACTTGATGGAGGTGTGCATCACCATATCTCATTTGGAGTTTAGTTGTTAAAGCCTCGTAATTACCTTGATGACTTGCAGGAACAGTCTGAAGTATATTCAATGCATCTCCCCTTAGTGCAACAATCAAGGCTGCGACTTTCTCTTCCGCTCCCCATCCATTGGCATTCGCTGCTGCTTCAAATTGCTTCTGGTACGTGCACCAAGGTGTTTTGCCATCAAAAGTTGGAGGTTTAATCTTCATTTTACTACTTTCCGTGTTGTTTTCTGATTTCACGAAGTTATTGGATAGTGAAGCTAGAGTTTCTTTCCCATGTGATGTTCTCTTCAGGGACTCTATCAACTTGGCCTGTTGTTCAATTATTCCTAATATTTCTTCAAATCTTCCATTTACCTCATCCACTACTTCTTAAATTTTTTCGTCGACCTTATCAAATTTTTCATTAACTTCCTCAATTATTATTTCCTTGACAGCCTCCATTCTCTCATCCAACGTACTTGCAATTTGATCCACCAGTTGTTCATTTTTTTCTTCCAATTTCGAGCTCATCTCTCGAGAATTTTCCTCTACCTTATTTTCCATTTTTGAACTCATTTCTCGAGAATTCTCATCCATTTTGTCCATTTTCAAGCTCATTTGTTCAAAGGCTTGCTTGAAAAATTCCATACTCGCCTGGTCCATTTTCTCTGCTTGTGATCTCGTTATCGGCATTCAGAAAGTTCCACTATGAAGTCCACAATTCAATAAGCACAGCAGTTCAATTCTTCAATTCACACCCCACACCTGACACCAATGTAACGTTATCGGGGTTCAAACAAATTGTCTGCTGAATTTAAACGTCTAATTTATTTCCAATACCACTAACTGATCACACTAATTTATGTACAATAACTAATACTGATTTATTTACACAGTTACTAATTTATATTCACTACTTCACTACTTGGAATTCGCTATTCACAATTCCATTCGGCTCTATTCAGGAAGTAACTGACTGTCCCAATCGTGCGCGTCTTTATATACCTAATACGTCTCTGTTTCTAGAACGCTCCAGAACGTCTCTGGAAGGCTTCTAGAATTCCTACGCGGAATCAGAGAGTCCAGAGACGTATTCAGGCGGACTTCGTCCGCTACAGTATTTTTTCTAATAATATTCAGAAATGAATCCAAATTTCATTTTTCCTACGCGATATTCTGATGACAACATTGCCCGTACATAATCCTCATCTGACCAGTACCTTGGAGGACTATCTGTGTGCGACCAGTGCCATAGAACAATTGGTGTAGTTCTCTGGCCCTATCAGTGTCCTTCATGGCACTGTGGCATTTGTGGTCTGATCATTTTCTTCACCCTGTCCAACCAGACACAGGAGCCCTCCACGATGCTTTGCAATAATAATAATAACCACTTTATTTCAAGGAATACTCATACAAAGATAAAATGAAATTGACGTCACAAAAAAACACGATTACAAACGTTTTGCAGCTTCAAAGTATTCGCTAAACGAATATGGCTCTATATTTATTGGACAGTTTTTCAGTCTCTTTTTGATAACATTCAAGTTAAGTGAAATTCTTAAATTATTTGGCATTGCATTGAACAATTTCATACACATGTAAGATGGATGTTTTTCTGTCATCGATAATCTGTGAAAAGGATAGTGCAGATCTTCTGATCTCGTATTATTATTATGATGAGTAGTATACACCTCAAACTTATCTCTGTGCTTGAAAAAGAACACCAAACATTCTAATATATACAGAGCATATAAAGTTAAAATTCCATTCCTCTTGAAGATTCCTCTGAAAGACTCTCTAAATGACATATGATACATACTTCTGACAATCTTTTTTTGAACTTTGAAGATTACATCTACCGCAGAACTACTTTCCCAGAAAACCATACCATACCTCATAATCGACTCAGCATTCGCGAAATATACCACTCTCAACTCTCCTCCACCGATATACTTTGAAAGTGTTCTAATGCCAAAACTGATTTTACTGAGTTCAATTGATAAGTTATCAATGTGGTCGTACCATTCCAAAAATTTATCGACATATAGACCCAAAAATTTAGATGAATTTTTTAATCTTACTTTTCTCTTTCCAAGCTGCAAGATGTCATACAGATCTCGGCGAGATTCATCAGTGCTGAAAATTATAGCTGCAGTTTTGTCCTCATTCATTATAAGTTTATTCGAGTGGAGCCAATTTTTGATCACTGTGAAAATTTCATCAGCTTTCTCATTGAGAACTGAAAAACTCTGACTTTCCAATAATATGTTTGTATCATCCACAAAACAAGTAATAGCAACCAATAGGCTTTCAATTAATATACATAGGTCATTTACATACAAAATGAACAATATCGGGCCTAGTACACTACCCTGAGGTAGGACTCAAACCACTTTTTCACCTTATTGCGAACGCCCATTCTTTCAAGTTTTTGCAGAAGGCCACCATGATTGAGGCTATCATATGCTCTAGATTGATCTATAAATAAGCCTAAACCGAGCCCATCATTTTCCAGTATTTTCATTATTTCCTGAGTGAATTGAAAAATGGCAGTAATCGGAGACCTACCCCCAAGGTATCCATGTTGCGAATCACAAAATATTTTATTTTTCATGCAAAATTCTTTAAGCCTTGAAGACATTGCCTTCTCAAATATCGCACGTGTAGGTCATCAAAATAATAAAACATTAACCTTACAAAACCCTTGGGTGTATTGCGCAGTGGTCCAAAACCACTGAACTCCCATTAACAAACACAGAACAATACAAAAATATATAGAGTATGGGCAAGTTCTAATTGAATTCTTTATAAACCTATATATATCCAAGTGATAATCCCTACTTCATGTTACATCTAATAAAAAGTCATATACTATACTAAGGTTTTTGACATCATCTCTTAAGTTTACCGAGTTGTTAAGTTTTATGTGTAACATTTCGCTGATATTTTAAATGAGTCACACAATGAAACCAAACTGAATGACCAATTTTTGAAAACTTCATAACCTTCCCAAAATCATAATCCTTGAAGTTCAACATGAAAATGATAATATTTGTCCGAATAAGTAACACATACAGAGATGTAAGGTATTATTGGTAACATGTGTATTCTAACGATTACAGAGTTTTATCGGCATCCAAAAAAATTTTTATTCATGAAATGGTTCATGTAATTTTCACGTCGCAGCAGTGCCACAGAAACTCTTAAAGTTATTTCCGAATACAATAAATTGAGATGAATTTTGGTAAAGATGAAATGGTTGATATAATTTTCATGTTGGGGCAGTGCCACAGAAACTATTTATCAGCCAGTAGATCCTATGCTGTCGAATATCCCGAAAGAAGACATCCACATGAATCGAGTTTTCGGAGGCTTTCAAACAGATTTGTAGAGACAGGAGATGTCAAGTATAAAAAAGAAGAGAGGATAAAATCGGCCACTAACGAGGACAAGGTGCTCGAGGCTTTACTGCATGTAACTGAAAATCCACACACAAATGCGAAAGGGAGCATGGTGTAGCCTGTAGTATAAGTAAGCGTTCAGTTCAAACAATCTTCAAAAAAATAAGTATCATGCCTACCACATTCAGATGCATCAGGCGCTTACCGATAGCGATTTTGAAAACCGTCTGAATTTCTGTAACTGGGCAAGGTTTCAAATTAAACAGAACCCTACATTTTTTGAATTTGTTTTATTCAGTGATGAAGCAACCTTCCACAATTTCGGAGCCGCCAATAGGCACAGTTTTCATTATTACTCTGTAGAAAATCCAAGAATTATAAGGGAAATGAACAATCAACCCAGGTGGTCATTGAATGTCTAGGGAGCAGTAATCGGCAATCATGTGATAGGCCCTCATTTTTTCGAAGGAAATTTAGATGGAGCTGCATATTTTACTTTCATTCAGAACATTCTTCCCAGAATATACGGAATGAAATATGGTTTCAGCATGATGGAGCACCCACTCATTATTCTCGTCCTGTGAGGGATTTACTGGACCAACAGTTTCCAAATAGATGGATTGGTAGGGGCGGACCGACAAGATGGCCTGCTAGATCACCGGATCTCACCAAAATAGATTTTTGTGGGGATACATAAAGGAAACCGTATATGATTAAGTTCCAACAACAGCTTCCAATATGCGAGAGGGGATTGTGACTGCTTTCCGAAGCATTACTCCAGCCATGCTGACGAGGTTTAGTGGGACATTCAACGATCGGATCGCTTTGTGTTCCAGAGAAGGCGGGCGACACTTTGCACATCTCTTGGATCATTGACACAATTTTTCTTTGTCTTTTTCAACGCCTGTTTGTTCTTATATCCAATATTTGAATAAAATTTTACGTTCTGATTTCATTATTCGTACCTACTGGACGCGGAGTGAAAAAAGCCGTCTGGTTACTCCTGAAAAAATGTAAGGTTTTAAACTGTGTACATCATCATGGAAATAAATACAGGGTGTTACATTTGAAAAAATCGAGAAAAAACAATTCGAAATTCTTCATATTTGGACATTGATAACGGACACCCTGTATAAAAAAGGTTGATCATTTAGGAACGATGACTAGGAAAATTCTTGAGTTGAAAGAAATCCTGATCAAATTCATGTTTCTATCGCTTCTGGAAATCGGTAAAGGGCTTTTACCGAACTACTCGAAATTTTGCAGTTTTTTCTTAATAAGATCCGTACTGTTGGAAAAATATTCCTAATATTTTGCATCATGGTAGAGGTATTGAAGAGCATTGAAAATATGCAAAAATGTGAGGGGTGTTCCATTTAAAAAATCACTAATTTGTTGAATAATTTTATTTGGGAACACCCTGTATATCATGAAATAATTTCCTGAGATGCAGAATTGCAAGTACAAGGGAAATGCTTTTCGACTAAATTCCTAAAACGTCTGGTTTAGCAGCTATATAAGCTCAACACACTATTGCAGGACCCGGTAGAGAAGGCTGTGTCCCTGAATTGAAAGTCTGAACAGGCGAATTGATAATCTGGAAAAGTCTGAGTGACAAACTCAATAATTCAAATAAGGATTTTATAAACTATCAGCAACAAACAAAATTCGCGCGAAACAATTCCCCAAACGAAAATAAAGCTTTCCCGTGGCATCGCGTCAAAATTCCCTAGACATGATGGATATTTGAATACCTCAGCTCGATCCCATAATGGATTTCATCGAAACCTACTACCCCAATGTAAACGCTTTCCATCTCCTCTATTTACCATTTTATCATTCATAAGTAGGGAGACCAGTAACTTAATCCATTTCCTTTGATTTTCCAGTCGACTTTGCTTGAATACATTATCCCTCACTCCATCGGCTTTCTGCATACCTTTTCATAATAGGATAAATGAGCGAATCTGCTGAAGAATAGAATAATGATGGTCCTATGGCAAAGTTTCAGCGTCACGGAGCGATTGTGCAATTCTGAACCTTAATTGAGAAGATGGAACCAGAGAAACATCGTTTTGTCAGGAAATTTTCTGTTTTTCAATTGGAAATGGTGATATCACAAGAAGTTTTTCGATATGTTCAATTTTTCTGATTGTACCAATTCCGAATTTCCTACCATCTAAGCAAATGAAATGCACCGATGCCAGACCTACTTACTTCATGGCTTCTAACTTTGCAACGTCTTTTCTCGATACGTGGAACGTCGAATGAAACTTATTTAATATTATTTAATAATTCTATGAATTGAAGTACGACTTCAAGCAATACTTCAGGCAATCTTTATATCATCTTCATAATTAAAAGATTTTAAACATATTGAAGGTCCACTATGATGTACTCTTGTTCTTTTGCAACCATCGAAGACATGCAATTACGTGAAATAAAAACTAACATCCGAACATGGGCGTAGCCAGCTATGGGCAGGGGGCAGCTTCCCCCCTCCTGAATGAAAAAATAAATTAAATTTCCTCTTCTTTTTATGCTAAAATTTTACATTTTGAACGACCATGGAGGATGACCATGGTTTAACCCCCCCCTGTTATAAATTTTGCAGCATTGTGGTCGGAGACTTCCCTCTGAGAGTTCTGTAAACGAACATCCTCAGCAAAACAAGCCTTGGTGAGCCGGGCAAGTAACCTACGGAAGGATTGCTTCGTCATGGATCCAACGTTCATCAGTCAACAGGAAATCTGAAGAATTTATTGTCCACTTATTACAAACCAACGCAAATAGGATTACACAAATAACACTTGGAAGGAAAGATAACAATAAGGGGACACACTCTATATGCCTATCACCTTTGAACAACTGTAGCTGTATTGTATTCTGCAGTTTATCATCATTATTGTGCCAGTAACCATCTTACCAGACTATAGGAAGCTCTATTGTACATACCATCATTTCCTGTCTTATTAATAATTGATTCATGAATTTATAACATGTCATCTGTAATGTATGTTAAAAGGGTTTTGTTGCTTTGAGTTCAATGATAAATTGGATCTCGTTCGTTTTTACCCCTTCACGGCAAAGCCGTTCCCTCGAACTGCTTCGCTCGACCAACAAAGGCCTGTTTCACCTCTGTGTCCAATGAAATGTTTTATTTAACTGATTTCACCTCATTATTTCCCATCCTTTATTTCACTAATCTGAGTTATTGTGAATCTGAATTACTACGACATAGCATAGAGTCCTTCCAACCATAGACGATCACAAGCAAGGCCAAAAATATAAGTATAAAATCCCCTTTAACAGAATTTATCCTTCAGATCCCCAGGGTAGGTTTCGATCTTTTCAAATAATATTTCCTTACTTTCAAGGAAACGCAGGGGGTGGTTCATCTATAAAAAATGATAGTAACCCATATAGGTTGTCGTTGGTGCAAGAACGCGGATGAAACGTCGGAACATAGACTGTTCACGTGCGCCAACTTATCTATACTGAGGTTAACATACCTAGGGAACCCTACACCTTCCATCTCTATGGTGAGAGGGACTCTTCCTTGTCGGCTCGCGGCTTGTCAGCGTGCCTTCGGGTCCGAGTCTCTCTAGTATCATACAAATCCGGTATGCACAATGGGCCATAAGGCTTACTCCAAGGCGCCACACAGGAAGAAGAATCCATATTGATCGCTTACATATGAATTCATTACGGTGAATGAAATTTTCGGTTGGTTTATTGGATTGAGTAGAAAAGGATGTCACTTACCGCAATAGCAAATGTCTGATTAACTGGGTTGTGAATTCAGCTACTGTGGTTTCTTGCTGGAACTTAATATCGTGCTGATATCCCGTAGTTAAAAGGAGGCTTTCTTGGACATGGAGGTTACATTAAACGGTCTCTATTAAAACTATCAATAAGTAATGAACCTAATACGAATGTAAAAAAACGTGCCTTATTCTTTCTGATTCTGCGTATAGCTTAGTGTGAATGCCAACAAAAAAAGTGCTCGCGATTCTCCGACATAAAATCACTTTCTACATAATGAGGTGAACCTCATCATATTGAAATCCGTGAAAAGTATCATACACGCGTAGCTCAGAGGTAGAGTAACCAGTCCGGAAAACAGGGAGACGCAGGTTCCATTCCTGCTGGGTGTGCTAAACCCATTCATATAGAAATATCAATGATAATCGATTGGTTATTCGATGCCTGGATCAAAATATTGTTTCGAAAGATACTAATAAGCTTCTAGGTATTCATCTTGATAGTTCTTTGAGGTGGAATTCCAATGTGGATGCTGTTTGCAAGAAAATTTGTAGTTTCTTCTTGGCGATTAGTAGATCGAAGAATGTTTGGTATTTAGTCATATAAACTATAATTTTCTTGGGGGGTAACTCTGTTGATTCTAAAAGGGGGTTCATTATCCTTTTGGATAATGAATTATCCCTCTAATTTTCCACCTACCTCCAAGTGATTCTTGTAGGCCTTTCTTCCATCAATATGAGATTTTGACGCTTCCTTGTTTAGATATTTATAGATGTTCAGCTATATGAAGGGGTACGATTACTTGATGATAACATTATCTAGTTTTCACGATTACCCAACCAGAAATAATGCAATATTGTACATTCCATCCCATGTGACATCCAAATATGAAACTTCCCCAATATATCAGGAGAAAAAATTATAACGGATGATTTTTTAACTATTTTTTTTTTGGCAACACTGACTTTGAGGGCTCGCCCACGCTTCCTGTTTTGTGTCACTGTCCAGCATCTTCAGTTTGGTCTATAATTGAACCATAAATCGTCTCACAAACGCATGAAAATCATTGGAATTTATTGTCAAAATGAGTGCTATGTTAAGAAACTTCAGCGCGCGCTTCTTTCATTTTATGGTCAGCTTATTTTGACTCGATGGATACGTGAATGAGCAGAATTGTCAATTTTGGAGTGAAGAACAGCCAGAAGTATTGCACTATCTACCAAGGCATCCAGAAAAGTTACTATTTGGTGCGAATTATGGCTGGTGGCCCCACTGGACAGTACTTTTCAAAGATGATGATTGACTTGCATGACATGTGGTTTCAACAGAGCATGCGACATAATTAACCAATTGAGAAGCAAGTTCGGGGAACAGTTTATTTCAGGTTTGGGACCGGTCAATTGGCCACCTAGATCGTGCGATTTATCTCCTCCGGATTATTTTTTTGTGGAGCTTCGTTAAGGCTTGCTGGCAAGTCCGCTTCGATTGACGCATTGGAAGACAACATCGAACCATTTATTCGTGAGATACCGGCCGAAATTTTGGAAAGAGTATGCCACAATTGGACTAAGCGGATGGATCATATGAGACGCAGCCACGGGTCAACATTTGAATGAAATAATCTTCAAACATTGAATTGTATGGACCGTTCGAATGAAGATTTCACGCATTTTTCTGAATTTTATGTGTTTTTTTTTTCTATAGCTCTCAAAAACTCACCTTATATACCCATCTGCATAACGCTACTGAGTTGCTTACAATATTAGAAGACCATCAAATTCATTTCACATAAAAAATATATTAATATTTATATTTCTTTTTTCTCATTAGACTTGTCCTTTGCACTGTGAATGTCTTAAGGGATCAATAATATATCATTACAACATGGTCCGGCGAACTTTGTTGTGCTTAAATGATACTTTCGGTGGATTTCACAAACCGTAATCACCGGTGATCGGAGATCAACGGCTTGATTCTCTGATTTATGAACGGTTGATTTTAGATCAAGCTCCGATCACCCCCGATTACGCTTTGTGAAACCCACCGTTAATAGTACAGGGTCCGGCAGGGAGGTATGGATGATTTGAACGGGGTGTCGTGCAAGGTGGCGATAACCTTGGCGGATAAAGTGTGGGGGGTATATGTTTGTTATGAGTTGCCATTTTAGTATCAATCAAAATGTGGTCCATAGAGCATCGTGTATTTGTGTACAACACCTTTGAAACGGGACGTTCCGTCATTCAAACTCAGAGACGGTTCCGGAATCATTTCAACGTTGGCCGTTATGGTCGTGTTCCGAAGTTTGAAACAATAATGAAATGCGTTAACAATCCACGTACACTTGAAGCATTGAGTGAAACACTAGCTCAAGAAATTCAAGCGGTACCACGTGCAATGCTTCGGAGGAATATGTATAACTTTATACAACGTCTACATGAATGTATGGACAAAAACGGACAACATTTAACAAATGTTATTTTTCGTACCTAATCAATGTTTTGATTTAATTTTTCTCTTTAATTTCTATAATGGCAACATCTAAGGTACACATTAAAAAAAATAATTTTCGGTTTCGTTTAAAAATGAGTGTATAACTGTTATTTCAAATCATCCATACCTCCCTGCCGGACCCTGTATATTGTTCAATGAACGGTAATGTAAGTCATAAACACACGCAGATGAATTTTTCATCAAGTATGTTATGTCCATTACCGCGAATTGAACACTATACTTCATCTTCGACTTCTTCAGTAAAATTCGAATCAATCTGCATTTTCAAAATTGACAACAGTTGTCAAAAGCGATCCTTGTGGTCGAGAATCGAATCGCGATCAAATCGCATAGAAAACGTCAAAAATTCCCATTTTTCAAATGCAATTTTTGGATTTCAAACTCAAGGAAATATAGAAAAGGACGGCAAGAACGTTACCTTGATGTCTGAAATAGAGTTCCTGATTGATCCGACGTTTTTATTCATTTCGTAAGCTTCATTTTTCCTATTTGTATTAGAGTGAGTTATTATAGGCGTTAGTTATTATTATAACTGACGTTGTTGCTTTATATAGATACTATTACAGCTCAAAATCTATTAACTAATGGTTATATTATTCTATCGGAGTACCTAGATAAAGTTGTATAAACTTACCATTGCTATTTTTTCAAACAGGAGATAAATTAGGCATCACTAAAGTTCAAAATATTCAAAATTTTATCAACATTGTTATTCACTTAAAAACAAATTCTCTTCATTTGAGCGGTACCTAATCGTTGAACCTATAACTTTTTGTTTTCAAAGTTTTACAGTTCTCTCATTACAGTACCTTGTGATAAAGGACACCACGAATTCGAATATAAATCACGATCGAATTATATGGATGAGGAATAGTTCCAATGATGAAATACCTGTGATCACTGAATAAACCTCTTTAGTTCTGCAAATATAACACGGAAAATTCGAATTGAAGTTTTTTGTTTATGATACGTATAGCTATAGGTATAGGTACGTGGTATTTCTTTGCTTTGGTTACACCATTTATAATTAGAGATCGGATGGACTGTTTGTTATAAAACTTCATTTATGGAATGGTCTTCGGTCTGGTTATTATAAAATACAATAAAACTTCGAAAAAATTGATGAAAGTTTTACTTATGCAGGAAATGCTTTTCCTTCTTTTGAATAAGGCCACTAGGTGTCGCTACCGTTGATGCGTAGTCGTACAGTGAATAGACAAGTCACTGTACGTAGTCGTAGGTTGATATTACCGCTGTTAGATGGCGATATGTGATTCGCATAGAACTCATGGTAACATGGAAGTCTATTGCCAGATCAAACAGCGGGGAAACTTATCTCAAGTTGGTGGAATGGTGAATTTTTACCGAAAGATCAAGTATCTGATTTTGACGATCAGTTTCAAACGTGAGTTGGCCATCTTCATCTTTTTTCCTTATTTTTTAAATGCTTTCGAAGTTCTGTTTGGGTAATAGATATATTTGCGGAAATAACTGAATCCAAAATTGCCCATAATTAGTAATTGACATATTATATTCGTGTTTCTGTTCGCACAGAGACAGTATTGTAAGCGTCAATAATTTTGAAACGTTTTCTCATCGGGCTTTCACTTATGATATACAATAATGTTTCATGGGTTGCCTAATCTGATCAATAAATTTGAATATGAGTTACACATAATTCACAGTGTTGATAATTTTGCCGTGTCGATCGTACTATCGACATTTTAACATCTCGATTTGTCTTCTAACGAGCTTGATATCGTTAACTAAATTGAACAAATTGAGAGATTGACATGGAATAATGAGAATCGCGCTGCTCCACCAACTGAGATGTTTACCCATTATTTTGAGCTTAGCAGCATAGCTAAGATGTGTGACCACTGCTTAGATTTTGAGAATATAAGAAATGTTTTGCTTTTGCCACTTCAGGTTGGGCTATTAACAAATGACTGATTTTTTAATTCTGGTCGACGGGCTGTGTTAATAGTCGATAATTCATTAAAGGAATAATTTTTGTTCATATTCTTGACATTTTGATTCATATAAGAGGAAAGGTATAATATGGATTATACTCCTGCTATTCACAGTCACATGAGGTACTGCAAAAAGAGAACTGTACAACAATTAAACACAAAAAGTTATATGTTCAAGTTCAACAATTAGTTACCGCTTAAATAAAGAGAATTCTTTCCATGTGAATTACAAAATTATTAAAATTTTGTATATATTGAACTTTAATTTTGCCTAATTTTTTTCCTGCTTGAAAAAAAGCAATGGTAAGATTATACAACTTTTAAGTATAATTCAGGCGGTACAAAGATCGCCGGGCCAGCTAGAACCTAATAATTCCAATATGGACAAAGAGCCGATGAAAAGCTAGGCTTTGGTGAGAATCCAGATCTGCGCTAGTGATACAATATTGAGAAAAAAATTATGTACTAATTCTAGTTATCTTTGACACATCGTAACATGTTGTGAATCGTATGTCATTCATAACTTCATGTGAATACTTTATACTTCCGATCATAACCTCACAATTAAACGTGAAATGTTTCAATCGCTCCATTTCGTTTACTTCAAGCCTAGAACATCATTTCAAAACTCTTATTCATATTTTAGAATTGAACTGAAAATATTTATGTAACATATTTTCATCCTCGATAGGTATCTATTTTCTTGTTATCTTTCACAATATACATGCATAACCTCCACATTTCTCGCAAGTTTTGAATTTCCAGTTGACGCAAACGTAGGTACAACTTAATCCGTAGCAATGATTTGGTTTCGCTTCGTGACTGTGAATAGCAGGAGTATATTTTACCTTTCCTCAGAACTAATAGGAACCAAAATGTCAAGAATATAAACAGAAATTATTGCTTGAAAGAACTATCGACTATTAACACAACACGTTCACCAGAATAAATTCAAATTTTTGAAATAACTAATAAAAATCAGTCATAATTTGGGAATACCAGAAGTCGAAAAAATTAATCTTTCCTAACATTTTGACTGAGTCTCTCCAGTATTACACCAAATGCGGTATGAACAATGGGCCATAAGGCCTACGTTCGGCCAACGAAAGACACCGCACAGGAAGAAGAAGAAACATTTTGACTAATCAAAATCTAATCAGTGTTTTTCTTTTACTTTAACAAAAGTAAAACGACACTTATGATGTATAGGGGAGCTTTTGGAAAAACTTGGGGACTCAAACCGAAAGCCATGCACTGGCTTTACACAGCGTTAATAAGACCCAGAATCACTTATGGCTCACTCCTGTGGTGGCCAAAAACAAATCAAAGACAGGCAAAGACCAACCTTGGAAAAATCCAAAGGCTTGCCTGTCTCTGCATCACGGGTGCAATGAATAGCACTCTAACAGCTGCTATGGAGGTCATCCTTAAACTCTCACTCCTTGACATACATGTCATGGGAGAGGCCAGGATGGGTGCATACAGAATGATCCAAACAAAAAACTGGAGAACCAGCACAATTGGGCACACCAGAATCACTCATGTAGCTGACGTAGCCGAGCTCGATATGATTTCAGATAGATGCATACCTGGTGTATCGACTCCTTACAAAAAATCGTGACCAAAATTTGTAGATCAAAACGGCATCCTAGATTTCAGATTTCGGTCTAGTTCCGGAATAAATTCTCAATATTTATCGGTCGTGGCGCTACTGCGGCAACGACAAATAACGCGACCCCTTTCGGGATAAATGAAAAGTCGCACAAAATATCACGTTTTCGATCGACAAGAAAGTCTTAAACAAAATCTAATCAGTGCCAACACCAGGTATTTCTATGCATCTATGATTTCAGACTACATGCAACCCCTATACTCATTCGAAAAACCATTCAAAACACAGCTCGACTGGAACAGATGGGACTCGAGTATAGAATCACAATCATCTGCAGAAATAGTCTGGTACACAGACGGTTCTAAGACAGATGAAGGAACAGGAGCGGGAATGCACGGAGTGTGGACAAGAAGGGATTACATAATACCTCTCGTCAAACACGCCACGATATTTCAAGCTGAAACACATGCCATTAGGACATGCATACAGAAGAACCTGATGGAAAGTGGCTACCAAAGAAAACACATCCACATTCTCTCTGACAACCAGAGCGCCATCAAAGCTCTCAACTCGACACAGATAAAGCCAAGACTCGTCTGGGAATGCCTCCAGGACCACCTGGAGGCAAAACACAACAAGGTCACTTTGATGTGGGTGCCAGGTCACAAGGGAATAGCGGGTAATGAAGGAGCAGACCAGTTAGCAAGACAAGCATCTGACACGACATTCACAGAGCCAGAACCTGTGCTTGGGATCAGCAAAAACCGATGCAGGACCGTGATTGAGGAGTGGATAAAACAAAGACATCGACAATACTGGGAACAGCGCGACGGGCAAACACACAGCAAAGTCATGGTAGGACACACAAGCCAAACCTTGATGGCTGAGTTTTTAAATCTGAACAGAACAAAGGCACGTATAATAGTAGATCTACTGATGGGACACTGCGGCCTTACAAAACATCTGAACACCATAGGAATACTTGGAGAACCCGTGGATTGCAGACTCTGCGGTGAAGAGGAAGAAACAGCCTCTCACATCATTTTTGAATGCGACGCCCTGGGAAGGAGGCGCCACAGAATATTCGGAGAAATCAATCTGGAAACGGGAATGAATCCGAAAAACCTCATAAATAGGCTACTGAACCTGATAAAGGACACAAACCTATTCTCGGGAGGAACCACTGACGAAAGAGTGATACAATAGACCCAAGTTGGTCGCAGTGTCACAGGGAGGCCAAGCGCTAACCCGGTCTCTTGTTTGTCAGCAAATCAATCAATCAATCAAATCAGTGCTCACACCATTATTTTAGACATCTCAGTCATCATGTTTTTATGGATATGAGCTGTCACACATAACAGAAACACGAAAATAATATTTCAATCACTAATTATGGGCAATTTTGGATTCGGTTATTTCAGCAAATATTTTCATTACCCTTACAGAAATTGAAAAACATTTCGAAAATTAAGATTTGAATGGACAACTCACGATTGGAACTGATCGTCAAAATACGATTTTCTTGACATTCCGGTAAAAATTCACTGAGATCTGGTAAAAGCCTTCCATATTACTATAAGTTCTATGCAGATTACACAGTAATTGTATAGATTGCCTTCTAATGACGATAATATCAAATATATAGTACCTTCACGACTACGCCATTAACCGTAGCAACACCTTAACGCCTCATTCAATTAGAAGGAAAAGCATTTCCTTCATAAGCAATCGAATTTTAATGTATCTTATACATTACATTACATAACCAAGCCTTAGAAGAATCCATAAATGAAGTTTCATGATAAACAGTCCTTGCGATCTTGAGTTACAAATGGTGTAACCAACACTTTGTTTTCTATAGATGGGTAATTCTCATGAAATTCCAAAATTATTCAGGAATTAATTCTCAAAAAAATTTTCAATAAATTTGAATTTTTTTTGTGGCAGTTCTGTAATACATATGATACTAGATTTCACTCATATAGTGGTCCCCAGATTTAAGTCATTTAAATTATCAGGAGTAGATTTCATTTCTTCTCGGCGTTTCTTATCGTACTTTTTCTTTTTTTAATTTTGCCTCTGTATTGGACAATTTCTTTTTTCTTGCCATTATTTGCCCCTTAAACGAGAAAAAACGATAAACTCACGTACCATATGACAAAAGAAATAAAAATCTGAGTTATCTTAGTTTAAAAGTCATTCCCTCACCATCATTCTCTCACTTCAGTTTGAAATGAGGAAATGACGGTGAGGGAATGACGAAATAACACGAAAACTAAGATAACATAGATACATAGCCCTGACCTTATGAAAACATTTTGAACTATGAACACTACCCCCCAAAACGCATCCAAATATAATGTATATTTTACTCATACTCACCTTATTTTTTGATGATGTCTGATGGGGGAATGATGTGAGGAAAAGTAATATAGTAATAATTGTAACTGAATACACTATTGCACGAAACCGAGTTGAAGTTTAATCAGAATCACCATAGTAACATAATTCGCGCATTGACTGCATAGAACTTATAGTACATGGAATGCTATTAGCCTTGCTGCTCAGCCCAAAATAATGGATAAATATCTCAAGTCGGAGGAATACCGAAATTTCCATGTTCCCATAGATACGACTTGTCATACAGAACAGAAACACAGAAATACTATGAATTTAATCGAAAAGATCCGATTCACTTGGCATTTCGGCAAACATTTCTGTGTTTCTGATCGGTAGTGACAGACCGTATCCATGGGAAATTCGGTATTCCTCCAACTTGAGATGTTTAACCACTTTTTGATCTGGTAATAGCATTCCATGTACTATAAGTTCTATGATTGACTGGCTAGAAAAACCATAGAACTTATAGTACATGGAATGCTATTACCAGATCAAAAAGTGGCTCAAGTTGGAGGAATCTCTAAATTTCCATGTTCCCATGGATACGACCTGTCACACCGTTCTATGAGAAAAACTCAAGCTACTTTCATAGAATTCGCTCAATATGACCATAGATCGAATATTTGTGACAAGGTGAGGGAATGATTTTATTCAAAGGGACATACATTGAAATCCCATAGTTATTCAATAAGTATTTGGCGTGGCTTGAATTGTTGTTTAAATATAACGAAAATTACCATTACAATATTTGACTAAAATTTGATTCACAAAAAATTACTGAAGAGGATGAAAATATTGAGTTTCAGCAGGAAACTGGGATAGTGGGACAACGTGAGGGAATGATTTTTATGATATAAAATTAGTAATAACTTTTTAATTGCATTTAACATTATCTCGTTTTTCGGGGTGATGGAAGAAAAGGTACCTAGCGTCAAAATAAAAACCTAACATCGATAATAATTACATGGGTATCTGTATCAATAGTGGTGGACTTAAATTTTGGAATTCGATGAGAATTATCCATATATATAGAATATAGATAATACATTATTTGTTTTCCTGACAAATTGATCACAACGATTGAGATAGAAAATTACGAGTTTGAGCTACATCTCGAATGATGTCCAAATCGCATCACGAGAATCATATGAAAGTATGGTGAAAATTCACTGAGATCTGGTAAAAGCCTTCCATATTACTATAAGTTCTATGCAAATTACACAGTAATTGTATAGATTGCCATCTAATGGCGATAATATCAAATATAGAGTACCTTCACGACTACACCATTAACCGTAGCAACACCTTAACGCCTCATTCAAAGAAGGAAAAGCATTTCCTTCATAAGCAATCGAATTTTAATGTATTTTATTTCCAAACGTACGATAACAACGTCAGTTCTCGACTGACAGGATCATCGAAAAGTTCTATTTCTCCGCCTAGGCGGAGAAATATTTACTTTTCCCTTCGGCGCGCCCGCGCCGGAGGGAAAAGTGTTGCTGCGAAAAAATATTACTTGGTTACCATGAACATAGATGCATTGATGCATAGAATACAAAAACTTCCAATTCAAACGTCATTTTAATTTGATAAAGATACATTAAATGTACAATTTTCATGAATTTGAAAACGTTTGGAAATAAAATAGCATATTTCATTCGAGAAGAAGTGACTTGTCGTGGCTCGCTTTCAATTATCCGCCTCACTCCGTTCGGCGGATAAACTCAAGCTCGCCACGAAAAGTGACACTTCTCCTAATGAAATAATATACTATTATAATAACCAGGCCTTAGAAGAATGAAGAATGAAGTTTCATGATAAACAGTCCTTGCGATCTTGAGTTACAAATGGTGTTACCATCACTTTGTTTTCTATAGATATATAGAATATAGACAATACATAATTTGTTTTCCTGACAAATAGATCATAACGATTGAGATAGAAAATTACATGTTTGAGCTACATGCCGAATGATGTCCGAATCGCGTCACGAGAATCATATGAAATTATGGCGAATTAACATTTCTGTAATATCAGATTGTGAATCATGGAGGATTTATTTGTCAGCTGTTGTCAAATTTCTTTGTGTTATTGAATGGGAAACTAACCCACAAGGTGTATCTACTATATACATGAACGAACGATCAAAAGCTCCTTCACGTCGGTGCTTTAGGTAACCCATCATTTTTATATGATGCCAGAATTCCCTGTCAAGATTCAAATTTTTATGAGTACGGTAAAACGGGGTGAATTCGATCATTTTTGCATTTGCTGTTGTTTTGATTTATTGAAATCTATTGATTGAAATGGAATCTCCATTGGGGCGTCATGAGTTTCCTCTTCAGACTGTAGACGACGATAAATCAGAATATCAAACGGAAAAGGATATACAAGAGGGATCGACACTACCTCAGCCTCTACTCTTTACCCCGTTTTATACGGTATACCTCGAATTCGGATCCATCTGAGGAAAATGCAAGATGGAGGAACGCGAACGGACGGATTGCTCCGTAAATGAAGGATTAGGAAGCCATGCAGGAGTGATAAAACGAAAACGTTTTCGCGAATCCTCCAGAGTTCACGTTCCTTCTGATTCTCCCCTCCCTTACTTTTTATACGGGCGGTAAAAACGGGAGAATGGGTCATTCATCATGTCAGAAAGAAAATTGGAACATCGACATAAATATCGATATTTTCTCATAGCGTTTCCTTGCAGTACAAGGTTTACAAATTGAAACGAAGAATTATGACGATGAATAGGGGTTTATGAATCCTGTTTACGGGGTAGGTATCCCTTTTGAACTCTTGGTTTTTGCGACTGTGAGTATGTCATGCAAACTGTCCTACCAGGTTTTCATGATTTTCGAAGTTATTCGATAAATAAGCAAACATTGAGTATTCATCATTATACAATTATACATGGTATTTCAAGTTCTAATACCTATAAGGCGATTCTGGAGAACTGGGCCCATTTGAAAGCTAAAAATTTTAATAATCCGACTGCATCGTTGCCTTAGCTCCACTCAACGCAATATAAGGGCAACATTTTCAGGAGAGAAGATCCACCGCTTAACTATTTGAGGGTTTAACGTCACAATTTCGGGAGTAAAAGTCAAAATAAGCAATAATCGGTGTATTTTGATGGTACGAAATGAACGACGCCCGCTATTGTAGCGTTGTGGTGGTTGCAAAAATTGCTTTAAATATTTTCTTCTTTTAAATGGTGACACCTAGGAGCAAAGAATAACTGGAGGGAAGGCTTCATACGCTCGACAGATCATTTTGAACTGCCAATAACGGCGGAGGTTAGAGTTTCGTGTGACGCCCGATAGATAACGCTGAGATCCTTTATTCAGTAACATGTCAGATATTTTGTTCTATGGCGCTACAATTACAAAGAATATAATGTGGCTGTCATTGTTATTGATACATTTATGCTTCTTTTTAATTGGAAATGGCCATAAATCATAACATAGACAATATTGATGACATATCATCGCTTTATTCTAATCAACTTTTTATGCGCAATTTTATGGGAAGTCTGTGATCGGTAATAAATTTGTCAAAACAATATCCTTATCGAAAAAAGCGAACATTCAGGTAAGTACTATTATTATTATTATACGGGAAGACTGAGGTTTTATCTGTTCTCGTGTATTATACGCAGAATTGTATGGTACCCCGTTTACATTCCCCCTGCTAACACTTAGATTCGGAGCAGGAAACAGATTTTTCTTCCTATATTCAATCTGATCCTTGTAGCCATTTCTTTACACGTGCTATATGCATTATATTGTCGGATTTGCGAAAAAAAGTATGTATTGCTTTCTTTCAAAAGAGTATATATTATGATATAGTAATAAATGGGACCTAATAAGTAATAACAACGAATAACCATTAAAGATAATTTAATTAAGGATAGCCATGTTATAGCAACGAACGACGTTGTCGCCATCTCGTGGCCCTGCGGCGAACTGACAAGTTCGGACGTTTTTGGCAGTTCATTTTCGTAGGGGAGCCTTCTCTCCAGTTATTCTATGCTCCTAGGTGACACTGTTCGATGTCATCACCTAGGATTATAGATACCTACTAGTTATTTATACTTCTAGGTTTTTACTACCAAAGTGATAATTATACGTTTTTGTTAATGAAAGGGCTAAAGAAGGCCAAAACAAATTTTATTGTTTAGGTAAGGCAAGCTACTATTTTATACAGGGTCCAGCAATAGTGCGAAAATCTTCCATAGCTGCCGAACCACACATATCAGAGATTACGTTGGAACGTAGACCTCTTGTACTTTCATTTCTGCATCTCAGGAAATTATTTCCTGATATAGAGGGTGTCACCGATAAATGTTAATCAACAAATGGATGCTTTTTTTAATGGACCGTCACATATTTTTTCACATATTTTCAATAACCTTCATTACCTCTTTCATGACGCAAAATGTAAGGGACATTTTTCCGACGGTACAGATGTTATTCAAAGAAAACAGCAAAAAAGTGAGGCAAAGGCAGTTCAGTAAAAGTCTTATGACGATTCCCAGAAGCGATAGTAACATGAGTTTGATGTTAAAGTTTTTGAATTGAAGGATTTACCTTGTCATCGTTCCTAAATGATCAACCTGTCATATACAGGGTGTCCGTTATTGAGGTCCAAATATGAAGAACTTCAAAATATTATTTCTCGATTTTTTCAAATGTAACACACTGCATATCCATATTTTCACTTCCTTCGCAATGGTAAGTAGGACAGCCAGTGAAACAACTTCTTAACCGAGCGACGCTCCGTCTATATATTTCACAGCTAGAAAACAATTCACTATTACAGAATCTGTGAAAAACTTATAGTGGAGACTCACCCTTAGTTAATTGTTGTAGGCTAGCGATATGATGTATAAAACATGTGAAGAAGTCTAAATATATAGACGAAACGTCGCGTCGCTCGGTTAAGAAGTTGTTTCACTGGCTGTACTACTTCCCATTATCCTTGTTTGTAACACACTGCATTTTTTTCACAATAATGTAGACAATTGGATACCTTACATTCTCTCAGATGTCAGAAGTAACCTCAGGATTATTTTCACTCCCGCATCCAGCAGACACGAAAAATGACATCGCAACTGAAAATTTCATTCAAATAATAACATAATAAGAACTAACGGACGTTAAAACTAGACAAAATGAAACTTTGCAGGTATTATTCAACACAACATCACTCATCATGGGTAGCTTATTGTAGATTCTCGAGACAGTGAGATCTCCTGTCACTACAAGCTTGTTAAAAAACCCTCGAAAACTCGATTCTTTTTAATATTCCTTTCGGGATATTGGGCAGCATATGTTCGACTTCCTAAAAAAACAGGTTCTTTGGCACTGTCCTGACATGAAAATTATATCAACCATCCCATTTTTTCAAAAAATTCATACTGATTGACAGTATTCGAAAATACATATCTTTGAAGTAGCAAAAACTTGATTAATATTTTATTTGGGAATTCGATAAAAACTGTTATAATAGAAGAGTCCCTTCATGCTGGCCAACTGTTTAAAAATAGCTAAAAATCACTTCCCTTTTTTTCGCAATGATTCAACTCTTACCTGAAAGCTTTAATCCTAATGAATATATCCTAAAAATATTAGATGTCACGAAAGTCTCCTTTAGAAGTCAGGATTTCTTCTTTTCTTATGTTTTCATCAATGCTTCTTTGCTATGAATCTATGAATAAGATATCCCCGCCAGAAATTTTCTATGAAGAATTTGAATTTTACGATCCTTTATGAGAATTTCGCTGAAGATTTTGCGTTGGCTTTGCCTTGAATATTTGTGTAAATTTTCAAAAATGAGATAATTTAGATTTCGAAATGTCCACAATTTTGGTGGGGATATCTTATTCATAGATTCATAGCAAAGAAGCATTTATGAAAACATAAGAAAAGAAGAAATCATGACTCCTAAAGGAGACTTTCGTGACATCTAATATTTTTAGGATATATTCATTAGGATTAAAGCTTTCAGGTAAGAGTTGAATCATTGCGAAAAAAAGGGAAGTGATTTTTAGGTATTTTTAAACAGTTGGCCAGCATGATGGGACTCTTCTATTGGTAGAATACTTGATCAATATGTATTGCTTGTACGGCAAAAAAATTTCATTTTTATGTTGGTGCTCAGGAAGTATGATTCTGGAAAGGTTTTAAAGTTTAATATGTAAATACAAATTCATTTAGTGTTATTTCATTGTTTGACTTCTTTTGAATGCCCGTCAGTTTTTATGTTATTACTTATTTGAATGAAATTTTCAGGTGCGATATCATTTTTCGTGTCTGCTGGATGCGGGAGTGAAGAATAATGCTAAGGTTACTCCTGAGAGAATGTAATGTATTCAATTGTCGAAATCATTGTTAAAAAAAATACAGATCATATTTGGACCTCAATAACAGACACCTTGTATATGACATGTTGATCATTTAGGAACGGTGACAAAGCAAATCCTTAAATAAAAAAACTTTTATAGCTAATTCATGTTACTATCGCTCCTGGAAATTGTCAGAAGACAAGAACTGCTTTTCCCTCACCTTTTTGCAGTTTTCTTTGAATAAGATCTGTACCGTTGGAAAAATGTCTCTCATATTTTGCGTCATGAAAGAGGTATTGAAGGTTATTGAAAATATGTAAAAATATATGGGGTGATCCATTAAAAACATCGTCCATTTGTTGTATAACATTTATTGGGAAAACCTGGTATATCAGAAAATAATTTTCTGAGATGCAAAAATGAATATACAAGAGCTCTACTTTCCAACGAAATCTCTGAGATGTCTGGTTCGGCAGCTATGGAAGATTTTCGCACTATTGCTGGACCCTGTATGAGTACGTACATCCAATCGGCTTCAATCAAAAAAAGAATTCTGTTGCTTCAACTATCAAATGTACCTGAAGGTTTAATAATATTGAGATGAGTTGCTGAGTATAATATTTTTAAGTAATATAGTGTGATTTATTATGCTATGTATCATTCATTCAATTGAATGATTATCAAATGAAAAAACATCGTTTGCATTTTTATTGACGATTATCAAAACATATTAAACATTTTTAACATTATTTCAATTGTAACCTGTTGATCAAACCAAATTGCAAATGGAAATGTCTTTTATCTCACTCACTTTCTTTGAAATATTCTCCATATGAATACTTACAGTTGATGATATTATTCACAATATATTCTTGAAATAAGTAATAACACCTAATGATCATTAAAGATAACTTGATTGTTTCGTTTCATAACTAAATTTATTTGAAAAGGATACTATCCTTAGAGCCTGGTAAGAGCCTAAGACCATACAAGGTGAGTCTTTGACTTGTACATATATATTAACTGTAGATTCCTCTCATCAAACGAACACTTTTTTTCCATACTATTTTTCAGAATTCGGTTTCGTTTTAAGCATACAGGGTGTCGAAAATCCATGAAAAAACAATTTTCTATTCATCTCTTCGGAACCGTTTTTTCAAATAAACTGAATTTTGGTTGATTGTTCAATCTTTTCATGGTGAATATTCCTCAATCAACACTGGTATGGAAGTTACAGAAAAGCTGACTCATAAATCCACGAGAAAATACTATAAAATCACTTTGAGAATATAAACGGTTCAGATTTTCGAAAGTATGAATCATTTAAAGAAATAAAAGTACCTATTCTCAGGTTTTTCAATAAAACGCCTCGTTTTCGAATTATTCCCAATTTTACCCGATAAAATTTGACGAAAAAATAATAAGAATAATCTGGATGCTTCTCTGGATTTTTAGTATCACAGAATGGCTGAACTTTATGAACTCTCTGACATCAATACAAGTTAAGAATGTTGTCAGAATTTTTTATCAACTTTGTCCAGACTAAGATCCCTATGATGAAACAAACGTTTATCTTCTGCCATAGAATAACATATCCATTATTCAACTGATTTTGATCTGTTATAGTATCAATATAATAACTCACGCCTGTAACTCCCTCTAATACAAAAAGGAAAAATTAAATTGCTCACGAAATGAATAGGAAAGTCTAATTTCAGACATCAAGGTAACGTTCTCGCCATTCATTTCGTAATTTTCTTGCGATTCGATTCTCGACCACAGAGATCGCTTTTAACAACTGTTGTCAATTTTGAAAATGCAGATTAATTCTAATTTTATTGAAGAAGTCGAAAATAAAATTTAGTATTCAATTCGCGGTAATGGTCATAACACTTCCACATTCCATCACGACGGTTATCGCTATAGTACGCACGCGCCATTTATGTGACTGGCGTTAGAAACACCAAAGACTCCTCTTTGCACAAAACACGTAAGTTATACCGTTGTTTGAAGAGAAAATCAACAATCTGGCATCGTCTTCTCAGAAGCTCTGTAAAATATCATAGAAGATGGGTGAGGTTAAGTCATTGACCCATAATCCTATGACCTAGAGTTATGTTAGGTTAGTGAAAAAACAAATGAGATATTTTTAGGATACCTACCGAGGAGAATATGAACAAGTTATCAATGTATTTAATGTATTTCAGAAGGACTCGATAATGGCGATAAAGTAGAACTATGTTTATGTTAAGGCCTTTGACAACGTTTCCCACAGAATTCTTTTGGAAAAGCTTCAGTATTACGGAGTAAGAGGACAACCCCTCCGATTAATTGCTTCATTTTTAGAAGGTAGACATCAGCAGGTTCATTCGAATAAAAAACAATCCTGTGCCTCAAGGTTCAGTTTTAGGTCCACTACTCTTCATTATATACATAAACGATCTCCAGAATAACGTACTATGTGACCATGTATGCAATTATGCAGATGACACCTCATTTCTAAATATTTCCAAAAATTCGGTCGGAAATAAAACGGAAAACTCACTTAAAGAAGCCAAGGGTTGGTTAAGCAGTAATGGGCTCCTAATGAATTTGGAGAAAACCAAAATAATAGAGGTGAGGATGAAACCCTCATGATTTGAAATCTGCTAAATTCCTAGGAATTGTAATTCAAGAAAATTTCAAATTCAATGTTCATATTGACTCAATGATAACAAAATTATCATCTATCATGTTCCTCTTGTACAGACTGAGAAAGTTCACGGAGGAAAAAGTACTACTCGACACCTTCTACGCCCTTTTCCATAGTCGAATGTCTTATGGCCTACTTCTTTGGGGGATGCTCCGGAAGCAAAAAATGTATTCCTAGAGCAGAAAAGGGCAATAAGAACACCTGCAGGGAATATTTCAAGAAGTATAAAATACGCACATTATACTCGCAATTCATTTTCTTATGCCTACCACATATTCATGAGAACTTGGATAAATATACAAAGAGCGGTGAATTCCATCAATATGCTACGCGAAATAGAGAAGATATTTGTATTCCTTACCATAGAATAAAACATACACAAAAAGCTACAAACTATTTAGCTGTTAAAATGTATAATCACCTTCCAGAACAGTTCAAGAGGACGCCGGGTTTCAGGAGGCGACTCAGAGAGTTCCTGGTTTCCCGGTGCTTCTATTCAGTAAATGAATTTTTCTCTAGTGGGTTCAAGTAGAGGTCAAGGGGAGTTTCTTTTTGGCATTTTCTTTTTCTTTTTTTCATGGATAATTCTGAATGATTATTAATTGTTACCTTGTTTATGTAACTTTTTGTGAATGAATTTGATTTGATTGATTTGAATGTTTACAAACTATACAAATATAAAATACATAAAAACTGATGACGGTGAGAATATTAAAATCACCCAAGATATGTGCGATCTTTCCAATGACTATTACAGTGAGTTAGGTGAATGTCATGAAAATAAAATAGGTACTCCTAACGATTTTACAGAGAATAGCGAACATTTGGATAGTTCTTTTGTTTTATATGTATAGGTATCCAACTGATTCAGAAGAAATAAAAAAAAACTATGAATAGTCTGAAGTCCGAAAAATTCTGGACTTTTCGGACTTCAGACCATTCATACAGCAAAATATATTTGCTCTCCCTCGCTTACATAATAAATAACAGCTTGGAAAAAGCCTGTTTTCCCGAAAAACTAAAATTATGAATAGTAAAACTACTGTTCAAAGGTGGGGACCGAAGTCGAATGATGAACTATAGACCGATAACTGTTGTTTGAAACCTGGAAAAGATCTTCGAAAAATGGATTAAATTTCGCATGGAGACATTTATAAGTGAATATAATATTATCTAGATTGCGTATAAAAGTAATTTGACGTCATTTGAAAAAAATGAGCATCCTTATTGAAATTCTTCAATTTTTGGACCTTGTTAGGAAAATCCTCTACAAGCAAATTGCTTTCCATCATATCATCAGATTTGAAACACCCATAAACTAGAACATTGAGTATATTGAAGTTTATATCACTCTGATAACGAATTAAAATTTTCCACTTTCCCATAATTTTTTCGTAATATGTCGGCCACGCCGAATAAATTAAGAAAAATGTTGATGATGATATTTATTCAGAAATACTAATTTTGCACTAAACGATGAATTAACATGAAGGGTTACCCTAAGAACAAACCGACCTAATTTTAATACCGCTTTTTATGTAAAAGAAGATCTACCTCATGAACAAAATCAACGCGTCCGAGTGTCCAAAATTTTTATTTGTCTACTAGCATCCCTTTCATTGTGACATGCATTCGCATTCAATTCTTTTGTACAATAAACTAGTTTTAGTTGAGGGTTCTTATTTTTTTCAACCAGAATTTATCACGAAATAAGCTCCTCAATTTCATTGATACCTAAGTATTGAAACTTGCTCGTGCCAATTATTATCGAAACTTAATACCAGAATCGACGTATATCCTTGATAGAATTGGAAATACCTCCAAACTTCAAAGAACTTACAACTTTTGCGAAAACCTTTGATGGAAGTTATAAAACACCTAATATCGGTAATTCCATAAACTAGTTAGTGCTCTCGACCAATGGCGTATTACTGAATTCATTGATCTTTTCCAGCGCATACAATAATTTAGGCCATGACTAGCTAATTATCCAGTAGGCCCGATCCGACAATTAAGTAGAAATTTGGCCGGAGATCGAAAATTAGTTCCTACCAGTTGGGAACTTCAAAGGTGGTGTTCTTCATATTGCTGTGCTGTACTTAATTTCCTGATTTCGGTTCTTCAAGGTCTACCCTGATGCTCATTTGCATTTGGTTGATAATACTCAACCTCAAAGTATTGAATAAACATAGCTAGAACATTCGTAATAACTAGTGAATGCTGGCAATTGAAAATTTTTCCCGATTTTTGTCTCGGAAAACATTGCTGACTTCTATGTATACCACAAAAATAACAATCAATCTTGTAGTAGCTCACATTCCTCCAAACTATTATCTTGTCCACGAAACAAACTCTTTTCACCTCCCATCCCTAGCAAAACAAAATTATTGAACACTAAGCAAATAACCCTACTGTGAAATCATTCAACTGAAAATAAAAAAACTAGTCCTGTACCAATATGTATCAATTTAATTTTGTGTGTGTTTTGTACACGGTGGGCAAAATTGGTGCTACATGAACTAAAACTTTTTAACCCGAGGAGATAAAGAAAAATCAATGGCACCTTTTATTCCTTTTTTTTTTCGAGACATTTTGTTGTTTATTTGTAGCCTATTCCATCTAGTTTATTCCCTGATGTCGAGTATGCATGTATTTCAATAGAAGAATCCCTTCATGCTGGCCAACTGTTTAAAAATACCCAAAAATCACTTCCCCTTTTTTCGCAATGATTCAACTCTTACCTGTAAGCTTTAATCCTAATGAATATATCCTAAAAATATTAGACGTCACGAGAGTCCCCTTTAGGAGTCATTTTTTTTCTTATGTTTTCATCAATGCTTCTTTGCTATGAATCTATGAATAAGATATCTCCACCAGAAAGTTTTCATTTCGAAATCTAAATCTATATATATGTTATTCGCAATAGCCGAAAGCGGCCACTGTCCGAAAATTTTGCTCACAACGCGTTATGGCTATCCAAATTTACCCACGATGCGAATAGATGTTTTTTTTTCGAGCACTGAGTGGAGCGGAATACCCAGAACGCGTTGTGGGTAAATTAGATAATCCACAATGCGAATCCAATTTTAGCGAGCTTCCATTCTGCGTTGTGGAAAATTCATTTTACCCACGTCGCGTTCTGGGTATTGCACTTTATCCAGAAAGCGATGAACCAGTAGATGAACGAGTAGCATGAATAGGTTACTTACCACAGCGCCTGGATACGTTGTGATTTCTTGTAATTGGTTTGACTGTGTTTTGGTTTTAGTGCGTGATTTCGAGAATATTTCAATATGAAAGCTGAATTCGAACAAAAATTAAATGAACAGGTGGTTGTTATTATTAGATGAAGGTTATTTAGAGATTATGTATGAAACCGAAGTGACTCTACAAAGAAAACGGGATGGAATTATCATTCAAAAAATATCGTAGATTGAAACGGTTTGATCCATTAACAATTGGAGAGAAGGATAAACTTGTAAACATAGAACGTTAAGCAAACCAATCTGGCCTAATTTTTCAATGTGCAGCAAGTGAAATGTATGAGGTAATACAGACAACTCATTGAAAAATTGAACACAAAAGAGTAAAAGCTTTATGTCCATTTCGCTTCACCTGAAATACGTTTCAACTAAAAAACAAAACGATATATTAACAACTTATCAGAACTAAAAACAAATATTATTTATTTTTACAACTAGTTCTTTCAAGACATCTTGAATTACATTTTATATTCAACATGCACACGCCTTAGTTTTACATCCTTTCAAACAATTGCATTTTATAGAGCCTTGCTTAGATCCGGATGACAACATGGCTTCTTGGCGGGTATTCATAGAAGAACTTG
The DNA here is from genome assembly GCA_951802165.1 of Adalia decempunctata. NCBI lineage: Eukaryota > Metazoa > Arthropoda > Insecta > Coleoptera > Coccinellidae > Adalia > Adalia decempunctata. The sequence goes on along the minus strand of OX637701.1, from coordinate 35,241,597 downwards.
TAGCGACTTCAGAGAGGCATAGAATTTGTGTCAATTTCTGCTGTACAAACTGTACGTAACCTATTCACGCTACTCGTAATACTCGCACCCGCCCGTACGCACAACCTACGTTCTACAGCAGACTGATGACTTCGACAGTTCGACGACAAATTCTGGTTCATCGCTTTCTGGGTAAAGTGCAATACCCACAACGCGACGTGGGTGAAATGAATTGTTCACAACGCAGAATGAAAGCTCGCTAAAATTGGATTCGCATTGTGGATGATCTAATTTACCCACAACGCGTTCTGGGTATTGCGTTTTACTCAATGCTCGAGAAAAAACCACCTTTCGCATCGTGGGTGAATATGGATACCCATAACGCGTTGTGAGCAAAATTTTCGGACAGTGGCCGATTTCGGCTATTGCGAATAACATATATAAAAGAAAGATGTTGGTTACACCATTTATAACTCGAGATCGGATGGACTTTTTGTTATGAAACTTCATTTATGGATTCGTCTACGGTCTGGTTATTATAAAATACAATAAAACTTTGAAAAAATCGATGAAAATTTTGCTTATACAGGAAATGCTTTTCCTCCTTTCGAGTAAGGCCATAGATGTCGCTACAGTTACAGTTACGCTACCGCTTATTCGTAGGTACTATTTGATATTCTCCGCGTTAGATGGCGATGTAAACAAACAGTGTATACAGTGACTATATTCCCACTATAGTCACTGCAATAGTGTGTAATTTGAGTTGCCCACAACTCTGCGCTGTTGGGCAAAACCAAAATGTCTTAGCGTAGGAGTACAGATGTCTAAAATGATTAGATTTCGTTGAGATATGAGAAAATTTTTGTTCTTTTCACTTCAGATGGCGCTATTCACACATTATGACAATTATGACTGATTAGTAGTTATTTTTATAGTTTTATTTATTCAAAATAACGTAATCGTGAAGGTACTATATTGGACATTATCACCATTAAATGGCGATGAATTTGTTGAGGCTTTCGCCGCCATCGATTGATGTCATCTGTTCTTTCTTCGAGCATTTTGGTCGTCGTGGTTTGAAATGGTCGAAAAGAGAACAGATGACATCAATTACTGTGGGACATAGGACTTATGAAACCATGAAAGGCTATTAACAGATCCAGAAGCGGGTGAATATCACAGTGAATTTTTATCGGAATGTCAAGTAAATCGGATTTTGGCGATCAGTTCCAATCGTGAGATGCCATTCTCATCTTTTCTCATAATTTTTAAAATGTTTTTGAATTTCTGTTTGGATAATAAATATATTTGCGGTAATAACTGAATCCAAAATTTTCATTATTACTAATTGACAAATTATTTTTGTGTATCTGTTCTGTGTGACAGCTCATATCCATGTAAACATTTGAGTTCAAAAAACAGAGAACCAAGCCGATTTGTGAAATCCACCGTAGATATCATTCAGGCGGAACAGAGTTCGCCGGGCCAGCTAGTTATCTAATAAAACATATAATTTTTGACAATTTACACAATATTCAAGGCAAAGCCAAAGCAAAATTTTCATATGCAATACCACTGGAGATGGAATTTTGCCGGCAAAATTTCTCAATAATTGTAATATGAAAGTTTGTTGCTCGGAAATGTCGCGAATGATATTTGTAAAAAATGTCATGAGCGAAATTTCCGAAAAGCAACAAACTTGAATGTTACAAGAGAGAAATTTTACCTGCTTAAGTTTCATCTCGAGTGGTATTCGGCATGACTATTTCCCGAGAAAATGTCTAACATTAAGTAATATGGTCACATTTGACCCGGATTGCGCTATTTGGCAAATTAAAATTCATAGATTAACTGAAGGTTGTTTGTTTTCTCTATGATATTCGTTTCCGAAGCTATCTATGAATTGGAGAAACGTCGAAAATTTTATCGTTGGAAAACCAACTTGTTGGTTTTGCCGGTTTGAAATTTTTATCGAGATGAAACGATCGTTGCTACGGAAACTTCCTCCCTAAAAATGGAAAGAGTGGAATAGTCTAATAAAACATTTCATTTTTGACAATTTACACAATATTCAAGGCAAAGCCAACGCAAAATTTTCAGCGAAATTCTCATAAGGATCGTAAAATTCAAATTCTCCATAGAAACTTTCTGGTGGGGATATATTATTCATAGATTCATAGCAAAGAAGTATTGATGAAAACATTAGAAAAGAAAAATCATGACAGTCTAATGGAGACTTTCGTGACATTTAATATTTTTAGGATACATGAAGATAGGTTTAACGTCTGTAAATAATAATTAAGGAAAGATATAACGGCATGCAGACAATGGAATATTTTTGAAATTCCGGAAAAAGTCGGTGTGTGACTTTTTCCGGAATTTCAAAAATATTCAATTGTCTGCATGCTGTTATATCTTTCCTTAATTTTTAGGATATTTTCATTAGGATTAAAGCTTTCAGGTAAGAATTGAATCATTGCGAAAAAAAGGGAAGTGATTTTTGGGTATTTTCGAACAGTTGGCCAGCATGAAGTGACGCAATGATGGACCTTTTACAAGTTTTTGAGCGTAACAAAACAAAGAGGGAAAGATGAAATGTGTCAAAGTCCTCAAAAATGGTTAGACCATAGAGACTTGACGTTTTTATTGTTGATATTGATAAGTTTTTGTGGACTTTGATACATTTCATCTTTCTCTCTTTGTTTTGTAACGGACAAGATGCAATAATCTGGCCTTTTAATGTATTTCCTTTATTTGAAGTCAATTTTGTAATGTTGGATTGCTTTTGTTCTGTTTCACTGTTCACCGTGAATTGATATTTTACTTTGTTCTTCAGTAATTTTGTTCCAACCTTATTTCAAAATTTTGTGATGAAGTGAGGATAGAGAAAACCCCATCTATCGGAAACTGTCTTACGATTTGTGCAAAATTAAAGATGTATCAGGAGTTGTCACTGATTTTTAGCCTTTATTCTTTTGAAAAATTATTTCACTACTGAAGTCCGTTTTTTTTTGTCCAATCGTCAGGTTCATTAATATAATTTTCCAGTAGGCTATGTCAATAGTAAGAATGTCAGTTTTAAACTAAGATTTCTTTATTTAGTCATCATTCATTATCTGCTTTGTTATTTGTCACATTCGCCGCAAAAAAACAGACTTTTGATATAACATTCTAGTGTAGGTACCTACCTTATTATTATAGTGCTTGATCAATGAAAATAAGTAAGCATGACAATTCCTAACAAAGCATAGCCAGCATAGCGTAATTTGAAATAGACGAGCATATCACTGAATTTGATTGAGCCAAACCTGGCTTTAGTCGTGAAATTCGAATTTTATTCGATAACCGCCAGACTAACTAGTTTTTGATGAGCAATCGATCGGAATTACAAAATTATATGGTTATCATTTGAAAAAAATTAGATTTCATAGTTTTGTTGAGACTCACTTTGAAGCCCTGTTTCAGATACCCTGTACAATATTTCCTCATAATTTATACAAGAAGCAGTATCAGCGTACTTTCTTTTGTTCCACTGATGCAAAATAAAATTCTTACAATGAGATATTTTGGAAATATAAACACTAATTTGTGACAATCTTTCTGTCAAAACATTTGAGAATCAGGCTATAACTCAACAATCGCTTGATGTGGGTGCGCATATCATACATCAAATCATTGCAGAATTAAACGAAGAACTCAAATATGTATAAATATAAAGGGTGTTGCATTTGAAATAACGAAGTTCGCATTCGTTTTCGGTAGAACCGGAAGTAGATTCCGCTTGAAAATATTTTACAAATTGAGTTCATGTACCTTAAAACAAAAATACAAAATTTTAAATTTGTATTGCAATTCCTTCCTCGAATTCGTCTAATGAACCATTAAAAAAATCACCGTGTATATGAATCGGGTCACTGTCAACTTCTTGAGATGTTTGAATTATTCATTTCTTTAAATAACAATATTTCGGCAAACAAAAGAATCAACAAAAATTTCTCATTGATTCAAAAATATTCTAAGATGATATTCTTTGCAGGTGAATTATGCAGACCACTCAACTGTAAAAAGAAAGAAATCTGCCTTCTGGAAGATTCTTTCACTGCAGTTTGTGTTTCCAGAAAAGAGTTGAAGAGAAATGGGTGAGTGTCTAGTATTTATATTCACACTAGATATATAGGTATACAGGGTGAGTTTTACCAGAAACTGGATAAACATATATAGCCGTGTCGATGACATCGAAAAAGGCTCGTGTGCCTTGACATATATTCTGATAACTCATTGATGGAGGCTTTCAGCTAACGTTTCGCCTACAACAGCGGTAGGCATCTCCAGAGGTTTCTCGGTCGTAGGTTGCATTAATGGTGGAAAACCTGCAGAGTTGAAATTTAATATTTTCGATTGCCAAATTGGTTAGCATGGATTAAATTCACTCGATTTTCTGATATTATCCGTGAAAAAAATCATATGTCTTCAGTAAAATAATAAATTTGACCCTATATTGTTGGGATCCTTCAGGTTTGAACTATCTATCATTCAAAACAATGATGTGAAAACAGAATAAAGAAATATCTTTTTGTGACCTTCCGCTCTGAGTATTTACATGATTTTTGTTTGAAAAACTCCATGGGAGCTGATAGGTTGCCAGAAGGACCCGAATAGACATTTGAATTGATAAAAACTAATTTTTTTTCGAAAAACATTGGTGGACATCGAAATTCACTTCACTCACGTTGTAAATGAAAATATTGGAAGTATAGCAATACTTTAATTTTCGAATAATTAATGATAATAATATCACGTCGAAGCACGTTTATAAATCTGATTTTCCTATGCTTATAGGTTTGATAAGAAAAGAAATTTATTTAATATTTTGCTTAGAAATCGGGTTTATATCATCCTTAAGGCCGGTATAATCATCTACCTGTAGGGTGTAGACTGTAGAGTGTCAAATAGCGCTTCTCATAGGGATGCGGTTCGGTCAGTCTTTTCATCCCTCAGTAGGAGAAAGTGATTGGTACATTTAGAGATCAGTTGGATTTGTAAGTAAGTTCTTATTTCACAGAACCTATTGGAATTCCATGCGAGCTGTTCGAACATTTCATTGATTTATTGTGTAGTAATGAATGAGTCCATTAATTGTATTTAATTTTCATTCACCACAACTTTCAGACAAGGATTCTGTTCAAAATCGGGGCAGTCAAGATTTTGGCAGATAAAAGATTTGGAGATGGTAAAATAAAATCATTTATTGTACATTCTTTACAACAACAGTTCACAATACACTCGCATTGACATATAAAGGATGTTCCTAAATTTGAGGAACGAACGAAGAGGAGGGATTCCTTGCATAATTTCTAGAAAATATTCCAATTAACATGGGACCTCAAACGTTTCGTTTTCGAGATATAGAATGCTGAAGTTTGAATTTTTTCCTCATAGTATCTGTATTTCATATTCTAGCCTCTAGGTACTGTGATTAGGCATAGATATTACACTTCAGAGTTTTCACCATTCGACATGCGCATTTCGATTGCGAATCTTCAGGGTGATATTTTTCTGGAACACTGTTCCAAGGTTTATTCTAGAAGCCTGAATCAAAAATTTTTTGAAATTTTCAGGGGGATAATGCTGGCGTTCTGACCTTGGAGTTTGATTTCAATATGCATTTTTCGTCGCAGAATATTGATCTTCGTGAGAAACTAAAACATTCCTATTCTTTGTTTTTCCATAAAAAGAATTTATCTGGAGATATAAAGTGTTTCATGCTCAAGTTAGTCATGGTGAAGTAGGGGAAAAACGGGTAATGGCGGTCAGTTTAGATCTTTTTGGTATAAAACTCGAATTATAACTAACAGCTCTATTAGGGACATAACATCACAATTCTGCATTGAAGAACTATTAATTGAGGTCAGAGTAATAAGCTTCAGAGTTACGATTTATTAGTAAAAATAGTTTGAAAAATACAGTTTTTGACCAATATTGTATACTCCATTCACATTTATAAAGTATCACGGTTAGCCTTGATTTAGGTTTATCAAGTTCTTTCACTTAAAACTGACGCAGATTGGCACTAGTGAAAATCAAGCGACATTGCTAAGTCTACTTTCTATTTACTTTGTAAATGGAGTTCTAAGGTGACGCAGGTTTCGTAGAACTACTACATTTCCATACATAATATTTCAAGTTGTGCAAAAAGGTATTTGAATGTCTTGTGTAGGTAATTTGTTATTTTCTCAAAGTAAACTAACATTTTGATCAATACGTAATTACTACGATTTCAATGCAGAAACGACAAAGTTGCGGGCGTATCTGGAATGTCCATAACCTAACATTTTCAAAATATACGCGGTGAAATGTATCAGAATTCCATGGCAAACCGCGATACTTTATTGAAGTGAATAGAGTATACTCACGTGAGGGCAATGGTAGTCATGATGTATGTATGTAGTAATGATGATCAAATACTTCTAACATGCGGAAACCAAGCCAGTGCCAGCAGAGTAATCCAAAACCCATAGGAAGTGCATCGGTACCATACGTTGTTTCGGCAAAATTCCCCGTAATTATTTTCTGAGTTATCTTCATCCAAAGTATTATCATCGACGCAGTGGTCATCAATGTCTATGTCAGTCAATGAAGAGTCATTTTCTTCCTTTCAGCCTTTTTGAGTCTTTCCTTCAACTCTTTGGTTTTTTTTGTCCTTCCGCTTGCATTTTTCCTTTCGTTCAATTTCTTGACCAAAATTACCTCAAAACTCATAATGTAGTCACGTCCTTGATTAGAAATTCAAATTGGAGATCACGGGAACGAGGACAAAACCAATATTTTAAAAAACTTTATTTATGAGTCAACGTTTCGTCTACATTTGTAGACTTCATCAGGACTGAAAAAGGATAATTACAATGAGACAGTACATAAGCAAACATCAAGAAGAACACCTACCTAAATAATTATTGTAAAGGAAGTCATAAAAATAAAAAGTAAAAAGTGTAAAAAACGGAGCAAACATCAACAGTGGAAGCAAACTAACACAAAAGGCACACAACCAAACCACCTTACATCTTCGAAATTAATTGCGGAGCGGGTGTGTGAAATGAATAAATAAAATATAAACATACAAATCCATTTGGACAGACCAGGCAAAAAATCATTAGTCTAATTATCGAGAAATACGTTGCACGTAAGAATTCAATAAGGAACAGTACATGACATTGAGACCTTGTGTATCAGATCGATGATTCACCGTATTATTCATGTGTATGAACATCATTTCGCTCAGATTCCGTTTATTATAAACCCTTTCTCGATCGAGGATTCTAACTTCTTCGAAATCAAAATTGTGTTGTAACGTAAAATGATGTTCAGATAAGGCCGTTTTTTCTGTTCTGCCGATATTCTGTATTTGACAATCATATTTGTGTTGTCGAATTCTATTCTTAAGTAGTTGCCTGGTCTGTCCAACATAACATTTATCACAGTCTGCACAAGATATCTTATAAACTAAATTTGAATTTTCACAAAGTTTCTTCATATCTTTGAGTCTCGAAAATAGCGAACCAACCGTCTTAACATTATAGAATGCGAATCTGATTGATTCACTGTGTGATCTGAATATATCATGAATTTTGTGAGATAAGCCAGGCAAGAAAGGGAATCTAAATACACTGGTGGCAACATTAGGTGATCGGTTTTCTGTCAAATTGTTAAGGCCTCTCGAGAGCGAGACCATCCTATTAATGAGACTGACAGGGTAATTATTTAATCTCAACAAATCTTTCACTCGTTTGATATCACAAGTTAGATATTGTTTATTACTTAAACGTATGACTCTCGACAGCAAACCTTTCATCACACCATTTTTTTGTGACATGTGATGATTGGAAAGAAAATTAACAAGTCTTCCCGAACTGCTAGGTTTCACATACCAACTTGTTGGCAATACGCCATTATCACTACGGTGTATTACCACGTCCAGAAAGGACAATTGATTGTTAGTCTCCACTTCACATGTAAATTTGATTCTGTCATGAATCTAATTGAAAACGGAGAAAACAGTTTTCAGTCTTAAGGAACAGTTTATTTACAATCTATTCAACAGCTACGTTTCGAGAAAATTCTTCTCTTCTTCAGGCTGAAATTCGAACAATGGTATGAACAATAATATGAATCCATACATTAGGACAATTAAGTAACTTGAACTCAAGAAACCAGAGCAACAAAATGACGAAAATCACAATTTACAAACTGAAACAGTGAAATCACAGAGAAAACAAATTTGACAAAAAAACATACAAATGAGAAATCCACCAACTCACCTTATGAATAACAAACTAAAAATCATCTGAAAAATTCAAACTCGTTATAGAATTCAAAAACAGCTGATTCATCTCGGGGTCTCAAATTATCGCGACGTACAGGTAGGTATGGGTTCATTAATACGAATGCAATAAAACAGAAACATTCATACGCGGTAAGAATGTGTGCAGTCGGGGAAAAAACTATTCACCTCATTTCTTTTATAATATTCGAATAAGCAATGTTGAGAGAACCAATATCCGATCTTATGCCGGGTTTCCACCAAGCGGACAGAACAAAAACAAAACACGAACTCGGTCCGTTTGTGACAGTCCGCGAACTGTTTGCAAACTGTTCTAGAACTTGTGGATTGTTTTCCGGACTCGAAAGTCTGCGAATTGCGTTTTTACGGACACAAACAGAGTCCCATCCAATGTCGGTAAACTTCAAAGGATTTACGAGTTCTAGGACTGTTTGTCAGCTTGGTGTAAACGCCCAGTTTGTTTTTATTTACGTTGTTGCGATCTAATGTGGTAGTTTGATTCGGTGCGTGAAGGGAAGAAGTCGCAATGTTTATTAAAACTTGATCTAAGTTTACCTCCTATACTCATATCATCTCCTCTGAGATCTTGTTACAGTTTAGACGTCACATTTCCCCTTTTTTGCTTTAAGGATGGCCTAATCCAAAACCGGCGTTTAGTTTTGTTCTTTTTAATAATGTAAAATGTAACTGCCAGCAAAAATAAATCCTCGTCGTCTTGTTCTCTCAAGTTTGCAGCGCGCCACATTCTCACAACTACATGTCCGGTGTCTCTATGTAAACTGAATGAAACTTAAACAAAACACGAACAGTTTTCATTCATTTCTGTCCGCGACTGGTGTAAACAGAAAGTCCGTTGGGAACCCCAACAGTCTTCGAACATTTTCCAAACAAAATTGTTCGAAATTTCTGTCCGAACGGACAGTTCGTGTTTTGTTTTGACCTGTCCGCTTGGTGGAAACCCGGCATTAAGTTCACAGAATTAGGGTGTTTTTTTATGAACAACATCTCCTTGAAACTACGTTTGAACCAATTGGTCTCTTTAGTCAGAATTTTTGCATTTTCAAAATCAAAAAGATGTCCCTCATTCTTAGCATGCTGTGAAAGAGCGGTTGCCTCAGATTGCTTCTTACAATCCAACTGGTGTTGCTTTAATCTGGATCCGAAGTATTGGCACGTCTGTCCAACGTATATTATATATATATCCCAAACATATAGTCAACGAAGTAAAGTGTGTATACTCCTTATTTCAAGAAAAACATCCCTATACCAGCAAAGTGTCTAGAATAGTAAGTAAGCTTAGACATGATATTCTTAATCTTGAGATAAAAATTCTCAATTGGAAGATTAAAAGGTTGAAAGATAACATTTCACATCACAAAAATTGTGTTAATAGTACAGTTCCTTTAGACATAGTTAATGATTTTTGTAAGCATCAGGAAAAATATTTTAAGTCGATATTTGAGCGTGTTAGAAATTGTAATGTGAGAAAGTTTCACCAGCTCACCAAACTCTCGGTGACACCAAGAATAACTATACAATCAGGTTGGCTACACGGGCGGATCCAGGGGGGGGGTAATTGGGGTAATTACCCCCCCTAAGAATTTCTCGATCGCTCATTTATTTTTATTCTCAAAATAAAAATTAACAATTTTAATTTCAAAACGAGAATGTAGTCGGCGATCTCGGATCTCGCCCTACGTGAGCAAGTTGTCCAAGAAATTTATATGGGCGAGTTTACTCGATCTCTTGTATTATTTGTGAATCGTACCATTAGTTAATAGTTTCTATGGTCCCGCGGAACTCCCTCGAAGAGTGCCGTGTGCAATAAACTGCGCAAGCGCCGCAAGAGGCTGCCCTAAGATGTGGAATACCGCTTCCCTCTGATGCAAGTGTTTCCTTTTCTTACAACACTCGACATACGTTGATGCTATTCGCGTATTTTGGTAATGTGAATCTTAGATCAATACTACCAGTGGCGCACCGAGGGGTGGGGGCTGTCGGGCTGCAGCCCCCCGAGATGTGACAAAGAAAAGTATTTCAAATATTTCCATCTTATTGTTTTTCTAAAAGTAATAATAATTATTTTAGAACATAATGGAAACTTAAACATTTCCTTTACAGACAGAAATAGGGATTGATATACATATACAGGGTGTTTCATTGGTGAATGAACATACGTTAACCTGGGCTAGAGCTAGGCGAGTCCAAAAAACCGATATATGATAGGTCTAATCAATTCCATAATCGAGATACAGAGTGGTTTATGTATTCACCAAAAATTTCAATTCCTCATAACTTCTGAACCAACTAGTATAGCTGGTTGATATTTGGAACGTATGATTCACTTCTACAGGTCGATCAATTTTTTTTCCCAAAGAATTCCAGGTCCATATTTGAAAAATATGGGACTTCTTCCAAGCTGAGATTCGCCCTGTATATTGAAATTTTGGGATTTTATTGAGATATTTGAAGACAGAAGAAAATTTTCAATGGAGTTCAGTAGATTTCATTGTCCTGCACGTCATTTTGCTCAAAGAGAGCTTAAGGGAAAGATCCAATTGAATATTGGAATTCCACAAAATTCTCAGAAAAATCGTACATTATGATCAAATTGATCTCCAGAAGGTACAACGAGTGGATCCAGGTGATGGAATTAGAAGAACTAACTTTAGTAGATGGATTTTACGAAATGAAAGAATGGTCAACAGAATTTTATTATGCAATGAAATACGTAATAATCCAGACATGATCAAAAAAGAATCAGACATATTTTTTGAAGAGGGCAAGAATGTGTATTGAACAAAATGGTGGTACTTTCGAGCACCTTCTGTATTTCACGTTGAGTTTTTATGTTTCTTCAGTTATTTATTCATCTTTGTTGACTTCAACTAAATTTTTCTCGATGAATAATGTTTTTCCGGAAATAACTCCAAATGATTCCACAGAATATTATGAAACTCGAAGGTGCAATTAGTGGGACAAAAAAAATTCAATTATATCATAATGTACGATTTTTCTGAGAATTTTGTGGAACTCCAATATTTAATTGGAAATGACGTGCGGGACAATGAAATCTACTGAACTCCATTGAAAATTTTCTTCTCCTTTCAAATATCTCAATCAAATCGTAAAATTTCAATATACAGAGTGTTGAATCTCAGCTTGGAAGAAGTCCCATATTTTTCAAATGCAGACCTGGAATTTTTTGGATATTCAAAAGTAATTCGATCGACCTGTAGAAGTGAATCATACGTTCCAAATATCAACCGACTATACTGGTTGGTTAAAAAGTTATGAGGAATTGAAATGTTTGGTGAATATATAAAGCACCCTGTATCTCGGTTATGGAATTGATTAGACCTATCATATATCGGTTTTTTGGACTCGCCTAGGGTAGCTCTAGCTCAGGTTACCGTATGTTCATTTACCAATGAAACACCCGGTATAATAACGAATGCGATATATCCATTACTTAAGAAGGTTTTCGCTTGCGGCGCATTTTTTAAATTATATAACTTACAAAAACCTGATTACTCTTGAGCAGCCCCCCCCCCCCCCCCCGAATAAAATTTCTGGGTGCGCCACTGAATACTACCTAATAGTATAGGACGAAAGGTTTATAATATTTCTATTTCTCGTCAACTGGTTTGAAAGTAAATAGGTTGAAGAAGAAACTCTTCGCGCGTCGTGTATAAATAAATAATAAATTATTAGTGGTTACTGACTTATTACATATATTAACAAGGTTTAACAGAATATTTATGTTATGTTTATTATTTATGTACTCATATGAGTTCCTATATTTCGAATGTTTTACTTTGTTTTTATATGAAAATAATATATTTAATTTTTATTATACAAAAGGGATTCTGTAAAAAAATATTTATTTATTGTATATATATATTTGTGTATTTCGTTGTTGATTATATGAATTTTTGACATTGAATTTCTTGGAATTACCCCCCCTAAGCCAATTGGCTGGATCCGCCCTTGGTTGGCTAACTAACCTAACTGATATACATCTCCCAGATTTTGTTGAAAAAATATTGTCGTTGGGCCCTAAATTTTCGCTTCCTTATAATAAGTGTGATTTTCCGTGGTTAGATTTGATGTCGGATATTGAAGGCTTCATTCTGGGGCAAGATCATTTAAATGTCGATGTGAAGAATGCCTTGCGGACATCGCTTTGTGGTTTGGCTTATGGTTTTTATAAAAGGTTGAAAAACGGTGTTTCTCTGGATCCATTCCATAAATATCTTCTGTTTTTGTTTAGAAAAACAAAAGCATTTCTAGATGCCAACCCTGACATTTGCGTGTTAAATTCGGATAAAGGAAATAAGACAGTAGTAATTAAAAAGAATGAGTATGATCGTAAGTTATTAGATCTTTTATCGGAAAGTGGAACTTATAAACAATTGAAGGCTGATCCAACTATTGGCGTTCAGGTTAAGGCGAACAAGTTAGTCAAGCGGTTGGAAAATCTGTCGTTGGTTTCTCAGATGGAGGCGAAACAGCTGAGGAAATACAACTCTGTCCCACCTAAAATTTATGGCTTAGTAAAAATACATAAGACAGGAAATCCACTTAGACAGGTGGTTTCTTGTTGCAATTCACCAACTTATAATATCTCTAAGTTCTTGGTTACAGTGCTGAGTAAAGTGAAACACTTGTTTCCCTTTTCCATCAAGAATTCATTTGATCTCATCACTAAGATTAACACAATAAATAATATACCGGATGATTATGTTCTTGTAAGTGTGGATGTTAAATCCTTGTTCACGAACATACCTCAAGATTTAGTAGAACGTTTAATTCAGGATAATTGGGCTGTTTATGAGAACTTTGTTAAGATTCCACTTGAAGTGTTGTTGGATATAGTTAAATTCATTTTCGACAACAGCTATTTCCAATACAATAAAAAATTCTACGCACAAGTGAGAGGTGCAGCTATGGGCAACCCAGCCTTCACCAATTTTAGCTGAATTGGTTATGAATAGCTTGATCGGATTTGTTCTGTCTGCCTTGAACTTTCATATACCATTCGTCTTTGTTTATGTTGACGACATAATTATGTCAGTGCCTAGAGGTAGTTTGGATGAGGTATTGAGAATTTTTAACAGCTTCCATGTGGATCTTCAATTTACCCATGAGTTAGAAGTAGATGGTAAAATTCCATTCTTAGACCTTTTATTGATAAGAGACGGTGTTGCGATAAAAACTGACCTATATTCGAAACCCATGGCATCCCACCGTACATTACATTTTAGTTCTCAACATTCAACATCTCAAAAGATTGCTATTGTCAAGGGCATAAAACAAAAAATACTTAGTTTGTCTGATGCGTCGTTCCATTCAAAGAATTTTAAACAACAAGCGACCATTTTATGTCAAAATGGATATCCAAAATCTCTAGTCAACAGAATTTTTTATTCCTCTGGACACTCAATTTGCATTCCACCGGCCACAAACGTTTCTGTAAATGAGAGTATCAGATACTATAAATTAATTTATATTCCTAAATTGAGCCAGATGTTGATTAGGTTGATGAAAGGAACATCCACTATCGTGGTATCTTATTATAAAAAAACTGTTAGGAGCTTGTTTTCCCGTTTGAAGGATAGTGATCCCCCAATGAGACAGTCAGGTTTGGTCTATGGGGTGAGTTGTTCGAATTGCAGTTCTATATACGTTGGACAGACGTGCCAATACTTCGGATCCAGATTAAAGCAACACCAGTTGGATTGTAAGAAGCAATCTGAGGCAACCGCTCTTTCACAGCATGCTAAGAATGAGGGACATCTTTTTGATTTTGAAAATGCAAAAATTCTGACTAAAGAGACCAATTGGTTCAAACGTAGTTTCAAGGAGATGTTGTTCATAAAAAAACACCCTAATTCTGTGAACTTAAGATCGGATATTGGTTCTCTCAACATTGCTTATTCGAATATTATAAAAGAAATGAGGTGAATAGTTTTTTCCCCGACTGCACACATTCTTACCGCGTATGAATGTTTCTGTTTTATTGCATTCGTATTAATGAACCCATACCTACCTGTACGTCGCGATAATTAGTCAATATGGTGTCAACGAGTAAGGATGGTTCAACAAACGCTCCGCGTATGAATAATCCTGAATGTGCTATCTGCAAACGATACATTGCAAAATCCGGTATAAAATGTTCGGTTTGTAATAAAGTTTATCATAGTCACTGTAGTAGGAAAATGGGAAAGTGTTGTGATAGAGAATTCATGATTTCTCCATCGTGTTCAGAAACAAGTGAAAAGTTATTTCCATCAATGATCGATGATATCGTCATAAACAGTGAATCGTCAACCAAAGATCTATTGCTGAAGATAATATTTGAGTTGGAGAGTAAAAACAAAATACTCATTGAAAACTCAAAACTGTCGGAATTTAAAATTTCCATGTTGGAGAATGAAATCGCCCAGAGAGATAAAATTATATTCAATCTAAGAAGTAAAAAAGGTAAACAAGATAAGGAACTCGACACCGACACCGTTCTTCAGGACCTCACCGAGCCAAGCTTGACGTATAGGGATGCCGCAACTGCTGCTCCGAAGGTTGTTAATGCAACAAGATCTTCAGGCATCGACACCTTACGGAGATTTCCCGTTACAGTACCCCATGAAATGTCTCTTTCTAAACAAACTACTCGCGAGATGAAAAATCGAAAACAAGCCACTTTGCCCACTTTATATATTGGTGATTCTCAGACTCAAGATTCCAGCATAGCAGCAAAAACCAATGAGGAAACAGAGTGGCAGACTGCCTCTCGCAGAAAAGTGAAAGGAAAAAAACGAGCTCTTGTAGTTGGTAATTTCACTGGTTCGACCAATGTTGAGGGCGTAATGAAATTCAAAGCTCTGCATGTGTCAAACTTGAAGCCTGAAACTAAAGCAGAAGATCTCCAAATGTTCCTGCTGAATACCTTTTCTGAGGTAAAATGTGAATCCCTACAATCTCGCTACCCTGAAAGTTATTCGTCCTTCAAAGTTCTTATCCCAGCTGAGGAATACGATAAGGTCGCAGTTCAGGCACACTGGCCAAATAGAGCTAGTGTACATAATTTTTACCAGCGCAGGTCAACACACATAAACCCATAATTGATTATGTTCTGAAGTTGAGATTATTGCAGTTAAATGTTCAATCCATCTTGAACAAAATTGATAGAGTTACACTTCTATTAACTCAAAAGAATCCTGATTTATTCTGTGTTGTTGAACATTGGCTACCGAGGGAAGGCATGGACACTATTCAATTTCCTGGCTATAAACTGGCAGCAAGTTTCTGTAGATCGACCCATGATCACGGAGGTGTCGCTATTTTCGCGAGAGACTATTTGGAAACTCAGCAAATAAAGGTGATGAAGCTCACAGAAGAAATGATATGTGAATGTAGTGCTGTTAAGTTGATACTCGGAGAGAGTGCGTTTGTGTTCATCGGTGTATACAGACCACCATCAGGCAATTTTGAAACATTTATCACAAAAATGTCAAATATAATACAGTACTGTTCTAAAAATGTCGAAAATGTTTTTCTCTGTGGCGATCTCAATGTTGACTATCTGCAGGTGAGTTCAAAACGAAGAGAACTTCTGGACGATTTATTTGACTGCTTCCAATTGAAAATCACTTCATCAGATCCGACACGGGTTTTTACCAATATATTAGGCCATACCTCCTCTTCAAAAATCGATTATATTGTAACAAATTTTGACTTGAATAATTGTAAATCTGATGTATTTCCACCTCACTTTGGTGATCATAATGCACTTTTACTGGATTTTTTCATTGATAATATCAAAGTACGGCCTGATAATTGCTTTCAACGTAAATTGTGCAGAAAAATGTCCCCTAAAAATTTGGTTAAATTGGCTGAAGATATTTCCAAATATTCCTTCACTGAATTATATGAAATTTCAGATGTAAACATAAACTTTCAAACATTTGTTAGTACAATAGGAAACTTCATTGATTTTCACTGTCCATTAACTTTTTACTCTGTTAGAACGAACATATCAAAAAATTGGATAACACCTAGAATAAGAGTTGCCAGTGAAGAATTGAAACTTCTTCATTGGCTTCAAATCAATTTGAAGACTAGTGAGTCCCAGAAATTGTATAAGGACACAAAGAGTGCTTTTAACTACTTGGTAAAGACAACAAAGTTGAGCTTCTTTGATAACATGATTAGAACATCAGATAATAAAAATAAAATGGCCTGGAAAATAGTAAATATGGAAACTGCTAGAAAACCCAAAAATACAAATAATTCGAGCTCTAAATTAAAGTTGAGTATTGATGGAGTGGTGACCTCTGAAGATATCGATGTAGCCAATTCTTTCGCGAAATATTTCTCTGAAATTGCTAAATTGACTTTAGAACGGAATTACGGTAATGTACTGAGTCAAACATGTACTACTTCCCCAATTCGAAACACTACTTTTTATTTTCATCCTGTGGATAAAATTGAAGTAGTTGGTGCAATAAATCAATTGAAAAATAAAAAGTCTACCGGACATGACTTGGTTTCTGTCAAAATATTGAAATTAATAGCCGATGATATTTCTGAACCCTTCGCGCACCTCGTTAATGAATCAGTTTCTAGTGGTGTTTTTCCTAGTTGCTTCAAGCTTGCAACTGTAATTCCAATACACAAAAAAGATGAGACTAATGATCTGGCGAACTATCGCCCAATTTCCATACTAAGTGTGTTTTCAAAAGTAATAGAAAGAATAATACTAAACCGAATGATGTCATATTTGGTCAAATTTAATATAATTGCCGAGAGTCAACATGGCTTCAGATCGGGACGTTCGACTGGGACGGCTGTCATTGATTTCCTCCAGTACGTTCAGTCATCTTTAGACGAAGGTTACGCTGTTGCTGGTCTCTTTTTTGACCTCTCACGAGCTTTTGATACCATCGATCCTAGTTTCCTCGAAAGTAAACTTTACAATCTTGGATTTCGTGGTGTTTTCTTGAGATGGATTGTTAGCTTCATGACAAATCGTAAATTGAATGTAAGGGTAGGAAATGTATGCTCTTCTGAATTTGAGATTGAACTTGGTGTCCCACAAGGTTCGGTACTGGGACCATTACTTTTTATATTGTTTATAAACGATTTGCCGGACCATATAAAGGTTAAATTAATTATTTTTGTTGATGATACCTCTTTTATTCTGAGAGCAAGAAGTTTAAAGGATCTTATTGAGTTATGTGAACTGCTGTTAAAGAGCTTTAAATTGTGGTGTCAGGCAAATAGACTTCTATTAAATGTAAAGAAAACTGAAGTGATTAAGTTTGAACTGAGAAAATCCTCCCCCTTAACTTTGAACACTGGAAATGAGGTTATCTGTAGCAAAAGTTTCACCAAGTTCCTGGGTGTAATCGTCGACAGCAATCTGAGATGGTGTGAACATATCGCCTACATTTCTAAAAAACTATTGTCGTCATTTTACGCCATAAGCAGACTGAAGAGCTCGCTCCCACTCGAGGCACTATTGAATGTCTACTATGGACTAGTATATTCTCATCTGTCATATAACATCGAGGTCTGGGGCAAGTCAATTGACTTCAGTAGATTGTTTATTGCACAAAAACGTATTTTACGAATGATCTTTGGACTTAGCTCACGAATGTCTTGTAAATCAATTTTTCATGAACATAAAATATTGACTGCACCATGTATATATATATAAATGTCTTCTCTATACCAAGGATAATGAAAGAGTGTATGTTAAGCTCTCTAGCTTTCATAACTATAATACAAGAAATGACAGTTTGTTGTCCATACCAAAGCATAACACCAGCAAATTTGAAACATCTCCAATGTATATATGTATCAAGTTGTTCAATAAACTACCAGATAATATAAAAATTCTGGAAAAAAATCGTTTTCGTACAGCAGTGAAGGCATTGTTGTACGAGAAATGTTATTATAGTGTAGATGAATATCTGTGTGATAGTCTCTAAGGCTTTTCTTCATTTCCTTCATCATAAGAGTATAAAATGTGTTCATTTCTGTATTCTTTTTGACCTATCCTATACATTGTTTAATGTCTCACAGGATGAATAAAGATTTATTTATTTATTTATTTATTTATTTATTTGAGACCCCGAGATGAATCAGCTGTTTTTGAATTCTATAACGAGTTTGAATTTTTCAGATGATTTTTAGTTTGTTCAAGTTACTTAATTGTCCTAATGTATAGATTCATATTATTGTTCATACCATTGTTCGAATTTCAGCCTGAAGAAGAGAAGAATTTTCTCGAAACGTAGCTGTTGAATAGATTGTAAATAAACTGTTCCTTAAGACTGAAAACTGTTTTCTTCATTGATTTTTGGAACGATATATCCCACACTAATTGAAAACTGCCATTAGCTCATCTATCCTATCACGCGGAACTGCCATTATGGTGTCATCGACATACACCCTCAAAAACGGCACAGTAAAAGAAAGCCTCCTTAAGCACTCAGTAACAAGATAATTCATGACCAAATCCGCGAGAACCGGGGAAGCTGGACTTCCCATAGCTGTCCCATCCAACTGCTTGTACACGTCACCACCGAACCGGAAATAACTCGTTTTGAAAACAAACTCAACCAACCGCAGCAATATTTCTTGGGGTAACACTGTATAGGCTGATAAGCAAGACCAATATTTCTTAATTACCATTTCAACCAATTCTCTTACAACATTCGTAAAAAGTGAAATCACATCTAAAGACACCAAAACATAACCTTCTGGTACCACAATGTTTTTTATAAAGTCGACAAATTCGAAAGAGTTCTTAACAGTATGGATTAAAGTAGATGTGAACGGGTACAGAAGCGCATGTAAGTACGATGATATGTTATAAGACGGGGAGTCCGTGCAGCTAACCACCGGTCTGAAACTAGGATGCTGTTTGTGTGTTTTTCTCAATCCATACAACATCGGAGATACGGCGGTATAAGATTTTAGCTTCTTCGCCATGAGTTCATCAATATATCCGGAGTTATATAGTTGTTTCACTAATGGCCGGTTTCTGAGGTCCATTTAATGGTAGTATATCTATCCGATAAATTTGACGGGAGGTTAACTGGAGATTTCGGTTTCTGAGGTCCTTTCGTAAAGATAACCTATCAATAAAGTCCGTTTATTTTAACTGGGAAGAAATGGCCGGATATGGGTTCGTTAACTATCTGACGCATGAGCAAATAGCACTGAACTCCATACTATGTACCTGGATCGGATCCGACCATATACTTTTGAACGTAAAGTGCGGCAGGGGCAGCTGAAACAGAGATAGCCTTATTTAGGGTAACCTGTCTTTTATTACTCAGTGAAATGAATTACGGTTGTATGCATAAATTATCATTTAAGTGAAAATGAATTAGTTTGGGGATTCTTTTCGTTAAATACGTACAATATTAGTGAAGATATACATTTTTTGTGTTCTACTGTGCTATTAGTTTCGTTTCCTTCCTCGTGTGTAGTTTAAAAATAATTGTTAGATTCATAGTATTAGCAATGAATTGTGAAATAAAATAAAAATTTCGTTTCTGATTTTCTATTCATTTTATTTAACAACATCGTGGAAGAACAGTATAAATTTTACATGAACGTTGTACTGTTTGCATTATTACTTTTTTCCTGAATAACAATAATTGAGAAAAAAATAATCAAATTTGTGCAAGAATAAATTTAAAAAAATAAAATGCGCGGTGGTTCCAGGTTCCATTAACCGACATGAGTCAGAAAGAGATAAATTTCGTTTCTAATTTTCAATTCATTTTATTTATCAACATCGTGGACGAACAGTAAAAATTTTACATGAACGTTGTACTATTTTCATTATTACTTTTTTCCTGTTAAACAATTGAGAAAAAATAATCATTTATATTATATCCGTGAATTCTTTCGCAATATCCACTAGTAAAATTTTTTCACGCTCCGTGAAATTTTTGGAACGTTTTGAAGTTTCCATAATGCACTTTTTTAATTTATAATACAAATATAACACACTCATCACAACTCAGAATTTTATTTTTATTTTCTATTGCAAACCTCCTCAATTTAAATTTCAGGAGTGCAGTTTCAATTGAAGTTTGCAAAATTTATCATTAAAATATCAATTTGCGTGTGGCGCCATCTGTTGTACTTGAAGGAAACTTATAAAGAGATCGATAGTCAGGAGTTATCGAACCGATAGTTAACGGAGGATAGAAAAAGACGTCAGAAACTCAGGTAGCTTTAACGAGAGTATATCGATTGGTTAAAGTTTTCGAACCGTTTACTATTGGAAGGTTAAAGCGAAACCTCAGAAACCGGCCATAAATCATTCGACTGTGACTGATACCTTGTGCTTGGATCTGCTCGTAATATACAGGGTCTTTCACGAGGAACTTCACCCATATTTATACGGGAAACTACTGAACGTATTTTCATGAAATTCAGCACTTATAAGTATTTCACGATGCTGATGAAATCTAAAATATTTTCAAGGCATGAGCACCTCCGGTTTTTCCGGAAATGACGTCAACTTCCGTTTTTCAAATTAGAACACCATTTTTTTATTGCAGAAATAGATTCCTTAGAAAATTTCAAGTTATTTTGATGTAACATTTTTCAGTTTTGGTTGGAAAATTCTCTTTGAGCGGGAAAATTCGAAAAAAAAATCGAAAATAGAGCTCCGCTGAAACAAGAATAACTTCGAGGTTTTTGGATGGAAAATTTTCATTTCTGGGATTTTCCAAGATGTAAGATTGATGTATCCACTTCGAAAATCGAAATCGCGATTCATGATACAGGGGGTGAAAAATCGCTTTCAAAGTTAGGGATGACAAAATCGTGAAAAATCAATTTTTTCAAATTAGAACCCCATTTTTTTATGGCAGATATTGAATCTACGTTAAAAAATAATGTGAGTGTATGCATCACACCCTTGCCCTAAAGTGGATATTTTCTGAGTTATTCACAAAAAACTGTTTTTCGTCTTGGATTTTCAGCTATTTATTTTCCCTTCACGCCAAAAAGATGAAATTTTCAGGAACTGTTACTTAAACCATGTTTTAGATTTCACTACCCTAATATGCAAGAGAAAAAAGTTACAGGTTGTTCCTAAATAGATGGCGAATTTGGATTCGAATTTGTATCGGAAACCTCTTTATTTCAACTAATCGGCCATCGGTTTTCTCTCCAGTGATAAATAAATAATTCCTTATGAACCATATGCAAAAACTTACCATGTTTTACATTCTTTTTTTTTTAATGATAGATATCATTAATTACATCTGCCAAATTCCTCTTTATTCAGTAGCATTTTGTGTTTACTATTAATTTGGTGATAATTCGTACAAGCGCGGATCCAGGGGGGGGTCATGGGGGTCATGACCCCCCCCTGGACTGGACGAACCCTCAAATCTTGTGTTTCATAAAAAATGTTTCGATTGAAAAATTGAATTGAATCATATTTAAGTGAATATTGGGGGGTAATTAGTTCCAATAATGAAAAAAATCTGAATTTTGGGAGAATAATTTGTCCATGTCAAGCTAAGTTGCAATTCACTGATTAGTATTGACTTATTTAGTGTTTGAAGATGAAGAACTATTCCTCAAACGTCCATTGCTACTTCGATCATCTCGAAGTTCAGCCCCTTAAGGCGAAGTATCACCTTTTGAATCGTGGTAAATCTCCATTCAAAAAGTGGTCTCTTTATTTCACGAGTAACTACCCTAATTTACGACGTAGAGACTTGATTTTTTTTAAATTGAAGTTGAAGAACGTCCCTAGGGCAAATAGTTTTCTTCTTTTCGATTTAATTAGTTTTTCATATGTAATACCACTAGAGATGGAATTTTGCCGGCAAAATTTCTCGATTGTAATATGAAAGTTTCTTACTCGGAAATTTTGCGAATGACATTTGTATCATTTGTATTTTTGGAAAAAATGTCATGAGCGAAATTTCCGAAAAGCAACAAACTTGAACATTACAAGAGAGAAATTTTACCTGCTTAAATTTCATCTCGAGTGGAATTCGGCATGACCATTCCACGAGAAAATAGGGTAATATGTTCACATTTGACGCGTATTGCGCTATTTGGCAAATTAGAATTCATCATAGATTAACTAAACCACTAAACGTTGTTTGTTCTCTCTATGATATTTATTTCAGAAGCTGTCTATGAATTCGAGAAACTCCAAAAATTTTGTCGCTGAAAAACCAACAGTTGGTTTTGCCGGCTTGAAAATTTTGTCGGGATGAAACGATCGTTGCTACGAAAACTTCCTCACTAAAAATGAAAAGAGTGGAATAGTCAATTAAAAGAAACAGGTTGAACTTCAGCGATTTGGAAACTACACTTAATGATTTTTTTCGACGGTTATTCATGATTTTTTTCGACGGTTATTCATTATTTTTTGGAAAAAATCGCAACTATTTGCCCTCGGCAATTTAATCCTCTATAAATAACAAAAATTTTCATGATGATTAGTTCAAAAATATAGCTTGTACCCGTAGGTACTCATGAAAAACGAAAAACATATTCAATAACCCAAATATTGCAGAGATCTAACGATTATCCTGGTTTTTTTGATTGAAAAACTAATTAAATCGAAAAAAAGAAAACTATTTGCCCTCGGGACGTTCTTCAACTTCAATTAAAAAGCAAAAACCAAGTCTCTACTTCGTAAATTAGGTTAGTTACTCGTGAAATAAAGAGACCACTTTTTGAATGGAGATTTACCACGATTCAAAAGGTGATACTTCCCCTTGATACGCACGCAATACGGGAATCTCACATTCGACGCGACGATCGTCCAAGAAAGGGTCCAAGGTTTTCGGAGAATTCCTCAACCTCCGAAGTCGTTTATTCAAAAAATGAAAATGAAGATATTGAAATAGTTAATGAGTTGGTTAATCAGTACAAACTTCTATTAGACAATCCTCCTGTTTCAATCGTCACGAATGAATATCGCTTATGGAAGATGAAATGGCAACGAGAGAAGAAGATTCCACAGACGATATATAATCTCCTAGAAAACTGTGATTCTGACATGTATCCAAATGTGAGAAAATTTCTCAGTATACTCGCAACACTACCAGTTAGTGTGGCAACGGCAGAGAGGTCATTTTCCACTCTGAGAAGTCTGAGATGGCTCAAAACATGGTTAAGAGCTTCGATGGCAGAAGAACGACTTATTGGACTAGCACTTCTTCATATCCATAATGACATATCTGTTGATGTAGAGGAAGTCATCACTCGTTTCGCAAGAAGGAGAAATAGAAAAATTCCCTTTGCTTTTTAGTTATAACTTTGTTATTAATTATTCTCATTAAGTTTTTGTAATAAATCAAATAAACTTCTTGTTTGTGCTAGACCTCATCAGAAATTTATTTTGGGGATGCTGATTTGTCTCCAAAAAATCGATTGGCGGGTATGTTATCCACCTGACCGTGACCCCCCCTTTCTCGAGAGCTGGATCCGCCACTGTTCCAATACGAATGCGAAATTCGAAAACGAGCGAGGAGCGAGTTTTCGAACGTATGAGTATTGGAATTGCATTCTGCAACGAGTATTAGACGATATTTTCTCTATTTCAGTCAAATTTTGTGAAATTCAATGAAAAAATTCAAATTATAGATCCTAGTGACTTTCATATTGTGTCTTGGCAGTTGGTGTGAATGTTAGGAAATACGAAAATTGACATTTCCAAATTGACGTCTGCTGAAACTTTAAAGGATCGGAAATCATTGCTGACAATCACAAAACGAAAAATGTAACTTAAAACGATGCTGTATTGAATTCATTACAGCACTGTTTTTAGAACTGTAATGAACTCATTACGATACTGAAATAGAGAAACATATATTTGTAGGGCACTACAGGTTCATAATTGTGAATTTTAGATTGAGAGCGTAAAAAATTTCATATTTCCACAACGATTCATATTATGGCAGGAACAAAAAGGGTGAAAGGTTTTTAGTTTTTCGAGAAATAAATATTCTGCAACGAAAAGTGCATATTAAAAAAATCTACTTGAACTTGAAACTTTTGATACAGGCTCTTCCCAAGGGGTCATCATCCCAGTGGATCTTTTAAAATAAGTCACCCTGTATATGACGCACACAAAATTATATTGATTAAGTATTAGCAATAAGCCTTGTTTTTTCTTTTCAATCTTTACACTTTTAACGTTTGGTCCTTTATAATGTTGAAATCATTGAATGAATTTCTAGGAACGCAGGAATTTGGTGAGTGTCGACTTAAAAGTACCTAAGTACTTCGTTACGCTCACCAAAAGCTTTAAATGAAAAAAGTTAATTCTCAGACTCAATTAAAATACGAGGCCATTCATTTCAAATCTGTTTTCATTTCATGCGGGAAACTTCCTGGATCCTCAAACTTGGAAAATCCGAATTCAAACAACTTCAATCTTTCTAATGGACGTCCAATGGACAATTAGCTTTCTTTTTCTTCCACCTTTTTAGCCTGCCTCGAATGTATACGAGTTTTTGACGTGGAACCGTTTAATTTCTCGCAAGGGGGAGGAAGTAGAAAATTCGAGCAGTCTCAACTTCCGGAAAGTTCATTAGAAACACGGTTCGCCTCAGAACTCGCATTCGGGCGGTATTTCAATCAAAAATTTATGGCGGAAATATGTGTGTGGTTAATTTTGGATAATGGAAGTGATGAATTTGAGGAGACAAGGGCTTGGCTTTTGAATCTATGAGAAAGTTCGGATGTATTTCAGAACTGTTTAACGACTAGAACCCATAAGTGTATTGAAGATATTTGATACCATCCATCTGCAATTCCGGTTGACGAAACTGTTATATCACCCAGGATAATTCACCTAACTGTTCCTTCTGAGATTTATACAGCGTGCCCAAAAAGTAACCTAACTCGTCAATACTTCTTGTACGAAGAATTATTGAGGAAAATCCCGGCACCTGTCGATTTTCAATTTCAAAGGCGATTTGTTGTATGTTTTTTTGAGTTTGATATTTCTCACCCCATACGCCCCGCACCCCTCGACTTTATTTTCTCAAATGGGAATATAGTCCATCCAAGAATTATGGACATCAAAGCAGGCCTCGGAAGTCCAGTCGCAGCTTCATTTCTAGTTACAAAAAAGGAACTAGAAATTTTTTGTGCTTGCATCATAGCATGTTCCTTTTCAAAGTTCAATATGAATGATTGTTAAACCAGAAAAATCTAATTCAAAATAAACATCCGGTTTCAACCTCAAACATTTATTGTTTGTTTATGATGAGCTGTTGACGATCGACTTTTCCTGCCGTATTTTATGCCCTTGTGTGGGACTGATTGTAGTTCTTTGGGTAAAAAAATTTACAATGATTTTTATAATGTTATTGTGTTGTTCTTCTTTTTGTTTGGAATAGTGGATAGAACATTGTTGGTAATTTTTTAGGTCTAATTATGCTCGTAAGGTTGAAACACGTGTAACCAATAAATTTCAATAATATATGAGGCTTGGACTTTGTGTTTTCCCTATTTCTTTTCGTCAGAAAAATCTAGTTGATAAATGAAGCGTGTTGCTGCAAAGTGAATGGATTGAAAAAATCATATTAGATATCAAGACAGAAACAAACCTTACCGAATAGATCTATTTAATTTAAAAGGAATTTTGTCATGACATTGTAACTTTCATTATTTGTGAACAATGAAATGGAGTAAAATATGTTATATTAAAAATGTAAATATTTCCATCATTCTGCTTCAACAACCACGGTTATTATTTCCTTATCGGGCAGAACTCGTCATGTTCATAATTGAAGGCTTAATGTCAGCAATATCATAACATTCCATATATTTTGACAGATCTACTCTTATTTCTTTTTCTACGTGCTCTATGCAGGCTTTTCATTATTATTAAGCCGGCCCCAGACAATGCGTGTATTTGACGAATGTGCCTTCGTAGTGCGACTTCGGGTATCCTCCCACACACTACGGCAAACGCGAAATGTTCGACATTCGTTTCTCTGTTGACAAACGTTCGCCGCACGGCCTCAGTATAGAACATTAGCGGAGCTGACTGAAAACAGAATAGGCAATCTACTACGCGTAGGCACACTGTCTGGGAGCTAACGCGAATGAGCGCGAATGTACTTAGTCTTCCTTTGATTCGTGCCGTTTCACCGACAAGACTTCGGATAGCAGGCGAATGCCGAACGATACCCGCAGTTGAGCTCCCACACAGTACGCGGAGCACCGCGAATGCCGAACATTCGTCAAATATACGCATTGTCTGGGGCTGGCTTTAGCCATACATTCTTCAAGAGCCTAATTCCAAAGATTTTTCACTTGCGCAATTATTTGCCAAATTTGTTTGAATAATAATGACAGAACAAAACGTCAGTGTTATTTCCACCAACCTGAATTCTGCAACTCAAAACATTACTGAATGGGCTATTACCAACATAATTTCGATTCTCCAAAGCCCCCCGAGATGTCAATAATTCTTGGATGAACTGTACATATACAGGGTGATTCACGGTGGATGGCACATTAGACGTTTCTGGAGACCCAGACTTCAGATCGGTTTGAAAATTTAATGGAATGCATTATCGGACCTGTTCTACCCAACTAAAATATTTTCGTCAATGCGGTGTTGCCACTTCTATTAGAAAGTAGTAGCAAATTTACTTTTTAAAATGGAACACCCGGTATATTATATTATTTTTGGAATCTCCAACAACTTCTCGACAACTTTTACTGACATTTCCCAATACCTATCTGTTGCCGTTTTCGAAATATAAATTAATTTCAATTTTTTTCACCGGAAAACATGACTTCTAAAAATGCTGATAACTTCGGGAAACACTATGGCATTGAAATTTGGTTTGGAGTTAGGTGATACATAAATGCTTCCAACACTCCAGCCTGATTTACGTTACTTCAATACAGGGTGATAAAAAAATACAGTCTTTTCGGTTGCTTGAAAAAGTGACTGAAAGTTGTTTATTTCAAATGGAACGCCCTGTATATTATTGGAAATTCGGAAAACTGATGAAATTCGCTTTCATTCTATGTACATCATGCCTATGCCTAACTAGTCAAATTTCGGACTTATGAGCATTATTTTATTTGTCAAAATGTTCCTTCTGAATGGTATTTCCATTCGGTATTTGGTAGGCAGGCCATGATTACTATTTGACATTCTCCTAATAATAAAGGCAGCAAGAAGCTTGAATTTCGACATTTTCTTCATTCCAGAAGTTGCAAATACCCTCGAAACGATGGAAGAAAACTATTCAAACGAAGTGCTCATGAATTTGTTCATTATTATTAACTGGAGAGACTTTTCGAAGATCGGTGGATAAGGCGCTTGGGACCATGGAATTGGCCAGCAAGTATACCCGATCTTAGTCCGTTAGATCTGAGGGGAATGTTGAAAGAAAAAGTTTACAAAACACCCGTGCATTCGAGAGATAAATTGTTGGAAAGGATTGCCCAAGCATTTGAAGATTTGGATTTCAAAGAAATACGATCTGCCACGACGAAAGCAGTCAACACCCGTATTTTGAAATGCTTGGAAGTGAATGGCCAGCGATTCGAACATACTTTGAAGTATTCGACATGATTGTTCTTCTTTTTATTAAGGTCGGCGTTTAAAGCGAATAGGAAAGCTCAGCCGATAGAGGCGCCACCGTCCATTTTATGGCATATCTCCATAGAACATGCACTATCACTATCAAGTTCTATGAATATCTCTCTAATCATGAATGAAATGTACAATGGCGCTCTCTATCCGAAAATCGCCGAACTATGAAATACACGAATTTGTGGATAAAGCAGGAATTTTTTCCCGCCAAAATTTGAATTTGGCCATTTTCTGCCAATTCCGTATTTCAAGTTGATCTTCTGAACGAAATTATTAGTAGATTCACTTTTAATCGGATGTTGAACTATTTTCATGGGTCTTTCTGTTGAAATAAAACAGAAGCATGGGTTGGCTCATTTTCTTCTATTTTTGAAAGAAAAAAAATTAACTGTCGGAATGAAATCGATTAAAATTATTTCAACAAGAACCCTAATCCTTTCTGAGTTCACCCACAAAATTTCAGTTCTCTAAGTGAAACCGTTTTCGAAATCAACTTGAAATAAAAACACACTACATTGAACGCCCACCTTAATAATTCATATAAATAGTTTCACTCTCAAGTTTCTTGGTGCCTTTATTATTAGGAGAATGTCACAAGGTACTATCAAATAGTAATCATGGCCTGCCTACCAAATACTGAATGGAAATACCATTCTGAAGGGACATTTTGACAAATAAATGCTCATAAGTCCGAAATTTGACTAGTTAGGTATAGGCATGATATACATAGAAAGCGAATTTCATCAGTTTTCCGAATTTCCATTAATATACAGGGCATTCCATTTGAAATAAACAACTTTCGGTCACTTTTTCAAGCAACCGAAAAGACTGTATTTTTTTATCACCCTGTATTGAAGTAACGTAAATCAGGCTGAAGTGTTGGAAGCATTTATGTATCACCTAACTCCAAACCAAATTTCAATGCCATAGTGTTTCTCAACCCGAAGTTATCAGCATTTTTAGAGGTCATGTTTTCTGGTGAAAAAAATTGAAATTGGTTTATGTTTCGAAAACGGCAACAGATAGATATAGAGAAATGTCAATAAAAGCTGTCGAGAAGTTGTTGGAGATTCCAAAAATAATATAATATACCGGGTGTTCCATTTGAAAAAGTCTGGTTCTCCAGAAGCGTCTAATGTGCCATCCACCGTGAATCACCCTGTATGTGTTGTGATACATCAAATGAAAGATAATTTGATTACTTAGTCAACGATGTGGATGAAGGGAAAATTGGTTGTACCGTTTTTTTACTAAAACATAAATTTGAAATTAGTTTCCTTTTCAAGGATGGAATAATATATTATTTCATATGGAGGAAAAGTGTTACTTTTCATGGCGCGCTTGAGGGTAATTGAAAGCGAGCCATGAAAAGACACTTCTCCTTCGAATGAAATATGTTATTTTGTTTTCAAACATTTTGAAATTAATGGAAATATAAATATCCCCTTTTGGATTGACGTATACGATCGTTATAATTGAGTGAAAAATTGAACATTTGCCTGGTTACGGTTGTCTTGCAAATTAATCTTTCCTTAACAACATTTTTCTTGCTGCCGGCGCCGGAGGGAAAAGTGAGCCATAGCAACTATTTCTCCTGTTAGGAGGAGAAATAGAACTTTTCGATGATCCTGTCAGTCGAAAAATGACGTTGGTATCGTACGTTTGGAAATAATGGTATATTGTTTTATAAGGAGGAGAAGCGCCACTTTTCATGGCGAGCTTGAGTTTACCTGCCGAACGTAGTGAGTCGGGTAATTGAAAGCGAGCCATAAAAAGTAACTTCTCCTTCTAATGGAATATGTTATTTCATTTTCGAACATTTTACAATTCATGGAAATATTGGAAATCTGAATATTCACTTTTGGATTAACATTAACGTTCATTTAAATTGAGTGGAAAATGTAACATTTGCTTGGTTACGGTTGTCATGCAAAATTCATCCTTCGCATAACAACACTTTTCCTGTCGCCGCGCCGGAGGGAAAACTATTTCTCCGCCTAGGCGGAGAAATAGAACTTTTCGATGATCCTGTCAGTCGGGAAATGACGTTGTTATCGAACGTTTGGAAATAAAATAACTTTTTTCAATCCCATGGAATAATATTCATATTCTTCAACCGATTTTGATCAGTAATAGTCTCTATAAACCAATAGCGTGAGTTATAAATATAAGTCACGCCTATAACTCACTCTAATACAGATAGGAAAAATTGAATTACTTACGAAATGAATAAGGGCCGGTTTTATAAAGGACAACCGACGGTTCAACCGTTGCGTCAACAACCAAATTGCTCACTAAAAATACAGAATCTGGTAGTTGGCGCACTGTTCAACTGTCGATTCGCCTTTTATAAAACCGGCCCTAAGAAAGTCGAATCGTTACTAAGTATACTAAAATGGTAACAAAAAATAAAAAAATTAAAATAGAGGTTCACGTCCATAAGACGAAGAATAATCAATGAGGGAAATGGACTAGTAGAGATCTAATTTCCAAAGTATACCACCGGGTGGCAACATCGCAGCAGGCTAATTACGTACCGGTTTCTGGCTTATTAGCCGTCATCAGCGCCACTTAACCCTTTGCTACGATGGGTACCAACTGAAAACGCAGAACTTATATTACTCCCTAGCAAGAACAGTCGAGTACAATTAATTTAATTAATGTACCGTGTTCCACCTAGCGGGCAAATGTCTACGCTTCATCCCAGAGGTCCCTTCAAAAACTAGGGAGTAATATAAATTCTGCTTTTTCAGTTGGTACCCATCGTAGCAATGGGTTAAGTGGCGCTGATGACGGCTAATAAGCCAAAAACCGGTACGTCATTATTCTGCTGCGGTGGTGCCACCCGGTGGTATACTTTGGAAATTAGATCTCTACTAGTCCATTTCCCTCATTAAGATGGTAACTTGGTGGACCGGCCCGAGGGAATCTGTCGAAAAGTGGGTCCAGAAGAATTTCAAAATTGCAACGAAACTGCGACACGGTGAGGAAATTTTTAATCGGTCGAAAAGAGGAATAATCGATTCATACGTGAGTGAAATTTCGATTCTCTAGGTCTAGACGAAGTAGAAGTATTTTTTTTAAATTTGCGAAAATGGGAAATAATCCGACAAAAAGGGCCATTTCAAACTCGATAAAACTTTCTTCACTGATATCCTGGCCGTGATGTAAATAATTTGGGAACTCTATTTCAGACATGAAGGTAACGTTTTCACAATCCATTTCTACATTTCCTTGGGTTGAATATCCAAAAATTGCATTTGAAAAACGTGAATTTTTGACGTTTTCTCCGGGATTCGATATCGTTTCGATTTTCGACCACAGAGATGGCTTTTGACAACTGTTGTCAATTGTGAAAATGCAGATTAATTCGAATTTTACTGAAGAAGTCGAAGATGAAGTATAGTGTTCAATTCGCGGTAATGGTCACTCATAACACACTTGATGAATTACACCACTCGCCTGACGGTTCGTGCTGCAAAATTCATCTGCGGGTGTTCTGAGTCTGCACATTACCGCTCATTGAACAATATATTATCAATGTATTAAAAGTTCGCTAAGTTTTTCTTGTATCGAATCTTTTTTCAAATGAACTATCATAAAGTAACAGACTATTCTGTCCATTATTTTTCTGCACTCGATTCTTGATTTCTGTTAGTGAAAATAGCATAACTGAATCTTCCAACCATGTATACGTGAAATATTTTCATATGTAATACCACTAAAGATGGAATTTTGCCGGCAAAGTTTCTCGATTGGAATATGAAAGTTTTTTGCTCGGAAATGACATTTCTATCAAAATCACGAGCCGTCAGGCGAGTGTTTTTGGAAAGAATGTCATGAGCGAAATTTCCGAAAAAGCAACAAACTTGAACATTACAAGAGAAATTTTACCTGCCTTAAATTTCATCTCGAGTGATATTCGTCATGACTATTCCACGAGAAAAAAGGGTAATATGTTCACGTTTGACGCGTATTGCGCTATTTGGCAAATTAGAATTCATCATAGATTGACTGAACCACTAAACGTTGTTTGTTTTTTCTATGATATTTATTTCAGAAGCTATCTATGAATTCGAGAAACGTCAAAAATTTTATCGCTGGAAAACCAACTTGTTAGTTTTGCCGACTTGAAAATTTTATCGAGATGAAACGATCGTTGCTACGGAAACCTCTTCACTACAAATGGAATGAGTGGAATAGTCAGTATTAACATGAAAAAAAACTTTCTTCGACATTCGACAGGTCTTTGGAATTATTCAATTCACATAATATGTTCTCAAACTCATTATTTTCCCAAAGTGAATAAACATTTTGATAAATACGTAATTACTATGGGCTCTATGTAGAGAGGAAAACGTTGCCTAGTTATATGACAGGAAAATCACTATAACCTAACATTTTCAAAGTATACCCGGTGAAATGTGTCAGAATGTCATGGCCAACCGGGATACACTATAAAAATGAATGAAGTATATATTCACTCACACGATTCCCTGTTTTTGGTAGTCTCATTTAATTATTCGTTCGATTTTCAGTGATATCGTAGTTCCTAAAGTGACAACCAAGAAGGAGGAATCAATGGACGAAGATGACGACGATGAGGAGGATGACGACGTCTTTTACGAATCAGACAATGATGCAGATTCCACCAATGAAAATTTGAGCGATTCTGTGATGTGAGTATTAATAAATCCCATTCATTTTATTTTATTGGTTCTTCGTTGGTGATTTATTTTCATTCGATAAAAACATCTCTTCAGGGAAACTATAAACTGTTTTGCTACACAACACCGTAGCTTCTTCAGGTTTAATTTCGTGGTGATTTTATACTGAAATGGTTTCTTCAACAATTATTTCAAATTCAAACCTGAAGAAGCCACTGTATATTGAAATAGTCGTTGTTATTTCATAAAAAATTGTTTGTATAAATTCTCATTCATTCATAATATTTGATATTCTCAAATATAAAATCAGTAACAGGCAATAGGACAATAAGAATTGAAAAATCATACTACAACCACTGTTACATTTTGGAGATGTTAACTTTCCCTCAAGGCTGTAAACGATAATAATAACAATAACTCAAAAAAAAAACATTAATAACAAGAAAAATGCAGAATAATAAAATGTACAGACCATCAATATAACAATGAATTTTGGTCTTCATATTAGTTGCATATGAATCAGAGGTACCTACATAATTTTTTATGGGTAAAGGAGTTCTGAAAATTATTATCTTCTTGCAATGAAACATTTCACTAATATTCCAGGTATAAAAATCAGTTTTATAGACAAAATTATTATATTCTGAAAATGAAATCTTTGTCCTGTATTATAAGTGTTCTCACTTGCAGTTTTATAAAATTAACTAGATTATTACTATCACTCTCATAGCGGGTTTCACAAAGCTGAATCATCGGTGATCGGAGAATCACGGGCTTGATTGGAGAATCAACTCGATTTGACAGTTCAAAATTCACATTTGATTGGCGATCAATTGATTTCAGAATTAACAGAGCTTTGTGAGTCCCACCAGTAGACCACCAATTAGATAGACGGACTACTATTTGTATGTTTGTCCGAGATAGTTTTATAAGCTAATGAAGATGTTAATGAATCGAGAGTCTTTTAACTTTGCAAAATATTTCCTGGTATTTTTCAGATTCTGAAAGAAGTTTGAAATACACTTCTGATACTATGAGATGAATTCTAGATATATGGAAACTTTTTTCAAACAACCCCCATGAAACTTTATGAATAACTAACAGAATGCACTTGCAGGAAAATCAATTTAATTTATTTGTATTGATTGTGGAGTAATTTTTTCACTCAATATTGAATAAGCAGAGACACCCAAAATCAAACACCAAGTGTCATTTGAAGAATAACCTCACAAAATATGCTTTATCTTTTCATAAAGCATATTTTGAATCATTTCCTTAGGATTTTGACAACAACGCTTTTGAATAAGGTCTTTTACCTATTTCATTAATTGTCGAATAACATCCTTTTTGTCGAGAAAGAAAACAAATTTTGTAGGGCTCTTAATCTTTTCGTTAATGTTGCTTTGCTATACACTGATAATAAGTAAGCAGAGCCACTTACTAAATAGACATCGAATATTACACAACGTTAATGAAGGAGCGAATAAAATTACATTTTCATATGCATATGCAAAATCAATAACATCATTCATTACTACATTTCGCCAACTATGGACTGATGGGGAGCTTCCATAGGTGTGCCAACAATTCGACCAAAGGGAGATCCATCGAAGCAGGGCCGGATTAACCATGTGGGGCCCATACACTGTGCAATTTTCGGGGCCCCTTTCCAACCATACAGGGACATCCGTTTTGAAAGATCCACCGAAATAACTCTTTGGGAACATTCAGGCATGCGGGGCCCCTAGATGATGCCGGGCCTCTAGAAAGTTACCTACTCTGCCTAATGGTTAATCCGGCTCTGCATCGAACACAAAGTAGCTACTTTGAAAATAGGTGATAATTTAGTGAACGTAATCCTATGAATATTAGAGAAACACTGATATATAGTCAAATTTTTTTAGGAATAATTAAAATAAATTTACTTTGTTTTCTATCACTTAATTTATCAAATACAGATTTAATAGTGACTCGAGTTTCGTAGTCTTACTACATTTTCAAACTGACATTTTACATTTTTTTAACTATCTGAGTAACTGGGAAAAATGCGAAAAATATCTAGGAAGAAGTTCATAATTATTAATCTTATCTTATTATATAAAATTCTCCTGTTTGCACTTTGTGGCCGAACTCCTCCGAAACGGCTGACCGATTTTCGTGAAATTTTCTGTGCATATCGGGTAGGACCGGGAATCGGCCAACATCTATTCTTCATCCCCCTAAATGTTGAGGGTAGGCCACCCCTAACTTTTTTTTTAATTTTCTGTACAAAATTTTTCATTTTAATTTTTTTATGATACAGCACACAAAAATAACAACCCTATATTTTCACCCCTCTACCTAATCTAACGGGAAACTTCTTATTTATTGCCTCTAAAGCGGAACGGAGTTCGCGGGGTCAGCTAGTTATCTATAATATCTTCAAGGCAATAAAGAAACGAAGTGAAGGAGGTCTCAAAGAAAGACAGAGTTAGATAAAGTTTTATGATAATTTTATGGTTCTTTTATCAATTTTAAAAAGGAATAGATGCTTTTTTGTTGAAATTCCATGTTCAAATTATAGAATAAGAGTAATAATCTCATTAAGAGAAATGGACTAGTAGAGATCTAATTTCCAAAGTATACCACCGGGTGGCACCACCGCAGCAGGATAGTGACGTACCGGTTTCTGGCTTTTTAGCCGTCATCAGCGCCACTTAATCCATTGCTACGATGAGTGCCAACTGAAACCGTAGAACCTATATACTCTCTAGCAGGAACAAGTCGAGTACAATTAATTGAATAAATGTACCGTGTTCCACCTAGCGGGCATATGTCTACGCTTCATCCCAGAGGTCCCCTCGAAAACTAGATCTCTACGTGCATTCATTTTTCCACCCGGTGGTATACTTTGGAAATTAGATCTCTACTAGTCCATTTCTCTTATTAATTACTCTTGTCTTATGGACGTGATCCTCTATTTTGATTATTCACCTTGCGGGCTCCAAACCGTATGAACGGGCGAATTCTACTTCCCTCGGTACACTGCATAAGACTCCAAAGTGAGTCGTTGCGAAATCCGTATGGGAAAAATGAATGCACGTAGAGATCTAGTTTTCGAGGGGACCTCTGGGATGAAGCGTAGACATATGCCCGCTAGGTGGAACACGGTACATTTATTCAATTAATTGTACTCGACTTGTTCCTGCTAGAGAGTATATAGGTTCTACGGTTTCAGTTGGCACTCATCGTAGCAATGGATTAAGTGGCGCTGATGACGGCTAAAAAGCCAGAAACCGGTACGTCACTATCCTGCTGCGGTGGTGCCACCCGGTGGTATACTTTGGAAATTAGATCTCTACTAGTCCATTTCTCTTATTAATTACTCTTGTCTTATGGACGTGATCCTCTATTTTGAATAATCTCATTAATTTCGAAAAAATTGCCTTCAAATTTGCACACTCATAATAGAGGCCACAAATTTTATTTTCAGAATGTAACAATTCTGGACACTGAACATTACAATTATGGCAGGAATAGTCACTGTATCATTGATATAGCAAATGGTGCGTTACAATTCATTTCTGAATAAAATATAGTGGAATGTCTCTCTTTCCCACTAAATTGAATTGAAAACCTCAATTCGTATAATGGAATTCATTAGTACATGACATATTTTGATGTGAATAAAATTTTGTATCATATTGTGCTGATGTTATCTGGGTTTTATTCCTATAACTGTCAGTTTATAATATATCTTTCTACCAGTATAGCATGCGATTTGGAATGCATCGTCATGACAGGTCCGGATGCACAGGATATTTAATTTAAAAGGTTTTTCATCTGATATATAACATTGAACCGATACTTCAAAGTCATTTGCAGCTGCTCCCATGGACAATAATTGGAAAAATGTAACTGAGTCGAATATGAAAAAATATCTAGACACATTTTGTAGAGGATAAATTACTCATGCGTCTACATCGGTAACTCCTCTGAGCGCTCGTCCTATTTGAACGATGTCTGTACTCAATCGGGTAGGTTCCGTCCCGTAGCACGAATCCGTAGTCAAATTCAATTCTGAACATCCGTCCAGCCATAAACACGATACATCTCGAACGGATAAACCTATAGAAATTTCAGGGTAGATTCGGGTCTCAAATTCTGCAGTAGAGTTCGTAAATGGATCAATTCGCGAATCATGGGCAAAAACATTTCCAATATTTCTATAATAACATGGTATACACTAATTTGTACATATATTTCAACCCTAGATTCTTCAGGTCAAAAGAAACCATTATTCCGAATTCGGCTGTGTTGAAATGATATAGCCATTTGAAGAAGAAATTGGCCCAAATACGTGCCTGATACAGCTCTCTGCAAACACCTTAAAGTTAATATTTCTCGATTGAAATTGAGTTAATATATTTGAGGAACACCCAAGTACTACTCTTATTTGAAGAAGAATTTCTCAACAAACACACTTAAATCGATTTCAAGCGGATAACCAGTATTAACCGCGGTTATCTCTGGTCTTGCCCTTGGTTATTTATAGCCCTTCAGGAATCGCGCGAAAATCAATCCTATTCAACTTCACTTCTTATAACCAGAATCTTAACCCAGCTCTCAAGTACGGTTATCTGCGGTCCAAACGATGAAGTTGAAGGGCTAATTCATGACGTCACATGATTATAACCAACAAGGACCAAAAGCGCTTGAATGAAGTTGGTTATCTTTGGTAATTACCACTTAGGACCAGGTTATCCGGCTTCAAATCGACTTTAGTTTTGTCCGATTATGTCTGCAATTAGAAAGGCATATTTCTCCTGTCAAAATAAGTTCCTTCTTCGATTTTTTTGAAGATAAGTTTGTAAACACTAATAACTCGACCATATATTTTCTTTGATATCCCAAAAATATCTCATAAAGAATGTGTCAATCAATTCATCAGAATTTATTATTAATCAACTCAACCTGATCCATTTTGTATCCATTCTGTGAATATTTCACAGAATATTTCATGTGGACGTTGCCAGCTCACCAATATTCCTGAAACTACATAAGATCTATGAATCAACCACGGCCTTCTAAAGAGGAGTAATCAAGATTAAAGAGATGATCTTTGTAGGTAATATAGGCATGCAGGCGTCTATGCGAAAGGAATTGGGGTTGTAACCCAAAAATATTGCGATGGATGTACGTCATGATTGTAAGACCTATAGTCACATATGGGGCAGTAGCCTGGTTTGCTAAGGCAAGTCAGGTAGGTACGAGGAAAATGCTCGACATAGTTCAAAGGCTTGCCTGTGTGTGCATCACGGGAGCTATGAGAACATGCCCAACTAAGGCTCTTGAGATCATCACAGACCTCACACCTTTACATCTAGTGATTGATAGGGTAGCCCATGAGGCCAACCTCAGAGTATCTAGAGAGCAGGCAATGAGAGAGTCGGGTTTCAGAGAGTTTGGTTCTCTCTGAATGACTACACCTCATCTGCAAACCTTCCTATAGTGATGTAATAATCAAGAAAGTGAGCACTGAGAAAAACTTCAGTAAAATGCTAAGCAAAAAAGAGGATTGGGAAAGGGAATACACCGACTATAATCTCAAAGAAAATACAAGAAAATGGTATACAGATGGTTCTAAAACCGCTACAGGAGCTGGCGCTGGGATTTACGGGTGTGCTCAAGTACAAGCGCCCTTCAAACGGAAATACTTGCAATCGGAAGATGTCCAGATATAAATCTAGAAAGAAAAATATCAGCTTTTCGAAAATATATGTCGATATTTTAATTTCCGACCCTCACTTTCATAAAATAATGTATAACACACATAACTTTGAGTGAAAATTTCACCTTTTTGCTATTTCTGTCTCAAATATGGAAATAATATATCGACATATACAGGCTGTCCCACTAGTGCCGCCGCGGACGATATACGCGTAACGGTCTGAGTTTGGCAAAATGTTTTGATGCAGACTTGATATACCACAAGGAGAGCACAACCTAAAAATATTTTCGAATATATCGGGTGGCCCACAAAAGAGGAATAGAGGGTGACTTTTTTTTTTTTTTAAATGGGACACCCTATATTCAATAGCGTTTTTCAATTCTCTGAAACTTCCTGCATGCTTTCGTATACTTTTCACATATTTTTATTCGACAGTTTTCGAAATATTGGCCATTTTGACAAAAAAATGATACTTGTAGAGGCTATGTTATCCAATTATATTTCACGAACCGTTGCAGCTTTATGCGGATTTGAAGACAAGACTTCAAAGTATCCTAGTCAGCTATAATAAAGCATCTCCAACATATGGAGTGTCCACAAAAAGACTATGAACATGACGAATTTTAAATCGATTTTTCTTCATTTTTTCAAATGCAATGCATATAATTTTTTTCATCATTGTAATCACCATTCATTTTACTTCATTTTTGTCAAACGCATGATATGCATATTTTCAACAGAATAGGATTGTAAAGAGCTTTTTCGAAATGTTTCCCTGAAATTCACATATACCTTCGAATTCAAATAGCAGATTTGGTCTTTTCTGTGGTTATTGAGAACTGTCAAATTATTC
Source organism: Adalia decempunctata (assembly GCA_951802165.1). NCBI lineage: Eukaryota > Metazoa > Arthropoda > Insecta > Coleoptera > Coccinellidae > Adalia > Adalia decempunctata. The sequence goes on along the minus strand of OX637701.1, from coordinate 35,202,414 downwards.
TATTCAGAATTAACATCATTGCAGCTCCAATTCATATTATATTATAGCGACATGAGGAACTAAAAACTTTTGATGTATCTACTAAAAAATGTAATTAAATCAGTTACTGAGTACAGAAACTGGCCTTCTGTGCCAATTACTCAAAATCATATATCTAATAACATCAATATGATTTATACCCCTGCTTTTCACAGTCACAAAGTGAAGCCAAATCTTTGGTAACGATTGAGTTGTACGCTTGCGTCAACTGGAAATTTGAAAATTGCGAGAAATTTAGAGGTTATGTTTATTCTGAAAGACAACAAGAAAATAGATATCGAGATTGAAAATATGTCACTTTAATACTTTCAGTTCAATTTCAGAATATTAATGGGGGTTTACAATGATATTTGGGACTTGGAAAAAACGGAATAAAGCGATCGAAACTATTCACATGAAGTTAAGAATGACATACGTTTCACGACATAATGAGATCTGTCGGAGAGAGACAGAATTAAAACAATATTTTTATTCTCAATATTGCCGCACAAGCGCAGATCTGGATTGTTACCAAATCTCAGCTTCAGTTTTGATTGGCTCATGGCCCATATCGAAATTATTAGATATATGCTCAAAATACATTTTCGATAGTTTTCTATGTTTCTGCTGGAAGAGTCGAATCTTGCAAAAATTTCAAACAAGCTTCAAGCTTGGGAGAAAGCAGATCTTCAAGCTTGGGCACTTTTTTGTAGCCTAACTTTTCGAAACTAGTTTTTTTGTAGCATTCGTAACTTGTACATTCAAACTCATTGGTATTTTTTGAATTTTTAAATCATTGTGTGAGTATTCATCCAATCCATAAAAACTATGATGATATGAATTGAAGCTGCAATGATGCTAATTCTGAATAAATAATTTGACAGTTACCCATAACCACAGAAAAGACAAAACTGCTATTTGAATTCGAAGGTATATGTGAATTTAAGGGAAAAATTTCGAAAAAGCTCTTGAAAATCCTATAATAAAATGAAGTAAAATGAATGGTGATTACAATGATGAAAAAAAATATATGCATTGCATTTGAAAAACTTAAGAAAAATCGATTTGAAATTCGTCATGTTCATAGTATTTTTGTGGACACTCTTTATGTTGGAGATGCTTTATTATAGCTGGCTAGGATACACTGAAGTCTTGTCTTTCAATCCATATAAAGCTGTTATTGGTATGTGCAAGGGTTCGTGAAATATAATTGGATAACATAGCCTCTACAAGTATCATTTTTTTGTCAAAATGGCCAATATTTCGAAAACTGTCGAATAAAAATATGTGAACAGTGTACGAAAGCATGCAGGAAGTTTCAGAGAATTGAAAAACACTATTGAATATAGGGTGTCCCAATTAAAAAAACAAAGTCACCCTCTATTCCTCTTTCGTGGGCCACCCGATATATTAGAAAATATTTTAAGGTTGTGCTCTTCTTGGAGTATATCAAGTCTGCATCAAAAAATTTTGCCAAACTCAGACCGTTACGCGTATATCGTCCGCTGCGGCACTAGTGGGACACCCTGTATATATTTTCGGAGAGCTAATTTTTTTTTAACATAACATAGGATCAAAAAAGATACCATTCGTATTTGAAATAAGGAAATGTGTTTTTTTTACCCTTTATACAAGAGATAAAAAAAAACTGAATACGATGTATTGCTTATGAAAAAGTGCCTATAGAAAGTTTTTGCCGTTTTTAGATATTTCAGAAAATGAAGAAGTTATGGCATACTTTCGAAATCGCCAAAATATCAAAATTTCGTTATATCTTGAAAACAAATGAAGATATCGTGAAACGGCTTTCAGTTATGGAGTTTTCACGAAAATCTAGCCTAGGACTCCTTTCAACATTTTCACCTATCTAGCCTAGAAGTACCAGAAACAGCCAAAATCAAGCAATTTGGGTGACCCTGTACTTATGACTTATGTGCAATGACCCTCACCAACTATTAAAATGCTAAATATCAGAAATTTTTCAACGATACAGATCTAATAAAGGCCCTATGTAAATTTCACAAAGTGATGCTTCTTGAAGTTCTTGGGTTTTTTCGAATTTTTGATTTAACATGTGAATGATAATAATATATTATTCTACGAGCGGTACCTAATGTAGGTCATAACACACGCAGATGAATTTTGCAGCACGAGCCGTCAGGCGATTGGTGCAATTCATCAATTGCGACTCGCAATAAACGACTAAAATCCCGTGCATTTGTGAATAAGCCAGTTGTTTTTCTGGTTCGAATGACTCATCTTTTGTAAATGCTGGTCCTACTTCTGGAGGGGATTCAGGTCTATAAAGTTGTTTCTATGCTACTGGAGATTTTCGACTCAGGCCCGTCATCTCTTTAACTTGTCGATGTACTTTAACATTATCCTATCTTTGTTGGAGCGTTTATATTTCACCACCTTCATCAACTTCTCAGTTCGTGTTAACTTGATATCATGTTTTTTTCAGATGTAAACCCTGCCCAGTTGTGAAGCCCACCTTCTTGTGCGGCTCAGACAACAGAACATACAGTTCGCTCTGCCGTCTCGACTATCACAACTGCATCCACAATACGGACATCAAATTAGATTGTAAGGGATTCTGTCCATGTAAAGGTGAGTTGGTGAAAGTATGCCCCGCAGATACGTTTCCATAAATATGTTCTTCATTTCAGAAAACAATGCGCATCTCAGGAAAAAGCAAAAGCAATCTGATCGCCTGAATACGTTCATGAACAAATACAAAGTCACCTTTGACAAAACTGGTGCAGCTAGCGGGCCAATAAATGGAAAAATTTCCCCTTCGAAATCGGATGTGTACACTTTCACACCTCAAGATTTCAAGTACGAGAACAAGCACTACAAATATATAAAGTACACCAAATTTAATAAGGTAATGTATAAAATTCATGTTTCTGCTTGGGACTCCAATAACTTTCGAAGTCAATGAATTTCTGAAGAGGGGGTGTAGTGTGCTTTGAGAGGGAAAAACTTTTGGAATTAAGGAATCTGTTTAGATAATAATTTCAATATAGATAGGAAGCCAACTGTTGGATAGACGGCAGGTAACGGACCAGTATAGAGGATTCAGGGAGTGTACCACAGGGCTCGATTTGGTATTCTACAGGGTGTCCCAAATTTTTTGATAACGTAGTTGATTAGTAATTAATTAATGAAAGTGACCAATCAGGAGCGCCCTACAGAAGAATAAGTAGGTAGTGGGGACGCGAGTGTGAGACGTCACTCGGTTTACTGCGTGAAAAGTCGGCAGCAGCTCTGGCGTCTCACTCTCGCGTCCTCAACTGCCTACTCATTCTTCTGTAGCGCGCTCCTGATTGGTCACTGTCATTATGTAATTACTGATTGACTCGTCATCAAAAAATTTCAATCATGGATATTTGGCTTAAAATATTTTTCACTTTCGATCCCCTTAGTGGGATGCGCGACTTCTGAGACACCTGTATACTATTCATAATATTTGTCGACGATTTGCTATTAAATATCACGTACGATGGCTTGATGATTGTTGCTAGCGAAACCACGCTGTTTCATTATAAATTCAAATTTTTTTTAATGACTTGGTTTTCCAGGAAAGTAATGACATACCATACACAGAAGACAAGGACAGATTAAGGGGATACAACGAGGTTCTGGACAACAAATTATCTAACAATGACATAGACTCACTTATGTCCGGCAAGCAATGCTCGCCGATAGCACTACAAACAATGGGAAACAGAATGTTGGATTGGTTTTCAGTAGTTATGGCAGATTCAACGAAGAGAAGGAGGTCCAAGAATAAATCAAAAGGTGAGACATATTGTACTTTATCGATGATCAAACGTGTGAAATAATAACTTTTATCTAAAAGTGGGAAATAATAATTTGTATACGAGTGAGTCTTTGACTTGGATAAGTATTTTGACTGTAGATTCTTGGAGCCAAAAGAAACCTTTCTCCATTTTTTCCGAATTTAGCCCGTTGCAAAGATACAGCCATTTGAAATTGATTTTATACATTTAGGGAATACTCAAGTAATAACCTCCCTCATTGGAAAAAACATGTAGAACAAATTTTTCAACAAAATTACCTAGTTTAGTCCGGTTATATCTGCAATTAAATAGCCATATTTCTCCCAACCCAAATAAGTTCCTGCCTCGATTTTCCTGAAAATTACTAAATTAGTATGTAAACACTAATAACTTGCTCATATTTTCCTCGATATCCCAAAAATATCTTACAAGGAAATATTTTTCATTCAATTTGTGATTAATCAAAATACATCAACCTATTTTGTATTCAAAACAATCAAAACATCAAATCATAGCAGAATTAAACGTAGAATTCAAATATGTATGAATATACAGGGTATTGCATTTGAAATAACGAAGTTCACATTCGTTTCCGGTAGAACCGAAAGTAGATTCATGTACTCTAAAACAAAAATACAAAATTTTGAATATGTATCGCAATTCCTTCCTCGAATACATTTAATAAAACACTTGGAAAACGATGAACGAGCTGAAGAGTATCCGTATGCGGGCAGGCATACGAAATCCCAATAGAAATTTTCAAAAAACGTATGGTGTTGTGTTTATAAAAATCGATTGATTGGACCACACGTCCTACCAAGATGGCTTACGGGTTATCTTTACTTCCTCCAAAATCATCTTCCTGTATTCTGTATTACTCGAAGGTACGGAAATTGCATTTTCAGCATGATGGAGCTCCGCCCCATGTTAGAGTAATGGTCAGACCATTTTTAGATCAGAACATTTCAAATATGTGGATAGGCACAGGTAGACCGCATGCCTGGCCCGCTAGGTCACCAGATTTCAATCCTGTTGATTATTTTATTTGGGGTTACAATGTCATATTTGAAATGTTCAGTATATTCGTCTGAAATAGGAAGTGAGGATATCATGCAACGTATCGAAGTCACCTGCAATGAAATACGTAATAATCCAGGCATGATCAAAAAAAGTATCAGACATATTTTGAAGAGGGCAAGAATGTGAATTGAACAAAATGGTGGTACTTTCGAGCACCTTCTATAATTCACCTTAAGTTTTTATGTTTCTTTATTTATTCATTGATCTTTGTAGACCTCAAATGATTCCTTAGAATATTATGGAATTCGAATGTGCAACTAGTGGGAAAAAAATTCAATTTGATCCTGATGTAGCACTTTTTTGAGAATTTTGTGGAATTCCAATATTCAATTGGATATTTCCCTGAAGCTCTTTTTGAGGAATTGAAATTTTTGGTGAATACATAAACCACCCTGTATCTCGGTTATGGAATTGATTAGACCTATCATATATCGGTTTTTTGGACTCGCCGAAGATCTAGCTCAGGTTACCGTATGTTCATTCACCAATGAAACACCCTGTATATCTTATCGGATAAAGCATTGCCGACCAAATACAAATAATATTCAATTTCAGCTCACTTTCCTCCAACTTGTAAAGGCGAAGTACGATGGATGTTCCAGCATCTAGACCTCAGTAGTGACTCTAAACTGTCCCTGGAAGAACTGTACGATTTAGAACACGATCAGAGCGAAGTCTGTCTGAGGCCTTTCCTGCAACAGTGCGACCTGGACAACGACGAAGTTGTCAGTCCTTTCGAGTGGTGTAGGTGTTTCCAGAGAACTGAGAGACCTTGCGCTGCCGTGAAACGTAAACTTACACCTGATTTAATAGGTGAGCTTACCATAGATATGACTAGTTATTTATACGAAATACATTATCCACGAACCCATCGACTCAAGAAAACGATATAACCATGGTACCATCGACTTGAGAAGGGTATTACCGAGGAGTAACCCTCGTTCCTCATACAGGGTATTCCGGAGGAGACCGTCAGATTATAGTAGAAGTTTACACTAGTCAAGGCAGTTGCGAAACAATAATCGATTTCAAGCGGATAACCAGTAAAGGCGGGTTTATACAGCATATAAAATGAGAATATGAATGAGAGCGTTTAAACAGATGACTAGAATAAATAATAAAATAAAGGTGAATACAGACTATTCTGACGTGACGTGATTCCTGGAATCACGAATTTATTCTAGTCATCTGTTTAAACGCTCTTATTCATATTCTTATCTTATATGCTGTATAAACCCGCCTTAATAACCGCGGTTATCTCTGGTCTTGCCTTCGGTTATAGAACTTCAGGAAGGACCACGAATAACCAACTTGCGCTGGAATGTATAGTTATCTGAATCGCACGAAAATCAAGCCTATTTTACCTCATTTCTTATAACCACAATCTTAACCCAGCTCTCAAGTACGATTATCTGCGGTCCAAACAATGACGTTGAAGGGCTAATATTCATGACGTCACATAATTATCACCAACAAGGACCAAAAGTCGCTTGAATGAAGTTGGTTATCTTTGGTAATTACCAATGATGACCAGGTTATCCGCTTGAAATCTATTATTGTTTGGGTTATGGTATGGGGGCCTTTAGTGAGAGTCTACAGGGTGATTTGTCCGATTCGACCGATTTTTCTTTTATCCATAACTTGATCAATACCATCATCCGAAGATCAGCACGCGTCAGCTTTAGGAGCTTACTGGTATAGGTCGGTTAAATCATCACGAATTTCTTCACACTGAACACTGAGCTTGCGGTTGGCAAAACTCTATACAATTTTCCCAACCACACGCTCAGTGTTCAGTGCTCAATCCGGCTTGCGCAAGAAAAACTGTCGTAAAGCTTGAGCGTTTGGTAGGCGTGTTAGATGAACTGTAGTTTGAAATAGATGCATAGAATACCTGGGTGTCGATTCTTGACGGCAATAGAATAGAACGTTCACCGGGGATCGTTCCTCGATTCTACTCTATTGCTGCTCCCTACAATCGTAATTCCGTATTCTCGGACATAAAGAAAGGAGCATGAAATGAGGGAAGCAAACTACAGCGTTGCCGAATTTCTTGACCAATCATAAATACGAATGTTTAGGCAGACAAGGCTGTCATGTCATAATTGTCATCCCGTTTCTGGTCGTTTATATTTTCAAAATGTATAAATGATCCATAAGTAATGGACCTCAACAAAAATGTGGAATATAACCCAATGTACAAACTGCATTGACTGTACAATATCATTAAGGTTACTTGTAATGAAGTTAATAATATTTCTTAAAATTTATGATAATACAATATAAATTATCATTGTTTATCGACAATAACTATTTTACCCTTGTATGACAACCTAGATTGCTTGAGCTTTTTTACGGTTCCATATAGAATGGACTGTTAATGCTGATGTTCTATGGTGGGTTCGTGGATGTAAGGCCATATTTATAAGATTCTCACACAAAGGCTTTGTAAGCTTAAATAAGTTTCGAAATTTTTCATCGGACAGATCGAAAGGAGCTGTCCTGGGAAGTACTACCTGCCTTATGTTATGAAATTTTTCAGCATTTTCAACATTTTCCATAATTTCTTCCCACAAAACAAATATTTGAAGATTGTTATTCATGATTATTGTAGCAGCTAGCCGATATAACCAGTGATCTAATTTAATTAAATCCAAAATTATAACACAAGATAGATATAATTAAAGCACAAAACAAAGAAATAAGTATGGATATGTATCCTAAAACGTCAAATTATTAGTCTTCCCCGACTGATCCCCTGAAATTACCCAGTAGAAGCATCAGAGAGCCATTCTTCTCTCAACGTCCGATACAAAGATATTCAAGAATACCACTTATAGATTATCATTAGAACCACGTCACCGTTCTCTCGATTGTTCTACTCCCTGGTTTTCAAGAATAGAGGCCCTGGTGTAACGATTCCTTACTAAAAATCGTGACCAAAATTTTTAGATCAAAACGGCATTCTAGATTTCAGATTTTGGTCTAGTTCCGGAATAATCCGCAATATTTTGCGGTCGTGGCGCTATTGCGGCAGTCGAAAATAGCGCGACCCCTTTTGGGAGAAATCAAAAGCTGGACCAATTCTCAGATTTTCGATCGACAAGAAAGTCTTAAACAAAATCTAATCAGTGCCAACACCAGGTATTCTATGCATCTATAGTTTGAATGATCTGTGGACATCGGCCCTTCAGGGAAGTTACCAGAGTAACCAACTTGATTTTACAGGCCACACTCCTGGATTATTTTCTGAAATTCATAATTTTTTTCCAGATGTGTATGTTCCAGAATGCGACGGTCAAGGATACTACAGACCAATTCAATGCCATAGCGCAATCGGCATGTGCTGGTGTGTGGATAAACATGGCGTAGAATTTGCTAATACGCGTACAACATCCAAACCTAATTGCGGTAAGCATCAAATTTAAGCTAACTATAATAACTATTCCCAACCAATAAACAAATGAATCAGAGATGAACAAAAGAATCAATACTCACAAATCGGTCTGTGTTAATAACGTTATTTCAAGGAGAGTATTCCAAAACTAAGGTACCTCTACATATCATGCGTAGGTATCTTACGTATACTCCATTCACTTTTATAAAGTATCCAGGTTTGCCATGAAATTCTGACACATTTCACCGCGTATATTTTGTAAATATTAGGTTATGGTCATTATTCTGTCAGATACAAACACAACCTTATCGTTTATGCATAAAAATCGTAGTAATTACGTATTTATCAAAATGTTCATTTACTTTGGGAAAATAATGAATTTGAGAAAATATTATGGGAATTAAATAATTTCAAAGATCTGGCGAATGCTGAAGAAACTTTTTCTCTGTTAATACTGGAAATATTCCACGTATATAAAAATGGTTGGAAGATTCAGTTATGCTATTTTCTTTTACGGAAAAATGATGGACAGAATAGTCCGTTACTTTGTGATAGTTCATTTGGAAAAAGAATAAAAGTACTCGAACAACCCAGAAAAACCAATGGAACAGACGCTTTTCAAAATTCTCAAGAAATACCTACAGAAGGCATTTAAATACTTGCTTTTTGCACAACTTGAAATACTTCATGCAGTATGAAAATGTAGTAGGTAGTACTACGAAAGCTGTGTCACAGTTAGTTAAAGCTTAGAACTAACTCCATTTAGAAAGAAAAAAGAGTAAATAGAAAGTAGCCTTGGCAATGTCGCCTGATTTTCACGTGTGCCAACATGCGTCAGTTTTGAGTGAAAGAACTTGTTTCACCTATATCATGGCTGACCGGAATACTTTATAAAAGTGAATGGAGTATACGAGCCAGCGACTAAAGCGGTCAACATAGACATATACTCCTTTCACTTTTATATGAAGTATCCCGATTGGTCATAACATTCTGACACATTTCACCGTGTATATTTTGAAAATGTTAGGTTATAGTCATTTTCCTCTCACACGACTAGGCAATGTATTTATCAAAATGTTTATTCACTTTGGAAAAATAATAAATTTGAGAAAATATTATGTGAACTCAATACTTCCAAAGATCTGGCGAATGTTGGAGAAACTTGTTTCTCTGCTTATACTAGTCCAGTCATCTTAGTAGTTTCACCTCGGAATGGGAGATACCCAGCTGTATATTTGTATAAACCTTTATTTTGACACCCTAAAACATGTCTCAAAACCTACATATTGTAAGGTGTCCGCGTCTGTCAAAAAATAAGGTCAAAGGTCACAAAAATCGAATTTTTTTACGTTTTTTGCAAATATCTCGTTTTCTATGGGGTTTACGGGATTTGTATTCATTATCAATATTATAGAAGATAAAATTCTCTACAACTTTTGTCTGAAAATTTTTTTTATACGTTGAATCGTTTCGGAGATAGAGGGCTGTGAGCGCGCAATGTTTAACTATATAGAGGATCTTTAAAGGTCAACCGGTAGGTCCGATCAAAAATATCTCTCAAATAGTTTACAAAATGTTTAGAAATATATAATTATAAATTATTATAATGTTGCAGAATATTGTGTTAAGCAATTCCTCTGGAGCAGGTGGTAAAATTGTTGTGATTGGTTCCAGGAATTCGTTACGCATTGTCCAACGCCACTCCTGGGGTTCCAAATCATGCCCTAACCAAGTTTGGCTTGATAACAAACACGATTAAGATGTTGATGAGCTGCAGCACTTGTTGGTGGAATATTTGACAACTGCACAGGTTTATTTGATTTTGTAAATTTAATATATTGGGTATAACGCAGATGGTCGATGCTGCTCACAGACTTTGGAGCATTATAGACTGCCAATAAAATCTTAATTCCACTTTCGAATAATCTTTGTACCGGACAGTTTTTTTCTTCGAATGCTGCAGCAGTTTCATCCAAATTCGACAATTTCTCAAAAGCTTTTGAAAAAGTTTTTTTACCTTTTTTAAAAATTGCCGAAGTCGTGTCACAGCCACTCAATGCGTGCAAAAACAAAATATGTTTTTTAGAACTGGGATATTTGTCAAGACATATTTAAGCTCTTTTAGTGTAAATTGTGAATCGTTATTATTCTCAATATAATTGAAAATTTCAAACATAGCTTCAGTTACTTGATTATCTTGACGAAGTTTCTGATGAGGCGATGGATGATGATGTTTTACTTGAAAAATTTGTGAAGCAAGTAGCATGATATTTAGCTTCAGCAGCAACCAAATCATAATGGAAAAGTATACGATTTTTAACTATTTCTCCGAAATCATCACCACGTTCTTCTGCTTTTTTGATCACAGATTGTTTGAATTCAAGATAACTCACTTTTTTTATTTTACGTCGGTATTTTTCCTTTTTCTTTATCTATACGGCCTCATCAGCTGTTTCACCACAAAATATACATTGAGTCTTAAAATAAAACACTTCACTTCGTCTTTTACAGGGTACAGATGGAGAAGCAATGCTTTCCCCTTTTTCTAATCGCCGTTTTGCAGCTTGAATACAGTTTTTGCTAATGTAAACACTTCGGCATTTTTCATGCACTTTTACAGAGGTTACGGATTTTAGACGATCAATGAGGCCATCATTTCTTTCGATACTTGCCTTTCTCAAAGTCTTTAAGCCGCGCACTACTTCAACTAATGCATCTTTTGAATCAGAGTTATTACATATAAAACACACATCAGCCATAATTCTTGAAATAGTACGTACGTAGTTACCAAGATACGATTTAAACTTACGAATAACCATGGTTACTATAAAGTGGTTCCTTGATAAAGAAAACGGTCGAGACTCTATACAAGACAGCGCTCACTGCCATCTATCTCAAAAACGATTCAACGTATAAAAAAACTTTTGAGACAAGAGTTGTAGAGAATTTTATCTTCTATAATTTTAATAATAAATACAAATCCCTTAAACCCCATAGAAAACGAGATATTTGCAAAAAACGTCAAAAAAATAGATTTTTATGACCCTTGACCTTATTTTTTGACAGACGCGGACACCTTACAATATGTAGGTTTTGAGACATGTTTTAGGGTGTCAAAATAAAGGTTTATACAAATATTCAGCTGGGTATCTCTCATTCCGAGATTCTTACCTTATTTTGACTAATATGACTGGACTATACTGGGAATATTTCACATAAATAAACATGGTTGGAAGATTCAGTTGAGCTTTTTTTAATGTACGGAAATCAAGAATCGAGTGTTGAAATTTCACTGAAAAAATAATGGTCAGAATAGTCCGTTACTTTGTGATAGTTCATTCGAAAAAAGTATAAAAGTACTCGAATAACCCAAAAGAAAGAATTCTGAACAAACAGAGTAACAGACGGACGTATGGAACTCCCCATTATTCAAAATTCTCAAGAAATAAGCCTATACACCCTATACAGATGACATTTAAATAACTTTTCGCACAACTTGAAATAGTCCAGAATGAGAATGTAATACTACTACGAAACCTGCGTCACAGTTAAACTTTAAAATAACTAACTCCATTTACCAAGTTGAAAAAGAGTAAACAGAAATTAGTATTGGCATCGTCTCTGAGAATTATTTTGACATTGCCGATGTTTCACGAGTGCCAACCTGCGTCAACCTGAATCTTGGCCAACCGCGATACTTTATAAAAGTGAATTGCAGTGCCATCTGAAACATTGGCATTAGGTTTGTTAACATTTATCTTCATGGTTAATATTGCGAAGAATTTCACGTATATTGATCAGCTACGTTTCTACATTGTTGACATTTTAACTGCAATTATTGAAGAGAGGCCAAAGATGAGGACAGAATCATGGAATATATGAGTAATTTGTAATGTTGTAAACATTGTAATAATGAATGGTAGGTACAATTGTAACATAAACTTTCATGAATCCACATCATTAACTTGCTAGTATTCTTTGTGAACTACAGTTTATCAAAATGATATTTTGCTTTCAGCATGTTTCTTCTCCAGAAAGTCCAAAATATCTGTGATAATCCTTACTATTTTTTTTTTGTTAGTTGATAGTTTCTGAAAACATTGAGGAATTATGTATACTGGAAAACCCTAACAAAAATCAGTTTGGTTTTTGTCCATGATTGTAATTTTGAAAAACTAATAGGAAATTTATGAATGAGAACTTATGAGCTCCAATTTGTATCGTAAAACCGCAAATCGGTAAAAAACCATATACAACATTTAACAGTACTCAATGGAGATAACAGATATACATTGCTTTAGTTCTTATAATGGCATTCCCTAACGTGAATCACATCCACTACATCGATGAACGCATTCCTAGGATCCTAGGATAACTTTGCAAACGGGCTCGGAAAAAATTCATGCTCCGGTCAGCGGCAGGAAGAAGGAAGAGACCTTTTATGTGACATTGCAAAAGGAGGTAAACAGAATATCATCGAAAGAAAAGATTCTAATAATGGGTGACCTGAACGCAAAAACAGCCAACGAAGTGATAGATGGAATCAGAAATAAGTACATCGAAAACCACATTCATGGAAACAGTGCCACACGAAAAAATGCTTACCAACTCCACGCCGCTGCTTTAAAAGGTGCGTTTATTCTTTGCCTTGTTCTAATGGCAAAATACTCCGCTGTCTTAGAGCCTGTAGTGAACATTCTACAATCTGTTTCCTTAGATATAATCAAGGCCTCAAAACACGTACAAAAATTTTGCAAATGATCAAATGTCACCGTGGTGAAGCTGAGAAAGTCACAGACGAAATAATGAAAGGTGCCTATTCTATCGCCGAACAGCTCGGTTTAGATAAAGAGTTGTGGTCATTGCCCCATACTGTAGAAAGACAAATTCATGGGAGCAACCAACCAGCTGCTAGCCCATCCGAATACTGGAGGAAATCTAAGGTTATTCCTTACCTGGATTCTTTCATCACCTCTCTGGAGAAGAGGTTTCCCATAGAAAACACGCCGGCGTATACATTAAGCAGACTACAAACTGCGCAGACGCAAAACAATTCGTTAAGTATCACTGATGCTTGCGATATCTTCTACCAATTTTGCAGTTTAAGTGGCATTGAAATGAATTGGCAAAGGACACGACCGGAGAAACTTGGAGGTTATTTTAAAGAACTGACAATTATTGATGTCTTGAGAGAAATGGGGAATTTTTTTCCGATGCGGAAAAAGTTTTGAAAACTTTGATCGCTCCACAGTGCAAGTATGATCAAAACCTAGCTGAGGAGTACGAATGTACGATGTTTGAGAGTCGACTTAACGGCTTTGCGATGATGAGCAATGAGCATTTTTCGTAAAGTCATAAGTGAAAACTTCGAAGACAACAGATTTGTTGAAGAATTCGCTAAGAATCCAAGAAGGTTGTGTTTTGGTTATCGTTTGACATTTTGATTCGGTTTTATTTTGATATAAATTATATAATCCTGTGAGCTGATGAAACATGAAATAAATTTCATTTCAATATTTCATCCTACACTACCTTCTTTGGTTTTTGCACCAGCAACAACATGAGGATAAATAATACATTCTTTCCCCATAAACTTCAACAGGTTACCTGACCTGCAGTGACGGCTCGTCCGGGTCGGCCGGGCCGACCCAAGAATAATCTTGAGAATAGGACATAAATATACAAACTTTATTTTTGAACCTTATTCAAAATGATCAATTCCGAAATTCAAATCTCGATGATTGCCTTCAAAATCTCATATTTCCACAAAAAGTTCTTTTCCATCACATATTTCTGTATACTATATACCGCCAGTCAACGGAGTGCTTCCCACAAATAAAACAAACACGCTACTTCCACACACGCCACAGGGTCGGCCCGCCGCAAGAGGCTGAAGCTCTCTGAAGAATATTGCACTATACAACACCTACGTCGTACGCAGTTGCTACTGAGAAGAACGGTACAATACCTGAATATTAGGTCGCGGATTCATACATACAGTCATACAGACTCGGCCTGCCTATCCTACGGATCCGACTCGGCCTGCGTACCTTATTGAACCGACTCGAGACTCGACTATGTTATGAACTACACAGCTTCTTACTGTTTATTCCTAATATTACATGAATAGTAACCAGTTGATTATTAATTATTATGTCTCTATCAGAAAAAAAAAGGTTTTGGTACCCTTTAAAAGTAGTGTACTGATTTTCTCACCATGAAAATATAAAATATTCCTAATTCCTAGGAAATTCAATCGTCGTGCAATACGCGCGCTTCTGAGTTCATTAGATCGGCGGCTCGGCCCGCCGGACCGAAGGGTGAGGGTTGTAGAATCACGTCAAGTCGACTTGCATGGTAGGAATTAGGAATATTGAATTAGGTCAGTGTCTTAAAATAATAGAGCCGTCCAACCGTCTTCGTGCTTTTAAGGTAAAAGTTCGTTTCGTGAATTCTTATGGCAAATTTAAGGGAGGTATAGTATCAGGTAACGGCGACTTGGTAAGTTTATTAACGGTGTATACCGGGTGGCCCATCACTGACGCGATGGTCATTTTGAGGGAATAAATAAAGATATTCCGAAAATCTTTTTTGTGGCGGGTGGAGGTTAATCAAGAGCACAATTTAAACTTTATTACTTATGTACAGGTTGTTCCAATACAAAGATATAGGCCAAAGTTACAATTTTTGAATGTAACACTCCATATATGACCTCAAAAATGGAAAGGCAAGCTCAAATGATGAAGTGTTCTTCGAAATACTTTGCACATTCGATGCACTATTTACGGGAATATCGCGAAAAATTGAAAATATGGAGTTTTTTTTTTAAATAGCAGTTCATGAATAAACCAGTTACGCCAGCGATACAGACAATGTTTTTTTGAGTAGACATATTAGCTGCTCATCTAAAGAATAAAAAGCATTGAACTCTGGAATATACAGAGTAATCTTAATTAATTTTCAAACATCTACATACTACAAATAATGACCGAAAACTTTCTTATTTCAATATGGCACACACGGTATTCAAGTGGCAAATCAAGCTAAACCTGTAAGCTAGAAATATGAAATTCGTACCGCATACTGGTGAATCGTAAAATAGTACCAACTCGAAATGGTATTTTTGATTTGGGCGCCCTTTCATTCTGGAGGTGCAATTCATCTGTGGTCACAATTATTCAAAAATCAGAATACCCGTTCAATGTGTTGTGAATTGAATATCGAAAATTGCTGAGGAACTATCAGGTTTACGTATAGGAACACGTTATGAAAAAAGTTTCGAAATTAATTTTTGCGTTCAACGAGATGAATAAATACCGGGTGTGCCATTTGAAATAAGAAAGTTTTTGGCCATTATTTGTAGTAGATGTTTGAAAATTAATTAAGATCACTCTGTATATTCCAGAGTTCAATTCTTTTTTTCTTTAGATGAGTATCTAATACGTCTACTCAAAAAAACATTGTCTGTATGGCTGGCGTAACTGGTTTCTTCATGAATTGCTAATATTGCTATCTAAAAAAACTCCATACTTTCAATTTTTAGTGATTTTTTCGTAAATGGTGCATCAAATGTGCAAAGTAATCTGAAGAAACACATCATAATTTGAGCTTACTTTTCCATTTTTGAGGTCATATATAGGGTGTTACATTCAAAAAAGTGTAACTGTTTTTTTATTGGAACACCCTGTATATACATATGTAAATAACTTTCAATGGTGCTTTTGATTACCCTACATGCACCACAAGAAAATCGAAATATCTTCATTTACTCCCTCAAAATGAGCATCGCGTCAGTGGTGGGCCACCCGGTATGTTTAAATACATATTGGGTCTGACCGACCCACTCCTGAATGGCACGAGCCGTCACTGTTACCTGGAAAAATACCAGAGGACAAAAATCCATTATAGATTATGTGATATCGAATAGAGTCATACACCCAACACAAGTATTAGACGTTCGGAGCCATATTATGCAGAAATAGGATCTGACCATAGATTTATGCTTTGTAACTTGAGACTTGAATAACAACATAAAAAGATACAGCCACCCAATTCAAAAAGAAATTAAAGATCGAATCACTCACTGACAAAACCACCAAATACCTAAACTAGAAAAGACTTGCAGAGAAGATAAGGGACAAACCTGTTGGATATTCAGACAACGTCGAAAAGATCTGGAAAAAAATCAAAGAAAATGTTGGTAAATCGGCAGAGGAGGCTCCAGGGCATAGAGAAATAAGCACAAACTCTAAACCATCCCTTAAACACTGGTATAATCCTGAGGAGAAATCACTGGAACAGAGAAAAGGACAGGCATATCTGCGATACAGAAATAACAAGTCAAAAACCAATACAATCGATACAGAGAAATTGAAAACAAGGCAAACGCTAATATGAGACGACTAAAAAATGAATATTGGAGGAAATTTACGGTGGATATGGAACATGCTACGTACGGGACATAAAAGAAGGTGTGGAATACGATTAAAAGGAGAAGAAAGGATATAAACGAATAAACACAATACCAAAATATTGAATTTCTGAGTCTGAATGGGAGGAATACTTCAAAACACTATACAGTAGTGAAGAACTAATTAGTTACTCGCCTGGAAATGTAACCGATCATCAAGAATACATTTGTGAGGTCATCAGTCCCCAGGTAGTAAGAGTAGCAATAGTCAGCTTAAAAACGAGAAAGGCCCCAGTACCCGACAATATTCCTAATGAACTAATTAAATATGGAGGAGAATCACTGCTCAACGAACTAACAAAACTCTTCAACTTCATAATCGAAGAGCAGAAGGTACCCAGAGACTGAAAAAGAAGTATAACACTACCTGTATACAAAAAAAAGGGGATAAGAAGAGCACTATAGAGGAATAACCTCATTGAATTCGATAATGAATTCGAGAATCATGGTGAATATAATAACTGAGTACCTATAGTAGCATATCAGAAGAACACCAAGGATTCCGAAAAAATAGATCAACAGTACATGCCATTTTCATCATAAGGCAAGTAGTGAAGAAATCAATCGAGCATGCTAAAGCAGCATTTATGTGTTTCATAGAACTCACTAAAGCCTCTGTTAGAGTGAGACTGGATGATGTTTAACAAACCATGCAAAGCAGAGGTATTCATTACCTCATACAAATGTTTTAAGATTCAAATTCCAACACAACAACAGAAATCTCAGTAAAGGACAACCTAACCAAAGATGTATCGAAAGCGTCAGGCATGCGTCAAGGGGACTCTCCAATACTATTCAACCTAGTGATGGACAAAATAATTGGATACGTCAAAACAGCTGCATCAAGTTACGCATTCCACCGTATGAGTAAGCAATTCCACAGTAAAAAATCCATAGAAAAGACCAAATCAATAGTGATCAGTAAGGAACATTTAAGACAAGCTAGTGGTGGACGATAAACCCATAGAACAGGTCATGTTCTTCAATTATCTAGGAGTCAAAATATACGCATTTCAAGAGAGGATTGGAGAATAGAATTTCGGGATGCTTAGTGGATGTCATATATGGAACAACAAGTATATGAGCAAGGGAGCGAAATGAAAAATCTAAAAAAAAACGGAATTCGACCGATTATGAAGTATACATTAGTACAATAGAGACTAGTATGGGCCAGAAGATTTACACTTTAAGTAGTTATCCTCATCGTAGAACTCGGGTGATTTTATTGGCGAAATGTCAAACGACATAGTGAGATATGAACGAAAACAGAGAAGGTGATGAAACGAGCACGTGGGAAGAGCCTAACCAGGAGATCAATGTTGGAAAAAACAGACTGATGAAGAAGGATGATTCCAGCTTCTGTTCCTACAATATAACCTTACTTTGCACGAAGTACAATGATATTCTCCTTAGACACTGTACGAGGTACGAGCTGCCTGCTTTTCACGCAGTAAACCAAGACTGGGGACTGACCGACTCGCGTCCCCTACTGCCTACTGCTCTGTAGCGCGCTCCTGATTGATCACTTTCATTAATTAATTACTAATTAATTACGTTATCACAAAATTTCAAACATGGATTTCTGGGCTTAGAATATTTTTCACTCTTGATCCCCTCAATGGGGTGCGCGACTTCTGGGACACCCTGTATAGTTTTATACATATTTATACATATAAAACATATTCTTTGAAGAATCACAAAATTTTTTGCGTTATTTTCAGCTATGCCGTCAGTAGGGCGAGCCATTTCATCATATTCCTTCGTCTTGATTTCTATGAATATTATTTTGATACTGAAGAAAAAATGTCATCGAGGCGGTTCCAATGAAACCTCATATGTTGAAATCCATAAATCAAATGCTGATTCTCAAAAATTCTAACACATTTATTTTGTGTACCCATATATAATCATCAAACATTTAAGGGAATATTCATTTTTTTTTCAGATACAGTCACCAATAAATCTTCATTCAACATCTCCAAACAGTTGAGCACCAATACAATTGTCGGTCCTGATGACGAAGATAGTGAAGATGACGTAGATCAAGACTTAGAAGGAAGTGCTGATCGTCCCCAGGACTATTAATAGTGCTAAAGAAGAACAACTAGATGCTTTAATCTCGCCATCCTATATATATTTGATATATATATATAAATACATATATACACTCTTATTGCCTGTTACCCTACTCGAAAGATTTTTTAATGAACCAAAAGACTTTTCACACCATACACCTCTCCAGTTTCCAACCTTCAGATTTATAAATCGATGTAATATAAGGTTTATATTTTTATTTTTTCCGTTCCAGTATAAATTCCCTACCGTAGGTAGGTCAGATGTGTAGTAGGCAATATCGTGTTGTAGTATAAAGCAGGTCCTCTAGTTATTCAGCCTTCGACTTCCACGCTTACTGAATGGATTTCATCGCCAAAAATTTTTTTTCACATACTTCACCCCGCACGTTTAGGTTTTCTGTATTCATATATTGAATGATTTCCGCACGCAGTTCATGACTTAATAGTTATTGCAAGTAACACTTAAGCAACCACCCTCATTTGAGTAAACTATAATTCATGTACAACAAGGATAATAATAATACAAGTTTATACCTGGGATTAGCTTGCAATAATCCCTCTTGAGACTAAAGTCTCTTGAAACAGTATAAATTCATTCGAAATAAGCGAAGACCTATTTTAAAAACTTGTTAGGCTACTTGACAATTTTCGTAACGTTCTTTCCTCAGTAAAACGTAATGTCGAATGTTCCAAAGACTAGAACGGACTTGCTCTATAACATGCTTTATAATAATTTAAATATAAACTTACTAGCGATTAGCTAATCATTCTATACTTCAGATTTCTTTAATATTATAGTCGACAAGCTATAGACTGCAATTCAGTTGATTTTGTAAGAGTTTATTTTTGTAAATATATTTTTAAGATTTGGGTAATCTCATCTCACAGTTTCATTTGGATTGATTATTCGATTTGAATTACTTGGATTGATTTACTCAATGGTGATAATTTAGTATTGAAATATTTGAAGAGAAGTGTTCGACTCATAGTATGTTTAGTTTCGAAACAATTCCGTCTTTCCATGAATGTCCGAAATTTTTTCAACAGTATTTATCTCTTAGAATATTCGAAAGCTTCATGTTTGTGTCGTCTCCGAAATTATATAAGTATTTATGTGTTAGGTAAATATATTCGTTGTTACACCTAGAGATTATTTATGTAATTTTTAACGTGTCTATTGATTGTTTGAACCTATTTAGTATGAAGAAAAACCTTATTTTATAACTAGTTGTAGAATATTTATATTGACATGAATAATACTCCATTGAATTATTATTCGACTAGTAATATGTCTGTAAATAAAAATGAAATTCCTACTTTGAATAAGATACTGATAGAATTTCGTGCATTAAAATCGTGAAAACCTTATGAAATATCGATCGAAAAATAAAATGAATGTTCTGTTTATTATATTCTGGATGTTTCATTCAATTTTCTCATTCAACTATTATGTTTATGATTTCCAAGATATTCAGTAAAATTTAAACTTAGAATTCGTTATTTTTATCCTGAATCCCTCCAATTCAATTTATAGAAAAACTCGAAGAATAAATAATTAATCTAAGCCAATGATCCCCACACAAACATATCATTCTGACCTTCCAATAATTAAGAGAACTCATTTGAGAAAATAAGTGCATGTATCCATTTGGATTAACTCAAGTCAACTGAATACCATCTGAATACTGAAAATAATGAATATATGTATAAATAGCTACCAAGAAAGTATGAGATATATGAAAAAATAACAGCTTACTGTGACCAAAATTTGTAGATCAAAACGGCACTCTAGATTTCAGTACTGGTGCTACTTCCGGAATAATCTGCAATATTTTGCGATCGTGGCGCTATTGCATCTATGATATGACATATACAGTGTGTTTGGAGGGTGAGTAGCCATAGGTAAATGGTGGATAGGTGATGCTCTTGGCTACTTGTTGCGCCTAATAAAATAACATTTTGCCCAAAGTTCAAGGTGTTATAATTTTTTTACCATTTTTCTAGAAATTTCCCATTTTTCTCATTAAAACCTTGAATTTTTTCAAATTTAATGCTCGAGGTGCCTATAAAATGATTTATTTCCTTAGTCTAGTCTTGTCTTATTCAGATTGAATCGAAATTTCATACAAACGTCTTCCAAAAACCTGACAGCGTCGTATCAAACTTCAAAATGAAAAAAAAATAATGTTGTATCCACTCTACATAGTGAAATTAAAAAAAAAATTACATAGTGTTGGGTTTTAAAATGGCTTTAAAAACTTCTCTAGTTAATACTCTTTGTAATGGTATGTAACATGTACCATTAATAATCAGATAACTCAACAAAAAACCGTTTTGTCTTCAAGGATGCCTTGAAAGGATGACTACAAAACTATTCCATTGAGCAGGCAAAATCTTTTCTCTCACTTTACCACAGCTCTCTCTATCATCGGCTAACAATACTCCCAAGGGCGTCGCCAGGGAGGGGGCAGCTGCCCCCTGTGCCCCCCAATTAGAATAGAAAAAATTAACTGATTTTCGTATATTATGCTATTATTTCATAAGTTTTTAAGGGATTTTTGAGCTCTAGGGGAGGGGGGGCATTGCCCCCCATGTACCCCCCAGCTCAAAAGCTGGGGGGTAATTACTACATTTGCAAGTCATTTCATAGGCCTGCAGTAAAGGTGAAGTAATGCAGTTTTGAGTTCACTCAACATTTCGGTGGTTCATCAACATATTCTGTAGAAAACTAAAGATAGAGAACTTCAAATCATTTATTTTAAATCTTGTTCAAATTGTTGGCCATTGACACAAGAGAGCAATTAATAGAAAAAATAGATAATGCATTTGTGATAATGAAGCAAGAAATTGGACTAAGCTATACCACAACGGAAATAAGAAAGAGATGTTACGCATGTATTAAAAATAATCGCCAACAATTTGAACAAGATTTAAAATAAATGATTCGAAGTTCTCTATCTTTAGTTTTCTACAGAATATGTTGATGAACCACCGAAATGTTGAGTGAACTCAAAACTGCATTACTGCACCCTTACTGCAGGCCTATGAAATGACTTGCAAATGTAGTAATTACCCGCTCAGCTTTTGAGCTGGGGGGGGGGCACGGGGGCAGCTACACCCCCCCTAGAGCTCAAAAATCCCTTAAAAACTTATGAAATAATAGCATAATATACGAAAATCAGTTCATTTTTTCTATTCTGAATGGGGGGGGGCACGGGGGCAGCTGCCCCCTCCCTGGCGACGCCCTTGGGAGTATTGTAAGCCGATGATAGAGAGAGTACGCTATTTTTAGCTGTGGTAGAATGAGAAAAAAGATTTTGCCTGCTCAATGGAATAGTTTTGTCGTCATCCTTTCAAGGCATCCTTGAAGACAAAACGGTTTTTTGTTGAGTTATCTGATTATTAATGGTACATGTTACATACCATTGCAAAGAGTATTAACTAGAGAAGTTTTTAAAGCCATTTTAAAACCCAACACTATGTAAATTTTTTTTTATTTCACTTTGTAAAGTGGACACAACATTATTTTTTTTTCATTTTGAAGTTTGATACGACGCTGTCAAGTTTTTTGAAGACGTTTGTATGAAATTTTGATTCAATCTGAATAAGACAAGACTATTCTAAAGAAATAAATCATTTTATAGGCACCTCGAGCATTAAATTTGAAAAAATTCAAGGTTTTAATGAGAAAAATGGGAAATTTCTAGAAAAATGGTAAAAAAATTATAACACCTTGAACTTTGGGCAAAATGTTATTTTATTAGGCGCAACAAGTAGCCAAGAGCATCACCTATCCACCATTTACTTATGGCTACTCACCCTCCAAACACCCTGTATTATTATAACCGTCAGAAAATGACTGTGAATTCAATCAAAAAACGATTCGTTTGCTGATATTTTCTGTGCCGTGTTTATTGTACAGTATTTATTGCTTGCGTATTTAGACGCCCATGAAGTATCGTTTTTTGAGGGCTCGCTCCATTTGAACGAGAGTTATATTGTTGTCTATATTTTTCGAATTTTGAGCCGGAAATGGTCTCAATCGAGTAGGTTCGACTCACTGCTCACGAATCCGTGGTCAATTTCTAGTTCGTAATTGGCAAAATTCGAGAAGAGGTTTGTAATGAAGACCATAATTTTCATTCATAAGAGTCCGGTTCTCATATATCATTTTCCCAATAAAATGTTCATGATTTCAACAAAAGGGAAAATTTAATTCGATAAATTCAATATTGTAAATAGAACCGCAAGTATAAAAATACATATATGCTAGTCATAGCGATAAGGGGCCGGTATCCTGGTTGATTTCGCGTTTTTCAACGGCCAATATTTTGAAAAAAGGACATCGAATTATCGAATTTTAACGTAGTATGAATTCTTTCGATTTATTCCTGGAACAATCTGACGTCAATGTGAGCCAATCAGGAGACGAGATTGTTCCCTTCTTTCAGGAATTTTGAATTTTCAGCGCGTCATGACTGCACCATTCTCGAAGGTTTTATAAGGGCGAGACAACCTGCGGAGTGCCTCATTTGCTCTTTTACGCTCTTTTGAACGCTGTTTGAGTTAGTTACGTTTCGACTCTTTTGCGACTCCTCGTTTTGAATATTCACATAATTTGCCAGTTTAATTCGACCCGTTTTTGATTTTCTTTGAGTTTTACATTTTAGCACTGATTTCTTCGCTTTAATTTCCCGTGGAAAATAAAATCAGGGCGAGGAAAATTCGAGACCGGACTCCCAGTTATTTGTGCAGTGAATACTTCAAAAAACCGGTAAGGCCCCGTCTTTATTTGTTACATGGCATTCTCCGTTGAATATCATTCTAACAATTGAAGTATTGTGTGTTCCACGACTTTCAAACCATTTTTCCTCCTTTCTTATCTGTATCATAATTTACTTTCCCTGGTGATACCTTAATCTCTGTATCTATCAGAAACTTTTTTGAGGATTGAGTTTGGCGAGATCACAACGGGGTTACGACCGCGCTTCGCCCTTTCTCAGTTCGCTGAAGGTTAACGGACATGCCAGAGACTTCGTCAAGTCGAGTGATTTCCTTTCACTGGGGTTGCTCGTCTGAACGTTGTTGGTCCACCGCCGTAACATGCCCATATTTTATCCACATTATTTCCACTATTTTGTACTGCATTGTTTTCCTTTGTGATTCCTAAATCTCTGGATTTATCAGCAACCTTTTCGAGGATTGAGTTTGGCGAGATCACAACGGGGTTACGACCGCGCTTCACCCTTTCTCAATTCACTGAAGGTTGACAGAAATCCGAGAGTCTGCGTCAAGCCGAGGGGTTCTATTTTCTGGGACCACTTGTCTAGACGATGTTGGTTCACAACCGTACCTGATTAATACTTCATCCCATTTTTCTTTCAAGATTTTATCTTGTATTTTCATTTCCTTGTGGGACCTTAATCTCTGTATTTATCAGCGACCTTTTCGGGGATTCATATTGGCAAGATCACATCCGGATTACGACCGCGACTTCGTCAGGTCGGGGGTTCCATTTTTTTTTCTGGGACCACTTGTCTGGACGTTGGAGCACAACCGTACCCGGTTAAGACTTTAACCCATTTTTCTCCCGAAATTTAATCCTGTATTTTGATTCCCTTGTGGGGCCCCAATCTCTGTATTTATCATCGACCTTTTCGGGGATTCAGATTGGCGAGATCACATCGGGGTTACGACCGCGCTTCACCCTTTCTCAATTCACTCACGGTTGACGAAAATAATAGAGACTTCGTCAAGTCGAGGAGTTCCATTTTCCTGGAGCTACTTGTCTGGACGTTGTTGGTTCTCATCCGTACTCGATTCCTATTTCACTCAGCAGTGCTCGAAGATTCGTATTTCACGGCGACGTCTTTGTAAGTTGACATTGGCGAGATCACAACGGGGCTACGAGGGCGCTCACCCTTTGTCAACTCGCTGGACGTTTGCGCATTCACTAGGATCGCTTCGTCAGGTCGAGGGGTTCCATTCTCTGAAGTCACATGTCCGGACGTTGCTGCTGCCATAGCTGACCCTGTTCCCCTGTCCTATCCGCCACAGTCCAAGTATTCGCCGATAATTTTTCCTCAATATTTGAGTGTGAAACACATCATTGTAGGTTGTTAGATTATGTGATATTTTCCCGTGGCCGAATCTCGAAGTTTTGCTTCATTACTCCCGTACTTCCCTGTACGACGTCCAATTCTCGCATTCGCTCCCATTTTATTCTTGAATTCATGAATCACTGTAAAATACTCACCGATATATTTAAGTCATTTTTTTATTTAATATTTACCTTATTTCAAATGAAATCAGTTTTATTTGTCATTCTTATGCATTCACATACACTATCAGTCCACCACCTGCAAGCGGACGTACAGAACTGCAGATGCTTGCCTGATGATGGCATGCATCATCCTTCAAGTGCCTGAAGGCGAATTGTCGATCGCAAATCAGGACTGCAGACAAACCGCAGTTTCCAGAAAGTTTTCCATCCTGCTTCGTCGAAACGTTGCGCGATATATCTTCTTTCAATTTTTGGAGATCCACCCCGAAGAAGGTTTAGTAAGCACAAAAAAATGTGTTTATTTGCTACATCACATAAGAAACCTGTAAATTCATCAGTGTTTCTCTACAATATTATTTAAGTATCATACATATAAACCTTCCTCTTGAATCACTTTATCTATTTAAAAAACACGTTTCAAAATCCGTTGCATAGGTTTGAAGATTTAAACATACATACGGACAGACAGCTACTTTGAGTTGTTTTCATCAGGAAACAGTAAAGTGACCACCAATTTACGCCAGGCAATCAGTGCTGGGGAAAGATTGACTACAGCTTTGAGATTTTTAGCAACAGGCCAAAGCGTCGAGAATTTGAAATTTCCGACTCGAATTTCACCTCAAGCGCTTGGGAAAATCATACCAGCAACCAGCAGCAGCATGTCGTATGCTTCATCGCGTAATCTTTTGTCTGCATAATTTTCTTCTTTTATCTTCCACAAAGAAGGGTGGGCTCGGTAAAGTTCAATAAAGCCAGAAATAAATGGTGGTTTACAATCCATTCTTGCTCGTCAGTCCACTCGCGTACCAACACTGCAGGGTTTGAAATGGCCTGACGTAAAACTGCCGAAAACGGCGAAACCAGTAGATTTCGATTGAATGCGATCTACCGCCTTCAGGCCAACTGACAGTGGGTGGTCGTGAGCTCTGAGATCATCATCCGACAGGCCTGTGCCGGTTGCCGATCTGCCGTCCGTTCGTCGCCTGCTACAGGCCTCTACGGCGGCCACTCGTCTTCAGTCCGCGCGACCTGCAGTCCAAAGTCTTCAGATTAACTGATAAATGTGTGGGCAACTCCGATCAGCAGCCTTACGATTACCTTAGACTATATACACTATCTGTTTTACTTAGACGCCCCATACACTATCAGTTCTACTTAAGGTAATCGTAAGGCTGCTGATCGGAGTTGCCCACACATTTATCAGTTAATCTGAAGATATTGGACTGCAGGTCGCGCGGACTGAAGGCGAGTGGCCGCCGCAGCGACCTGTAGCAGGCGACGAACGGGCGGCAGATCGGCAACCGGCACAGGCTTGTCGGATGACGATCTCATGGGCCCCATACACTATGCGATTGCCTTAGTGCCGTAAAGAACCTTAGTACCGTAAGAAACTTATGAGGCCAATATCGTAGAGTGACATACACTATCAGTCCACCACCTGCAAGCGGACGTACAGAACTGCAGATGCTTGCCTGATGATAGCATACATCACCCGTCAAGTGCCTGAAGGCGAATTGTCGATCGCAAATCAGGACTGCAGGCAAACCGCAGTTTCCATCATGCTTTGTCGAAAACGTTGCGCGATATATATTTTTTCAATTTTTTGAGATCCATGCCGAAGAAGGTTTTGGGTGAAAAAGTGGCTTCAGAGGAGAGAGACACTAGTTCTCACATGTCATTGCTTCGTGAACTGAGAAATCTCATCACGAGGATTTAATGAATTATTTGAGAATGAGCGAAAATAATTTTAAAAACTCCTAGAGTTGGTTTCACCAGGAATCAGTAAAATGATCACCAATTTACGCCAGGCAATCGGTGTTGAGGAAAGATTGATTACAACTCTGAGATTTTTAGCAACGGGCCGAAGCTTCGTAGATTTGAAGCTACCGACTCGAATTTCACCTCAAGCGCTTGGGAAAATCCTACCAGCAACCTGCAGAAGCATATCGTATGCTTCACCGCGTAATCTTTTGTTTGCATGATTTTCATCTTTTATTTTCCACAAAGAAGGGTGGCCTCGGTAAAGTTCAATAAACCCGGAAATAAATGGTGGTTTACAATCCATTTTTGCTCGTCAGTCCACTCGCGTATCAACACTGCAGGGCTTGAAATGGCCTGACGTAAAACTGCCGAAAACGGTAGATTCGGAGGGAATACGATCTAGCGCCTTCAGGCCAACTGACAGTGGGTGGTGGTGAGCTCTGAGATCATCGTTCGACAATCCTGTGCCGGTTGCCGATCTGCTGTCCGTTCGTCGCCTGCTGCAGGCCGCTACGGCGGCCACTCGTCTTCAGTCCACGCGACCTGCAGTCCAATATCTTCAGATTAACTGATAAATGTGTGGGCAACTCCCGAACTCCGATTATCAGCCTTACGATTACCTTAAGTAAAACTGATAGTGTATGGGGCGTCTCAGAGCTCACCACCACCCACTGTCAGTTGGCCTGAAGGCGCTAGATCGTATTCCCTCCGAATCTACTGTTTTCGGCAGTTTTACGTCAGGCCATTTCAAGCCCTGCAGTGTTGATACGCGAGTGGACTGACGAGAAAAGTGGATTGTAAACCACCATTTATTTCCGGGTTTATTGAACTTTACCGAACCCACCCTTCTTTGTGGAAAATAAAAGATGAAAATTATGCAAACAAAAGATTATGCAGGTTGCTGGTACGATTTTTCCAAGTGCTTGAGGTGAAATTCGAGTCGGAAGCTTCAAATCTTCGAAGTTTCGGCCCGTTGCTGAAAATCTCAGAGTTGTAATCAATCTTTCCTCAGCACCGATTGCCTGGCGTAAATTGGTGATCACTTTACTGATTCCTCTAGCAGTTTTTGAAAATTATTTTCGCTCATTCTCAAATAATTCATTAAATCCTCGTGATGAGATTGTCTCAGTTCACGAAGCAATGACATGTGAGAACTAGTGTCTCTTTCAGCTCTGAAGCCACTTTTTCACCCAAAAAATCCTTCTTCGGGGTGGATCTCCAAAAATTTAAAAAATATATATCGCGCAACGTTTTCGACAAAGCATGATGGAAAACTGTCTGGAAACTGCGGTTTGCCTGCAGTCCTGATTTGCGATCGACAATTCGCCTTCAGGCACTTGACGGATGATGTACGAGTATGCTATCATCAGGCAAGCATCTGCAGTTCTGTACGTCCGCTTGCAGGTGGCGGACTGATAGTGTATATTAGACGCCCCATACACTATCAGTTTTACTTAAGGTAATCGTAAGGCTGCTGATCGGAGTTGCCCACACATTTATCAGTTAATCTGAAGATATTGGACTGCAGGTCGCGCGGACTGAAGACGAGTGGCCGCCGTAGCGGCCTGCAGCATGGCGACGAACGGACGGCAGATCGGTAACCGGCACAGGATTGTCGGATGATGATCTCAGAGCTCACCACCGCCCACTGTCAGTTGGCCTGAATATGAATATGAAGGCGCTAGATCGTATTCCCTCCGAATCTACTGTTTTCGGCAGTTTTACGTCAGGCCATTTCAAGCCCTGCAGTGTTGATACGCGAGTGGACTGACGAGCAAAAATGGATTGTGAACCACCATTTATTTCCGGGTTTATTGAACTTCACCGAGCCCACCCTTCTTTGTGGAAAATAAAAGATGAAAATCATCCAAACAAAAGATTACGCGATGAAGCATACGATATGCTTCTGCAGGTTGCTGGAAGGATTTTCCCAAGCACTTGAGGTGAAATTCGAGTCAGAAGCTTCAAATCTTCGAAACTTCGGCCCGTTGCTAAAAATCTCAGAGTTGTAATCAATCTTTCCTCAACACCGATTGCCTGGTGTAAATTGGTGATCATTTTTCTGATTCCTGGTGAAATCAACTTTCATTCTCATTCTCATTCTCAAATAATTCCTTAAATCCTCGTGATGAGATGTCTCAATTCCCGAAGCAATGACATGTGAGAACTAGTGTCTCTATCCTCTGAAGCCACTTTTTCACCCAAAACCTTTTTTGGTGTGGATCTCAAAAAATTAAAAAAATATATATCGCGCAACGTTTTCGACAAAGCATGATGAAAAACTGCGGTTTGCCTGCAGTCCTGATTTGCGATCGACAATTCGCCTTCAGGCACTTGAAGGATGATGTATGCTATCATCAGGCAAGCATCTGCAGTTCTGTAATGGGCCCCATACACTATGCGATTGCCTTAGGGCCGTTGCCTCAATAAGAAACTTATGAGGCCAATATCGCAGAGTAACATACACTATCAGTCCACCACCTGCAAGCGGACGTACAGAACTGCAGATGCTTGCCTGATGATAGCATACATCATCCGTCAAGTGCCTGAAGGCGAATTGTCGATCGCAAATCAGGAATGCAGGCAAACCGCAGTTTCCAGACAGTTTTCCATCATGCTTTGTCGAAAACGTTGCGCGATGTATATTTTTTTCAATTTTCAGAGATCCACCCCGAAGAAGGTTTTTTTGGGTGAAAAAGTGGCTTCAGAGAGGATAGAGACACTAGTTCTCACATGTCATTGCTTCGTGAACTGAGACAATCTCATCACGAGGATTTAATGAGTTATTTGAGAATGGGCGAAAATAATTTTCAAAAACTGCTAGAGGAATCAGTAAAGTGATCACCAATTTACGCCAGGCAATCGGTGCTGAGGAAAGATTGATTACAACTCTGAGATTTTTAGCAACGGGCCGAAGCTTCGAAGATTTGAAGCTTCCGACTCGAATTTCACCTCAATATTGGGAAAATCCTACCAGCAACCTGCACAAGCATGTCGTATGCTTCATCGCATAATCTTTTGTTTGCATAATTTTCATCTTTAATTTTCCACAAAGAAGGGTGGGTTCGGTAAAGTTCAATAAACCCGGAAATAAATGGTGGTTTACAATCCATTTTTGCTCGTCAGTCCACTCGCGTACCAACACTGCAGGGTTTGAAATGGCCTGACGTAAAACTGACGAAAACAGTAGATTCGGAGGGAATACGATCTAGCGCCTTCAGGCCAACTGACAGTGGTGGTGAGCTCTGAGATCATCATTCGACAAGCCTGTGCCGGTTGTCGATCTGCCGTCCGTTCGTCGCCTGCTGCAGGCCGCTACGGCGGCCACTCGCCTCCGATCAGCAGCCTTACGATTACCTTGAGTAGAACTGATAGTGTATGGGGCGTCTAACTTCCTAGATTAAACCGACCCCTCCTCCACTGTATAAAAGCTACCTTGGTAGAAGTGGAGACTTTTATTCAAGGCGCCACAACCTTGTTATACCTATTGCGGCTGGCGCTCAAGCATTTGTTTTCTGTAAAGGTGACTGCGCCTTTGAAGTGCTCCTCCTATACGAGGTCTGGCTATTAAATAACGAGACTGCGCGCGCAGAAGGCGTCCTAGAGGGGTAGGGTGGGAAACGAATGCAGCATTGGATAGCTGGAAGTGTCTACTATTCCAGTACGAAAACACGTTTTCGTCGCTGTAGTAGTATTTTTTGTGTAGAGGTTAGAAACGAACGTGTTTTTTTCTCGTGCCGATAACGATGTGTGACGAAAAACACGAGCAACGGATCAATGTGAAATTTCTCTTCAAATTAAAAAAAAACTCCGACTGAGTGCTATAAGTTGTTGAAAGAGGCCTATGGTGAGAATTCTCTATCTCGTGCGCGTGTTTTCGAATGGTATAAAAGGTTTTCTGAAGGCCGAGAGAGCACCGAAGATGACCAACGTCCAGGTCGACCTGTCTCTGTTTCAACTCCGCAAACAGTGACCAAAATAAATGAAATTGTCTCGTATCGTGATGACTGAATGGGTTCCAGAGGGTCAAACTGTAAACCAAACTTACTATTTGAAAGTTTTGGCAACGCTGCGAGAGCGAGTTCGTAAGAAACGGCCGGAGTTGTGGAAAAGCAAATCGTGGATCTTGCACCAGGACAACGCACCTGCCCATAACGCGCTGTCTGTGAAGCGTTATTTAGCCGCTAGAGGCACTCCAGTGCTCGAACACGCGCCGTACTCGCCTGATTTAGCACTCTGTGACTTTTTCCTATTTCCGAAGATCAAGTCTGCCTTAAAAGGAACCCGGTTCGAGTCGATGGAAGAGGTAAAGCGAAAATCGGCGGAGCTCCTAAATGCTCTTACAAAAGAAGACTTCCAGCATTGCTTTGACCAATGGAAAAAACGAATGGAACGGTGTGTGGCGAGGGAAGGGGAGTATATTGAAGGGGAGCATTCGATTGTAGAATAATTTTTAAAATAAAACTCTTTTTCATAAGCAGTCTCGTTATTTAATAGCCAGACCTCGTATAAGGGATCTTCACAGGTTCCGTAAATATAGCAGTTCGAAGTTTTTTACCTGATAATTTCAAAACTACAAATTTGATTAAGATGAAATTTGGCATTTGGATGGAGGATGGCGTATTCAGGCTACGAGCAAAATTTAGTCGGGATCGCTCAACCAGACCATATAAATTGCTATAGAATTGCAAATCTCCAATAATTTTGTAATTTCATATTCAGGATCATAGACGATTGCTTTGACAGCTATCAAAATTTGTCATGGTTGGATTCTTGAATGCGAAAATATGATGCGATCAAATTACAAGAGGTATGAAGTGGTATGAACAAGCTCGTGCTATATAATGTCAGTATTCTTCGAATTTTGAGCCGGAATCGACCTAAGGTCGAATCCCTGATGTGGGTGTTCTAAATTCTGAATTCCTGGTTATTACACATTCGATCGACATCAAACTATGCATGTAGATGGGGAATGGCGTAGTCATTTTGTCCAGATGGCTGATCCAGAACTAAATAAAATTTTGGGAATTATTGACAAAAAATTTCCTTTATTTCTGTAGTATCATATTCGATGGACGATTTCTTCGACAGATGCTGTTAAATTTTCGTTGATGACGGTTTTTTCGATGTATTCTTGAATGCGATTCTACCTACGAGGTGTAGCTACTTAAAACGTATATGAACAAGCGCTCTAAAGCATCTGACTTCATGTCACTGCTTCAGGGGACCAATGCTTTAAATAAAACTATATTTGAGTAAAGTCATTCTCTATTCAGTTTGACACAAACTTATCACAGTATATTAAATATATAAAATTATCAATTTTATATACAACCAAAAATTAATACTACATGAGCATCAAATCTTAAGAATGCTCCTTTACTCGAACATGTCACTAGAAGAATTACCGAAATATTTATAAATTCGATTTCTCTCCATCTGAAGTTAATATAATAAATATAGCAAGATACACGTATATGAAAATTGTAACATGGAAACAACAGATACAATCATGATGGGAAAATCTAAATGATTCCGTTAGTCCATACCCAAATCCGGAAAAAATCATTTAAAAATTAAATAATGAAATATGAATAATAGAATCATGATTTTGAAAATGTTTTTCTTTTTGAACTATACCTACACAATATAAAATTTTTCATCCAAATTGCACATTTCGCGTTGAGCACATATAAATTATTTACAAATAATACCATCATGGATCTGATCTAAAATTACAACAATTATTTTCCTAAAAATGAAATATTTATGATTATCACATCATGGTTCGCAAGATTCGTGAATTTTTGAGCTTTAACAAGAGTCTTTACTCGCACATTTGTAGAAATTTGTAAATTCGGTAGTATAAAATATTGTCAACAGACATCCATTATTTCAAAAAATAATTCTGGCGATAAACTCAAGTAGAATCACCCTCTGGTTTCTCCTCTCTGATTGGATCAATGGAGCCAATTGGACTTGGCATCTTTTGATAATGTGGTTTTATTGTACTCACAGGTCTGGTGTAATCCAAATGGTCGTACTCGAGTTCTGTAAGAAGAAATCAGCGATGAGTACATACTACCTACATAAAAAGATATAAACAACTTGATACTGTCAGAATACTTTTCCATCTGAAGAGGACTGATAGTTGCAGAGAAGCATATCGAATCCTTAAGATACTCACTGTTTCATCCTTGTTTATTGTTGAATGTGTCAACTACGTTCACAAGAATAAATCATTATTTCAAACGAACAGCAAATATCACGAATTTAACACACGACACAAAAACAAACTAACAAAGTATACCCTATCATAAAAAAGAGAACCCAAAATTCTATAATCACCTGCCAGAGGACATACAAAATTCAAAATTCATTGAACTTCAAGAAGAAAGTGAAAAAGCTGCTGCTCAATACGCTCTATATTCAATTGAGGAGTTCTTGATTCATTTAATTTTGTTCTTTGACGTGACATGTAAATTTTGTTTGATGTCAAATATACCTATTATTATTATCATATTTTATTTTTGCCCTTTCATAATTGTCTTTTCTCTTTATCCCAGAATCCGGCCATACGAAAATGACTGTATTTAGTACATAGGAGTTTAATGATACGCGAAATTTGATAGTGCCAGTAACGGCTAGTCCAGAAAACGAAAATGTTCATAAAAATATTATTCATTGAATCTTATTCTGTTATCTTATTGTTAGTTTGAAAAATTGCAAAAAGAAGCTTTGTTATACTAAACTTATGGTTTCTTGTCGTTTTGTCGTATCTGCTACAAGTTTGGAAAAAAAAAATTGAACCATATTCTCGAAATCTTCAAAATTGCCATGAACATCCAGTTAATATAATGTGGTGAATAAATTAATTGCTAGTTTCGACAAATAAAATTGAGCTGCTGCTCAGTTGGATATCTTGTGAAGTGCATATACTAAGAGGAAAACTTCAAGAAACTGTATCTCGAAAAACAAAACGTTTGCGGTTCCATGCTTATGGGACTTTTTTTCTTTAAATTATTCAATTAATCCCACCTTTTCATTTGAAAGTCCAATTTAGGAACAACCTTTTTATATTGGGTGTGACCCACACCTAAAGGGCAAGAGCCGTCACTGATTCTACCTATTTATAATTTCTTTTTTGTGAACGTCAGCCACCTTAAGAAGTAGAATTCAACACTAACTCAAAATGCGTTCATGCAATTTCATTTTTAGACGTTCCTCAAATATCTTGCGTTTGATGAAAAAATTGCAAGGACAAGCAAGTTTATCAATTGAACGCGGTTAATGTTTATAGTGGTTCCAATGTTTATTAGAGGTTCCAAAGACATTGTGACTCAGTAAAAAGGGGGACCTTCATCAAAATAGGCACAACTATGAGATGCCGCACCAAATTCAGTGATTTTAGTATGACCGGATTCTGAGATAAAAAGAAAAGACTATTTTAAGAGGCGAAATTCCGGGGCTGTTACTCCGAAAGAAGACCCCCTGGCAAACATGAAAAATATGGAGACGAAGTTAGAAAACTTCGTCTTGAGAATCTGTGACCAAATTTTATTGCATTAATTTTAGGAAATCCTGAATTATATCCAGCTTGAGCCTGAAAGTTTTTATGTTGACTATCGAATAATTTTCACTCACCAATTTCTTTGACATCTTTCTGTTTTATTTCGTCATAAACATGATCTAGCTTTTCCAAACTATGATAAATATTTGGATTTGTTGCATCTGCATCTTTGTTCTTCAGAGACCGCAGTTCGTCCTCCATGTAAGCCACTGCAAAAAATCATTTTCAGAATAGTTCAGCGTTCAGAAAAATTCGAGGTCGTGAAGGCTAGAAACTTCTGAATGTAAGTCTCAGTCAAATCAATGAATAAAAATTGATAGACCAAATAAATATTCAGGGTTTTCATTAAAAAAATGTTCTGAATGATTGAATTTTAAGTAATGTGTGCTATTGATATTGGTCATTCGACATTGAGCAAAATCATCCATTAACAGTTTGTGTTTCACGTCCTTGCATAAATATTAGGGGTGGATATCACAGGGTCAGGACTTTAATAATAACAACTTTTTAAACAAAGTCGACGTTCGACTTTTTCAAGACTAAAAAGGCAAAAGTAACAAATCAGATACACTCAA
This sequence comes from Adalia decempunctata, assembly GCA_951802165.1. Taxonomy (NCBI): domain Eukaryota; kingdom Metazoa; phylum Arthropoda; class Insecta; order Coleoptera; family Coccinellidae; genus Adalia; species Adalia decempunctata. The sequence continues at coordinate 35,167,379 of OX637701.1, read as the reverse complement.
ATTCGATAAAAAATTGTGTCCTACCAACTTTTTGTTAAATTTTAATGCATCTAATTTGTTACTTCTGTCTTTTTAGTCTTGAGAAAGTCCAAATACACTGCGTAAAAAAATTAACGCACATTCTTTAAATCTCAATTTTAATGAAAGTTAACTCTACATTGACTTTATAACTTATTTTTTATGTTCTCTCGAGAAGGTTTTTAACGAAACAAGACAAATTAAATGGAAGAAAATTCAAGATTTCACCGAATCTTTTGTGAAAGAAGAGAAATGAACAATTTTCAAAATACTGAAATGCTGATAAGTGATTTAATACTTGGTATTTTCACCCCTTGCGTTAATTATAGCTCGGCAACGACGGTTCATACTCAAAATGAATGATCTTAAAATGTTCTGATCTAATCCTTCCCAGATTTCTCCGAGTTGGATTCCTAAGTCATTAAGAGTAGCTGGATGATTTTCTGAACTTCTCAGCCTTCTATTGAGGTTGTCCCAAACCTGCTTAATCGGATTGAGATCTCGACTTCTTGATGGCCATTCCATTCGAGAGACTTCAACCTCTTCAAGGTACTCCTGAACGATGCGCGCACGATGGGGTCTGACATTATCGTCCATAAAAATGAATTTCACCAATGTATGGGGCAAATGGCACTACATGGTCTTCAAGAATGTTCCTTATATACTTATCAGCATTCATAGCTCCATTATCAACGACCACTAGGTCTGTGCGAGCAGTCAAAGATATTCCACCCCATACCATAATCGATCCTCTCCCGAAACCAGTAATATTCAGGAAATTGCACTGAGCATATCTTTCATGTGGACATCTGTATACAAGGGAACGTCGATCACAATGGTAGAGGCAGAATCTAGACTCATCTGTGAAGAGAACTCTTTCCCAATCGGCCTCTTCCCAATGGATATGCTCTCTCGCAAAATCCAAACGTGCCCTTCGATGGACTGGGGTGAGAGTTGGGCCTCTTGCCGCGACACGAGGCCTTAAATCATATTCTCTGAGGCGATTTCTTATTGTCTGAGTACTAATTTGCACCTGATGAGTTTGCTCAAGCTGATTTTGAAGGAGGCGAGCGGTTGCAAACCGTTGTCTCAACGAAGAAACTCTCAAGTAACGTTCTTGAATGGCAGTTGTTACCCGTGGTCTACCCTGTCCTGGTCTTCGGACAGTCATACCTGTCTCCCTGAATCGCTGCAACATTCTGGACACACTTGTATGGGAAACTCCAAACGTTTCTGCAATTCTTGTGTATATCCACCCTTCTTCTCGCAAAACTACCGCTTGGGCACATTTCTCTTGGGTCAAATTGCGTGATTCGCGTTGCATAGCGATCGAGTGTAGAAAATCAAACGAAAGAAAAACTATTGATCACTAGAATTGATCGAGAACAACTGATCTTAGAATGGAGCCAATACATTCAAAATCTGATAATATCATCTTTTTTTATTCCTGCTGGGAGAAAACATCTGTATTGAAGAAAAACGTTGAAAGTGGATAACATATGCATGCATAATTCTGATAAAAATAATTATCATTGAGAACACCTTCAGTCGTAGAATAAATTTGAGATTTCCATAATGTGCGTTAATTTTTTTGGGCAGTCTATATCAAAGAAACGTCGACTTTGTTTTAAAAAGTTTTTGTTATTCTAACCCTGCGATATCCACCCCTAATCATCCATAAATATCGTGAAATTTAAAGAACATTACCAGAATTGGAACATGATGCCGCACCACCTAGCTGTCCCAATCTTGCCCTCTCTAAAAGTGTGTTCGAGGGCCTTTGTAGATTATTGCGTATCATGCAGTTTGTGTTGTTCAAAAGTTGCTCATTGTCCCTTTTACCATTACCTTGGAATGAGTAGACTGGATTGTCGAAGTTATTACGTTCTGAAACAGAATGAACACATATGGTTATAGGTATACGCCTCACGGAACTGGCGGAAGATAAAAATCTGCATATTTCGAAAAAAAACATCGTAAAAAATGTCTATAATTGTTTTTCTGCAACACCGTTTTTCTTGAATAAGGATGGCGTTATGAAAATTTGTTACAAAGCTATCCCCAATTATTTTTCAGTTTTCTACCTAAGGATAGAGTTTCTCGACGTCCTATGAAATAAGTTTGGTATGTGCTTATATCATAAAATAAAGATAAAATTTGGTATATTTTTTAATGATTTTAATGAGGTGTCAAGGTAAAGTAAAGGCATGTCCTAGGGTAGTACAGATGTGATAGGAATTTTTTTCATTTGATTCAGTGGATGATATTGATTGGGGAGGTATTCAATTTTCACATAATTTATTGCATTCAATATCCTTTATTCTAAAAAAAATCATGAAGAAATTTGGAGTTCGGAATGATTTTTTCAATAAAAGTTTAATTATGGATTCTGAGAAAGTTCCTGGAAAAATTGGTGTCTGTTTAATCATCTCAGGAGAGTTCATGGAATAGTATGCTTTTTAAATGGAATGCCATTGATAGCCCGAGATATGAGTGTGGTCATGAAGAGCAATCTATTGACCATTTGGTCAATAATTGTCCAGTATATAAATTTCCAGATGGTTTTAAGGCTATTCATTCAGTATCTGATTCGTTTTTGAGATGGGTCGATACCTTCAAAACAATTTGAATATAGTTGATTTTCCTTTTTCGTTTTTTCTCCCTCTGTTTTTTGTTTTAGATTATTATAAAATGTACAGATAATATTTTCATTTTCTTGTCATCCTTGCCTTTTCAGGGAACCCTGATAATGACCTAAGGTCGAAAGCGCTCGATTCTTACATAAATATAGAACACACTGAAGTACTAGTCGTTTTATTTTATATTACAAAATGCTTTGTCCACCTCTTTGAAGAAAAGAAGAAAGAATTGTATTCGAAGAAGAAGATGCCCTTCAATATGAATATCAGCTTATTCTGCCAATATCCCTACACTTATACGGGGAGTCAGAGTTTTTGCTGAGGATTTTATCTGTGCTCTTGCATCATACGCAGAACTGTATGGTGTCCCGTTCAAAATTCCGCTCCTAATACTGAGATAAGGAGCGGGGAATGGATCAATCTGTTTGTTTGAATGATCTGTTCCTTATTGCCTGTCATGACACATGCCAATGTTTTGATTGGAAAGAAATCTGTACGACTCCCTTTCATAAGAATATATATTGCATTTATAATGGTTCTTAGCAGTTCATGAGCTGCTTCTTTATTTGGGGTATTGTTATTGGTAGAATAAGAGAGACGTTAGTGCAAGGGCGGATTTACAGGGCGGGTAGAGGGGGTAATAACCACCACATGAGTATCGAAGACCTAAGAAAAATTTGCGAAATGTGCTGCACAGAAAATATTCCATACATTTTGTACCTGATTTAATAATTTTCAATCTTTATTATACACCCATGAAAAAGAGCTATATCCGCCTTTGCGTTGGTGGTCCAATTTTTCCTGTTAGTTTTGACAAAGAAACTTGTCTTCTTATAGTCATTTCAATTTCCCTTTGTGCATTCCTAAATGAGCTATTTTTAGCATTGTATCTAAACATTTGCCTATTAAATGACTTAACAAAAAACGGACATTGAAAACGTGCTGTGGTACTAACATTTTTCGAGTCGTTTTTGAACCAACACGGTGTGAATGGAGTATTGAGAGTTCAAAAAGAAAAATACGAAAGCATTCCAGTCATAATGGGGTACATTAAGATTGAGATGGTGGAAGTTGAATAATACCTGGAGGATCAGCTATGTACTGGACATGCGCAATTTCAGTCTTCAGATTCGCAACACGCCTCTTGTAGTACAGGATGATCAACACTATGATGGATACCAAGATAAGGGCCACGAAGATACCAGCAAAAATGCTTCCATATCCTATTCCTTCATTGGGAGGGGTTGCAACTCTTCCCATAACCAATTCTTCGTCGCAGTTCTCGCCGGCGAATCCATGACGACATACGCAACCTCTAGCTGCGTGGCAGATGAAGAAATCATTCTTACATTCACAGGGGGTCATACAGTGATCCCCGTAGTAGCCTTCTGGGCAAACTGTTGATGTAAAAATTTAATCAATATACTTCATCATCATTGTGATAAATATATATGTGTAATGAAGATATGCGCTAGTCTGAAACTGATGACCTCATAAAGATGAAATAATAATAAAATGCTATTATTATTTCAGTAAGTTCTTAGTTTAACAAATGGAATAGTGTAAAATTTACTGTTTACATTTTGGTTATGAATTCTTCCTCCATAAATTTGTGAATGATAAGGATCAAAGGGAAACACACTTTTTATAATTCTATTGGCTATCATCAGGTCAGCTAAAAATTACGTAAAATGAACTAACATTTGAAAATACAAACGAATATTATCTCAAACTTATCTTCTAATAATCACTCAAATATTTTAGTTATTCTTTGTTAGATTCGAGATGTGCAACTCACCGTCAGCGATATTGCCAATGATTTTTTCGAGAAGAAAAGCGATCCCTTCAAACATATTCGTTCAAAATATGTAGGCATTTAAAATTTCACTGAAAAATTTAATCTTATCACTGACGGTGAGTTGCATAATTATCTCCAATCTCACATCGAACACATTCACAACAGAGTATTTAAAAAAAGTGTGTTTCTCTTTGACCCCTACTGTTCGAACTATTTGCAAAAATAGTTCAGAGGATTCTAATTCAATTAAACGTTGTCTCTAAGTTTTCTAATATTTTCCATTGATAAATGATCATTGTTGATTATGATTCGATTTTTCTGCTTTGCTGTTTTGTTCACTCGAGGCGGTATTCTCAATATTTAGAATTTTTAGTTGTAATAATAATAATAGTAATCTTATGCAAGAATGCATATACAGGATCGATTAACTCGAAAGAAAACTGTTAGTCAAAGGTTGACCTTAATTCCAACGGCAATAGAAACAAAATATGATACCGTATATAAAGTTATGCATGATGAACTAATTCTGAATTCCAATGAGAGAACAATGAACAACTGGTTAGGCTAGAGCGACATATGAATATTTCACTTCGCTCACTGTCTGAAGTGCAAAACGATCGTCAAACCAAAATGAGCTTGGTTTTTTGATAGCTCATCAAAAAAGATTTCAAGAGGAATTTGCTTCTGGGTAGGACTTCAACACGGTAATTGAGAGCGCTCAGCTTTAAAGCCAACAAATAAGCAAATATAAATAATGATTATTATATTAATAAAAAATCTTACTTTCAGTGCATTGTGTTCCTGTCCAACCTGGCTTACACCTGCATACTCCGTCGTTTCTTCTACATTCTCCGTGATTCAAACACTTGCAGTGTTGGCTACAATTCATGCCAAATCTTCCTGGCTCACAAGGAACAGTGCAATTTTCACCCATCCAACCTGGTAGACATTGGCAGTATCCTGAAAAGAGGGTGTTTGCAGTTCTATAAACTGGGGAATGATCAATATTCGCATTCGGCAAAACACAATACCATTTGTAGCTTGAAACATCCATTAATTTTTCTAAATCGTTATTTATTCTATCATGAATTATCGATATAAAAATCTCAAAAAATATTCGTAATGTATGTGTCAATGCTTGTAATATTCGCACAGTATCTGCGCAAGATTGTTTTATTAGTAGAATTTGAAAGAGTTTTTATACAGTTGGGTTTGGGAAGTCTTAAATAAATGTTGCTCGAGACAGTGTGGAGTTTGATTCAATCCATTGCTTATGTTCAAATTTAGATAACTTCGATATATACCTATCGTGTCCTAATATTAGAAACACCTCAAGATATAACAATTTTTGTAGAAACCACAAATGTATAGCTGCATCGGTGTCTCTAATCAGACTATACGAAAAAATATTGAAAACGAGGAATATGCCCTCATCAAACCGAAGGACAATCTGAATTCGCGGTAGGTATGATACAGTACCCATTAAGAAACTTTGAATTTCCAGAAACAAGGTCAAAAAATATAAGACTTCTGAAAGCAGTACATCCTCTTTACTACAATAGCTCCGCAAAAATTCAAATAGGTCTAACTCTATCCAAACCATTTCCAACAACAAAAGGTCTAAAACGGAGATTTTGCCTGTCTCCAACCCTTTTTCAAATATATCTATCAGAGACTCTTAAACACTGGTAAAAGAACTGCTCTCAAATTGGAATACCTATATATCACCGTTGTTATCATAACATTTCCATAAAATCCGTTGTTCTTACGTTCGCTTTCCTTTGTTCATTCTCTAAGACAAAGTGAAATCACGTGTATTATTCTACACAACCTTATAATAATAATAAACATCACCACCTACCTGTGACATGGTGACAATCTCCTCCATTTCGACAAGAGCAATTTTTCTGGCAATTCTTCCCATATGTACCAATTGGACATGGATGCTCGCAAGTGAGACCAATAAATCCAGGAGGACATACAAATTCTCCAGTAATATGATCGCAAGTTTTGTTACCTGTAAATCAACAAGTTACAGTTGTTCCGATTGGTATCGCCCATAGAAAGTACTTACTGCTGGTCATTTCAGGACATTTCTGTCTACAACCGAGGCCATAAAGCCCACGGTCACAAGGCTCATCGCAGTCATCGCCTTGCCATCCTGCAGAACAAAGACAAGTGCCGGTTTCTGGGTCACAAGAACTGTTGTTTTTGCAGTTGCAATCTTGATCGCAATTCAATCCATACTTCCCGAGGGGGCACTGACTTTCACAAGTCACTCCTATAATTTAATGAAAACATTTTCAACTTTGTAACTTTTATTCAATGTGTTTCTTCTTTAGTTGTTTGAATAATTATTTTTTTCAAATATTTCAGCACATAACTGGGCAAATACTTATTTTATTCAAATCTACTTATTTCGTAATTTTTATTAGATATTTTGCAGAAAGAGTAAAATTATAAATTTGTTCCATTACATTTTCTCTTTGAAATGGTCTCTTAAATTTTTCTCACATTCTTAGGTATATGAAATGGACTTGAATCTATGCAGAGTCAACATACTATCCAGGAAACGAAGACTTCTTCGCGACATCTCTGAGAAATTAAAATGCGGAATTCATGCGCACCCTCATTGAGACGTCCCAGAGATCGCTATGTGCTGTTACTAAGGGCCGGTATTATAGAGGACAACCGTGGGTTGAACAGTTGCGTCAACTACCAAATTCCGTGTTTCTACTGAGGAATTGATACAACGGTTCAACTGTCGGTTATCCTTTATAATACCGGCCCTTAGCAACAGCACATAGCCATCTATCCGTATACGTATTGCTAGTGAGGAATATGATAGTTGACGCAATGGTTCAACCGTCGGTTATCCTTTATAATACCCGCCCTAAGCAAAATTACCGATTAATTTTTTTTGTGAGGTCTGAAAGTATTTTTCAATATGAACAGAATTGCAAATTTTCGTTGTGAGTTCTCCAATATATCACAATAAATTCTCAAAACGAGCTCTCAACTACATCTCGAATGAAATCAGAATAAAAATGTTCCATCTGTTGAGTAGATGTGTGTCGCAAAGCTTAATATTGCAATAACAAAGAGAATCTGTGAGATAATTAGAAGTGATGTAAATTAATTCCATTCTTTTTGTGTATTATCACAATCCTTTCATTATTGATTTGTTCAATTATCAAATACCATACTATTTCCAGAGAAAAGTCACCTTTCAAATAAGCTTTTGTGAGATAATGAAATATTTCCATGAGGACTTGCGCTGCTCTGGAAATTCGATATAATTTCTTGAAAAAATAAATATTTTTTTTATAATTTCATCATATTTATTTTCTTGAGAATATCAAGATTCCTATTCATTCAATTTGTAGTTCAAGATAATTCGGATATGCACCGAAAAATCTCACACTATCAGTTAATTTTTGAAGATTTACATTATTTTTCTGCAAAATACTCAACTTCTCAACATTCAACACATATACATCACAGAAATATCTGCGAGGGATTTATACAGGGAGTAGGACTGTAGATGATTTAAAGAGTTTTCTTACTTTCTGTATAGCTGCATTAGGTAGAGTCTATCACATTTTTCCTTTGTGAAAATTATTGTAGTCGCGGCTTTTTTTTCAGCAAACCTCTCGTAACTCGACCAAGTTTTCAATTATTTTGAAACATAGGTACCTACATATTCTTTTTTTGTAAAATGCATTCATAAAAACAATCTGGGATAAATGAGAAAACATGATTTTCCGACAAAAATACCGCCCTGATTCTTTCAGAATCGGTTGATATGAAATTGAAAAATGCCATTGTCCGACAAAAAAAAATGTGGCGTTTTTCTTGTCCGACAAATGAAAATCGACGACTTTTTCTAAATTCATTAATATTTGTCGAACATGAATGAATTAATATTTTAGAGAGATTCGTTTCATAGAAAAAACAAATGTCCGCCAATATAGAATGCGGCAAATCCTTAGTCGGACAAAAAAACTTCTTGAAAAATATGGTTTTGTCTCAGAATCTTACTGAGATTATTATTGAGATGAAACTATTGATTTTCCTCACATTGAATTTTTTGTAACAGTAAAAGTATCTGAACAATCGTCAGGAAGAATGACATCTTTATATTTGTGATTTTGATGTTCTCTTGATGCCAAGAATATTTTACACTGTCTAAGGATGTCAGCTGTGAATTTTTTCACTCCCTATCTTTGTGTTTTGTGGCCAGGGTTATTCTTCAAATATTCAAACAAAAAACACTCCATCATTACTGAGAATATTATATCCTCAAAAACTGAAAAACTGTCAAATAGAATAGAACAACACACTACAATTCGTCTACACAGTTTCAGACTGCAGAGGACTGCGGTGCAAAACCGAAACGGCACTCATATTTTTTTTATCTAAAAAAATCGTCGTTTTCCATTTGTCGGACACTAAAAACGCCACATTTTTTGTCGGACAATTGCATCTTCATACTTCAAATGGTTGTATCAACCGATTCTGAAAAAATCAGGAGGGGATTGATTATTTAAAAAAATGCGATTTTCAGTCATGTTCATGTTGGTGTAGACACGCTCAAAGTCACACTATATTTGTCGAACAATCATTGCTGAAAAAAAGCCGCGACTACAAAAATTTTCACAGAGGAAAATGTGGTAGACTCCGCCTAATGAAGCTATACAGAAAGTGAGAAAACTTTATTAATAATTGGCAATTTGTCCCACCGACACCCAGACTAGATCTCTTTGTATAGATATTGAATTGGCCAACAAACTATCATTTTGGAAACCTATGTTGGAAATCTGTCCTGTTGGCGATAAGGTTGTTCGTAAATGGGGTTCTTGCTGTTCTAGGTTAACACCATGCTTCTCTAACAGATATCACAGACAAATAACCTCTTCGCCTAGGTTGCTAATCATGTTGTCGGGTTGTAGGGCAATACAAGATATTCTTGGATGAAGTCAGTTGGCTATGTATGATTCGAGTTCATTCTATATACCCAATAGAGCTTAAGAAATATTTGCCAAAAAATTCGTTTAGATTGATCACAAGCCATGAAAACAGAATGTTTCATCAAGAAGTACACTCTGGTTTAATTTTGGTTCTTCAACCGAAACTTTCAAGTATGAGTTTTGCACAAGAGAAGGATATTATTTTATTTCAATTTTTACCTTTCCAATTTGGCTTGCATATGCATTTTCCAGTTACAGCGTCACACCCCACACTGTGGTCGCTATCACACTGACAAACCTGTTCACAGTTATGGCCGAAATAACCTGAATGGCATTGGTGATCACACAACTCTCCAGTGAAACCAGCACTACACGTACAGTTCCCTGGACAACACAAAAACACAAACATGCAAAATAAAATAATAAAAAAAACAAATTAAAAAATTGAATCCAACTGAAGACTTGAACAACAAATATTAATTGTTAGTTGAATAAGAGTGCAAAAGCATTCGCTAAAAAAAATATGAATATTCAGAAAGGTCTGGTAAATAGGTGCCTGGGATATAAATTCTTGATTGTATTGATACATTTTTGTTCTCGAATATTGTCCCAGGCAGATCCGGCATATAAACATATTTTTCAAATATTTACAGCAATGTGAGAAATGGACTAGTAGAGATCTAGTTTCCGTAGTACACCACCAGTTGGCACCACCACAGGAAGACAATGACTTACCGGTTTCTGGTTGGTTCAGTTGGTTCCCACCGCAAGATGAGGCTATATGGCTCTGATGACGGCTAATAAGCCAGAAACCGGTAAGTCTTCCTGTGGTGGTGCCACCTGGTGGTGTACTTCGGAAACTGGATCTCTACTAGTCCATTTCTCACATTTTATTTAGTTCGTCCTAAATTAGGGACATGATCCTCCATTTACAACAATGTTTGTTCTTTTCAATCGGATCTGACTAGGACAAAAGTAGAACATTTTCAAAAAAATTTTGGATTTCTATTGTATCGATAATTTTCGTTGTCAAAAAATAAAAGAAATTAGAAGCCTAAAAGAAATGGATCATGCTAAAGCTAACTGAAGCAATATTAGTAGAAATTAAGATGCTAACCATTCGTGGGGTTACAAGATGCTCCATTTTTACAAACACATTTTTTACTACATTGAGTACCATATAAATCATTGCTGCAGGGTCTGTCACACTGCTGTCCTTGCCATCCTGGCGTGCAAATGCATTGTCCCGTTTCTGTTGAGCAAGATGCACCATTTTTACCTGAAATGGTTAGAATCCTTCAGTTAAGGATGGGAGCAGGAAGCAGTTTTTTTTTAATTCCCTCATTTATTAGTATCCTTTTATGAGATCAGTTCATGGTTAAATGGTAGAGAGTGATTACTGATAAAAGAGGAGAGGCATTTTTGACTCGAAAAGGAGTTACTCATTTCGAATTCTCATACAAAATATGAATGGAAAAAACTATTTACTGGAAAAATGAAACGTTTTATGCATTTTTCAAGTCAAACAGATTATCTAGATATTCTTTTTTCGGCAACCGTCCGGGATATACCCACTTCCCGGACGCTTTTTCTTTGAGAAAGTAGCATTTCCCGGCCTAGTCAGGAAAGTACGTACTTTCCGGACTAGGCCGGAAAAAGTCACGTTGTTGTTGTCATTGTTATGATCATCACAATAGCAACGAAATAACGGATGACAGTTCTGTTCTGTTTAATTTTAATGAGAATCAAAATGTATAATAAAGAGATGTGTTGTCTCATTCATTTGTAATTCTTCACGGTTGCCGAAAAAATTTTGTACGCTACATGCCCGAAAATAGGATTTTTGGACTCACAATTTTGTCTATTCGTCCAAAAAAAAACCCATTTTCAGGACTTGTTACGTAAATTACTATTGTCTTTCTCGTTTCGTTTCCGATGTATTTGAAAAACACATTATTTGAAAACTTTTTATTTAGCGCAAATTAAATTTATTTGAAAACGTTCACTTCGGGTATGGACCATGGATTCGTTCGCGAGTAGTCGGATTCGAATAAAGGGTATAGCGGCTGCGTGATCCTGCTTCCGATAGAGAATATTTGGATGAACAATTTCCTTCAACAATTATGAAGAAGATAACCTATAGGGCAGCTGGTTTGATCGCCAAATCTGAAACCTTCAGATTTCTTCTTGTGGGAAGGAGCACTCAAGAATTGTATATGTTTGTCACTCCTCCACTAAGTATTTTGGACAAAACGTGATTCAGAGAATAGAAAATGAGTATCGAAGATTACCTCCATACATGCGGGGGGGAAGAATTTAGTCTTCGACTTAATTTATGTTTGAAGGAAAACGATAAGCACTCAGGGCATATACCTACAGTGTTTCGGTATGACTTAGCGATAATTTAAGGGCATCAAATATAACTAATTTTATCGACAAAAACACCCACATTGGGGAGTTTACCCCCCTGTTTTTGGAATAGCCGCCATTTTAAATTATTTTTTTTATTTTAGTTGACTCTTTCAAATGATATCGATTTCTCTGGACATAAAGGTCCTACAGATGTGAAAAAATGAACTCGATTTAAGAATCCGAATTCTCGAAGCTCTCGAAATACGTAGGAAATTATTGGAAGCGAAGGTTGCCTTCTTTCAGGAAATCTTGACTTGCAGCTAGGGCATAGCATTTGTGGAATTGAACAAAAATGATATCTGTGTTTTCTTCGTTGTTGAACTGAATTTTATATCAAATTTCACTAAGTAATCCAAAGACGTGAGAAAATAGATTCGAAAATAATGTCAAAACTCATTGCCTCATTCCAAATTGGCCCATCGCGGTCAACTAGTTGAAGAGTTTAGGTTTTTGCAGCATAGAGGAAATATATGTCATTGAGACTTCAGCGAAAGGCCAGATACGGAAAAATAAAACCTAATGACGGTGTTGCCAGATGAAACAGTGGAATAATAAAATAGTAGCGATATCTGCTATCAAAACCACACGAACTTATTTATGCTCCTGTTTATTCAATTCTCCTGCATGCATTTAGTATTTAATTCCCCAACCATAAAATTTTCTGAAAACATAAAGTGGCATAATTCATAATATAACTCACAATCGCATTTCTGAGCACAATCTTCGCCAAAACTTCCTTCTGGACAAGTCTCTTCACAGTTTTCGCCGGTAAATCCAGGTGCACATATGCAAGTTCCATTGACAGGCGAACACTGTCCGTTATTTTGGCATTTGCACTGTCCTTCGCATCCTTTTCCGAATGTTAATAAAGGACACGGTCTGGAGCAATCTCTACTGTTCCAACCAGGTCTACATTCGCATTTTCCTGTCCAAGGATGACACCTGCGCCAAAAAAAAATATATAGGATTATCCAATAGATTCGCGAAAACAATTTATTCTGTTCGGGCACCATCGTAATTCGATGGTAAACAATAAAAATACATACAATGAATTTGAAATTCCAATAAACGCAATAGTCCCATATTATTAATGAAATATCCCGTATATGGTGAAAAAAAAATGGCAACACTAAAGTTGAAGTTGCTCTCCTCAGAACATCTGGATATTATACAAGGTGACAAGAAAAACTTCGGACAAATTTTGCTGTGGTCCTGAACAAAAGTATTTCAGCGCAGCCAAATAATTTTTATTCTTCTGGTTTCTCTACGCTTTCCTGTACTAATATGTGAATTTTCAGTTGATATAATTTCATTTCACAGAGTTTTAGAATGTCAAACAGAAGTAGTGCGATTTTGGAGCTGTTCCGTCAAGGTAGGCGTCAATGCGAAATTGTGCCTCGACAAACCCTGTCCGATGCAATTCGTCGTTTCAAGGAGCTTGGCCATGATGGTCGTCGTCCTCGAAGTGGTAGAAAACGCACTGTCAATACACCTAGCATTCGCAACATCGTCAAAAAGCGAGTCAATCGAAATCCGAGGGTTTCCATGAGGAAAATAGCCTGTGAGACCGGTATCAACCGCGAATCAGTCCGTCAAATTGCCAAAAAGGAGCTCAACCTCAAGCCATACAAGCTCCAAAAAGTTCAACTCCTCACGGAGGAAAACAACTCCACGACTCCAAAGGTGCCGCCAACTCCTTCGTCTCGCCGCCGGTCAGCAATGGGAGCGAATTCTCTTCACAGACGAAAAGCTTTTCACCGTAGAACAATCCCACAACCACCAAAACGACAGAGTCTGGTCCGTAGAGGCTCCCGGTACATCGGCCACCGTCAAAATCCGCAATCCGTCATGGTCTGGGGCGGAATTTGCGGCAGTGGTAAAACTCCCTTAGTTTTCGTGGATCAAGGGGTCAAAATCAATCAAGAAGTCTACCGCTGCGACATCCTCGAGGTCGCAGTACTTCCGTGGGCCATGCAGCACTTCGGCGATAAGCGATAAGCAGGGCTCCGCTCCGGCTCACAGAGCGAAAATGACGCAAGAATGATGTAAGACCCATTTTCCTTGTTTCATCTCATCTGCAGAATGGCCGCCCTACTCACAGGATCTCAACCCAATGGACTACAGCGTGTTGTTGGAGCACAGGGCTTGTGCTAAAAAACACAAAAATTTGGAGTCGCTGAAGCAATCTCTGCGCCGGGAATGAAACCGATTAACGCCCGAGGAGCTGCGGCCCATTGCCGAAAATTTCAAGAAGCGCCTGAAGCTGTGTATCACCGCCAAAGGAAGCCACTTCGAAACGGCTTAGATATATTATTAACAAATGTTCAAGCTATTATTATTTGTTGTTGTTTTGCTCAATTTCTTCTGTTTAATAAAGTTAAATGAAAAAGAGTTTGTCCGAGGTTTTTCTTGTCACCCTGTACATAAGGAAGAGATAGAGAAGAATAATGAAAAATATAGGGGAAAATAGAGGAAAAATATTCAAAAAATCAAAGAAGACCAAATAATATCATCCACCCTAGGATCTAGTCTGAACTAAGATCCTCACTTAGATACTTACATTTCGGTATTTTCCTTCACGCATTCACATGATTTTTCACAATTCACGCCCCATAAACCATCTAAGCAGTTTCTTTCTTCGCAAAAACGCCCTTTGAATCCTGGTGGACACAAACACTCTCCATTGGATCTCGAACATTTGGCAGCGTTCTGGCACTGACATGTTTCAGTACAATTGATGCCATATGTGTTTTCGGGGCACAAATCTAGGCACTGAAAATAAAGTGAATAATTAAACATTGCTCGAAATGGATTCCGAGTTTCATGTTCGAAAACAATTTTTATCTATTGATTGGGCTACTCATTAGATCAGTTTCTCCCAAACCCTCCGATAACCCCTTACACTGGAACCTAGGAACAATAGAATGGAAAGAATTTTTAATATACAGTCCAGGCGACACAGACTTCTCCGCGATATCTCTGAGAGGTTACAATGCGACTTTTATGGGAGCTCCTACCCCGAGGTCCCAGAGATCTCTATGTGATGTTACTAAGCGAATTTCCCACTGATGTGCCCATGCGATATCTTGGAGACCTCGCCATGCGATATCCTTGGGAACTCTCCTTGCGGTAACTTGGAGAGGAGAGCGCACCATGCGATTGACAAGGTCAATCTGTTCACGCATGCGCTATATTTGTCTATCAAATCGACTTGTATAAACAGCAAGTTTACCAAGACATCGAGAGGGCCGAGAGGGGTTTTGTGGATAGATTAGTCAGTTGTGTTTATCGGTGTTACTGTGCTGTGCGAGGTTCGTTATTGTGTGAAATTTCGATGAGGATATTTGTGCTCCAAGTCAGTGTTATTTTCATTAAATTCTGGAGTTTTCTCACATATTAGGACCGTAACCATTTTTACCGCCATATATGTTATCCGAGTAATTCAACCACCAATAACGGAATTGATCAATTCACAGTAAACGATTTTCTACTTGGTATATTGGTGATCAGGATAACTATTTCTATTAAGAATATGGATGAGTGTAATAACTTCACAACAGATTTTTCAAGAATGGTTAGTAGAGTCGAATATTCCACAAATTCAAGCTAATAAATTATTGATAATTCTTTGGGCATGGTTTACAAGTTCCTGTGGAAACCATTATTGCAATTCCAATAGTAATAAAAGAAAACACTTCCATGAGAATTGTGATGATTCGACACTTTCACGGGAATTGTTCGGAATTATATCTCATTTTGTTTCAAGCTGATATATGAATGGGCATTGACATGTTGTTGAAATCTCCTTTGTTCAATTTGTGCTCCAAAAGAACTTGACACAATGTTTATTCACGTTCAGATTAATGTATAAACCACTGACCTTACAAAAGTGTTACCGATTTTCTTCTCAATCTACCGATCTAACGAAAAAGCACATAAATCTTCCGACATTTGATGGAGTGAATGTATGTTTTGATATTCTAGGAAATCATGACTCTAACGATATGATTTTGAAGATTTCCTAAGCATTCCATAATTTGATACATGAGTTGAGTTATACGTTGACAAATCTATATTTTTTTAAGCAATTTGATGTACATGCGCGTATTTTCAGCATATTTGCTGTTTTTAATAGGTGTTAATTTTTTGAATACCTATTTATTTTGTCAGAATACTCATTTTTTTTCGAAAGATTAGTTCTTCGAACATTAGATTTGTAAATAAATGAAATCCATATTCAATTTTGCTTCATTCGTAAAATAACCTTCTTGCCCAATATTTCGGATAAATTGTATTTCAACTTGAATAACACAAAAAATATGTGAAAAGGTAATTCTTTTCAAAAATTGACCGATTTTTTTCCAAAAAAACTACCGAAATCTACCGATTTTTTCCGAACTTGTAGGTACGGAGGGTGGCAACAATGAATACGTGGAGGACAACAGAGGAGTCTTTTCTCAAGATTGGCTGAGAGATTGTACTCAGAGGAAGAAAGAAATGTAATGTTTTGAATAATTTTTTTTTATTTTTTTTTTGCAATTTGTTGATAATAAAGATTGAAGGATTTATTCGCTTGTTTTAGTTCACCTTCTGTTGCAGCCGAAAATAATGAATAACTTTTAACACTGTTTGTTGTGTAGATCAATTCAATAATATAGCTAATATACAGATTCTCATCATAGGAATAGGACAAATCAAATTTAGTTTTTGATGTTCTATTTACATTTCGCAATGCGACCTGTATATACCTGTGCAAAGCGGCCTGTGTATAGAAACTTCTTATACATCTCGCAATGCGAACTGTTTTAGAATATCTTATACATCTCGCAATGCGGAGGTTTATAAGAAATTCTCAAAGTCCTCGCCGCGGGAGGTGTATGCGAACTCTCAGTGTGGCTTGTTTGAGAATATCCACGTAGGATATCTTCAAGAGTTCTCTGGGAACTCTTTTGTGGCGGACATTTGGAGGAGAAAGAGAGCTCCCTGCGACCTCCCAAAGAAGTCACAAAAGGCGTCACAACTTCCTTAAAAGAAGTCGCAGAGATTTCTCTGGGATATCTTTGTGTTGCCTGGGAGGGTTATCATAATAATCCGTGCATTAGACGTTTCTCTGCTTCTATGAGGAAAAGGTTTCTGTAATTTGGCACACGGCCGTTTTTCAAAGGGGGAAAACATGCTAAAATATTTTCATCGAAATCGCACTTCCGGTTATACCGGAAATAACCATCAGCTTTGGTATTTCAAATGGAACTACCTATTTTTCTAACCAGAAATGGATCCTTTTTTTAATTTAACACATTTTACATCTGAAACATTTTCACGTAGTTGTCGTGGTTACGAAGATATAAGGACTTTTATGAGAAAATGGCCAGTTGCAGAGGTCCACGAAACGTTTCATAGCATGCATGCTATCCAAAATAAAAAACAAATGAAGGATCTTACGAAAATTCAATAATTTTGCTTCGTATTGCATGGCTATCGAATCATGTTGTTCTATTGGAACTGTCACGATAATTTCATATTTCTGAGAAATTTTAAACTAACTTCATTTTTCAAATGGCATGTCCATATTTTTTGTACAGAAATCGATAGAAAATTTAATTTCAAACATTTTTTCCAAGGGTTCCTTATGTCCATCTTCAATCGTTTTCTGTACAAAAAATTTGGGTATACCATTTGAAAGAATGAAGTTATTGCAGTTTGAAATTTCTCTCAGAAATATGAATTTATTGTGACAGTTCCAATAGAACAACATGATTCGATAGCCATGCAATAAGAAGTAAAATTATTGAATTTTCGAAAAATCCTTCATTTGTTTCTTTATTATGGATAGCATGCATGCTTTGATACGTTTCGCAGACCTCTGCAACTGGCCATTTTCTCATAGAAGTCCTTATATCTTCGTAACCATGACATCTACGTAAAAATGTTTCGTATGAAAAATGTGTAAAATTCAAAAAGGAATCCATTTCTGGTAAGAAAAATAGTTAGTTCCATTTGAAATTTGATGGTCACTTCCGGTATAACCGGAAGTGCGATTTCGATGAAAATATTTTAGCATGATTTTCCCCTTTGAAAAACGGCCGTGTGCCAAATTTCAGAAATCTTTTCCTCATAGAAGCTGAGAAACGTCTAATGCACGGATTATTATGATAACCCTGTATCATTGTTATTGTTCATTAGATGAGAATAACTAACAATATTATTAGGTGCGCAACTGAGTCCCTGCTTATTATTGTGAAACAATAAGGTATATAAAAAACAACATTTTTAAAGACAAGCCTTCATAATAACAACACTCATCCCCCATTTTTTTCTATAACAAATATTTAATGATGCATTGTCACCAGAATTATGTACACCTGCAAAATTTCAAATCAATCGGACGATCAGAAGTGTGTTAACTTGCAAGATTCGATTATAACTAGACGGACGGACAGACACCGGGACATATGGAACTGAATAAAAGCTTGTAACAACTGAATCATTCAAGAGATTCCCTATTGATTTGTTACAATTTTTCCAATCTTTCTGGTATAGCTCGAATACCATTACAGTGTTCATCATTCGAGGCTATCCGCGAATCAAGCCATTTTTTGATGTTTTCATACCGGTGGAACTGCTGATGAGCCGGACAATGTGCCTTCGACCGGAACAAATGATCTGACGGCACAATATCTCGGTAATACGGCGGGTGGGATAGGGCTTCCCATTTGAGCTTTTCCAGGAAGGTTTCAACGGCTTTAACAACGCGAGGCCGAGCGTTACATGCTGTAGACTGTAGAATATCTTTATCGTGCCTCTGCTCGTATTGTGGCCGTTTTCCGCGCAGTGCTCACCACAATCGCATCTATTGAAGTCGATACGGTGCCCAGTTATGATTTCACTCGGTTCCAACTGCTCAAAATGAATAACACCGACCTGGTCCCACCAAATACACAGCTTAACCTTCGCAACCTGAATATTCGGTCGAGCAGACGACGTAGAAGCATGACCGGCATTACTTTCTTTTCATTGAATTGCTATAATAGGTCAGTTTTTCATCTTCCATCACGATGCGATGAAGAAAACCGTCCCTTGGCTTCAATTCATAAGGAACCCAAGTTCCCTGCTTTTGAATCATTACCAACGCATGGTGTCACTTGGAAATGGCTTGGCTGTAACTCATAATGCTGAAGAAAGCTCTTCTTGCAGTTGGTGCTGATCCGCATCGTGGAATCCCTCCCATTCAGCGACTGAACCAATCACGGCACTTTGTTCATTAAGAGCAGCATCTCTGCATATTTTTAGAGCTCTCGATGCACTACAGCAGTCGTTTTCTTCGAAATCAAAGAACAAAATCAACACGCCCGCAAATGACGATTATTTGGTACAAAATCAGACGTATCCAGACAATATTCGACATTTTTTCCAACCAATCTTTGACAAAAGGGGCGAAGAGTCTCAAGCTCCCATATAGTAAAAAAGGGGAGTTTAAAAATATAAATTGTATTGGCTTTGGTTCCCAGTAGATCCCAAAAAAACCCGAGCAACTTACCCTTTCTCCAATAAACCCAGGAAGACATTCACATTTCCCGGTAATATGATGACAAGAAGCGGCATTGTTGCAATCGCAAACTTCATTGCACTCTTTTCCAAAATATCCAAAGGGGCACCTATTCGCGCAAACTGGTCCAGTCCAGCCGGGTTTGCAGTAACATTCTCCTGTTTCGGGATCACAAACTCCTGAATTCTGGCAATTGCAATCTGATTTACACTCGGGCCCATGTTTACCGAGGGGGCAAAAGTCGTCACACCTACAAAAAAAACGTAAAATTGGAGCAGTCAGGGGTTTGCGGACAAGAGGCTGCATTTTCAGTGTACTATTAATTTTATAGGATTCTTGCTATTTATACTCCTCACAAATGGGTGAAGACGAATTTCATAAAACCTAATGTCTAGTTTAGGCATGGACCAGGCTTTCTTTCGGCTGGAAAAATGTTTAAAGAACAAACAATCTCGTGGTATTTTATTTTAAGAGAAAATTTCATCCTACTAGAGTGAGGGAGAGAAGATCTCTAAGGTAAGTAGAAACTTCGATTGAGTTCGTTAGATTTGAAAATTGGACGATAAACAGTTTTCTTGTAGGTGAAATTATGATATGTATTTTGAATGATAACAGCATTTAGATAGTTTTTTTTTCCAACAACTCTAAGGTAAAGGCTTCTTTACACAACCTAGTTGTAGACAATTAAGATCGCATAATCACAGCATGGTGGTCACAGGTCGAATCATAGATGAAAGGAAATTATTATTTCTGGCGAAAATTGAGGTGACTTCCACATAACATTACAAGCACTCACAAAATAGCATTGATTCTTCATTTAGATTTCAATGAAAATTAACTCACAATGGTCCCTTCCATCCAGAGAAACAATGACATTCACCAGACACAGGGTCGCAGTTGGCGTTAATACATCGGCATGTTTCTTGACAATCTAATCCAAATGTTCCATTGTCGCATTGCTTCTCGCACTGTTCTCCTATCCATCCCCTTGCACAGATACACTTTCCATCGAAAGGATCACATGTGGAATTATTTTTGCACTCACATTCATTTTGACACTCTCTTCCCCACAATCCTTTCGGACAAGCTGAAATATATATTTATTAGTTTCAAAAGTTCAGAGACATGTATACTAAGGGCCGGTATATTCATGTACCTGTAAACTGTCAAATAGCGCTACTGACAGGAATGCGTTTCGTAAAAATCTCTCAGTAGGAGAGAGTAATAATTGGTGAAGGACACCACACATTCCTTAATGCAAATGGCGTTCCGTCAAATGATCTAATATTTTGGTATAATGTAGTACTCGACCCACTGATAAAAAGTGACCGTATTCCCCAACTCAATCGTATGACTAGTTTTTGAGATACAGGGCGTTGAAGTTTTGGATTACCCACTTTCACTACGCGCGTACCTCGAAACAAAATCGAATACAGGGTTATCCATAATTGAATGCATGCCCGATTTTGAATGTATAAAATGAGTCAAGTGCTGGGCCAACTTCACGCACATTGTTGCCATGCATTGCAAGTTTTCAAACAATCTACTTAATTTCCTTATTTTCTCCTTTTATAGGGAAAACTGAAAGTTTTTCCTGAAAAATATGACCAGCACAAGTCAGCACAAATGCAGTTCAATTAGATGAAAAAATTTTTGCTGGGCTAACTTTTTTTTTATTTCTTAATTTTTTGGAAAATGAACAGGATATTCGTGAAAATTTCAACGGCACAACTTTTACTACGTGTAGCACAATTTTTTGAGCATGTTTCCAATGGAAAAATTTGAAAGTGCTGGGCTGACTTCATTTTTGCCATTTCACAGAAAATTCGAAAAATTTTCGTGAAAATATTTACGGCACAAGACAGCAGAGCTCATTTGTCAGAAGAAAAAACAAAAGTGCTGGGCTAATTTTCTGCGAAATTAGTGGGACTTTCGGGAAAATTCGAACGGCACAAGTCAGTACATGTACAGCACAATCTATTTCAGCCATTGAAACCTAATTTTTCGAAAAGAGTGCTGGGCTAGCCTATTTTTTCGATTTTTGAAATATCTTGAGAACCAAATGGAATAAAAAGGAAATTTCAACGGCACAAAGCAGCACAAACCTAGCACAATTCAACACAAACATTTTTTTCGAAAATCAAAAAGTGCTGGGCCAACTTCACACACATACTTATGCCGGCCACTCACGAGGCTACAGAGACGGGCGTTTTATGGCCTTTTATGACACTTTAAGAGCCCTTGACCAATCACGGAGACTCTTTTCGCACGTGGCCTTAGAAACCATCATAAAACGCCCGTCTCTGTAGCCTCGTGAGTGGCCGGCATAACAGCTCCAACTGAGTGAGCTGAACGAATTTTGTTGATTTTCTTTCTGAGCAGTTGTTAACAATGGACTTTGTTGGGAATGGGTAGTAAATTCAATTTGTCACATAAAAATATACCTACAATTTGTACCAGTGAGAATTTGTCAAGGTTGTGAGTTACGATTAAATATAAGAACTATTAAAAGAAAAATTATGTTTCTCAACGGTCTTCCTAAAATAGTTCTCCAAAAATTAACATTTGGGACAGTGACAGGACAGGAGAAGAAAAGATCTCAATTATGACAGTTATTCTCAAAAACTTGCAGAGATGAATTACCTTATGAAGAATGCGGAAATCTCAGAAGAAGTATTATTATATCGTTTCAGACATTGTTCAGATAAATCGGAAATACTATTCATCCTGGACGAAAATATTAATACTTCATTTGGGATTTCTGCATTCTTCATAAGATTATCTACCTCCTGTGAAGTTTTGAGAATAACCTTATTAATTAATATCACCTCTTTTTCAATAAAGTCAAATTTGCCATCGCACCCTGTAACAATCGCCAAATATTGATATCGGAAAATTGTCACCAATAAAGGATCTTTCTGAAAGAATTTTCCTATTATCAAAAGACTTCATAGATGATATAAAACAAATACTTGATAATTTGATTATGGACATTATGATGAAGATTTTATCAATGCCAGTGGCTGCAGCCTCCCCCCCCCCCCAGCTGTGACAAAAAAGAAAGTAATTCAAATATTTTCATCTTATTATTTTTCTAAAAGTACCTAATAATAATTATTTTAGAACAGAATGGAAACTTAAAAATTTCCTTCAGAGATAGAAATAGGGATAGATATTTTTACGCGCATCCCATTCGATATGCAAAACTGTGTGTTTTGGCCTTAAACATCGTGTCACTGCTTGTCGCTGCGTTGCGGCCATTGCGAAAGGCTGTTCTTGAAAGTAGAAGACAAATAAATGTAAAGAATATGAAGTTCCACTGATAAAGCCTCGAATTGCAAAAAGACAAACAAAACGATGTAATTTAGAATGCGAAAATGCAGAGACTTACTTTCGAATTTCAATATTTATCCCATTTCTCGATAATTTTATAACACAAATTCACAATAGATTCTTGAAACACAAAAATGTTTTGTCGTCATTTATGTGCAGCTTATTGCCAACGAACACTATTGATGAGTCTTACACTGATGATCTAAAAAAAATTTTCTTATTTTACGAACAGGACCTTTCTTTCGAAAACGATGCTTTTTTGAATGACTATTTCACTCTTTCCGTTTTTAGTGAGGAAATTTCCGTAGCATCGATCGTTTCATCTCGATTAAACTTTCAAGCCGACAAAACCAACAAGTTGGTTTTCCAGCGATAAAACTTTTGACGTTTCTACAAGGTGCGGCACGGAGGGCGGACGTTTTTCAGATGGGCATAACTTTCCCCCACTGAGGACGAGAGAAGTGGGGAAGGTGCCGTTAGACTCGTGTGTTCCTAGCATTTATTTACCAGTTGTCGTCATGGAGCCTTGGACTGATCGATCAAAATGAGAACCTCATTTTGTTCATGAGTGACGAAGCCCACTTTCACCTCAACGGCATGGTTAACCGGCAGAATTGCCGTTATTGGGCTAATTAAAATCCGCAACACTTACACGAAAGACCGCTGCACAGCCCAAAAGTTACGGTTTGGTGCGCTGTATCGCAAACTCGCATCATTGGCCCTTACTTCTTCGAAGACGTTAATGGTCGTGCTGTTACCGTGAACTCAGAGCGGTACGTCGAAATGATCAACAACTTCTTTATCCCCGAATTACGACGGCAACGTGTTCCAATCCGACGTGTGTGGTTCCAACAGGATGGGGCGACCGCCCACACAGCCAGAGCATCAATGGACGTTATTCGCCCTCTCTTCCCTGGTCGCCTTATTTCCAGGTTTGGCGATGTTCATTGGCCTCCCCGGTCCCCAGATTTATCCATATGCGATTTTTTCTTATGGGGACACCTCAAGGCTAGAGTATACGAGACCAAGCCCCGAACTCTGGACGAATTGAAAAGGGCTATTCGCGTGGAAGTTGCCCAAGTTGAGAGAGCGATGTTGGAGAGAGTCTACGCGAACTTCCAAGAGCGCCTCCAGCACTGCATCACCGATTTCGGCCACCACATGCCTGATGTGATTTTCCACACTTGACTGTCTCAAATGCTATTTCCTTGAGAATCTGATTCCGTCAATAAATGTGTTTTTGAGTAAAAATTAACGCTTTTATTATTTTTTTAAAACCATCCATCCTCCGTGCCGCACCCTGTACAATTCATAAATAGCTTCGGAAATGAATATCAGAGAGAAAACATACAACGTTTAGTTAATCTATGAATTCTAATTAGCCAAATAGCGCAATCCGTGTCAAATGTGACTATATTACTTAATGTTAGACATTTTCTCGAGAAATAGTCATGCCGAATACACTCGAGATGAAATTTTACCTGCTTAAATTTCATCTCGAGTGTATTCGCCGGCAAAATTCCATCTCTAGTGGTGTTACATATGACTATTTTACTCATTCCATTTTTAGTGAGGAAGTTTCCGTAGCAACGATCGTTTCATCCCGATAAAAGTTTCAAACCGGCAAAACCAACAAGTTGGTTTTCCAGCGATAAAATTTTTGACGTTTCTCCAATTCATAGATAGCTTCGGAAATGATTATCATAGAGAAAACAAACAACGTTTTAGTTAATCTATGAATTTTAATTTGCCAAATAGCGCAATCCGTCAAATGTGACCATTTTAGACATTATCTCGGAGAATAGTCATTCCGAATACCACTCGAGATGAAATTTAAGCAGGTAAAATTTCTCTCTTGTAATATTCAAGTTTGTTGCTTTTCGGGAATTTCGCTCATGACATTTTTTATTTCTGTAGAATGATTAATCAAGTTTTAGGCGCGTCCACTTACCCCCTTCACTTAGTATTTGTGAAAAAAATAAAATATGCATTTTTTTAAGCAAGCTTTTTTATAATGTCTTCCCAAAATAACGAATGCGATATATCCATTACTTAAGAAGGTTTTCGCTTGCGGCGCATTATTTTTTTAAATTATATAACTTACAAAAACCTGATTACTCTTGAGCAGCCACCCCCCCCCGAATAAAATTTCTGAGTGCGCCACTGATCAATGCGAGACGACCCTGTAATAGTTGCAATCGTACCCAACAATGAGATAATTTAAACCGATAGGACGACTTAGAATTCTTTAAGAGATTCCACCTAATAGTTTCAGTTTCTGAAATTAGAATAAAATATATGTAGGTACTCAAAAAAGGTAGTGGATACAATTGACGAACGGTTAATTATTAGATGGACAGGTTGAATAACCGGCCCTGAATGAATCAATTTATCAGTAGTATTTTCGAATAAATACTCCATACTCACAAATATCACAATAAGGGCCCCCATAGCCAGTTTCACAAACACACTTGTCGGGTGCAGCACATGTGCCATGTAAGCAATCTCTGGAGCAAATGGGCTTGCAATGAGTTTCTGTGTTATCTTTGGCGTAGCCTTTACAACAGTCTTCTACTGGTCTGGTTTTCACCAGGGTCTGTTCTTTGTAAACAGTCTTGAATTTTATTTTGTACTTTGAACATCTTGGTGGAAAATTGAGACACCATGTGAATTCTCTAACTTGATAGGGCTGTTGCTCTGATACTCTGACCGTTGTTGTATATCTGAAAAAAATCGATGTCATTGAATCTGAGACGATAGAAATCAGAGTTTTGACTTTTGAATATTTCTTAGTATCAGGTTTAGTGAAAAAATTAATGAGAGGATGAAGATCAGAAAATTGTATGAAAGCATGACGTTAGGAGCTTTCGTGGGCTTGTTCAAATTCAGTGAACTCGCCTAACGCATCTGAGTCGAACTTGTCATAAACCATCAACCAAGGATACACGAAAGTTCCATCCTATTCTCATCAAAGTAGAGTTATGTTGTTCTAATAAGATCAAACTAGATCGAAACCTAGGTCAACATCTCCTCTCTTTAATGAGATAGAACTTTCGTGTCTCTCTGGTTGATGGTTTATGGCAAATTTGACTCAGATGCGGGCGGTCATTGATATTTATGTCAATTAACGCGGTATCTCTGTTAAAACCGATTGACAAAGAGTTCGACAATTTCTATTTATTAAAAAATACTGAGGGACTAGATGATTAAAAAATGTTCCAACCATTTCGAAACAAGGGTCTACAGAAAGCAGGGGCATACAAATAGAATTTGTTATAATCTGTTATTCTTTCTAGAAGTTTTGCATTGTTTCTTTTAATATGTCCTAGGTTGTAGATATTATGTATTAATCATTATCATATTTTATGGTTCAATTGGGGTTATCCCGTTGATAAATAAATATCTAAATTTATATTCAACCACTCAGTGGATACAGCCATTCTAATCTCATCTACTTCGAAAAAACGAGATCAATTTCGTCAGAAATTTTCTTCAAAATAATCGATATCCGAGACAATTCAATAAAAAAACAATAATAATTCAAAGTTCAATATACGGAGAGTTCTCAAAACTCAAAATGATTGATATAAAAGCACTGAGGTGAAGTAAGTAGCTAATCTGAATGTTGTGTATATTATTCCCTGTATTTGTCGTCAAATCTATACAGGAGAAAGATCACTGCCATTATAATATAAGTAAGAAAGTCTGAATCAATAACAATATAAATAATAGGGACATATCAAGATCTGAAATAAGAGATCATGTATGTTCAAATAAAATATAAATGGTGATCACATGATGCCATGATGGATTGGAATAATGCGAGTATTCTGATGACAAAGCCTGATGTTATAAAATGCTAACCTCCCTATAATTATGCCAACTGCAGGGAAGTAGGTACCACCTTTTGAATTGTGGTAAATCTCCATCCAAAAAGTGGTCTCTTTATTTCACGAGTAACTTCCCTAACTTACGACGTAGAAACTTTTTTTTAATTGAAGTTGAAGAACGTCCCGAGGGCGAATAGTTTACTTTTTTTCGATTTAATTAGTTTTTCAATTGAAAAAACAGGTTGAACTTCAGTGATTTGGAAACTACACTTAATTATTTTCTTTTCGACGGTTATTCATCATTTTTTGGAAAAAATCGCAACTTTTTGACCTCGGCAATTTAATCTTCTATAAACTACAAAAATTTTCAGAATGATTAGTTCAAAAATATACTAGCTTGTACGCATGAAAAACGAAAAACATATTCAATAACCCAAATATTGCAGATATCTAACGATTACCCTGTTTTTTTTTTAATTGACTATTCCACTCTTTTCATTTTTAGTGAGGAAGTTTCCGTAGCAACGATCGTTTCATCCCGAAAAAATTTTCAAGTCGGCAAAGTCAGCGACAAAATTTTTGACGTTTCTCGAATCCATAGATAGCTTCGGAAATAAATATCATAGAGAGAACAAACAACGTTTAGTGGTTTAGTTAATCTATGATGCATTCTAATTTGTCAAATAGCGCAATACGCGTCAAATGTGAACATATGACCCTATTTTCTCGTGGAATAGTCATGCCGAATTCCACTCGAGATGAAATTTAAGCAGGTAAAATTTCTCGCTTGTAATATTCAATTATGGAAAAAATGTCATGAGCGAAATTTCCGAGCAACAAGCTTTCATATCACAATCGAGAAATTTTGCCGGCAAAATTCCATCTCTAGTGGTATTACATATGAAAAACTAATTAAATCGAAAAAAAAAAACTATTTGCCATCGGGATGTTCTTCAACTTCAATTTAAAAAAAAATCAAGTCTCTACGTCGTAAATTAGGGTAGTTACTCGTGAAATAAAGAGACCACTTTTTGAATGGAGATTTACCACGATTCATAAGGTGATATTTCCCATTAATAGGCATAGGCCATGTTTGGGTTGATTTATAAAATATAAAGGGTTTTCCAATAAGATGTGTAGTTTTGACACTCAAAGAAAAATGCCATTTTTTATATAAATGATCGGATGTTCATCTATATTTATCATAAAGAGAAAGGTATGTCGTTAATAATGGAAAATAACATCAGCCAAATGACTGCCACGACCGGTCTATTGTAGTCAGTCTACAGCTCCTAATAGAGAACCACTGCTGCGGGCTGATGCTTGTAGTATGGTGGACAAGTATTTAACAAACCATGTTTAAGTGCCAATTGCTGGTGTACAATCTTTTCCACCTGGTTATGTCGGCTTAGATATGCGTTGTCGGCAAGGTTTCGGCAACCGGCGATTATATGTTCAATAGACTCGCCAACTGCGCCGCATTTCCTGCATTTGTCCTCAACTCAACGTTCAGCTTCAAACAGTGCTTCTCATAGTTGCGAGTTCTTATAACTCGGTCTTGGATAGCCGTCAGGAATCCCTCAGTTTCAGGATATAATTTGCCCGCGTTAAGCCACGACAAAGAAGCTATTTTGTCGACATTTTCTCCCTCAAGATGTTTGGGAAATCTGCCGTGCATGGTTTGTTTCCGCCATGCACTTATGTCCTCGCTTCTGGTAGTAATCTCAAACGCCATGTGTCGTTGCAGGTTGAGAGGTGTAGGTATATTCCTTATCTTCTGTTGTCACCAATTTCATCAGGCTATCTTCGGACTCGACCAATCGTTGCCTTAAATTTTTCTCCTGGGTTCTGCAGAGTCTATAAATGTTCAACAGACCTCTTCCGCCATCACGCAAGATACAGTCTTTTCACCGATACATTGGTGTGCAAACATCGGAATTTTGTCATCAGGCGACGGGTGAGTCGGTCTAACTCATTCAAATCAGCATGTGACTGACCTAGCCCAAGAGTTCAATGCATCGATCTGGTGTTTAGCAGACAGCTTTGTGTTTAGCACTTTTGTAACCCTGCTCCTATATTTCGCTCAGTTTTCAAGCGGGTGTGATCAATTCTCTGATTTTGAGGTGTGCCTAGATATTTGTAGGTGTCTTCTGGTAACATATTGTGAATGTCCTGAAATTGTTCGTGAGAGGTCTCCACTTTACCCTTCTTGATGTTGATAATGGCACATTTATCGAGGCCGAAGGACATGTCAATGTCACCGCTGAAGGTGCGTACTGTATCTATGAGTGAGTTGAGCCGGTTTTGGTTCTCGCTGATGAGTTTAAGATCGTCCATATATAACAGATGAGACAATTTTCTCGGGTTCCCCATTGCAAGACAGTACCCCTTACTTGTGATATTCAGAAGTGTAGACAGAGGATTCAGTGCCACACAGAATCACATCGGCGACAGTACATGTCCTTGAAATATTCCCCTTGATATTTTCATGGTTCCAGCGTTGATGTTATTAATAACGATATTTGTTCTCCATGTGCTCATAAGATGTTGTAGGCTCTTACTCTCGGACGAACATTATAGATCTCCAGCACTCTCATAAGCCAATCGTGGGGCACTGTATCGAAGGCCTTCTGATAATCGATGTAACATACACTATCCGCCTTCTTGTCTGGGCTGGCTTCAAAACTACAGCGTCTATGGTTGCATCATGCAGATCCTCGAGAAGAGCCTTTCTGTTCTTCTTCCAGAATATTATTGGCTGCATAATGCCGATACTTTTCAAAATATTATTATTATTAACAAAGGAAAAGAGTAGGGGTTGATGCCCAAAAACTCAAATATAAAATACAAAAATAAAATGGAATTCATAAACTACCAGAGAAAATAAGTAAACAAAAGCGCAGATATTCACAGTCACTGAGTCACTCAATAGGTCAATTCTGGTCTCGCATGAACTGAGTCGGTGAGTTCACCGAAGCTACGCCAACAACGCTATGAGGCAGCCTGTTCCATCGATCAAACATTCTATTAGAGAGGAAAGTTTGACGAAGCGTGGTCCTGAAATTCTCTTTCGCCAGTTTAAAGGCATGGCCACGGAGTTGTGTGCTGCTTCTCATGTAAAGGTGATCAAGTTCCATACCAAAGAAACCATGCAGAGCCCGGTAGGTCACAATAAGGTCACCTCTAACCCGTCGATCCCCAAAAGTTTGCAGATTAAGTATGTATAGTCCTAAGCGGGAGTGGTAATCAGGCCTTATCCTTGTGTTCCAACGCTGTACCGACTTGAGGAGAAGTTGATCACTCCTGAGAGAAGAGCATCACACCGGTCCAGCATACTCCAACAAAGGTCGCACATAGCTGCAATAAAGAGCCCGACACGTTGCCAAGCTGCAGCCCCTAAACGATCTCTGTATCATAAAGGTCATCTGTCTGGCCTTAGCCTCAACAGCCGCCACATGATGAGACCAGTTCAAATCATGGGACACCGTGATGTCCAGATCATTACAGAATTACAGTAGTCAACAGGAGTCAAGTGGGGTCCATCGACCACATGTTGGGATCTAGAATTGCCTCAGCCTAGGTGTAGAGCGTGACATTTACTGGCGTTGAGCGGCAACAACCATTTTCGTCACAAATCCTCAACAATCCGCAAATCTGCCTGCAGGGTGTGGGCATTCGATGCTTGATTATATATTTTCGTGTCATCTGCGAAAAGGGCGCATGGAGACTTCAACAGACGCGGCAGATCAGACGTATACATATTCAAAAATTCATACTAATCATTATGTTTGCGTTCGACACTAATCAATTCCAAGTTGTCAGATCGAAATTATGATATTTTCCTCCATTATAAATAATGCATTTCGCAAAATGGACACTTTTTGCACTTGTTCTTCTTTAATTCATTTTTGCCGATCACCATTATCATGTCCTCTTGCGCTCTTGCACAAAAGTCTCATTGTTTAGCAAAAATCTCTGCGATTGTAGAATTTCGAGCCAGAAATGGTCATAAAAATTTCTGTGTGACAGACTATTCTGACGTGACGCGATTCCACGTCAGGCACCATCAGTGCTCACATTGGCCTAATATGAACGTGAACGTCAAAATGTGAGTGATATAAAAATGCAACACATCGTTCTGTGCGTTCACGTTCATATCAGGCCAATGGGAGCACTGATGACTGATGGTGCCAGACGTGACGTGAAATCACGTCACGTCAGAATAGTCTGTATTCACCTCATGGGCGGTCCTACGGGGGGGGTATAGGGGGTAATTACCCCCCCCCAGAGCACTTCAACTAATTCGATTTTTTAAATTTGGTTCATGAAAAAACTAACAAAAAAAAGTTATATCATCTTTGAGAAAAAATCGCAGGGCTATATGACTTCGGCTTTGAAATAATATTATAATGATATAGAATTAACAGAAAAAAATAAACAACACAAATAAATAAAACATTCAGGAGTTATTGGTATAAACTTCGAAAAAAATCACAGAGTTATGACTAAGGCATTGAAATATGAAATAAGATTAACATAAAATAAATAAAGAGAAATCCTTAAGTGATATGAATTATGAATCAAGTCACAGATCATGGAATATGGCTTTGTGTTTTTATACAGGGTGCATGCCCCAAGTTCGAGTGCCTATTAGACGTTTCTGAAGAACTGGACATATTTGAAATCTGAAAATTGGGATTATGATATTGTTCAAAATTCTCTACAGACCTAAAATATTTTGGGAGCCTGAGCACTTCCGGTTATACAGGGAGTGAAAATAAATATGTTTTCGTCAATGATATGATTGAGTTTTCAATGGTTAATACATTTCTGTTAAAACCATTGTATTCAATCAAATAGTTTTCAAAATATCGAAAAAAAAAACCTTAGAAAAAGTCGAATATTCATAGCTAGTATCATGTTTATTTTTCTTCTTCTGAACATTCCAAGTGCAAACTGTTCTCACAACGTCAAAGTAGAGGAATGTGGAAAGGTCATGCTTATTTTGAATTTCATAAATACCTATCATCACAGGGTGTTTCAAATTTTGTGTCGAAAACTATGATCGAAAATTGGCCATAACTTCTATTTTTCAAATTAGAACCCTATTTTTTTATGATTGCGTTGGCTTCTGCGGAGAAAAACAATGAACAATATCATAATCCCAATTTTCAGATTTCAAATATGTCCAGTTCTCCAGAAAAGTCTAATAGCCACTCGAATTTGGGACACCCTGTATAATCACACAGTACGGATACATACACGTAAGACCTTCAAACATGGGACTGCAAATGCTTCGTATTCGAGATACCGTGTCTAAAGGGTGTTCCTTCAAATTTTTAGTTTAAAATTCCGATTGTTCATCCAATTATTACTCCCCCCAGAAAATCAGCCAAGGACCGCCCTTGATTCACCTTAAGCACAATATCTTCGAAGAAAAAGAACTGTGAGAGGTCCAAATGCCTCGGTTTATGAATTAGGTGATAGATGCATAGAATACCTGGTGTAACGACTCCTTACTAAAAATTGTGACCAAAATTTGTAGATCAAAACGGCATTCTAGATTTCAGATTTTGGTCTAGTTCCGGAATAATCCGCAATAATTCACAGTACTAGCGCTACTGCGGCAATGGAATAATAGCGCGACCCCTTTCGGGAGAAATGAAAAGCCGCACAAAATCTCATATTTTCGATCGACAAGAAAGTCTTAAACAAAATCTAATCAGTGCCAACACCAGGTATTCTATGCATCTACATGGTGTCCCAGAAGTCCCGCACTTCCTTGAGGGGATCGAAAGTAAAAAATATTCTAAGCCCAAATATCCATGTTTGAAATTTTTTGATGAAGTAGTTAAGGTGGGCGTTCAATGTAGTGTGTTTTTATTTCAAGTTGATTTCGAAAACGGTTTCACTTTGAGAACTGAAATTTTGTGGGTGAACTCAGAAAGGATTAGGGTTCTTGTTGAAATAATTTTAATCGATTTCATTCCGACAGTTAATTTTTCTTCTTCCAAAACTAGAAGAAAATGAGCCAACCCATGATTCTGTTTTATTTCAACAGAAAGACCCATGAAAATAGTTCAACTTCCGATTAGAAGCGAATCTACTGATAATTTCGTTTAGAAGATCAACTTGAAATACGGAATTGGCAGAAAATGGCCAAATTCAAATTTTGGCGGGAAAAAATTCCTTATTTCATAATTCGGCGATTTTCGGATAGAGAGCGCCATTGTACATTTCATTCATGATTAGAGAGATATTCATAGAACTTATAGTGATAATGTAAGTTCTATGGAGATATTTCAAAAAATGCACAGTGGCGCCTCTATCGGAGGCGATTTCCTACTCGCTTTAAACGCCGACCTTAATCAGTAATTAATTAATGAAAGTGACCAATCAGGAGCGCGCTATGGAAGAATGAGTTAGCAGTTGGGGACGCGAGAGTGAGACGCCAGAGCTGCTGCCGGTTTTTCACGCAGTAAACCGAGACTGGCGTCTCACTTTCGCGTCCTCACTGCTTACTCAATCTTCTGTAGCGCGCTCCTGATTGGTCACGTTCATTAATTAATAACTAATGAACTACGTTATCAAAAAATTTCAAACATGGATATTTGGGCTTAGAATATTTTTCACTTTCGATCCCCTCAACGAAGTGCGGGACTTCTGGGACACCCTGTATATTAGGTGGTACATGGTAGTGTCCAATGTTCCAAAATATATTTTCCCGGAAATCACTACAAATTTCGAGTGGTGTACGAGAAAATTAATTGTGAAAGACGCGATTGATATAAATTGTTCTAAATGAAATTGCCGCTGATATCAGTCTCAATATTCACCCTGGACTATCTACATTTCTACATACATGAAAAAAGAAATGAGTTTTTAATACTTACTCCTCTTGTCTGGTGCATATATTGGGACCCTCAAGGATACCCAGACTTGAACTAAAAAGGAAAACGAAAAGCAACAGTTCCCATTCCATGATGAAGGCTACTGTTCACTGGTTTGTTTCACATATCTGAAAGAAAGAGAAGAATAATTAGTATTTGCATAGGCGTACAGAGAATGCAGTGACGGCTATTGAAAACCTGGATGAAAAATATAAATTCGAACGAATGACAATCTCGGTTTGAGAAACTGAATAAAACACTTTGGATCCTGGTGCGATGATATGACGTTATATTTCGCCTTCCTCAGACTTTGAAATCCTTCATTCTTCAACCTTTTTATATTACTCTAACTATTTCATTTTTCTTCATTTTCAGCCTGAGAAAGGCGAAATATAAAGCCGAAGCGTCGCTCTGGGATCCAAAGGTTTTATTCAGTTCCTTACAACGAGATTAGTTGTAATTCATAAAATTCCGGAAGGAACGAGAATAGTTCATCGATAAATTTGAAGTTTTAATGAACATAATGTACAATCAATTCATGATTTGAATGTAATAATTGTATAATAGAGAATGGGTATGACGTTGAATTCAATTTATTCATTATCGAAAGTACACATTGTACAAGGCAAAGAACAATATCGGGGAATAGATTTAGTTTAAGACAGTGCCTGTCTTACAGTAAGCAGGATTCGAAGAATCATCAAAAAAAGGTAGATTGAGTTATGTTTTATGTTATGCTGAATAACAAAGAAAAAATTCCGAGGATTGCATCCACGACATTCCTATTCTATGTTGAATTAGTTTCCTCCAGAAAGAGCATGATAGATCTCAAGGACGCGGTGCACTGTAACCTCCTTTGAAACTGTAAACTATCTACAGAAAATTTCTGATATGCCCTTCTCGGGCCTATTTATATGCCTTGTCTGATTTGCCAACCGTGGGCCAAACTCTGGGTCACGCCAACAAGTTCATGTATTGTACAAAAATTCGACTAAACAACCTTTTACTTCATTGGAATGAAACGAAGTGTTAATTACATGCCATTGCCATACCAGACATACTCGTACCTATTTTCGAAATCAATGGAATCCTTTAGCAGTGCACTCACCTTTTCGAGTGTTAATTATCAATTATTAACCTAATACTGGCTATTTTCGAATAATTTTTATAGTATCCCAAACTAAGTTACCAGCATTATCTATAGAGTGTCCAAATTGCATACCCACAGAAAGATTTGAGAGAAAACGCATAAACACGTAATAGTATATTCTAAAACTAGTTGCAGAATGGGCTCCTATTCCAATACGAATGCATGAGTGTTGGAATTGCATTCTGCAACGAGTATTAGACGATATTTTCTCTATTTCAGTCAAATTTCGTGAAATACTGTTGAAATTCAATGAAAAACTCATCCTAGTGACTTTTGTATTGTATCTTGGCAGTTGGTGACTGTTACGAAATTAACATTTCCCAATTGACGTATGTTGAAAATTGATAGCAGCGGAAGCCAGTGCTGACAACCAAAAAACGAAAAATATAACTGAAAACAATGCTGTAATGAGTTCATTACAGCACTGTTTTTAGTACTGTAATGAACTCATTACGATACTGAAATAGAGAAAATCAAGTTTGGAGGGAGAAATATTTTGATGCAACGACTCCAGAAAAAAATGGGTCACCTAAAGCACTGACGTGATGTCTGAAACTTGTGTGCGTCCCATCACCTTGTGAGTAGATTAGCATTCAAAAGCCCAACAGAAAAAAAATTTAAAGCCGCTCTCAATGCAATCGTCCATGATTCAGGATATGTTAGGATATAATTATTGGGTATTTTTTGTCCATTACCGCTATAAATCTACATGATTCTGGTTGAATGGAGAAATTTCCGAAAAGTACTGTGTGCAAAATTTCATCTAGATACCTAGAATCTGTTGTTTTGAAAATAAATTATCAGGAAAACAATTTCGAAAGACCATATTCGAATTTTTTCCGTTAACGAAAAGGTGGGCGCTCAATGTAGTGTATTTTTATTTCAAGTTGTATTTGAAAATGGTTTCACTTTGAGTTCTGAAATTTTGTGGGTAAACTCAGAAAGGATTGGAGTTCTTAATGAAATAATTGAAATCGATTTCATTTCGAAAGTTCATTCTTGCTTCTGTTTTATTTCAAACGAAAGGTGCATGAAAATATTCCAACTTTCGATTAAAAGTGGATCTACAGATAATTTCGTTCAGAAAAACAACTTGAAATTGGCAGAGAATGGCCAAATTCAAATATATGGCGAGAAAAATTTCCTGCTTTACCCACATATTCACTAATTTCATAGTTCCGCGATTTTCGGATAGAGAGCGCCATTTTACATTTCATTCATAATTAGAGAGATATTCATAGAACTTATAGTGATAATGTAAGTTCTATGGAAATATTCCATAAAATGCACGGTGGCGCCCCTATAGGATTAGTTTTCCTACTCGCTCTGAACAGCGACCTTAACTGCGACATTCGAGATCAGATCCTGCACTGAAAATTTCTAGGTACTAATTTTTCCGATCTTGAGAAATCGTGTTCAGGGTAGGCTAGACAGAATTGAATTTGATCGGATTCATCATCAGTGAGTCCAATTCAATTCATTAGAGACCTCTTTGGGCGTTCAAACTCCTGAGGGATATTCTGACGAAATGATGAAATAGCCCCCGTTTAAGTGAAATAGGCGACATATTTGACAGCTGAACTGTAAATTTTTTGTTTTTAACCGCTCTCAAAAAGATGCTTTAATCGGATTCTGGAACTGGCAATGCGTATCTATACTCCATGCACTTTCATAAAGTATCCCGGTTGGCCATTTGATTCTGACACATTTCACCGTGTATATTTTGAAAATGTTAGGCTATAGTCATTTTCCTGTCGGGTAACTCAGCAGCGTTGTCCTTTCTTCATAGAGGTGACATTCATAAAAAAATTTCATTTACTTTGGGAAAATAATGAATTTGAGAAAAAATTATTTAAATTCAATAATCCCAAAGACCTGGCGAATGTTGAGGAAACCTTTTTCCCTGTTAATACTGGAAATATTTCACGTATATAAACATTTGGAAGATTCAATTTTGCTATTTTCTTTTTTGGAAATCAAGAATCGAGTGTTGAAATTTTACTGAAAAATATTGGACAGAATAGTCCGTTACTTTGTGATAGTTTATTCGAAAGAAGAATAAGAGTAATCCAATAATCCAAAAGAAAAACTTTCAAACGGATCTATGGAATTCCCCACATATCAAAATTCTCAAGAAATAAGCCTCCAAAAGACATTTGAAAACTTTAAGCACAACTTGAAATACTCCCGTATGAAAATGTAGTAGTACTACGAAATCTGTGTCACAGTTAAACCTTAAGATAACTAACTCCATTTACAAAAATCAAAAAGAGTAAATGCGAACCTACTTTTTGACCATTTAGACCACGCCCCCTACTATCATCCGGTTCAAAAGTGTAAAATACGTTCAGTATATAGAATAAATAAGCATTGGCAACGTCTCTGAGAATTATTTGACATTTCACGAATACCAACCTGCGTCAGTTTTAAGTGAAAAAACTTGATGAACCTAAATCTTGGCCAACCGGGATAAAAGTGGATGGATTAAACCTACCTTACAAGGAGGATCTTCTTACAAGGTGGACGAAAGGGTTCTCAGTAACTCAGGAACCCACGTCAGTAGTTTTAGTGACCCATTATTAATTGCTGAGTAACATTACATTACTGAAATTGCTCATTTCACTGTTGCTCATTTCAGAATAATAAATTTTCAGCATGATCAGTTATTTGAATAATGTCAACTCGAACTGGATTAGTGGAGGAAGACTTCACCATTAGCCAGTTCAGTGATTTGACACGTTTGGCTTATTTTATGTTGGTTTACTCGAAAAAGGTTTGTGCTGTAAAACAAAAGCAACTAGTCGGTGGGTGGGAGTTTGAATATAAGATAACTGAAGAAGTATGCAATGAGATAAGAAATCAGCCATCCAGAAAGCCAGATGGTCAATTTCAATTTAGGACATATGAATGTATAGAAGATGAAGGTGGACTTTTTGAACAGAGATTTCGTTTTGGATGAATTATTTTCAAAACCAAGATATTTTATGATGTTTTTATCCTCAGTCAACGTGTACACAATGAAAATTATACATATATTTGTTATTAAACAGTTCACACAATAAACCAGTGTTTCAACATTATGTCGCAACTATGTTGAGATTCAAGAGATAAACGAAATTGGAACATTACTGTTGTCAGTTTTTTTCATCGCAGCAATGAAAGCAGATCAAATACAAATTGATAAGGAAGTGAAAGATTTATAGGAATTCAACTCTATGATGCCTCAATTACACTCAGCCACTCCCACTGCTACTCGCGCTACCAGAAATATTCACCGAAATACTTCTGCGGCAATATATGGAAAGGCAGTCAGTACAGTGGCGTATATAGGGGGGGGGAGGGGGGCGCTCTCTCTTTCATTTATATAAATACTAAAATGATACTTACGGTGGATTTCACAAATCGTAATCACCGGTGATCGGAGATCAACAGCTTGGTTCTCTGATTTTTGAACTGTCAAATGTTTCGATGGATATGAGCTGTCACACAGAACAGATACATAAAAATAATATGTCAATTACCAATTATAGCAATTTTGTATTTAGTGATTTCCCGGATTTCCGCAAATATATTTATTACCCAAACAGAAATTCAAAAACATTTTAAAAATTATGAGAAAAGATGAGAATGGACATATCACGATCGAAACTGATCGCCAAAATCGTATATACTTGACATTTCGATAAAAATTCACTGTGATATTCACGCGCTTCTGGATCTATTAATAGACCTTCATGGTACTATAAGTCCTATGCAAATTACACAGTAATTGATGTCATATGTTCTTTATTCGACCATTTCAAACAACGACGACCGAAATTCTCAAAAACAAAAATGACATAAATTGATGGTCGCCATCTAATGGTGCTGATGTCAAATATAGTACCTTCACGATAAGATGTCTAGAATAATGGTGTAGGCACCCGTCAATTTTTGAATGGAATGACGTTCGACCAAATCGAAAATATTAGCAACGTGGCGGCGCCGCAATACCATTTCAGTGTATTTTCCGTTGTCAATTTGATGGATGTATCAACAGCTGATTTGCTAAAGTCAATTATGACATGACAGCAGAATGGCATCTTTTTATAATGGAAGTTTTCTACTTTTCCTAAGAACTAATATACATCAGAATGTCAGGAATATAATAAACACACATGATTGCTTGACAAAATTGTCTACCATTAACACGCCACGTTCGTCAGATTAAATTCAAGTATTTGAAATAACTGATAAAAATCAGTCATAATTTGTGAAAAGCGCCATCTGAAGTGGAAAGAACGAAACATTGCTAATATAATCAATTTGGTCACAACAAAATCTAATCAGTGCCTACACCATTATTCTAGACATCCTACTTCACGATAACGTTATTTTGAATAAATAAAACTATAAAAATAACTTATAATCAGTCATAATGTGTGAATAGCGCCATCTGAAGTGGTACGAAATCTAATCATTTTAGACATCTGTACTCCTACGCTATGATTTTTTGGTGTTGGCCAACGGCGCAAAGTTGTAGGCAACTCAAATTACACACTATTACAGTGACTAGAGTGGTAATATAGTCACTGTACACCCCATCTAACGGAGAGAAGTACCTACGAATAAGCGGTAGCGTAACTGTAACTGTAGCGACACCTAGTGGCCTCGCTCAAAAGGAGGAAAAGCATTTCCTGTATAAGTGAAATTTTCATCGATTTTTTCGAAGTTTTATCGCATTTTATAATAACCAGACCGTAAACGAATCCATATATGAAGTTTCCTTAGACAAAGGAAAGAGGAGACGCGGTATAGGATGATAAATCTTGAAGCCAAGATGTCACATAATGAAGAACGAACTGGACGACTGCATTACTACGAAACGAGAATTACGCTAAGATCTGAACAACGTTGCCACGTTGTCTGAGATTTCCGATTCATTAACGTTGAATCCTTCAAGAATTACAATTAAGAATACAATTCTTTTAATTGTTGCTCATGTAAATGTTTGAAATGATTATGCACCCTTTTGAATATTAATAAAATGTTTTAAATTTCAAACACTTCTCAAGCAATAATGTGCATAGAACTTGGAAAACTTTTGTCTAAGGCATAGAATATAGCTCCTCTCTTTAGAATGCATCCCCTCTTAAAATTTACCTCCACCCTTAACTTGGGTCACATTATAAAAGCAGGTATTTACCCTTCTTCAAATCTTTCCTTCCTTGCTTTCAAAGCAGTCAACATAGCTCACGGAGCATTTTTAAATTTGTCGATTGTTCCAGAGGCTCCCATCGTGACAACACCGGTTGTTCCAGTTTCATTCATTAAATTCATATATTATTTCCCGACCAATCAGCGATTTTGGCCTTCCATTTGACATTTCATGTTTGATACACGTTGCCTTTCCGAGAACTGTTGAATGTGTCAAATAAGTTTTTTAAATCAATGCAAATAAGTGATTTTCTGAATATCTTGAGCAAAATACCTTAAAATAATGGTTCGTAAGTGTCAAGTGTGTGGCAAATTGAACTCCTACAACCCTAATTTGAGTTTTCACAGGTTAGTTTTATGTTTACAGATCAGTGGCGTAGATTATTCAATGTTTATAATTTTACTTCTAGATTTCCTTCTGATATTGAGAGAAGAAATATATGGCTTTCAATTTTGGACTTGGCTGATGCTGAAAACTTGCCTCAACATCTGTTCTTATGTTCGGAGCACTTCCAATCCAAAGATTTTGGTTTTCGAGTGAATGGTACCAAATATCTTAAAAATGATGTCAATCCTGTTCCTGTGAAACAACTCTGGGAACTAACGTCCTCAAGGTAAGTTTCTGTGCGAAGTTCCAGAGATTCATAATTTAATTCAACCTGTTTGAATATAACTCCATGAAATAGAGTCAGAATATGTGTCAGTAAATATTGTTATACAATAATATTATTAAGTATAATTCAATACATTAATTGGGAACTTTTTTGCAGCTCAAGCTCAACTATCACCCCCCAAGATGCTAAAAGGTAATTATGCATTTATAATTCGCCATTTGACAATGAATATTCAAAGAAATATATTTACAGAGATCAAGTTTCATTCCTCGATGCAGAAATTTACCGGAATATTGCTTCTATTCCTTGTTCTCCAAAAAGAAGGTAAGACCTGTGTGTCAGTATTGGCACATTCTGATTAACCATATTTGGTGAATTTTGTTACAGTGAAGAAAATGTGAAATCACCTATTGTAAAACTGGAGCAACAAGTGGAGAAATTTGATGCGAAGCCATCCATCTCTGCCGAAGAACCATCTACCTCTAAAATTAGAAGGGGAAGGTAAATATTTCATTCAAACGATGCCCACATCGAATTATTTTATAAAGTTCAAGACTAATTATTCTGTTACATTACAGAAAGAGAGCTTATGTAGGTGATTTACATACCAGTGATTTTTCTACACCTGAGAAAAGGAAAAAGAGTATGAGTATTATCAGAAGGAGAGTGCAGGGTCAAAGCAAACAGATACGCATATTAAGGCAGTCTGTTCGAAGGATGAAGAATAAGATCACCTCGATGAAAACATTGATGGATTGTTTGAGAGAAAAATTGCTTATATCAGAAGCTTCAGAAGCAACCATATCTGTATGTTTCCTTTTTTTTTTTGGTGAAAGTGCAATAGCATGTAACTTGATTTTTTATGATTCGGGATATTGGAGCCATTAGATTTTAAATAGTGTTGTGCATAGGTAGTAACAACATTTATGTCGTTTGAAACCTTACACCGCGTTTACATTAGTCAAGTGAGTTGATCAAGTCAGTTGAATTGAAAGCGAATTGAATGTGTAAACCCCCCAATTCGTTTCACTCG
This sequence comes from Adalia decempunctata, assembly GCA_951802165.1. Lineage (NCBI taxonomy): Eukaryota > Metazoa > Arthropoda > Insecta > Coleoptera > Coccinellidae > Adalia > Adalia decempunctata. The sequence continues at coordinate 35,125,950 of OX637701.1, read as the reverse complement.
ATCGGCTGAATTGAACGGCTTCTAAGTTGAAGCACGGTCAACTTTGTGGAAGTCACTTGAATTCAACTGACTTGATCAACTCACTTGACTAATGTAAACGCGCCATTATCTTAGAAGTGGAAATCAAGTACAACGTATCGTAACTTCAGAAAGAAGATTATATTTTTCTGAGAATTAACACGTTACTCGAATATGAAGCTGGTCTAATGTTCTCATTTAACATATATGAGTTACATGGTATTGCACAGTGAAAGATGAAGTAGAGAAACATTTTGAGACAACCAGATGATAACATTTTTCTTTTTCAGGCATCTGTCAATCCTGGAGCTGCTACTGATTTATTCGAGAGAATGTTGAAAGGATCGAATATGGAAGATTAATTAGGGCCAGCCAATTTGTAATTGATATTTGTAAAGAGGGCGAAAAATTGTTCAAATTCTTCCATAAAACTTCGAACATTTTTAATAGAAAAGTTGAACATTTGTTACCAGTTCTGATCAGCCAAACTATGTTTAATATTGATTCATCCATTTTGGACTATTTTGATAATCATCTTTTTGATGGAAATTTCATTGATGGACATGCTGATCAGTTGATCAAAATTATTTTGAAAAATTATTTTAGAATAAGGATTCATCACGAAACCACCAAACTCTTAGATGAGTCAAAAAAAAATAGATCAAGATCTATGAACACCAGACTTATACTGTTTAGGAATGAATAATTTTACTATTTCAATGTATTGTGCTATTGTGGATTGTGATTGACTATGATTATTGTTTCAATAAAACACCTATCGATTATTATTTTGATATTTTATTGGGTAATTCATTTTCTGTAACATGCTTGAATCTTCTGACTCAACATATTTTCGTGAATTTTATTAAGTAAATTCAGGTGAGCTCATTTTTTCTTTAACCGGTTCATCTTTAAGGCGGATTCTTCGACAAGTTCATTCAGCTAATATACATATCAAATTGGAACCAAAGTTCAGCTAATTGTGCTTAATTGTTCCAAAGGTATTGAGCTCCGAAGCAATAATTCTGAAATGTGAATAACTACGGAACCACGCGAAAAAATTGGCCCATAATCGGACATTTGGGTATATTCATTTCTTTTTCCGTCGAAATTAATTGAATTCTGATATCATCAATAAAAAGTTATTTACCTAACGTGCGCATATCAAATTGGAACCAAATTTCAGCTAATTGTGGTTAATAGTTCCAAAGATATTGAGCTCCGAAGCAATAATTCTGAAATGTGAATAACTACGGAATCACGCGAAAAACTTGGCCCATAATCGGACATGTGGGTATATTCATTTCTTTTTCCGTCGAAATTAATTGAATTCTGATTTCATCAATAAAAAGTTATTTACCTAACGTGCGCATATCAAATTGGAACCGAATTTCAGCTAATTGTGGTTAATAGTTCCAAAGATATTGAGCTTCGAAGCAATCATTTTCAAATATGAATAACTACGGAACCCCTAAACAACACGGCAGATCCACGCCACTGGCGGCAAATGAATTCACGCGAATCTAATTTCTGCATTGTTGCCAGCGCAAGAACTGTGGAATAAGGACAGCTATATCTGTCCTTGTTCCACTCATGGGAAATTGGTCGGGATGTTGGCTTCAAAAGTTCCTGAATTTATGAATGACATGCCAGGTCTCCTCTTTCCTTTGTCTAAGGAAGTTTCATAACAAACACTCCATCCGATCTCGAGTTATAAATGGTGTAACCAACATCTTTCTTTTATATATATATATATATAATATATATATAGATATTTTTTACTTTAATTCCCCAATTGGAATTTCCCCCATATTCTGGCTGATTCTCTTCCAACCATCGTGCACTTTGTGCTTAAGTTAATGATTTTTCTCAGAAGAATCCCATATCACTCTTTCACTCTCAAGGTATTCTAGAAATGTTATTATTTTGTCGTTTCTCCACGGCGTCGACATTTTTCGCAACAATTAACGACTTTTAATCAATTAATTCGACAACTTACGCAACGCTCGCACGATAGTTACTGGGCAGAATGTGATCACTCCCTGTCACTTGCGCTGCCGGTCCTTTGACTGCCGCACGCAAAACCGCTAATTTAGGGAGCGACCGGGAGCGCGAGTGGCAGCAGAAGTGAAGTGATTACATTCTCACCCTGCCCATTTCCCTGCTTCCTACCGTGGAAGTGGGTTGAGTGTAATTGACGGGTTAACATATTTGCGAAAGTGTTCGTTAAATTTCCAGGCATGATGCTGAATATTAACAAAAACGAAACTATAGAAACTACATATTATTCATGGAGCGCATTACTGAATATAAAGATTAAACGACGTTCCAAAACACAGGGTGTTACAGTTTGAATTTTTTCCAAGTTTTTTCTCATAGTATCTGCATTTAACAAGATATTCAACTGAAATTTGGCATAGATATTAAAATTTAGAGTTTATACCATGTGACACGGTAATTTCGATTGCGAATCTATAGGGTAATTTTTTCTGGAACAATTTTACCCCAGAACTTTTGTGATGACACACTGTTAGATTGAAAAATTGTTGAGAGAAGCTTTGTTGAAATGCTAAACTTCATGGTCCCTTGTAGTTTTATGGTATCCGCTACCGAATTTGAATGTGAATTATTCTCTCGAAGTCCCCACAATCCAGTTAGTATAAAAAGGAATCTAAACTATTTAATCCTGGGGATCAGGAAGGTCATGACTGATGTCCACCTCTTCCAATCCAGCTCTTTTTATAATTTTCGTTCAAATACTTCCTTCTACAGCTAGAAAACCCTGTACCTTAAAAACAAAACGTTTTTGGTCCCATGTGTTTTTGGCACTTTTTTCTTTAAATTATGAAATCTCCCCTCTTCATTTGTAACTCCGCTTTAAGAACACCCTGTATAGGAATATGCCTTGTTATCAACTTTGAAGTGAAACAAAATATAGAAGTTTGGATTTTTATGTATGGAATTTTATGCAAAAATTCACAAACGCCCTATAGAAGTCGGTTATTGATGCTTATAATATGATTTCCAGGTCTTCAAATAAAAAAGTAACCCATTTCATATGGGTTTGGTTACGAGATCTGGATAAAGTACAGCATGAGTCGGGTTTTTATTGAGAGTGAATATTTTAAATTGAAGTAAAACACAATCAAATTAAGATTTAAGCCAAATTTTATTTTTTTATTTAAAATATAATTTTATGACATTTTATGATTCAACCCTCGTTTACATTGAACGAGCGCTCAATGAGTTCCTTCCACTTTTCATGTATTTATTTGCGGTGAAAATATAGAAACATCAAAGGCGGAAGAAGAATCTAATTACTATTAGTAGATGTAGTAACTCAGTAAACGCTGTCATCAAATGAAAATTTAACTTTCTGCACTCAGGTTTACTTCTACTGGTACATTATGGAACTTTCGAATCAATTATTGGGAATTAAAACGAATTGCAGTTACGTTCAAGGTGGATCCGAATGAAATATTTGATATAAACTGATAGTTATAACTTATAACGTATTTCACCACATTCCTTTTTCGAATTCCCAACAAATTTCAATAAATCGGAATTTCCCAACCACTCTGCATAATAAAGTTAAATTATGTTCAAAAAAAATAATAATCTCAACCAATATTAAAATAATTTATTCTTTGTTAAGTGCAAAAATATGAACAATCTGCAATATGCAGATTTTCATTGACAAACCTCACCTCGGAATGCATGGTTTGAAAAGCAATTTTACTAATGATACAGGATGTTGTTTAATTCAGTGCACCTAATACAGATATAATATTATTTCGGTTCCATGTATACAGGGTGAGTCTTTGACTTTATTTCATTCTCAATACGGATGTGAAAACATAATAAAAAATATTCATTGGTTTTCTTCTTGTATATCCTTCCAAAGATTACGCTCGGAATACTTTATAATTTTATTCAAAAAACTGGGGGCCTTACGAGGGTCAAAATTGGGCCTTGTAAGGCTTTCTTTGAACTTTGGTGAGAATCGAACTCTCCACTTTCGATTAACTAGCGTTGCTTTGATTCAACATTCATAAGATTAGAATGAATACAATGCATGCTACCAAAGCTTTTGAAAAAAAAACTATTTGGTTTATAAATTCATATTTCTATCCACGTCATTCTGGCAGCCCATTAGCACAATTGGGGCGCCTTCGTACGGTCTCCAGTTTTGAAATAAAAATTATGGAAGTACAGGGTGTCCCAAATTCGATGATCCCTGAGAGCATCTCGAGAACCATAAGGGTTAGAGAAAAAATGTTCAAGGACTCCCAATCTCTTTTTTCGAAATAATCAATTGCCAGCAAACAGAACCGAGATATCTGAATTGGTTTTCGAGTTACAGGGCGTTTCTGAAAAATTGCTGTTTCAAATATTTCGCTATATCTCGTTTTCTGTTGGAGATATCACGAAAATTCCAAAAAGTTTTTTTTGTACTTTCCATTGCCTATACGCTGCTCCTATCTGATCCGAAAAATTATTCGCCGTTCAAGTGCTAGAGAGAAAAGTTTGTGTTTTTCAAATGGGACACCCTATATTTTTCATTATTGCTTCTTAGCCGCAGATTCACAGAGTATCATCCTGTAACCGGCTTTTCGAAAATCTGATCCGTTTCAGAGATATTGAGTTTTTCGTCTTCACTTGAATTGGGACAGCCTGTATATGAAGATTTTTCTCTTATTTGGAGATATTTTATTTTTGTCTTGATTGTTGTTTTTTTAATAAGCTGATCTTCTTGAATGAAAGAGATATCATAGAAGATGACAATTTTTCCTGAAAATTTCGATTCTATAAAATCGAAAACTTCATTTGTAAATATGCAAATATATTCCATATAATTAAAAATCTAATTTGTCTAGTTTATAGTGAATAATTTCAACCAAATGGTTATCTTGAAAAGAAGAAAACATCAGATACAATTCGAACATTTATTGTAGTTTTTTTTTTCAGAATTCATTTGTATTAAAGTTTTTATTCGATTAATATCAGTTTTTTATAGAATAGAAAATTAAATATCTCCAAATAAAAGAAAAATCTTTATATACTGGCTGTCCCAATTCAATTGGAGACGAAAAACTCTTTGAAACGGATCAGATTTTCGAGAAACCGGTTACATGGTGATACTCGGTGAATCTGCGGCTAAGAAGCAATGATGAAAAATATAGGGTGTCCCATTTAAAAACTACAAACTTTTCTCTCTAGTACTTGAACGGCGAAAAATTTTTCGGATCAGATAGGAGCAGCGTATAGGCAATGGAAATTACAAAAAAAACTTTGTGGAATTTTCGTGATATCTCCAACAGAAAACGAGATATAGCGAAATATTTGAAACAGCAATTTTTCAGAAACGCCCTGTAACTCGAAAACCAATTCAGATATCTCGGTTCTGCTTGCTGGCAATTGATTATTTCGAAAAAAGATATCGTCCTTGAACATTTTTTTCTCTAACCCTTATGGTTCTCGAGATGCTCTCAGTGATCATCGAATTTGGGACACCCTGTACTTTGGAACGTTACAGAAAAAAACCAATGGATATTTTTTCATTCTGTTTTCACATCAGTATTGAGAATGAAAGCCAGTCCAACCATGAAAGATTTCAACAATTTTAGGTGAAATATTTTTTTCACTGAAGACATTTGGAAAAAAAAGTTTTCACGGGAAATCCAAGAAAATCGAATACGTTGATATAATTCTTTTTAAATTGGCAACGGAGAAAAAAAATTGAACTTTGCGTGTTTTCAGCTATTTATAATTTTTTTTCAGAATTCTACACCACAATTGAATTGAGTACCAAAAATGGTAAGATGATACCAGAAACCTTTATTTCAAATGTCACGTATAACCTACCCTACCACAGATATCAGATTCTTGCTCGGAGTTGACATTAAACAGCCTATATCTCGCTTATGCTTCGAAAACGGTGTATATGTCATGAGGCAAAAATGTCATTTACACCCTATATAGTATAAAGGCTGTCTCATTTGAAAAATCAATGAAATCGTCACTTCCGGTCAATTTTGGGGCAAAAATAAAAATATGGCCCTCAAAATACCAACAAATAGAAAAATTTTAAATTTCTGAGATTGAGCATTATTCAAAATAAATTCAAGAGCAGATGCGAAAATTGGGCATTCCTCCGCATCAACTTATCATCCAAGATATGTAGCCTAAGATTTAAATTGCAACAGTGTATGATCTAGATAGAACAAACATGGCGATAACTGTGTCATACTATTGAGGACACAGCCAATATTTATGTTTGAAATTAATTAATACGAATGACTATGAATACAAAGGATGAAATGATTATGTTCGCGAAAGAACAATACCCACACTCAATATTACTAGGAACTATACTGTCAAAACTAGTATCCGTTGTCAAATTCAAATTTGATTCAGACTCAAAACCGAAATATGGAGATGTTTCACATCAGTTACGAAGTTAATGTTTAGGATAGACTTTTTTGTTCGTATAATAATCTACCGCTCTTTACTTAGTGTTTAAATTTAATGTTTCTATGAGGATTATTCCTGGAACAATGCGATCGTCACCTATTTAAATCCTTTCGCACATTATCCCCCCACCCAAATTCTCAGACAGGCTGCAGCTTTGTATGCTTGGAGCAAAAGCAAGTTTCTCCCAAAGGATATTTAGTCAGTTCTAAATTCTCCCAGAAAAGGTTTCAGAGATACAGGGTGTGAAAAATTTATATTTTTTTCAGTTTTTTGCTTATATTTCAGGAACCGTTTGAATTACAGAATTGAGTTTTTGTACACACATTGTCACTAATAATATCTACTTTCTTGCCCTTTACTCGGATTTATTAGTCTGATGAAACTGGCACAGTGACGGAGATATTGAATTTGCACAAAGATTTTACCTCCCAACTTTACAACTTTAACACCACTGGACAAATTCGCATTTGCACAGCAAATTCTGATGTAGATACCAATGTGTTTTACATAAAAAGGATCCCCTGGTTCTTTACTCTAAAGTAAACCCTTTTCGAGAAAACCGACATTTTATGATCAAAAACAATTTGCTAAAGCATTGTTAGATTCTTGTACAGGGTCACACAAATTGTTTGATTTTGACTGTTTCCTGTAGTTCTAGGCTAGATAGGTGAAAATGTTGAAAGGAGTCCTGGGCTCGATTTTCGTGAAAACTCCATAACTGAAAGCTGTTTCACGCTATCTTCATTTGTTTGAAGATATAACGAATTTTTTTATATTTTTGCGATCTCGAAAATGTGCCATAACTTCTTCATTTTCTGAAATATCTTAAAACGGCAAAAATTTTTAGAGACACTTTTTCATTAGCGACACGACACCGTATTCAAATATTTTTTATCCTTGTATAAAGGGTGGAAAAAAACAAATTTCTTATTTTAAATACGAATGGTACCTTTTTTTTATCCTATGTTATGCAGAAAGAAATTAGTTCTTCGAAAATATATATAAGTCGATATATTATTACCATATTTGAGACAGAAATGGCAAAAAAGTCGAATAATCACTTAAAGTTGAGTCTGTCATACATCATTCTATGAAAGTGGAGGTCGAAAAATAATATATCAACATAAATATATTTTCGAAGAGCTAATTTTTTTCTGCATAACATAGGATCAAAAAAGATACCATTCGTATTCAAAATAAGAAAGTTGTTTTTTTTTCACCCTAAAGGTATAAAAGTATAAATACAAGAAATAAAAAAATACGGTGTCGTATTGCTAGTGAAAAAGTGCCTGTAGAAATTTTTTGCCGTTTTTAGATATGTATTTCAGAAAACGAAGAAGTTATGGCACATTTTCGAAATTGCCAAAATATCAAAATTACGTTATATCTTCAAAACAAATGAAGATACCGTGAAACGGCTTTCAGTTATGGAGTTTTCACGAAAATCGAGCTCAGGTCTCAACATTTTCACCTATCTATACTAGTACCAGAAACAGCCGAAATCAAGCAATTTGGGTGACCCTGTACTCTTGTTAACTATGGTCGCTAAAAATAATGAAAAATAACTTTGCAATTCAAACATAAAAACCTTGTTGTCCAATTTTGTTGAAATTAGATTATTGCTACCCATTTTTCCAATAACAAGAAATGTACAATGCGTTAAACAATTGTTTTGGATCATAAAATTCCAGTTTTCTTGAAAACAGCTACCCCCACCCTGAAAGGAAAAATAAATTGAATTTGCCTTTTCTTTTTATCCTAAAATTTTACATTTTGAACGACCATGGTTTGCCCCCCCCCTGTTTTAAATCCTGGCTACGCCCATGCGTTGCGTACTTATTCAGAAATTGGTATCGAACTGCTCCGGTGACGTCCATCTGCTGTTTTATCGGATGAAACATTAAGTATAAATAAAATTCCAGAAAAATCACACAAGTAGTTCTATAGTATCGAATAGGTAATAGAAAACTACATATTATTCATTGAATGAGAGTGAAAGAAGTTTTCCATGTATACCTAGTTTCTTTCAATTCATTTCCATTCACGTTTCGACCAATTCAATGTGTGGTACTCTTAAAACTTCTATGTTATCGTATGCTTTCCCGAAGTTAGTCATTACGAGTATTGTTCCGGCAAACTAAAATCACATGAATCATACGTACTGAGACTTTGATCGTTATATCCTTTTTTATTGTCATCTATCAAGGATAAGAAGCAATAATTGGTTAGTTAGATGTATTATACATCTCAGGTGTTGTATTCTCTCAGGTGTTTTCAGCAAACATATAATTTTTTTTCATGTTCCTATGAAATAATTTACGATAATAGATTTCAATAGATAATATGTTCAAATTGCCTATCATTCGTTTCTGAACAGTGATAGTTTCTGAACAGTGATAGTTTCTTTGTTCAACATTTTCTCTTGCCTTCTATAACATTTCATTCGAGAACACAACCTTAAAGCACTGTCTGGGTGTCGGTGGGACAAATTTCAAATTATTAATAAAGTTTTCTTACTTTCTGTATAGCTCTATTAGGTAGAGTTTACCACATTTTTCCTCTGCGAAAATTTTTGTCGTCGCGGCTTTTTTCCATCAAACCTCTCGTAAGTCGACCATATTTTCAATTTTTTCAAATCATACATACGTTCCCTTTTTTTGTAAAATGAAATCATAAAAACAATCTGGGAGAAATAAGAAAACATGATTGTTCGAAAAGTGTGGTAGACTCTACGTAATAAAGCTATTCAGAAAGTAAGAAAACTTTATTAATAATTTGCAATTTGTCCCACCGGCACCCGGACTATAACCTCATTACTTCCAATGTCTCTTCTACACCGATATGAACGCCAAGAAGAAATTTTCTATGAAGTCATAAATAGAACTGCCAAACCTTTCGTAAAAACTCATATCTGGCTCGACTCTTTCATGGTCACCCTAATACCCTATACCTTAGTTAGTCCATAGAAAGAGGAGACACAGCATCTCATTCATAAATTCGAGAATTGGTAAAGCTAAAATTTAGTCAGTTTTCAATGAGTGGAACGAAGATAGCATAAAGGATAGCAATATCATTAGATACTGCCGTGGCAGCATTGTTTAATCTAAGTTTGAAAGGTCCAGTGGCGTGGTGTTATCGGTATTAGGGAATGAAAATAAATATAAAGTAAATCAAATTGATGAATTCATACAATGTTCCGAACATTGAAACAGATTCACCGATTCTAAGTTAATTAAATAGAGTCAGCTTAGTTCAGAATTGATGTTCCTCCTCTCGATATGAGAAAAAAATCTGAAAAGTGATTTTTTTAAAATAAGAATCTACGCCACTGTTACATACCTGTGTAAACTCAAATCAGGATTCAAATAGTCCAATTTACCACAAACCCATTATTTTGCTAATAATATTCAGAAATAAATCCAAACGTGAGGAATGAGGAACACAAAATTAAAATAGCGTTACGAAATTAATGAATGAACTGACCACAGATTCAGAAAACGGTGTTAACATGACGTGACCAATCATTATCTGAGGCAAAAACGGCCGAGGCGTTTCGGGAACATTCTCATACTCTGGTATAATTATGTGATGTGAAGAATGCACAATATTTTAAGGAACAAATGCTCTAGAACACACAAAGCTGGTTTACAAAATGAAGAATAATTTATTGTGGACACAAGCTTCCTTATCAGTAGTTCAAGAAAGGCATGATTACAATGTTAGAAGTGAAAATGATGCCATGAGATCAAAGAGTTACTTAAAATTCGGTAACTTCTTTGTATATGAAGAACTAATGTTTTGGTTTTTTTTTTTTCGTTTATATTTGTTGTCATTTTACAAGGCTGATATAGATAACTGTGAAGAATCATTTTTGTTTATGTGAGATTACAATGTAAATGTAGAGTGTAGACTCTGATACCAGTTTTTTGCCGTTTAAGTGTCGGGAATAAATAAATAAATGAATAAACCTAGTCGATTGAGAACTATCTCGACTGAAAAAACAGGAATCCAAAGGAAACTATTTTTTGACAGCTGTCAAATAAATCGTCCATCGAATGCTTTTTCAATAACTCGCTATTATTTTGTATAGTTTTGGTACAGCGATCTGGACAAAATTTCTCACATAGCAAATGCAAAACTTCATCTAGATCGAATCTGTAATTTTGAAATTACCAGGAAAACAAAATTTCGATGGGCTATATTTCCGGAACCCTTGGTCGAATTTTGCCCGCAAACGAACTCAACCGAGATCCGAACCTACCTTGAAAATTTCAAATCTCTATAGGTTCATCCGTTCGAGAGTTATCGTGTTAACGGACATAATTGAATTCGATCACGGATTCGTGATCGGTCCAAATGAATCGATTGAAACCATTCCAGGCTCAAATTTCGAGAAATACAGACATCTGGAAGAAATGATAAAGACCACGTTTAAGTGGAACGAGCGCTTAGAAGTGCATTTTTGAAATATTTGATATCAAGGGTAATTTTTATCGATTTAATCATTAACACGCACATAATTAATCCAGTTCAGCAAGATTGACATCATACGAATGTAAGTTGGAGCCAAGATGGAATCAAACAAATCATTTTCGGTGTCGGAATTTTTTACATGTGCTAAAAATAAATGACACATCCAAGCGTCACTATTCCGTTGAAACTCGAATCTCACGTTCGAATTGGCTATTTTATGTTCTACAATATAATATTATAAACAAACGTCGATTAAATATGCCTAAACGTTTTGTTTCGATAGCGAGAAGTGAGGCAGTATAAATAACACGCCCAAAAAAGCAGAATCAGGCAAGATTTATTCGTAACAAAGCGGATTCCATCCGACAAGAGTCGAATGGACGACGGAGTCTTGGTTCTAAATCTATAATTATCTCCTTACACTTAAAGTAATCCGTAATGAGGTAATCGGTTATCATTTCTTCGCGCTTGCAGTTCAATTGAAGATCAAAATGAAGGTCACGCTCTAAATAGTACGTAATTAAGTTTGTTTAGACATTATTACAAAATCGTATCATCATCGTGTTTGATGCTACTGAGGGCACAAAATCTTTAAATTTGCGCATTTCGATACATAATGATCTCTACTTCCTATTCCCCGACATGGAACCCATGCAGAACTAAAACTCATCAATTAAATCCTTTTCAAAATATCAATTCGATAGATAACTCAAAAAATGATTAAGAAAATGAAAGAAAACCCATTGGGAATATTATAGTGTTTCATTAGACGTATTCGAGGAAGGAATTGCGATACAAATTCTAAATTTTGTATTATTGTTTTAGAACCCATGAACTCAATCGTAAAATATTTTCAAGCGGAATCTACTTCCTCTTCTACAGGAAACGAATGTGACTTCGTCATTTCAGATGCAACACCCTGTATATCTATACATATTTGAATTCTTCGTTTAATTCTGCAAAGATTTTATGTATGATATGCGCAACCACATCAAGCGATTGTCGAGTTATAGCCTGATTCTCAAATTTTTTGACTGAAAGATTGTCGCAAATTAGTGATTATATCTTCAAAATTTCTCATACTGAAAAATTTTTTTCGCATCAGTGGAACAAAAGAAAGTACGCTGATACTGCTTCTTGTTTAAATTATGGGGAAATATTATACAGGATCTCTGAAACAGGGCTTCAAAGTCAGCCTCAACAAAACTATGAAATCTAATTTTTTTCAAATGGGAACCATATAATTTTGTTTATCTACTCCCATAGAATAATATATCCATTATTCAACTGATTTGGATCTGTAATGGTCTCTATTAACCAATAGTGTGAGGTAATAATAACTCACTCTAATACAAATGAGAAAATGTAGCTTACTATAAATGAATAAAAAGTCGTGTCAATGGGGAACTCTATTTCAGACATCAAGGTAACGTTCTCGCCATCCATTTCTACATTTCCTTAGGTCTGAATATACAGAAATTGCATTTGGAAAACGTGAATTTTTGACGTTTTCTACGGGATTCGTTATCGATTCGATTTTCGACCACAGAAATCGCCTTTGACAACTGTTGTCAATTTTGAAAATGCAGATTAATTCGAATTTTACTGAAGAAGTCGAAGATAAAATATTGTGTTCAATTCGCTGTAATGGTCATAACACACTTGATGAATAAAACCCTCGCCTGAAGCATCTGCGTGTGTTATGACTTACATTACCGCTCATTGAACAATATACTAAATTCCGATCGATTGCTCGTCAAAAACTAGCTAAAGTGTTCCAAACATTTCATGTATTTAAAATCAGTTTTGCTGTTATCGAATAAAATTCAAATTTCACGACTGAAGCCAGGTTTGGCCCAGTCAAATTCATTAGTATGCACGTCTTTTACAAAGTAGGCTATGTTAGGAATTGTCATTCTCACATATTTTTATTGATCAGCACTATGGAAAACATGCAATAATAATTAGGTACACTAGAATAGAATGATCAAAAGCCTGTGCTTTATTTGCAGCGAATGTGACAAATAAACAAAGCAGATAATGAATGATGACTAAATAAAAAAAATAAGTCTGAAACTATCACAACAATTTTCCTAACAACAAAAAACTTTGACAGAAATTTAATAATCACTATTGCAATAAATTTTCAAAATGTTGGCACCCTTCCTCCAAACATTTATTGATTTTTCTAAGAACTTTGATTTTGTTGAAGGTGTTAAATGTGGATTTCTTTCTGACTACCCTTTCTACTATTTTGTTACTCTGACCAAAAATGCAGAACATATTTAATACATCACTGTTACTGTAATTGTGATTTTGCATATTGTCCGAATTCAAACAACAAGTAATGAGTATGAATGACAGTTCTCAACAGTGCATTATAAATGGACTGACATATTCTAACCATTGACATAGCCTACTTGAAAATTATCTTAATAAACCTATGATTATACAAAGAAAACTGGATTTATTCCTGAAATTCGAATTTTATTCGATAGCGGCAAAACTACTGATTTTACAGACATGAAATGTTTGGCACACTTTAACTAGTAAGTATTTGACGAGCAATCGATAGGAATTACGAAATTATATGGTTCCCATTTGAAAAAAAAGAGGTTTCATAGTTTAGTTGAGGCTTACTTTGAAGCCCTGTTTCAGACACCCTGTATAATATTTCCTCATTATCTATACAAAAAGCAGTATCAGCGTACTTCATTTTGTTCCACTGTTGCGAAAAAAATATTTACGATGAGAGATTTTGGAGATATAAACACTACTTTGTGATAACTTTTCTGTCAAAAAATTTGAGAATCAGGCTATAACTCAACAATCGCTTGATGTGGTTGCACATATCATACATCAAATCATTGCAGAATTAATCAAATAATTCGAATATGTATAAATATACAGGGTGTTGCATTTGAAATATCGAAGTTCACATTCGTTTCCGTTAGAACCGGAAGTATATTCCGCTTGAAAATAATTTACAAATTGAGTTCATTTACTCTGAAACAAAAATACAAAATTTAGAATTTGTATCGCAATTCCTTCCTCGAATACGTCTTATGAAACACTTAAAAATTCAGCCTGAATAATATAATAAAGAAAACTCTTCATCGCGAAACAAATGAACAAAATGGAGTCAATACCAATTCGAATCACAAAAAAACACCTTCACAACAAAATTACATTTTTAAAAAGACAAATAACGCGACTTACGCGACATCTAGAGTAAGGAACGAACAGGTTTTGAGAGAGAGAGAGAGAGAGAGAGAGAGAGAGAGAGAGAGAGAGAGAGGGAGAGAGAGGGAGAGAGAGAGAGAGAGAGAGGGAGAGAGAGAGAGAGAGAGATTTATTGGTGTTTTACAATACAATATTGTTTACACAAGTCAGTATAAGATATCGAATATAAAGAGTATAAATAAGAATAAAATCGGCAATATGCTAGCACACACAGAAAGCAATAATAAAATTGGCTATTCAACGTGAAATGTTCCTGAATTATGATTAATTCGGAATAAAATTTGTGTCATTCACCGTCATAGATTAAAATTCGTCAATCGAATGAAACACTGCATTCCGCAGGAATTTAATCAGCTTACTTTTAAACTGCTTACTTGGCAGAGTCTTCACCAGGCCATCAGGACGTTTGTTATACAGGGTCGCAGCGCTGTAGCGTGGACCAGGCTGTGACCTATTAAGTCTGAGGAAATCCTTACGAATCAGGGATTTCCCCCGTGTATCATGATCATGAATATTAGATTGAATATTAATCAAATATGCAGAACAGGGACAGTACACTGTGATCAAAGTTGAAGAAAAATACACTCCTACACAAGATGGCGTTCAGAGTAAAGAAATATAGACAGGCGCGAAGTCACAACCAACTTGTAAATTCAAAATATATTCATTATTGAGATTCAGTATCGTCCATGGTATAAAAACAGGAATTCAAATATCGGGTATTTGGACAGAACTTTATTAAAATCTCAAAAACAAGGCCAACGTTTCGAAGTCTATCGACTTCTTCTTCAGGGCTAGTTAATGCAAGATTAATGTAGATTGGTAGTTGTTAGGCCATTGTCTCGGTTTTCCATGAGGCAATACATTAAGGAAAATTTGTACATTACCGTAATGTTGCATCGATAAGAGCATCTCTCACATGTTGTTGCGCGATTTGATATAATTCGAAAATAATACAAAGAGCCAAATTGAATAATCAAAAATAGAGAACAAATTTTCCTTAATGTATTGCCCCATGGAATACCGAGACAATGGCATAACAACTACCACTCTACATTAATCTCACATTAACTAGCCCTGAAGAAGAAGTCGATAGACTTCGAAACGTTGGCCTTGTTTTAAGATTTTAATAAAGTTCTGTCCAAATACCCGATATTTGAATTCCTGTCTATATTCATTATTGTTTTTATGACACTTCAGGATTCCCATGCTCTCCAAATTATCTAACAGGGGCCTTTATTTGCCAAGTGTAATATTGTGAAATTTGTGTGCATGTCGAATGTGTGACCGGTGTCGATAAGGTGCTTAGCAAAATGTGAAAAGCCACAAGAATTACAAGAAAGTCTATAGACTCCACTGCAATCCACACTTGCAATAGTATCTTTGTTGTTTATTAGTTTTCTCTCCAAACTATCAATGGACTTGAAGATTTGGACCAGCCTGTATGGTCAAAAATAATTTAAGCTAATGCGAAGAGTACTGTCGATTCCGTCAAGAGTTATGGACCGATCAAGCACTGTTGACCCTGTACTGTTAAATGCTCAGGGAGGAAGCGATAAAGAAATTGTATGTTGGTTGAGTATAAGTCTTGATTCTTCTTTTCAGTTAAATGTTTTTGGAGTGATGTTTTTCATTTTTCTACAATACTTTGATTATTTGATTTATTGCATGAGGTGTAGTACTTAGGTACCTACAGCTGTAAGTAAATTTCGAGCATTTTTTTGCCCTGACTCTACGTCTTTAGTATAATACCTATGTAATACGGCCCTGAACATTACTTGACAGAATGACTGTATCATCAATATGATTGATCAAGCTGTTTATGTATAAACTCCATTCGCTTTTATAAAGTATACCGGTTGGCCATGATTTAGGTTTATCAAGATCTTTTACTTGAAACTGACGCAGGTTGGCACTCGTGAAAATCAAATAATTCTAAGAGATAATGCCAATGCTATTCTATTTACTCTTTTTTAACTTTGTAAATGTGACACAGGATTCGTAGTACATACTACTACATTTTAATACTGGAGTATTAAAAGTTGTGCAAAACCGAGGGCGGATTTACGGGTAGTTACCCCCTGTACACCCCCCCCCCCCCCATGAGTAGCGAAGACCTGAGAAAAAGTTAGGCAACATGAAATATTTCATACATTGTGTACCTGATTTTATAGTTTTCAATTGATATTACCCCCCCCCCCATGATCGTTATTACCCCTCCCATGCCCATGAAAAAGAGCTATATCCGCCCTTGTGCAAAACGTGTATTTGTAGTGTCTTCTGTAGGCTTATTTCTTGGTAATTTTGGAAAGTGGAGAATTCCATTGGTCCGTCTGTTCATTTTTCTGTCGGGTTATTCGAGTATTCTTTTTCGAATGAACTATTAGTAAGTAACGGACTATTCTGTTCGTAATTTTTCAGTGAAATGTCAACACTCGATTCTTGATTTCCGTACAAGAAGATAGCATAACAGAATCTTCCAACCATGTTCATATACAAACAAAGATGATAAATCGGGTGTCTACAAGCTTACTTGTGATGATTGCCCATTGGTCTACATTGGTCAAACAGGCAGATCATTTAAAAAACGGATCCATGAACACCAGAAGAGTTATACATCAAATAGTCCACATTCAACATACGCCGACCATTTAAGAGAATTTGGTCATAATTTCAACCACAATTACGAAATTATCCATATCGACAGTAAAGGATTAAGATTAACACTATTAGAATCACTTGAAATTAACAGATATAATTCTCAAAAAATTTTGTTAAATGACCAAACGGAAGTTGAATATCTTCACGTAGTTTGGAAAAACCAGCGGCAAAACTCAATAACTTTTATTGCCCCTGTCGGTACTTCTTCTTGTAACTTGTGAATACCATCTAAACAACCCCATGTATGCCTGTATATCCTATATAATGGCCTGTTATTATACCACCCAATTAGTTCAAATGTAGAACCTGACGAAGCCTCAGTGAGGCGAAACGATCGTTGTTCAAAATTAAATATTGTTTGTGGAAATTGAATTTTATTTACCTGTTAATGTTCATATACGTTAAATATTTTCAGTAGATATTAAAAGAGAAAAAAGTTTCTTCAACATGCGCCAGGTCTTTGGAATTATTGTATTCACATAATATTTTGTCGAATTCATTATTTTCCCAAAGTAAATAAACATTTTGATAAATACGTAAATACCAAGATCCCAATGTAGAAACGACAACGTTGCGTACGTATCTGACAGAAACATGACTATAACCTAACATTTTTAAATATACACGATGAAATGTGTCAGAAATTCATGGCCAACCGAGATACTTTATAAAAGAGAATGGAGTATACATGTCGGCTAATTTAGTCGTCAGCACTTTTAGAAATATACCTACACTGCGCAAAAAAATTAACGCACATTATGGAAATCTCAAATTTATTCTACAACTGAAGGTGTTCTCAATAATAATTATTTTTATCAGAATTATGCATGCATATGTTATCCACTTTCAACGTTTTTCTTCAATACAGATGTTTTCTCCCAGCAGGAATTAAAAAAGATGATATTATCAGATTTTGAATGTATTGGCTCCATTCTAAAATCAGTTGTTCTCGATCAATTCTAGTGATCAATAGTTTTTCTTTCGTTTGATTTTCTACACTCGATCGCTATGCAACGCGAAACACGCAATTTGACCCAAGAAGAATGTGCCCAAGCGGTAGTTTGGCGAGAAGAAGGGTGGCCATACACAAGAATTGCAAAAAGGTTTGGAGTTTCCCATACAAGTGTGTCCAGAATGATTCAGGGAGACAGGTATGAATGTCCGAAGACCAGGACAGGGTAGACCACGGGTAACAACTGCCGTTCAAGAACGTTACTTGAGAGTTTCATCGTTGAGACAACGGTTTGCAACCGCTCGCCTCCTTCAAAATCAGCTTGAGCAAACTCATGAGGTGCAAATTAGCACAATAGACAATAAGAAATCGCCTCAGAGAATATAATTTAAGGCCTCGTGTCGCGGCAAGAGGCCCAGCTCTTACCCCAGCTCATCGAAGGGCGCGTTTGGATTTTGCGAGAGAGCATATCCATTGAGAAGAGGCCGATTGGGAAAGAGTTCTCTTCACAGATGAGTCTAGATTCTGCCTCTACCATTGTGATCGACGTTCCCTTGTATACAGACGTCCACATGAAAGATATGCTCAGTGCAATTTCCTGAATACTACTGGTTTCGGGGGAGGATCGATTATTGTATGGGGTGGAATATCTTTGACTGCTCGCACAGACCTAGTGGTCGTTGATAATGGAGCTATGAATGCTGATAAGCATATAAGGAACATTCTTGAAGAGCATGTAGTTCCATTTGCCCCATACATTGGTGAAAATTTCATTTTTATGGACGATAATGCCAGACCCCATCGTGCGCGCATCGTTCAGGAGTACCTTGAAGAGGTTGAAGTCTCTCGAATGGAATGGCCAGCAAGAAGTCCAGATCTCAATCCGATTGAGCAGGTTTGGGACAACCTCAATAGAAGGCTGAGTAGTTCAGAAAATCATCCAGCTACTCTTAATGACTTGTTCATTTCTCTTCTTTCACATAAGATTCGGTGAAATCCTGAATGTTCCTTCCATTTAATGTGTCTTGTTTCGTTCAAAACCTTCCCGAGAGAACATAAAAAATAAGTTATAAAGTGGAGTTAACTTTCATTAAAATTGAGATTTTCAGAATGTGCGTTAATTTTTTTGCGCAGTGTATTTCCGTGTGTAAACTTATGAAGTTATCATTATTCCGGCTGGCTTTGAATAAACCTGCCTTCCGAATAAATCGTGTTCAAAAAGGGGATTCTAAAGAGCAAAATAATAATTAAATTCACAAAATCAGTTGCATGCATTTTCATACGATTCGAAGATCTACATAAAATGAATCGTTCTATTACCCACTCCTCTGGGTGGGATATCCTATTCCTTTCAATGCTTTCCTAATGTGGTCATAGGTTACGACCTATGATCACGACGTACGAGCTAGAATAGCTTATTGAACAAGAAAAATGCTAGTTGGATATTTCCGGTGCCGAGCACATGAATAATGACAATAATTATTGTTATGAATTGACTCAACGCCGACGGGCGTAAAGATGATGGATCATCGATAATGTATTTGTCTCATCTTTATCCATGTTTGTACATACTTCAATGAAGGCAAGGGACCAGAAATTTTAAAACAATCAATAGAAAAGGTGTTTGTTATTTCCGGTATAGTGCAAATAAAGGATGACAACTTTTGTCATGATGTAGGGAGATAAAAATAATCATCTTATCTTTATTTGTTCATGGTATAAGGTATGCAATGCATTGAAAATCTATAAATAAACTGCTCCACATGAGTTAGGGATATTGACTTATATTGCAAAAAAATATAGTTAATATAAAATTTTTGTGATGAAAATTCATATTAATATGATTTCAAGTTGCAAATTAATTTTATCCAGTAGGTCTGCAGCGTATACAGGGTGGTTAAGAAAAATCGAGTAAAATAACGAAATTTTATTCCCAGATTATTCAAGCATTTTAAGACTATCAATACAATGTATGGCCTCCACGGGCATCAAAAACCGCTTGACATCTTCTTTGCATACTACACGCGAGGTTGTTGAACATTTCTTGAGGAATTTGGTCCCATAAACGGGTCAGAAGCTCTCTCAGATCATTTAAGGATTGTGGGGTAGGTTGATGATTATTTAATCTTCTTTGGAAAAGGACACTCCGCAATTGATCGTTCCAATTGATATGTTGCCTTGCCCATTCCAGTCTTTGACGCTTATGGTCACGTGTTAATAGAACTCCTCTTAATAGACGTCTAGAACCTAGAATCTAGATTCACCTCTCTCAAACGTCGTTTGATGGTTTCGATGGAAACTTGGACCCCATCTGCATTTTGAAGAGTATTCCATAGCATTCCACACGTAGATGTGGGGTTTCTTCTCGCCGAAACGATCCTGAGCAGGTGTTGTTTTCCGTCGCCCACCAAGCCTTGGTCTTTCCAGCACGAAAACTGTCTCCCTGAACCTATTCCACAGTCGAGATATCACACTTTGGCTGACTTGGAGCCTTTTCGCTACAACCTGAGTTAGGCCACCCTGTAGCATTCCGATAGCCCTATTAGCCTCAGCGTTTGTTAATTTACGTCTTGGCATTTTCAGAAAACTCGTTTCAAATCGAAGCCGTTGATAAACTGTCTTCATTTCAAAATAAGAACATTCATGAAGCATATGCAAAGAACCAAACTCATATTGATTTTTATTGGATCGAGTCAAGTTGTAATTGAGTTTTAAATGATTTTACAACGATTTTCTCGAAGAATACATACTTTTGAAAAAGATTGAATACGATATCCCTAACTCTTGTGGAGCAGAGATCTTCAAGGAAAATGAAATCATTATTAGACTTCACAGTTTTTTATTTTGAAAATTTCACAGTATTGAAATACGTTAATTACCAATTCATCAGATTCTCTTCAAGAAATGAAATATTTTGAGATCACATTTTCATTCAGAATTATTGAAATTAGACATTTCTACAGGGCGTAGATGTTGGTGAAGCTGGAAACTTACATATCGAAATTTCTGTGAAATATTCATAGAATATCTAGGTTTTGATAGGTTTGAATGCAAATCGGGTTAGGTTAGGTTGATTAATCATAAATTTAGTGAAAACCTTAATAAGATATTTTTCAAACGGGATATCGAGGAAAAAATGAAAAAGTTATTGGTATTTACAACTAATCGTCAGGAAAATCGAACGAAACTTAAGTGTTTTTGTTGAGAAATATCATGTTCTTAACAAAGATAATCTACATATTGTAGAAATATCTTTGTTTTTTACCTTCTTATTCAAATAAGGACAAATACCTGAGTGTTCCATTATTAATGCATCAACTCAATTCCAATCGAGAAATGAACTTTGAGGTCTTTGCAGATAATCGTATTTTCTTAATCAAAAAATATTTCAATACAAAAAACAACTACTAAAGTCTTGAGCTTTTATTGAAACATATTTTCTGTTGGATGATGAAAAGAACTTCTTTCGCTTATCGTCTTGTTGCTGAGTATTACAGAAAAATTGAGGTTCGTAACAAGATTTTGGTGCAATATGAGCAATATAACCATAAAATAGATATTTTTATACCGCATCAGATCTATGGTGTTTTTTTCACATTGATGACAATATTTGAATACAATAAAATTGTAAAAGTAATAACATGTGTTGATGTAGACCCAGCTCATCGATTGTTATCTTCAAAATTATGTTGAAAGGTTTACTCCATTCACTTTTATAAAGTTGCCCGGTTGGTCCTGGAATTCTGACACATTTCACCGCGTATATTTTGAAAATGTTAAGTTATAGTCATTCTTCTGTCAGATATGAACGCAACGTTACCGTTTTTACATATAAATTGTGGAAATTACGTATTTATCGAAATGTTTATTTACTTTCGGAAAACAATGAATTTGAGGAAATATTATGTGAATTCGATCATTCCAAAATCCAAAGACCTGACGAATATTGGAGAAACTTTTTTTATACGAATATAAACATGGTTGGAACTGTTGGAAGTTTCAGTTATGCTATTTTCTTGTACGGGAAGCAAGAACCGAGTATTGAAATATTACTGAAAAATAATGAACAGAATATTCCGTTACTTTGTGATAGTTCATTAACACGACAGAAAAACTTTTAGACGAACAGAACAGACGGACGTCTCCACTTTTCAAAATTCTCAAGAAATAACCCTAGAGACGACAATTAAATACCTCTTTGCGCAACTTGAAATACTCCAGTATGAAGTTGAACCTTAAAAGAACTACATATCTCCATTCACAAAGTTGAAAAGGGTTAATAGAAAGTAGCCTTGGCAACGTCGCACAGAATTATTTTACTTTCACGATTGCCAACCTGCGTCCGTTTTAAGTAAAAGAACTTGATAAACCTAAACCATGGCCAACCAAGATACTTTATGAAAGTGAATGGATGATAGATATTTGTCATTTTATTTAATTTCACTATTGTATCAATGCAAAATACATTGAATACCAGAATATTGTGTAGCTTCAATAAAAATAATAAGATTATCACAATATGTACTTCTTGTTTTGAAGTTTTAACAAACGACACTTACGTCAGCATAAATGCTTCATTGCATTAATAGAATTAAATATTGTCTACTTTGGAATAACTTAATATACTCGTGTTCGAATGAAACTCGTAATTATTGGACATTTTCTTGAAGAACTTGTGCAGTTCAGTACAGGTTGCAAGGTAGTTAACGCTATGTCAATTTATTTCTGTATCATATTGCAGAAATAAAAAAAGATCTTCATAGAGACTATCTTGCAAAAATCTTATAATAATTGTGTGCAATAAGAATTGTTTTCAATTGTTTTCTGTGGATGAGCAATCAATTAATCGTATATTTTTGTCAAAATGAGATCTCGTCATCTTGCTCACTGTGAAAGGTGGATTACCGATAGTCTTCTGAATGTAGGTAGGTACAGGTATCCAGAACTATAATTTAACGGAAAATTGCGGCATTATTGGGTTAACTATTATGGAGGATCGATACATTTTAAGGCACTGACAAAAAGCAATTTCAGTTGATGCCTTGTGTTATTAGGATAACAGTATACAGGGTATCCCAGAATGAATATAATAACCCCAGAGCATTGTATAGCGCAGTGAAAAAAATCAAAACGAAATCTAACCCCGGTAATAGTAATTTACGTAACAAGTCCGGAAAAAAGGGTTTTGTTGGACGAATAGACAAGATTCTAGGACGAGCCGGAGGCGAGTCCAAAAGTCCAAAAAAACTATTTTCGGGCGTGTTGCGTACAATATTTTTTCGGCAACCGTGTAGAATTTCAAATCAATGGGACGACACATTTCTTTATTATACATTTTGATTATTATTTGAATTGAACAGAACAGAACTGTCATCCGTTATTTCGTTGCTATTGTGATGATCATCACAATGACAACAACGACGTGAGTTTATCCGGCCTAGTCCGGGAAGTACGTACTTTCCGGACTAGGCCGGGAAATGCTACTTTCTCAAAGAAAAAGTGTCCGGGAAGTAGGTACTTCCCGGACGGTTGCCGAAAAAATATTTTTTTTTAATTAATGACTTCTACTACGTTACGTTTCTGTGTGATACGCTCAAAAATGAATCGAATCATTCAGTTTCTTCATTGTTAAATATTCTTCAGTGAAATACGAATGAATATGCAGAAAACCGTATGAATAATAGTTTAAATTTCTATGGAAAAAAATACCCAACTTTAGGTTTCCTCATAAAATGTGATGCATATTTAATTATGTGAAAGTGTGATCGTTCGCTTGAGTGGTCAGCTTCAAAAAAATATGCGCATTTCATGCACACTTCAAAATGGTACCTACAATTCATCTTCAGCTTGTTGTAACATTTAAAAATTTGGCAAAAAACGACTAGACTATTTAAGTTACAAAAAATTTTTACATGAAAAAACCTTCACGACTTCTTCCTCCAAATTTGATCATTAACTCCTTGCTATACTATCTGTTTTATCAAAAAAATAAATAAAAACAGTTCCTTCTGGGTGTTGCAGTTTTTTGTCAGTTAGTAATTAGTATATAATACTAGCTGCCCCGGCGAACTTTGTTCCGCCCTAATGATACTGACGGTGGATTTCACAAATCCACTCTGATTCTTGAACTGTCAAATGTTTCCATGGATATGAGCTATCACACAGAACAGATACACAAAAATAATATGTCATAATATGTCAATCACTAATAATGGCAATTTTGGATTCATTTATTTCCGCAAATATATTTATTACCCAAACAGAAATTCAAAAACGTTTCAAAAATTATGGAAAGATGAGAATGGACATATCACGATTGAAACTGATCGCCAAAATCCGATTTCGATAAAAATTCACTGTGATATTCAACCGCTTTTTGATCTGTTAATAGCCTTTCATGGTACTATAGGCCCTATGTAAATTACACGGTAATTGATGTCATAGATAGATAGATAGATTCATTAGTCCTTTAGATGTTCTTTTTTCGACCGAAATGCTCGAAAAAAGAACAGATGATATCAATCGATGGCCGCGAAAGGCTCAACAAATTCATCGTCATTTAATTGTGATTGTGATGTCAAATATAGTACCTTCACGATTACGTTATTTGGGATAAATAAAACTATGAAAATAACTAATAATCATCAGTCATAATGTGTAAATAGCGCCATCTGAAGTGGTAAGAACGAAACTTTCCTCATATCTCAACGAAATATAATCATTTTAGACATCTCCATCTGTACTCCTACGCTAAGACATTTTGGTTGTGCCCAACAGCGCAAAGTTTGTAGGCAACTCAAATTACACACTATTACAGTGACTCTAACTTGTTAGATTCACTGTACACACTATTTGTTTATATTGCCATCTAACGCGGAGAATATCAATTGAAGTACAAACGAATAAGCGGTAGCGAAACTGTAACTGTAGCGACATCTAGTGGCCTTACTCGAAAGGAGGAAAAGCATTTCCTGTATAAGTAAAATTTTCATCGATTTTTTCAAAGTTTTATTGTATTTTATAATAACCAGACCGTAGACGAATCCATATATGAAGTTTCATAACAAACAGTCCATCCGATCTCGAGTTATAAATGGTGTAACCAACATCTTTCTTTTATATATATAGATGGAGGAGGCTCGGTGACTCATTTTGTAATTTTTTGTGGTCGGACATAATTAACTCCTTCTAATCCGTGAAACCCTTATAAAAGATAAATTTTCAACGGTCTCTTTTTCAATCGCGAATATTATGAGAATAAAATGGAAAAAAGAGTGTATTATTATTTCAGAGCGTTAAAATGGTTTTCTGTTTCACTGAATCCGTCCGTACCTTCCGATTTGGAAGCAGATCACTTCTTGTTTCTCTATGGAGATTCGTCAACCATAGATCCTATATGCAGGGTGTTTCTGAATTGGGGGTACAAACTAAAGGCCTCTTGCAACGACAGAGAATTCTCGCGAGAATTTTCTGTCAAATTCACTGACCGAGAATTCTCTGCCGATGCATACGATGGAACAATGGAATTCCACAGAGAATTCTACCGAAAGTGGTATGCAACGGCAGAGAATTTTCGGTCAGTGAATTTGACAGAAAATTCTCGCGAGAATTCTCTGTCGTTGCAAGAGGCCTTAAGAGGGTAAATACCTTGCAGATCCAGGATGTACAAGGTGTACTAGGTAGTATTTGAAGAAAAACTATGAAAACAGTTGGATTGCCTGCCAGATCCCCAGACTTTAATAGTTTAGATTTCTATTTTACCTAACTAGATTTTCATGACATTTTTTTATTTTTCGGAGAAGTTCGAGAGAATTGTTCCAAATCTATTTTTCGGTTCTCGGAATCGGTAGCACATACGACAAAACCTTCAAGAGGACATAAGGTTTAGTATTAACGACAAAGCTTCTTTCTACAATTTTTCATGCTAACGGTGGCTCACTTAAAAAGAAGTTCTTGATGAAAACAGGGGACAATGTCTCAATTATTATCATCCTGTAGATATTAAATCAAAATTGACATGTTATATGTTGTTAACTTTGAATTTAACATCCATACCAAATTTCATTTGAATATCTTGTGAAGAGGGAAAAATATTGAAAAGATTCAAAATTCAATACCATGTATCTCGAAAACGAAACTTTTGCAGCCCCATTTCCATGGGACTTTTTTATGCGACGAATCTCCCCTTTTAGTTTGTAACTCCTATTTATAGGAACCCCTATATAATTTATTATTGTAACTATATCAATTAAAACAATTATTTGAAAGTTGCTCTTGATAAGTCTGCGGCCAAAAGTTATCCAGACTCTCCGAAATACTGATATCAAGGATGCTGATGTTTATATTATATCTCCGTGATAATAATTGGTAATGAGTCACTACTTACACTTCCTTTGTCTCCCAGCGTTTAAATCACAACTTCCACTCCTGATATGGGGAGTAAAGTCGAATTGAATTATATGGAAAGAAATGAACAAAAGAATGATATTGCTTCAATGATATTTTTAGATTCAGGTTAATCAAGTTCACAACCCATACATTTCAGCAGCATCTATCGCGAATGGACAAACATGTTTCTGAGAAATCGTACGTACTTCTTTAGACGTAGTATCCGAATCTATGATAAAAAATTGATGTTACTATTAAAGATTTCAATATATTTATGCAGCAGTCGGAATTAAGTACCCCTAGATTGACATTCAGGAAATTTCTCTCTAACGATGCGTTGATTCCGAGGTATAGGTAATACAGAATTTCAGATAAAATGAATCACCCGGTATTAGTAATCATCGACTGATTCTCGTACAGCTGTACTTCAGATTATACCGATTCAAGAATGAATCTGAAAGTCCTCAATAGGTCAACCTTCACAAGTATAATGAATGATATTATCCTCAATGCAATAATTATGTTTCCTCGTCACATTTTTAATAGCATTAAAATTAGCTTGACTTGTGGCTTCTTGAGGTATCCGCTACACCTCCTATTTCCATTATTCTATGAGTCATTTAAATAGGTGATTATCAGTTTAGTGTGTTACATCAAACATCCATCAACACATCATTTTGGTAGAATGAATATGAAATGTGGAGCAGACATTGTTCTTCAGTTCGTGATTTGCAATTGTCTCTGTGGAGCATCGGAATTAAGAAATCAAAGTAATAAGGGAAAAAACCTATTAAAAAAAATCTTGGCTGCAAAAATATTTAACTGAAGAAAAAATCAAGACCTTTGATCATTTTAGTTTTGCGTGAGTTATGTAGAGGTGCATTAGGAAATGTGTTTTTCGCTACCTACCTGAGCAGAAAACTTTTCTGGAAATTATTATGATGGTGACCTTGCGCATTCAATTCAAATCAAAATTGTCTTGTACACGATACTATTTGGAGTTATGGTTTCGGTGTTGTTATACAGGGTCTTGCAGTATTGCGAAAATCTTCCATAGCTGCCGAACCAGACATCTCAGAGATTTCGTTGGAAAATAGACCTCTTGTACCTTCATTTCCGCATCTCAGGAAATTATTTTCTGATATACAGGGTATCTCCGATAAATATTACCTATTCAACAA